>CM060934.1:858185206-863185206 GCA_030765085.1 Allium cepa | reverse complement strand
GAACTTGAGTATAAGAGGCTTCAAAATCTCTAAGTCCCCAGAGTACAAACTAGAGTATAAACGACTTCAAAATCTCTGAGTCCCCAGAGTGCGGACCGGAGTACTCTAAGTCCCCAAAGTGCGGACTTGAATATAAACGACTTCAAATTCTATAAGTCCCCAAAGTGCGGACCTGAGTACTCTAAGTCCCTAGAGTGCGGTCTTGAGTATGAACGACTTTAAAATCTCTAAGTCTCTAGAGTGCGGAGCGGAGTACTTTGAGTCCTCAAAGTGCAGACTAGAGTATAATCGACTTCAAAATCTCTAAGTCCTCAGAGTGCGAACCGGAGTACTCTGAGTCCCCAAAGTGCGGACTAGAGTATAAATGACTTTAAAATCTCTAAGTCCCCAGAGTGCAGACTAAAAGTATTTTAAGCACCCGAAGCATAGAATAGAGGATCTACGATTCTAAAAATTTCCAAGTCATATGGAAGTGAACTGGGGCTTATGTAACTCACAAGATTTTGGATTTCTACTACAAGTTATATAGTAAGCTGAACAACGAAAATCATCAAAAGCAAAGAAACAAATTTTTATTCATTAATACAAAATAAAGTTCCACTACAACTTCTCCTAAACTCAGAACAAAATGTTTATCTACAACGGATACAAAAATAAATAGAAACAATTATAGGATCCAGGCCTATTTGAGTTGAACGAGGCATGATTGCTACTTTTTCGACTTCTTTTCCTTCCTCGGTTTCTCTAAAGACTCCTCCCCTAGGTGTATTCTCTTGGACACTTGCTTGCTGGGAAGCGATGCCCGGGAAGAAAGAGGAACTTCCAGTGGAGAAGTCCCACCGAGGAGAATAACCTTCAGAGGCCTGTTCAATGGGTCAGCAAGTTCAACTACTTGGGGCTCATCATTAATTTTAGTTTTCTTCTTCCCCTCTTCGATGACTTGTTCTTCCATGCTCAGTTTTGAAGTGCGTTCTGAGGCACCCATAATTTCAACTTTATCATGTTCCTTGACTGGTGATGGATTTTCAGATTTGTCTTCGTTAAGCGCCTCGATCACTTGAGCGTCAGGTCCGGGAGTCTCTTCTGTTTGAATGCCCCTCCCATTTTCTCCTCCTTCTCCTTAGCGACATCGCTCCTTGGAGTTGGCTCGGGATCAGAACGGCCTGCAAAAAATCATAAGAGACAAGTGTTAGAACACATTTACTACTCGCCAAAAACGATGGCCCTTTGAACTCTACGAGTTATGTACCAATTTCCGGTTGACTCTCAACTGTTCGGGGAGTTTCACCCTCTGGAATAGGAGATAGAATATGGATATTAAGTCCAGGCTCCTCTGGGTCATAGCTGGTATGCTTCTCGAAGGGATAAAGTGATGTACGACCAGTCGGCTGAATAGGAGAGGGAACTGAGGACTTGGTACCGGATGGACCGGAGCTTCATCTTTTCTCTTTGGTGAGGAAGAGTCCCTTCTGTAGAGGGCCTTTGCCATAGATAGGTCAGTGCGCTCATTCTCGCAAAGCACTTCTTTCACATGGGAATCCTCATCAACCTCTTCAGTTCCCATCTCAACATTTTTAATTTTTATTAAGGTGTTCCATGCTTCGGCCAAAGATTCGAGGTAACCCTCGCCAAGAAATGTTAGGTGGCGATGCATGAGAACTCGAGCATTGTACTTGGCTATGAGTGGATCGATTCTCGAGAGCGCCATTCTTTTGCCCTCCTCATAGGCTTCGTCCTTCAGTGCTTCAGCCTTGGAGAGCTCCTCATCGAGCTTTATTTTTAGGAGTCGAGTACCAACAATCTCGTCACAATATCGTTGTGACTCCTCTTTAGCGGCAGTCTTTTATTCCTTTTCATTGAGAAGTAGCTCCTCTAATTCTTTGACTCATTGAGCGAGGACATTTTTCTCCTTTTGAACGGAGTCTTTCTCTAGGGCTAAGGCGCCACAGCGCTGAACCACTTCATCAAGTTCTTTCTTGTGGGTAGCCTCCAGACGATTGACTACCGCGGCAGTATCTTTAGCATTCTTCTAGGAGGCCTCAAGATAAGATTTATATGAGGAAATCTCTTCATCCAGGGCTTTGGTGATGTCCTTATCATGAATGGCCTTAAGTTTCAGGAGATCGATTTCATGTTTGCGCTCCGTCAAAACTTCAGAAACTATTTCAACGCGTCATGTTGGACGTAGATATCATTGTTGCAAGCAATTGCACTCTTTTTAACATGCCTTTGAATAGGATGGATCGCAGGAAGAAATTTTAATCCATCAAAGCATATTTTTGGGAATGTGGCTTTAAGCTCAACTAGCTTTTCTACTATCGATGAATCGTGTACAGGCGCTGAAGAAGTTTGTTTAGCTGAAACCATGGACTTTTTATGAGACTCACGAGTTTTCCTAGTGCTTGATGAACCGGAGTATTAGTCACGAGGAGCTTCAGATTGAAATCCCCTTTGACCCTATTTCTCCCTGCTTTATTCTGGTTGAGCAGAAGGATCATTGGGGTACGAAGAATGGCTGTAAGTTTAGCTTCGAGACGACGACGAATCTCGGGGACGATAGTCTCTATCGCTGTTGCCGTCTCTATCCCGGTGTTTACCGGACCTCGAGTCTCGGCTGGAACGATGGAAAATAGAGGACCCACGGAGGCGGTCGAATCCATGAGAGTGTCCTATATCACCTACGCAGAAATTCAGTAAGGACAAGTTAGCAAGAATAACATGGTGGTTGAAGTTTAAGTGCAAGGTGAGGTGTAAGTGTCAGTGTGTGTGTCCTACTGTTCCCCTCCCCCCCGATGGACCAGTTACTTTAGTTTTACTTATCGAAGTTTTTTCTCCTTGGTGACGGGCTTAAACGCCTTCATCGCCTCTCGCGGCCGAATGAATTTTTAGGGCTTCTGGATCGTCGAAGCCGTAATTGAACAAGTCATTGGGAATAGTAAGGTCTGATAAGCCTTTTAATGAACTCTCTAATTGTTGTGGAGATGGCTCTTTATCCATTGGAGTCATCGTCACTTTTGAGGTTCCGCCCACTATCTTCTTCCTCAGCTTGTAAGCTAGTTTCTTTTTCCCCTTTGAAGGGGGAAGAGGTTCATCAATGCCAAGTGCCTCAACCATCGGTTCTGGAGCAGGACTTACATTCTCACCTGTTGCTTCTGACACCCCAGTTTCTCTAATCTCACCCTCCTCGGATGTGTCAGGGGCACCACTTGTAGTAGGCACTGAAGGTCCGGTCTGTTCTTTAACTTTCTTCGATGCAAATCCAGTTACAGTGGCATCGGATGGAAGATTTGTTCGACGAACCTCCGTCAACAATCCAAACTTTGAAAGCGATTCATTGGAGATACAGACTTGATCTCCTGATCTCCCATTGGAATAGCTCGAATGGCCTCGATGGCTTTAGAATACCCGGTACCTTTGGGACATGGGCTGACACCTGCAAAAAGACCGAAGGGAGTTTATAAAAAATACATTTCATGCCTTAGATAAATAATGAGTCTGGAAATGAAGCTTACTTCCTTCTAAACATCTTCTCGCAAAGCCCGAGGGACAGCACACGTAAAACCATTCCTGCTTATATTGGGTGAATTTACTCCATTCCCCCGTCAATATCTGACACTTGGAGTGAGGCTCAAGGAATATGAAAGATAGGCTATCTGATCGTCTCTTGAAGCGATAGATATAACGGATGTTACCGGGAGTAAGGAGCCTAAATAAAATGCTCATAAAGAGAACACAAGTGCCTAGATGAACCCGTGACTATTGGGATGTAGCTTTGACGAGGCAATCCCGATATACTATAGCACTTCGCAGAGAAAGGAGTTGAATGGTGGCACGCTACCGATCTAACACATGAATTTGTTGCAAGCTGTATATCCAGCTAGGGGCAGGTGAGGATAATCTCATCTCGATGGTACTAATACAATGTCGAATGGGATTCCGTGAATCGAGCAAAATTAGCGAAGAACAGTTTCATTGATTTTTGAAGCTTGGGATTCAATAGGGTTATCTAGAATAACAGCTCCGTCTATCACATCAGGAGTCGGGTCAATAGTTGCGACCGATGGGTTTGGGATATCCTGTGCAGGAGTTGTCGGTGGATTCAAAGTTCCTACTACTTCCTGTTGAGAACTCGGCTCAGGTTTATCTGAAACTTGGCGGAGCTCGACTTTCTAGACATCCTCAATGAGCGTCGAATTTGGGTAAACTCCTATTTGAACTATACTTGAAAGACAATCAATATTAGATATAATGAAAAAATATTCCCCCATGTTGTGGTGGACTAGTGCAATCGTCCGAGCGTAAGTATAAAATAATTAAATATTTAAAAGCTGATAAAGTGAGATTGAGCATTGAACTGTCATCTTCGAAGACCGTCAACGCTGACCGTTCCCGAGCGATTGCCCTATGATTGTTTGGGTCTTAAACTCGGACATTAACACTATATGTTGAAGGCTGTTATTTTTTTTATCGAGTTGAACTCAGGTTTATAGTTGTTGGAATTGGGGAGTAATCAGTACAAATCAGTTCGATATGCTTGCATGCCTAAGTTGAGGTCATTGTTCATTGTTCTATGGTAAGTCATGGAAGTATGTAGTTTTGGTATGTGTTGTGCTTAAGTGGAGAAAGTCATAATTATTAAAGCAGCTATAGGACCCGAAGCCGAGCGACCCACTAGGCCAACACCATCGAATCACTCACTCTCCTCTCCAACGCTCTCCCTTCATCGAACGCCTACGGAGGCTATACCGAGCCATACTTGCTCGGTATATCGAACCCACCTTGTGGTCTCTAACTGAGTTGTAACACTACACTAAAGTGGTTAAACCACACTCTCTCCCTCACGCCGAATGATACCAGGCCACTATCCCTGGCTCTAGAAACCATCCATACCGACGATCCACACACTTCCTACCTCTCTCTCTAACAACTAAACGGCCTCACTCGAACTGTGACCGACCTACCTTTCAAATTCCCTACCGTCCCGTGGTCTCCCTCAACATCGAGCGACTCCCTTATTCAAAATATCGAACCAACTTCCTCGAACACTACCGAGCCTCTTTCCCTAATTACTGAACAACCTCCCTTGGACCTATACCAAACCCCATTACTGTACTTCTCTCCTTTACCTCTCTTGTTACAGTCCTTCTTCTATCCTATGTCCATGCCTTCGAAGACAAAGATATAGTTATTCCTCCTAGTAACTTACCCTAGCTCCACCTAGATCGAGCTAGATTCCTAGACTAATTACTACTTGGGAACCCGCAAAGCTCCATATTTAGGGAAATAAACTGAGTGAAAAGCTCGTACATATATAAGGATAATTAAAGCTTATGAAAGCTGTTGGATTTGAGACGAGGTGTGATTAGGTTCATTTGCGAATGAAGTTTCAAAATAAGTTTCCTGGCTAGAAAAGGAAGAAAGAGCGGATGGTGGATGTGGCTCAAAAGAATAACAAGTCAGGGGACTTGTAATAAAAAAAGTGGAAGTAAATAAAAAAAACCTATAATGTGGGCTTTATATATGGGAGAGGAAAGTGAACGAGCTATAACTGATGGGTTCGGTCAAAGCGCCTCCTCAGTTTGGTGGGTAGGCGTGCTAAGAGATAGTGAGTATCACGATTGAGTGGTTCGACACTCTTAAATCGACTGAACCGTAATAAAATGAAAAATAATAGAAAGTATAACAGTAATGAATAAGATATTGTGTAACGACCCAGAATTTCTGTCATTTGAAATTCAGATATTTAATTGATTTTAAATATTAACATGTAAAATTTATAAGTCGAATAATTTATTTTTTTGAATATCTGGATTTAATTGGATAATTAAATCGGCAATTTAATATTTGAAATTGCGTAAATAATTGGGAATTGGGTTTAATGTGATTAAAAATGATTTATAAAGTTATATTAAATCATATTGGAGTTATAGTGATGTTATAGAACTTTTAAAATTGAATTAAAAGTTAATTTGTGAAAATTGAATATTTTAATATTTAATTGACGAGTTAAAATAGCCATTTTTCAAACAGTCTAGGATTTCGACGAAACCAGTTTCATCGGATCCGTAATGTTATATTATTGTATGGTTTCAAATTTTGTGTCAATCAGATTTACGGTTTGTCCGGGGCAAGCCAAAACACATAGAAATTAGTTTAAATCGATTTAATTTAAAATTGATCGTTTATTTCCGTAACTCGCACAGATGATCGAATTAGCCTCCGAAACATATTCCATTGTGTCCGAAACGCGGGGTAAACCCTAGAAACGCCAGTCACCGCGCGAGATTTGGTGTTCGGGAAATTTCGAGTGAATAGTAATTTGTGAAATTTTCTATATAAGGACGATTATGTTTTCATTTGCAAACTAGACTAAACCCTAACCCTAATTCTAAGCCAGCCGCCACTCTATTCTATCCATGGCCAAGAATTTCCATCCTTCTCCTCCTCTTTTCTTCAAATCCGCAAAGTAATTCAAGAAACTTCCAACATGAAAAATGTAGAGCTCTCCAAGATCTTGCTATCCAACAGTTAAGATCGTGAATGGAGCGGTAGATCATCGACAAATTGAGGTAGAAGGGCCGAAAATCGCGCACGAAATTTGAGACCAAGGAGAGACCGAGTTCGCCGTCGTTTATGCTGGTGGTGGAGTTCGTGGTGGCGCTTCAAACGGAGGTTGCTGATCGTCGAATAGGTCGACGTAGGTGGTTGCGAAATTCACGAATTAGGGCGGCTATGGATTCGGTTATCACCAAGTTGTTCACGCGCGTGAGAAGAAAGAGGGGAGGGTCGAGATCTCATCAATATATAACGTACGGCCGTGATGATATTAGGGTTGAAATTTAAAAAGAATTGTGAATTTATATATATATATTAGTTCGTTCGATGTTTAAAATATCATAACCTTTTGATACGAGGTCGAAAATTCCTGAAACGAGTTGCGTTGGCTTCGTTTTGTCGAGAACTACGCAATGGAGCTGGTTTGGAGTCGTTTGGAGCTAGTGAAAATTTCGGGTAAAATTAAACGGACGTTTAATTTTATTCGAAATAAAACGCGACAACTGTTATCGGAAACTCAAGGTGGGAACTTCTCACTCAATTGAATTGTTCCGATTTAAATTTTAAATAGTTAAATTTAAAATTGCTAGATTGTGTGATTGGATGATAATTATTATCTGTTGTAGTGAAATAGACCCTATACGCCGTATATTAAGCGGATGTTATTTATTAAAAAACATATACCGCGATAATTCCAACTTGTATGGAATTGGTATTATATATGTATTTGGAGTTGATTTCCCACATTATATAGCGGATGAGACCCTATTGCGCCGCATAGTAGCGGATAGTATTTTATAAATCTCATATACCGCGATATTCCGTCTTGAAGCGGAATTGGTATTGTGCTAACATCTTTGGATGCAGGGAAACAGGTTGGAGGGATCCAATTGGATTCCTCAAACATTTGAATTTGTTTCAATGTTGTGTGCTGATCTATTTATTGATCTATTTATAATCTGCGTGATTATCTTTGTGATTGAAATCGTTAAAGGCTAAATTTTAGCCGAATATATTTTTGGTATCGTTAGATGCCGAAAATAAATAAAATTTGATTTTTGAAAATTTAAGTTGAGAATTCATAATAAAATTTAATTTTGAAATTGATTCATTTTAAATGAATAAACGTTGTAATTTTTATGTTATAAAAATTATGATTTTTGTGAAATATAACCGAAATGTGATTTTCGGAATAAGCAGTTGATTAATTTATAAAATGGTTTAAATTGGGATTTTTGAATTATTATGAATGATTTATATAAAAGATTTATAAAATTGATATTTATAGATTAAAATATTGGAATTATAAAACGAGTTTTATAAGTGTTAAAATGAAGTATAAATGGATTTCATAAATGGATGGAATCTATAGATCTATAAATAATTTGGGAAGTTATAAAAAGAATAGACTTTGTAAAATAAAAGATTTATAAGTAATCAACTTATAAATTGGATTTTGCCGTGTAATTGGGATATGGATAGAATTTGTTAATAAAGTGATTTTATAAGCTGAAGTTGTTATAAAATATAAATGGAATTTATAAACGTTGTTTTTACAAATCCGAAATCGACTTATTTTAATAATTTTAATTATTATAGTTTATTAAAGGAAATACATCCACGATTTTGGGACAGTGGATAATCCTTTAAATAAAATATGTAGAAACTGAATTTGGTTAACAAAGCATATTCACGATTTTGGACGGTGAATAATATATTAAAGAAATATTTTGGGAAAGTGATATTTTAAATAGAATTAAAACGATTTAAAGATGTTTTAAAATGTATTAAGTATCGAAACCATAGGTTTCAACATTCATTGTTGAAATAGACGTTTTCGAGAAATATAAGCAAATGGTGGACTATAACATTGTTGTTATAGTAAATGATTTTCGAAAGGAAATGTTTTATATAGTATTGGGATTTATATATCTATTTTAAGTTCGAATCCCTATACTAATGATTTTGGGTTGTCGTAGCGATGTTTTACGCAACATTCTTTTGACTCAAATAAATGTGTTTAAGAGAATGTTTTCCTTAAAGAATAAATTATATACTTAATTGTGATTTAAGTATATTGAATATTTTCCAAGTGTTGAAAATAAAAAGATTTGTGAGTTACTTATTATTAAATAAGTATGGAGATGTTTTTCCAATATGAAGTGAATGTTTGAAGATCTTATCTTTTAAAGATAAATTGAAAATGAATATTAGAAATCGGTTTGAAAATCGTATATTCATAGATATTTTGGAAATGTAAATTCACTATGGAATTTATAAAAGAAAGGGAATTTTTTTAAAAATAAACATTGATTTATTTTTGAAGTGTGGAAATAAATTTACGGATTTGGAACGTAAATTAATAAATCGGTAAGGATTTATTTGATTGATTTAAATGAACCATTTTAAATTGAAAATGGATAAACATTTGGAAGTGTTTCCGTTTAAGGGAATTGATTTGAAATTTGTTTTCACAGATTGAAAGGTAAATTGATTTGAAATTGGTTTTCAAATGGTTGAAGTGTGGAAAATATATCTTGTAAAGATATTTTTGAAAATAAACAATTTGGGAAATTATTTGAAATCGGGTGATGTTGTGAATATTGATTGATAGTTAAATAACCGACTATCAATATTGACCTTTAAATAGGTATTTGTTGTGAATTGGTTGAACTTGAATGCTACACTTATTTTTAAATTATTGCGCTCGTTATTCGGATTACCCATTCCGAATAGTGATACGACGAAATGGATAGCATTGAAGACCGGTGTTGAAGACCGGGTATTTGTGAAAACGATAGGATGACCTATCGATTGTCTCTGCACCGTTAGCAACGGTATAGAGATTTCCTTTGTGATGGGAAATTCGATCGGGATTGTGAATACCCGGATTGCAAGGGCTTCTTTTGAAGTGCCTTCGGTTCTGCTTGAGCCCGGAACAGACTTGTATGGTTACGTGTCTGACATTACATTTTGAGATATAAAGCAGATTTCTTTCAAATTCATTTCTGTTGGTGGCGGAGAATTTATTCTCTTAGCTTGACACCCTTCTCTGAAACGTACGAGTTCAGAGGTTATGTAGTTGAAGGTTATCAGCGATATATTCCCAATTTGGTAATGTGGCATGCTGAGTGTTGCTGTGTGATGATTATTTATTGATCATTTGTCGATCAAAGCGTGGCTTTGTGAAAAAGCGTAGCTTTGTGCACGAGACTTAGTCGGACCTCACTCCCCGGAAATGGTCAAAACAGGAATATGCGGCAAGGTTATGTGGGTCGCGCCCTTTAGGGTATGTCATTTCCTTCTGAAAAGGGTGGTATCATGGTATGGAGCCCAGATACTTACTCATGTTGACACACTATATTTATTACTGTGTGATGTTGGTTATCGAGCGCTCGGATAAAGGTCCAAAGGGACTGGGGGATGACATATTCGTGTAGTAGTTACCTAGTTACAAAGGTAACCCGACCTTGTGTTGACAGAGCTCTAACCGTAACGTTAGGTTCTCAAGACGCCCCGCCAGAGGCGATCCCATTGACAGTAGGAAGTTCCTTAGCGTGATCATTTGTTGGAAAAATCCAAAGAAACAATACGAGCCTTGTATGGTTTTAGTTGTAGAACCTGCCATTTGATATGGTAGCTATAGCAGGCATAATATAATGGTACCTATGCTGGCTAAGATTTATATTCTATTTTCGAAATGCTTTCATCACTATGAACTAATAATAATATCAATAATGATTTGTTTTGCGTAGTAAGAATCTTTGACTATCATAAGGAGAAATTTCCTCCGATTCTGCGTTTGCATTGTGTGTGTGTGGGGAGGCCTTATGGTAGTTTCACTTTACAAAAGCATTGCGGATATTTTTCACTTCCCTTGTTGTTGTTGTTTTAAAGATAAATAAGTGTTTTGAGTTCTCACACCAGTCCCTTGACTGACCTGGAGTTTATTGTTTCCTTTCCTAAACTCTGGGTGCCCACCAATTTCCACACGGGCAGTCTAGAGTCAGGTTATCAGGTCATTCTGGATTCAGAAGTGCTATGGAGCTCAAGTGGCGAGCTGGATGGCGAGACGTATTACTTGTATATGATATTATCTTTCCGCTGTAAATTCACCTGTAGGGGCATGTTTGTATAACCGTCCATTGTCCAGTTGTGTTGTATATTGTTGTTGTATACCCTGATGATGATGTGATGTAATGTAATAACTCAGATAGTTCTTTGTTTTAAAGATATTCATTTATCTATTATATGTTGTTCCGCTGCGATATGTGAGATTCTGATATTGTTTCTGTTCTGTTTCCTTACTTCTTCTATCTTTTTCTTCTACCTCTTCTTTTTAACCCTAACAATTCGGTTTTCCGACATTCGATTATGCAGCATTTGATACAGTGGACGTAAGAATGCCGACCTTCAGATCCCGATAAAATCGAAATGTTACAAGTGGTATCAGAGCATTTGGTTAAGCGACAGCCATGGCTCTGTTGGGTGTTACTCATTAGAGATAGAGTCAGTAATACTCTAGAATGTGTTTGAATGTAATAATAGCTATGAGTGCGTATTTGTTAGTGAAAATAAAATTGTTTTATGTTGTGATGATTGGTTTGTTGAGTGGTATATGGATTCTGGTCGGTATAGTCTGTGCAACTCTATCGATAAGGATCTCTAAACACTTGTTCAGAACAATTCGGCACGATATCGTTTTAAATTGGGTAAATGAAATAATTTTACCTCGATTATATTTTTATATAAAGGAAATAATTTTTTAGAAATTATTAAGTATATATAAATTGATTGTTTGGTTGTTGAAAATGTAAAAATGTATCAGTCAATAAAAGTTGTTTGAATAAGTTAAATAAAAACAACAGTTGTAAAAGAATGAATTGTATAAGAAAATGAATTATAAGTATGGAATTATAATTAAAATGATTTACAATTGTAAAATAATCTTATATATAAATAGTGAAATTATATGAGGAAAAAAATTTTATGAATGTGATTTATAAATAATGAAAAGGAAAATTTTGAAAGAATATTTACACTGATTTCACTATTGTTACTGGGAAATAATAAGGATGATGACTGCAGCATCATCAGTATCATTTTCGAGTTTCTGTGTGATGGATTTGCTACCATAGTTAATTGAAATTGAAGTTTTATTGTGATAAACAAATTTGAAACTGAAAATCCAAGTTGAAATTGATAAATATAAGTAAAACAAGTTTTGAACTTATATTATGAGATAAAAAAATTTAGCTTTGGTAAAGTTAAAGAATTTGAGTTGGCATAACAAAACATATGATTTGGAATTTAACTAAAGGGAGTTAAATAAATTAAATCAGATTTGGAAGTTTAAATAAGTAAGTTGTATAACTTATAAAGTGAGCAGATGTAAGTGAAACCAAATGATAAATGTTTAAACAACTTTGTTAAGCAAAACGAGGTATGAATCTGAATAAGTGATGAAAATTGACTTTGGTAAAAGTTAAATAGAATTTACTTTGGAGTTGAAATTTTAACTGGATTAAATGGAAATTTAAGTTAAGTTAAACAAATGATGTTCAAATGGAATATAACTTAAGTGAGGCTGAATGAAGTTGATTTTGGTATCAAAGTAAACTAATAAAGTTAATTGAATGAATATAAACTCGAGTTATATAAATGAAATTCAACTTGAAATGTTAAATGAATTAGCAATTGGATTAATGAATGGATTGAATGTTAATCAATCAAATGTAAATAAATTGATATGAAATAATGAATGTAAGTGTTAATTCATTAATGCTAATTAAAAGTGTTAAACCAAATTGAAGGTAAATAAAGTGGATATGAATGTTGAAGGTAAAGTGAATAAATTTGGTTGTATTGAATATACATTGGTTGTTAGATTATTGTTAATTGATTGAATAGAAGTTAATATGCAATTGAATGAATAAAAATTGAAAGCTAAAGCAATTAAATTCAAATTGGAAGTTAAGTAAATCTAAATTGGATGGAAAATGATTGAATTGGAAGTGAACCAACTTGAATGTAAATTAGTGAATGTAAACTAATTGAAAATGAATAATTGAATGTCGTTGTGTATGAATTGGTTGTAAACAATTACAAGTAATGTTGGAATCATATAAGTTGCTTATAAACCTTGTTTAGTATGCATTTCTTTTAATATGCATGTGTTGTAGTTGTTTAAAAGAGTAAATTGCTAATAACTTCTTATATATGTCACTTACGTGTTTATATTGAGTAAGTACAGGTACCGGGGCTACCGTTAGCGGGTTTTGGTTCCGCAAAATGCTAGATAAAAAACTGCTTTGCTTAAAAATGCTAAAAAGGTACGCCTATGCAATAAAAATAGGAAATATGAACTGTTTTTCTGTTTTTCCGACCGGGTGGGTCGATGTATATATATTTATATCTATTGTGATATTGTAAAGGCTCCTCCGTACAAAGGAGGTTATGGCGAAATTTTTTGAAAATTTAAGGCGTTAGAAAATTTTCGGTAAATTTTGGAATTTTTTTGTTGTTGTGAAAACTAAGTTTTGATTTGAAGTTAAAGGTTAAACGATATAGTTGATTTTGAAAAGATAACTATATATGGATTTGAAAACTTGGTAAATATTTTGTAAGAAGTTTAACTATGGATTTGGAAAAGTTAAACGCTTAAGAGATCTGTGAAATCTAATTTGAACGGTTTGTTTTGAAAAGTTAATGGATTTCAAAACTCTTTCTTACTTGGCAATTTCGAGGACGAAATTCTTTTAAGGGGGGAAGTTTGTAACGACCCAGAATTTCTGTCATTTGAAATTCAGATATTTAATTGATTTTAAATATCAACAAGTAAAATTTATAAGTCGAATAATTTATTTTTTCGAATATCTGGATTTAATTGGATAATTAAATCGGCAATTAAAATTTGAAACTGCGTAAATAATTGGGAATTGGGTTTAATGTGATTAAAAATGATTTATAAAGTTATCAATCAATTTGGTTGACTAGTTAAATTTATAGCAATTAAATAAATTATTGGATGATTGGTTGAATTGATAAATTTTTATTATCAGTTGGATGTTATATCTTATATATATATAGTATATATAAATTAGTAGTTGGATATATTCCCGCCTATTGGAGCGGATGAGACACTATGCTCCCCGCATAATAGCGGACGACCCTATATTACCACGATATCCCTCTCAAAGCGGGATTGGTATTATATGTTATATGACATTAGTGAATGCAGGAAAAACAGGTTGGAGGGATCCAACTAGATTCCTTAAAAATGTTGAATTTATTTCATATATAGTGATATATGATGTTTGAAAAATCTAATATAGATTATGATGTGATTTGGATTTATTGGATGCTATATTAGTTCTGGCCTTGATTTTGGTATTTTAAATACCTTAAATATTATTTTTGAATTTTAAGGAAATTAAAGGAGATTTAGATATAAAAAATAATATATATATATATATATGAATTATTTTAAAAGAAATTGATTTGGATAAAACAATAATTGATTTTGGGTTGTACTTAACTACTCCTAAAAATATTTTAATAGAGATTTGGAAATAATTTACAAAGAGAATTTTTAACCATGGATTTTCTAAAGGATATTTCTGAAAAATATATGGAAAAGAAGTTAAAATTGATATTTAAAATAGATTTGAAAAATAAATGGAATTTATTAGGAAATGGGTTTTATAAATGAGATTATTTTATAAGCAAGTGAAACTCAAATGAGACTATAAATTTATAAACAATGTTTATAAATAGGGGAAATGATATTAGTTGATAAACTGGAACATAAATTCATAGTGTGAATTTATGTCGAGATATTGAGATCGATTTTGGGAAAAATAGTGGGTTATATTTTTGAAATGTGAGAATGATTATGAATTTGAAACGTAGTCGATGTGATATGAATCAAGAGGGATTTATAAATTGAAATTGGTAATATTAATTTTAAAAATAGATTTTTGTTGAGAAACTAAAATTTGCTTTAAAATGAGATTTTTATTTATTAAGTTATGTAGTTTAAAACTATTATTCTAAATGAAATATTTCAAAAAAGTTAGTTATTCAAATATTTAACATTTATTGAAATGAAATTCTAATTTTTATAATCGGCTCTGTAAATTAATTGGTTTTATTAAAAATGAATAGGAAAATAGTTACGGATGTTTATTTTAAGTTTTGGATATTTTAAATAACCACTTAAACATGTTTTAAAAATAAAATACTATTGTTTAAAAATATATATGATATATATAGAGTTTTGGAAGTAATTGGAATTAAATCATAAATTATCTCGGGATTTTTAAACGGAGTTTTTTTAACGGAATTAATTTTTATAAGAGAAATCTTGTAATGGAATTTTGGAAACTTAAGTAAACTACTGAAATGTTGAAATACGAGAACTTCATAAATGAATTAGAATTCATAGAAAGGAAGTCAGAAATAGGCAGTTGGGATTATAGACAAATGTAATCGATTTTGGAAATTTTTTAAGGAACTAACTAATGAATTCTGGAGACTTATGAAATCCTTTTTAAATTGGAGGAATTTACAAGTAAATTCAAAAGGATTTAAGGAGTACGAAATAATATGGAATCTTTCCTAAGTATTGGAAATAAAATGATTTTGGGAAAAATATACTTATAAATATTTCCTAAATATTGGACTGGAAGTATTTGGAATATTTTAACTACGAAATGATATATATAGAAATATTTTCTAAGCAATGAGTTATAAAATTGAATATGGAAATATTTCTAAGTTTCAAATGGTTTAAAAATATTCATATGGATAAGTATTTGGAATTGTTTTAAGAAAGTTGGAATGATGGAAAATAAGATATTTTGAATTGAATATTTTGAAAGATTTATAATGTGGACCTAATGACTACGTGTTATTTGATAGTTAAATAACCGACTATCAAAGCCTCGTATCTTAGAGCCATATCAACTAAATACACGAAAGTACCCTTAAAATGAGCATTCATTTCTCATGATACTCTTCTCTCATACCCAAAACATACATCTCATTTTTCTTTAATGGGGTGTTGATCAATTCTGGTCCAAAACAAGATAGCTAATTGAACTTTGTCTCATATTCTGCTATAGATAGATCAATCTGCTTCAAGTCCATGAAGTTTGTGTACATCCTGGTCTATCCTACAGTTGGCAAGAATTGGTCCTTAAAAACTACTTTAAATCGGGCCCATAAAAATTCTTCTTCTGGAATATTTTTAGTAAGGGAGTCCATCAAGCTGCTGCTCCATTTAGCAGTTGTCATGCTGCTAAGAACCTTTTATGTTCATCGCATAAACCAAGACCTTTAAAAATATTTTCGCACAATCACAACCAGGCTTGCACTACCATGATAGACTCGGTTCCTTTAAATGGTTTCCTTCCGAGGTTGGTGTAATCCTTGCATTATGTTGGGAAATTCACTCTTGGCAGCTCTGGAGCTGCCTCTTTGGCAATCCGAACTCCTCCAAGATTTGGGGTTCAACCATTTGTAGTCGTAGTGCTACTTACTCCTCTAACTCGTCTGCCTCTGTTACTCTTATCTTACTACCTAGAAATAGTAAGATAAACTTAGAATAATTGGACGTGATAAATCTTGAAAAAGGGTACTAATCAAACCTATCAAGCTGATCTATCTATCAAAGATATATATATATATATATGTATGTATGTATACGAATGAAAATTACAAATACACACTCTCGAAGTTGTCTCCAACCCAAAGACCTAGGTGTTTGCTTAATCTGCACTGATGCCAAAATGTAACGACCGTCTTTCTTGCACCAAAAGACAACCCATTAAGGGTAGAAGAAAATGCAAGATTAGAAAAAACTACACAATCACGTAATCTCACCATGAATCAGAACGACATATAATAGATAGCCTAGGATATTACATTGTCATTCCCATAATAATAATATGTCAAAGTCATTACATTACAACCTCCAACTGGACAGTTATAACTACCTTCCCATACAAAAATAAATAGATCATACTTAAACTGTAACATCTCGCCTTTTGTACGTTTTAAATCGACGATAAACCACACACGTTGGACTCAAACCATACAAAAGGGAGAATTGTTATTGGGATGAATAAGAAAAGCAGAGAAAGAAATAAAACAAAACAGAATCTCACAGCGGAATGACAAAATATAATAATCAAATAACAGTTCATGAAGCTGTTTTACAAAATATTTGATTATACTTATACTACACAGAATCAGAGTTACATATACCAGCGGATAATAAATAACAATGCAGAGGAACAATATGAAGGTAGTGGAATAATATAATATATATATATATATATAATAGTACTACAATCTTCGTCTTCATCCTCCAGAAATAAGGTCTTCAAATCCTGAAATGCTCATGCTAACCCGAGCGAATGGAAAAGACAAAACACTCGTGTCAAAACTAAAAAATCTTATGTGAGTTAAATCAATAGAAATAAATATGAGTGGAACGGCGTCAGAGATGTTTACGGGATTTGACGTCTCCTATCCAGTGTCAAACACGAGTGCAGTAACTTAAGAGATGCTCAGGATTCACATCTCCTAAGGATCCGTTAAACTATTTACTATGTAGTAATATTTCGCTATTATAATAATGTCTATTGTAAAATAAACTTACTTTTAAATAGCGTTAAGGAGTGACCCAATATTCCCCTTAACACGTAGTAGTGCCAATATTCTATACAGTACCATAATACCTCCTGATCGGGAGGCTACCAGAGGATACTCCATAGGTACGACACAAATCAAACTCGTACAAGGCACGCTAGGGTAGGTGACATGGCACATAAGGCAATGCCAAGGTAGATATACCAATTATGCATCCGGGCTGGTGGTAACGCATAGTAGCTACTACAGCCCACCTCGAGCCACACCCCCAAATTCAAAAATCAAAAAAGTCAGAATATAATATCGAAAGAGTGTGTCCAATAAGAGGGGATACCACCTTAGCCCGAGAATCGCTCTTGTTTTAGCCATCTTATGCCAACTCACGGGAGTCGGGTCCACATATATACCTTAATAATAGAACGTCGCCACCATCCTACTTCATTCTGGAATCTCCACCGCATACGTGGTTGTTAAAGTGGTTTTCGGAGTTGGCAGAGAGTATGACAACTTCCGATCCCGGTCTTTCTAACAACCAAACATTATTATAACACCGCGGTCATTTTCAAAATAGTTTATGCTTTAAACCAAATATCATTGCCTTTCAAAAACCAAATCAATACAATACCATTTTATTTCAAATATATCCTTCCTAAAACCATAACCCTTTCAAAATTATAATATTTCGAAACCAAACGCTTGAAATATAACCATTCAAAACATAATACTTTGAATTTCATAGCTTCTAAACCATAACTTTCACCACTTAAACGGTTTAGATATTCAAACAGCATATAAAATAAAATAGTTTGAATTTAAAATTACTTTATAAAGTAAAATAATTTCCTTGACTTCACAATTTTATTCACTTTAAATTAAACCTCAATTCATAACTTTCAACTCACTTTCAGTTTTCAATAAACCATTTCAATTTATATCGATTTCAAAAATAGATTGAACCTCCAAATAAACGATTTCAATAGATTTCAAAGCTTTCAATATTCAACACTTCAAAACTAAATTTGTTAACTATATATATATATATATATATATATATATCAAATTCAGTTTACTATTATTTAGTTTTGAAATATTTACTTAATAATTCCAATATCATTCAAAAAAATCCAATTTCAAATAACTGAATATTTCCCTCACTTTATTTAAACTTGATATATTCATTTATATAACGTTAAACAAAAAAATCAAGTAAAAAATCATATTCTTTAAAATCTCAAATTCAATGAGTCCCAAATCGATTTTTATTAACTAAAATTCTCAATTGAATACAATTTCAAACCAATTTCCAATTTATCTTTCAACGTTAACTTATTGAAATCATTATAAATTCTATATTAAAATATAATTTAAATAAATACTTAACCATATTATATTTTAAATAAAAATCAAACTTTATTGTTAAAATTACTTATATATACCAATTTATACATATATCAAGTCAAGGATTTGACTATATATATAAAATAGCATTTATGTAATATCTAAAATCGATATTTATGTAAAACCATGTATTTCTTTTCAAAAACCATAAAAATCAATTTCAAATTATTTTTATATATATAGACCATGTTGTCTATATATAATTTTCTAGCCTATGGTCAAGTGATACATATATTTATCATTTAAATCCATAATTTAAAACATAAATACAGTTATATATCATTTCAAACCGCAATCCCAAATAAATAAAAATCCATAACAACTTGCAGTTTATAACAATATAAAATACAACATCCCTTCATCCAATATCAATCATCAAACATTTTTCAGAATCATCATCCAATTCAATCAATAACATCATTATAGAATAGGTAATAAATAACAGGTACTTACTGGCAATTTATATTCAATAATAAATCAAATAACAATTTAACTTGTAGTTTATATGCAATAATAAATTAAATAACAATTTAATTCAATAAATTCAATTTAACTGAGATGATGATTAAAAATATGCCAAACAGTCATAAATAAATGTCAAATCACATCATAAATTAGTTTAACAAACATAAGAAATTTTAGAAGTTGTGAGTGGGTTAAAACACCCACCTTTTGAATTTAATTTGAATTTAAATCCAATTTAAACCTAAAATTTGAACAGTCTCAGAATTCATCCAAAGCAGCATTAAAGTCTCCGAAATTTCAATACGATCCCAGTGAATCAAACCGCGCATTGAACGGACCTTGTGACGCCCCACCTCTATACCCACGCTAGCCAAGAACACTACGATGTAATGCTGTCAACTAGCACAGAGAATAAGGCTGTTGAGGAGCGACCATCCATGTAATTGCTTTGTGCGAGCACCGATATGTCAGATAGTACAACATGCATTTTATTTCAAGAGTGGAAATCCGACATACCGATACAAACTCAAAACTACTACACATTGGCTATATAAATCCTTCGGAAACAAATATAGAAATAAGCATAACATAAATCAGTCACAGATAATTCATATCACAAAGGCGGAAATAGATATGAATATTCCACTAGGAAGTGTACATCAGAGTAGTGGTCTAAAAAGATCCACAATAATACAAAAGAATAGCAACATGTGCTATACAAAAGAATACAACTATGAGTCCATATCTCAAGTGTAGTGTCAGGACCCGATTCTTCGTCTTCTGAAAATTCAACATCGATACTCACTTTATCGACTGCCGAGTAATCGAACGACGGAAAACCGAACACTGAGGGTTTTAAGAAAAAGAAAAAGTAGAAAACGAGAGAAGAAGATAGAAAAATAAGACAGAAAATAGAGAGGAAAAGAAAATAGAAAATAAATAGAAAATAGAACGGACAGAAAACAACAGAACAACATCAGAATCTCACAATTCGCAACGGAACAACATATAATAATAAATGAATAATCTTTAAACAAAGAACTATATCAGTTATTACATTACATCACATTACATTTCATTACATCATATCATCAGAGTGTACAACAACATACAACAAACAGTGCTGCGGAAAAAGAAATACTATATAAACTAGTAATACACCATGCCATCCATCTTGCCTCCAGCAACTCCAGAATATCCTGTTAAACCTTAACTCTTGACTGCCCGTGTGGAAATTGGTGGGCACCCAGAGTTTAGGAAGGAAAACAATAAACTCCAAATCAGTCATGTGACTGGTGTGGGAACTCAAAACAGTTTATTTATCTTTAAAAATCAAAAATAGAGGAATATTTTTTTTTAAAGTCAATTCGCAATGCTTTTAAAAATGAGACTACCATAAGACCTCCTGCCACACACACAATGCAAACGCAGACTTGGAGAAGATTTCTCCTTATGATAGCCAAACATGCTTGATACGCATTAAAATCAAATCAATTTTGATATTATTATTAGTGCATAGTGTAGAAGAAATTCATTTCGAAAGTAGAATATAAATCTTAGCCAGCATAGGTACCATTATAGTATGCTTACTATAGCTACCATATTAAATGGCAGGTTCTACAACTAAAACCGTACAAGTCACGTATTGTTTCTTTGGATTTCCAACGAATGATCAGGCCAAGAAACTTCCCATTGCCACATGAGAATGCCTCTGGATGGACATCCCCGAGAACCAAACCGGATCTCTACCAACACAAGGCCGGGTTACCCCTAACCGAGTAACAACTGACCGAATATGCCATCCCCCGGTCCTTTGGGACCTTTCACCGAGCGCTCGCAATCAATTCACACAATCATAACAAAGTGTTTTCAACATGAGTAAGTATCTGGGCTCCATACCATGATACCACCCTTTTCCAGAAGGAAATGCACACATCCTAAAGGGCGCTACCCCTCATAACCTTGCTGCTTCTTTCCTGTTTTGACCATTGACGGGGTGTGAGGCTCGATGAAGTCACGTCCACAAAAACATACTTTATACAAAAGCCATGCTTTGGGTCAACAAATGATCATAGAAATGATCACCAAGATAGACGATCAAATAAACGATCCTATCACAAATAATCAACACAATGAACATTACAGCAACACTCAGCATGTCACATTACCAAATTGGGAATATATCGCTGATAACATTCAACTACATAACCTCTGAGCTCGTACGTCTCAGAGAAGGGTGTTAAGCTAAAAGAATAAATTCTTCGCCACCAACAGAAATATATTTGAAAGAAATCGGCTTTATATCTCAATCTGTAATGTCAGACATACAATCCATACAAGTCTGTTCCGGGCTCGAACAAAACCGAAGGCACTTCTCACGAAGCCCTTGAAATTCGGGTATTCACAATCCCGATCGAATTTCCCATCACTTAGGAGATCTCTATACCAGGAGCTACCCAGTGCAGAGACAATCGATAGGTCATCCTATCGCTTTCACAAATACTCGGTCTTCAACACCGGTCTTCAATGCAATCATAACGACGTATCACATATTCGGAATGGGTTATACGACCCCATGGTCCTTTCCCGGTTAACCCGAATAGTGAGCGCTTATTCAAAAATAAGTGTGGCATTCCAATTCAAACAAATCACATCAAATACCCATTCAAAGGGAAACATTGATAGTCGGTTATTGAACTATCAATTGATATGCACACATCACCAGATTCCAAATAATTTTCCAAATTATTTATTTTCCAAAATATCTTCACTAGATATATAATTTCAATACTTCAAAAATAAATCAATATTTATTTTTAAACAAATTCTCCTTTTCATTCATAAATTCCATAGTGAATTTATAATCCAAAATATCTATGAATATTCGATTCCAATTATTCATTTCAATATTCCTTTTCAATTTATCTTCAAAAAGATAAATTCTCAAAATATTCGCTTTATATTGGAAAACATTTCCATACTTATTTATTCATAAGTAATTCACAAATTTTATTTATTTTCAACACTTGAAAAATATTCAATATACTTAAATCGAAATTAAGTACATATTTCATTCTTTAAGGAAATCATTCTCTTAAACATATTTATTTGGGCCAAAACGAATGTTGCGTAGAACATCGTTACGACAACCCAAAATCACTAGTATAGGGATTCGAAATTAAGATAGATATATAAATCCCAATACTATACAAAACATTTCCTTTCGGAAATCATTTACTATAACAACAGTGTTATAGTCCCTCATTTCCTTCTATTTCTCGAAAACGTCTATTTCAACAATGAATGTTGAAATCTATGGTTTCGAATCTCAACACATTTTAAAACATCGTTAGATCGTTTTAATTCTGTTTAAAATATCAAATCTGAACATTTTCTTTAACATATTATTTACTATTCAAAAACGTGAATATACTACGTTAACAATTTCATCATTTCTATACATTTTATTTCAAAGTATTATTCACAGTCTAAAACGTGAATATAACTCCATTAATAGGTTTCAACAATTTACTTATCAAAATAAGTCGTTTGCGAATTTATAAAACAACGTTTATAAACTCCATTTCTAATTATTTTATAACAACTTCCTTTTATAAATTCCTTTATTAACCTATTCGATTTTATAACTCAATTATAAAACAAAGGTTCATATTATAAGTCAAATACTTATAAAACGATTATTTTACAAAATCGTTCTTTTAAACTTCATAATTATAAATCTTATAACTTATAAGATTCAATGATTTATTCAAAACTATTCTTTTAATAACTTCACAAATTTATAAATCTTACTATTTATAAATCTCATTTATAACTTCTCCATTTATAATTCTATAAATTTCATTCATTTATGAAATTCATTTACACTTCATTCAAACACTTATAAAAACTCGTTTTATAATTCCAACGTTTTAATTTATAAATATCCATTTATAAATCTCTTATATAAATCAATTTATATTATTATTTCAAAACGTCTTTAATCTCCTTTATAATTTTACCATTTTGATTTATAAAATAATTAAATTTTATAAATCCTATATTTAGACTTTTCACAATAAATTCTAAAATCCCGATTAAACTATTTTATAAAATCATTAGCATCATATTCTCAAAAATCAGTTTTTAACTATATTTCTCAAAAATCATAATTTTTTATAACATTAAAAATTATACGTTTATTTATTTAAAATGAATCAATTCCAAGAAAAATATTTTATAACGTATACTTTCAAAAATCACTTTGAAATCATTTTAAAATTCCAAATTTGGTCCAATGATGCTACACACCAAATAGTCCATCAC
The DNA here is from genome assembly GCA_030765085.1 of Allium cepa. Taxonomy (NCBI): domain Eukaryota; kingdom Viridiplantae; phylum Streptophyta; class Magnoliopsida; order Asparagales; family Amaryllidaceae; genus Allium; species Allium cepa. Next base: position 863,161,806 of record CM060934.1, on the reverse strand, counting down.
GACAACAACGATATCATATATCGATATGATAATCCATCAAATATCAAAATATCTGAAATCAAATAAAAACTGTTGAGGAATCCAGTTGGATCCCTCCAACCTGTTTTCCTGCATCCACAAACATTAGCACAATACCAATTCCACTCCAGTACGAAATTATCGCGGTATATGTTTTTATTAAATATTATCCGCTTAATAGACGGCGCAATAGGGTCTCATCCGCTAAACAAAAAATGCGGGGAATCAATAACTCCAATATATACATATGCCAATATATATATTGCTAATATATATAATACCAATTTCACTGTTTATGAAATATTCGCGGTATATGTTTTTATTAAATATTATCCGCTTAATAGACGGCGCAATAAGGTCTCATCCGCTAAACAAAAAATGCGGGGAATCAATAACTCCAATATATACATATGCCAATATATATATATTGCTAATATATATAATACCAATTTCACTGTTTATGAAATATTCGCGGTATATGTTTTTAATAAATAACATCCGCTTACTAACGGCGTATAATGTCTATTTTAACAATCAATAGATATCAATCATCATTCAAACATGCATTCAAATATTTTAAATCTAATTATTTAAAATAAAATCGAAACTGATTCGATTGAGTGAGAAGTTCTCACCTTGATTTTATTTCCGTTTTAGCGATTTATTTCGAATAAAATTAAACGGACGTTTAATTTTACCCAAAATTCTCACTAACTCCAAACGACTCCAATCTAATTTCATCGCGTAGTGCTCGTCCATACGATTCCAACGCAACTGGTTTCGCGCGTTTTTGACCTCGTATGAAAAAGATATGAATATTTGAAGTTACACGATTTTATATATAACTAATTACAACTTAAATTTTATAATTAAAACCCTCAACTATTCAGGACCGTTGGATCTCAATCCCAAGCCCCCTAGATCCGTGCGCAGCCCCCCCTCCCTTTCTCCTTCCTCTTTCACGTTCAACAGCCGCACCACTCAAACCCATTAGCATGAACTAGGGTTTTGATTTGCAACCTCATTTCTCGACGAAACTTCATCAAACCACCGCCATCTCGAAGCCCTCCACCACCACAACACTCGGCCCCAACCACCTGAAGCTCGGCCCCCTGCACGCCTGGAAAATCGTGCCTAAAACGAGCACGAACTCGGCCCCGTATCTCACAACATACAACTCCATTCGCGATCTCCACCGTTGAACTTGTAGATCTTGATGCCCTCTTCATTTCTCTAGTTGAAAGTTTGTTGTAATTGTTAGTGGATTGAAAGAAATCGAGGGAGGAAGGAGAGATAATTCTGGCCGTTCATGGGCACTGGCGGCTAGGGTTTGTTTTAATTTTTTTTTTTTTTTTTAAATGAAGGGTGGGGCTATTTATAAAGAAACGATCGACACTATTCATCCCGGAAATTCCGAACTCCGATTTACGCGCCATAACCAGCGTTTCTAGGGTTTACCCCGCGTTCCGGACACAATGGAACAGGTTTCGAAAGCTAATTCGGACATCTGTGCGAGTTATGGCTATAAACGTTCAATTTAAATTAAACCGATTTAAATCGATTTCTAGGCGTTTTAATTCGTACCGGACAAACGGTAAATCCAATTGACACGAAATTTGAAACCATACAATAATATCACATTACGGATCCGATGAAACTGGTTTCGTCGAAATCCGAGACTTTTTGAAAAATGGCTATTTTAACTCGCCAAATTAAAATTAAAAATAAACCGATGCGTTTCGAGCTGCTACGATCAAACGATAACTCCGATTGACACGAAAACTGAAATACGGTAATAACTAACTATTACGGATCTAATGGAACTAGTTTCGTTCAATTCTGAGACTGTTCAAAAATTGACTATTTTCACTAGTCGATTTTTAATATTAAATATTCAATTTTCACAAATTAACTTTTAATTCGATTTTAAAAGTTCTAAAATATCGTTCTAACTCCCATATGATAAAATAAAATTTTACAAATCATTTTCAATCATATTTAACTCAATTTTCAATTATTTTCATAATTTAACATATTAAATTACCGATTTAATTATTCAATTAAATCCAATAATTCAAATAAAAATTTATTCGACTTATAAATTCACTTATTAATATCTAAAATTAATTAAATATTCAAATTTTAATTAATTAAAATTCTGGGTCGTTACATGTAGACAACAAAATAAACTACTAATCTAAGTAGTTAGCCAAAAGTCAGAGAAATCAATCCCAAGTGAGAAGTCAAGCTGAAGCACTTGTAACATCTCGGTCTGACCCGAGTATTATTTAATAAGAAAATAATAAACTGATCAGTCTAACTATAAATATCAGATGAAACGATATAGAATCAGGGATATGACTAAACACATAATAATCACAATACCAAGCTGTGATATATATATATAAGTAATTGAAAATCAACAAGAGATTAATCAATATCACCAAATCTACACAAGAATCAAAGGAAATGTCATACTCCTTATTTCGTTCACCAAATCATAAATATTGACGATTATATCAATGTCAATCACAAAAGTCAATGACACACGAATTCACCAATGCACACATATTGATAAAACTTATCAATGGAAATCACGAAAATTGGTGAAGCATAAATTCTAGAAATCATCTCAAGAAATCCAGTCAATGACACACGAATTCACCTATGCACAAAATTTGATAAATCATATCAATAGAAATCACAAAAATAGGTGAAGAAGAAAATTCCAGAATTCGACACACGAAATCCAAAAATCACACAAAATAGGGGGGAGGCCTATCACACGAACGGGAGCATGAAAACTCACCAACATATGTATCACACGAACGAGACGCTATGTCATGGTAGCTAGCCATTAATTTTTGACACACGAACGGCCCGAAGACCATGGGGTGCTACCCCATCAATTTGAGTCGAAACTCCACAAAACGGGGTTTAGTCTCCCTCGCAGACAAAGAGACATCGCACATTGCTAGTCTAAATCACAAAAATGATCGTCATGATCATCAAGAAGTGTCAATTACAGTAAGCTAGTAAATATATGAGCTTAGCTTCATGTCCCATAACCACTAGCTTAACTTAAATATTTACGAACAAATTGTAGATCTCCACTAGAAAATTGTCACAAGAGATTCAATCGAACAAGTCCAAGAATTAACCGACGAAGTAAACACAAGCGTTTCATACCACTCGTTTTACTAAGTCGTTTAATTAGATTTCTCATACGAGTGAGGTAAAGGTTTGTATATACTAATAGATTGGAAATCGGTTTGAGAAAACGAGCTTTGTTATAAAATAGTGTTGAAATCATTTGAAGAAAGAGTTTTGATATTTACTACTAGTATAGAAAACCTTTATATTTTTAAAGTGACAAATCACAAAGAAGATTGTAGGAACAATCAATCACTAAAATTCACATATGAAGATGTGAATAAAAATCCAACGAAACCGATAAAGAATCCATCGAAATGGATATTCAAAAATCTCTAAAAAGGAGTCATCAAAGTCATAATAAATGATAACAACAAATAGGAAACAACACGAATAGATTAAAGTTGGAATTTCAAGCAACTAGGCGAAATAGGCAAAAATGCACCAGGTCGGTTGGCCGGCTACAGAGCTCGGTCGACCGAACCCTGTTCAAAAAAGTCTCGGGAAGCAGGTCGGTCGGCTGAGCCCTGTAGCCAGTCGACAGGACCAGAGACAGAAAGGTGCCTATGCACCTTAGTAGCAGGTCGGTCGACCGGCCACAGGGCTCGGCCGGCCGAACCTGTTCCCAGTCCCCTCCTAGCCCATTGAATACAATGGCCAATCACTATCAAATTGCAACCACTCGAGCATCGGCACTAAGTATTTATGCCAATCGACTACCCGGCCCTATGAGCTCCTTGTTGCATCACCAAAAACATATTTGAACATCAAAGCTATGATTTTTAAAGAATTGAACCCAAAACACCAAAAATTAGAATATTCACTAAATCAATCCTAACCAAAAGCTAATGCACACGAATAAGTGTTAGGAATTCATACCTAACAATCAAAGATAATTATAAGCATAGATGTGAGATAAAAATCTCACCTTTGAACCCAAGCAATTGAAAAAAGAAGCTTGAAAGCAAAAGGGGAATCAACCACTCTTCAAATCCAACTCAAGAAGCTTGAATCCAAGTAATGGGTTCTCTTTGAGTTTGGAGCAAGAACTTGAGCTAGCAAGAGGAACTAGGGCTTGGAGTTTCTAATTTCCATTCTCTTCCACCATTTTTGCTTAAGCTTGAGTGTTAGGAATATGAGATGAAGTAATGAAGAGGAGAAGGGGGTTGGGACTGAGTTAGTAAGTGGCTAATGGGTTCAGCCCAAACCAAAGCCCTAAGTGAAAAAGGTCAAAATTCAACTATCTCCAAACATATCAAAGTTTATACTCAAAAAGGTCGCAAACGTCATTTTGAACTCAATGGGGGTGGTCTCGAGTCCCAATTTGACTGTTTGCAAAAAGTAGCTTTTCGGACCAAAATCCGACGAACGATAAAATATTTAAATATACAATTGATAAATATGCGGGTTTTTACAGACCTCGTATGCGAAAGATATGCGTGTTAGAACAATTGAAATCAAAATTAAAATAAAATAAAATAAAAAGAAAACGCGTACTCACAGGCCCAACCACGCTGCCACATTCGAACAGTAGCTAGCCCCGCCCATGCACGGTCAACCCGTTGTTTGACCATCGTTTCCACGTGCCTCCGGCCACGCTAGCCTAGGCCACCACCTCCATCACCTTTGTCATGCTCAGTTGCACCCCCGACTACGAGGCCATCACCTCCGGTTCATCGCCGCCGCCAGGGTTTTCGAACCCTAAACCACCTAATCGACCGCGTCAGGCCGAGTTAAGTCGCACAACCACCGCCAATCGACTCCCCGAACCCAACTTTCCAATACCTAGAAAGCAATTCCTCGATTGTTTCCCCAATCGAAAATGTCCAATTCAATGCTTAGGGTTCGTCGATCCTACCCTTTGACCGAGATTTTCGATTGATTCGAGCACTATTACGAAAAATGAACACTTGTCGTAGGTTCAACTCGATGATATCTTTCCAAGTGTATATAATATGATATACTATGAGGAGTTCGATTTTTGGATTTGAATTTGATTTGCAATTGGATCTGGAACTAAGAATTTGTTTGTCTGTCATTGAGGAGGAGAGACCGCTGAATTATACATACAGAAATGAGGAATAATAAATAGGCTAGGGTTTACAACAAGATATATATGGACAAAGATGAAAATAGGATAGATGGATATGATTGATTTACACGCTGAACGATAAATGGCCCGAAAAGCCCGTTTCGACTCCGGAACGAAGCTGGGTCAACCCATATATCAAAATATATGTTTTAAAATATTTAAAAATCAATGGAAAAGGTTTCAAGTCCAAATTGCATCGTATGAAGAAATTATGCTAAAATCAAGTTATTTTAAATTGATTTCAATTTATTTCAGTTTCGTTTATTTTTAGGCGTTTCGAGCCCATACGATCGAACGACAAGTCTAATCGCTATGAAACTTGAAATCCTACAACAATTCACCATTACAGATCCGATGAAACTGGTTTCGTCGAAATCCGAGTCAGTGGCCAAAATGGCTAATTTTCAGTTATTAAATTAAATTAATAATTTATTAAATCACTTTTCCTGTTTAAATTTAATAATTTACCCTTTCTATCATTTTTGATTCCTTAATCATTTATAATAACTTAACCAATTTTAAATGTCAATTTAAAGTTGATTTATCCATCAATTTCAGCATTTAATTTCAATTTCATTGAATTCAGAAATTATAAATTAAAATTCCCAAAATCCATCTATTAAATTTTTAAACTTTGTTATTCATGTCTTTTATTACAATAAGGATATAACAACATTGTTCTAAATCTTGGTACTTCATATTTCCCAATTTCCTCTTAATTTCTTTTTTCGTAATATTTAAATATTAATTTTCATTTAATTCCAACTAATCCAATTATTAAATTTAAATTAATAAATCTTGATTCCCATTCTTTTTATTCAATCAATCATTATCCTATTCATACTTTATTGTCAACCAACAATTATTACAATTAAATACCTAATACTGATTTTTCCAAATTACAGCTTACTACGTATTATTTCGTCAATTAATATAGATTTGAATTTTATTTTCCAATTTTCTATTTACAATCAATTATGACCTTGCAATTGTTTCGATTAATTGGGTTTGCACTAAATTAGTTATTTATTAACTCGCATTAACGTTATTACCTTAATTTTGGTGATTTCAATATTAAATTACATATTTTTTTATTTTCTTTCCAAATTAAGTTACTAAAACTTATTAAATTAAAAAAAAATTAATTGTCGAAAATTACGGGTCGTTACACTCTCCCCCAGCCAAAACTTTTTGTCCCTGAAAAGGAAAAAGAAGGGAAAAGAAGAATAAAGAAATCAATATATCTTATTCAAAATATTAAATTTATAAAAAATTAAACTTACAAAGTTAATAATTTAAATAAAATATACCAATTTTACAACTGTTAAATCCTTTTATACCCAAATTAATAAAGTTTGGAAAAACATTTTTCAAAAATTTTGTAAGTCCAAAATTTACGGAAAATTTCGGCAGAGTCTCCTTTGTACGGGGAGACTCGAAAGAAATTATAATATCAAATATAACAATATATACATATATCTTCCAAAATAATACATCCCAACACGGGAAAAACAACATGATAACGTTATAAAACCGTAATCCGAGAACGTACCTATTTGTCGGGCAAATAACGCTTATTTATGAAACCAAAAGCAGTAGCAATTGCTTCCATAACCTGTATTTCACTTATATAATCCAAAAAGAGTTAATAATTATATAAAATGAGATATTTAAAGTTGTTTCAACCACTAACAAACAAATCAATATAAACAACAATCACTTGCAACCAATATGCAAACGAAAATCAACACAATCAATTATCCATTCATATCAAACAAAACTAATAGTTATTCGGGTTCGAAAACTTCAAATTGTGCATAATGAAAAATAAACTACTAAAGGTACCATTCACTCAACAGTCTTAGGTGAAATTAAATAGATTATTCATACATCCAAACAATTTTAAAGTATCCTTGCCCAAACAACCCAAAAGCTAAACAAACATCAAATTCCAAGCAATAAATCAAGTACGTTCTTTTTAATTTCATTTCATAACATTTGTTATTTGATTTCCTTTTCATTCATATCATATAAATTTTCCTTTTAGTTACAATATATTCATTTGTTCACTACTTAATTTCATTTATTTACGTTCATTTATTATTAGTTTTCATGTCCAATTCAATAATTTAGCATTTCAATTCATGAACTTAAGTTTATAGTCATCTACTTGCAGTATTTACTTTCCACCACATTTTATTATATTAATATTCCAATTATAATTTAAGCTTATAACCACTATAACATCAAATTCTTATTTGTAAAAATAATTCAGTGAACACTTTCATTACTTCAAGTCTTACTTGTATAATATTGTATTACATTTTCTTATTAAACATTGGAACTTTTAATATTCGGTAAGTTATATATATGCCTTTAAGGATGTAATTGGAAGTTACACAAGCTTATCTTATTTCTTCTAATCAACTTAATGTTCAATAATAATATCCTTTGTTTATAGGTTACAAAATTCAACTTTTTGGTGATTTCATTTATAGCCTAGCATTTAATCTCTTATTTCATCTAGAAGTTTCAATTATTAAATAGTTAAGATTTTCATTTCAATTTCAGTAATTAAAACCTCTAATTTATGGAAATTTAAGAACTAAATGCCGGGTTCCATTTCAAATCATTTTAATAATAATAGATAGATGTATACACTTACACTTTATATCCAATTATATTTAAAACAATTTAAAATTTATATTTGTTTATCAAAATAAATCTGCGGTAAAACTACTACAGTGACCTTCCCACTTCGAAACTCGAAAATGAATGTCGATGATGTGTGCACTCATCACCGAAATTATTTCCAGCGACAGAGAAGAGAGTACAGAACTTATTTCTTTCCAAAGTTTCTTTAAAACAATTGTTTCAATTTATATTGAAATATTTATATCAGAAAATACTTCTAACAACATTATTATTATATCCTAAAATCATTCGAAAGAAATTTTCAAAACCTGGGAACTTAAATTCTAAAATTTCCATTTTTCATTTATTTTATTTTCTTCAAATTTTGTTTCCAGTCAATATTTATAAATTTCACTACCAAACAACCAATATATTACAACAAAATATATATCTTATTTATAAAATTTATTTTATATATAGAAAATATAATAGGCAAAATTATTTCATTCACCTATATTCAAAATAATATTGTGTCGGTCTGTCCTATTAAGTGTTTAGAAATCCATATTGATGTCATAGCACCAACCAGAATTTATAAATACAAAACGAAACAAATTAACACAATATAAAAATGTTTTATAACACTAACAAATACGCTCTCTCATATATATACACTCAGCGGCTCATCATAGGGTATTACTACCCTATTGATAAAGAGTCAGACCCACATAGCTAAGGTTTATCGCTAAACCAAAGCTCTGATATTAGATGTAACATCGCGCCTTTATGTACGTTTTAAATCGACGATAAACCACACACGTCAAACTCAAACCATACAAAAGGGCGAATTGTTATTGGGGTGAATAAGAAAAGCAGAGAAAGAAATAAAACAAAACAGAATCTCACAGTGGAATGACAAAATATAATAATCAAATAACAGTTCATGAAGCTGTTTTACAAAACATTTGATTATACTTATACTACACAGAATCAGAGTTACACATACCAGAGAATAATAAATAACAATGCAGCGGAACAGTACGAATATAGTATATAATATATAATAGTACTACAATCTTCGTCTTCATCCTCCAGAAATAATGTCTTCAAATCCTGAAATGCTCAGGCTGACCCGAGCGAATTGAAAAGACAAAACACTCGAGTCAGAACTAAAAAATCTTATGTGAGTTAAATCAACAGAAATAAATATGAGTGGAACGACGTCAGAGATGTTTACGGGATTTGACATCTCCTATCTAGTGTCAAATGTGAGTGCAGTAACTTAAGAGATGCTCGGGATTCACATCTCCTAAAGATCCATTAAACTATTTACTATGTAGTAATATTTCAATATTATAATAATGTCTATAGTAAAATAAACTTACTTTTAAATAGCGTTAAGGAGTGATCCAATATTCTCCTTAACACGTAATAGTGCCAGTAGTCTATACAGTACCGTAATACCTCCTGATCGGGAGGCTAACAGAGGATACTCCATAGGTACGACACAAATCAAACTCGTACAAGACGCGCTAGGGTAGGTGACACGACACACAAGGCAATGCCAGGGTAGATATACCAATTACGCATCCAGGTTGGTGGTAACGCGTAGCAGCTACTACCGCCCATCTCGAGCCACACCCCCAAAATCAAAAATCTAAAGTGGCCGCCAAAATAATCCAAAGTCAGAATATAATATCGAAGGAGTGTGTCCGATAAGAGGTGCTACCTCCTTGGCCCGAGAATCACTCCTGTTTTAGCCATCTTATGCCAACTCACGGGAGTCGGATCCACGTATATACCTTAATAGAACATCGCACCAACCTAATTCATTCTGGAATCTCCACGACGTACACGGTTGTTAAAGTGGTTTTTGGAGTTGGCAGAAAGTATGACAACTTTCGATCTACGTCTCTTTAACAACCAAACATTATTATAACACCGCGATCATTTTCAAAATAGTTTATGCTTTAAAACCAAATATCATTGCCTTTCAAAAACCAAATCAATACGATATCATTTTATTTCAAATATATCCTTTCTAAAACCATAACACTTTCAAAATTATAAAATTTCGAAACCAAACGCTTGAAATATAACCTTTCAAAACATAATACTTTGAGTTCATAGCTTCTAAACTATAACTTCCACCACTTAAATGGTTTGGATATTCAAATAGTATATAAAATAAAATAGTTTGAATTTAAAATTACTTTATAAAGTAAAATAATTTCCTCGACTTCACAATTTTATTCGCTTTAAATTAAATTTCAATTCATAACTTTCAACTCACTTTCAGTTTTCAATAAACCATTTCAATTTATATCGATTTCAAATATAGATTCGATCCTCCAAATAAACCATTTCAGTAGATTTCAAAGCTTTCAATATTCAACACTTCAAAACTAAATTTGTTAACTATATATATATATATATATATATATATATATATATATATATATATATATCAAATTTAGTTTACTATTATTTAGTTTTGAAATATTTACTTAATAATTCCAATATCATTCAAATAAACTCCAATTTCAAATAACTGAATATTTTCCTCACTTTATTTAAACTTGATATATTCATTTATATAACCTTAAACAAAAAATGAAGTTAAAAATCATATTCTTTAAAATCTCAAATTCAATGAGTCCCAAATTGATTTTTATTAACTAAAATTCTCACTTGAATACAATTTCAAACCAATTTCCAATTTATCTTTCAACCTTAATTTATTGAAATCATTATAAATTATATATTAAACTATAATTTAAATAAATACTTAACCATATTATATTTTAAATAAAAATCAAACTTTATTATTAAACTTATTTATATCAACCAATTTATACATAGCTCAAGTCAAGAATTTGACTATATATATAAAATAGCATTTATGTAATATCTAAATCAATATTTATATAAAACCATGTATTTTTTTCGAAAAACCATAGAAATCAATTTCAAATTATTTTTATATATAGACCACGGTGTTTGTATATAATTTTCTATTCTGTAATCAAGTGATATGGATATTTATTATTTCAATCCGTAATTTAAAACATAAATATAGTTGTATATCATTTCAAGCCGCAATCCTGAAAAAATGAAATCCATAACAACTTGCAGTTTACAACAATATAAAATACAACATCCATTCATCCAATATCAATCATCAAACATTTATCACAATCAGCATCCAATTCAACCAATAACATCAATATAGAACAAGTAATAAATAACAGGTATTTACTGGCAGTTTATATTCAATAATAAATTAAATAATAATTTAACTGGAAGTTTATATGCAATAATAAATTAAATAACAATTTAATTCAATAAATTCAATTTAACTGAGATGATGATTAAAAATACACCAAACAGTCATAAATAAATTTCAAATTACATCATAAATCAATTTAACAAACATAAGAAATTTTAAAAGTTGTGGGTGGGTTAAAACACTGACCTTTTGAATTTAGATTGAATTTAAATCCAATTTAAACCTAAAATTTGAACAGTCTCAGAATTCGTCCAAACCAGCATCAAAATCTTCGGAATTTCGATACGATCCCAACGGATCAAACATCGCATGAAACGGACCTCGTATGTGAAAGATATGCGTGTTAGAACAATTGAAATAAAAATTAAGATAAAATAAAATAAAGAAAACGCGTACTCACAGGCCCAACCACGCTGTCACGTTCGAACAACAGCTAGCCCCGTCCATGAACAGTCAACCCACCGTTTGACCATCGTTTCAACGCGCCTCCGGCCACGCTAGCTTTAACGACCCGGATTTTAGCGTTGAGTTTAGAATGTTTAAATGGGTTTAAATGTTTAATTTGGATTATAAATTGATCTTGAATATGAAAAGTTTGATTTTTATTCAATAAAATAGATTCAGAATTTATTATAGCGGTTTGTTGAATGATATAACTATTTAATTTAATAATTGGGAATTGGGTAAAATATAAAATCTGGAGTTTCGAGCTTGTTAAAAATATTTTAAAGGCTTGTAAACATTATATTGATAGTATTGAAGATAGTAAAAGTGGTGAAATTGAATTTGGAAATGTTTTGTTAAAATTTAAAAATATATCGCTTAAATCGATATTTAAAAATAGCCTTCTGAGACACAGTCTCGGATTTCGAAGAAACCAGTTTCATTGGATCCGTAATATTGTATTATTATCGGAATTCAAATTTCGTAGTGTTCGCAGTTGTTGTGTGAGCGTACGACATATAAACGCGCTGAAATTTATATCGAATCCAATATAATAACTGGGTTCAAAAGCTATCTTCTCCATACAATCGAATCGGGACTCGAAACCTTTTCCATTGCGTTCGGAATAGGGGTATAACGTTACGAACGCCTAGCGGCATGCCTCGATAGGAATTCAAAATTGTAAGTAGCATTTCCGAGACAATTTGAATTTAAATTTAAATACGAGTAAATACTTTACTTGACTAGTCAAATTAATTTCACATCAGCCTTTTTCCAGTCTTTTCCAAAGCGTAGTAGCCAACCTTCTCCTGCACGCCACCTCCTTTCCACATCACGTCCCTTCTTTTACTTCACAGCGAAATCCAACTGCTCAAACAAAGAAAAGAAAAAAAAAGCTACAAAGGAAAGAAAAATGGTTGAAGCCTGGGGAATCAAAATAGACGTTGGAAAAAAAATCAAAATTCAAATAAAAATTGAGTAGAGTTTGTTCTTCAAAAACTTGAGTAAAGTAATTTCTAATTTAAATGTTTTAAAGTATATTTTATAATAAAGTGTTTATAAATTATTTTAAAAATCTAAATTTTTGTGCTTGGTGTTTTCAGTGGAAATAAATAGTTGGGAATTCATTCCATGAGAGGAGTGTGTTTTGAAAATTGTTTTCAAAAGAGTGAAAATGGAAATATATCTTGCGAAGATATTTTGGGGTTAATAAATAATTGAAGAGAAATTATTTATTGTTTGATGGTTGTTGTGAATGTTAATTGTTAGTTAAATAACCGACTATCAATATTGGCCAATGCGCTGATCGTTTCGAAGAGACCGGGATCGGGATTAAATTCTCGAAAACCACTTCGATCCGGTTTGTACGTTTTCGTGAGGAAGTCGAGTTTGGGTTCGAAGGTGGAGCAGTAAAGTGCAAGGGCTAGTCGCTACTAATCCTAAGGATGATTCCAAAGTGGATGTAGTAGGAGTAGTGCCTTCGGTTCCGTTCGAACCCGGGACGGACTTGTATGGATGAATGCTTTCGGAACATCGTCAGGTGGACGATGGGCATTCTAAGTGAAACGGTCTAAAAAGATAACGCTTAGCCTCAAGCCTCATCAACCAGGAATGACTGAAAATCAGGGGTTATGCAGCAATGCTAGGTGGGTAGCGTCCATTAGGGTGAGGTCATCCCTGTCTAGATGTCCCTTTTATTCGGCTTAGTGATGCGGTTTCTGATCCTAACCATGGGGCGATCTTACTTGGGATTATCCAGTAAGGGGTAGTCCCGGTCTTGTGTTGTAGGGGGTCGGGAGTGATCCTCGGTATGCTGATCTAGACCAGGTACCGTGACAGGTGGTACCCCAATGTCTAGTCATTAGTTGGAAATCCATTCTCCTTATGCGCTTGTACGGTTTTGATTGTGCCCAACTATTGCTGAAACGTGAGATGCAAGCATTTCAGCTAGATTCTATTTTACTTTCTATAGACACTATTATAATATCGGAGGATTTTTATAAAAAGTGTTTTAGCTATCGTAAGGTAAAAACCCGACATGTTTATTTGTGGCGTGGTCTTACGAGATGCTTTTGATTTTCAAAGGATTTTGAAACTTTGATAATCCAATTGAGTGTGATTTTCTCACGCTGGTTTTCCAAACTGACTCGGGTGTTATTTAACTATAATGCTCGGATCAGACCGAGTATTATAGAATACAGGAAAGGATGTTGTGGAGTAGGAGACGAGCTGGTTGGCGATACGTACTTCCGTACTTGATTATTATTCCGCTGTGTGTCCAGTTTCAGGACAAGTTTATATGACTATCCAGTTGTATGTTATTGATGTTGTTGAACTCTGATGCTATACTCTGATGATGTAATGTATAAACAGATATATTTGTTTTTGTGTAAAGATCATTTATTATCTATTATATTTTATTCTGCTGCGATTGTTAGATTCTAATGTTGTTTTCTATTTTCTTCTTCTCCCTCTTCTTCTTTAACCCAAATGGTTCGTATTTTTTTTCATCTTGAGTTGATTAATGTATAATAGTGTTGACTCAAGGGGTACGGATTTGCTGGCTATTACAGATGGTATCATAGCTTAGGTTGGTGATAACCTTGGCTCTGTGGGGATTACTCTTTGAAAATAGAGTCTGTAGTACTCTATAATGAGTTTGAGCGTATTAATAGATATGAGCGCGTAATTGTTAGTGAATATAAATTGTTTTAATATTGTGTTGACTTATTGGTTGGGTGGACTATGAATTCTGATCGAGTAAGTTGGCCGCTATTTGAGAAGAGTTTATAAACACCTAACACAATAAATTGACGCAGTATTGTTTTAAAGGTGGGTGAATGAAATAATTTTACCCAAAATATATTTTGATATAAATGAATTATTTTCTTAAATTGTTATACAACTTGGATGTTTGGATGATAATATTTTAAAAAAATAAGAGTATAAAAATTGGAATGACTTAAGTAATCAAAAAAAAAGAATTTGTATGAGCGTAAATTAAACAAATGAATTATAGTTAAAATTTGACTTAAATCAAAATCTGTAAATTTAAAACCCCAAAGATTTTGGAAGTGTTTTTCGAAGTGTTTTGAAGACAAATAATAGCATTATTGTTTTAGAAGTATTTATGAAAGGGAATTGTTTCAAATAAATTTTTAGAAGGGATATAGCATTGAACTCACTTCAGTCGCTGGAAAATAACTTCGGTGATGACTGCAGCATCATCGATGTTCATTTTCGAGTTTCTAAGTAACGGATTGCTGCCAAATTGATTTGTTCAGAAGAACTAGTTTTTTTTGAAATTTCAAAGGAAATTTGTTGGGGATAAAAACTAGGATTGGTTTAGAAATTTGAGAAGTGTGATTTTGAGATAATTTTTAAATGATTTGAACCAAAAGCCGGGTGTTTAAAATCCTAAATCCTTATTTGAATTGAAAATCTTGATGAGGTAAGCTATAAACTTATAAAGTTGAGACGATTTTTAAATAAGGAAGGAAAATATGAGCTTTTAATGTTGGAATTAAAATTTAAAGTGTAAAAGTTAAGTAAATTTAATTTGAAAAAAAAATTAGTAAATCTTGAATGTGATTGGAATGGGAGATAAAATTTAATTGGATCGAAATAAATTGGATTAAACTGAAAATAAAACCCAGCTGTATTTGAATTAAGTTGAAATTGAATTGAAAAGGAAAAAATTGAGATGTAGATGATATTAAGTGAAAGTAAGTTCTTACTTAATTTAAATTCAAGTGGATTGAGTGGATTAAAGAGAATGGTATGATGTTAGATTTAACTGAAGTTAAATTAAATAAAATTGAATTGAAATAAATTCAGTTGAGTTATAGGTGACATTAAATGGAATTTGATCCTTACTTAAATAAATGGAAGTAAGTTGGATAAGAAATAAGTTGGATAAGAATTGGATTGGAATAAATGAATTAGAATAACTAATAAAAGAATTAAAAATCAAGTATTGAATTATAAATAGGGGAGAACTAATTAGATAATAAATTAGTTAATGAAATTTGTAAATGGAACCTAATGTAGTTAAATAGAAGCTGAATTGTGAGTTAATAATGAAGTTTGGAAATAAAACTCGAGTATAAATCAAATTCGACTTGAATCGTTAGAGAAGTAAATATAATTGAGAATGTTTCCAAATATAAAGAAATTGGATTAAAGTAGGGATGGTTTTAGTTGCAAATAAAACCCAGATGAGTGGGAATAAATTGAAAATGGCCTTGTAATTAATTAAATGAATTGAGAACGAATTGAATCTGGAAATTTAAAATTTATACGAAATAGATGAACTAATCAAATAAATTTGTAGTTTGAAATGAGATTTGATTGAAATAGAATCAAGTTAAATTGGAAAGGAAAATTTATTTGCAAAATGAAAATGAGCTTAAGTATGAAATTTGAATAATTTGAAGTAAATTAATTTAGGTTTAAAATTAGTGGAAGTTTGGCTTCGAGTAAGAATGGAAGGCCATTAAATAAAAGTTTGGATTAAATAAATTTGGGAAGTGGTTATTAACTTATAAGTATTGAACGTGCCAAGCTTAATAAAATGACTTTGAATGAAACAATTTCTTAAATGGAATGAAATACAGGTGTATGGCTTGTAAATAAGTTAATATGGGAAGAGACTTTAATAAAAATTGATTTTTGGAATCAATTGAAATAAACGTGAGTTGTTTGGGTTAAATGAATTGAATGTAAGCAATTGGGTTGTAAACCATTTAAATTGAATAAAGTTGTATTCGAATTAGTTGTAAACAATTAAAATTAATGTCGGAACCTAATAAGTTGCTTATAAATATTGTTTAACCTGTATTGCTTATAGAAAATCGTATGTTTACTAGTTAAATATGTAAAATGTTGTTAAGTTACATGATTTTGGCACTTACATATTTGAATTGAGTAAGTACAGGTATCGGGAAGCCGTTTGGCTGGATGTGATCGCGCATAATGCTAAAATAATAACCTGCTTGCTTAAAAATGCTAAATAAAGGTACGCCTACGCAATAAAAAAAGGAAATATGAACTGTTTTTGTTTTTTCGACCAGGTGGGTCGATGTATATATATTTATATCTCTTGTCAAATTGCAAAAGCTCCTCGGTACAAAGAAGACTGTCAAAAAAATTTGAAAATTTTTGGGAAATTTTTTGTAAGAGACAAAACGATTTCAAATTGGAAATTTAAATAAATTAGTGGATGAAACTAATTTAAAATAATGATGTGAATCAGTTATAAATGGAAGATAAAAAAATTCAATATTCAGAGATGAAGATAAATTGAATTCATATGGAAATGGGAAAAATAATTTGAATAAAAGTAGATATGAAAACTTTTGTAAGAAAATGTATAAAATGATTTTAAAATCTATGATTGGATATTATTCAATAAAATAGATTCAGAATTTAATATAGCGGTTTGTTGAATGATATAACTATTTAATTTAATAATTAGGAATTGGGTAAAATATAAAATCTGGAGTTTCGAGCTTGTTCAAAATATTTTAAAGGCTTGTAAAATTTATATTGATAGTACTGAAGATAGTAAAAGTGTTGAAATTGAATTTGAAAATGTTTTGTTAAGTTTTGAAAATATATCGTTTAAATCGATATTTAAAAATAGCCTTCCGAGGCACAGTCTCGGATTTCGACGAAACTAGTTTCATTGGACCCGTAACATTTTATTATTATCGGAATTCAAATTTCGTAGTGTTTGGAGTTGTTGTGTGAGCGTACGACATATAAACGCGTTGAAATTTATATCGAATCCAATATAATAACTGGGTTCAAAAGCTATCTTCTCCATACGATCGAATCGGGACTCAAAACATTTTCCATTGCATTTGGAATATGGGTATAACATTACGAACGCCTAGCGGCATGCCCCGATAGGAATTCGAAATTGTAAGTAGTATTTCCAAGACAATTTGAATTTAAATTTAAATACGAGTAAATACTTTACTTGACTAGTCAAATTAATTTTACATCGGCCTTTTTCCAGTCTTTTCCAAAGCACGGTAGCCAACCTTCTCCTGCACGCCACCGCCTTTCCACATCACGTCCCTTCTTTTACTTCACAGCCGAAATCCAACTGCTCAAACAAAGAAAAGAGAAAAAAAAGCTACAAAGGAAAGAAAAATGGCCGAAGCCTGGGGAATCAAAATCAAAATTCGAAAAAAAAAATCAAAATAAAAATTGAGTCGAGTTCGTTCTTCAATGGCTTCCGCGAATCATTATCGCGCACGTACTTGACTGTAGTCGAATCGTAGGACATTGCGACCGTCTTGCGACGGAGTTGCTTCAAGCGGCGACGTCGTGTTTTGGGTAGCTCGAGAGGGGTGTGGCAGCGCGATGGCGTTCGCGAAGGGAGACTCGGGTCGATGGTCGTTTAGGGTTTGCGAAGGGTAATCTTGCGTAGAGGTGACGGTGCGATCGAGGGTGGCTCGAGGTCGGCATCGCGCGAGTTGGACGTAGGCATGGCGGTGGTAGAAGTCAGGGTCGAGGTTGGAGGCGCGGCGAGGTAGCAAGGGGTTCGTCGACCTGGAGTTCGGCAGTTGTGGGGGGGAGTTTATTTGCTGTTGTCGGTGAATGGAAGCTAGGTGGCAGTGAGGTTCGAATCTTTTTCCAATTAGATTTAAATTTAATATATATTTATACATACTGAACTTACTATCTAATTTAACAAAAAAATATAAGTGTATATACATATACACACTTACCTGTTTAATTTAAAAATATTGATGGGGTTTTGAAAAAGTAGAAATTTTTAAATGTTGTGGAGTTTATAAAAATAAAATAAAAGTAAATATACATATCCAAATTTTTAATCCACTAATTTATTTTGAATCATTGTATTAGGATGATCAATTGGTTTAATGTTATTTAATTATTTTAATTACTAAAATTATTTATTAAAGGAAAATTAGTTAAAAATAAATTTATAAAATGGAATTGATGGTTCGATTATTTCGAATATTAACAAACTGTATAAATGTTTATACAAGGTCAAAATCTTAAAGAAAGCAAGCCGGATTGGAAATGGGTTGCGTGCATAGTCAAAGGTGAGTTAATCTAACTCATCTGGGTTCTATTTAAATTTTAAACGATTAAATTTAAATAATTGGTTGAATGATTGAATTGATTTGATGTGCTATATTATATATAGTAGTATATAGTATATATTGGAGTAATTGATTTTCCGCATTATAATAGCGGATGAGACCCTATGAGCCGCATAATAGCGGATGATATTATATAAACCTATATACATCGATATTCCACCTCAAAGTGGAATTGGTATTGTGCTAACATCTGTGGATGCAGGGAAACAGGTTGGAGGGATCCAACTGGATTCCTCAAAATTACCTAGATTATTTAATATTCTGTGTTATGAATATTTGATATTCTGCGATGAATTATATTGATAATTGGAATATTGAATGTTATAGTTTGCTTGGATATATTTCGGTATACCGGGTTATCAAAATATATAGAATTGGATTTTTGAAAGAAAATAAAAGAGTGAATTTTTAAGTAAAATAATCGTTGAGAATTTGAATAAATTTAAGAATGAACTGGATAAGAATAAAAGCGATTTTAAAATTCTAATAAATAATTCTGAGTATGGAAAAAGGGGATTTTGAATAAACAGAAAATAATGAATTATAAAACTTAAGTGATATTATTTAAAGGAATAAAGAATTTGCTTTAAAAGTTTAAGGTTAAAATTTATTTAAAAGGGTAAAGAAGGAATTTGGGGAAATCTGAAATTGGTATTTTCAGTTAAAAGATTTTAAATCATAATTAAGGAATAAAATCTGAAGTCAATGGGTTTTGAATATAAATGAGTTAGTAAAGGAATTTATTTCGAAATGGAGTAAATTGAAAATCAATTTGGAAATTGATTTAAGTGTTTGAAATTGGAAATTTAAAGAAGAATGTGACTATGAAATTTATAAAATTGGTTTATAAAAGTAAAGTAATATATCAGCGGATATTTAAAAGAATAAATTCACGGTGGTAATTTATTAAAGGAATGGGAAAATTTGTTTAAAAATAAATAGTGATTTATTTTTAAAGATGTGAAAGAGAAGTGTATTTCCCTGGATAGCCAAGTACATTTTCGAAGCAAATTTTGTTAAAAGTTTTAAGTTGTTTAAAAAGTATGTTTAGAAAACTTATTATTTCTGAATGTTGAAATTCTAAAGTAAGTATTTTCTTTTAATCTATTTATAGCAGTAATTATTTAGAGATGGCTTGGTATTATGTTTTAAAAGTTAGAAATTCTTTTTTATATTGTACAAAGTAGTTTTATTCTAAATATTCTTAAAGTATATATATTTTGAATAAGTATTAAAGTAATTTCTAATTTAAATGTTTTAAAGTATATTTTATAATAAAGTGTTTTTAAATTATTTTAAAAATCTAAGGTTTTGTGCTTGGTGTTTTCAGTGGAAATAAATAGTTGGGAATTCATTCCATGAGAGGAGTGTGTTTTGAAAACTGTTTTCAAAAGAGTGAAATGGAAATATATCTTGCGAAGATATTTTGGGGTTAATAAATAATTCAGGAGAAATTATTTATTGTTTGATGGTTGTTGTGAATGTTAATTGTTAGTTAAATAACCAACTATCAATATTGGCCAATGCGCTGATCGTTTCGAAGAGACCGGGATCGGGATTAAATTCTCGAAAACTACTTCGATCCGGTTTGTACGTTTTCGTGAGGAAGTCGAGTTTGGGTTCGAAGGTGGAGCAGTAAAGTGCAAGGGCTAGTCGCTACTAATCCTGAGGATGATTCCAAAGTAGATGTAGTAGGAGTAGTGCCTTCGGTTCCGTTCGAACCCGTGACGGACTTGTATGGACGAATGCTTTCGGAACATCGTCAGGTGGACGATGGGCATTCTAAGTGAAGTGGTCTAAAAAGATAACGCTTAGCCTCAAACCTCATCAACCAGGAATGACTGAAAATCAGGGGTAATGCAGCAATGCTAGGTGGGTAGCGTCCATTAGGGTGAGGTCATCCCTGTCTAGATGTCCCTTTTATTCGGCTTAGTGGTGCGGTTGCTGATCCTAACCATGGGGTGATCTTACTCGGGATTATCCAGTAAGGGGTAGTCCAGGTCTTGTGTTGCGGGGGGTGGGGAGTGATCCTCGGTATGCTGATCTAGACCAGGTACCGTGACAGGTGGTACCCCAATGTCTAGTCATTAGTTGGAAATACATTCTCCTTATGCGCTTGTATGGTTTTGATTGTGCCCAACTATTGCTGAAACGTGAGATGCAAGCATTTCAGCTAGATTCTATTTTACTTTCTATAGACACTATTCTAATATCGAAGAATTTTAATAAAAAGTGTTTTAGCTATCGTAAAGTAAAAACCCAACATGTTTATTTGTGGCGTGGTCTTACGAGATGCTTTTGATTTTCAAAGGATTTTGAAACTTTAATAATCCAATTGAGTGTGATTTTCTCACGCTGGTTTTCCAGACTGACTTGGGTGTTATTTAACTATAATGCTCGGGTCAGACCGATAATACAGGAAAGGATGTTGTGGAACAGGAGACGAGTTGGTTAGCGATACGTACTTCCGTACTTGATTATTATTCCGCTGTGTGTCCAGTTTGAGGACAAGTTTATATGATTGTCCAGTTGTATGTTATTGATGTTGTTGAACTCTGATGCTATACTCTGATGATGTAATGTATAAACAGATATATTTGTTTTTGTGTAAAGATCATTTATTAACTATTATATTTTATTCCGCTGCGATTGTTAGATTCTGATGTTGTTTTATATTTTCTTCTTCTACCTCTTCTTCTTTAACCCAAATGTTTCGTATTTGTGTTCATCTTGAGTTGATTGATGTACAATAGTGTTGACTCAAGGGGTACGGATTTGTGGGCTGTTACACAAGCCTAGGCCACCACCTCCATCACCTTCGTCATGCTCGGCCGCACCCCCGACTACGAGGCCGTCGCCTCCAATTCGTCCCCCCGCCAGGGTTTTCGAACCCTAAACCACCTAAATCGGCCGCGTCAGGCCAAGTTTAGTCACATGACCACCACCAATCGACTCCCCGAACCCAACTCTCCAATACCCAAAAAGCAATTCCTAGATTGTTTCCCAAATCAAAAACGCCCAATTCAATGCTTAGGGTTCGCCGATCCAACCCTTTGACCGAGATTTCCGACCGATTCGAGCACTATTAGAAAAACGAACACTTTCGGTAGGTTCAACTCGACGATATCTTTCCAACGGTATATAATATGATATACTTTGAGGAGTTTGATTTTTGGATTTGAATTTGATTTGCAATTGGATCTGGAATTGAGAATTTGTTTGTCCGCCATTGAGGAGGAGAGACACCTGAATTGTACGTACAGAAATGAGAAATAAAAAATATGCTATGGTTTATAACAAGGTATATATAGACAAAGCTGAAAATAGAATAGATGGACATGATTTATTTACACGCTGAACGATAAATGGCCTGAAAAGCCCGTTTCGACTCCGGAACGAAACTGGGTTAATCCATATATCAAAATATATGTTTTAAAATATTTAAAAATCAATGGAACGGGTTTCAAGTCCAATTTCCAATGTATGGAGAAGTTATGCTAAAATCAAGTTATTTCAAATTGACTTCAATTGATTTCAATTTCATTGATTTCTAGGCGTTTCGAGCTCGTACGATCAAACGAAAAGTCCGATCGCTACGAAACTCGAAATCCTATAATAATTCACCGTTACGGATCAGATAAAACAGGTTTCGTCGAAATTCGAGTCAGTGGCCAAAATGGCTAATTTCCAGTTATTAAAAAAAATTAATAATTAATTAAATCACTTTTCCAGTTTAAATTTAATTATTTACCCTTTCTATCATTTTTGATTTCTTAATCATTTATAATAACTTAACCAATTTTAGATGTCATTTTAAAGTTGATTAATCCATCAATTTCAGTGTTTAATTTTAATTTCATTAAATTAAAAAATTATATATTAAAATTCTCAAAATCCATATATTAAAATTTTAAACTTTGTTATTCACGTCTTTTATTACAATAAGGATAGAACCACATTGTTCTAAATCTTGGTACTTCATATTTCCCAATTTCCTCTTAATTTCTATTTTCGTAATATTTAAATATTAATTTTCGTTTAATTCCAACTAATCCAATTGTTAAATTTAAATTGATAAATCTTGATTCCTATTTTTTTATTCAATCAATCATTATCTTATTCATACTTTATTATCAACCAACAATTATTACAATTAAATATCTAATATTGATTTTTCCAAATTACAGCTTATTACATATTATTTCGTCAATTAATATAACTTTGAATTTTATTTTCCAATTTACTATTTACAATCAATTATGACCTTGCAATTGTTTCGATTAATTAGGTTTGCACTAAATTAGTTATTTATTTACTTGCATTAACATTATTACCTTTGTTTTGGTGATTTCATTATTAAATTACAGATTTTTTTATTTTCTTTCTGAATTAAGTTAGTAAAATTTATTAAATTAACAAAATTTAATTATCGAAAATTATGGGTCGTTACATAAACACAATGGAATAAGATAATAACTAGCTAATGGTGAAGCCACTTGCTTCAGCTCCTTCAAAATGCTTCCGTAAGAAACTTGGATCACCTGGCTACTCATATAAATTTGAGTACCCAAGAGTTTTAGGAAAAGAAAATAAAACTTCAAGTCAGACATGGCTCTGGTGTGAGTAAACTCGAGGCAACTAAAATTTTACTTTTATAAAACACTTTGAAAAATCAAAGGTATCCCGTAAGACCACACCTCACATAAACACAGAGGGGTTTTCACCTTATGATACCCAAAACACTTTATATAGAAATCTAGTGATATTATGATAATGTCTAAGGTTTTCAAGTAAAACAGAACATAGTTGAAATTCTTGCATCTCATATTTCAATATATTTGGGGTACAACTAAATCCATACGACACTTATTGGAGAATAGATTTCATACAATGATTGGGCTACTAAGGTACTACCCATCACGGTGCATCTCCACATAAATAACACCGAGGACCTCGTCGGGATCCCCTGCCAACACAAGACCAGCCAACCCCTTAGTGGATAGTATCAAAAAAGGTCACCCCTCGGTTGGGACCAGCAATCGTACCGGAGCATACATGAGTTGATAGTAGGGACTATGGATAGGGATGGTCTTACCCTAATGGGAGCGACCCACTTAGCCTTACTGCATCTCCTCTTTTTTAGTCATTCCCGGTTAATGAGGCCTGAGGCTACGTCTTTACCTTTTCTATAGCATTGCCACTTGGAATGCTAACATTGCCTTCTAGATGTTGACACAATGTCAGCACCCATCAATACAAGTCGCTCAGGAGATGAACGAACCGAAGGCACTATTTCCACTATACCCATTTCAGAATCACCCTCAAGGTTAGTAGCAAATAGCCTCTGTACTTCAAAGCCTTCACCTTGAATCTTGCATTCACTATTTCCAATTCGAACGCTTCCGTTGGTTCATAGTGGTTTTAAGATAATAGCTGTTATCCGATCCCGGTCTCTCTAAACCAACGTTTGATAATTTTAAAGGGTCATGTTGTTTCTAGTGGACTATCCCACTATTATGGTGTAAGATTTACATATGAACATACATTTCCATATGCTTAGATTACATAACCCGCTTATCGAAATTAACCCTCTTGTATTCATCATGTTTTGAAGTGCGGTATTTGTGAAAGTACAAGTCGACTTACTTCCAATAAAACATGTCAACATTTTATTGCAACTGCTTTAATTCATTTGGCTACTTAATAGCATGGACAAGTGACCCTTTGGTATTTAAACAATTTACAAAGTCAAGAAATTAGGTTAAAAGTAAATAACCGATAAAATTTGAAAGAACTTTAAAATAAATAAACCTTAAGTAAATCATAAGTTTAAAACTTAATTAATCTTTATTAATCTTAATTAAATCAAAATTCATATTTTAAACTTTAATTAATTAAAAATTATTTATAATTTGCTTTAATTAAATAACATTCCTTTAAGAAATCAAACCCTAATTAAGTGGATAATTAACCTTTAATTAAACAATAATTAATTTAATAATTAACTCCAATTAAATAGTTAGCTAAAGTAAATAAACTTGATTAAATAAAAAATTAAATTTCTTAATCATTATTTAAAACTTCCCTAATTAAAAATAATTAACTTGAGTAATAATTTCTTAAACTCTAGTTACTTAACCTAATTACTTAAGTAATTAATTAAATAATAATTATCATACTTAATAAATTAAATAAATTATTAAACAATTTAAACTTAAACTATTGATTTACTTAATTAATTTAAGATGAGTTTTAAAAAACAATCCAAAAGAAAACGCTTTAAAATTTAAAATCGTGAAATTTTTCGAACTGCATCCATAGCGATTGTCGTTGAGCGCATTTCGCTAGAATTGATTTCTAGTGAAAACCTCACTTTAACTCTAGTTACCATATGTTTGAAACACAAATGGAAGATTTTTGAAAACTTAGGCAAAAGTTTAAAACTTGGAAAACATTTACTAAATTCAAAAACTAGAAAATAAGATTTTTGTTTTCAAATCGGATGTCAAGTCCTTTGTGACTTTTCAAGGTGCTAACTTCACAAAAATTACATCATATACACTTGGTTTTGTTTCCTAAACACACTACCATCATATTGTAACCAATCATTCACATATCATATCCAAACATATCATTTAACATCTAAATCACAAATCCAAGCTCAATTCAAAACTTGTAATCATATGCCATCAAAACAACATGATATTTCAACACAATCAACGCTATATTTTCACAACATAAGGTTCATTAAAATAAAGTTGTTTTCTTTTCCATAATTAAGAGTTCTGCTCACCGAAACTTTACTGATTCAAGGCGAACTTTTGCTAAATCTTGAAAACAACTTAGGAACTTGCAAAAATTGAAACTTTGGATGTTTGAACACCTTAATAGGGTTTGCCATATGGGCTTTGGGCTTTGGCCTTGGCCATATAGACTTTTGCTAGGCCATGTAGGCCAGGGGAGTTTGAGTGGTTGTATTTGGAAGAGGAGGGTTGTAGAGCTTGTAGAAGCGTTTTGGTGAACTAAAGAGGAGATTTTAGCAAAAATAGTTATTGTTTTCTTACTTTAAATTTTATGAAAGGAAGCCATGGATGTTTATTCAAGCTCTTGGGAAATTTTGAAATGAAGTGGTAGGTTATAAAATGTGAAACGTGAAATGGAAGGGGTATATATAAGCTTAAGAAAATAATTAAAATGCATAAGTGTTTATATTTAAATATATATGTATGCGCGCACCTTCATTCCTTCCCACCATTTCCGTCCTCACTTGGTTCCCCCCTCCATCTTGCGCTATTTATGCCATATCTTATGTACTTCGAATTGAAAAAGGATATTTTTATATAGGTTATGTGTATATATTTGTATTAAATAAAATCTTCTTTTATCTTATATGTTTATACATTTAAGGAAAAATATATTCATGCATATATATATATATATGCACACCATGTTAAAATAGTTTGCAATGTGTGCCTGTGTGTTTACAATAGTGCTATGATATTTAAATGACTTTTAACCAATGAAAATCAATATTTCGAAAAATAAATTCTGGTCATATTTTATATTCTTCTAAGAACTATATATATTGGTGAACAAATTTTAAACACGATTTTATCGTCATTGGTTATTATTTAAAGTAGCTTTATTTGTAAATAAAAAATTCATTTATTAATGTTTTAAAAATATATTTAAATACCCATTTAAATAGTGACTAAATTATGGGTCGTTACGCTCACGTTGGTTTTACTAGACTGATCCGCGCGTTGTTTTTCCTAAATGCTTGGGTCAGATCGAGTATGTTGCAAATTTGGTTTGGATGCCTTAGAGCTTTAGGACAGGAGCTGGAGGCCAAGAGACGTATTCGTGTGTATAGTTATTTTTCCATTGCATTCATTGTTGTATTTATCAGCAATTGTGGGGATAGATTGTTATAACTGTCCGGACTGAGATAGGTTATTATACTCTAATTTATGTCTGTATATAGATATATTACAATTTGTTTTTGTATAACGATTTGTTGTATATTATAAATTATTCATTCCGCTGTGAGATTTTGTATTATTTCTTCTATCTTCTATCTCCTTTCTTTTCCCTAACTATCTGCCTTTTCGTTCAATTTGAGTGAGTCATGTGTGGTTGATTACTGCTTAAACTGTATGGAAAAGTGGGTCATTACAGCATGGTATCAAAGCGCAAGGTTAAGCGAGAATCTTGGCTTTGGGA
Organism: Allium cepa; assembly: GCA_030765085.1. Lineage (NCBI taxonomy): Eukaryota > Viridiplantae > Streptophyta > Magnoliopsida > Asparagales > Amaryllidaceae > Allium > Allium cepa. The sequence goes on along the minus strand of CM060934.1, from coordinate 863,134,811 downwards.
GAGGTAACTCATTTAAAGATAAGGTAATGGAATTCCTTATTATGAGTTTGAGTGTATATATAAGAGTGCATATTTGTTAGTGACATAAAACTATTTTATATTGTGTTGTTTGATCTGTTGAGTGGCTTAAGAATGTTGGTCGATGCATTTGGCCAATGTTATCGATAAGGATTTCATAAACACTTAAACAAGTCTAATCATCACAATATTTTTTTAAAATGGGTAAATGAGATAATTTTACCTAAGATTATATTTTATATATAAAAGAATAATTTTTCAAAAATATAGTTATTCTTGTTTGTTTGTTAGGAAATGTAATATTCCATCATCATCATCGAGGATTTGATTAGTCACGCTCGCCTAGTTATAAGTATTTACTATTATCGTTGATCTATCTGGAATCTTCCTTTTGAAATCCAGGTTAGGTGGATAGGAAATTTGGGAACATTGAAATAAATACTTGTGAATTCAGTTTCACAATTTGACTATAAGTCGTTCGTTGTTAGAGTGGGTTAAAATTTGGTATTGACAAGAATTGGTTATTAAATGAAGTTTAGAATATTTTGAAACAAATACTTTAGAAATAATTTTATATAAAAAATTAATTGTATAACTTTAGGGTTTTAATAAAAGAAATTTATTAAATGGAAAAAAGGGGATATTTATGAGATAAATACTTGAAAATTGATTTATACAAGAAGTCGATTTTATAAGAATTGAATTATAAAAATGTGTTTTATAAATAAAATGAATTTGAGAATCTAAATTCCGATGATTTTGGAAAATGGGTTTCAAGGTTTAGAAGTTAATAATGATAGTATTGGAAAAATATTTTCGAGACAAAAATATTTCTTAGGATTTCAGGAAGATAAAGCACTAAACTCATTTCACTCGCTGGAAAATAATTTCGATAATAATTGCAACATCATCGGTGTTCATTTTCGAGTTTCTAAGTAAGGGATGGCTATCGTAGGAATTTTCTATAAAACTGTTTTGATAAAACAAGATTTTGACTTGATCCCAAAAGCATGTTTTCATTTACTAAAGGAAATTATGTATATTATTATTTCAAATGAATTTTGAAATGGTAATAACAGTTTGCTTAAAAATATATTTAAGTATAAATTCTTTTGAAAAAGAGAATTTTTAAAGTGTGTTCCTTTGGGTTTGGTTCAAGTAAGGAGTTTTGATTTGTTTGTGATGATTGAAATAATTTTCTAAGGATGATCGGATATTTGCTTAGACTAATGGTATTGTGCACTTAGTAAATTATTTTTTTGTCATTGTACGGCCGAGACGGGTATGAATCCGAACGAATCTAAGGCAAGTTAGAGCTGGATATTTTTGGTAAAATAATTCATTTGGAAATATATATATATATATATATATATAGTGTTGTTACTAAAATGGGTTTAAGGAAGAAGGAAAGAGATTTTAAAGTGACTAGTTCGAGTGGCTCGAAAATAATTAGAAATGTGTAAGAGATGTGATCGGATGGTAAACACTTTTCTTGATTATCACCCTTCTTGGTAAAGGAATATGTAATACTATTTGGTAGTACCCAGTTCCTTGGTTCCATTTTAGGGTTACTCGGGCTACACACACACACACACACACACTCTTATTTTCTGTAGAGTAAAATATATAATATCATTTCAAAAAAGTGTTTTGAATAAAAGCCCAAGCATTTAAAATCCTTTGGTGAATTTAAAAGCAAAGTTTGAATTTGATGGTTATGTATACCCCTAGGGTATGATAAAATATTTTACAAGTTTTACAACCTAAGTTGTGTGGTATAAAAATGATTTCAAAAAATAAATTTTAGTGGAAATAGAATTGATATTAGTAAAACCAATTAAATGAGTATGTGGGGTGGATGCAGATCATTTCTCTTTCATATAGTTTTGTTCTGAAATTCGAATACATGGTTTTGAGGTGTTTTACACCATTCCAAATAAGGATCGATTACTTGATTTTTAACGGCGGGCACTTGATGAGGATTTTTGGTACGGGAACAAATTTTCTATCATAGCTACAGCTATGTAAAGAGAGCAGAGGTTCCTAATTAAGGAGCCTGATCAGAATCCACAGTGAAGAATCGGTTGAGTGACACTAGTTCGAAAGGAATGTTATGTATTCGAGTAGTAACCGAACCAGACTTTGTATACGATGATCAATGTACATCGTACAAGCATATATATAGTGCTGGTTGTGCATGTGGTTAAATTTCGGGGACGAAATTCTTTTTAAGGAGGGAAGAATGTAACGACCCGAAATTTTATGACTTTGAACTCTGGAATATGTAATTAGTTTAAATATTCGATTTGGGTTTTTATAATAAAAAATTATGTTTCAAATTGAGATCATATTTTCAATGACATATTTTTAGTTTGGAAATGTTTGAATTTCTATTTGACACATTTTACGTCAAAAGATGGTGTTTCAGGGATTTAATATAATTTGATAACTGGTGCGTTTTATCTTTGTTTTGTGATTGCGTCACATTTCTGTATGCGATTGTATTTTGTTCCCTATCATGCATAACTAGAACGCGGATGCGATACTGTGTGAGTGGTATCCGGGTTTATTTGAATTAAAAGAATATATACAAGTACAAGTGAAACCAACTTGTGTTCTTTTTCCTGGTAACAGTAGCCAATTTGTTTCCCCTGTTCCTCAACAAAAACTACCATTGTTTTCCCTTCCTCCGACCATCTGCCATTGTTCCCCTTTACCATAGCCAGTTTTTTTCCTTTATCACCTTGGTTTTGAGATTAATCTAGTATATAAGCACTCACCGGTAAGTAAGATTGACTTCTTCTTCTTGGGTTGATAGTAAGCATTCGAAACAAATGAAAATAAAACTTCACCTTCTATTCAAAAATCAAATCCTCTTAATTTACTCCTTTTTAGCCTTAGCGAATAAAATGAAAGTTGTCAATCTTGATCTCGGCTATTTTTAGAAATTGGTTTCACTTGATTTCGTAGAAAAACGATCGAGATACATCATAAATCAGTAAAGAGGGAAATGATCATCAAACTTTAAAAATTAATTTCTCTCGATCCATGAAGAATTGATCGATGACATAAGGGTCCATGGGTTCGTATGAAGCTGCCTTTGTTTATTTGAGTGGTTTTGATCAGTTGGACCTTTAGACAAAAAAGGAATGCTAAATGATTTTATGCAAAGACAAGTCCCTGTTACTCATAAAGCAAAAAACTTACAGTTAAAAATACCTGATATACATGGAAATAATAAAATATACAACTTTGACTTTGCATTACTACCAAAGGAATTTGATAGTGATTGCATCCTTGGAATGGACAATTTATGACATTTCCCTCCATTCAACAAATATTATTTTGAATTAGATGGCGTTCTTGTGCCTCGAGTAACGCTACCCGCTACAATTGCACCACATTATACTCCAGCAGCACAGCGTGGTGAAAAACCTGTTACATTAATTGAACGTGTAAAAACACTGAAAATAATACAACCAAAAGTATGTACATACAATATACCAACCACCAACGAATTTGAAATATTAATACATAATAAGTTAGAACCTCTTTATTCAGAAAATCCATTAAAATGGTTTGACAAAGCACCAAGGTATTGTAAAATTGAATTAATGGAACAATACAAAGATGCCAAAGTCCGAGTTAACAGTATCATGGTATCACCAGCTGATAAAGAAGAATTTGTGAAACAAATAAAAGACCTATTTAATTTAAAATTAATACATAAAAATTTCAGTACCCACTCATTCCCAGCGTTCTTAGTAAGACATCATGCTGAAATTAAAAGAGGAAAAGCTAGAATGGTAATAAACTATAGAAAACTTAATAGTTATACAAAATTTGATGGATATTTTATTCCTTCTGCTGAACATCTAACAAAACAAATCCAAGGAGCAAAATATTATAGTAAATTTGATGCAAAATCGGGTTTTTGGCAATTAAAACTTGCTGATAAATAGTCCATAGAGTTAACTGCCTTTAGTTGCCCACAAGGACATTTTGAATGGTTAGTTATGCCTTTTGGATTAAAAAACGTACCACAAATATTTCAAAAATGGATGAATTCTATGTTTGGAAATTTACCTTTTGTATCTGTCTATATAGACGACATCCTTATTTTCTCTAATTCTGCAGAAGAACATAAACAACATCTTCTAGCAGTAGTTCAAATATTATTTCAAAACAGTGTTATTCTAAGTCCTAAAAAAATTGAATTATTTAAAAAAGAAATGGATTTTCTTGGAAAAAGAATTAAAAATGGACAAATAGAATTACAACAACACATTTATACTAAAATTAAAGATTTTTCCTATACATTTAAAACAATAAAAGAACTCCAAAGTTTCTTAGGATTATTAAACCATGGCAGAAAATTTATTCCTAATTTATCTGCTAAGACCCAAAATTTACAGAAAAAGCTTACTAATGAACAAGCAAAATATAAACAGCATACTGGAGAACAACCAAGAAGATGGAATACAGAAAAAATTCCTATTACCTTACAAAGGCAAGAAGAATAAATACAAAAAATTAAGGACCTAATACAGGATCAAAAGATCCTGTATTTTCCTTTAGATGAAGAATTGCTTATACTACAAACTGACACTTCTGACAATTTTTAGGCAGGAGTATTAATTGCTAAATAAAAGAAAGTTGTAGCATATTCCTTTGGAAAGTTTAGCAAACCCCAGATTAATACGCTACCTATGACAAAGAATTACTAGCTATTAAATTAGCAATCAAAAGTTTATGAATTTATCTTCTACATAGACAGTTTGTAATAGAAACAGATAACAAATATGTTGCTCAATTCTTAAAAAAGAAAACTGTAAACAATCCAGAAGAAAACCTTCGGAGAATTAGATTAGTTATGTATTTAGAAATTTATAACTATGATGTCAAATACATTCCAGGCTACACTAACTTTGGTGCTGATCTTCTTACCAGGTTATGAAAAATGGATGAGGACGACATAAAAAGAATCAAAGAATTATTAGAAACTATGAAAAGACAGGAAGATTTCCAACAAGTGAAATCATCCAAAAAGCTAAGCAAACCTCCAAAGAGGCTTCGTCTTCGCAAGAATCCGAGACCAACGCTTCCACAGGAGTAAATGAAGAAAAGGTCCAACAGACCAAAACCACTCAAACAAACAAAGGCAAGGCAACACCTTCCAATACAACTCAGAAATTTTTTCCAACGAACAAATGAAAAGCAATTGCTCCTACATGAGTAAAAAGACCATACATCTCAGCTGTGGTCAAAGATTGGTACAACTTAGAAATGAAAGCATTGAATCCTAATTTATATGACAATTTCAACGGATGCTTTAAAGCCATCCAATCTGCAGACCATAGAGCTGCAAATTTCTGGTTAACTCAACTAGAAAAGGCTTATTTGGGATTAAAGCATACAATATCCCAGAAAGAGAATAAATTGCAAGAAACTCAGAAAATAGTGTCTAAATTATCACAGCATTCTTTTACATCTAGGTCCGAAGCTCTAGATTTAAAAGAAGCAGAGTTGTTCGCTGACAACATAGCTAAACATAGCCATTTGAAAACAACATTTTCTCAATTGCAAACATCCGATCTCGTAAATCTAAGAATTCAAGATTTTCTAGAATTACTTAGACTTTAGGAGATAGATAACACAAAAACCAAAGAGATGGAGGCTGAAATGACAGTCCAGGATATGATCTCCTTATATCAGCAACATCTCATCGATGAAAGTAATCTTCTTCTATTCTTCAAAAAGTTAGAAGACACAGTGTTAATTAAACTCTTAGAAAATGAAGAGTTAATTCTCAATAACAACAGAAGACCACGCCTTATAGCCTGTTTTTCTGAAATACAAAGGTATTAAAAACATATCAAAAAGGGCTTAGTGCACGAAATTTATGTCAACACAAGCCATCCTGAAGAATATTCAGGTTATATTCCAGAAATATGTACAACAAAACTTGCTAAGCATTCAAGCAGGTTTTTTACTATGTTCATGTTAAGAATTTGGAGCGTTAGGGAAGAAAGACAGTACATACGCCTTTATCCCTCTATCCAATTATGGGAACTACATAGAGTAACCGAAAATCCTTAACATGAATTCGTTAAATTCAATCGCAATGAATTTAATGAAGAAAATGAAAGAATCCTAGCAGCACAAGAATTCTTCTCCGAGGCCATTAACGAAGGCGAAATTGGATCACACTCTTCCACTGAAGGCAAAACAATACTGTTGTTAGACTACCTATTAGCTTTCGAACCATCAACAGGCAGAATAATGAAGGTTCAGTGCTTTTTAGACAGTCTCAAAATTGGCCCAGTTGGCACAATGGCTTAAGAAGAATATTTTGAAGAGCAAGTAGAAAAGGAAAGACTTAGACAAGATTCTATAATGAGAGATACTATGGGTACCGACCCTTTCGACGACGAATCTCTAGCTAATCTAGAAATTCAGAATTAAATCAGAAGTATGGTGGGCCAGCATCCAGAATAAAAGAACAAAGAATCTAGCCTCTACACTAGGGTGACATATCACCCCTTAGCCCTTCCAGCTCATCTTCTGCAAAGATTAAAATAAAGGACACATCCTCAACCTAAAAGGGACACATATTAGCCCTATAATGGACAGATATCCAGCCTAAGTAATAATAAATAAAGAAGAGAAGACGCTATAAAAGTAGGACACTACTATGAAGAAGGATGATCAAAAAAAGTTTCTTCATTTCCTATCGTCTCTTCATTGAATCTAAGCTTTGTAATATTATCTACTGTATTAATAAAATTTCTACAAGAAGTATCCGTTGCTGCATATTTTCGTTTTCCGCATTCAAGTTTTCTGCATTCAAGTTTGGGTTTTCAATTTGGTATCAGAGCCTGGCTAACACTAGGTAAGTTATTCTATTTTAGATCATTCTGTTTTATATTTTCTGAACTTGATTATTCTATATATATTCTAGTGAAGTAAAAAAAAAGAGTACAAAAAGTTTAAAACTTTTAAAATGAAAGCTTAAGCTATTCTTTTGAGCATGATTCGTTATGAGTCTGCAAAACTTCTGTAGCAGCTAAAACTTTTTTCGAATTTTAAGTCAATTCGACGACCTATTGTTACTGATTATTACGCACTGGAGTAGGAAACGAACTATTGCTGTGCTCTACCTAAGTCAAGCGACGGTATAGGCTTGTGATTGTTAATTCGAGGCCTAACCCTACTATAAAACCACGGTATGCTATGAAAGCATTAAGGGGTATTGTGTCTAGCCGCTTAATCTAGGGTCAAAACTAATCTAATAACTATAGGTTTGAAAATCAAGATTTATTATTTGAATTAAGACTTTTATCTAATTACAGATGTTTTATATAAACTCATAATTGAATTATGTTCAAAAGACCCTCATTTATGGAAAAATAATAAGATTGTTATTCTCGACGCACATAAGTGTCATTTGATGTAAATACTGAACAATATGAGCATGCTGCAATGTTTTAAATTCATTTAAATTTTCAAATTAATTTATAACCATGTTTTAGTCCAATTATTTATATATGAAACCAAAGCCAATAGTTACAAGACAGAGTCAAATATTATTTCTTAACATCCAAGTCAATTAACTATAAAAATTCAGAAAATTATACTTATGCATATATAATATAATTATACAAAATTTATTTCATTTACTAAATTTGAAAACTATATTGTGTCGGTTTGCTCTATTCAAGTGTTTTGGAGATCATATCGATAACGTTGATCAAACAAATCGATCAAAATCCCAAATCAACATCAACAACTCAACAACACCATATATAAAACATTTTAAATACAGATTTACAAATACACTATACAGGAATAGATTTTCAAAGCAAGGATAGATATTCGAATTTGAATAATTCAAATCAAAGAAAATTTTGATTTGAGGATAAGTTGAAACAGAAAGTAAGATGATTAACTAACTGAATAAGGAAATGAATAAGCTTATATAAATCATGGGCAAACGCGACTTCAAGAATAAGATCGATGCAGAATTCTAAGACAAATCTACATTCGATCTCAAGAGGTAGAATTCAGGACAAAAAGAGATATTAGCATCGTAAACCGAGGATATAGAAATCTCCAATGAATCAATGCCAATTGTAAAGGAGTTCCACCCCTTTACAAGCCATTTAAAATGAAGTCGTGGGATACTCCAGAATCAAAAGAATACGAATAGTGAGGGACAAGAATGAATTTCGGAACCGAGGGAACGTTCCAAAATCCAGAGGAAACAGAGTCAAAGAGGAAGAGATTCAAGCTCGAACGAAAGTGATTCTGTAAATAAATTTACCGTATATGCTAAGTTTAGCATAGTGTTAGGACGATGGAAATTCTATCGAATTAGAAAACCGTCGAAAAATTTAGAAATAAAAATAACCGCAAGCGCATGGTGTACGAATGTAGCACATGGCGAATACGGGTCGATACACAGGGAATTGATGATTTTAAAATTCTATTCAATCAAATTAAACCAAAGTCGATGGAAAGTTTAGCTAGAGAACTAACCAACTAACTAAAAGAAAAAAGAAGCAAATATAAGAGTTAAGTGACAATTTAGAGAATAAATTCACTCTCTAGATCATGTAGTACAACACATATGAAATCATGATCTCTCTTCTATGGTCATTAGTGCTTTAATTGATGTGCTTATCATAAGTATGGCATATCTGTGCTATTGATTAGCGAACATAAGCCATCAAACTACAACACATCCCTTAAAGCACTTACTAATTTTCATGAAACTTGACAAAGAAAATGAAAATGAAATCTATTAACTATTGATTAGAAATATAGACCATCAAATTTTAATTTCAAATCACTTTCTTTTGCCATAATCATATTTTGATGAAGAGGCAATTAGTGTTAGTGATTGTTTAAGCATAGCCTATTTGGTGTCAACAATATAGGCTATCAAATTCAAAACAAAAACAACTAGTAAACCATTTCTATCATTATCATTAAGCACAAAAAGAGAACAAAAAGAGAGCATGAATCAACAAATAACTGAAACTACATAATTAGAGAGTTTCATTACCCCCTAAATTGAAGGGGTTTTGCCTCTCATATTTGTCATTAAAACAACAAATGTAGCTTGCAACATGAGAGAAAAAGAAAAGGAAAAAGAAAGCAAGATAAAGACAAACTATTCTACTTGCATGAAAAATAAATCTATACCACAATATGAAAGTAAATAAGCATGAAAAATAAAAGAACATGTATTGAAGTTGCATAAAAAAAGAAATTATATAAAGATAAATGGCTAAGTAGCCATGAAAAGAAAGAGAAGCTTTTCTTTTATTTTGAGCATAAACTAATGAAGAGGAAGATACTAAGTGAGAGAGGAAGATTACATGAAACATATGGGTAAACATATGGGTATTTATACATGTATGAAACCCTAATTCATATTTTTTGGGAATGCCAAAAATGCCCATGAGGTAGTGTGGACACCAAGTAATCATTAGTATGTCACAACCCCATTTAAGTGTACATGAAGCCATTAATTCCATAAGCATGTACATTAGCCTCTAGTTCGTACATTAAGATGGTGGGTAGGTGGGGTCCTCCATGTTCTTCACTTTGAATTATTTACATCTTCATTCTTTTGTATCTTCTTTGTACATGCATATTCCTTCATGAAACCACTCATATTTGAGATCAAATTCCTACAAAAAAAATACATAAATTTTCAATTAATTTTTCTCAAAGAAACATATGCACACAAATGACCGTTTTGCCCCTAAATGAAGATGGATATGTGACAATTTGAAATTAATATGAATTTTGGTTAAAACAAGTTAAAATACCCAATATGATCATTTATTTAATTTAAATAGATTCAATATGGTGGTAAAAGTATGCACATTTACGTGCACATCAAATACCTCCACATTTATTTTGTTTATTCGTCCTCGAATAAAGAAAAACTAAGATAAATCGGTTTTCGTAGGGAGCACGATTGCATTGAGCGTATGCAACAAGCCGTTAAATCTCTGGGTGTCCCCAGTAGGACGAGTGTTGTCTCGTGAGGGTTTTCAACGGATACTACCCACAAAATCCAAATGCAGGATGAAAATATTTACAAAATGCAAGGTTTATTTACAAAGGGATGAATGCGAGTTTTTGAAAATATTTACAAATGAAGGATTTATTTTAAATTGACAGAAATAATTTAAATATAGGTTTTGGTTATTATCTTTAAATTTTTTAGTTATTTGCTCGTCAAAATTTTCAATAAAATCACAGTTATCATAACAAATAGATGATAGTTTAACTCATTGTTTTGGTTTATAACACAGTGTAACTATGAAATGGATCCTTAGTTGATTATCAAAGTTTATCAAAGTGGTATTTTCATTTCTTTTCAATAACAATCAAATCAAATAAGTAAAAATAGTGCTAGGATTTCAATTTCTTGCTCTCTCATTATTTGCAAGAAAAATTACACACCTAGCTCAGATAAACTGAGGCCAGATATACCACCCATGCACTGCCTTTCGGGCTTATGTAAGGGGAGTACAGAGCATGACGAGTGCATGCACTTTCGTGCATACACCTATCGACCGTAGGTGGTTTTTATCAAGTCTGTTCTTTTACATGTGTTCCATACATGCATAACCGTGAGGACTTTTAAATGAGTATGAAAGCACATAATCAAAGATTCCAAGTAATTCGCCCATGCATAACCGTGAGGGCTTTTAAATGAGAGTGAATACTTGGATGTTATTATTTTATATTTTTATATTTTTTTAAGAGAGAGAGAGTTTTTCAAAATCATCTTAGCACCATTTAACTTAGAAGACAAAAAAAATGTTATATCCTTTACTTTAAATCAACCACTTTTTAATACAAAGATTTTCAATTAGGATGTACTTCATAATTAACACGTATGAATCTTCCTATATACTAGTTAAACCATTATTATTTGTAATCAAACTTCATTTTTATTTTTGTTAAGACAAATAAATTTTCAAAAATTTCAATTGAATAAACCAAAATCATATATTTTATCTTATAGTGTTTCTTTTAAAAATAAATCAAAAGAAAAAAAATTAGGATTTTTTTTAATTTTTTTTTGAGATTTTAAAGCAAAAATAAACCATGAAATGAAAAAAAATAAAGATGAGTCTCCCCATATTTGATTTTGACTGTGTCCCCACAATCAATACAAGTGGAAAGAGAAAAATAAAATAAAAATCCTATATTTACATGAAAGATTATTATTTACAAGAGATGAGAAAGTATACAGTCAAAAAGTAAATGAAACGGTCTTCTAAAGACGGATTCATTTGTCTCGTGAAGTTTCGCGAGATACAGCTCAAGCGCACAAAACCAAATCGTAAAAGATTTCGAAGTTGAATTGGAAAAACGAATTTCGTTTTATCGAAAATTGAATGAGTTGTTTTAATTTCAATGATTTTCGGGGTTGATAAAACAATTGCATGAAATCTATTTTCACCAAATTCAAGTTTATCATTGATTTCAAAATCGAAATGGTGATTCAAATCGTCCCCTTCAGAATTTAGCAACTCGTTTTCAAAATGTCCATAAAACTCATGTTCGATAAATTTGACTTCCTTTGTTGGATTATCAACAACTTCATCGCGTAAATCAATTTTAAAATTCAAATTTATTGTATTCAAATTTTCAGAAAAAGGAAGATCGAAGTTTAAATCGAGTTTCGCACCTTCAAAAGAATTGAAATCCAACTTAATTACCGTATTTTCAACAACCTGATTAAGATCGTCATTATCAAATTTAAAAGTTGTTATTTGAAAATCATCGATTTGGGTAAAAGATGGATTATCGTTTAACTCGTCACACATTGAAATTTGATTTTGTTTCTCATGAAAATTTTCCAATGTTTTAATCAACAAATTCGTGTGATCATCGTAAATTTCATTCATTTTCTCAACAAAGTCAAATTTGTAATTATTAACTTGAAAATTTTCGATTTGGACTTGTTGAGTACAAGAATTGTCAATTTCGATAAACGGTATTATTATTTGATTCTTTGCATGTTGAGATTTGATTATGATTTTCACGAAATTTTTTGTATTTTTCAAGTAATAAATCCCCGTTATCTTTTTCCATTTTGTCAACAAAATCAAATTCATGATTATTAATATGAACATTTTCATTTTGAATTTGTTAATAACCAAAGTTTTCAATCGTAACGTTATTGAAACAATTCCCATTGCCAAAATTATTTGAAAATTGGTTCACATTTTCGTTTTGATTTTGAAATCCATTTTGAAACTCAAAATTGAATTGGCATGGGTTATACTCAAAATCAATTGAATTTTGAATTGAATTCAAATTTTTAAATCCTTGAAAACTTTGACTCGAGTTATCGCAGAAATACAAACTACACAAATCATTTATCATTTGATTTTTTGTGTGGAGATTTCAAGTAAAGATGAAATGCTATTTTCGAGATTCGAGGGTTGGTCATCATTTTGAAAAGTTTGTGGTCCAAAATTCGAATCGTTTAAAGAATAGTTGTCGCTAAAATATCCGTATGAATTTGAAGTGAAATCATATGGATTATATTGATTTTCGCAACTATTGTAAAATTCAAGTGAATGTGGAAATTCGGACATTTTCAAGAATGTTTTGAATTTTTTATAAAGGAAAAATATTTACAGATAGAATTTATTTTTCAAAAGGAAATTTGATTTGTTTTTTGTTTTGTTTTTTGTTTTGTTTTTTGTTTTTTCAAATTTTTTCTTTGTTTCTGAAGAGGTTTTATATTTTTTTTCTTTTATTTTGGTTTTTATTTTTTTTTTGGATTTTTGAAATTTCAAAGGAAAAGGACTTTAAAATTTCATAGAAACATAAAAGGAATATTTACAATTTTATTTTAGTTTTAGATTTTTGAATTTTTTTTTGTTTTTTTTAAATATGCATGAACTAATGCAACTAAATGAATGCAAGGGTTAATTACAAATGATTTATCCTAAGTTAACCCAAAATTGTATACTCACGCATTGTCTTTGATAAATAAGATATTTCTCAGCCAGGTAACGGACAGGATTTATCGGTGCACCAAGACTCACCGTAGCAATGCAGCCGAAGATTTAAGTACCTTTAGAGAAACAATTCAGTATAATATTTACGAATCACCGTAATATTTATAACTGATTATTGCTCTGCCGTAGCCTAGACACCAAGAAATTAAATTGTTCAAAGAAGACAAATTGTCAATATACAATTAAGAGTTATCAATGTCTAACCGTTATTAATAATTACATTTCTAGGATGAAATGCAAAGCAGAAATTAAACGTGTATTAACAATGCAAACTACGAATGAATTTGTTTTTGTTTTTTTTTTTTTGAAATTCAGTTATGCAAATGCAAACAACCAACAATGCAAAACTAATAAAACAATAAATAAGCACGAAAGCAGTTTTTTTTTGGCATGCCAAGCGAAGCGATTATTTTTGGCAGCAGTTCCTCCCCTTTGAATTTATGCTTTTGCAACTGAAAATAAAAACAAGGTATATATACAATTTTTTTTTATAATATCAACGAAGTAACTAAAATAAATGAAATCAAAAGAAGCAAAACAAAACAAACTAAAAGATTTTTTTTGAAAAGAAAAGAAAGAATAAAAAAGAAAGAGAATGTAAAACAAATTAAAAAAACAAAACAAACTATAATAACACAAAACAACTTCATAATTGTAATTTCAGAAACAAAATTCACAACAAACAAAGCCGGGCCCATAAATCCATATCAATTTTTGTTTTTAAAACACGCAACTCACTGTTATCTTCACCCAATTTGAAAATAATTTTCAACGCACGCGTGCGTGAACTCAGAATAAAACTCCTACCAAACGCACTCAACACACAAAGGTTCAAATCGAAATTTTCAAATCTCAATTCAAGATTCAATACACTGTAAATCAGCAACTAAAGATGAAGTTCGGTTTAGTTCCTTGCGATTTTGGGTTTGTTTGAGTTCGGGTTACAGATGGTTGTGTAATTGAGGGTTACGACGATTGCAGGTTTGAGGGGATTTTTTGGGCTTCAGGTGAAGTTCGTGGAAGATGTGTGGTGGTCTGGTGGAAATTGCAGGCGAGGGCAGTTGTATTGCAGGTGAGGCTGTGGGTGTCGGAGTTTGTAGGTATCGCAATCGACTGTTCTGGTTGTTCGTCATTCGAAGGTTGAGAATTTGGGGGTGCCGGCGATTGGAGTTCGGGTTTGTGGCGCTTCAGGTTCGTAAGCAGAGGATGGTTTGAAGGTTGCGGTGATGAGACTGGTCGCGTGTTAGTGGATGTTGTTGTCAAGCGTAAGTGGTTGTTGCTTGTGTATATGGTTGATTTGCTTATTCTAGGTAGGTAGGTAGCAGTTGATATGTGAGAAGGAAGGAGGAATGATGATATTGGAAAAATGATGATGATTTGAATGGTAATGCTTGGGATATTCGATGCTTGGGATATTTGAAGGGCAGTGACTGTTGTACAGGGATTGCACTGCGGTGTGGTGAATGTGGTGATATGAATGTATGTTATGGCAGTAGATGGAGGTATGTGAGTGAGATGGTTATTTGCACACAGTGGTATGGTGATGTATTTGATGCAGTTGGGTTGGAATTGAAGTTGTAGTGTTGATGTGTAGATAGAGGTGCACGAGAATAAAGTAATGAGGTAATGCAGAGGATGTAGTAGGCAAGTGTTTCAGGGCAGTGCAGTGGTCGTTGACTGGTGTGAATGGCAGTGGGAAGGGTGGTTTGATGGTGAACTTTGAATTGATGTAGCAGTTTTGACAGTGAAGTGGATTTGTTGTTGTAGAGGGAAGGGGTGATCTATAGTGGAGAGTATATGAGATGGTCAGGGGGTTTGGTCAGGAAGAGCTGCTGCTATGTGCGATACAATGAGAGATGTGGTCAAGAGTTGTTGCTTGACAGCGGGAAGTATGTTGTTGGTGGATGTTGTTTGGGGTTTGGGATGTTTGCAGAGTTTTATAACAATGCTGGCAATGGAAAGAGTAGGCAATGGGAATGGGATGGAAAATAGGTGTGTATGTCCATGGTGAGATGATGTTAATGAATGCAGAGGGTATGGGGATGCACTGATAAACAGTGTAACAGACAGAGATCAAGAACAGAGAGCAAACACTTGCAATGCAGAGTTTGTTTTTTTTAATGTAAATTGTAAAATGAAATGAAAATTGTAAATGAAATGGAATAATAATTTTTTTTCTTTTTTCAATATGAAAATGCAAAATTAAACTAGAAACAAGAAATTGCACAAGAACAAAAGCACACAACAAAATTGAAAACAAAATTCACACAACACACAACTCTTTTTTTTTTAAAATGAAAACTAACACACAAAAATCAAACAAAACTAATCCGAAGAATAGAAAATCAAAACCAAAGCAAATCCCCAACAACCGCGCCAAAAACTTGTTAGGACGACGGAAATTATATCGAATTAGAAAACCGTCGAAAAATATAGAAGTAAAAATAACCGCAAGCACACGGTGTATGAATGTAGCACGTCGCGAATACGGGTCGATCCACAGGGAATTGATGATTTTAAAATTCTATTCAATCAAATTAAACCAAAGTCGATGGAAAGTTTAGCTAGAGAATTAACCAACTAACTAAAAGAAAAATGAAGAAAATATAAGAGTTAAGTGACAATTTAGAGAATAAATCCACTCTCTAGATCATGTAGTTCAACACATATGAAATCATGATCTCTCTTTTATGGACATTAGTGCTTTAATTGATGTGCTTATCATAAGTATGGCATATTTGTGCTATTGATTAGCCAACAAAAGCCATCAAACTATAACACATCCCTTAAAGCACTTACTAACTTTCATGAAACTTGACAAAGAAAATGAAATCTATTTTAAGTTGGCATATTAACTATTGATTAGAAATATAGCCATCAAATTTTAATTTCAAATCACTTTCTTTTGCCATAATCATATTTTGATGAAGAGGAAATTAGTGTTAGTGATTGTTTAAGCATAGCCTATTTGGTGTCAACAATATAGACTATCAAATTCAAAGCAAAAACAACTAGTAAACCATTTCTATCATCATCATTAAGCATAAAACGAGAACAAAACGAGAGCATGAATCAACAAATAGCTGAAACTACATAATTAGAGAGCTTCATTACCCCCCAAATTGAAGGGTTTAAGCCTCTCATATTTGTCATTAAAACAACAAATGTAGCTTGCAACATGAGAGAAAAAGAAAAGGAAAAAGAAAGCAAGATAAAGAAAAACTATTCTACTTGCATGAAAAATAAATCTACACTACAATATGAAAGTAAATAAGCATGAAAAATAAAAGAACGTGTATTGAAGTTGCATAAAAAAAAGAAATTATATAAAGATAAATGGCTACGTAGCCATGAAAAGAAAGAGAAGCTTTTCTTTTATTTTGAGCCTAAACTAACGAAGAGGAAGATACTAAGTGAGAGAGGAAGATTACATGAAACATATGGATCTTTATACATGTATGAAACCCTAATTCATATTTTTGGGGAATGCCCAAAATGCCCATGAGGTAGTGTGGCCACCAAGTAATCATTAGTATGTCACAATCCCCATTTAAGTGTACATGAAGCCATTAATTCCATAAGCGTATGCATTAGCCTCTAGTTTGTACATTAAGGTGGTGGGGTCTTCTATGTTCTTCACTTTGAATCATTTACATCTTCATTCTTTTGTGTCTTCTTTGTACATGCATATTCCTTCATTAAACCACTCATATTTGAGATCAAATTCCTATAAAAAAAAATATATAAATTTCCAATTAATTTTTCTCAAAGAAATATACGCACACAAATGACCGTTTTGCCCCTATATGAAGATGGATATGTGACAATTTGAAATCAATATGAATTTTGGTTAAAACAAAGTAAAATACCCAATATGATCATTTATTTAATTTAAATAGATTCAATATGGTGGTAAAAATATACACATTTACGTGCACATCACCTAGAGCCAAAGCTCTGATACCAACTGTAACGGCCCGATATTTTCAACCACTCGCATCTGCACATGTCGGACTTGAATTGCTTAAAATATTGAATTGTAAAATAAATTTGAAAAATCTCAGAATATATAGTAAATAAATAAATCACAGAATCACAGACACAGAGTAATATAATGCAGCGGAAGCAAGCAATAGTAGTTCATGAAGCTACTACATAATATACTTCAGAGTTAAATAAGATACAACAAAAGTCTCAATATGATAATCAAGTACAAACAGAATACAACACTGGAATCAACTGAATAACTAGAATTGAAAGAGATAGCTGGATCTTCATGCAAAGCTCCAACTCCGAAGATGAGTCTCTAATGCTCTATCACTCAGTCTGACCCGAGCGTAAAGCAAAACACAAAACACTCGAGTCGGGACATACATACTTATACAATGTAAACCAACTCAAGTGAACTATAATATAAGGAACAAGTAACTTAAAGGATGCTTGGGACCGCCCACCCTCTAAGGATCTGTTAAACTATTTACTATGTAGTAATATTTCGCTATTATAATAATGTCTATCGTAAAATAAACTTACTTTTAAATAGCGTTAAGGGGTTACCCATATAGCCCTTAACACGTAATAGTCCCCGTAGTCCATCCAGAATCATGGTCCCTCCTGATCGGGAAGCCACCAGAGGATATTCCAAGGGCTATGGAAGAAAACTAACTCGTACAAGGCGCGATAGGGTAGGTGACACGGCAAAACTAGGCAATGCCAGAGTAGATATACCAATTACACTTCTGGGCCGGTGGTAACACGTAGCAGCTACTACCGCCCACCTCGAGCCACACCCCTGAATCAAAAGAATCAAAAGTGACCACTGAATCAATCTCAAAGTCCGAATATAATAGCGAAGTAGTGTGTCCGATCAGAGGAGCGACCTCATTAGCCCGTCAATTGCTCCTGTTTTAGCCACCTTATGCCAACTCACGGGAGTTGGGTGTGTATATACCTTAGTAGAACGTCGCCACCATTCTACTTCATTCTGCAATCTCCACCGCGTACGCGGTTGTTAAAGTGGTTTTCGGAGTTGGCAGAGAGTATGACAACTTCCGCTTCCGGTCTCTTTAACAACTAAACGTTATTATTGCCCATGGATATTTCAAAACCTTTTCTATTCCAAAACCATTTAAAATCAAATACTATTACTTTCCAAAATAATATCCATTTTCAAAAATGGTAATATTTCCAAATCCATATACTTTCCAAAATAATATCCATTTTCAAAACTAAATACTATATTATTTCATTTCAAAACTAACCAATATATCATTTCCATTTCAAAACCAACATATAATATATCATTTAAATTCCAAACCAAATCAATATATTATTTAAATAAAACCCAAATGTCAAATCATTGAATATTTTCTTCAATTCATTAAACTTGAAATATTCCTTTAAATCATCTTAAATCAAACCACTTTATAAAGTCGTATTCTTAAATCTTCAATTTCAATAAGTTCAAATTTATATATTTAAATACAATTCTTATTTAAAAACAATTTCAAATAAATTCATCTCCAAAGCCATATTACTTTCAAGTTATAACAACTCTGAAATCAAACACTTTGAACATATTTATTTAGACCATTTAAATTCAATGTTAATATCTTCCAAACAAGATTCATTTAACCATTTAAATTCAATGTCAAATAATATTCATTTCAATGTTGTAGCATTCATAAGTCTATTCATTCAATTGTAATTTTTCAAAACATTGTATATTTCAGCAACACTAAAATTTCAATTTGTAGCCAATTTAACTTATAAAATCACACTTCCCACTTCAAAATATTCATTTGGATATCATTTAACTTATGATTTAATAAAATAAAATTTTATCAATAAATACCCAAATTAAACTATAATTCATTTATTAAGTCAAAACACATTCTTTTACTTCTTTTATTTCAACAAATAACTTACCACTTTATTTTAAAATACCCACTTCATAAGCAAGACTAAATTCCATTTATATACTTAACAATTTCAATTAAAATCCAATTTTCAATTATCAAGTTAAGTCATATTTTGAACACTTTTCCACTTAAAGCATAATTATTCAATTTCCAAACATTTCCATTTCATAAATAAAGTAATTTATCATAGTAAAATATAACGATCAATTTCTTTGCAAATTTATTCATTTAGGCGTCAATTAAACTATGATTTCAGGCTAAATACATTTATTACAAAATGTACAATTTAAACTGTATTTCATTTTATCAATTCAAAGGACATCATTTATTTTACAAACATATTCATTTCATAAAATAAAAATTGATTGCAATTACCAGGCTAGACTTTAAAATTCCATATTAATTAACTTTAATTATTAAGTTATTTATCACAATTAAAGCTCTTTAAATTACCATTAAAGCCGATAAAGATTTTTAAATTACAATCTAAACCAATTATCAACTTATAAAAAATTTAACTTGCTGAAAGCCCATATCTCTTTATATTTTAAATCATTAAATCAAATTTCAAGGTAAAATTTCATATTTTCTAAATATTTAAAATACTCAATAAATTTTTAGGAAAATATTACCTTAAAAATATTAACCATGGGCCTGTATAATATTTTCTAACCTAGGTCAAGTGATACGGATTTATATCATTTCAATCCGTAATTTAAAAGAAAATCCGAGTTCTATCATTTCAAACCCGCAATCCCAAATAAAAATAAATGCAATAAAAATCACAATAAAATCACTTGAGCCTATCATTTCAGCTCATAATGATTTTTTCTTATTCTAAAGTCCGTTCGGGTATGTATCATTTCAACCCATAGTGATAGGAAACTTGCAGTAATGATACAGTAAATAAAATAAACAGTATATCATATAATAACATATTAGATGATGTAACAAATACATAAACATCATATAACATATCACAGGCATGTATGAATAACATATCAATTTATACAGATCCACTTGTCATTATTCCACAATAATACAAGTACATATGTCTAGAGTGATAAAACTCACCTTTTCAAAGCTTACCGTTTGATCGTACGGACTCGAAACGCCTTGAAATATATGCAATTGAAATCAATTGAAATCAATTTGAAAAATATTGTTTTGAGCATAACTTCTTCATACGATGGAATTTGGACTTGAAACTTGGTCCATTGCGTTTAAAATATTTAAAAACGCCTTTTTGATATATGGATTGACCAAATTTCATTCCGGAGTCAGAACGGGCTTTTCGGGTCAATTATCGTTCAAAACCCAAATCTAATATAGCTCATTCTTTCTATTCTGTTTTGCCTATATATATGTAGTTATAAACCCTAGCAGCAACCCCTATTTCATTTTATCATCCCTAATCCCGAAATCAACCATAATTGCATTCTAATGGCAATCAGCAAATCAAATAAAGTGGTTAAAATTCAAACTCTTTAAATCATATCATATAATATACCGTTTCGAAGCTCTCGACGAATGGAGTCAGCATATGGTGTTCGTTTCTGGAAACAACGCTTGTATCAACCAGAAATCGTGGTCAAAGGCGCCGGCGGCGAAGTCAAAGGGGGTAATTTGGGGGGTTTTGATCGGAGCATCAATTGGCGAAAGCGACTTCTGCGTATTGTAGAGCTCGATGAGTGTATTTCAGATCTAGTTTCGATTTGACGATCGGAGCAGCGATGCAGTGGGAATTGGCCCCGAAAGGCCACGGCTGCGTCAACTTTGGGGCACAAATTCAGACGACCGACATCGAATCAGGCGGCGGCGTTGATTGACGTTAGTGGAGGCGATGATGATCTTCCGATTGCAAGTGGTTGCGCGGCTTCAGGTGGTCTAGGCTTAGAGTAACATGCGGTCAAAGTCTAGGCGTGCGTGGGCTGTAAATTTGCCTGATGCGTATGTAGTAAGTAATTTGATTATTATTATAATATTAAATGTGTTCTCTTTTGTATTTTTTTTTTTTTTGAAATTCAATCGCATAAATCGTCATATCTTTCACATACGATATCCGTTTTACGCGCGGTTTCTTTTGTTAGGATCGTATTGAAATTTCGGACTTGATGACGCTAGTTTGGATGAGTTCTGAGACAGTCAAATTTTTTGGTTCAAATTGGATTTAAATTCAATTTAAATTCAAAAGGTGAGTGTTTTAACACACTCACAATTTCTAAAATTTCTTATGTTTGTTAAATTAATTTATTATGTGTTTAAAAATTTATTTATAGTTGTGTAGCATATATTTCATCATTTTCTCAGTTAAATTGCATTCATTTAATTTACGCGTTATTTAATTCATTATTGCATTTAAAACTGCCAGTTAAAATTTTAGTTAAATTTATTATTGCATATAAACTACAGTTAAACTGTTATTTAATTCATTATTGAAAATTTAACTGTCAGTAATTAATTATTATTTATTGACGTGATTGTTTGAATTGGATGATAAATTGATAATTGTTTGATGATTGATATGATGGATGAATGGATGCTGTATTTATATTGTATAAACCGCAAGTTATTATGCATTTTCATTTCATTCGGGATTGCGGTTTGAAATGATATACAACCGCAATTTTTATTTTTAAATTTGCGGATTGAAATGATAAATATCTGTATCACTTGACCATAGGATAGAAAATTATATACAGGCACCGCGGTATATATATAAAAATATTTTGGAAATGATTTTCTACGGTTTTGGAAAGAATACGGTTTAATAAATATTAAATTTTGATATATATATAGTAAACATTCTTGAATTTAGCTATGTATAAATTTGTTTCGAATTTTAAATAAGCAAAATAATGAAGTTGATTTCGTTTATATAATATGGTTAAGAATATATTTGAAATTCTATTATATTTAGAGTTTATAATAAATCAAAAAAAAAGTAAGGTTGAAGAAAAATGTGAATATGATTTGAATTAAAGTATTTAAGAAAAAATTTGTTTTGAAATGTAAATAAATTAAGATTTATAGGGTAAAATTTTATGACTTGATTTTGGTTTGAGAATTTATATGAATATCAAATTGATTTAAAGAATATTATCAAGTTAATTTAATTCAAAGAATATCCTGTTATTGAAGTTTAAGGGTTTTACCTGAATAATATTTGTTTAGTAAGTAAATATTTCAAATTTAAATAATAGGGATTGGATTTGATATATATTAAATTTTCAAAGAATCCATTTTGAATTAGTGGAATATTTAAAGATTGAAATATATGAACTATAAAGTTTTGGAATATAGAATATGTAAGCTTTGAAATATATGGGAATTAAAATAGTTTTATTTGGAGGTTCAAATTTATATTGGGAATTTTTTGTGAAATTTAAAGAAGTTGTTTTATTTTATAAAGTAATATAGTATTTGAACCGTTAAGTAGTAAAAGTTATGTTTCAAAGTTATGGTTTCAAGGTATATATATTTGAAAATACTATGATTTTGGAAAAGGGATATTTATGAAATAAAAAATGATATCATATTGATTTGGGATTTTAAAAATATAAATGATATCGTATTTATATGGTTTGAAAGAGATATTATATTCTGGTTTTAAAGTATAAATTATTTTGAAATAACCGCGGTGTTATAATAACGATTGGTTGTTGAAGAGACCGGGATCAGAAGTTGTCATACTCTCTGCCAACTCCGAAAACCACTTTAACAACCGTGTACGCGGTGGAGATTCCAGAACGAAGTAGGATGGTGGCGGCGTTTCCTTTGAGGTAAATACGTGGACCCAACTCCCGTGAGTTGGCATAAGGTGGCTAAAACAGGAGCGATTGACGGGTTAATTGAGGTAGCATCTTTGATCGAACACATCCCTTCGATATTCTACTCTGACTTTGGTTTTATTCGGTGGCCACTTTTGATTTCTTTGATTTGGGGTGTGGCTCGAGGTGGGCGGTAGCTGCGGCTATGCGTTACCACCGACTCGGAAGCGTAATTGGTATATCTACCCTGGCATTGCCTAGTTGTGCCGTGTCACCTACCCTAGTGCGCCTCATATGATTTTGGCTTTGTACCATACCTATGGAGTGCCCTCTGACGACACCCAGTACGGGGGAGATTACGGTACTGTATAGACTATGGGAATATATTTTATGTTAAGGGCTATATGGGTAATCCCTTAACGTTATTTAAAAGTAAGTTTATTTTACAATTAGACACTATTATAATAGCGAAGTATACTACATAGTAAATAGTTTAACGGATCCTTAGTAGATGTAAATCCCGAGCATCTCTTGAGTTACTGCACTCATATTTACTTCTGTTGATTTAACTTACATAAGATCTTTTAGTTCTGACTCGAGTGTTTTGTCTTTTCAATTCGCTCGGGTCAGTCCGAGCGTTTCAGGATTTCGAAGACCTTAGCTCTGGAGGACGAAGACGGAGATTTCTATTATTATTATTATTTATTATTAGTCCACTATACTCATACTGTTCTGCTGCATTGTTATTGGTATATGTAACTCTGATAAGTGTTGTAAGTATAATCGAATATTCTGTGAAACAGCTTTATAAACTGTATATTTGATTATTATATTTTATCCGTCCGCTGTGAGATTCTATTTTGTTTTATTTCTTTCTTGTTTTTCTGATTTACCCCATAACAATCCGCCCTTCCGTATGGTTTGAATTAGCACGTGTGTCGATTTAAAGCGTGCGAAAAGGTGGGATGTTACAATGTGGTATCAGAGCTTTGGTTTAGCGATAAACCTTAGCTTTGTGGGGTCAGACTCTTTATTAATAGGGTAGTAATACCCTATGGGAGTCGTTGAGTGTATATAGATGAGAGAGCGTATTTATTAGTGTTATAAAAAGGTTTTATATTGTGTTAATTTGTTCCGTTTCGTATTTATAAATTGTGGTTGATGCAAGGGACGCCATGACATCAATAGGGATTTCTAAACACTTAACATGACAGACCGACATAATATTTGCTTTTAATATAGATGAATGAAATAATTTTGCCTATTATATTTTCTGTATATATAAAATAAATTTTTATAAAGATTATATTTGGTTGCAATATATAGGTTGTTAGGAATAAAATTTATAAATAATAGGTAAAATAAGATTGAAAATAAAATCAAAAAAAAACTTTTGGAAATTTTAGAACTTAACTCCGGGATTTTGAAAATTGCTTTCAATGGATTTTGAAATATAATAATAGTATATAGAAATATTTTCTGATATAAATATTTCAATATAATTTGAAAGTATGGTTTTAAAGAAATTCTGGAAAGATTAAGTTGTACTCCCTCTATGTCACTGGAAAATAATTTCGGTGATGAGTGTACGCATCATCGACTTTCATTTTCGAGTTTCGAAGCGGGAAGGCCACTGTAGTAGTTCACTGCAGACCCATTTTTAATAAACAAATATAAATTTTTAATTGTTCTAAATATAATTTGATATATAAAGTGTAAGTATATACATTTATCCGTTATTTTAAAATGATTTGAATAAAAACCCGGTATTTAAATTCTTAAGTTTCCATTAATTACTAGCTTAATTACTATAGTGAATTGGAACGTAAGTAAATATAAATTTAAACCTCTAAAGGAAATAAGAAATTTAATGCTAGGTTATAAATGGTATTAAATGAAATTCGAAATTTGTAACCTATGAAATAAACGATATAATTATGGAACATTAAATTAATTAGAAGAAATAGAATAAAACTTGTATAACTTTCAAACTACATTCTTAAAAAGCATATATATGACTTACCAAGTATTAAAAGTTGAAATGTTAATAAGAGAAGGTAATAGATATTATACAAGTAATAAATTTGTGGTAATGAAAACAATTAATGAAAATTCCTTAATAAATAAGAATTTGATGTTGTAATATTATAATCTTAAGTGTAATTGAAAAGACTACTAATATAATTAAAGGTAAGTATTACAAATAGATGATTATAAACTTAAATAAATAAAATGAAAATGCTAAGAAATTGAATGGTACATGAATACTATTGATAAACTAATGGAAATAAATGAGGCCATGCAATAACTGAATGAATAATTATAATGAAATAAAAAGAACTAGCATGACCTGAGTCAACGGAAATGAATAAATAAATGAAACAAACATTGAATGAGTAAATGAAATTAAAAGTTTGTTAGAAATAAATATAAATTAAAAAGGGAAAATCATCGAATAAATAAAAAGAAAATCAAACAACAAATGTATGAAATAAAATTAATAATAAGTAAATTAATATGAATTGTGTTGCTTGGTTTATGGTTATTTGGGCAAGGATACATTAAAATTGTTTGGATGATAAATAATCTATTTAGTTTCACCTAAGACTGTTGAGTGAAGGGTACACTTAGTAGTTTATTTTTCATTCCGTACAATTTAAAGTTTTGAATCCGAACAACTATTTGATATAAATGAATGTTTGATTTGTGTTGATTTTTATGTGATGGTTGTATGCTGTTTGTTGCAATTGGTTATTGAATTGATTGTTTGTTTGTGGTTGAACAACTTAAATATTCATTTTATATAATTGTTAACCCTTTTAGATTATATAAGTGAAATGCAGGTTATGGAAGCAATTGCTACTGCTTTTGGTTCCATAAATTAAGCGTTAATTGCCCGACTAATAGGTACGTTCTCGGATTACGGTTTTATAGCGCTATTTTATATATTTTCCCGTGTTGGGATTTAATATTTTGGATATTATATGTGTATATTGTTATATTTGATATTATATTTTCTTACGAGCCCCTCCGTACAAAGGAGACTCTGCCGAAATTTTTCAAAAATTTCAGACTTAGAAATTATTTTGAAAATGTTTTCCAAATTTTATTAATTTGAGTATAAAAGGATTAATGGTTATATATCGTATATTTTATTTAAAATAATTAATTTCGTAAATTTATTTGTTTATAAATCAATATATATTGATTTCTTAATTCTTCTTTTCCCTTCTTTTCCTTTTCGGGGACGAAAAGTTTTGAATGGGGGAGAGTGTAACGACCCGTGAATTTTAATAATTATGTTGGTAATTTTAATTAAAATTTAGTAATTAAATTTAGAAAAAAAAACCTTTATAAGTTAATATTAATTTGAACGCTAAAATAAAATATATTGAATAGTAGTTGAATGAAAATGTATGTGAAAAGGTTAATACAAGTTGATAAGTAACGATATTTGTGCAATACCTATTAATTGGGAAAATTTTCGAAAGTTTGAGTAAAATTGTAAATTTGAAGTTAAGTAATAATGGACATAGTGAAGATGCCAATCAAATCAAATATTTGGAAATCAAATTTTATCTAATTTTGAAGGTAATCAATAATTTATGAATTAAATGGTAAATAAGTAGAATTAAATTCTATATTAATTGAAACTGAATGTAGATTTAATGTAATAACGTTAAGGCTAACTACATTAGCGAATTCCAAATTATGAAAACCAATTACAATAAATGTTAGGAAAGTAATTTTAAATGGTCATTGTTGAATTATACATTACCTCAATGATTACTAAAAGGGTAACGGAGGTGAATGAAAATTTAATAGAAAAATGCAAATTTAAGGTTAATGATTTATGGACTTGCATAAAATTCCAATTATAGAAAAAAAAATCTAAATGTATGTTTGGCTATAAATTGTACACAAGAAAATAAATGGATTAAAAATATAAATAGTAAGTAGTGTACATACTTGGCAAATATAACTAAATAGTATGTAATGAAGCATGCATTGATGAAATAACTACGAACCAATGAATGTGTTTAAGTTGTAAAAGTCATAATTGATTGCATTAAATAAATTGGGAATTAAATTCAAAGGTTATGTTAATTGAGAAATAGTACGTAATAAATTGCAATGTGATTGAACCAAGGCTAGGTAAGTAATTTTAATAAATTGTAGTTGATATTTAAGTATGAATGGGAGTAAATTTGGCATTTAGCGATAATTGTTAAAATTTACCCATTCATCTAATTTGCTTAATTAGAGCTAAGTCAATGACAACATTTTTGTTAATAATAGCTTGTAAGTGGAAGTAAAAGTTAAATGGTAACAATTATTTAGGTTAACCATTTATTTAGTGTATTAAAGTATAACTGGTAATCGATTGAAATAAATATAAATAAATTATGACGTTAATGTTAATATAAAGTAATTTTTGAAAATAAGGTCAATTTCATTCATAATATTACCATTGGTTGATATAAATATTGTAAATCAAATTTTATTTGAATGTAAATTTTAGTGATTGGGCTTATTTCAAATAAATGAGATTAGATATCCAGATTTTACATTTTTGGAAATTAAGTTAAATGGGAGAATATTAAGAACCAAGATTTAAAAGCAAGGTTGATTATATTCTTGTGGCAATAAAGACTCGAATAACAAGGGTAAAGATTTTAATAAATTGAATTTATTAAAATTAGATGAAATTAAATTTTCTAGACATTGCGCTAATTGAAATGAAGATGTATTGTGAGGATATTAGTGTAATAGATCATGAACCAATTGTAAATTTCCTCCATTTTTTTTTATAATAATAGACTGGATAATATGATGCAAGTTAAATTTAAGGAAATTATTGGAAATTTAATTTACAATATCTGAATTTACCATAATTCAATTCAAACACTGAAATTTGTAAATTTATTAACTTGACATTGATATCTAGGTTGTTTAAATTATTGAAATTGTTTAAGGAATTAAAATTGATGAAATTGTGAATTTTTAAATGTGAAACGAAAGAGTGATGTAATTAATCAAATATTAAATTAATTTAATAATGTGAAAAAAATAACCATTTTGGCCACTGACTCGGATTTCGACGAAACCAGTTTCATCGGATCCGTAACGGTGAATTATAATAATGTTTCAAGTTTCGTAGCAATCAGACTTATCGTTTGATCGTACGGACTCGAAACACCTTGAAATATATGCAATTGAAATCAATTTGAAAAATATTGTTTTAAGCATAACTTCTTCATACGATGGAATTTGGACTTGAAACTTGTTCCATTGCGTTTAAAATATTTAAAAACGCCTATTTTGATATATGGGTTGACCCAATTTCGTTCCGGAATCAGAACGGGCTTTTCGGGTCAATTATCGTTCAAAACTCAAATCCAATCTAGCCCATTCTTTCCATTCTGTTTTGCCTATATATACGTAGTTATAAACCCTAGCAGCAACCTCTATTTCATTTTCTCATCGCTAATCCCGAAATCAACCATAATTGCATTCTAATGGCAATTAGCAAATCAAATAAAGTGGTTAAAATTCAAACTCTTCAAATCATATCATATAATATACCGTTTCGAAGCTCTCGACGAATGGAGCCAGCGTATTGTTTTTGGAAACAACGCTTGTATCAACCAGAAATCGTGGTCAAAGACGCCGGCGGCGAAGTCAAAGGGGGTAAGTTGGGGGTTTTTGATTGGAGCATCAATTGGCGAAATCGACTTCTGGGTATTTTAGAGCTCGATGAGTGGATTCCATATCTAGTTTCGATTTGACGATCGGAGCAGCGATGCAGTGGGAATTGGCCCCGAAAGGTCACGGCTGCGTCAACTTTGGGGCACAAATTCAGGCGACCGACATCGAATCAGGCGGCGGCGTTGATTGACGTTAGTGGAGGAGATGATGATCTTCCGATTGCAAGTGGTTGCGCGGCTTCAGGTGGTCTAGGCTTAGAGTAACGTGCGGTCAAAGTCTAGGCGTGCGTGGGTGGTAAATTTGCCTGATGTAGTAAGTAATTTGATTATTATTACAATATTAATTGGGTTCTCTTTGGTATTTTATTTTTCTTGAAATTCAATCGCATAAATCGTTATATCTTTCGCATACGATATCCGTTTTACGCGCGGTTTCTTTTGTTGGGATCGTATTTAAATTCCAGACTTGATGACACAAGTTTGGACGAATTCTGAGACGGTCAAATTTTTTGGTTTAAATTGGATTTAAATTCAATTTAAATTCAAAAGGTGAGTGTTTTAACACACTCACAATTTCTAAAATTTCTTATGTTTGTTAAATTAATTTATTATGTGTTTAAAAATTTATTTATAGTTGTGTAGCATATATTTCATCATTTTCTCAGTTAAATTGCATTCATTTAATTTACGCGTTATTTAATTCATTATTGCATTTAAAACTGCCAGTTAAAATTTTAGTTAAATTTATTATTGCATATAAACTACAGTTAAACTGTTATTTAATTCATTATTGAAAATTTAACTGTCAGTAATTAATTATTATTTATTGACGTGATTGTTTGAATTGGATGATAAATTGATAATTGTTTGATGATTGATATGATGGATGAATGGATGTTGTATTTATATTGTATAAACCGCAAGTTATTATGCATTTTCATTTCATTCGGGATTGCGGTTTGAAATGATATACAACCGCAATTTTTATTTTTAAATTTGCAAATTGAAATGATAAATATCCGTATCACTTGACCATAGGATAGAAAATTATATACAGGCACCGCGGTATATATATAAAAATATTTTTGAAATGATTTTCTACGGTTTTGGAAAGAATACGGTTTAATAAATATTAAATTTTGATATATATATATATATAGTAAAAATTCTTGAATTTAGCTATGTATAAATTTGTTTCGAATTTTAAATAAGCAAAATAATGAAGTTGATTTCGTTTATATAATATGGTTAAGAATATATTTGAAATTCTATTGTATTTAGAGTTTATAATAACTCAAAAAAAGTAAGGTTGAAGAAAAATGTGAATATGATTTGAATTAAAGTATTTAAGAATTTTCCTCAAAAAATTTGTTTTGAAATGTAAATAAATTAAGATTTAAAGGGTAAAATTTTATAACTTGATTTTGGTTTGAGATTTTAAATGAATATCAAATTGATTTAAAGAATATTATCAAGTTAATTTAATTCAAAGAATATCCTGTTATTGAAGTTTAAGGGTTTTACCAGAATAATATTTGTTTAGTAAGTAAATATTTCAAATTAAAATAATAGGGATTGGATTTGATATATATTAAATTTTCAAAGAATCCATTTTGAATTAGTGGAATATTTAAAGATTGAAATGTATGAACTATAAAGTTTTGGAATATAGAATATGTAAGCTTTGAAATATATGGGAATTAAAATAGTTTTATTTGGAGGTTCAAATTTATATTGGGAATTTATTGTGAAATTTAAAGAAGCTGTTTTATTTTATAAAGTAATATAGTATTTGAACCGTTAGGTAGTAAAAGTTATGTTTCAAAGTTATGGTTTCAAGGTATATATATTTGAAAATACTATGATTTTGGGAAAGAGATATTTATAAAATAAAAAATGATATCATATTGATTTGGGATTTTAAAAATATAAATGATATCGTATTTATATGGTTTGAAAGAGATATTATATTCTGGTTTTAAAGTATAAATTATTTTGAAATAACCACGGTGTTATAATAACGATTGGTTGTTGAAGAGACCGGGATCGGAAGTTGTCGTACTCTCTGCCAACTCCGAAAACCACTTTAACAACCGTGTACGCGGTGGAGATTCCAGAATGAAGTAGGATGGCGGTGGTGTTTCCTTTGAGGTAAATACGTGGACCCAACTCCCGTGAGTTGGCATAAGGTGGCTAAAACAGGAGCGATTGACGGGTTAATTAAGGTAGCACCTTTGATCGGACACATCCCTTCGATATTCTACTCTGACTTTGATTTTATTCGATGGCCACTTTTGATTTCTTTAATTTGGGGGTGTGGCTCGAGGTGGGCGGTAACTGCGGCTATGCATTACCACCGACCCGGAAGCGTAATTAGTATATCTACCCTGGCATTGCCTAGTTGTGCCGTGTCACCTACCCTAGCGCGCCTTATACGATTTTGGCTTTGTACCATACCTATAGAGTGCCCTCTGACGACGCCCAGTACGGGGGAGATTACGGTACTATATAGACTATGGGAATATATTTTGTGTTAAGGGCTATATGGATAACCCATTAACGCTATTTAAAAGTAAGTTTATTTTACAATTAGACATTATTATAATAGCAAAGTATACTACATAGTAAACAGTTTAACGGATCCTTAGTAGATGTAAATCCCGAGCATCTCTTGAGTTACTGCACTCATATTTACTTCTATTGATTTAACTTACATAAGATCTTTTAATTCTGACTCGAGTGTTTTGTCTTTTCAATTCGCTCGGGTCAGTCCGAGCGTTTTAGGATTTCGAAGACCTTAGCTCTGGAGGACGAAGACGGAGATTTCTATTATTATTATTATTATTTATTATTAGTCCACTATAATCATACTGTTCCGCTGCATTGTTATTGGTATGTGTAACTCTGATAAGTGTTGTAAGTATAATCGAATATTTTGTGAAACAGCTTTATAAACTGTATATTTGATTATTATTATATTTTATCCTTCCGCTATGAGATTCTATTTTGTTTTATTTCTTTCTTGTTTTTCTGATTTACCCCATAACAATCCGCCCTTCCGTATGGTTTGAATTGGCACGTATGTCGATTTAAAGCGTGCAAAAAGGCGGGATGTTACATTACCATTACCCTTTAATTTACACTTAAGTTTATTATATTCAACTAATTATTATAATTACCTACCTAATATTCAATTCATTCAATTATTATTAATTATACTAATTCTTTTATTTTTATACTTACCCTTATTTACTTATATTCAAATTTATGCTCAAATATAACAGTTACAACTAAATTAATAGGCCAATTAAATAGTAACTTACAACCGTTACTATTACTTTAAGTCACATTAATGAATTCAGTATTGTTTACAAATCAAATGTTACAATTACTTAATTAACACTGATTTACTTCAATTTATATTAATCATATATTATCTCATTAATGATTCAACATTCACACTTGTGATTTCATTGTTCACAACAAATGTTACCATTCTTATATACCCCATCTTTATTCAAGAGTCATTTATTTCATATTATTCCTTTTATAATTTAAATGTTTGCATTAATTTATAGCCAAGTATACCAATTTTCATTACTTCCTAAATTGTAATTTTATTTCAGTTGTTACTAATTTGTTCTAATTACCATCGTTCAATTTTAAATTAATAAGGTTTTTTTTCTTTTTTTTCC
Source organism: Allium cepa (assembly GCA_030765085.1). Classification (NCBI taxonomy): domain Eukaryota; kingdom Viridiplantae; phylum Streptophyta; class Magnoliopsida; order Asparagales; family Amaryllidaceae; genus Allium; species Allium cepa. Next base: position 863,102,635 of record CM060934.1, on the reverse strand, counting down.
TTTCATATTAAATTACAAAACTTATTAACTTAAGAAATTAAATTATTGAAAACTTTACGGGTCATTACATTGTTGGTAGAACAAATCACGGTTCTGCCATAATTCACCAAGTAGGTTATGTTCACATTTATTAAACAGAATAAAAACCCAAATCTGCTATTATGGTAACTTGGACTTTTATCTATATGTTGATTAGTTGTTATTGATTGATCCATTTTACATGTCTTCTTGTTATGTAAATACCCATGTTATAATTTGGATAGGTTAAACTCAATTAAATGAATCATTGTGACCACTAAGCCTCTTTCTAACTTTGGGAAGTCAAATATTTCAGTGTATCCTTTATGCAAATGGTTTAAAGTTTGTTATCATTTTAAATAAAATATTTAAAGGGTTATTAAGCAATTATTTTATTAAACGAGTTTGAAGTAATTTGACTTTTGAATGATTGTTTAAAATAAGTATTTTTCTAATATGTTTTGAAGATAATTAAATGAAGAAGGTTTAGATAATAACTTGTTTATTTCAAGGTGTTTTAAATAAATGATTTTATCAAAGGAACTTTATTGATTATAGTAAATTAAAGAAGTTTTGTTCTAAATAAGGAAAGTTTATAAAAGGACTTTTATGAATTGAAAAGAGATCTTGGAATTGGGAAAGAGTTATTCAAATGATTTTGGATATTTATAAAATGGTTTTATAAATGGTTTAGATATTTATAAAATAATTTTATAAATAAACTTGGAGATTTATAAAGAGTTTTATAAGTGGTTTTGGAATTTAAGTAAGGGAGATTTCATAAAATGAAAAAGGTTTATCAAAAGGATTTATAAAAGAATTTAAGTTTTGGATTTCCCTTAATTGACCTTCTTAATTATGGTGATGTGGAACTTTTATTCCATGCTTAACACCCAAATAATAGTGTTTGGGTTCTTATATTTAATTTAAATAATATTTGTTTTGATCCTTTGGATATGATTTCGAAATAAGAAATCTTTCACAAATGTTTTGTGAATATACTTATGCCGATTGGATAAGTATATGAATATTTTATTAAATATTCTAAAAGGAGATTTGATAAATGAAAGATTTATTTAAATGAGGCTTAGTGGTTGTCATGAGTAATTAGATCTCTAAGCTATTGTGTTTGTTTATATGATAGTTAAATAACCGACTATCAAATCTTGGCTAGTTTCACGTGGTTGTCATGAGGCTTAGGAAGTAAATAAGAGTTTCACGTGTTCATACAGTTTGAGTTCTCTTGAGAGAACTCATTCTGGAGAAATGTCTTTACCTTTGAGGGATATATTAGAGATCCCCTTAGGATCTGGTATAGTCCGCTTACTTCCCATAGAACCAAAAATGGATCAACCAGAAATTATCGGTTGTTGGTTCGAAATGACCAAGATCGGATATGTTATCTGAAAACCACTTCAAAGCAACATATACATTCGAATGAAATACATCTTGAAGATAATCAAAGACGGAGCTTTTTGAAGTGCAAGGACTGCTTGCTACTATCCCGAGGGTGATTTCAAAATGGATGTAGTAGAGGGAGTGCTTTCAGTTTCGTTTAACCAAAAACGAACTTGTATGGATGAATGCTGGCATTGCATTTCTACTTGAAGGGCAGTGTTGGAATTCTAAGATGGTCTGCTAAGAGAAAGGTATAAGCATTGTCTCAAGCCTCAAAACCCGAGAAATGGCTAAAACAGGGTAGATGCAGCAGGCTATATGGGTTGTTCCCATTAGAGTGTGCTATCACCTTTCTAGATTATCATAGTATGGCTTTGGTTGTGCATGAGAGCTCTCTATAAAGGTTGGGAGCAACCGAGAGGATGACATATTTTGTACTATTAAAGTTCAGGGGTAAGACTATTCTGTATTGGCAGGGGTGGACCAAGTTTAGAGTCTGGCCCAGGTACATTTTATCTGAAGGTGTACTGTATGGAAGGTTGTCTCTTACCTTGCTATTGTTGGAATCCATTATCCAATAAGTGCCTTCCGACTTGATTTTATACATATTATGCTAAAATTTAATAATGTAACAATTTCGGCTATGACTCCATATTTATATTAAACCTAGACATTATTATAATATCTTTGGATTTTCATATAAAAATGGTTTGGTTATCCTAAGGTAAAAAGTCATTCGTGTTTATATGCAACATGGTCTTACGAGATACATTTAATATTAAAAGGGTTTTATAAGTTACAATAAAGTTCCTTGTCATTTGAGTTTCTCACTATGGTTTTACCAAACTGACCCAGATGTTGTTTACCTACAATGCTCGGGTCAGCCCGAACATATTTTCCAGATTTAGATGGACCCTTTAGAGCTATCAGGAAACGATCTGGATTCTCTAAGACATATTCACGTATCGATCTTGATTCTCTAAGACGTATTCAAGTATCTTATATTCTTCCACTATTGTGTTACTTTGTTTTCTGTCTGTATTTATTAGAAATTATAAGGGCATACTGTTATAACTGTCCAGGCTAATAATAGGTTAATGTACTCTAATGTTGTGTATAATAAAGATGATTTCTTTTTGTAAATACTTGTGCATATTATATATTACTGGTCATGTTTTACGAGACTCTATTCTTTTTCTCTTTCTTTCACTCCAAACGGCCTGTCTTTCGGACACTTAATTGGTCGACACACGAATACCATGGATGCATTAAGTGTCATCTTTAGGTGTAAGAAAGGTCTATCGTTACACCATAGATTGTGAGGGGAGACTTTTATGTTACTATATTTTTGGGTGAAAGATCCGCTAGGGATGGGGATTTTGTTGCTATGGAAGATCTTGACCAGTTTATTGTTAACTATAACTTAATCGAGATAAATTAAGTAATAGACAGTTTAATTGGTCAAATAGTAGAGAAAATCCATTGATGGAACTGTTAAACGGATTTTTTACAAGTGATGAAATAGAAAACAAATTTCTACTTGTAAGGCTGCAGGGGGCTTCTGAATATTTATTTTGATCATTGCTCAATCATCCGTACTAATATAAATTTTTAGACTTGAAAAGATGTGGATTTTAGAAAATAATTTTAAAAACTTAGTGGAAAAAAATGGCTTTTTATAACTAATTATAATTGTACATTTCCAGGAAACATAGCTAAAATATTGGTTAGTAAATTTAGAGGTTTAAGATTATTTCTTAAGAAACGGAGTAAAGATGTTTTTTGTAACATTAGAATCAAAAAGGAAAAACTAATGCATGAAATTTTAAATTTAAATAGAATTGAAGAATTAATAAATTTGGAATATTTCAGAAAAAAAGTGCTTTCGAATTTAAAAGAAGAATTAAGTAAAATGATTGTGCAAGAAGAGGTGATGTGGAAACAAAGATCTAAAGTTCAATGGATGGATGAGGGCGATACAAATACTAAAATTCTTTGTAAAGTAGCTAATGGTAGAAAACGTAGTAATACCATTAATTCCATATTAATTACTTATATTGAGATTTTTGACCAGGCAAAACTTAATAACGAGTCTACCAATTATTATAGAGATATTTTTGGAAGTACAAATAGACACAGAATTAAAGCTAAATGAGATTTGCTTTACAACGAGCAAACTAAGGTAGATTTAGTAGGGTTAGATGATCCGTTCACGGAAGAGAAAATTTCGAAGGCTATAAAGGATATCCCTAATGTTAAAGTTCGGAATGGATTTCCTACTTTATTTTATGATGCTTTTTGCAATGTGTTAAAAGATGATATAATAAAAATGTTCAATAAATTTTATGATGGTTCTTTACAGTTTGATAGATTTAATTTCGCAAATGTAATATTTTTGCATAAGAAATTAGGTACTAACCAATTAAAAGATTTTAGACATATATCATTTCTAATTTTTTAGTTAATAGATTAAAAACTAAAATGAATGCATTAATAGATAATACTCAAACGGCTTTTATTAAGAGTGAATATTACGGATGAGGTAACAATAGTTCAAGAATATGTCAATTACTGTTGTAAAAATAAATTCATCTGTGCATTTTTTAAACTTGATTTTGCTAAAGATTTTGTTTCAATTTATTGGGTTTTTCTTAAAGATTTATTAATGGCTATGGGTTTTTCTTAAAGATTTTACGCTCTATTCAACTTCTTTGTATAAAATTAGAAAAAGAAATTTTCTATTTTAATTGCGGAAATAGGCAGTGCAAACTACGAGGATTATGTCATTTCTTAAAACCAGCAATTCTAGTATTTTGGTTAAGGGTACACTAGAAAATAAAATTCAATCAAAACGTGGACTTAGACAAGATGATCCATCTTCACCTTTATTGTTTAATTTAGCTGCTGATGTTTTCTCTAGAATTATCAAATTAGCTACTAGTAATAGGATAATATATATTATAGGAAATGGGATCACCAGTAATAGTCTTTCTGCTCTTTAATTTGCATATGATACTATGATTTTCACATTTCATTTGCCTAAATAAATTATTGCACTTAAATTTATTTTATATAGTCTTCAACTTCTATCCGGTTTAAAGATTAATTTTGACAAAAGCACAATTCTAATTCAGAATGACAGATAATATAGAAAACCAAATTGCATGCACATTAAATTTTAAAACGATGAAATTTCAAATAGAATATTTAGGTTTTTAAATTAGACCACAAAAGCTTAAACATGATTGGAATACCATTATAGATAAAATTAATAAAAGATTATTCAAATGGAATGGTAATACCTATCGAGAGCAGGTATGATTGCTCTTATTAATTAGGTTTTGTCTACATTGCGCATTTATTGAATGTCATTTTATCTTTTTCCTAAATGGGTAATTGATAAAATTGATAAAATTAGAAGAGACTTTTTCTGGAGTAGAGACAATCAAAATAATAGTTTTAAGTGTCTTGTTAATTGAGAAATGGTTTATAAGTCTAAAGATGAGGAGGGACTTGGAATTGTAAATTTACATAACTTAAATATATCATTGTTTGGAAAATGGTTAAGGAAATTTAATGATAATAATTAAAACTTATTGTGGAAAGAATTAATATTGAATTAATGGTAACGAGGTACTATTAATGTATATCACATTTCTATTAATAATATATATAAATATCTCACTTTTGAAAATCGATAATATTAAAATTTGATATTTATAGTTCAGGAATTAATAATGTTGTATGTTCTGGTAATAATACTTCTTTTTGACATGAATGTTGGATATCGGTTATTCCACTTAAAGTAGAATTTAGAGACATATATAAAATATGTAATTTAAAAAATGTACTAATTTCTGATATTTATATGCGTAATAAAAAAAATCTTGGGAATTTAGTTTTAGTTGTATGCTAACGGGAATTAATTTAGCACAATTTGCATTATCGTGTGCAATTAGAATTATACACTATTGATAAGGATAAAGACAATAAAATATGGTGTTGGGAAATAAGTAAGAATATACATCTCATTCATTTTATAATTTCATAATGTTTTTGAGAATTAAGTTGAAAATGTTTAAATACATTTGGAAAGTAAGCGTTGTATTTTACATGGGAAGTTCAATACTATAGAACTTTTAAAAAATAAAAATATACTTAATGATAAAAAAAATTATTTTTATAATAATAAAATTGAAAATATTATGCATTTATATTTTGAATGTAATATAACAAGATTTGTTCTTGTAAAATCTCTCAATTTATTCAATTTTAGTATAAATTTTACACATTTTTTTTTTGGCAAGGCCAACGGGGTTAGATGGACCCCGACCATTTATAGCTACACAAGAGCATAGTAATAAAGTTGAAGTATAGGAGATAGGTAAAAGCACCTACACTACTATAAGTAAAGCGGTAAAAATACAGCACATGTATATGACAGACATGCCACAGTAGCTAAGAAGTACACCGGGAACTAGGATTCCTCCGAAGAGGAAGAATCACCATCATCAGGAGTAACCATAGGGTCATTCTCACATAGTCCAGCAAAGGGACTGAAACGAATAGCAAGACTCGGGTCATAGCCCATAACATCAGAAGAGTATATGAAAGAACGATCCCAAGACAGATCAGCTAGCAATGCAGAATTCCTACTCGCATTCTTACCATCCAAATCAAGCACTAAAGATTCATCAGACGGAATGTAGTAAAGGCAACGAAGATCGTCCTGATCATCGGAAACAAATCTGAAATACGTGTCATCCACGGGTCTAAATCGCACGTCAGAGATGAGGTCAACCCAACATTTCTCAGTCTCAGCCCAAACAATCCTGGCAGAATCAGGGGCCTGAATAGGTAAGGCTGGGACACCACTAGAATCCACAGCAGCAGAAGGAATAGCTGGGCAGTCACCAGAAAGAACGGACCCGGAACAGGTGGAGGCATGGAAGAAATCTGAGGAGCAGGAGAAGGAAACTTAGGCATCCATTTTCGAAGCGGTGGCCGAGGCAGTGGAATCTTGGGAGCATCCGGCGAAGATTTGGAACTATGGCAGGAGTCCACCAGGTGACCGAAGGAGTGGCAGGAGGAACAAATTTTCGGAACCCAGCCATAGCGAACACGAACCTCCTCAACATACCCAACATCAAGCTGAACAGGAATGGAAGCGGGGAGAGGCTGGAAGGGGGTTATCTCAATCAATGCCTTCGCATACATCAGTTTTTCACGGGCAACCGTATTAGCGTCAAAACACTTCAATTTTCCAACATTGCATGCTAACCAATTCAACCCAAGCAAAGACTGAAGCGCAGAAGGTACCTGAGAAAAGTACACCCAAACAGGAAGGGAAAGTACCTACTCGCGAGCACGCGCTACCGTTGGAGACCAAGGAGTGATGATAAAGGGTCTTCCTTCAAAAAAAGAAGGCTCGGCACTAAGTACAAGTCTACGGTCCTGAGGGGAGGAAAACTTGAGATAATAAAAAGAATCAACCAGTTTGACTTTCAAATCACCACAAAGTTTCCATGCTTTCCGCAGAATCGAGGACGGATCACGTAGACGGTGATTTGGTTCAAGAAAGAAACCGACCAAGTGTTCCGACCAAAAATCAACACCCGCTTGGATAACGTTTGGCGGAGGAAACTTCACTCCGTTCTTTTCCACAATTTCAAATTCAATTGGGGTGTACACACCTGCGCTTCGCGGCAATGATTTAAATAATGAATCCCAAGGCTTATGGCAAGCATGCACAGCCGTAGGAGGCTCACGTTCCACAACAGTTTGCAGTACATGATTAGCTTCAGACAAAGGCTCTTCATTACTGTTAGCACTCAATACAGGGCAAAAACCCACTGCTGCATTAATACAATCACTTGTAGTGCACGGCTTAGGAACAACAGTCTCCACCAAGCCAACATTACTTCCTGACTGACCACTGAAAACACGTTCATTGTCCAAAGAAACCGACGCTAGCTTGCCCATCTCACCATTGGGTATTTCAGGGGAGCACAAATTGGTTCCAATCGAAGGTAGATTACACAGCTTACCTGAAGACATAAGCGAAGTCGCTCCAGAAGTGGCATCTTCAGTAACTAAATTCGAGTAAGGATGAGCATTAGGGTTACTGGGGGACTGATTGTTAGCACCTAGGGGAGGGAAATCCTCGGACGAGAGTAGGTTAGGAAGTGCGTTGTCATCAGAAGATGTGGATCTATAACAACGGCCAGATCTAGTTGAAGAGGGAGAGGGGAGACGCGGGGAAGAGGGACGAGTAGGTGAGGAGGACATGGAGGGGACTCACGCAGGGAAAGACGCGAATCAGAGCTTTCACCTGGAACTATTCGCCGTTGAAAGAAGAAATCTACTGTTCGCCATTAATTTAATTTTGTCATGTTACTTTTCAAATTTTACACATATTAATTGTGAGTTATATTGTAATAATCTTAGATTTTATTATAAAGGTCACAATAGGTTTTTACTTGACACTATTTACACAATTACATGGTTTGAAAGGAATTAACGAGTGTCAATAGTATTAATATTGATTCAGATAATTTAATATATGTAATTTCTCGATTTAGTTTTAACTGGATTTCAAGTCCTAGTTATAAATTAAATAAAAATTTAAATTTTAAAGAGTTTTTTTTAAAATAAAATCTCGTGTTGAGTTTTTAAAGAACGAAAATATTCTAAATAATAGAAAGAATAATGCAAAATTTAAATTTAGCTTCCTTGGATAATCTGACCTGGGTAACATTCAATTATTCACCTTTGTTAGGATATTAATCTTGAAGTTAATTTTTTGTTCATTTGTTTGTCCTATGTTTGATTTGTACCCTTTGTTAAGATATTAGCCTTTACTAAGATATTATGTAATATGTTTAACTAATACTCTTTATTGTCCCTTGCATAGCGTTAATTATAATTGTTGCTTGTTCTATGTCTTTTATTTTTAGATTGTTTTTATTTTGCATATATATGTATATAAATATATATTTATGTACATATTTATGTATTGTGCTTAATCTTTTTTGTACAGTTTCTTAGCAGATTCAGGTATGCTTACTAGTTTGATGGGTCCGTCTAATTTTGTGGACTTGAGTGGTTTTCTCTTTTTGTGGTTTTTTTAATTGTATTTTTTATTGGATCTTGGTTCTCTAGGTTTGCGGGTTTTTTATTTTTTTATTTTTTCATATTGTACGGGGTTTCGCTACCTGTAAAGCACGTTGACGGCTCCATTATAAAATGTAGAATAAAATTACATGAGTGTTCTCCTCTAATAATAAAGGATCGTCCATTTTCCTCAAAAAAAAATTGTTGGAATGTTTGGTTTGAATATATTATGATGATATGCTTGGATATTTAGTTTGTACTTTGATGGTATTGGCTGGATATTTTGTTTGTATTAAGACGATGTGGTTTAGATATTGTGATGTTGGATAATGGTAATGATATTATTATGTTGGGTAATATATTAATCTATTAAATAATAGTAAAAAGGAAGAATTTCTAGCCCACTCATTAATTATAGAACATTTCTCTCTTCTTTTTAATCCTCTCATGATATTTCATTTTCAAATCTTTTAATTTATCTATGTACACTTATTTTACTAAATATCTACCATCATTTTACATTCTGGTATGTATATTTGAAATTTAATAAAATAATTTACAAATAATTCATCAATTACCTTCTAAAATTTTACATTCAAGTCCATGAATTTATGTTATTTACATAAATAAGAATGTTACATATTTAAATAAATTTAATTAATTAATATTTGTTAATTTTTCTAGTAAATACTAAAAAATGGCAATTTCAATTTGTGTATCGCTATTGTACCAATTAAACTGTAAAACTAATTTGTTTATTCGATTATGATATATAAATCACATAAAATAATAATACAAATTCAATTTGTAATTCATTTGTTTAATAAATGTATCATACATTGTAATATAAAATTCGATATTAGCGCTTTGGAAGCCATAGAATTAATCGAGCAATCTTATCTTGGTTTTCTATCATCTTGTTTTGAAGGTGAGAAATTTTAAGCTCGAGCCTGTCAATCTTCTTTTGCTTGATGAAATAGTTATGTTGAATACAGCTCTTTTCTAGAAAATTGCAGGGACGCAATTTTTATAAGGGGGGAGGTTTATAACAACCCTGGTTTTAATGATTACTTGTAAGTTAATATTGAGAATCAATAATAATTTTGAGAATTTAAATTGTTTATTTGGAATGAACAATGAATTTTAGGAATAAAAAGAGGAAATAACGTTCTGGAACTTTATTATAGTGATTTGAGTTAATAATAAGTGGAAGATGGTTTTTATTTGGTGAAAGTGCAATAATTTTATTAATTATTGTGGTTTGCTTCATTTAATAATTTTTGGATGTTCTGGAAAGCCAGAACATAGTGCTACAAGTTTTGTGTTTTGAGTTTTCTATAATTTTGAAGTTATCTTGGTCAAAATTGAGTGTTTTTACTGCTATCCCGAGAGCAAAACTAACATTTGTTATGTGTTTGAATCTGAAATGGAATTAACCATAACTCCTACGTTTCTAAACCAATTTCAATAATATTAGATGTTATGAAAAGCTTATATTATATATTACAAGTTTTATGTTTCGAGTTTTCTAAAATTTTGAAGTTTGCTTAGTCGAAATTATGTTTGTATGCTGCTGTCCTGAGTGCAAAACGACAGCAATAACAATGATTGACTTGAGAATTTTATTAGCTTATTTTTCTCTCATTCATGTTCGATGTTGATGTTGTTTTTGAGATGTTTTGAGAGCTACGATGCCTATCAATAAGCTAGCTATATCTAGAGAATTTGAAATTCCAGTTTAAATAGAATATGAATTGATTTTGGGTTAAATTTGAATTGAATTCGTATTGAATTCAAGTTATCGATCTCGAGTTATCTTTCTTGTTTTTCATTGTTTTCGAGCACATTTTTCACTAAACAATTTTGAAGTGATTTTTTTGAAATAAATAGAAATTTCAAATTATTATTATTATTATGTAGTATTTTAAAATTATTTTTCTAACATAAAATCTATTTATTTTCTATAATAAAGGAATTTCAAATACTGGATTTATTAATCTTTTCGGGGAAAAGTTTTAAAAGCTTGTTTTCTCTAGTAAACTATTTTAAATATAAAACACACACTTTTGCACTATTCGAACGTATGAGAAAGAGAGTTAAACGATTTAGTAAAACACGTGGTATGAGACATGTGCGTTTACTATTTCCATTAATTCCGGACTTGTACGATCGAAACTATCCGGGTTATGATTTCTTAGTTACTTAGCCAATTTATGGCGAGTTTTCGAGATTTATAATTCCTATATTTAGGAATTATCTAGGAAGGCCAATAATTGGCGAGTTTTATGGTTTGAGAATTCTACTTTGAGATTTATGGTTTATGAAGAACCATCATGATGTTTTCACTTTTCGATGAGATGAGACGAGTTAGGATGCCATTTAATACTTGTCGATGAGATGAGACAAGTATGATGTCTCTTTATCACTCGCCAATGAGATGAGGCGAGATATGTTTTTTTGAGTTTTATGATGTTCCTAGTGTGGCATCGACTAGCGGTTAGTAAACTGTTAAGTGCGAACGTGCGGTATGGGACGCACGTTAACACTTTTTGGGTTCCTATCCATGAGTTTGTGACACATTCACGATGTTTACTAACAGAACTGCTTTCAAAGGTGTTAGCGACCTTATCATGAGGACGAACTGCTTTGGGAGGTGTTAGCAATCTTGTTAGGGCAGACAAAACGGCTTGGAGAGGTGTCAGCGATCTTGTCATGAGAACGAACTGCTTTGGCAGGTGTTAGCGACCTTGTCTGAGGCTTCGGCCATCTGAGTTTAGCACGTGCAGCATTGCTTCGGCATTGCAATCGGGGATTTGGCCAATCCGGGTTTTCTGTTTTATTGTGATTTCACCATTTTAAGATGTTTTATTACGTCGATAGCCTAGTGCTATATAAGATGCTATATATGTGGTAATTTCATTTATGATGTCTTGAACTCTTATTGAGTTCCTTGAGTCATGAGTTCGGATGATTTCATGATTTTATAGATATTCTGGGTTTTGCCATTTTGGCGAGAGTTTGTATTGATGTTTCTTCTTTTTAGGAGATATGGTTCATGGAAACCATGTAGACATTTTGGGATGTCGCTGATGATATGAGGCGAATGTTTATATTATTTGAGTATTATTATTGAATTTACCTCTTTTGAGGTCTTTGTATACTTAAGTGACATTAGTTCACTTAAGTCATGGGTTGTATTCTTTCTATTACCTTTTCTCATTCGAAAAGAATTATCACCTTGTGTCCTATGGTTCATATTATCGTCTATCCTCATTAACTGATTGTTTTAGCTAGACTGACCCGTGTATTTTGTACTCGGGTCAGACCGGGTTGTTTCAGGTTAGCTATCAGTCACGGGACTTAACTTTGATGCATCTGCTTCGATATCAGCCTAGCACTTTTGCGTAGTTTATATTTCTTTCCGCTTGACTCTGATATGTATTTGGCTAGATGTATATAGTGTGGTCTTTGTACCACTTTTGTGTATCAGTTTGTATCATACTGGGATGTATCTGTGTATATGTATTTATATATATATGATGATTATTGTTCTGTGATGTGATATGCATTCTGTTATTGTATTATGTTCTGATAGATCCATTAGCCACGTATAGTTTTGTATTAAGCATTTATTGGATATGTCGATCCACTTGAGTAAAAAAAAAATATAGAGAGCATTTATTGACGTATGCAGCAGATGTTTAAGACAAGATTATAGATGGTCTCTCCTTACCAACCCTATTCTCCACATTAGCAGACAGAATTATCCAGTAATTCTCTTTGTTAATGTGGGTCTCGGGGTGGGGCGTTACAGCTTTTAACTTCAAATAGCTAAATTTAAAATTACACAACTATTTATAAAACTCACCTCACTTTTCTATTTATAGTTTATGTTTTAGTACATATATTTAGATAAATTATGCGATATTAAATTTAAACTAATTAGATAAATATAATATAATATAATGATGTTTGTTGGTTCATCCACCAAATTATGAAAATATGAAAATTACAATATGTACGTCATACTCATATTAAGAAACAATAGTAAAATTACTTTTTTTTTACTAAATTAAGATACATTAGTCGCATATAAGTACATGCATAAACAAGAATAACAAATTCAATCTGTAATTCATTTATGTCGCTGAATTCCTTATACAGTACATTACAAAATTTTATTTTTTATTTAAATATATTCATTTTAAAATTCCTATAATTATTTACAAAATCCCCCTTAATTTCCTTCTAATATTTTATAGTTAACTCCATATATTAGAATTAATCAAGTTATCTTAAAACTATTTTAATGATTCAATAAAATATTAATCATTGATTTTAGCAAATGAATCATAAAAATTAGAAATTTTTGATATTGATACCATGTTCATATTAATGAAAATGGGATAAAATTCATTTAGATATATAAATACATCAATCGCATGACGTAGATACATACATAAATAATAATTATGAATTTAATTTATAATCCGTTTACATCAATATATTTACAACGTGTCGCATTGTACTTTTCTTAACGTTAAGTACCTACATTTTGAAACTTCTACAGCTCCATACAACACCCTTCTTAATATTGTCTATTTTTAAATCAATATATTTTTATTAATTATGTAATTCTGAATTTCAACTACTTGAATAAATTCAGTTAACAAATATTCATTTATTCATTTAATAAATTCTAAATATGACCATTTCAATATATAAACCATATTTATATCAACAAAAGTGGTAAAATTGTTTTTTTTTTAATTCAAATATAAAGATATATAAATCATACATCATAAATTATAAACATAAACAATATAAATTATCATTAATTTTTCTCAATAAATTTATCACATATCGTAAATAAATTTATCTCAATAAATTTTGCATTGTAAAATTCTATTTTTATCTTCAAAAACCTTATTTTAACATTTTTACGATTATTTACAACCACCTCTCTGGCTCTTTCCAAACTTTTATATACCAATCTATATATGTAATTTCTTATGGTATCCCGAATTCAAACTAATAAAATAATTTCAATTAATACTTAAATAAGTGTCAATTTTAACACACACATACATACATACATACATACACACACACACACACACACACACATATATATATATATATATGTACATGCACATGTACATATACATATACATACATATACATATACATACACACACACATCACTACATTAAATTATGTACATAAACAATAATAGCAAAGTTAATTTGAAAATTAATTACAATCATATATGTGTGTGTGCGCGCGCGCATGTGTGTGTTAAAATTGATATATAAATATATATCACTACATTAAATTATGTACATAAACAATAATAACAATTAATTACAATCATTTATCTCAAAATGTAGTCATATACTGCATTACAAAAAAAAAATTACTTCAAATATCCGTATTTAGGTTACTATGATTAGTTTTTACAAAAAATCATTCTTAATTCTTTCATAATATTTACTTTTAGGTCTATATATTTAAACTAATTATGTAATTTTGAATTTAACATATTTAAAAAATTGGTTAAATAATTTTAGTTAATTCATTTAATTAATTATTAAAATGCATTGGTTTTAATATGTATGCCATTTTCGTACGAACAAAAATGACAAAATCATTATTTTACTCACATATAAAGATATTTAAACTATATAACATAATTATACATAAAATAAATAAAACATTTGAAGTTCATTCATTTTACTAAATTTATTATACGTTACATAACAAAGTTCTAATTTTAAATCCTAAAAATATAAATACTATGTTTTACAATATTAACAAGTGCAGCATACGGGTTATATACTAGTATGTATTGTATTGTAATGTGATGGTATTGAGATGATATTGTGGTGATATTTGGTTGGTGTTGTGATGATGGTGAGATGAATAATATACGCTGTATATGTTTGAATGTGTGATTAAGATTAGAAATGCAGCAAAAATGCTACAAATTTATTTCAGTTGTGTCGTCGGTAAGGCGTTGATATGGCGTTGCAAATCTGGATTCGACAATTTAACTTGGCATCGATAAGATGTCGGAAAATTCAAGTTATACAATTTCAATTGTAGTTGGATGGAGATGGCAATGGTGTCGAAAACTTGGCATCGATAAGACGTCGAAAAATAATTTTCGATCGTAAACTTACTGTTAGAAAAAATGAACGAAGAAGTGGTTAGGGAAGAAAGAGAGATTTTGGGTATTGTGTGTATTGAAACAAAATCTCATAATGGAATATTTGTTTTAATACCACCATATATACTACAATCCAATATACTAAATCAAAAGAAAAGAAGAAGGAGACATAAAGACTTGAGATGTGGGTTTTGGGCCTTCATATTAATATTAATTAAAATGTCAAAGATTGGGTCTTGGACCTTGGAGCTCTTAGGGTCTCGTGATTAGATGGGCCTCCGTCTGCCACTTGGGCATGTTGCGCTGAAACGGCTAACTTTGAACTTCAAAATTAAAACGTTGCGTCTGTGCGCGCGCGTCTGCCGATTAAAGGGTCGCAACCTTTCTAACAGTCACGACCGCTCCGAATAGGCATCTCCTCCAGCCTATATATAGGGGCCTGCAGAACGAGCAGAAATACTTCTTCATTATGTTCCTCTTTCCAGAACTCTGTTCTCAGTTCTATAATTCCTTCCGTTCGTCGTCGCTCCGTCTGCACGCACAGCATATCGAGGCCGATCCGTTTCATCATGTAAGACAAATTGCTCGTATCCTCCTGTGTGTATAAACGGAGACAATATTGTTTCAAGAAAACAGATATTTTTTGGACTCGGACGACTAGTTTAGTAACATTATTCTAGTTTAGTAACATTATTGAAGTTACTACAAGATTCGTGACACTTTTCTGTAGTTGCAGATAACATTTACCGATGCCCAATATGGCATGGGCGTGACGTCGATATGTCCTCTCTACCAACTCCCTACCGATGCCATTTGGCATCGATGAAGCTTTTTTTTTTTTCTTTTTTTTCTTCTAAGGTACATTCCATTAGGCTTCACTTATCTGCCGCAATGCTACCTTAGTGTCAGAAATTATTTATCTTTGTGGTTTTTATCCCATTTGCTTTGTGGTAATACTTGAGCTTATAAACGATGTGACGGAAATGAAAATTTATTTACGGTGTAATCATTTACTGTATAACATGTTTTGCTGTACTAAATCAAGAAGCATTACACCAATTTTTAAACAATGCAATCACGTTTGACATAGATATTAAAAAAAAAGGTTAGTTTTAACCATTATTATCGTTTGGATCAATACAATTTATACTCATCTACAAGTAGGGCGTATGCGTAGTCCAGGTTCACCTTGTTAATAAAGAAGTTTTAGCTGTGAATGTAGCTTCTGATTTGCTCCTTGTTTTCTTTTTAACCTTTCTCTCCTCTCACTTGTTTCTTTCCATTTTCTTTTAAAGTTTTTTCTTCCCTTCTTTTGGTTTCGGTTTTTACACATTCTCCTTCTTCTTTTTCATTTCTCCTGTTTTAAACAATATTTAAATCATGAACAAACCTTTCCTCTGTATCTTTTACAAATGATACAGTATAATTGAATGTGCAATAATAAGTGAGCACCATAAATGTAGTTGCCTAAGGCTACAGAACTCGTAGAACTGACCCTACACCTGTATACACATATATATACATACATACATGTATGCATATTTCGATGTTTCGGACTTGCATCGTAATTTCATGTCCTAAATGATAGCTTACATGCATCTAATAATGGCAATAAAGCAACGTTTGTGTTTTATCCAAATGATCAGACGATGCTATGTGTTCATTTCGAACTATATATCTTGCCAAAATATAACTTGTACATGTTTTGTTAAATGTAGACGATCCCTTCCATATTAAATGCATGTCTCTACAGCCTCAAACATAATTTGAGACAGTCTAGTGATTCATGGTAACATGTGCAGTATAAAGGTGGAAATTGAAAACACGCATACAAGTATATTACCAGCGCGCGTAACTTTATGCTTCATGTGAGCCATGTTAAATACATTAATTAGACTGTTCGTTTATAGTTGGAATAACACTTTTACATAGTTTACCTGTAGCGACTGTAGCTGCAAGAAGGCCAACTTTATCCATCCAAGCTCCGTTATGCATAAGGAATTAATTTGCTGGTCATCCATCGTTGCAGTCGGACTGTTAGATCAATAGAATAAAAATTTGACAGTAAGATAATTATCGTTATCATTATTTACTATCAGTTTGAATGATGTTTCAATACAGTATTTTAATCAAATATATCAAGACACATTATTCAGTATGCATGATGGAGTGAGCTTTGGAACAAGGCAAGAACAATGTAGTAAATGCACCAAAAACTGCACTTTGACAAAATGGAGTTCAATCTTCCTGACTACATGAATACGGTAGATGCCAACCTCATAAAAGTTCAGTGCAACAAAAGTCAGGGCCAATACGAATAATAACGCAATAAATAGCCAACAAAATATTTTAATTGAGTACTGAATAATATTTCAAAACAAATATATGATAATAAATACAAACAGTAACAAAAAAAAAGGATTAATCTAAGTTAGAAGTAAACGTCACTGAGGCAGTAGAAGCATGTCGGCAACGATTCTAAAGTGTGCACACCGCCACCATCACCCTTGTTAAATATTAAACTTGATTTGTTAATTTCTAGAAGTTTCTTATTATTAAAGTTTCTAGAATCTTCTTGTATTTAATAGAATTTGAAGAAAGCTCTATAATTTTATATTAGTTATTAGAAATAAGAATTGTATAATAGTTATGTTTCTAGAGTTGTCTAAAAAGAAAGTTCTAAAGTTGTCAAACGAGTCATGTTTCTAGAATATTCTACATCTACAATGTTCTATTGAGTCATATAAATAGAGAAGCCCTCCCCTCATTTTGTAATTAAGCAATCAATAAAGCAAGAAATAAATAAAGTTTTCTACAATAAAATAAAATAAAAACTCCTCTTTCTTATATTCTCTCCCTCTTTCTCCAAAAATATTAAAAAAAGTGGTATCGGAGTGAGGATTTTTTAAAAGATAGAGATGACGAATAATGACGTTCTCCTACAAGTTCTAATGCTTACCAAGAACAATTATGATAATTGGAGTTTAAAAATAATGACTCTCCTTGGAGCACACGACGTGTGGAAGATAGTTGAAAATGGCTATACCGAGCATGAGAATGAAGATGGTTTATCTCAAATTCAAAGAGATGCTTTGAGAAAATTAAGGACAAAGGACAAGAAGGCTCTTTGTCTAATTTATCAAGCATTGAATGATGACACCTTTGAAAAAATTTATGCATCAAAGTCGGCCAAAAAAGCATGGGAGAAGCTTCGAACGTCTTACAAGAGAGCTGATCAAGTCAAAAGGTACGTTTTCAAACTTTAAGAAGAGAGTTTGAAACTTTGCATATGAAAGAAGGTGAACTTGTTTCTAATTACTTCTCAAGATTTCTAATGGTTAGTAATAATCTTAAAAGAAATGGTGAGACGTTAGATGATATAAGAATTATGGAGAAGATTCTTAAATCATTAGATCCAAAATTCGAACATATTGTCGCCATCATTGAAGAAACAAAAAACTTTTGAAGACCATGTCAATAGAGGAACTTATAGGTTCATTGCAAGCTTATGAAGAAAAGAAAAGAAAGAAGGAAGAGACTGTGGAGCAAGTCCTTAAGACAAGAATTGATTCAAAAAAGGAAGAAAGTAATCGAAACCAACAAAGATGGGGTGGTGGCCAAGAAAGAGGAAGAGATCGTGCATATGGACATGGACGACATTGGAGGCCCAACTATGAAAACACCAACAGCAACAACAATAAAAGAGGAGAAAACTCAACAAAAGGTCGTGGGAGAGGAAATTCAAGACATGACAAGTCACGTGTTAAATGTTACAATTGTGAGAAATTTGGACATTATGCTTCTGAATGTAGAGTTTTAAAGCATAATAAAATTGAAGAAAAGATCAATTACGTTGAAGAAAAAAGCCAAAAGGACGGTACATTATTACTAGCTTACAAAGAAAATGAAAAAAGAGAGGAAAATCAATGGTAGCTAGATAGTGGTGCAAGCAACCATATGTGTGGAAGAAAAAATATGTTTGTTGATGAATCAGTGAAGGGCAATGTGGCATTTGGAGATGAATTAAAGATAGCAGTGAAAGGTAAAGGAAAGATTCTTATCTGATTGAAGAATGGAGAGCACCAATTCATTTCCTATGTTTACTATGTGCCAAACATGAAGAGCAACATTTTGAGCTTAGGACAACTCTTAGAGAAAGGTTATGATATTCTATTAAAAGATAATAATCTTTCTATAAGAGATGGTGCAAGCAACTTCATTGCAAATGTACCAATGTCAAGAAATAGAATGTTTATGCTCAACATTCAAAATGATGTCGCACTATGTCTTAAGGTGTGCTATAAAGATATTGTTTGGCTTTGGCATCTTCATTTAGGACATCTTAACTTCGGAGGACTAGAGTTGCTATCCAAGAAGGAAATGGTAAGAGGATTACCATGCATAAGCCATCCAAATCAAGTGTGCGAAGGATGTTTACTTGGAAAGCAATTTAAAATGGGCTTTCCAAAGGAATCATACTCAAGTGCTAAAAAGCCGTTGAAACTCATACATACGGATGTGTGTGGTCCGATCAAGTCAAGTTCACTTGGTAAGAGTAACTATTTTCTTCTTTTCATCGATGATTTTTCAAGAAAAACATGGGTATATTTTTTAAAAGAGAAATCAGAGGTTTTTGAGAACTTCAAAATGTTCAAGGCCCATGTTGAGAAGGAAAGTGGCCTTATGATTAAAGCCATGAGATCTGACCGTGGAGGAGAGTTCACATCAAAAGAATTCCAAAAGTATTGTGAAAATAATGGAATCAGATGACAACTGACAGTGCCTAGATCCTCCAGCAAAATGGAGTAGCAGAAAGGAAGAATAGGACAATTCTTGAAATGGCAAGGAGCATGCTCAAAAGTAAGAGGTTGCCAAAGGAATTTTGGGTGGAAGCTGTGGCATGTGCGGTTTATCTATCAAACCGATCTCAAACAAGAAGTGTTTGGGGAAAGACACCACAAGAAGCATGGAGTGGACGGAAGCCTGGCATTTCCCATCTAAGAGTCTTTGGAAGCATAGCTCATGTACATGTACCAGACGAGAAGCGAAGCAAATTGGATGACAAAAGTGAGAAGTATATTTTCATCGGTTATGACACCAACTCTAAAGGATATAAACTCCACAATCCTGATACGAGGAAGATAATAATTAGTCGAGATGTTGTGTTTGATGAAGAAGGAGAATGAGATTGGAGATCACATAATGAAAATTACAACTTCTTTCCATACTTTGAAGAAGATGAAATACCGCAACCAATGATCGAGCAATTAAGAGAGGAGCCTACATCCCCACTAGTTTCTCCTACCATAAGTTGTCAAGAAGATGAAAGCTCAAGTGAAAGGGCTCAATGTTTTAAAAGCCTTCAAGAAATTTATGAGGTAACAGAAAATCAAGACAATCTTACTCTTTTTTGTTTATTTGCGGATTGTGAGCCTATGAACTTCCAAGAAGCCTTGCAAAACAAGAATTGAAAAATTGCTATGGACGAAGAAATCAAGGCCATCATGAAGAATGACACATGGGAGTTAGCTTCACTTCCAAAAGGACACAAGGCGATTGGTGTGAAGTGGGTATACAAAGTAAAGAAAAATGCCAAAGGAGAAGTTAAAAGATACAAAGCGAGATTGGTGGAAAAAGGCTGTAGTCAAAAAGCCGGCATTGACTATGATGAAGTATTCGCTCCAGTCGCTCGATTAGAAACTGTTAGACTAATAATCTTTTTAGCAGCTCAAAATAGTTGGAAGATGCATCAAATGAATGTGAAATCTGCTTTCTTAAATGGAGTTCTTGAAAAAGAAGTTTATATTGAACAACCACAAGGCTATGAAGTCAAAGGAGAAGAAGACAAGGTTTTGAAGCTAAAAAAGACACTTTACGGGTTGAAACAAGATCCAAGAGCTTGGAATGCTCGAATTGATAAGTACCTCCAAGAGAGAAACTTCATCAAATGTCCATATGAGCATGCACTCTATATTAAAATCCATAATGGTGATGCATTGATTATATGTCTGTACGTAGATGACTTGATCTTCACATGTAGCAATCCAAGCATGTTTCAAGAGTTCAAGAAAGAGATGACGAAAGAGTTTGAGATGACTGATATTGGGCTCATGTCTTATTACCTCGGCATTGAAGTAAAACAAGAAGATAAAAGCATTCTAATCACTCAAGAAGGCTATGCTAAAGAAGTATTAAGGAAGTTCAAGATGGATGACTCTAATCCAGTTTGCATACCAATGGAATGTGGAACTAGGTTGTCAAGGCATGAAGAAGGACAAAAAACGGATTCAACACTCTACAAAAGCTTGGTTGGAAGCTTACGATATTTAACGTATACAAGACCTGACATTCTATACGCGGTAGGAGTTGTGAGTCGATACATGGAAAACCCAACAATAACTCATTTGAAGGCAACAAAGAGGATTCTTCGCTATATTAAAGGCACAACAAACTTTGGATTGTACTACTCTGCTTCTGATAATTACGAGCTTGTTGGATATAGTGATAGTGATTGGAGTAGAGATATGGATGACCAAAAAGCACAGGTGGCTTCGTGTTCTACATGGGAGATACATCCTTCACATGGATGTCGAAAAAAACAGTCGATTGTCACTCTTTCCACATGCGAAGCAGAGTATGTAGCTGCTATTTCATGTGTTTGCCATGCAATTTAGTTACGAAATCTGCTAAAGGAGTTGAAACTGCAACAAGAGAAGCCGATCAAGATTTTCATGGACAACAAATCAGCAATTGCTTTGGCTAAGAATCCATTTTTCCATGATCGAAGCAAGCATATTGATACACGCTATCACTATATTAGAGAGTGTGTCTCCAAAAAGGATGTGCAACTAGAATACGTGAAGACACATGATCAAGTAGCTGATATCTTCACCAAGCCTCTCAAGCATGAAGATTTTGTCCGGTTGAGAAATCTGCTTGGAGTCACAAATCAAGTTTAGAAGGGGGTGTTGAAATATTAAATTTGATTTGTTAATTTTTAGAAGTTTCTTATTATTAAAGTTTCTATAATCTTCTTGTATTTAATAGAATTTGGAGAGAGCTCTAGAATTTTATATTAGTTGCTAGAAATAAAAATTGTATAATAGTTATGTTTCTAGAGTTGTCTAAAAAGAAAGTTATAGAGTTGTCAAATGAGTCATGTTTCTAGAATATTATACATCTAGAATGTTCTATTGAGTCATATAAATAGAGGAGTTCTCCCTTCATTTTGTAATTAAGCAATCAATAAAGCAAGAAATAAAAAAAGTTTTCTACAATAAAATAAAATAAAAACTCATCTTTCTAATATTCTCTCCCTCTCTCTTCAAAAATATTCAACAACCCCCGCATAGGAGATAAAGCTAATGGAACTTTTGCATTGTGATCTTTTACTCCAGAAACGTCTACCAATTTGCGTTGCATGCTGATGTTTATCGCTGGTTTGCCTTTATGATATAAATTTGCAGTCATGTCGCAGAAAAGAAGATGAGTATTTATGACTTTTTTAATTAAATGCACTCGATAAGATACTCAACTAAAAGAACTGTTAAGGGGTTCATATACAAATTTAAAAAACCAATAAATGTGGCTATTTACCGTAAGACTTGTCAACATTAGCTATTTTAGCCTTGTTTTACATTGTTGTTCATTTTATTTTATTTTTATTTTGCCAACAGTCGAATTGTTCATTTGTATTTGAATGTGGATAGTTAGGAAATCTGACCGTCAGTTCACGGAAAAACTGAATGTATAAAATACAAATGTATTTGTACAACATGCCTATTGTGATTATAGAGATTGCTGACCATATGAATCCAATGTCAACATAATAAATACAGATCTATTGCTGATGTGATGCCACAATTATGCATGTCTTGTTGTGAGGAATCAAGGATGAAGAAGATAAAAATGTACTTTATTTAAATAATTTGTGTTGTTTACATATAAAAATAGCCAGGTATAAAAACAGCATCAGTTACACAGGAAGTTTATTACTAAGTTGGCAAAAAAATAAAACCGCACGTAGCTTTGATTCAGCCTGTATTATCCATCCCAATCACCAAATAGTGAAAGCTCAGAAACATAATAAATCTAGTTCTTCGAACTTGCCTATGAAAGCTAACCATGTTGAAATTGATCAATGGATCAAGATGCAGTCAGCAAAGCCCCGAGAACCTTTCATCAATAAAGGAAAAAGAAACTGCTTACTTCAGGCACGTACGGTCAATTATATTCCATTTCTAAATTCTAACTTCTTATATCTTGAGGGGTGTGTTTATATATATATGTGTGTGCGCGCGCGCGCGCGTGCGTGCGTGTGTATATATATATATATATGAATGTTCAAATAGTACCAAATTCCCTGTCACTTTTGTTAAGTTAATATATGTACCTTCTTCCCCCACATCCACTTTCTCTATGGCAATTGAAATATACAGCAGCCACAGGTGAACCAAGGTTATAATAAGCTGCAAAGTCTCTAGTATAGAAATTTTGCCGCCAACCAGGTGCATACACCGTTTGTTGAATCTGCTGCTTGAATAGTACAAATACAATTCGATGAATCCCAGTTGGCGTCCATGGACTCTCATATTGTACTATCTCATTTCCTGAAATTAAATATATCAAAGATTCAGGGTTCTAGTTATATCACTTTATCTGGAAATTCGAAGTTAAGATATCCAGAGTCTCTGTCACTGAACAAACCATTAGATGTTTAGTGCACCATGCACATACTTACAGGCGCAATATGATCATATCTATTCACATTATATTTTGATGAGAAATCGTAAATATAACGAAGATTCATGATTCTTGCAGCAGAAGACAGGCAACCCATTTGTGGGATCTGCACAGAAAATAATTAGGGAATCATACACAAGGAACGGGGAGATATCCCCCAATTCTTTTCACATGCATCTTGCACTTGCTTTACATGATTGAAAATGCAAGAGTAGGTGCCTGTTTCACGGTATGCGTTGTTATTTTTTCAATCAAGCAACCACCTAATGTCACCCACAACCTTTTCATCCTGGCTTGGGACCAGCATTGGTGGTTTTATGCTTGCAATATCACTTGTATCAATGACGAGATCGGTTATTTTAAAAAATGTCATTTTTTGGTACATAGTATATGCAATATGTTACTCAGGTAAGCATCATTCCTTTTATACTAGTGGTATCAGTGTCATAAGAAAGCAAATTATTTGCAACCTAAGCTTCCAACTCAGTAAAAATAACCACCTTGATAGTATACGTACCAATTTGGTTTTATGATAGGTCAATTACAATAAAAGTTATACACTTACTAAAACGATTGATAGAGCGGTTTAGGAGTTAAAAAATTGCATTCGGCTTTCATCAATCTACAAAAATCATATGATAAAGTTCAAAAGACGTAATGTGGTAAACGTGAATAAAAAAACAAATTTCAGCACACAAGATAATGCTAACTCAAGATATTTACGAAAGCTCCAATAGGACAATTTTTCAAATCAAGCCCGAACAAAAAACATATTTAAATTTTAGACCTAAAACTTATTATAAAAATAGGCCTCATTTTGCGCAAATATAGATTGCGCAGGTGTATTTTTACTCAAAAAAATTATATATTCGCAAATTTGGATTGCGCAAGTGTTATTTTTAAAAAAATAAAAAATTTGTGCTCGAGCGTTTATGGAATGTGCAAGTATAATTTTTGAAATTTTTTCTTCACCTGCGCATATTTGGATTGCGTAAGTATAAAACACTGAAGAAATTTTTTCGTGCTTGAGCATTTATGGAGTGCGCAAGTATAATTTTTGAAAATTTTTTTGTACGCTTGCGCATATTTGGATTGCACAAGTCTAAAACACCAAAGAAAAAAAAATGAGGCATATTTTTTCAATAAGTTTGAAATGAGTCCTAATGTTGAAATAAAGTTTTTTGGAGGGCCTAATCTAAAAATTTGTCCGCTCCTAAATGCAAGTACAATCTACATGTGGAAACAAGTTGATACCCAATAAAGGTAGGGTTACATCGGGGATTGATTCTAAGTTAATATTTATTTGTGTTAGTCGTGAACGAAATTAGAAGAAAATTCAAATGAGATACTATACTGCATAATGTTTGCCAATGGCATTGCGTTGATAGATAACTCAAAAGAAAATTTAGAAATTTTTTGACAGTAACGCACTAGAATCAAAATGGCTTAAGATTAGTAGGACTAAGACGGAGGGTATGGTACAAAAATTTATTAAAGAAACTAGAGAAATTGATATGATGAAAATACAGGATCAATCGATTAACAAAAAATATGGGTTTAAATATCTAGGTTCAATAATACAATATCATGGAGAGATAGAAAGAGATTTAACAAATCGAATTAGCGCAGGATATATAGAATAGAGACAAGATAGTATCATTTTATGTGATAGAAGAGCACTAAAGAAACAAAAGGAACATTTTATCCAACAACGATTAGACATGTGCTATTGTATAAAGTAGAATGTTGGCCTTAAGAAGAACACATAAAAATAAGTTAAATGTAGGAGAAATGAGAGCGCTAAGAGAAATCATTGGACTCACAAGAAATATAAAGTCGGTTATAAGAGCGCGAGAAAACAAATCTAGAAGTGACACCTATAAATGAGAAAATTTGGAAGACTAAACTTAGGTCATAAGGACATACAGAGAAGAAAAGGCAATGCATTAGTAAGTAGAAAAAGATAATATTTGCACGAAAAGGAAAAAAATAATCCTAGATTAACATGGGAAGAAAGCTTTGAAAATTATCTTAAAAAGGTTATTTTAACTATTACACGATGTAAGACATACAGAAATTGATAATTCATGTGGCCAACCCATAAGGGAAGGATGATGAACGATGCTAACTAATGTAGGCTCTTGTTCCGTTCTCAACATATTGCACTTGTGATATGTAAACTTGAAGTACAATAATGATTTTTTGTATTATTTTTACTGGAACAAAAGACTGAGAAAAAAGTCCATGCTGCTTACTCCTATATGACTAGCATATTAACCCTTAATTTAGATTAGTCAGTTAATGAGCTTAATTTTTAAATGAAAATTTTCGAACATACTTTTTGTATCAGAAAACTTTTAAGCGGCAACAGTGATGAAATTCATAGAGATTGTTACCGCTGTATGTTGGATATGATCATACCCTTGATCTAACAGAATACTATCATAGAAACTAGAGATAGTATTTTGTTCATTTGTCATCATTGACTTTAACAATATAATGGAGAATCATGCATTAGCATTGGCGCTCATTCATAAAAATATGCAGCACTTACTATTCAAGAGAAATTTTGAAATCATTTACCATAACTTGCATCGACTGTTTCTGGTATGTCCGTCACCAACCTTAAAAGACCAGGAAAGACTAATCAGTTGAGTTTGAACAAATTAGCAAATTCTGACAAGGTGCTAAGTAACATGTGTGTGTATGTGTACGTGTCTACTTATGCTTCTCTAAACCCAATAGGTGGAGTAGTACATTGATGAACACGTTTTCTATATATCATACACACACTTTGATCCTTATTTATTGATCTAAAATGTGTTAACATCTTATTAACTTGTCATAGCATATTAATTATCAATAGAGAACTATATTTTTGGCATAGGAATATTCAATAGTAATCACATCTATGTACCAAAAGACAATTACATACATTAAGATAAGGAGCCACAAATTTTCAATACAGTATCTTTCATAGAGGCGAAGAAAATTAAGACACTGAACTAACCAGTGTAAGTATTCTCTATGAGTTGGATTAGTTGGGCTTGGTGCATCAGGGTTTATCATAACCTTCAAAAAAAACAATTGGTTAATCTTTACAAGTTCACAGCATAAATAAACCACAACATACAATTTATACTGTATCGTTCAATCTTATTTACACTGCACTACGTAATGTTGGATTGCACCTCATTTGTAATAAAGCGAATTTGATTCTTTGTATCTGATTATCTTAAACATATATGAACACTTATCAGTGCATTAAACTTTTCCTCAAGACTATTTTGTCATGGTGCTAATACTCTTTTGAAATAAAGTATCTAGATTTGGAACAATAATATTGGAACATTGCTGTGTATTCTAGAGGAGCTATCTAATTTAAAGCACCTGCAACGTTTGTGTGCGCGTGTACGTGCAGGTAGGCCTCTTCGTCATTTTAAATGTTGCATATGTTATCCTAATTTAGCTCGATAAGGAGGACTTACAAGGCTATAAAGAGTCCTTGAGTCACGTCCTTCAATGGTAACACGTGGTTGATTTATAACCATCGATTGACGAAGTCTTGTGCCATTACTCACTTCCTTATCTCCATAAACTACTTTGAGATTCACGGATTTGGTAAACGGATCCACAACATCTCCAATTATCTGTCCCAAGACTAGAGGATCCCTTGCTACTCTCTCTCGCAACATTTTTACTTGCATGTATAATCACTTCAAATTTTAAGTTTTGGTGGGAATACTTAAAAGACTGAGTCAATTTATATAAGAGATAACTATACGAAAGGCATCCTCTTTATGTCCACAATATGTCGAAATTGTAGCTGCAAATTCCACAAAAAAGATTTGGAATCTACTTTTCATTTTCTACTTTATACAGTATATGAGCCTTCCCCTCTCATACCTTCACAAAAGGCAAGTTGGTCGCACTCTGGTTTCTGAATAAAATCTACCTGAAAACAATGAACTAAATCTGTTTAAATTTACTTTTTTAAATATCGAGCTTATACAAACATATTATAACGATAAGATGTATGAAAGCATAAGAATCTGGCTAAATTTTACCTACCCCAAATGTAGTCATCCCAGTTTATCATCTGGGAATAAAACAGGATTGATCGATATGAGATTAGTAAGCGCAAACAAGTCATGATCAATTATGTGTAGGCTGGTCAGCACTGAGATCAGTAAGTATTCTGAGTTCTATATCCATATAGAGAATAGTGGTAGACAAATACAGAGACATTGTTATGATATGGCTAACATCAATGGCCTTAACTTACTTTTTGATTATGAGAATATATTGTAAGAGCATCAAATGATTTTTGCATGCCAGGAAATATTGCTGTCTCTTAGGTGTGCATGCACGTTTGAAACACAAGCTAAGTTAGCTTTGAACTAAGTAGGCACATTGCATTGGACAAATGGCTCGTGGACCTATTGTCAGTTGGACGTGATTCACTTACATGTTAATAGTTCTATGAACCATAAATTTACCAATGTTCCATTCTGAGTGTGTGTTTATACACACACATGTGTGTAGGCAATGATCGGTTACACCTCATTTTTGCTATATCTTAAACTCACCTAATTTAAATCACAAGTTTTGAATTAAAAATTATAGTGAAGTGACAGGAAAGGAAAAGTTTAATTATTTAAATCAGAACATGCGGTTGAAATCAAGCAAAACACTCATTTTGGTATCTCGGAGGTATGTACTCACGACTTTTAGAAATTTAGTCTAGAGTGTTATACTATTTGTCGCTTGAGCTAGTGGTCCTTGGTTGTAATTTCATTGTATTTTCATCCGGAATGTTCCGTGAATCAATTTTATCTCAGTTCACCATAAATTGTCTGCATGAAGCATAATGGACAACAGGATGGCGACATCAAATATCGATACAATGATTGAATGTATGATTTACAGTGAAAATGATATATGCGATTCATTTATACCCCCACTTCCATTTTCAAATTTTCCACTTGAATTGGTTTAGATACTGGAAGTAGTAAAAGAAGTGCATATACACTTTTTTTAATACAGCATCATTGCGCTATACACGGAAGACTCATTATTAGCTCATGTTCATACAAGTTTTTCATGCGTGCAGTCTCATCGTTGTGTAAAACACACAATTTAACCAATTTTCTTGCTTGGACTGCTGTTTTTCGTTATAATTTTTTCAACTACAATGCAACACAAGTGGATCATCACAGTAAAATATATCCAAATGATGAATCTATTACAAGAGATGAATTTAAAACTAATCTCCCTATTTATATATTTCTTTCAAACATTGCATTAAAATCACGCTTGATTCATCACAGGTGATATGATAATTTCTCACACACTGTATCTTGGTTGCAGAATAACATCCCAATTTCAAGCGAGAGGAGCATCAACCGTTTCATGCTCAGATAGTGCTCCTACAACAGGGTGGTACTGTAGTAGTATTAACAGTGCAGCTTAGGGAAATCAAAAAATTTAATATACTGGGTGCAATTTATCCAACGGTTCTGTACATTTAGCAATTACAAACAAGCTAGATGGTATAAATTATGAACAGCGAACATGGTTCATTAATGCCAACAAGTCTGTTTGCATAATGCATGGAAAAGTTATAAATACAGAAAGAATATTACCTATGGCAGCCCATGCATGCAGAAGAATTGCAGGCTCTTGAAGCATACAAGCCAAAGATAATGTCAAAAACATACAAATTGAATCTTTAACTCACCAGTGTTTCATCTAACTAATCTTCTGTAAAAGTAAAAGTTGGACATATATAGAAAGAATATATGCTGCTTGTAACTCCATCACTAGCTCCATCTCAAAATGTTCCGTGATAAATGTCTACAAGCTATTCAGTTGACATTTCATATCAATACTACATAGTTTGCATATATATGTCAGAAAATGGCACATAAGGGTTTTAATAGCACAGGTGAACATGAACTTTCTTACAAAAAATATAGCCTTTACCAAGAACACCATAAGCATACAGAGACCCCGGTTCCCCAGAATATATTTTCTTCCAGTCTTCCTCTTTTGCTAGTATTGTAATGCATACCAAGTCCCTTAAGACCGCTACATAGGACATTAAACATACAAATGAAGTATATATGATCGACATATGGATATAGAGGAAGCATTGCTAGACAAAACGACAAAACGTTTGCGTCAATTTTATGTGTTACTTTCTCATCTAACCAACTGACAGGTTATGGCATAGTTTGAGATAAAACGTTATCCAGAAACTTTGAAGAACTGGTACATAAGATTTGTGGTTAGCTCAAGCACTCAACCTAAGAATGCTCACAAGAAAAATATGCAAAATGATATGCAAAGAAGCATTACAATGAGTGGGCCAAAACTGGCAATCAACCCTTCCAGTCATTATTTTAACATTCCATCGTAGATAGATCTGGGTAATTTAACCTGACAAAATATTTCCAAAACAAAGTCGATAAGAAATTTGACGATTTTTGGACATAACATAGGCATATTTGAAGACATATGGTAGAAGCAATGCATAAACATTGCAAGGAAGGCATGTTTATTTCATATTGTAGATGCAATGCATGAATGCAGGGAAGGCATGTTTATTTCAATCAAGAATTGCGTAGAAATAATACTACATATAAGTCTAATAATAACATGCAGCAATAATCAAATCTAATAATTGACTTGTTTAAGTAGAACAACAGAAGTTATACAGTATGGCTTGTCGTATGCTACGAAATGGTAAGATCCACCTAGACATCTAAGAGCATTCCCAACCGAGTGTCACTTGGGAAGCAACCGACCTCCCAACAGGGGTCGGTTGAGCTCTTCTAGGCCAAAACAACCCTGGAGGTTGGTTTTTAGCTGGCTTACTTTTAGCCGGCTAAGGTTAGCCGGCTAAATTCATATTTTCCCTTAGCCGACCAAAAGAAAGCCTAAGGAAAAATAGGAATTTAACCGGCTTTCTTTTAGCCGGCTAAGGCTTTTTCCTTAGCAGGCTAAATCAAAGCCAGCTAAGGAGTGCTTCTTTTTCTTCGGTTGGGGGTGGATTTTGGTTGAATGAGTTTGAATGGATGTGTGGCAACCCATCCGGTTGGATATGATGTAACTAGACCATACCAATGCTTCAATGGTAGGGCAAACATGGTAGCAGTTACAGCAGACTTCTTATATCCCTCAAAGCAGCATGTTTAAGAAACCAACTTTCAAAATAATGACCAAAAATTTTGCATTTTGCCATAATATTTTTAAAACTTAATTTATTATGGGACAAAAATACAAGTCTAAAACAACCTTATTAAAACAGGATGTATGGGTCTTAAAAAACCATTTAACAAGGCTGCTGATACGCTAAAGAACCTTTAATTCGTGAAGTAACATCCCCACACACAAATTTTGGTTCTCCAGCAAGGAACCATCCCAGCTCACTGAAACGATCGTAAGTCCTGACAAAGATTTTTAACAAAATTATTACTGAAAATGCATGATAAAATGGAAACAAAAGGTGTGTGACTTTTAGAACGATTCTCTAGTGATTGCCTTATTTTTCATCTTGTTGGACCTGATATATCTTATTACGATCGATTGAATTATGTGCCATTATATGAAGTTTACCTTTTGAATGATAATGCATCACCATTTGAATCAATTTTTCGTGAAGCCTATCAAACCAAAATTCATGAAGAACGAATGTTTCCCTAGTCTTCCGATCCTGACTTTCAGTCAGGCAATCGAAGCAAACTCAAAAGGTAAAAGTTGAAAAAGTAACTCACTTCCGTGCAGATAGAAAAGCGGCAGGGCGGCGGGATCGCAGGCGAAGTTGCCGAAATGTGCGTTCTTCACCACACTTCAGTCCTGTTACTCTCGTTCCAAACTTCCAATCGAATACTTCTTTTCTCAAACTGTTACACTAAAAAAAACACTAAATCTTACAGTAGTCCTGTTGTCAAGACTCATTACCTCCTTCCCTTTTCAATCAAAATTAATGCAGTTAAAATCATCACAATCAAAATTAACGTAGTAAATAAAAATCCACACAATCAAAAAATTCCTTAATAATTAATTTCGTTCTCTCCAACGATTTTTGGGTATCTTGCATCTGACGTATTCACGCAATCAAAAAAAAATTGTTTTGTTGTTTTTTGAAATTTTTACCATTATTTGAAATTTGGTTGCGTTAAGGCCTTGTATATTTTCAAATGCAAATTCTATTTAAAACTTTAATTTACTTGTAGCCCTCCATTGTTTTAAAAAAAAATTATACCCAGATTTATACTAAATAGTCCCCTCTTCATTTGAGTTGTTCCGTTTCTATCCCTCTTCACTTCATAGCAAAACGCATGTTTTTTCCTTCTATATTTTAAAAAGGAGGAAGTAATTGAAAGGACAAAGATTTGTATATTTTTTGCCTCAAGGGCACGACTTCAATATTTTTACCATAAGGACAAACATTCTTCTAAAAATTATTCATATGGACAAACATTTTCCAAAATTATTCATAAAGACAACAAAACTGCTATGGAGTTAAAACTGATACCTAACAACTGCTTTCGATAACTACAAACTGATACCTAACAACTGCTTTCGATAACTACAAACTGATACCTAAAAACTGCTATCAATAGCTAAAAACTGATACCTACAGAAAGTTGTCATTTAGGATAAAATATTGAAGGTCTATCCTTGAGGCTAAAAAGCTGTGAAATTTTGTCCTTGACAATAATTTTCTGATTTCACAAATTAAAACATTTTACATTAAAAGAATTAATTACCTCCTGCGATTGCTTTAATATTTCATTCTGCTCATCAAAATCCATCAAAATGGATAAAATATTTCAAATTTAGCTTGAAAATTTTAATTTCTAGGGTTAGAGGAAAAAGCTGATTAAAAACAATGTAAGAAAATGCTACTTTGAACAAGGACAGTAAGGATGTTTTAGTCTTTAAAATTGAAGTACTTTAAGGGGAGCTACTAAATGAATTGATGTGTTTGAATAGAATTTGCCTATTTTCAAATATTTCATTTTGTTCTTTACACAAATTTAATTATGATGTTAGTCAAAAACAATTGGAGATAATCTAGCAACTGCGATTGAAAATGAAATTAAATTTGAAATTATATTAAAAATTACTTCTTATTCGTACTCCCTTACATTGATTTATCACTTTTGAACTTGAATTTTTTTTCGGTTTTGAAAAGGATTTCATTTTGTACTCTACAAGATGTTTAATCTGTTGTGGTGTATTTTGAATATTAATAGGCGGAGATTCAAAATGTAATGGTATTTTCGAGACTGCGTATTATGTGGTGTGTTTTTCAGTGTATTTAGTAACAATCTTTTCTTATTTCTAATTTTCGCATAATCATAACTCAATTTATCTCTTCTTCAACCAATAGAACCAAAATTTATTCATTTAATTTTATTCACAAATAAAATTTTATTTCCATTTTATACTCCATCAATACATTTGAATCCAACTAATTCGATTATAACTATGATTTGTCACTTTAACTGTACGTAGATTTTTTAAGGGGCTTTGTACATAAGGTTTCTATTTCTGATTTTGTTACAATAAAAGTTCTTATAGCAATGGTTTTTTCTAAATCAGAAAAAACAAACTAGTTTGCACTTTCATAATAGAAAAAGTAAGTTAACTTGTGTTTTTCAAAAATTTAAATTCAAAATCAGAAAGCGCAAACTAGTTTGCATTTTCCTGATAGAAAGCGCCAATTAACTTGCGCTTTTAAAAAATTTCAAAATTTTCAAAAAAAAATTAAAATCAGAAAAGTGCAAGTTACGTTACATTTTTTGTTAGAAAAGTGTAAGGCATCTTGCGTTTTCTATTTTTCAAAAATAGAGACTAAATTTACATATTCATTTCTGCATGGAAATTTTTTATAACAAAATCAGAAACAAAGACCTATACCTCTTTTCTTACTTTTTTAATGGTTCAATCCTAACTTACACTAACATAACAAAAATAATTTATAGCTCGAATATGGTGCTATTGTAGAACATAGTAAAAATCCTTCATTAATGCTTAAATCAAAAATATCTAATCACTATCACTTTTGTTGCTATTTCAACAAAAAAAGAAAAAAAGAATGACGGAACCAACTACAATATAAAGATATACAGGATAGTCAAATATATTTTAGTCGCCGGTTTTTTTCCTTAGAATATTAAGTGGATTATAAAAATAGTGATTTACATGCATATTTTAAATATAATTAATACCTTAACTCATTAACTTTTAATATGAAATTTTTATGATTTAACTTTATTAAATGTTTAAGGTGGGTTTTTGAAGTAATTTTTATGATTTAAATTTATTAAATTTTTATGTGGTGTTAGTAAGTGTTTAGGTAGGTGTCAATACTAACATTCTTTTTGAATTATAACATTAAAAGTGTTTGTTTTCGGTGAGTATACATAAGTAGTGCACTTATTGAAAGTGTTAAGTAATTGTTATCGTATTCCAATTTTGAATGCTTAATAATAATTTTTGCTATTTTTATCCTTACATATATCTATCAAATTATTTTGAACAGAGACAATTATAAACTCAAACTTCAAAAATTATTAAAAAAAAATTAATCTAGTTATTTTAAGAACTCAAATTTTAAGTTAACATATTTTAATCTTATTTTTAAAGTTCATTTTTTATTAATTTAAGTTCTTTAACCTTAATTTTTTTTAAAAATTAATGTTCTTCAAATAAAATTTTATGATAATTAAATTTTGATAACTGAAATTTTTAGCTAATACTCTTTAATTTAAAAATTGGAAATTAAATTTGGAAAAAATATCTTTCTAAAGTTGAAATTTGAAATTCTAACATTTTGAAAATTAGACTTTTGAACAACAATTTGAAATATAAAATTTTAGTTTCTTATCCAATATTTAATTTTTTTCAAAAGTTCAAATGCTATAGAGATTATAAAATTTTCAAATTTCAAGTTTGTTAATAAATTTAAAATATCATTATTCGAATTTGTAATTTCTAATTTTAATAGTTATCATGTGAGAACTAATATCATCAAAATGACCTTGTACTTTAACTCTTATTTAAACTTCTAAAATTTTAAACAAACACTTATTCATGATTCATTATTCAGCAATAAAAATTCAACATTCCACAATCAGCAGTCAATGTTCAGCATTCAGCTGTCAGCATTTAAATCAAACGAAGCCTTGGTCCTAACAATACCATGTTTATTTTTGAAGGTCAAACCTTTAATAATAAATGCTTCCACACTAGATCATGATTTCCAATAATAGTTATATATGTTTGTGGAAGGTAAACAGTGAATGGATAACGTTTGCAAAAGGTAAGGGACGGTGACGAATGCCATGGGCGATAGTTGTTGGCAAAGGGCGATTGGAGAAGACAATGGCTAGCGGCATGAGTAGATATAGGGGTTTGTACCAATTCTAAGAAAAACAACAAGCTTGTGGTGGAGATAATAGGTGACGGTATTGTAGTGCTATTGGACGGTGCTTTGTCATCGAGGACGGTAGGAAAGGGTGAGCATTTGATTGGTTCGGTTGATCTGATTATCGAAATTCTTAAATCGAAGTAAAACCAATAAAAATGAAAACCAAACCAACCGAATGAAGATTGGTTGATTTGGTTTGCTATCTGATTTAACCGAATGAAGAAAGATTCATATTTTATGTTTGGAATATTCATTATACTTTAAAATAAATTATAAATATATGATTAGTATTCTTATTTAATATTCTTATGCTTTTTATTAGTAATTTAACATATATATGATAAATAAAAATTTTCAGACCACTAAACTGATCTAAAATAATCGTTAAAACATTAATAATTTTGACAATATAATAAAATTTTGGCTAATTTAGTTAAAACGATAAATGAAATAATTATTTTAGTGTCGATTAGAGACCAATCTAATTTCAAAAACATACCAAACCAATCGAAATAAAATGGTTTGGTTGATTTATTTGTTTAACCAACGATGCTCACTCCTAACGGTCGGGCGGAGATTTTGTGGGGGATGGGGTTTATTGGTGGTAAATATTCTTTTTTTTCGAAGTAACAACCAAAAATATTAGCATTTTGTAATTTAGCATTTTTTTAATGAAATTATGCGGATTGATGCTACTGTTGTAGACTTACTAGAATGAGACTCGTGCTTCCTACACAGACAATTTATTTTTGGCCCATGAAATCACTAGTTCTTTCCTTTGAATTCGATGGATTAGAAGAGTGATGATAATAAGATTAATAAGAATTAATGAACTTAGGATTATTTAAACATAAAAAAAATTATGAGATTTACTAACTAAGTAGACAAAGTAGTTTGTTGATAAGGGAATAATTCAAACCTGAATACACAAACACTAAAGAAATAAAAAAAAATTGTAGCATACAAACACCAAACTAAAATTAGTACGTCTTACAAAGATTAGATAATCTCCATAGCAAAGATGGTAATGGATTGAAGTTAAATGCAATACCTAAATAATCTGTAGACAACAAAATAGATTGAAATAATTGTTCAAATGTAACCAAATACAAACATTATTTTTGATTTCTACTAATAGTATATACTAAGAGTTTAGGACTAAGAAACTACTATAATGTTGGATTAATACTTCACACTGACAGTTTAATTGGAATAAAAAAATCATATAATATGAAAAATGTACCTTCTATTCTATGCTCTTATACCAGGCCATACATTAAATATTTCTAGCATCGACGATAACAACATTATCAAGAGCCTTTTTTTATCTAGTGTGGGTGAGGTGGACATAGTACTGTGTTTGAACTATACTGTAAGATTTCTATCATTGATACTGAAGATTAGAATTACATTCTCGTTCAAGCCCAGCGGAACTATTACAACACCCCATAGAAATTAATAAGAAATTAATTAGTTAAAATAATGCTAAAAGGGAAATTTTAAAAATTTAGAATTTAGCCGTGAAAGTTACATCATTGTGTTTGTGGCGATTTTCTGATCAACTTTCATATATAAAGTTTCATGATCGGAGTTCAAATGGAAAAATTATTGACGTTTAAAATTTTCGAATTTAAAATAATTCTAATGAATTCAAATTTTGAATTTAATTATTGTTAGTAATAAACAATTTAACTTTAGGGCGAATTGACAAATGTTAACGTTAGTGTTAAAGAACGAAAATAAGTCAGCAAATTAAGAAAGTAATTAATTCATGCCAAATATAGGGAACTGGTCGACCGCCTAGATAGGAGTTGTCGACCAGTTTGTTGAAGGCGGCAAGGGTTTTGTTAGACACGAATAGTCCAAATGTTATTATTTTAAATTGATTTAATTTATACGGTTTTGCACATTTTACCACTAGAAAAGAGACTAGTCCCCTTATTTTTATTTACAAATATTTGGAACGCTAGCGAAACTTTATCGGTCTTCTTCCTCTATTAGATTTAAGAATTCAAGTCCAAGTGAAAATGGTAATATATTTGTATAGATATACATTTTTCTATTTTTATTCTTCTCCAATCTCTAAAATTGAATCTAATTTATTTACAAGTGAATTATTGTATATCTCAAAAAGTGGAAAACTGAAGGAGCTATTAGGAAAAGGTGTGACTTGAATTTAAAGGGAAGCTGGAAATTATCTGTGAGTGAAAGTCATAGTTTTTTTTTTCATTTGGTAGTTTGTCTAATAGAAATTTGAATTTGGTTTATGTCTTGGGGAATTTTTTTTCACGAAATCCCTAAAGTTAAAACTCCAAAAATTCCCCCAATAAAACGCCAATTCTTAGGTTTATTGGAATCTCAATTGTTTTATATTAAACTATTAAAATTTGATTTGTTATTTCAATGTGAATATTTTTTGTTCTATTCAACTTTCGTTTTCCTTTTCTATTGTTACGATAAATGGTTCTAAAAGGAAAATAAAGTTAGAGAACGGTGTATAAAGTATGAATTCTCCTACTTGTAGTTTGCATCGACTACTTTTGTAATTTAGACAAATATGAATCCCTTTTTTGCTTCAAGTTTGTATATGTAAAAGCTAAATAGAATATAAATGACTTAAATTGTAAGTTTTGCTTTCTTAAAATAAAGACGTTGATTCTACTATGTTAAGATCAAATAAGTTTGGTATTTGATTCTATTTATAAATGCAAGTCCATTTTGTTTAGCTAAAGATATTAGCTATGTTGTAAAATTATTGTATGGAGCTGAGACTTGTATGAATATGGAAGTTTTGACATTTTAAACGATTAGTATTGGATGTGTGTGTATTAGCATAATATAATATATATTAATAACGTGTACTTAATAGTATATTAATCGTATTGTATAGAATAAATAAGTTAGAGCATTAAACCCCATAGGAAGGAAGTAAGGATAATTATGGAAATTAATCCATTATTAAAGGCAAAATAAGGAGTTTTCCTTATATAGCCTTAAGTCGTCAATGTGGTCAGTTAATATAGTATATAAGAAGAGTGGAAATATGACTAAGTTATAGGGATGCGATGTAACGACCCGTATTTTACGTGTCGATAAATCGTAGAATTTGCAGGTCGATAGTGTTGTTTGTGTTGCCTCTAGCTTGAGTCGTTTAGAAGTTAACCTGAGTAAAGTGATGAGTCGTGACCGACTCATAGAGGGCCGACTCATAGGATGACCGACTCATAGAGGTAGCGACCTATAGGGTTAGCCGAGTTAGTGGGTTGCCGAGTTAAGAGAAGACCGACTCATAGGGTCAACAAGTTATAGGGTTGGCCGACTTAAGTATTAGCCGACTCATGGGTAGTTGGGTCAGGTGGATAGTTGAGTCGTTAGGACATAGGGCCGGCTTTGTAGATGAGTCGTGTACCGTTAGTCGTAGGTCGCGTAAAGTTTTAGGACGGTTCGTGTTGAGTCGGCTTGGGTTTGAGTCGTATGTCACTAGGTTGTTGAGTCGCATATGAGTTAAGTCGTAAGCCTTGTGAGTCGTTTGAGTTGTGGGGGTAGGCTAGGCAGTTGAGTCGTGTTAAAGCATGAGCCGTTGAGTCGCGTGAGTCGTTAGTAGGCTTGAGTCGTGAGTCGTGTCTCGTGGACGACTCATAGGGGCGGACGACTCATGGAGTTTTCAGCCTATAAATAGAGGGGTTTGGCTCACTTTTTAGCACCGGATTTTGAAGCGACGAAGTGCTGCCATTTTGGGAACTCGCCTACAACATTTCTTCATCTTCTTTTCTCCATTCCAATCTAATTCTAACATCCATCCAAGATCGAAGATTTAGATTGAAGATTCAAGTGCCAGAGTTGAAGATCTTCATCCGTTTGAGCTAGATTTCATCGATTGAGGCGAGATATTGCCGGATCAAGCCTTGATCTTCGCTGTCCAGATCTGAAGTGTTTAGTTTTTTTTTGAGGTGTTTGGGTGATTTGGTGAGTGGTAGTTATCTCTCACGCGGATCCAAAGGAGTATATTGGATTGGTGACTTGTTGGAGTGTTGTAGTTAGTGATTTTGTGCATTTTTCTTAGATCCAAGTGTAGATCCATGGTTTTTGAAGATGTTTACTTATACAAGTTCACTTAACAAGTATTAGAGACAAAACCCATGTTTTATATTCGATAGATCTATGCTAAAAACCTATGAATCATGCATGTTGGACTTATACTCATTTATTTACGAAATTGCCATTATAGTTGATATTGCTTGTTAAATCTTGTTTGAATGCTTGATTGGTTGTATTAATGATTGATTGATTGAATGTATGATAGATTTGATTGTTTCAAGTTAGCTTGTAGTTGATTTGGAATAAGATGGTTGAAGACGATTCAAAAGCTAAGTGGAAAGGCTCTTGAATGGTGAAAGCTGCCTATGGCATATGAAGCGGATGTGGAAGCTCATATGGATGGATTCGAGGATGTGGGATCTTGCCATGATGTGAGAAGGCAAAGCATGATATTGAAATGGGACTTTGCTATGATGTGATGAGGCAAGACATATGTTGAGATGAGACGGGTCATGATGACGTTCCAAGCACGTGCTGCGACGACGTGCAAAGTTATGTTGATAACTCGGTGATGCGATCCGGGTTGGTGATAATGGTTAGCTTGAGAGGCGCTTGAGCTAGTATGGAAGTAGTCGTCGAGGAGGATGACTAGGAGGCTGAGATCTTATCGTTGTTGAAGGTTCTAGCATGCTCAAAGCAAGAGTACGTTGGAACGGGCTGCGACGACGTTCCAAGCACGGGCTGCGACGACGTGCTAGTACTCTGGGTAGTTGCGAAAATTCTTAGGCACGGGCTGCGACGACGTGCGGAGATATGCCTAGAACCGGGGTTACCATTAGCCCTTGACAGGTGGTCATTCAACTAACGGTGAAATCAAGGCAATGGTAACAGTGATAGCCAGGGTCATGGATGTTTGGTTGTATTATCATTCGGTCTCAAGAGCGGTGTTTTCTGGATGCTTATCTGATCTTGGTTTAGGCCTTGGGGGTTTGTATTTGGAAAACATCGTCCTTGACTCGAGTGGTTATTTCTTTCCCTTAATTGTATGCTATGTTATACTTGCTTCTCCTTAGTGTGAGTCTGGGGGCTATCACTGTAGAAAGAGGTGGAGTGGGATGGTTTGGTTCCTATTCCTTTTATCCCTTATGCTCTTTTGGTATGTTTGGTAGTTAATTTACTGCTCACTAAGACTTTGTCTGACTCAAGGTTTTATGTCTCCTCTTATGACCTTGGGCTGTTCATCCATGTTGGGATGGGCAGACTAGGTAGCAGGTGACAGGTGCTGTTCTTGGAGATCTACGCTGAAGATGACGAAGACGAGCAGGAGACTATGCATATTATTTCTTATTATATGTACTGGGTATCCGCTGCTGTATTTGATTGAGTGTTATGTAGTGAGGCCTTGATGTATGGATGATTCATGTTTGTATAAAACTCCTATGGTGCTTATATGATGATGTTATGTTCTATAGAGCTTCACTATATATTTCTCTATTGTATTTTATCCATGCGCTGAGAGTTGTACGATAGAGATTGATGTTTTATTCTACCCTGACTATCGTCCATGGCTACCTGGCACGCCTTTCAGCGCACTATTCCCTTGTTTTGGTGCGGGAGTCATGGGCGGTCGTCACATTTGGTATCAAAGCTTTGGTTAATCGATTTTAGCCAACGCTCGCTGACGTAACTACGTATGAGAGACGTAATTGTAATTTGATGGATGATTACTATATATAATATAGTAGCTTAGAAGGATTTGAACTCCTTATGCAGTTGTTTCTTAAGGTGTTCTAATCATTCTTATTACAGATATTAAGGATGAGTCGAAGAGGGAGACCAGCTGCAAGGGAAGGCCGTGCTACTGAAGGGGCTGTTGATTATGGAACTATGTTCGAAGCGATGATGACTTCGATCATGAGAAGGATACCAGCTCCAGGGCCATCTGTAGATGTTGGAGTTCAAGTCCAGGCTCCAAGACCGGTGGATTTTGCTAAGCTTTGCAAGGATTATACTTCTCTTGGAGGAAAAGCTTTCTTGGGGACAGAGTCGACTATTGAAGTGCAGAGATGGATTGATGCTTGCCGAAGGATCTTTGGTGACTTAGGGATTGAGGATGCAACTAAGAGGAAGCTTGCATCGAGACAGCTTCAAGGGAGAGCTGCTGATTGGTGGAATTCTATCACCATAGATACTCCAGAAGAAGAGATTACTTGGGAGCAATTCAAAGTTAGATTTGAAGCCAAGTTCATCTCTACGGCTCAGAAGTCTGTTTTGTTCAAGAGGTTTGTAGAGCTCAAGCAGGGCGGGAGGCCTGTTCTTGAGTATATTTCTGAGTTTGAAGCTTTGTCTAAGTATGCCAGATCATACATTGATTCTCCCTACCAGAAGAACGAGAAGTTTGTGACCGGTTTGGATGTTTATCTGGGAAGGCAGTTGGTGGATCATCTGGACGATCCATTTGAGAAACTTGTGGAGAAAGCTCTCAGGCACGAGAGTTTGTTTCCTAAGGAAGTATCTGTTGTTGCTATAACCAAAGAAGGATCTAAACCACAGCAGAATGGAAACAGAAAAAGGAAGCAGCAGCAACAGAGGAGTGAGGATGGCCAGAAGAAACCGAAAGGTGAGGTGACTTGCTATAATTGCCAGCAGAAGGGCCATCTCTCCAAGGATTGTAGGAATCCAAAGGCGCCGGCGAAATGCCACAACTGTGATAAGCCAGGGCATCTCAGGAAGGACTGTCCAGAACCGAGGAAAGATAGGCAGGTTGTGCAAGCCTATGCTTTGGGGGCTGTTCCATCGTCTTCGAAAGCTCCTACTGCTGAAGAGAAGGGGAAGAGTGTGGTGGTTCAAGGTACTCTTTCCATTTGTGGTGTTCCAGTTAGAGTGTTGTTTGATACTGGAGCGTCGCATTCTTTTGTTTGTGATGATTTGGTAGGCCGGTTGGGTTTGAAACCGGATATTGTTGATAGGCCATTGGTTGTGACTAATCCGGTTGGGGGTTCGTCATGTTTGTGTATGATATGCCGTGGTCTAGTTGTGTCGAGTCATGATTGCTCGTTTGTTTGTGATTGCTTTGTTCTGAACTTTGCGGGGTTCGGAATTATTTTGGGTATGGACTGGCTTAGGAAGTATGCGGCAAGGATTGATTGTGAAAGGCTGGAGGTGACAGTCGGGAATGTGGAAGGGCGAAAGGTTGTGATACGATGTAAGCATGAAGAAGACGTCTTCATGAGCTTCATGTATTCGCTGGTTGTTCCACGGGATGGACTGACATCGGTGCCTATTGTGAATGGATTTGAGGATGTCTTTGACGAAGTCAAAGGATTACCGCCGCATAGGGAGATCGAGTTTCGTATCGATCTAGTTGAGGGAGCCAGACCTGTTGTGATGCCTCTTAGGCGGATGGCACCGAGGGAACAGCAAGAGCTGAAGGTGCAAGTTGATGACCTTTTGCGGAAGGGGTTCATTCGGCGTAGTGTATCCGAATGGGGTGCACCAGTTGTGTTCGCAACCAAAGCGGATGGATCGTTGAGGTTGTGTGTTGATTATCGTGAGCTGAATAAGGTGACTAAGAAGAACAAGTATCCATTGCCGAGAATAGATGACTTGTTTGATCAGCTCCACGAGGCTAAGGTGTTTTCTCAGATGGATTTGGCAACGGGATTTCACCAGTTGAGAGTGGCGAAGGATAGTGTGCCGAAGACTGCTTTCAGGACACCATCCGGGTTTTATGAGTGGCTGGTAATGCCGTTCGGATTGACTAACGCACCAGCATATTTTGTGGATCTTATGAATAGAGTGTTCAGAGATCAGTTGAATAAGTTCGTGCTTGTGTTCGTGGATGATATTTTGGTTTATTCCAGAACTGAGGAAGAGCACAAGACGCACTTGAGGATTGTTTTGGAAATTTTGCGGAAACATCAGCTGAAGGCTAAGTTTTCGAAGTGTCACTTCTGGAAGAATGAAGTGAGGTTCTTAGGCCATGTTATCTCTGGAAATGGAATAGCGGTTGACCCCGCTAAGGTGGCAGCGATCCAGGATTGGGTTAGACCTAAGAATGCATCTGATGTGAGAAGTTTTCTTGGATTAGCAGGATATTATCGTCGGTTTATCAAAGACTTTTCCAAGATAGCTGCACCGTTAACAGGATTGACGAAGAAGAACCAAGTGTTCAGTTGGGATGACAAGTGTGAGCAAGCTTTCGTAATCCTGAAAGAACGACTGACAAGTGCTCCTGTTTTAACTATTCCAAGTGGGAATGATGAGATGGTGGTTTACACCGACGCATGTGGCACTGGACTTGGAGCAGTGCTAATGCAGAAGGATAAAGTTGTTGCATATGCTAGTCGACAACTGAAGCCGCAT
This sequence comes from Allium cepa, assembly GCA_030765085.1. Classification (NCBI taxonomy): domain Eukaryota; kingdom Viridiplantae; phylum Streptophyta; class Magnoliopsida; order Asparagales; family Amaryllidaceae; genus Allium; species Allium cepa. The sequence continues at coordinate 863,059,346 of CM060934.1, read as the reverse complement.
GAAAGGAATTATCCGACTCATGACTTGGAGTTAGCGGCAATTGTGTTTGCTTTGAAGATGTGGAGACATTACCTATTGGGAGTTAGATTCGAGTTGTTTACGGATCATAAGTCGTTGAAGTATCTGTTCTCCCAAAAGGATTTGAATCTTCGACAGCAACGGTGGCTAGAGTTTCTAGCATCTTATGATTTTGGTATAGCCTATACTCCAGGAAAAGGCAACGCAGTGGCAGATGCGTTAAGTCGAAGACATGCGGGATTGGGAGCCATGTTTTCGGAATGGAAGAGTCTCGAGTATTTGGCTGGATTTGACTTCAGGCCTAGATGTGAATTGGAACCTGAGATGTTGGCAAACTTATCGATAAGGCCTACTCTTGTGGAAAGGATTGGCGAGAGCCAGAAGAAAGATGGTAAGCTTGTCAAGATTATCCGTGATTTGGAATCTGGATTGGACCCAGAGAAGGATAAAGGATTCGAGGTCGATCAAGAGGGTTGGCTTCGAAAGCAAGGACGATTGGTTGTTCCCGATATTGATGGATTGAGAGATGAGGTTCTGAGGGAGAGTCATCACTCGAAGTTGACGATTCATCCAGGTGGAAATAAGATGTATCGGGATATGAAGAGGGCCTACTACTGGGAAGGTATGAAGAAAGATGTTGGAAATTTTATTTCCAAATGTATGAACTGCCAGTTGGTAAAAGCCGAGCAGAAGAAGCCCAGTGGACTACTTCAGCCATTAGAGGTTCCTACATGGAAGTGGGAGCAAGTGTCGATGGATTTTATCGATGGTCTACCGAGGACAAGAGCAAGAAATGAAGGGATTTGGGTCATAGTAGATCGTTTGACCAAGAGTGCAAGGTTCATTCCTGTTCGATCAACTAGGACTGCATCGAAATTGGCTGAGCTTTATGTGAAGTGGATAGTTCGATTCCATGGTATTCCGAAGAGTATAGTGAGCGATCGAGACCCTTTGTTCACTAGTGGATTTTGGAAGAGCTTCCAGGAAGTTTTGGGAACCAAGTTATGTTTGAGTACAGCTTATCACCCTCAAACAGATGGTCAGACTGAGAGAGTCAACCGAGTTTTGGAAGATCTCTTGAGAGCATGTGTCTTGGACTTCGGAGGATCATGGGAAGATCATCTTCATTTGGTGGAATTTGCATATAATAACAGTTATCAGTCGAGCATTGGTATGGCACCATATGAGGCATTATATGGAAGACCGTGTAACTCTCCGACATGTTGGTTGGAAACTGGAGAAAAGCTGATACTTGGGCCAGAGATGATTCAACAGACTTCGGATTTTATAGAGCTCATTCGGCAACGAATGAAGGCAGCCCAAGATCGTCAGAAAAGTTATGCAGATAATCGTCGAAAGGATTTGGAATTCGACGTAGGAAATATGGTTTTTGTGAAGATTTCTCCATTGAAGAGGGTTATAAGATTCGGGAACAAAGGAAAGTTGGCCCCGAGATTTGTTGGACCATTCCCGATCATCGAGCGGATTGGAAAGCTCGCTTATAGATTGGAGTTACCGGAAAAGATAGCGGATGTGCACAATGTTTTTCATGTATCTTATCTACGGAAGTACGTGCATGACCCAACTACTGTGGTTTCTGCTGATAGCTGTGAAGACTTAGAGGTTGATCCCGTGGGTACGAGACCTCGTAAGCCGCTTCGTATTGTTAAAACCGATACGAAACAGCTTAGGAGGAAGACGATTACGTTGCTCAAGGTACAATGGAGTGATGATGTTAACGACTGTACATGGGAGGAGGAAGAGAGGATGAAGGCAGCTCATCCCGAACTCTTCGAGGTATGGCCCTAAAGTGTCGTGACATCTCATGAATTTGTAGCTTGTTCTAAGTCTTAGGATTCTGCATGCTAGGCTAGAATTGGATGCATGGTTTGTTGATTGCTACGGATGGTAGGCATGCAGAATAATTTTGATTGTTGATGTTTGCTTGAAATTTCGGGGGCGAAATTCCTAAGGGGGAGAGAATGTAACGACCCGTATTTTACGTGTCGATAAATCGTAGAATTTGCAGGTCGATAGTGTTGTTTGTGTTGCCTCTAGCTTGAGTCGTTTAGAAGTTAACCTGAGTAAAGTGATGAGTCGTGACCGACTCATAGAGGGCCGACTCATAGGATGACCGACTCATAGAGGTAGCGACCTATAGGGTTAGCCGAGTTAGTGGGTTGCCGAGTTAAGAGAAGACCGACTCATAGGGTCAACAAGTTATAGGGTTGGCCGACTTAAGTATTAGCCGACTCATGGGTAGTTGGGTCAGGTGGATAGTTGAGTCGTTAGGACATAGGGCCGGCTTTGTAGATGAGTCGTGTACCGTTAGTCGTAGGTCGCGTAAAGTTTTAGGACGGTTCGTGTTGAGTCGGCTTGGGTTTGAGTCGTATGTCACTAGGTTGTTGAGTCGCATATGAGTTAAGTCGTAAGCCTTGTGAGTCGTTTGAGTTGTGGGGGTAGGCTAGGCAGTTGAGTCGTGTTAAAGCATGAGCCGTTGAGTCGCGTGAGTCGTTAGTAGGCTTGAGTCGTGAGTCGTGTCTCGTGGACGACTCATAGGGGCGGACGACTCATGGAGTTTTCAGCCTATAAATAGAGGGGTTTGGCTCACTTTTTAGCACCGGATTTTGAAGCGACGAAGTGCTGCCATTTTGGGAACTCGCCTACAACATTTCTTCATCTTCTTTTCTCCATTCCAATCTAATTCTAACATCCATCCAAGATCGAAGATTTAGATTGAAGATTCAAGTGCCAGAGTTGAAGATCTTCATCCGTTTGAGCTAGATTTCATCGATTGAGGCGAGATATTGCCGGATCAAGCCTTGATCTTCGCTGTCCAGATCTGAAGTGTTTAGTTTTTTTTTGAGGTGTTTGGGTGATTTGGTGAGTGGTAGTTATCTCTCACGCGGATCCAAAGGAGTATATTGGATTGGTGACTTGTTGGAGTGTTGTAGTTAGTGATTTTGTGCATTTTTCTTAGATCCAAGTGTAGATCCATGGTTTTTGAAGATGTTTACTTATACAAGTTCACTTAACAAGTATTAGAGACAAAACCCATGTTTTATATTCGATAGATCTATGCTAAAAACCTATGAATCATGCATGTTGGACTTATACTCATTTATTTACGAAATTGCCATTATAGTTGATATTGCTTGTTAAATCTTGTTTGAATGCTTGATTGGTTGTATTAATGATTGATTGATTGAATGTATGATAGATTTGATTGTTTCAAGTTAGCTTGTAGTTGATTTGGAATAAGATGGTTGAAGACGATTCAAAAGCTAAGTGGAAAGGCTCTTGAATGGTGAAAGCTGCCTATGGCATATGAAGCGGATGTGGAAGCTCATATGGATGGATTCGAGGATGTGGGATCTTGCCATGATGTGAGAAGGCAAAGCATGATATTGAAATGGGACTTTGCTATGATGTGATGAGGCAAGACATATGTTGAGATGAGACGGGTCATGATGACGTTCCAAGCACGTGCTGCGACGACGTGCAAAGTTATGTTGATAACTCGGTGATGCGATCCGGGTTGGTGATAATGGTTAGCTTGAGAGGCGCTTGAGCTAGTATGGAAGTAGTCGTCGAGGAGGATGACTAGGAGGCTGAGATCTTATCGTTGTTGAAGGTTCTAGCATGCTCAAAGCAAGAGTACGTTGGAACGGGCTGCGACGACGTTCCAAGCACGGGCTGCGACGACGTGCTAGTACTCTGGGTAGTTGTAAAAATTCCTAGGCACGGGCTGCGACGACGTGCGGAGATATGCCTAGAACCGGGGTTACCATTAGCCCTTGACAGGTGGTCATTCAACTAACGGTGAAATCAAGGCAATGATAACAGTGATAGCCAGGGTCATGGATGTTTGGTTGTATTATCATTCGGTCTCAAGAGCGGTGTTTTCTGGGTGCTTATCTGATCTTGGTTTAGGCCTTGGGGGTTTGTATTTGGAAAACATCGTCCTTGACTCGAGTGGTTATTTCTTTCCCTTAATTGTATGCTATGTTATACTTGCTTCTCCTTAGTGTGAGTCTGGGGGCTATCACTGTAGAAAGAGGTGGAGTGGGATGGTTTGGTTCCTATTCCTTTTATCCCTTATGCTCTTTTGGTATGTTTGGTAGTTAATTTACTGCTCACTAAGACTTTGTCTGACTCAAGGTTTTATGTCTCCTCTTATGACCTTGGGCTGTTCATCCATGTTGGGATGGGCAGACTAGGTAGCAGGTGACAGGTGCTGTTCTTGGAGATCTACGCTGAAGATGACGAAGACGAGCAGGAGACTATGCATATTATTTCTTATTATATGTACTGGGTATCCGCTGCTGTATTTGATTGAGTGTTATGTAGTGAGGCCTTGATGTATGGATGATTCATGTTTGTATAAAACTCCTATGGTGCTTATATGATGATGTTATGTTCTATAGAGCTTCACTATATATTTCTCTATTGTATTTTATCCATGCGCTGAGAGTTGTACGATAGAGATTGCTGTTTTATTCTACCCTGACTATCGTCCATGGCTACCTGGCACGCCTTTCAGCGCACTATTCCCTTGTTTTGGTGCGGGAGTCATGGGCGGTCGTCACATGCGAGGTCAGTCAAAAGCACACAGAAGCCTGCCCAGCTAATCTTGCTACCAGCGGTGTGACTTTGGGACTGAGGTAAGACATTGCCTATAATGAGTACACATGTAGATGCGTGTTTAGTCCCAATTATGCAGGGCAACTGATCTGGCTACTAGCTCCTACAAATAGTCTAACTAATGTGAGACGTCACAATTTAGGCTACTGGTCATACGACGTATATCCCGGTAAGGGCCTACTTTTGGGTTGGGGGTATTAAGTGGCTATCGTGGGTCCGCTCCTTCCCACTCAAGAAGTATTAAATGGTTGGGATTATCTTTTGTGTACTGTAATGAGAAATCTTTGTTAGGGGTTCACTTCGGGTTTGAAGTATTAAGCGGTTATTGTAGGGTCCGTCTCTTTCCAGGAAAGAAGTATTAAATGGCCTGGTGAGATTTCTTCCAATGTTAGTTGGGGAATATCAGAGAGGGGTCTGCCATGGATTTTGGTATCAATTAACGGGATATGCCTAGGGTATAGGTATTAAATGGTCAAAGTCTTCTTAATTCACATTAAAGAGGTATTAAGTAGCTCAGGTACTTTCTCTCATACCATTAGGGCATGATTGACGGTAGTTATGTGACGCCCTCGTAGATTGGTAAAATTGGACTGGAAGGACTTTGGGCTTATAATAGGAGGTATACTTGGTAGAATGTAGTATAGAATGCATAAGACATATTACTGATCTAAATGATACTGCCTGGTAATATTATGGTAAGACTTGAAATTTCCGTTCATCAAACATTGTTGTTCTTCCCTTCTCATTACAGCCCACATGTTAGGAGGAAACAATAATAATGGAGAAGGTTAAGGCAACGGTTAAAATTTGTGGCGGTTCTATTATATCTATGTTTTTGATATATTTTGATTTACCCAGTTTCAGATATATTGATATTATTTTGAGATATTGGTCTATGGATATTTTGGAATGTTGTCTTTCAAAGACTTGATTTTTATGATATTAGTACTTATTTCTGTTATTATATTGTAACATCTCCCACTTGGAGGCCCAAAACAAATGGCAACAGATGCTGCGGTCATCCATAGTTATTAATCATTGGCGACCAAATGCGGAAATGTTAGATACATTGATACAACGGAAACACATGGATATGAAGAAATTTTTGAAACTATTTAAACAAATTCCTCATTCCATAACAAATCATTTCAAATTCATTACATAATCCAAATTTTGAGAACTGTGTTTAGAGAATATAATTATTACAACATACGCCAAGAGCAATATATGAAGATGCCCCTTTGGATGATCAGAGTATATATATAGACAATTAACCAACTTTGCCTTTACAACACAACACAGCAGCATAAAAGAAAAGAACTCTAAATATCTAGCTTTCCTCCTGCTCATCTCCAGAAGCATATCCGTCAACTTAGTACCTATAATACCTTAACTCTCAAACTACTCAAAACTAATTGAGTATCCGAGAGTTTAAGGGAAAAACATAAACTTTGAGTCAGATAAAAAGCCTGGTATGAATAATAACCTACCATCTCGAACCATTTAGGTACTTAATGAGACCACCCCACTTAGCGGAACGGGTTTTCCCATCACCGGTATCTTACTCAAAAATTTATAATAACTATATACTGTGCTCCTGCATCCACAATGATTAAAAACATAGCAATTTAAAATATCATGATGACATGTAAACAAGCAAAATACCATGGATTTCCCATCCCCATTCATTTGACTATCTGTTTCAGTTATAGTTTCTAGCATTACTATTAACCTATTAGTTTTCATGGGCTGACTAATAACCTATTTGAAGTTTATGGACTATCTACCCGGTCTTATGGTTTTCATGGGATTACTAAGAACCTATTGGCCTCTGCCAATAACTTCGTAGTTCTCCCCAAACCTATTGGTATCTCCAATAACTCCCGTTATATCGTAGTTTTCATGGATTGACTATGAACCTATCGACTTCTGTCAATAAATTAATCCGGATATAGTTTTCATGGGTTTTCACTACAAACTGGTTGGCCCCTGCCAATAACTCTTACTAAACATAGTTTTCATGGGTTTACTATGAACCTGTTTAAAATTAAAACTTCTTAATTAGTCTTAAGGCATCCTATATCCTGGTATAGTTGACCTCCTTGATGCAACTTTATTCATTCAGGAGTTAACTTAATTTATATCCACTATTGGGTCAACCTAGCTGGTTATTCTGCCCTTACTCCTCAAAATATAGTTATGATTCCATTATATAGTGAATCTGTAAATTAGAAGAAGCAGATGTAATAAATAATAACACCAACGTTTATGGTTTAATATCCTTGAAATTATTTACATATGAAACATGGTTTATCCCTTTAACCTGTTGTTTTATCAAGAAAAGCATCTTCAAAAACTCCATGCTTAAAAGCCATTTCAAAATTCATTTATTTTACCATGGGTTTTCCTTTAAAAATGAGATTCCGTTCTTTGTTGTGAAAACTAAGGCTTTCTAAACCTTAGCTCTTTACTTTTGAAACCATTAAAATCTATCTTCTGAAAGCTTTCAATTCTTCTTTTTAAAACACTCAAACATATGACTTTCGAAACACTTAATCTCTTTCGAAAGCATCAAAACCTTCCTTTCAAAAATATTGAAGTATTTCTTTCCAACACATAGAAGCATAACTTCAAAACCATTTGAAAGTACATCTTTCAAAACCATTGGGTTTATCCTTATAATAACTTTGGGTCAAAGTGAATATAAAAGAAAGTACCCCTTTCGAAACCATAAACTTGTAGAAGTGATTGGGGAAAACTGATGGCTATGGATCCATCCTTTTGAAAGCTTTAATCGTTTAAATAAAAAATTTGAAAGGATAGCTTCGAAACCCCTTTCAAAGCCATTGCCGTCAAAACCTTTAGTATAAGTGGCTACTGGAGCCCTTTCGAAAGCATTGAGAAGTGGCTTGTTACATTTGTAAAACAAAAACTGCCCTTTCGAAGAAACTGATGTGAGAAATGCGAATTACGGATCTTAAGGCTGGAATAACACTGGAGGGGGGATGAATAATGTGATGTGGATTTTCTAATTTTTTTTGAATCTTATGTAATTTACTCACCAACAAATGCAATTCACAAACATGGATATGATCACAGAATCATACACAGATGCAAATAAAAAGTAAAAGCAATAAAGGAAAGAACACACCAGGATTTTATACTGGTTCGGAGTTACTCTACATCCAGTCCCGCCCAATTGTATGGATTTATTTTCAAAATAATCTCCCAGATTATACCCTCGGTTTCAAGGCTATGAAGTACACCCTCCTGCATTTGAATTGGGGGCAAACTCTCTTGATTTAACCAAGCCACAAGATCATCTAATCGATTTCCGGGGAAACGATCATACCCAATTGATTTCAAGGCTCAACCGCACCTTTTATTCAACAGTTTGATTTACAAATGATCCTATAACTCTGAATAGCACTTAGATCTTATGGAGAGAGTGTCAGAGAATCAAACAAGAGATAATCAAGTTTGATTCACTTGGTATTTCGGTAGATTATAGTTTTGGATTCTTTAGAATAAATGAGGAAGATAAAGAGGAGAGAAAACAAGTGAAATCTAATTAAAAATTTGTTTATAAGTACTGGTATTTATAGAAGATCAACAGCCATATCTATTCATGAAAGGATACGACGAATAGACACTTCTTTTGAAAATTTTAATTTTGAATTTAACGGACACCATATCGACATGGGGTTTGAAGAATGTCGACATGCTCTAGGAAAAAATTGGTGATTTTGATTTTCTTATTCAAATTGGTTTCTATAATTTGTCAAAACAATTTCTAAACTTTGTAAATATATTTGAATATAGTTTAAACATATAAAAGAGTTTAGAAAGTAATTTTTTAATATATATAATCTTAATCTATAAAGTGATTTAAACCTAAGTATATAAGTAATTTAAAGCTAAATATTTAAAACAAGAGATGGTTTAAAAACAAGGACAATTTTGAAATCAAAATATAAAAAATGATAAAAATAGTTTTGAGGCTAAAATATTTAAAAACAAGAGAGATGTCTTTTTGAAAAGAAGGTTTTGAAAAGATTTAAAATAAGAGATATATTTTTGAAAAGCATTTTCAAAAATCAGTGGATATCAAAATAGGACCACTATATGCTCCACTAGATATTGTCGTGGGTTCCATCCCACTATGGTTCCATCCTTTTAATAGGCTCAAAGTGGATTCCATTCCACGAATAAATTTCGACTAAAGATGTAAGTGCTTTCAAGAAGTTTTAACATAATTCTAGACTCAACACTCATATTTACCATTGAAATCTTGAACTCTTGATATCTTGATACTCATGAGTCTTCAATCTTGATATCTTCAGTCTTGAATCTCTATACTATACAGTCTTCATTCTTGGTACCTGTATGATTATATCCTACATATACATATATATCTAAACTATAATGTTAGTATTTATATTTTATAACAAGTCCTAACATTGTTGTCATCAAAATCATCCTCTTAAGAACTAACAATTAAAACATTAACCTATTTGAAAGGTATGAAGACGGCAGCAATGTTTCGATTTGGTTTAAAACTACCATTTCGAAAGCTTTTATTTAAAACATAATCTAAGGCAACTCATTCGGAAGCTACTCTGTCGAAACAAGAAGGCGGCAACCCCTTTAAAAGCTTTATAAAAGACTCTTTCAAAAGCATTCATTAAAAACAAGGCAAGCGACACCTCTCTTCAAAGCAAAACTAAAGACCTTCGAAAGCTATTGAAATTGGTCTCAACCCCTTTGAAGCCATTCTTTTGACTCCATACCTGCCGCCTTTCTCCTATCCACTACGTACCAAAGCCTAGATACCTTGTGTATTGATTTTGGCTTGGTTGACGCGGAAGTATAGGATCGAAAGATGGCTGTTGGAAGTGGCGAAACAATAAACTTATGCAAAATTGTTCTTATTGTCTTTTTAAGCAATAATTTTCAACTAACTTGCCTTTTTGTAAAAATATGACTGATTGCCATAAACCTTAATAAATTTTCTTTTAAAAGACTGCCGAATTTATTTTGGAATTAATTAAAGATAATTAACAAAGAAACACTTCCCTTTAACAAAATAATTGAGACTTTTAAATCCTCCATCTTAAATAAATTAATTTACCTAGTAAATTACTTAAGAAAAATCCCCAAAAATCATCAATATTCACTTTTATTATGTTGTGTAACATATATAAATTTCGGACCCAAATTCTTTTATATAATTACTGAAATTAATTTCTAAATCCGATTATTCATATTTTCCTTTTAAAATTCATAATAAATTATCCATAGCTTGGATAATTACGAAAAATAAACCCATCTCCACAATAATGTTTTACATAACATATTAAATTCTCATGGCGTTCACAACCCAATATAAATGATTTTAGCCTTAAAATAGAATAAAATATTTATCAAACAAACTTGTTTGATTATAACGTATAATGTAATCGAAGCATATCATCGTCAAAATCTTCATAATGGATTTAGACTTAAATCCAAAATCTAATGCTCTTTTAAAATCAAAAATAGAGATCGCTTTGATTATTATTCACCTTGATTTGGATAAGGACTTGAGGTTTGATCTTCTTTAATTCTCCTAGCTTGATCCCTTAGCTTTTAATTGAATTTTCCTTTTCATTTACCCTAGGTAATGGCCGGCTTGCTTCTTAGTTTATGTTTTAGGATTTTGAACTTATGAAATGAAAATAGGAATAAGGTTTAAGGTTTAAGGGTTATGGTGGACGACTATTCCCTATAATGCCATTTCCTTATTCGCTTATTAGTTAACTTAGAAAACCATTTACATAAACTCATTCTCTTAAATTTATACTTAGTTAAGCATGACCTCTATTTTAAGTTTTAAAATCTCAATCTCCTTATCTCTCTAATTTTTACATTATTCTATTTAATTTATCTAATTAAATCATTTGAATAATGGTATTAAAATTAGGGGTGTTACAGGCTCTCATCCTCAAAGAATTTCATCCTTGAAATTCAGTAAGGACTAAATAATAAGCATAGCAATCGTCTGCAACATCTCCTAACTACCATACTAGCCTACCTGACTAGCAACAATCTATATAAAGCAAATATAGAACATACCCTCGTAGAAGACCAGGATAAGTATCTCTATTCCTATTTTCTGTCTCCCAAGTACAGTCATTCTCGTTATTGCGCCATTGAACGTTCACCAACTTGACTGTCTTGTTTCTTAACCTCTTCTCATCTCTCTCCATAACCCAAACTAGTTGTCTAACAAAATTCAAATTTTGATTCTACTATCAAATCTTCCACTCTATCTGAGGAATGATAGTCTTTGGATTATGCACATACTTATGTACATGAGATACGTGAAATACATTATAGACACCTGCCATACTGCTCGGTAACTCTACTCTGTATGCGAGCTTTCCAATCCTCTTTATAATTGGAAACAGTCCAACATATCTCGGTGCCAGTTTCCCTGACTTTTCGAATCATACCAAACCCTTCATCGTTGACATCTTAATGAAAAATCTATCTCCAGCGGAGAATTTTAGGTCTTTACACCTTTTACCTGCGTCACTCTTCTGTCTAGACTGAGATTTCTTCATCCTTTCTTGGATTAACTCAATCTTCTCTGTCGCCTCTCTTACAGGATCTGGACCCATGACAAATTTGTCTTTCAGTTTCCAACTAACATGTCAGTGACTTGCATGGCCTTCCATACAAAGCTTCAAAAGGCTCCATTCCCATACTATGATAACTGTTATTATAGGAAAACTTAACTAAGTGTAGGTTATCTTTCCAAGATCCACCAAAGTCTAGCACACAAGCCTCAATAAATCTTCAAGAATCTTATCGACTCTCTCTTTTCGCCCATCCGTTTGAGGTTGATACGCAGTACTCATCTTAAGCTTGGTATCTAACACGTTTTATAGACTCTTCCAGAACTCACTAGTAAACAAAGCATCTCGGTCACTGACTATGCTATTAGGAATTCCATGCATCTAACTATGTTCTTCATGAACAGCTTAGTTAAAACAGGTGTCGTCCTGGTTGACTTAACTAGGATGAAATAGGCACTCTTGGTCAATATGTCCACTATGACCCATATTTTTATTTTCCTCTATTTGACCTTGGCGACCCGTCTATGAAATCCATGGATATCGAATCCCATTTCCAAACTAGTATCTCCAGAGGTTGATGCAATCCACTCGGCTTTTCATATTCGGCCTTCACTTGTTGATAGTTTGTAAACTGCCTAACCCACAAGCCAACATCTTCTTCATATCTCCCAAAAGAAGCTCCTATTCATATCTTAATACATCTTGGTTCCTCCAAGATGAATTGTAAATTTGGATCGATGACATTGCCTAAGAATTTCTTTCCTTAAGTCCTCAACAATCGAAACACACAAACGTTCCTTCTTTCTCAACCATCACATCTGGTCAAGACTAAAATATTTTAGATCATCGATCTTAGTTCCAACCTCAAGCCTTCTAATCTTCTTGGATAATAGTGGATCCTTCTTCTGCTTAGAAGCAATCCTTTCGATCAATGCTGGTCGAATTTCCAAATAGGACCACATAGTGGTGCTATGGCTAGAACTAGCAGTCAAGCTTAACTGCACACTACAAGTAGTCAAAGCTTCTAAATCTTTCCATTCTACTAACATAGCTAACTCCACATTCTGATGTTTTATGCTAAGAGAATCTGCTACTTTGTTTTCTTTCCCAAACTTATATTCTATATCAAAATCATAAGTCGCTAAAAATTTCAGCCATCTTTGCTGTCTCATATTCAGCTCTTTCTGAGAGAATAAGTACCCTAAGGACTTATAACCTGTATACAGCTCAAATCTCTCCCCTAAGAGATAATGTTTCTATATCTTCAATGCAAAGATCACCGCATCCAACTCCAAATCATGAGTAGGATATCTCACCTTATGCGCTCTAAGTTGTCGTGAAGCATAGGCAATAACTTTACTCTTCTGCATCAATAAAAATCCTAATCCAGTTCCACATCCATCGGTATACACGACCAACCCTTGGTTTCCGTTTGGAACCACTAACATAGGCGCGTTGGTCAATAAATGCTTTAACTTAAGGAATATTTCCTCACATTTGTCAGACCAAATAAACTTCATGTCCTTTTTGGTCAACTTATTCAAAGGCGCTGTTATCCGCGAGAAATTCTTAATGAATTTCCAATAATAGCAAGCAAGTCCAAGAAAACTTCTAACCTCAGTCACCGTTCCTGGTCTCTTCCAGTTATTAACAACTTCGATCTTATCTGGATCGACTGAAAAACCCTTCTCTGAAACCACATGACTAAGAAACTTAACCTCTTTCTTCCAAAAATGACACTTTGAAAACTTCATTTTCAACTGATACTGCCTCAGCATCACAAGCACTACTCTAAGATGATCTTCATGCTCTCTTTCATTTTTAGAGTACACTAAAATGTCATATATAAATACCAATACATACCTATCCAAGTACTCTCGAAAAACTCAATTCATCAAATCTACGAAGCAAGCTCGTGCATTCGGGTCTGCATTTGTTAACCCTAATAGCATTACTAACCACTCGTATGAACCATACCTGGTCCAAAACGCGATCAACGGGATACTGTCCTCTACCACTCTTAACTGATGGAAACCTATCACCAAATCTAATTGGGAAAATACTCTGATTACACACAAATGATCAATAGATAATCGATTATTGACAAATGATACTTATTTTTGATCATCCTCTCGTTTAACTTACGATAGTCGATACACATTCTCAACGACCCATCCAGTTTCTTCATGAACATGGTTGCTCGACCCCAAGGTGAATTGGTTGGTCTAATAAAATCTCTCCCTTCAAGATCCATTAGCTGCACCTTCAATTCTTTCGTCACGGTTGGTGTGATCCTGCTAAGTGATCTACTTATAGGATCAGCTCCTGGCACATGATCTATCTGAAACACAACGACTCATTTCGATGATAATCCTATAACTGGCTCAAAAACATCTGCAAATTCTCTTGCTACCAGAACCTAACTTAACCCTTCTTCTACTTCCATAGCACTCAACAGAGTACAAGCATTCCGGTCGAAATTCTACACTGAGAATATAAATCGGTTATGGCTATCAGGATGTCTCAACGATATTTCCCTATCTTGGCAAAGTATCCTAGCCTTATATCTACCCAACAAATCCATATCCAAAATGATTCCGAAATCTACGAAATCAAAAATGTAAAGCTGCATATAAACTTATGACCTAACAAATCAAGTTCTATCTGGTCATATCTCATTCCCAAAGTTGCATACCCTCCTATCGAATTCGCAACCCTTAAGGAAGTAACAAGGTATGTGGGTTCTAAACATAAACTATTAACCAAACACTGAGATATAAATAAATGTGATACATCGGTACCAAATAGTCCCCGACCTAGTATACTTCAAGTCAAAAGCGTACCTTCCGTCACAGTCTTTCCTTTCTCAGCAACAGTTGGCCTAGCAGCCGATGGTCCAACAACAAAGACTTTTCCTTTGTCCGCCTTGACTGGTTCTGGACACTTATTCTTATAATGTCCCACCTGGTCATAGTTAAAGCACTTCACACACATCTGGTCTTTGTCTTCTTCCCTTTGCCAGTTTGGCATTCATGAGCATAATGACCCTTCTTATCGCACTTAAAGAAAACCAAATTAGCCTTTTCCTTCTTATAAGCTTCTCCTTCTGGGTTCCTTTCTTTTTAAAGAACTTCCTCTTCTTGCCAAGGAAACTTTGGGTTTTAGCCTGCTTTTCCTTTCCATAAGTAGCAAGCATCTCCTCATGTCGGATTGTCGTTTCCACAACAATATTACAAGGATCACGAAAAATGTGGCAAGGTCACACCTGCAATCTCGGGTCTCAGACCTCGAATAAACTTCTCATTTCTATTGATGACGGTGTCAATAGTAGCATACACATACCTGGATAACTCAACAAACTTTGCAACATACTCAATCACCAACATCTCGCTTTGCACCAAGTCCACGAACTTCCTCAATAGTGCAGACTTAGCAACTTCAGACAAAAATCATTCCTCAAATATCCTACGGAATTCCGCCCAAGTCAACTCTTCCTCTGGAACTCCAACAGTTACGCTATTCCACCAATAAAGCGTTGTTCCCTACAGCTACCTAGGGGCTAGTCTCCTTTTCTGCTCATCATTCAATCCTAAGTCAGCAAAGATTCTTTCCAATGCAAAAGCCAATTCTCAATTTCTATAGCATCCACCATTCCTAAAAACGGCTTCCATCAAGACTGCTATAATTTTTACTTAACTTAACATAGTTGTTTCTAATTGGAGCCACAGGATTATCTCCTCCAACATTCCTAACCACTCCTGCAGCAGCTCTAGCTTGCACCAGATTAACGAAGAACTGATACATCATCCGCATATCTACTAGCGGATTTCTAGCACCTACATTTTGCAAAAATTTATAATAACCATATACTGTGCTTAAAAATTTATAATAGTACCTTACTCAAAAATTTATAATAACCAATTTACATCAGATTGTTTTCCCCTCGCTGGTACCTTACTCAAAAATTTATAATAATCATATACTGTGCTCCTGCATCCATAATATTTAAAAACATAGCAATTTAAAATATCATGATGATATGAAAAAAAGCAAAATATCCTGGATTTTCCACCCCCATTCATTTGACTATCTATCTTAGTTATAGTTTCTAGGGTTACTATTAACCTATTAGTTTTCATGGGATGACTAATAACCTGTTTGAAGTTTATGGACTATCTGTGTGGTCTCATAGTTTTTATGGGATGACTAAGAACCTGCTGGCCCCTGCCAATAACTTCATACATTTATTTCATGGGTTCTTCTAAACCTATTGATATATCAAATAACTCCCCTTATATCAAAGTCTGCATGGGTTAACTGTGAACCTATTAACTTCTGTCAATAACTTAATCCGGATATAGTTTTCATGGATTCACTACAAACATGTTGGTCCCTGCCAATAACTCTTACTAAACATAGTTTTGATGCGTTTACTATGAACCTGTCTAAGCTGACAACTTCTTAATTAGTCTTTGGGCATCCTAATCCTAGTCAACCTGACCTCCTGGAAGCAACTTTATTCATTTAGGAGTTAACTTAATTTATATTCACTACTACGTCAACCTAATTGGTTATTTTTCCTTACTCTTCAAAATACAGTTATGGGCCCATTATATAGTGGATCTGTATATTAGAAGAAGCAAATATAATAACATAATAACACAAACATCTGTGGTTCAATGTCCTTGAAATCATTTCCATATGAAACACGGTTAATCTCTTTAACCTATTGTTTTATCAAGGAAAGCATCTTCAAAAACTCCATGCTTATAAGCCATTTCAAATCTCGTTTACTTTGCCATGGGTTTTCCTTTAAAAATGAGGTTGGGTTCTTTGTTTTGAAAACTAAGGCTTTCGAAATCTTAGACCTTTAGTTTCTAAACCATTAAAATTATCTTCCGAAAGCTTTCAATTCTTCTTTTCAAAACACTCAACATATGACTTTCGAAACATATAATCTCTTTCGAAAGCATTAAAACCTTCCTTTTGAAAATATTGAAGTATATCTTTCCAACACATAAAAGCATAGCTTCAAACCATTTGAAAGTACCTCTTTCGAAACTTTTGGGGTTATCCATAAAATAACTTTTGGGTCAAAGTAAATATAAACGAAAGTACCCCTTTCGAAACCATAACCTTTAAGTAAAAGGATTGGGAAAACTGATGGCTTCGGAACCATCCTTTTGAAAGCTTTAAACATTTAAATAAAAAATTGAAAGGATGGCTTCAAACCCCTTTTGAAGCCATTTCCTTCGAAACCTTTAGTATAAGTGGCTACTGGGGCCCTTTTGAAAGCATTGAGAAGCAGCTTGTTAGATTTGTAAAACAAAAACTAGTCTTTCAAAGTCATTGAAACTTTAACCTATTCGAAAGGTATGAAGACAACAGTAACGTTTCGATTTGGTTTAAAACAACCCTTTCGAAAAAAATTCTTTAAAACATTATCTAAGGCAACTCGTACGGAAGCTACCCTTTTGAAACAAGAAGGTGGCAACCCATTCGAAAGCATTCATTAAAAATAAGGCAAGCAGCGTCTCTTTCGAAAGCAAAACAAAAGGCCTTCGAAGGCTATTTGAATTGGTCTCGACCCCTTCGAAAGCATGGTTTCGACTCCATACCTACCGCCTTTCTCCAATCCACTATGTACCAAAGCCTTGATATTTTATGTATGGTTTCGACTTGGTTGAGGTAGAATTATATGGTCAAAAGGTAGCTACTGGAAGTGGCGAAACAATAAACTTATGCAAAACTGTTCTTATTGCCTTTTTAAGTAATACTTTTCAACTAACTTGCCTCTTTGTAAAAGTATGATTGGTTGTCATAAACATTAACGAAATCTTTTCTAAAAGACTACCGAATTTTTTCAGGAATTAATTAAAGATAATTAACAAAGAAGCCCTTCCATTTAACAAAACGATTGAGACTTTTAAATCCTCCATCTTAAATAAATTAATTTACCTAGTAAATTACTTAGAAAAAATCCACAAAAATATCAATATTCACTTTATTATGTTATATAACATATATAAATTTCGGTCCTAAATTCCTTTATATAATTACTGAAATTAATATCTAAGCCCAATTATTCATATTTTCCTTTGAATATTCATAATAAATTATCTATAGCTTGGATAATTACAAAAATTTAAACCCATCTCCACAATAATGTTTTACATAACATATTAAATCCTCATGGAATTCGAAACACAATATAAATGATTTTACCTTTAAAATCGAATAATACATTTATCAAACAAACTTGTTTGATTATAAAATATCATGTAATCTAAGCATATCATCATCAAAATCTTCATAATGGATTTACCTTAAATCTGAATTCTAATGCTCTTTTAAAATCGAAAATGGAGATGGCTTTGATTATTATTCATCTTGATTTGGATAAGGACTTGAGATTTGATCTTCTTTAATTCTCCTAGCTTGATCTCTTAGCTTTTAATTGAATTTTCCTTTTCATTTCCCCTAGGTAATGGCTGGCTTGCTCCTTTGTTTATGTTTTAGGATTTTGAACTTATGAAATGAAAATAGGAATAAGGGTTTAAGGTTAAGGGTTATGGTGGATGGCTATTCCCCATAATACCATTATCTTATTCTCTTATTAGTTAACTTAGGAAACCATTTACATAAACCCATTCTCTCAAGTTTATACTCAGTTAAGCACAGCCTCTATTTTAGGTTTGCAAATCTCAATCTCCTTATTTCCCTAATCTTTAAATTATTCTATTTAATTTATCTAACTAATCACTTGTATAATGCTATTAAAATTAGGAGTGTTATATAAATTTTATCTCTTCCGCTGTTAGGTCTTGAGAGCATAAACAAATAGCTCTGTATATTATTCTTTATATCGA
This sequence comes from Allium cepa, assembly GCA_030765085.1. Lineage (NCBI taxonomy): Eukaryota > Viridiplantae > Streptophyta > Magnoliopsida > Asparagales > Amaryllidaceae > Allium > Allium cepa. The sequence continues at coordinate 863,041,195 of CM060934.1, read as the reverse complement.
TTTTACCAACCAGCATACAGCTTTGGAATGGACCTAAGATTTGATAGGTTTTTATTAAGTTGAAAATTCGGCCCATTCTAGAGAGGGTTGTTACATTTGTTATTAGATGTTAGGTTACCTGAGCAACGGGAATAGATATACATAAGAGTGTGTATTTGTTATTTTTGGAAGGATTGTTCAAAACTCTACCATATATATACACTTTTATGAACAAACGCAAACATACTAAGCAAATCTTTATTTCAGTAAATAATACCATCTTAGGATGTTTTAACTAAAAATTCAAACGTAACTATGGCTGAAAACAATTGCTAGGAGGCTGGGAACCCCTCCACTCAAGAAATACCCACCATTCGAGGCATGCTAGAATGGTTCAAGCAATACCTAATGCATGTGGGGACAAGTTACCATTGCTCAACAAGCTACACCCAAGGCACCGGTTGCTCTACCTATTGAAACAGCACCCTAACCAGCTCTACCTATTGAAGCAGCACCCTAACCACTAGACTTCTCTAAAATGTATAAATACTTCCAGAATTTGGGAGGACGAGTGTATACAGGTGCCGAAGTCTTGTTGGAAAAAGGCTTGGATCAACGACTGTGAGCATATACTTTAGAAGCTTGGATGGGAAGATCAGATCGAGAGGAGGATGACTGCATGACACTTAAAGGGAGAGGCTGTGGATTGGTGGATCATTATAGTTGAAGAGGGTATAAAGAAAGGGATTATTTATGCTGAATTTAAGGCTCGCTTTAAGTCATGATTCATGTCCAAAGCCGAGGTTAGTTTGCAATTGGATAATTTTATACAACTGAGTTAAGAAGACTCTACATTGAAGGAGTATATCAATAAGTTCATGGAATTAGCTAAGTTTGGATTGAGTCTGATTGACACTCCTACGAAGAAGGCTATGAAATTTGTTAAAGGCCTAAATTATCCACTTATGGAGCTGCTTTTAACCTAAATTCCTGCAGGCACCACTTATAAGATGATAGCAGAGATGGCCTTACTTCATATTGTTGGTACTGAGGAGAAAGAGAAGGTAGGAAAAGCACAAGGTTAAGGTGGAGCTAAGAAAGAAAGATTTTGGGCTGATAAGAAGACCAAGGGAAAGGTCAAGAAAAGAGGTGTGACATGCCCTAGATGTCAAAAGAAGGGACACATTGTAGGGACTGCAAGGTGATTTTAATAATGGAGTTCAAGGGGAGATGTTAACTGCCATAAGAAAGGACACTACAAGAATCGATGTCCAAAGCTAACAAAGGAAGGACAAGGTGGGCAAGCTTATTCGAACCTGTACATTTCTCGAGTAGATGTCCTCTTAGAAACTAAAGAAAATCTACATTGGAAGGTACAACTTTTGCCTCCAGAAATACTATTCGTGCCTTATTTGACTCAAGAGCATCACATTCGTTCATAGATAGAAATGTAATCAAATCCTTGAGTCGAAAAACCCATGTTGTCACCAACCCAATAGACGTATCCACTATAACAAAAAGACCCTTTAATAGCGTTTAAAATAGGCTATAAAAGGCTATGACAATGTTTTTACAAACGTTGTATATCAACATGTTGTAAAAGGTTAGGGACTTATATAGCAAAATAAAAAAACGCTAAAAGAAGCGCTATCAATAAGGACTTTTGAAAATGTTTCTAAAAAGTTATGAAATGACTTATTTTTGACGTTTTTAAAATGCTATCAAAGGCCCCTTATTTTAATGACATGCAGATATACTTCGTTCAAAAACACTATTACTACCTCTGATAGCATTTCTAAAATGCTATTACATCCTTGATAGCGTTTTCGAACGCAATTAAATCCTTTAATAGCATTTTCCAAACGCTGTTAAAAACCTTTAATTACACACATCCATTATCACACTAATCGTGTAACGTTGCGATTTTTCGACGCTCGAAGGTCGGCATTCTTACGTCCACTGTATCAAATGCCGCATAATCGAATGCCGGAAAACCGAATTATTAAGGTTAAAGAAGAAGGGGTAGAAGAAAAGGATAGAAGAAATAAGGAAACAGAATAGAAACAATATCAGAATCACACAGTCGCAGCGGAACAACATATAATAAATAAATGAATAATCTTTAAAACAAAGAACTATCTCAGTTATTACATTGCATCACTTTACATTACATTATCAGAGTTTACAAAAACAAACAGCGGAAAAGAAATACTATATACTAGTGAATACGCCATGCCATCCAGCTTGCCTCCAGCAACTCCTGAATCCAGAATAACCTGATAAACTAGACTCTTGACTGCCCGTATGGAAATTGGTGGGCACCCAGAGTTTAGGAAGGAAAACAATAAACTCCGAGTCAGTCATGGGACTGGTGTGAGAACTAAAACAGTTTATTATCTTTTAAAACAACAACAACAACAACAAGGATAATTTTAAAGTCAATTCGCAATGCTTTTGGAAAATGAGACTAGCATAAGACCTCCCGCCACACACACAATGCAAACGTAGAATTGGAGGAGATTTCTTCTTATGATAGTCAAAGATGTTTGATACGCATTAAAAAGAAACATTTGATATTATTACTAGTGCATAGTGTAGGAAAACATTTCGAAAGTAAAGATATAAAACTTAGCCAGCATAGACATTTCGCACTTATGCTTACTATAGCTACCATGTTCAATAGCAGATTACCGCCACATTCCATGGTAGGTTATACAACTAAAACCGTACAAGGATCGTATTGTTTTGTTTGGATTTCTAACAAATGGTCGGGCTAAGGAACTTCCTACTGCCACATGGGATCGCGTCTGGCGGGACGTCCCGAGAACTTAACCAGCTCTCTGCCAACACAAGGTCGGGTTACCTTTGTCACTAGGTAACTACTACACGAATATGCCATCCCCGGCCCCTTTGGACCTTTATACGAGCGCTCGATAACCAACATCACACAGTAATAAATGTAGTGTGTCAACATGAGTAAGTATCTGGGCTCCATACCATGATACCACCCTTTCCAGAAGGAAATGACATACCCTAAAGGGCGCGACCCTCATAACCTTGCCGCATATTCCCGTTTTGACCATTTCTGAGGAGTGAGGTCTGACGAAGTCTCATCCACAAAACTAGGCACAAAGCCATGCTTTGATCAACAAATGATCAATAAATAATCATCATACAGCAACACTAAGCATGCCAAATTACCAAATTGGGAATATATCGCTCATAACCTTCAACTACATAACCTCTAAGCGCGTACGTCTCAAAGAATGGTGTTAAGCTAAGAGAATAAATTCTCCACCACCAACAGAAATGTATTTGAAAGAAATCTGCTTTATATCTCAAAATGTAATGTCAGACATGTAACAATACAAGTCTGTTCCGGGTTCGAACAAAACCGAAGGCACTTCCAAAGAAGCCCTTGCAATCCGGGTATTCACAATCCCGATAAAACTTTCCATCACAAAGGAAATCTCCATACCGTAGCTAACGGTGCAGAGACAATCGATAGGTCATTCTATTGTTTTCACAAATACCCGGTCTTCACCACCGGTCTTCAATGCTATCCATTACGTCGTATCACTATTCGTAATGGGTAATCCGAATAATGAGCGCAATAATTTAAAAATAAGTGCAGCATTTCAATTTCAACCAATTCACAACAAATACCGATTTAAAGGTCAATATTCGATAGTCGGTTATTTAACTATCAATCAATATTCACAACATCACCCGACTTCAAATAATTTTCCAAATTATTTATTTTCAAAAAATACCTTTATAAGATATATATCCCACACTTCAACCATTTGAAAACCAATTTCAAATCAATTTACACCCTTACAACTTTCATTTCAAAATGATTCATTTAAACCAATTATATAAATCCTTATTGATTTATTAAATTTACGTTCTAAATCCGTAAATTAATTTCCACACTTCAAAAATAAATCAACGTTTATTTTTAACGAATTTCTCTTTCTTTTATAAATTCCATAGTGAATTTACCATTCCAAAATATCTATGAATATACGATTTTTAAATCGATTTCTAATATTCATTTTCAATTTTTCTTTAAAAGATAAAATATCAAACATTCACTTCATATTGGAAAAACATTTCCATACTTATTCAATAATAAGTAATTCACCAATCTATTTATTTTCAACATTTGAAAATATTCAATATACTTAAATCCAAATTAAGTATATATTTTATTCTATAAGGAAAACGTTCTCTAAAACACATTTATTTGGGTCAAAACAAATGTTGCGTAAAACATCGTTACGACAACCCAAAATCATTAGTATAGGGATTCGAACTTAAAATAGATATATAAATCCCAACACTAAAAAAACATTTCCTTTCAGAAATCATTTACTATAACAACAATGTTATAGTCCACAATTTCCTTCTATTCCTCGAAAACGTCTATTTCAACAATAAATGTTGAAATCTATGATTTCGATACTTAACACAATTTAAAACGTTTTTTGAATCGTTTTAATCCTATTTAAAATATCACTTTTCCAAAATATTTCTTTAATATATTATTCACTGTCCAAAATCGTGAATGTATTTCCTTGTCCAAATTCAACATTTCTACATATTTTATTTAAAGGATTATCCACTGTCCAAAATCGTGGATATATTTCCTTTAATAAGCTATAATAATTAACTTATCAAATAAGTCGTTTTCGGATTTATAAAACAACATTTATAAATTCCATTTATATTTTATGGCCACTTCAACTTATAAAATCACTTTATTAACAAATTCTATCCATATTCCATTTACACGCAAAAATCCAATTTATAAGTTAATTACTTATAAATCTTTTATTTTATAAAATCTATTCATTTTATAATTCCACAATTTATAAATATATAGATTTCATTCACTTATAAAATCCATTTATATTCCATTTTAACACTTATAAAAAACTTGTTTTATAATTCCAATATTTTTAATTTATAAATATCAATTTTATAAATATTTTATATAAATGATTTATAATAATTCAAAAATCCCAATTTAAATAAACCAATCCTTTTAATAATTTACAAAACGTTATTAAAGCTTATATAACTCCAAAATCATACTTAAGTATTATTTTCCAAAAATATCATTTTTATAATAATAAAATTATAACGTTTACTTATTTAAAATGAATAAATTCCAAAATTAAATTTTATTATGAATTCTCAACTTAAAATTTTCAAAAATCAAATTTTATTTATTTTCGGCATCTAACGATACCAAAATATATTCGGCTAAAATTTAGCCTTTAACCATCTCAATCACAAAGATAATCACGCAGATTATAAATAGATCAATAAATAGATCAACACACAACATTGAAACCAATTCAAATGTTTGAGGAATCCAGTTGGATCCCTCCAACCTGTTTCCCTGCATCCAAAGATGTTAGCACAATACCAATTTCGCTTCAAAACGAAATATCACGGTATATGGGATTCATAAAATATTATCTGCTTAATAGGCGGCGCAATAGGGTCTCATCCGCTATATAATACGGGAAATCAACTCCAAGTACATATATAATACCAATTCCATACAGGTTGGAATTATCGCGGCATATGTTTTTAATAAATAACCTCCGCTTACTAACGGCGTATAATGTCTATTTAACAATCAATAGATAATAATTCATCATTCAGGCATACAATCATAAATTTTAAATCTAACTATTTAAAATTAAAATCGAAACTAATTCGATTGAGTGAGAAGTTCTCACCTTGATTTTCCGATAGCAATTTGTAGCGTTTTATTTTGAATAAAATTAAACGTGCGTTTAATTTTACCCGAAATTCTCACTATCTCCAACGACTCCAAACCAGCTCCATTGCGTAGTGCTCGTCAAAACGAAGCCAACGTAACTTATTTCGTCACAATCCGACCTCGTATGAAGGAGATATTGCATTTTAAAGATTTATACAATTTTAATATAAATAAATTAACAATCTTATTTTAATTTTAACCTAAAATTCAATCACGGCCGCACGTTCCAGGCAGAGAAATCACAGCCGCCCCCCCTTCTTCCCCTATTTACGTTGCTTCCAGGTCAAAGACACCCATCGGCCGCCGTTCTCCTTGCAATTTTCGTGATCAACATAGGCAACCAGAAGACGATCGAATACCCTCATTTGAATCGCCACCACGAGAGCCACTAACACCTGGAATGCGGCCAGGCTCGGTCACCCCTTTTACTCGTAAAACGCGACCGACCGTGGGTACTTCAGGGCCAAAATTCTCCCCCATCGTTGCGCCATATCCCATCATCACCGTATGGATCGCAAGATCTCGTGAAGCCCTCCAACATTGTAGTTGAAACTTTTCCTAATTGCTGATGGATTGAAAGAAATTGAGGGAAAAAGTTTCGTGCATTTCTGGCCTTCGAAATGTTAATGGCTGCTGTAACGTATTTAGGGTTAGGGTTTCAATTGGTGAAGGTGGATGGTCCCTTTATAGAATTTCTCAACGCACTATTCATTCGTGATTTTCCAAACTCCAAATCTCACGCGGTGACCGACATTCTTAGGGTTTACCCCGTGTTCCGGACACAATGGAACGTGTTTCGAAAGCTAATTTGATCATCTATGCGAGTTGCGGAATGAACGATCGTTTTAAAATTAAATCGATTAATCAAATTCTAGGCGTTTTAGCTTGCCCCGGACAAACGGTAAATCTGATTGACATGAAATTTGAAATCTTACAATAATATCACATTACGGATCCGATGGAACTGGTTTCGACAAAATCCGAGACTGTTTGAAAAATGGCTATTTTAGCTCGTCAAATAAATATTAAAATATTCAATTTTCTCAAATCAACTTTTAGTTCAATTTTAAAAGTTCTATAACATCATTCTAACTTCAATATGATATAATAAAATTTTACAAATCATTTTCAATCATATTTTACCCAATTTACAATTATTTCTATAATTTTCACTATTAATTTATCGATTTAATTATTCAATTAAATCCAATTATTCGAAATAAAATTTATTCGACTTATAAATTTCATTATTAATATTTAAATTCAATTAAATATTCGAATTTCAATTAATATAAATTCTGGGTCGTTACAGACTTCCCCCTTAAAAGAATTTCGTCCTCGAAATTACCAAGTAAGAAAAAGTTACAGAATTTATTAATTTTTCAAAACAAACCATTCAATTTAGATTTTTCAAATCTCTTAAGTGTTTAACTTTCCCAAAATTCATAGTTAAACTTCTTACAAAATCTTTACTAAGTTTCCAAATCCAAACTTAGTTTTCAAAAATTTCCCAATTTCCTCAAAAATATTCTAACGCCTTAATTTTCCGAAAAACTCAGAGTCTCCTTTGCGCGGCTCGATCCGAAAAAAGGATAGTATATATATCACAAATATACATCTCATCAAGTGATGAGGCATCCCGCAGGGAAAAAAGTGTAAAAGTACGATATGTAATCCGAGATATGTACCTTATATATTATTAGCGAGCATATATGGCTAATATAGCGCGAAAGCGAGCTCCAAATGCGAAGCAAGCGCAATCCGCACCTACTAAACACTCAACAAACCATGAGAAAGATGTATATATGAAAATAATATCAGTATACAACATATAGTAACATAACAACTACATATGCCAATATAGAAAATGCAACAAAAACAATAAATGCAACCACCAAACAACTATCATCCAACTAACATCCAACAAATCAATAACCAAATCAATATTCTTTCGTTTCTTATTAACATTCAATGAATTGGTTTTTTTCATTTTAATCACATTTGATTTGTTAACATTGGACTGTTTTTACTAACATTCATTTATTCATTTCCAATTAGTATACATTCACTAATTTAAATTCATTTTAGTTCACTTCCAATCCAAATCAAATTCAATTCTATTCAAATTTATTTACCTTCAATTCGGATTCAATTAGATAGCTTTTTAATTTCACTAATTTAATTTCATTAACACTTAGTGAATTTATATACAATCAACTAACAATCAAATAACAACCAATGTATATTCAACATAACCAAATTCATTCAATTTACTTTCAACATTCAATTTGGTTCAACACCTTTTAATTTCAATTGGTTTAACATTTAATTGATTTTCATTCAATTATTCAACTTCTAATTACATTGGCTTTCAATGAATTAACACTTCATTCATTATTTCATATCAACTTATTTACATTCTATTGATTAACATTCAATCCATTTATTAATTTAATTGCCAATTCCTTTAACAATATAAGGTTGAATTTCAGTTATATAACTCAAGTTTACATTCATTCAATTAACTTTATTATTTTACTTTGATACCAAAATCAACTTTATTCAATTTTACTTAAGTTATATTCCATTTCAACTTCTTTTACATTTTACTTCCACTATACAACTTATATATTTAAACTTCCAAATCCATTTACTTATCCAAAGCTAAATTTATTATCTCTTACTATAAGTTCAAAATTCATTTCACTTATATTCATCAATTTCAACTTGGATTTTTAAATTTTCAAATTTGTTTATCACAACAAAACTTCAATTTCAATTTACTATGGTAGCAAATCCATCACATAGAAACTCGAAAATGATACTAATGATGCTGCAGTCATCACCCTTATTATTTCCCAGCAACAATAGTGAAATCAGTGCTAAATATTCTTTCAAAATTTTTCCTTTTATCTTATTTATAAATCACATTTATAAAATTTTTCCCTCATATACTTTCACTATTTATATATAAGATTATTTTACAATTGTAAATCATTTTAATTATAATTCCATACTTATAATTCATTTGCTTATGCAATTCATTCTTTTACAATTGTTGTATTTCTTTAACTTATGCAAACAACTTTTATTGATTTATACATTTTCAACAACCAAACAATCAATTTATATATATTTTAATAATTTCTGAAAAATTATTCCTTTATATATAAAATATACTCAAGGTAAAATTATTTCATTTACCCAATTTAAAACAATATTGTATCGAATTTGTTCTGTACAAGAGTTTAGAGATCCCTATCGATAGAGTTGTACGGACTATACTGACCATAATCCATATACCACTCAACAAACCAATCATCACAATATAAAATAATTTTATATTCACTAACAAATACGCGCTCATATCTATTATTACACTCAAACTCATTCTAGAGTACTACTGACTCCATCTCTAATGAGTAATTCCAAACAGAGCAATGGTTGTCGCTTAACCATCTGCTCTGATACCAAATGTAACGTTGCGATTTTTCGACGCTCGAAGGTCGGCATTCTTACGTCCACTGTATCAAATGTCGCATAATCGAATGCTGGAAAACCGAATTGTTAGGGTTAAAGAAGAAGAGGTAGAAGAAAAGGATAGAAGAAATAAGGAAACAGAACAGAAACAATATCAGAATCACACAGTCGCAGCGGAACAACATATAATAAATAAATGAATAATCTTTAAAACAAAGAACTATCTCAGTTATTACATTGCATCACTTTACATTACATTATCAGAGTTTACAACAACAAACAGCGGAAAAGAAATACTATATACTAGTAAATACGCCATGTCATCCAGCTTGCCTCCAGCAACTCCTGAATCCAGAATAACCTGATAAACCTGACTCTTGACTGCCCGTGTAGAAATTAGTGCGCACCCAGAGTTTAGGAAGGAAAACAATAAACTCCGAGTCAGTCATGGGACTGGTGTGAGAACTAAAACAGTTTATTATCTTTTAAAACAACAACAACAAGGATAATTTTAAAGTCAATTCGCAATGCTTTTGGAAAATGAGACTACCATAAGACCTCCCGCCACACACACAATGCAAACGTAGAATTGGAGGAGATTTCTTCTTATGATAGTCAAAGATGCTTGATACGCATTAAAAAGAAACATTTGATATTATTACTAGTGCATAGTGTAGGAAAACATTTCGAAAGTAAAGATATAAATCTTAGCTAGCATAGACATTTCGCAATTATGCCTACTATAGCTACCATGTTCAATAACAGGTTACCGCCACATTTCATGACAGGTTATACAACTAAAACCGTACAACGATCGTATTGTTTTGTTTAGATTTCCAACAAATGGTCGGGATAAGAAACTTCCTACTGCCACATGGGATCGCCTCTGGCGGGACGTCACGAGAACTTAACCAGCTCTCTGCCAAGACAAGGCCGGGTTACCTTTGTCACTAGGTAACTACTACACGAATATGCCATCCCCCGGTCCCTTTGGACCTTTATCCGAGCGTTCGATAACCAACATCACACGGTAATAAATATAGTGTGTCAACATGAGTAAGTATCTGGGCTCCATACCATGATACCACCCTTTCCAGAAGGGAATGACATACCCTAAAGGGCGCGACCCTCATAACCTTGCCGCATATTCCCGTTTTGACCATTTCCGAGGAGTGAGGTCTGACGAAGTTTCGTCCACAAAGCTAGCCACAAAGCCATGCTTTGATCAACAAATGATCAATAAATAATCATCATACAGCAACAATAAGCATGCCACATTACCAAATTGGGAATATATCGCAGATAACCTTCAACTACATAATCTCTAAGCGCGTACGTCTCAGAGAATGGTGTTAAGCTAAGAGAATAAATTCTTCGCCACCAACAGAAATGTATTTGAAAGAAATCTGCTTTATATCTCAAAATGTAATGTCAGACACGTAACAATAAAAGTCTGTTCCGGGTTCGAACAGAACCGAAGGCACTTCCAAAGAAGCCCTTGCAATCCGGGTATTCACAATCCCGATAAAACTTCCCATCACAAAGGAAATCTCCATACCGTAGCTAACGGTGCAGAGACAATCGATAGGTCATCCTATCATTTTCACAAATACCCGGTCTTCACCACCGGTCTTCAATGCTATCCATTACGTCGTATTACTATTCGGAATGGGTAATCCAAATAACGAGCGCAATAATTTAAAAATAAGTGTAGCATTTCAATTTCAACCAATTCACAACAAATACCTATTTAAAGGTCAATATTTGATAGTCGGTTATTTAACTATCAATCAATATTCACAACATCACCCGATTTCAAATAATTTCCCAAATTATTTATTTTCAAAAAATATCTTTATGAGATATATATCCTATACTTCAACCATTTGAAAACCAATTTCAAATAAATTTACACCCTTACAACTTTCATTTCAAAATGATTCATTTAAACCAATTAAATAAATCCTTACTGATTTATTAAATTTACGTTCTAAATCCGTAAATTAATTTCCACACTTCAAAAATAAATCAACGTTTATTTTTAACTAATTTCCCTTTCTTTTATAAATTCCATAGTGAATTTACAATTCCAAAATATCTATGAATATACGATTTTTAAATCGATTTCTAATATTCATTTTCAATTTACCTTTAAAAGATAAAATCTCAAACATTCACTTCATATAAGAAAAACATTTCCATACTTATTTAATAATAAGTAATTCACCAATCTATTTATTTTCAACATTTGAAAAATATTCAATATACTTAAATCCAAATTAAGTGTATATTTTATTCTATAAGGAAAACGTTCTCTTAAACACATTTATTTGGGTCAAAACGAATGTTGCATAAAACATCGTTACGACAACCTAAAATCATTAGTATAGGGATTCGAACTTAAAATAGATATATAAATCCCAACACTAAAAAAAAAAATTCCTTCCCGAAATCATTTACTATAACAACAGTGTTATAGTCCAGAATTTCCTTCTATTCCGCGAAAACGTCTATTTCAACAATAAATGTTGAAATCTATGATTTCGATACTTAACACAATTTAAAACCTTTTTTGAATCGTTTTAATTCTATTTAAAATATCACTTTTCCAAAATATTTCTTTAATATATTATTCACTGTCCAAAATCGTGAATATATTTCCTTATCCAAATTCAACATTTCTACATATTTTATTTAAAGGATTATCCACTATCCAAAATCGTGGATATATTTTCTTTAATAAGCTATAATAGTTAACTTATCAAATAAGTCATTTTCGGATTTATAAAACAACGTTTATAAATTCCATTTATATTTTATGGCCACTTCAACTTATAAAATCACTTTATTAACAAATTCTATCCATATTCCATTTACACGCAAAAATCCAGTTAATTACTTATAAATCTTTTATTTTATAAAATCTATTCATTTTATAATTCCACAATTTATAAATATATAGATTTCATTCACTTATAAAATCCATTTATATTCCATTTTAACACTTATAAAAATTTGTTTTATAATTCCAATATTTTTAATTTATAAATATCAATTTTATAAATATTTTATATAAATCATTTATAATAATTCAAAAATCCCAATTTAAATAAACCAATCCTTTTAATAATTTACAAATCGTTATTAAAGCTTATATAACTCCAAAATCATACTTAAGTATTATTTTCCAAAAATATCATTTTTATAATAATAAAATTATTACTTTTATTTATTTAAAATGAATAAATTCCAAAATTAAATTTTATTATGAATTCTCAACTTAAAATTTTCAAAAATCAAATTTTATTTATTTTCGGCATCTAACGATACCAAAATATATTCGGCTAAAATTTAGCCTTTAACCATCTCAATCACAAAGATAATCACACAGATTATAAATAGATCAATAAATAGATCAACACACAACATTGAAACCAATTCAAATGTTTGAGGAATCCAGTTGGATCCCTCCAACATGTTTCCCTGCATCCAAAGATGTTAGCACAATACCAATTTCGCTTCAAGACGAAATATCGCGGTATATGGGATTTATAAAAATATTATCCGCTTAATAGGCGGCGTAATAGGGTCTCATCCGCTATATAATGTGGGAAATCAACTCCAAGTACATATATAATACCAATTCCATACAGGTTGGAATTATCGTGGTATATGTTTTTAATAAATAACCTCCGCTTACTAACGACGTATAATGTCTATTTAACAATCAATAGATAATAATTCATCATTCAGGCATACAATCATAAATTTTAAATCTAACTATTTAAAATTAAAATCGAAACTAATTCGATTGAGTGAGAAGTTCTCACCTTGATTTTCCGATAGCAATTTGTAGTGTTTTATTTCGAATAAAATTAAACGTGCGTTTAGTTTTACCCGAAATTCTCACTATCTCCAAACGACTCCAAACCAGCTCCATTGCGTAGTGCTCGTCAAAACGAAGCCAGTGTAACTTGTTTCGTCACAATCCGACCTCGTATGAAGGAGATATTGCATTTTAAAGATTTATACAATTTTAATATAAATAATTAACAATCTTATTTTAATTTTAACCTAAAATTCAATCACGGCCGCACGTTCCAGGCAGAGAAATCACAGCCCCCCCCCCTTCTTCCCTCATTTACGTTGCTTCCAGGTCAAAGACACCATCGGCCGCCGTTCTCCTTGCAATTTTCGTGATCAACATAGGCAACCAGAAGACGATCGAATACCCTCATTTGAATCGCCACCACGAGAGCCACCAACACCTGGAACGTGGTTAGGCTCGGTCCCCCCTTTTACTCGTAAAACGCGACCGAACGTGGGTATTTCATGGCCAAAATTCTCCCCCATCGTTGCGCCATATCCCATCATCACCGTGTGGATCACAAGATCTCGTGAAGCCCTCCAACATTGTAGTTGAAACTTTTTCCTAATTGCTGATGGATTGAAAGAAATTGAGGGAAAAAGTTTCGTGCATTTCTGGCCTACGAAACGTTAATGGCGGCTGTAACGTATTTAGGGTTAGGGTTTCAATTGGTGAAGGTGGATGGTCCCTTTATAGAATTTCTCAACGCACTATTCACCCGTGATTTTCCGAACTCCAAATCTCGCGCGGTGACCGACGTTTCTAGGGTTTACCCCGCGTTCCAGACACATTGGAACGTGTTTCGAAAGCTAATTTGATCATCTGTGCGAGTTGCGGTAATGAACGATTGTTTTAAAATTAAATCGGTTAATCAAATTTCTAGGCGTTTTAGCTTGCCCCGGACAAACGGTAAATCCGATTGACATGAAATTTGTAATCTTACAATAATATCACATTACGAATCCGATGGAACTGGTTACGTCGAAATCCGAGACTGTTTGAAAAATGGCTATTTTAGCTCGTCAATTAAATATTAAAATATTCAATTTTCTCAAATCAACTTTTAATTCGATTTTAAAAGTTCTATAACATCATTCTAACTTCAATATGATATAGTAAAATTTTACAAATTATTTTCAATCACATTTAACCCAATTTACAATTATTTCTGTAATTTCCACTATTAATTTGTTGATTTAATTATTCAATTAAATCCAATTATTCGAAATAAAATTTATTCGAGTTATAAATTTCACTTATTAATATTTAAATTCAATTAAGTATTCGAATTTTAATTAATATAAATTCTGGGTCGTTACAGATCGATACGTTTACATAAACACAATGTAACATTTCACACAATTATATAGATTACATTAAACCAAAAATAACTAACCATTCCGTATTCATACAAAATAACGCATAGTATGTTATAATATTTTATGAACATTACATTAAAAGTGTAAATAATACAAGTGATAAAAGATCGTACTACACATGATGATCAAATATGAAAACCAATATAGTTATTACATCAAAAGAACTTCGAATCATAATATATCGTAGTTGCCATTTGTATGCATCATAGATGTGTAATTATCTACAAAAAAAATTCAAAAATTAGCAATTATAGAACTTATATTAAAAAAGCTAATGAACTTAATTAATATAGTTAGCTTGGTTAATTTTTATAAACTTGGATAATTTTTATAAACCTAGTTAATTTTCATAAAACTTAGTTAACTTAGCTAAATTTATATAAACTTAATTAACTTGTTAATTTTTATAAAATTTAGTTGATTTATATAAACTTAATTAACGTAGTTAATTTTATAAAATTTAGTTAATTTATATAAGCATATGGAATTTCCTAAAATGGATGTACATTTTTTAAAATATTTTACTCAATAATTGCATGTCTATTGTTATAAACCTATTAATTTTTATAAAACTTAGTTAAAATTTATAAACTTATTTAATTTTTAAAAAAAAATAGTTAGTTTACTTAATTATTATAAAACTTAACTAACTTAGTTAACTATTAAACTTAGTTAATTTATTATTATTATTATTATTATTATTATTATTATTATTATTATTATTATTATTATTATCATAAACTAAGTTAATTTTTATAAACTTGATTAATTTTATAAAATTTAGTTTACTTAGTTAACTTTTATAAAAAAATAGATAATTTGTTAAAACTTAGTCGATTTTTTTAATAATTTTATAAAGAATTCAAAAAAGAGATATGATTTTATAAAACCACTTTATGAACATGGTTAATTTTCATAAACTTTAGTTAACTTAAGTTTAAAAAAAAAAATTAAATTAGTTAATTTTTATTAAACTTAATTAACTTAGTTAATTTTTATATAACTTAGTTCATCTTTATATAACTAGTTAATTTTTATAAAAATCACTTAATTAACTTAGTTACTTAAATATTTATAAAAATTAGTTTATAAATTTATTTAATTTTTATAAATTAGGTTAACATTTAGAAATATTAATTTTGATAAAACTTGGTTAACTTAGTTGATTTTTGTAAACTTAGTCAAATTATATAAGAACTAGTTATTTTTTGTAAATTTTAGTTAATCTAGTTATTTTGTATAAAACTTGATTTTTTTTTATAAACTCGATTATTTCTTTAAAAAGTTAGCTAACTTAGTTTAAAAAATTTAAAATTTATTTTGTCTTTATAAATATGTTTAATTTTAATAAAACTTACTTAGCGTGTTTTTTTGTAAAAGTTAGTTAATTTTTGTAACTTGATTAATTTATATAAAAATTCAACTTAGTTCATCTATATAAAACTTAATTAATTTCTATAAAACTTAGTTAATTTTTATATACCTATTAGATTTCATAAAATTCCGACAGCATCTCTTTTGCGCAGTTAGTGCTTTCCCGCACACCCCAATTCAATATATATTTACATTATCAAAGCAAGATCGGATTCATATCACATATAACAAAATATACTCCATGATAGAATACGTTTAAATGCATAAAAACTTACCTTTTATTAACAATTTTAGCTAGCAGTCTTCCATATAGCAAAGCAACGTTCAATGTACCTACGTATCAAAAGTAAAAGCAATGATTAGGATGAAAAATGTAACAACCCTGATTTTCGATTACTGTTGAAATAATAAAAAATTTAAGTGGAAATTTAAAATTAAAATTGAAAAAAAATTTGCAAACCATTTCAAAGTCAGTTGATAAATAGCTAAGCTATGTTGAAATTCGTTTTTAACTTCACGTGTAGGAACAGATCCAAGTTAATAGCAAAATATGTGAAAACATTTTGGCCTTCACATGAGTATTGGTCCATATTAAAGTAAATGTGAACAAGTGCTGTCATCACTATATATGTAAAAAAAAAGCAAGTTGAAACATTTTTCGGCTGCAACAAAGTTTTAAAAGCAAGATTAAACACCTTGTTGTCACTAAAACATTTAAAGCATAAGTGAACACTTTGCTTTCTCTGCCATCTTCACTATTATATGCAAGTAGACTTTGCAAGTTGCTTTGTCCAACTCATTTTGTATAGGCCATGTACTATTTTTTTCTGAAGCACATTGCCTTAAATGCAAATGTACCTCAAATGTTTTCCAGTACATACTTTATTTGACTTATACATAATTTTGGTGAAAGAAAAGTATGCCTGCATTCTTTCTTTGCTCATTTTTCTTCAGTTGCTCGGTAACAAATTATTAATGGCGGTTCCAAATTCCTGCTCTCTTGTGGATTTTATTGCTAACTGATTTGGAAACGAATTTGAGGTGAGTGCAAACTCACGCTTCTAATTAAACTATATTGCCTATTTTGATATGCTATTTTTGTTGATTATAATGGTTTGCAACTTTTTGTGGTTAAGTTGTTTATATATTTTCATGCGTGCACGTATTGATTTCCAGGCTCTCTTCAGTTTCAATTTATATTTTTCGTGGATGCAAGTTGATGAATTGAAAACAAGTCCCAGATCAATTTATTTTACATTTTTATTGCGTATAGAGGAGTGTCCAAATAGTCTTTAACAAAAATTGTGTTCAGACTCTGGTTTCATTGTGTGCACACATTTTGTACGTGCGTCAATGCGTGCATGAAAATTCATTGGCCAGGTTATTATATTTGCTGAAATTCGTTAAGTGTATTCTTGTAAACATGAAAACTAGGTGCCCAAATATTTTCGTTGTTTCACTTAGTGCTTGTGAATTTTGTTGCCAGGTACTTTGGTTAATTCACTTGTACGTGTACACTAAAAATTCAAGTCCAGGTTGCTTATTTCCTATTATTAAAACTATAACAGCATGACATGCATTACAGAGATGGATACCATAACTCATTCGCACCAATGGTCAATATTTTGTTAAGTAGGTTGGGTAAGTAGCATTGAAAACAAAGTCAAGTTCTAGGTCTTGTTTTATAATTAGTACATGCGTGAAAAACATATGGCCAGGTCAGTGCATATTTTGTCTAAATCTAAGTGTTGTCGAGGCAGTTGATTTTATACTTTTATTAGCATGCATGCATAGTGTAGTAAATTAAAAAATATGGCCCAGGTCAGTAGTGCATTCACTAAAGATGTGTGCAGGTCTTTTATTTTGGAAACTTCACCTTTACGTGAAAAATTGTAGTGTACGCATGTATACGTGAAATCGAAGTGTGCGTGCGTAAAATTAGTGTGTGCGTGCAAATCCAGGTCATTGTACCAGTTATAAAGTGTTGCGTGGTGCCAAGTTTGAATTGCACCAAAGAAAATATAGTCCATTATATTTTATTTAGTTGCATTTTTGAAGTGACCGCATATAATATATAGCCTAGCCATTCTTTGTTTTCATCCCATGCGTGTACATAATATTGTCCAAGCAAAATTTTTGTGTAAGTTGCATTTTCACTAAACATGAGTATTGCAAAGGCTAAGTCCATTTCCAAATTAATGTTTAGGTGACTACTTAAATTTTTAGCGAGTATTATAAGTTGCATTTCAAAAGTTATAGTGTCCAAGCGTTTAAAATAATATAGTTGTGTGTCCAGGTTTGTGCCTTTGTATACTCCATCTTACTTACGTGCATACATATTTATGTAGTGCTAGGCTATTTTCTACCAAATTTTGATGCATGTCCAGGTCATTAAATTGGTTGCCTATTCCTTACATGAGTGCTTTATCACGTCTTGCTTGAAAATGTGTCCAGGCTAGTATACAAAAGTAATGCATGGACCATCAATTTCAATATGTACGTGCAAGTTTAATTGCATGAAAATGTTTTAAAATACGAGTGTTTAATTTTCTTTGTACCGGTGTTTGGCTTTAAAACGTATTTTATTGCCATTATTTTTATAAAGGATTTTTACTCTGGTGCTATAATTTTGAAACGTGTTGTTTTGATGAGATTTTTGACGAATAAAAATTACTGTTGTTTTGACTTCAGTAACTGTCAATTTAAAGTAAATTTTCAAGCGGCTATCCCACAACGCTGATTTGATATCCGTTTTTACGGTGTTTTGTTAAGCACAATTTCTTTGTCGAAATTGCTATAGATGTTGTTGTTTTAATCACGTATTTTAAATTCATTTTAAAATAAAATTATTTCCAAATTTTTTACAGTTTACGCTTTCAAAAGAATGAGGAATCGATTTGAACACTTCAGCAAAACTAAGGACTATGAACCCTTACTTTTACTGATTTGGTTAATTTCGGACTTGTCCATTTGAGAACGTAAAATGTTATTTGTATAAAATACACAATTTTTCCCTTTCATGGAAACGATGAAGAGATTTAAACGATTTAGCAAAAGTGCAGAGTATGGAACCACACTTTTACTAATTCGGTTAATTCCAGACTCGTTAATCGAAATATTTGTTATTGTTTGAAGATTCTGATGATTTTGTTGGGCTTTCGAGCCACTATGCTGGACCTTCGGGTCAATTACCAGTAATAGACCTTCAGGTCATATGTTGGACCTTCGGGTCATTTTTTGGGCGTCAAAAATTATGATGACAGTACTTTGTAGGCTTCAGCCATATGATGATGCACGTGTGTCGTAGCTTAGACTCGCTATATGCTGAGATCGATCCACTTTTACGATGATTTTCTAGTTATCTTATTTTGATTTCTAGATTTCGGTGTAATGCTATTTTGAATTTCAATTATGAATTTGGAAGTTGATTTTGATGATGTTTAGTGGGATTTCTTCCTTTAAATTATGCTGATCACTTATGTTGTTTAGTCTCATCCGAGATTATAATTTTGTGTATAGTCTCATTCGAGATTATAATTTTGTGTATTGCTGTTTTGATTTCAATTGTGAATTTGAGAGTTGAATTTGATGATGTTTAATGAGATTTCCTCATTTAAACTATGCTGATCATTTATGCTGTATAATCTCATTCGAGATTATGATTCATTTGCTTAAGTGTTGTTTATCATGCACTTAATTCCGAGTTTAAATTAGACCGATCCGTTTATTATTTTCTTTTAAATAATACTCGGGTCATACCGAGTTATTTCAAGATAATCGCTATCTCTGATTTAGTGGCTGCTTCGGCTTTTGGGATTTCACCTCCTCTTTTGTTTAGACTTCGAGGTGTTACTTTTGGGTGTATTGACTCTCGTCCCATGTATGTTGATGATATGTATATGTACATTTAGTTCATGTGAGCCATCGATTGTTGTAGTATGTATCCAGACTTATCTTCCGCTATATATCTGATATTTCTGTTCAGATATGATTATACTTATCTGTGTTGTTGTTATTATGAGTTATTCTGAATTTTCCTTAAGCCACCGTAGTTTCGTTTTGGATTTGGATTGAATATATATCTTTGGGAGTAATTTACACAACTTCTATTGATGTAATCAATACTCGTCTAAGGCATAACTTACGGATGGTCGCTTCTAACAAGCCTTATTCTTTGCAATAGCAGACGTTATTCCTTATAATAACCTTGTTATTGTGAACATAGAGGTGTCACACAAAATAATAACCTGCTATGTATAGACGAACTATGCCTTCCTCCAATGACATGTTATATTAAGTAGCATTTTACAACTTAGTTTGCAAACTGAGTTGCATTTGGAACTCAGTTTTTCAAAATTGGAATTGCAATTTGCAACTCATATGAAAATTGGGCTACATTTGCAATTAAGTTTCAAAACTTTTTAAATTCATAATAATAACAATATACTTCAATCAACTTATTATCATATTATTTGACACAAAAAATTTGTTGGCTTTCTGTCACACTCAAACTTCATATATAATCTTGATCCGTGTCCAATTCAGAATAGGAGAATTCAATTGTGAAAGATCCTAAACTTGAACCAATATATTAGAACTTTAGAATCCAGTGCATAGATTTAGTTCTAGATCAGGTAAGCTTCTGAAAATAAAAAGTAGCTACAAACTAACAAAAAAATTAAAACGAATATTAACACACCTTACAAAGTTGAAAAAACAGCATGATCTTACATGAATAAGAGTTATACGACACTGAGATTCTAAACCAGTTATAAAATATTCAAAAAAACATAAACTTGGATACTTGATAACTAATAATTATAAATGCTTCCATTTTCAAAAGCATCGTCATCTACTATATATCAATTCAAAAAACTATCATCTACAAAGGATAAAAAATACAAGAAAAAATTATGCATTCATCCATTAAAAATAGTAAGGAAATGTACACTTACGTCCGAATACAAAGTCATTCGATGAATATTTTGAATCCTTTAAGTTAACAGGTTTCGTGACTGCTACCAAGGATTCAATCTGCAAAAATAAAGGCAATTAAATAAGTACTGTAACATAAATAAATAAAAATATGTTTATCTGTTGGATATGACCACAAAATTTTGATAGATATTGGGTAAGACATTATTCATCGTCTATGTCAACAAAGATTGCATCTAAACCATGGAATTTTCAGATGCTCAAATGTTCTGTTATAGAGTCCTGCGATTTAGAGATTTTATAATGAAGTATGGTTGGAAAAAACTTTAAGATACTAAAACTTCTTCACTGAAAAAAATGCAAAGTAGGTACTAATGATTATAATTACAGAATATGTGCAAGTGGAGGTTTACAAGCTGAAATATATAGGTCAAGCCTAAATATTCATTTCATCATAAACTGAAACCAAGAAAGATTCATTGAATCTGATTACTATGAATATCAGATTACAGTAGGTTGCAAAGTTATGGGATAGCCAAGTACCATTTTACATATATAAAAAAACCTAGTACATTTTCCAAATGAAGGTTGCAAATTAATTTGTTTACAAATATTGTCAACTCAACGATTATATGTAGGCATCATGGACTTAAAAACTGAAACCATGCTTTAGTTTAATACAAGTACAAATTGAGGCATTGCCTTTCATAATTATTTTATAAATTGAAGACGTGTTGCTTTTTTGTTTGTTAAACTTCACCAATTTTAACCGAGCTAAGCTCAATTTTCAAAACCAAGTAAAATGCGAAATGGGCTAGATCATGGTACTAAATGGTCTTACAAAAGTGAAATGTATTTGTCATTACCTAAATTTCAAATATGTTATGACTTTTGTTAAAATAAAGTGTGCTAGTTGGTCATGCAATAATCTAAACAAAATCGATAATGGCAGTCGAAGTTTTTAGATCTCTGTAATTGCGCTAGAACTAATAATGTAACAGAGCTACTGAATTAAGCAGCACATGAGTCAACAATTATACACAAAAACAAATATAACATAAAAAACAGGAACATGTGAAATTGATGGCCTAAATAATAGATTTCGACACCGTAAAAATCAGTCATTTTACTTCTTTTTTTTCAAATGCTTTGAGATTACTTATATGCATTTCTAAACATTATCTAGTTGTCAAAAAAAGTAATCCAAATCTTCATTTGGAAAAACTTTCTAGTTATAAAGAGAATTTTTTTTTCAAATTCTATGTTAAACAAAATTTATTCAAAGCAACATCAGTTTGTCGTGAATGAGTCCTAAATTTTACAACTATTTTGATTTTAGGAATTCACAATGTTATTTTTAAAATAACAAGAACATAAAAAAACACCTAATGGAGGTGTCACCGTTCTACTCTATCTTTCTTATGTAATTCTCATTCGTAAGGTATTTTTCACATTCTTGCTTTCATCACTTGTCATTCAGGTACTTGTATCTGTAAACCAACTCCACTTTGTCATTCTGAAGGGCTCACCTCTTTCCTGCAATCCACTCCCATTAATATTTTAGACGGTTCATTTAAACAGCCAAACTTTTTTTACCATTCCACGATGAGTTAAGATAGGATTCATTTAATAGATACATTGTGAACATATTGTTATTTTAATTAAACCCAAAACCGTGTATTTCCTGAATGAACAATTCTAATGACAAAAATGAATTTATTGCTACCTTGTTACACTGCGTTCCTAATATAGTTATTCAGATATAATGCTCGTAGTTATAATAACATTTAGACATACTACTCGAAGTTCCTCCCTTGTAATAGCCATACCCTGTAGGTTAAATTTATTGTTCAATTGCAATTGTGACCAGCATTAAATTTTTAAATTACAAAGTGATTCATTTTCTAAATAAATAATTAGGCATGTTATATTTTGTCATATGAGGAGATTGTTATAAGATGTACAAAACTAAAAACCAAAGAAAGTCAACGTTAACATATGATTATTTAAACTAGAAGACTTAAACTAGTAGATATTGACCTTATTATGTAATTTAAATGTACTGAGACCTGTGTAGTTAATGCCCCGCTATTACCCCGCTACAACCCCGCTATATCTCATAGTGGATTTCTACCGCTACGATTTTTCCATATAGCCCCATAATATATCCTTTCCGCTTTAATCTCGTTATGAAACTAATTTATTTGATATAATTTTTAATATATTTTTAGAAATGAAAATACTCTAATATTCTACCAAATTCAATTATGTTATATAACAATTTTTCGTTTATTTAAAGTATATTCGCACATGTTTTTATTCAAAATTATTTATGTATTATTTATAATTCAATTGAATGATAATTTTTCATATAATTACCATTTATATATTTGTAAAAACATTAAGTACGAGTTTTGTATGCTATTTTAGAGCCATCCGCTATATCCCGCTATATCCTCGCTGTATCTCCGCTATGACTTTTTGCACCTCCACCGTTTTGAATCTACTGAGCGCATTAACTGCACAGATTGAGACGAAAATATACTTGAACACTACACTTCAGCAGGCTTATAGAAGTGATGGTAGCTTTGAAATACATTAAACTTCCCAAATTTTGGCTAAAACATCAGCACATGATAAAGTAAGAGGAATTCAGAATCTAAAATATCCCTACAGTCATGAAAGAGTACATAAGAATCTTAAACCTTGTTTCAAGTTATACCAGAACAATGAAGTCATGAAAGTGGATCCTCGATAGTGCTGCTGATAGTGTGGTCTCTACATACGCTGCTGATTCAACACTTAAATTTTTGCAGGTGAAGATATAAAAGCAAGAGTGAAAGAAATTTTTCCTATTTTGCAAGCGATTTAAGTGAAGATAAAAAACCGGAGTGCTCATTACAGTAACTGTTTCCTGGGGAATTGTCCGAGAAATTTAGTACTCGGCCTCCCCTATCGGTCGGTCAAGTTGGAGCGTTCGGAAGCACAACACGTCCGGCATCCAAGAACCACTCGACGTCCAAGCTCAGGAGGTGTCTATGGAACGTTCGACATCAATGAGCGTTCGGCACGTTAAGACCGTTCGGCAAGAGCGCATTGCTCGGCATCATAAGACCGTTCGGCAAGAGCGTATCGCTCGGCATCATAAGATCGTTCGGCATTGAATAGCGCTCGGCACCTAGAAGCGTCCGGCATTGAGAAACGTTCGGTTTTGAATACCGTTCGGCCAAAGAAGAGCACTCGGCATTGAATAGCGCTCAGCGTCAAGCGCCTCGTTCAGCATCCAGACCATTCGGCATCATACCATTTGCCACATCAAGGAACGTTTGGTACCCATGAAGGTTCGGCATCCGATAGACGTTCAACATGAGTCTCGTTCGGCCTCCCAAGACGTCCGGTGATCAAAGATGGTTCGACATTCTCCTCAGCACGTTCGGCTTCAATTGTTGCTCGGCTTACCCTTCCCACACAATGAATGTATCGTTCGGCGTAAAGAGGATGGTTCGGCATTCGACCAATCGGCCTGTTCGGTTCGGCACACAGGGCTTGTCCCATTTGGACCAAGATATTCAGATACCTGGCCCATCAGGAAAGTCCAACCCACCTTCACCTATAAATAGAGGGGCAGGGGCACAGAAAAAAGGGAGAGATTTCAGAGAACGCTGGTGAAACTCTGCCATTTTCAAGACTCCTTCCAAACCTTGTTTCTTTGTATCTTGCAACTGTATTCTAGTACTTAGAAATGGATTGTATCTGTAATCAAGCATCAATGAAAATAATAAAGATCAACTTCAAAGTGGGCGTAGGCTACTACGCCGAACCACTATAAATTTGGTGTTCTTGCTTTCTGCATTTGAATTTACATTCTATTCTCCGTTTTAATTTACTTTCTTCATAAATCTCTCTATACAATCTTTCTAAGGGTGTTAGTGACCAATTTTGGTGCTAACATTTTGGTGCTTTCACTGAGAACTTGAATTCTCATGCTATTATGATCTACTTTGCAGCTACTGGATTGCATAAATCCCCCGAAGGAGATCCATAATCATTTATAAGGCATCTGTTGATTCTACTCAGAGTTACAACCAACAACTCTACCATGGGAAGACCACGAACTAGATCAGCCTCTCAAAATGCAGATGCCCACGAAACCGCTAGTGTGCAACAACTGGGAACTAGCAATCAGCAAGCGATTCGAGGCGCATGGCCCTCCAACCAAAACCAAGCGGAAGTTGTTTCCCGAGCAGATTTCAATGACTTAATAAGAGAGCTTAAGGAAAGTAGAAGGCAACTTGCTGAGAAAATGCAAGCCAACGCTAACCTCATGACTCAGCTTACTGAGCAGCAGCATCAGAATGCTGGAGGTAGCCCCGTCCCTTACTCTGAAGATGATAGTTCGACTTCAGCTGATGAACCTCCTAGGCGTAGACGCCGTAAGAATAAAGATGCACAAGCGGGTGCCACTGATTGATCTACTAGAAATCAAGCCCATGAAGAGACCGGATGCCCGAATCTCTAAGACCCAAATTAGGCGGGACATCATCCCGCACGGTCCCGTGGAACGGAACCCAACCTTCCATCCTCTATACAAACTCCAGACTTAACGCTATAGTCAGGCAGTTGATGAGAGAAAACCAAGGCTTGACCAATGAAGATTGGGGAGTGACCAGAAGCCATACCCCCTTTTCGGATGATATCCTGCAGGCTAAGTACCCCAAGAAGTTCAATATGCCGACTATCCCAGCCTTTGAGGGGAAGATTGATCCCAGGCAACATGCGATGAGGTATGGATGGATGATGGATTCTGCAAGAGCCAATGATGCGACCAAGTGTAGGTGCTTCCCAATCACTTTGTCTGGTATTGCCAGCATGTGGTTTACTCGACTCCCACCTTGATCTATGTCCATCTTTGACGAATTAGCAACAAAATTCATAGAATAATTCAGGATACACACCGCTCTTCCGAAGGACGTAATGTCCTTATCAAGCGTAATCCAAGCTTCGGGAGAGTCATTAAAAGCATACTTGCAAAGGTTTCATGTTGCTGCTACCGAGGTGAGCAATCCTAACGACCACACGATTCTGATGGCAGTAATGCATGGAGTGGATCCGAATTCTGAGTTTGGAGATTGGTTGGCGGGGAAGCCCCCAGCTACGCTGGAACGTTTTTATTCGAAAGCTCATCACTTCATAAGAAGGGAGGAAGCTCGGTGGACAAGGCGAGACAAGGCATCAGGGCCCGTTCAAGAGTCTGTGAAAAGTAACGTCACCGTGAAACAAACCAGAGATAATTCTGGAAAAACTCAAGTTAACATCCAAAGCAAGCCCGGGCAGTCTAAAGGATTCGGCGGTGGAAATCCTGGAAAGGAAAAAAAACAGGGAAGTGGAAATCAAGGATCCCAACATACAATGAATACACCCCGTTGAACGCATCCCTTGAAAAAATCTATCAACCTGCAACACTTTCCAATATAGAAAGCCACGTCCAAAGGAATCGACGGAAGAACAGAAGCAGGCCTGGAAGTATTGCCGCTTTCACGAGTCTTATGGGCACAACATGGAGGAGTGCAGACACCTCCATGATGCTATGGAAAAGCTGATGAGACAGAAAAAGCTGAAGGAATTTATCAAAGACCCACAGGATGGGAGGCAAGAAACATCGGACCCCGGACGTGGGCCGGCCCCACACCAACCAGAACAACCTACTCGAACTGTGGGCAGATTAGTTAATAACACAATTGCTAGCGGGCCTCATCCTGCAGATAAGAATTGGCAGGAGATGGATCGATATGCTAACTCTTTAAGACATGCGGAGTATGAGTGTTATTCGAATGTGGAGGATGGGACTCCTGCAAAGCAGCAACGCACGATGAATGATGATATCGTATTCAGGAGCCGAGATGCGGACAAGATAGAAGCCCCTACCATTAACCCGATGGTCATATCTGCGACAATCGGGCCGACGTATGTGAAGAGAATTCTACTTGATTGTGGAAATTCCGTTAACATCATCTTCAAGAAGGCATATGACCAAATGAAACTGGAAGCTAAGGATTTGAAACCATCCAGTGAGAATCCATGGCTTTAACGGCACAGCAACGGATGCAGTGGGATATGTGGAGTTACCAGTTGAATTAGGGCAGGGCGAGCGTAGGAGGGCACGAATCCTACCACTCATAGTGTTGGACGTTGACTCTCTATATAACGTATTTCTTGGGCGTCCCGCCTTGGCAGAATTTAGGGCAGCATTGGCCCCTTGGTGTCTGACATTAAAATTTCCCACAGACAGCGGTGTTGGAGTGGTGCACGGCGATCAGGCGACCTGACGTGCCTATTATGTGGCTGAGCTGAGAGAGGCTCAGTGTAGAGAGAAAGGAAAGATTGCGGACCGCTCCGTCCGCAGCCGAAATGCTGATGATTGACAAGTAGCGCCCGAGCCCTGGCTCGGGTTCTCGGATCTATAGGGACATAGATCCGAGAGACGATGATGGGGAACCCAAGGAAACCAATGCAGCACCGGCTGAACTCACATTGACTTCCCAGTTAGCCAGAGCGACCCATCACGAGTCCTTAAAATTGGATCGCAACTCGACCCTTTGGTCGCTGAGAACCTTATTGATTTCCTCTGAGCGAATCTTGATGTTTTCGCCCGGACACATTCTGATATGTGCGGGATTTCTCCTGCGATCGCAAGTCATATATTGAACATAGACCCGAAACATGTACCTGTGAAACAAAAAAGGAGAGGCATGGACCCGGAGAGGTTTGCGGCTCTCAAAGAGGAGGTGGACAAGCTCAAAGCCAACGGGTTCGTCCGCGACGTCCTCTACCCTGAATGGGTATCTCACCCGGTGCTAGTGAAGAAAGCGAATGAAAAATGGAGGACCTGTGTTATTATTCTGATTTAAACAAAGCGTTCCCTAAGGATAGTTTCTCCTTGCCTAGGATTGACCAGCTGGTCGACTCAACTGCCGGACATGAGTTATTATCATTTATGGATGCGTATTGAGGATATAATCAAATCCCAATGCACCTCCCAGACCAAGAACACACCAATATTGTCACGAACATGGGATTGTATTGCTATGTAGTAATGCCATTTGGATTGAAGAACGCAGGAGTGACTTATCAGCGTCTGGTGAATCGAATGTTCAAAGATCAAATTGGTAAAACAATGGAAGTCTATGTGGAGACATGCTCGTGAAGTCACGGTAGTCAAACGACCACATCCGAGACCTAGCGGAAATGTTTGACATACTCAGGCATTATGGAATGAAGATCAATCCATTGAAGCTTTTATTCGGCGTAGTGTCAGGGAAGTTTTTAGGATTCATTGTGAATGCCCGGGGAATCGAGGCTAACCCAGAGATGATCTAGGCTACCCGAGATATACGAGTACCCAGAACCATAAAGCAGGTGCAAAGCCTGAATGGAAAAGTGGCTGCGCTAAGTTGATTCATATCTTGAGCTACAGACAAGTGTATTCCCTTCTTTTACATTACAAAGAAAGGAAAGAGAAACTTCGAATGGACATCCGACTTGAGGAAGCATTCCAGGCTCTGGTAAGGCACTTGAAAAGTCCCCATGTACTGTCCAAGCCGACAGATCATGAAATGTTGTATGTATACTTGGTGGTATCCCAGCACACTATCAGTACATCCCTGGTCCGCGAGGAAGACCGGATTCAAAAGCCGGTTTACTATGTCAGTAAGCGCTTGACATGGGCGGAAAGAAATTATCCAAAGATTGAGAAACTAGCCTATTGCTTGGTGATTGCATCACACAAGCTTCTCCCCTGCTTTCAGGCACACTCAATCGGTGTCTACACAGACTAACCCTTGCGACAGATACTCCAACGACCGGAAACTTCCGGAAGAGTGCTGAAGTGGAATATTGAGTTAAGTCAGTTCGATATTACCTATTTGCCGCGAAGGGACATACAAGGACAAGCACTAGTTGACTTCATTGCTGAATTCACTATGCCATATGAACCGAGTAGTCACAGTATCATACCTCCGTTCGATGGAAGATGTACACCGATGGTGCATGTAACGACCGTCGCTCGGGGTCTAGTGTAGTCCTTGTGACTCCGGAAGACCGATCAATTTGCTACGCTTTGAAGCTTGAGTTCGCAGCAACAAATAACGAAGCCGAGTATGGAGCATTGATTTTTGTCCTGAGACTTGTTAACGAACTGGGAGTGAAGTCAATGGAAATCTTCTATGACTCGCAACTGGTAGTATGTCAGGTGCGAGGAGACTATCAAGCGAAGGGACAGAGACTGGCTCCCTACCTTGCCCGTGTTCAAGAGCTGCGGGCGAATCTGGAATATTACGACATTTCGCATGTCCCGCGCGAACAAAATAGAGAAGCCGATTCGTTGGCAAAATTCGCAAGCACTGGCGATACACAGCAAATAGGATTATTCCCTGTTGAGACCCTCTGTGCCCCGAGTATGTTGAATATGCGCTTATATGATTTTTGTTTGATGATAATAAACATATATATATTCATTTAAATGTATTTGGTAATGTACTATTTTATTTTTCATAGATTAAATAAATATTTGTTGAATAAAATAAATTACACAGAATTTGAATTCAAACAGAATAAGTTACACAGAATTTGAATTCAAACAGAAATTTTATTCAAACAAATATTTATTACATGTTTGAATAGCACAAATTCAAGCTCTCACTATACATATACAATTTTGATTCTAAATACATCACAATTTCATATTTACATTTAACCTCACTACATATCACTCACACTCGTATTTTATCTTCAACTTCATTCCAGTTAGAATCCAGCAACTGAGCAATCTGCAAAAATATTCACTAACGCAGTAAAATTGAAAAAGAAATATTTTTGCAATATAAAATGAAATATGATTTTTGAAAATATGATTTGCCTCAGTTATTTGGGTTGTTCGTCATTATTTAAATTTGAATTCATCATACACGAACAGCTTGTGACATACACAGTGTATCACTGTATATGCCACAAGGCCGTGCACACCGAAATATACACTTGATCGATTTACAGGGACAGATGAGCACAAGGTCAAACCCAAATAAGAAGACGGGTTCAACTCAGGTGCAACATAAATAAAATCTCGACTTCAGCACAAGGTCAAACCCGAGTTGTGAAACTGGATTCAACACGGGTGAAAATGGCCAAAACTCAAGAATCAAGTGTCGACTAGTCCAATATAAACAAGAACCAGAGACTACAAATAAACTGCATCAAAGCACAAATATTTGGAATAATACAACATGACAATGTAGACACAAATGAACTCACATGGACAACATGTCATGAATGAACTAGCAAAGGCTAGCCACCAACATAACAGCAACACCAACCAGAAAAGGAGCAAACCAAATATGCAGTGCATACTCAAGTACACGAGTGACACAAGTGTTACAAGACACAGTGCATATATGAAGTACACAAATGCAACACCAAGCAATGTTCAAATGGTCGACTAATAAACATCATATATACATGTGCATTGAAGACCAGGGATTATGCAACATGGCAGTAAGCAGTGCTCAGTGATCAAACTAAAACAGTCGAAGTCAGGAAATGCTCAAGACCAAGTATAAGACTTGAATGGACAGAGACAATAACAATGAACAAAGATGGCCAAAAACAGTGCAACAGGACCAGTGAACAACCAGTCTTCAAACCATGGAACAGCAAGGTGAACGAACAAACAAGACCAGGCAATTATTCATTCGAGTTCAGGCAACAAAACAGAGTTTCAAAAATGCATGAACCAAGTAAAAAGCAAAGCATATACAGGAATGCACCAGAGTGTAGGCAACAGGGCTAAAGCAAGTCAAGATCAACAACGTGACGACCAAGGAGTTGAAATCAATGCCGTGGGATTCAAGCAACAAAAAATATACGTTTTTGAACAAGTCACAATCATCTCAAACGTCCAAGCATGATCAAGCGGCGGTACAAAGGATTTGACGAATTCAAATAAATAAATATACGACGTAAATTTAGAAGGTCGAATCCTATAAATAGGAATCAACATCATTGGCAATATCAATCAATCAAGTTAAAGGATTAAAACCCCAATCATCATCATCGGCAATTCAAAAGCTTCGGGTTCAAGCAAGTCAAAACCAGCAAAGCAAAAGGAGTAAAGTACATACCGAAATCGTGGACAATTAACTCGACCAAATTGAGGTAGCTGCGAACAAAATAATCGAACGAAGAAAGGAATCGAAGCTTCTGAAATCATTTTGACAGAGCGGCGCTTCAATTTCAGAAAAGCCCTAATTTCACAAAGAGGAACGAACGAGAGAACGGCCGCCATTTTCCCAAAGGAAGAAAAAGGATCGGGTCGAAATAATAAAAGGGGCCGGCCATTA
Organism: Allium cepa; assembly: GCA_030765085.1. NCBI lineage: Eukaryota > Viridiplantae > Streptophyta > Magnoliopsida > Asparagales > Amaryllidaceae > Allium > Allium cepa. Next base: position 863,009,989 of record CM060934.1, on the reverse strand, counting down.
AGTTTTAGGGTCTTTAGTTTTAAAATAAGGGTTTTAGTTTTTTAAAATAAGGGCTTTAGTTTTAAAATAAGGGTTTTATCTTATTATTTGTTTTTAAATTTGTTTTTAATTTTAAATCACTTTTCAAACCGTCGTATTGGCTAGTCGTCTGACTAGGGAACAAGCTACGTGGCGTAGCTTGAGAATTCGCAACTCAGTGGCTGAGTTGTGGCAGGGTTTTGAGCGTAGAGTTAGGTTAGTCAGTAGCGGGTGTCGCGAGTTTACGTGTGTAAGCGTGTGACTATCTAATTTCTAGTAGAAACCTTGGGGGTAGCACATAGGCAGCTTTTTGCCGAAGCTGGGTAAATTCTGTGTCGCTCTATTTCTGCATTTATTATTCTGCTTTTATCTGTGATGCTACTATTCTGTGATCTGTGTTGAAATTATTTTATAAGCTTCCGCAATTAATTTTTATAATTAATACTATCACCCTATTCACCACCCCCTCTAGGGTGAAATCGATCCTACAGAGTATAGAGATGATAGAGATAGATCTCGTTTTGGAAACCGAAACTGAGAAGGAATCATGGTTGACCCCGATCAAACAGTACTTGCTACAAGGGGATTTATCTGAAAAGAGAAACGAAAGACGCCAAGTCCTTTGTAAGGCTTCGCGTTATGTAATACATGACGGTATATTGTATCGGAGGGGATTCTCGACCCCCTTATTCCGATGCGTGGCCCATGATGAGATAAAACGAGTATTAAAGGAAGTCCATGAGAGAGAGTGCAGTGGCCACACTGGGGGGCAAACGTTAGCAAAGAAAATCCTCCATTACGGATATTATTGCTGACTGTCATTCGGGATGCTACAGACTATGTGAGAAAATGTGACAAATGCCAAATATATGCAAAAATCCCGAGAGCTCCGCCAACGGAACTCACAAAAATGGTTAGTCCCTGGCCATTTGCGATGTGGGGGATCGACCTAGTAGGCACCCTTATCCAAAGGTGGAGAGAAATATGCAATAGTTGCAGTCGACTACTTTACCAAATGGGCAGAAGCAGAGCCTCTGGCTACGATAACTGCCAAGAAGGTTATTAATTTCGTCATACGAAATATCATATGCCATTTTGGCCTTCCACGGACCATCGTCACGGACAATGGAACTCAATTCGAGAGCAAGGAGTTCAAAGAATTTTGCTAAAAATATGGCATTGAGAAGAAATTTGCAGCAGTTGCTCATCCAAAGACGAATGGAAAGGTAGAAGTCGTACACAAAATAATCAAGTCCATATTGAAAAAAGTCTGGAAAAGGCTAGAGGCGCGTGGGTGGATAAACTTCCAACAGCACTTTGGGCCTACAGGACCACCCACAAAACCGCGAGTGGCCACACTTCGTTCGCATTGGCATATGGCACGGAAGCTGTCATACCCATGGAACTTGAGGTCCCATCACATCAGGTAAGTTATTACGACCCCGAGTCGAACCAGAATCTCTTATTGGAATCGTTGGACCTCATTGGCATATAGATATAGAGTCGCTAAATATTATAATGAGAAGGTCCGACCATGAACTCTTAATGTGGGAGACCTCGTTTTGAAACGAGTTTTCCCGATCCCGTCTCATATGAATCCCGCATGGGAAGGTCCATATGTCATCGAACGGAAGCTTGGAGAAGGAACTTTCAAGCTAGCTACCGTCGATGGTGCGACGCTCCCCCGAGCATGGAACAGCGAGCACTTGCGGCGTTATTATACCTAGTCCATTTCTTTCATGTATTAGTCGCACTCATTTCCAGTATGTTTTATTTCTAATTCTTGGCATGTAATAAGGCAATTTGACTTGCTCTCATTAATAAAGCCTTGAAGCCTTCTTTTCCATGAACTACTAATGTCTCTACAAATGATGATCCTGTGACGGGCAAATAAAATCATGTTATTCCGGCTAACGTACGAATGCGCACGGATATTTTAAAATCTCCAAGTCCCCGGAATGCGGACTGGAGTACTCCAAGTCCCCAGAGCGCGGACTCGAGTATAAACGATTTAAAATCTCCAAGTCCCCGGAGTGTGGACTGGAGTACTCCAAGTCCCCGGAGTGCGGACTCGAGTATAAACGACTTAAAATCTCCAAGTCCCCGGAGTGCGGACTCGAGTATAAACGACTTAAAATCTCCAAGTCCCCGGAGTGCGGACTAGAGTACTCTAAGTTCCCGAAGCGTGGACTCGATTATAAACGATTTAAAATCTCCAAGTCCCCGGAGTGCGGACTGGAGTACTCTAAGTCCCTGGAACATGGACTCGAGTATAAACGACTTAAAATCTCCAACTCCCCAGAGTGCGGACTGGAGTACTCTAAGTCCCCGGAGCGTGGACTCGAGTATAAACGATTTAAAATCTCCAAGTACCCGGAGTGCGGATTGGAGTACTCTAAGTCCCCGGAGCATGGACTCGAGTATAAATGACTTAAAATCTCCAAGTCCCAGGAGTGCGGACTGGAGTACTCTAAGACCCCGGAGCGTGGACTCGAGTATAAACGACTTAAAATTTCCAAGTCCCCGGAGTGCGGAATGGAGTACTCTAAGTCCCCGGAGCGCGGACTCGAGTATAAACGATTTAAAAACTCCAAGTCCCCGGAGTGCGTACTGGAGTACTTTAAGTCCCCGGAGCGTGGACTCGAGTATAAACGATTTAAAATCTCCAAGTCCCGGGAGTGCGGATTGGAGTACTCTGAGTCCCCAGAGCATGGACTCGAGTATAAACGACTTAAAATCTCCAAGTCCCCGGAGTGCGGACTGGAGTACTCTAAGTCTCCAGAGCGTGGACTCGAGTATAAACGACTTAAAATCTCCAAGTCCCCGGAGTGCGGACTGGAGTACTCTAAGTCCCCGAAGCATGGACTCGAGTATAAACGACTTAAAATCTCCAAGTCCCCGGAGTGCGGACTGGAGTACTCTAAGTCCCTGAAGCACGGACTCGAATATAAACGACTCAAAGTCTCCAAGTCCTCAGAGTGCAGAATGGAGTACGCTAAGTGACCAGAGCGAGGACTCGAGTATAAACAATTTAAATCTCCAAGTCCCCGGAGTGCGGACCGGAATACTCAAAGTCCCCAGAGCGCGGGCTCGAATATAAATGATTTAAATGACCAGGTCCGCTGAAGACGGACTAGATATAAATGACTTGAAGACATAGAGCCTTCAGCGTGCGTACTAGAAAATGCTTTAAGTGCTTGGGGTGCGGAAGAAAAAAACAGATGGTTCTCAAAAAAATTTCGAGCTATATGAAGATGAACCAAGAAATCCATGTTATTCAAAACAACACGGATGCAAGTCACAATCACACAGAAAAACTGAATAATAAGAATCTTTTGAAAAGACAGAAAAGGAAACTAATCTTTATTCAGGAAAAGTTTTCTGCTACAAACACTCCAAATCTCGGAGTCGACAGTCTATCAACAAAAATTACAAAAAAAAATTATTACATGACTTAGATTAACTCTCGTTGGACGGGGATAGTGATCACTTCTTGTGCTTCTTCTTCTTCCTCCCAGACAACTCCTCCCCAGAGAGTTTACCCTTGGGATCCATCCTTGATGGAGGGGTAACAACTGAAGAAGCAGGGGGGACATCCACGGGCTTGGACCCGCCGGGAAGAATCATCTTCAACGATTTGGTCAAGGGATCGTCCGGATCCACAGTTTGAGGCTCGACCTTAATCTTGGTCGTCTCTGCTTTCTCTTTCTCAAGCCTCTCCTTCATGCAAAGCTCAGATATGTGCTCCGAGACGCTTGTAATTTCAACTTCATAACTCCCGTCGATGGGAGAAGAAGCCTCAGATCTATCTTCATCAAGCGCTCCGATCACTTGGGCATCTGGATTGGGAGCCTCTCCAGCATGTGGGGCCTCACTAGTTTCTTTCTCCGCCTCCTTGGCGACATCGCTCCTCGGAGTGGGTTCAGGATCGGAACGACCTGAATAAAATCACGAAAAGCAAGTATCAGAATGCGACAGCTTTCAAGGAAACACATGGGATGTTAAAGCAAAAGAATTGCCTACCAGATTCAGGCTGATTTCCAGCCGTCACGGGGGTCTCACCCTCCGGGATGGGAGACAAAACATGAACACCCAGGCCGGAAGCTTCCGGGTCATAGCCAATGTGCTGTTCAAGAGGATCAAGTATCGGCCGATCGACCGATCGAATAGGCACATGAGCTGGAGGTGCAGCCCCGGATGGACCAGTAATAACTTCTTTCCCTTTCCTTGAAGGGGAACTTTTGCCATATATAGCTTTAGCGGCGGACAAGTCCGAAGGCTCGTTTCCCCTGAGATATTCTTTTATCAATTCCCCCTCATCGATATCTTCAGCCCCGTCCTCGGCCTTCCTGATTTCTATCAATGCCTCCCATGCCTCGGCTAGAGATTCAAGATAACCCTCGCCCAAGAAAGTCAAGTCATGATGCATGAGAACGCGGGCGTGAATTCAGCAATTAGTGGGTCAAACATGCTCTTGACCTCCTCCCTGCCTTCTTCTGTAGCCGCCTCGAGACGCGAGTCAGTATCGATGGACGCAATCCTTTCACCCTCTTCACGGGCCTCCCTCTTTAACGCCTCAACCCTGGAAAGCTCGCCCTCAAGTTTTTCTTTCAAAAGCCGAGTGGAAATGATCTCGTCATAGTATCGTTGTGACTCCTCTTGGGCGTCCGTTTTCTCTTCGCTCTCCCTGCGAAGCTGCTCCTCAAGTTTCTTGACTCGGAGGCTGAGCGTATCCCTCTCCTTTTGAACGGAATCCTTCTCTAGAGCCAAAGGGCCACACCGTTGAATCGCCTCATCAAGTTCTCTCTTATGAGTTGACTCCAGACGAGTAACGGCCTCAGCAGTGTCATTAGCTCTCTGACGGGAAACCTCTAGCTCAGACCTGTAAGTGGCCATTTCCTCGTCCTGAGCTTTAATGATATCCTTGTCATGGATAGCCTTAAGCATCAGGAGGTCGATTTCCTGCTGGCGCTCCATGGAAACTTCAGAAAGTTTTTCGGCTAGGTGAACGAACGCGTCATGTTGAACGTAGACGTCGTTTGTACAGGCAAAGGTGCTCTGTTTAGCATGTCCAGGAATAGGATGAATAGCCGGAAGGAATTTCAGACCATCGAAGCAGATCTTTGGGAATTTATCTTCAATCTCGGCCAGCCTCTCCAGCACTGACGGGTCCGTTGAAGGTGCGGGAGGAGACGGCTTTGAAAGTTCGCCCCTCCTGTAGGAATCTCGGGACTGACGAGTGGAAGAAGAATCAGAGCGTTGGTCCCGGGGAGCATCAGGTTGTGACCTTTTATGGCCGCGCTTGTCTCTACTTTGCTCTACGTGAGAAGATGTGTCCTGGTGGTATTTTGGTTGGTAATGAGTTTTCCTCAAGATGACGATTCCCGAGAATGAAAATCATTGTCGCCGTCACCTTCCCTATCTCAGCATCTTTCGGAACCCGAGTCTCGCCCGAAATGATGAAGAACCGACGAACCGCGAAGGCGATCGAATCCATGTGAACGCCTCATACCACCTGTACAGAATTCAAATAACGGCGAATTAGCAAAGAGTAGTGCAACGACAAAAATCTAAGCGAAAATTGGAGTGCAAGTATTCGTGTGTGTCCTAGTGTTTCCTCCCAATGGACCAGTCGCTTTGCTAATAGGAGTCTTCTCTCCCTGACTCTGGGTCGGAGCGCCCACGTCGCCTCTGATGGGAAAATGAAGTTTGAATACCTTCGGATCGTCAAAGTCATAATTGAGCAGATCGTCCGGAATGGATAGGTTCGATAAGCCCTTTAAAGAGCTCTTTACGTGCTGTGAAGAAGTCTCTTTCTCCGTCGGGATAAGCGTAACCTTCGAAGTTCCGCCGACCTTCTCCTTTTTGATTTTGTACATCAAAATCTTTTTCCTCTTTGAAGGGGAAGATGACGTTTCAATGTCATGCACTTCGACCGGCGGATACTGAGTAACACCCACTTTCTCACCTTGTGTTTCAGGAGCTTCGCTCTCTTTAAGCTCTCCCTCTTCCTGTTCATCGGGGGTGTGGCGTGATGACGATTCGGCTAATTTTTTCCCTTTACCGTATGCGGGCTTGGGAATGGAGACGCCCTCAGGAAGGCTTACCCGACGACCTTCCGCTAATAGTCCGAACCTTGACAGTGACTCATTTGAAATGAGAGTTCGGATGTCTCGTTCTTCCACGGGAAGGGCTCTAATAGCTTCAACAGCCTCAGAATAACCGCGGCCGTCGGGGAGTGGATTGATATCTGAAAAGAGGAAACAAGAATTAGAAAAAACGTAGCCTCGGTCACAACATGCGCATCGTTCCAAGAAAAAGATTTTCTTCCTTCAACCCATCTCCTCGCGAAACCAGGAGGGAAACGCACATAGAACCATTCCTGTTTGTACAAGGCAAATTTTCTCCACGCCCCGGTCAAAATTTGGTATTTGTGGTGCGGCTCGAGGAACACAAAGGAGGGGGCTATCTCTCCGCTTCTTGATCATATAAATATATCTGATGTCGCCAGGGGTTAGAGGCCTAGAAAAGACGGTCGTGAAGAGGAGGTATGTCCCATAAATGAATGCGTGGCCATTCAGGTGCAGCTGCGAGGGGGCGACGTCCATGAATTGCAACACGTCCCGAAGAAATAGATTGAATGGAGGCACGCTTCCCACCCAGCACATAAACTTATTACAGGCAGTATATCCAACTGGGGGTAGGTGTGGGCGATCGTGCCCCGACGGAACCAACACGTCGGCGAAAGGAATTCCATGGATAGAGCATATTCGCCGGAGCGTGACTTCGTTAATCTTCGAAGCCTGTGAATCGATCGATTATCCAAAAGAATCGATGCGTCCAGGGCATCAAGGGCTAAGTCATGAGCGGGAGACGTCGACGGGTTTGAAACATCTACATCCCCTTGTTTGGAAGACGGCCCGGGCCTATCTGAGATAGTGGCGGAGCTAGATTTTTTAGACATCTTCAATAAATAGAGAATCTAGCAAAACACATGTGTGAACTATACTTGAAAAATGATCGACGTTAGAATTAACAACACAAATATTCCCCTCACGTGGTGTGTGAACTAGTGCAATTAATCGTGTATAAGCGTTGAAAATTTGAAAGTCACGAGGTTGCTGATATAAAATTAAGCCTCAAATCATCGCCTTCGAAGACCGTCATCGCTGACCGTCTCCAAAAGCCTGCCTTATGGCGATTACAGTTCTAGATTCAGAGAACGTTAAAAGAAGCTGTCTGGTTATGTCGATTTAAGTCCGGGTTTATGTCTACTGAAGCTAGGAAGTAATCATTCTGGATCAGTTCGATATGCTGATATGCGAGAGTCCTTGTCCTTGTTTGGTTATATGATTAGGCAAGGTAGTTTAAGTGTTTGGCCTAAGCTAGAAGATGGTTCGGCTTTCAACATGGCTCGGCCTAAAGGTTGTTCGGCCAAATTATCGTCCGGCCAAAATATCGTTCAGCTTAACTGCCGTTCGGCCAAGCTATCATTCGATGAAACTACTGTTCGGCCTAATACTTGTTCGGCAAAATTCTCGTTCGGCCTGACTATCGCTCGAACTAGTTAGAGCCCGACAAAGTGACGTTCGGCCAAAATTCCATTCGGTTGAGACAACACTCAGTATCCTCCCCGCTAACTCATGCTTCCTCCCAAACCTTCCCTCCCACCGTTCGGCACGTGGTGAGTCACACCGAACCAGAATTATGCCGAGCCTTAACGTTCGGCACTGCGCTCTTGACTATAGTTCCATTCCTTTCCTCCATACACGCGAACGACAAGAATAGGTAACTCAACGAGTCACCCAGATCATGTCGTTTGGCATCCTAACCACCTCCAACACTTCCTCTATTCTTTCCCTTCTCCCAGTTTTTGTTCGGCACGAAAGAGCTAGGCCGAACTACAACGCATCACCCAGCAACTCCAACGTGAGATCACCCCTGGTCATTATTCCTCACCTCACAGCCCCAACGATATCCTAACATAGGTTCGCTTCCTCCATCCACGTGACCCTCTCGGCTACGGTTCTAGTGTGCAAACCTAACCTCTTATTGAAACTATTTAATCATGGAAAGGATTTAGATAGAAGGGATAATACCTAGTCGGTAGGTCGAAGTTGGGATAGGATTGATTTGGTTTTCTAGTGTCCGATTAACAGGCAAGGATTGCAAGTTCTTGAGGAATAACAGAAATAAAAGTGGAAAAGAAGGGAGAAGGAGGACGCCATATTTTATAGGGAAGAAGAGGAAGGTGAAGAGGCTATAAACGGTAAAGCCGGTCAAGAAGGTACCGTTCGGCACGCAGAGAACGTTCGGCTTCGACCGCATCGTTCGGCATCGGTTCACAAAGCCACTCGGCACACGAGAAGTGTCCGGTCTCGGCTGCATCGTTCTGCATACACATTACGTTCGGCATGCGCCATAATCCCGTCATGAGAAGTGAACCAAGGATCGAAGAGGGGCTTAGAGGACACGTTATTCAAAGCGCATCACGTCCGATCACGCGATACACTTTGGGGGGCAAGTGTTTCCTGGGGAATTGTCCAGGCAATTTAGTACTCGGCCTCTCCTATCGGTCGGTCAAGTTGGAGCATTCGGCAGCACAACAAGTCCGGCATCCAAGAAGCACTCGGCGTCCAAGCTTAGGAGGTGTCTATGGAACGTTCGGCATCAAGGAGCGTTCGACACGTTAAAACCGATCAGCAAGAGCGCATCACTCGGCATCATAAGACTGTTCGGCAAGAGCGCATCGCTCGACATCATAAGATCGTTCGGCATTGAATAGCGCTAGACACCTAGGAGCGTCCGGCATTGAGAAACGTTTGATGTTGAATACCGTTCGGCCAAAGAAGAGCACTCAGCATTGAATAGCGCTCCGTGTCAAGCGACTCGTTCGGCATCCAGACCGTTTGGCATCATACCGTTCGGCACATCAGGGAACGTTCGGTACCCATGAAGGTTCAGCATTCGATAGACGTTCAACATGAGTCTCGTTCGGCCTCCCGAGACGTCCGGCGATCAAAGATGGTTCGACATTCTCCTCATCACGTTCGGCTTCAATTGTTGCTTGGCCTACTCTTCCCACACAACGAACGTGTCGTTCGGCGTAAAGAGGATGGTTCGGCATTCGACCGATCAGCCTGTTCGGTTCGGCACACAAGGCTTGTCCCATTTGGACCAAGATATTCAGATACCTGACCCACCAGGGAAGTCCAACCCACCTTTGCCTATAAATAGAGGGGCAGGGGCATAGAAAAAAGGGAGAGATTTTAGAGAATGCTGGGGAAACTCTGCCATTTTCGAGACTCCTTCCAAACCTTATTTCTTTGTATCTTACAACTGTATTCCAGTATATAGAAACAGATTGTATCTATAATCAAGCATCAATGAAAAGAATAAAGATCAACTTCAAAGTGGACGTAGGCTACTACGCCGAACCATTATAAATTTGGTGTTCTTACTTTCTGCATTTGAATTTACATTCTGTTCTCCGTTTTAATTTATCTTCATTAATCTCTCTACACAATCTTTCTAAGGGTGTTAGTGACCAATTTTGGTGCTAACAGTAACCTACTCTCGGCTTATTCATACGTATCTCTATGCCTCAAAATGGACTAGTATAAAGAGCAGGATTTGTCTCATTGCTCTTTGATGTAAATTTACAATGCTACAGATTGATGATCTGCCGAAGTGATCTTTTAATCCAAATACACCAGTGAGCATGATTTTACAGTGTTATATATGTTGTTAAAGGTTAACAAGAAAGTAGTTATTTGACACTAACCTTGCCATTGTCATACCAAGGGTGCCATTAGCAATTGTTAGAAGCTTAAATGCACTAATCGAGTAACTTATAGCTGTTACAAATGCTGCAACATCTGTATCTCCACTGTAATTTTAAAATATATTATTACAATGATAAATCAAAATCAGATGTCCTTAGTTCTTACAAACATTTCTAATAATCAGGATATTGCGAATGTTGGGAAAAATCTCTTCAAATGATCACTCTAGGGGGATAAAAAACTCAACGCGGTGGAAAACAAGTGAATCGTGATTGTAGTGAGACGAAACAAATAGAGATAAACAACAGAATAGACAGTCACGGATCTATGCAATGCAGAAAAAATAAATAACACCAGTATTTATAGTGGTTCCACTACCGCAAGGCAATGTACGTCCACATGGGGAGAGAAGATTTTATTAATCACTGAAAGATTGAAGTTACAAGATTGATTCACTTTTAGAGGTTATACATAAGAAGAATTAACAATAAAGTCAAAATTCTACAGAGTTCAGCTCTCTAGGATGGCTGCCATCGTTGTTCAGAAGGTCCATAATTTATAGAGTGAAGATATGAGGAGGGGTACTGCTATATAGCAGCCTTGGAGTTTGGTTTGGCAAACATCAAAAATGGTTCGACATCCATCTGGACCGGCATGATTTGGTCCGACAATCAGTACTTCAGATCTAGGCTGGCTAAGCTAACACATCTCGTTTGCAATTAGTTCCCCGAACCAAAATTATGGATCGACATCAACTTGGTTCGGCAGCAGCAATGCTGCTTCGGTATCAACACAAAAGATTGGACCGACATGCTTATCTGGTTCGGCACTCAAACACAGTATGCATCTGGAACGGCATGCGACATTTAGTTTGGACCAGTAAACATCTGGAGCGGCATCTACCGAACGAGCTCACCACCGGACGAGAAATCTCGTCCAGTCCTCCACTCCAATGCTCTAGATTTGGAGCGGTAGCTGCACCAAGCCTTGATACGAATTCCATATAAGCCTTCCAACTCCATCTACACCCTCATGCTCCAAGCAACGGATACTTATCCAATGAGCTTCGACAATGCCATCACCCATTACACTTTGTCAACGAACTCCAGCAAGGCCACTGCCCGTCAACAAAGTGTTCGAAGTACCCAATCCATGTAGAACCTATCAATCTCCACCATGAAAACAAATGCCTTCATGAACAATCTCAACTTCCCGCTGGTGCCACCCGGCACTTCATTAACTGAATCAAGTCCGAGCAATGATCGAATTTAGCAACGGGTAATGACTTCATAAATATATCTACTGCATTCTCCTTTATGTGAACTTTCGAAAGACGAACTAGCTTCTCTTCACTCGTCGAGACAAGAAACGACTCTCTTACCTCAATATGCTTCGTCCCCGAGCTAATGCCAGATTTTCAGCTAAGTGAATTGCACTTTGACTGTCACAGTGCACATTCACTCCTTCGAATGCGAAGCCCAAATCATACAACAGCCGCCTCAAATAAAACGCATCCTTAGCTGCTTTAACCGCAGCTATGAGCTCTGCCTCTGTAGTAGAAAAAGACACAATCATCTGCAACCTCGCTCTCCAACTGGTCGTTGTCCCACCAAAGATGACATATCCGGAGGTTGACTTCCTACGATCTCTATCACCGTCATAGTCGAAATCGCAAAATCCAACCGAGCTGCTGTCGCCAAAGACAAGTCCATGGTATGGAGTTTCTCTAAAGTATCTGAAGATACACTTCACTACTTTCCAACGTGTCTTTCATGAATCCGCCATGAATCTACTCACCAATTCAACCGCCTGTGCAATGTCTGGCCTAGTGCAGACCATGGAATACATCGATCTGCCAACTGCACTTGCATATGGGACCTTCATCATGTAAGTTTTGTCCTTTTTCGAGATCGAAAAGGCTTTACTAGAAAGCTATATGTGCAATGCAAAGGCATGGGTGTGTTGATTCTCTTTGCTCCTTCCATGCTAAATTGAGCAAGCATCTTTCGAATGTACTCCTTTTGAGTGAGGCTCAAAAGTCCTAGCTTTCTATTCCTTTGGATTTCCATACCCAAAATTTTCTTTGCTTCTCCAATGTCTTTTGTTTCGAATTCTGCTTTTAGCTTTAGCTTCAAACTATTGATTTCAGTTTTGTTTTTGGAAGCAATCAACATATCATCCACGTACAAAATCAGGTACACATATCTATCTTTCTTTAAACGCATGAAGTACACACAAGTGTCTTTGATGTTATGATCAAAACAAATTGAAAGCATAAAAGAGTCAAACCTCTTGTACCATTATCTAGGCGACTGCTTAAGTCCATACAATGACTTCTTCAATTTGCAAACCCAATTTTCTTTTCCATCTACAACAAATTCTTCTGTCTGCTTCATGTAGATGGTCTCATCCAAGTCCCCATGCAAGAAAGCGGTTTTCATGTCCAGTTGCCCCATCTCCAAGTCATGAGCTGCGACGATAGAGAACAAAATGCGGATGGACGTATGCCTTACTACTGGAGAGAATATCTCATTATACTCCAATCCCTTTCTTTTTGAAAACCCTTTAGCAACTAGTCTAGCCTTGTATCTCCCATAATCCTTCATCTTGAACACCCACTTGCAACCTATGGCTCAACTTCCTTGAGGAGGTGGTACAAAATCTCAAGTCTTGTTCTTCTTCAATGACTCTAACTCCTTTTCCATAGCGCACATACATTTCAAACTGTCACATGACTTCAAAGCTTCATTAAGGTGAAACGGCTCCTCATTAACCACATGTAGGGTATAGTCAAGCTGATCACCAAGACTAAGGTTCGCAAACTGCCAATCACCATACCTTTCAGATGACCTAATAGTCCTATGAATGACCCGAGTAGGTACTGCTTTCCTAAACTCCTTTCAGCTCCACCTTGAACTGAACTTCCTCTAGATTCATGCACATCAGCAGCACTACTTCTTCCATCTCTTTAGGCCTATTAGAATCATCTAATGTGGTAGGTAGCTCCTCCTTCAGATTGAGCATAGAAAACTCATCAAATGTAACATGTCTGGAATGAAAAATCTTCTAATCAACAGGGTTTCAAATTCAACACCCTTTGATACCACTGGTGTATCCCATTAGTATGCACTTGTATGATCTAGCCTCCAACTTGTCATCACCTGTATGGTGAACGTAAACGGGACAACCAAAAATTCGAAAGTAACCAAGATACAATGCTTTACCTCTCCACTTTTCCTTTGAAATCTTTCCATCTATGATTGAGCACAGAATTCAATTTATGATATGCGCCAATAATGCCTCAGCCCAAAAACCCCTAGACAAGCATTTCGTCAATCTCAAGTAACGAGACTTCTTCAGTAGAGTCATGTTCATCCTTTCTGCAACCCCATTGGATTGCGGATCTCTGGACATAGTGAAATGTCTCTGAATACCATGTTGTCTACAAAAGTCGAGGAACTCCCTAAAGACAAATTTACCATCATTATAAGATCTCAGCACCTTCAACCTAGAACCAGATTGGTTCTCAACAAGCATTTTTCAGTCTTTGAACTTCTCAAAACTTTTTGATTGGGTGTCATCACACAACCCTATACCTTGCGAGAAAAGTCATCAATGAAAGAGATAAAATACTTTGCTCCTCTAAGAGAAGGTGTAGCAACCGGTCCCCAAACATCTATATGCACGTACTCAAGTACTCACCTCGTTCTATGAAGTCCAACTTCAAAAGATACTTTAGTTTGCTTGCCTAACACACACTCTTAGCAAAAGTCCATCTTGTCGAAGCTTTCTCCTTTGATCATCTTCGGTCTTCAAAGTAACTCTAAGCCCTTCTCTGAAATATGACCCAACCTGAGATGCCAAAGCTTTGTGGCATCCAATGCACGAAAACTATCTACTCCAACACACGAATCTTCAAGAACTGCAGTTCCTTTCAGCAAATACAGATTTCGAAACACATTTCCTTTCATAAGAACTAGTGCACCTCTCGAAACCTTCAGACTATCCTTCTCGATAGTTACCTTGCATCACAAAGATGCCAATTGTCCTAAAGAAATTAAGGATTTTCGAAGATTTGGAACATACCGAACACCTGTCAATGTGCATATTACTCCGTCAAACATCCTGATCCTCACTATACCTTCAACCATTACTCTACAGTTAGCATCATTACCCATAAGAATAGAGCATCCCTCTCGTCCAACGAAAGAACTGAAGTAATCCTTATTAGGTGTCATATGAAAAGACGCCCCCGAATCCATCACCCAATGGTCTAGGACATGTGAAACTACTGCAGACAACACATCGTCATATACAGACTTCTCCACTACAAATGATGAAGATCCATCTTCTTCCTTCTTCTTCAAATATGGACAATCATTTTTCCAATAACCAGGTTTCTTGCAGGTAAAGCACTTTCCGTCCTTAGACTTTCCTCTCCTGTCATTACCATGCTTTCTGCACTTGGAACGGCCTCTAAAGTGCCAACTCTTCTTATCATCTCTTCCTCTTTCAACAAACAGGCCATGAGTACTGCTTCCACCACTACTTCCTTTACGTATCTCCTTCATTTGATCTCTTAAGCCCTTATATAGAAGCCTAACTTCACATCTTCCACTATCAATGTGCCTCTAACAAAAATAAAGCTGTTAGCAAAATCTATGTATTGCTCCGGAAGAGAACACAAATGAAGCATTGTCATTTGCTCCTCATCCATCTTCAAGTCAACAATCTTCATCACGAGATCATCAAAGAAATTAAGATCTTCATTACGAGACGAAACGAACAGAGATAAACATCAGAATAAACAGTCATAGATCTATGCAATGTAGAAAAAAATAAATAACACCAATATTTATAGTAGTTCCATTACCATGAGGTAGTGTATGTTCACTTGGAGAGAGGAGATTTTATTAATCACCGAAATATTAGAGTTAAAAGATTGATTCATTTTTGAAGACTATACATACGACAATTTAACAATACAGATAAAATTCTACAGAGTTTCAGCTCTCTAGGATGGTGTCATTGTTGTCTAGAGGCTCCACTACTTATAGAGTGAAGATATGAGGAGGGGTGACTGCATATAACAGCCTTGGAGTTTGATTCGGCAAACACCAAAAATGGTTCGACATCCATCTGGACCAACATGATTTGGTTTGGCAATCAGTATTCCAGATCTGGACCGGCTAAGCTAACACATCTCGTTCAGCATTAGTTCCCCGAATCGAAAATATGGACCGACGTCAACTTGGTTCGGCAGCAACAATTCTATTCCAATATCAACACAAAAGATTTGGACTGGCATGCTTATCTGGTTCGGCACTCCAACACAAGACGTATCTGGACCGGCATTCACCGAACCAAAAATATGGAGCGGCATGCAGCATTTAGTTTGGACCAGTAAACATCTAGAGCGGTATCTAACGAACGAGCTCATCACTGGACGAGAAATCTCGTCCGGTCCTCCACTCCACCACTCTAGGTTTGGAGCGGCAGCTGCTCCTCCATTGTCGAATAAAATTTTTGGTTCGGCATGCCCTAGCTCTGATTTAGGTCTTCGCGAATTCCTCCTCTGCTTCATCGACGATGATGTCGAACTTCTGCCTCCGCTATCTGCTACTGCGACATGGAATTGAGGTAGCATTTCTAACAGTGAAGCCTTAGTAGTAGCACATTAAAAACTATATACATCAATCGATGGTTGGTACAGTACGGTTAGAAAATGGTACCTGAAAACCCATATCCTTATTCCAACAACAATAAGCTCTTCATAAATAGGAAGCACTAATAAAAGAGAGTCTACCTAATAGCATCCTATTGTACCACTGCAAACAGATGCAGAAGAATATATGTCATCATACTGAGGTGTCAAACAATAATGATGGATAAATTGATATTAACAAAGCAACCTCCATGTATCTCATGGGTATTCAATTCCAGTAACATTACCATGAAATGCTCTCTGCGCTTCAGTGCGATTATAATATAGTTTTCAGTATATATCTATGCATTGACCATATTCTCTTAACATCCGTTGAGAGCAATAAAAGCAGTTTCCATATCATTTTTGTGCATTGATCATAATGCAATTTACAAAGAAGTTTTAAAATGACTCCAAATTTTGTATAAGAGTAACAAATAGAATATACCCACAAATGTGTTTCATTCTAACAAAATTGTAATAACAAAATGGGGTTATAAAGCAGTACATAGGCGGGGATTTTTGGATCCTTCCTTATACACACAGTAAATGCACATAGATAAATATACATGCACACACCTAAGACGATTACAAATAGAAATATTAAAAATAAATTTTTTGATCCTTTTCCATTAATTTGGTCATAAAATCGAATAAAAATGCTCAATGAATTTTGCATTACCATTTATGTACTGTAAAAATTAAGTGTAGAATCATGGAGGATTTCTATAGACTACTTATTTGGACCAAAGTGCAATATAACACAGAGTTCAAATATAAAACCAAAGTTCAATCAAAGCACAAAGTATATGAATCAGGGTTCGATCAAACTTTAGTTTTATTTTGAACAAAGGATAAATTCTTTTGAAACCCATAAGACAATTATAAAATAATAATTACAGGAATATATATTATAGTATAAACAAAGAAGAAGATAAAAAGCGGCAGATCCAAATTGAAATTTTCATTAGTCAATTAATTCGGAGCTTGGATAGGAAATCAAATCTATGTGAACTATTTTCTCAACAATTTTCACACCAAAATATTAGAACAAATCATACAATTCTAGTTTGGGTTTAAATATGTAGCAATCAGTAGAATAAATACATGAATTGAATATGGCCTAAGGATAGGTTATAGCATAATTTATCTACAGAAAACAACAAATGAATGATTTATCAATGCAATTAGCACCCAAAGCAGTAGCTTGAGTTATAAAGAACATGCAGGGTTATTTAACATTTAAATAAAAACATTTTAAAGGGGAAAGAGTATGAAGAAACTAGCCTATCAATTTTCTAGTGTGAGAAAAAGTAGAGGGGATAAAAGAGAATATGACACAGTAACCGCATTTAAGCAGAGAAAGTTGATTCAAATATGGAATCGACATGGATAGACGTCAATCATGATTTGATTTTCAATTAGAGCAATCGTTCAAATATATTAAGATTAGCAACGCAAGTTCGAACATGAAAATATCATATATTGTAAAAGATTGCAAACAGTGATTTCGTGGTTGGAATTTAGGGTTATTTCGCCGTTGTAGCTATGGATTTCGCTGCTGCAACATCGCTGCTGCTATGGAAGACACCGTAGACTTTATAGCAGCAGGTAACGAGCTTGGATTGAAAGATTTTACATATGCAGCAGCACCACTCGCATGAGGGCATGCCATTGATGTTCCTGAGATTATGTTATATGAAACTGGCCTTATATCTCCATCATATACTGAAAGAGGTGCTGTAGGTGTCCAAGCTGCCAAGATATCAACTCTAGGACAAATTAAATCAGGCTGAATTAGATAATGAAAGATATCTCGTGTATTGAGATAATGAATCTGTATTTTACATCTGGGCTTGGGCCTTACAATTCAACCCAGTAGCATATATTGCTTATAAATACAAACCGATATGTATTGTAATAATCAGTGTGAAGTTCATAATACAATTTCACTTTTCTTTTACTTTATGTTGTCTCTCTCTGAATCAATAACACATTGATACTCAATATATCAGTTATATCAAAACTCTTATATGGTATCAGAGCCAGTACAGCCTTGAGGCAATATCATCAATTCAAGTAAGGGAGAAAAACTCAAAGCGATCCTACAAGCCTAACGGCAGTATCTTGTGTGAAAGATCATCACTGAAATCGCCATCAGAAAGTTATCATCATTTGACGAGATTCTTTAACCCATCAGGTGATATCTCATCATTTGGGTTATTTTTTAGAATTTGCTATTTTGTAAAAAAACAGGTTCCATATCAAGAAATCATTGAGATTTCTGATTGCAACAAGTTTTCATTAAAAAAATTTTAAGCAAATTCATTGCAAGAAGGTTCAGAAAATCAGAAAACTCATTCAAGAAAACAGTCAAGAAACATAAAGAAAGCAATTGCCATGCCAAGACCTATCAGAGAGTGACTCATCATCTAAGTCTTGGCTGCAACTTACCTCTTCTTGCCAGTAATCAAGTGTTTTTTGAATTAGCAAATTTTCTGAATCACTGATTTCCTGCATCAATCTCACAATTCTTCAATCATGGCTGAAGGAGACAATACTTCAGCAACATCAGATAATACAAATAACCCACAGGCGCTTTCTGATGCAACAGAGAGGTTAATTAAGACTGTCATTAGCCCTCAAAGCCAGTTAATTACCGTGCATTTAGAGGAAGACAACTATCTCTTATGGAAATTACAAGTTGAAACCTCTATGCAAGGATACAGGCTAGAAGGCTTTATTCTTGGCTCAATCCCAATACCTCCAAGATACATCACTAATTCACAAAACAAGATGATTAGCAATGAAGAGTATATAAAATTCTACAGACAAGATCGATTAATAAGTTCTTGTTTACTATCATCTATTGATAAGAAATTGCTGTCACAAGTCATAGGATGCAAATCATCAAATGATATATGGGTTACAGTTGAAAGGATATTCAATACTCAGTCAGCAGCCAAGATTATGCATTATAAAAGACAATTGCAAAATATTACTAAAGGAATCTGGCAATGAGGGATTATCTTTCACAAGTGAATAATATCTGTAATATGTTGGATGCAGCAGGGCACAAAGTGTCTGAAGCAGAACAAGTTCTAAGCATTTTGAATGGACTAAGTGAGGAATATGAAGCAGTTGTATCATCACAACCAAGTTTACCACCTGTGCAATATGTTCTTGCCACACTTCTTTCACATGAAGCAAGAATAGATCACAAGAAATCTCAAGAAACAGATCTGTCAATTAACTATAGTTCAAACTCAAGAAGTAAAGGACAAAATCAAAACAAGCAGAGTCAACCGTATCAAAGAGGAGGCAGTTCTAATAGATTCAGAGGCAGAGGCAGATATAATAACAATAGCAGCAGACCTAAATGTCAAATTTGTGAGAAAATTGGTCATACTGCTGTAAAGTGCTACTTTAGGTTTAATGCCAATTATGTACCCAATCAGAATCAAAGTAATCAAGGAAATGGAAAGTTTGGTGCTAATATGGCTCAAGTACAGTCAGACACTAACAACAATGGTGAAGCAAATCAAAGCACAGCTGCAACATCAGAACATATTCATGATGAAAGTTGGTACCCGGACTCAGGAGCAACCAATCATATAACAAATAATCTTGACAACTTAAATCTTGGAAATAAGGAATATAGAGGCAAACAGTCTATATGCATGGGGAATGGTGAGTTAGTTAATATCACTCACACTGGAAGAACCAGTATTAATGGCAAAAGACAACTATACTTAAACAACTTATTGAGAGTATCAAGAATAAAGAAAAATCTTTTGAGTGTGTCACAATTTGCAAAAGACAACAATGTATACTTTGAATTTTATCCAGATTATTGCTTAGTTAAGGATATACTAACTAATGAAAATCTTCTGCAGGGTGAAGTAGTGAGAGGACTATACAGATTCAACAGTAAAAATAGTTGCAAATCTGAAAGAAATTAGAGATGTTGTAATATAGGTGAAGTGGGTCAGTGTGAAGAAAACAGAAGTGTCTTTGACTTGTGGCATTACAAACTTGGCCATCCAAACACAAATATTGTGAAACAAGTACTTAAAAGAAATAAAATCATATTTGATAGTTTTACTTTACCATATGTTTGTACATATTGCCAAATGGGCAAAAGTCACAAGTTACCTTTCAATGACTCACTAACCAAGTATTCAAAACCATTAGAATTGGTTGCAACTGATTTATGGGGACCTGCCCCAATCTGTTCTGACTATGGTTACAGATATTATATATCCTTTATTGATGCATATTCTAGATATACATGGATTTATTTTTTAAAAGCTAAATCAGATGTATATAATGCAGTGATACATTTTATGTTACTGGCTGAAAAGCAAACTGGGAATCAACTTAAGGTTATTCAGTCAGATGGTGGTAGTGAGTACAAAACTCTCAGCAGTTACTTTGCTAAGAGGGGTATTGTACACAGAACCACATGTCCCTATACATCTAAACAAAATGGTCTAATAGAGAGAAAACATAGACATATAGTTGAAACAGGGCTAACATTACTTGCTCAAGCATCATTGCCATTAAAGTTTTGGCCTGATTCCTTTAATACTGCAATATATTTAATTAATAGGCTTCCCACAAAAGTTATTAAAGGAATCGGTCCAATAGAAAAACTACTAGGTGTCAAACCTGATTATCAAAGTTTAAAAATGTTTGGATGTCTATGTTTTCCTCACACAAGACCATATAATAGCAATAAATTAAGTTTTAGATCCAAACCATGTACATTCATAGGATATGCAAGCAATCAGAAAGGATATAAATGTTTAGATGAAAGTGGCATGATTATAATTAGCTGACATGTTGTGTTCAATGAACATGTTTTTCCCTTTAAAAGTACAAGTATCAATACAACTCAAAAGATACTGAATCCAAAGTATTCTATACCCAGTATACCTGTATACAGGGATGTTTTCCATCCTGAGGTGATTGAAAGGACTGCTGAGGGTGATGATCCACAACTCACAATGTCAGGTCAACCAGGTCATGAATCATCAAACTCACCCAACTATCTCAGTCAAACTCCTGCAAATTCAGAACAACAAACAGAGTTAGCTGATAAAGAAAATTCAGAAAGCACACCAACACAGTCAGCAACAATCAAACAAGAACATATGTATCACCACAAAGTAGAATTGGTCATCCAATGACCACAAGGTCAAAAAGTGGAATCTTTAAACCGAAATTATACACTGCTACATCAAGTTTAGAGGAACCAGTAACCTTTGAGCAAGCTGCAAAGGACAGTAACTGGATGACAGCAATGGATGAAGAATACAATGCATTATTGAAGAATGGGAACTTGTACATCCACCAGATAACAAAAACATCTTAGGATGTAGGTGGACATACAGGTTAAAGAAAAATCCTGATGGAATTGTGTCAAGATATATAGCAAGACTGGTAGCAAAAGGCTACACACAACAATATGGGTTTGATTTCAATGAAACTTTTTCTCCTGTGGTCAAACCAACTACTATAAGAATCATCTTAAGTATTGCTCTATATAATCAGTGGAGCATTAAACAATATGATGTTAATAATGCATTTCTGAATGGAACTTTACAGGAAGAAATATACATGGAGCTACCACAAGGTTACAGGGAAAATACAAATCATGTTTGCAAACTGAAAAAGGCTATATATGGCCTGAAACAGGCACCAAGAGTTTGGTTTGATAAACTGAAAGCCACACCAATCAATCTTGGATATCTGTCTACAAAATCAGACAACTCTCTGTTTATTAAAAATAGCAATAAGATAAATGTTTACATTCTAATATATGTTGATGATCTTATCATTACACGAAATGATGACAATGAAATCAATAGTCTTGCTCAATATCTAGACAAGGAATTTTCCATCAAAGATTTGGATTCACTAAACTTCTTCTTGGGCATAGAAGTTAAAAGGTAATCAAAGTCATATATTATCCTCAGTCAAAAAAAATACATTCTAGAGTTACTGGAAAAGACAAAGATGGACAGTGCCAAACCTCAGCCCACTCCTATGATAAGCCATCTATACTTATCCAAAAACAGGGGAGAATACATAACAAACACTAAACAATACAGAAGTATTGTTGGTGCTTTACAATATCTAACTATCACAAAGCCAGATATATCTTTTAGTGTTAACAAAGTTTGCCAATTTATGCAGGAACCAAAAGATGATCACTGGAAAGCAATAAAACGAATATTGAGATACATAAAGGGAACTGCAGATTATGGACTACTAATGAAGAAAAGAAATCATCTTAACATAACTGGGTATACTGATGCAGATTGGGGAACTAATCCAGATGACCGTAGATCTACTACAGGATATTGTATATATATAGGAGATAATCCAGTGTCGTGGTGTTCTAAGAAACAATCTGTTATCTCAAGATCCAGCACAGAAGCTGAATACAGAAGTGTTGCAAGTGCAACAACAGAAATTATGTGGATTCAGTCCTTACTGCATGAACTAAATATCAAATCGCAAGCCAAACCAACATAAAGGTGTGATAATCAAAGCATGGTATACATGTCAGCAAACCCAATGCTTCATTCAAGGACAAAACATATAGAGATAGATTTGTACTTTGTCAGAGAACAAATACAAAAAGGAAACTTACTAGTAAATCACTTACCATCTGCTTACCAAAGAGCAGATACTCTTACCAAAGCATTGTCGAAGCAAAACTTCATCAGATTCAGAGAAGAATTGAAAGTGGTTGAGATTACCGCAAGCTCAACAGAACAAGACGAAGCTGTAGAGTCCAATCAACGAAAGTTGAAGGCTTTCGTTCATACAACATCTGATTCATCATCCAAACCAACTTCGACAACGAACCAACTCACTCAGATCAACAAGACAACTTCAATTACCTTGAAGAGGCATGATATAATGATTAATTCACCCAGATCCATGCAATATTGCTCTAGATCCGAGCAATAATCGCTTATTTTCTATGGCGGCGACAAGAGATATCACCATGAGAGAAAACTCTAATGTTGGTTTGAGGGGGCAAATTAGATAATGAAAGATATCTCGTGTATTGAGATAATGAATCTGTATTTTACATCTGGGCTTGGGCGTTACAATTCAGCCCAGTAGCATATATTGCTTATAAATACAAACCGATATGTATTGTAATAATCAGTGTGAAGTTCATAATACAATTTCACTTTTCTTTTACTTTCTGTTGTCTCTCTCAGAATCAATAACACATTGATGCTCAATATATCAGTTATATCAAAACTCTTATAGGCTGCATGTTGATTCAATTATAATGTTATAGCTGCATATTATAAGCAATATAATGTGGATGCTTGCACCCCTCATTTAACAGTAACATGTACATGTATAATTTATGGGATATAGATAAGTAGTTTAACTATTTTGACTCTTTTTTAGGAAAAAATATCTTGTCTAATAATAAAAAAAATTCAGGAAAAATGGATCAGTAAAGTTCGTATTGATTCAGAAAAGAATATTGGCACTAATGTAGGTTTTCAATTTTGGCTGAGTAACTTAGAATTGAAAAATATTACAGGTTAGAGAAATAATTTTAGGATTCATTGCACATTGTTACTACCATTTTATTTTCTTGATTTTCATCTTACACCATCCGCTTTTATTTCCTGTTTTATCTTTTTTTGTGTTGAAATTATCTTACCTAATCTTTTTTATATGTAAATGAATTCCCCCATATCAAAAACTAATGCAATTCTATATTTGTACCAAGTTTCATTCTCCAATGTGTATTTTCCCCTAGAAATCAAATGCCCCATTTTAGACCTGTTCTCATGCTTCACACATTTAAAGGGAGAAAAATATCCTTTTTAAAGTTAGACTACAAATGCTGATTTGGGACTAATATCTATAGTAAAGGTAGAATCTTATACTTATCCTTTTACTTCTATATTAGTATAACATGTTTCTCATACCTTATAAACTTCATAAAAATGATTTTATATGTCCTACTGGTTGTTGTTTTGATATTTGTACTTGCTTAGCTTAGCTCAATGATTTGGTTATGTTCTGTGCTCATATCAATATGTTTGTGTTTGATTCAATCTTTCAAATTTTTTTATTATAATTATAATGCAAATAGATTCATCTTCAGTCTTAACTACAATACATGATCTCCTTTGATTCCATTATCAGTTTGAAGTATCATTATACTTTGGTTTCAGGTCAGTTTGGATAAAGCCAAAAACAGCCCTTAGTTATTAATTTTGTTAGTAAACTTTATTATCATTTTCTTTCTTAATTTACAATAGATACTGAATGTTAAGAGCTTATGTGCACTTTGTACACTGGCTACGATAAGTGATTCCGTGCTTATGTGGTAACAATACTATGATATACAATAAGCTATATATTTTTGCGATATCGGGATATTTTTTGCTTTGTTAATATGCATCTTTGTTGGTTATTGAGTTATGGCACCTTATTTTATATGGCCATGCAAAGAATCTAGAGATGTTGTGAGCATCAATTTTAGTACATTTGTTTTGAGGGTGGGCATGTTGATTTTCAATTGCTGTGTAAACTTTTGCTGATAAAATTTGAATTTGAATTGTTGTTACATTTTTATCTAGAATGCTATAGTGGTTGGGACTGAGGGAGAAATGACAGTGAAATACAAAAGAATAAAGCTTATAGCAAGAATGTGTATTTTTGAACAAGTATTGAATTATTTGTCTAACTTGGAATTTGTTTAGGTGGTTAATATGTAACCTATGCTTTCAATTTTAACATTTGTGAATTTATTTTAGACAAATCATGGTTGATATGTTCAGTAATTATACATGCCTAGCATGTTATTAAGTTTGCATTTTGATTTTTTTCTTGGATTAATATGTTGTGTTTATTCTCTTAATAAATTGTGACTTGAGATGTACCAGATTGATGTATAATAAAACCAACATCAGC
The DNA here is from genome assembly GCA_030765085.1 of Allium cepa. NCBI lineage: Eukaryota > Viridiplantae > Streptophyta > Magnoliopsida > Asparagales > Amaryllidaceae > Allium > Allium cepa. The sequence goes on along the minus strand of CM060934.1, from coordinate 862,985,515 downwards.
CCATTGTTGAATAAAATGAAGGGAACAAGGTCATAATTCAAATGGTAGAGATGTAGTGGTTTTTTTTGTATCCATGCTATAGTTATCTCTCTGATGTCATGGTGGAGTAGATAACTTTCAATAAGATGTGAAGTTAGCATTTTCTATATGCAAAAGCAAGGGCTGTGTACAGTGGCACTGGAGTGAGATGAATTGGACAGATGACGGTTCAAACCAATATTTTCATAATCGGACCGTGAATCAAACCGTGAGGACTCAAGGTTCGAGGTTTCGAGGGTTCGACCGGTCGAACCGTCAAGAACCGTACATACTTTTTTTTGAAAATTAATACATTTAGATGCAACGTATCAACCATAAGTACACAATAAATCAACATCTTCAATAAATATATACGATATTAATTCAAATATGTAAAATTAAACAAAATTTATTACACTAGCTGCTCTAATTGCGAACATAAAACGGGCGGAGATTTGAAAACATACTTTGAAACGAAGAAATTGCGCATATGAGAGTTTTCAACCGTGTTAAAATGAAGGGTTAAACCGCCAATTCAAAGGTTGAACCAAGGTTCTTACATGAAGGAGGTTTGATTGAGTTCCCGACCTTTGACCCCCACGGCTCGGGGTTATTCGCGGTTCAACCGCGGCAGGGTCGGGTTATGAAAACTATGGTTCAAACAGTGTGGGTGCTACCGTGGTTCCTGACGCGGCTTTGCCAACTTTTTTATATTGGACGTGCCTTTTATATATGTATGTTGGTTGTGGGTTTTTGGTTCATAGAGGGTTACGTTATTTTGTGAAATGGTTTTAACTTGATGATAAAAGCATGAAGTATACCAATTCTCGATCAATAAAAAACTAAAATTTTGAATTGGATAAGACATTGATGTTCTGAATGATCATGCACTATTATTGATTTTGTTGTGTTTTACTTTGTTTAAATTTCGAGATGTATGAGTTTGCACTGGTCAAGAAACTAAGAGACGTCTATGATGCAAGAATTTTTTTTGACGGAATATGTTTTTTGTTTCAGTTGAATTTTAGTTCGAATGTTGACCATGCGAGTAAAAAAAATTAAAATTTGATACTCAGATGGTAGTACATATTAGTACTATAAGTCTTAGAAGGTGTACAAAATACTACACGTCAATATATGTTTGAATCAAGCTACGCAAATTTCGAAATTGTGACCTCTCGTATTAAATTCGAAGCACCAAAGTCGAAGTACATATGACTAAATATTTTTTGTTATGGCTTCGATAATTTTAGTACTTAAATTATGTTCTCATTATTATTGTTCTTTTTACTGCATGCATGAAAGAAAGTGCTGAGCAAGCATAGGTTCTATTCTAGACCTTATAGCTTATTGAAGAGCATGATTACTGATTTTATTTAAGCCATCTATCACTCACAGATTAAAACTACCCACATTTACTGCTCTATAATTTGCTATAAAAATTAGATTGACACTTCATTTGTTAGCAGCCATTTAGGAAGCAGCAAACATAACCACAAACACTACCATTGTTAATCAGGAGAGACAACGCAGAAAGGATGTGTGAACATTTCAACTTATCAGCTACTTAAGTTTTCATTTCAGTTCATTAATTTTCCGTTGTTTCATTGCATTGTACATAAACCGTGTCTACTTTTGCTGTTGATTTGAAACTATGTGTTACCAAACTACTTTCCATAACTAAATTTAAGGCCTATCTACAATATTATGTTCTTATTGACTTATTCTGTGACGATCCGCCTTTCTAACCATAGAAAGACTTATCATCAATAAGAAAAGAAAGGAATAGAAATAGAAAAGATAGAAAGAAAGAATAACAACATCAGAATCTCACAGCGGAATGGAACAAAATATAATACATTACATAACTATTACATAGTTTTTACATATATCAGAGTTAGATAACACTATACAACAAGACAGTCATATATATATATATATATATATATATATATATATATATATATATGTGTGTCATTACATACATCCCAAAATATAACATACATCAACTACACAGCGAACTAGATAGATAGATACATACGTCTGCGTTTCTGCTCCAAGCTCCTCCAGAACTCAACACTTCAAAACCTATCACTTGGCTACTCATAAAAATTTGAGTACCCAAGAGTTTATGAAAACAGAATATAAACTCTGGGTCAAACATGGGTCTGGTGTGAGTAAACGGGTTAAAGTTGTTTAACTTTGAAAACCATTTGAAAACAAAGGTATCACGTAAGACTTCCCACACATAAACGCGGGTAAGTTTTTACCTTACGCTAACCAAAACATTTTATAGGAAATCCAGTGATATTATAATAGTGCCTAGGGTTTTCAAGTAAATAGAAAATAGTTGAAATTGTTACATGATTAAATTCCAGCTACTACCCACAGAAGTGGGTAATACAAATCAAAACCGTAGGATCTCGTAGGGAAAATGGGTTTCCATCAATGGCAGGGCTACTGGCGTACCGCCCGTCACAGTAAGGGGCCTAGATCACTGTACCGAGGATCACTCCTGACCCCATACAACACAAGGCCGGAACCATTCCTTACTGAACAGTTCCGAACAAGATAACCCCGCAATTGTGGCCAACAACTGCCCACACAGCCGAAATAAAGGGACATTTAGACAGGGGTATATCTCGTCCTTCTTGGGTGCTACCCACCTAACCTTGCTGCATCTCCCCTGTTTTAGCCATTCCCGGTTGATGAGGCTTGAGGCTGCGATTACCTTTATAGAACACCTTTCTTAGAATGCTCATCGTCCGCCTGACGATGTGCTAAAAGCATTCAATCCGTACAAGTTCGTTTCGGGTTTGAACGAAACGCGAAGGCATTATCTCGTTACACTCATTTTGGAATCACCCTCAGAGTTAACGACGATAACCCTTGCACTGTGAAACACCATCTCGATCTTCACTTGAGATTTCACGACCTATCATTTAATTTGGATCGATGTGGTTTTCGGATAATCATATTGACACCCGATCCCGGTCTCATCGAAATCCAAATGCCATTTTAAAGGCCAAGTTGTTTAATAGTTTAAATAATTTAATTCAATACTTTGAATTCATATAATAGTTATCACAGATAAACCATACACATTCATCACAGATATATCAATGCATATCACTAAGTACCACAAAATATCACCCAATAGATGTCAGAGTCAATCAAACAAGAATCATCAATTCATATCAAAATAGTTTAATTAACTTAAACTTAATTAATTACTTAAGAATAATCCATTTTATCCTGCTTAGTTAATCACTAATTAATCAACTTATTAAATTTATTAATTACCTCTTAATTAATCCCTTAATTAATTATTTCCTAATTATTAATTAATAACCTTAATTATTAATTAATAGAATTTAATTACCCATTTATTTATCACTAATTACTTAATTAATCATTAACTCGAATTAATTAATCATTAATCCTAAATTAATTACTTAATTAGTTAACTACCATTCATTTATTAATTAACTTTAAGTAGTTAATTAAAATTCTTATGTTCAAATTGATTAAACACAAAACTATTAATATCAATCTTTAATTACAAATTTATTTAATCCTAAATCACTTAGTTAATTACAATTATAAATTAATTTACATTCTTAATTAACTTTACAATATAAATTAATTATTTGTCTTACCTTTGAAAACTTCCCTTAATAACTTTTAAATCAAATCTTACTTAAAATTTACCAACATTATTTACTTTATTAATACTAAACTTTGTTTAACAAAATAACTTAAAATTTTTATTAGGCTAACCCCTAGAAAATGAAACCCGAGGAAATCTATACGCTTACTCGAGTTAAAGCCCGAGTCTCCCCTCCCATTTCTCGAGTCCCTTCTCCTCATACTTTTCTTCTTCTACTCTTCTCTTTTTACTTATTTATTTTAGCTAAGTTAAAACTGTTGTTATACACAAACGCACTCACGCACAAGGGTGTAACCCGAAGCCACCTCTCATCTTCCTCGAGTAACAACTCGCGTCATTCACCCCCAAACTCTCCTGACATTCATACGCCACCGTGCACGTGCAAGGCACTTCGCCGTCGTTCTGGCGAGCCATGTCGTCTCCGGCAAGTCACAAAACAACACCACTCACGAAAGCAAAACTCGATTTGACGCGAAAAAACTCGAACTCAAATTTTACCTATTCATTCGAAACTGCAACTCGAACACACCCAAAAGAAAATGGCTCGTCCCACTCACACCGACCATCAGAACCGTCGCGCCTCCGTCCATGTCTCAAGAACATCCCCTCCAAATCTAGCCACACTCTATGCATTGACGAGTCTGCACGAGCCCAAAACCCAAACGCCATTTTCACTGTCCTTAAACCCTAGTTTTAATTCGTTCTCCCATCTCTTGCAATAGAATTTTTTTTTAACATTTTTCCTGTCATCGTAAATCATCAAGCTGGCTTCAAAACAAATTTCAACATCTAAGATTTGTTAAATCATCAAAAATTGAAAAAAAAGCATTTTTGGTTCATCTCAGAACTGCACCTTACACACGTAACTAAAAATCATCATATTTGTTTTAAAAATCTTATTTTTGAATGCTTATTCAAGATATACAATCAAATCAACAAATTAAAATATTCGAATTCAACATATGATTTCCTTTTTACTGTAAAATTGAATATACAGAATCCATGTTACACTGTCAAGCTTCAAACAATTTCCAGGCTATGATTTTAAGTTTAAACAAACATAATTTGTTTAAAATCCTAAGTTTAAAATGCTTTATATGGAGAAGTATTAAATTTTCCTTACTTTTTTGCTTAGAAACTAGAAATACAGAAGAACATGACATACTAAAACTTCCAGTATAACAGAAAACATTGCAGAGCTACTTATTTCCAATACACAGCAAGCACAAGATTTTCATGAACTAAATACCAAGATTTAAATTTCAAAAATAGTATGTTTACTCACTTGAAATATTGTTGAAATAGAGAACAATTCTTTTGTTGAAGAGCTGGAGTTTGAATTTCCTATAAATCTTCTCTGCCTTGTTGTTGAATGAATTGTTTGAGTTTGTAAAAATGATGTTTATTTTCTTTTCTCAGGTTTGCTAAGTTGTGGAACGAACAAGAATAAGATGATGTATATATAGAAACAGCTTTGAACAGGGGAGGCCATTACTGGTACAAGCTTTATATAATTTTTTTTATCGTATTAGATTTTTTTTTGTATGGAGGCTGAAATGATTTTTCTTGCAATTCGAAATGACCAAAGTTATGCTAGCATTAAATGCATATGTTCCCTATATGTTTACGTCTAATTTTTATTTTTTTTCTGTACATAGATATTTTATATGTAAATAGTTTGTCTGTTTTGCATTGCTTGTACATGTATTACACTAGTTATCTTTTCTAAACTTATCTTATATGTTTATGCAAAGTTATTATAGTTATTGTTTTGACTTATGTATTGATTTTTGTCTCTTTTGCATTGCATATATAAAATTCACAGCAACATACTTGTTTAGTTTTTGTTTTTGCCTTTGTGCTAAACATAAATTTTTTTATAGTGTATATTTATCTTATGTTACCACATAACCATATAATTTATTATTAACATACATTCTTAGCTTTATTTCTATTTATAGTTTAACTTTCAAACATTTAATTTATAGCATATATTTGTACTCATATTTTATATTTATATTTAATATTGATAGGATTGTTTTATTTTAAACATTATTATTTAAATTACATTCATATATGTATTATATCAAATGTTAATAATGTAGAACCTTTAATTTAATTGAATAAGACAGATTTTATTGTAAATATTTTTGATAGATTCTATTTTAAATTTTCAAATCAAAATTTCCTTCACAAAACATATATATACGTATATAACTGTAAATGTTCAAAAATATTATTTATTTATAAAATGAAAAGCTTGTATTTTATTTAATTATATTAAATTCTTATTATAATAATATTGCCAAAATCCCAGGTTATTACATATTCCTACCTTGGTTCCTCTTATTTTAAGACGGTTTCATGCTCTGCCACTGTAATGCATGTTTAAAAGTAAATATGTGCATGGTTTATATGAATGGAACTCAACTGCTGAGTTTTTGTGTATGTTTAATTCCTATGTTATATGTACTAGACTCATCAAACAAATATAGCTTTGATTCTATAGCACGGAGAAGATGACCAATTTATGTAACTATATCCATTTATATACTAATGATAAATGATACTTTCTATGTTTTGTATAGTATAAAATAATAAACTTTTAATTTAAACCCAGTCATCCAATCGTATTCCTTCATATATATAACCCTGACATAGAAATTTGCAAATATATGCATATTTTAAATTTTGTTGACAAAAGTAAGAGAAAAAGCATGTTGGTTGTGAATTAACCAGTTATGCAAAAAGGTCCAAACATGTAATTCTCGAAAAACATGATAAACAATAAGTGGTATATAAAATTTTCTAAATGAAAGATGACAACTAACCTTTTATTTTTGTAAGATTCTTTATGCAGAAGTTGACAATAAAAATACGACCAGGAAGCAAATCGTTTTCCCTTCTCTTTTGGTCACTTCTAGCCCTTAAAAGGAGGTTTAGGAAGCAACATTATTACCTAAAATACAAAGAGAAAAATATACTGAAACAACACAACAACGAAATAAGCAAACAGTGCAAAAACTATAGTTGATGTTTCAAGATTGTATAATCAAACAGTTAAAACATATATTCCAGCAACAACTGTTTTTTGTCAATAAAAATCCAATGACAGCAAATATGGATTTCATAGTGAAAAGCATTGGGTTAACATCTAGGGATTCAAATGTTATCCAACAACTACAAAAAAAAGATGAAAAAGCCACATGGTTACATATGTTGTCAGTATAGGATCTAGTAACATACATCCATGGTGGGAAGATTGTGATGTACCAACATCGTGTTTGTTGGAAAGAAAATACATAGACTAACATCCAAAATTATTTGAACCCTTGATGTTAAATGGACTTGTTCCAAAATGTGTTCCAAAATATTAAGTATAGATTACAACCTATGAATCGTGAATAAAACCAACAAACCAACAGTTTGAGATACTATAGGAAGTTATATGTGCAAAAAACATGGTGATTTTTGTTGCTTATAATCATATGCGATCTAGCTTTTTTTAACTCCCAACTGTATGATATAATTAATGTTTAACATTTTTCTTCTTACATAAAACTTTAATGAGTGGATGTCACAATAATACCGATTTTAGGATTACCTATCATAGGATCTTTTAGAACACTTCGAAAAATTTCACATTGCGTTTTTTGCTTTAACTTCATTACCTGCATATGACGTTAGAAATTATATGATAGAAAAAATGGGGAACTCTATAGTGAAATCAATTTCCAAATATTCTCTTTCTTATTTTGTACTTTTTTCATTTGACTTTGACATGCACAACTAGAAGTGATACGGATAAATAAATACCAGGAGATGAAAAAATTATGCGGCTGCATTTGTGTTAAAAAAAGTAAATCAAAATAACAATAAAGGTTAAGTGTCCTTAGATAGTTAATAATCCAAAAACCATATGATCCCTTAAACTACTAACCATCATAGTTGTTTAATGTTAATTTTTTAATATAGATTTCCCATCTCATTTTAAATACAAGACACACATGGAAAAAAATATAAGCAAGACAGGACACCTATTTGCATTCAAAAACTACGCATACTCCCCACTCCTTAAATAAAAAAGCAACTTAAGCTTTCATGTTATTAAAGGTTATACATGTGATCCAGTACCAAACAAACAATAATAGACTAATAATCTATTGGAGGTGAATAAGTATAAACTCTGGGTTTTGTATGTACAAATTAAACTATAAAATATATTAGTAAAGTATGTACAAAATTAAACTATAAAATATATTAGTAAATTATGTACAAAATTAAACTATAAAATATATTACTAAATTATGTACAAAATTGAACTATAAAATATATTACTAAATAATTGTCATTAATATTTTCAACTCTAAATCATTTAAGATATAGATGCGGACAAAAGAATTCCTATTAAAAAATGAGCAATAAAATTAATCTGTATGAACCTTTGCAAATGTAAGTAAACCAAACGAATGTCAAGTCGGAGAAAATATGTATTACCTATTGTTTATGAATGATCAATATCAAAAATCATATTAGAAGGAAAGCTAAAAAGTGGATTGTATTTAATTTGCAAAAAATACATTATGTAAATGAAAAAAAAGAACTAATCATTTGTACATATTCTAGTTACGAACCAGCCTCATTCAACTAGCTAAAGATGCAGCCCATTCAACTAAATGGACCTGTAAGCGAAATGTCTCCTTACTCATACACTTCTATAAAAAACCATCTAATTTTAATTTTTATCTCTAATTTTATTCATCTTTATTATCCTTAGTGAATAGGAAGAAGAAAATTAGGATCATAATTTCTCTTCCATGATTGCATTGATTGAATCTTTCTAAACCAAATGGAGTGAAACAAATTGAAGTCACAGCTTAAGCATGCCCTGTTGTTTTTCTCTTAAAGCTCTATGTGATTATCCGTACCTAATTATAGTTAATACCAGCTAGCAGATATATACCTTACTGATCCAAATCAATTTTCAAATGAATTGAAATCAACTCAAATTGATAATACTTAACAATAAGAAAACGATTACCTACATATTTATGTGGTAGCAAACTATGGAATAGATGGGGATTGACTTGCAAGTAGAACGTGGAAGTCCCTACATAGTCGCGATTGAAGTACGTCCATGGAAGTGCAGTAGGATTGTTGCGGAGGGTTATCTACGACGTGAGAGATTAGATAAAGAGAAAATTGTAGGGATTAGTTAGGGTTCATTTTTGTTTTGGGGGTGATGAGAAAGGAAAAAAAAATAACAAGTGGGGAATGAAAATAAGATTTAAGCGGGAATGCAAAAATCAGAGCGGCCCTAAAAAATCATTAGGCATAGTGAGTATGGCCACAATCCCCGTGAAATAATAGCAACATTGGTTATAACGCTATACTACGTAGCTAATAATAGCTACTTTCCTTATAGTGATCGAATCCTAGTGAGGATTGATATACCTTTCTTTGATTTGTAAAGACCTAGTAATGGATATATATATATATATATATATATATATATAATGTTGAATTTAATTGTAATACGTATTTTCATGGTTTTTAGAAGTATGGACTTATCCTAGAGATGGGCCAGTTATCTTACTACGATGCTATCTTAGATTGTGATAGGAGGATTGCTTGGTCAAGGAGTTGTGAAGGTCGAAATATCGATGTCCGTTATACACCCAAAACTTAGTCAAGTCATTTATGTTCCCTTAGCCTATCATAAGGTGGGCTCTCATTTGTGCTCGTAGTTCAAGATTTTTCAAGCATTTTTGAAGAATCCTTTGGTCTTCTACCTTGAGGGAAATTCGAGTTTAGGATTGATTTAGAGAAGGACGCTAAACATGTCGTGCTGTCATTAAGGCATATGCCCCCCATAGAAAGGCGAGAGCGGGATAACAGATTTTGATGCTATTGCAGAAGGGATTTATTGGCCGTGGTACTTCAAAATGGGTACACCAGTTATCATCGTCACCAAGGCAAACAGCTCTTTAAGGCTATGCATTGACTATAGCGAGCTTAACAAGCTGATCAAGAAAAATAGGTGTCCCTTAGATGACTTGTTTAACCAGCTTGTTGGATCCAAAATCTTTTCTCAAATAGACTTAACCACTGGATTTCACCGATTGAGAATAGCCGCGGATAACAAGAAGAAGACCGCTTCTCACATTCCTGACGAACTACGAATGGGAATTAATTCCTTTTAGATTGAAGAATGTCCCCCACATACTTTGTAGATTTGATGAGCAAACTCTTTATGGGGCACTAAATAAGTTCATCATGGTATTTGTAGATGATATTCTAGTATTGTCTAAAAGTGAAGGTGAGCATGAAAATCACTTAAGGGAGGTACTAGGGACCTCGAGAAGACACTAACTAAAAGTCAAATTCTCAAAAAAGGCCACTTTTGAAAGGAGGTGAGATTTCTTGGTCATATTGTCTCCATTAAAGGGCTGTCAGTTGATCATGCGAAGATGGAAGCTATTCAATGTTGGAAGATTTCAATGAACGCTATAGAAGTTAGGATTTTTCTTGGGTTGACAAGTTACTATAAGAAGTTCATCAAGAACTCCACAAAGATAGTGGTCCCCCTGGCTCACTTAACCAAGAAAATTAGTTTTTGCATGGGATGACAAATACACAAAAGCATTCGAGAAGCTAAAGGAAATGTCGACTAGTGCGTCGGTACTTATCATTCCGGATGGGATGAAGCCTTTCACGATTTACACCAACACATGCGATATAGGGTTAGAACATATTCTTATGCAAGAAGGAAGAGTAATAGCTTATGCAAGTAGGCATTTGAAGGACCATGAGAAGAGGTACCTAACTCACGACTTGAAGTTAGCGGTTATCATCGTTGCTTTGAAGGTGTAGAGACACTATCTTTTGGGAGAAAGCTTTGAGATCTTCACCGACCTTGAATCCCTTAAATACTCGTTCTCGATTTGAATCTTAGGCAGCAGAGGTAGATGAAGTTTATAACATCATATGACTTCGAGACATAGTACATCCTTGAAAAAGGGAATGTTGTTGCTGAAGCCCTTAGCCAGAAGCATGCTGCTGTTGGTGCTATACATGATTGAAGGTAATTGGAGTTTCTCTCGAATTTCAATTTTCAACCGCAAACAGAACCCACTCTAGGATACTTGGTAGCAATGGAGTTTAGGCTGGCATTAATGGACCACTGCCTTAACTCTTCCACATACAACATACCATCCTACTGAGTTGTGCCTAAAACAAAAACATCACCATACCAACTTCCATTCATTCTACTTCACAAAACCGTGCCCAATTCAATTCATCAACAATTCACATAATAAACACACCTCATCTACTCCTCGTACCCAACCCTCAACCTGCTACCTAAATCGCGAGCACCACTGACCAGAGCAGCAGCTCGAAACCTATCGACAGTGATCGCATACCCAAAATCGCCAATTCAAACCCAGCGGCCTCGCTTTACCAACTACGAATATCAATCGTAACCACCATCCTCCGCTTAATCACTGCCGATCACGTTCGACCATCCTAAGCTTCGCGACATCCCTAAATCGAACACTGCCTCCCAGCCACCAATTCCACCTCAAAAAACTCGTGACCCTATCACTGCAGTTCATCCTCAACCAATTGCAATGACCCACCTCACAACCAGAATCACCTACAAAATCGACAAGAAGCTTTGGGTGTGAACTTGTATACAAACTGTGGTCGAAATCTTCTTAATTTGGATACGAATTTGGGTGGTAGATTTTAGGAAATTTGCGGAATTTAGATATCAATTTTGGTTATTATTTTGAGCTTGTACTGTTTATTATAAAAGAAAAATGAGTGTTTCAGTGTTTTGGGCCGGGTTTATCTTAGGCTTTATTGATTTTGAAAGTTCAAGTTGTGAATTAAAAAAAACTATTTCTTTCAAGTGTTTTTGATTTGATTATAAAAAAAGGTTTTAACTTCCGGTTTTTGCTTTCATTTGTTTTGGTTTTCATTTGTTTTACTAGTTTTAGTTTTCAAATTCACTTTTTTTCTCTATCTTCTCTTCTTTTACTTTTTTCTTCTTTGTTATTAAAAAAAGGGCATTTCCTTTTTTGTGATTTTCTTTTGTAAAAACTTTTCTTTCCTTTTCTTTTGTAAATTTTTATTTCCTTTTTCCTTTAAAAAAACTGTATACATATCTTGTCTTTATTTTCAGGTTATCGAAGCAGATTGGAAGAGTTGCTTGCTCTGCTCTACTGCCAAAAATAAATTGCTAGTTTGCTTATAAAAAAATTGTTGTTTTCATCTCTACTTTTTATTTGAATTGCATTGTTGGTTGCTTACATTTGCATTTTATAAAAAAAAAAAACAAAATTCCATTAGTAGTTGCATTGTTAATTCACGTTTAATTTCAGTTTTGCATCTCATCGTAGATTTTTGATTAATAATAACAATTAGACATCGATATCTTTTAATTGTATATTGACAAGTTGTCTTCTTTGAACAATTTAATTTCTTGGTGTCTAGGATACGGCAGAGTAATAACAATTTAAAAATATTACGGTGATTCGTAAATATTATAGTGGTTGTTCCTCTGAAGGTACTTAAACCTTCAGCTGCATTGCTATGGTGATTCATGGTGCACCGATAAGCCTGTCTGTTACCTGGCTGAGAATTATATTGTTGATTTAAGACAATTTGTGATTATGCAATTTTGGGTTAACTTAGGATAAATAATTTATAATTAGGCCCTTGCATTCATATAGTTGCACTAGTTCATCCATATTTTAAAAAAAAAATCCAAAACTAAAAAAAATTGTAAATATTTCTTAACTTTGTTTTTTTCCCTTTTACTTTGAAAATTTTCAAATCAAAATCCAAAAAAATCCAAAAAAAAATACTTGGTTTTTTCTAGAATATCAAAAATCCAGAAAAAAATCAAACCTTTTCAAAAAAATCAAAAATCAAAATCAAAACAAAAATCAATTTTCCATTTTGAAAAATAATAATATTTTTCCTTTATAAAAAAACCAAAAACATTCTTGAAAATGTCCCAATTTCCATATTCATTTGAATTTTACAATGGTTGTGAAAATCAATACAATCCATATGATTTTACTCCAAATTCGTATGGATATTTTAACAACAACCATTGTATAAACGATTCATATTTTGAACAACAAAGTTTTCAAAACATGATCAACCCTCAAATCTCGAAAATAGCATTTCATCTTTACTTGAACTCTCTACACAACAAAATCAAAGTATAAGCGATTTGTGTAACTCATATTTGTGCAATAGTTCAAGTCAAAATAATCAAAATTTGAATTCACTTCAAAATTCAAATGATTTCGAGTGTAACCCATGCCAATTCAATTTCGAGCTTCAAAATGAATTTCAAAATCAAGACGAAAATGCGAACCAATTTTCGTATAATTTTGGCAATGGGAATAGTTTCAATAACGATACGATTGAAAACTTTGGTTATCAACAAATTCAAAATGAAAATTTTCAAACTAATAATCATGAATTTGATTTTATTGACCAAATGGAAAAGGATAACGGGGATTTATTGCTTGAAAAATACAAAACTTTTCGTGAAAATCATAATCAAATCTCAACTTGCGAAGAATCAAATAATAATCCACCGCTTGTCGAAATTGACAATTCTTGTTCTCAACAAGTCCAAATCGAAAATTTTCAAGTTAATAATTACAAATTTGAGTTTGTTGAGCAAATGAATAAAATTTGTGATGATCACACAAATTTGTTGTTTGAAATATATATGAAACAATGTGGAAAAAAAAAACCAAACCCCAACATGTGATGAGTCGAGTGATAATCCATCTTTTACCCAAATCGACAATTTTCAAATAACAACTTTTGAAATTGAAAATAATAATCTTGATGAAGTTGTTGAAAACACGGTAATTGAGTTGGATTTCAATTCTTTTGAGGGCATTGATCCAAACTTTAAATTCGATCTTCCTTTTCTCGATTTCAAAAATTTGAATACAACAACTTTGGATTTTAAACTTAATATATGTGATGAACTTGTTGATAATCCAAATAAGAAAGACGAATTCGGCGAACACGATTTATTTGGACTTTTGGATAATGAGTTGTTAAATTCTGACGGGGAAGATTTAAATCACAACTTTGATTTTGAAATCAATAATTTTGAAGAAGCTTTCAATGATAAGTTTGAACTTCAACTTGGTGAAAATAAACTTGAATTTCAATCAATTGTTTTATCGAGCGCAAAAATCATCGAAAATAATACAACTCGTACGATTTTTAATAAAACGACATTCGTTTTTCCAAATCAACATTCAACTTCGAAATCTTTTATGGTTTGGTTTTTCGAGCTTAAGCTGTGTCTCGCGTACTTGGTGAAACAAATGAATCGGTTTTTGGAAGACCAGTTCATTTACTCTTTAACGACATACTTTTTGATGTCATGTAAATAATCATCTTTTCATTTTCATTCAAATAAAGGTTATATTTTCTTCTTTCACCTTCCACTTGGGTTGACTGTGGGGACACAGTCAAAATCAAGTATGGGGGAGTCTCATCATCTTTTTGATTTTTCATAGTTTATTTTACATTTTCTTTTCAAAACTTAAAAAACAAAGTTCGATTTATTTTTAAAGAAACACCATGGGATAAATATATGGTTGTGGTTTAATAAATTGAAATTTTTAAAATTTATTTGTCTTAACAAAAATAAAAATAAAGTTTGATTACAGATAACGATGGTTAACTAGTATATAGGAAGATTCATACGTGTTAATTATGAAATACGTCCTAATGGAAAATCTTTGTTTTAAAAAATGGTTGATTTCAAGTAAAGATATAACATTTGTTTTGTCTTCTAAGTTAAATGGTGCTAAGATGATTTTGCAAAACTCTCTCTCTCTTAAAAATAAATAATAATGACATCCAAAGTATTCACTCTCACTTAAAAGTCCTTACGGTTATGTATAGGTGAATTACTTGAAATCTTTGATTATGTGCTTTCATACTCATTTAAAAGTTCTCACGGTTATGTATGTATGGAACACATATAAAAAAAGAAAAAAAAGAAGAACAAACTTAATAAAAACCACCTATGATCGATAGGTGCATGCACGAAAGTGTGTGCACTCACCATGCTCTATAAGTGTGTGCACTCACCATGCTCTATACTTCCCTCACATAAGCCCGAAAGGCAGTGCATGGGTGGTATACCTGGCCTCAGTTTACCTGAGCTAGGTGTGTAATTTTTCTTGCAAATAATGAGAGTGCAAGCAATTGAAATCTTAGCACTATTTTTACTTATTTGATTTGATTTGTTATTGAAAAGAAATGAAAATACCACTTTGATAAACTTTGATAATCAACTAAGAATCCATTCCATAGTTACATTGTGTTATTAATCAAAACAACGAGTTAAACTATAGTCTATTTGTTATGATAACATCATTTTTGTTGAAAATTTTGACGATTAAATGACATAAATTTTCAAGATAATACGAATCCTTCATTGTAAATATTTTCAAAAACTCGCATTCATCTCTTTGTAAATAATTCTTTCATTTTGTAAATATATTCATCATGCATTTGGATTTTGTGGGTAGTATCCGCTGAAAACCCACATGAGACAACATTCATCATACTGGGACACCTAGAGGTTTAACGAATTGTTGCATACGCTCAATGCAATCGTGCTCCCTACGAAAATGGATTTATCTTAGTTTCCTTTATTCGAGGACGAATAAAAAGATAAGTGTGGGGGTATTTGATGTGCATGTAAATGTGCATATTTTTACCACCATATTTAATCTATTTAAATTGAATAAATGATCATATTGGGTATTTTAACTTGTTTAAACCAAAATTCAAATTATTTGAAATTCACATATTCAACTTCATCCAAAGGCAAAATGGTCATTTTTGTGCATATATTAATTTGAGAAAATTTAATTTGAAATTTCTATATTATTTTGTAGAAAATTAAATGCAATTACAAGTGGTTTCATGAAGGAGTATGCATGTACAAAGAAGATATAATAGAATGAAGATGGAAATAATTCAAAGTGAAGAACATGAAGGACCCCACTTACACACCTACCTTAATGTACAAATTATAGGCTAATGCACACGCTTATGAAATTAATGGCTTCATGTACACTTAAATGATGATTAGTAGAAGCTAATGATTACTTGACATCCACACTACCTCAAGGGCATTTTGGGAATTTCCCAAATTATGAATTAGGGTTTCATGCTTGTATAAATAACCTATTATGTTCATGTAACCTCCTCTTAGCTAGTCTCTCTTTAGTTTAGTTTTAGATCAAATAAAAGAAAGCTCTCTTCTCTTTTCCATGGCTACTTAGCCATTTTTATTTCCATGTAACTTCCATTTTTTTATGCAATTTCAATACATGTTCTTTTCCTTTTCTTGTTTATTTCCTTTCATGTTGTAGTGTAGATTTCTTTTCATGCAAGTAGAATAGTTTTTCATTTAACTTTGCTCTCTTTTCCTTTTCTTTTTCTTTCATGTTGCAAGCTACATTTGTTAATCAAATGACAAATATGAGAGGCTAAACCCTTTCAATTTGGGGGATAATGAAGCTCTCTAATTATGTAGCTTCAACTATTTGTTAATTCATGCTCTCTTTTTGTGCGTAATGATGATCAATGAAGTGTTTTATTTGTTGTCTTGCTTTGAATTTGATAGCCTATATTGTTGACACCAAATATGCTATGCTTAAACAATCACTAACACAAATGCCTCTTCATCAAAATATGATTATGGCATAAGAAAGTGATTTGAAATTAAAATCTGACGGTCTATATTTCTAATCAATAGTTAATAGGCCATACTTAAAATATATTCCATTTTCATTTTCTTTGTCAAGTTTCATGAAAGTTAGTAAGTTTTTTAAGGGATGTGTTATATATAGTTTGATGGCTTATGTTGGCTAATCAATAGCACAAATATGCCATACTTATGATAATTACATCAATAAAGCACTAATGACCATAAAAGAGAGATCATGATTTCATATATGTTGAACTATGTGATCTAGAGAGTTGATTTATTTCCTAAATTGTCATTTAACTCTTATATTTGCATCTCTTTTCTTTTAGTTAGTTAGCTAATTTTCTAATTCTCTATCTTAACTTTCTCTTCAATTTTGGTATAATTTGATTGAATAGAATTTTAAAATGATCAATTCTCTACAGATCGACCCGTATTCGCCACGTACTTCAAGTGTATGCCGTGCGCTTGCGGTTATTTTTATTTCTAAATTTTTTGACGGTTTTCTAACTCCATACGTCGATTAACATCAGGCAAGAGTAAAAAAATACGATGATAGAAGATATTTTGGACAAGTTATGTAAAGGAGAACATTTTCCCCGTGTTAGTAGATATGTGATAAACAAAAAGAGATGGCTGAAGAGAGATGGACGCCTATTCCAATGGTTGAGGAAGTTTTAATGGAAGTGCTAGTATAATGTCGCCATTCTAGGATAACTATTCACTCAGTGGAGATAAAATATATAGAGATATAAAGCAGATTTTCTATTGGTCAGGTATGAAGAAAAAGGTTGTAACGACCGGGGATTTCGACTCTTGAAAATCGACATTAATACATCCACTGTATAGAATGTCGAGCAGAGTGCCAGAAACACTAGATCACTAGGGGTTAAGAAGGAAAACATAGAAGAAGAAACAGAAATAACAACACAGAATCTCACAATCGCACGGAACAAATATAATATACAATAATAGATTTTTATATAGGAAAACTGTAACTATTAATATACATACAATTTATTAGGGTATAGCCATCAACATAGAAATCTGGGCAGTTACAATAAATTGTCATCAAAAATGATGAACATACAGCCTACATTACACAACAGAATACAAGTAAGTTCGAATAATATGTCTCTGCCACCCAGCTTGTCTTCTGAGCTCCAAAGCATCCTAACCTGAATCTGTAATACTTGGTCCAACCCGAGCATTGCGATAAAATAACGCCCGAGTTAGGCTGGAAACCAGCGTAAGTAAAAATACTTAATTTGAATTACTTAAGTTATCAAAATCCTTCAACAAACCAAGGTAACTCGTAAAACCGCGTCACATATAAACACGATGGGTTTTTATCTTACGATGACCAAAAACACTTTATAGAAAATCCAGTGGTATTATAATAGTGTCTAAGTATAAATACTTATTAAATAGCCAAATTTGTTACATTAATTAAAATCCAGCATATTAGGCTCTATAATTAAAACTGTAAAGGTTCACAGTGGTTATTTGATCGAAGTGGTTCCAAATAATGCAGATATCTGATTCCGGTCTCATCGAATCAAAGCAATAAATTTTATAGGCCAAGTCATCAAATAAACAACTTCAAAATCAGAGTATTCATAATCACATATGGAAATTCATTCCATATGTTTACTTTATCATGACCAGTCTATCGAGATTTGCTTGCTTGTAATCAGTACATTTTTTTAGAAATTGACATAGTTGTCAGTACAAGTCGATTTACTTTCAAGTAAAAACATGTTAACAATTTATTTTATTTACTTTAGTTCGTTTGGCTACTTAATAGCACAGAAATAAATAATTGAAATCCATATCAAGAACGTTATCAATTAACATATATAGTTAACTCAATCAACGATTAAAAATCACTACTAAATTCGTTTAAAATTCAGAACTGAACTATTTTCAACAATATAGTCAAGTTATTATTTTACACCAAGATTATTTTTAATTAAAGAATTATGAAACGATTTGTTATTAGTTAATTAAAATTTAACAATTCATTTAGTAATTATTTATTAATTAACATAAGATTTAATCAATTAAGACTGCAATTATTTATTCACTTTAACTATTATAAATAACTTAACTTTATATTGTAGAAAATTAACAAAATTAATTTAGATTATAAAGCTAGGCGATATGATCATAATGCAAATATTACCATGTTGATTGGATTTCAAAAGAAAGAGAAACAATGTTTTTAAATTCAGAGATTATTAAGTATAAACATTTATTTAATTACTTTCTTTTTAAAACAATTGCCCAGCCCTACACCTTTGGCCCGCGACAAACAAACCAGGCTCACAATTCTTCCTTAACATTTCTTTTTCTTTTTTTCTTTTCTTTTTTTAAACAAACCCAGCCCACATTTCGGCCCAAGAGAGAAAAACCCAGACTCCCATCTTTCTTCCCTCCCTCTTCTTTCCTTTACATGCCTCTTCCCTTTTTCTGTTTTTTTCTTTCTTTTTTTCACACATGCACACACTGTGCCGTGCACATACACATGTCGTCGTTCGCCCAACACTCGCTGTGGACCATCCCCAATTTCACCCACGACCTCTTTCAACATGCCCACGCACATAGGAAACACGAGAACGCCCGATTCAAAAAAAATCGAACTTCTGGCTGCACTCTCGAACAAGCCATCACCCTCATCCACCTCGCCTCGCCACCGTACACAACCGTTCACCACCAAACGATGCCAAAAGCCACACCACAGCCTCCACTCGCTTTTCGCCCCCATACCACACCCCTACACGTGCCCAATGCCGCCACCACTTGCTCGAAACTGAACCACACACGATCATTTCTTAAACCCTAAAATGATCTCAATCCCATGCCACACACCACCGAAAACTACTGCGCGATTTTTCCTAGCTCCACCATCACCCCAGCAACCTTCACCACCAACGACAAGCCTCCATGACAAATCAGCCGTCGGAATTTGATAAATACTCATTTCTTGATCATTTCCTTCTATCTCACTCGACATGCGAATAAAAAACATCAAACCACCACCAAAAATCATGATTTCCAATTATAAACACATTCATATAATCATTGACTAAATTATAGTATTCGAATTTTGTTCATTTTTAGGTTGTTTGTAGTAAGATGCATTTTTCTCCTTCTATACTTCATAATATCAAATGAAATGGATTTTAGAAAAATCTACACTCAAAAACAACCAACTTCCGTTTTGGAATCATAACCTAAAACTAACTGGGTAAAGAGATTATGATTTTTAAAGATGAAAGGTCTTATTTTATTTTCAAGGAACAGAGGTGATATTTATGTTCTTGGAGTTATAGGATGCTCAACATGTCTAACGACACATATATACACAAAGCATAGATGCTGTTATTACATAAATACTTGACAAAATCAAAGGTTTACTCAAATTTACAATGCATACATAGATTTTCAGTAGGTAAAAGATTTAATTTTACTCCCTTTTTATGGAAAAAATGAAGTACTACTGTTTTTTATGTTCTCCTTCTTGAGCTTTGAGTGCTTAGCTTCTTTATGGTTTGGAATGGCAGTGTTCTTTTCTTTTCTTTTTTCTTTTGTGTTAATGCAAGAATGGTAGAACGTTAAACGTGAACAAGAATAATGCAGTGGCATACACACATACACATATACATATACACACACATATACATATACATATACATATACATATACATATACATATACATATGTATTAGTCTATATATAAGTGTGTGTGTGTGTGTATAGAGGGGAGGGACAAGGCTGAAGCCTTTTGCTCATGAACAATACTCTTTTTATTTTATTTTATTTTTCTTTATTTGATTTAAAAATAAGTCGACTTGATTTGATAAATTGTGTTGATTTGATTTCCCTGTTTATTTGAATATTGAGTGAATGATTTGATTTATTTTGTGCTTGACTATATATTTCTTCATCATAATGTTCCCTTGTGTGTATATATACATCCTATATATATATATATATATATATATATAGATTTTGCTACACTCTTTTGGTCATATGTACATGTTTTGCCTACTAACATAATTTTAACATGGTAAAGTTTGCACATAAGCACTATATTTAACATACACACAAATATAGCTACTTACAAGTATTTTTTTTGTATTTTATTTTATTTTATATCAAAAGTTTTGTATATACATACATACATATGTATGTGTATCCTATAATTGAAATGTGGAGTTTATTTAAAAGAAAGTAGATTTTAAACTTTTAAATCAAAGCCTCTAATACACACACACATAGATATTCCATATATCAGAAATTTATTTATTTTATCATATACGTATTTTCATATGCATTACTTCATATGGTCTTTTAACGTCATAAAGCTTTTATATATTTATATGCATACATATATGGGTATTCAATCTTAAATTTTAATGGTGGAGTTTATATACATATATTTATCAAATTTATCGAATCCACAAATTTGTATTTTTAAAATTAATATAGTTTAATAAATTTATAAATTCGAATATTTTAAATATCAAAAATTTTATCTATTCACTTATAAAAATTAATATTCCAATAATCAAAATTAATTAATTATTATTTTCGTATCAATCTTATTATTTAAAAAAATTTCTAAGTTCATCTCAATAAATTACTATAATAAATCATTAAATTTCATTTTTAACCATTTTAATTCAAAAATTATAAAAAATTTAATAATTTAAAATAGTTAAAATCATGGGTCATTACAAAGGTAGCGGAATATGTCTCTAGATGTTTGACGTGCCAAAAGAGAAAGACGGAACAAGAGAAGCCAGGAGGACTATTATTACCATTAGAGGCGCCGACTTGAAAGTGAGAACGTATATTGATGGACTTTATAGATGGGTTATCTAGGAGTCAAAGGGGCAATGAGTCTATTTGGGTTAGACTTTATAGATCGGTTGCCTAGGAGTCAAATGGTTAATGAATATATTTGAGTTATCGTAAGGACTAATAGGACTGCATCATGTCTGATGCAAATCTAAATTAGAGAAGTGGTAAGACTGCATGAGTTCCAGTTGGGATTGTTAGTGATAGATGAAAATGACTGACGATCGATTAATATGAATAATTATCTAAGTTATAAACTTATATGGGATACAAATAAAAAGTAAACACAATAAGTAAATAACACTAGAGATTTTTATACTGGTTCGAACTTCCCGTTCTACATCCAGTTTCAGACTCCGTTTGGATTTAAACTGGTACCCTCACTTAACTCGGATAAATAGGTATTACAACCGCCTGACTAACCGAACAGGACTTCAACTGGTTAGACAACCAAATAGGACTTCAGTCGCTTGAGGATTCTTCAACATAACTTTTTACTACAAATAGTAGAAAAGTATTTGACTGAGTATGCTCTTGAATAACATTGATAAGTCGATAATATACACCCTTTCTATAATCTTCTTCTTTGTGGTATATAGTGTAGTTTGTGAAGAAAATAAGTAAATTTGATCACATGAAAATATTCTTGAATAAACAAGTGATCAAAACATAGAGTATTTAGAATTGAAGGCTTGTAAGTTCAATAGCAAAGTAGAGAGAATTAGGAATAGAATCGCTAATCAAAATATTGGAATTCTTTGTTTTATATAGCGTTTAAAGGTTGCAATCGTTCGTGAAGCATAACGATGAAGACTTGTCACTGCAACTCTTGATTAAGAGTTATAGCTCTTCACGAAGGAGATGCATTTTTTCAGAAAACTAGTCGTTATGTAGATTTAGCAGGCTGGATAAAGTGTGGAAGCCAGCTGAATCGTTGATTTTGATATTAGTAAGTCCACAATGCAGTTTGGCAAGTTTTCAGCCGGCTGAATATACTGATTCAGCCGGTTGAATATTCATGATATTCAAATATTGTGCATGTATAAAGAATTCAGTCGGCTGACTGGTTGATTCAGCTAGCCGCATTCCATGTTTTTTGTGTTGTTTTTTAAAATTCTTTATCTGGAAAAACGTGTGTGTATACACCGTATAGAAGAGATTTTAACAATTTTTTACTTCTAGACATAGACTCTATGACAGTTAACAACTTTGTAGCGTCATTTTGGTATGTTTGTCTCTTTGTATAAGTGATATCATTTTCTAGTATAGTGGTTAGTATATAAAATATATACTTATATAGTTGTCGCTATCAAAACATTAAAGTACAGAGTTCTAATTATCCCTCTTTTTGATGATGACAACCATATAAGTTTAACTTTAATTTTATCAATCTTTAGATAGTTCTACCCATATATGTATACTCCCCTTATTGTTATGATCATAAGTTAATCTCCCCCTTTGTCGTCGATAAAAAGGAGATAGATATCTACAGGAGAAATATATATAAATTATGTAGGGAAAGAGCTTTCTTTGGATCACATCAAAGTACAACAATATCATAGACAAATAATATTAAACCATCACAAAATATAGACAAATTTGTGATGGACATCATCGACATTTAACATAAAAAAGGATGAAGATTTAAACATCATGAAACACAATTCACAAACATCACAATATAGTTCAGATATCACAAAATGATCCAGCAGTTGTACAACATCACAAATATTGTTTACTTTATAAATCATTTTTGGTAATCCTTTCACTAAATTATTTTTAGATAATTTTCTTATAACTTTGAAATTTATGTGACAAATCTCTTATGCCATAACCAATGATCATTTTCTTTGGTTATTGAACATATATTTATGTTATAATTAATTTTCATATTTAAAATGTATATATTTCTTTTACGATTTCCTTTAAAAATTAAATTTCGATCTTTATTATAAATATTACATTTATCTTTTTCAAAAATAATTTTGAAATCTTTATCCTAAATTTGACTAATACTTAAAAGATTATGTTTAAGTTCTTAACTAACTGAACATTTGTAATAAGAGGCAAGTTAGATGTGCCGTCGTTGCTCACATCACCTTTGCCGATGATATATCCTTTGGGGTTATCTCTAAATGTGATAGATCCTCCATCTGAGTAGATAATGTTTATCAATATTTCTTTATTTCCCGTCATGTTTGAGCAACCATTGTCAAGTATCCATTTTTCTCTTTTCTTATTTGATACCTACAAAAAATATAGAAATGATGTTGGTACCCACTTTCCTTGTTAGGGTCCTAAGAGTTAGATCTTCGGAAGCCAAACCCATGACGGTTTGAATTCCCTTTATAAACAAAATTATTATTCCTATAAACAGAAGTCATAAAAGATTTTATATACTTATTTTTAATCAAATGATTATTAGTCTTTGGAACCCAAACCTTAATAGATTTTGAATGATATGCAGTTTTCTTTAATTAGTAGATTTTAAAACTGGTTTTTCAAGACTATTGTTTTTCTTCTTGACATTTCTGTATAGAGAGTTATATTGTTTAGGACTAGTTTTTACTTTTGTAAATTTGTTATATCCTAATCCTTTTTTATTAGAAGTGGATTGTGAATTTTCTATAATCTTAGAAAGATTTTCTCTACCTCTATTAAATTTAGAAACATTTCTGGTAATATTATCTAACTTTGTTTTAAGACTAGTAATATTTAGTTCTAGTATTTTAACATATGGTCTCAATTCTTGATTTTATGTTGATAATGTGTCTTTTTTTTTCTTTTTGAGTCTCGATTTTACTACTTAACATAGTAAGTTGAGAAGCGGTATTAGAACAAGATTCTTGTGAAATAACAAGTTCTTCTTATAAAATTTTCTTTTCATCTCTTAACATATCAACTTCGATTTTATTTCTATTTGCCCGTTCTACTGAATCTTTATTTCTCTTAATTCTTAGTTTATTTATTAATCCAGATTTTATACCAACTAAATCATCGAAAGTAATATCACTTACATCATCATTTGTATCCATAAAGCATATGTTGGCTTGTTCTGAATCATCACATGTAACTGCTTAGACAACCAAATAGGACTTCAACCGCCTAAGGATTCTACAACAAGACTTTTAACTACAAATAGTAGAAAAGTATTTGACTGAGTATGCTTTTGAATAGCAATGATAAGTCGATAATTACCACATCCTATAATCTTCTTTTTTGTGGTATATAGTGTAGTTTGTGAAGAAAGAAAGTAAATTTGATCACAGGAAAATATTCTTGAATAAACAAGTGATCAAAATATAAAGATATTTAGAATTGATGGCTTTAAGTTCATAGCAAAGATAGAGAGAATTAGGAATAGAATCGTTAATCAAAATATTGGAATTCTTTGCTTTATATAGTGTTTAAAGGTTGCAATCGTTCGTGAAGAGTAACGGTGAAGAGTTGTGGCTGCAACTCTTGATAGAGAGTTGTAACTCTTCACGAAAGAGACGCACCTTTTCACAAAACTAGTCGTTATGTAGATTTAGCTTGCTGAATAAAGTATGGCTGCCAGTTGAATCATTGATTTTGAAATCAGCAAGCCCACGATGCATTTTGGCCATTTTTCAGCCGGCTGAATATACTCATTCAACCGGCTGAATATTTATGATATTCAAATATTGTGCAAGTACACAGAATTCGATCGGTTGACCTAGTTGATTCAGCCGGCTGAATTCTATGTTTTTTATGTCGTTCTTTAAAATTCTTTATCTGGAAAAACATATGCGTGTTTGTGTATAAACCATGTAGATGAGATTTTAACAACTTTTTATCTCTAGACATGGACTCTATGACATATAACAACTTTACAACATCAATTTGGTATTCATTTTGATATGTTTGTCTCCTTGTATAAGTGATATAATTTCCGAGAAAAGTGGTTAGTATATAGAATATACGCTTGTATAGTTGTCACTATCGAAACATCAAAGTACATGGTTCAAACAATAGAGACCCCTTGTTTACCAGCGAATTTTGGAGAAATTTGCAGTAATCTCTAGGGACGTTGTTGAGTCTTAGAACTGCTTACCACCCGTAGAAAAATGGTCGGACTGAAACGGTGAATGAGAATTTGGAAGATTTGTTGAGAGCTTGCATTCACTACAACAAAAAATGTATTTTGCAACTCTCAAAAAAGCTGTAATAGGTATTTTACCATGTTTTATGAAACATCATGTTAGCTACAGTTGTAATAAGTCTATGTCTATCACAACTTGTCAAAATAGTTGTACGAAAACATTGTAGTAAATTTGTTACAGTGTTTAATAACTGTTGTAGTTTTTTTGTATACACCCAAATACCCTTCTTATAACTCTTAACATACGTCGTAAAAGAATTTTTACAATGGTTCGAAAGAGTTGTAATATATTAAACCACAAGTGTATTTAATAGTTATAATAACTCTTTTACAACTAACACAAAATGTTGTAATTTGGTGAGCGTACATTGAACCCCTTTTACAACTGATTTTCATAGTTGTGAAATTTTTTATTACAACGATTACACTTTGTTGCAAAATATATATTCTTCAACTTTTTTTAAATTCATGTAAACTATTATTTGACCACTATTTAAAACCGCCGTGGTACATATTTATAACTATTTTGAAAAGCTGTAAAATATGTATAATAACTTTTTAAAAATTTTGCATAGATATTTCTGCCTATTCCAACCTGCTTATAATATAAACACAATATATTATAGACATGACAATAATACACTTTCAATAATTCAAATAAAATTCAACGATCAAACGACACCATTTCGAATAACATCCATTCAAAATAAGTTGGCAGTTGTTCAAACAAAAAATACGATACATGTTCCAATACAAGTTTTCCGCAAAAGATAATAAAAGTTCGACCGTATAATGCGAAAAACGATAAGACATACAAACAGCAAAATGACCTAATCAACAAGGACGAAATACTTATGCCAAGCAACCATTGTTCCTACAGCTTGCTGAGTAGTACAAGCCTCAGGAATCTCCCCCCACAAAGGAGCTTGAGGTTCCAATGGAACATCGACTCAAACTTTCCAAGTATCTACCCCAAGTGGAACGTGGTGCACCAAAGCAGCAGGATCAACAGATGCAAATGTATCTTTAGCAACCTCCTCCTTCTGCCAATTAAGTAAGTTACAATTTTTTGGAAGCTGTAGAGCATGTGTACCATTATTTAGGACGCTAGTGCTACCATGTTGTGACGCGACCGCAAAGAAAAGGTATCTATCAGTACAATATTGAATCTAAGAGCCATACAAGCTTTTGTATGCAGATTCAAAATGCATGTAAAATGATACTTTTATTATTTGTCAAAGAAAATGATACTTTTATACGCGGTCATACAAGCTCAAGCTGAAAACTATGACTCCGGTCTGCTACATTGAAATATGGGAAATGTATTAACAATGTAGCATGTACATGTCTCATAAATATGCCATGGATGGAGCATTTTCAATAAATCAGATGTATTTAGTTTTGATGTGTTGGTTTTAGAAATTATAAGTGGAAAAAAGCATAGAGTACATGTAAAACCACCTCATATTAATCTACTTGCCCATGTAAGTTTCCGGTTTTTCAACTTTTATAGCATTATCTTAGCACTATACATGACCAAAATGTAAATATTTTTCTTTAACATTTCAGAATTGTTAACTGAAATGAAAAGGTTTCAAAACCAACACATCCGAATCCATAGTCTAAAATCTTGCATATTTGATAATGTTCCTTAACATACAATGTCAAAGCACCAATTAATATTTGGCCACGTTGAGATATGTTTGAGTTTAGCAACATCGGTTTTGTGGTGTATCGAGATATGTTAATTTTTGTTCGATACCTTACTCTTGAAAAAATGTTAGATGAGGCCTATTAAAATCCTTGAGCATTATTAAAGCGGGTTTTATTTATCTTGGGTTGCATTAATTTTTTATCATATAGATACATAATTTTATTTTGAGAGGTACATCCACTTTTTTATTGCAACCATCGACAGTGGTCAGGAAGCAATAAACTTCGCATAAAGAAGATGTGTTATATTATCACTATATCATTGAAAAAAATATGAAAGGGATAAAACTTCTATTTAAAACCATAGTCATCAAGGTGTGCGTCTAGACGCGCCTTTGGAAGTATTGAGGTGCCTTGGCTAGTGGAGGCATAGGAAAAGAGCAAAAGTCATGCTTTTTTTTCAAAATAAGGAAGCCCAATAAGGCACGCTTCGAGCGGGCAATGATAATTTTGTAGCCCAACCATTGTTCGACCTAAAACCCAACCTAATTGCAAAAGAAATCAACTTCGACTTGGTCGATTTTGATCAAGGGTTACAAAATATTAGTCGATTTCGAGCAAAAAATAAGAGCCGCGGCTACCATCGACTCCTCCCATCTCGCCGCCTACAGTTGCTACCGTCGCCAGTTGCTCACTACCCGCCTTCACTTTCCTTCTTCGACTCTATCAGGTATATAGTTTTTTTTCCCACAGTACTGTATAATTTGGTTTTTTTAAATATAAACTTTGAAGTTACAATGTTAGATTATAATTAGTTTAAAGTTTAAACTTTTAAAAAATTAATTAAAAATTTTTAAGTTAATTTAAAAGTGTTAAGTAAAATTAATTCTTTAAGTTTAAACTTTTAAAAGTTAATTTAATTTTTAAGTTCTAAGTTCTAAGTTTTAAGTTCTAAGTTTTAAGTAAAATTAAAGTTAATTTAAAGTTTCAAGATTAAGTTAATTTACAGTTTTAAGTTAATTTAAAGTTTATATTAAAGTTAATTTAATGTTTATATTAAAGTTAATTCAAAGTTAAAGTTAATTTAAAGTAAAATTAAAGTTAATTTAAAATTAAAGTTAATTTAAAATTAAAATTAATTTAAGTTTTAAGTTTAAAATTTTAAAAGTTAGTTTAATTTTTAAGTTTCAAGTTTCAAGTAAAATTAAAGATAATTTGAAGTTTTAAATTATAAAAGGTAATTTAATTTTTAAATTTCAAGTTTAAGTAAATTAAAGTAATTTAAAGTTTTAAGTGAATTTAAAATTAGGTTTACTAGAATTCAACCAATTGTAGTTAGTCTGCTTGTATTTTTTTATCGGTCGACCATCAGTAATCACTACTAGAACTACAATATATTCTGACAACCATTATCGACAGCCGCCGACGGCCGAATTCCAACGGCTTCCAATGACATATATTTTCTGGACGTTGTTACGATTAAAATAATTAGCCGTTGGAAATATGCCCTTTGCGGCCATTGATAGTCGTCGAAAAGTTGTGTGTATCTTCATCTTTAGGCCGAAGCCTGAACCATTTCTTTCCTCCGCAAATCAAAAACCTTCCTCTACCATTTCCTCCTCTTGTTCCAAGCGACGAATTTCTGCCGAAATCAACTCCAACTTCGTCAAATCGGAATCTCATCTCCTCCAAACTCCTATCCTCCCCTATTTTAGGCATTATCCATAAACCCTAATTTGATGAATTTGTTAACTTAGGGTTAATTTGTTAGTTTAATTGCTCTTTTGTCTCATTGATTGTGTGCTATAGTTTATTGAATGTTAGTTTGATTTGTTAGTATAGTTTAATTTGTTAGTTTGTGCGACAAGAAACTAGTATGTATTAGTTGAATAATTTAGTGCTTTTACATATTACTTTGTTATTTAGTGTGGATGAGCATAATTAGTTTATGCGTTTTCTAAAACGTAGAAAACAATAATTAATTTTACATACATACGGTTAGTTAATTAATGTTTTAAACTGTGCGTATGTGATAAATCATCGTATACGTAGTTTAACTTAAGTAAAATGTTAATCAATTTAATGTAAACGACGAAAGCCAATTTTCTTTAAAATATAAAATATGTAATTTATTTTATTCATAAAATCCTTAGAGTGTTTTTTGGCCCCATCTGAATATTGCATATGATTGTTATGTGGGAAATCGTTTTTTGACAGAACGAACATGTATATTTATCATATACAATATTTGCTGGATTTATCTCTGTGTTGGACAAATTTGTATATTTATCATATACAATATTTGCTGGATTTATCTCTGTGTTGGACAAGTTACAAATACAGTAACAAAATTACATCTCGTAAGTTATTTCTTTTAAACGGTTCATAAAATTTCGACAGCGCTTCCTTTATGTTCTTTGTGTACATGCAATCATGTATGACTAAGGGAACAAAGGGAAAGCGCTGCCGAAATTTTGTTGAATCGTTTAAAATGAAATAATTTACGAGATGTAATTACTGTGTTTGTAATGGGAAATAGGATGACCTGGTAAAAAATTGTCAATGATCAATTAATATAAAACTTTAAACTGTAAAATTGTGTTGAAAAATAAATTGTTAATGTAGTTTTTGTTTATATCTTTTTTTAATTACAGTAGGAGAGATGATGAATTATTTTACCAATCGAAGCTGGATGTATCGACAACGAAGGAAAATTAGATGCTCAATAAATGAACATTTTTTAATAATGGTATACACGTATTTATTGATTTCGCTTTAAGTAATAATGGAAACGACGAAGAAATCCGCTGTCCATGTAGTATGTGTAAATTGTTGAAGCATTTGATACCAGAAATGGTTAGAGTTCATTTGCGTCAGTATGGTTTCATGTCGAACTATTTGGTATGGGAGCGGCGTGGAAACGACGAAGGCTGTACAAGCGACATCCAATTATTAGTAACTGCAGAATAAAATGCGATTGATATGTTTTGCTAATGATATGTTTAGTTGTAATCTGTTTCACAAAATCGTTTTATGTTTCTGCCATAATATATGTTTCACTAATTAAATGATATATTTCTCAGATATGATATGTCTATAACAGGTACTGTATATACATGTCGTTTTTCCGTAGACGTAGCTCGTCCCATACAGGATCTCCCTCTTTTTCTCAGAAAAGGACGGGTGCACCTCCACCTGATGATGTCCCTAGCCCATCACAAGTTTCAGCTCTTCCTACGGTTTGGTTGCAGACCAAAGCCGATGGATCATAATTATTAAATTTATTTCAGTATTAACAATATTTTTCTACACGATCTATAATTATATATTAGTTTCATTTTATTAAATGCTTGTTTATTTTTGACACATTGGCTTCGAGCTCAAGCCATCAGCCACAGTCCTCTCCATATCCCGACAAGCATATAAATGCAGGATGATTGCCTGCTGGCCTAAATGGAGAAAGACACCGGATAACGTCCAGAAGAGCATTTTGCAGGATTTTTTGGTAAGTGTAAATTTATATTTCGTATTTTCTCTTTGATCATAGATCACTTTATATGCTGTAGACTATTTATAAAAATGTATAACTTTCATTTTCTAAATATGCAGGATTCGGTCAACCTACAAGATACCGATGTATCGCCGGTGCAGCGGCATTGGAATAGCAAAATCACCAAAATTGTAGGGATAAAGTGTCCACAATGAGAAGAGCGGGGAAAAAAAACCCAACTGGATGAGTGCTAGCATTTGGAAGGCTTGGGTCACATGGGGGGAAATGAGGAGTTCTAGGTAAGTTTACCACATATTAATTACTTTAAATTATTGTGTGTATTTAATACATAATTTAGAACCGTAATGTTATTTCCAATTGAAATTTGCAGACAGAGTCTGATAGAAACTCCGTAATTAGAAATAAGAATTCCGCCACACATCGTGGTGGTCCAAGTCGCTTCAACATCATCGCAAAGATTTGGTATATTTTTATATTCACGTTTTTATATTTTAAGTTATAAGTTGTTATTATATAGTTAATAAAACTATATATATATATATATATATATATATTCATATTTCAGGAAAGAGCGCGAGGAGGTGTTGTTTCGTATTGGGATATTTTTGCTCATACTCATGCCATGAAACAGACCCTTGATTCGGGCTCAGTCGTATACTCATGGGAGTATGATGATAAAGCGACTGTTACCTATGTAAGTATAGTATAATTAAGTTAAAAGTCATCAGTTAATTAATTAAGTAAACATTTATAGATATATCAATTAGTATTATTTATACCAGTGTCCATTCAACTTTTTGTCAATTAGTATAGCAATTAGTCTACTAAATTGTATTTTGCATTTTGCATTACAACAAAAGTTTCATGAAGCACGGGCACAGCTGCTAGTTGAGACAGGACGGGATGAGTTGACAGCTGATGAGCGGGACGCTATTTTTGAGTCTGTTATGGATCCACCATCCCACAGCAGGCGCTATGGATTTGGAACAAAGCGGTAATTTTAAGAAAATAAACTAAATTCAAATATTGCATATTTTCCAATTAAAGTTTTATAAGTCACGTTTATGATGTTGGAGGTAGTATAACAATTTAATTATGTTCCCTCCCAGGCTAAGACATCGCACAAGGCATACAAGATGGCTCAAGACAAAGAAGAAATTGCAGCGCTACGAGCTAAGATCGCCGAGCTGCGGGAGCATGATCACCGTCGTGTTGTCCAGATGGAGCAGCTGAACCAGCGCGTGGCGGAGTATATGGAGCAACATGGGAGGTTTCTTTCGTCGGATGGTTATGTATCTGATGATGATCGGTGATGCTAGGTATGTTCTATTATATATTTTTTGTCTGTATATATATACGCTTCAAGTGGGTGAGGATGTGTTTGATACATTTTGATGGATTGTATATTATTTTATGTGGATTTGGATGTTGAGTTTGTGAATTTGGATGTTGATTTTGTGGATTATGTTGGATCTAAATATGGATTTAATGGATGAAATATTATGTATGATAATTGGTTTATATATGCTTGAAAAGGAGTTGTTATTAAAATTGATGGATGTGGGTGGCTGAAAGGCAGCATGCTCAAATTCATAAAAAAATTATCCAGATTATCGACGGCTTGTAACTGTTTTCGACGGTTTATAGATCATAATTTTTCAACGGCTTCCAATAATAATTTCCGACCATTTTTGATGACGTGGGACGGTTATTTGGTTTTCTAGGATTTTCATGTGGACATTTTTGCCGTTGGAAACGGTTAGAGATTACCATTGAAAGCCATCGGAAATGTGCCATTGATGACGTTGGAAATCGTTGCTCAACGAGATTCGTATTCCAACAGTTATCCCAACGGTT
Organism: Allium cepa; assembly: GCA_030765085.1. NCBI lineage: Eukaryota > Viridiplantae > Streptophyta > Magnoliopsida > Asparagales > Amaryllidaceae > Allium > Allium cepa. The sequence goes on along the minus strand of CM060934.1, from coordinate 862,953,036 downwards.
TTCGACGGCCTTCCAATGGCTTTGAGCCATCGAAAATCAGTGTTGTTCTTGTAGTGAATGTTATGGATTAAAGTTAACAACAGCCTAGCATTTCAACTTTTATATGCAGATTCAAAATGCAGTAAACAAAAACCTAGCATTTCAACTTTATCTACATATTCAAAATGCAATAAACAAAAAATCTATAGATTCAAAGGTGGCATGGCAAGTGTGATTAAATTAAAATGCATTACACGAGGTGTATTAACAATAGTTAATGGGCCATCCGCATGATTGCCATAGTCTATAAAGAGAACAAATAGTAATATGCATGTATTAGTTTGTTATTAAAATGGCTACTTAATTTATAACTTACGGTCATGATCAAAATTTTCAACTCTTGTATTTTATTCTCGAATGTAGTAGCTTGATTTTCAAGTGCAAGTACTTTCTTTGAGTTGTGTAAGTGATCCCCCAATTAAGATGGTGTAATCCTATAACCAAGTCCTTTTATTCTTCCACATCATTCTTTGTCGAATGTCTTTGCCAATCCATCTTCGCTTAATGAAACCATTCCCTGAGAACTTTGAATGTTGTTGTGCTCTTTTATCTTAGTTTACAAACAATAAAAAAGTTCCAACAAAAAGCAAATATTGTATTCATACTATGTAGCAGGCAATAATTGTAAACTTACTATGCATTCGGCAACGGTCGAGTTTGGTGGTTCTCCTTTTTTTATGTCCCTTGCGTCACAAATCATTCCCATTAATATCAGATGCACGTTCCTTTTTCTGCAAAAATAAGTATGGAAATAAAGCTCGGTTATTTTGCACAATACTGAATTTCGATTATTTTCTAACATAAAACTATGTGCATTCATTATTACTAAGTATATAAAATTTATATAACCGAAAGGCAAATTAATTTTAATATTTAATTAATAATCTTACCAACTCGTCTACCAACTTTGCATACCACTTTCTACTCTTCCTATGCGGATTCTTATTCTTTTCTCTAATCACTCTGTATTTCTCGCTCGTCAACTACATAATAGAAATTTACAAATTAATAGTATACTGTGTTGTTATACTTAATGTGTTATAAGCTCCGGCGAAGCAGATTCGATATCTGGATCTGCGGCATTCGAGTACAAGTGATGTATTCAGTCCCGATTTTCGAAGGTTGAGTCAGAATCGTTATATTTGGTATGAGAGCAAATGTGACGATTCAATTTTTCACGTTTGAAAATCAAAATCCATACTTCTCTCGTATTCGAATGCAACAGACTCAAACGTTATATCCAGCTTGCCGGAGTTTATAATACATTAAGTATAACAACGAAGCGGAAGAAAAAAAAAGAACATATCATTGATACAACAATTAATATAATATCTGAATATAATACAACACCGCTCAACACATATCAGAGCACAAATAAAATGCTAAAGCGGAATAAATAACTTGAACCACCAAGTGAGAACTCCAATATCTCCAACTCCATCTCCAATCCAGAAATAACTCGAATCCCCATCAAGTAGAGTGGAGTGTTGTTTACAAGAATCTTATTCGAGATGGATTGAACGATACCTCAAATTCTTCGGACAGTTTCTCCCTGGTAAAACCTCTCCATTCTTGATCATTCTTTATATTATTGAGTTTTAGCATTGCTAATCTACTTGCAGAGTCGGGGCTTTTGGAGGCACGTCTTTTGGCTTGAATTAATCTTGATTTTGCTTCTTTCCACCTAACACCTAACATCATCGTTAAAAAAAAAAAAAAAAAAAAAAAAAAAAAAAAAAAAAAAATCTTGTATTGCGCATCCACAATGAATCGTATCTGCACAACAAAACATTAATTCAGTAGAAGCGTAAGGAAAACAACCTAATGGCTAGGTACTTGATTAAGTTTAGCTGTGAGCACAAGGAAGCATAGTAAAATAAATTAGTCATCCTTTTACATATGAAAGTAACAACAGTACTATTTGAAATACATATTGAAAAATGCAAAACTCAAATTTTGAAGCCACACAACCCTTACTTTTTAACTGAATAAATGTGTTATTGCATTAAAATGTATGGAAAACTCAACCCACTTGGTTCAAAGATAGTGTATTTGTTGAATTTTTCAGTGAAGGTGGGTGCTGGGGGGCTATGAAGCTGGGTTATGGGCCGGTGATCTTGTAGGTTGAACTTAAATCATTCTTTTTCATCTGGTCTTTGATTAATTTTCTGCTAATTAAAGTATAATATGACAAATACAATTTGCAAATAAATATAGCAGGTTTAACTATATTCTTTGATTAACTGAAAATTATTGTCGTCACACATCCACCTAAATTTCGGAGGTTTGGACAAAATCAATAAAGAAACAAAAACAGGTAGGAACTCTAAATGTACGGTCAAAATTTGAATTAGCAGCTGCCAACAAGCAACTTGCATCTCCGACGATGGTGATCCATTTCAATATGCTGCGATGGTGACGAAACTTAAACCGAACAATAAAGGAACATATACTTAAATAATTTCTGAAAACCTCTTAAATACAGATTTTGTGTCTGCAATTGTTGAAATTAAAGTTCTAGATAGATAGATTGTTTTCAATACATGGTTTGTCTTTGAAAGTATTAAAATCGTTTAAACTTCACAAATCTGCTTAGCTATGATTCAATATAAACCATAATAACTCATGCTTCAGAATTCTATTTGCTTCTCTATTCAAAAATTACAGAAAGTATCAAATTATTAGACATGTGTGCTGTTGTCAGATATATAATTTTTCTGTATTAAAAAAATATGTAAATCAAAATATATTTATGAAAAAGCTTTAGCTGTGTAGGCAAATTTTTTTACTATCCAACTCTAAGGCCCAAAAGTACTAGGTGGATCAAGATTATTGTGTCCATTTAGACTTAGTTAGCAGTCTTCTTGTTTCTTTGTCTGTGAGTTGACTAGAAAACTTATCTTCTACGAAGGAAATAATTCCCAAATCATGGTCGTAAACTGACTTACAAATTTCTAAATATTGGCTTGTTTACATTTTCCTTTTAAATATAAATGCATTTCCACGTAAGTTCTTTGTCAATGATGGCTGTGTACTTGACCATTCAGCACATGATCACCATTGAAATTTTCTCCAACCGAATATCGCAGAAGTAAATACATAACACAAACTACTTTAAGTGCAATGAGGACAACTACAAATGTTTACCACACAAAGATTTATAGTAATCGCATCTACAAATGTTACCTGTACTTGTTCCCGCCCACCTTTGCCCATAAATGTCACAAATTCAAGTTTCTTGTATATGATTGACCTGGAAAAGAAATTAACACAAACTACATAAATAAAATATATAAGATGTACATTTCATAAATAAAGGCAAAAACAATATAAAATAGAAATTCGATAAACAAAGAATTTTAACATTTGTTGGTTAATTTTATCGCAAATTCAATCATGTAATTAAATTGTTCAAGGAAACCTAATAAAAAATGTTTGCCTAAAAACGACATGAAGTATGTAAATAAGCAAAGTCATATATGTATAACAACAACAACAACAACAACAACAACAACAACAATAATAATAATAATAAATTACAAGTCCAACACAATCCTTTCTTATATAACTTTCATTTTCGATATCGATCTCTTTATCATCAAGTAGTGACTCATTTAAGGGTTGACTAGTCGACTCTTCATCCTTATCGTATTTGTCCAATTCATGAAACCTCTTGGGAGTGCTCTTAAGCATAACATACCAATTTGAAGAATTGCTTTCTCTTGAAATGAATACTTGTACAACATGTGTTGCAAAGATGAAAGAATCATTTGCAAATTAATTTTGAAACTGATATAAATTGACCAATGTAAATCCATCTTCAATCTTAACTTTATGACCAATATTAGCCCAATCACACTTCAATAAGGCAGTCTAGCAAAAGAATCTCCCAAAAAAACTCCATAATTAAACTACTTTTTCAACATATTCATCTTCAAGGACTGTACTTGCCTTGATGGAAATACCACTATTTTGCATAGATTTCTCACAACCTTAGTATGAAAATGCCAACCATTAATAATTTAGCCAGTATAAGAAGTTACTTGCAAGGGAGGTCCATATGAAAGCCATTTTATTATTTTTCTAGCATTAGATGCATTTCTTTCATCCTTAGCCTGCACAAATATATTGTTATGTACAAGGATTTAAGATTATTATATGTACATTGTATATCAAATTTAATTGTTTACAAATTAGAAGACATAATCCTTACAACCTTTTTTTTCAAACTAGTAATAATAATTCTCTGAATGCAGCCTTGCAAGTTTCACATCATCTTTTACAAGTTGAGGATGCGTAAGTTTTTACTCCTCTTTATATATTCTATATACACAAATATACAAGTCAAAATCTAGTTTCTTTCATACATAATAATTGAATGTAACTGCTACTTACCCTATATAATGCTCCACTTCCTCGGTATTAAACAATACAGAACGATGGGCAACATCAATCACCTCCTTGGTGACTATTATAGGGGTTCCTTTGGAAATAGGACACCCTTCTAATATGAAATCACTTTGATGCACTTCATTTCGATTCTTCCTTTCTCCAATTTTAGATGCAAGTTTAATATATCTGTCACAATACTTCATGCATTCCTCAGCAAAATAGAGCTCAGCTATGCACCCTTCAGGTCATGCTTGATTTTTAACATAGCCTACCACTACTTTCATATATCTATAACCAAAACATATATGTAACATATTTTATTTAAGTGCAAATATTATTGACTAATTTCAGTATCCACGATAAAGTTTAACTTTCAAATGGATACATCCAACGATATTGCACTAGGCCATAAGTTCTTGCTTCCCTAGCTAAATGTATTGTTAAATCAATCATGATATTGGAAAAATACGAGGGGAAACTCTCTAGATCGCATAAGGTTAAAGCGACCTGATTTTCTGTAGCTTCTAATTTATCTTTATAAAGCACTCTTTGGCATATATCATTATAAAAAGAACATAGTCGTAGTTGTGTATTCTGTGTCCCTACAAGTACAAGTCCTCTCAATGCTACATATAATAATTGTTGCATCAAAACATGATAATCATGAGACTTAAGACTTGAGATCTTGACTTCTTTTACAAAGTATTTCCTAGTATTTGAGACATATCCATCAAGTACCTTCAAAATTTTCATTCTATAATAAAAGACACACTTCTCTTGATCACTTAACGTGCATGGTGCAGCTGGAAGTAACAATTTACGTCCCATGTCTATTGAATGTAATTTTTTCCTAATACTCATACCTTGACATCTTTCGATTTTCCTTTGATATCGAGCAACGTACCAAGAATACTTTCACCAACATTTTTCTCAACATGCATGACATCGAGATTATGGTGCAAAGATCGTGCTTAAGCAAAACATAAAAACATAAAAACCTAGTCAATAAAAAGTTACTAATTACTGCATATGAATAAATAAATGAATTATCTTTAGCTATTTCTTAACTTTCAATAATGAAAATAAAAGAGAATGGATTTCTTCTTCCACGTTAGAGTTCCTTTTTTCTTCTCATCTCCCCTTTTCCTTTTCTTCTCGCTTTCCCTTTTCATTTTTTCCTCCTTTTGTTTCTTTCTTGACACATTACAAATATCTTTGACATCTTCGAAGACTTGAGCACCTTTTTGTATTGAGGGACTTTGTTTATTCTCAATGGTTGCATCAAACAAGTTTTTCCGTTGATGATATCCGTTGTTAGGAGCTAGGAATCATTTATGGTCTAAGTATGCACATTTCTTAATGAATGGTGGACATATTGAGCATTTATCACGACCACTAATAGGGCATGCTTTCTTACCCTTTATTGTGCAACATGCTAAATTTTCATAAGCTGGAAAATCATAAATTGCCCACGTTAAGATAGCATTTAGTCTAAATTTGTTATGGCTACATGCATCATAAGCATTCACCCCTTTAACCCAAAATTTATTCAAATCTTCAATAAGAGGTTGCTAATACACATCAATATCATTTCCTGGTTGTCATGGCCTAGTAATTAACGTAGATAACATTATATTATCTTTGTGCATGCATAGCCATAGGAAAGTTGTAAGCAACAAAAAACAGTGACCAACAGATATATGTAGAATTCCAATCACCAAAAGGATTAAATCCATCTGTTGCAATACCAATCCTTAAATTTTGATGGTTAGATGCAAAGGAAGGATACATTGCATCAATCATGGCCCACTGTGAAGAATCTGGATGTTGCAATTTACAATCCTCAATTTTATGATTGGCATGCCATCTTAACTGTTTTGCTGTTTCTAAGGACCTAAACATTCTTTCTAACCTCGGTTTAATTGGGAAGTATCTAAAAACATTCAAAGGTATTTTCGTTTGCTTTCCGTCTTCCTCGTCTTTTTCATTTTCCAACGAGACTTTTCATATGTAGGATATGAATCACTATGCGCGAGTTCTTTTCTAAATAAATAATAATCGTTCATGCATGCATTTATCTTCTTATAACTTAAACCATGTAATTTAAGCAACTTTTTTATTGCATATGTCGAATCCGAAAGTGTGTTTCCATTGGGAAACATATCCCAAAGGAGTTTAAGAAGTTCTGTAAATGTTGTATAAGATATACCATTTTTAGCTTAATGTTTGAAAAGAAGTAGTGTTGCAAACGACTTTGTATAGCTTGCACAACCAAGGTACAGAGGAATTTCATGTAACAACCCGTATTTTTCTGATAAATAAAATATTGATTAGATAAGATTTTAGAATTTAATATTGAAAGAAAACCAAATTTGTGATTTTATAATGAGAGTAATAAGTAGAATGTAATGTTAGTAATGTTAATTTAAGGTAATTGCTAACTATTTTAATGTAATTCCAATTAATGGAAATGATTGTAAAGTTATAATTGGTCATTAAGTGTAAATAAGGAAATACATTAAATGATGATGTTGAAACGACCCATAATTTTCGATAATTAAAAGTAGTTAATTTAGTAAGGTTTTGTGATTTAATGTTAAAAAAATAAAAATTTGTGATTTAATAATGAAACATAATAGTATTAATTTAAGGTAATTGATGTCTGCGTTAAATGCAATTCCGATTAATTGAAATGATTAAAGTTATAATTGGTTATGGATTGTAAATTTATTGTAATAATATGCATAAATTGATAATTGGATTAAAGAAGTAATTGATAATTTAAAGGTTCTATTAATTAATGAAAGAATATGTAATTAATGGTAATTGATAAAGGTAGTGGTGTGGTAATAGTAATGACATTTGTGTGTAGATAACAAACTTACAAATGTTATTAAATGTAGAAAAGGCGACAGTTATTATATGTTACCTATTTTTTAACTTATTGAAATGAAATTAGAAATAAATTTCAATAAATGAAATTAAATATAGCGTAAAAATGAATTAAGATAAAGACTATAGAATATTAATGCAATAGGATAGAAACCAATGTTAAATGTATACATAGAGCAATGAATGAATGAATGTAAAGATTTAAATCAAGTTTGATCAAATTCTTAGAATTTGAATTATAATGATTGGATTTATTTCAATTAAATGTAATTAAATGTAATTAAATATTACGTTAATGAAGATTTAGATGATAACTATAGATTATTAGTGTAATAAGATATAAACAAATGTTAGTTATAGACATGAGGTGACAATTTATTGAATAACAAGATTGAAATCAAAATAAATGGATTTAATTGGATTTAAATCATACTTAATGAATTTATTGCAATTGAAATGGACCACTATGATTAGTGTAATGTTCAACAATGAATTGATATGTAAATTTGTTTTAAATTTTTTTAATTGTCTAAGTAATCAAAAATCATAAAACCAGTTAATTATAAGGTTTGAAATTAAAAAGTGACTTAATCAATTTAATAATAATTTATTAACGTGAAAATAGCCATTTTGGCCAGTGTCTCTCTAACGACCCGCTATTTTGGACCATTCGCATCCGCACATGCCGGACTTGAATAATTCAAAATATCAAATTGTTAATTTAAATTTGGCAAAACTGGACAAATACGGTTAATAAATATTCACAGATCACAGCCACAGTAATAAATGCAGCGGAAGCAAAAGATAGTAGTTCATGAAGCTACTATATATATATATATATATATATATATATATAACAGAGTTAAATAAGTTACAACATAAGTTTCGAATATAATAGTCAAATACAAGAATCATAATACATCACTGGAATCAACTGAATATCTGAAAGCTGCATAGATAGCTGGATCTTCAGGCGAAGCTCCAACTCCAAAGGTGAGTCTTAAAAGCTGAACCACTCAGTCTGACCCGAGCGTAAAGAAAAACATAAAACACTCGAGTCAGGATTAACATTCTTATATTAATAAATCCAACTCAAGTGAAATACAACTGAAATACAAGTAACTCAAAGGACGTTGGAATAACCATCCTCTAAGGATCCGTTAAACTATTTACTATGTAGTAGTGCACGCTAAGTAGATAATGTCTATCAGTAATATAAAATATCAAAATAGTGTTAAGGCGCTACCATTATACCCCTTAATACATTTTATATAAATGTCATAGTCTATGCAGCACTGTAAACTCCACCGTAAACTAGTGGGATATCAAAGAGTACTCCATGGATATAACACAAAACAAATTCGTAGTGGTCGCGTATATAGGGATACAAGTATGACAAGACACATGAGGCAATACCCAAGGTAGTGAAACTACCGTTTGCCCGATCCGGACTGGTGAAAACGCATCGCCGCAATGATCGCAATACCGTGAAACAACACTCTCAAAAGTACGAGGGTGCACCAATCAATAACAAGTAATGAGTAGTTTTCGAAAAAGTGTGTTCGCTCGAGGTGGCTAACTCCATTTGGCTCGGCACGGCTCCTGTTTTAGTCATTTCCAATTTGACACAAGTGTCAAGGCTATCCATTATCATTCTCTTTTTTCAGTCATCACGTATATCATTCCAACCACTTCGTTCTGGATCACACTCCGCGTATAGTTATTAAAGTGGTTTTCGGTTTAGACAGAGAGTATGTCCATAACCGATTCCGGTTCCTTTAATAACTTTCGTAATTATTACACTGATTGGTCGTTTAATAAATTTCAAAACCAAATCAAATTCAATTTCAATTAGAATTTATAAACTAACATTTCATTTGTCTTACTATATCAATTTCCATAATTTACGTTCAAACTTCCAAATTACTATTTCGAAATCTTATAATTCAGTTTCAATTTTTATTTAAACAATACAAATATTGATTCAAGTTCGTATATAAATTTCATTCCGAAAACATTTAAATTAATTTAATTTAACGTTCAAGTCAATTTAAATTCATTGATCGATTCATTCAATATCGTTAAGTTAATTTATCATTCAAAACTATTTCTATTTAAATTCAAATTCATTAAATCAATTACTTAAGTTCAACTCCATTATTAAAAACTTACAAATTGGATTAAATTAGATTCGTCAAATCAAATTCTTTAAATTACAAGTCTTACATTAATTTCAATAATCACATTTATTCCTCGTTAAAGAAATTCAATTTCACTTATTCATTTACTTAGTTACAAATTTCAAAACTCAGTTGATAAAGAAGCCTAGTTTCACTTATTCAAGAAGTTCAATCTCACTTAATAAAGAATCCAATTCAATTAATTATTAAATAATTCAATCTTATTCAATTATTGAATAATTTCAAAACTTAAATATTAAATCATTTCAAAACTTAATTACCAAATAATTTAAACTTAATTCAATGAATAATTCCAAATTTTTATTGTCAAATAATTTATTATAAAACAACGTTCTTTCAACAACTACTATGTTAATATTTTGTTTCTAATTTTTAAATATTAACATTTTCCTTTCATTAAATTTAAATTCCAACTTCTTTCAAAACTTTATTATTTATTCAAATAACATTTTTATTTTATTTTTAAATCAAATTATTGACCAATAGGGTTTATTAAATTTTCTATCCTAAGTCAAATTCATTTGGGTATTTATCATTTCAACCCGATTCCATTTAAATTCAAAAATCAAAGCATAGCAAAGGGAACTTGCAATGTGATAACTGGGATGGTGTCAAAGTAAATAAACAAGTAATAACAAAAATCAATAACAATCCAATAATAAATTCAAATAATCCCGAAATAATCATATTAATTTGCATTTGTTGTTTGTGCAAATAATATAATTATTTCTAGAATCTACACTATCATTTCATGTAGATTAAAGATTATTACACTAATTATTCTATGAAATTCTACACTTGACATCAATTATTCAATTTCATATTACGTCAATTATACAACATACATTACATGGTTCAAGGTGTAGTTAACACTATTTTTACGTGTCAATTTATTTAACCTTTATAGGGGTCAAATTATACAAATTTAACTAATCAAATTCAACACATATATCAATTTCAAATCATTAACTCCTACGCCGATTTCAATTGTAAATTATTTATCACTTCATACATTAACACTTTAACGTCCAATATCAACATCAAACAATCAATCATTTATCCACCAAACTGGGTTATCATTTTATAAATAACAAATAATGGTGTCTGGTGTCACAGGTGAACTGATACAGGTAATAGCATGTATAACAGTGTAAATAACCAACAGCAGCATATTTAAATTGTCGTTTCAATTGTAAATAAAAGAACATTAATCGTGAGTGATTGCTCACATTCCGAGGCTAGAGGATAGACAAAGGAGTTGGGTTACGATTCCGAGCACGGAGTTCAAAGCAAAGCAAGATTGGACGCGAATTGGACGAACAAGGCTGATAATCAAGAATTGATAAAACGAATCAGAACTGGATTAATGAAAAAGATTAGTAGAAGTGAGCTCATATAAAAAAAATCATATTCCAAAATCATTGTTTTAAATTAAAATAATATTTTAAAATAAACCATATTTTTATATAAGTTATTTTGAGATAAATACTTATATATACATATACATATTAAAAATGCAAAATATTCACACATAATAAGATCGAACATACATTTAAAATAATATAAATTTATCTTCAATAAATAGTTAATCCTTAATGTACTACATAAATAAAGAATTTGAAAACCCAAGTTCCCTTATATACAAACAAATGCAAATACTCATATATAAAACTTGTACACTTTTATAATTTAAAGTTAATATTGTTTAACGTACCTTTAAACCATTCTGCAATAACATAAACTAAAATATTATGACTTATACACAAGTAGCACTAAATAAGCTTACTTCAAAAAAAATCCGATAAACAAAATATATACACTAGCATAAGTACACTTGCAAAAAAATATCTATATGTATAAGCTGACATAACTATATGACCTCCTTTGCAATAATAAGGAATATGATATATATATATATATATATATATAACATACATACTTTATAACTTTTATAAATAGACAAATAGCAAAGTTTTGTATAAAGATGCAACGCGTATAAACACACAGGCAAGTATACATAACACCCTTTGCACACAACTGACAAAACATATCACCTGTACCCATTTATCAATGACATACAATATTATAAAATATAGCAAATGTAACACTATTTACACAAACAGAACCTATACAACAGAGTTTATATAATATTATTTATAATATATACTAACAAATAGGTACGTAACCCATATCTATATATTACTAAATTAAAACTCTCATATAACTAAACTGTGATAAATAAGTATACTTGTAGAATCATATATATGAGGACTAACTAACTAGTTTATAAACAAGTATGTATATAAATTAGCTTTATAAAATTTTGAAAATCAGTACATATATAACAACCGATGCTTATAGGTATACCACTAATCGAGTTTATAATATATATACAAGCTACATATAAATATATATGTATATATAACAGGATGCGGAGATGAGAAGAATAATAACACTCACTTGGATCGGCTGGCTACTCGGAGCTATGGAGAATAGAACAGAGCGGCCCTGGGTGGAGCACGTGTGGGAAGGTAATGCTCAGGCGGAACGGGAAAGCCGAGTGGGAAAAACTGTTGGGGATGCGGATTAAGGATCTTAAGGCAGAAATAACAGTAGAGGGGGGGTGAATAGTGTTTTAAAGAATATATGAACTATATGACTAAATTAAAACTTTCAACACAAATCTAAACAGAATTCTAACACAGAATGATCACAGAACATATAACAAATGCAAATAGTAAAGTAAAGCAAGTAAAAGGAAAGAACACACCGGATTTTATACTGGTTCGGAATCCTCCTACATCCAGTCCTGCACCAAGGCAATATCCTTGTACAGATTTTTATAAGCCAATATCCAAATTACAACCCTCAATTTCTAAGGCCTTGAGGAACCCTCCTATCTCCGAGTCTGGGGTAAACTCTCTTGATTTACGGGACACAAGATCACCCTAATACTTCTTAATAACAATCCTTTTGAATGGATAGACTCTATGGACTTTTTGAATACAAATTAATCCTATAACTCTGAATATCACTTTGATCTTTAGTAGAATGATGGAGAATCAAATAGAGAGAGTATCTTAATGATTCCCTATTGAGAATTTGGCAGAATGATGGCACGATCTTGAAAATATGAAGTTTTATGGATATGGAATGGTGGAGAAGAAAGAGTGAAGAAAATAAGAAAATAGTTGTTAAAAAAATTCGTTTTGGAAGCCTTTGTATAGATGCACAACAGTCATAACCATTGGCGAAAGGTTTTTGAACGAATGGACACTTCTTTTGAAATTTGAATTTTGAATCCAACTATCGCCATGTCGACATGGGGTATCCCCATATGTCGACATCCCTCAGTTCAAAATTGTAGAGATGTTGTTTTGTAAAAGCATTTGAATTTAAAACAAGTTGAAACTTCTCTGAAGCAAAATAAAGTTTTTAAACAATATTTTGAGATAAAGAATGAATATAAAATATTATTTTAAATATATATATATATATAATTGATATAGACCGTCAATTATATAAATAATATTTAAAATCAGAATAAGTTTTGATGTTTTAAAAATAGAAGTTTTTTTTTTAAAAATCAGAATGGAGGAATATTTCAAGGCTAAAACAAAGTTTGAAAATCTTTTTGAAAGCATAATTTTGAAAGCTAAAACATTTTGGAAACAGATTTAAAAACATTTTGAAAAATCTATTCAAACTGAAATTGCAAGAACCTTCCTACAGAGCTCCTCCATAGGACTCGAGAACTTGTACAAAGTAGTTTAAATGATTTTTATTTTCGTGGGTTTGTAAGCCACTTGTCGTAGGTTTGTAAGCTACTTGTCGTGGGTTTGTAAGCCACTGGTTTCGATAGAAATTAGGTTCCATCCCGAAACAAAATTGGAAGAAAGATGAGAGTGCTATTATGAAGTTTTAACAAAATACTAGACACTTATCTTGAGATCTTGAAATCTTGATTCTCTAGAGTCTTGAATCTTGAATCTCTAATCTTCATCTTGATGCTTGAGTCTTTATGCTGATCAGTCTTCGATGATACCTGCATATACTTCCTATATACATACATACATACATACATACATACATATATATATATATATATATATATGGAAATGTTAGTATATATTTTATAAAGTAAAGTATAATAACTATATAAGGTTGTTGTCATCAAAACATCATCAACTCAGTTCCTAACAATCTCCCCCTTTTTGATGATGACAACCTTTATTTATAAAATATTCTTACCATACCATAACTCCCCCTTACTCCGTGATTTCTTCTTTAAACTACAACTCCCCCTTACACCAAGCACATATATTTTTATAACTTTCTCCCCCTTTGTCATCAACAAAAACTATTAACTACTTAAGAATTCAAGAATGATTAGTATGAACAAATAATATGTATAGAACAAGCATGAAACAATGAGTATAAGTGAACACATTTTAGTTATTACAACATATATAAGAACATACATAAACACAAACAAACAAAACAATTTAAAACAAAGAATAAAATGAAGGTACGCTTTAATGGCGATCCTTAACTATAGGAGACTTATGAATCGAACAATTGGGGTAGTGGAGACAAAAGTTTCCACGTTGTTCAATTATGTTTCCATTAGCATCAACAAGGATCTCACCAACGCAAATAACGCTCTCGTCCGTATTTATAGGGACTTCGGGTTGAGGTAAAGGTTGATCTTCCTCTTGGTCTTCTTGTGGTTCTTCCATAGGTTCTTCTTCCTCGGATTCCATGGCTTGTGAAGAGTCTTCAATATTAATAGGATTTGTACGGTTATCCATAAGGAATTTTTGTAAATTCCTAATAATATTCCCTTGCCTTTGTTGTTCTCTAGCCATCCTAAGTTGACTTACTTGAATTTCAGTCATCAATTGAGGGATATCTTTCATCTTCTCTTGCAATTTGATCACTCGAGCGTGCGTAGTTCGTTGAAATGGACCAGAATGAGGAGATGTGGGTGAAGTGGGTTCATTAGTAGAAGAGGAGGCCATTATTTTATCGTTTCAGAAGTTATCTACAGAGAATATAGTGAAGAAAGAGGAGAGAAAACGAAATAAATAGATAAATAACCAAATAACTAACTTTGGAGGGAAATTCTATTTTCAATTTTTGTTGGGTATGTCGACATCAGGGGATGGGGCATGTCGACATGTCTTTCATAAAAAGTGTAAATTTTATTTTTATTGATTATTATATTATATTATTTTATATTTCAGATTTTGAACAAATACCTAATTCTCTTCTAAATTTAGTAAAATTCTGTTCGGTTAATGGTTTAGTTAATATATCAACAATTTGTTTTTCAGTATTTATATAATCTAGAGTTATTATTTCTTTAGTTATATTATCTCTAAGAAAATGATGTCTTATATCAATATGTTTAGTTCTACCATGATGAGTTGGATTTTTAGATAGATTTATTGCACTAGTATTATCACAATATATTGGTGATTTACTTATGTTAATTCCAAAATCTTTTAAAGTTTGTTGCATATATATGACTTGTGAACAGGCTAGAGCAACAGATATATACTCTGCTTCAGTTGTTGACAAGGAAACTGTATTTTGTTTCTTGCTGAACCAGGAAACCAGTGAATGTCCTAGAAAGTGACAAGTTCCACTTGTACTCTTTCTTTCTGATTTACAACCAGCATAATCAGCATCACAATATGATATTAAATCAAAAGTATTATTTTTAGAATAAAATAAACCATAATCTAAAGTGTATTTTTCATATCTTAAAATTCTTTTAACATCTTTTAAGTGAGTTTCTTTAGGTTGTGATTGGTATCTTGCACAGAGACAAACACTATGCATAATATAAGGACGACTCGCTGTTATATAGAGTAGCGAACCAATCATTCCCCTATATAAAGTTTGATCTATATCTTTTGATTTATCTTCTTTACTTAAACCTACATTTGTTGACATTGGAGTTGGTTTCCCACTAGAGGTGCTTAAACCAAATTTATTGATTAAGTCTTTAGCATATTTTTCTTGACTTATGAAGATTCCATTTTCTAGTTGTTTGATTTGAAGTCCTAAGAAGAAACTTAATTCTCCCATGTGACTCATTTCAAATTCTTTAGTCATTATATCTGAAAATTCTTTATTCATTATGTTATTAGTTGATCCAAAGATTATATCATCTACATATATTTGAACCAGTTGAATATCTTGATTATTTCTTTTAATAAAAAGTGTTGTATCTACTTTACCAATTTCAAAACCAGATTGAAGTAAATAAGATCTTAGTCTTTCACACCAGGCTCTAGGAGCTTGCTTTAGACCATATAGAGCTTTCTTTAACTTGTATACATGGTTTGGAAATTTATTATCTTCAAAAAGTGGAGGTTGTTCAACATAAACATCTTCTTTTACAAAACCATTTAGAAAAGCACTTTTAACATCCATTTGATATAATTTGAAATTATTATAATTAGCGAAAGCAAGTAGAATTCTTATAGCTTCTAATCTTGCTACGGGGGCGAAGGTTTCATCATAGTCAATTCCTTCTTCTTGACAATAACCTTGCGCGACTAAACGAGCTTTATTTCTTACGACCTCACCGAGTTCATTCATTTTATTTTTATAAACCCATTTAGTTCCAATTATACTTTTATCCTCAGGTTTGGAAACAAGTTCCCATACATCATTTCTGGTAAATTGATTCAATTCTTCTTGCATAGCAAGAATCCATGAATCATCAGACGATGCTTCCTTTGGATTTTTAGGTTCAATTGTTGATATAAAGGCTACATTACTCATACTACTTAATTGATTTCTAGTTCTTACTACAGATTCAATATTTCCTAAAACATTTTCTATAGAATGATCTTTTGATATTTTAAATCTCTTATTAGGTTGATTTATTTCACTAATAGTTTCATTAGATTGATTTAAATTTATAAAATCTTCTTCATCGTCTATTTGTACAATATCTTTAAGATTTTCATCAAAACATACATGCATATTTTCTTTAATAGTATTAGTTTTTAAATTAAAAACTCTAAACGCTTTGCTTCTATTAGAATAACCAATAATGAATCCTTTATCAGCTTTTGGTTCAAATTTATCTAAATTATCTTTTGTATTAAGTATAAAACATTTACTCCCAAAGACTTTAAAATAATCTACTATAGGTTTCTTATTATACAGTAATTCATATGGAGTTTTATTTGTTAATGGTCTAATTAAAATTCTATTTAATATATAACAAGCTGTAGTAACTGCTTCAGCCCAAAAATGTTTAGGGAAATTACTATCAGAAAGCATTGTACGAGCACACTCTTGAATCGTTCTATTCTTACGTTCTACTACTCCATTTTGTTGTGGAGTTCTTGGAAATGAAAAGTTGTGAGTAATTCCCTTTTGAGTACAGAAATTCTCAAAATTTTCATTTTCAAATTCACCACCGTGATCACTTCGAATAGTTTTAATTTTGAAAGAATGTTGTTTTTGAATTCTTTTAGAAAAGTTTTTAAATATTTCAAAAGCATCACTTTTATGTTTTAAAAAGATTGTCCAAGTATATCTTGAATAATCATCTATTATAACAAAAACATATTTACTATGGTTAATTGATTGAACTTGAGATGGACCAAATAAATCTAAATGAAGTAATTCTAGAGGACTAGAGGTAGAAATAGCATCTTTTAATTTAAATGAACTTTTCTTAAGTTTTCCTAATTGACAAGCATCACAAATACTATCTACTTTATAGTTTAACTTGGGTAGAGCTCTAACTAAGTCAAGTTTTGATAGCCTGGATAATAATTTGAAATTCAAATGGCCAAATCATTTATGCCAAATCCAAGGGTCACTTGTATTAGCCAAAAGACATAGATTATCATTTGAAATTTTCATACTAAGGATATAGATATTTTTCTTCCTAATACCTTCAAAAATTATATTAGACTTATCATCTTCAATGTGACATTTATCTTTTCCAAATTTAATTTTAAAACCTTTATTGCAAAGTTGACTTATACTAAGCAGATTATGTTTTAAGTTCCTAACTAATAAAACATCAGAAATAAGTAAAGTTTTAGAGTTACCGACATTGCCGACGCCAACCACATATCCTTTAGAGTTGTCACCAAAATTGAATAATCCACCATCTTGATAAGTAATGTCCTTGAGTATCTCGGGATTTCCAGTCATGTGCCTCGAACAGCCACGATCAAGTATCCATTTATCTTTCTCAATTTGCACAGTTTGTCCATTGGGTGTTGATTCGTCAAAAGCCATATAACATGTCTGTCCCTGCATAACACACCAATTCGGTAGATAACTTGATTTTTCAAAATAACTATATGCAGACTTATGATACTTTGATGAAATGCATAGATTCAAAACAGTTTTAACACAATTTTCCAAAAATGTCATTTTTATATTTTTCAAGTTTCAGATTATGAAAACAATGAAAACCAATGCTCTGATACCAATTGTTGGGGATGCGGATTAAGGATCTTAAGGCAGAAATAACACTAGAGGGGGGGGTGAATAGTGTTTTAAAGAATATATGGACTATATGACTAAATTAAAACTTTCAACACAAATCTAAACAGAATTCTAACACAGAATGATCATAGTACATATAACAAATGCAAATAGTAAAGTAAAGCAAGTAAAAGGAAAGAACATACCGGATTTTATACTGGTTCGGAATCCTCCTACATCCAGTCCTGCACCAAGGCAATATCCTTGTACAGAATTTTATAAGCCAATATCCAAATTACAACCCTCAATTTCTAAGGCCTTGAGGAACCCTCCTATCTCCGGGTCTGGGGTAAACTCTCTTGATTTACGGGACACAAGATCACCCTAATACTTCTTAATAACAATCCTTTTGAATGGATAGACTCTATGGACTTTTTGAATACAAATTAATCCTATAACTCTGAATAGCACTTTGATCTTTAGTAGAATGATGGAGAATCAAATAGAGAGAGTATCTAAATGATTTCCTTTTGAGAATTTGGCAGAATGATGGCACGGTCTTGAAAATATGAATTTTTATGGATATGGAATGGTGGAGAAGAAAGAGTGAAGAAAATAGTTGTTAAAAAAAATTCGTTTTGGAAGCCTTTATATAGATGCATAACGGTCATAACCATTGGCGAAAGGTTTTTGAACGAATGGACACTTCTTTTGAAATTTGAATTTTGAATCGAACTGTCACCATGTCGACATGGGGTATCCTCATATGTCGACATCCCTCAGTTCAAAATTGTAGAGATGTTGTTTCGTAAAAGCATTTGAATTTAAAACAAGTTGAAACTTCTCTGAAACAAATAAAGTGTTTAAACAATATTTTGAGATAGAGAATGAATATAAAATATTATTTTAAATATATATATATATATATATAATTGATATAGACCGTCAATTATATAAGTAATATTTAAAATCAGAATAAGTTTTGATGTTTTAAAAAATAGAAGTTTTTTTAAAAAAATCAGAATGGAGGAATATTTCAAGGCTAAAACAAAGTTTGAAAATCTTTTTGAAAACATGATTTTGAAAGCCAAAACATTTTGAAAACAGATTAAAAACATTTTGAAAAATCTATTCAAACTGAAATTTTAAGAACCTTCCTACAGAGCTCCTCCATAGGACTCGAGAACTTGTACAAAGTAGTTTAAATGATTTTGATTTTCGTGGGTTCGTAAGCCACTTGTCGTAGGTTTGTAAGCTACTTGTCGTGGGTTTGTAAGCCACTGGTTTCGATAGAAATTGGGTTCCATCCCAAAAGAAAATTGGAAGAAAGATGAGAGTGCTATTATGAAGTTTTAACAAAATACTAGACACTTATCTTGAGATCATGAAATCTTGATTCTCTAGAGTCTTGAATCTTGAATCTCTAATCTTCATCTTGATGCTTGAGTCTTTATACTGATCAGTCTTCGATGATACCTGCATATACTTCCTATATACATACATACATACATATATATATATATATCTATATGGAAATGTTAGTATATATTTTATAAAGTAAAGTATAATAACTATATAAGGTTGTTGTCATCAAAACATCATCAACTCAGTTCCTAACAAAACTTATGGTGACTGGCTTGTCACGGAGGCAAGGCGGCTGTAGCTCGGCAATGGTGGATAAGATGGCGGACGAGACGGTGGGTACGGTGTTAAGCGATGCGGTCGGCAGCTGAGTTTGGGTCAGGTCGGCACTTGCGGTGGTGGAGAGAGAGAAGAGGTCGGAGCGTTTTCGTCGGTGGTTACTGATGGGGATGAAGGATCGGATGGTAAAGCGTCGACTATTGGAAGAGAGGATAAAGGGGTGGAGGCTAACGACGGTGGAGTCGGAGGGGTGGCTTGTGTGGGAGGAGAGGTGGCGTTTAGTAAGGAGGAAGAGCCGTTGTTGTTGCATGCATAAATATGCTTTCGCATGCATATTTTTTTTAAGGTGGAGGTGGCATGCGAGCTGAAGAAGAAAGGAAAGGGTTTGCAAGTAAGAAAAGGAACAGGCTTAAAAAAAATTATTTATTGAATATCATAAGTAAAGGTTGGTAAACAAAGTCAAAAGCTGCAATTTTGGGAATTAAAAAAAGCTGCAGACTATTTGTTTCAACCGATGGGCACGCGAAAGGTCACAAGAAAAGAAATAGACTCAAACGGACATGATACGATTACCGTTTTACTAATGTCGCATACTGGATTTCAAAGCACAGAATCGAATATACCATAGAGATCAGCACGACGAGACGGTCAAAACGGTATAAAGATATCAGTGGTATGATTGAATTATAAAATTCGAATTTTCTACTATTGGAAAATGCAAGAAAAACGCAGAAAAATAAGATCGACGGAGCTAAAGAAGTCTGAATTTGGAAAAACAAAAAATGGCGTCTTACTCAGAAGATGTTTTAGAATTTTTCTATGTAAAAATATTTAGGTTTCTAAAACATTTTATTTTCATCGCTTTTTAACTGATTAAATTGAAGTAAATTTACGCACGAAATAAACTTTCATATTTTCGGACGAAAATTTACCACTTGCTATGTTTAACTAGACGCATTCCAAATATCAAATTTATATTTCAAAATTTTATCATTTAAAATTTCAATTAATAATATTATTAAAACCAGTTAAATTTACGGGTCGTTACACTCTCCCCCACTCAAAACTTTTTGTTCCCGAAAAGGAAAGAAGTAGGAGAATAGAAACAATCAAAAGAAAATATACTCGAATTACAAAATAAAATAATCAATTTAAACCATATAAGTTTCAATTTAAATAAATTTATATTCAACAATTTGTTTTTAAAATCCAAGATTTTAATTAGATTGATTTGATTTCATATTTATTGATGTTAGGTACAAAAGGTTTCTTTCAAACGAAATTCAATTTAAATTCAACTAATTCAAGATACTACCTTAAGTTGATTTAATTAAATTTATTAACTTTCAAAATAAAAAATTTCTTCTATTAATCACACATATTATTTATTCAACTTATTATTCTATTTATCTCCATAAACATTTATAATTTTAAATTTAAGTGAATAACATTTATTATACGCACTCACATTTTATTTATGAAGACAATTTATATTGTATATTATCCAATTTTCTTAAATTAACAATTCCAAAATCATAAATTTGAATAGTCATTCATTATAATCATACTTTATTCGACAAATTTAATTTTCTTTATCCCAAATTTTATCAAATTTATTCTACTCAATATATATTATCACATATATTAAGTATATTTACATTTATTATAACCACTCAAATTTATTTAAAAAAAATTCTTTGATATCATTTTCTGCTATATAATATTCAGTTACATAGGTAACTTTTGAAAATTTAGGTAAGTTATATATAATGCAATTGTATATTGTCCAAATGATTTTTTTTTACATTCACTTATTTCAAATCAAGTATTTAGTCAAAAAATTTGGCTTCATTGGAAACCATCTTTAAATCAAAAATTTAAGAATTAATTTCCGATTAGTTTCAACCGTTTTATTACTAATATATATATATATATATATATATATACATAATATCAAATCAAATTTATAATCTTTAATATATATTATAAATCGAGTCATGTTTAGAAATTCAATTCAATTTATTTTTCAAACAAACCGTAGCAAAGCTATAGAATAGTCTCTCCACTTCGAAACTTGAAAATAAATGTCGATGATGCGACCGCCATCACCGAAATTATTTTTCAACGACAAAAGAGAAGTGCTCTAATTTAAACAGTTAAAATTCTTTGAAACGGTTTCTATTTGAAAATATTTAAATAATATGCACATTAAAACTTTAAAACCCTTGTTCGAAATTATAGGAAATTAAATCCTTAGATTCTAATTTAAATTCACTCCAATTTCCAATCAAATTTATACCCAAGTTTACAAATTCGAAGATAATATTGTGTCAGTTTGCTCTGTTCAAGTGTTTTGGAAATCCTATCGATAGCGTTGATCAGACGAATCGATCGAAAACCCAAATCAATATCAACAACTCAAACAACACAATATATAAAACATTTTTATATATTAATTTACAAGTACACTTCCTCGCTTGAAGATACAAGAAGGGATTCCAAAGCATAGAAATTCAAATTTTTGATGGACACAGATCAAAGAAAATTTTGGTTTGAAGATAGGTTCGAAACAAAGATAAGATGTTTTAAAAATCAAAATCGGGAGATGGATAACCTTATATAAATCGCGACAACCTTAACCGGGTCGACCGTGACTTCAAGAATTAGATCGATGCAGAATTCTGAAGCAAATCGACATTCGATCTCGAGGAATAGAATTCAGAAATATCAGGAGATAGATAGCATCGTGAACCGAGGATACAGAAATCTCCGATAAATCAATGCCTATTGTAAAGGAGTTTCACCCATTTACAAATAATTCGAAGATTGGCGAGACCGCCGGTTCATTATAAAGATTATTCGAAGTGGAGTTATGGATACTCCAGAATTGAAAGAAGATGAATAGTGAGGGACACGAATGAATTATGGAACCACAGGGAACGTCCAAAGTTCAAAGGAATTGAGTCAAAAGGAAGAGATTGAAACTCGAATGAGAGTGATTCTGTAAATACATTTACCCTGTAACGAACGCGACTTTTCGACGCTCGAAAACCGACATCAATACGTCCACTGTATCAACTGCCGAGCAATCGAATGCCAGGAAACCGTACCGTTATGGTTAAAGATGAAGAGAGAAAAAGATAGAACAGAACATAAAGAAATAACAGAACAATATCAGAATCTCACAATCACAGCGGAACAACATATAATAGATAAATGAATAATCTTTAAATAAAGAACTATATCAGTTATTACATTACATTACATCATCAGAGTGTACAACAACAAGCAGCGGAAAAGAAATACTATATACTAGTAATACGCCATGCCATCCAGCTTTACCTCCAGCAACTCCTGAATTCCAGAATATCCTGATAAACCTGACTCTAGACTGCCCGTGTGGAAATTGGTGGGCACTCAGAGTTTAGGAAGGAAAACAACAAACTCCGAGTTAGTCATGTGACTGGTGTGAGAACTAAAACAGTTTATTTTAAAAAAAAATAAAATATAGAGGTATATTTTTTAAAGTCAATTCGCAATGCTTTTTAAAAAATGAAACTACCATAAGGCCTCCCGGTACACACACAATGCAAACGCAGACTTGGGGGAGATTTCTCCTTATGATAGTCAAAGATGCTTACTGCGCAAAATCAAATCATTTTTGATATTATTATTAGTGCATAGTGTAGAAAAAAATCATTTCGAAAATAAAGATATAAATCTTAGCCAGCATAGGTACCATTATATTATGCCTACTATAGCTACCATATTAAATGGCAGGTTCTACAACTAAAACCGTACAAGGTTCGTATTGTTTCTTTGGATTTCCAACAAATGGTCAGGCCAAGGAACTTCTCATTGCCACATGGGTACGCCTCTGTAAATATGACCCGAGAACCTAACCGGATCTCTGCCAACACAAGGCCGGGTTACCCCTAACTAGGTAACTACTGACACAAATATTTCATTCCCTGATCGTAACCGATCTATATCCGAGGATCCTTGATTTCCAACCACCACAAAGCAATAAATTTGCAGCAACAACATAGGTTAAGTATCTGGGCTCCATACCATGATACCACCTCTATCCAGAAGGAATGGCATACACTAAAGGGGCGCTACCCCCAAATAACCTTGCTGCATCCTTCCTGTTTTGACCATTTCCGGGGTGTGAGGTCCGACGAAGTCTCGTCCACGAAGCCATGCTTTATACAAAAGCTGTGCTTAAATTCACAAATGCTCAACAGCACTTCGTATGACACATTACCAATTTGGGAATGTATCACTAGTAACCATCAACTACATAACCTCTAAGGGTGTTAAGCTAAGAGAATAAATTCTCCGCCACCAACGGAAATATATTTGATAGAAACCAGCTTTACATCTCAAATTGTAACGTCAGACACACATCCATACAAGTCCGTTCCGGGATCGAACGGAACCGAAGGCACTTACAAAGAAGTCCTTGCAATCCGGATATTCACTAATCACGACCGGACTTCCCATCACAAAGGGTAATAAATTTCTATATCAAGGATCAGCCGATGCAGAAACATTCAACGGTAATCCTTCCATTCTCACAAATATCCGGTCTTCAACACCGGTCATCAAATGCAATCCATAACGACGTATCACATATTCGGAATGGGTTATACGACCCCAAGGTCCTTTCTCGGCTAACCCGAATAGTGAGCGCTTATTTTAAAAATAAGTGTGGCATTCAAATTCAAGCAATCACAACAAATACCTATTCAAAGGTAAATATTGATAGTCGGATTATTTAACTATCAATAGGTATGCTCAACATCACCAGATTCCAAATAATTTCCCAAATTATTTACTTTCCAAAATATCTTTACAAGATATATAATTTCCACACTTCAACCATTTGAAAACAATTTTCAAATCACTTTTCACATTTACCACTTTTGAAAACAAATTTCAAATCATTTCCCTATACGGGATATATTCACAAATCTTTATTCATTTTCATTTCAAAATGGTTCATTTAAACCAATTAAATAAATCCTTACTGATTTACTTTATATTTACGTTCCAAATCCGTAAATTTATTCCCACACTTCAAAAATAAATCAACGTTTATATTTAAAACAAATTTCCCTTTCTTTTATAAATTCCATAGTGAATTTACAATTTCAAAATATCGATGAATATGCGATTTTCAAATCGATTTTTAATATTCATTTTCAATTTATCTTTACAACATAAAATCTCAAAACATTCACTTCATATTGGAAAACATTTCCATACTTATTTAATACTAAGTAATTCACAAATCCATTTATTTTCAACACTTGGAAAATATTCAATATAATTAAATCGAAATTAAGTATATATTTCATTCTTTAAGGAAAACGTTCTCTTAAACACATTTATTTGGGCCAAAACGAATGTTGCGTAAAACATCGTTACGACGACCCAAAATCACTAGTATAGAGATTCGAAATTAAAATAGATATATAAATCCTAATACTATACAAAACATTTCCTTTCGGAAATCATTTACTATAACAACAGTGTTATAGTCCACCATTTCCTTATTTCTTGAAAATGTCTATTTCAACAATGAATGTTGAAATCTATGTATTCGATTCATAATACATTTTAAAACCTCTTTTTAAAATAATTAACTTCATTTTATAATATCGCTTTCCCAAAACATAACCATTTTATTTAATAATATATTCACTGTCCAAAATCGTGAATATACTTCACTAACCAAATTTCAATATTTCTACACATTTTATATAAAGAATAGTTCGCTATCCAAGATCGCGAATATACTTCTTTTAATAAATTTCTGTATTCAATTTATCAAATTCCATTGATTTCGAATTTATAAACAATATCTATAAATTCCATTTCTATTTATAAACTTTGATTTATAAATCTTCTTTATTAATCCAATTCAATTTATATATCTCAAATATATACCAAAAGTCCATATTATAAGTTAAATACTTATAATTCATTTATTTACAAAATCGTTCTTTTTAAAACTTCTATTACTTATAAGATTCATTTATATTTTATAACAACTTCAACTTATAAAATCTCCTTTATTAACAATTTCTATCAATATCCCATTTAAATGCCCAAAATCCAGTTTATAAGTTGATTACTTATAAATCTTTTATTTTACAACATCTATTCATTTTATAATCTTCACAATTTATAAATCTATGATTTTTAATGAAATCCATTTTATACTTTATTTTAACACTTAATAAACTCGTTTTATAATTCCAATATTATATATATATATATATATTTTATTATAAATATCAATGTTAAAAATCTTTTATATACATCCTTTATAATAATTCAAAAATCCAAATTTAAAACTATTTTATAAATCTATTTATTTTAAAAATCACCTTTTGGTTATATTTCACAAAAATCTTAATTTTTATAATATAAAAATATATAACGTTTTAATTATTTAAAATGAATCAATTCAAAAATTTAATAAAACGTATACTTTGAAAAATCCTTTTAAAATCAAAATCTTATTTTTAAACTTTAAAAATGGATCTGATGATGCAACAACACCAAATAGTCAATCACGACATCCAAATATCATATATCGATATGATAATCAACAAACATCACAATATCTGTAAACAAATAAATACTGGTGAGGAATCCAGTTGGATCCCTCCAATAGGGAAACAAACATTAGCACAATACCAATTCCGTTCCAATACGTAATTATCGTGGTATATGCGATTTATAAAAAAATATTATCCGCTTAATAGGCGGCGCAATAGGGTCTCATCCGCTATATAATGCGGGAAATCAACTCCAAGTACATAAATAATACCAATTTCACTTTTCAGTGAAATTATCGCGGTATATGTTTTTAATAAATAACATCCACTTACTAACGGCGCATAATTTCTATTTCAATCAATAACAGATAATAAATTTATCATCCAGACATACTCAAAACAGAACATATCTTCTATCATATTTATAAACAATCCTAGAACTTATCCTGCTATATTAAAAATTACGATTCTTAAAATAGAAATTAGAAAAAAGACTAAATCGAAGATATTCATACCAGAGGTATTTGGGGAACAGATTCGACAGTATTGTAGAGCGTAGAACCAAGTAGACAATATACTATCTCTCAAAATAATAGTGTAATCTGAAGAAGAAGACGTACTACTGACAAATGATAAGGAGGAAATTTAGGCAGCCATTAAAGCACAATATAAGCTTTTTTTATATAAGTTTTTCATATATCTTACAGGCTAGAAGATGGCTCTTATATAGCTGAGCCTAGGATACAAAACCTTGCAACACAATATACCTTATCATATACCAACGCACTAACTTAAAATATTATACAGCTCACTGATTTGAAAGAAAGATGATAATAATTAGATTCCCACTTATCTTCTGATGTGACTAAAGAAAATGCTTTCGGCCTAATAATTGATGTGTTGTAAAGAGGACTGTCATTTAATAATGTTGAGAAGATTTTGACTTTATTTCTTGATATTCATGCCAAAGTAAAAATCTGTGTTTAATTTGCTCTTCTATTATATCCATTAGTTGTCGATCGGACTGGTTTATATCATCTGGTTTATAGGCTTCTAATTCTCTCCTGGTGGATTCAAGACTACTTTCACCTTCATCTTCTGAACTAATTCTATCATATATAATTACACCTTGATTAGGACTAAACATATCAATTGCTGCTGGAAGAGGTAACAGAACTTTTAGTTCCATTTCACCCCAAATCTGATAACGTGAAGTTTCTGCCTGTAGAACTAATTTTTCTTTCCAACTTGGTGGCGGACTCAGTGTTGTTGGGTGTTGATGATATTGCCATGGCATATGAGCTTCGAACGAAATTGGAGTTCCTTTATATAATTGATAATAACTGTGAAGACTACGGCTGGCATGTAATCTCGTATAGCCTTTATGCCAAAATATTTCCATACGATGAGTAACTGGTTTGTGATAATAGTTTGGTCCTGGAAGTATTAGTGGGGTAGTGGAACAAATACATACTATAATACTCGAAAACTGTCTTAAATATTGAGATGCTATAAAATAAAATCTTTCACCAAATCGCTTAAGGACTGAAGTTGGTGTAGTATTGTAAAATGTAATTCTAGAGACCATACCATGATCAAACATATCTACCAGCTCATCGACATCTTTTGGAAGCAGGTTAATGTCGGTTTGAAGTCTTAACATGATTGACCTTCTGTCTTGTACAACTTTAAATTGAATACCCTGTACTCTGTCTCTATAATAACCTTTAAGAATTTCTTGAAGGTTCTTCTGATGAGCATTCCAGCTTTCATGGACTAACTTCTCAATCTTTAATTTGATGTATATGCCTGACTTCTTGTAAAATTCTTCTAGGATCGGCACAGGTTTTAGCTTTAAGTGGTTTGAAAGTTGTTGAAAGCTTAGGGTTTTTGGATGTTTTGGAAAGTTGCGTTTAAGCTGATCCCTTTCTTCTACTAGATGCTTTATTCTTTGTTCTAAAAGCCTAGCTGTCTATTGATCATAATGAATCTGGCTAATCTGTTGTTTTAACTGCTGATTTTCATTAAGAAGGAGTCCTAATTGAGACTGAGACTTTTGATAAAGGTTTTGCAGATCATTAATTTGTACTGCCTGGTCATTTATGATTCTGTCAGAGGTTTGAGGAGTGGAAGAGGCCATTTGTGAATAGGTTTTATAGCAATCTTCCTCCACAAAATAGTTGGGTCCAAATGCTTTTCTTGCTTCATCTAGGGCTTCACTAAGCCGATAGTATCCTCTAAACACTGGATTATAAAAATTTTGAGTTGCAAGTTGAACTTGAGAATAATGTTTGAAGACCCCTGTAAAATTTCCTTTAAAAACCACGTAACAAGAAAAGTTCTTTAAAAGCGGTTTTTGCTGTATTTTTGAAAAATAATGGGGAAAACAATTACTTAATTTCTGTTTATTTCGCTTTTCCTGTTCTATGGTTTTCAAGTTCCATAGATGATCTAGCAAGCACTGTTATGAAGCATCAAGACGAACTAGGGGTTTAAACCTTCTTGGGTCATCTGATCTGTAAAATCACCAATTCTTGTTGTCCAAAAGACATACAAGGAATATTGGTTTGTTTATTGTTTTCTTTTCTAACTGGAGTAATAGCCTTTGAGCTACTTGGGGAATTACCACCCATACTATTTTTATTTGCTGTCTTTTCTTGAGATGGTGTTTCTTTTTTGATAACATCCACCCTTTATAAAGAAATGTCTGGAGATTCTACTTCTGCTTTTACAGGCTCTATTCTTTCTATCATTTCCTGATTCATAAAACAAATGTTAGTAGAATCAAAAACTGATAGTAATTTTCTACTTAAAATATCTGCTAAATGATTATTTTTTCCTTTGATGTGCTCAAAACATATATAATAACCATCTCCTTGAATTAGATTCTGCAAATTTAACCATCTAGTTTTATTTATTTTTTTACTGTTTTCATTGGAAATGAATTTAACAATTGCCTCGCAATCTGTTCTGACAGTAAAGTCTTTATTAAGGAAAATTTTAAATTTATCTAGACTGTTAATTAATGCTTGAATCTCATAGTCAATAGATGTCCATGAGTTGACTGAGCTAAAGTTACCACTAGCATAGGCAGCAATTTTTTCTGTATTTTTATCTGCATATTTGGATGGTTTGCATTTTAGGACGGCTCCCCATCCATTCTTGCATCCATCACATTTTATAATGATGTAGTCTGTCGTTAGAGGTAATTCAAGTGGTTTAATTCGCTTAACTTCTTCTTTTATTTTTTGTACTAACTTGATATCTTCAGAATTAAATTTGGCTTCACCGTCTTTTGAAAATTTTCCATATACTGGACCAACTAATTTGGCTAGGTTTGGAATAAATTTTCTGGCATAGTTTACTAATCCTAAAAAAGCTTGAATTTTCTTTTTATTATCAAGCTTATCTGGAAAATCACTAATCTTTTACGAAATGTGGGGTTGGAGTCCTATTTTTCCATTCCCAATTTCAAGACCTAGAAATGAAATTTTTAACTTAAAAAGTTCCATTTTTCTTTTACTAACTACTAAACCATTCTTTTCGATTTATGAAAAGACTATTTTTAAATGTTGTTCACGTTGTTTTAAATTTTCTGATGCTACAAGAATATCGTCTATGTATACTAAACAAAATTCATATTTTTTGAATATGTTGTCCATAAACCTCTGAAATATTGAAGGGGCTGTTTTAAGGCCAAAGCTAAGAACATTCCATTCGAAATGTCCTTCTGAACACATAAAAGCTGTCCAAGGTTTAAAATCTTCTTCTAGTTTTAACCGATTATATCCACTTTTTAAATCGAATTTACTAAAAAATTTTTTTATCTTGGATTAGGTTAATTAATGTATCTTTATTAGGAATGTTATAACCATCATCCTCTGTATTGTCATTTAACCTTTTATAGTTATAGACAATTCTGGGTTTTCTTCTTTTTTGTTCTGAATGATTCTGTACAAGGAAAGCAGCCGATCTGTGTTTTGAGTTTGATCTTCTAATAAGGTTTTGTTTTAGCATTACTGATATTTGGGTCTTAAATTCTTTAATATCGGCTGGAGAGTAATCAATATTAGCTGTCTTAATTGTAAGATCAGAATTTATTATTTTGATCTTACATGTATAATTAACTTTATTTTTGGTTACATCGTCTCCAATGAAACCAAGTTTTTCTAGTTTAGAAATTATTTGATAAGGTATAAATTTTGTTTCCTTTCCTTTCTCTAATTCTCTGCTATTTTAAAATGCTAAAATGCTTAAAGCATTCTTATGTTCTGAAGTAATCGAAACGTTTTCTGGTTTCAAAAAATCTAATTCACCTCGCCCACCACGCTTTCGAGCAAGCTCTGAGGAATAATGGTCTCCAATGGGATTTATAAAAAAATATTATCCGCTTAATAGGCGGCGCAATAGGGTCTCATCCGCTATATAATGCAGGAAATCAACTCCAAGTACATAAATAATACCAATTTCACTTTTTAGTGAAATTATCGCGGTATATGTTTTTAATAAATAACATCCGCTTACTAACGGCGCATAATGTCTATTTCAATCAATAACAGATAATAAATTTATCATCTAGACATACAATCAAAATTTTTAAATCTAACTATTTAAAATTGAAATCGAAACTATTCGATTAAGTGAGAAGTTCTCACTTTGATTTCAATTTCGTTTTAGCGATTTATTTCGAATAAAATTAAACGCGCTTTTAATTTTACCCGAAATTCTCACTAACTCTAAACGACTCCAATCCAGTTCCATGGCGTAGTGCTCGACAATACGATTCCAACGCAACTGGTTTCGTGCGTTTTCGACCTCGTAGCAAAAAGTTATAGCATTTCAAACATTACACGATTTTAATATTATTCAATTTACAATTAAATTTTATTTTCTAACCCAAATCAAATCGCAGCCGTCCATTTCCTAATCCTAGATCAAGCCACTCACGCAACTTCATCTCCTTCGTTCCAGGTTCGAACGTGAACCCAATGCCGCCTCCAACCCTAAATTAACGCGACTAATTCGAACAACTAGAAGACGATCAACTAGCATCCTCACGAAGCCCTTCACTTGTGCTACCTGTAGCCAAAAATTGATGGAGCTCGGTCATGTTATCCCCCTCGAAAGTCGTGCCGAACGTGCGGCCTTCACGCTTGATTTGCCGTCGATTCACTTCGAGTTAAACGATCATAGCCGTTGGATAACTAGTTCGCAACGTGCTCTACGAGTTCCTAGTTGAGAGTTTTTGCTAATTCTTCACGGATCAAGAGATTTTGAGGGAAGAAGATCTGATGATTTCAGCCATTAAAATTATGAAACTGGCAGCCGAAACCCTAGCCTTGTTTTTATTTGCAAAAATGAAGATTGAGGTCCTTTTATAGAAAAATGACGAAACACTATTCACTCGAAATTTTCCGAACTCCAAACGAAGCGTGCCGGTTGGCGTTTCTAAGGTTTACCCCGCATTTCGAACACGATAGAATGTGTTTCGGGAGCCAATTCGATCATCTGTGCGAGTTACGGCAATAAACGATCAATTTAAATTAAATCGATTTAAACTAATTTCTACGCGTTTTGGCTTGCCCCGGACAAACGATAAATCCGATTGACTTGAAATTTGAAACCATACAATAATATCACATTACGGATCTGATGAAACTGGTTTCATCGAAATCCGAGACCGTCTGAAAAATGGCCATTTTAACTCGTCGATTAAATATTAAAATATTCAATTTTCACAGATTAACTTTAAATTCAATTTTAAAAGTTCTATAACATCATTCTAACTCCAATGTGATTAAATAAAATTTTACAAATCAATTTTAATCATATTTAACTCGATTTTCAACTATTTCTGTAATTTCCATATTAAATTATCGATTTAATTATCCAATTATATCCAATTATTCGAAATAATTTATTCGACTTATAAATTTCACTTACTAATATTTAAAATCAAATAAATATACGAATTTTAATTACTAGAAATTATGGGTCGTTACATACTTTCCCCCTTAAAGAATTTCGTCCTCGAAATTACAAAGTAAGAAAAAGTTACAGAATCCATTAACTTTCCAAAAATCATTCGTTCAAATTAAATTTCAACTTCATTTAAGTGTTTAACTTTCTCAAAATTCATAGTTAAACTTCTTACAATATCTTCATTAAGTTTTCAAATCATACTTAGTTATCTTTCCAAACCCAACTACATCATTTAACTTTTAACTTCCGATCAAAGTTATAGTTTTCAAAAATTTCCCAATTTTCTCAAAAATATTCTAACGCCTTAAATTTTCGGAAAAATTCGCCAGAGTCTCCTTTGCGCGGCTCGATCCAAAAAAATAACAACAGTATATATATCACAAATATACATCTCATCAAGTGATGAGGCATCCCGTAGGGAAAAAAGTGTTAAAGTACGGTATGTAATCCGAGATATGTACCTTATATATTATTAGCGAGCGTATACGACTAATATAGCGCGAAAGCGAGCTCCAAATGCGAAGCAAGCGCAATCCACACCTCCTAAAACTCAACAAACAACATGAGTAACATGTATATATGAAAATAGTATCAATATACATCATATAGCAACATAACAACTACATGCACCAACATAGCAATGCATTCAATCAACAAATGCAACCATCAAACAACTATCATCCAATGAACATCCAACAAACCCATAACCAAATCAATACTCATTCATATTCTTATTAATATTCAATGAATTGGTTTTCAATTTAATCACATTTGATTCGTTGACATTGGATTTTATAAATATCCCACTACAACAAACAGGGCCTTTAACAGCGTTTTAAAAACGCTATAAAAACTTTTAACAGCGTTTTTTTGTATGCTGTATATCGACATGCAGTTAAAAGTCAGGGATATACAATGACAAGAAATAAACGCTGTTAAAACTTTCAACAGCGTTTTATAAACGCTATGGAAGGTTTTAACAGCGTTTTAAAAACGCTATAAAAACTTTTAACAGCGTTTTTATGTATGCTGTATATCGACATGCAGTTAAAAGTCAGGGATATACAATGACAAGAAATAAACGCTGTTAAAACTTTCAACAGCGTTTAATAAACGCTATGGAAGGTTTTAACAGCGTTTTAAAAACGCTATAAAAACTTTTAACAGCGTTTTTATGTATGCTGTATATCGACATGCAGTTAAAAGTCAGGATATACAATGACAAGAAATAAACGCTGTTAAAACTTTCCACAGCGTTTTATAAACGCTATGGAAGGTTTTAACAGCATTTTAAAAACGCTGTTAAATGTTTAAGTCCATTTCACCAACCATCAACCATAATGTGTGTATATACACATTTCAAAATTAGCATATTATATCAGTATCACATTTCAAAACATATTATATCAATATCACAATTCAAAATCAACATATTATATCAATACCACATTTTGGACACATATTTGATAACCAACGTATGAAATTTCATATTCAAAATATACAATATTCTTACACCAAACATAAATAGTTTGTCGTCAATAGCTCAAAAAAATATATTGAACAAGTATCAAATTCAAACTGCTACGTACAAGCATGTCAGAATTAGACAACAATAAGTATTTAAAATTCGTTTACAATCTATTTAAACAGTTAGCAAAGTAGCTCTAAATAATCAGTTGAATTGGAGATTGAACAATAGTGAAACATAAACTAATTTAGCCAAGCTATTGCCTCCAAGTTTCCTTACCATATTTTATCTTCTTCCCTCTGCAGAATAAACCACCAATACAAGCTAGTGGTAATATGCCAAAGATGACACTCACAATGCCTGCTACAAGTTTAATCTTGTTTCTGTGTCGATTTGATGAATCTGTAAGATACAATTCTCAATTGAAATACATGTTATTTACCTATAAGTTTAATAGAATATGGAAAATGTGGAAGTCTTTATAATGTCTACACTAGATTCATTCAATGTCACTTCTTTAGGTGGAGAGACGGAGAGTATGTCCACGTACCAATATTTCCATTTGACAAGTTATTGTCTTGATCAGACAAACCTGTACAAAAAAGTGAAAAAAAGAAGAAGAACAAATGTCATGTGAAACTGTAATTGTCTAGTTAATATCATGTTTGCAATACATATATACTGAATCACTTAAGGCAGACAGTATACTGCCGTATCATTGTTATCACCTGACACACTTATGTAGAGCTTCTGATCTGTACCTCCATGTACACTGATGTCTGAAAGATCTGCTGACCAAATTATACATTGATAGCCATAATAATCAATTAAAGTAAATGCGGAGCAAGAACAGTCAGACAAGCATAGAACAGAAAGATTTAATTTTTTTTTGTATAACTTAATTAACTTGTTATATTTTATGATCCAAATTATGAGACTTCTCTGATTGATTAGGTTACAAATTCAAACAAGTTTGTAAAGCTGTTAAGCTATTGAGGTTGGCTACTATACCATGTTAGAATTTACTATGATGTGAATAATCTTTTGATTTGATGAAGAAGAAATGCAAACTGACTTTATTGATTGAATCAAAGCAAAGAATGATATGCTGCTTGAATGTGTGTAAAGATTTTGGGCATCCATTATATCTAAAGTAGAATTGAAGATTTCAGTTAATATATCTAATTTGATATCATGTTGTAACTATATTAGGAGGAAAGCATCAAATATGAATGATTCATTCCAAATATGAACACTTACAGGGCCATATTCTATCAATCGTGGACGATAGACTCCATATGATAGCAAAGATCACAGCGGCGGCAACTTTCTTATGAGTGCACGAATAACATCCACATCTGAATCTTTTAAACAAAGTCTTACCTACATATAATATAGTTATAAAAAATTAATCATAGTTTGATTGCAGAATATTTGATATGTTTTTATGCTCTTGAAGCTTTTAGTTAAACCAAAAATCAATGAAACAACTTGCAACTTCTAATTCTAGCATACGATGATAACTTGATTTAGATCTCTGCTTGAATACATTGATACAAGCTAAGGCAGTGATTCACTTAGTCAACATCAACTGTACAACCGAAAAATAAGTAGCTCAATGTTTTTCAATAAACATTATCTTTGCTGGTCCCAAAGTATTATAATCAATAAACCATGGATCAGTCTAAGTCAATGCATAGACAATATGTACTTTCTGTATTTACATGGTGACATAATTTGTTGTCGACATAAACCAAATAATATCAAAATACACAAAACATTGGTATGGTTTGATAGAAAAAGATATCACAAGAACTACTGAGCTTATGTGAGCAAAGGTTGTGAAATGTGATATATTTTATACATCCCTACAGTTCATTTTACCAAGTATATTCGTCAAATAAAGCATTATATTTTCATTTCATGGATGCCACATAATTAGGCTAGTGCGATCAATAATTAAGCTATAAATGAGAAAGTGAAATGATTGAACTTTACAAACTAATTCACTTTACCATATGTAACCAGTTGATCATGGTAAGAAGAGACTGCTTTAGGGACAGTGAAAATTCCAAAGAATGCTGCATTAACCACAAGCAGCACAAACACATAATAAATCAATTAGAATTTCATTATAGTTTATTTACTCCAGCCTTAAGCTATAAAGGTTGCATGTATAAACTCAATTTTTATAAACTAAAAGTAAGTTTAGTGAATCAATTATGGACAATGAAATCAGTAATATTTCTCAACTGTACTTAAAAAACCTACTATCAAATATCAAATATAATAATCTAATTCATGGGTATTTCCAGATTTGTAGGTGTAAGTGAACAAAAAAAATTCTCCACCACGGAAATGAAAAGGAGAAAGTCATCTAATTCTGTCGTAAAAGAAAGCTTCCATGCACTGAACAAATATGTCTTAAGACTAGTGTGTTGATATGACAAATTGTTCCATGAAAAGCAGCTCGGGGTATATGGTGGAATATCATTAGCAAGAATAGAGTTACAGAAAATAATGCATCTTTAAAATGGCAAGTTCTGTAATAAATATGTTAGTGGCCCAAATTTCGTAGCTATTTACATATTTTGTCATAAGATCGACTCCTGCTTGCATTATAACAAATGTCAGCCACTTGATATTGCATTATAACATTATATTTTATTTTAAATACCTTACTCAACAATTGCATGTCGATTGTTATAAACTTGTTAATTTATATAAAACTTAGAAAATTTATAAACTTATTTAATTTTAAAAAACTTAGTTTAGTTAATTATTATAGAACTTAAGTAATTTTAAACTTAATTAGTTCATTATCCATATCTAGTTGAAAGGTACCACTCGCAAAAGCTTACTGAACTACTGTTGTATATATTTTTCGCTTCTAATAGTGGAGAAATGACAGAATATCAATTTGACAGTGGATACTTTAGAAAATTCATTGAAAGGGAAAAAATAATTACTTCAGGTAATTTATATCTTTACATAAAGTTTTTAGAGTGACTAACAGCAACAGAGATTTAGGTAATAGACATGATGGTTTACATACCTTCCAATTGTATGCGTAATAAATTGACTGCCAGCAGCATGTCTGTCATGTTCTTCACATGACATCTCTACCATTCTGCAACCCTGCAGGTATATTGTAATTTGACTATTTAGCATCTATATTATCTTAATACATGCATCCCACTTTATTTTGGTGACCAAATCTTTCACTTTCTCCCTTTGAATACTTCAAAAATGATTTAACATGTACATTGAATTCAAGCAGCCACTTGGTTGATTGTGTTGGTCAATATAGGACTTTGTGCTATAAATAACATGTACATCTCCAGCAACTTCTTGAGCAATAATACCCGCAGCAGCCACAAGAGAGTCCACGATATTTAACATATCAGCACTATAAATAACCAGAGAGTTCGTAACCATAGTCTGATATTTTACAAATAGCGGTTCGGGTATAATATAGCCAATTGGGCTGTGTATCTGAATCGGCCCACATAGAGTTGCACACTATAAATGCAACTATATCATGTACAAACTGAAGCAATTACAAACTGATTGAATAAAAAGCAATTGTTATTGTATATCAATTCTCTTGCTAAACATAGTTTTTCAAATTCTCTATCATGGTATCAGAGCTGTTTCAAGCTTAACGGCATTGAAATCAGATTTTGAAGAAAGAAAGAAGTCAAGATATCATCAGAGAATTATCATCATCTGATATCTTGATAACCCATCAGGTATATCTCATCATTTGGGTTACATAATTGATTTTGCTTATTAAAACAGGTGCCGTGCCAAAGAAATCAACAAGTTTCTGACTGCAACAAGTTTTTAAGCAAATTCCAAAGCAAGAAGATTCAGAAAAGAAAAACAGATATCAAGAAAGCAATCAAAGGCAGAAAGAAAGTAATTGCCCTGCCAAGAAATCATCAGAACACATTCATCATTTGATTCTGGCTGCAACTAACCTGAGCATACTGCATCTGAAGCAATCTTGCAACTGCAAGTTTCTGAATCATCAAGCTAGTTATCTCTTTTATTGATTTCAACACGGCTGAAGGAGACACCAACTCAGCAACCTCTGATAATATCACCAATCCTCAGCAACAAACTGCAGAAGCATTATCAACAACACCTCATTAACAAACTGCAGAAGCATTATCAACAACACCTCAGCAACAAACTGCAGAAGCATTATCAACTGCAGAAGCATTATCACCAATCCTCAGCAACAACCTCTGATAATATCACCAACACCTCATTAACTTGTTAAATCATTATCAACAACTAACCTTAAACAATTGTCAGATCCAACTTTAATCTTTTTTTAATGTTCGGAAGGTTGTAAATCAATAGCATGTAGTTTTACATCTATGAAAAAAGACATATCAGGCAATTCTTTTTTATATCTATGCACAAAAGTCATTTTAGGTTATATAGCCGCATCATCTAAAGCAACAGCCTCGTTGAATACACTTCCTTAGGAAGAGGAACATGAAACACATTACATTGTGTCTGCCAATTAAAGAACTCAGTAACTGAACTTTGAAAAGAAAAAAGAAACAAAATTCTATGACATGATCAAGGAGGGTACTTGGTATAATTTAACTCAGTTCTAGTTTAGTTCAAATTAGTCATGAGAACTTCTTTAAGTATACTGCATTTTTTCACACGTAGATGAAATACATAGAACAACTCAGATAACAGACAAATAATTCACCTCGAAAGCAATTTTACTTTACGCCTGTCTATGAAAGAGCTTAGTAACCCAATTCGATGTTTTATAAAGGGAAAAAAAGAAATATAGTAAGTAAATTTTAATGTTGCCTGAAAATTACAAAAATAAATTATTCACCTGAAAATTGAGTTCAAATCATAAAGTTCAAATCATAAAGTACCAAATGCATATAGTTCAAATCATAAAGTTCAAATCATAAAGTAAAGGCAAATGGTAAATCAAAAATTCATATCAAATGCAATTAAAGAATTATATCTTCTGCCATTACCAATTCCGTTGATGTTCAGACTGCACAAAATTACTAAATTGCATGCTTCTTCCATCTGCATATTTCTTAACCAACACCAGCTACATATAATTTAAAACAGACACTGAGATCACTGCCAGTATACTTTTGATCCTATTATAGGTATTCTGGCAACAAATGAAATAAAAATCTATAGTTGGTTCAGTATAATTATTTGGTTAAATGTATCTGAAAACATCCTTGATAACTGTTTTGAATTACATTTTCCTCTTTCTCCAGGTCATTTGATACAGCACCATCCAACAAATGGTGACCAGACTACAATTTCAAAGGAACGAAAGCTGCAACTGGCATCTGTAAATTGATGTTTTAGACATTGATTAAATCAAAGATTTTAGCACTCAATGTTTTATTAAGCACAGCGAGTAAGGTATTTTATTAAAAATTCGTATAGATTCACAAATCAGATCAGGAAAAAAATCGCAGTGGGAAATTGTGTGCGACAGTCAAAAAACAGATCAATCAGAACAAAAAACAATGAAAAATAGTGAGTAATAATGTAGGAAGCAAATCGAAATATGTAATCATTTTCTGATTAAAACACATACATCATAAAGATTTATACCTTCAAGGAAAAGCAGAAGGCGATAATAGGTGTGAGCTATCATAAAGATTTACATATTCAAATTGAATTTTTACAAGTGTTGCATACTTCAATAATCATACTTATTTTTGTATTATATCATACAACTTAGTCTAGATTAGAGAAAAGGTAATAATATTTTATCCCTTTATAAATACAAATCACTTTTTATGTTTTAAGAATCTGAAGTTGTTTAGTCAGGTTGCAACATGCTAGCCTCTACAATGTTGGATATGCTTTATGAATGATCCTATGTTAATTCCTATTGTACTTGTCCAACCTGCTATTCTATTTAATCTGACAAACTAAATCTTGTACAATTTAGTTGCTTCTATCTCATAGGTTCATAAAGAATAAAAGAGTTTGTATATGATTATATATGGTCGCCTGGAGAAGATTCCCGCTAAGTTGTCGGACGTAATATAGGGAAGAATAATTATGAGTTTGTATTCAATGATTCAAATATAACATCAATAAATTCATATTCATGGTTTGTTGATAATAAAACAAAGTCAATAACTCAGTCAAAACTAGTAGAAAGTATAAAATAATACCATTATAATGCAGACAATGATAACTTAGTCAATGTGTATAAAACGTTTAATGAGAAGATTTAGACTAAGATGAAAATCCTATTCAATTATAAATATAAATGAAAAAAACTATAAAAGAGATATATTCCTAAATGGGTTTGCTTTACTAAAAGCTGGTCGGGAGAAATTTTATAACCGGATGGAAAATACAAATTTAATATATGCTTTAAACATGCAAATTTATTAACAAAAGTGAGTGCAAATTAATTAATATTTATGATCCAAACCAGTAAATTCCCCCAAGTACTTCGTCTATCGTGATTGCTAGGTAATACATCAAGAACATTCAAGCATATACTGATAATTGACTGTTTACACGATATACTTTAAATACATCAAAACCAAATAGTAAAAAATCAAACTGTTTACACGATATACTTTAATCAAGTAAAGATATGCTTTAATCAGGTAAAAACTGTCGCTCAGTTCTAGTCGGCGTTAATACATTCAGAAACTTTGGTCCATCTATCGATCTACCTAGGACAATGTGTAAACGCGAGACTGTATAAAATCCTCAACTAACTTATCAGTTCAACACACATAATAAATTAATAGATAAAACTGCATTTTTACTTCAACTGATAATTGACAAATATTCTTAGCCTCGTTATGCTGTTTAAATAAAATCATTCACTCTCAATCCACTCGGTTAAAAAAAACTGTCCACTGGAACAAATTCATACATACCCAGCACATCAATTTTAATATAGAGAAATCAAACTATCGGTTATGCAAAATAAAACCATTTTGCAGTATTAATCACAGACAACCCAAATCATCAACAAAATGTATGACAACCCCAAATTCAATTATACCAAAAATTACAAACTGTAAATCAAAGGAGATGTCACCTTTCAATAAAAATTCCAATTGAAACACAAAAATGCGTAAACCACATAAATTTTGGATTAAAAAAAGCCAAATGAAAATAGATCTTGAAACGACGATTTAACAGCTACAGTTGCCATCTATTAACTAAAAAAATTGACTTACATGAACTTGGTTCCTATAGATTTGATCAAATCCTGAAGTCTCTCTCGTCAGCAATTAAAGAGCGGCGACGATAGAGTGATGAATTATTTCTTAATGCCATGAATTAATTGGCCATGGCTCGATTAAAAGTCGGATGAAGAATTTAGGGCTTTGCAAGTGAGACCACGAGGAAAAGGGATTTTGAGAATAGGTAAATATGAGAGGGAAAGGAAAAAATATACCGCCAAGTTGTTTGGATGGCGTGAAAATTGCGCTGTTTTGACCCTAATTGCCTCTAAAAGAAACGAAGATGACGAGGTGCATTTCAACGCTGTAATGGTTTGCCATTGATAATCATTTTTCCTGTAGTGTCCATTCATTCATTTTTCAATTAGTTCATATTCACTAATTTACATTCACATTAGTTTACTTCCAAATCAAATTCAATTCTATTTCAAATTCATTTTCTTCCAATTTGAATTCAATTACATAGCTTTCAATTTCGCTAATTCAATTTCATTTAACACTTAATGAAATATGCACAATCAATTAACAATCAAATAGCAACCAATGTATATCCAATATAACCAAATTTATTCATTTTACATTCAATTTGGTTCAACACTTTTAATTTCAATTGGTTTATATTAAATTGATTTTCATTCAATTATTCAACTTCTCAACTTCATTAGCTTGTAATGAATTAACACTTACATTCATTATCCCATATCAATTTATTTTACATTCAATTGATTAATATTCCATTTATTAATTCAACTGTTAATTCCTTTAACAATATAAGGTTGAATTTCATTTATATAACACAAGTTCATATTCATCACTTCTCTTAATTAATTTACTTCGATACCAAAATCAACTTTTATTTGACTTTATTTAAGTTATATTCCATTTCAAACATCCTTTGTTTAACTTAACTTAAATTTTCACTTATAAATCCAATTCAGATTTCATTTCTGAAGAATTTTTTTTTATTTAACCTTTGGCAAGTCAAATTTATTATTTCATATCACTATCAAATTCAGATTCCAGAGTCTTTTCAACCTTTCAAAACCATTTTTGAAATCAATTCAAATTACCTTTTGAATTTCCAAAACCCAAACTCAAATTTTCCAAACAACTTTTATTTAAAATAATCTGGCAGCAATTCCTCTTTTGGAAACCCGAAAATGAACACTAATGATGTCGCGATCATCATCAGAATTATTTTCCAGCGACCGAAAAGAGTTTAGAGCCTTCATCTCCCCAAAACAATTTTCCAAAATATCAAATCCTTTCAAAACACTTCTCTGGAATTTTATTTTTAGATTATAAATCATATTTATAAATCTTTTATTTATATAATTTCTCTTCTTATATATAAGATTATTTCACAAGTGTAAATCATTTTAATTATAACTTCATACTTATAATTCATTTGCTTATACAATTCATTCTTTAAAAATTATTGTTTTTATTCAACTTATTCAAACAACATTTATTGACTTATATATATTTATATTTTCAACAACCAAGCAATCAATTCATATACACTTTAAAAAATATTATCCGCTTAATAGGCGGCGCAATAGGGTCTCATCCGTTATATAATGTGGGAAATCAACTCCAAGTACATAAATAATACCAATTTCACTTTTCAGTGAAATTATCGCGGTATATGTTTTTAATAAATAACATCCGCTTACTAACGGCGCATAATGTCTATTTCAATCAATAAAAGATAATAAATTTATCATCCAGACATACAATCAAAATTTTTAAATCTAACTATTTAAAATTTAAATGGAAACTATTCGATTGAGTGAGAAGTTCTCACTTTGATTTCAATTCCGTTTCAGCGATTTATTTCGGATAAAATTAAACGCGCGTTTAATTTTACCTGAAATTCTCACTAACTCCAAACGACTCCAATCCAGTTCCATAGCGTAGTGCTCGACAATACGATTCCAACGCAACTGGTATCATACGTTTTCGACCTCGTAGCAAAAAGTTATAGCATTTCAAACATTACACAATTTTAATATTATTCAATTTACAATTAAATTTTATTTTCTAACCCAAACCAAATCGTAGCCGTCTATGACGACCCGGCTTCCTAAGCCTAGGAAGACGTGTCATCAATAAGAAAGAAAGGGGTAGAAATAGAAAAGAAAAGAAAGAAAGAATAACAACATCAGAATCTCACAGCGGAATGGAATAAAATATAATACCTCAACATAAATATTACATAATTATATATACATCAGAGTTATTCAATATCATATAACATGAGTATCATATACATATCTGTCAGAACATTCATCCCAAATATCATGGACTAACTAACATAGCGGAACTATATAGATAGCTACATACGTCTGGTCTTCTGCTCCAACTCCTCCAGAAAACTCTATACTCCGAATACCTATCACTTGGCTACTCATAAAAATTTGAGTACCCAAGAGTTTATGAAAAACAAAATATAAACTCCGGGTCAGACATGGGTCTGGTATGAGTAAACAGGTTGAAGTTGTTTAACTTTGAAAATCATTTAAAATAAAGGTATCACGTAAGACTTCCCACACATAAATACGGGTAAGTTTTTACCTTACGCTAACAAAAACATTTTATAGGAAATTCAGTGATATTATAATAGTGTCTAGGGTTTTCAAGTAAAATACAGAAATAGTTGAAATGCTTACATCTCACATTCCAACATAGTTGGGCATAATCAAAACGTACGGCGCTTATTGGAAATTGGATCCCATACAATGGCATGGCTACTGGGGTACCGCCCGTCACAGTACGTAGCCTAGATCACCATACGAGGAGCCACCCTAACTCCCCTGCAACACAAGGCCAGAACCATTCCTTACTGAACAGTCCCGAACAAGATAACCCCGCAGTTGGCTGCAGACCAACCGCCCACACAGCCGAATAAAAGGGACATCTAGACAGGGGTATACCTCGTCCTGCTTGGGCATGACCCACCTAACCTTGCTGCACATCCCCTGTTTTAGCCATTCCCAGTTGATGAGGCTTGAGGATGCATTTACCTTTATAGAACATATGTCTTAGAATGCTCATCGTCCGCCTGACGATGTGCTGAAAGCATTCAATCCATACAAGTTCGTTCCGGGTTCGAACGAAACCGAAGGCATTATCTCGTTACACTCATTTTGAAATCACCCTCAGAGTTAACGACGATAACCCTTGCATTCTGAAAACACCATCTCGATCTTCACTTGAGATTACACGACCTAACGTTTAATTTGGATCGATGTGGTTTTCGGAATATCAATTGATATCCGATCCCGGTCTCATCGAAATCCAAACGCCATTTTAAAGGCCAAGTTGTCTAATTAACTTAACAGTTTAAATTCAACGATTGAATTCATATAGCAATTTAACACAGATAAATAACATCAGATGAATTATATAGCAATTTAACACAAATAAATTAT
The DNA here is from genome assembly GCA_030765085.1 of Allium cepa. Classification (NCBI taxonomy): domain Eukaryota; kingdom Viridiplantae; phylum Streptophyta; class Magnoliopsida; order Asparagales; family Amaryllidaceae; genus Allium; species Allium cepa. The sequence continues at coordinate 862,908,708 of CM060934.1, read as the reverse complement.
ACACAATCATCACAGATATATCACAGAACATCACATGATATAAATAAACATCAGAGGCAATCAAATAGAGTCATTGATTCATATCAACAAGTTTGATTTGTTTTAAACTTAATTGCATACTCAAGAGTAAATTATATTTTTTTCTTGCTTAATTAATTATTAATTAATTATCTTATTTCAATTTATTAATTACTTATTAATCATTCACTTAATTAATTAATTATTCTTAATTATTAATCAATAACCTTAATTATTGATTTATAAAACTCAATTATACAATTAATTATTATTCATTGCATAATTAATCATTAATTATTAATTAACTTATCTGTTTAATCATTAATTAATTATTTAATTAATTCGTTAACTACGATTTGTTAATTAATCAACTTCAAATGATTAATTAAATTCTTAATTACAAATGATTTTTAAACAAGATTATTATTAAAATCTTTAATTAAAAATTCAATTAAGTTTGAACTACTTATTAAATTAAAATTATAAATTTCATTACTTTCATAATTAACTTCCATTTTAAATTAATTACGCAACTTTGTTTCAGCAAAGCTTTAGAGTTCATCAGGGCTTAAAACAAATTGGTTAACACATATAACATAATTTACACTTAGCTTAATTATCTTTAATTTCAAGTTACAGTTAGCAAAATTCCAGGGATTAGAAACCCGAAGTATACATCGTTCTCAACTCGGGTAGAACTCGAGACCAACCAGAAAACTCTCTCAAGTTCCCTCCCTACCCTTCTCTTCTTCTTCCCCTGTTTCTTAATTATTCCGTTTCTTCTTTTTTATAAAAGCTTAAGTTTAAACTGTTACAACCTCACACACGCGCGCAACCATAGACCCAGGGACAAACCCGAAGTCATTAGCAAATAAACTCGAGATTTCCTCGAGTCGACACCCAGCGGCTCTTCTCCGCCGCCGTGCACGTGCACGGCGGTTCACCACCGTTCCCGCGCCTCTCGCCTCCACCCACAAATCACACGGCCACCCCTTACCTGAAATCCAAACCCAGAAAAACGCGTACGACTCGGAATCAAAATAATGCCTGAAAGGTCGAACTGTAACACGAACACAGTTGACAAAAACCCCTCGTCCTCACTATCGGGACCGCCAGAGACGACGTGGCTTCGGCCGTGCCTTGCCGCCATCACCTCCTAACTCCTTCCAAAACCTCACGTCACTCGGTTATGCCATGGTGTCGCGAGCATCAATTAACCGAACCCAACATACACAGAACCCATAAACCCTACTTTGATCTTCCCTCAAAAATCTTGCATTCGAAAATTATTTTAACAATTTTCTGGTGATCTCACAACATCACTCTAGCTTCATGTCAAATTTCATCAAAAATTATTGTATGAATCATCTGATATTCACATAAAAGCAATTTTAGTTCACTGACTAACTGCTCTATGCATAGTTGTCCAAAAATTATAAATTTTGTCTTAAAAATCATAGTTTTGTATGTTGTTTCAAATTATAAGTTCAAGTTTTCAATTCGAGATATTCGAATTTTTGCCTTTGTTTTATGTTTACTGTAAATTTAAGTTTACAGTACCTATATCTTTAGAATAAACAAAATTTATTTAGTTTAGTTACTAACTAAAGGAAATGATTTTATAAAAAAATATATATATAATATATTCTCTGTTTCCTTTGCCTCAGATTTTGAAAAGAAACCTGAAGAACACAAAATACAGTTCATCCAGAATTTACAAACATAATAGAACATTGTTATATCAACATAGTAATTCATTCATGAGTCAATTATTAAAATTAAATTTCAAAAAGTTAGTTTACTCACCCAAATGGATTACAGTTGAAAACTTGAAACAGAGGAATTTGATGATGACAGAAGACAGCAGTTTGAAGTTGTTGAATTCTTGAAAATTCTTCTTTTGCTTCTTCTCAGGTTTGTTTTCATAAGTTTAATGACTGAACTAAATGATATATATATATATACACACAAATAGAATGATGTGTTATTTACAGCTAAGAACAGTTTTTCCTTTTCTTTTTTTTTATATGATATTAGCTTCTCAAATAAGCCTTCCCTAGATATAATAACATTTTGCTATATCTTGTTGTACTAAGAGCTGAGATCAATCAAATATTTCGACTGGGGGATTGTTATAAAACCTGAAAGGACAATATGCAGTGCTAATTAAATGTATATGTTTTCACTTAAGTTAACACATAATTAATGTTTGCTGACACAAACATTTGTACAAAGATGTTTGCAGATTTTTGTGTTTGTATTAAGATGTTTTCATATAGGTTTACGCTTATAATGTTTTGCTGACAAATATATTTTATAAAGATATTAGCAGGTTTCCATTTGTACTAAGATGTATTCATAAAGGTTTATACTTATTATGTTTTATTTGATGTGAACTCTTGCTCTCCTATGTTAACATATAAATAAATATTTGCAGATCTTGTGTTTTTATTTGATGTGAATACTTGGCCTACTTATGCATATTAAGTTTGCAGGTTTTCAATTTTTCTTCATTGCTGATGTTAATAGCCATATTTTTATGTTATACTTATATTAAATATTTACAAGCTTACTTTATTTTAATCACAAAAGCTATTGTTAGAAGCACTTCTTAAATCTTATTTTTATTTAAAGTTAAATCTTTCAATATTTGATTTATAACTTATATTTGCATTAATGTATTTTATATTTATATTTAATATGAATAGAATTGTATTATTATACTCATCATTATTAACTGCATTTATACTTTTGATATTAAATGTCATTAATATATATAATTTTTAATTTAATAGAATAAAACAGATTTAATTTTAAATATTGTTAAAAGAGTCTATTTTACATTTTGAAATTATAAATTCCTTTATAACACATATACAGCTAATAATATCCAACATATTATTTATTCCAAAATGAAAATCTTGTATTTTATTTAAATTTGATTAAAAACTTATTATAGTAATAGGGTCAAAATTACGGGATGTCACAGTCCATTTCCTAACCCTAGATCAAGCCACTCACGCAACTTCATCTCCTTCGTTCCAGGTTCGAACGTGAACCCAATGTCGCCTCCAACCCTAAATTAACGCGACTAATTCGAACAACTAGAAGACGATCAACTAGCATCCTCACGAAGCCCTTCACTTGTGCTACCTGCGGCCAAAAATTGATGGAGCTCAGTCATGTTATCCCCCTCGAAAGTTGTGCCGAATGTGCGGCCTTCACGCTTGATTTTCCGTCGATTCACTTCGAGTTAAACGATCATAGCCGTTGGATAGCTAGTTCGCAACGTGCTCTACGAGTTCCTAGTTGAGAGTTTCTGCTAATTATTCACGGATCAAGAGATTTTGAGGGAAGAAGATCTGATGATTTCGGCCATTAAAATTATGAAACTGGCGGCCGAAACCCTAGCCTTGTTTTTATTTGCAAAAATGAAGATTGAGGTCCTTTTATAGAAAAATGACGAAACACTATTCACTCGAAATTTTCCAAACTCCAAACGAAGCGTACCGGTTGGTGTTTCTAAGGTTTACCCCGCATTCCGAACACAATGGAACGTGTTTCGGGAGCCAATTCGATCATCTGTGCGAGTTACGGCAATAAACGGTCAATTTAAATTAAATCGATTTAAACTAATTTCTACGCGTTTTGGCTTGCTCCGGACAAACGATAAATCCGATTGAATTGAAATTTGAAACCATACAATAATATCACATTACGGATCCGATGAAACTAGTTTTGTCGAAATCCGAGACCGTTTGAAAAATGGCTATTTTAACTCGTCAATTAAATATTAAAATATTCAATTTTCGCAGATTAACTTTAAATTCAATTTTAAAAGTTCTATAACATCATTCTTACTCCAATATGATTAAATAAAATTTTACAAATCAATTTCAATCATATTTAACTCGATTTTCAATTATTTCTGTAATTTCCATATTAAATTATCGATTTAATTATCCAATTATTCGAAATAATTTATTCGACTTATAAATTTCACTTATTAATATTTAAAATCAATTAAATATACGAATTTTAATTACTAGAAATTCTGGGTCGTTACGTATCCTATATGTTAAATTTTTCCTAGAACTACCAAAGCTCTGATACCAACTGTAACGACCCGCTATTTTGGACCATTCGCATTCGCACATGTCCGACTTGAATAATTCAAAATATCCAATTGTTAATTTAAATTTGGCAAAACTGAACATATACGGTAAATATATATTCATTGATCACAGACACAGTAATAAATGCAGTGGAAGCAAACGATAGTAGTTCATGAAGCTACTATATATATATAACAGAGTTAAATAAGTTACAACAGAAGTTTCGAATACAATAGTCAAATACAAGAATCAGAATGCATCATTGGAATCAACTGAATATCTGAAAGCTGGATAGACAGCTGGATCTCCAGGCGAAGCTCCAACTCCAAAGGTGAGTCTCAAACGCTGAACCACTCAGTCTGACCCGAGCGTAAAGCAAAACACAAAACCCTCGAGTCAGGATTAACATTCTTGTATTAATAAATCCAACTCAAGTGAAATACAACTGAAATACAAGTAACTCAAAGGACGTTGGAATAACCATCCTCTAAGGATCCGTTAAACTATTTACTATGTAGTAGTGTACGCTAAGTAGATAATGTCTATCAGTAATATAAAATATCAAAATAGTGTTAAGGCATTACCATTATACCCCTTAACACATTTTATATAAATGTCATAGTCTATGCAGCACTGTAAACTCCATCTAAACTAGTGGGATATCAGGGAGTGCTCCATAGGTATAACACAAAACAAATTCGTAGTGGTCGCGTATATAGTGATACAAGTATGACAAGGTACATGAGGCAATACCCAAGGTAGTGAAACTGCCGTTTGCCTAATTCGGATTGGTGAAAATGCATCGCCGCAACGATCGCAACACCACGAAACAACACTCCCAAAAGTACAAGGGTGCACCAATCAATAACAAGTAATGAGTAGTTTTCGAAGAAGTGTGTTCGCTCGAGGTGGCTAACCCCATTTGGCCCAGCATGGCTCCTGTTTTAGTCATTTCCAATTTGACACAAGTGTCAAGGCTATCCATTATCGTTCTCTTTCTTCAGTCATCACGTACATCATTCCAACCACTTCATTCTGGATCACACTTCGCGTATAGTTACTAAAGTGGTTTTCAGTTTGGACAGAGAGTATGTCCATAACCGATTCCGGTTCGTTTAATAACTTTCGTAATTATTACACCGATTGGTCGTTTAATAAATTTCAAAACCAAATCAAAATCAATTTCAATTAGAATTTGTAAACTAACATTTCATTTGTCTTACTATATCAATTTCCTTAATTTACGTTCAAACTTCCAAAATACTATTTCGAAAATCTTATAATTCAGTTTCAATTTTTATTTAAACAATACAAATATTGATTCAAGTTCGTATATAAATTTCATTCCGAAAACATTTAAATTAATTTAATTTAACGTTCAAGTCAATTTAAATTCATTGATCGATTCATTCAATATCGTTAAGTTAATTTATCATTCAAAACTATTACTATTTAAATTCAAATTCATTAAACCAATTACTTAAGTTCATCTCCATTATTCAAAACTTACAAATTGGATTAAATTAGATTCGTCAAATCAAATTCTTTAAATTAGAGGTCTTACATTAATTTCAATAAATCACATTTGTTCCTTGTTAAAGAAATTCAATTTCACTTATTCATTTACTTAGTTGCAAATTTCAAAACTCAGTTGATAAAGAAGCCTAGTTTCACTTATTCAAGAAGTTCAATCTCACTTAATAAAGAATTCAATTCAATTTAATTATAAAATAATTCAGTCTTATTCAATTATTAAATAATTTCAAAACTTAATTATTAAATCATTTCAAATCTTAATAATTTCAAACTTAATTATTAAATAATTTTAAAATTAATTCAACGAATAATTCCAAATTTTTATTGTCAAATAATTTATTATAAAACAACGTTCTTTCAACAACTACTATGTTAATATTTTGTTTCTAATTTTTAAATATTAACATTTTTCTTTCATTAAATTCAAATTCCAACTTCTTTCAAAACTTTATTATTTATTCAAATAACATCTTTATTATAATTTTAAATCAAATTATTGACCAATCGGGTTTATTAAATTTTCTATCCTAAGTCAAATTCATTTGGGTATTTATCATTTCAACCTGATTCCATTTAAATTCAAAAATCAAAGCATAGCAAAGGGAACTAGCAGTGTGATAACTGGGATGGTGTCAAAGTAAATAAACAAGTAATAACAACAATCAATAACAATCCAATATTTAATTCAAATAATCCCAAATAATCATATTAATTCGCATTTGTTGTTTGTGCGAATAGTATAATTATTTCTAAAATCTACACTGTCATTTCATTAGATTAAAGATTATTACACTAATTATTCTATGAAATTCTACACTTGACATCAGTTATTCAATTTCATACTACATCAATTATACAACATACATTACATGGTTCAAGGAATAGTTAACGCTATTTTTACGTGTCAATTTATTTAACCTTTATAGGGGTCAAATTATACAAATTTAACTAATCAAATTCAACACATATATCAATTTCAAATCATTAACTCCTACATCGATTTCAATTGTAAATTATTTATCACTTCATACATCAACACTTTAACGTCCAATATCAACATCAAATAATCAATCATTTATCCACTAAAGTGGATTATCATTTTATAAATAACAGATAATGGTGTCAGGTGTCACAGGAGAACTGATACAGGTAATAGCATGTATAACAGTGTAAATAACCAACAACAGCATATTTAAATTTTCGTTCCAATTGAAATCAAATTTAATAAATAAAAGAACATTAATCATGAATGACTGCTCACCTTCCGAGGCTAGAGGATAGTCAAAGGAGTTAGGTTACGATTCCAAGCACGGATTTCAGAGCAAAGCAAGATTGGACGCGAATTGGACGAACAAGGCTGATAATCAAGAATTGATAAAACGAATCAAAACCGGATCGATGAAGAAAATTGGTAGAAGTGAACTCATATAAAAAACATCATATTCCAAAATCATTGTTTTAAATTAAAATACATATTTTAAAATACACCATATTTTTATATAATATATTTTGAGATAAATACTTAGATATACATATACATATTAAAAATGCAAAATATTTACACATATAATAAGATCAAACATACATTTAAAATAATATAAATTTATCTTCAATAAATAGTTAATCCCTAATGTACTATATAAATAAAGAATTTGAAAAACCAAGTTCCCTTATATACAAAATGCAAATACTCATATATAAAACTTGTACACTTTTATAATTTAAAGTTAATATTGTTTAACGTACCTTTAACACCATTCTGCAATAACATAAACTAAAATATTATAACTTATACACAAGTAGCACTAAATAAGCTTACTTTAAAAAAAATCTAGATAAACAAATTATATACACTAGCATAAGTACACTTGCAAAAAAAATACCTATATGTATAAGCTGACATAACTATATGACCTCCTTTACAATAATAAGAAATATGATATATATAACATACATACTTTATAACTTTTATAAATAGACAAATAGCAAAGTTTTGTATAAAGATGCAACACGTATAAACACACAGGCAAGTATACATAACACCCTTTGCACACAACTGACAAAACATATCACCTGTACCCTTTTATCAATGACATACAATACTCACAATATTATAAAATATAGCAAATGTAACACTATTTACACAAACAGAACCTATACAACAGAGTTTATATAATATTATTTATAATATGTACTAACAAACAGGTATGTAACCCATATCTATATATTACTGAATTAAAACTCTCATATAACTAAACTGTGATAAATAAGTATACTTGTAGAATCATATATATGCGAACTAACTAACTAGTTTTAAACAAGTATGCATATAAACTTAGCTTTATAAAATTTTGAAAATCAGTACATATATAACAACCGAAGCTTATAGGTATACCACTAGTAGAGTTTATAATATATATACAAGCTACATATAAATATATATGTATATGGAACAGGACGCGGTGATGAGAAGAGTACTAAAACTCACTTGGATCGGCTGGCTACTCGGAGCTATGGAGGGCAGAACAGAGCGGCCCTGGGTGGAGCACGTGTGAGAAGGTGATGCTCAGGTGGAACGGGAAAGCCGAGTGGGAAAAAAACTTGCGGTGACTGGCTTGTCACGGAGTCAAGGCGGCTGTAGCTCGGCAATGGTGGATAAGATGGCGGACGAGACGGTGGGTCGATGTTAGGCGATGCGGTCGGCAGCTGAGTTTGGGTCAGGTCGGCACTTGCGGTGGTGGAGAGAGAGAAGAGGTCGGAGCTCGTCGGTGGTTACTGATGGGGATGAAGGATCGGATGGTGAAGCGTCGGCTATTGGAAGAGAGGACAAGGGGGTGGAGGCTAACGGCCGTGGAGTCGGAGGGGTGGCTTGCATGGGAGGAGAGGTGGCGTTTAGTAAGGGGGTAGAGCCGTTGTTGTTGTATGCATAAATATACTTTCGCATGCATAATTTTTTTTAAGGAGGAGGCGACATGCGAGCTGAAGAAGAAAGGCAGAGGGTTTGCAAGCAAGAAAAGAAATAGGCTTAAAAAAAATTATTTATTGAATATCATAAGTAAAGGTTGGTAAACAAAGTCATAGGCTGCAATTTTGGGAATTAAGAAAAGTTGCAGACTATTTGTTTCAACCGATGGACACGCGAAAGTTCACAAGAAAAGAAATAGACTCAAACGGACACGATACGGTTACCGTTTTACTATTGCCGCGTACCGGATTTCAAAAAACAGAATCGAATATACCGCTGAGATCAGCACGACGAGACAGTCAAAACGGTATAATGATATCAGTGGTATGATTGAATTATAAAAATTCGAATTTTCTATTATTGGAAAATGCAAGAAAAACACAGAAAAATAAGATCGACGGAGCTAAAAAAGTCCGAATTTGAAAAAACGAAACATGTCGTCTTACTCCGAAGATGGTTTAGAATTTTTCTATGTAAAAATATTTAGGTTTCGAAAACATTTTATTTTCATCGCTTTTTGACTGATTAAATTGAAGTAAATTTACGCACGAAATAAACTTTCATATTTTCGGACAAAAATTTACAAGTTGCTATGTTTAACTAGACGCATTCCAAATATCAAATTTATATTTCAAAATTTTATCGTTTAAAATTTCAATTACTAACGTTATTAAAACCAGTTAAATTTACGGGTCGTTATAGTCTCAGATTTCGATGAAACTAGTTTCATCGGATCCGTAATGGTGAACTATTGTATGGTTTCAAGTTTCGTAGCGATCAGACTTGTCGTTTGATCGTACGGACTCGAAACGCGTAAAAATCAATTAATCAAATTCAATTGAAATCAATTTGAAATAATCTGATTAAAAGCTAACTTCTTCATATAATGGAATTTGGATTTGAAACCTGTTCCATTGAGTTTAAAAATATCGAAAAAAATATATTTTGATATATTGGATGATCCATTTTTGTTTCGGTAACGAAACATGTTTTTCGAGTTGTTATCGTTTCGACCCAATCCGACATACTCTATCCTTGCCCATATAAAAAAATTTTGAAACCCATGCAGCTTTTCATATCTTTGTACATACAAATCTCTATCCTCTGTTCCACTTCTCTAATGCTAAAAAAAAACTTGATTTTCAATTTACAAACCAAACTAAAAAAAACTTCTCCTCTCTAAAATCTAAAGGAATAGACCCAGCCGCCCTTTTCAACTCCCTAACCCTAGATCCAACGTCCCCTATTGATCGGCACTGCTCCAATCACTTTCAGAATTCATCATCAACGGCAAAGTTGGAGAGCTTGGCACGAAGGACTCGATCAATAGTTATGATCTTCATCGGAGCAACACGGTATCAGCAATTGTCACTAAATATGCAGCAGTTTTGGCCAATTTTTTCTCGATCGAGGGAGCTAAGGGGTCGTGGCCGACAATGGGAGGAAGAGCAGGGGGAGGTGCATCTATGGTTGGGAGGCGGTAGCGTACGGTGTGCTGTGGTGGGCGACGAATGGCAAATGACGGTTGGTTTTGCATGCCTGGAAACGTTCGAGCTTGAGGAATAGTTTGTGCAGCTAGTTTATGCTTAGGGCTGAGGTGATTAATATTAATTATGTAGTTAATTATATTATATTGTCTTAATATCTTACAAAAATTATATCTCCTTCATGCGAGTTGATTTGGTACGTGGACATTGGCGTTAGATTCATATCGTCGAGCTCTACGTTATGGACTTGGATTCGCATTTGTATCTGAAACTTTTTTCAGATTCAAACAAAGGTGAGTGTTTTAACTCACTCATAACTACTAGATTATCTTATGTTAGTTAAATTAAATTTATGATGTGATTAGAAATTAATTGATTGATGTTTGGTATCTTAATTTGTCATTCTAGTCAAATTTGACTTTTATTGCATTTAATCATCATTTAATTTATTATCGAATTTAATTGTCAATTTAATACATTGTTAATGATAATCAGTTATCTATCATTTCTTATTGGTTGATTTGGATGATGACTGTGATGGATGTTTGATTGTTGATATTGAATGACTGGGTATTGTATTTTATGTTGTTATAGCACTACAAATTCCCTATGGGTTTAAATGATACATAACCGAACGATCTATAGATTAGGGTAAAATCATTATGGGTTGAACTGATAGACTGGAGCGATTTTATTGATTTTATTTAATTCAGGATCGCGGTTTTAAATGACATATAACCGTAAAATTTTAACTTGCGGATTGAAATGATAAATATCTATATCACTTGACCATAGGATGGAAAATTATATACAAACACCCGATTAGTTATATTAAATGATTTTTCATTCCGTAAAGTTTAAATTTAATTAGCTAGCATTTTCAAATAGAAATTGATTTATATATATTGAATTATTTTCGATAATCCAAGCGCTAATGTTGAAATTGGAATTGATTTAATGAATTGTTTGAAGAATTTAAATTGGAATTTCAAAGTTGAAGCGTCAGATATGAATGAATTTATCAAACAAGTTATTGAAAATGTTTGGATATAAATTTGAAATCTGTTTTAAACTAATTTAAACTATAAATTAAATTAACTATTTTAATCAATTTAAAACTATTTTAATTTATTTTAATCTATTGTAACCTATTTAATCCAACTTAATCTATTTTACCTATTTTAAACTATTAAATTTATTTAATCTATTTTATACCTATTTAGTATAATGTAAATCTATTAAATCTATTTTAAATTTATTTAATCTATTTTAAATCTATTTAGTATAATTTAAATCTATCTAAGTTATTTTAAATTTATTTAATCTATTTTAAATCTACATAAATCATTTTAGTACTAATTAAATCAAAATTAAATTTATTTTAACTATTTTTACCATTTAAACTATTTTTAAAACTATTAAAACTATTTATGACCATTTAAACTATTTTCTAAAATTTTAGCTTGTGTAAAGTTAAAGTATTTATAATTAAATCTTTGATGACGATACAACCTAAGTTGGGATTGGAATTGATACTTTTTTGTAAAATGACACAATTGAGTAAATATGATGGTTTTGGAACGAGGATTTAATTAGCCTATCTTATCGATAATTCCAAAAGCGAATATGATTTTGAAGCGAATATGATTTTGAAGCGAATATGGTTTTAAAGTGAATATGATTTTAAAAGTGAATATGATTCCGAAAGTGATATGGTTTGAAATCGAATATGATAGTTTGATATTAATTATGAAATGGTTTTGGAAATGTAAGGAACATCCGGTGTGAAATAAGCATTGGTTGTTAAAGAGACCGAGATTAGATATTGTCATACACTCTGTCAATACCGAAAACCACTTTAACAACTGTGTACATGGTGGAGATTCCAGAAATGACGTAGGATGGTTTGGCGAAAGATTCCATATAAGGTACTTATGTGACCCTGACTCCCGTGAGTCAGCTTAGATGTGACCAAAACAGGAGTCGTGCCGGGCCAAGTGAGGTCATTTCTCCAACCATACATGCTTCTTCGATACCATATTACGACTTTGTGATGATTTGTTGGCCACCCCATGATTTTGATTATAGGAGTGTGTTCTGAGGTGGACGGTGGTAGCTGCCATGCGTTACCACCAGTCCGGATCCATAACTGGTATATCTACTCTGGCATTGCCTCGAATGCCATGTTCACATGCCATATCGCTCCCTCTGCGAGTTTGTTTTGTACCATACCTATAGAGTGCCCTCTGGGTAAACCTCATGGAGGAGCATACGGTACTGTATAGACTATGCGAATATATAAAATGTGTTAAGGGGTTATGGATAACGCCTTAACTCTATTTTAATACTTTACTTTACTGTAGACACTACTATAATAGCGTATTGTACTACACAGTAGATAGTTTAATGGATCCTTAGGAGATGGTTGTGACGCCCCACCTCTATACACAGGCTAGCCAAGGACACTACAAGGTAATGCCATCAACTAGCACAGAGAATAAGGCTGTTAAGGAGCGACCATCTGCGTAATTGCTTTGTGCGAGCACCGATATGTCAGATAGTACAACATGCGTCTGGTTTCAGGAGGAAATCCGACATACCGATACAAACTCAAAGCTACTACCCGGTGGCTATATATATTCTTCAAAAACAAATATAGAAATAAACATAACACAAATCATCACAGACATCCATATCACAAAGGCGGAAATATATATGAATATATAACACATAAAAGTGTTCATCAGAGTATTGGTCAGACAAGATCCAAAATATCACAAAAGAATAGTTACAAGTGCTCGACAAAAGAATATGTATACATCAAGGAGTCTATATCTCAAAGGTATACAACAAAATAAACTACAATCTAAGTAGTTAGCCAAAAGTCTGGATAATAATCCCAGATGAGGAGTCAAGTAGAAGCACCTGTAACAACTCGGCTGACCCGAGTATTATTTAATAAGAAAATAATAAACGGATCAGTCTAGCTATAATATCAGATGAAATGATATAGAATAAGAGATATGACAAAAACGTATGATAACCATAAACCATACTATGATAAGTATGTAATTGAAAATCAACAAGAGATTAACCAATATCACAAGAATCTTCTCAAAGATCAAAAAGAATGTCATACTCTTTATTTTTATTCACCAAACCATAAATATTGACAATTATATCAATGTCAATCACAAAAGTTAATGACACACAAATTCACCAATGCACAAATATTGATAAAACATATCAATGTAAATCACGAAAATTGGTGAAACACCAGTTCTAGAAATCATCAATGGAAATCTAGAAATCACAAAAAGGGGGAGGCCTATCACAAAACGGGAGCATGAAAACTCACCAACACGTGTATCACAAAATGGAACGCTATTCCATGGTTGATAACCATTAATTTTGAGCCGAAGCTCCACAAAACGGCCTAAATACTATGGGTCGCTATCCCACCAAATTGAGCCGAAGTTCCACAGAAATGGGGTTTTGTCTCCCTCGTAGACAAAGAGACATTGCGCATTTGCTAGTCTAAGTCACAAAGATGATCATCAACGATCATCAAGAAGTGTCAATTGCAGTAAGCTAGTAAATATATAAGCTTAGCCTCATGTCCCATAACCACTAGCTTAACTTAAATATTTACGAACAAATATTAGATCTCCACTCGAAAATTGTCACAAGAGATTCAATCGAACAAGTCCAAGAATTAACCGGCGAAGTAAACGCAAGCGTTTCATACCACTTGTTTTACTAAGCCATTTAATTAGATTTCTCATACGAGTGAGGTAAAGGTTTGTATATACTAGTAGATTGGAAAACGGTTTAAGAAACGAGCTTTGTAGTAAAATAGGGTTGAAATCGTTTTGATGAAGGAGTTTTGATATTTACTGCTAGTATTGAAACCTTCATATTTTTAAAGTGGCAAATCACAAAAATAATTGTAGAAACAATCAATAACAAAAATTCACATTCGATGACGTGAATAAAATCCAAAGAATTCGATTCCATATCCATCAAAATGGAAATACCCTTGCGACTTAACAGCCATGACTTACGACTTAACATAATACAACATAAGAAATCAGCGGCTCAACTCATGCGACTCCACGGCATACGACATAAGGGATCAGTGACATAGCATGTGGCCTAACCGAGCGACTTAAGAAAATAGCGGCACAAGTGAGCGACCTAAGGAGCTAGCGGCATAGACATAAGGGATCAACAACATAGCAGGTGCAACTTAAAGCAGCTGCGACTTAAAGCAGGGGCGACTTAAAGCAAGCCAAGCGACCTAAGTTGGTACGACCTATAGCGGCAGGCCGAGCAACTTAAGGAACGAGCGACCTAACTGGTTGCGACTTGAAGCAAGCCGAGCGACTTAAGGAGGTGAGACCTAACAGGTCGACTCATTAGCGAGGCGAGCGACCTAAGGAACACGACTTAATAGGTTGAGTCATTAGCGAGGTGAGCAACCTAAGGAGCGCGACTTAACAGGCCGAGTCATTAGCGAGGCGAGTGACCTAAGGAGCGCGACTTAACAGGCCGAGCGACTTATGAACGGGCCGAGCGACCTAAGTGGTGTGACTTATATGTAGGTGCAACCTAAGTTGGTGCGAGCAAGCCGAGCGACCTAAATGGTCAGCGACCTAAGGCAGGCAGAGCGACTTAAGGAGGTGAGGCTGAGCGACCTAAGTGGTTGTGACCTAACATAGCGCGACCTAACTGCAGGCCGAGAGACATATATGTAGGCCGAACGACCTAAGGAACGGAAGTGCAAAACTCCCTCAATTTGCAACCAGTCGAGCACGGACGCTAGGGGATTACGCCCATCGGCTACCCGGTCCTATTGGCTCCTCGATGCATTACCAAAAACATGTTCAAACTTCAAAGTTAGGATTTTTAAAGATTTGAACCCAAAACACTAAAAATTGGGACATTCACCAATTCAATTCAAACCAAAAGCAAATGCGCATGAATAAGTGTTAGGAATTCATACCCATCAATCAAAGATAGTTACAGACAAGGATGTGAGATAAAAATCTCACCTTTTCACAAAATCAATGAAGGAGAAGCTTGAAAGCAAAGGAAGAATCAACCACACTTCAATCTCAACACAAGAAGCTTTAATCAATGGCTTCTCATAGAATTTGGAGCTAAAGTTTGGATTTTGCAAATGAACAATGGCTTGGAGTTTTAATTTCCCATTCCTCTCTCCATTTTTGATGAAGCTTGAGTGTTAGAAAATGAAAGTGAAGTAATGAAGAGAAGAGGGGGTTGAACTAGAGTTAATAGTTTAGGCTAATGGGCTGAACCAAACCCAAAGCCCAAAGTGAAAAAGTGGCAAAATTCCACTAACTCCAAACATATCAAAGTTTATACTCAAAAAGATCGCAAACGGCGTTTTGAATAAATGGGAGTGGTCCCGAGTCCTAATTCGACCGTATGTAAAACATAACTTTTCGGACTAAAATCCGACTAACGATAAAATACTTAAACAAAATATTTAAATATTCAATCGTAAAATATGCGAGTTGTTACAGACCCCCCTCCTTAAATAAATTGCATCCTCGCAATATTTAAGAAGAAAATATAAGGTAACAATCATGAAAGCATATCAACACAAAAGAAATTTGAAATAAGAAATTCACCTCAAAGGGCATGGGAAAGTACGTCCGGATGTGTTCGCTCGATGAACTCTCTAGATTCCCAAGAGCAATCCTTAGGATTTGAGGACCATTGAACTTTAACAAGTGGAACATCTCTATTTTGAAGGCGTTTGACCTCCGAAGCAATAATACGAATATGATGTTGCTCATAAGTTAAATTAGGCGAAACTTCAATTTATTCCACAACACCGGGCTCAAGAATAGAATCGGAATGTCGAAGGCATTTCCATAATCGAGAAACGTGAAACACGTCATGAATAGCAGAAAACTGAGCCGGTAATAAAAGGCGATAAGCCATTGAACCAATACGTTCGGTGATAGGAAATGGCCCAATATATCGAGGCGCTAATTTTCCCGATCGACTGAAACGTACAACACCCTTCATAGGTGAAACACGAACAAACACAAAATCTCCCACAGAAAATTCTAATTTCCATCTTCGGTTATCGGCATAGGATTTTTGCCTACTCTGGGCTTCTTTCATCCTATGACAAATAAGGTCGATCTTTTCTGTGGATTCACGAATAAAATCTGGACCTAAAACCAGCTTCTCACCGGCCTCAAGCCAACAAGAAGGAGATCGGCATGGCCTTCCATAGAGTACCTCAAAAGGAGACATACCAATACTAGATTGGAAGCTATTATTATAGGAAAACTCAATAAGAGAAATATGATCTTTCCAACTTCCACCAAATCAAGAACACATGAATGAAGAAGATCTTCAAGAGTTTGATTCACACGCTCAGTCTGTCCATCGGACTGAGGATGATAAGCGGTGCTAAAGTTAAGCTTCGTTCCCAAAGCTTTTTGAAGACTCTTCCAAAATCCACTAGTAAACAATGGATCACGATCACTAACAATAGAAGTAGGAACTCCATGCAATTTAACAATTACTTTGATAAAGATTTTGGCCAAAAAAGGCATGGTTCAATTGGACCGAACGGGAATAAAATGGGCGGATCTAGTAAGTCTATCAACTATCACCCATAAGCTTTCATGACCCGAACGAGAACGAGGAAGGCCGTCTATAAAATCCATGGAAATTTGGTCCCACTTCCAAATTGGAATTTCTAAAGGTTGCAATAACCCACCGGGCCGTTGATGCTCGGCCTTAATGAGTTGGCAAGTTATGCAACACTTAACAAAGTTAGCAATATCAAATTTCATTCCCTCCCAATAATAAAATCTCCTCATATCCGCGTACATTTTACTACTACCGGGATGAATGGTAAATTTAGAACGATGGGAATCTTCTAAAATGTGTTTACGAAGATCACTAATATTTGGCATGATAAGTCTATCAAATTTTCGAATACCGCCACAAGAATCAATATCAAAGTCTTTCAAACCTTTAATATCAATTTTATCCCTGAAATTTTGGCCAAGAAGAGCCAATTCGGGATCTAGCTTTTGAGCTTCAATAATGCGGTCTAAAAGAGAGGGATAAGCCTCAAGGCTACATAAAACAAGAGATGAACATAAATTGAAAACATGATCTCGAATCTCACAACCGGATAAAATTCCGAGGTCATTCCATTTGGATATCATCATAGAAACAACTGCTTGTTGCTTACGACTAAGTGCATCGGCAACACGATTTCCCTTTCCGGGAGTATAAAGAATATCAAGATCATAAGATGCAAGGAATTCGAGCCAACGTTGTTGACACAAATTAAGTTCCTTTTGAGAAAATAGACACTTCAAAGATTTATGATCGGTGTAAAGAATAATTTTTTCTCGCAAAAGTTAATAACGCCAAATTCGAAGGGCGAAAACAATAGCCGTGAGCTCTAAATCATGAGTGGCATATCTAGTCTCGGCTGGCTTCAATTGCCTAGAAGCATAAGCAATAACACGTTCTCTTTGCATAAGAACGACACCCAAACCAACGCGACTAGCATCGGTATAAACAATAAAATCTTGGTTTCCTTCGGGAATCACAAGAATAGGAGCATCGGAAAGGAGTTCTTTTAATTTCTGGAAAGAAGCTTCACATTTGTCCGACCAAATGTATTAAACTCCCTTCTTTGTCAAGCTAGTAAGAGGCACGGCAATTTTAGAAAAGTCTTTGATAAAACGACGGTAATAACCCGCCAATCCGAGAAAACTACGAATTTCCGTCACACTCTTCGGTCTCTTCCAATTTTGAATCGCTTCAATCTTGGAAGGATCTACGGAAATTCCGGATTCGGAAATAATATGACGGAGAAACTTCACACGAGATTGCCAAAAGTGGCATTTAGAAAATTTTGCTTTTAATTGATTGCTTCTAAGAGTTTCCAACACAATCTGAAGATGCTTTTCATGCTCCTCTTCGGTTTTTGAATACACAAGAATATCATCAATAAAGATGAGAACAAACCGACCGAGGAAGTCTTTGAAAACTCTATTCATAAGGTCAGCGAAATAAGCCGAAGCATTCGTTAAACCAAATGGCATAACAAGCCATTCATAAGATCCATAACGAGTACGGAACGATGTCAAAGGAATGATATCCTCTGCAATACGAAGCTGATGAAAACCGATTGCTCAGTCTAATTATGAAAAGACTCGAGCACCACTAAGTTGATCGAATAGATCATCAATCCGAGGTAAAGGATATTTATTTTTGATAGTAAGATCATTAAGCTTGCGGTAGTCAACGCAAAGCCTAAGTGTACCGTCGGATTTCTTCACAAAAATAGCCGAAGCTCCCCAAGGCGAGGAACTTGAGCGAATAAATTGCTTCGTCCCCAATTTAGATAATTGTTTGCGCATCTCCACATTTTATTTATTTGACATACGATAAGGAGGACGAGTAATAGGTTGAGCTCCAGGGATAAGATTAATTCTAAACTCAATTGCTCGCTTAGGTGGTAATCCTAAAATGGGCTCAAATATGTCGAAAAATTCACGAACAACGTGAACAAGAGAAATAATATCTTCCTCATCATCATTATCGTCATCATGAGGATTTAAAGAATATAAAGATGCAACCAAGCTGGAATCTGAATCTTTCAGATCAATAGAAATCTGCTTAACAGATGGAGGATGTCGAAGATGAATAGTCCGCTCAGGACATAGGATTTGAGCTTCATAACGGTTAAGACAATCCATTCCCAAAATCATTCCAAAGCCTAGGTAGCGCATAACATGCAAATCGACTCGGAGAGAAAAATCACACAAAATAATCTCGACATCTTTACAAAGCAAACTAATTGTTGCGGATCCACCAACCGGATTCCCAATTCTCAATGAAGTCATTAAACACAAAACATCCAAAGAAAAAGTGTCAACAAGTTCTTTTGAAATAAAAGATTAGGACGCACCCGTATCAATAAGAACTCGAATAGGATGATCATGAAATAAAATAATGCCGTCAAGGATAGAATGAGAAATACCTTGACCACGAGAAGTGTTATTAGGAGTTTGCACCACATTAAGCTTTCCCTCCTTCATGTTTTGAAGTTTGAGACATGAAGATATATAATGGTCCGGGCTTTTGCAATAGCGACAAGCATGGGGCTTTGAACACTTATTCACAAAATGGTCCTTAGAACCACAGTTGTAGCATTTCCCACCACTTGAGGTAGAAGTCTTGGTTACCGGAGAGGCTTGCTTCCCTTTCTTATTGTTGGGATAAGGACCTTTGAACTTATTAGGCCTTCTCTTGTTGGTGAAGTTCGGTTTAGCACTGCCAACCTCAACATCACTTACTCTATCAGCCTCTTCAAGTCGAAGAGCGATATTAATGAGCTGATCAAAAGAAACTTCTAATTTTAGAAGTAAGGCTTCTTGAGATTTTTATTCAAGCCATAGACAAGTCTTGGTTTTTCTTCAATGGGGTGTTTATGTACTCGACCCCGTATTTAGAAATTGACTCGAATGATGCGACATAGTCTGCACAGAGGATTCACCTTGAACAAGGTCAATGAAACGGTGAGCCAAAGTCACCTTCTCAGCTTTTGGCACAAATTTTAATTCGAAACGTTCCTAGAATTTCTCCCAAGTAAGATCCGCTTCATTTATTTCAGAAATAACAAGCTCATACCAATCTAATGCTCTTTCTTGGAGCATACTAGAGGCCACCTGAACACGGTGAAGATAAATAAGATTCATGCGAGAAATGATTCGATCGCACGTTCTCAGCCAAGCCTGGACTTCAATAATAGTTTCAGAACCTTTGAATGGTTTCCCACCCAAATTGGTATAATCGTTGCACAAACGTGCAAATCCAGACTTAGGGTGAGTAGACTCCGGATTAGATCCGACTGCTTGAGCATTCTTTACTAGATCAAGAAGCTGCTGGCAGACATAAATACTCCATCTTGCGGAGTAGCACTAGATTGACCGGCGCTGGGATGGCCAGGTCTAACCATTTCTCTTCCTTAAGAAAGAAAGAAAGAAGAAGGATAAGGTTATTCACCAAATGAATATCAAGCAATCTTGATAGATAAAACAAGGAATCATAAAGAAAATAGGATGAATCGGTACGAAGACTCGAATTAAATCCTAAAGCATGACTCCTAAGAAGGACTTAGGACGATGATCCTTGCTAGATTATTCTACATTGTTCCGAAGTTTCGCTCTGATACCAAGCTGTGACGCCCCACCTCTATACCCACGCTAGCCAAGGACACTACTGGGTAATGCCGTCAACTAGCGCGGAGAATAAGGCTGTTGAGGAGCGATCATCCGCGTAATTGCTTTGTGCGAGCACCGATATGTCAGACAGTACAACATGCATCTGGTTTCAGGAGGAAATTCGACATACCGATACAAACTCAAAGCTACTACCCGGTGGCTATATATATTATTCGGAAACAAATATAGAAATAAACATAACACAAATCAGTCACAGACATCCATATCACAAAGGCGGAAATAGATATGAATATATAACACATAAAGTGTTCATCAGAGTAGTGGTCAGACAAGATCCAAAATATCACAAAAGAATAGTTACAAGTGCTAGTCAAAAGAATATGTATACATCAAGGAGTCTATATCTCAAAGATATACAACAAAATAAACTACCAATCTAAGTAGTTAGCAAAAAGTCTGGATAATAATCCCAAATGAGGAGTCAAGTAGAAATAGCTGTAACAACTCGGTCTGACCCGAGTATTATTTAATAAGAAAATAATAAACGGATCAGTCTAGCTATAAATATCAAATGAAATGATATAGAATAAGAGATATGACAAAAACGTATGATAACCATAAAACCATACTGTGATAAGTATGTAATTGAAAATCAACAAGAGATTAATCAATATCACAAGAATCTTCTCAAAGATCAAGAAGAATGTCATACTCTTTATTTTTATTCACCAAACCATAAATATTGACAATTATATCAATGTCAATCACAAAACACACAAATTCACCAATGCACAAATATTGATAAACATATCAATGTAAATCACGAAAATTGGTGAAACACCAGTTCTAGAAATCATCAACGGAAATCCAGAAATCACAAAAAGGGGGAGGCCTATCACAAAACGGGAGCATGAAAACTCACCAAACACGTGTATCACAAAATGGAACGCTATTCCATGGTTGCTAACCATTAATTTTGAGCCGAACCTCCACAAAACGGCCCGAAGACCATGGGTCGCTACCCCACCAAATTGAGCCGAAGCTCCACAGAAATGGGGTTTAGTCTCCCTCGTAGACAAAGAGACATCGCGCATTTGCTAGTCTAAGTCATAAAAATGATCATCAACGATCATCAAGAAGTGTCAATTACAGTAAGCTAGTAAATATATAAGCTTAGCCTCATGTCCCATAACCACTTGCTTAACTTAAATATTTACGAGAAAATTGTAGATCTCCACTCGAAAATTGTCACAAGAGATTCAATCAAACAAGTCCAAGAATTAACCGGCGAAGTAAACGCAAGCGTTTCATACCACTTCTTTTACTAAGCCGTTTAATTAGATTTATCATACGAGTGAGGTAAAGGCTTGTATATACTAGTAGATTGAAAAATGGTTTAAGAAACGAGCTTTGTAGTAAAATAGGGTTGAAATCGTTTTGATGAAGGAGTTTTGATATTTATTGCTAGTATTGCAGCCTTCATATTTTTAAAGTGACAAATCACAAAAATGATTGTAGAAACAATCAATCACAAAAATTCACATTCGATGACGTGAATAAAATCCAAAGTGTTCGATTCCAAATCCATCAAAATGGAAATACAATTGCGACTTAACAGCCACGACTTACGACTTAACACAATACAACACAAGAAATCAGCAGCTCAACTCATGCGACTCCACGGCATATGACATAAGGGATCAGTGACATAGCATGTGGCCTAACTGAGCGACTTAAGAAAATTGCGGCACAAGTGAGCGACCTAAGGAGCTAGCGGCATACGACATAAGGGATCAACAACATAGCAGGCGCGACTTAAAGCAGGTGCGACTTAAAGCAGGTGCGACTTAAAGTAGGCCGAGCGACCTAAGTTGGTACAACCTATAGCGGCATGCCGAGCGACTTAAGAAACGAGCGACCTAACTGGTTGCGACTTGAAGCAAGCCAAGCGACTTAAGGAGGTGAGACCTAACAGGCCGACTCATTAGCGAGGCGAGCGACCTAAGGAGCGCGACTTAACAGGCCGAGTCATTAGCGAGGTGAGCGACCTAAGGAGCGCGACTTAACAGGCCGAGTCATTAGCGAAGCGAGCGACCTAACGAGCGCGACTTAACAGTCCGAGCGACGTAAGTGGTGCGACTTATATGTAGGTGCGACCTAAGTTGGTGCGAGCAAGCCGAGCGACCTAAATAGTCAACGACCTAAGGCAGGTAGAGCGACTTAAGGAGGTGAGGCTGAGCGACCTAAGTGGTTGCGACCTAACTGCAGGCCGAGTGACATATATGCAGGCCGGAACAGAAGTGCAAAACTCTCTCAATCTGCAACTGGTCGAGCACGGACGCTAGGGGATTACGCCCATCGGCTACCTGGTCCTATTGGCTCCTCGATGCATCCCAAAATTGTGTTCAAAATTCAAAGTTAGGATTTTTAAAGATTTGAACCCAAGGCACTAAAAATTGGGATATTCACCAATTCAATCCAAACCAAAAGCAAATGCACATGAATAAGTATTAGGAATTCATACCCATCAATCAAAGATAGTTATAGACAAGGATGTGAGATAAAAATCTCACCTTTTCACAAAATTAATGAAGGAGAAGCTTGAAAGCAAAGGAAGAATCAACCACACTTCAATCTCAACACAAGAAGCTTGAATCAATGGCTTCTCATAGAATTTGGAGCTAGAGTTTGGATTTTGCAAATGAACTATGGCTTGGAGTTTTAATTTCCCATTCCTCTCTCCATTTTTGATGAAGCTTGAGTGTTAGGAAATGAAAGTGAAGTAATGAAGAGAAGAGGGGGTTGAGCTAGAGTTAATATTTTAGGCTAATGGGCTGAACCAAACCCCAGGCCCAAAGTGAAAAGGTGGCAAAATTCCACTAACTCCAAATATATCAAAGTTTATACTCAAAAAGATTGTAAACGGCGTTTTGAACTAAATGGAAGAGGTCCCGGGTCCTAATTCGACCGTATGCAAAAAGTAACCTTTCGGACTAAAATCCGACTAACGATAAAATACTTAAACAAAATATTTAGATATTCAATCGTAAAATACGCGGGTTGTTACAATGGTAATCCCGAACATCTCTTAAATTATTGTACTCACGTTGACACTAGATAGGAGATGTCAAAATCCGTAAACGTCTCTGACGCCATTACACTTATATTTATTTATTGTTGATTTAACTTACATAAGATCTTTTAGTTCTGACTTGAGTGTTTTATCTTTCCAATTCGCTCGAGTCAGTCTGAGCTTTTCAGTTTATCGAAGACTGCTTTTAGGAGGACGAAGACGAAGATTTTGTACTATTATTACTTAGTATATGTATTCCACTGCATCATACTGTTCCACTGCATTTATTTATTATTTTTCCTGTTCATATAACTCTGATCTGTATTATAAAGGTTTAATAGATGTAATTTGTAAACAGCTTCATGAACTGTTTATTTGATTATTATATACTGTCATTCCGCCACGAGATTCTGTATTTGTTTTCTTTCTTTCTTTGCTTTTTCTTATTTACCTCATAATAATCTTCCCTTTGAATGGTTTAAGTCTGACGTGTATGGTTTATTGTCGATTTAAATCGTCCAAAAAGGCATGTCATTGCAGAAATTATATGTAATCAATTAGAATTGGCCAACATTGAACATGTAATCAGTGATGTTGTTTGAATGCTATTAATAACCATTTAATGTAATTTCAATCAATTGAAATAGATTGTAAGGTTATTTGGTTATAATTGTAAATAATGAAATAAATTAATGATGCATTTAATGATTAGATTATATTTAATTGATTGGAATAGGTTAATATAGAATATAAAATCATTTTGTTATAACCCTTGGTTGTAAATGATAAGATAATGGATATGAACTGTTATTATAAACGATGGTTTTAATTATCTTCTCATTAATTTGTCCAGTTGAATATTAAATTGGTAAGTGATGGAATTAAGGCAATTGAATGTTGAAATTATATGTTGTTAATTGAAATTGAATATAATCTGTGATGTGTAAGTAGTTATAACATTTGTTATAGATAATAAACTTATAAGTATGATTAAATTACTTAAAGGTAACAATTGTTCATTTATCATCTCATTATTTAATATGTTTGGATTAACTTGAAAATCAATGAAAATTCATGTAATTAATTATTGCAGTTAATATGGTAAAAGATGTTAACGGTAAAATAATTAATGTAATAAAATTTAAACTTATGTTAATATAATTCGTAGGGTATTTTTGGTTGAATAATAAGGATGATAACATAGGTTTGAATGTAATTGGATGAGAATTGGATGTGTAATTAATGGCATTTAACCTTTTAAATATGATAAAGGGAAGCAAATTAATACTGCATTAATTGATATTACGTCTTTTAGTTAAGATAAAGTGTAACGATCCGTAACTTTTAACAACTTTAAAATGGCATTATTTTGAATTTAAATAAAAATCAAATAATTTGTTTTGAATTTATGATGTTATGTGTTTTATTTGACCAAATTTAATAGAATAAAAATTTTGTGAAATTTCAAATTTTGGTCAAACTTGGTTAAAGATTGACTTTTGGTTGAAAATTTTAAATTTGATTTTTAAAATTTTACTCTTTTCATATGATATTATACTGCATTCTGCTCTTCACTCCACTTTTCATTTCGTCAAAATCAAATTCCTGTTGTTCTAAAAATCTATATTACTGTTAAAAATTAACATGAATTAGTAGGTTTAATTATGTTTTATTTGGCTAAGGCATATTGGGTTTGTTTTATCTAATGGGAATTGGTTAACCAAGGGATTGTAGTTAGTCATTTGACCATTCCTTTGCCTACGACCTTATGTTTCTTATCTGATAACATCTACGTACATAATTTTTCTCTTAAGAAATTTTCTCTTCACACTTCTTCTTCCTCCTCAAAATCTATAGAGAACTCTAGATCTAACACTCCAGAAAAAACTAACATATCAAAACTCCTTTCCTCCTTTCCTTCAACCCTTCCTTCCTCCCCTATAGCCGCCACCCTCTCCACCATCTCCAAGGCCATTTCCTTCCACCTTCCCTATCCTCTTCTTTCTCCTTTTTCCATTCTTTTCCTCTTCCCTATTTTCCCTCTTTCTTCTCCTTATTTCCATGGCTTTTATATTCTACTAAACTACCCCAAATCAAATACATATTTTTTGAAACTGTGTATAATTTCAATGGCAAAAACTTTGTTGTTGAACCCTTCTTCCCATTCCAAATATTTAAATACTAAAACTCCCTTTTCCAAATCCTTTCTCGGGTACAGTTTTGGTTGAAAATACCCCATATTGTATCAATCATATCTCCTTCAAGAATGAACCGAACTTTGTGATTATTTTTATTCAAACCATTTATTTTTCCATCAGCTTCAACTTTCTTTCAGATCAGTTCTTCAAGTTCCTTAATTTGCTATGCCAAAAAATCAAATATTTTCAAAGTATTTGAACTCATATTTTCAACTTAGAAAACACATCTATTTATTCTGACCATAACTTCCTCAAGGCAGAAGCTTTTTGAGTGATTCTTTTTTAGAAAGTGGAGAGAAAAGAATTTGTAACAACTTTCTAGTTAGTTACTTTTATAGATTTAGTAATATTCTGGTCCGAATATTTTCTTAAAGATGACCTAATTTCAGGTTTGTCCGTAGTTTGTATCTTGGTTTGTTTGGAAGTCGGAAGCAGTTGAAACTTGTTTATTTGTGTCTAAGCTTTCTTGGATTTGCTTTGCATTTGGGTCTTTGCTAGGAATCTCCAAATTGTTCCATTTGTTATCATCGCCTTCGTAGCCACGAAAGGTGAGAAAACACTCGTAACTAGTAGATTTTCTTATGTTAGTTAAATTGAATTTATGATTCGATTAGAAATTGATTGGTTGTTGTTTAGTATATGTTAAATTGTCATCCAGTTAAATCAGATTTTATTGAATTTAATTGCCATTTAATTTAATATCGAAATTTAATTTTTCAGTTAAGTACCTGTTAATGATAACCAGTAAATTGTTGGTAGTTATTGGTTGATTTTAATGATGATTGTGTTGTATGTTCAATTGTTGATATTTGGGTGATTGGATGAATGTTATTGGTTGACATTTTGGATGATTGATGTTATTTATGTCTATATCTTTGTTATCTACATACTCGAAAGATCTTATAGGTTAGGGGAAAATCGTTATGAGTTGAAATGATAAACTCGAGCGATTTTCACTAATTTAGAAATGTTGATTTTTGATGCTGGTTGAAGTGACATATACCCATATAATTTCTTGAATTTGGATTTTTATTTATGATTGAATTATTTGAAAGTTTTAAGTTAATTCAAACTTTGGATTTATTTTAATTAGATGATTAAGATTGATATTTTGGATTTTTTGAAACCATTTAAATAATTATATTCACGTTGTACAGTTGATAGCAGATGAAAATCCCGTAACATCTATGAAACCATTGCACTAATATTTATATTTTACTTATTTTTATCTGACTTACATAAGATCTTTTATGACTCGAGTGTTTTATCTTTTCATTATGGTCGGGTCAGCCTGAGCTTTTCAGTGTATTGAGAACTATTTTCTGGAGAACAAAGACGAAGATTCAGTATATTATAGCTATTAATTATTTAACTGCATTCTGTGTTCCGCTGAATTATTTTTTTATTTCTGATGTATGTATAACTCTAATTTGAATTGTAATGTGTGATCAATATTTATTTGTAAAACAACTGTATAAACTGTTTATTTGATTATTATATTTTCTCGTTCTGCTGCAAGAATTTATGTTTTTTTCCCTTTTTTCTTATTTACCCCATTAACAATCCTCCCTTTTGAATGGTTTGAGTCTGGCATGTGTGGTTTGTTAACGATTTAAATCATCCAAAAAGATAGGTCGTTACAGTTGGTATCGGAGTCAGGTTTAGACATACCTTAGCCTATTGAGGTTAACTCATTATAGATAGGGTAGTAATATCCTAGAATGAGTTGCCTAAGTGTATATACGAGAGCACATATTTGTTATTGTTATAAAATGTTTGTATAAGTTTTGAAATGAAATAATTTTCCTAATATTATATGTTATAAATAAAGGAATAATTTTTTTATAACTATTATAGTTGTTTGTAATGTTTTTAACTTGTGAAATGGTAATACTTTAATTATTATCGTTTATTGTCGATTTGTTGTATTTAGTCATTTTGTAAGCATTGGCTAATTATTGTTGATTTAATTTATGGACTTAACACTAGTCTAGTAATGGTGTATTGAAGAGAATAAAATGAATAATTAGGATATTTGGTTATGAAATTGAAATGTTTGGTTGTGAATATTGTTGTTTGTTTGTTGGTAGTTTCAACTATTGAAATAAAATGGAATATCTGGATATTATGGATAGTCGAAACTTCTGAATTATTATACGAGTTGAAATGTAGAAATTTTGTTGAATTATGTAGTTGAATTTGGTAACCTTAAATTGAAAGTAAGCAAAATAAGGTTAAGTTTGTTATATCTATGTTAGTAAATGAATAAATTGTTGCATACATTATTGGCATGTAATGTAATAATATGCAACTGTGACCTTAAGCCTTCGCATGTTTAAATCGAAATTATGATTAAGGAAAAGCTATAAATGTGATATAAAAAAAGTGTCATGAACTTAATTAAAATTTTGAAATGTGGCATAAATAAATTTGAAAAGTAAGTAAAAACTAATTGGATAAACGAATATGAACTAAAAGTGAAATGATTTTAAATAAAGTCACGACTTGTAAATTATTTATGAAATAAATGTATGCAATAAATGTAGTAATAAATGAGAAATATTACACATGAATTTGAATTTAATTTAAAAACGAAGAGAAATACAAGCAATGTTATGAGAATGAATATATTAATGTTTTATATTAAATGGAGAAATTCTGTGAAACAAATATCAAAGTATGAAGTGATATTTGTGTTAATCAATGATATTAATAATGAATTTAAATCAAAATGTAATGGTGATGAATCAAATTGGAATAAGTATGTAAGTTGTACGTATATTGTTTAATTCTCAAAATTAATTTGATTCGGATTTGAGTACACAAATTTGAGGTGAATTACACCATTTCGTATTAGGATTTTTCATTCGATTCTTGATGGCGAATATTTGATATGGATTTTTGATTTGATTATAAAATTATCTAATTGTGTATGGCTATGCAAGGAGACTGATGTTTTCTGGCCAAGAAAACTCATCGAAGTCCGCAATAGGGAAGTCGAATGAACAATACTAGTTTAAAAGAGAACTTTTGTGACCGAGCGAGCAATCAAATATGATTTTGCGAAATGATGACATATGTACATCTTATGTTCTAATATTATTAATATGATTTGACATTGAAATTGAAAGTTGTTGGGTTGGATATTCTTTGTAATTTAAACTGGAATTTTTCTTTTATGCAAAAATATTATTAATTTAAAACCATTTTACAAAACCATTTTCTTTTAATTTTCTTGTACAAACTAGTTTATTCTATTTTATATACAAAACTATTTTACAAACTGTTTTATTTAGAAATATTTTACAGACTATTTTATTTACAAACTATTTTACAAACTATTTTATTCACAAACTATTTCTCAAACTATTTTATATATAAACTATTTTACAAACTATTCTATATATTCAAAACTATTTTAAATTCAAAACCTTTTATAAAGTAAAGATGTTCAATTCCATATGGCTCTTCATACATCGAAATTGATTTTGGAAAAATTTGATTCTTATATAAGCTGGACTTTATATAAGTATATGGTAATTTGGAAAACTATTGATTTTGGAGGGTATTTGATCTGAAGAAGTAATCTTATATACAATGGAATTTATATAAGAATGATTTGATATATTCGAGACTATTGACTTTGGAAAGTACTCTATCTAAAAATGAAAACTTATATATAATGGAATTTATGTAAGTGTGATAGTTGAAGTTATGATTTTCAAATAGTACATATATGGTATGTTATTATTTTGAAGTAAAAGGAATGGGAAAGTACCCTCTACGAAGAAGTATATTACGATATGCTGCGACCCAGATGGACATGAGGAATCCAGGAATGGATTCGACTGATAAACCCTAATATGATTGGGTGAATTTAGAAACGGATTCGAACCGATATGGTTGTCCGGACTAAAACCCATGAGTTCCTCGATTATTTTCCAGGGTAGAAGGTTCTTTAGTTTACCCAATGGAGGCGCTTTCGATCCTAGGATCTGTTGTTTATGGATCTTCCGAGAAGAAGGTGCATATATTATGTAAATCATTGAATCAACAGTTACCATTGCAGCAGGGCTCGATGGTCCCTTGTTTACGAATGGCTACAACATTTTTCTACAATCCGAAAGGTGGAAGGATCTTCTCAAAAGTTTTGTATCCATTGCGTAAACACTAGACCTGTAGCGGTCCACTACTATCACAACATCATCATTTGACATCCAATTTTTAGCGGTACTTCTCATATCCGTTTTTAAGTATTTTTCACTAGGTGTTGAAACAGGTCTACTAAATACTTGGATATTTCTAGTCTTACGCCCGATCAACGTATGACCAGAGTCTGCAAGAACGAGGCTAAACTTGTTAAAACATCGAGTTATAGACGTATTTTGATAAAGTATTTTATAAAAGATATTTTGGTCATTTTTCATTTCTAAATACTTTTAGATGTTTCAAATAATGTCTATTTATGTACAACATGGTTTAATAGTAAATTATTAGTGTTGTAAATATTATGAGAAGTTATTAATCAAATAAAACATATTTAAAGTAAAAAAATATTAATCTATTAATGATGTTTAAAAGTATTTTGAGATTTAAAACTAATAAAATTTATAAATAATGGATTTAAGTTTTTCAATAACTTCTTTCTAAATATAAGTAATAATGTAAATAATTATTTTCAGATAGTTTACATATATTTATAAAGATGTTATTTAAAAATTTGTTATGTGGTATTTATAAATGAAGCAAGAAATTTTACAGTTAATTTTTTTCCGTAAAATATTAAAGAAATTTTGATTTGCAAATGAAGTTATCAAATGAATATTTCAAGTAAAATTTATATAACTTCTACGAATTTATAATTTAAAGATATCATATAAATGAACAAAAAATGATTTGCGAAGTTTTATTTATAGTAATATGCTTGACCAATAAATTTGAATCTCTATTTTTGAAATATGGTTTGAAATATTTACTTGATTTCGAAGCACTAACAGTAAATTTATAGGTATATTCACTATTTGAAATTTCGTATTAAACCAAAATAAATGTATTTTCATGATTTAGTTATTCATTTTAAAGCAAGGGTGTAAAATTAATTATGAAGATATGAAATTTTATACTAAATGAGAAATATCTCATCTTCCTTTTACAGTCTAAGTGACTAGATGGGCTTAATACCCATTAATAAAATAAATAGCCTAAATTAATACATTTCATCAGTGTACATATGTATTAAGGTTTAGGCTATTTCTTTTATTAATGGGTCTTAAGCCTATCTAGTCACTTAGTCTGTAGCCAAGCTCTGACTCCCCACCTCGAAACCCATATTAACAAAGAATATTATTATGTTATACTGTCTGCTAATGCAGAGAACATGGCTGGTTAGGAGCGACCATCTATAGTCTTGTCTTAAATATCGATAGAATACGTCGACTAGTGCTATATATTTTAATTTTTCAAACCAAAATATTGTTTTGCCTTTTTATTTGATATTTAATGTAATATTTGAATATAATATTAGTTTTATTTTAATAATCTAGGGTCTATAATTATTTTAAAATAACGATTCTAATAAATTATCGGATTTAAGGAACTTTATATATAAAAAACTTATCACAATGTTTTGATATAAACTTCTAACATTGTATAAACTTTTTAGAAAATACTTGCATAATGCTATGAAGATGTTTTAAATATATTTTATAACCTTACTAAGTGAATGAGGCTAAATGTTTTAATTGAATTTTAGATATATCGAAATATTTCTTTTCTCTTCAAGGGCGAATATCAAAAACTTATGTAACATTCAGTTACATTCCTAAAATATGTGTGTGTGTGTGTATAACTTACCAAAAATGTTTAATAAGTTGTAATGTTAAAAAATATGTAATAGAATATTATACAAGTAAAATCTTAATAACAAGATGGTTTAAGTGAAATTATTTATAAATAGGAATTTTGATGTACGAGAAATGTTATGAACGTAAGTAAATATGTGCAATAACTTATGTAAGTACATGAAAGAAAGAAAAAGACATTGTATGAATGAATGAAAATAAATAAAAGGTAAATAATGATGTGAAAAGACATAATTGAATAAACTTAGATAATGTGTTGAAATTCTTGGTTGTTTTGGGCTTATGGGATGTTTGGAAAGGATACTTTTAATTGTTTAAGGTTGTATGGATAGTCTATTAAGTAATCATCCAAGGCTGTTGAGCGTAGGGCACGCTTGATAGTTTATTTATCACCTTGCACGATTAAAGGTTTCTAAATTAAACAGACCATTGGTTTTGGTTGCTATGGATGGATGGTTAATTTCTTTGGTTGCATAAATAGTTGTATTGCTTGTTTGATTATGTTTTATATTGATTTGCTTCTGTTGCAAATTGAAACAACTTAAATATCTCTCTTATACATAATTCTCACTTCTTTGGATTATATAAGTGAAGTACAAGTCTACGGAAGCAATAACCACTGCTTTTGGTTTCATAAATAAGCGTTGTTTGCTCGTCAAATAAGTACATTTTTGGATTATGGTTTTATAGCGATATTATAATGTTTCCCATGGTTGGGATATTTCATTTTCGAAATATGATACGTTATTGAAATTATTAATATTATTATTTCTCCCAGACCTCTCCGTACAAAGGAGACTCTGCCAAAATTTTCTATGAATTTTGACTTAGAATTTTTTTGGTGAAAGTGTAAATATTTTAAAACTCTTATTAAATTTTGTATGAAGATTTGATTGTTTATTAATTTGTTTATTTTATTTAGATTACTTAATTATGTAAATTAATTGTTTATAAATTGAGTACTTTGGATAAAATATATCAATCCCTTAGTGCCTCCTTTTTTTACCCTTTCGAGGACGAAAAGTTTTGAGTGGGGAAGAGTGTAACGACCTGTATTTTTCGATAAATAAAATA
The DNA here is from genome assembly GCA_030765085.1 of Allium cepa. Lineage (NCBI taxonomy): Eukaryota > Viridiplantae > Streptophyta > Magnoliopsida > Asparagales > Amaryllidaceae > Allium > Allium cepa. Next base: position 862,876,122 of record CM060934.1, on the reverse strand, counting down.
TTAATTAAATAAAATTTCAGAATTTAATATTGAAAGAAAACTAAATTTGTGATTTTATAACAAGTGTAATAAGTAGAATATAAAGATAGTCATGTTAATTTAAGGTAATTGCTAATACTTTTCAATATAATTCTAATTAATTGAAATGATTGTAAAGTTAAAATTGGTTATAAACTGTAAACAAGGAAATACATTGAATGCTGAAATTATATATAATTAATTAGAATTGGCTAATATTGAATATGAAATCAGTGATGTTGTTTGAATGCTATTGATACGTAATTTCTATCAATTGAAATAGATTGAAGGTTATTTGGTTATAATTGTAAATAATGGAATAAAATTAATGATGCATTTAATGATGAGGTTGCATTTAATTGATTGGAATAGGTTAATATAGAATATAAAATCATTTTGTTATAACCCTTGGTTGTAAATAATAAGATAATGGATATGAACTATTATTATAAATTATGGTTGTAATTATCCTCTCATTAATTTGTCCATTTGAATATTAAATGGGTAACTAATGGAATTAAGGCAATTGAATGTTGAAATTATGTGTTGTTAATTGAAATTGACTATAATTAGTGATGTGTAGGTAGTCATAACATTTGTTATAGATAATAAACATATAAATATGACTAAATTAATTAAAGATAACAATTGTTCATTTATCATCTCATTATTTAATATGTTTGGAATTAATTTGGAAATCAATGAAAATTTATGTAATTAATTATTGCTGTTAATATGGTAAACATTGTTAACGGTAAATTAATAAATGTAATAAGTTATAAACTTATGTTAATATAATTCATAAGGTATTGTTGATTGAATAATAAGGATGATAACATCGGTTTGAATGTAACTAGATGAGAATTGGATGCATAGTTAATGGTATTTAACCTTTTAAATATGATAAGGGAAAAACAAATTAATATTGCATTAATTGGTATTACATCTTTTGATTAAGATAAAGTGTAATGATCCGTAACCTTTAAAAACTTTGAAATTATAGTATTTTGAATTTAAATAAAAATTAAATTATAAAATTTTTGAATTTGTGATGTTGAGTATTTATTTGACCAAATTTAATAGAATAATTTTTTTGTGAAATTTCCAATTTTGATCAAACTTAGTCAAAGATTGACTTTTGGTTGAAAAATTTAAATTTGAATTTTAAAATTTTATTCTTTTTATATGATACTAGACTGAATTCTGATCTTCTCCCCAGTTTTCGTTTCGTCAAAATCAAATTTCTATTGCTCTAAAAATTTGAATTACTGTAAAAAAATTAACATGAATGGTAGTGTTTAGTTATGTTTTATTTGGCTAAGGCATATTGGGTTTGTTTGATTTAAAGGGCCTTGGTTAACAAGAGACACTGGTTAGCCATATGACCATTCCTTTGCCTACGACTTTATGTTTCTTATCTGATAACATCTATGTAGATATTTTTTCTTTTGAGAGACTTTCTCTTCACAGTTCTTCTTCCTCCTTGAAATCTACTGAGAACTCTAGATCTAAAACTCCAAAAAAAAACTCATAAATCAAAACACCTTTCCTCCTCTCCTTCAACCCTTCCTTCCTCCCCTATAGTTGCCGCCCTCTCCACTATCTCCAAGGCCATCTCCTTCCACCTTCCCTCTCCTCTTCTTTCTCCTTTTTTCCTTCTTTTCCCATTCCCTATTTTCCCTTATTCTTCCCTTTATTTCCCAAGCTTCTATATTCCACTAAATACACCACCCCAAATAAAATAATATTTTTTGAAACCGTGTATAATTTCAATGGAAACAACTTTATTGTTGAACCCTTCTTCTTATTCCGAATATATATTTATATATATATATATATATATATATATATATATATATATATAAATCAAAAACTCCATTTTTCAAGTTCTTTCTCAGGTCTAGTTTTGGTTGAAAACACCCCATATTATATCAATCATATCTCCTTCAAGAATAAAACAAACTTTGTGATTTTTTTTCTTAAACCATTTATTTTTCTAGTGGCTTCAACTTTCTTTTAGATCAGTTTTTCAAATTCCTTAATTTGCTATGCCAAAAAAAATCAAATTTTTTCAAAATATTTTTTTAATTTAATTTTTCAACTCAAAAAACACCTCTGTTTGTTTTGACCATGAATTCCTCAAAACAGAAGCTTTTTCAGTGATTCTTTTTTAGAACTGGAGAGAAAGAATTTGTGAAAACTTTTTATGTAGTCACTTTTACAGATTCAGTAATATTCTGGCCCAAATATTTTCTTAAAGATGACATAGTTTCAGTTTTGTCCGTAAATTGGATCTTGGGTTGTTTGGAAGTTGGAAGTAGTTGAAACTTGTTTATTGATTCATGTTCGTGTCTAAGCTTTCTTGGATTTGCTTTGCATTTGGAACTTGGCTAGGAATCTCCATATTGCTCCATTTTTTATCACCACCTTCATAGCCACGTAAGGTGAGCAACACTCACAACTACTAGATTTTCTTATGTTAGTCAAATTGAATTTATGATGTGATTAGAAATTGATTGGTTGATGTTTCACATAATTTAAATTGTCATTCTAGTTAAATCGGACTTTCAATGAATTTAATTGCCATTTAATTTAATATTGAAATTTAAATTGCCAGTTAAATACCTGTTAATGATAACCAGTAAATTGTTAGTACTTATTGGTTGATCTCAATGATGATTGTGCAGTATGTTCAATTATTAGTATTTGGGTGATTGGATGAATATTATTGGTTGTCGTTTTGGATGGTTGGATGTTATTTATATTTATATCTCAGTTATCCTTATCGGTTGAAATGATACATACTTGAAAGATTTTATAGATTAGGGAAAAATCGTTATGGGTTGAAATGATAAACCCGAGCGGTTTTCATTGATTTAGAAATGTTAATTTTTGATGCTGGTTGAAGTGACATATACCCTTATAATTTCTTGAATTCGGATTCTTTGTTTGGGATTGAATTATTTGAAGGGTTTAAGTTAATTCAAACTTTGGATTTTTTTAATTAGATGATTAAGATTGATATTTCAGATTTCTTTTGAAACCCTTTGAATAATTATATTCACATTGTACGCTTGAGAGGATATGAAAATCCCGCAACATCTATGAAACCATTGCACTAATATTTCTATTTTTCTTATTTTGATTTGACTTACATAAGACCTTTATATTCTGACTTGGGTGTTTTGTCTTTTCATTACGCTCGGGTCAGTCTGAGCTTTTCAATGCATTGAAGACTATTTTCTGGAGGACGAAGACGAAGATTCGGTATATTATTGCTATTTATTATTCCACTGCATTCTGTGTTCCGCTACATTATTTGTTTATTTCTGATATATGCATAACTCTAATTTGAATTGTAAAAGTGTAATCAAATGTTATTTGTAAAACAACTTCATGTACTGTTTATTTGATTATTATATTTTGTAGTTCCACTGTGAGATTCCATGTTTTGTTTTCCTTTTTTTCTTATTTACCCCATTAACAATCCTCCCTTTTGAATGGTTGGTCTGCAATGTGTGGTTTATTGTCAATTTTAACTGTCCAAAAAGGTGGGACATTACATTTCATCTTCCAACATTTCTTCAAACACTTCCGCATATGTCATACTATTATGATCTTCAACCCCTACATCACTAATTGATGCATTAAAGTGCATCTTGTTGAATTTTAGCAACACTATATGAATAGTTGAAGTGGTCGGAAGTAGCTTGGTGATGGAGAAGATGGTTTGTAAATCGGCGCTTGAAGGTAGAAGTTATGGCAAAGAGAGGGGTGGTGCTGCTTGGAGCAGCAGCACAGACGTTTATCGTGGTGGGACAGACATCTGTTGCTTCAGGCTTTGAAACCCGAACATTATGAGAGACATCTATCATTTGGGGACAGACGTCTGTGGCTTCAGGATATTATTTCTCGGGTTTTCTAACAGATGTTTGTCACCATATGATAAAAGTCTGTGCCGAGGATTTCTACAGTTTTGAGCCTATCCTTGGTATGATGATTTGTGAATTTTCAAGGGCATTTTAAGAATTTTCCTATAGGTTTTCCACTCCCTATATAAGCTATTTTATGGTTTGAAAGTGCTGGTCTCCAAGGGTTTTAATCCTCCATTAAATAAGGTTTAGCAAATCCTAGTTTCTTCAATTCTAATCTCCACAAAATAATATTCTGGAGTGAACATTGTGATCATTGTAACCAACCCGTTGTATTCTTCTCATTGGTTTTAATAATAAGCTCTCTCTCAAAATGGATGTACACCAACACAATATTAGTGAAACCACTATAAATCAAAGTGTGGTTTATTCTTCATTATCTCTTTTTTTCTATATATTTTTTTGGCGATTATGATTGGATATTGGATTAGTTGAGTTTGGTTTGAGATAACTATTGGTTGTTTTTGCGCTACTTATCACGATTTCATTTTTCCGCTCTGCTTTGGGGTTTTAATTTGAGTGATCTTGAGTCAAAATCGTCATAACATTTGGTATTAGAGCATTGGTGTTGGTAGGTGGTCGTAGAAATGCCCGAATCGGATAATAACTCTAGGAGTCAGCCAATGGTTAGTCCAAATAATGTAGCGTTGTATGTACGTGGATCGTATGCGGCTTTGGGGTCACAATTGGTTATGGACAAATGGAATAGCAATAATAATTTTGAAAAGTGGCAATGGAAGATGAAATCGATTCTTAGGTAGAATTGGGTGCATCAAGTACTATCCGATACATATTTGTTGCCGGTAGACATCTCGAATGTTGAGAGAGAGGAAATGGAAGAGTGAGCATTCACTACACTTCAACTTGTTATAGTGGAGAACGTTATCTTTGAAATTAGTGTGAGACTACCGCTAAGGGAATTTGGGACAAGTTGGAGGAGTTGTATATGAAGAGGTCATTAACTAATTGTTTGATCTTGTTGCTAAAGTTTTTCACCTATAAGACGAAGGAAGAAACTTCACTAAAGGCGCACTTGAATGTGTTTGATGATTTGCTAATGAAAATGAAGGCGGTAGATTTGAGGATTGAGGAAGAGCAAAAGGCGATGATATTTTTGTGTTCATTGTAGGAACGTTATATGAGTTTCTCAAATAGTTTGATAAATGGTCGTGATACATTGACGTTGGATGATGTCAAAACAGGTCTCATAGTGCGAAATAACGAGATCAAATGAAGGAGTTGACTGTTGGGAGTAGTGTTGCCGGTAACGGTCAAGGTTTATTTATGGAGAAGTAGAGATATGTGAAGAAGGTGAACTAAGGGCGTTCTAAATCAAGGAATCCCGGTTGGAGAGAAAAGTCGAAGGAAAGAAATAGCAATTGCAATATTTGTAAGAAGCACGGTCATTGGAAGAATGAGTGTCCGGATAAGGTGAAGGGAAAGGAGGAGGCAACATCTTCATCGGTTGTGGTGGAGAGTGGTGTTGGTAAGGGAGACGTAGATGTATTGATGGCGGTAGCATCGAATGTTTCGGGTAGCAAATGTGTGCTCCATTCGGGAGCGTCTTTTCATATGACGCCAAATAGGAGTTGTTTTTTTCTAATGTCAACAAAGAAGGAAGTTCAATTTTTATGGCTAATGGTGCTATTTGTAAGTCGAAAGGCATTGGTTCCGAGCAAATTCGGATGTATGACGGAATGGTTCGTACTCTTACTAACGTATGCTATGTTCTAGGACTTCGGAAGTCTCTTATCTCTTTAGGGCAGCTGGATTCTTTAGGCTGTAAGATCACTGTTGGGAGTGAAAGCTTATGGGTTTCGAAGGGTGCACTTGTGGTGATGAAGGGTGCTAGGACTCATGGTGTTTATTTGCTTTAAGGTGTGACTGTAGAAGGTGAAATTTGTATGGGAGTTGATAGTTCTCTAGCTTGGATGCGACTAGATTGTGGCATTTGAGGTTAGGTCATGTCTTGAAGAGAAATTTGGATATTCTTCTAAAGAGGGAGACGATCGATGGAGAGAGTTCATTCGGTGAGGTAAAATATGATTCGAGAAGGGTTCTTGAGTACGTTCACATGGATGTTTGGGACTGGCACCGGTAGCTTCTTTTGGGGGAGCTCGCTATTAAATTTATTTTTTTTGATGATTTTTCTAAAAATGTATGGGTGTATGTAATGAAGGCTAAGTCGGAGGCATTTGCAAAGTTCAAATCATGGAAAGCTCTTGTTGATAATGAGAGTGGCAAATCTTTGAAGGTTCTAAGGTCTGACAATAAAGGGGAGTATGTTTCCGAAGAATTCTTGGATTTTTGCAAGCATCGTGGTATTCAGAGGCATTTTACTACACTGGATGATCCACAGTCGAATGGTTTTGCAGAGAGTATGAACCGTACTCTACTTGAGAAAGATCGATGCTTGAGATTGACATCAGGTTTGTCCAAGGGATTTTGGGCTGAACCTTTGTCAACCGCGAGCATATTATGAATCGAATTCTGTGCTCGGCTATTGGTAATAAAATTCCAGAGTAAGTGTGGAAGGGAAAGAGCATTGACTTGAGTTATTTTTGTGTGTTTGGTAGTCTAGTTTATGTGCGTGATTCGGGAAATGATAAGCTTAAACCTGGAGTTTTCAAGGGAATTTTGCTTGGCTATATGGATGGAGTAAAAGGCTATCGGGTATGGAATTCGGAAACGAAGAAGGTAGTGAATTCTCGTCATGTTACTTTTGATGCATCGACGTTGTTCAAGGAGAATGAGAGCTCGTCGGATGTTCCAGATTTGGTTCTTGATGAATCAAAAGAGATTGAAGTTATTCCTACATTTTATCTAAGGAGTAGAGGGAGTAGAGTAGTTGAAGATGCTTGTGAGGAGGAAGCGATTGATGAGACATCACATAGTCCACATAGTGCCTCTAGTAGTGTTGGTGATGTGCATGATTCTAGAGAGGATTCAATTCAAGGTGGAGCCGAAAGGAGTTTGGGTAATGGTATTGCTACTCAGGTTGGTCATCATGCTATAAGGCCACCCAAAAGATAGATTACTATCTTAGCTTTTTTTATAATTTGGACTATGTTCCTCATGTAGTCAAAGATGAGCCAGTGGACCTTAATGACATCATGGAGTCGAGTGATAGCTCGAAGTGAATTGTGCCATGAAGGAAGAGATGCAATCGGTGATGAAGAATCAAACTTGGTATTTAGTTCCACCTCCTAAAGGAAACCATGCTACTGGATGCAAATGGATATACAAGGTGAAGGACGATGGGAGATACAAAGCTAGGCTAGTAGCTAGGGGTATGCATAAAGGAAGGGAATGGAGTACGATGAGATATTCGCAACAGTTGTGTGCCATATTTCTATCCGGATATTACTTACTATAGTTGTTATTCATGACTTGGAGGTCGAGCAACTTGATATGAAAACCGTCTTCTTGCATGGTGACTTGGATGAAGACATTTATATGAAGCAACCAGAAGGTTTTGTTGTGGATGGTAAGCCAAATTTGGTTTACAAGTTAAAGAAATCACTATATGGTTTAAAGCAACCACTAGACAATGGTATAAGAGATTTTAACATTTTATGCTTGAAAATGGTTTGATAGAAACACCAAGGATGCTTGTGTATATTTCAAGAAGTTGAAAAATGATTGTTGGGTGTATTTACTCTTGTATGTGGACGACATGCTCATTGCTTCTAAGGATAAGAATGAAATCAACAAGTTAAAACTGAGTTTGAAATCGGAGTTCGAAATGAAGGATTTTGGAGAAGCAAAGAAGATATTGGGCATGGAAATAGAAAGAGATTGAAAGCGTTTTGAGTTGAGATTGACTCAAAAGGAGTACATAGAGAAAGTGCTTTGCCGGTTTAGAATGAGAATGCAAAGGCATCAAATACACCTTTACCTTTGCGTATGAAGCTTTTGAGTAAAGGATCACCAATCTTGGAGAAAGAAAGACTTATATGGAAAGTGTGTCATATGCTAGTGCGGTTGGAAGTCTAATGTATGTTATGGTGCATACAAGGACCGATATTTCAAATGCCATCAGGATGATTAGTCCGTCTCGCATTGGGAAGCTATGAAGCTTATATTGAGATACCTTAGAGGTACATCACCTCATGGTCTTATTTTTGGCGGTATTAAGGGGATGAATTGCAAGTTGGTTGGTTATTGTGATTCCAACTATGCCGGTGATAGGGATTGAAGAAAATCAACTTTCGGATATGTCTTCACACTTGGTGGTACGACCATAAGTTGGAGATTGAGATTTCAGATCATAGTTGCTCTATCCACTACGGAGGCTGAGTTAATAGCCGCGACTGAGGTGGCAAAGGATGCACCTTATTTGAGGCGATTGTTGTGTGACTTGGGATTCGAGCATGATAGCATCGATGTTCGATGTGATCGCCAGAGTGTTATTCAATTGGCGTAGAATTTGATGTTTAGCTCATGGACTAAGCATATTGAAGTGAGAGAGTCACTTCTAGTATTCATGGATGAAGATAAGCAAGTATATCTTCTGAAAGTGCGCACAAAGGATAACGCGACGAATATGTTCATAAGGCATTACCAGCTAGGAAATTTGAGCATTCCTCAAACTTGATTCGCTTATTGAAGTGTTTGGTGCCACAAGGTAGCACATTTGAAGGAGGAGCTTAGTTATAGATGAGGAAGAGTATCGGTGAGAGATTGAGGTTTTATCTTCTTAGCGAGTGCTAGTCCTTGGTGAGACAGTTTAGGATTTGGATGTTTTCGACACTTTGTTAGCGGGCAGGGCTTTGCCTAAGCTCGTTGATAGAGTGCAATGGGCGATGGCTTTGCAGGAGCTCATTGGTAAAGCATTCATGTTTGGTTGAAGGTAGAAGTGGTGATAGTTGGTGCTATCGGTTGTTGATGATGGTATGATACCATCAGAGTTAGAGATGGATATAGTGTCAAGGTGGAATGTTCAATTTTGGCACCACTATATGAAGAATTGAAGTGGTCGGAAGTAGCTTGGTGACAGAGAAGACGGTTCGCAAATCGAAGCTCGGAGGTGGAAGTTACGGCGAAAAGAGGGAAAGTGCTGCTTGAGCAGCATCACAGATGTCTATCATGGAGGGACAGACGTTCGTTGCTTCAGGGTTTGGAACCCGAACACTGTGACAGATGCCTGTCATTTGGGGACAGATGTCTATGGTTTCAGGAAATTATTTCCTGAGTTTTCTAACGGACGTCTGTCACCATATGACCGATGTCTGTACCGAAGATTTCTACTGTTTTGAGCCCGGACATGGTATGATGATTTGTGAAGCTTCAAGGGGTATTTTAGGAATTTTCCTAGGTATTCTATTCCCTATATAAGTTATTTTATAGTTTGACAGTGATGGTCTCCAAGGGTTTAATCAAGGGTTTTAATCTTCGTTTAACTAGGGTTTAGTAAATCCTAATTTCTTCAATTTTCATCTCCACAAAATAATATTCTAGAGTGAATATTGTGATCATTGTAATCAATCTCTTGTACTCTTCTCATTGGTATTAATAAAAGCGCTCTCTCAAAGTAGATGTACACTAACATAATGTTAGTGGAACCACTATAAATCAGTGTGTGATTTATTCTTCGTTATTCTTTATTTCTATATTGCTTGTTTGGTGATTGTGATCGGATATTGGATTGGTTGAGTTTGGTTTAAGATATCGATTGGTTATTTTGTGCTATTTACCATGATCCCGTTTTTCCGCTTTGATTTGGGTTTTTGATTGAGTGGTCTTGTGTCGAAATCGTCATAATACATCCTATGTGTAGCCATCTCTTCGCTCGCTACACTTTGTAGAGGACGTGTGTTAGCATACACTGACACCCTTGAATAGGATTGTGCACAGATATTAATGAAGAAAATAAATTAAAACAGAGAAGTAACATAGTTGAATGCAAAAGGAACAACAAAAACGAGAACACCATATTTATAGCGGTTCAGCGTGATTGCCTACATCCACTTTGAATATAATCTTTATTACTTTTCCAATCATTTGAGTACATATACAATCCGTAAACAAACAACTTGCATGCAAGCTTTAACTGAAAAGAAGTGAGTACAAAAAATGGCAGAGTATCCCTAGAGTTCTTGAAAATAGGTCCTTTAAACTAGGACCCGACTCCTCTATTTATAGAGAAAGATAGGCTGGTTCTCCCGTCTAGGCCCACGACTATGATAGCTCGACTCATACTTCACAACTCATGTGTACCAACCCAGGCATGTCGGCCCTCCATGACCGAACCATCACTGCCTGACTGGAGTTTCTTCGTAGATGACTTGCAGCTACCCCTCAGGCGACTCAGAGCAAGTACCGATGTGACTTGAAGTAAAGAAACACCGAATACCTCGCTTTTTGTAGACTCGATAGCCTGCTAACCTTACTGGATTGCATCGACCTGGGGATGTTGAACCACCATGACCGACACTAAGAGGTCGAACCGCTCATTCCAAACCATTTATGTCGAGCCACCTCTCCTTGATTATCTTGACCGTTCCACTTGGGCCAATCCAACTAGGCAAAACGTCCATCACTGAACCACCTAAGCCGACCCAATCTATAACCGACCTTTCTTCCTTGACCAAGAGGTATTTGCCGATCCACCCAGATCAAGCCACATGTGACCCTAGTCTTTGACCGTGCCATGTACCTCAAACCACCTTAGCCTTCATACCATTACCGAACGACGTGCTCCTCCTTCCTTTGACCGAGTCGAACATACCGACCATTTTAAGCTTTTGCAGTATGACCTACTTTGATCGTGCCATGCATTTCCTTTCTTCTTAGATCGAGCCACGTACGGCCGAGCCACTTTGAGGTAGCGGCCCACATCTGATCGATCCAGTCCAATTCACTCTCCTTCGACCGATCCATCTAAGCCGACCCAGCTAGGCCAACCCTATATGATCGAACCACTTCAACTCGCTTACCTTATCCCGAGTCTCATCTGGATCTAACTATAAACCCTGCCACTATGGCCTTGTAGCCGGGCCAATCCTCCACGTAACATTTCCCCCCCAAAGTGCGTTGTGTGAGTCAACATGACGCGCTTTAAATCAGCGAGTAATTCCTGCTTTTAAGAACTAGCTCGTTCAAAATGACGATTGATTATCGCTTTTTCATAGGCTTTTTGATGAATCTCCGTGTCGTTCAGATGTACACTTCAATCTTGAAGAAATTTTCAAAATCTTGTGTTAACTTTTCAAAAGCTGAAAGTACATAACCTTTCGAAGGTTGAATCCTACTGGAATTCATAAACCAATGTTTCTCCATCGATTCGATAACATCTGTCTCTTCGTACAGTTTCATTTATCTTTCATCGCCATGATGTGTATGTATGTTTACATATACACATTCTATTTATTATTATTATCGTCATTCCGTCCATTATATATATATATATATATATATATATATATATATATATATATATATATATTAGGAACAACGGGCAGATCGGCATACGGAGGCCGACCTACACGGTCGGTTTACTTGAGCTGGGGTCGACATGTCTACTAGCCAACTTCCTAATGCATGATGACCGAGTCTACAGGAGAACGCACGTTCATCTCCCCATCCTCCATATAAAAAACTCACGCTCTCACTTCTTTCTTCTTACTTCCACTTCATTCTCACAAGTCTTATAATCTACTTCCTTCCAAGCCTCGTTTGCCACTCTCCCTTCCTTCTCCCTCTCAAACCTAGGCTGCATACCTCGCAACTCCAGTTGACAACGAACCCGAGCAAACCTCAATCCGAAATCCTACAGCTTTCATAAGCCTTAAACTCTCCATATAGGTACGAATCTCTCCCTTAATTCATCTCCCTGAAACCGAAATCTTGTGTGAATTTTGAATGCATGGGTAAATGGCCTCTTGGATAGGAACCAATAAGGGATGTGAGGAAGAGAGATAGACGAGTTAGGAGTATGTGCATGCCTTAGGTTAAGGATTCGACTCAGCCTCGATGGATTAAAACATGGGTCACTAGGAGAAATAATCGCTGGTATCATAATTTTGAGGTTGATGTTTTGAAGAAGAAAGGAGTTTGACATTTGGTGAAATTGAGGGGTCCCTAGGATTGTACCAGTGGAGTGGGTCGGTAGGGTTCTAGCAGGGAATGGGTCGGTAGGATTGTACCAGTGGAGTGGGTCGGTAGGATTCTAGCTTTGGAGTAATTCGGTAACTTGAAAGGAAGTCGTTCGGTAGGTTGCATAGGGAAATCTGAGGAGGTGATTTCTGAGAGAGTGGGTCGGCATTCTATAGGAGGGTGGATCGATCATCTCTGTTTAGACGAGCGATCGGTATAGGTGGTTAAGTATTTGGTCGGCATTAAGTGTTTAAAGTCAGCATTGGCAATCAGGATCATCTCGATTTGAACATCACATACATCAAGACTACAGATTTCCATGCCTAAGAATAAAATAGTGAACAATGACAGGGACCAAAGCATATAATCCTATGGACCTAATTCAGATTAACAACTCCACAGTTTAAGTAACTCTAAACATGAATTTAACCCAACAAATGCAAATAACAGCCTTCGCACTCTATGATTCCAATGCTTGATTCCAAGATTTCCACCACCAATCATATGATAAACTGCCGGAGACGGTAAGCGATGGCCGTCTCAAACGACAGCAACTTAAAGTTCTATCACGCCACACTTGTCTTTAAAACTTTAGGTTCTCTACACTCATGTTTGAGTCGTCGCACTAGTTCACACACCACACGGGGAAGACAATGTCATTATATCTAATATCGATTGTCTTTCAAGTATAGCTTAAACAGGTATCTACCCATACTAAATGCTTGTTGAAGATGACCAAAAAGTCAAGCTTCAAAACCATTTCTGACAAGCCCGAGTTAAGCTCTCGACAAGATGCAGTGGGGACTCTGAACCTATCATCCCACACCTGGAATTCTGGATCCACCTGTCATAGTTATAGGCCCTGCTCCTGATGCCATAGATGGAGCTGTTATTCTGGATAACCCCATTGATTCACAAGCCTAAAAAGTTAGCGCAGCCGCTCTTCATCGGTTATGCTCAATCCATGGAATCCCCTTTGATGTCGTTTTGGTTATGTTAGGGCAAGATTGGCCTCACCTGCCCCCGGCCGGATATACTGTGTGCTACAAATTTAGGTGTTGGGTTGGAAGTGTGCCACCTTTCAATACATTCATTCGTGAAGTGTTGCAGTATATTAGGATTGCTCCGGCACAGCTACACCCTAATAGCCATGCGTTTATTCATGGTACCTGCGTCCTTTTTGTGAGCACCTTATTCAGACCCCTAATTCCTAAGGATATTTGCTATATTTACCGCTTCAAGGGACATACCGACCGTCCATCTTACATATTCCTTGAGCTACACCCCAAATTTCAAGTCCTGATGGGTGCATGGAGTAAATTTTCTCAGTATAAACAAGAGTGGTTCTACGTACGCTGTTCTCCCAGTTTCGTGAGAAGATGGCTAGAAGGAAGTAGGTCTCATTTTTATCTCAGTCTTTGTTTTAAGGCTCGAAGTGCATCTTTACTAAACTTCTTTCAATTTTTATAGATATCCGCTCACGACGGGTATTCTGAGACCGTCAAAGCTATCCAAGCTATCCCCGTGAGCGATCGGGACGTTAAATCTATAATTACTAACGAACAGCTCTTAAAGTTCAGATTACTGGAAGAGGGGCGCCGAACTAGCCTTCCAATTGGTACTACCATACCGAGAACGGCTACGGGAATGGGAAACGAACCAAGGTGCCATTGACGACCGACAAGAATATAAGTTCCGGCCAAGCACCAGTAGTTGATATACTCGATGCCCACGAGCCATCGCCTCCTCCAAAAAAGAAAAAGGATCTAGCTTATAAGCTGAAAAAGAAAAAGGTTGGCGGAACTTCAAAGGTTACGATAACTCCCACCGAAAAGAAGTCGCCTTCCCGAAATTTAAAAGGCTTATTAAAAGGCCTATTTGACTTGACCATTCCTGACGACATATTGAATTACGGTTTCAATAACCCTAAGGCTATGGGATTCAATTCACCCATGAGAAGCGATGAAGGGGTTCATACTCACCATCAAGGAGAGACAACTCCAATAAGTAAAGAAAAGAACACTTGTCCGTCGGAGGATGCACTAGGACACATACAGACACTTACACTTCACCCTGCACTTGAATTTCATTCATTATGCAATTCCTATTAACTCATCCTCATTTGGTTTCGTGTGCAGGTGATATAAGGCATACACATGGCATTAACCGCTTTCGCGTATCCTCTATCTTCTACCATTTGAGATTCAGGATCAGATAAAAGACGAGACATGGAAGATAGCGACGATAGAAATTATCGTCCTAGAGAGTCGTCGTCTTCCAAAAGGAGAACTTATAGCCATTCTTTATATCCAAACGATCCCATCCTCAGTTGGAGCGTAGTAGGGAGAAGTCTTCTCAACAGGGATCCCAGTCCGAAGTTCCCTGTGACCAACATTCTGGCTCGTTGAGTACCAAGCAATTCTGTAAACCTTATAAGAAATTTATGACCCCAGTTAGGCAGACCCCTCCAGCCTCCGCAAATGAACCATTGATAACGGAAAAATTACCTGATCTCAAGGCTACATTCCCGAAGATATGTTTCGATGGATTAAAATTTCTCCCCGCGATTCATCCTACCCCTGAACATGTTAACTGAAGTGCCATTTCCTGCAACAACGATGTTTATATTCAACATGATGCGTTTGTACACTTGGTGGAGAAAGTTTCAGAGGTTTCCATGGAACATCAACACGAGATTGATCGCCTCAAACTCATAGTTATTCATTACAAAGATATCGTTAAGGGCCATGATAAAGAGCTATCCTCATACAAATCTCGACTCGAGGCTGCCTAGAAAAATATCAAAGAGACAGCTGAGGCAGTTTGGCCACTCACAAGAAAGAAATCGATGAGGCAATCCAACGCAGCGGTGCCCTAGCTTTTGAGAAAACTCTACCCAAAATGAGAAAGACCTTCTCAGTTGACGGGTCAAAAAGTTGGGGGGTTGCTTTTTAAAAAGAGAGAAGAGAAAGTTATAGCACAGGAAGAGTCACAAAAATACTGCGATGAGATTGTCGAGACACAATTTCTAAAGGAAAAACATAATGAGAAACTTTCCAGGATTAGAGCGTTAAAAGAAGCATCTTGTGTGGAAGGCAAGAAGATGGCGCTCATAGAAGCCGACTCTCGTCTTGAGGCAGCCATTAAGGCTGGTAAGGAAGAAATTAAGTGTTTATTCGACCCGCTCATCGTTGAGTACAATGCACGAGTCCTCGTGCATCGTGACTTATCTTTATTAGGTGATGGTTATCGCAAATCACTAGCCAAAGCATGGGATATTTTATTAAAAATTTAAAGAGTGGAGCTAGGCGTCGAAGAGGTTGATGAGGATGCTCTCGTGAGGGAAGTGCTCCGAGGAAATGAGCCTTCAGACTTATCCACGAAAAAAGCCCTCTTTGGAAAAAACTCCCTGTTATCAAAGGGTAAAGATGACATCGCTGGGTCGTCCGACATTGAGTCTCCAATTCCTCCTCCCGTTCAAATGGCCAATGGTTCATCACTTGGGCCTCTTGAACAGCATGTTGGTTATGACCTGGAGAAGCCCAGACTTGGCGTTCATATTTTATCTCCAATCCCTGAGGGTCATACCCCGAGGATCACTGAAAGTCAGTTGGAAGCTGGTACGTAGCTTCACCTTTTAGGGTTTAGGAAATCATTGCTTTTGGCAAGTAATAAATGTATTCTAACATTTGCTTTTTATTAATTCATATAGGCCATTCTGGTCCCAAACCGATTCCAAGGAGTGATGTCGCCATGGAGCAGGAAGAGAAAGTGGCTGAGGCACTTCACACTGGAGATACCCCTAGTCCCAATGCTCAAGTGATTGGGGCGCTAGATGAGGATAAACTTTAGAATCCCTCACTTGTAGATGAACACGATGAGGTCGAAATCACAGGCGCTTCTGAGCATATTTCCAAGCTTAGCATGAAGGAGCAAATCGAGCAAGAGGAAAAAAAAGAAAACCAAAGTTAAGATAGAACCTCAGGTGGTGGAACCCGACGACCCTCTAAATAAGCCCCTTAAGGTCATTCTCCCCGGTGGGACCACAACTCTAGACGTCCCCCTTCCTTCCTCGGATACCACATCACTGGGAAACAAGGGGTCTAGGAGAAAACGTTCAGCTGAGGAGACTTCAGAGAAGTTGAAGAAGGAAAAAAGTCAAAGAAGTAGCTATCATCTGGTCATGCCTCGCTCGGCTTAAATAAGTCAAAATCATGTAGTTGTTTCTCTTCTTCTTTATAGTCATCATAGATAGACTTTGGCTCTGGACTTCGAAGAAGTTGTAATGGAACTTAATTTTTGACTAGTAAATAAAATTTAGTTTCTTTTTATTCCCCAGACTCTCATTGCTTAGCTTATCACCAAACTTGTAATTGAAATTCAGAGTCTTGTGGGTCACGTAAACTCCCATCCACTTTCACAGGACTTGGGGGTTTTTGAATCATTTATACTCTAATCCGCACTCAGGGAACTCAAAATACTCTACTCCACACTCTAGGGACTTAGAGATTTTTTTGAATTGCTTATACTCTAGTCCGCACTCTGGGGACTCAGATTACTCTAGTCCGCGCTTTGGGGACTTAGAGGTTTTTTGAATCGTTTATACTCCAGTCCACCTTTCGGGGACTCAGAGTACTATAGTCCGCGCTCTGGACCTAGAGGTTTTTTGAATCGTTTATAATCTAGTCTGCACTTTGGGGACTTAGAGTACTCTAGTTCATGCTCTAGGGACTAAGAGATTTTTGGAATCGTTTATACTCCAGTCCGCACTCTGGGAACTCAAAGTACTCTAGTTCGCACTCTGGGGACTTAAGAGATTTTCTGAATCACTTATACTCTAGTCCGCAATCTGGTGACTCAGAGTACTCTAGTCCATGCTTCGGGGACTTAGAGATTTTTGAATCGTTTGTACTCTAGTACGCAATCCGGGGACTCAGAGTACTCTAATCCGCGCTTCGGGGACTTAGAAATTTTTGAATCATTTATACTCCAGTTTGCACTCTAGGAATTCAGAGTACTCTAGTCCACGCTCCAAGTACTTAGAGATTTTTTTAATCATTTATACTCTAGTTTGCACTCTAGGAAATCAGAGTACTGTAATCCGCGCTCAAGGGACTAAGAAATTTTTCGAATCGTTTATATTCCAGTCCGCACTCCGGGGACTTAGAGTACCCTTGTCCACTTCAGGGACTTGGATATTTTTTTGAATCGCTTATACTCCAGTCCGCACTCTGGGGACTCAGAGTGCTCTAGTCCGCGCTCCAGAGATTTAGAAGTTTTTTGAATTGTTTATACTCTTGTCCGTACTCCGGGGATTCAGAGTACTCCAGTCCACGCTCCATGGACTTAGAGGTTTTTTGAATCATTTATACTCAAGTCCGCACTTGGTGCTTAGAGTACTCTAGTTCACGCTCCGGGGACCTAGAGATTTTCTGAATCGTTTATACTCCAGTCCGCACTCTGGGGACTCAGAGTACCCTCGTCCGCTTCAAGGACTTGGGAGATTTTTGAATCATTAGCGGATCGAATTTTTATTTTGCGCATGCGTTCATATACTAGACATTTTAATCAAATTTTATTTTGCCATGAAATTATAAAACACAAAACACTAATAGCTCATAAGAAAACTACTTCAAGCCTTTATTGATTATAGAAAATAAGGACAAACTGAATTATCTTATTACATGTTGGAAGCAGAGAACAACAAAAGAAACATATTCTATAAATAATTGCTACTAAAATGCAAAAGAAATAAACTAAGTATAATAATGACGCAAATGCTCACTATTCCATATTTTAAGGAGCGTCACGCCATCAACAGTCGCTGGCTTGAAGGTTCCTTTTCCAAGCTTTCATTCAATGATGTAGGGACCTTGCTATATGGGATTCATATGTGATGGGACTGGAAAAACTTGCTTCAAAACAAGGTGCCCATATCGAAAGTTCTTGGTCGAACTTTTTCATTATAATATCGGACGATTCGGTGCCGATATGCAGCTGCCCTTAAATCAAGTTCTTTATGCTTCTCGTCGATAAAGTCCAATGATTTCAGTAAAAGACTCGATTCATCCTAGGATCAAAATGAGTCACCCTGTAAGAGGGAACTTCATGTTCCACGGGTATAACAGCTTAAGTGCCGTATGCCAAGGCGAATGGACTGTGGCCAGTCGTGGACTTATGGGCGATTCTATAGGCCCAGAGTGCTGTTGGAAGCTCATCCACCCACTTGCCTCTAGCCATCTCCAAACATTTTTCTATATGGACTTGATTGTCTTATTTATGCCTTCAACCTGCCCATTCACCTTAGGGTGGCGACTGAAGCAAACCTTCTCTCAATAAGATATTTTTGGCAGAACTCTTTGAATTCTCAACTCTTAAATTTAGTTCCGTTGTCTGTAATGGTAGTCCATGGAAGACCAAAGCGGCATATAATGTTTCGCACAATAAAGTTAACAACCTTTTTGGTGGTGATCGTAGCTAGTGGCTCTGCTTCTGCCCACTTGGTGAAGTAATCGACCATGACGACTGCATATTTCGCACCAACTTTGGAGATTGACAAGGAACCAATTATATCAATCCTCCATATTGCAAACGATCACTGACTAACCATTTGCATGAGCTCTATCGATGGTGCCCTTGGTATCTTTGCATACTTTTGACATTTGTCGCATCTTCTTACATAGTCCACGGCGTCCCGATTCACGATTGACCAATAGTATCCATATCGGAGGATCTTTTTAGCTAATGTTTCCCCCTCTATATGGTCTCCACATTCTCCTTCATGGAGTTCTCTTAAGACTCATTTTATTTCATTGTGAGCGATGCACCTAAGCAAAGGGATGGAGAATCCCTTTTGGTACATTACTCCATCCTGCATTATATACCAGGAGGCCTTACGTACGACTTTCCATCTCTCGTTCTTTCTCTCGAACAAGGTTCCGTGCAGCAGATATCTTATAAACAGGGTCATCACGACTCCACTTTAGTTTTAACTTCTAACACAAGATCTACTTTCATCTCGTTTATACTTGGGGCATGTAAGGTTTCTACGCGAACCAAGACCATCTGTTGTGTATCACCATTACTTGCGAGTTTTGCCAAGGAATCAGCTTCCTCATTTTGTTCACGCAGAATATGCGAATTATCGTAGTATTCGAGGTCTGCCAACAATTCTTGAACCCAAGCGAGGTATGGGGCAAGCCTATGCCTCTTTGCCTTATAGTCCCTCCGTACCTGGTACACCACCAATTGTGAGTCACAAAAGATCTCAATCGATTTCACTCCAAGTTCTTTGGTAAGCTTCAAGCCTGCAATTAATGCTTCATACTCAGCTTCGTTGTTCATAACGGGGAAATCAAGTTTCAAACCACAAAAAATTGATTGGTTCTTAGGGGTTACAAGAATAATACCAGCCCCAAAACAATGGTCATTTGATGCTCCACTGGTATATAGCTTTCATCGAACAGCGGGAATTACATCACTACCACTTGACTCATCTGATATGGTGAACTCTGCAATGGGATCTACTAACGCTTGCCCTTGGACCATCCTCCGTGGCAGGTAAGTGATACCGAACTGACTCAGCTCAATGTTCTATTTGAGTAGCCTTCTAGAAGTCTTCGGTCGTTGGAGTACCTGCCGTAGAGATTGATCGGTATAAATACTGATCGGATGTGCTTGGAAATACGGGCGGAGCTTGCACGATGCAATCACCAAGCAGTAAGCTAGCTTCTCAATCTTAGGATAATTTCTCTCTGTCCCATTAAGCGCTTACTAAAATAGTACACTGGCTTTTGGATTCGGTCATCCTCAGGCACCAAAGCTGCACTGATGGCATGTTGAGATACCAAGTAAACATACAACTCCTTGTGGTATACGGGATTCGACAGAATCGAGGGCCTCTCCAAGTGTCTCACTAGAGCTCAGAATGCGTCCTCACAATTTGGCGTCCATTCAAAATTTATTTTCCCTTTCCTTATAAAATCAAAGAAATGAATACACTTGTCGTTTGCTCTGAATATAAATTGACTCAATGCGACGATTTTCCTATTCAGGCGTTGCACTTGTTTAATAGCTCTAGGTGCCTATATGTCCCGAATAGCTTGAATATTTTCTGGGTTGGCTTCGATTCCCCGTGCGTTGAAAATGAGACCCAAAACTTCCCCGACGCAATTCCAAAGGAACATTTTAGTGGATTGATTTTTAATCTATAAAATCTGAGTATATCAAACATCTCAGCTAACTCTCGAATGTGGTCATTTGACCGTCGTGACTTCACGAGCATATCATCCACATAGACTTCCATCGTTCTACCAATTTGGTCTTTAAACATTCGATTCACCAAACACTGATAAGTCTCCCCTGCATTCTTCAATCGGAAAGGGATCACTACATAACAATACAGTCTAACGTCCGTGACAAAACTGGTATGCTCCTGATCCAGAATGTGTATCGAGATCTGATTGTACCCTTAATATGTATCCATAAATGAAAATAATTTGTGTCATGCTGCCGAGTCGACCATCTGATCAATTCAAGGCAAAGGAAAACTATTCTTAGAGAATGCCTTGTTCAGGTCTGAGTAATCAACACAGGTCCTCCATTTCCCGCTCACCAGTACGGGATTTTATACCCATTTAGGGTAGAGGGCATCGTGGACAAACCCATTGGCCTTGAGTTTATCCACCTCCTCTCTGAGAGCGGCAGATCTCTTTGGGTCCATGCCTCTCCTCTTTTTCTTCACTGGCAGATAATTCGGGTCAATGTTCAACACATGATTTGCAATGGCGGGAGAAACCCCACACATACCAGAATGGGTCCAAGCAAAAACATCTATATTCTCTCGGAGGAAATCGGCAAGATCCTCTACCATTAAGGGGTTGAGCTATGATCCAATTTTAAGCACCCATGATGAGTCGTCATGGCCGACTGGAATGTCAATCCTTAGTTTAGCCGGTGCTGCCTTAGTCTCCTTGGGTCCTTCATCGCATCTCTCGGATCTATATCTTTATAGATCCGACTGTGTTGCCCAAGCCAAGGCTCGGGCATTACTTGTCAATTTTCAGCAACATGGATGCAGATGGGGTTGTTCGCACCCTTTCCTTTCTCTCTTCGCTGGGCCTCTCTCAGCTCGGCCACATAGCAAGCACGGCTGGTCGTTTGATCGCCATGCACTACACTAACTCCCCTATCCGCTGGAAATTTTAAGGTCATACACCATAGGGCCAAAGCTGCCCTAAACTCTGTCAGGGCAGATCGGCCTAGAAAAAAAATATATGGGGAATCAACATCTAAACCAATGAACGGTAGGATCCTTACCCTCCTGCATTCACCTTCTCCTAGTTCAACTGGCAATTCAATGAAACCTATCGCATCAGTAGCTGCACCATTAAAGCCGTGAATGCGGGCTTTAGATGGTTTCAGATCATTCGCCTCAATCTTCATTTGGTCATACGCCTTTTTGAAGATAATGTTAACGGGACTCCCACAATCAATTAGTATCCTTATCACAAGTGCCGGTCCAATCATAGCTGAGATAACAATCGGGTCAATGGTAGGTGCTTCCACCTGATCGGCATCCTTGCTTCTGAACACTATATCATCGGTCATCATTCGCTGCTGCTTCACTGGAGCCCTGTCTTCCATGTTCGAGCTGCATTCGAAACCTGCATGCTTCAGGGAGCTAGCATAGCTTTCCAGTTCTTTCCAACTCTTGTCTACCGGATGAGGTCCACCGATTATCATGTTTATGATCTGCCTTCCTCGCGTCCGAGCGGGTTCCTCGGGTCGATGTGAAGCCTGCCCGCGATTGGGGTCAGATGTCCCCTGTCCGCCTTCCTACGGATTCTTAACAAGCTGTTGTAACTTCTTCTGGTGAATCTGCTTTTCTATAGCATCATGGAGGTGTAACTTCTTAACAAGCTATTGTAACTTCCTCTGTTTGACCGCTGACTCATCAAACCAAGAGATCAATCGCGGGGGAAGTCTGGTGAACCATATGGTAGCGATTCTGGATAGGGTTATTGGGAAGCTTCTGCATTTGGTCGCATTATTTGCCCTTATTTAGTCCATCATCCACTTGTATCTCATTACGTGTTGTTGTGGATCAGTCTTCCCCTCATAAGATGGAATAGTAGGCATGTTGAATTTCCGAAGGTACTCAGCTTGTTAGATGGTATCTGTGAATGAAGTATGGCTCCTAAATATGTCCTAGTCATCGTTGGTTAAGCTCTAATTCTCCCTCACAGGTTGCCTGACCATAGCGGATAAATTCGGAGTTTGGATGGGTGGTGGCAAGTCGGCATCTGTCCTGCGTGATCGTTCTGGCCGTTACCTCCTCGGCATGCGATCATCTAAGTGTACATCCCAGGGACCCACTTCACTACGGTCTAGCGAGGCAGTGGACCAGCTTCCAAGCATGCTCCAAATCCTATGTTTCCCCCTCCAGGTTGGGAGCGACTCCTTAGGTGCAGATGAGGGGCCACAGTTCCATGTAGGGAATCTGGACCATTTGGTTGGTTTGCTCTTAGCGAATCGTCACCAATTGCTCTATTGCACCAGTTTATGCCATTTCAATCCTGTGGCATCAACGCCTGTGGTGTTCATCTGACAAAGCAAAGCTGTCTGATGATGAGTAGGAAGCTAGGCTTCCTCCAGCGTTTTGACGCTGCTGTTGAGCGATCTGGGTCATCAGGTTGGCATTCGTTTGAATCTGCTTGTTAAGTTGTCTCCTACTTTCCACGAGCTCCCTTATCAGCTCATTGAACTCTGCCCTAGTGATGGCTTCTGGTTTGTTTGGGATGGTGGTGGGCTCTGCACCTGCATTAGCTTGCCAATTAGTAGGTCCTACTTGCTGGACGTTGGTGGTCTCATTAGCATCCGTGTTGTGAGAGGTGGATCTGGTACATGGCCTTGCTATCTTAGAGTAATCTGTGGGAACTTTTAGTAATATCTATGAACTCTTGAGAACGATCTTGAATCTCCTTCGAGGGGTTTCCTCAATTTAGTAGCAATAAAGCAGATTCTAACAGCCTGAGAATGGACTCTCTTGGTGAAAGCACCAAAATTGATCACAACACCCTTGAATAGAATTGTGTAGAGAGATTAATAAAGAAAGTAAATTAAAATAGAGAAGTAACATAGTTGAATGCAAAAGGAACAACAAAACGAGAACACCAGATTTATAGTGGTTCAGCGTAATTACCTACGTCCATTTTGAATATAATCTTTATTACCTTTCCAGTCACTTGAGCACAGATACAATCCATAAACAAACAACTCGAACGTAAGTTTGAACTGAAAAAAAGCGAGTATAGAAAATGGCAGAGTATCACTGGAGTTCTCGAAAAAGGTCCTTTAAACTAGACCCATGCCCCCTCTATTTATAGACGAAGATAGGCTAGTTCTCACATCCATGCCCATGACTAAGATAGCTTGGCTCACAGCTGACAACTCATGTGTACCGATCTAGGCATGCCGATCCTCCATGACCGAACCATCATTGCTTGGCTGGATTTCTTCGTAGATGACTCGAATCTACCCCTCAGGCGAATCGGAGAAAGTAACGATGTGACTCGTAGCATAGAAACACCGAAAGCCTTGCTTTTTGTAGACCAGATAGCCTGCTAACCTTACTGGGTTGCATTGACCTGCGGATGCCGAACCAACGCGACCGACCCTAAGAGGCCGTGCCGCTCATTCCAAATCATTCGTGCCGAGCCACCTCTCCTTAATTATCTTGACCGATCCACTTGGGTCGATCCAGCTATGCCGAACGTCCGTCACCGATCCACCAAAGCCGACCATATCTATAACCGACCTTTCTTCCTTGACTGAGTGGCATCTGCTGATCCACCTAGACCGAGCCACGTGTGACCCTCGTCTTTGACCGAGCCATGTACCTCGAACCACATTATCCTTCGTACTATGACCGAATGACATGCTCCTCCTTCCTTTGACTGAGCCGTACATAGTGAACCTCTTAAGCTCTTGCAGTATGACCTACCTCGACCGTGCCATGCATTTTCTTTCTTCTTAGACCGAGCCAAGTACGACCGAGCCACTTTGAGTGAGCGGCCCACATCTGACCGACCCAGTACAATTCACTCTCCTTCGACCGACCTATCTAAGTCAACCCACCTAGGCCGACCCTATATGACCAAAGCACTTCAACTCACCTACCTTGGCTCGAGTCTCATCTGGATCTAACTATAACCCTTGCCACTATCGCCTTGTAGCCGGACCAAGCTGCTGGGTAACAACATGCTTCCCCATAAAATATCTATAGATCATATGTTAGATCAATTCCAAAACAAATCAAACGTGACACAACGTCCTCGGGGAATATCTAATCAAACTTATACATTTACGGTAAGCGCAAATAGTTTTTCTTGATTTCCTTCGGTTTTTGCATGGCTATGTACAAAATTTTGAACAGCCTTTTTATTATCTTCTATTATTCTACAAAAAATTACATGCATCACTTATCAAACCTTAAGAGTTATAATGAAACTAATATACAAAATTATAAAATGTTAGTATATTAACCATGTTTTGTCCATCTTGATAAAAATCTTTAATATTCGGACCTGATGAGAGGACATTAAATAGAACATCCATAGTTAATTAATGAAAATGGCATTTTCATTACAAGAAATGGTAGAATAACATGATCAACTCTTTATGAGTTGTATACATCAGCTCTAATCCCATTCCACACAAAAATGTAACTAGCATATTTGAGCTAGAAAAAGTTTACAAGTCACATTAATAACTATATCCTTCACTTACAATCGAACGGATGACAAATTGTAACCCTAAATGGTATATATGTTTACAAAACTATAAAATAATTCCACAAGTTCATATTTGCAGGAACCATGATTTGAAGACGATGAAAAGCCCATGTATTTTGTTGTAGAGAAAAATCATCAATGGAGACGACATCTAATAACTTTATTGATGAGGTTGAAGATTAATTTCTACAAATGAACTACACCATTTTTTATACATGAAACAACAGAACATAAACTGTGTTGCTTTAAATCAACATGTGCTCGTTAACCTAGTATTTGTTAAGCTAAAGCCAACCAAGGTTTCATGCATACCAAACACATTCAATAACTCATTTAAACCCAGAAAATGCATGAGAGTAACATTAACGTGGACCAACCATCAAATTGCATGCCCTGTAAATACTACCAGCCTTTATGTATCTTAACAAATGAAAATAAAGAACTCTTTAAAAACACATTACATATTCTCAAATGAACACCTTTTCAAACCATCAAAAAAACCCTACTGAGCAGTTTGTTAAAGTATACAACATATATATTCAAACCTTACATTGTCATGTATGGGTTAAGGTTGTTTTTCCAGTAACATCGTCAAAATAAAAACATATGGTAACCAATCTTTGAACACATCTTTTTGGGTTTGTTAGCTTAATAAAACCATATTTAAGTTAACATAATAAATATCAGGGCACCTTTGGTAACTAGAATTCATATCATATAAACATAATGACGAACAATGTAATGGTGGAGTGATGTGTGAGCAGTAATTTTCATATGAAGAACTATTTTAAGTGTCTGTAGAAATGAAACATGTACCTAGTCGTAGGATTTGAGAAGTATTATTTCAACTGGTCGTAGGATTTGGGATTCGGATTTGGGAACAACGGATTTAAGAACAAATTTTGGAACGACGGATTTGGGAACAGATTTGAGAAAACCATCATGTGGGCTAATGAAATATGGGATTCGAATTGGTTAAGGAATCAGGCTGTCCTGTTTTTGGAGCGTAAGCAATGTTTTTGGAGAGCGGTCGATTTGGAAGACAAAGTACGTGAAGCGATTTGGCTAAGGTTACCTATTTTTTTATTTTAGAACTGGTGGGTTTAAAGGGGCGGGATGGGCGTAAAAAAGTTAAATGGGAAGCAGGTAGTAGCTAGTGATAAATCTATCTATATAAATGTAAAACTTACTATGTAAATAGGAATTTGAAGAAATAACCTCTATAAGTACTTAGTGATGAAATAGTGGATGTTGGTTACGAGTTAGTATTTATATGCTATTATTCATAGGTTATCAATTACAATCTACTAATTACAAATCATTAATTAATTATTAGAAATATTTTTGATTAAAAGTTATACATCTTTTGGAAATATGAGCTGTAGGTTTATTCTAATAGAGCGTTCATTTTTATGTCTTAGGGTTCACACCCATGACCTCTAGGATCTCAGTCTACAGCATCACACCAATTCAACTTGAGCTAATGGACATTGACTTGGTTATAAATTACTAATTATAGATCATTGATTATAATAAATAGTTAATTTAAAATTATTAATTAGCAATCATTATTCATTAATTATAATAAATAATTAATATAAATACTAACTATAAATCATAAATTAATATTTATGAATTATTAATTATAACTCAACAATTATAACAAATTATTAATTTTAAACTATTAAATATTGCCTTTTATTAGATTACAACCTATAGGAAAAACAACTTAAAACTTGTTATACAATAATATTCACAATTTTTGCACGGAAATCTTGCTAAACTGTTTATTATAACATTCTCGAAATAAATGTTGTTATAAACCATATTTTACAATGTTTACGAATAATGGTTGTCATAAACTATTATCGTAAATTGTTAATTTACAACGTTTTTAGAATAAAGTTGTAATAACTATTACAATTATTTTATAAAAACGTATTCATAAACAACTATTACAATGTTGATAGCGCAAAATGTTGTAAAAAAGGATTTATTACAATTTTCAATGTAAAAATGTTGTAATAGAAACATTGTGAAATAGCATTTTTATTGTAATGATCATGGATTTAAGAGGGCATTGTAAGTAGCATTAACCCTTGGTAGAGTTCTCATACAACAGTAATTACCAAGCAACAATTGGCATGGCTATACGAACGGCCATACAAATTGATGAATTGTTGGTGGGAAACCACCAACAAAATTCTACTAGGACCTGATTTAATCCATGAGACCTTGGAAAAGGTAGAGATGATCAGGCAGCGAATGAAGACCATATAAGACCGTTAGAAGTCCTATGTTGAGAGGCGAAGGAAGGAATTAGAGTTTGCGGTAGGAGACATGGTGTTTGTTAAGGTTTCCCTTCTTAGGGAGGTTATGTGGTGTCATACATTGGGGAGGTTGACACTGAGGTTTGTTGAATCTTTCCCGATTTTGAAAAGAGTGGAGAAACTTGCATACCAAATAGATCTTCTAGATAAGTTAGCAGAAGTCCATAATGTCTTTCATGTTTCGCACTTGAAAAATTGCCTTCACGACACTACCACCATAATCGAACTTGATTAGCTAGAAGCTGTTAAGACGGAGCCGATAGCACCCCATGTCACCGCACGTAAAGTGGAGCACGAAACTAGAAAGCTTCATAATAAAGAAATTAGGTTGGTCCGAGTACAATGGGGAGATAACCCGACGGAAAGCATGTGCAACACTGAAGAGAAGATTAAGGCTTCTCATCCTGAGTTTTTCTCTGCCAAAATTTCTCTCTCCAAAATTTAGGTTTTTTGTGCATCTTGCTTGCTAGATTGGATGGTAGAGAATGGTTGTCGCACTTTTCACTGTATTTTTTGCACTCATATAGAATCTAATGCATGTGAAGGATGCTTGTATTCTTCATGATCTTCCATTAACGCTAGGATTGAGCTCACATATACTATGTTGCCAACATAATCACATTGCATTTTTGGTTGAGTAGATGGTTTTGTAGATAACTTGGTTGTAGAGTGCGTGTTACACTATCTGTTCCTTGGGGATTTCGAGGACGAAATTCTTTTTAAATGGGGGAGAATATGACATCTTGTAAAAATTAATAAGAAATTATTAATTAATACAAGACTAAAAATGGAAATTTTGTAAACATTCTAATTTGGCCACGAAAGTTACACAATTGTATTCGTGGCGATTTTCTAATCAACTTTCATATTTAAAGTTTCACGATCGGAGTTCATACGAAAAAGTTATTATCGTTTGAAATTTTCAAATTTGAAATAATCGAACAACTTCAAAATAATTCGAACGAGTTCAAATTTCGAATTTAATTAATGTTAAAGTGCAAATTAACAAACGTTGATATTAATGTTAAAGAAGGAAAATAAATAAGCAAACTAAGGAAAATTCATGCTAAATATAGGGTGCCAAATGACGGCCTACACTAGGCCGGTCGACCGCCTTGGTAGGAATAGTCGACCACTTTGTTGAAGATGGCTAGAGTTTTGTTAGGCATGAACGGTCAAGATTTTATTCTTTTAAACCAACTTAAATTATATGGTTCTAGCATGTTCTAACTACTATAAATAATAGGCTAGCCCTCATCTTTGTTCATAAAATATTGGGAATGCTAGCGAACTCTGTTAGTTTTCTTCCACGATTAGATTCAAGAGTTCAAGTCCAAGAGAAAATATATATATATATATATATATATATATATTTATATTATTCTCCCCCAATCTTCGAATCATGAATCTAATTTATTTACAATTGAATTGTTGTATATTTCAAAGAGTGAAAATATGAAGAAGCTGTTAGGAAAAGGCATGAATCAAACTCTAAGGGAAGCTAGAAACTATCTGCGAATGAAAATCTTAGTCTTTTATATTTTAGTAGTTTATCTACTATAAGTTTGGATTTGGTTCATGCCTTGGGTAATTTCGTTCAAGAAATTTCTAAAACTAAAACACCAAAATTCATCTAATAAAATGTCAATTCTTAGATCTATTGGAATCTCGATTGTTATATATATTAAACAGTAGAATTTGATTTGTTATTGCAATTGGATAATTTATATTCTATTCCGTTTCCGTTTTCATTTTCTATCATTGTGATAAAATGTTCTAAAAGGAAAATAAAATTAGGATATAGCGTGTAAAGTATAAATTCTACAATTCATAGTTTGCACTGCCTATTTCTGTAGTTTAGACAAATATGAACCACTTTCTCGCTTCAAGTTTGCATATGTAAAAGTTGAATATAATATAAAGGTTTTAAATTGTAAACTTTGTTTTCTTGATATAGAGACAAGTTTATTTTATAAATGGAAGTCCATTTTGTTTAGCTAAGGATATGCTATTTTGTAGAATTATTGTATGGAGCCGAGACTTGTATGAATATGAAAGTTTTGACATTTCAAATGATTAGTATATGATGCGAGAATTTAGAATAGGAATATCTTTATGCACGCGTAGGAATACATACACACCATATACATACATACGTACATACATACATACATACACTGATATATATATATATTAGCGCAGTACAAATATATTATTAACGTATAATTAATTGCATATTAATTGTTTCGTATATAATAAATATGTTAGTAATTAGCATTAAACCCTATAGAAGGATGCAATGATAATTATGGAAATTAATTCATAATTAAATGCGAAATAAGGAGTTTATCTTATTTGGCCTTAGGTCGTAAATGCGGTGAGTTATTATAGTATGTTAGGAAAGCGAAAATATGACTAAGTTATAAGAATATGAGGTCCGTCAAAAGCCAACAAAAGTCTATCCAGCTAATCTGGCTATCAACAGTGTGACTTAGGAACTGATGTTGTAACAACCCGTATATTTGGACCATTTAAATTGACAATAATCCTCACATGTCAACTTAAATAATACAAAACACAAATCATTATGGGATTATAAATACATAAATGTAAATGAGAATAAATACAACATCACAGTCACAGAACAATCACAGAATAATGCAGTGGAAAATACATCGTCATAATAGAAGTTCATGAAGCTACTACATAAAGTACAACAATGTCTAAACAAAAGGTGACTGAAAGGAAATACATAAATGTCCAACAGACACGGACATCAAAATAGACTGATAAAGATAAATGCTAAGTCTTCAGCATCTTCAACCAACCTTGATCAGCAAACTGGATAGCTTCAGACTGACCGGAGCATATACAAAAAGAAACACTCGAGTCAGGACTCAAAATCTTATACAGGATAATCAAGTGCAGGGAATATAGTTCATAACTCAAAGATGAATAAATAACATCTCTAAGGATCCGATAAACTATCTATATATACAATAGAATACGATATGTAGATAATGTCTAATCAGTAAAGTACGATATTAAAATAGCGTTAAGGCGTTACCATAATTCCCCTTAACACATTTTATAATGCCATAGTCTATACAACACCGTAAACCCCACCGTAAACTAGTGGTTATCAGAGGGTACCTCATAAGTATAACACAAAACAAAACGTAGTGGTCGCGAATAGGATAATCAGTATGACAAGGTACATGAGGCGATACCAACTAGGATACTAGTAGTTGCGTGATCCGGACTGATATTGAGCATAGTAGCTTCTATCTCAACACCGCGTAACAACACTCCCACATCAAGGGGTGTACCCAAATCGAATCACAAAAGTAATAGATATGGTATCGAAGAAGCGTGTCCGCTAGAGGTGGCGATCCTCAATGG
Source organism: Allium cepa (assembly GCA_030765085.1). Taxonomy (NCBI): domain Eukaryota; kingdom Viridiplantae; phylum Streptophyta; class Magnoliopsida; order Asparagales; family Amaryllidaceae; genus Allium; species Allium cepa. Next base: position 862,845,549 of record CM060934.1, on the reverse strand, counting down.
CCCGGCGCGGCTCCTGTTTTAGTCATATCAGGGGTCATTCAATATCGTTCTCTTTCTTCAGTCAACGCGTTCCTCAAACCATCCACTTCATTCTGGATCAACACTTCGCGCATAATAGTTATTAAAGTGGTTTCGGTATCGACAGAGAGTATGTCCATGCCCGATCCCGGTCTCTTTAATAACTACGTATTTATTACCCGATGGTCGGTTAAATTAACGTTTAAACAAATCAAAGTCCAAAAGTCAAGGTGAAAATTTGACTTCCAAAATTTGACATTTCACGATTCAGTTTATTTTAGATATTTTAAAACATATTTCCGAATGTAATTAATTAATTTTTTAGTTCAAACATTTGAGTTGACAATTTAAAATTAAGTATTCAAGTTCGATTTAATAAGGTCTAAATGTCGCTTATTAAATTTAGTTCATAATCAATGAATTCACTTTAATGCTAAACTTAGTTTAAATTATTAAATCAAATTCTATTCATTTCACTTCATGTTTACATCCACTGTTATCATAAATCCGATAAACCAATTTCATTACTAAATTCCTTTTATCACACCTCATTTGATTTATTTACCTATTCAATTGAATTCCCAAATCAAAGAAATCCATTTTCATTTACAATGTCCTGATTTGATTAATTTGTAAGTTTAAAATCATTTTAAATTTAAATATCACTAAGTTATATCCATAAAACTTTAGTTAGTTTTGTATTCCTCTTAAGTCAAATTTTCTAAATTTTCAAATAAAATTTATAACATGTTCCAATTCTATTTAATTTAAACCCGAGTTTTAATCTTAACCTACAAATCTAATAAATTTATTAAATTCTAAACTTACTTGTTTCTAAATCCCATTTCGATAAAATTCATTTATTTATTTCAACTTAAATCCCTTAAGTTCGTTATTACATTTCCAAACAAGTTGTTAAGTTCATTCCTTAAATTTAGAATATATTTCAATTTCGAAAATGGTTTGTTGACCAATCGGGTTTCTTATTTTTATTTTCTATCCTAGGCCAAGTTATTTAATTCGAGTATTTATCATTTCAACCCAATGTCATTCAATATAAAACAAAGCATAGCAAAGGAACTTGCAGTGTGATAACTGGGATGGTGTCAAAGTAAATAAACAAGCAATAGCAACCATACATAACAATTTAACAATTTATTAAATAATCCTGAAATAATCGTATTAACTTACATTTGTTATTTATGCAAATTAATATAATTATTCCTAGAATCCACACTATCGTTTCATGCAGATTAAAGATTATCATGGTTTCCATTTGGTGTCTATTATCAAATTACTATATCAATCATACATTCAATGGTTCAAAGTGTAGTTAACGCTATTTCTACGCGACGATTTATTTAACATTTAAAGGGGTCAAGTTCAACATATATAATCCATTTTAAATTGTTGACTATCCTATATCAATTTCAATCTCATATTAAATTTCACTTATATTAACACCCAAATTCAATCATCACATAATAATTTTAGTGTCAGAACTATTTGTCATAAACTAGCAATATTCAAATTTAACTTGCATAGCGATTTACAATTTTTATTTCAACAATTCTAACAATCAACAATTTAACATCCAAATTAATATAAACACAATTATCACTTGATTATCATAGCATAATAGATTGAGTCGTGAATGAAATATTCACCTTGCATGGTTGAAGAAGATGATGGCGAAGCACGAGGACTAATGGATAAAATAGACCCTAACAAGCACGACGCAAAATGAACACAACTGCAATCAACAAATAATTAATCAAAAATTTGTTTATTGTAATATATCGATTGAATATGCATATAAACCATACCGATCAACGGAGCAAAATAGATTCGATCAGCGGGGTGGAAATAGCCTATGTTCCCGGATCAATAGCGGGAGCTGGAATAAAACGCAGCAAACGTTGTTTGTGAGCATACACAACTGATTATATGTAAACTTTGTACTGTATATAACAAACTTAAAACATGGACACTTATATCCTAATATAAATATGTTTGAACATAACTACTTTATATTTTTTTCCAACTAAAAACTGTAACTTATCAACCTTTGCGTGTACAGCATAAACTTTATACTGTAGTTTAACATGTTGGACAGTACTATCTTCTTATAATAAATCAAGCTCACTTTACACTTGCAACTAATATACTTTATTAAACAAAACTAAAGTTTTACACAATAACTCCTCATATACCTGTAATAACGGCTCAATACTAACAAACTAAACTATGTGACTCTACTAACTGTAGTCAAAACTAATATACTCTACTAACTCTACTAACTATAAAACTTTTATGCAACTGTACAAAGCTTTGCAAAACTAGCTGTATACTTATATATATATATATATATATATATATATATATATATATATATTGATAAAACGAACTGTTTACTTTATATAAAACTTATACTAAACGTGTATGCATGGGATCAGTGCGGTCGGCCAGTGGGCGGGGATGTGCCAGGGCGGGGACCGTCGTGGAGGCTGGGTTGGAGGGAGAGGCGGTAAGGGGTGGCTATGTGGCGGCAGAGGCTGATGGTAGGGGCGGAGCTGGTGGTGGTTTGGTCGAGTGGGCTGTGGGAGCAGGGGTTTTGAGGGAGAGGCGACGGTTGCGGGGATTTTGCAGTGGGGAGGCGGTGTTGCGGAGGCTTACTAGTACAACGTTCGAGTGTAACGTGTTAAGCAAAACAATAGTGTTCAAAAGGCGCAACGAAAAGTTGTCTACTTTCCCGTCTTTTTGGCTTGAATTTTCTCTAAAAACAAATGGCGAAATGACATACTTTGGAGATAGATCAATTTGAGCTCAATTTCGGGCCGATTTTGTTGACATTTTTCATCCAACATAGGTCAAAAGTAAGCAAAAACAACCTTGGGAAACCCGGATCTAACATAATTAAGGTCGAGTTATTGATGTGAGATGGATTCAGAAAAAGACGGGTTCCAGCTATAATCCAGAAAAGATTCGTGTATATATTTTACAGAAATGTGAAATCAAAGTGGGTGATAAAGTAGCTGGAAGACATGGGAATAAAGGTATCATTTCTAAAATTTTGTCTAGACAAGATATGCCCTACTTGCAAGATGGAACACCTGTTGATATGGTCTTCAATCTGCAGTGGAGTGGCCGGGGTCGGTGTGCGGCATGGGGAAGGACGGAACTGGTAGATGGAGGGGTGCAAGTGGGTGCGAAGGCCGGTGGAGTTGAGGTGGTGGAGCAAGGGGGGTTTCTGCAGTGGGCCGTGCGGCACGGGCTTGGGGTCGTGTGTGGTAAGGCAAGGGAGTGGGGCGGTGAACTGCATGGAGCGGAGGGCGGGGTCGGTAAGGGTTGGTGAAGCACTGGGTGGCCGAGAAGGCCGTGGGGGGGGGGAGAAACCGTGCGGCCTGGGCGGAGGCGGAGCTGTATGGGGAGTTTGGGGGGGCCGTGTACGTGTAGGTGAAAAAGGAAGGGGTTTTGAAGTTAATAAATAAAAAAAATGAAGAGAAAAGAGGAGAGGTTAGCGTACCTGTAGGTGAATGGTTGAAGCAAACAAAAGAAAATTTGAAAGAAGAAGAAAGGGAGGGGTGTGTTTCGTTTACTGAGAGGCCGAATAAATCATAACAGAAGTATGGGAAGGGAGAGAGAATAGAATTTTGCAGAAGGGAGGGGACAGAGCTATTGCGTAGGACAATGTGTGCAGAGCAATTGATGAAGCAGAATGAAGGCAGAGGGTTCAGTGTGCACAGTTAATGCAATGATGATTTTTTTTTTCACAATGGTGGCTATTTGGGTTCCCAAGGTCAGCTGAAAGGCTCTAAAATTTTAAATGTTGAAATGATGGGTACCGGTTTGTGCTGCGCAACGGACCGGTGTGCGCTCCGTTAACAATTATAATTTGCAACGCCAAACTCCGATTGACACAAATAAATATACCGTTGTGATCAACGCGTCGAGACGGACACAACGGTATAAAGATATTGATGGTTCGACGCCGTTTGCAAAGTGGTAATCTTATTGAACCATTTGCACGAGCGAACATTTTAGCTAGCAATTAAAAACGAAATTTGACGAAACGAAATGTGTCGTCAAGTTCAGAATATTTTTCTTATGCAACATCGAGAAAAATATTTGAGTTCGGATGATAGGAAATTTTCACATAAGATTTAAACTAAAATGTAAATGCGACGGGCGTAATTTACTTCAATATTTTTCAACGAAATTTGGCGCACGCCTATGTCTATCTAGACGCATTCCAAATGCGAAGTTTGGATGGCAACGGAAGTTGTTTGTGAAAATTCGAATTTTTACATAAAATAAGCGGTTTTAAAATTTAAACTGGGTCAGAATTTTCAGGGTCGTTACAGATATGAGACATCGTCTATAATAAGTACCCATGGTGGGCACAAGATTAGTCTTAATTCTGTAGGGCAATTCTGTCCAGCAAATCTAGCTGCCAGCACCTACGAATAATCAGACTAATGTGAGATGTCACGGTCTGGTTACGGGTCACACAGTATCTCAGTAAGGGACTGCTTTTGGATTAGGGGTATTAAGTGGCTGTTGTAGGGTCCTCCTTCTTTCAACTCAGGAAGTATTAAATGGTCGGGATTATCTTTTAGGTGTGGTGGTGGAAAATATTTTGTAAGGATCTACTTCAGGTTTGAGGTATTAAGTGGCTATGATATGGTCTGCCTCCTTCCATAAAAGAAGTATTAAGTGGCTTGATGCGATTTCTTACAATGTCAGCGAGTACCATAGAGGGGTCCGCTTTGGGTTTAGATATTAAATGATGGGGATCTGCCTAGGGTATAGGTATTAAATGGTAAGAGTCTACCTAATTTTTATTGAAGAGGTATTAAAGTAGCTTGGGTGCTTTCTCTCACATCATTAGGGCACGACTGACGGTAGTTGCGTTGCACCCTTGGTAGAATGGTAAAGTTTTTTGGCAAGGGCATTTAGACATACAATTGGAGGTATACTTCGTAGAATGTATCATATGATGTGTAAGATATATTGCTTATCTAAATGATACGACCCAAATACTATTATGGTAAGACATGAGATTTTCATTCACTAGACATTATTGTTCCGACCCTCTTCTTATTACAACCTACGGATTAAGTGGAAATGATGTTGATGGAGAAGGTTAAGGTAGCGGTGAAGATTTTTTGCAGTTCCATTATTCATCTATGTTTTTGATATATTTTGTTTCATACAAATGATGTTATTTTGAGATATTGTATTATGATATTTTGGGATGTCGTAGATTTGATTTTATAAAATGTGTAACGATCCAGAAATTTTGTTAATTAAAATTAATATATTTAATTAATTTTAAATATTAATAAGTGAAATTTATAAGTCGAATAATTTATTTTTCGAATATTTGGATTTAATTGAATAATTAAATCGATAATTTAATAGTTGAAATTACAGAAATAATTGAAAATTGGGTTTAATACGATTAAAAATGATTTCTAAATTTTTTTATATCATTTTGGAGTTAGAATGATCTTATAGAACTTTTAAAATTGAATTAAAAGTTAATTTGTGAAAATTGAATATTTTAATATTTAATTGACGAGTTAAAATAGCCAATTTTCAAACAGTCTTGGATTTGGACGAAACTAGTTTCATCGGATCTGTAATGTGATATTATTGTATGGTTTCAAATTTCGTGTCACTCGGATTTACCGTTTGTCCGGGGCAAGCCAAAACGCATAGAAATTTGTTTAAATCGATTTAATTTAAAATCGATCGTTTATTTCCGTAACTCGCACATATGATCGAATTGGCTCCCGGTATATATTCCATTGTGTTCGAAACGCCGGGTAAACCCAAGAAACGCCAGCCGGCACGATTCGTTTGGAGTTCGGAAATTTTTGAGTGAATAGTAATTTGGCAATTTTCTATATAAGGACTTCATATTCACAAATTGCAAAAGAAAACGCAGCTAGGTTTTGTGGGCGCCATTATCTTTATCAATGGCCAGAAAATAATCATCTTCTTCCCCTAAATTCTTCAAATCTACACAACGATTCAACAAACTTCCTAAATGAAAGTTGGAGAGCACGTCGAGATCTTCAATCTCAACGGCTGAGATCGAAAATGAGTTGGAGAATCGACCACGATTTGGATTTGAAGGCCGCGTGTTTGGGTTCGATTATCACGGCCATGCTGGGGCCGAGCTCCACGTTGTTCGAGACGTGGGTTGTGAGGGCGAGGGGCTTCGAAGTGGAGATACTTGATCGACTTCCGGTCGTGTTTTGTGGTTGTGGCCATCAGGGATTCGATCGCGCTCATGGGTTGTTCGCGTTTACTGATGATGGAGGGAAGAAGGCATTCGCGTGCGGCCAGGATTTGATGAAAATGGAACGAACGGCTGTGATTAGTTTAGGTTAAAAATTATAAAAGAAATTGTAATTTATTTATATTTAAATTCGTGTAAACTTTAAAATATCATAACTTTTTCGTACGAGGTCCATTTTGGACGAAACGAATTGCAATGGGTTCGTTTTGTCGAGCACTACGGAATGGAGATGGTTTGGAGTCATTTGGAGCTAGTGAAAATTTAGGGTAAAATTAAACGCGCGTTTAATTTTATTCGAAATAAACGTTGGAAATTGAAACCAAGGTGAGAACTTCTCACTCAGTCGAATTATTTCGATTTAAACTTTAAATAGTTAGATTTAAAATTGCTTGATTGTATGCCTGGATGATAAATTATTATCTATTGATTGTTAAAATAGACATTATACACCGTATATTAAGCGGATGTTATTTATTAAAAACATATACCGCAAATATTTCACTGCAAAGTGAAATTGGTAATATATATGTACTTGGAGTTGATTTCCCGCATTATATAGCGGATGAGATCCTACTGCGCCGCATAATAGGGCGCAGTAATATTTTATAAATCCTATATACCGCGATATTCCGTATCGGAACGGAATTGGTATTGTGCTAACGTCTATGGATGTAGGGAAACAGGTTGGTGGGATCCAACTAGATTCCTCACCAATATTTATTTGATTACAGATATTGTGATATTTGTTGATTATCATATTAATATATGATGTTTTGATTGTCGTGATTGATATATTGTTGTTGCTGCAGCATTGGCCTATTTTCGGAGTTTTAAAAATATTAAAGTAACGATTTTGAATTTAAAAGGATTTTAAAGTGATTTTTGAAAGTATATGTTTTATTAAATTTTTGAATTGATTCATTTTAAATAAATTAACGTTATAAAATTTAATATTATAAAAATTATGATTTTTGTGAAATATAGTTAAAATGTGATTTTTGAAATATGGAGTTAATGAATTTTATAAAATAGTTTAAATTGGGATTTTTGAATTTTTATAAACGGTTTATATAAAAGATTTATAAAATTGATATTTATAAATTAAAATATAGGAAGTATAAAACGAGTTTTATTAAGTGTTAAAATGAAGTATAAATGGATTTCATCAGTGAATGAAAATTAGAGATTTATAAATTGTGAAGTTAAAATGAATAGATTTTGTAAAATAAAAGATTTATAAGTAATTAACTTATAAATTGGATTTTGGCATTTTAGTAGGGTATAAATAGAATTTTTTAATAAAGTGATTTTATAAGTTGAAGTCTTTATAAAATATAAATGGGAATTTATAAACATTAAACCGACTTATTTTGATAAGTCAATTCTTTTTGATTTTTGAAGGAGATATATTGACGATTTTGGACGGTGGATAATCCTTTAAATAAAATGCGTAGAAAAAAAATGTTGAATTTGGTTAACGAAGAATATTCACGATTTTGGGACAGTGAATAATATACTAAAGTGTTTTGGGGAAGTGATATTTTAAATAGAATTAAAACGATTTGAAGTTGTTTTAAAATACATTAAGTGTCGAAACCATAGATTTCAACTTTCATTGTTGAAGTAGACGTTTTCGAGAAATAGAAGGAAATGATGGACTATAACATTGTTGTTATAGTAAATGATTTCCGAAAGGAAATGTTTTATATAGTATTGGGATTTATATATCTATCTTAATTTCGAATCCCTATACTAGTGATTTCGGGTCGTCGTGACGATGTTTTACGCAGCATTCGTTTTGGCCCAAATAAATGTGTTTGAAAGGATGTTTTCCTTAAAGAATGAAATATATACTTAATTTCGATTTAAGTATATTGAATATTTTCCAAGTGTTGAAAATAAATGGATTTGTGAATTTCTTATTATTAAATAAGTATGGAAATGTTTTCCAATATGAAGTGAATATTTTGAGATTTTATCTTTTAAAGATAAATTGAAAATGAATATTAGAAATCGATTTGGAAATCGTATATTCATTGATATTTTGAAATTGTAAATTCACTATGGAATTTATAAAAGAAAGGGGAATTTGTTTAAAAATAAACGTTGATTTATTTTTGAAGTGTGGAAATAAATTTACGGATTTGGAACGTAAATGTAAAGTAAATCGGTAAGGATTTATTTAATTGGTTTAAATGAACCATCTTGAAATGAAAATGAATAAAGATTTGTGAATATATCCCGTATAGGGAAACGATTTGAAATTTGTTTTCAAAAGTTGTAAAGGGGAAAAGTGATTTGAAATTTGTTTTCAAATGTTGAAGTGTGGAAAATATATATCTTGTAAAGATATTTTTGGAAAATAAATAATTTGGGAAATTATTTGGAATCTGGTGATGTTGTGCATATCCATTGATAGTTAAATAACCGACTATCAATATTTACCTTTAAATAGGTATTTGTTGTGATTTGCTTGAATTTGAATGCCACGCTTATTTTTTAAAATAAGCGCTCATTATTCGGGTTAGCCGGGAAAGAACATATGAGTCGTATAACCCATTTCGAATAGTGATACGCCGTTATGGATTGCATTTGATGACCGGTGTTGAAGACCGGATATTTATGAAAACGGAAGGATTACCGTCGAATGTTTCTGCATCGGCTGATCTCTGATGTAGAAATTTATTACCCTTTGTGATGGGAAGTCCGGTCGTGATTAGTGAATATCCGGATTGCAAGGACTTCTTTGGAAGTGCCTTCGGTTCCGCTCGATCCCGGAATGGACTTGTATGGATGTGTGTCTGACATTACAATTTGAGATGTAAAGCTGGTTTCTATCAAATATATTTCCGTTGGTGGTGGAGAATTTATTCTCTTAGCTTAACACCCTTAGTGGTTATGTAGTTGATGGCTACTAGTGATACATTTCCAAAACTGGTAATGCGGCATACGAAGTGTTGTTGAACATTTGATGATCAAAACACAGCTTTTGTATAAAGCGTGGCTTTGTGGACAAGACTTCGTCGGACCTCACACCCCGGAAATGGTCAAAACTAGAAGGATGCAGCAAGGTTATTAGGGGGTAGCGCCCCTTTAGTGTATGTCATTCCTTTTGTATAGAGGTGGTATCATGGTATGAAGCCCAGATAGTTAACTTATGTTGTTACTGCAAATTTACTACTTTGTGGTTGTTGGAATCGAGGATCCTCGGATATAGATCGGTTACGATCGGGGAATGACATATTCGTGTCAGTAGTTACCCAGTTTGAAGGGTAACCTGGCCTTGTGTTGGCACTGATCTAACCGTAATGTTAGGTTCTCAGGTTGTCTTTCCAGAGGCGTACCCATGTGGCAATGGGAAGTTCCTTGGCCTGACCATTTATTGGAAATCCAAAGAAACAATACAAACCCTGTACGGTTTTAGTTGTATAACCTGCCATGGAATGTGGCGGTAAGCTGCTATTGAACATGGTAGCTATAGTAGGTATACGATAATGGTCGTATGTTGGCTAAGATCTATATCTTTACTTTCGAAATAATTTTTCCTACACTATGCACTATTAATAATATCAAATGTTTTTTTAATGCGTATCAAGCATCTTTAACTATCATAAGGAGAAATCTCCTCCGATTCTGCGTTTGCGTTGTGTGTGTGTGCGGGAGGCCTTATGGTAGTCTCATTTTCCAAAAAGCATTGCGAATCTATTTTAAAATTATCCTGTTGTTTGTTTTTAAGGATAAACTATTTTAAGTTCTCACACCAATCGCATGACTGACTCGGAGTTTATTGTTTCCTTCCTAAACTCTGGGTGCCCACTAATTTCCACACGGGCAGTCAAGAGTCAGGTTTATCAGGATATTCTGGAATTCAGGAGTTGCTGGAGGCAGGCTAGATGGCATGGCATATTTACTAGTATATGTTGTATTTCTTTTTCGTTGTTTGTTGTTATACACTCTGATGATGTAATGTAATGTAATATGATGTAGTGTAATAACTGATATAGTTCTTTGTTTAAAGATTATTCATTTATCTATTATATGTTGTTCCGCTGCGATTGTGAGATTCTGATATTGTTCTATTGTTCCTTCCTGTTCTGTTTTATCTTTTTCTCTCTTCTTCTATCGTTTTCTTCTTCTTTAACCCTAACGGTACGGTTTTCCGGTCTTCGATTGCTCGGCAGTTGATACAGTGGACGTATTGATGTCGGTCTTCGTGGACAAAAAATCGCGCTCGTTACATTTGGTATCAGAGCTTATGGTTAAGCGACAACCTTAGCTCTATTGGGTATTACTCATTAGAGATAGAGTCAGTGGTACTCTAGAATGAGTGTGAGTGTAATAATGGCTATGATCGCGTATTTGTTAGTGAATATAAAAAATGTTTTATATTGTGTTTGCTTATCTGTTGAGTTGTTTGTGAATTCTAGTCGGTAGATGGGACGCCATATTATCAATAGGGGTTTCTAAACTCTTAAACGAGATAAATCGACATAGTATCATTTTAAAATTGGGTAAATGAAATAATTTTACCTTGACTATATTTTATATATAAAGGAATAATTTTTCAGAATTATTAAAGTGTATATAAAATTGATTGTTTGGTTGTTGAAATGTAAGATATATGCAAGTTAATAAAAGTTGTTTGAATAAGTTAAATGAAACATATTGTAAAAGAATAAATTTTATAAGCGAAGAATTATAAGTATGGAACTATAATTAATGTGATTTACAATTGTGAAGTGATCTTATATAAGTAAAGAGAAAATAGTGAAATTATATAAGTAAAAGATTTATAAATGTGATTTATAATCTAAAAAAAAAATTCCAGAGAAGTGTTTTGAAAGGATTTGAAATTTTGGAAAAATTGTTTTGGAGAAATTAAAACTCTAAACTCTTTTCGGTCGCTGGAAAATAATTTCGATTATGATTGCAACATCATCGGTGTTAATTTTCGGGTTTCCAAAAGAGGAATTGCTGCCGAATTATTTTAAATGAAGTTGTTTGAAAAAATTGAGTTTGGTTTTGAAATTCAAAGGATAATTGAATTGTTTTCAAAAATGGTTTTGAAAGATTGAAAAGACTCTGGAATGTTATATAAAATGATTGGAATACAATTATTAAGTTGGAAAATAAATTGTGAATGAATAAATAAAATTTGCAAGTGCAAGGAAATGAAATTGAAATCCATTTCGAATTGGTAAGTAAATAGAACTGGAATTGGAATTTGAATTTGATTTATATGTGGAATATAACTTAAGTGAAGTTGAATAAAGTTGATTTTGGTGTCGAAGTAAATTAATCAAGAGATGTGATGAATATGAACTTGAGTTATATAAATGAAATTCAACCTTATATTGTTAAAGGAATTAGCAATTGAATTGATAAATGGATGGAATATTAATCAATCGAATGTAAAAGAATTGATATGGAATAATGAATGTAAGTGTTAATCCATTAAAAGCTAATGTTATTGGAAGTTGAATAATTGAATGGAAATCAATTTAATATAAACCAATTGAAATTAAAAGTGTTGGACCAAATTAAATGTAAATTAAATAATTTGGTTATTTTGAATATACATTGGTTGTTATATGATTGATAGTTGATTGTATATAATTCATTAAGTATTAATGAAATTGAATTGATAAATGGAAAGCTATGTAATTGAATTTGAATTGAAAGTGAACCAACTTGAATGTAAATTAGTGAATGATTGCTAATTGAATATGAATAAGTGAATGTTAGTAAAAACATCCAATGTTAATGAATCAAATGTGATTTAAATTGGAAAACCAATTGATTGAATATTAATGAGAAGTGAATTTATATTGATTTGGTTATGGATTTGTTGGATGTTTATTGGTTGGATAGTTGTTTGACGGTTGCATTTGTTGATTGAATGCATTTCTATGTTGGCACATGTAGTTGTTATATTGCTATATGTTGTAATTAATATTATTTTCATATATACATGTTACTCATTTGATTTTTGAGTGTATAGTAGGTGCGGATTGCGCTTGCTTCGCGTTTGGAGCTCGCTTTCACGCTATATTAGCCGTATATGCTCGCTAATAATATATAAGGTACATATCTCGGATTAAATATCGTACTTTTACACTTTTTTCCCTACGGGATGTCTCATCACTTGATGAGATGTATATTTGTGATATATATACTATCATTTTTTTTCGGATTGAGCCGCGCAAATGAGACTGACGAATTTTTTCGAAAATTTAAGGCGTTAGAATATTTTTGAGAAAATTGGGAATTTTTTTTGAAAACTAAGTTTGAATTTGGAAACTTAGTAAAGTTGTTGTAAGAAGTTTAACTATGAATTTTGGGAAAGTTAAACACTTAAGAGATTTGAAAAATCCAATTTGAATGGTTTGTTTTGGAAAGTTAACGGATTCTGTAACTTTTTCTTACTTGGAAATTTCGAGGACGAAATTCTTTTAAGGGGGAAGTTTGTGACGACCCAGAAATTTCGTTAATTAAAATTTGTATATTTAATTGATTTTAAATATTAATAAGTGAAATTTATAAGTCGAATAATTTATTTTTCGAATATCTGAATTTATTTGGATAATTAAATCGATAATTTAATAGTTGAAATTAAAGAAATAATTGAAAATTGGGTTTAATATGATTAAAAATGTTTTGTAAAATTTTATTATATCATATTGGAGTTAGAATGATCTTATAGAACTTTTAAAATTGAATTAAAAGTTAATTTGTGAAAATTGAATATTTTAATATTTAATTGACGAGTTAAAATAGCCAATTTTCAAACAGTCTCGGATTTCGATGAAACTAGTTTCATCGGATCCATAATGTGATATTATTGTATGGTTTCAAATTTCGTATCAATTGGATTTACCGTTTGTTCGGGGCAAGCCAAAACGCATAGAAATTTGTTTAAATCGATTTAATTTAAAATCGATCGTTTATTTCTATAACTCGCACATATGATCGAATTGGCTCCCGATATATATTCCATTGTGTTCAGAACATAGGATAATCCCTAGAAACGCCAGCTGACATGCTTCGTTTGGAGTTCGGAAATTTTTGAGTGAATAGTAATTTGGCAATTTTCTATATAAGGACTTCATATTCACAAATTGCAAAAGAAAACGCAGCTAGGGTTTGTGGCTGCCATTATCTTTATCAATGGCCATAAAATAATCATCTTCTTCCCCTAAATTCTTCAAATCTACACAACGATTCAACAAACATCCTAAATGAAAGATGGAGAGCACGTCGAGATCTTCAATCTCAACGGCTGAGATCGAAAATGAGTTGGAGAATCGACCACGATTTGGATTTAAAGGCCGCGTGTTTGGGTTCGGTTATCACGGCCATGCTGGGGCCGAGCTCCACGTTGTTCGAGACGTGGGTTGTGAGGGCGAGGGGCTTCGAAGTGGAGACACTTGATCGACTTCCGGTCATGTTTTGTGGTTGCGGCCATCAGGGATTCGATCGTGCTCATGGGTTGTTCGCGTTTACTGATGATGGAGGGAAGAAGGCATTCGTGTGCGGCGAGGATTTGATGAAAATGGAACGAACGGCTCTGATTAGTTTAGGTTAAAAATTATAAAAGAAATTGTAATTTATTTATATTTAAATTCGTGTAAACTTTAAATTATCGTAACTTTTTCATACGAGGTCCGTTTTGGACGAAACGAATTGCGATGTGTTCGTTTTGTCGAGCATTACGCAATGGAGCTTGTTTGGAGCTAGTGAAAATTTTGGGTAAAATTAAACGCGCGTTTAATTTTACTCGAAATTTTCACTTCGAAATAAACGCTGGAAATTGAAACCAAGGTGAGAACTTCTCACTCGATCGAATTGTTTCGTTTTAAACTTTAAATAGTTAGATTTAAAATTGCTTGATTATATGCCTGGATGATAAATTATTATGTACTGATTATTAAAATAGACTATTTATTAAAAACATATACCGCGAATATTTCACTGCAAAGTGAAATTGGTATTATATATGTACTTGGAGTTGATTTCCCGCATTCTATAGCGGATGAGACCCTACTGCGCCGCATAATAGCGGGTAATATTTTATAAATCCTATATACCGCTATATTCCGTATTGGAACGGAATTGGCATTGTGCTAACGTCTGTGGATGCAGGGAAACAGGTTGGAGGGATCCAACTGGATTCCTCACCAATATTTATTTCATTACAGATATTGTGATATTTGTTGATTATCATATTGATATATGATGTTTTGATTTTCGTGATTGATATATTGTTGTTGTTGCAACATTGGCCTATTTTTGGAGTTTTAAAAATAATAAAGTAACGATTTTGAATTTAAAAGGATGTTAAAGTGATTTTTGAAAGTATATGTTTTATTAAATTTTTGAATTGATTCATTTTAAATAAATTAACGTTGTAAAATTTAATATTATAAAAATTATGATTTTTGTGAAATATAGTTAAATGTGATTTTTGAAATATGGAGTTAATGAATTTTATAAAATAGTTTAAATTGGGATTTTTGAATTTTTACAAACAGTTTATATAAAAGATTTATAAAACTGACATTTATAAATTAAAATATAGGAATTATAAAACGAGTTTTATTAAGTGTTAAAATGAAGTATAAATGGATTTGATCAGTGAATGAAAATTATAGATTTATACAAAGTGAAGTTATAAAATGAATAGGTTTTGTAAAATAAAAGATTTATAAGTAATTAACTTATAAACTGGATTTTGGCATTTAATTGGGGTATAAATAGAATTTGTTAATAAAGTGATTTTATAAGTTGAAGTCTTTATAAAATATAAATGGGAATTCATAGACATTGTTTTATAAATCCGAAACCGACTTATTTTGATAAGTCAATTCTTTTAGATTTTTAAAGGAGATATATTCACGATTTTGGACGGTGGATAATCCTTTAAATAAAATGTGTAGAAAAAATGTTGAATTTGGTTAACGAAGAATATTCACGATTTTGGGACAGTGAATAATATATTAAAGTGTTTTGGGGGAGTGATATTTTAAATAGAATTAAAACGATTTGAAGTTGTTTTAAAATGCATTAAATGTCGAACCATAGATTTCAACATTCATTGTTGAAATAGATGTTTTCGAGAAATAGAAGGAAATGATGGACTATAACACTGTTGTTATAGTAAATGATTTCCGAAAGGAAACGTTTTATATAGTATTGGGATTTATATATCTATCTTAATTTCGAATCCCTATACTAGTGATTTCGGGTCGTCGTGACGATGTTTTACGCAGCATTCGTTTTGACCCAAATAAATGTGTTTGAAAGGATGTTTTCCTTAAAGAATGAAATATATACTTAATTTCGATTTAAGTATATTGAATATTTTCCAAGTGTTGAAAATAAATGGATTTGTGAATTTCTTATTATTAAATAAGTATGGAAATGTTTTCCAATATGAAGTGAATATTTTGAGATTTTATCTTTTAAAGATAAATTGAAAATGAATATTAGAAATCGATTTGGAAATCGTATATTCATAGATATTTTGGAATTGTAAATTTACTATGGAATTTATAAAAGAAAGGGGAATTTGTTTAAAAATAAACGTTGATTTATTTTTGAAGCGTGGAAATAAATTTACGGATTTGGAAAGTAAATGTAAAGTAAATCGATAAGGATTTATTTAATTGGTTTAAATGAACCATCTTGAAATGAAAATGAATAAAGATTTGTGAATATATCCCGTATAGGGAAACGATTTGAAATTTGTTTTCAAAAGTTGTAAAGGGGAAAAGTGATTTGAAATTTGTTTTCAAATGTTGAAGTGTGGAAAATATATATCTTGTAAAGATATTTTTGGAAAATAAATAATTTGGAAAATTATTTGGAATCTGGTGATGTTGTGCATATCTATTGATAGTTGAATAACCGACTATCAATATTTACCTTTAAATGGGTATTTGTTGTGATTTGCTTGAATTTGAATGCCACGCTTATTTTTAAAATAAGCGCTCATTATTCGGGTTAGCCGGGAAAGAACCTATGAGTCGTATAACCCATTTCGAATAGTGATACGTCGTTATGGATTGCATTTGATGACCGGTGTTGAAGACCGGATATTTATGAAAACGGAAGGATTACCGTCGAATGTTTCTACATCGGCTGATCTCTGATGTAGAAATTTATTACCCTTTGTGATGTGAAGTCCGGTCGTGATTAGTGAATATCCGGATTGCAAGGACTTCTTTGGAAGTGCCTTCGGTTCCGTTCGATCCCGGAACGGACTTGTATGGATGTGTGTCTGACATTACAATTTGAGATGTAAAGCTGGGTTCTATCAAATATATTTCCATTGGTGGCGGAGAATTTATTCTCTTAGCTTAACACCCTTAGAGGTTATGTAGTTGATGGTTACTAGTGATACATTCCCAAAATTGGTAATATGGCATACGAAGTGCTGTTGAGCATTTGATGATTAAAGCACAGCTTTTGTATAAAGCGTGGCTTTGTGGACGAGACTTCGTCGGACCTCATATACCGGAAATGGTCAAAACAGGAAGGATGCAGCAAGGTTATTAGGGGGTAGCCCCCATTTAGTGTATGTCATTCCTTCTGGATAGAGGTGGTATCATGGTATGGAGCCCAGATACTTAACCTATGTTGTTACTGCAAATTTATTACTTTACGGTTGTTGGAATCGAGGATCCTCGGATATAGATTGGTTACAATCGGGGAATGACATACTCATGTCAGTAGTTACCTAGTTTGATGGGTAACCCGGCCTTGTGTTGGCAGAGATCTAACCGTAACGTTAGGTTCTTAGATCGTCTTTCCAGAGGCGTACCCATGTGGCAATGGGAAGTTCCTTGGCCTGACCATTCGTTGGAAATCCAAAGAAACAATACGAACCATGTACGGTTTTAGTTGAATAACCTGCCATGGAATGTGGCGGTAACCTGCTATTGAACATGGTAGCTATAGTAGGCATACGAATGGTCGTATGTTGGCTAAGATTTATATCTTTACTTTCGAAATAATTTTTCCCACACTATGCACTAGTAATAATATCAAATGTTTTTTTAATGTGT
Source organism: Allium cepa (assembly GCA_030765085.1). Taxonomy (NCBI): domain Eukaryota; kingdom Viridiplantae; phylum Streptophyta; class Magnoliopsida; order Asparagales; family Amaryllidaceae; genus Allium; species Allium cepa. Next base: position 862,828,155 of record CM060934.1, on the reverse strand, counting down.
ATCAAGCATCTTTGACTATCATAAGAAGAAATCTCCTCCGATTCTGCGTTTGCATTGTGTGTGTGTGCGGGAGGCCTTATGGTAGTCTCATTTTCCAAAAAGCATTTCGAATCTATTTTAAAATTATCCTATTGTTTGTTTTTAAAGATAAACTATTTTAAGTTCTCACACCAGTCTCATGACTGACTCGGAGTTTATTGTTTCCTTCCTAAACTCTGGGTGCCCACCAATTTCCACACGGGCAGTCAAGAGTCAGATTTATCAGGATATTTTGTAATTCAGGAGTTGCTGGAGGCAAGCTGGATGGCATGGCGTGAAAGTCGCTATGCTCTGATACCAAATGAAAGTGCGGTGTGTATACAATTATATGTGCTAATATAGTATACACGGATCGTGTAATATGGATTACAATACAAATGCGGAAATAGATGATAATAGCATTGTAAATAGAAAATAGAAAAATCACACCAGAGATTTTTATACTGGTTCGGAGCACCGTCCTACGTCCAGTCCCAGACTTCTATCTGGATTTTCACTATTAACTACCTCGCTTCACCCGGAGGAACAGGTTTACAATACCCGAACAGCCGAACGGGATTTCACGCCTCTAATACACTGAGGATTTCAACACTTGCCTCTTACAACACCGAGGACTTCAACACTTGCCTCTTACAACACGAGGACTTCAACAAAAACAAATACAATTGTTGTTGACAACTTGTGTTCTTGAAAACACGGATTTGTCACTAGTAGTACACCCTTCCTATAATCTTATCCTCAAAGAATATGAATGATGTTTTGTAAAGATTAAAGAAGGTATTTACTTATTGAATCAAAAGATATGAAATAATTTCAATGATTCAATAAGCTAAATTAATTTTTAGAATGCAGGAGTGTTAGAGATTAGATTAGAGAGCATATATGATCATGTAAAAACTTGTGTTTGAATCAATGATTTAGATGAGTATATATAGAGAAAAATAGTTGTAACTCTTTGTGAACAGTTGCCATTAAGAGTTATGATCATTGATGAAAGATAGGAGATGCAACCTTTGGAGAAGAGAAGTGTCTTTTGGAAAAGTTGCTTTCTGTTTAAAAACGGTCGACAGGTCAAAAATGGACCGGTAGACAGGAATTCAAATATATATACGTTATGTGCATGTGTGCATGTTATCTGTGCATTCTGGGCAAAAACGGTCGACCACCTTATTTTCAACCGGTCGATCGGTTTAGTCCAATTTGCACAGTTAATGTGCATATGTATATATATTGAAAGATTGAAGTTATATGATTATTTGAGGATAGATTTTTAACATAAATTACTAACATACCAAATAATCAACCTCTAATATATGGAGCTCTTTGTGTTTCTTCAATGAATAACTTCTTTTTGTCGATCACGGCTTATTCCTTTGTCAGAAATCAAAACTCTATAAAAATCTTGACTCAACATTCTCCCCCTTTTTGATTGATGACAACATATATCTGAAGTTCTGAATCTCCCCTGAATATGTGATCTCCCCCTGATATTTTGTCTATATATATATTCCTGCAAATAAATTGTTAGCACTTTCTCCCCCTTTGTCATCGACAAAAAGGAATAATAGATAATGGAATAATATAGGAGTATATCAACCAGAATATCCATTTTCCTCTTTTCTTTAGTAGGTCCTGCAAAAAATAGAATTAAGTCCATGGTACCCACTTTTTATAGGGTCCTAAGAGTTAGGTCTTAGGAGTCCAAACCCATTTGGGTCTGGTATCCCCTTTATATATATAATTGTTATTAAAATGTACATTATTCATGAATTGCTGAATGTATTTGTTCCTAATCAAATTATTATTTGTTTTAGGAACCCATATTTTGATAGTCTTGACATTTCTCTTTTGAAATTTCACAACTGGTTTTGGTTTGAAATATAATAAACTAAGATTTTTCTTAGCTTCAGTTTTTTGTACTTTCTTCTTAATTTTATTTCTAAGATGTTTCTTAGTTTCATGTTTGTTATATCCCAAACCTTGTTTATCTGAAATAGATTGTGAACTTTCAATGATTTTAGTCAAATTTTCTCGACCTTTGTTAAAGTTAGAAACATTTTGAGTAATGTCATCAAACTTTGTTTGTAAACTAGCTTTTTCTAGGTCTAGAATTTTGACTTTTGCTTTAAGTTCATGATTTTCAGTAGTGAGAGCATTATTTTTCTCTTTTTGAGCTTCTATTTCTTGACTCAAAAGAGATATTTGAGAGTCAACATTAGATGATGATTCTTGAATATTTTCAAGTTCTTCTTCTAATATTTTCTTCTCATCTTTTAACATATCTCGTTCAAACTCTGCTCTACTTAAATCTGCTTTGACTACTTTTAATTGACGTTCTAAGTCTTTATATTTGACTATCAATTCAGCATTAATATCAAGTAATTCATCAAATGTAGGAATTTGTACCTCATCTTCTGTTGCCATAAAGCAAACATTAGCTTGTTCATTCTTCGAATCACTTTCACTTTCTGATGAAGATGACTCTGAATCATCCCATGTTACTGAGAAGGCTCGTTTCTTTGATTTGTCCTTCTTATATTTGAATTTGTCATTTTCTGACTTTTTCTTTTGTTCTGGACAATCCTTCTGCATGTGTCCCTTTTTATGGCAGTTGAAACATTCTATAGCAGATGAAGATGGTTTATTTGATCCAGGTTTCCTTTTATTGTAGCGACTGGCTTTTCGATATTTTAGGAATTTTTTGAAACCTTTAGCAATGAACGCCAAATCTTCATCTTCAGAATCTGATTCATTTTCATCTTTCTCAACATGAAATGCTACATTTTTCTTTTCTTCTTTCTGTTCTTTTCTAGCCTGCAAATTTGCTTCATAGGACATTAAATTTCCTATCAATTCATCTGGCTTCATGACGGAAAGGTCATTAGCTTCTTCAATTGCTAATACTTTTCCTTCCCATTCATTAGTCAGAGAATGTAGGACTGTTGAAACAACATCAAAATCAGAATACTTTTGTCCTAACCCAATAAGTGCATGGTGAATAGTTTGAAACCGTGAATACATGTTATTGATTGTTTCATTTGGTTTCATTTTGAAATTTTGAAATTGACTTTTCAGCATGGCTATTTTGGCTTGTTTAACCTTGTTAGTACCTTCATGAGTGATTTTTAGCGTTTGCCAAATTTGATATGCAGTAGTGCAGATACTAACACGGTTATATTCATTTTGGTCTAATGCACAGAACAACATATTTATTGCTCTTTCATTTACGGCTGCTGCCGTTTTCTCAGCCACAGTCCATTCTGAATAATCAGTTGTTGGATTCACTATTTCTCTTTGAGTAGCATTCCAAGCATCATAGCTACTTGATTGCATAAAGAATGACATACGTGTTGCCCAATAACTATAGTTAAGACCATTGAAAAATGGAGGTCTTTGTGTCGATTGACCTTCCGTGTAAGTGGTGTTTTGAGTGCTAGTACTTGCGTTATTTGCCATATTACAAGAATATATCAAATAACTGTGTTACGGTTATATGATAACCTCGCTCTGATACCAATTGAAAGTCGCTATGCTCCGATACCAAATGAAAGTGCGGTGTGTATACAATTATATGTGCTAATATAGTATACACGGATCGTGTAATATGGATTACAATACAAATGCGGAAATAGATGATAATAGCATTGTAAATAGAAAATAGAAAAATCACACCAGAGATTTTTATACTGGTTCGGAGCACCGTCCTACGTCCAGTCCCAGACTTCTATCTGGATTTTCACTATTAACTACCTCGCTTCACCCGGAGGAACAGGTTTACAATACCCGAACAGCCGAACGGGATTTCACGCCTCTAATACACTGAGGACTTCAACACTTGCCTCTTACAACACCGAGGACTTCAACACTTGCCTCTTACAACACGAGGACTTCAACAAAAACAAATACAATTGTTGTTGACAACTTGTGTTCTTGAAAACACGGATTTGTCACTAGTAGTACACCCTTCCTATAATCTTATCCTCAAAGAATATGAATGATGTTTTGTAAAGATTAAAGAAGGTATTTACTTATTGAATCAAAAGATATGAAATAATTTCAATGATTCAATAAGCTAAATTAATTTTTAGAATGCAGGAGTGTTAGAGATTAGATTAGAGAGCATATATGATCGTGTAAAAACTTGTGTTTGAATCAATGATTTAGATGAGTATATATAGAGAAAAATAGTTGTAACTCTTTGTGAACAGTTGCCATTAAGAGTTATGATCATTGATGAAAGATAGGAGATGCAACCTTTGGAGAAGAGAAGTGTCTTTTGGAAAAGTTGCTTTCTGTTTAAAAACGGTCGACAGGTCAAAAATGGACCGGTAGACATGAATTCAAATATATATACGTTATGTGCATGTGTGCATGTTATCTGTGCATTCTGGGCAAAAACGGTCGACCACCTTATTTTCAACCGGTCGACCGGTTTAGTCCAATTTGCACAGTTAATGTGCATATGTATATATATTGAAAGATTGAAGTTATATGATTATTTGAGGATAGATTTTTAACATAAATTATTAACATACCAAATAATCAACCTCTAATATATGGAGCTCTTTGTGTTTCTTCAATGAATAACTTCTTTTTGTCGATCATGGCTTATTCCTTTGTCAGAAATCAAAACTCTATAAAAATCTTGACTCAACATGGCGTATTTACTAGTATATGTTGTATTTCTTTTCCACTGTTTTTTGTTGTACACTCTGATGATGTAATGTAATGTAATATGATGTAATGTAATAACTGATATAGTTCTTTGTTTAAAGATTATTCATTTATCTATTATATGTTGTTCCGCTGCGATTGTGAAATTCTGATATTGTTCTGTTGTTCCTTCTTGTTCTGTTCTATCTTTTCCTCTCTTCTTTTATCTTTCTCTTCTTCTTTAACCCTAATGGTACGGTTTTCCGGCCTTCGATTGCTCGGCAGTTGATACAGTGGACGTATTGATGTCGGTCTTCGTGGACGAAAAATCGCGCTTGTTACAAAATGAGTACTTATTTCTTTTATTATATTTTGTCTTTTCCACTATGAGATTCTGAAAGTATAGATAGATAGCTCTATATATTGTTCATTGTATCAACTTTACCAATCAACAGCCAGCTTTGGAATGAGTCTAAGGTTCAATGGGCTTTCATTATGTCGAAAATTGGGCTCGTTCTGGAGAGGATTGTTACAATTATAGCTACAGAATGAACATTTATTATCTAATAATTCTTTCTAATCCACAAAAACAGCAAACTTTTAAAAGCAATTGATTCTATTTGGTGCAATAATTAGAAGACCAGTAATGGTTCCCTATGGCTGGCTAAACCAGTTGGGTTTCCCTAGGAAAGCTATAAGTTTTAGGCAAAATAGTGGAAAGCATATCATCCATTCAAGGAATCAAAGGCAGAAGAGAAGGCAAAAGAGTGAGAAAAATAACAACCAGCCCAGGAATTGAATAGCGGACTTTGCCATGTATAAGAATGCGTACCACCATCTAACCTAGGAACACTTTTTTTATTAAGAAATAAATCGATTTATTTATAATTTGACATCAATTTAACATTTTTCTCCCTACCTTATTGCCTCCATCTAGGTGGTTGTCCTAGGCAGCCGTCAGGTAAGCCTAGCCTTGAAACAGGGCCCGATGGTTACCAAAATATGACATAATGTAGTGCTCAAAGTGCTAAAATAGAAAATAATAGTGCTTTAATAGGAAAATTGTATACTTATATATTTTAGCACAGATTGTCTATTTGCAGCAAATGAATTTTAATAATACATGGTTTTTATAGTAACGAAAATGATACATGTTGCTTCATAGCAATGAATACAACAATGCTATTTTGTGCACACCAATAACATCAATTAACATCGCATTGTAACGACCTGGTATTTCGAACCGTTAAAATCGACAATCATCCACTCATGTCAGACTTGAATTGCTCAAAACAACATATTGTTAACTTACATTTGGTAAAACTCAACATATACAGTAAGTAGATCAATCACAGAATCACAAACATAGAGTAATATAACAATAAGCAGCGAAATAGATAAATAGCGGTTCATGAGGGTACTATAGAACATCAAAGTCTGAAATAAATACAACAAAAATCTCAAATACAGAGTAGTCTCATATACAAAAGTAACTGTCAAGCTTCAACAAAACAACTGGAATAAATTGAAATAACTGAAATTTGGATATGTAGATCTTTAAGCAAAGCTCCAATCTCCAAAGGTGAGTCTCAAATGATGTGGCACTCAGTCTAACCTGAGCATAAAGAAAAATGCAAAACACTTAAGTAAGGATTAACATTCTTATATCAATAAATCAACTAAAGTGAAATATCAACTGAAATACAAATAACTTAAAGGATGTTTGGGATTCCCATCCTCTAAGGATCCGTTAAACTATCTACCTAAATAGTACAATACGCTACATAAATAATGTCTATAGTAAAGTAAACTATTAAAATAGCGTTAAGGCATTACACATATCCCCTTAACACATTTTATATATTTGCATAGTCTGTACAATGCCGTAAGCTCCACCAAATCGGTGGTTTACCCAAAAGACACCTCATAGGTACAATACAAAACAAACTCGTAGAAGGCATAATAGGGCATGTGAACACGACACGCGAGGCAATGCCAATGTAGTATACCATTTGCGGATCCGGACAGGTGGTAATGCATAGCAGCTACTACCATCCACCTTAAGACACTCCCAAATCAAAGGTGCACCCAATCAAATCATAAAGTAATAGAATGGTATCGAAGAAATGTGTCCGATAGGAGGAATGACCTCACTTGGCCTAGCATGACTCCTGTTTTAGCCACATCTAAGTTGACTCACGGGAGTTAGGGCTACGTAAATAGCTCATACAGAATCGTCGCCAAACCATCCTACTTCATTCTGGAATCTCCTCCACGTACACAATTGTTAAAGTGGTTTTTGGTATCGGCAGATTGTATGGCAATATCTAATCTCGGTCTCTTTAACAACCGAACGCTTATTTCACACCATAGTAATTTTATAAAATCGCTTTTATATTCATTTTAAACAACTCATACTTCATATCAAAATACCATATTCATTTCAAAATCATATTTCTTTTGAAATCATACTGACTTCCAAATGTAAACAGTTTAAATATTGAAAATAGTATATATATATTGAAATAGCTATAAATTAAAATAGTTTATATTTCAAATAGGTTATAGAATAAAATAGACTGTACATTAAAATTGTTTATATATTGAAAATAGTTTATATATATTAAAATAAATTCCAAATTTGAATTGTTTCTTCCAATTTCACAAATCAATTCAAATCAACTTTAGTTCTAAATCCAATATAACTAAATCCCACTTCAACAATTTCAATTTAAAAGATTAAAGATTCAATTCAAATTCTCATTAAACCATTTTAATTTATATCGATTTCAAATCTAGATTTGAATTACAAATTTAAAACCACCTCCAATTTCAATAGATTTTTAAAGTTTAAATGTTTAAACAATTTTACAATAACCCAATTTGATAAATCTCATTTATTTTCCAACATTTAACTTTAATTTTTTCAATTTGAAAATATTCACTTAATCATTTTAATAACATTGAAAATCTTAAATTAAAAATTTAAATCAAAATTAAATATTCAATTTCAATCTTATTTAAATCTGAAAGTATTTATTTATTCCCTTCTAATAAAAATCAAGTTATCAAATTATAAAATCACATCTTTAAAAATCTCAAATTAATAAGTTTCAAATTAATTTCTGTTTAAATACAATTCTTAAACAAATTAAATTACAAATCAATTTCAATTTATCTTTCCAACCTTAATTTATTAAAGTTATTCTAAAATATATTTTCAAAATATTAACATAGATTTAAATAAATACTTAAAAGTATACTATATATATTAGGTAAATTAAATTTTATTAAATTAAATCTTATTATTAAAGTAAATTTATTTTATCATATTTTATATATTTTAAAAATAATAAAGGTATAAGTAAAATTTTATAATTTACATTTCAAAACTTAACTTATAATTTTTAAATTTCTAAAACATATAATTTCAATCCGCAATTTAAATTTAATATTTATATGTATATATCATTTCAACCCGCAATTCCAAAATTCCGAGTCAATGAAAATCGTTTGGGTTTATCATTTCAACCCATAATGATTTTTCCCTAATCTATAAAATCGTTCGGACATGTATCATTTCAACCCATAGGGAATTTCTAAACTAACAGGGAACTTGCAGAGTGAGAACAAATATGATAATAATAAAATATATCAACAAAAGACATATATCATTAGTAACAAATTTAAATATAATATATATACAAGAGGTTATGGTGTCATTTTCATAGATCAACAATTGTAGATAATGGCATATCATATTTGACAATTAAATAACTAACTATTCAAATTTAACAACAATTTTCAATCGTCATTTCACGTGAATTAAATTTTACTAAATATAAGAATGTTAAACGTGAGTGATTGCACACCTTTCGAGGCTAGAGAAATTAGACAACACGACAAGCTACGAATTGAATCACAAACTCGATAATCGAACAATGCAAATGAAAAATCCCAAAGCAAAGAGAGGAGAACACAGATTTGACGAACAAGGCTGATAATAAGAAATCGATGAAACAAATCAGAATCAGCTTGATATAACTGAAATGAAAAGTATATTGTATTATTATTATTTTCTTAAAACCAAAATCCAATTTTAAAATACATATTTAAAATAATATACATTATATTTTAGTTCAAAATAAAACATATACTTTTGTCAAAATTCCTTTTTTAAATTTATAACCTATATATTTTCTTCAAAGATTTCCAAATGGATATTTAAACATAAAATATTTTAAAGCTATTTCAAAACTATTTCCAAATATTAATAATAAATTTAAATATATATTTTAACACATTATGTACAAAATCTTACTTTACTATATATACATATATATATTAACAACATCAAATGTCACTATGCTACTGCAATTTATATATAAACTTATCCCTTTTCATAGAATAGAACAAAATAGAATAATATATGTAATACTTTATATAACTCTTATATAGACACACACACACTGTAAACACATAATATATAAAATAAAGAAGGTTTTGCCTATGATACTCGTGTAGGCTGATGGTCAGGCGCAGTAGCCAATGCTTGCAGCAAAGTGCTTGGCGTTGGTCGTGAAGAGGTGGGAAAGAAGGCTGGATCTAAGTAGAGCTTAGGCCGTCGAAGCTATGTGATGGGCGATGAACTGTGGTCGGAATGGCGTGGAGCAGGAGTGGCGAAGCAAGGCGACACGCAAGGCTATGGTGATGGTTTCAAGGCTGAGGCAGCTGTGGTTGGAGGTGGCAGAGGAGGCCAACAGTCGTGCAAATTGTAGGTGGTTAAGGGTCGGTCAGATGTTGTCAGGTGGTTGGCGTGGGTGATGTGGTGAGTCTGGTGCAAGGCTGTTGTTCGCATGGGGTGTGGTGCTTGCCTATTGGAGAAAAAGAAGAGGAGGGCTATGCGATGAGGGGTGGCCATGAGAGGGAGATGCGGGTTCGGTTCAAAGAAGCACAGGCGGGTCTGTTATGGTGGATGAGCACATGGGCTGTTGACGGTGGGATGGTGCTGAGTGTGAAGGTGGCGATGGGTTTGGTCATTGGCGCGGTCTGTAGGGTGGGCGAGCTGAAAAAGTGAGCATGTTGAAGGTAGCAGCAATTATACAAGTTTATATATATGACAACAATACTATATTATATAATATTAACTTTCAAAATTCAAAGAACAAATCCAGAGAGAAGAGCAAGGAAACGAATGAACCGGAGATAAAATGAAATAGCAAATATATATTTGAAACTAGGGAATAATGAAAGTCAGAGTATTGAAATTTAAAAATAAATAAAGCGGAAGGCTATTGATTAACACGTTAGATGGATGGAAGGGTGCAGGAAACCCAAAAGTCCAAATACTGAACCGATACGGCAAATCGTTTTGCTGATTTTGCTGTGTACCGAACACTGAAATACACAAATAGATATACCATGAAGATCGACATGGCGAGACGAACAGAATGGTACACAGATATGAGTGATATGACCTAACAATCAGAACTCGATTTTTCATTGTCCAAAATGCTGTTAAAATACGAAAATAAGATAAACGGAGCTAGAGCAGACCAAATTTGACGAAACGAAATATGACGTCTCACTTAGAAAATGATTTACATTTTTCTTATATAAAAATATTCAGATTTCAATATTATTTTGTTTTCATCGGTTTTAGCCGATTTAAATTGAAATAAAATTACACAACAAAATATACTTTTAAATGAAAATTTGTCATTTGCTGTGTTTGAATAGACACATACCAAATATTAAATCTTCATTGCTAAATTTTATTGTTATATTTTCAAGAAATATTCAGTTAATTACGTTATAAAAATAATTAAAATTTATGGGTCGTTACACGTAATCTAGAATGTATTATTTGAAAATTAAGTAACTTGATTAAATGACATATAAGTTCAACATTATCAATGGCTGTGAATTATCACAGAGGTGTATGTTCTAATAGAAATGTTGCAAAAATCTTTTAAATTAAAATGAGAATTGTATTACATTATTGTTTGTAATAGAGAACTACATATATATATATATATATATATATATATATATATATAGTGTACATAAATAAAACAATGTAAAATGTTATTGGGCTAATTGACTCGGCCCAAGTTTATGTACACTAAAACCCACAATCTCTTACATTACACAATGCTCTGGATACTTCGTTTATTCTAACTCCCCCTTTCAATTAGATCTAGGGTTTTCTTCTCCTCTCTCGTCTTTCCACCGCCATCTTCCACTTTGAGCTCCTGCTTTAATCTTGTGATTTTTTTGTAGAAAGCGGTTTTGTATGATTGTCTGCTCTTTGATACAAGGCTAGAATGTGATTTACGTTCAGTCTTCCACTCATAACTTTCTCACGAACAAAGTATAAATCGATTTCGATATGCTTTGTTAGTGAGTGCAAAACTGGATTGGAGAGAGTGAGAAAGAGCTGAGATTGTCACACCAGATAAGTGTTGTACGGGCCATGGAAAGATATTCTACTTCAGTACTGGAGCAAGATACTGTAGCTTGTTTTTTAGAGCTCCAAGAAATTGGGTTACTTCCCAGTTAAATACAATATCCTGATGTCGACCTCCCATTGTCAGGGTCGGTAGCCCAGTCTGCATCTGTGTAAGCTTGTATGTTTAATTCTTGTGTATTATTGAAGTGAAGTCCATGATTTAATGTCCCCCTCAGGTATCTTAAGATAAGTTTTACTGCTTTCCAGTGATCGCTGAGAGATTTATGCATAAACTGGCATATTTTATTTACACTAAAACTTAGATCCGGCCTTGTTATTATAATACATTGCATAGCACCAACGATACTTCTGTATTGTTTCTCATTTGTGATGGTTTCACCCTTGTTTCTTGAAAGACGTAGATTGCTGGTCATAGGGTAGGTAATGGTTTGGCCTGATCCATATATGCTCTTTCAGTATGTAAAGTACATATATCCTTGGACATAAGAATGATTAGGATTTTGATTTTTGTGCGACCTCTATACCAAGGAAGTAGCGTAGATTACCAAGTCTTTTATGGAGAAAGCTCCATCCAAATGCTTGATTGTCTGGTCCATAGTTTTATTGTCACTTCCAGTAATGATAATATCATCAACATATATCAGCATGTATGTAATCATGTCTTGTTTGCATCGGATGTACAAGGAATTATCTGATTTAGTAGGTACAAAACCTAGCTCTATTAGGGTTGACTTGAGTTTCTCATTCCAGACACGAGGAGCTTGCATCAATCCATAAATGGCCTTACGTAATTTGCATATTAACCTGCTGTTAACTTCATTTTTATATCCTTCTGGTTGTTCCATGAATACATCTTCTTCCAAATCCCCATTGAGGAATGCATTATTTACATCCAACTGCTAATTTTTCATTTTCTGTATAAAGCAATGGTTAAAATGATCCTTATTGTAGTTGGTTTCACCATTGGACAAAATGTTTCTTTGAAGTCAAAACCATATTATTGGTCGTACCTTTAGCCACAAGTCTTGCTTTACACTTTGATATGCTTCCATCTGGGTTTCTTTTGATTTTGTAAGTCCACTTGCATCCTATAACATTTTTATCTTCTGGTATTGATATAAGAATCCATGTTTTATTTCTAATAAGAGCACTATACTCTTCATTCATGGCTTGTCTCCAATCTAGTAATCATATGATGCCTTGTCCTTACAAGTGGTGATTCTTGAGTACTGTTGTTATCATCTGTATATTAAGACTTAGATCCAAAGGATTCTCTTTGATCTGAGTTGGTAATATTTTTTTGATTTGCATTGTTGAAGGTATTGGAGAGCTCATTTGAACCATGACCCGATCCAGCACTGGATACTGTGTGTTGTGGTCCTTGGCTTCTCTGCATGCCTTCCTCAGTTTGATTCGTTTTCCAATCAGATATCACAGGTATAGAAGGAATTGACATATTGCTTTTAATGTACACCTTCTTTGTGGTTTTGATTTTTTCATCTGCAAATGGAAAAATTCTTTCATTAAACACCACATGTCTTGATACAAATATCCTAACATCACTACTCGAACGCCTATATCCCTTCCGGTTATTCCCATATCCTAAAAAGGTGCAAGGGCAGACCTAAGACTTAATTTGTGATTGTTGTACGGTCTAAGACATGGGAAACATAAGTATCCAAATGTCTTAAGACTTTAATAGCCTGGTTTAGCCCCAAATAACACCTTAATTGCATTCATGTGTTTGAGTACTTTGGTAGGAAGTCTATGAATTAGATAGACAATAGTGTTAAGAGCTTCTGGCCAAAATTTCATAGGTACAAAGGCTTGTGCTAGTAGAGTTAGCCATGTCTCTACTATGTGCCTATGTTTTTTTCTATAAACCCATTTCTCTATGAAGTATACGAACATGTAGTTTTTGTGAACAATTCTCTTTTTAGAAAATATTCTTTTAATGATTTGTACTCCCCACCTCCATCAGTTTGCATAATTTTGAGTTCACTGTTTACATGCTTCTCAGCTTGTGTTATGAACTGATTAATGCCTTACATGCATCTGATTTTGATTTCAAAAAATAAATCCAGATATATCTAGAATAAGCATCAACAAAGGATAAATAGTACCTGAATCCATAATCAGGGCTTATTGGTGCTGGCCCTCATAGATCTGTAGCCACTAGTTCTAGTGGTTTGCTAATAATAATGGTTGAATCTGTAAATGGTAACTTGTGGCTTTTTCCTAATTGACACTAAGTACACACATATGGTAAAGATACATCAAGAGAAATGTTAGTATCCTTAAGTACTCATTTTACAACATTTACACTAAGATGCCCCAGTTTACAGTGCCGTAAATCAAATATTTCTTTGCCATTTTAGCATATGATTCAGAACTGTTACACCACATATTTCTAGCTTTCCTCTTTCTTATGTTTTCAAAGTTGAATTTGTATAACCCCTTGTCCAGTTTACCCTGTAGTAATATTTCTTGATTTAGTAAGTCTTCCACTACGCAGAATTTTGGGTGAAACTCAAAATACACATTGTTGTCATTAGTAATTGAGACACACTCATTAAGTTCTTATTATTTTAAGGTACTCTAAATAGATTATTGAGATAAATGTGTCTTTTATCTTGAATGCTGCTAGTTCCAACATATGTGATGTTTATAGCTTCACCATTTTCCATATGTATAGAATGCATACCTATATATTCTTTATTGCCAAGTTGATTCTGAAGGTTATTTGTGAGATGATTGGTGACACCTAAATCTGTATATCATTCTTCACTTGCAATGTCTTTTGCCGTAGTAAATCTTTATAAATTTAATTACTGCATTCTTGAACTTTCAGTTTGATTATTTTGTCTTTGATCCGTATGGGCAGTATTTGCACTAGAACTTTAGTTTCTTTGACTCCCTTGATTTTGTTGACTAGGGTAGTATTCAGTCTAAAGTAACACTGCCTTGCTATGTGTCCAGGTTTTTCACATATTTGACACTTTGTTTTATTAGTGTTTCATCTATTACTCCCGCTCTTCCTCTCCGAGTAGCACCAACCCATTGATTATATGATTCTTGCCTGATATTTTGATTGTCTCATCTCCTTCCTTGGTTCTTGTTTTTAGAATTTGAGGCATGGTTGACCGATGATTCTGTGTTGCTTTCTTTTCTCTGCTCTATTCTGCCTTCATGTGATAATAAGGTTGAGTGGACATACTACATACTGGAGTCTGGGTAGGTTCTGTAGTGATGAAATAATGGTCACTGCTGATTTATATTCTATATCTAGGTCATTCAATATAGTAAGAATTTGCTCTGTTTCAGACACTGTATGACCAGAATTATCAAGAAGGTCACAATAAGACTTCACCTTGGTCAAATACACCCTCATTGACATGTTTTCTTTTTTTAAATTCTGTGATTGTTGCTTGTAATGCATAATTCTTGCCGTGATTATGTGTTGAATATCTGTTGTATTGTAGTCCATATTTCATATGATATCTTGCATCCAACAATTAGTGATAACAATCCAGAACTGATGGATGACAATAAACAAGCCGCAATTAAACTGTATTGTCTTTGATGATTAACAAATTCCTTGTTGATAACTCGCTCTCCTTTACTATGGTGATCATTCTTGCGGGGGTAATAGCAGTTCCATACAGCAATTCTTCTGACCCATTACCTTTTATACTCGTTTCAACTTGGTACTTCCATAACATGAAATTGTTTTCATCTAATAGAGTGGTTATTAAGTGGTTCTTTGGCTTGATAATACTGCATGAATTACTCCCTGAAACAGATGGTTATTAATTCTTGAGTCCACTCGATGCAGTGGATGAAACTTCACCATCTCCAGCTTTGATGAAGTAACAGAGTATGATGTTGCGGATCTTGATATAAATCTTTCACTGTGCAGTCAGACTTTGCAGATCTTGATGCAAGTTTCTTGGCGGGGCACTTTGAAGGAAGTTCTTGATGATAATCAAGAAAGATAGGCTGAACTGTGTGTCCTCAAACAATGAGAATACCGATTTTCTGAGAGCAACCGAAGGGGGTGAATGACGAAAATACTCTAACACTCTTTTCTAGATGGCTCAACAATGATGAAAATATGTTTTATGATGAGTGCTGGTAAATGATCGACAAAAGATTACTGTTGTTTGACAATTTTTGAGCTCTGATACCATAATAAAAATGTTGCAAAAATCTTTTATATTGAAATGAGAATTGTATTACATTGTTGTTTGTAATAGAATTCTCTATTCATTTATATATACGCGCAGTGTACATACACAAAGCGGTGTAAATTGCTATTGGGCTAATTGACTGGGCCCAAGTCTATGCATACTGAAACCCGCAATCTTTTATATTACGCAATGCCCTGGATACTTCGTTTATTTTAACTTGTTCAAGCAAGGTACATGCTTAACGATTTTCTACAACAACAATCTAAGTATAATCAGTAATTGGAAATTTTCCCAACGTCTTCAGGCATAAGATCATCAATGAACTATTTATACATGTATTTTGAATTCTTACTTAGTCTGTACAAAAAAAATGAATAAACTAAGAATTAAGTGGAATATCTTCAACATATTGCAAGCAACTTTATACAGTAAAACCTTCTTAAACTCCTCAAACATGAAAAGAATTAGATGACCAAAATATTCATTTTGAGATTACTTTATTTGCAAATATGCAGTACGTGATACATGGAAGAATATTTATTATTCGTTTTAAATTATTATGTATACAGCAATTAGAAATGAAAGCATTGTTACGGTTGTCAGTTTAATATTAAAAACCAAGTCAAACAACATAATAGCGATGTAGTGTTTTAGTTATTCATTCATAATGCAATCAACAAATTACCACGGAAGGGTAGTTACGTATTACTATTAGATAATTATTCAAAGTGGTAGATTCTGATTGATTAATTTTTCAATAACAACATATAAGAAGTTTGGGCATAAGTTATAGATACGGTGAAAAAAAAAAGAAATTTGGAATGTATGCGCCTATTTGTATGACAGAACTCACTACTCAGTGCTTGACATTCAAGGAATTCGAGCGGATGGATGAGATTAGATTAGCAAATTCAGTCCTGATCGTGTTATTACAGTCGAGCAAAAGTCAGCAGTACAGAATGCTGCCAGCTTAACAATCCGTCATCAAGCCATTGGTCCATTAAGTCATTCAAAGCACCTTAGCATTCAGTTAACTGATTATGCAACGTCACTTTCGGTACCTTCTTTTGACATTTATCGGGTTGCTTGTTGTTGGTAAAATCGTTGCTTGTTGCAGCTTCTTCAACATCCTTTTATTGGTATTAACTGTGGACACTTTAGATTGTGTTACAGCAGCATTTTCATCATCTATACTATTATATTATCAGTGAGTTCATAATTAAGTCCCTTTGGATTTTCACTTTTCTGCTCTGTACTCTATCTCCTGCGTTCTTTCCACTGTCGAATCGCTCCAGATCTATGCCCTTTCTTCACCGTCATCATTGAATCGCATCAATATGAAGTGTCATGTCATCGTTACTAGGCTGGTTCAAAACTTTTAGCCCTCTTCTGATTGCCATCTACAGGTATCGTAAATTGGCGGTTTTTTCTTTTGCATCTTCGTATCAGTAACCCGGAGTATGTTAAGTTAATGAGTTGGTAATTTTATTTTTTACAACTTGACTCATTACATAGGCTTTGATATGTCATGGTAAATAACTTTATTTTTGCAAAAATAATTTAATTCGGTTAATGGTTTTCATTTTCCTATGATAGTTTACTCAATTGCTTAGTCTTTAACAGAAGTAATTGGTTAATTTAGTGCAAATCTATGATTTTAGATAAACATATCAGTTGCGTTTAAGTTAGAACTGACTTTTGTATGTGTCACTTTGTACCAAATTATTTTCTTTCCAATCTTTGTTTTGCAGGAGCATAATTTTTATTTTATTTTTAATACTAGACTATACAAAGTGGTGACCATGGAGCTTTTCAGAATAAGAAGGAAAATGGACCCAAGTTGGACATGCGTACTGTTAAATAATTTACAAGAGTTCATGTAACTTTGATCCCAAACTTTATCAGGTGGGTATGATACATTTTGTGTAGGTTTGTGATTTTTGTCTCAATGTCTTCGTTTTATGTCAAAAGGGTTGCTTGATCCTTGTGATTAAATTACATTGCATCTGATTGTAATCAGTCAAGACAAGGTCAATCTCATAGTTAACAGCCACAGGTTTGTCCATTAGGCGATTCCATAAGTTTTTGGTAGTAGTTATGCTGGTATGTGGAAGTACAATATATAGCCAAAATGAAAGTGGCTGCTAGCTCCATCATTTTTTGATATCCCACCTTCCCTCTGCAGGTTCTCCTACTATTACTGAAGCTTTAGTTTAACTGACAAAGAATATAGATTCCAGAACAAGGGATGCTAAAGTTCTCTAACATACTATTGCAACATAAGTAGTAAATAATTGATCCTTAATCACTATATATAACCATTTTGATTTAGTGGACATGAAATATTATTGCCAGATTTATTCAACATGAAATATTATTACGATCAGTTCATACTTCCTTTTGTTAATTAAGAAGTTATCGAAGATTCACTGACAAAGTTTTATGTCCAATTTGTGTGCACAGTCTTGATATAGCAATCAAAGGACTATGCTTTGAGTCTTGGTTCTCTTCCTTTCCAATGAAAAACGTTATGTTACATGTCATACTTTTTATTATATAAATCACCTAATTTTGCAATATTGCTCAATAAACGATGAAACTATTGGTGAAATCATTTATATATCTATGCACAATCATCAAGCCTTTGAAATTTGATGACAAATTCTATGAATGATTCAAGGTAATTTATAAATAGAGTTTGAAAGAATCGAAAGTAATTGTTTTTATTGAATTGATGATACAGAAAGAAAAATTAATTTACAACTGTTGTATTACATTTGGTATTTATAAAAGAGATATTGGGCTGAAAACATAAAAAGCCCAGATATGCTATTGCACTGGAATATTGGGTCGGTATGCTCTCCTTAGCATAAGTGACCGTATGCAGTGTATATTCTTTCATTTGCCCCCTCAAACCCTACAGCAGTTAGGGTTTGCGAGAGATTGAATAACGGCGCCGCCAACTCGAGAGTTTTACAAAATTCTTCATCGGAAGGCGATGCTCAATCTGAAAATTCTTTCTGCTTCTCCCTCTGAGATGCTGAGAAACTCTGAGAGCCTTTGATTGGCGAAATTATTGAGATGCTGAAGATGCAGTCACAGATAACTAGCAGATAAGTTACTGAAGTCTTTGTTCACTTGATTTTCTGGAGATATAACTTCGGATGGTAACAAATTCTGATGAAAATCATTGATTGAGCCAAGATCATGATGGAAGTGGCCGTGGGCTGAAAAGTCTTCAAGAGTTTATCAGATCTGGTGAGTTACCTTTTCTATCACCCTTGATACTTCCCTTCTTTCTGAGATACTGACTTCAGTTTTTTTGTTTGTTATGCGAGGTGATGATCTGATGAACCTCTGAGAAAGCTGAAGTTTTAATCTTTACTTTCTGTTTGGAGGCAGAAAGTAAAGTTTTGATCTTTGGTCCAGATCATGACTTTACAGCTGGTGTTCATTGTTAGTGGTACTAACTTTGAGCTTTTGCTTGAAGAAGAGAAAGTTTTTCTTGAATAATGGCTTTGTCAGAATGTCGGCAATTTGGTAAGGTGCAGGTATATGGCTTACATTTAATCTATTGCTGGTGACTTGTTCTCTAACAAAATAAAGGTCAATCTCCATATGCTTGGTTCTGCTGTGTAGAACTGGATTAGCACTAAGTTGAACTGTGCTAAGATTATCACACCAAATTGTAGGCTTGCTGTCAGTTTTGATTTTAAGTTCACTCAAAAGTGATTTTATCCATAGTAATTCTGCTGTGGCATTTGCTACACTTCTGTACTCTGCTTCAGTACTAGACCTAGAGACAGTTGGTTGCTTCTTTGAACACCATGATATAGGATTTGTGCCTAGAAATATACAGTATCCTGTTGTAGATCTTCTATCATCAGGATCTGTTGCCCAATCTGCATCTGCATAACCATTGATGTTCAAGTTTTTGCATGATTCCAAGATCAATCCATGTTTTAGTGTGCCCTTTAAGTATCTTAGAATTCTTTTTACTGCTTTCCAGTGCTCATCCAGTGGATTTTGCATGAATTGACTAACTTTATTTACACTATAAGAAATTTCAGGTCTAGTAATTGTTGCATATTGTAATGCTCCAACAATGCTTCTGTAGTGTGTATTATTCTGTATTGCCTCTCCTTTATTTCTGGATAGATGTAAATTGCTTGCCATGGGTGTAGATAGAGCATTTGCCTTGTCCATTTTAGCCTTGACAAGGATCTCTGATATATATTTCTGCTGACTTAGTTGAATCATTGATGTATACATTCGTTTGACTTCTATTCCCAGGAAATAATTCAAGCACCCTAGATCTTTGATTGAGAATTCTTTATCAAGATATTCAGTGAGTCTGTTGATCTCTGCCTCACTGTTGCCTGTCGCAATAAAATCATCAACATATATTAATACATATGTAATTTCGAGTTTACTGAATTTTGCAAATAAAGAATTGTCAGATTTGGTTGATGGATAGCCAAGATTAATCAGTGTTGACTTTAGTTTATCAAACCAAACTCTGGGTGCCTGCTTGAGTCCATAAATTGCTTTGTTTAGCTTGCACACAAGTTTTTCGTTGCCTTTCTGTTTGAATCCCTGTGGTTGCTCCATGTATACTTCTTCCTGCAAAATACCATTCAAAAAGGCATTATTTACATCCAGTTGCTTGATAGTCCAGTCTGTACTTAAGGCAATTGTAAATACTATTCTAATAGTAGAAGGTTTCACAACAGATGAGAAAGTTTCATTGAAGTCAAAACCATTTTGTTGTGAATAACCTTTTGCTACTAGCCTTGCCTTATACTTAGAAACTGAACCATCAGGATTCTTTTTAATTTTGTATGTCCATTTACATCCAACAATATTTTTGTTGGATGGTAGAGTGACCAGAGTCCCGGTCTTATTACGAATCAGTGCATTATATTCTTCCTGCATTGCAGTTTTCCATTTTTCATCTTGCACTGCTTCGAAGTAAGTATCTGGTTCCCTGTTTTCAGTGATAGTATTATAAGCTTTTGGCTTGAAAATTCCACTTTTAGCTCTTGTTATCATATGGTGACCAGTTGTTGCAGGTTGTTGATCATTGCTTTCAACTGCAGCTTCATTGTTATTAGATGATTGTAAATCATCTAATGATTGATGACTGCCTGATTGGATGTCAGAATCATGCTGTGCATCTTGAATTTGAACCTCAGACTCCAACTTCTCATGACCTGGATCAACTCTGATCACTGTGTGTTGTGAGCCATTACTACCCTCAACAGGGATAGTGAATTCAGTATCCTGTCTTGCTCTTGTATGAGATTGATTATCAATCTCTGAGTATTCTGGTAACTCAGGTATATATACTCTTGGATTGTAAATTTTTTGTGATGTTTTTACATCTGTTTTACTAAAAGGAAAAAACATTTTCATTGAACACCACATGTCTTGATATAAAGATTTTTCCTTTGTTATCTAGGCATTTGTACCCCTTTTTGTTTGTGGCATACCCTAGAAATGTACATGGTGATGATCTGAAGCTTAACTTATGTTTGTTGTATGGTCTTAAATAAGGAAAGCATAGACAACCAAAAACTTTTAAAGCTTGATAATCTGGTTTAAGTCCCTGTAACTTCTCTATAGGACTTTTAAAACCTATAGCCTTAGTAGGCAGTCTGTTGATTAAGTACACTGTTGTAGAAAAAGCATCAGGACAAAATTTTAATTGTAGAGATGCCTAAGCAAGTAAGGTTAGACCAGTCTCAACTATTTGTCTATGTTTTCTTTCAACAAGACCGTTTTGCTCAGAAGTATAAGGACATGTTGTTCTGTGAATTATTCCCTTTTTTGAAAAGAATTCTTTTAGAGGGTGAAACTCTGTTCCACCGTCTGTTTGTATAATTTTTACATTGCAACCTAGTTGATTTTCCACTTGAACTGTAAATTGTTGCACTGCTTTGTAAGTTTCAGATTTTGATTTCAGAAAATAGATCCATACATATCTAGTGTAAGCATCAACAAATGAAATATAGTATTTGTACCCATAATCAGTGTTGATTGGTGTTGGTCCCCATAAATCTATAGCAATTAATTCTAGGGGTTTACTATATTCAGTTTGTGAGTCTGGAAATGCAAGTTTGTGGCTCTTTCCCAGTTGACAGTGTGTACAAACATATGGTAGAGGGATTTTTTCAAAAGAAATAGCATTGTTGTTCAACACATGTTTAACAATGTTTACATTTGGATGACCAAGTTTATAATGCCACATATCAAAAATCTTACAGTCATCTTTACATTTGATTTCAGAAATATTACAACATTTACCCTTAAATCCAGGGTTTCTTGACTTAGCTACATCAAATTTGTACAGTCCTCTAAATTCTCTACCCTGCAATAGAATTTCTCTTGTTAGAATATCTTTAACTAGACAATATTGTGGATAAAACTCAAAAAACGCATTATTATCTTTGGCAAACTGGGATACGCTTAATAAAATTTTCCTTATCAAAGGTACTCTTAAAAGATTATTGAGATAGAGTTGTTTTTTGCCAATAAGACTTGCATTTCCAGTGTGTGTGATTTTAATGGATTTACCATCCCCCATATGCATAGTATGTGTACCTTTGTATTCTTTGCTTCCCAAGTTTAGTTTGCTCAGATCATTCGTCACATGATTCATAGCCTCTGAATCTGGATACCAGGATTCATCATGTATATCTTCTAATTTTGCTATGTCACAGTCTGTGTTTTCTGATTGACTCCTATGATTTGATTGAGTGTTGATCATGTTAGCATTTGGTTGATAGTTCTTTGCATTACTTTGTTGTTATGGGACATAATTGCTATCATATCTGAAGTAGCATCTGCTTGCTATGTGTCCATACTTTTCACGTATCTGACATCGAATTCTGCTGTTGTTGTTGTTCTGTCTACCACCTCTGCCTCTTGCTCTATTTGTCAGACCACCTCTTTGATTGTTAAATTGATTTCTGTTGTTGCTGTTCTTTCCCTGATTTCTGTTTCTACTATTACTGATGAAGTTGGCTGTGAAATCTGAACTGGTAGTTTTCTTTTGTTCAATTCTACCTTCATGAGAAAGAAGGGTAGCATGAACATACTGAATTGTGGGAGTTGTTTCTTTAGAGGAAATTACTACTACAACTACTTCATACTCCTCATCCAGACCGTTTAAAATAGACAATATTTGTTCATAGTCAGAGATTTTGTGTTCTGCTGAGGCCAGTTGATCACATAGCATTTTGATTTTGGACAAATAATCTCTCATTGGAAGAGTATCTTTCTTTAAGTTTTGCAACTGTCTTTTATAGAACATGACCTTTGCTGCAGATTGGGTATTAAACGCTTGTTCAATTGTAGACCAGATTTCATTTGCAGACTTGCAACCAATTAGTTGAGGTAAAAGATTAGAACTGATTGTAGAAAGTAACCAAGAACTTACTAGACTATCTTGTCTTTGATGTGATATGAAATCTTGATTTCTGATTAGTTTCCCATCTTTATCTGTTATGAATTTGGGTGGTGTGATCAATGTTCCATGAACATAGTCCTCCAAGCCATACCCCTTAATTGCTGTTTCAATCTGAAATTTTCAGAGTAAAAAGTTTGATTCATCCAGTTGTACATTGATGATTTGACTTTGTGGTTTAATCAATGTCTTAATCAAATCTTGTGTTACAGATCTCTGGGAAGTTGAATCTGAATTCCTTGCTATAGATGATTCCTCATCTGCCATTGAACAAAAACTGTGTAAAGCGGATGTCTTCTTGAATCTGCAGTGTGATGATCTTGAAATCAAGAAGACTGTGGGAAAAAGAGATATGAAAACACTGATGCAGCCGGAAGAGAACTGGATGATGAAGAGACTTCTGACAGTTGCTTCTGGCGTGGCACATATCAGAATCAGGTCAGACAAACTTTACTGTATCAGATGATGAAATTGGTAAGGATCTTGATATCAGCACAGGTACGACCGAACTTTACAGAATCAGATGATGAGAATCTTGATTCTCTGATGATCTTGGGAACGCGGCCTGATCTCTATGATGATATCAACTCTGAGAGATCAATGGCAAGATGCTTCCCTCCTTACTGCTGTTAAGCAATTTGATTCCTTGTATTACTAGCTGCTGTTAAGCAATTTGATGCCAATGGCTCTGATACCAAAATAGAGTTTGAAAGAATTGAAAGTAATTGTCTTTATTGAATTGATGATACAGAAAGAAAAATTAATTTACAACTGTTGTATTACATTTGGTATTTATAAAAGAGATATTGGGCTGAAAACATAAAAAGCCCAGATATGCTATTGCACTGGAATATTGGGTCGGTATGCTCTCCTTAGCATAAGTGACCGTGTGCAGTGTATATTCTTTCATTTTTATAAATAATATTAAATTACTTGCTCTTATCTTTTTGTATTTCCCAAATTTGTAATGAATTTTCAGTAGTTGCATTCTCAAATTCATATAACTGACCAAATATCTTTAGATTATAATGAATTTTCAGTATTTGCATTTTCAAATTAAAATAATTAAACAGATTACTTTAGATCTTCTCTAACAATGCATTCTAGAACAATTGGTCTGATCTATGCAGTATTTGTTCTATCTTATTTCAGCCTTCTTAATTTATATTTGTATACCATTTAGGTTTCTCTAACAATTCACTCTGTCTCTTAAATTTGATTTCGCATCCCATGATCGGTTCAATAGCATTTGCTTCACATTATACAACACAACGAATTTTGAACCGAAGTCATAATTTATGTTATGAATATAATTTTTACCGAGGACTCATGAAGTTCAACTCTAATTCCTCTAAAAAGCGGTTCATCATTTGATTTCTTCTCATGTTCTCATTAGTTATCAAAGATGTAGAAATTAGTTCTTTATCTATATACTTCTAAATGTGAGTATGATCTAAGCCTGAATTTGAATTTTCTTTTGAAGCGCATCTAAGGGAGTGATTCTTGAAGAATGCACTTAAGGTTGATGCATTTGTGGAGATACCAAGGATGGATGGCTCTTGGTTTTGATGCTGTTGGTATAAACTTCTTACTGAAGAGCAAGAATTTTCTACTTTTTAAGAGGATGGAATGTTCTTAGATTTTGGTAATTATTTAATATACGTGGTTTTATTCTTTTGGACCTTTTTCTAAATATTTGGTAATACAATTATACCTAAATATTCTTTTGGTAGTCTGTTTATATACATGTACTGATTGACGTTATGTCTTTTGCTTTGGACAACTTTGCAGTAATATATAATCAACTGCAATGTTTAGAAAGAAACAACAAGATTAGATTCTGAAAATATTCTTCCTATAACTTGAACTTTATGATTTAATATCACCACATTTTATTTTTGGCGAAACATTATGCACCTTATTCAACATGATAGCCATACTGATTTTAGTAGCAAAGTACGGAAATTTAGGAAGACTTGTACTAGGTGAATTTGCTACTATAAATGTGCAGAAATGAACTAGGTCCTACTGCACTACAACGTGTGGAATTGTTCTTACATTTTTAGTAAAATTGTCAAACTAAATGTACTAATAAAATATGATTTGCTATTCTCATGATAAATTCAGACTTAAAGTCATAACCAAATATGGTGTTTTGGTCTATGATAATGGTATTGATTACAGATATGAAAACGACTACCTTGCTTAATATATTTGTAAACAAAAAATGAATACACTAAGTTTATCGATATCATTGGATAAATGCTCATTGTTATAGTGAATGGTAAATTGCGATAAATAATGGTAAATTTATTATATTGGACAAAGGCATTAAGAGTATATTCTTTAGGTTATTTTGCTGATGGTAAAACAATCTTCTTACAAAATTTATATAATGTTTGCTTTATTTTTATTGACCTTGCATGATATTTGGAGTAATATCTGATCTAGTTATCCAAAAAGTAATGTGGATCGACTTAAAGTTAACGTATATCAACAATTCTAACGTGTCCGCTTGGACCATAAATATTGTTTTGTATTTTTTTATTTTAATGTGATAACAAAAAGTGAACATACATAACACAGTGTTATTCAACGTGAGCATTCTTTAATTAGCAATATGTCGAGAGTTGTATAAAAAAGAAAAATAAGCAAAGTACTTATATCAATGGTGCTTTAATGTTCAAATTCGGGTTGTGTAACAAAGCAAATAAGCAATATGCTTATATCAAAGTTGTCTGGATTTTGATATGCATGTTATCATCATTATACATGTAACTAAAAATTTTATATCAAAATTATATAGTTCATGTTATATGTTTTCCTATTATATAGAGTATCCTAATGTTTTTTGAAAAGATGTTAGTTATTTTTAATAACTGATTGGTCAAATTATAAACTATCATATAATGTCTAAAATTAATTATCATTATCATACAAACAATGCACTGCTAAATACTCACTATAGTTAATTCAGTGAGTTTTAATTATGATTATCACAATCAAATATACATCTATGCATTCGTTATCCTTGCACATTGATGCAACACTATCGTTCAACAATGTTTTTTCATTACTAATATATTAAAATTCTTATACATTTGGATATGGCCTATGCAACTGCAGTATTTTTGCTATGCCCGTATACGAAGCGTGGGTTTACACTAGTCTTTAAATAAAAGTAAGAAGCCATTAAAAAAGAAAGCAGACATTTTATTCATTCCTGAAATTTGTAATCTATTTCCATCACATAAGCTCCTTTATAAAAAGGTTTTGAAGTTTAGAATTGAACTTATCTCATGGTGTGGGGCTAAACAAAATATAACAAACATTGTATAACGTATTCACTTTTTACAATTTACATATGTTATAACACTCCCCCTTAAATATGCGTCTTCAAAATCTTAGATGATCATATGATAGCTTGAAATTGTCTATTTTGAAACGTGTATGATGACTGCTTCCCCTCATTATTATCCTACTTTCATATATCCATTTAATTGCTACGAATATTGTCATTTGTCTCATTAAAAAATTTCTGTTAGAAAAACCCAATGGAAAAAAACCTCGAACGAGGAAAAGAGTGCAACTTGTAAACGTAAAAGTATTGCTATTTCATTTCTCGAAAACTTCTTTGAAATTATTTCAAAATTCTAGGATTTAGATTCAAAAATTCTTTTTAAACGTAACTCTTAAACTAAATTTATACAAAATTCCCTTTATATAAATATCATTTTATATTATGATAATTCTTCTTTACTGTAATTAAATTTTCTCAAATGTTTATTATCTAAATGATTTATCTTACCATTTAGACTATATTGACAACTTTTTAAAGTTTAGTTCTTAACCCATCATTATTTAAAAGGTGAAATTCCAAGCCAACATTTTTCTCCTGACTTCTTATAGTCAAATTGCAAAAATTAATTCACAGAAGATTTATTTTAAATCGAAGCAATAAATGCTCCTAAATAAACCGAGCACCATTCAGCAATCAACAAACGACAATTAACGCTTCTTATTAAATTAAGCATACCCGAACAAACAATGGTGATAATAAATACATAATATCACATTTAAATCAACACACTATATAACTATATAGAGTTTAAAAATCATTCCTTTATATATATGAAATATAATCCTAGGCAAAATATTTAATTTATCAAATTTTCAAAATATCAATACTACGTCCGTTGGCCATGGTCAAGTGTTTAGAATCTCTGTCGATACCGTGGCATCCACTTCTCGACCTGAATTCATAAAAATTCAATAGATCAATTAACATAATATGTTTTTTAAATATTAACAAATACGCTCTCGTATATATATTACTCTCAAACTCATTCTAGAATTTCACTTACCCTATCTCTAATGAGTCAAACCATACCAAAGCCAAGGTTCTCGCTTAACCTCGTGCTCTGATACCTCTTTGTAACGACCTGCCATTTTGGCTATCGAAAGTCGACACCAAACACTACCACTATGTTCAAATATCGTTAATCCAATCGACAAAGGGCAGATTGTTAGGGTAAATAAAAAAAAAGAATAGAGAACAGAGAAAAATAGAATCTCGTAATGGAATCGACAACATAAAATATAACAAGAACAGTAGAAACTATCACTCCAAACATACAGAGTATATCAGAGTTAAAAATAAATCTTATTAGCTGGATAGTTATAAAATCCTGACCTTACAAATGCCGATAGGTATACTATATAATACAGCAGAAAATAAAATAATACGATGGGTGAATCTTCGGCTCCTTCCAAGAATCCCATAACACAAAAGCCAATCTGGAAAAATACTCAGTCTGACCCGAGCATTGTAAATAAATAACACTCGGTTCAGTATGGAAATACCAGCGTGAGGTAACTTAAATAAGGAGAAACATATATAAAAATTCTATGAGACCATGCCGCTAACGCGGAACGGATTTTTACCTCACAAGAGTAACATCCATACAGGCAAGAATAGAAATGAATATCAGGAAACAAAACCGAATATGATTGAGCATAAACAATAGTAACCAAACTTGAAGAATGGAAATAAACCGAGTAAAATCCAAACTGGACAGAATGGATAGAACCAGGAAAACAATCCGCTTGATAGAATGTTCTAAATAAGGTAACATTCCAAACTTGATAGAATGGGCTAAATAAGTAACAGTCCAAACTCGATAGAATGAGCTAAATAAAGTAACAGTCCAAACTCGATAGAATTGACTAAACAAACACTTAAATTCCATGCTGAGGAGTTGGCTCTACTCGTGACAAGTTAAAGTCAAAACATATTCCGGGTTTTCAAATCAAATAAGGAAAGGAAATTTTCTAACAAATAACTAGGAGGATGCACCTCCTTCATCGAAGGTATACCTCTAGAAATATATTTGAGAACTCCGATGACTCTCGAAAATCTCCAAGCCGGACCCCACCAACTGTTACCGAGAATCGGAGTACTTCACATCTCAATGTGCAACACCGAATCCAATCTAGAGTGGATGTGAAGATACCCTAATGGGAGCAATCCCACATAGCTCGGCCCCCACTCGCTCTTTGGTTTTAGTCCTTTTCGAAAAAGGATAACAAAACTCAAATAAGCAACACATCATATTAGAGTGATGAAATAAAATGGCTGAAGAAACTGATAGCTGAGATACCAACTATTGAGGACATAGAACGATCGTAAATGGAAATTAAGTCTTATATATTTATCACCACTCATAGAATTCAAACTTGCTAATACCGGACAAGTCAAGGTAATGTTATCTCAAAGTCATGTCACACGATTATTCTTAACTTTCGAAATATCAAGAAGTCTACTTCTTCAATGCTTACTGCTTATTATACAAATAAATCGTTTCCATATAAGTGATTCACTTTACAAAAATAATTCATTTCCATAAAGGAATCAAACCATTTCTTTTTAAAAATGAACTGAACTTTTTGGCTTGATTTCCATATTGGTAAAACACTTTTAGAATTAGTTTCAGATTATTAAAACGTTAAGAGAATAATTTTTCCAAGTGCTCGACCCTGTATTTCTAAACCAACATCAGGCCGAACACCAAGAAGATTATCCAACTTATCATCCCAATAATCGAGTTCCAATTCCATTTTATACTTTAAAAACAAGATTAATTATCCTAAAAGATAGCTAATTACATTTAAATAAATAATTCATTATCTATAATAAAATAGATAATTATTTCCAAACACTTTTATAACATTGGTAAATTAACCTTATAATCTTTGTTAAATCGATCTATTAGCTTTAAATCGGTTTATTAAAGCAATTTTTATTATACTAGTTAACTTACTTTAATCACCTTTATTAAATCAATTAACTAATTTTTTTTATTAAATTAAAATTACATTGATTAAATGAATAAACATCATTAATTAAAATGATAAGTAATTCTAAATTTCATAGATTAAAACAATCGATCAAGTTCAAAAAAATCATAAATTAATTGGATTAATTAAATTCAAAATACATTAGCCAAACCGACAAATTAAAACATCATTTGTTAAAATGATTTATTTAATTATAAAACAGCATTAATTAAAATGATTTAAGTAAATTCCAAAAATCATTAGTTAAAACAATTAATCAAATTTAAAAACAATCATTAATTAGAATGATTAATTAAATTCAAAAACCATTATTTAAAACGATTTATTAATTTTAAATATCATTAATTAAAATGATTATTAATTTCAATTATCATTAATTGAAATATTAAATTAAGTTCAGTAAATTAATTAAACTCCATTGTCATTAATTAATTAATTAAATAATTAATTAAAATCAAATAATCATTAGTTAAAATGATTAATCAAGTATAAAACATCATTAGCAAAAATGATTAATTCAATCTAAGTATAAACCAATTTTAATCATTATTTGTTAAATTGGTTAATTAATCTTAAATTAATTAATTTAAAAGATTAATTAATTTAAATTATCATTAATAAAAATGATTAATAAATTTTCAATACTCTTTTTTAGCAGAAATACAAGCTCAAGTTCATACGACAGGGTTCTGCGTTGAAATTTAATAAATGAATATATAGTGAAAATCGTTATAACGACATTTAAACCATAAAAAGGAATATCAGTAATTAATTTCAATAAGCCATCAATAACAGCCTATGGGTGTAGATAAAATAATTTATGGCCGAGAAACCGCCTTTGGGTCTCTTTATAGATTTTTCTTATAAAAAATGGTTATGGATAATAAATAGATGATCATATGTGTTTATAACGATCAATTTAATAAGCAATCCATTTTCCGAACAGAAATTCAACAAAACAAGCAATCAAACAATTTAACTAACACTCAAACGATCAGTAAACATTTATAACATCATTAATATGATATAATAAAATTTTATGTGAGTTAAACTCACATTAATTTCCGTTTCTGCCAAATTGCGCCAATTTCAGACTAAAACCGAATAGACGTTCGATTTTAGCTTAAATTTTTACTTGCTTCAAATCTAACCAAACCAATTCCATCGCGAAGCTCTCAATGACAGAAGTCCAAAGTAACAAATAACGTTCGAATCCAACCTCGTATGAAGGAGATACGAATTTTATAAGTTATTGATATTTTAAAATTAAAATTAAAATAATTTAAACATATTTACCCCTCCTCCCATCATCTTCTTCCCCGGTCCAAAACCCAAACGAGCATAGGTAAACCCATCAACAATGTGCATGAAATCCACTGACGCAGCAAAATACTCAACCATTCTCCAATCTGACTTCGCTATCGCGTTGCTCTACACGAACGCAACTCGTCCATGACCTCAACGATAACCCCAAAGCACCCACGTGAATCGCAACATGACACCTACTCACGTCTATGCCAACAGGTCGCTCAAACCTAGCTGGCACCGAACCACCTAAAATTTCATGCCAAGGCGATAAATTTATTGCCGAATCCAAATCCGAGGTCCGATTATCGAATTGATGACCATAATTGCCAAAAAAGCTAACCCTAGTTGGTCTGTCAAAACGACCATCGCCCAGGCCATGATCGAGCACTACCTAATGAATGCCGGAGCGAGCCAAAACAAGAATTTCAAGACTTGTTTCATAATTTTTTATTTAGTATATCATTATATTTTGATTTCATTTGTTTTTAAATTAAACAAGAAGAAGTATTTTTTAATATATGTTACAGGCATTGTTTTATAGGGGAAAGAGCATGATTGAGTAGGTGAGGGGTATGGGTGTGCGGGCTATGAGATGATGGGTGTGTCTACATAAATATTATTTTAATTTTAAATTATTTAGCAAAATATACTCGAAAACATCAACTCCAAACGAGACATGCCGCCTGACATTTCTAATGTTTTACCCTTATTTCGAACGCAATCGAACTTGTTTTGAGACCTAATTCGATCGTATGCAGAAGATAGGTTTTTGGACCTAGTTATTATATTAAATTTTCGATATTATTTTCAACGCGTTTCGATCTCCCACGGCCAAACAGTTCATCCAATCGTCGTGAAATTTGACGGCATATTATAATCACTATTACGAATGCAATGAAACTGGTTTCGTCGAAATTCAAGACTGGGCCTCGAAAGGCTAATTTCACAGTTTTAAATATTTAATTACCGATATCTATTTGATCAGTTTGTATTTGTAAATAAATTTACAAATTGAACTTACCAATATTATTTATTGGTTAAACGGAGTTAAATAAAATTATTGAATTCCATTTAATTAAGATTTAATCCACAGTTCAAATATTTACGTATACCCTATACTTGAATTATAAATTATTAAATTCCGAAATTCAATTATTTGAAATATTTAAAATTAGTTGAACATTTAAAATCTAATAACCAAAATTTTGAGTCGTTAATTCTCCCCCCACCCTTAAATAAATTTTGTCCCTGAAATTCCTAAGAAAGAAAATGTTCCAAACCCTTAAGTATAAAACTATTAATTTAAATGATGCCGTGTTGAATGTTGTGTCTTCCTTTGGGAATCTAAAAATTGTAGCAATGTCATTTCTTTTAATGTTTCTTTGACGTCCAAATTTAAAAAAGTTGTCTTCAACTGAGAAACATTGTATTATTATATTTATTGGAACTAATTCCTTTGCTATGTCATCGGATTTTATTGCCCTTTCGAAGAATGGGTTGATAATATTGAAGAATGGAGTTTTCTTCAATAATTCCATGTGTGATTGTAGAAGTAGGTTTTCTTTTAATAAATGTTCTATTAACGTGTGGAAAGATCTAAAACCACTTCTATAGGGTTTTAAATTTTCTTTTGAGGTTACAATTCTGGTTTTTTCTTCTTTTTGTTTCTTCGCTGGTTTTTTTAGTTGTACTTTTTGTTAATGGAGCTTATCTTTTCAGGGATGATACGTGAACATCTTATGGTGATATATGATATGAAGATTCTGTATTTGGAGTTGTTGAAGTTTCTTCTTCTGAAGGTTTATATTCTAATGTTTCAGATGTTGGAGATTAATTTTTTGGTTTCGATCGATGTGCTTCATGAGATTCAGGATTGGAAGATGATTTAGCCAGTTTATCGATTTATCAACAAATGGTCCTTTTTTAGATATCTCAATTTTGTGTCCTTGTCATGATTGCTGTAAGGATTTTAAATTTGTGAAATTAGTGTCACATGCATATATATATACATATATATACATTTATATACATATACATACATACATATGAGTAGCGAATATTTGTCAGGCAAAATATTTGCATACATAAGTAAACTACGTACATAAGAAATTATTCGCTAAACTTATGGCAAATTTTTTCCAGAAGTGTAATCGCGTTTGTGATTCATGAATCCGCGATTCTAATATATCCAGTAACAAATAATGTATGTCAAAATTTTACAATAAATTGTCTTCAAATATAAGTCTAGGAAAATCGAAATTAAAAACTTTCTGCTTCTTTTTCTCCATGTTTATCAATTTCTTCAAATTATGCATTTGCATGTTCTACGCAATAGTCATTCGATATGGCGATTCTTTGCAAGCTTCGTCTTCCTCAACAAATCTGCAATTAACAACCATTTTTCATTTATGATTTTATGGTTCCGAATTGAATCTCGATTGGTTTGGTTGAAGAATTTAAGGTTTCAAATCGTGTAAAGGTAAAGACGATTGATAATCAAATTATTTTTACTACATAATGAAAGCGGGTATGTGTAATCGAAAATACCATTTCGTGAATTGAAAAAGTACGGATGCTTTTCTTAGTTATTTAAAAAGATGGATAGTTTATAAATTGTAATTGAGACGGATGAGAGCCCAATTATTTTCAATTAAAAGAATATGGGTCAAAATTTTACTGAGCTAAAAGTAATGGATCTTACGTTGAATTACGTATTAAATCCGCAATTGCCGCAATCGTCACACTTTGCCAGAAACCTAAAAGTACTTGATCTTACATTGAAGTACATATGCAATCTGCAATTAGTGCAATCATAAACACACATAAAACTCGCATCACCAAGAGGAGAAACAAATAAAAAAGAGCTTACATTAACGTACAGTGCACGCGAAAAACTCTGGCCCTACATTAACACGCCGGTCAGTGTTAAACCCAAACTAATGTTATCTCATACAATTAGTCATAATTTAAAAAAAAAAAAATCAACACTTAATCGTATTTAAAATAAAAGTGGGTTATAATGATCAATACCGCAACTTGACAGGTTTTCTCATGCTGAACAGGTATGTTATATTACAAGCACAAAACAGATGTCTACCTTAAACAATCATCAAACTTATCAACTATATGTTTTTAAACTCAGCGTCTTCCACTACTTAGGCTGAATATTGCCAACCATACAGCAGGTATAAGATACACTAAACGAATTATATAAATTGTGTACTATAGGTGTACTTTCACAAATTATTTCGACCGAAAGGTTTTTTTTTTTTTTTGCTTTCAGCCATACGGTACTAAGATAAAATTGAATCTACTACGTCTGGCATATGCAAAAGAGAAATTATAGTTTGGATGAAAAAAAATTCAATAACCGAAACAAGCAAGTACAAAGAGAAGAAAATAATTTCTTTTATCATTTTGCTAAAATGAGGTCATGGTATGGATATTCAGATAAACTCAAAACATCCGCCATGCTTCAGGTATGAACTCAAGTAATTAAAAATTCTAAAAACAGTGATGTGTTATAATATATGTAAATATATAAGTGAATATGCTTTTGTGTTATTCTATTAGTCCCACATCATGGGATATGTTCCATCTCATACTCCAATGCCTATATATAAAGGAGCCTGTGTAATGTAATTATATGAATCAATCTAATATAACCAATCTCTGAATGAATAAAATATCTCCATTCTTTTACTCTAATGGCTTCTGCTCTTATTTCTTTATGACATATTCTTATTTGTTTATAACATGATGCATATATTTGTAAAACTGACAAGAAATAATCATCGATGATAAATTTGTAAAACATAAAGCGCTTATATTTATAAATAGATTAAGAATCTTGAATTAGGGGAAAACATGACTGGCCATCATGAATCCTTTAATAGTAGAGAAATATGGACATGTAGTCCACAAAGTACCGAAAGTACTTGAAATGCTTAATATACCTTGAAGGTATAAATGTGGTTTAAAATCATATTAAACAATGAAAATATATAAATTCCCGAAGAATACAAATAACTTTCATTGTTATAAAGAATGCAAAGAACAAGGAGAGTAAATTTCAACTTATTTTTAAGTATCGTTGTAATGAAGCTCTTAATATCCATTGAAGTGGTAGTTGCAATATGCAAATACTTATTAAAGTATACAAATTCCTAAAAAATATATATAACTTTTGTAGTTTTAAAGAATGAAAAAAAACATGAAGTGTAGATTACAAATTTCTTCTAAGTATTGTTGTAAAGAAAATCTTGATACATCAAGATGAGTAGATTACTTCCTGCTTTCTAGTAATGTTGTAATGAAATTTTTAATATTCATGAACGATGTATAGTTGCAATGCGCAAAACTAATTTGAAGCAAAAAAAAAAAATTAATGAAAGCACATGAAGTGTGCTTCATAAAAGTAGCATACAAATGCATAAAATGCAAACCATGTTTGGAAGAAACAATCTTAGAAAATTTGATTGTATCGAAGGAAACTATTAATAAATTGTATTATTAATAAGATTCATATTTATAGATCCAGAAGTATCTATAACCAATTTGAGTTATTGAAAGACGAATATGAATTCAGAGGAAAATTTTGAATCAGGGGGAGCATCTATAAGTATTTTATAATGCACTCTTTTTCCTTAACTAAGATTTTTCCTACTGGGTTTTTATTAGTAAGGTTTTAATGAGGCATTATCTTGATCTAGAAGAATCAAACGTCTTTTCAAGAAATAACATCTCAAATATGTTATTTAAGTTAAATTATATTTTTATCCTTGACTAAGATTTTTCCCATCGGGTTTTCCTTTGTAAGGTTTTTACTGACGTATTAAATTGATCCAGAAGTATCAAACTCTGTCTGATGCAGTAAATTATTGAAATATGACATACTATATTGTACTCTTTTTCCTTCACTAAGATTTTTCCCATAGGGTTTTACTTAGTAAGGTTTTAATGAGGCATTAGTTTGATCCAGAAGTGTCAAGCTTTATTTAAGAAATAAGAAAATAAAATATGTCATTGTACTCTTTTTCCTTCACTAAGATTTTTCCCATAGGGTTTTTCTTAGTAAGGTTTTAATGAGGCATTATTTTGATCCTGAAGTATCAAACTCTTATAAGAAATATCATTTTTAGTATGATATTTATGATTTCACAAGTTGCACTCTTTTCCTCGTTCAAGGTTTTTTCCCACTGGGTTTTTCTAATAGAGGTTTTTAATGAGGCAAATCTATATCGATTGAATCGATAAATGCAAGCAAGATAATAATGAGGGGGATCAATCATCATACACGTTTCGAAACGGAAATTTTCAGATTATCCGAGCATTCAAGATTTTGAAGACGCATATTCAAGGGGGAGTGTTATAATATATGTAAATATATAAGTGAATATGCTTTTGTGTTTTTCTATTAGTCCCACATCATGGGATATGTTCCATCTCATGCTCCAATGCCTATATATAAAGGAGCCTGTGTAATGTAATTATATGAATCAATCTGATATAACCAATCTCTGAATGAATAAAATATCTCCATTCTTTTACTCTAATGGCTTCTGCTCTTATTTCTTTATAACATATTCTTATTTGTTTATAACATGATGCATTTTTTTTAAAACCTATCTGTTAGAATAACCAGTACAGTTGAACTTCAACACGCCCGAACTACCACGTGTCAGTTCCACACAATGAGAAAAGACCATTCCCAGCAAAGAGATTCGACCGACAAAATATTACCTTTGGTGACCCGTTCTAATCTAACCCCAACAATGAATCATTTATCAAACATTTATAATACTGAATAACTTTGCATGACAAGAATTGCAATCCACATGAAAAACAATTAATTTTAGACATTTACTTATCCAATATTATAAATGCTGGATAACTCAATGATTGTCAGGATCATCGAAACGACCTTGAAAGTAAGTGGTGAATTCATTTTTGGATTCACCGACCCCCATTGGGGGTTTAGCAGGGATGCTCTAAGCATGCGTAAGTGAACATATGTATATGAATATTTTAAATATCAAATGCACCAAAAGGAGCGGTAGAAAAATGTTGTGTATACACAAATAAAGTTAAATTTCACACGGCTGGGAAATGAGTTTGTAAAATGCATAGTTAAAGAAATGAAGTAAAAGCAGATAATATATAAAGTTGCAAACAAATAATAGATATAATAAAACAGTAAAGAAAACGGTTTCGTACTTTTTCCGCATATGCACCAAAATTTGTACTAAAGGCACAATAAATTAAAAAAACAATAGTGTTATACCACCTTTTGATCTAGCAGTATATCATAAAAGTTAGCTAAATGCCTTTTGTGATCATCAAGGTAGGAAGTCCAAAGAGACGATTATCAGGCTCGAAAATCAATGATATTTGAAACTATGGACAATAGTTTGTCGAATTTGGATCGGATCCCAATCAAGGTGCAATCAATATGAAGTGACAAAGAAGTCCCCATGAGGTCACATTTCAAATTTCAAGTCAATCGGACTTTGTTTGCTCGAGTTATGAAGAAAGGAAGAATTTATATGGATCGATAGAGAACGATCCATAAAATAGCCTATATAAACAAAGATCGATCAATATCTCAGAATCTATAAAGCCAAAGCATTTGAAACTTTCAGACCATCACTATATTGAAGAGTGGAGCCCACAGAAATGATGGCATGACAAAATTCTCAAATTTTGGATAGGAGGTCGATCGTTATTGGAACAATTGTACAAATCAGACATAATGATCCATATATAGGTTTACGGAAAATGCGATATCGCACAAACATACATCGGAATTGCATGAAATTTGAAGAGCAATTATCTTTCATCATGGAGCAACCCCATGATCGATCACAGCTCAAAGGATGAAATCTTGGAAAATAGGCCGGTCGTTATTGGAATGATCGTACAAATCAGCATAACGATCCATAATTTTACGAAAAACGCGACATCTCTCAAATGGTACATCAGAATTGTACGAAATTTGGTGAGCAAGTATATTACATCAAGGAGCACCCCCATTATCGATCGCAACTTAAAAGGATGAAATCTTGTAAAATAGGCCGATCGTTATTGGAACGACCATACAAATCAGCATAATGATCCATAGTTTTAAGGAAAACGCGATACAAACGGTATGTCGGAATTGCATGAAATTTGGAGAGCGAGTATCTTACTACATGGAGCACCGCCATGGTCGATCGT
The DNA here is from genome assembly GCA_030765085.1 of Allium cepa. Lineage (NCBI taxonomy): Eukaryota > Viridiplantae > Streptophyta > Magnoliopsida > Asparagales > Amaryllidaceae > Allium > Allium cepa. The sequence goes on along the minus strand of CM060934.1, from coordinate 862,790,453 downwards.
AGCTCAAAAGCATAAAATCTTGGAACGATCTTCTATGATCCAATTTCTAGTCAGAACAGCGAAGATCGATATCTCACAAATAGTAAGTCGGAATGGCGCGAAACTTTAGGAGCATTGACTGGAGGCATAAGAGACCCCATGAAAAAGATAGTAGCCCCATTGGAGTTAGTATGGAACGATCGGCCTAAATTATTTTTAGTGTCCAATAGGTCCCAAATTTTGTGGGTCGGATCGTATGGGCCTGGAGGTTCTTCTGTTGAAATTTCAGTCCGATTCATGCACGGCTTCACCTATAAATATAGCGGACTTGGCTCATTGCAAAAGACTTTATTTTCAACTGGCTCTCCTTCATTATTTCTTATCTCTTCCTCCATTAATTTTATATGGTAAAAACAACTGTACTTGTAATCTTACAGTATAAATAAAATAATATTAGAGTTGATGTAGGTCATAGTTTGCCGAACCACTATAAAACTTATGTGTTCCTTTACTTTTTCTGCTATTTATTCTGTGATCTGCATGCTTATCTTTCTATTTGGATATTGTTTATGGAAATTGGTGCTTTCACATACAATTGAGTGTTTGTGACCACTTTTGATGCAAATATTTTGTTGCTTTCACTAAGAAGGACTTGCACCAACGGATTTGAAAGCTATGATCTTAGATATGGAAGCTTAAATACTTGAATCTAGGAAGCAATGGCTATGCAATCAACAAGGAGACCATTAGCGGATAGGAGCCATCATGGAGGGATCTGAAGGCTTCTTTTGAAGCTGGAGCAAATCAGACATCTATCTACATCATCAGAGACGAAAAGGGAACAATGATGGATGCTATGAAAGAGAGGATGCTAAAGAGACAGGATAAGATGATGCAAAATCTACTCCGATAGTTTGGACAAGCTGGAGCGTAAAACCAGGAAAATGGAGTAGCAGGAAATGCTGTAAATATGGATCAAGGAGTTGGAACTGCAGGAGCCAAGGAAAACTAGAATCGGGACTAAGAAAATGAAGCTAACAAGATGCAAGATAGAGTGGAACAGCCGGAAGCGACCCCTGACCAAGTAAGAACGATCAGGGCCGATAGTTCCAGAACGATCAGAGCCGATCGATCCATACTTGGGGGCATGCACCCTGATTACATTGGATTGATCCCAGGCAGGATACCAGGTGGTGCTGTGTAGTTTGGCTTTAATCGGAAAGTGTATGCTCATCCAGAAGAGCAAATTTCAGGATTGTCCCGTGGACTCGGGGGATAGGTTGGAGATAATGATTGAAGATTACTATTGGATGACAACGATGGGTTGGTGGAAATGATCAAACAACCTATGAGAGGAGGATTGATAAACAGGGATCTGGAAGATGTAAATATGAGTCACTTTGCTTCTAATATCAGGCAAGCTAGCAATCCACCAGAGTTCAAACTACCAACGCTTGAGACATATGATGGAAAAAGGGATCCCGCTGTTCATCCGACGAGATACATGAGACATATGGAGGTACTGGGGGCATCGGAGGAAGTCATGGAATGGTGCTTCCCCTTGTACTTAACGGATATAGCTGCATTATAGTTTAGACAGTTGGAAAGCAGCTCTATTAGCACATGGATGGAATTGATCGAAAGGTTTATGAGGCAATTTTGGGTCCATATCACAAGACCCAAGAGTGTGATGAATTTAACATCGATGAAGTAGTGGAAAGGAGAATCATTTAGGGATTTCTTAACCAGGTTCAATGCAAATTTACTTTGGTGGATCAATCAGATCCATCGATGGTTTTAATGGCAGCAATGTCAGGGATTGCTGATAACTCGGATTTTAAGTATCATTGAAACGGGATCCACTAGTGGATCTCAAGGAATTTTACCATGAAGCGAAAAGGTTTCCGCGATAGGAAGATGCGAAAATTAATAGAGGGGGAAGAGAGGAAGTGGAAGTTTATGAGGTTAAAGGTGGAGGTTCGCTTAGGGAAGGTTCAAACAAGGATAAAGGAAAAAAAGGAAAGCATTGGATGGCTCTGATGGATCGAAGCGACCACGAAGGGAACCGATACTCACCTCTTACATGGAATTGACTGAGACATTGGAATAGGTATATCTGGATACTAGGCGGCAGATGCTCTATCGAAGGCCAATGAGGAGAGAGCCTATAAACAATGAAAAGAAATCAGAAAAATACTATGTGTTCCATGAGTTGGACGGGCATAGTACAAACGGCTATAGGCATTTGAAGGATGAGACTGAAGGACATGTCCAGAATGAGAGGCTGTTACAATACGTAAGAACTTGGGCAACGACGATGGAACAATAGCAGCCATTATCTGCATCGAACGGGAACTGCCTTGGATCGAGGCATCAACTTTTCATCAATTGCTCAGAATGAAAAGGAATAAGTAATAAACTCCACAATAAAACGGCTAAGTCACTACACATGTATGGGATCGAGAACGGTCCTTGGGCACACTCTGAGATGACGATGAACCATCACATCCGGAGAGGCATGCCTTGTAGTGTTTGGTTTTAGTTTTAGTTTTAGTTTTAGTACTTGGACATAATTTTATTAGTTGAATCTTTTGATTAAAAAACTCACTCGAACATTAAATTTGTCATTAATAATTTTGAGTCCCATCCGGACAATCACATTTCACCTCGAACGACACTCGATCTTGAACGATCACATTTCGCCCCGAACGACACCTAATCTTGAAGATCACATTTTTCCTCGAATGGCACTCAATCTTAAACGATCAAATTTTTCTTCGAACAGGCAATCGATCTCGAACGATCACATTACGCCTCGAATAGGCACTCAATCTCAAACGATCACATTATGCCTTGAATAGGCACCCGATCCTGAACGATCGCATTTTGCCCCAAACAGGCATTCGATCTCGATCGATCGCATTTCGCCTCGAATAGACACTCAATCCCATGTGATCATCATTAGCCTGGGACAACTATGAATTTTATTAATGGTCCCGAACAGCTGTTACTAACAATTAGGAAAAATCACAGATTTGTTCACAGGTCATCAATGGGTTTCGAACATTGGACATAAGGCAATTGAAAACAAATATTCCTACCGCAAGGCATGTTTGGGGGGGGATGTTATACCACCTTTTGATCAGGAAGTATATCATAAAAGTTGTCAAAATGGCTTCTGTATCATCAAGATGGGAAGCCCGGAGAGACGGTTGTTAGGCTCAGAAATTGATGATATTTGGAACTATGGTCAATAATTAGGCAGATTTAGATCGGGTCTCAATCAAGGTGCAATCAATACGAAGTGACAAAGAAGACCCCATGAGGCCACATTTTAAATTCTAGGTCAATCGGAGATCGTACTCTCGAGTTATGGGCAAAGGAAGAATTTATATGGATAGATCGAAAACGATCTATAAAACAACGTAAATCAACGAAGATCGATTAATATCTCAAAATCTACAAAGCTAAAGCACTTAAAACTTTTAGAGCATCACTATAATGAAGAGTAGAGCCAAAAAAACCTATCGCATGACAAAAATCCCAAATCTTGGAAAAGAGGCTGATCTTTATTGGAACAATTGTACAAATCAGCCATAACCATCCATAGTTTTATCGAAAATGTGATATCTCACAAACGGTACATCTGAATTGCAAGAAATTTGGACAACAAGTATTTTACATCCTGGAGCACCCCATGATTGACCGCATCTCAAAAGAATGAAATCTTGGAAAATAGGCCGATCGTTATAGGAACGATCTGTGAGAAATGCAGACTATGGATCTTAAGGCTAGAATTAACACTAGGAGTGGTGAATAGTGTTTTAAGGAATTATTAAAACTTTTTGAGTTTATATTAATTTGAACACAAATGTATGCAATATTCAGACACAGATATGATCACAAAATCAAACACAGATGCAGAAATAAAGTAAAAGCAATAAAGGAAAGAACACACCGAATTTTTTACTGGTTCAGAGTTACCATACATCCAGTCCCGCAACACAAGTACAGATTTCCTTTTAAAATCAATTTTTACAAGTACACCCTCGATTTCAAGGCCACTAGGTGCACCACTCCAGATTCACAATCCTCTGGGTAGAGATACTTGATTTTACAGGCAATAAGTTCACCCAATTGATTTCACAGGCTACAATCACACCTTTTCTCGGTTGATTGATTTCACAGGCTACAATCACACCTTTTCTCACTCAATTAATTACAAAGAAGCCTATAAGTCTGAATAGCACTGGGATCTTGTTAAGACAGTGATAGAGAATCAGACCAGAAATGATCTAGTTAGATTCAATGGTGATTTCGACAGAGTAATGGTTAAAGAAATGTGGAAGAAGAAGAGGAGTGAAATCAAAGAAAAAATGTATGTAAATTCGTTTAAAAGTTACCCTATTAATAGTAGAACAACAATCATGTCCATGCGTGAAAGGATACGACGAATAGACACTTCCTTTGAAATTTAAAATTTTGAAATAAACCGCCACCTTGTCGACAAGGGTATGTTGGGGTTGTCGACAGGCCTATGGTATTTTTGGTAATTTATTTTTCTTTGAAAATAACTTCTATCTCGTAATAAAACTATTTTAAACTTTATAAATATACTTAACTATAGTTAAAATACATAAATAAGTATAGAGAATAATATTTTGGTATATATAAAATTTTACTATATATTTAAATCTAAGTATGAATATTAAAAGTTAAATATATTATAATTAAAAGATAGCTTAAAACCAATGATACTTTGATTTTGAAGATAAAGATTATTTTGAGGCTAAAAGTATTTTAAAACTAGGATAGATGTTTTTGATCTTTTTAAAAGGAAGGTTTTGAAATCATTTTGAAAACAAGATATAATTTGAAAAACATTTGAATAAAAGTTAGTGGATAAAAAACAATGTTCCACTAGATTTTTCGTAGGTTCCATCCCTTTAACGGGCTCGTAGTGGATTCCATTCCATGAATAAAATAGATTTTAAGATGCCAGTGCTTTTCTAGGAGTTTTAACAAAATTCCTAATTAAATTACTTATATTGAAATCTTAAACTCTTGATAATCTTGATATTCATAAGTCTTCAATCTTGAATCTCTATATTGTACAATCTTCATTCTTCGTACCTGCATGGTTAAATCCTACATATACATACATACATATATATATAAACTATAATGTTAGTATTTATATTTTATAATAATTTCTAAGGTTGTTGTCATCAAAACCATCATCTAAAGGACTAACACGATCGTATAAATCAGCATAACGATCCATAATTTTGCAGAAAACACGATATCTCACAATAGTACGTCGGAATTGCATAAAATTTGGAGAGCGAGAATCTTACATCATAGAGCACCCCCATTTTTGATCGTAACTCAAAATGATGAAATCTTGGAAAATAGACCGATCGTTATTGGAACGATCGTACAAATCAGCATAACGATCCATAATTTTACGAAAAACGAGATATCTCCCAAATGGTACGTTGGAATTACATGAAATTTGGAGAACAAGTATCCTACATCATGGAACACCCCATTGTCGATCATAGCTCAAAAGGATAAAATCTTAGAATGATCTCCTATGATCCAATTTCTTGCCAAAACAGCGAAGATCAATCGATATCTCACAAATGGTAAGTCGAAATGGCATGAAACTTTAGGAGCATGGACTAGAGGCGTGGGAGACCCTATAAAAATGATTGCAGCCCAATTGGAGTTAGCATGGAATGATCGGCCTAAATTATTTTTGGTGTTCGAGCGATTCCAAATTTTGTTGGTCGGTTCGTATGAGTTTGGAGGTTCTTCTGCCGAAATTTCAACCCGATCCATGCACGGCTTTACCTATAAATACAACAGTGGCTCATTGCAACGAATTTTTTTAGGCCGTCACTCTTTCATCATTTCTTATATTTTCCTCCACTAATTTTTTAAGGAAAAAATAACTGTACAGGTAAGCTTACAGTATAAATAAAAGATTATTGGAGTGGACGTAGGCCGGAGTTTGCAAACCACTATAAAGCTCGTGTGTTCCTTTACTTTTTTTGCTATTTATTCTGTGATCTGCGTGCTTATCTTTCTATTTGGATACTGTTTTTGGAAATTTGTGCTTCCACATACAACCGGGTGTTTGTGACCATTTTTGGTGCAAACAGATAGTAAATTAATATTTAAATATATTACAGCAACGACCAATACAGTTATGCAACATGGTCATTCTCACCATAGCAATAAACAAATCAAACCGATAACCAAATGCACACCACAACAGTGCGTGAAACGATACACAACGATAATAAAAAAGGTTTGTACAAGGATATCTGTAATTATATATACACAAATACCATATCAATCTTAAATTATTACTATGTTGGGTACATGCAAGAAGAGCAAAAAGACATTCCAAGCAGTAAAAACATATTAAACAAAAGGTTTTTCCAAATTTTTTTAGTTATTTATTGCAAACATCAAGCAGAATCCTATGGAAATCACAATCAACTGCCTTATAACATATCCATAAAAAATCATGGTATTTGTAAACACAACAAAGAATGAAAACGAAGTAAATTACAGCATTATAAATTAATGGACCATACACATCAAATATTGACTGAAAGTATTCAGATAACATATAATGAAATTGAATTAATTATTCTATTACTTAAGAAAGAAATCTTAAACCAAATCCTGCTGATGTGGACACGCTAAAATCAGGTATTTTAAAAATAAAGCCATCTTGGGCAAAGTTCCCTTCTATTTATACTTCTACCCACTGCTTTAAAAGATAACCTCATTTCAATTATTTCCTAATTGAAACCGATTTCCCAATTTAATTTTCCTTAATTTGTTTATCCATTTCTTTTTACCTAATAATCAATCCCATAATTTGTCACTTTTCAACCCGTCAATTTTTGCTTCTTCTATCACAATTGCTAACTAATCAACTAATCCACCCATAATTTGACATTGTTTGAACGAGTATGAAAGAACATGATTCCTTTTGAATACCCGTTTCTATACTATAACTCAAATTTGGATCTTGCCGGGAATACAAATAACGACTATGGTCTATTAACACGTTGACTACGAATTGAGCAGTTGTTACGGTTCACTTGGAACACGTATCGATTAACAGCAAATTGGTGGTTAGTTGATGTTTATGACAACTTTTTGGATCCTTTTTCCTATAATTCATGAGCAAATTGAGTGTTATATCGATTAGTTGTTTTATAATTTTTGGAGATGTGGTTTAACTCATGTGATTTCAAAATATTTGTACACTGTTTTCCTTTTAATTTACAACCAAGGGATGTTTGTGCTATTTAAATGATAGTTAGAGTAATTGTCGTATAATTTTGATTCACATAATAGTGCATGAAAGGTAGGGCCCGTGCCACATTCTATCGCCATCCTTTAGCACTATTATGTGAATCAAAACGATACAACAATTACTCTAACTATCATTTAAAGTACAAACATTACTTGGTTATAAATTAAAAAGAAAACAATGTTCAAACATTTTGAAGTCACATGATTTAAATCAAGACATCAAAAATTAAAAAACAACTATCGATATAGCACTGCAATTTGCAGATGAATTATAGGAAAAAAGGAAGCAAAAAAGTTACCATAGACATCAATTGTTAACCCAAAAATGGATCAACACCCTAAATTGAGTGTGAAAGCACCAATCCTATTTACCAAGGCAAATTAAATAGAAAAAAACAATAGTAGATCACAGAAAAAGTAAATAAACAAAAAGATATTATAGTGGTTCAGGTGTTAACGAAGCCTACGTCCACTTTATAACTTCTATACTAACTAACTTCCATTACAAATGGAGTTATATTACAATATGATTGAATTTCCTAAGTTAGATCAAGTCACGAGTCCAAGAGTTCACTGGAGAATCGCAGTGAACCTTCAAGTGACTATTGTGTGGGAGAATAAGAGTGAAAAATAGTTTCTGTAGAGTTCCAGCAGCCAGTCCAGAAGATCTTATTTATGTTGCATATAGAATTGTATTTATAAGGGTAGGAGAGCTATTGGGCTAGGCCGCTTTTCCAATGACCTAAATATGACAATATGAAAGTGCTCCACAAGTTTCACAGCGAACCAACTTAATGTGATGGATCGCTAGCGATCCATGTACTTAAGGGATTTTTGGATTGCATTTTTTGGGTTGCATTCCTTGCCATCTATAGATGCTTTCCATGTAATATGGTAAATAGTTTCCTTGTTTTGATGGCGATTCGTATACAAGTTGCATTAAACTATGATTGGGATCAACTAAATACTCACTTCTTGAACTAGCTTGCTTGAAACATCATGAAACTTGGCAGACATCCCTAGAAAAGATATCGAAACATGGTGCAAAAAGATTGTAGGGTCTAAGAGAAAGCATTATAGATCACTAGTGATCCATCAACTTAGCCTTTTTGACATCTTTCCTCTTGGGTCCTTCTCTTCATTTTCCTCTTGTCTTCTTGGTTGATCCTTGAGATGCTTTGACTTGTCGTAGATGTTCTAGTTCCTATTGAATTATGTTGGGTTAAAAACCCAGTTAACATTTGCCCCCAGAGTATGCCTTCACTGGAAACGAGGCATGCTTTGGAAGTAATTGCTTTTGAGTTCCTGTTTAGTGAGATTCAAATTATCATGTAGAGGCCATCATGTGAATTTGGCTTTGGCTATTCAACCATCTGTTGAGTTATGATGTGAATTGTTATTGCTCATAACAATGAATCAATTTTGACCCCACAACTTTCTAAATGCTTGCAAATAACACGTAGATCATGCTTAGCGAGTTTGGAGAAAATTAATTGCAATTTGATGGAGCGCTAGCAATCCATAGTCCATGGATCGCTAGCGATCCAAGGAATTAGCAAATTTTTTCAACGTAACTTCCCATTTAACTGTGCTCGGGCCAACCTTATTTCATTTCATCCTTTCCCCTGCGAATCGAGCTATCTTCCTTTGCAAACTTATCCAATCTTTCAACCAAACCCTAGCTTTCTTACGCCGCTGCGTTCATCGAAGTTCACCACCGTTCCTTTCTGCCTTTGACTACACTTGCCTTTGTCATCACATTGAGCTTGCCCTTGGTTCCTGAATCGCCACCTACTTGGATCGTCGCCGATCTTATTCACTTGGATCGCTGCCGACCTTGTTCACGTCAGATCGCTAACAACTTGAGATTGACCGTATTCACTTTTTGACTTGAGGTGGGTGAAGTGGATTTTAGCGTTTATTTAGTGATTTGGTAATGAAGTTGTGTTAGTGGCGGATGCAATGGAGAATTCCAGTTGATTACAATTTTGTAGAAGAAGATAGTAAATTAAGTCTTGAATTATTCACAGAACGAAGCCTGGAATTTTCCCAGTGCTTGACGTGTTTTGCTATCTTCGTCCACAGAGTTAGAATTAACTTGCCCTGAATTACACTATTAATCCGGCACGATGTTTTATGGATTGATCTTGATTTTTCTGAGAGGTGATAATAACTTAGGATAGCGTCTCGTATGCAGCTCATGTTGTTATCACTTTCCAGAAAACCAAAATCGACTTATGTTGAGAAATCTTTAGTCAATTCGGACCTATTGATCTACAGGTGCTCACTTTGTATTGGTACTATCATTGCACAGTGGTGTACCTAGAATAAGAAGATCTTTCCATGTTACTTCGGATAGTGGATCCATTATCAATCATTGGTCGATAATAGGTAAGTGTAGGAGAAATAACTTTAATGAATGATATGAAAAGCTCTTTTCTTTCTTCGCTGCGAGTGAACTATCTACACAGAATAGAGCGTTCGTAACCGAGCCTATCCTACATAGATAACACACTGCACTTGCCCCAGTCAATGCTTGAAATCCGATGTGTTGGCATAAGTCGATATTTTTTTGGAATTCAAATGTTAAGCGGAGGAGGGGTTTTTTATTTAAATATAGAATTACCTAATCGCGTTTGATACAAGTTCTATTGTATAGAATAACGCACTTGTCATGCCATCGTAAATCTAGTGGAGGATGTCCGACACTCTTGGAAGCCGAATCGACATTAGTTATGTCTTCACAAACGGTTTCAATAGCACCTACTTCTTTAGCACTACCGACTAAACATAGTTAGTTGGTTCTAATTGGTCCGATTGTGGATTGAACTCCTCTAAACATTAGAGTTCTACTCAACCCTTAGGAGAGAGATTCCTTTGTAATCTTTGCTAAAGTTCTGTATAATATTTGTTTACGGCATGGCATTCCGGATGATGACGTATGCCTTCAATTGAAAAATGAGTTTGCACATATGCCACCTTTGGGATACACTGCTTGCCACCAGCACGTGTGCTTAATGGAGTAGTGCCCCCCTTCAATCACTTCTTGAGAGAGACTTTTTCTAAACTTGGATATTGCTCCATTTTAGATTCACCCCAATGGATATGTGATTTTGATTTGCCTTCATGTTTTATTTATGCACACATTTAATCATGTCCCAAGCTTTGACGAGTTGAGATATTTCCTCTCATTCAAGAAGAGAGACGAATGTCCATCCCTTGTGATAATTGAGTCTTAAAGAAACTGCAAAAAGCATGCTACAACTTCAAAGTAACAGGTCCCAATTCAAGACCCAATATTTTTTCGTTAGGTGTCCAAAGAGATTTAATAGTCTTTGGACGACAATGGGTATGTCTTCTCTTTTACTCATTGAGATTTAATACGTTGACACGGGATTTTTAATAGACTGAATACTCCTTGTAGTTATTCCGAGCTAAATAAAGATCCATCTCTTGATCACATCTTCCATACTCTGAAGGCTGCAAATGCTAAGGAGAGACCTGTCAAGTTTTTACTAACGGATGAGAATTTGCTTTGATACGGGTTGCTGCACCCTGGGAGGTCTGCTGTTGCCATTGAAGTTCCACCTCCTTCCTGTTCTAGGATTTGAATACGCTCCGCTTCTTCATCATGAAACTCCAAAGAGGGCGATCTAACAAAGGGAGAAGGTCAATCTGGCAAATCAACTGAAGAGATTCATGAAAGAAAAGGTGTTACAGCAGGAGCCAGTAGCCCAATTAGGATGCCCCTGATCCCAGAGGAGGGGAAAGAGGAGTTTAAGTAGCGTGAGGGAAAGGCTGCGGTGATCACGAAAAAGAAGGAGGGTGAAATTGAGAATAGCAGCAGCTATGTTTCCACCTCTAATGATGTTGATTTTGATGCAAGTTCCAATGAGGGAAACTTCAAATCAAGCGACGAAACTCCAGGAATGAGTCCTATTCTCTTGGATTCGTATCCCCAAGAGGTTCCTACTAAAGATGCTCCCCTAACAGCCGAATCACTTCACGGTTCTCCGCCTAAGGAAATTGATATTAGCTTTGGGGACTTGAGAAATGTTTATGTAAACATCGACGAACTCATCAGAGATGATTTTGAGTTCAAGGGATTGTCTTCTCGCCCCGGCCATGCTATGTCAAAAGTGAGCCCGATTCCCACTGTGGTGGCTTCTCGATCTGGTTTGTGAAGTCATTTTAGGCTGCCTATGACACATTACACTTTTCACCAAGGTCATGTACACTTATGTATGCATTATTTAAGTTCATTTCTTGTCACTAAAGTTCTTCTTTTATTTTTTATATCAGGTACTATAAGAGGGAGTGGACTTTATGAGGATATTAAACAATTTACTAATGCACAATGCTGGTCAAGACGGACTTTAAGCCGCCATCATCCGAGGGAAAATTAAGAAGAGTGGAGAAAAAGGAAAGATTTGGAAGCCAAGATTCATCGTTAGGACAATAGGGATTTAAACAGAGTTTACAAGAGTAGTTAAAAAGAGGAAAACTCCCGATGATTGGGAAGAGCCATCCAAGAAATCAAAGGTAGATCATGGCTCTCATTCTTCCTAGCACAAAGCATTTACCCCAGCTCCAATCTCTGTTGGAATTAAAGTTCTGACTTCTACTATTCAAGTCTCCTTATCAACCTAGGCCCCGTCAACTCACGTAATGCCTACTTCTGGTTATTCACGCCCTTGTAGGAGGCCAGCTTATATTCTTCCCTCTGGTCCTCCAGAGCTTGAAGCTACGCTCCTCGAATGGTTTTTGAATGGAGTTAAATTTGATCGTGACCTGCACCCGATCCGTAAAGATCCTTATGTGCCCCATCTCTAGGAGATTCAAAGTGTTTTAGGTCATGCCAAAGGATGGAAGAAGTTATGTAAGCAACATGCAGACATAAACCATAATAACTACTAAGAATTTTTTGCTTTGAGTTAGAAAAAGATGATCATGAGAGGATGCTAAAAGAACATGATGAGAAAATCGAGCAATTGACAAAAGAGAGGGACGCTGCACTTCGAGAGAGTAAGAGCAACGCTAGCTTGCTTGCGGAATTGAAAGAGGCCCATATAAAAATAGAGATCGTGTTTAGAGACGAAATTAAGAAGGCCCATGCTTATGAAGTTAAGCTAAAAAAGGAGCTTGAGATTCTTGAGAAGATCATCAAAGATTAAAGAAAAACTATTACCTGTCATGAAGAAGCCATCGAAGCTCATAAAAAGACAATCGCTGATTATGCAGGAATGGTGGAGTCCTACGATAAGACCGTTTCTGACTAGGATCAAATGATTGCTTCGCTTTAGGAAAAAGTTGCACAGCTTAACGCTTAGAAGACCCAAGTCAAAGTTAAGAAGGCTACCGTAATGACACATTAATTGGAGCTGCAAGATACATTTGAAAGGAAGATGTAGAAGATGGATGACACCATCTTGAATTTCTATGTTAACTCCTAGCCGCACTGGGCATCCTTAGCAATTTGGGCCCTGAATTCCCAAACACATTTATTGTAGTTTGGAAAGAAGTTTTAGCCTATTTCCGAGAGAACAGGGATGAGGAATCGAAGAAGGCTTTTATAGAGGGATGGGAAATCATTCGGATTGAAAGGGAACAAAAGGCCGTCGATGTTGCTACAACTGCTAAAGCGCTATCCAAGCCTTTCGTTTCTGGTCCTGGCGAATCATCAAAGTAGTCTTGTGATTAGTTAAGAACTATTCTGAGTTCAGCCGGTATTGTTTTTTGTCTGCTCCTTTAGCAAATGTCTCGAAAACTTTGGGTGGTCTTGGAACCTCATCAAAGATCGTGCAACCACCCAAAGATGGAGAAGGTGGTTAGTATGAGATTGAAATTATCGACCACTCTTCTGATGCAGGTAACCTTCATATTTCCCTCGAGTTTGAGAATTTTTAGCTCGCATCGCAAGAAAAAGACGAATTGAATGCTTTCATTTTTGATCTTATAGGTCCATCTTCTTTACCTACTAAACTGTCGATTTCTTCGCTCTCGAGGCTTGTTGCTATTTCAACCGCATCGACCTTGTTTCTATAGCTACTTCGATTGCCATACCCGTGTCTGGGTAATAACCAGGGCTAGAATCCGAGAAGATTGCTATGTTGCATGACCTGGATGACCCTTCTGTATCTTTGGAAAGTGATTTAGTAATGGCTGACGATCGAGACTAGGAAGACCAAACTGGTTAGCTAAGTAAAACTGAACGGAAGGTGGTGACATTAAGAAGGAAAAGATTGAGGAGAGAAAGTCTTCAAGGAGTTCCCGCAAGTCCCGGAAGCGCAAGGCCAAGGTAGAATCTTTCGAGAAGGTCGAAGAACAAGGAGGAGACCTGTGTACGGAGTCGATAATTGATATTTCAGGCAGCGCCACAACTCCTGGCGGGGATTATGAGAAGAAGAAGAAACTTTTGACCAAAGGTGGGAATGGAAGTGGTGGAAAGAAACGTTGACAGGCTCGAGTAATAGTGGAGCCAGATATTGGATCATTTTGATTTGTTTAATACATTTTTTGTACATTTACAGAGTCTACACATATTACTTTTGTTGTTGTAGCATCTATATTTGTCTTTTTGTTGGCCGATATTGTGTGGGTATGGCCCCCACATTTTGACTTTGTATAGAAAATGTTACAAGGAATGAAAAGATTAATGTTCCAACTATCATCTCTTCTGCGTTCTTCCTTATTTGTCATGTACTTAACTTTCTTTTACATTACATATGTATGGACATGGCACGATTGCTTGTCTTGCAATTTCTATACTTCACATTGCCATGCCTTGTTTCTTGGTATGCAATGCCTTTATTTCTATGATTTTACGCAATATATACACTTTTTTTACCTTTATAACTATATCTGTTGCGATTCCCTAAATTCTTGGGTTCGAAGAAAAAGCCTATAGAGCAGTTTTCCTTTCAACTAAATGTTGGTATCTGTATGCCCCTTACTTTACAGAGTTGTTTTCTTCAAACGCTTGACAAATGACTGGTTGATCCAAGCGATCCCTCGTATGTCTCTAGTGGAATCTACTTATGGTTCCTAACTTCAATAACTTGTGACTCAAACGTATTAACTCTAGAGATTTTGTCGGTCAACAATCGTAATTCGTCATCGATTTCTAGTTGTGTGATATTGCTAGACCCACATCAATTACTTTTGATAGTGGGAGTGGAATCTTGTTATTCCTTCAATAGACGAGTTTCCTGGCGAAACAATATCGACACTTAAGAGTATGCACGGTTTATGAAATGCATGGCTTTTAAGAGTGCACGTGGCTTATAAAATGCGTGGCTTTTGAGGGTGTGCACGGCTTATGGGATGCGTGGCTTTTGGGATCTATATTACCCGTCGATTTGGAATGGTTTAGAATATCTTGACATTACCAATCTTTGGGTGATGTGAGGAAGTCATGTTCCGAGAGCATTGTTTCATGGCTCAAGAAGTAATGAATGGCTTATGGGAGTGCACGGCTTTGATTTGGGCCTTCTCGGTATTGCCGTAGCAACACTGATTCTTAAAATGTAGGGATCGAGTTCCATCGATCCAACAGTTTGAGTCGATTTGCTTCCGTCGAGTCGACGGGTAGATAAGGCATACTTGAATGTGGTTCCACTATCTCAAGCTGCGGTTGGATGGTTTTAAGTCAATTTGACCATGTCGCCTTAGCATGTTACTTTTGTGAATACGGTTTTATTGGTTCAGAAAGAAAATCTTTTTTGAATTAAATTTGGGCAAGTTCTGCCTATTTACAATGCCTCTGGTATTTCTGGATAGCTTATTTGCGAAAAACAGGAAATACATAAGACTATCTTAGATGAAGTAGCAATGCAGCAATTCGTTGTCTCAAGCTCAGGGAATTTGAGTTCCGTTTACAATTGGCAGCTTGAATGTGTCATTCTCTAGCTTTTGGCCGATCACATATGGCCCTTCTCAATTTGGTCCGAATGTTCCTGGTACAGGGTAGACCCGTTTGAGGACAAGGTCCTCCACTTTGAATGTACGGGCACGGACCTTGGAATTAAAAAATCGCACGACTCTTTTCTGGTGAGCAACAGTCCTCAACTCGACTTATTCCCTCTTCTCATCGATCATATTGAGCAACTTGAGTACGAGCTACTCATTTTGTCTCTGATTGATGTTTTTCCTTTGATGAGAGGGGACTTCTAGTTCGACTGGGATCATTGCTTCTGAACCATATGCCAGGACGATCGGCGGGTTGCAGATTTGTGCGTTGTCCTGTAAGCCTATAGTGCGAGTGGAAGTTCATTAACCCAATTTCCTTTAGCTTTAGTTATCTGCATTTTGATAGTGGACTTGATGATCTTTTTTACTACTTTCACTTGTTCATTTTCCTATGGATGTGGAACAACGGAAAAGCTTTTCTCGATTCAGAAGAGTTTGCAAAAGTCTTTAAACTTGGCGCTTTCAAATTAATTCCCATTTTCAGTGTGGATCTTTTATGGCACTCCAAACCTGCAAATAACGTTTTAGTATAAAAAATTAATAACTTTCTTTATGTTAATAGTAGTCAGCGGTCGTGCTTCAACCATTTGGTGAAATAGTCAATAGTGATTATAACATATTTAACTCCTCCATTGGTAATATGCCAATCTAATCAATTGCCCACGTGAATGGCTAGGAGCTGACTATCCATGTCAGCTCTATCGAAGGAGTTCTTTTGATCTTGCCAAATTTTTGGCATTGGTCGCACCATCTGGCATTATATTCTGCATCGCGGTTTACTATTGGCCATAAATACCCATATTGGAGGACTTTCTTTGTGAGTGTTTTCCTCCAGTGTAATCTCCTCTCGAGCAAGGGGTTAGAGAATCCCCTTCCATAGAGCATCCCATCTTGTACTACAAACCACGACGCCATTCGAAGGAGCTTTTCCTATTGAATCTTGTCTATGTAGAGTGTTGCTTTGAGCAGGTAGTCCTTGATCGGTGTCATCCTCGTTCCTAGTTCTTCAGTTGTCTCAAAAATCAAATCTATATCCATCTCCCTTATGCTTAGAGTGTTTAGATTTTTGATAGGATTAGCTCTAAGGACTGAGCTTCTTCAAAACTAGCCAGTTTGGCTAGATAGTCTACCTTCATGTTTTTTCACTCATGATATAAGTTACGATGTAATGTTCGATGTCATCGCTAATTCCTGTACTTTAGATAAATACAAGGCGAGGTTCACTCCTCGATCTTGGTATTCACGTTTCACCTGGTAGACGACTAGCTGGGAATCGCTATAGATGTGTATGGACTTTATCCTGATTTCCTTCACAACTTTCAGCTCAGCAATCAGTGCTTCATACTCCGCTTCGTTATTTGTTACAAGGAATACCAAATGAAGGGCATACAAAGGGATCACCCTTTGGGAGTTTCGAGCATTACTCCAGCCTTCGAACAGAGGTTGTCAGATGCACCATAGACGAACAATTTCCAATGTGTTTCCATTTTCGGGTCTATTTCTTCTTCATTATCTCATATCGTAAACTCGACAATGAAATCTGCCTGTGCCTGTTCTTTGATCACCCTTCATGGATGGTAAGTAATTTTGTATTGACACAACTCGATGTTCCATTTGATAAGCCACCTAAAGGTCTCTGGGCGGTACAACATTTGCTTCTTGGGTTGATCTGTTAGCAGTTTGATCGGGTGTGCCTGGAAGTATGTTCATAAATTTCTGGATGCGATCAAGAGGCAATATGCTAGTTTTTTCAATTTTGAATAGTTCTTGCCGGCTCCAGTCAATCATTTACTAATGTAATATACATGCCGCTGGATCTTATCTTCTTCTCATACAAGCACGACATTCAATGCATGAGGCGAGACTACTATGTAGATAAACAAGTCTTCTCCGTCTAGTAGTTTGGACAGGATTGGCGGGGTTTCCATATGTCGCAACAGCTCTTCGAACATAGTTTGGCAAGCTTGATTCCATTCGAAGTTCTTCTTTACCTTCTTTAACGCGTCAAAGAATGGTATACATTTGTCGGTTTCTTTTGATATGAACTCGCTTAGTGCTACAACTTTCCCGTTTAAGCTTCTCCATCTTGTTCCTCGGGGACTAGACTTTCCATAAAGTAGTAATTTATTTAGGATTTGCTTCAATGCCTCTGGTGCTTACAATGAACCCCAAGAACTTTTCGAAGGCTACCCTGAAGTGACATTTAAGTGGATTGAGTTTCATTCCATATTTATGGAGTATTTCGAACATTTCGATGAGGTTGTCCAAGTGATTTGTAGTTAGGCGCGATTTAACCAAAATAACATCAACATAAACTTCCATAGTTTTCCCGATCTGCCGTTTGAACATGGCATTCACCAGTCATTGGCAGGTTTCCCCAGCATTCTTTAAGCCGAATGATGTTACTTTGAAGCAGTATAATCCCAGTTCAGTAATGAAACTGGTATTCTCCTAGTTAGGCTCATGCATTATGATCTGGTTGTACCCTGAACAAGCATCCGTAAATGATAGTAGTTCATGTCCAGCCTTCCCATCCATATGTTGGTAGATTCTAGGTAAAGGAAAGCTATCTTTTGGGAAGGCTTTGGTTAGGTCCGAATAGTCGATACAGGTTCACCATTTTCTATTGGACTTCTTGACTAAGACCGGGTTGGATACCCATTCGGGGTATGTTGCATCGCAGATAAAACCATTAGCCATTAGCTTATCCACTTCTTCTCTCGGCTCTTTGGATCGTTCGGATCCTAGGCTGCATCTCTTTTGCTTTACTGGTATATACTTTGGATCAATGTTAAATGTGTGGCATGAAATCTTCGACGAAACTCCACACATATCGGAATGTATCCAAACGAATACATCCAGGTTGACACGAAGAAGTTTGATGAGTTTCCATCACATCTTATTTCCAAGATGTGATCCAATTTTCAGGATCCATGTAGGGTCATCCATATCGACTGGGACAAACACCATCAATTCTACCAGTGCTGTCCGTTCCTCCCCTGAACTCTTCTTTCTAGAGTCCAAAGCCTTATTGAACCAACTAAAGACAGGGACGGCTCCGTAGTTGCTATTCGGTAGGTTCACGAATGTGGAGAGTTCTCCTTACATTCTTCCCCTTTTCTTTTCTTTTCCTCTAGACTTGTGTAGTTCTACGATGTAGCACTCTCTAGCGGCACCTTGGTTTCCTTGGATCACCCTAACTCTATTTCTATCGAAAATTTCACCCTAACCCTAACTCTCTAGAAGCATTTCAGTGTCTCGATTATGGAATACTATGTCATCGTTTAGGGTCCTTTACTACTTGGCAGAAGTTTTCTCTTCAGTCACAAAGTACGAATCTTTCATAGCATGTCTTAGTGAGATCGCATATCACTCCATTTCTTCCCAACTCTTCGGCATGGGATGAGGTCCTCCAAACATTATTCTGATAATAAGTCTCTGGTTGGTCCGTTTGGATCCCTCTTCCCTGGTTCTAGCTTGGTTTCGTCGATCTCTGGGAGCTTGGAGTGTTGCAGGCCGGTCAAGATGTTTCGGCTTCCTCATATACCGTTGAAGCTTGCTTTTCCAAATCAGTTATTTAATCAAGTACTTAAAGTGACGGCACTCATTCGTGTTCTAACCAGGCGTTTCATGAAAACCGCAATACTTTCCAGAGTGATTTTGCCTTTCACTCGCTTCCTTTTCAGGCAGCTTCTTATACTCCTCCGTCCTTTGTGTCGCAAGGTAGATTTTCTATAGAATATCATTGAGCGGGGTGTACTCTTTGGGCCTGAAGCCTTTAAGTCGCTTGCTACTTTTGTTTCGTTTGTTGGAATTCTCATTCTTCCTTTTCGATTCCCATCCTTTCCCGTAGCAGTCCTGGAGGCATTTGCATCTTGGTTTTCCACCATACCGTTTTGCCTAACGTGGGTTGGTTGTAGGTTAGCCTGTTTTCCTTCTGGCTCCTCTGCTTCTTCCAATCTCAAGCACTAGCTCACCTTTTGATTATAGTCCTTCCTAGTGGTAGGTTGCTTTATTTTGATCCATTTTTCAAATTCAGTGTCGGGATGGATGGTGCTAACCAGAGCCCTGAAGATCATATCTTTGTTTGAATTACTTACTTCAGTGACCATGGTGCTAAAACCGACTCTTGAAGGAATTAAAAGATTCATTTCATCAGTCGAATATACCTAATAAGGACATCACGTCTTTTGGTTGCATAGTGTGAAACCTAAGCTGATCAAGGAACCTTGTTGCTAATTCACTGAAAGTGGAGATGGATTTAGGTGGGAACCTGGTGAACCACATTGAAGCGATTCCTTCTAAAAGATTGGAAAACATCTACACCGAATGACATGGGAAGCATTTGATTTGTCCATATACCAACCGTACTTATACAAGTGCGGTTTTGGATCCTTAGTTCCGTCGTAGGACAAAATAGTTGGCAT
Source organism: Allium cepa (assembly GCA_030765085.1). Lineage (NCBI taxonomy): Eukaryota > Viridiplantae > Streptophyta > Magnoliopsida > Asparagales > Amaryllidaceae > Allium > Allium cepa. The sequence continues at coordinate 862,770,738 of CM060934.1, read as the reverse complement.
AGTCAACTTTTTAGGATAGCATTTATTCATAATGTCATCATTTAAGGGAGTCCGACTTGGAGTGGATACTCATTCATCATCTCTCCTTTTCTTATTTTCATCCATCAGGCGCTTGACCATGTCTGCGATATACGCCTCGGTTGTATAGTAATTCGTGGGTTGGCTGTCAGTGATTGTACCAAGTGTTTGGTTTTGCAAACGGTCTTGATAGGTGGCTGAAGCCTTGGTTCTTTAATCTTCGAGAGAGCCACTCCCTCAGAGTTCCATTGGCTTGTGATTGGTCGTAGATGGGCAGTTTGGACCTCTATGCCAGTATTGAGTACGTTAGTGTTCACTTTTAACTCGTCGACGTTATGTTGTTCTCCATCTTTAGAGTCGGAGAGATCCGCTGCTACATCTTCCCGTGGGGTTTTGATCCCCAAATTCAAGTTTATGGCAAGATGCTTTATAATTTGTGAGGTGCTAGCCTTTCCTTCTCTGGTGATTCCTACAGCCCCGCTGTTATCTAGGTTTTTAACCTAGCAGGATGCAATGGAAGACAGAACAATCTCATGTTATCAGAATGGCTTAGTGCTTAACCAGAAAGGCTAAGGCAAGGAGGTAATGAGAGCCAAGCTATGTTACTAAGACAATGACTGTGATCGACTAAACTGTGAGACTAGCATTTTTTTAGCCCAATCAGCAGCTGAGCCTAACAGCTAGTAAATTGTCATCAAAACAGAACAACGGCAACACAAGACCAAAGAAATATCCCTAACACCAAACTCTAGAAAATATCCTTAGTAATTCAGTCACTAGCGACCCATACTCTGTGGATCGCTAGCGACCCATACTCTGTGGATCGCTAGCGACCCATGCCACACCTTTGAATCTTCAATTGAGCTAGCCAAGGAGGCATTGAAGAGAAGCCAAGACATTAGCTCACTAATGAGCCAAATCTATGGGCCGCTAGCGATCATAGACCATGGGTCGCCAGCGACCCATAGACCACGGGTCGCCAGCGACCCATAGACCACGGGTCGCCAGCGACCCAAAGACCACGGGTCATTCTAAGGGGATATAGTCAAAAGGAAGTAATGGTCGAAGGTCCAAGAATCAAGATGGGAGAAAACATTAACACTCCACCTATTGTAGAAGCACGGACTACAAACCAGAACTTAGGGGTGAAAACCCCATGGAAGGATATAACGATGTCTCTCTTTGGCTCTGAAGGTGACAAACAATTAGAGGAAGACAAATTGGATGAAAATGCCAACGTGAAAAATGCTAGAGAAGCTCTAATACTCATGCCATAGCACAGTGTTAAGCAATGGACGAGGAACTGCTACTCAAACGGTACTCCTAGAGGTAGGAGAACCAAGAGGATATGATATCAATCATGATTAATTATAATGCTTAACTCCTATGGTATATTATGACCACTCCCGACTGACCAGCTTCTAATCCTACCATGGAGCTCTCACCGTCGAATCATGAATGGTCGTCGTCAAAAATCATCAAAAATTGTCTAAATAGTTGTTAAAAAACTCACTTTAGTCATGACTCGAAGTCGAACTCGGGTAATCACCCACTTGACTTGAAGTAAATCTAGAAAATTCTGGCCCGAAATCAAACTCGGGTAAAACCAAGATTTTCTCCAAACAAATAGGCAAATGGCTCCGAGCAATGTTTGTCACTAACCAGTACTTCAAATTATGTGACTCCAAGCGAATGACAAATTTTCTCGGGTCAGACTCCAAGTAAAATATCACCAATCCTTCAATGCCAATCCATCTTCTTTTGCCCATAACTCAAACATGCGAACTCCAAATACCTTGAAATTTGGAATGCGACCTTATGGGGCCTTCTTTGTCATCCCCAACCGATGTCAGCTAGTTTGAAATTTTTTAGGGATCGTCAACGATCCATGACCCCATCATAAGTGTTCGCCATTCAGTCGGCATTTCCAATCATTTAAGCATAGACAATATGCATATATCATTCTCAAGCATTATAAATAGCCATAACTTGAAAATGGACCGATCTGACAACGATTAGAGCATCTTCCCTAGTCGAAACCCATGCACCGAACTCGCTCAACAAGCACAGTATCCAAAGAAGTTTATCATGCCAACTATACCATTTATACAACTATACAACTGGTTCAAAATTGCTTCTTTGCGGGTATGACTAGCATACGGACAAAGCGAGGGTGACGGATGCAATCTGCTGCAAGGCCCTTAGGGATCATTAAAGGACGAAACAACCTGCTATCTTTGAAGAATTCTATTGGAAGGAAAACCGGTTCTAAAGACTAGAAGTAATGCGATTAGAATAAGGTGAACCCGATAGTGTGACAAAGAACATGCCAAATGGTAAAGGAGCTATAGGACCTAAAGGACCTTCTGCCCAAGCAAGGCTACTAAGACCCAGTAGAAAAGGGCCCAAGCCAACTGACGAAATCAGATGAAAAGACGATTATCAAATAACACTCTAGCTAGCTAGAAATTAAGAAAGGGGACAACAACCTAAAGCGATGCCTTCTCATCCATCCTTATCTACTCTCCCTTTCCAAATGAGCCATACTGGGACACTAGGGGCATTGCAGACAGCACGATGAAAGAAATGCTTTTATGCCCTCGACGAGTCATGTTAATCCCCCTTCTAAGAATCGGCATTGCTGGTGGCATCAAGAAGACTTGTCCAAAGGATTGTCGAACAAACAGATCCAATGCCGTAGCCTACAAGAACCGATAAAATTGTGTTCCCTTAAGCTGAATCCAAGAAATACCTCTTGAAGTCGATGAATCGTTGCTTTAAGACTGTCGGGCTATCAGACACACGACCCAAAACTCCTCTTACGATTGATGAATTATCATTCGAAGGCCGTTTGGTCGTCGTACATCCGACCACAAAAAACTGTTTGCAATGTGAAGGTCTTTTACGAACTAAAGTGTCGTGAAGGTGAACTGGTAGATCAACGGTCATCTGATCCAAAAAACCCTTCGACGACGTGAAGGTCTTTCATAAACTAAAGCGCTGTGAATGTGAACCAGTAGATCAGCGGTATTTTGGTCTACAAATAAAAAACCCTTTGTGGATGCAAAAGTCTTTCATGAACCAAAGCATTGTGAAGGCGAATTGGTGGATCAACGAAATATATGTTTGACTGATATCCATGAAGGGGAATTGGAAGATCAGCAGTCAACTGATCCAGAGCTCCCCGAAGTCAACAAAGACATGATCCAAGGCCACAAATGGATAACCATACTAGTCACTCCACAAAATTAATGGAACCACTTCCAATGACCAATGAGAAAAAAAGTGCTCAGAGCGTTAAAGTTGCTAAAAGAAACTAAGCCAAAACTTAACCGACCTTGTGATCAATTGGAGGCCAACTCAAATCAAGCCAACATTCGACACCTAGGAAAACCGCACCCATTGGACCTGGGGCAACCAAACGAGTTGTGGAGAGACCATGGATGCATTTCAAGCATGCCAACAACCCGGTGGCATGGAGGGCACTGCACATACTTGAATAGCCATAAGAAAGGTTGAGACTTATCATACCACAATTCGGTTATGCCTGATCAAATATTCTAGCATTCTGATAACCGTGGACTTAATGACTTAGCTAGTGCGACAAACGAAATACTAGCATAATACTTGCCCCCTTCTTTCCAACTACTATTTTATCGATCTTGGTGACCATTTAGTCTTCCTTTTAGACCATATGCCAGTAAAAGACCCATTCTCTAAAGTCAGTTTGGACTAAGAGCTAAGAGCCATGCCCTAAACTCACATAGGCTCTTTCTTCAATCCATTTTCATGCGGTCAGTTGTAGATCTCTCCACTATGGCATTCTTATCTGCTTGGCCTTATACATATTCTTGAAATACAGGAGGATCGCCCAAGCCACAGTTACCTAATCAAAAAACCAATTATCTATTTGAACCGACAAAACTATGTTCACAATAAGTACCCACCAGGTCGACGGAAGCAAATCGACTCAAACCGATGGATCGACAGAACCCGATCCTTGCCTTTTAAAAATCAATGTTGCCCCAAAAACATCGAGAAGCATCAAAAACTAACTCCTCGCATTGCCCAGGGATAGGCAACAACGAGGAGTATAAAAAAACTAACTCCTCGTGTTGCCCGGAGATAGGCAAAGCCGAGGGGCATCAAAAAACTAACTCCTCACATTGCCCGAAGATAGGAAATGCCAAGAAGCATTAGAAACTAACTCCCCACATTGGCTAGAGACAGGAAATGCTGAGGAGCATCAAAAACTAACTCCTCGTGTTGCCCAGAGATAGGCAACATCGAGGAGCATAAAAATCTAACTCCTCGCGTTGCTCGGAGATAGGCAACGCCGAGGAGCATCAAAAAACTAACTCTTCACATTGTTCGGAGATAGGCAACGCCGAGAAGCATCGAAATCTAACTCCTCACGTTGTCCAAAGATAGACAACGCCGAGAAGCATCAAAAACTAACTCCTCGTGTTGCTCGAAGATAGCTAATGCTGAGCAACAAAAGGTAACGCCGGGAAGCATCAAAAACTAACTTCTCGCGTTGCCTGGAGATAGGTAATATCGAGGAGCATCAAAATTAACTCCTCGCATCGTCCATAGATAGGAAACTCCAAGGATCATCAAAAACTAACACCTCGCATCGCCCATAGATAGGCAACGCCGTCATCCGGAGATAGGAAATGCCGAGGAGCATCAAAAACTAACTCCTCGTGTCGCCCAGAGATAGGCAACACCGAGTAGCATCAAGAAACTAATTCCTCACATTACCCGAAGATAGGCAACGTCGAGAAGCACCACAATACTAACAACTCACGTTGCCCGAAGATAGACAACATCGAGGAAAAGCAAAATCCATGCACTAAATAATAACACCTCACGTTGCCTGAAGATAGGAAATACCGAGGAAAAACAAAAGTCGTGCACCTCATAAGCCGTGCACTAAAATGATAACTCCTCACACTACTCGAAGATAGGCAACATTAAGGAAAATGAAAAGCCGTACACTTCATAAACCGCGCACTAAATTCCAAAACACTAACTCCTCACTTTGCCGGAAGATAGGAAAGGCCGAGGGGCACCAAAAACCGCGCATCTCATAAACAACGCCAACCACTTCCATGATTGGTAATAATAGGCACAACTGCAACAAAATTGGAGTGCTACAAACCAATAGAAAAGTTTCAGCCAATGACACTTAATGATTAAAATTGCCCTCAGTTAACCCATACACCGTGCTCCTTTCAAATAGGCATATATTGCATACTTACCAGAATATCACAAGAAACTTGAATTACGTGCTAAAGTTGCAAAATTTTCGAAAGAAGGAAAATTAAGCCGTGGCTTAGCCAAATTTCAAGTCTAATATGAAAATTATTTAAACTATAAGTTACCGGTCATTTGAACTAAGCAGCCCTATGAACTAGGGGGCATGTACCGGTACTAAAATAAAAACAACTGATAATAATAAGTTCACAAGTTCTATTACTCCAAATAAAGAATTGTTGCTCCAAATAAGAATTTTGGCAGCAATCACAACATTGGATAAGTGTAAACAAAACAAGCACAAGTGTAAGAACACATTTGAAGATATAGATAAAAGTAAAGTCAAAATATCGATGTATTGCTTATAATTTTCTTTACACAGAGTCAAAACATGGAGTGTGTACCCACACAACGCCGGCCAACAAAAAGAAAATATAGTCTCCACGACAAGAACACTGAGTGTAGACTCTGCACTTGAACAAAATAACTCAAAAAGAACCAAATCAGACCAATCTCAACACAAGCTCATCAGCGCTTCCTTCCACCATTCCCCTTTTCGCCCAATGTTGCCCCGGCATCATCACCAGACCGTTAAAATTCTCTAAGTATCAGTGTTGTCTTGACATCGGGAAACTTGTTATTTCAGGATTAACAATAACCGATCCCTACCATCCAAAAGGACCGACATTGCTGTGGCAATGCCTCAAAGTCCCCGACCCAGTTTTCAACAAAGAATTTCGATCTTTGACCAAAATGTCTAAAGTTAAGACATTCAAATCACGAGCCCCTGAAGATAGGAGCAGCGACACAAATTTGACAGGGGCATCCAAAGAGCCGCCCAGAACATCAAGTCTCGCATCAAGTGTTCAGGGTAATTTGCCCCATGAACCGGCGACACATAACACACCAACACTTGGTTGGGACCAAAAATCACTCCATGGTTTTGTTATGCTGAATAGAGAATTTTGGAAATCACAACAAAACTAAGCAGTATAATAGGATGGACGAATGCAGAATTAAAAAGGAAACTTCTCCAACCTGCTAGACACTGATATCGCCTCAGCAACATCGAGAACTCCAGACTGTCATATCAACAAGAAAATCGAACTCCTTAAAGTTAACCATCGCTCGAAAATAGGTACAGAAGGAGGAAGTTACTGATCACCGGAGATAGATAATAATGGGAGACATTTCAAGAATCAAATCATTGACCCAACGGCTTCCAAAGACAGAAGCAGTGTAACACCATGATATTTTATGGGAAATATAATTTAAAAGAAATTAAAAGTGAGTTTGTTATAGTGGTAAAGACACATGTGACTTCCTTAGTGACTAGGGATCAAATCCCGTCGTCGCCTAAAATAAGGAGCGATTTTTTTTAGCTGGTTCATTTCCAGTGATTTTCCTACGTATTTCAGCATTGTTTCTAATATGTGGCGGCTTCCCATTCGCTCTAATGACGTAATAGGACAAGATGGCTAAATTACATTGGCTGAGTGATGTGTATGGGCTAGAATGGATAACCATGAAGTATATGAAAGAGAAAATTTAATCTAAAATAATCTAATAGATTATATTCACTCAAACTTCTGTAAATAAACCATCTGACCTAAACCTAATCTCTTATTCAGCCATCGTCATAATTCTACAGTAAAATTAGTTTGTATTATTCTTCCTCCTTTTCTCTACTAAATAAACAAATCTCTACCAAATTAAATTATCTATATATATTCAAACAATTTGAGGAATTTAGAAGAATCAAAGGGAGAAAGATTAAAGAAAAGCTTTTTCAAATTTATACAAGCTCAAGTTATAGGTGAGTGGGAATTAATATGAAATTGAAAAATAAAGTAGTTCAATTTCAGTTCTTTTCTAGCACGTTAATATGAATTAATTTCTGTTATTAATTAAGAATAGATGTAAATTATTGCAACTTCTTCTTCTTCTTCTTCCACTTATCAAATCTAATTCATGTTTGGTTTAAAATATGGGACATATAAATTGTCTATTCATGTTTTATGGCATAAAAGATTGAAATTTATGTAAATTATTATATCTTCTTCTTCTTCCACTTCTCTTAATTCTAATTCATGTTTGGGTTGAAATTTGGAAAAAAGAAATTGTTATTCATATTTCATGGCGTAAATAAGATCGGTTTATTTAAATCGAATTAGAATTGTTATTCAATTTCTAATTGTGACGACCCAGACTTTTCAACGTTTAATTCTGATATTTAAATGGTTTAAAATATAGAAATTGAATTATAAATTGGTTTTGAATATGAAAAACTTGGATTTATCTATTCAAAATGTAGATAGAGCAATTTGTTGGATAATATAATTATTTAACTCAAAAATTAAAGATTGAGTGAAGTATTTAATCTTGAGTTTCGAGCTTGTTAAAAATATTTTAAAGGCTTGCAAAATTTATATTGATAGTACTGAAGATAGTAAAAGTGTTAAAATTGGATTTGGAAGTGTTTTGTTAAGTTTTGAAAATATATCATTTAAATTGATATTTAAAAATAGCCTTCCGAGGCGTAGTCTCAGATTTCGACGAAACCAGTTCCATTAGATTCGTAACATTGTATTATTATCGGATTTCAATTTTCGCAGTGCTTGGAGTGACCGTTTGGCCGTATGATAAGTAAACACGCTGATAATTAAATCGAAATTTAATATAATAACTGGGATCAAAGGGCTATCTTATCCATACGATCGAATTAGGACTCGAAACCTTTTCCATCGCATTCGAAATAGGTGTATAACATTATAGACGCCGAGCGGCGCGTCTCGATAGGATGTCAAGATTTTAAGCTATGGATTCAAAACGATTTGAATTTAAATTTAAAAATAAATGTTGTCCAATCAAAAACAATTTCACATCAAAATTTTTTGCCTTCAAATCAATGTCACTGTAGCCAAATTTCTTCACGTTACCATCTAATCATGTCTCCTTTTTTTTAAACCAAGCTGAAAGAAAAATAAAAGTATTAGTATATATCTGTGCTTTTCCTTCTCAAGCACGCTTCCCTTTCAATTTTGTTTCCTCCTCCTTTTTATAAACAGCCGAAAGCTTCCCATCAAAAAAAATAACAAAATAGCGAGCGAAATCCCTTCCTCCTCCGGTTTATCTCGAAATCTTTGCCCTTTTTATTTTCTAAATCAACCGAAGCCTCGATCGATTAAAATCACGATTTCGTGACAATGGGTGTCGTGGTGATTTTCTGAGCCGAGGGGCTTAGAGCAAGACAATGTTGGGCAAGGGACGGCGGCCTCGGTGTGAAGTCTAGCGATGTCGTAGGCGCACTCTGGGTTGAAGACGATGTCGGAGGCGTCGCGACTCGAATTTGATGTTTAGATTTTGAAGACGAGCCTAAGAAGGGGCCGAGATCCATCGCAAACACATGGATGGCAACGTGAGTGATAGCGATGCTCGACGATTCTGATCGCAAAGTTGTGACAAGTACTACAGATGTTGAGGTGCGGCACTCGATCAGGTAGTCAAATTTATGATGTGTCTACGAATTTGGGGTTGCTTTGGGCGTCGATGTGCAGGTAACTGTCGATTTTAATTTAATTAATTAGGTATGTATGTTTATAAATATGGATCTGAGGAGAAAAGACAATCCTACTTTAAATTTAATACGTACATTTGTGTAGAACGGAATAATATTTAATTTAATGTATATATATAAGGATAAAACAGAAAATGTATGTAGCCAAGATTTAGAAATAAAGTTTTGAATGTTGAAAGGTTTATATAAAATTGCATTTTGTAATCTTTATAAATATATTGTTTATATAAGTGAATAATTTCAAAAGAAAATTAAATATATACATTTTCACTTAATTAGTCATTCTATAAAAAAAATAAAATAAAGTAATAATAATATATGTATTACGAAGATTTATTTGTTTAATAAACTTATTTAATTATTTTAATTACTAAAAATAATGTATTAAAGGAAATTTAGTTTTAGATTTAATAATTTGTTAATCCAATCTATTAAATGGAAATTAATTGTTCAATTAGTCAAATATTAATAAAATCATATAATGTTTATTCAAGGTTTAAAATCTGAAAAGAAAAAAGCTGGTTTGGGATGGATTGCAAACAAAGTCAAAGGTGAGTTAATCTCACTCTTCTGGTTTGTTATTTAAATTTAAATGGTTAAATTTAAATAATTGGTTGAATGATTGAATTGATTTGATGTGCTTTATTATAGTATATAGTATATATTGGAGTGATTGATTTCCCGCATTATATAGCGGATGAGACCCTATGCGCCGTATAATAGCGGATGATATTATATAAATCCCATATACCGCGATATTCCATCTCGAAGTGGAATTGGTATTGTGCTAACATCTGTGGAACAGAGAAACATGTTGGAGGGATCCAACTAGATTCCTCAGAATTATTTAGATTGTTTAATATTCTATGTTATGATTATGTGATATTCTTTAGTGAATTATATTGATAATTAGATTATTGGGTACTATGGTTCGATTGAATATATTTCGATACTCTGAGTTACCAAAAATATATAGATTGGATTTTTGAAAAGAAAGTTAAAAGAGATAATTTGTAAACGAAATGGTTATTGAAAATTTGGGATAAATTGAAGAATGAATTGGAAAAGAATGAAAGTGATTTTAAAATTCTAATAATTAAGTTCCAAGTATGGAAATGGGATTTTGAATAAACAGAATAATAATGAATTTTATAACTTAAGTGGTATTATGTAAAGGAATGAAGAATTTATTTTAAACAATCCAAGGTTTAAATTTAGTGAAAAGGATAAGAAGGAATTTAGAAATCTGAAATTGGTATTTCCAGTTAAAAAGGATTTTAAATCATAATTAAGGAACAAAATATGAAGTTAATGGATTTTGGAATAAATGGAATAAGGAAGGAAATTTATTTAAAGTGAAGTAAATTGGAAATTAATTTGGGGATTGATTTAAGTGTGTAAAAACCGGGATTTTTAAAAGAGAAGTGAGACTTGAAATTTATAAACTGGGTTTATAAAAGCAAAGTGATATATCAATGGATATTTGGAAGAATAAATTCACAGTGGGAATTTATTAAGGGAATGAGTAAATTTGTTTAAAAATAAATAGTGATTTATTTTTAAAGGATGTGAAGAGAAGTATATTTCCCTGGATAGCCAAGTACGTTTTCAAAGTAAATTTTTAAATATGAGTTATGTTGTTTTAAAAAGCATGTTTAGAAAATTTATTATTTCTAAATGTTTAAATTCTGAAGTAAGTATTTTTCAAATCTATTATTGTAGTAATTATTTAAAGGTGACTTGGTATTTTGTTTTAAAGGAGAAATCAAGTTTTATATTCTACAAAGTAACCTGATTTTCAAATATTCCTACAGTATATATTTTTAATAAAGTATTGAAGTAGTTTTCAATTTAAATGTTTTAAAGGATATTTTATAATAAAGTGTTTTTAAATTTATTTTAAAAATCTAAAGTATTGTACTTGGTGTTTTCAGTGGAAATAAATATTTAGGAATTTATGCCATTTGGAATTGTTTTCAAAAGGGTTGAAAATAGAAATATATCTTGTGAAGATATTTTGAGGATAATAAATAATTTGGAAGATTATTTATTGTTTGATGGTTGTTTGTGAATGTTAATTGATAGTTAAATAACCGACTATCAATATTGGCCAATGCGCTGATTATTTCGAAGAGACCGGGATTGGGATTAAATTCTCGAGAACCACTTCGATCCAGTTTGTTTGTCCGTGAGATGATGGTTTTGATGACAACAACCTTAGAATAGATTAAATTATAAATACTAACATTATAAGTTTAGATAAATATGTATATGTAGGATTTAACCATGTAGGTACTAAGAATGAAGACTTTACAGTATAGAGATTCAAGATATGAAGATTGAAGCCTCATGAGTATCAAGATTATCAAGAGTTCAAGAATTAAAGTAATTTATTCTTTAATTAGAAATTTTGTTAAAACTCATAGAAAAGCACTGGCATCTTAGAATCCAATTTATTCGTGGAATGGAATCCACTTCGAGCCTGTTAAAGGGATAGAACCCTAAGTAGGATGGAACCTACGAAAAATCTAGTGGAACATTGTTTTGTATCCACTAATTTTAATTCAAATGATTTTACAAAATTATCTTGTTTTCAAAATGATTTCACAACGTTCCTTTTAAAAGATTCAAAACCCTCTATCCTAATTTTACATAATTTTAGCCTCAAAATTACCTTTAATTTCAAAGTCAAATTACTCCTAATTTTAAACTATCTTTTAAAATAATACATTTAACTTTTAAATATTTATACTTAAGGTTTAAATATAAAATTATAGTTAAACTATATACATTTCTCTAAATTTACTTATGTATTTTAACTATAGTCAAGTATATTAGAAAAGTTTAAAATAGTTTTAATATAAGATAAAGGTTATTTTCAAAGAAAATCAAATCATCAAAAATTGCTTTAGGATGTCGACATGCCTATGGTGACCATGTCAACATGGTGTCAGTTGAGTTCAAAATTTAAATTTCAAAAGAAGTGTCCATTCGCCATAACTCTTCACGAATGGACATGTCTATTGTTCTTCTATAAATAGGGGTTAGTTTCAACGAATTTTATATCAGATTTTCTGGTTTTTCACTCCTCTTCTTCTTCCACATTTCTTAATACATATTCTTACCATTACTCTGCCGAAATCAACATTGAATCAAACTCGATCTTTTCTAGTTTGATTCTCTATCACTATCTCAACAAGGTTCTCAGCGCTATTCAGAGTTATAGGCTTCTTTGTAATCTATTAAGTGAGAAAAGGTGTGATTGTGGCCTTGAAAATCAATCAAGCGAGATAAGGTGTGATTGTAGCCTTGGTAAATCAATTGGGTAAACTTGTGGCCCGGAAATCAAGTATCTCTACCCAAAGGATTGTGATTATGGACGGTGTACCTCGTAGCCTTGAAATCGAGGGTGTAATTGTACAATTGCTTTTGAAAGGAAATCCGTACTTGTGTTGCGGACTAGATGTAGGGTAACTCCGAACCGGTATAAAATCTGGTCTGTTCTTTCCTTTACTGCTTTTACTTTATTTCTGCATTTATGTTTGTTTCTGTGATCTTAGCTGTGTATGTATATTGCATACATCCGTGTTCAATTCAATATAAATTCAAAAAGATCTAGTAATTCTTTATAAACACTATTCACCACCCCTCTAGTGTTAACCCTAGCCTTAAGATCCGTAATCCGCATTTCTTTCAATTGGTATCAGAGCGAGGTTTTCAAAGTTTCATAATCTTATTTTTGAAAAGTTTTCAAAGTGGCTATCAACACTGGTAATGTTACTAACACTAGTATTCCTGTCACTAGTTCATTTGTGGAAGGTCAGACTACTGTCATACCACCACTTTTTAATGGCAGTAACTATGCATATTGGGCATTTAGGATGAAAATATACGTACAATCTATAGGATTAGACACTTGGAATATTACACAAACTGAATATTCTGAACCTACAACTGATTTTGCACAGTGGACTGCTGAGCAAAAGACCGTTGCACAAAATAATTCTAAGGCAATGAATATTTTGTTTTGTTCACTAGATAGAAATGTATTCAATAGAGTGTCAGTTTGTAAGCCTGCATATGAAATCTGGAAAACTTTGCAAGTTACTCACGAAGGAACAAGCAAAGTTAAACAGACTAAAATTTCGATGCTCACAAATCAATTTCAATTATTTAAACTGAATCCTAATGAGTCTATTTCAGATATGTGTAGTAGATTTCAGGATATTGCGCATTTTCTAATATCTTTGGGAAAGGAATTTTCTGAAGAAGATCAAGTTAGAAAGATTTTAAATTCTCTTACTCCAGAATGGGATCAAAAGACACTTGCTATCGAAGAGGCAAATGACATTAATACTTTAAAGATAAAAGAACTAATTGGAAATATAATGTCATATGAAGTTCAAATGATCGAGAGAAGAGAAAACAAAACATCTGAAAAGAAATCAATGACATTCAATGCATTGACTGATGGATCAGACTCAAACAGCGATAATGATGAAGAGATAGCCTTTATGACCAGAAATTTTAGAAAATTCCTGAAATATAGAAAGATGAATAATCTCAGGAGAAACAACTATAAGAACTCTGGAAATCAGAATGTAGTGCAAATAATGTCAAATGTTACAACTGTGATGAACCAGGCCATTTCAAAAGAGACTGTCCGTATTCAGATAGGGAAAATCCTCCTATGAACAATGATCCAGCAAAGAAACGGAAGCGTGCATTTACTGCTACTCTTGATGACTCAGACTCGTCCTCAAGTGATGATGATCAGAAGACAGATAACTCAAATTTGTGTTTCACAAGTGTTCACGACTCCGACGAATTCAAAGAAACGAACTTAGAAATAGGTACATGTTTACAATACAATTGGTTGAAATTGCTTGCTTAGAATTAGTTGCGTGAGTGCTTGATTGATAGATTTTGAATTGGTGCGTTTTTTGAATTTTAAAATTTTTATTTTTTATTTTTTATTATTATCCTGTTATTTTATTATTGTTTTTATTATTTTTCAATAGTATAATTTTCTGAAATACACTATAAATATTTCAGATATATATAGACATTAAAAATAATAAGTACATATATATATTTTAGAGAACTTAGGAAAAATAAATTATCAAAATTCACTGGCACATGTCGACATGGTCCCTACCATGATGTCGACATGGGTATCAGAATTTGAATTTCAAAATTTGAATTTCAAAATTTGAATTCAAATGTTTGAATTTTCCTCCATCTTTTCACTTCATTCAATTCTCTGAAAAGCTACCTTTTGACCAGAGAATATGTCCTTTGAGAATCTATTTATTCACTATCTTTTATCATATGTTTTCACTCTCATTTACAAATTCAAACTCTCTCTTCAAAACTTCAAGCTCTCTTCTCTCTACTTTAATGGCTTCTTCAAGCAATCCCTCCACCATGAGAATTTCCATAAAAATAAAAGAGCAACTATTCAATGATCTGGAGGCAATAAAAGCATACATCAATTACGCTAATTATGCCAAAGTCCAATCCTGAAAGTTTGCTATTTTTCAAGATTTCTCTTCTTATGAAATTGATTCTCTTTTTGCAAACAATGGAGTTCTTAGTCTTATGGATGCTTCTCAAAATGATTTTGTTTGCTATCCAAATCTTGTCAAAATTTTCTATGCTAATTTATACTATGGATTTTATCATGGAAATGAGGATGAAAATGATCGTGATCTTTTAGGTACCATTCTCAATTGCAAGTGTACGGGAATTGATCTTTCTAATTTTAAAATCGATGAAAATGATCGTGAGACATTTCATCACATTTTCGAAGGGAATCATAATTTTGAATTCAAAAATCGAAATTTTCGACCAAAGGCAAGAATTGTCAATCATCTTTTGCAACATACTTTGACCACAAGATAGGGGAATTTTAACAATCCTAGTTCAAAAGTTTTCAAAGCTCTTTTGCTATTTTTGGAAATTATGACATAAATTGGGCACAAGTTATTTTGGATGAACTTCATCCTAAAAATCTTGCAATGGGTGAGAATACTTTATATCATGGAATTTATCTCATTTGGATCTTTAACTATTTTGGAGTTCAAAGGCGAAGAATTTGTTTCTAGAAACGTTTTCATTCATTCCAACATTTCGCTTATGAAAATTCCATTTGTTTTTCAACCTTATAAGACCCTTGTCGGAAAGGAAGAGTGTTTGGCTCATGAGGAAATGGAAGAAGAGGAAGAGGAAGAAGAAGAAGGGGATGAAATGGAAATTGAAGAAGAAGTAGGTGAAACCTCTTTGGAATGCATTGACTATCCTCCTAATCCATCCACAAAAACCCTTCTCAAAAACCAAAAGATGATTGTTGGGAATCAATAGATTCTTAAACGATCCATTAGTAAGAAGTTGGACAAAATTTTATCCAAGATGAACAAGTTCATTTCCAAAGTCAGCAAGAAACTTGGACTTTCTTCATCATCATCATCCTCTAACTAGTTTTATCTTTTCGTGTCTTGTTGTATGTGTTTTAAGTTGTTTTAATTCGAAAGTTCATGTAGTTTCGTATGTTAATTCATTGTATCATCTTAGTATGCAATGAAATGAAATTTTCTTCCTGTTACCTAGCTTATCTTATCTCCAGAATAAATGTTAGTATATACACACACACGTACACAATTATTCACAAAATCTAAATAGTCATTTTTTTCACTAACCCATGTCGACATGTACTGGTCAAAAATGACAATTCATTTTGAATTTGAAATTTGAATAAGAACCATATGTCTATTCATTTCAAACAAATTTCTACACCTATATATACCTATTTCCTCCAGAATTCTTCACTGAAAATTATTTCCTATCTTCTAATTCTTCATTTCTTTCACAAATTCAATTATGGCTAATCCAATTCACAATTTATCTAAAATCTTGAAGAAACTCTTAATTCGTTCAAGAGTATTCACTCGTTCATTCTTCGCAACCAGCGACACTTAGAATTGAGTCAAATATAGACGATCAAGGAGCAAGAAAGACATTTCGATGCAATACGATGGATGATTTCCTCCCTACAAAAGGATGATATCGAAGCACATCCTCCAGTCTCTCTCACCAACGACAATGATAATTGGGATGCTATTAAGGCAGATCCAATCTCTGGAGAAGAAGGAAGGGTGGAAGTTCCACGTAACGTTTGATTTTTATTTGTTTGCTTTGTTTGAATTATTTGTTTGAATTAATTTGATTTGGTTTGGATTGACATTTGGTGTGGATTGATTTCTTAAATTGGTTTGATGGTTGCCACATAAAATATGTATATATACATACATTGAAATGTATATAATCCTTGATTAATTATCATGTTCATAAGGATAATTATTTCTTAATCTATCTATTATATATTCGATTATATAGTTTATTAATAAAGGTACTCTGTACAAAGGAGACTCTGCCAAAAAAATTCTAAAATTTTGGGAGTTAGAAAATTTTTGAAATTTTTTTGTTAGCAACAAAACGATTTCAAATTGGAATTTGAAATAAGGGATTTTGGAAATGGAAATTGAAACTAATTGTTTAGTTGGAACTAAAGGATTAGGAAATTGAATTTGGGATTTTTGATTTCAGAGGATAAATTGAATTTGGCTCGGCAAAGGTATGTATTTAAATTTCTATATGAAATTTGATGATTTTCTAGTCTAGCCACTTGACTTTTGTTTTCTTTTGAAGTCCTGGGGCCCGTAGAGGCATTTTGTAGTTGTACCGAGCTAGCCACGCAAAGGAGATGCTGGTGAATTTTTTCAGAAATTTAGAGAGTTAGAAATTTTTTGAGAAAGTTCTGATAATTTAAATTTGGATTTAAATTTAGATTTGAATAAGTGGAGTAAATAATGTTGTTGGAAACTATGGAAGGTTTTGGGAAGATGGTTGAAGTAATAGCGGGTCTTTAATAAAAGATATGATGTGGCAAGTTGATAAAACTGTTTGGTTTTGGAAAATAGTAAAGGATATTGGATCATTCTTCTTAACGAGCAATTCGGGGATGAAATTCCTTTAAGGGGGAGGAATGTGACGACCCGGACTTTTCAACGTTTAATTCGGAATATATAAATGGTTTTAAATATAGAAATTGAATTATAACTTGGTTTTGAATATGAAAAACTTGGATTTATCTATTCAGAATGTAGATTTATCTATTCAGAATGTAGAATGTAAATTGGTTTCGAGCTTCTTAAAAATATTTTAAAGGCTTGTAAAATTTATATTGATAGTATTAAAGTTAGTAAAAGTGTTAAAATTGAATTTGGAAGTGTTTTGTTTAGGTTTGAAAATATATCATTTAAATTGATATTTAAAAATAGCCTTCCGAGGCATAGTCTCGAATTTGAAACTAGTTCCATTGGATCCATAATATTGATTATTATTGAATTTCAATTTTCGCAGTGTCTGGAGTGACCATTTGGCCGTATGATAAGTAAACGCGCTGATAATAAAATCGCAATTTAATATAATAACTTGGATCAAAGGGCTATCTTCTCCATACGATCGAATTAGGACTCGAAACCTTTTCCATCGCGTTCAAAATAGGCGTATAACATTATAGACGCCGAGCAGCACGCCTCAATATGATGTCAAGATTTTAAGCTATGGATTCAAAACGATTTGAATTTAAATTTAAAAATAAATGTTGACCAGTCAAAAACAATTTCACATCAAAACTTTTTGTCTTCAAATCGATGTCACTGTAGCCAAATTTCTTCACGTTACCATCTAATCATGTCTCCTTTTTTTTAAACCAGGCTGAAGGAAAAATAAAAGTCTTAGTATAGATCTGTGCTTTTCCTTCTCAAGCACGCTTCCCCTTCAATTTCATTTCCTCCTCCTTTTTATAAACAGTCGAAAGCTTCCCATCAAAAAAATAACAAAATGTCGAACGAAATCCCTTCCTCCTCCGGTTTATCTCAAAATCTGTGCCCTTTTTATTTTCTAAATCAACCGAAGCCTCGATCGATTAAAATCACGATTTCGTGATAATGGGTGTCGTGGTGATTTTCTGAGCCGAGGGTCTCAGGGAAAGACAGTGCTGCGCGCAAGGGACGGCGGCCTCGGGGTGAAGTCTAGGGATGTCACAGGGGCACTCTGGGTTGAAGACGACGTCGGAGGCGTCGCGAATCGAATTAAATGTTTAGACTTCGACGACGAGCATAAGAAGGGGCTGAGCTCCGTCGTGAACACATGGATGGCGATGTGAGTGATGGCGATGCTCGACGATTCTGATCGCAAAGTTGTGACAAGTAATGCAGATGTCGAGTTGCGGCACTGGATCGGGTAGTCAAATTTACGTTGTGGCTACGAATTTGGGGTGGCTTTGGGTGTCGATGTGCAGGTAACTGTCGATTTTAATTTAATTAATTAGATATGTATGTTTATAAATATGGATCTGAAGAGAAAAGACAATCTTGTTTTAAATTTAATACATACATTTGTGTAGAACGAAATCGTATTTAATTTAATGTATATATATAAGGATAAAGCAGAAAATGTATATAGCTAAGATTTAGAAATAAAGTTTTGAATGTTGAAAGGTTTATATAAAATTAGATTTTGTAATCTTTATAAATATATTGTTTATATAAGTGAATAATTTCAAAACAAAATTAAATATACACGTTTTCACTTAATCAGTTATTCTTTAAAAAAATAAAATAAAGTAATAATAATAATATATGTATTACAAAGATTTATTTGTTTAATAAACTTATGTAATTAAAAATAATTACTAAAAATAATGTATTAAAGCAAATTTAGTTTTAGATTTAATAATTAGTTAATCCAATCTATTAAATGGAAATTAATTGTTCAATTAGTCAAATATTAATAAAATCATATAATGTTTATTCAAGGTTTAAAATCTAAAAAGAAACAAGCTGGTCTGGGATGGATTACAAACAAAATAAAAGGTGAGTTAATCTCACTCTTCTGGATTGTTATTTAAATTTAAATGGTTAAATATGAATAATTGGTTGAATGATTGAATTAATTTGATGTGCTATATTATAGTATATAGTATATATTGGAGTAATTGATTTTCCGCATTATATAGCGGATGAGACCCTATGCGCCGCATAATAGCGGATGACTTATATAAATCCCATATACTGCAATATTCCACCTCGAAGTAGAATTGGTATTGTGTTAACATCTGTGGATGTAGGGAAACAGGTCAGAGGGATCCAACTGGACTCCTCAAAATTATTTTGATTGTTTAATATTCTATGATATGATTATGTGATATTCTATAGTGAATTATATTGATAATTGGATTATTGGATACTATGGTTCGATTGAATATATTTCGGTACTCTGAGTTGCCAAAAATATATAGATTGGATTTTTGAAAAGAAAGTTAAAAGAGAGAATTTGTAAATGAAATGGTTATTGAAAATTTGGGATAAATTGAAGAATGAATTGGAAAAGAATGAAACTGATTTTAAAATTCTAATAATCAAGTGCCAAGTATGGAAAGGGGATTTTGAATAAACAGAATAATAATGAATTTTATAACTTAAGTGATATTATGTAAAGGAATGAAGAATTTATTTTAAACAATTTAATGTTTAAATTTAGTGAAAAGGATAAAGAAGGAATTTGAAAATCTGAAATTGGTGTATTAAGTTAAAAAGGATTTTAAATCACAATTAAGGAACAAAATCCGAAGTTAATGGATTTTGGAATAAATGGAGTAAGTAAGGAAATTTATTTAAAGTGAAGTAAATTGGAAATCAATTTGGGGATTGATTTAAGTTTGTAAAAACCGGGATTTTTAAAAGAGAAGTGAGGCTTGAAATTTATAAACTGGGTTTATAAAAGCGAAGTGATATATTAGTGGATATTTGGAAGAATATATTCACGGTGGGAATTTATTAAGGGAATGAGTAAATTTTTTTAAAAATAAATAGTGATTTATTTTTAAAGGATGTGAAGAGAAGTATATTTCCCTGGATAGCCAAGTATGTTTTCAAAGTAAATTTTTAAATATGAGTTATGTTGTTTTAAAAAGCATGTTTAGAAAATTTATCATTTCTAAATGTTTAAATTCTAAAGTAAGTATTTCTCAAATCTATTATCGTAGCAATTATTTAAAGGTGACTTGGTATTTTGTTTTAAAGGAGAAATCTATTTTTATATTTTATAAAGTAACCTCATTTTCAAATATTCTTATAGTATATATTTTTAATAAAGTATTGAAGTAGTTTTCAATTTAAATGTTTTAAAGGATATTTTATAATAAAGTGTTTTTAAATTATTTTAAAAATCTAAAGTATTGTACCTGATGTTTTCAGTGGAAATATATATTTGGAAATTTATGCCATTTGAAACTGTTTTCAAAAGGGTTGAAAATAGAAATATATCTTGTGAAGATATTTTGAGGATAATAAATAATTTGGAAGATTATTTATTGTTTGATAGTTGTTTTGAATGTTAATTGATAGTTAAATAACCGACTACCAATATTGGCCAATGCGCCGATCATTTCGAAGAGACCAGGATCGGGATTAATTTCTCGAAAACCGCTTCGATCCGGTTTGTACGTTTTCATGTGGAAAACAAGAGTTCGGAGTCGAAGATGGAGCAGTGAAGTGCAAGGGCTAGTCGCTACCAATCCCGAGGATGATTTCAAAACGGATGTAGTAGGAGTAGTGCCTTTGGTTCCGTTCGAACCCGGGATGGACTTGTATGGACGAATGCTTTTAGGACATCGTCAGGTGGGCGATGACCATTCTAAGAGATGTGTTCTTAAAAGGTAACGCTTAGCCTCGAGCCTCATCAACCGGGAATGACTGAAAATCAGGGGTTTTGCAGCAAGGCTAAGTGGGTAGCACCCATTAGGGTGAGGTCATCCCTGTCTAGATATCCCTTTTATTCGGGTTAGTGGTGCGGTTACTGATCACAACCGTGGGGTGATCTTACTCGGGGTTATCCAGTAAGGGTAGTCCCGGTCTTGTGTTGCAGGGGATCGGGAGTGATCCTCGGTACGGTGATCTAGACCACGTACTGTGACAGGTGGTACCCCAGTGCCTAGTCATTAGTTGGAAATCCATTCTCCCTACGCGCCTGTACGGTTTTGATTGTGCCCAACTATTGCCGAAACGTGAGATGCAAGCATTTCAGATAGATTCTATTTTACTTTCTATAGACACTATTATAACATCATACGGAATTGATAAAAAGTGTTTTGGCTATCGTAAGGTAAAACCCGACATGTTTATTTGTGGCATGGTCTTACGAAATGCTTTTGTTTTCAAAAGAATTTTGAAACTTTAATAACCAATTTGAGTGTGGTTTTCTCACGCTGGTATTCTAGACTGACTCGGGTGTTATTTAGCTATAATGCTCGGGTCAGACCGAGTATTATAGATTACAGGAAAGGATGCTGTGGAGCTGGATGGCGATTAGTACTTCTGTACTTGTATGAGATATTCCGCTGTGTATTCTGTTTTTGGAAGGACGAGATATTATAACCGTCCTGAGTTGAGTTATTGTTTGTATTGAACTCTGATGTTGTACTCTAATGATGTAATGTATAAACAAATGTATTTGTTTTTGTGTAAAGATCATTTATTATCTATTATATTTTATTCCGCTGCGATGATTAGATTTTGATGTTGTTTTCTATTTTCTTCTTCTAGCTCTTCTTCTTTAACCCAAATGGTTCGTATTTCCGTACATCTTTAGTTGATTGAGGGAGAATAGTGTCGACTCTAGGGGTATGGATTTACATGCTGTTACACTAATGGTAGAACAAGTTAGTTGAATATATCCATTATATCTTACTTGAATAAAGTAACGGTTTTTATTGATGTAATTATGTAATTTTGAATGTGGTATTGGAATAAAATTGTGAAGTCTAATATCATAATTGTTTGTTTCATATGTGGCCTAAAAATAAAAAAAGTGGAATTTTGTGTAATTAAATGGTTTGTGGCTATTGGATAAAATTTTTGTAAAAATTAAATCTCTAAAAGGAGAACGTCAATTAGGGTGGAAAAAAATTTAAATTAAGTGGACCCTAAAAGCTAGTGTAAATCTATAAAAAAAATGGCATAAAATTTTTACAAACAAACCATATGGACTGTATGGACATGCAATTGAAATACCATTTATATAAGAAAAAGGGAAATTATGAAAACCAAATCGAATGTAAAAATGGTCTAATGCAGATTATGGAAATAAATAGTATGCAAACTATAGCGGCAAAATTAATTAATTTGTAAGCGATTTGGTAGGCAGACCTTGTAAAGGTCTGGATAGGTGTTTCATGCAATTTAAATCAAAATATAATTCTGGTTATACATACTACGAGCGAGAATTATGTTCGCAAGGATGTTTGTTACCTTTCATAGGTTGTTAGTACTATTTTACTCATTTTATGTTGCTGCCTTAGCCTCTGTGCTAAGTTATGTAATTTTATTTCACCCGACCACCTGTGCTTCTAGTCATGTCCGATTTTCGAAGTGCCTAGAGGTGCGGGGTGTCACAAACAGGTGTTTGAATAAGGTCTCGAATCCTAACTTGCAAAAAACTAGCTGTAATCTGAAGATAAACAATGGCCAGGAGAGAACACTTAAAATCAAGTAGCTAAACCATTGATTCCCGAAGATTGGAACCGACGAATAAGGTTGATATCTGCAATAATGCTATTAGTCCAGCATAATGCATATAGCCTGAAACAAGCAAGGTTAGGGGTCAGGGATTCAAGACAAACACTACCGAACTCTACCTGGCCATGATTAGTATAGGAATAACGCGGTCGTACCAGGGGCAATGTGATGACTTGCTCCACAATTTCAAATTTTCTATAAGAAAATAGAGGTTGAGACCTAGAATGAAAGGTTTTTGGCCAATAGTCGTCAAATCATAATAAAAACTAATTGGAGCAAGTTTGATTTTTCATGAAAGAATTGGTTAAGCAACAACCTTGCATCTCCAAAGGTAATACTTGACGGCTAAATAAAGCTAGGCTATAGAAATGCCTGGGGCTCTCATCCTTCTAAAACATGGTGTATCCTATATTTAAGCAACATTGAGAAAACAACCACATTGGGTTAAAAGGAATCTACTCAACTCTACAGGATAGGATGAATGATTCAATCCTCACTAACGCAACTTTAACACTACACGAAGATAGGCAGCACTAAGAAAATACTTCTACAATCCAATCATCGAAGAGCTAGTTTTGGAAGACCAAAATCGATACCCAACTGGACTGAAAGTACCACCGAGTCGACAGGAAAAATCGATCCCAAACTCTTAAGTACGGTTTTGCCTCAGCAATGCTAAGGCCTTTTTTAATCTTTCAGGTACTTGCGTTGCACTGGAAATGCCGGGAATTTTTTTCATTTCCTAAGTACCGATGTTGCCCAGGCAACGCTGGGAAACTTTCTATTTTATAAGTACCGGTGTTGCCCCAGTAACTTCGGGAAACTTTCTACTCACTAAGTACCGGTATTGCCCCGACAATGCCAGGAAAACTTTAATCTGCAGGGCTGATGAGAAACACTCATCATAGTGACCCATCGATGCACTAGCTTCCGAAGATAGATGTTGGACCTCAATTGAGTTTCTACCCCAATCTTCAGAAAACTACCATTGCCCAATGACAAGCAACGACCGAAAGACATATTCTTTCATAGGTCAGCCGGAAGGTTCTACCTGACATCACAGGAACCAGCCACTGCACGAGAGTAGAGCCGCGTGGAAAGGTAATCCAAGGATTGAATTACATATGTGCTAATTCCTAAGGATGAAAGATGGCGGATAATCAAATTTCCAAAATTCAACTTTGAAATAATTAAGACATAGCCAAAAATAGGCAGCATTGAGGAAATGTTGCTTAGAACCAAGGGACTAGGTTATCAATTCACAAGGACAGGAGTTGTAAACAAAACTTCCATAATGACGTCAACAACCAAGAAAAGCTACGTGGCCAAGGACAAGCGGGAACAATCATTGAAGATCGAAAATAAAGTCATCGAAATTCCTCGGTTCGAAAATGGGATTGAGGGCCAGACTGGGGGCAATTGAGCAATCTGCCCCATAGATTTGCATCTCTCCCTGTCACCCAAATACAAGTGCTCAAAGTAGCCAGTCCCAAAAGAAGGACAAATGCACAGATACTTGATTGAAATAAATGTTTCAAAGTCCAAACATGAATGACCGCGAGGTTGGTTAGATAACGGTTCTATATCACAAAATTGAGCATTCTGGCAACGAATTCGCCAACAAAGGAAACAAAGAATTTAATGCTCGAAAATCAATCGTCACTCATAGTCTAGCAGTGACGAGAAAGATCGATGACCAACTCATGATTTAACTAGATCATTTGGTTCCAAATTGTAGGAATATGCCATTACCCGAAGTGTGGTAATGCTAAGAAGAAACTCCTAGAATGAAACTATCGATACATCGGCTTTCGAAAATAGAAGCAAAAGCTTGATGGAATCTTTAATCCTACCTTTTGGAATCTTACGTGATAATAAGATCCATAACATCAAGGAAAATTCCACAAATCTGAGTCATTCATCATTGATTTTGCGAAGATAAAAACCAATACATGATTAGGATCTCAACGCCGGACTCAAAAGAATTTAATTTAGTAAAAGATGCCAGAAATGCATCTTTCTAATGTCTACTGACATCATTACAAAAATAAAGATCTTGGGATCAAGCAACAAAGTCTCTAGTTCCTAAAAATAGGAGCTACCGTGTCGATCAAACCGGAGCAATCGAACTGATTTCTTACGAGACCAAACCTCCCAACATGTGTTGGTTCAGTAATCAAAGTATTCAGCTCTACTGGCTAAGGCATTTACACCAATGCTTTTTCAAACGAGCTCAGCTAAGCATGAACTCTATTGAACATAAACAAGAATAAGCTACCTCATAGTTCTATAAATGCAATTCTCAAAGCCAAGGAATTAAGCCAATAGTCCCCTTAGACAGAAGCTAGTGTGCAGATCGAATTTCAAAAACCACAAAGGAATGATACGCGCGATCGAATAACTCATGTACTAGTTTTCGAAGACTAAGCTGTGTCTGATCGAACTCCAACCACAACTCTACAAGAGCATTTGTGCCTTATAATTTAACCATGGTCGATCATCCCAATATGATAGGAATAATATGCGAAGACTAAGTTGCGAAGGACCCATCTTGTGGAGGAGTGGAAGTCCCTACACCAGACTATAGATTGGACGACAAAAATGTCATTTTCAACAATAAAACTTGGCATTCAACCCTGTCAGGTATGTTTTACTTTAAATAATATCCTCGTATAACCAATGCTAGGAATCCAAGGGAAGTCGTTGTATGTTGATCAGTCGGGTTGCGAGCGTTGACCGAGGCAGGTGCAATGTGCTATCTACATAAGAAGAGTCCAGTATCCCAAACACTAAAAACAAAAAATATAGTGTAAATAGCTTGCTTACATTTGAGAAACAATCCATATCATCCTTTGAAATTATCTCTTTCACACTTACCCATTCTCGATCAATGATCAAAAATGGAGCCGCCTTCCGGAGCGACGCGGGAGGATTTTCTTTTCAGGATTACTGGATATAGAAACGGGAAGAGAGATATGATTGAATCATCCACTATATCCGATTTTGGAATAAGTAGACACGTTGGAATCCAAAAACATCGATGGGAACTTAACCAAGTTCTCGAAAAGGAGAAGTCAAGAACAAAGAGCAAGATTTCGCTTTAAGACCATGTACAATTGTTCGAGACAAAACTTAGCTTCACTGTCGGTTGAATTAAAACTAAATAGGCCGACTCCAAACCTAAGTCTTGAACCTACTTACCGACCTAAACCCTTGTGTAAACTACGGAGCAAAGGTTGCATCATCAATACCAGTAATTAAAATTCAGATCGAAATAAAAAAACAAACAGCTGTCACAAGTCCGTCAACTGAGAAAAACATCTTGAGGTGGACTCTGATGATTCACATCAAAAATTCAACAGTCAAATCAAGGTGGTGATGTATTTGGTACTATATAATATGGGGTAGGTCAGTCCTGTATTGGCAGAGGGTCCATGTGAGGTCCTTGGTACATTTTATCTAGAGGTTTACTATGGCAAGCGGTACCCCAATAGCCTTGTCATTGTACGGAATTCATTCTCCATTAATGCCTTTACGGACATAGTTATATACATATATGCTGGAATTTAATTAATGTAACAATTTCGGTTGCGATTCAGTGTTTACTTTAAACCCTAGACATTATTATAATATCATTGGATTTCCTATAAAAGTGTTTTTGGTTATCGTAACGTAAAAACCTGTCCGTGTTTATGTACGATGTGGTCTTACGAGATACCTTTGTTTTAAAGGAGTTTTATCAGCTTAATAATTCAGTTTTTTGCAATTTACTTACACCAGACTCATGTATGGTCTAGAATTTTTTCTTTCTTTCCCTAAAACCCTTGGGTGCTCAAATTTATATGAGTATTAAGTAGCCTAGGTTTTCACGGATGCATTTGAGAGAAGCATGGAGCAGGTGGCTTTGATGATACCTAGTTATTTTCTTATTTTCCACTGTGTATGTATATATTTTATATCAGCATTATAGGATAGGCAGTTATAGTTGTCCCTGGCTAAAGTCGGTATTGGTGCAACTCTAATGTTCATTTTGGGAATGATGTAATTGTATTATCTTATGTTGACTATTTATATATTGTTCAGTTTCGTTGTGAGATTTTATGTTTTTCTCTCTTCTTGTTTTATCTTTTCTTTTTACCCCAACGGCTTGATCGACACATGAATACTGTAGCTATATTAAGTATCGTCTTTGGGTGTAAGAAAGATGAATCATTACAACCTGGCTACTGGCCAGGTCCAAAGAATGAAGTAAGCCAATTTTTATCCCCAATATAAAGGTTCGAATTGATTTTGGACCTTGGGCAAATTTTGAAAATCTGTTTTGGAAATTTCGAATAGTATTTTAAATTTAAAAGTTGAGTTTAAAAAAAGAAATATTATAAATGTTATAAAATAATTTTCAAAATTGCTTTGAAAACTAATAAACTAGTTTCAAAATTTTTATATTTATAATTGCATTAATTAAGTAACTAATTATTAAAAGTCAATTAATTAAACTAAAACATATATAAAATGATATTTATATATATATATTGAAAAGACGATATATATATATATATATATATATATATATCTTAAAATATTTAGGATAAAAAATAATAAATCTTTGAAATTGATTATAATTTAATTTTAATTAATTAAATTTTAATTAGTTAATAATATACATGTATAATGTATATATAATTGCTATAAATGTTGTGGTCGATATTTAATTTTAAAATGTTTAAAATAAATAAAATTTAATTAATTAAAGTGTCAACTAAATATTAGTTAAAGAATTAAATATAATTTAATTTATAAAATAAATTAAATATGCTTTAATTAAATAGAGTGGAACTATAAAAAATAAGAATTAGATTTAAGGAATAACTACATAATTATAGTATGTATACTATGATTTTAGACATGTTTAACACTTGAGTCATGAGGATATGTCATAAGAAATACATTATTCCATACACTGATATAATTCATTTACTTACATTACAGATCATAGATATTTAATATAAATGTTGTCCTCTATCATTTATATGTTAATAGATTACTTGCATACTCTTTAATTGTTAACCTTTCCTTAAGCAAGAGATGTTATATGTAGTACTATTAATATATTGACTAGATAATACATGCACGTATTAAGCTTTCCTCAATGTACTTGCATTATACTTAGCCATCGTGAAAAGTAAATACGAGTGAATAATCTCTTTGATTTGTTAGGCTTGTCAATATGAGATTAGGAAAAGACCTCAAGTTAGGAATGGTATATGATGCAATCGATAAGGTATTATCCATCGCATGTGGGCTTATGATCTGTTAAGCGTTCCTCAAGGTTAGAATCCCAAGATATGCGAGTCCTAACACCCACTAGAGAAATCAAAAGATTTCTATGTTTTTCTTAAGGTTTTGAGCAACATAAAAGTCTAATGGGATCCATATTAGTAAAATGAAATGAATGCATTTAAACTTTCTAGTATTGTGAAAATATATGCTACATAAAGTTAAAATAGTCAATTTTGATAAATTTGCATAACTAATATAATTTTTAAAATGTTTACTAATTAAAATATATAACTAAACTAAATTAAGTTTGGTATAGGAATATAAAATATACTTACTAGTATATCTTTTGGCATGTTATCGATTCAAGACTCATGCAAGCGCCTAATTATATAACTACTAAATGTGTTCATAATATGGTCACTTATGTCATTATTTTCCTAAGACCGTGTATTGTCTTCAGTAAGTTTAGAACTCTAAAAACACAAGAATATGGTTATTAGATCCATGTTCAATCGCATATAAATATTATATGGTGAATAGTCATGATTTGTAATGTATGAAGCTTCGATGAAGTTGGATCATTTGAATCAAGCAAGCAAATCATAATGCGAAATCATGTACTTAATATAATCGATTATGATGGGGATTTTTTTATGTTAGATATAGCACAAGACCAAGAACTACAAGATGTTCCTAGGAATTTGATCACTGAAATTTTAATTTGATCAATTTACGTACAGTGCCACTTATTTGATATCCATACATACATATATATATATGTGTGTGTGTGTGTGTGTGTGTGCATGTATATATAAGTTAATAATAAACAAATTTTATTTCATAATATAGGATAAAACTATAAATTATTTTTAAATTAATATTTAAAATAATTTTGTAATGTAATTATAGACACACACAATACTAGGGATATGTGTGTATTTCATAAATGTTTTAATTTACATCTAACAATTTATAATAATTTTATAATAATTTTATAATTAGATTTTATATACATACTTTTGTTATATGATAATATGATGCATGCGTGCACTTGCATGCACATACACACATATATGTACGACATATTTATTTTACAGAAGGCATAACATGTCCGTTGCGGTGTAAATCTCAACATCATTACACGGACGTGTCAAATCATGTACACAATATTCTATTGCACATACACAGATATATGTATATGATACACATATATAATATAATACAATATATGTATATTAAAAAATTGTTTCTAAATTTAAAAAATATATTTATTTTACTTAAAATAAAATTAGAAATATTCTAAATGAATTTAAACTACATAGGCCCAATAAAGATCCAAAACGATAAAAAAAAATTGAAATTCATCCATTTCTTCCGTACGGGCGAGCCTAGTTCGAATACGACCAATATTGGTTGATCAATTATGTTATGAACATAAGTATTGTAAACTCAAAATTAAGTCAGTTTTATATATGTAAATGATAATTTTTTTTAAATATCCATTTTCGTTGCACCAAGAAACAATTGTTGTTTCAAGAAAAGCTAATTGCGTGATGACAGAATTTCTTTCAGAAACTATCGGTAGTAAAATGGATTTGGATATAATCCAAAGATAAAACTGATTATGAGGGATGAATTGAAATTAACCAAAACTAATCGAACATAACACATTACCATGTCAATAAATATTCTTGTACATTAGAGAGAAACTATGAGTTCATCTATGTCAAGAAAATAACTTCTAAGTTGTCTATAAGCTATTAAATGTATCGACTCTTCCATATGACATGATGCCTAAATCCAGAATGGATTCCAAATAAATTGTCAAATATGATTTTGAAAGTCATACCTAAAGGGTTACGATCCATCGACCGTTAATATATCTTTAAGAAGAAGACCAATGCTGTTGGAAATTAGTAATTTGATAAGAATAACACCGCAAATTTCAATTATTGAAATTAACATAACAAATTCATTGTTTAACATGTTTAAGTTAATTTGAATTTACTTGCAAAATTATAGCCGATTTTTTTTTTGAGTTTTAGCATATATATGTTGAAATAGAAATTCTAAATAATAATTTCGAATAGATTATTTGCATATAACAACCAAAGCGTCTCGACGTCTGTGAGAGCATTACTGGTTCTATGGGTTTCAGATATACTCCAAGAACCAATATTATAGTATCGTTTGAAAAGCATCATAGTCGAAAAAGTATTTTGACAAAAATATCAAATTGTTTTATTTTCAATCAAAATGCAAAGGAGGCGTGTGTGTAACGACTTGGATTTTGATGCTTGTTAAAAGAGTAATCAACCGATTTTGAATATTGAAATATTAATTTTATTGGTCAAATAATAAATTCGGATATGTATATTCTAGAGGGTTGATTTAAAAGATAAAAAGATCTAATTTTTGGAGAATAATTAAATAAACTTCACATTTCAAATATATGATAAAATAAAAATCTATGTATGTATATACAAAACTTATAATATAAAATAAATTAATAAAATGAAATATTAGTGATGAGAAGATAAATACGTTTAAGTGGATATATGTACATTCGTATGTTAAATGTACTACATATGTTACAATTAAAAAAAGAAGTACAAATCTTAGGATGACAAAGATGTGTAAGTAGGCAAACAAGTATATATACTCAAAAGATTTGTAGGATATATATATATATATATATATATATATATATATATATATGATACGCACACACACAAGGGAACACCATAATGAAAAATATCTTGTCAAGCACAAAATTTATCAAATCATTCACTTAAAATTCAAATCAACTAGGAAGATCAAGTCAAGCAAGTTTCCAAATCAAGTCATTTATTTTCAAAATCAATAGAAAACGGGGGAAATGGTGAAAATCGTTACATGTGAATAGGTTTAAGCTCTGTTCAAACTTGTCCCCTCTCCTTTCTCTATATATACCACTGTGTTATTCGTGTATAACCATCCTTGCAAAAAGAAAAAAATAATAAAAAGAGAAGAAGGCTGCCATTAAAACTTAAGGAACTAAGTGCTTAAAAGCTCAGGAAGGAAAACAAGCAAAGCAGTGTGTCTCTTTTTCAAAGCCAGTTAGTAGAACTTGAACCTTTTGCTTATTGTAAACTATTTATGTTTCTATATGCCTGGAAATTTGAATGGAAACTTTTGATTTTGTCAAGTATTCATGTGCAATAGTATCTATGCTTTATATATGTATGTGTAGTCATGTTGTATAACCTATAAACTTCAAAAGCCTATACATCATCTCTTATTTGCTCTGTTATTTAAAAATAGTTAGGATTTCTCAACTTCAAAAATCTTTACCTCATTATCTATTTAGTTTTAGGTGATGATTCCAAAAGGAAACATGGTTGTTCTCGAATGTAGTTTATTCTAAAATTTGTTTCATTTGACATTATTAAGTATAGAAGGATAAAAATGTATTTTACATAAAATAACCCAAAGATGAACAAAATTTGAAAATCATACTTAAACCACTTACTTATATGAATGCGATTGTTATTCGAAATGATTTTCGAAAGAGATTAGGAGATTTTAGTCAAGTATCGAGTGAGGAATTTAGAGATGAATGGTTTTGGTACTTTGATCAATTCTCAACGAACCACTCGATTTCATTGCCCAAGTTTTGGCCTTGGCAAAGCATGAAGGATGGGGACTCATGAAAAATGGCGTGGCATTTTATACGGGGTGTGCAGGCATGTGGAAATCAAAGTAGGGTTTTAGGAGAAATTTTTTGTGGGCACTGTTTTGGGTTGATAATGGCGATAAGGGGTGATCGACGACGTGTGGTATGGGGTGAAAAGCGAGAGGACGTTGTGGCGATCTTTTGGTAAGAATTGGTGGCGATTGGTGGCGTATGGTGGTGCGACGAGGGGTTTAAGTCAGCGACGCGTTTGTTCCAGTTTGGGGTTTATGTTTGATTTTTCGAAAACATGGCAGTCGTGTTTCCTTCGTACATGGTTGAGATGGGTCGATCGTGGGCGGTCTGGAGAGATGATCGACGTTGAGTTTTAGGTCGTTGGTGGCATATGTACATGCACGGTGATATGCATGAGTTTTCTTCAGTGAAAAGAAAAGGGAAGGGGAGAAGAAGAAGCAGGAAAAAAAGATAAGGGAAGAAGAGTTGGACCCTGGTTGTCTTCGTGGGCCGCATGTGGGCCGAGAGTTTATTTGAAAAGAAAGTAAATTTAATTTTTTTTTTATATATTAACAATCTTTTAAAACCTTCAAAAAATTATTTCCTTTTTATTTAAATTCCATTCTACATGAAATTTTTGCATTATGATCCTATCACCAAGTATTTGAGGCTTAATTAATTTTGCTAATTTTTAGTAATATAAAATTAATTAATTATAATAATTAAAGTGAATAAATAACTAAATTCTAAATTGATAAATCTTATGTTAATTAATAAAATTAGTTATTAAATGGATTGTTTGATTTTAATTAATTAATAATAAATATTATTTATAATTAATTTAAATTATAAGTAATTTGGGTTAAAAATACAAAAGATTCAATTAATTTAAATTAATTAAATTCTGATTTGTGAATTGTTTTAATATTAGTTATTAATCATTACAATAGTTAATGATCCGTGCTTTGGCTTATTTTCTCTTGGATACTGATTTCAAGTGTTCTATGTATGTGCCATTAAGTAGCCAAATGAATTGAATGGTTAGAATAAAACGTTGACATGTTTTATTGAAAGTAAACACGTGTAATAAAAATTCCCATGTGCAGATGTTGATAGCCTGAATATAAATTGTTTACTCAAAAACAACTTAGCCTTTAAAAATCTAACGTTTGATTCGATGAGACCGGGATCGGATATCAGTAATATCCGAAAACCACATCGATTCAAAATAAGCAAACGAGTTGGAAAGATTCAAAGGAATGATACAGGATGAAGATTTCAGAGTATAAGGGCTATTTGTCACTATCTCTAAGGTCGATTCCAATAATGAGTGTAGTGGAAATGGTGCCTTCGGTTCCGTTAAAACCCAGAACAGACTTGTATGGACGAAGTAGGTCGTGCCCAATTAAGGTAAGGTTATACCTATCTAATCTCATTATCAACTCATGTATTGTTCTATACGGTTGCTGATCCCAACCGCGAGGTAAGTTTATTCGGACTATCCAGGTTAGGATTAGTGCGGTCTTGTATAGCAGGGGATCTCGGTGAGGTCCGCGATGTTATTTTATCTAGAGATGCACCGTGATGGGCGGTACCCCAGTTATTGTATAGACCCCACTTTCCAATAAGTGCCTTCGGTCTTAGTTGTACACCTATTATGATGGAATTTAATTAGTGTGATAGTTTCAACTATATGAATAGTTTACTTGAAACCCAAGAAATTATTATAATATCACGGGATTTATTATAAAAGTGTTTTGGTTATCCTAAGGGAAAAACCCGTCCATGTTTATGTGTCGCGTGGTCTTACGTGATGCCTTTGTTTTCAAATGGTTTTCAATTTAAAGTAATTTAACCTTTTTACTTCAACCAAACCCATGTCTGACCCAGAGTTTATTTTTCTATTTTCCTAAACTCTTGGGTACTCAAATTTTTATGGGTAGCCAAGTAATCCTGGTTTCTCATGATGCATTTTAGAGGAGCTGGAATAGGTGGCTTCAACTCTAGCTAGTTATTATCTATATTCCGATGTATCTATATTTGTATTTTGGACTTGTAATGAATGGACAGGTCATTATGACCGCCTGAATATGTTGCTTGTATGATTATGACTCTGATGTACCGTATAATTAGTGACTATGTGATATATATTATGTATTATATATTATTCCATTTCGCTGTTAGATTTTGTATTTTGTTTTAGTTCTTTCTTTTCTATCCTTTTCTACATATTTTTTCTATATTATGACTCGTCTTTCAGAGTGAGAAAGGCGGGCTATCACATTTGGTATCGGAGCACTAGGCTGTGTGGTAGGTTTTTGGGTTAATGTCAATCTTGAGAAAGTGTATTTGTAAATATATATATATATATATATATATATATATATATATATATATCCCTGATAGTTAGATCAGCCTGATAAAATTTTATTAGTGCCATCTTTGGAATGTATTTCGTCCAAGTTCTAAGTATCATCTTACTATCCAGGGAGTAAACTATGAGCACAAGAGGATGACGAGGAAGAGGAGCCAGTAGCACAACAACCACAAATGGAAGAACCCCTATGTTAGAGGTGGTGGAATAGCTGTTGAGGTTGTAGCTCCAGGACAGCCTCGTGTAAGCTTCGCAACTCTGTGTAAGGACTTTGCGTACCTAGAAGGAAAACCTTACAAGGGTAATGAATCTATTATTGAGGTACAAGATTTGGTACGCTCATGTGAGAGAATTTTCAAAGGTTTGGGCATTTCTAATGATCAGAAATGAGTCTCGGCATTTGTAAGAGAGTGCAGCTGCATGGTGGGATTCTATCACATAAAATATTCCCAAAGATGAATTTTCATGGGATAAATTCAAAGAAGTATTCAAAGAATTATTCATGACAACTGCGGGTAAGACCCAATTATATAGAAGTTTCCTGGATCTCAAGCAAAAGGACCCGTTAGTGGCTGAGTACGAAACGAAGTTTAATGAGTTATCTCATTTCGGCCCTGGACTTATTGATACCCCACTTAAGAAAAATGAGATCTTCGCATTGGGTATAAGGGAAGAATTCCATGAAAAGATGACCGCTCATATTAAGGGATCGTTTGTGGATCTTATAGACCCGGCCTTGAGGTATGAAGTGCTTTTGAAGAAGAAGCCCTCAACAGCAGCACCAAGTGGCGGTGCTATTAATCTGAATAAAAGAAAGTTTCATCCAAATTTGGAAGAAGCAAGGAAAAGGGAAACAGAGAGGCAAACAAAAGAATAGTGTGTTATAATTGCAAGCAAAAAGGACATATCGCCAGATATTGTCCGTATCATGAAGTTTTGAAACTGCAAATTGGATCTATTTCTCAAATGGTTCAGAAGACTCTTTGTTTCAATTGTCATCAGCCCGGGCACATGGTGAAGGACTGCCCACTCATGAAGAAGGTGTAGCAGCCCAAGGTGTTTGCTATCAAGAATGAACCATCAACTTCAACAGATGTGAAGGGGATAGGCATCCTTGAAGGTACCTTCTTTTAAATGGTATTTATGTTAGCGTACTATTTGTTTCTATTGCCTCCCTTAGCTTTATTTATTTGGGATCGATAGTGAAGTTTAATCTTATTCCTAGTACCATAGAAAACTCAATTTTCATATCCAATCCTATAAGGGGAGTGACCCGTCTGAATATGATTTGTGAAGGCATGCAAATTTCTTATCTTTCTCATTGATTTTCTTGTGACTACTATGTATTAGATTTTGAAGGATTTGACCTTATACTTGGTATGGATTGGTTAGAAAAGTATAAAGTTGTCCTCGACTGTGAGGGGAGGACTATATCTTTGGAAACTGAGTTGGGAAGGACTACAAAGGCTGAATGTAATAACCCTAAAATTCATATATGTAGTTTCTTTCACGTGTTCAAAGCATCTCAAGAAGGATTAGGACCCATAGAAGTTGTTAAAAACTTCCCTAATGTTTTTGAAGAAGTTAAAGATTTACCCCCGCATCGAGAGATAGAATTTCGTATTGATTTAGTCCTAGGTGCAAGACCCGTAGTTCAATTAAAAAGGAGAATGGCTCCGTAGGAGAGAGAAGAGTTGGTGAGTCAAACCAAGGACTTATTGAAGAGAGGATTGATTAGTCCCAATTTTAAGATTTTGTACAAATCCATCATCACATAATATATTCTATGTTAGTGTTTAAGGTTCATACAAATGTGTTTGTTGAATCAAAGAATTAAAGTTTAAAATTTGTTCAAGTTAAAAAAAATTGAATTGTCTCTGAAACTTAAGATAACCGAGCAAATTTGTATATAAGTGAAATACCAAACATGTTTGATTCACTATTTCAGGATTAAAATCAAAAACATTATTCAAAATTCTGATTTTTAAAACTAAATTCATAGTTTTTTAAAATTTGATTTAACATGCAGTTCTGTGTCGAACTAAAAGGGGGATATTGGGTTTTTGGGTGATGTCGGCAATTTGAAGAGTCGGGGTTCATCTTGTGGGTAGAGAAGTTATCATTGTAGCTGGAAAAATATATTGATGGTGATACAAATCACCATGGCAACATCGGTGATGTTTTATTGTCTGTAGCCCAAGTTTAACTAGGCTAAGTTGTTCGATCGATTACGTTTTCTCCAATCGATCGGGTGCAGTGAGGTTTTGAGGGTCGATAGCTTGAACGTAATTGAAGTCGTAGCCGGAGTTGCAAGATTTACGGTGGTCGGAGGATGGTGGTTGAAGTGTTGACAGGTTTGGGTATTAGTTGCAATTTGGTTTTCCAGGTTTGGGTTGCTGCTCGATTTTGATTTAAGTGGATGTGACGGATTATGTTGATCGGAATCGTGACTGGGAATGATCGGCGTTGTGTTGGAGTTTGGGTGGATGGCCGGAGATGCCAGAGTCACGGTGCAGGTGCACCGTGCATCTTGGAAGTCCTGTTGAACTTGGTTTGTGCAGGTAATAGTCACTCGAGTTATTACTCGAGTAATTGCTGCGTTTACTCGAAGGAATGGGCTTGCTGACTCGAAGCAAAAATTGGTTCTTGCTCGGGTTAATGTATGTAACAGGTTTTGGTTTTGAAACCTGTAGGTTTTGTTTAAAATTTATAATAAAATTTAAAACCTGAATTTAAATGATAGTAAAGTTTGTAAATAAAGTTTTAAATCTAGTTTTCAATTTAAATTCAAGTTTAAATCTAAGTTTAAAAATAGATTCAAGTAGAATTTGAATCTAGTTTGGGAAAACGAGTTTTTTTTTAAATTCGAATGGACTTAATATTATTAAAGTGTTTAAGAAGTTAAAATGTAATTAAAGAATTTGAATTTAAATGGAGTTTGAAATATAAAAGAGGATTTAATCAAAATGAAATCAGAATTTTAAATTTGAATTCAAATTTGATTTGAATTCTTAAGAATTGGAAATAAAGTAAAGTTTATAAATTTAAATATTGTAAATAAGTTGAAAGGTTAAAGTGTACTTTAATAATCTGAGATTAAAAAGGAATTTAGTTTAAATCTTTAAATTTCTTTTATAAGTATTATTTAACATATGAATTTCAAAGTTTTATATTGGTTAAAGATAAATTGGTTTCATTTTAAAGTTTGAATTTAAAATGAAATTTGAAATTGAATTTGAAATAAATATTTTCAAAAGTATTTATGAATGATAATTTAACTATAAATAAGAAAGGTTTTATCTTAAAACAAATTTGATAGGTAATTAAGGGTTTTAAATTATTAACTTAAAATTTAAGTTAATTAATTAATTAAGGATAATTAATCCATAATTAACGATTATTAATTAAATTTAATTAATGATTAGTAATTAATTAATCAAGTAATTATGAATTAATTAAGTTACAGTTAACACTTAATTAACTAAATAATTAAAGGTAATTAAATTAATATTAAAGATTAATTAATTTGAAATTAATAATGATTAATGAAAATTAATTACTTAAGAGAAGTAATTAAAAATGATTAATAGTTAATGAAGGTCATTAACCAAGGATTATTTAACAATTAATTAATATGATTAATTTTTAATAATTAATTAGATTAATTAATTAATGATAATCAATTGTAAAATTTATTTAAGTTAATTACTTAATGGAAGTAATTAAGAAATTAATTACTTAATGTAATTAATGGATTTTATTGTGATTTGTTTAAATTAATTAATTAATTAATTTTAATTAATTTTAAAACACTGGATTTGATGATAATTACTTGATGTAATTAATGAAGTACAATTACTCAGTGAAGTAGTTAAAGATAATTACTGGATGTAATTAGAGGAAGTTGTTTTAATTGTGGAAGTAATTTGGATTAAATTACTTTGTATAATTAATCAAGGGATTAATTAAAGAAATTAATTAAGAAAATTAATTTGATAAGTAATTAAGGATAGTTAATTACTGAATATGATTAATCAAAGGTGATTAATAATTATGGTTTAGTTGAGATTAATTACTAAAAGTAATTAATTTTAAATAAGATAATTAATTAAATATAATTTAGGATCGTTAATTAATATAATTAATGATGTAATTAAGATTGATTAATTAAGATTAATTACTCAATAATAAGTAATTAAATGTAATTAATTAATTGTAATTAATTATGGTTAATTAATTAATAAAGTAATTAAAGGTTAAATTACTGTATTTCGGTTAGAGTAATTAATTTTTTGAAATTAATTAAAGTAAAATTAATCAGGGGTGATTAATTAAGTTGATTAACTAGAGGATAATTAATTAATTTATAATTAATTATTGAATATGTAAGCAAGATTTATATTGAGGTAAGTAATTTATTTAATTCACCTTAAATTAATTAGAGATGATGTAATTAATTTAATTCATTTTAAATTAATTATAGATGGTGTGATTATAGATCATTGCTTATGAATGGATGATATTGTTTGCCTTGAATGGTTGAAATCTCAACTATGAGATTAGTAATGTTGAGTGATATGGATGCATTGGTTGCATTATGATAATGATATGGATTATCTTTGATAGTGATAATATGGATTATCTGTTGTGATGATAATGATAATTATCTGTTGTGAATCTATGAATTATCTATCTGTATGTGTATAGATAATTATATTGAATTGTTTTAAACTCTAAACAACTTGGACCTAAAAGACACGCTTTGGATTTCGATGAGACCGGGATCGGGTTTCCATATTTGGATGTCCAAAAACCACATCGATCCAAATTAACGATAGGTCGTGAATCTTATGTAAAGAGTGAAGACCCGAGGTGTAAGGACTATTCGTCAGTATAACTCTGAGGGTGATTTCGAGAAGAGTTTGACGAAGATAGTACTTTCAGATTCGAGATAAAGATTCAAAGTGCAAAGGTTATCGTCGTTAACTCTGCGGGTGATTCTAAAATGAGTGTAACGAGATAATGCCTTCAGATTCGTTCGAACCCGGAACGAACTTGTATGGATTGAATGCTTTCAAAACGTCGTCAGGTGGACGATGAGCATTCTAAGAAATGTGTCCTATAAAGGTAACCGTAGCCTCAAGCCTCATCAACCGGGAGTGGCTAAAACAGGGGAGATGCAGCAAGGCGAAGTGGGTCATGCCCAAGTAGGACGAGATTTTCCCCTGTCTAGAGGTCCCTTTTTATTTCGGCTTAGTGGGAGGTTGGATATGCGCACCAACTGTGGGGTTGTCTTGTTCGGAACCGTTCAGTAAGGAATGGTTCCGGCCTTGTGTTGCAGGGGATTGGGAGTGATCCTCGGTACGATGATCCAGGCCACGTACTGTGACGGGAGGTACCCCAGTAGCCCTGCCATTGTATGGAATCCAAAATCCAATAAGTGCCTACTGTTTTGATTGTATTACCCACTTTTATGGCTAGTAGCTGGAATTTAATAGATCTAACAATTTCGGCTATTTCTTATTTACTTGAAAACCCTAGACCTATTATAATATCACTGGATTTCCTATCAAATGTTTTGGTTAGCGTAAGGTAAAAACTTTTCCATGTTTATGTGTGGGAAGTCTTACGTGATACCTTTCTTAAGCAACTTTAACCTGTTACTCACACCAAACCCATGTCTGACCCGGAGTTTATCTTTTGTTTTCTTAAACTCTTGGGTACTCAAATTTTACGAGTAGCCAAGGGATTCAGGTTAGCTTTGACAAATTATTGGAGGAGCAATGGAGCAGGAGGCTTCTGCGATGTAGATATATAGATTCCGCTGTGTTTCTCTATGTTGTGTTTGTATTAAGTTGTAAATACTAGACAGGTGTTTATAATTGTCTAGTATGTGTTGTATTATCTGTGTACTCTGATTGTTGATGACTATGTAAAATTTTATGTTATTAATATAATTTATTCGTTCCGCTGTTTAGATTCTGATGTGTTGTTTCTTCTTTCTTCTTTTTCTTTCTCTTTTCTATCCCTTTCTTTCTTATTAATGATACGTCATTCTGTGGAGATGAATGGCGGGTCGTTACAGTGGTATCAGAGCATTAGGTTGAGTGAATACCTAGGCTCTGGAGTGATTTCTTTCTTGAGAGAGCGTATTTGTAATTTTAAAAGTATATATATATATATATATATATTTATATATTTATCTACTTCTACCTATCTGTTGGGTTACCCATTCAGGTTTTCCAATATAGGTTATAAAGATAGATGAGGTAGTGGTGTGTATAACACGATTACTACCATTGATGGGAGTCTGATGTTTGAAGTTTGAAGTGTATCTGTCGAGACTGTAGACCGAATATTGTCTCGAGTAAGTTGTGCAGAGTGTAGATATTTCATCGACATCTGAAGGAAACCTGTTAATGTTCGAAGTCCATCTTTGATGTTGGATGAGTTGAATCATGGATCTGTCGGTTGGGCAGAAGCAAGTGATGGCATTTTGATATCTCAGAAAGTAATTGCTACGTGATGAGATGCAGTGACTATGGATTGTGTCCGAAGATATTTCTTTGGAACAAGTTTTAGGAAGTAGATCTGCTTCGGTGTTGTGACTGAGTTTAGCATGGTGATTCTGTTTGCTTTGAAGTCCGAGTTTCTTGAATGGCTTTGGATTAGGAAGTCTTTGGCTTTGGTGTCAGCAATGCAATGCAGCTAGGAGTGTTTTGAGTGCCGACAGGGAGATCTTAGCTGAGTAGTTTTTCTGATGGTGGAGTTCAGAAGCAGCAGAGTGGATCCGTTTCTTCAATGGGTTAGCTAGGCCAGTGTAAGCTGTTCTGTTGGGTAAAGAGAGGACAGTTTTCTTTGGAAATTTATTTGGGTGGATTGCAAAAGTGACTTGCGATAGATAAGTGTTCTCTTGGATTGTTGAAGATTTTATGGATGTCTTCTGGGAAATCAGAGGTTTGTCCGTATCTGGAGATTGAGTTTCTTATCAGCTAGTATTTCAGGAGGGGAACTGGTGGTTCAGCTTAATAGGAGATGGTTCCTAGAAATAGAGTTTGATGAAGCAGCTCAGATTTTTGGAGAAACTTCTAAGTTTTCTTTATGGATCTGTTGGACTATATTTCTGGGATGTGCTGTCCAGTTTGTGCTCGTATTCTTCATCAACATTTTCTTATCTACTTCAGATCAGAGTTGTGTAGCAGAAGCAGTTTGGAAGTGTTTCTGATTGTCTTGTCCGGATTAGGAGAAGTTTGTTGTCTTCTGCTGTTTATGGAGTAGAGTTGTGTTTTGGTTTTGGTTGATCTTGAGGAGATCATTGTGTTGGGTTGTTTTTAGTTCTGTTTGTTTCTAGAGGAATCAGTAAGGGTTGAGCTGATCAGGAAGGATGTTGGCAGCCCAAGTTCGTCTGAAGAATTTTGTGGATAAGAGATGAAGGAATTTGGATTCCGGAGTCGGGGATTTGATTTTGGTTAAGTTTTCTCGGATCGAAGGAGCTATGAGTTTTTAAAAGTCTGGGAAGCTAGCTCCGAGATGTTTTAGATCTCTTTTGTGTTTTGGTTGGATAAGTATTTGGTTTTCTGAATTGAATTCCCAGATTGGATAATTGGGATTCAATGAGTTTCACGTATCTCTGAGGGAGTGCGTATATGATCTACCTCTGGTTTTGGAACCAACAGTTCAGGAGAATTGGTTGTTGAGTCAGACTCGTCTCTATTCTGATATGCTGTCTAGTTTTGTAGATCTAGATGAGTAGGAGCTCTGTAGCTTAGTAGCATTGATAGTTTGAATTCCGTAGAGCGAGTATCTCGGTATATATATATACTTGGGAAACTCGAGGAAACTCTATCCAGAATTTTGTCTGGATAGTTAGATTTGTTTGATTGGATGAATTGATTGTTATGGTTGTTAGCATATCATTGATATATGCTTGTGTTTTGAAATTAAATCTTTATATAAATTATTAAATTACCTTTGTTTTAAATTTCGGGGACGAAATTCTTTTAAGGGGGGAGGAATGTGATGACCTGGAATTTTAAGCAATATTAATTTAATAATCTGAATTAAAAATTAAATTGATTTGATTGTGATAAGATTTGAATTAATTTAATAATCCAATTAAAATAAATATTTAATTAATAGATTTTATCTTTTAAAAGCTATTGAATAGATAAAATATGGGTTTAAATTGATAAGAAAAAAATTTAATTTGTTTAAATTGATTTATTTGATATTAATTTTTTTAAGGTATATAATAAATAACTTCATGATTTTTAATACATAAGGTTAATATTGTAATGGTTTAAAATATGTTTTAACTCAAGTTTAAATTTAAATAAAAATAACAATAGGGTTTATTTAGATATAATGTGATAAAATAAACAATTTATTAATAAAGAAGGCAATTTCTTTTATAAATTATTTATAGTTATCAAATTTTGTTATTTTTAAATTATAATAATACATTGTTTTTAACAAATAGATTTTAATAAAAATAATTGTTTTTCAAAATTGAATTGTGTAGTTATATAAGTATATATATAACTTGATTTGAATTTGAATTCAAAGTTTTAAAATTTAAAGTATAAATATTTTTAATTTGTTTTGATTTTGAAACATTTGTATAATTTTTTTTAAATGGAATTGAATTTATTCATTTTAAAATTATCTACATGTAAATAAGTAGATATTAACTAATTAATTAAATAGAGATTCACTTTTATCTTATCTTAACATATTAACTAATTAACTATTTAACATCTAAATATAACTAATTAACATAATTAAAACTAATTAACATTTAAGACAAATGTAAGCATTATACAAATTAAAAGACATGTGTTAATCAATAAACATTACAAATTGACAAGTGTTAAAATTGGAAGACAAGTGTAATTTATTTTTATTTTTTTAATTTTCTTTTATTTTCTTATAAGTATTTCAGTTTTCTATAAACAAATCCTCTTTCTTTTTACTCCTTTTCAAAATCTAAAATGCAAAGAAAAAAAACACACACTTTCTTAAAAAAAACTAAGATCTGAATCATCTTCAAAACCCTGTA
Organism: Allium cepa; assembly: GCA_030765085.1. Classification (NCBI taxonomy): domain Eukaryota; kingdom Viridiplantae; phylum Streptophyta; class Magnoliopsida; order Asparagales; family Amaryllidaceae; genus Allium; species Allium cepa. The sequence continues at coordinate 862,727,865 of CM060934.1, read as the reverse complement.
AATCAAAGTAAACCTGAAATACAAATCAAATGAACCTGTAGCCTCTTCAAAACATCACCTGAAAAATCATTCTGCAAACTCTAAAGCCTGCATTTCACTTAAATCTGGAATTTCAAAGCATGCATGCAGTTTTAAAATTTCAGGAGTAAACAAATCTGTTGCATTCAAAGCAAATGCAAACGGGATTTAAAATTTACAGAACTAAAGAAGCAAGCAACTCAGTTTTCATTAAGAAATTCAAGTTTGAAGCAAAGGAAGTTTCCAGTTTTAAAAGCACTAAGGTCTTTTTTCAAAATCATTGCTCTGTTCACCAAGTTTCAAGTGAGTAACATCATTTTTAATGAAATTTAAGTATTTTAAAATGTTTCATATTGATTTCTATGATTAAGTGTGAATGATATGAATTTATATTAGTTGATTTCCTGTAAGAACGAATGGAAAATTTGATCATGCTATGTTCTCTATATTTTATTCCCTGGTTCAAGATTTTGTTCAAATCCATCATCACATAATATAATCTATGTCTGTGTTTAAGGTTCATATAAATGTGTTTGTTGAATCAAGAATTAAAGTTTAAAAGTTGTTCAACTTTAAAAAAAAAATTGAATTGTCTCTGAAACTTAAGATAACTGAGCAAATTTGTAGATAAGTGAAATACCAAACATGTTTGATTCACTATTTCAGGATTAAAATCGAAAACATTATTAAAAATTCTGATTTTTAAAACTAAATTCACAGTTTTTTAAAATTTGATTTAACATGCAGTTCTGTGTTCAACTAAAAGGGGGATATTGGTTTTGGGTGATCTCGGCAATTTGAAGAGTCGGGGTTCATCTTGTGGGTAGAGAAGTTATCATTGTAGCTGGAAAAATATATTGATGGCGATACAAATCACCATGGCAACATCGGTGATGTTTTATTGTCTGTAGCCCAAGTTTAACTAGGCTAAGTTGTTCGATCGATTACGTTTTCTCCAATCGATCGGGTGCAGTGAGGTTTTGAGGGTCGATAGCTTGAACGTAGTTGAAGTTGTAGCCGGAGTTGCAAGATTTACGGTGGTCGGAGGAGGGTGGTTGAAGTGTTGACAGGTTTGGGTATTAGTTGCAATTTGGTTTTCCAGGTTTGGGTTGCTACTCGATTTTGATTTAAGTGGATGTGATGGATTCTGTTGATTGAAATCATGACTGGGAATGATCGGCGTTTGTGTTGGAGTTTGGGTGGATGGCCGGAGATGGCCAGAGTCACGGTGCAGGTGCACCGTGCATCTTGGAAGTCCTGTTGAACTTGGTTTGTGCAGGTAATAGTCACTTGAGTTTTTACTCGAGTAATTGCTGCGTTTACTCGAAGGAATGGGCTTGCTGACTCGAAGCAAAAATTGGTTCTTGCTCGGGTTAATGTATGTAACAGTTTTTGGTTTTGAAACCTGTAGGTTTTGTTTAAAATTTATAATAAAATTTAAAACCTGAATTTAAATGATAGTTATGTTTTTAAATAAAGTTTTAAATCTAGTTTTCAATTTAAATTCAAGTTTAAATCTAAGTTTAAAAATAGATTCAAGTTGAATTTAAATCTAGTTTAGGAAAATGAGTTTTTTTTTAAATTCAAATGGACTTAATATTATTAAAGTGTTTAAGAAGTTAAATGTAATTAAAGAATTTGAATTTAAATGGAGTTTGAAATATAAAAGAGGATTTAATCAAAATGAAGTCAGAATTTTAAATTTGAATTCAAATTTGATTTGAATTCTTAAGAATTGGAAATAAAGTAAAGTTTATAAATTTAAATATTGTAAATTAATCTGAGATTAAAAAGGAATTTAGTTTAAATCTTTAAATTTCTTTTATAAGTATTATTGAACATATGAATTTCAAAGTTTTATATTGGTTAAAGATAAATTGGTTTCATTTTAAAGTTTGAATTTAAAATGAAATTTGAAATTGAATTTGAAATAAATATTTTCAAAAGTATTTATGAATGAAAATTTAACTATAAATAAGAAAGGTTTTATCTTAAGACAAATTTGATAGGTAATTAAGGGTTTTGAATTATTAATTTAAAATTTAAGTTAATTAATTAATTAAGGATAATTAATCCATAATTAAGGATCATTAATTAAGTTTAATTAATGATTAGGAATTAATTGATCAAGTAATTATGAATTAATTAAGTTACAGTTAACACTTAATTAACTAAATAATTAAAGGTAATTAAATTGATATCAAAGATTAATTAATTTGAAATTAATAATGATTAATGAAAATTAATTACTTAAGAGAAGTAATTAAAGAATGATTAATAGTTAATGAAGGTCATTAACTAAGGATTATTTAACTATTAATTAATATGATTAATTTTTAATAATTAATTAGTTTAATTAATTAATGATAATCAATTGTGAAATTTATTTAAGTTAATTACTTAATGGAAGTAATTAAGAAATTAATTACTTAATGTAATAAATGGAGTTTATTGTGATTTGTTTAAATTAATTAATTAATTAATTTTAATTAATTTTAAAACACTAGGTTTGATAATAATTACTTGATGTAATTAATGAAGTACAATTACTCAGTGAAGTAATTAAAGATAATTACTGGATGTAATTAGAGGAAGATGTTTTAATTGTGGAAGTAATTTGGATTAAATTACTTTGTATAATTAATCAAGGGACTAATTAAAGAAATTAATTAAGGAAATTAATTTGATAAGTAATTAAGAGTAGTTAATTACTGAATATGATTAATCAAAGGTGATTAATACTTATGGTTTAACTGAGATTAATTACTAAAAGTAATTAATTTTTAATAAGATAATTAATTTAATATAATTTAGGATCATTAATTAGTATACTCAATGATGTAATTAATATTGATTAATTAAGATTAATTACTCAATAATAAGTAATTAAGTGTAATTAATTAATTGTAATTAATTATAGTTAATTAATTAATGAAATAATTAAAGGTTAATTACTGTATTTGGGTTAGAGTAATTAATTTAATTAAAGTAAAATTAATCAGGGGTGATTAATTGAGTTGATTAACTAGAGGATAATTAATTAATTTATAATTAATTATTGAATATGTAAGCAAGATTTATATTGAGGTAAGTAATTAATTTAATTCACTTTAAATTAATTAGAGATGATGTAATTAATTTAATTCATTTTAAATTAATTATAGATGGTGTGATTATAGATCATTGCTTATGAATGGATGATATTGGTTGCCTTGAATGGTTGAAATCTCAACTATGAGATTAGTAATGTTGAGTGATATGGATGCATTGGTTGCATTGTGATAATGATATGGATTATCTTTAATAGTGATAATATGGATTATCTGTTGTGATGATAATGATAATTATCTGTTGTGAATCTATGAATTATCTATCTGTATGTATATAGATAATTGTATTGAATTGTTTTAAACTCTAAACAACTTGGACCTAAAAGACACGCTTTGGATTTCGATGAGACGAGGATCGGGTTTCCATATTTGGATGTCTGAAAACCACATCGATCCAAATTAACGATAGGTCGTGAATCTTATGTGAAGAGTGAAGACTCGAGCTGTAAGGACTATTGCCAGTATAACTCTGCGGGTGATTTCGAGATGAGTTTGACGGAGATAGTACTTTCAGATTCGAGATAAATATTCAGAGTGCAAGGGTTATCGTCGTTAACTCTGAGGGTGATTCCAAAATGAGTGTAACGAGATAATGCCTTCGGATTCGTTCGAACTCGGAACGAACTTGTGTGGATTGAATGCTTTCAGAACGTCGTCAGGTGGACGATGAGCATTCTAAGAAATTTATCCTATAAAGGTAATCGTAGCCTCAAGCCTCATCAACCGGGAATGGGTAAAACATGGGAGGTGCAGCAAGGATAAGTGGGTCATGCCCAAGTAGGACGAGATTTTCTCCTGCCTAGAGGTCCCTTTTTATTTCGGCTTAGTGGGCGGTTGGATATGTGCACCAACTGCGGGGTTTTCTTGTTTAGAACTGTTCAGTAAGGAATGGTTCCGGCCTTGTGTTGTAGGGGATTGGGAGTGATCCTCGATACGTTGATCTAGGCCACATACTGTGACGGGCGGTACCCCAGTAGCCCTGCCATTGTATGGAATCCAAAATCCAATAAGTGCCAACGGTTTTGATTGTATTACCCACTTTTGTGGCTAGTAGATGGAAATTAATAGATGTAACAATTTCGGCTATTTCTTATTTACTTGAAAACCCTAGACCTATTATAATATCACTGGATTTCCTATCAAATGTTTTGGTTAGCGTAAGGTAAAAACTTTTCCATGTTTATGTGTGGGAAGTCTTACGTGATACCTTTCTTAAGAAACTTTAACCTGTTACTCACACCAGACCCATGTTTGACCCGGAGTTTATCTTTTGTTTTCTTAAACTCTTGGGTACTCAAATTTTACGAGTAGCCAAAGGATTCAGGTTAGCTTTGACAAATTATTGGAGGAGCAATGGAGCAGGAGCCTTCTGCGATGTAGATATATAATTCTGCTGTGTGTTCTCTGTGTTGTGTTTGTATTAAGTTGTAAATACTAGACATGTGTTTATAACTGTCTAGTATGTGTTGTATTATCTGTGTACTCTGATTGTTGATGTACTTTGTAATATTTTATGTTATTAATATAATTTTTTCATTCCGCTGTTTAGATTCTGATGTGTTGTTTCTTCTTTCTTCTCTTTCTTTCTCTTTTCTATCCCTTTCTTTCTTATTAAAATGATACGTCATTCTATGGAGATGAATGGCGGGTCGTTACACTAACCATTTGAAACATTTATCCTTTACCCCGCATCGATGATATTTTTGATCAACTTCATAGAGCTACGGTATTTTCGTAAATGGATCTATCTTCCGGATTTCATCAATTGAGGGTTGTTGAAGATAGTATACCCTTAACTGCATTCAAAGGCCCTGGCTGTTTCTTTGAGTGGATGGCTATGCCTTTCGGGTTAACCAATGCATCAGCTTATTTTTTTGACCTAATGAACCGTGTCTTCCGAGATGTTCTTAACAAGTTCATGCTAGTGTTCGTCATCGACATTCTTATCTACTCTAAATCAGAAGAGAGCATAAACTGTTAGTCCTTGAGATGATGGTTTTGATGACAACACCTTAGAATAGATTATAAAATATAAATACTAACAGTATAAGTTTAGATATATACGTATATGCTGGATTTAACCATGCAAGTGCCAAGGATGAAGACTGTACAGTATAGAGATTCAAGATATCAGGATTGAAGACTCATGAGTATCAAGAATATCAAGATTATCAAGAGTTCAAGTAATTTATCTTTAATTTAATTAGAAATTTTGTTAAAACTCCTAAAAAAGCACTGGCATCTTAAAATCTAATTTATCTGTGGAATGGAATCCACTTCGAGGCTGTTAAAGGGATGGAACCCTAAGTAGGATGAAACCTACGAAAATCTAGTGGAACATTGCTTTGTATATGCTAATTTTTATTCAAAATGATTTTTACAGAATTACATCTTGTTTTCAAAATGTTTTCAAAACCTTCCTTTTAAAAGTATCAAAAACATCTATCTTGATTTCAAATACTTTTAGCCTCAAAATAATTTTTAATTTCAAAATCAAATTATCCGTGGTTTTAACTATCTTTAATAATAATATATTTAATTTTAAATATTTATACTTATATTTAAATATAAAATTATAATAAAATTTTGTATATATTATTCTATAGATTTACTTATGTATTATAACTTTAGACAAGTATATTTATAAAGTTTAAAATAGTTTTAATATAAAATAGAAGTTATTTTCATAGAAAAAAAATCACCAAAAATTCCTATGGGATGTCGACATGCTCAACCTACCCATGTCGATATTGTGTCAGTTGGTTTCAAATTTTAAATTTCAAAAGAAGTGTCTATTTGTCATATCTCTTCACGAATGGACATGGCTATTGTTCTTCTATAAATAGGGGATGTTTTCAACGAATTTTAACATAGATTTTCTGGTTTTTCACTCCTCTTCTTCTTTCACATTTCTTATACATATTCCTACCATTACTTTGCCAAAATCAACAGTGAATCTAAATTGATTATCTCTGGTTTGTTTCTCTATCACTATCTCAACAAGATTCTCAGTGCTATTCAGAGTTTTAGGCTTCTTTGTAATCAATTAAACGAGAAAAGGTGTGGTTGTGGCCTTGGAAATCAATCAAGCGAGATAAGGTATGGTTGTAGTCTTGGAAATCAATTGGCTGAACTTGTTGCCCGTGAAATCAAGTACCTCTACCCAGAGGATTGTGAATCTGGAGGGTGTACCTCGTTGCCTTGAAATCGAGGGTGTAATTGTAAAGATTGTTTTTGAAAGGAAATCCGTACTTGTGTGCGAGACGAGATGTAGGGTAACTCCGAACCAGTATAAAATCCGACGTGTTCTTTCCTTTACTGCTTTTACTTTATATTTGCACCTGTGTTTGATTCTGTGATCATATCTGTGTCTGAATATTGCATATATTTAATAAAAACTCAAAAAGATTTAATAATTCTCTAAAACACTATTCACCTCCCCTTTAGTGTTTATCCTAGCCTTAAGATCCTTAATCCGCATTTCTCATATTTGGTATTAGAGCAAGGCTTTCAAAGTTTCATAATCTGATTTTTGAAAAAGTTTTCAAAATGGCTACCAACACTGGTATTGTTACTAGCACTAGTATCCCTGTCAGTAATTCATTTGTAAAAGGCCAGTCTACTGTCAGACCACCACTTTTAACGGCAGTAATTATGCATATTGGGCATGTAGGAGAAAATATATTTACAGTCTATAGGATTACATACTTGGAATATCACTCAAACTAAATTTTCCGAACCCGCAACTGATTTTTCACAGTGGACCGCTGAGCAAAAGACTGCTGCACAAAATAATTCTAAAGCAATGAATATTCTGTTTTGTTCACTTGATAGGAATGAATTTAATAGAGTGTCAGTTTGTAAGTCTGCATATGAAATCTGGAAAACTTTGCAAGTTACTCACGAAGGAACAAGAAAAGTTAAACAGACCAAAATTTCCATGCTCACAAATCAGTTTCAATTATTTAAAATGAATTCTAATGAGTCTATTTCAGATATGTATAGTAGATTTCAGGATATTGTGCATTCTCTAATATCCTTGGGAAAGGAATTTTCGGAAGAAGATCAAGTCAGAAAAATTCTAAATTCTCTTATTCCAGAATGGGATCAAAAGACACTTACGATCGAAGAGGCAAATGACATCAGTACTTTAAAGATAGAAGAATTAATTGGAAATCTAATGTCGTTTGAAGTTCAAATGATTGGGAGAAGAGAAAGCAAAGCGTCTGAAAATAAATCAATGGCATTTAATGCATTTACTGATGGATCAAACTCAAACAGCGATAATGATGAAGAGATAGCCTTTATGACCAGGAATTTTCGAAATTTTTTGAAATACAGAAAGATGAATAATCTCAAGAGAAATAGCTTTAAGAACTCTGGAAATCAGAATGTAGTGCCAAACAATGTCAAATGTTTCAACTGTGATGAAACATGGCATATCAAAAGAGACTGTCTGTATCCAGATAGGCAAAGTCCTCCTATAAACAATGATTCAATAAAGAAACAGAAACATGCATTTACTACTACTATAGATGACCTAGACTCGTCCTCAAGCGATGATGATTAGAAGACAGATGATTCAAATTTGTGTTTCACGGCAGTTCACGATTCCGACGAATTCAGAGAAACAGACTCAGAAAAAGGTACACATTTACAATACAATTGGTCGAAATTACGTGCTTATAATTAGACGCTTGATTGATTGATTTTGAATTGGTGTGTTATTTAAATTTTAAAATTTTTACTATTATTTTATTATTTTTATTATTATATTATTATTATTTTTATTATTATTATTAGTAATATAATGTATTATTGAAAATAATATAATTCTAATAATGTTCCAGATATATAGACATTAAAAATAATAAGTATATACATATACATATATATATATATATTAGAGTACTTAGGAAAGAATAAATCATAGAAATTCATGGGCACATGTCGACATAGTCCCTACCATGATGTCGACATGGGTATCAGAATTTGAAATTCAAAAATTTGAATTCAAATGGTCGAATTTCCATCCATCTTTTCACTTCATTCATTTCTCTGAAAAGGCATCTTTTGACCAGAGAACATGTCCTTTGAGAATCTATTTATTCACTATCTTTTATCATATCTTGTCACTCTCATTTTCAAATTCAAACTCTCTCTTCAAAACTTCAAGCTCTCTACTCTCTACTTTAATGGCATCTTCAAGTAACCCCTCCACTATGAGAATTTCCAGAAAGATAAAAGAGCAACTCTTCAATTATCCGGAGGCAATTAAAGCATATATCAATTATGCTAACTATGCAAAAGTCCATCCCTGAAAGTTTGCTATCTTTCAAGATTTTTCTTCTTATGAAATTGATTCTCATTTTGCAAACAATCAAATTCTTAGTCTTATTAATGCTTCTCAAAATGATTTTGTTTGCTATCCAAACCTTGCCAAAATTTTCTATTCAAATTTAAACCGTGGATTTTATAATGGAAATGAGGATGATATTTGGAGTAGTGTCAAAGGCACTAGAATTGTGATCTTTTGGGTACCATTCTCAATTGCAAAAGTACGGAAATGGATCTTTGTAGTTTTAAAATCGATGAAAATGGTCGTGAGACATTTCATCACATTTCTGAAGGAAATGATGAATTTGAATTTAAAAATCGAAATTTTCGACCAAAAGCAAGAATTGTCGATCTTCTTTTGCAACATACTTTGACCCCAAGATCGGGGAATTTTAATAATCCTACTTCAAAAGTTTGCAAAGCACTTTTTCTATTTTTGGAAACTATGACATTAATTGGGCGCAAGTTATTTTGGATGAACTTCATCCTAAAAATCTTGAAATGGGTGAGAATACTATGTATCATGGAATTTATCTTACTCCGATTTTTAACTATTTTGGAGTGGATTTCAAAGTCGAAGAATTTGTTTCTAGAAAAGTTTTCAATCATTCCAACATTTCGCATATGAAAATTCCATTTGTTTTTCAACCTTATGAGACTCATGCCGAAAAGGAAGAGCGTTTGGCTCATGATGAGATGGAAGAAGAGGAAGAGGAAGAAGAAGAAAAAGGGATGAAATAGAAATTGAAGAAGAAGAAGAAGGTGAACCTTCTAAAGCATCGACTATCCTCCTAATCCATCCAACAAAACCCTTCTCAAAAACCAAAAGACCAATGTTGAGAATCAACCGATTCTTAAACGATCCATTAGTAAGAAGTTGGACAAAATTTCATCCAAGATGAATAAGTTTTTTTCCAAAGTCAGCAAGATGCTTGGATTATCTTCACCATTACCATCCTCTAACTAGTTCTACCTTTCCGTATCTCATTGTACTTGTTTTAGTTTGTTTTAATTTGAAAGTTCATGTAGTTCTTTATGATTAATCATTGTATCGTCTTAGTATGAAATGAAATGGAATTTCTTTTATGTTATCTAGCTTATCTTATCTCCGAAATAAATGTTAGTATATTATATGAATATATATATACACACACAATTATTCATAAAATCAAAATAAGTCATAAAAATTCATTGCCCCATGTCGACATACCCCCTATGACCATGTCGACATGTACTGGTCAGAAATAACACTTTATTTGAATTTGATATTTGAATAACTACCATAGGTCTATTCATTTCAAACGAATTTCTACACCTATAAACACCTATTTCGTCCAGAATTCATCACTGAATATTATTTCTTATCTACTCGATCTCTCATTCTTCTCACAAATCCAAATATGGCTAATCCAATTCATAATTTATCTAAGAATCTCGAAGAAACTCTTAATTCATTCAAGAATATTCTCTCATTCATTCTTCGTAAGCAGCGACACTTAGAATTGAGTCAAATGCAGATGATCAAGGAGCAAGAAAGGCATTTCGATGCAATACGATGGATGATTTCCTACCTACACAAGAATGATAATGAAGCACATCCTTTAGGCTCTCTCATCAATGGCAATAAAAATTGGGATGCTATTAATGCAGACCCTATTTTTGGAGAAGAAGGATGGACGGAAGTTCCTCGTAACGTTTAATTTTATTGCTTTGTTTGAATTGTTTGCTTTGATTGATTCGATTTCATTTACTCTAATTTGGTTTGATATGGATTGATATTTAGTGTGGATTGATGATTGTACAAAACCTGTATAAATATACATTTGATCCTTATTTGATTATCAAGTCTATCGGTTTAAATTATCTCTTAATATATCTATTATATACTCCATTGTATAGTTTATTAATGCATGTATTTTAGTCCAAGAATGAGGGGGAGTTATATAGTTTGGAGATGGTTTTTTTGTTGACGACAAAGGGGGAGAAGTATAAAATAGGGTAGTTAGGCATAGATCAAGGGGGAGTTATTAGGATAGAAGTAATATTTTATAAACAAAGGTTGTCATCATCAAAAATGGGGAGGTTGTTAGTCCTTGAGATAATGGTTTTGATGACAACAACCTTAGAATAGATTATAAAATACAAATACTAACAGTATAAGTTTAGATATGTATATGCAGGATTTAATCATGCAGTGCCAAGAATGAAGACTGTAAAGTATAGAGATTCAAGATATAAGATTGAAGACTTATGAGTATCAAGAATATCAAGATTATCAAGAGTTCAAGTAATTTATGTTTTAATTTAATTAGAAATTTTGTTAAAACTCCTAGAAAAACACTGGCATCTTAAAATCCAATTTATTCTTGGAATGGAATCCACTTCGAGCCTGTTAAAGAGATCGAACCCTAAGTAGGATGGAACCTACGAAAAACCTAGTGGAACATTGTTTTGTATCCGCTAATTTTTATTCAAAATGATTTTTACAAAATTATATCTTGTTTTCAAAATGTTTTCAACACTTTCCTTTTAAAAGCATCAAAAACATCTATCCTGATTTCAAATACTTTTAGCCTCAAAATAATCTTTAATTTCAAAAACAAATTATCCATGGTTTTAACTATCTTTAATAATAATGTATTTAATTTTTAAATATTTATACTTAGATTTAAGTATAAAATTATAGTAAAATTTTGCATATATTATTCTATATATTTACTTATGTATTTTAACTATAGACAAGTATATTTATAAAGTTTAAAATAGTTTTAATATATAATAGAAGTTATTTTCAAAGAAAAAAAATCATCAAAAATTCCTTTGGGATGTCGACATGCTCAACCTACCCATGTCGACATAGTGTCGGTTGGTTTCAAAATTTAAATTTCAAAAGAAGTGTCTATTCGTCATATCTCTTCACGAATGGACATGGTTGTTGTTCTTCTATAAATAGGGGATGTTTTCAATGAATTTTAACATAGATTTTTGGTTTTTCACTCCTCTCCTTCTTCCATATTTCTTATACATATTCCTACCATTACTCTGCCAAAATCAACATTGAATCTAACTAGATTATCTCTGTTTGATTCTTTATCACTATCTCAACAAGATTCTCAGTGCTATTCATAGTTATAGGCTTCTTTGTAATTAATTAAATGAGAAAATGTGTGATTGTGGGCTTGGAAATCAATCAAGCGAGATAAGGTGTGATTTAGCCTTGGAAATCAATTGGGTGAACTTGTTGTCCGGGAAATCAAGTATCTCTACCTAGAGGATTGTGAATCAGGAGGGTGTACCTCGTTGCCTTGAAATCGAGGGTGTAATTATAAAGATTGTTTTTGAAAGGAAATACATACTTGTGTGAGGGACTGGATGTAGGGTAACTCCGAACCAGTATGAAATTCGGTGTGTTCTTTCCTTTACTGCTTTTACTTTATGTTTGCATCTGTGTTTGATTCTGTGATCATATCTGTGCCTGAATATTGCATACATTTGTGTTCAAATTAACAAAAAATCAAAAAAAATTAACAATTCTCTAAAACACTATTCACCCCCTAGCGTTTATCCTAGCCTTAAGATCCTTAATCCGCATTTCTCATATAAACATAATTTGGAATTGGTGTTGGAAACATTTAGAAGGCATGTCCTAAAGGAAAAGTTTTCGAAGTGCCATTTTTGGCAATCAGAGATAAAGTTTCTAGGGCACATTGTATCGGGAGATGGCATTTCCGTAGACCCAGAAAAGGTGGCGGCTGTTCAGGAGTAGAGGCAACCACGCACTCCTATGGAGGTACGTAGCTTCCTAGGTTTGGCAGGATACTACCGAAGATTTATTTGAGATTATTCTAAGATTTCCTCCCATTTGACTAAGCTAACAAAGAAGGTAGAGAAATTTGAATGGACTCCAAAGTATGGAGAAATGTTTCAAGAATTAAAAGCGAGATTAACCAGTGCACTAGTTTTGACTGTTCCAGATGGAAATAGTGAATTCATAGTGTACACAGATGCTTGTGGGGTGGGACTAGGCAATGTTTTGATGCAGCGTGTAGGGTGATTGCCTATGAAAGTAGGTAGTTGAAGCCTCGTGAGAAAAACTATGCTACACTTGATCTGGAGTTGCTGGCTATTGTCTTTGCACTAAAGTGTGGAGGCACTACTTGTTAGGTGAAAAGTTCGAGCTCTTCATGGATCATAAACCCCTGAAGTAGATTTTCACTCAGAAGGATCTGAATCTGAGACAACAAAGGTGGTAGGAGTTCCTAGATCCTATGATTTGCATATTCTCTATACACTAGGAAAGGCTAATGTGGTAGCGGACGCTTTGAGTAGGAATGCAGTTTTATCACTTTTGAAGGCTACCCCGACTCTCTTAGCAAGAATAGAAAGCGAGCAAAAAGCGGATAGAAGCTTAATGGAGATCTTTGGAAAGGTTAAGGAGGGACAGTGCACCAGTTTTAAGATTGAAGACTGGCCAGTTTTAAGGATAAATGGAAGAATCTGTGTACCAAGTGTCAAAAATCTTAGGCATGAAGTTTTGTCAGAATGCCATTGTTCTAGGTTGAGTATCCATCTAGGTGTCTCGAAGATGTATAGGGATATGAAGCGGATGTTTTGGTGGAAGGGAATGAAAAAAGATGTCTTTAACTTTGTCAGTAGGTGTGCGAGCTGTCAGCAGATAAAAGGCAATCAGCAGAAGACAGCGGGACTATTACAACCACTGGAGATTCCAAAATGGAAGTGGGAGATGGTACCAATGGATTTCATCGATGGGTTACCTAGAACAAGAAAGGGGAATAAGGGAGTGTGGGTTATTGTAGACAAGTTAACTAAAAGTGCTCGCTTTATTCCGGTAAAATCATCTAGAACCACAGTTTCCTTGACAGAGATTTTCATGAGGAAAACCGTTAGATTGCACGGAGTCCCATAAGCATAGTAAACGACCGTGACCTAGTTTTTACCAATAAATTTTGGGAAGCTTTGCAAACAGCCCTTGAGACGAAGTTAAGTTTGAGCACTGCTTGTCACCCCCAAACATATGGGAAAATTGAGAGACTAAACTCATCTTAGAAGATATGTTGAGGACCTACATCTTGGACTTCAGTGGGTCTTGGGAAGAACATCTACATCTGGTAGAATTTTCTTACAATAACAGTTTCTAAGTAAGCATAGAGATGGCGTCCCACGAAGCTCTCTATGGAAGGCCGTGTAGATCACTAGCCTGTTGCATGGAGTCAGGAGATTGTTTAATCCTTGGTCCGGATATGATTCAGGAAGCATCTGAGAAAGTTGAACTAATTAAGAAGAGAATGAAGGCAGCCCAAGATCGTCAGAAAAGCTATGCTAATAAAAGGCGGAGGGATCTGGAATTTGTAGTTGGAGACCTGGTATTTATTAAGATTTCTCCAGTTAGGGGAATGGTTAGATTTGGTAAGACTGGGAAATTAGCCCCAAGATATGTCGGACCTTTCTGTATTCTCGAAAGTATTTGTTCTATGGTGTATAAGATTGAATTACCAAAAAGGATAGCAGGGATTCATAATGTATTCCATGTATCTCAGCTAAGGAAATACATGCATGATCCGTCATTGATTATAGAACCATCAGTTCAAGAAGATTTTAAGGTTAAACCAAACTTGACCGTAGTCAAACATCTGGTTCATATTGTTGATGAGGGTGAAAAGAAGCTCTGGAATATGGTGGTGAATTTGGTTAAGATCCAATGGATTGAGGATCCCAGAGATTGTATCTGGAAAACTCTGGATAGTGTGAAGGAAGACTATCCAGGATTGATGTTGGAATAGCCAGTGTTAATATGGACCGTGTATAACTATTTATTATGGTTGTTAGGATACGAGGTGATATGATATAAAAACTTTTTGTTATAAGTTGAATTATTCTTTGCTTTTTAATTGCGGGGACGAAATTTTTTTAGGGGGGAGGAATGTAACGACCCAGATTTTTGACACTTGTTATTAGAATAATCAACTGATTTTAAATATTGAAATATTAATTTTATCGGTCAAATAATAAATTTATGATATATGGAATATCGGTATATATAATCTAGAGGCTTGATTTAAAATAAAAAAATCTAATTTCTAGAGAATAATTGAATAAACTTCACATTTCAAATATAGGATAAAATAAAAAATATGTGTGTATATACAAAACTTATAATATAAAAAATGAAATATTAGTAATAAGAAGATAAATACATGTAAATGTATTTATATACATGTGTATGTTAAATGTAGTATATATGTAACAATTTATACAAAGAAGTACTAATCTTAGGATGACAAAGATGTGTAAGTAAGCAAACAAGTATATATGGTCAAAAGATTTATAGGAAATATAGTTATATATATATGATACACACACACACACAACGAAACATCATAAAGAAAAATATCTAGTCAAGCACAAAATTTATCAAACCACTCACTTAAATTCATATCAACTAGGAAGATCAAGTCAAGCAAGTTTTCAAATCAAGTCATTTATTTTCAAAATCAAAGGAAAAAAGGGGAAAATGGTGAAAACCTATACACATGAATAGGTTTTAGCTCTATTCAAACTTGTTCCCTCTCCACTCTCCACATATACCACTATGTTATTCACGTATAACCATCCTTGCAAAAAGAAATTAATAATAAAAAGAGAAGAAGGATGCCATAAAACTTAAGGAACTAAGTGCTCAAAAGCTCAGAAAGAAAAACAAGCAAAGAAGTGTTCTCTTTTTCAAAGCCAGTGAGTAAAACTTGAACCTTTTGCTTACTGCAAACAATGTATGCTCCTATATGCTTGGAAATTTGAATGGAAACTTTTTATTTTGTCAAGTATTCACGTGCAGTAGTATCTATGCTTTATATATGCATGTGTAGTCATGTTGTATAACCTGTAAAGTTCAAAAGCCTATACATCTTCTCTTATTTGCTCTGTTATTTAAAAAAAGTTAAGATTTCTCGACTTCAAAAATCTTTATCTCATTATCTAGTTAATTTTAAGTGATGATTCCAAAAGGAAACTTGGTTGTTTTTGAATGTAGTTTATTCTAAAATTTGTTTCATTTGACATAATTAAGTATGGAAGGAGAAAAATGTATTTTACAGTAAGCAACCCAAATATGGACAAAATTTGAAAATCATACTTTAACCACTTTCTTATATGAATGCGATTGTTGTTCGAAATGATGATTTTTGAAAGGCTTTTGGAGATTTTTAGTCAAGTATCGAGTAAGGAATTTAGAGATGAATGGTCTTGGGACTTTGATCAATTTCCGTTGAACCATTCGATTTCATAGCCCGAGTTTTGGTCTGGGGGAAGCTTGAAGGATGAGGGACTTGCGAAAAATGGCATGGCATTTTATATGTGGGTGTGCATACATATGGAAATCGAAGTAGGGTTTTAGGAGAAATTTTGTGTGCGCTCTGTTTTGGGTTGATAGCAGTGGCAGTGGTCGATCAAAGACATGCGGTATGGGGGGAAAAGCGAGACGAGGTTGTGGCGATCGTTTTGGCAAGAATTGGCGGCGAATGGTGGCATACTGTGGTGCAGCGAGGGGTTAAGGTCGGCGGCGTTTTATTCCAGTTTTGAGTTTATGTTAGATTTTTTGAAAACCACGGTGGTCGTGTTTCCTTCGTATATGGTTGAGAGGGTTGGTCATGGGTGGTCTGGAAAGATGATCGGCGTCGAGATTTGGATCGTCGGTAGCATGTGTACGTGCACGGTGATATGCATGAGTTTTGGTCAGTGAAACGGAAAGGGGTGGGAAGAAGAAGAAGCGGAAAAAAATGATAAGGGAAGAAGAGTAGGACCCTAGTTGTCTCTGTGGGCCGCATGTGGGCCGAAAGGTTGTTTGAAAAGAAAGTAAACTTAACAAATTTTTATATATTAATATTCTTTTAGCACCTTCAAAACAATATTTCCTTTTTATTTAAATGACAGTCAACATGAAATTTTTGCATTATGATCCTTTCACCAAGTATGTGAAGCTTAATTAATTTGGTTAGCTTTTAGTAATATAAAATTAATTAATTATAATAATTAAAGTAAATAAATAATTAAATTCTGAATTGATAAATCTTATGTTAATTAATAAAATTAGTTTTTAAATGGATTGTTTAATTTTAATTAAATAATAATAAATAGTTTTTATAATTAATTTACATTATAAGTAATTTGGGTTAAAAATACAAATGGATTAAGTTAATTTAAATTAATTAAATTATGATTTGTGAATTGTTTTAATATTAGTTATTAATCCTTAAAATATTTATTGATATGTGCTTTGGCTTATTTGCTCTTGGATATTGATTTCAAGTGTTCTGTGTCCATGCCATTAAGTGGCCAATTGAATTGAATGGTTAGAATAAAACGTGTAACGTTTTATTGAAAGTAAACACGTGTGATAAAAATTCCCATATGTAAATGTTGACACCCGAATATGAATTATTTATTTAAAAACAACTTGGCCTTTAAAAATCTAACATTTGGATTCGATGAGACCGAGATCGGAATCAGTAATGTTCGAAAACCACATCGATCCAAAATAAGCGAACGAGTTGGAAAGATTCAAAGGAAAGATCTAGGATGAAGATTTCAGAGTGCAAGGGTTATTTTTCACTAACTCTAAGGGTGATTCTAATAATGGGTGCAGTGGAAATGGTGCCATTGGTTCCGTTAAAACCCAGGATGGACTTGTATGGATGAATGCTATCGGAACATCATCATTATAGGACGATGAGCATTCCAAGTGAATTTGTCCTTGAAAGGTAATCGTGGCCTCAAGCCTCATCAACCGAGAATGACTAAAACAGGGAAGATGCAGCAAGGCTAAGTGGGTCGCACCCAATTAGGATAAGGTTATCCTATTTAGTGTCATTATTAACTCATTTATGCTTCAATACGGTTGTTGATCCCAACCGATGGGTAATCTTATTCGAACTATCCAGGTTAAGGGTAGTCCAGCCAATTGTAGCAGGGGATTCCAGTGAAGTCCTCGGTATTATTTTATATAGAGATGCACCGTAAGAGGCGGTACCCTCGTAGCCTAGTCATTGTATAGAACCCACTTTCCAATAAGTGCATTCGGTCTTAGTTGTACACCTATTATGCTGGAATTTAATTATGTAACAATTTCGGCTATGTAAATAGTTTACTTGAAAACCCTAGACATTATTAAAATATCATTGGATTTTCCTATAAAAGTGTTTTGGTTATCATAAGGGAAAAACCCATCTGTGTTTGTGTGCGACTTGGTCTTACGAGATGCCCTTGTTTTCAAATGGTTTTTAACTTAAAGTAATTTAATTGTTTTACTCATACCAGATACATGTCTGACCCAGAGTTTATTTTTCTATTTTCCTAATCTCTTGGGTACTCAAATTTGTATGAGTAGCCAAGTAATCCAGCTTTCTCATGATGCATTTTGTAGGAGCTGGAGCAAGTGGCTTTACCGCTAGCTAGTTATTATCTATATTTCGCAGTATCTGTGCCTGTATCCGTATTAAGAACTTGTATTGAATGGACATGTCGTTATGACTGTCTGAATATGGTGTTTGTATAATTGACTCTGATGTACTATATTATTAGTGACTATGTGATATATGTTATGTAATATATATTATTTCGTTCTGTTGTGAGATTCTGTGTTTTGTTATAGCTCTTCCTTTTCTATCTTTTTCTACCTATTCTTCCTATATTACGACTCGCCTTTCGGAGTAAGGAAGGCGGGCCATTACAGTGTGTCTATAATAAAGAACTATAAATGCAATGAAATATTTTTGAAACTATACACAAAAAACAAACTTGTCATTGATGATGAATCGTGTTAGAATCATTTTTAGTTTAGTAGATTAATTCTCGACATTGGGTTTGAAAATAACTTCTTTCATAATCAATATAAAAGGATATTGGGATTATCTCTTTTGATATACATGGACACCATATTAAAAGTTTAATGTGGAGCACATGACATGGACTCCTTATGCATTAGCAATAGGAATTATCACATATGCTATATAGTCTACTGTATCACTTTTCACTTATGTAATTGGTAGATTGAACGAGTATCAAATCCAAATTAAAATCGCTATATGGTAGTTTAGACTGTTCTCTAGTATTTATGAAACACGAAAGAATTGTTTAAAGAATCAATGAACTCCATATGAAGGAATGCTTAAATTCAATAAGTTAAGAAGATTAAGATTGAAGTGTTCCGAATAATAAGTAGTGGTTGATCGATCAAAAGGCTAAGTACATCGCATTGAATACCATCGTAGTAGAAACAACACACACACATGGATATATATATATATATATATATATATATATAAGCGAAAATATTTATAATCAAGCTAGGGTGATTCCAAATATTGAGAATCCCTTATCATGTTATATAATAAAACTGTCATGATATAGATCATGATAGAACCTAAAGCTTACTTAAAGTTGACAAACACAATTTGAAATTTTCCACGTGACAAAGGAAGTTATCAACGTTAGAAAAAGTTAATTGACAAAGTAGATAGTTAATACAGTGTAACATATCTATTCACTTAGGGAGTATCTTACTTAGTCTTTGAGAAAGACCGACCGAAGGAATGGAAAATAATTGACCCTAAGTGCAAGTGGTAGATTGATAAAGTTAGGGGTATGTTATATGGGAAATTATGTAATTTGTTACACATATCTAACTCGATAATCAATCTTGTTCATAATAAATGTATTTGATTTCTAGTATATGCTTTGTTATATAATTATGTAATTAGTTAAGTTATATAAATCAGAAAATCGTATGTGATAGTAACCTATTACAATGAAAATAATATATTGTTTTAAATATTCCTAGTTAAGATGCTTAAAGAAAGGATATCGATGCATCTATTAAGACCAGAGTGCATAATGCTCTCCAAATGTTAGGCAGTGTATTCATGGCTATTGGGGCAACCAAGAAGTCACATACTAATAGTTGCTAGACAACAATATATTGGCTCATCTGAGAGTTTCCTATTGGTTAATAATAACTAGGTCAAACAGGAAATTTCACGTGAACATATTACATGGTTCTCTCGACTTGAGAATAATACCGTTGAGCTTCAACATGGAGACTCTACTTTGATTAAAATAAAATTATGTCATGGTGTCCATAAACTATTATACTTGGGTCTTCGTTGAAGCATTGGAAGTAAAACACTATTCGATAGAGAATTTGTCTACTCAATTGTATGTGGTTTGTATCGCAGTCAACTCTAGACAACTTAACATCAAAATATCTGGCCAGTGTAGTACGGTTAGTAATAAATATTATTATTGAACCAATGACTTTTTTATGGACTAACTTGGTTGAATGTGGTTAACATTGGAAGTTTGACCAAGTCAAAATTCTGTATCTCCAATTTGATATAGTGTTGACAAAGAGAATTGGTATGTTTAATCATTACTAAACGACATCGCTTGTAATTGTAAAATTGGTTTTTACCATTGAGATTTGAAAGCGATGAATCAGTTTAAAATATTATGCCACTACTTAAGGCGATGTGCGAACATCGGTATGTAAATTGTTTAAATATTAATCGTTGGCTAAATTCACATCCATGAATCGCACAACCGAACATATTCAATCTTCGGAATATTATTAGATTTAATAGATTTGTATTAGTTATAAATTACTTAATATTTTTGAATTATTATTTATTAGTATATGGGGTGTGTTTAGTAAAATAGAGTTTCCTTTAGAATTATTCAGGGTTTAATTAGTAATATATTGGATGCATATATATATATATATATATATATAAGTTCTATATGTACATATCGATATATGATATCGATAAGAATTTAAAATGGACTTAGATAATAATTTACTAATGGTTTTAGTAGGATTTTTGGTCCATTAAGGACCATGATTTAGCTGGCGTAAGGAGGAGTTGGAAGGGCTCTAGGGTATTTGAATTGGCAAGGGAAAAATATATGGATATTTTTTCACTAATTCCAATATAAATTCAAATCAAAGTCCTCTCCTTTTTATCTGATGTTCTCTTGCTCCTATTCCAGCTATGGGAAAAAATAAAAGCTCCAAACCCATCTACATTTCATCATCATTCAATCCCAATCAATTTATGTTATACTAATTATGTGTTTGCCCACCTGTCTCTTGCAAAGAAATGTGCAAATCTGAGAGATCAAGGTGGTTTTCTAGATCTAGGTGTAAATCAGGGGCAAGGCTTCTTAGTAAGGTTCCAATTATTTTGTATAATAATATCAATGTATTGTATGTCATATATCACCTTTCATACATATATACATACATACACACGTACACACACACATACATACATACATACGTACGTACGTACGTACGTACATAGATATATATATGTATATCAATGCTTGTTAGATTAGATCTTTTTTTCCCTTCAGTTTACATAGTTTATTTTATCATCACGATAAGCTATTATTAAATCAAAAAACTGATATATATATATATATATATATATTAGTTTACATTTGTTTTCGGCCAAACAAATATATAAAAACCACTTTTTATATTTGTACTTACATATATATAAAATATTGTATATTTTAAATATTTTTTAGTTTTTAAAAAGACATATTTGTGAATTAAATTATATTAAATAGTACTAAATAATTTTATTCTTTCTGACAAAAATTACAACCTAATTAATATTATTTTAAACATATATATGTATGTAGGTACGTATGCGCATGCATGTGTGTATTTATGTGTATATGCATGCATGTGTTATGTTAATACTTTGTTCAAACTATGTAATATGAATAATAATATTTTTCACTTTGCTTCAAAAATAAATCAACTTTTTATTTAGGCCGAAGCATATGTGTGTGTAATATATATATATATATATATATATATATATATATATATATATAAAGGTATACATATTTACAAAGTTATATATATTACATATGTGTGTGTGTGTGTATTTAAATCTCTGTTATATATAGCACTAAATCAATTTTAGTTTTTATATAACTATTTTAAAATATAATTTAGTAATTTATAAATATATATTATTTAGGATATTGCAAAAGTGAAAGCATGCTATCTAAAACTGAATTTAAATCTCAGATCTAGTTTAAATTATGATCTTATTTACTAAATCAAATTAGATATTTTAAATTTAAAAATTATAAAAACATGATATTTAAAGTTTGAACTTTTAATCTCAAATTAATTTTTAAATTTAGGATCTTATTTACTAAATCAAATTTAGTTATTTAAATTTAATATTTGAAATTAAACATTCACTTTTATATTATATCCATTTATAAATAATATTATTTTACATTTCCAAATTATATATACTTGTGTGTACAATACACACACACACACACATATATAACTACAAAATATGTATTCATGCAATAATGTGTATAATAAGCCTAGTATATACATAGTTAATATAATTTCCAGTATTTATATCTATATAATATTTAACAAGATTCACTCTATTCTATTTTGCACGTGCATGTTTTACACGAGCAAGTATACATTGATATACTTATAAAATATATTAAAGCCCTTGAATTATATTCATCAATTGATTAAATCAAAAAAATTAAATTAAATATATTTTATTTAAATAATTAGATTGGACCTAATAAACCATTTAAATTTTACAGGCCCAATAAATATTTAAAGTGGATTTTTTTTTGAAATTCACCCATTTAACCCGCTACAATCCGACCCTATTCCTTCAAATAGTTCGCCAAATCCATATGCCACATTCTAATAGTACATGATAATCTAACATGTTAATAAATTAAAATATTGGATAAATATAATAATAGCGACAATGGCACAACTCTAACACTGCCTCCAGCCAGCAGAATCCCTCCTCAAAGTTAATCAATTCAAGGAATATATAAAAGAAGAGACAACATAGAGTATTAAGCATAAAGTCTTATGAAAAGGAAATAACATTTCATGATTACCAATACACTAGTATATCAAGTAAAATACAAAAATATATAATAAGAGGTTATGAAATCATATCTGAACCTGCTCCTTATTCTACATCCAACAAGTTAGCGCATTTTTACTATGGTGCTACATAATATGTGATAAGTTTATCAACTATTAGTCATAACCAAGCATGGCTCAACCATCATAGACTAATCTAGTGGAGCCTATGTCTCCTGATCGCCAAGACCGACTAAGTATGTTCATCAATGTAGCACCAATACTATAACACTTTACTACATCGTCCACCACTTATAATTGCATCAAACACAAACTGATATAATACGACCTAATCGCTAAAATTTGTTTATTAAGAAGACATAAGACAAGTAACTCTAGGTCAATGCCCTTACTTCAACCCGAGGCCTCTTTACTTTGTAACCAAGATAGAACGTCTGCAAACTTTGAATCGATGCCACCTCACATTTGCAATCGAGACAACCATACCTCATGCAATAAATGGTATATAAATATCAAATCCCAAGGTCATAGCCAAGGAATGCTGACTCACTCTATACACAACATTGCGTGGAAATATACACCATAATAGTATTTCGTCTCAAACGCTTCGGATGACTCTATGAAACCACTATACGAATCAAATTACATTTCAAACTATCGTCATAGTCTCTATATCGCAAACATCAACCACATGCTTTTTGAGACTCGACGTAACGTTCTCAAACTCATTATATTACTCTTATTTAGTTCAAATCATTTGTGCATCTCATGGTCCACAAAGCGAACCCAAACTCTTGAAATCCCAAAAATCTAATACAAGCTACAACGGTAACACCCCATATTTTGGAGTGCTATACTATATGAGTAAATTAATAGTAAGAGTTTGTTAAATCATAATCAAGATAATTTAATTAAAGAAAATAGTCGAGGGAAATTTGATTAATTAAGTGTGTGATGCTTAAAAGAATAATTTAGTGAAATAAGGGTGAATAGTACAATTAAATTCACAGTAAAAGTTAAAAGAATAAAATAAAATGTTATGATAAAGGATATTTTACATTAAGGGAAAGGAATTAACAAGATTTGGCAAGAAGTTAGCACAAGTAAAATTATTGACTCCTATAACCCTAATCATACCATTCTCTTCATTTACATTCATTTCATAAAAAATCAAAACAACCTAGGCCACCATTATCTACAAAAGAGGAAGAGCAAAACGAAAACAAAAGATTATCATAAAACTTCAAACTTAGATGATTAAAACTTACCGTATTCCTAATCCATATCTATAACTTTCTCTTACTGTTTTAAATTACGTTAATCATGATTTAATGATAACAGAATGATTCTACACATGTTTAGGTGTTAAATTACATTTTTTATGAATTTTCTAAGATGAAAATGGACAGCTTTGGCCATATATTAATATAACAAATATTAGAATTTAATATTTCGATCCAAAATTTCCAATGAAGGCAAAGGATAGTGTTTTTATATTTTTGTGAATTATGGAAATTTTCCCTTAATTTTTTGAATCGATATGAATTAAATAGTAAGAGAGAAAATATCCTTAACTAATGAAATAAATAG
This sequence comes from Allium cepa, assembly GCA_030765085.1. Taxonomy (NCBI): domain Eukaryota; kingdom Viridiplantae; phylum Streptophyta; class Magnoliopsida; order Asparagales; family Amaryllidaceae; genus Allium; species Allium cepa. Next base: position 862,703,841 of record CM060934.1, on the reverse strand, counting down.
AGAAGGTAATTAATTAAGGCACAACTAAAGGAATGAAATCATAGTTAGCACTAAAGATTTCTACTTAATATAAAAGAAACGAGTAAGCGAATGAAACGTGTAAAAAAATAATCAAAAAGTAGTTACTTTATTGTAGAAAATATTAGTTCTCTATTTAATTACATATTTTCCATTTTAAACATACAATGGCCTATTCTAGGCATACGATAGCTAAAAAAGTTAGAAGTACGATAGGTTAAAATTTAAGATATGTGATAGCTATAAAGTTAGTTTTGTGTGAACATGTGATAGCCATTTTTGGAAGTGCGATAACACTATAGTTAGACATGTGATAGCATTAAAGTTAAACATGCAATGACATTAAAGTTAGACATGCGATATCATGAAACTTACACATACAATAACATAAAAGTTAGACATGCGATATCGTTGAAGATAGATATGTGATACCATTGAAGTTACACCAGCGATAATTTTAGAACTGCAATAGGAATATACAAGAGTTAGCTAATCTAAACAAGCAGTAGCTTAGATATGTGATAGCTTAGGCATAAGATAGTTTATACATACGACGGCTTAAGCACGTGATAGCTTGAACATACGATTGCTTAGATGTGTGATATCTTGATATGTGAAACTTAGATATGGATGGCTTAGATGTGTAATATCCATTTTAGAGGCACCATAGACTAGATATTCAATAGCTATGTATGTGATGGCAAATGGTAATAAATCCATTATCTAAATATATGGATTTTGGGAAGCAATTGGGAAGCCAGATTCCAAGATGTTGAATTTAAATTCCATGGAACATGAAATTATTAGGTGAAATAATAAATCACTACTTATGTAAACATGACTTGGCCAAGCTTAGGAAAGTTAAGGGATGATAAGTTGTATCATTAAAATGAAAGATAAAAATGTTTTATCTAAAAGTACTAAAAGATTTACGACCTAAATACAAATATCTATGAATGCGTAGGTTAGGTAACTAATGAATGAAAAAAATGGATTGAGCTTAAGATCTTAAAATAGACCAACTCATGGAGTTATTGAATGATATGGTGTCAAGGCTTAGTGAAGTCTAAAATTCAATTGTGCACGGCAGGGTGCCAAGAATTGGGAAGTCTATCGAGTTCGATCCATAAATTTCAACTCTGATGTGAGTACCTTCATCAAAATGGATATATCTTAATGAATGAATCAACAATGTTAAACAAAAAGTGTTTTTAGGACTTGGAGGGGCTACTGGCGCTTAATAAGAATGCTTGCTGGACTATATTTAGTGCAGTTACAGTCAAACCTCATAGAAAAATCAATGTGACTACAAGATGGAATGAGTGGTCATTTTATTAATGACGTTGTCCGAAATTGGTTATAAATAGCATAAGGAGTTAACCACTGAAGAAATTAAGGATAACTTTAAGAATTGACACCTAAATAAGAGTCTATATCTATTATGTCTAACCTGTATTTTTATTATTGTTTGCCCTATAAACTAATGGGTACTTGCTCGAGCAGGCTAAGTTTATGGGCTTAGCTAGGTTTTCCTAACAAAAAATAAAAGTACCAAAGATGTAGCAGGATGATTAGTAGATAATGAAGTTATTTAAATTTTGCTGTGTAAAACAAAGTTATTAACTGGTTCTATGTTCGTGTCAATATCTTCATATGTTGGGTATAACACCATTATCTTTGTTTTGATTATATTTACACTATGTGGATACAATTTGGGAAATGATAACCATAAAGAAAATTTGTGTAATGGAATGTTTGTTTAGTTGATCTATTTACCGAATGTTGTAGGAAAAAACTGATCCTACTTTTTGCCTAAAATTAAGTTTGGGAATGGTTTTTTCTTCATTGGCGTTCATTTTCGAGTTTTAAAAAGGGAATCGTTACAAGGTGGCAAAAGAGCTTAGGTAAGGGGAAACTTATGTAAAATGAGGCTAAGTAGAAGCTTAAGTAGAAACTAGATAGTAGAAAAAGAACATCATGGGAAAGGGTATACACTATATAACATAATCGTATTTTTATATAGATATGTAGATGGATATATCCATCCCTCTACTATAGTTTTCATTCTCTTATTTTTCATTTCTTACAAGCTCTATGTAGAAAGTAAGAATGGAAACTTGAAGTAAATGTTTGATGTTGGGAGGTGCTAGGGATAGTGCTAGTAGGAGAATAACAAGTACGTAGACTAATGACTAAAGTGGGGCGACAAATCCAAATGTTAATACTGGTGCTTAGATGCCTACTTCAACCGTTGGGCAATGGATATTAATGCCCTTTTCAACCAGTACATGACAAAAATAACGAGGCAATAATTAGATAAATTTTTTGATTCGAGACCATCGGTTATAGGAGGAAAATTTTCCAAGATGAATCAAGACTATAAGAATTAAAAAGTGTTTACCAGAAATGTACCCATTTTATAGGTTTTGAGTTGGTTAAAGGTGTGTGAGCATATCTTTAGAGATATGAGATATGATGATTCACAGAAGAGGAGGTGGCTTATCGTCGCTTCAAGAAGATTCTTTGGACTGGTGGGGGGCATCAGTCGTTGAAATCCCATAAGAGGACATTACTTAGGATCAATATAAGGTGCGGATCAAGCTTGGTTTATCAATGAATCATAGAAGAGTGCTTTGAGTTAGGAGTTTATGGATCTAAAGTAAGGAGAGATGATGTTGGCAATATCAAGTGTTTTAATGCTTTTTCGAAGAATGGTAGGGAGCATATTCAGACTTTGTTGAAGAAGAATGAGAAATTCATCAAAGGTTCGAGGAAGAGACAGAACCATAAGATGATGGTGCACTTGTTGTCTCCTTTTGATATGGTAGAAGAAATAGCGAGGAGGTATAACCACTTGTATCAGGATGAGAGAAAAGCTGATGTTAAGCCTAAAATAGGGTAGAAGAAGAGGTTCAACCCATATCAAAAGGCAGTTACGAAACAACAAAATGGAGGAAAGACTTCATGAGCAGTAATTCAAAAGCCAAATATGGTAGATGTTGTTTCCTTTAATTATGGGGCAGCAGGGTCACTAGTTGACCAAGTGTACCAAGCCGAAGAATAACGGGAAGGCCAAGTGCTTCAGCTATGTGACCTACCTTCTCGACCCTCATAAATCGACACTAACACATCCTCGATATTCACTGCCGTAAGTCAAACTGTCAGAGAGGTAGATTATCATGCAGTAAAAGAAAAAAAAGACAGAACAGAATCTTACACGAATGAAATAATATATATTATTTCAACATATATCTTTACAATAGAAATTTTGAATACATTTGTCAGAGTCTATCTTATAAATCAGCTTGGAAAGTTATAAATCTCTGTCCTTATAAATGTTGAATACAATTAGTAAACTAATGCAGTGGAAAGGGAATTAGAGAACTATCTAAGGGAACATCTTTAGCTTTAGAACTCAAGGTCCATCACAATGCTCCAAGTTAAATATGACTACTTGGCTGCTTGGAAAAAATAAGGCACCTAGATTTTAAGGGAAAAGAAAATAAACTCCAGATTAGTCATGAGACTGGTGTAAGAAACTCAAAATACGGATATTTGAAAAAAAAGGTATCTCATAAGACAACGTTGCACATAAACACAAAATGGGTTATTATCTTATGATAACCCAAACATTTGCTACCAAAATTCTGGTAATATTATTTTTAATGACATTCTTTTGAAAACACTTTTCAAGTAAACTTTTATAATCTTAGCCGAAATTGTTACTTTTATTAAATTCCAGCATCATAGGTTCTACAATCAAGTCCAAAGGCACTTATTGAAAATGAATTTCCATACAATGGAAGGTAAGAAACTATCTTTTGTACAATACAACTTTAGATGGATGTACAAAGTATTAACACCTTTAAAACCTCTGCAACTGACAAGAACAGCCTGTAGACCCATCTGGTAGCAAATAAAAACGAATATGACAACATGATGTCTTTCCCAACGTATCCAAAAGCTCTCTTAGCATACAGAACATACCTGATATATAGAGCGTAATCTATGAAGGTGATGACCATACCCTAATGGTTGCGAATCGCATAGCCTTACGACCATGCCCTGTTTAAACCATTTCCGGGTGATGATGCCCGAGGTAACGATTACCTTTCACATAGAACATTCTACTTTGAATTCCAAATTGCCAATACCGTCACACACTATTGATTTTCACAAATGTACAACTTCTGAACTCATACATCTTAGAAAAGGGTGTTAAGTACAAGAGAGTTACCTCCTACACCACAAATAGATGTAATTTTATAAAAATCAAGGTACGGGCAATTTAGAAATGCAATGTCAAACATTTGTCCATACAAGTTGTACAAGAACGGGATAAACCAAAGGAACTCTCCTACAACTTCCTGTTGGGAACTACTCCTAGGATTAGTAGCATGTAGCCCTTGCATCGAAGATCAAATGAAGATACTACTACCACCTATAAATAATATGGAAAATTCCCCCGAGGGTCAGTGATAATAGCCCTTCATTTATTTATTATCATTCCATGTCTTCAGTTCAAACTCGTAAATTGTTTCAAAGTGGTTTATGGATAGGAATCATCCAAATCGATTCTGGTTCCTTCAAGCCAATCATCGATAAAAAGATGTTAAGTAAATATGTGCTTATCGTTTGGTTAACTACTTTCTCTTTATCAAAAATATTTTCTAGAGATATATATCTTTAAACATTTTTTTGGTATATACGAAATCATTAAACCTCTCTTTAACTTTGGAAATACCAAATCAAAATCATTTCTCATAAATCACATCACAAAACCTTATTGACTAAAAAGGGTCGATAGAAATTATACCACTTCTACTATACATTAATTTTGATATTCAACTTTTATAGTCTACCGAATAATGGTGGAATCATCATTTAAATTCACATAGACAGTATAGGTTCCCTCCTCAGAATTTAACACCATGTATAAAAAGATTATTTCTGTACAATCCAAGTTGTATTAACTTTGGAAAAATTATATCTTTAATACTTGTCTCGTTTTTGACATTTCGACCTTATCCATCCCTCGCAGGCCAGGTGAGCCAAGGCACTAGTTGCTTTTGAATAACTCCATAGTTTAAGCACCTCACATATGGATCTCATAAATAGACAAATTTAGTCTACTCGACTTTTAGAGCCAAGATTAAATCACTTAATTATAACAGCTTTTCTTTAAATCATTTATTTAAACTTTCTAAAATAAATTATAAAACCTCCAATCATCTTCAAAGTGTTTGTTGCTATTTATTTAAAAACATTTATAAAAGATTTGGGAAAGAATATTTAAGTTTAAAGCCATATTTTACAAGTTATTAAAAGCCGTTGAAAAAAGTGCTGCGAATAGTGCTGGTCAAACAACTTTTTGATCATTTAGACATCCATTATATATAAATCAAATCTCTTTTAAAGAATTTTAATATATTCATAGATTTTATTCCATATTTTTAAAGAATTAAAATTATCACTTTTAAAATATATACTGCTTTGGTTTTCGAACTACCAAACCATGACTATTTTTGCTCATATTTCAAAATCTACTAAATGAAATCTCAATCTTTTTATTTTGTTTGAAAACTATGATTATAATAGTTCAAAAAGTTCTTATTATAAAGAATTTTGACTCCGAGTCCATTCTATAAATGGGTTTAACTTTCTATGGCATGAAATTGCGAACTACCTTTACGAGACGTGTCAATTTTAACTAATTTTTCATATCTTTTCCAAACTTTGTCGAAACACTTTTCAATGTTTATAAAACATTTTTAAATCATTTTAAACCATTTTAAGGAGGTTAAAAAATCTCATATACACCATATCATCTATTAAAGAAAATTGATTTTCTTTATGATATTCGACGTGTATTATGTATGAATTGTTTAATCATCCAAACAAATATATTATCAACATGTTTCACAATCCTCACAACCAAGCATGGCCAAACATATAAATCATCCAAAATATCATATTATAAATAGAGTTTCTCAACTTCATTGGTTTCTAACTTTACCAAAATTTGTTATAGCTTCGCTGGGATTGTATCTAAGCCTACGAAATCAAGCCTTGGACCTTTGAATGGGCTCGGTCTATGCTCACAAATGGAAGTTGGCTCGGCCTTAAGGTAGTAGGTGGTGGTCGTGGGTTATGTGTGAGGGAAGGAGTGGATGTGATCTTGTTTTTAAGTGGATAGCATATGTATATATACTTATTCAACAAAAGATTACCATCATTCTTATTCAAAACATCATAATCTATGTTTCAGAAAGCTTATATTTGAATATTTAAAAATAGATAATCTATTGAACTGATAAATTTGCAGGTCGTTATATACTTCCGTCCTCGAAACTACAACGCAACACCAAAGGTGTTTGCCCAGAATATTTGTTTTTATGCTTACACTTGTATAACATATATAGATTATACGGATGCAATATCTGATTCGATCTACTATTTGAATATACAACTTTACTTCCGAACTTGTAACATCCCAAAATTTATTAATTTAAATTTGGTAACTTATTTGTACTTTTGGAATTTAATTGGAAAAGTTTCAAAATAAATAAAATATTATTATTATTAAACATTACAAAAGTATATGAATATAAATAGAGTGTTTGGTAGGTTAAGCTTTAAAAAATATATAAAAACAAGAATTTGTGTTAAACATAAATATATAAGGTAACTCATACGAAATACATATAGATTTGCATGTGAATTATGTAAACAAGGAAATAATAAAACAAAAATGTATGTAAGGCTAAAATAAATATTTATGTATAATACAAAGAAATGTACATACAAAATTCAAATAGGATTACATGTAAACAGAAATGGGAACAATTGCATTAAATGCTATCTTCTCAAGCACAAATAAGGACATTTCATTTTCTACAAGAAAAAACTTTGCATGGTCAAAGAAGGAGGCAGGCAAGAGAAATCTGACCCAAAGGAAAACAATACACCAGATAACACCTACCTGTACAAATCTGTCTTCTCTTTATATATATATCCATATTTATTCTAGTTCATTCAATAACATAGCAAAGCCAGAAAAAAAGAAAAAGGAAAATGAAGTAAACATCACTATTCTTATAAACTCAAAATCATTCAACTAAACAAAACATGATTTAAAAGAAGATCAAAACTACAGTTTTCAAAACAGGAAGCAGCTCTCTGTTTCAAAACTTTTCATGTGAGTAAACATATTTTTGAAAAGATTTAAGTATAATTAAAACTGTGTAGATGATTTATGAAAAGTGTAATGCCATATGGTTATATACAGATGAGTATTTCTATGTATGTTAATTATATTTGTTCTGTGCATAATTGTTGGTCATCTCTGTTGGTTTGTTCCAAGCACCTAGTTCAATCAAGACAAAAATTTAAACTTCATCTTCACTAATCTCTGATAGGCCTTGATCGTCAAATAAATAAGTTAGTTTAAACATAAATTATGATCTAAATTTTATTGAAGCTTAATAGTGAAGTTATGAATCTGTAACATTCAGTTTTACAGTAAAAAGTTAATTTTAAGATAAATTCAAATATTGCAAAATAGTAATTCGATTTTATAGCTTGAATCAACATTCAAAAACAAGATTTTTAAAACAAAAATGATGATTTTTAGTGAAGTATTTTAAGTGCAGTTCCAAGTTGAACCGAAAATGCTTTTTCACCCGTTTCCATCGATCAAGGAATTATTGAATGTTAAGATTTTGCTTGAAGCTTGCTTGGCCACTGATGAGTTCAGGAAAATTGTTAAATGATTTTTCTATTGCACAAATTGAAAGAATGAGGTCAATTAGCGTTTATGCTAGAGTTTTGGACATGGTCAGTGGCATGGTGATTGCATCTCCCTAAAGTGATCGATCTGCACGAAATTGAGAGGGAGAGTAGAGTAGGGTATCAGCAACGTGAAGCCAGAGTTATGGATTTTCTGATGAACGGCGTGAGTGGGACAAGGCGTTTTCATTTTGGTAAGTTCGAGTTACAGTTTCAAACGAAAGGCTAAATTTTGTTTTCGAGTTTTTGAATTCAAATCGAACTTCGATTTCGAGTATAGGGATGATTCGCGACTTGTCGAAGGTCATGAAGTTCACTAGAGAGACGGCGCGACGCCGTGCACGTGCACGACATCGATTTGGTGTAAGGAAGTTTGGGATTGGGAGGAACTCGAAGGAGTGCTCGAGTAGGAGATGGTTTGGCTCGGGTTTCTCACATTCATATGGAATTGATTCAGCAGTTTATAACTTAGAAGAACAAAAGAAGAAGAAGAAGAATAAACGAATTTGGGGAAGAGAGATCTCGGGGAAAAGTACAGAGAAACTCGAGGGTTTACTCGAGGAAACTGGAATCTTGCTCGGGTTTGATTCCCAAACCTGCAGCAAAATGAAAAGTAAGTTAAGCAATTTTGTTAAACAATTTTAAGTACTAATGAAGTATCTAAGGTTTGACTATTTTAAGTTAAGAATTTATTTCAAGTTTTAACTAACTAAGTGAATACATAACAATGTTTTCTAAAATATTGATTAATATTTTAAATTAAATAGTTAATAAGTTTTAATTTTAATTAAAATTAAAGTTTTCTTAATTAATAATAATTTGGTTTCAAAGTTATTAAGGAAGATTTTTAAAATGTTAATTAAGATAAATAATGATTATTAATTGATTGTTTAAAAAGGGTAATTAAGAATGATTAATTTATAATTTGTAATTAAAAATTGGTTAATTAATAATGAAGTGTCTAATTTATTTGTAATTATGAATTGTTAATTAGATAATTAAAGTTAATCAATTTATAATTGGTAGTTAATGAAGATAATTAATAAAAGAATAATGATTCACAAAATTAATTAAGATTTACTTTATTCCTAGTTAAGAATAATTAATCATTGATTTAAAGTAATTATTAAAAATAAGCATGCCGTTAATTCACTTAAACCACATTCATCTTAATTGAAGATGATTGACTATCATCAAATGCTGTGTATTGTATTGATATTTTTGTTGTGATTATGATACTTTGTGATGTGAATTGCTTTGTCGATGCAACAGGGAGTCGAATTTCAGTCAGTTATCCGAAACCCACATCGAACCCTGAATGTGAATCCTTGTAATTGATACACCCACGTGTTTTAAAATTAAGCGCTTACTATTCGGTTTAGCCGGGAGAGGACCTTTGTATCATATAACCCATTCTGAATAGTGATACGTCGAAATGAATAGTATTTGAAGACGGTGATGAAGACCGGGTGTCTTCGAAAACGATAGGATAACCTATCGAATGTCTCTGCACTGAGTTGCTCCGGTATAGAGATCTCCACATATGATGGGGAGTCCAATCGGGATTGTGCATACCTGGATTTGCAAGGGCTTCTTCCTTTATTGGACGAAGTGCCTTCGGTTCTATTCGAACCCAGAACAGACTTGTATAGTTGTATGTCTGACACTACACTTTGAGATATAAAGAAGATTTCTTTCAAATACATATCTGTTGGTGGCGGAGAATTTATTCTCTTAGCTTAACACCCTTGTTTGAGACGTATGAGCTCAGAGGTTATGTAGTTGAAGTTATCGGTAATATACTCCCAAATTGGTAGTGTGGCATGCTAAGTGCTGCTGTGTGTTGATGATCAGTTGTTGATCATTTATGATCAAAGCATGGCTTTCGTGTAAAGCGTAGCTTTGTGAACGAGACCTCATCGGACCTCAAACTCCGGAAAAGGTCGAAACAGGAAAGATGCCGCAAGTTTATGAGGGTCGCACCCTTTAGGGTATGTCATTTCCTTCTGGAAAAAGGTGGTATCATGGTATGGACCCCAGATACTTTACCTATGTGGTTGCTGCAATCTCATTTACTGTGTGGTTGTTGCTTTGTAGTAGAGGGCCCTCGGATAAAGGTCGCAAACGACCGGGGGGTGGCATACTCCAGTAGTAGTTACCTAGTTAGAGGTTACCCGGCCTTGTGTTGGCAGAGAGCCGGGTGGGTTCTCGGGACGTCTCTCCAGAGGCGTACCCATGTGGCAGTAGGAAGTTCCTTAGCCTGACTGTTTGTTGGAAATCCAAAGAAACAATACGATCCCTTTACGATTGCAATTTGTATAAACTACCACCTCAGGTGACAGCTATAGTATGCATAGTATAATGGTACCTATGCTGGCTAAGATCAATATTATATTTTCAAAATGGTTTCACACTATGCACTAGTAATAATATCAAAGAGTTTTCTCGTATTGAGCATATTTGACTATCATAAGGGGAAATCTCCCCCAAGTGTGCGATTGCATTGTGTGTGTACCGGGAGGCCTTATGGTAGTTTCATTTTCCAAAAGCATTAACGGTTTTCTTTATGAATCTGTTCTCTTTAAAAGCAACTATTTTTATTTACTCATACCAGTTCCATGACTGACTCGGAGTTTATTGTTTCCTTTCTAAACTCTGGGTGCCCATCATTTCCACAAGGGCAACCTAGTAATAGGTTTCCGTGTTCTGGTGTTAGCAGTATTTTGGAGGCTTTTACCTTGGAGATATTTTGGAAGCTTTGGATATCAAGGTGCTTAGTTTTTGGAAGTTCACTATCTCTTCATTCCTTTGAAGACTTTTTGGCATATGATCACTTGTTGTTCTATTTGGAGTTGTGGTATATGTATTATGGTACTCTGATGTAGTAGGGGATATTATGATGATGTTGTATCTGTGATGTAATGCATGATATTCATTTGGTTTCCGCTGTTTCATATTCATCTAATGCTGTTATAAGCTCCATCCAACTGAAGTTCGATGTTTGAATTTTCGACAGTCGAATACAAGTGAGGTATTTAGTGTCAATTTTCGAACATTGAATTTTGGATCGTGACATGTGGTATCGAAGCCAGGTTGAGTAAGAACTTTGGCTACGGAGTATAACACATTAGAAGGCTCATTAGAGATAGGGTGAAGTATACCCTAGAATGTGTATATCCAAGACCGAAACCTCTAATTTTCTTAGTCTATTTCCTTTAACTGCTGACATTCCATAAGATATCTCGTCCGAAAATCTAAACCAATTTTCTTACTAATTACGGATAGTAAGGATGAGCGGACGAAGAGGAAGAGCTGGGGCGAGGAAATGCCACAACATCTAGTCAAGTTCCCCCAATAGTAGAAGCAGCTTTATCTATTCAGCATCAGCCGAATCTGGTTGATTTATATAAGAGTTTCTTAAGGCTTTGTGGTAAGCCGTTCACCGACAAGGAGTCGATTGTTGAGGCCCAAGCATGGACCAGATCATGTGAAAGAATCTTTAGAGGGCTGAAGTTGCAAGACGATCAGATGCGACTCATTGCTTCTTGACAACTTCAAGAAGAAGCCTTAGCATGGTGGGAGATAGTTACTGTAGATATGCTAGAAGACGAGTTTACTTAGGAGAGATTTAAAGAAGTGTTTGAGAAGCGCTATATGCCATCAGCTGGAATTTCTCGAATGTACCAGGAATTCATGGACTTAGAGCAGGGGAGTTTGTCATTCAAGGAGTGTCTAAACAAATTCAATGAATTGTCTCGTTTCGGTCCAGAGTTGGTAAACACACCTTTAAAGAAGAATGAAAGGTTCATTCGTGGGATGAATAAGAAGTTCCACGAAAGGATGACTGGCCACATCAAAGAATCATTTTCAGATTTGGTTGATATGGGGTACAGATATGCTACACTTGACATGCAAGAAGCCCCGGTGGAGAAAGGAAATCCAAGCAATCAAAATTGGAAGAAGAGGAAATTTGGAGGCAAGAAACCATGGCAGGGTAAGGAGAAAAAGAAGAGTAATCAAGAAGCATGACAGAGAATGTCACTTGCTTCAATTGTTTAGAAAAAGGCCAATACTCAAACAGTTGCAAGAAGCCAATGAGAGATCAATCCGTTCAAGCGAAGCCCAGGAAATGTTATTATTGTCAAAAATCGGGACACGAAGTTAAAGACTGCCTAGTCATGAAGAAAGCTCATACAACTAAGTTATACACAGTCAAAGACAAACCTGCATCTTCCAAAGGAGAAAAGGGGAAAGGAGTACTAAAAGGTAATCTTACTATTTATGATAGCATTGTTAGAGTTCTGTTTGATACGGGCGCTACACACAGTTTTATCTCTCAACAAGCTATAAATGAATTAAATCTTAAACCCGATTTTGTTGATGAGCCTATATTCGTAAAGAATCTAGTTGGAGGTCCCGCGAACCTTTGTCTTCGATGTAGAGACGTTCCTATCTCATATTCTTGTTACCAATTACCTATCAGTCTCTTTGTCCTTGATTTTAATGAGTTTGAAGTATTACTCAGAATGGATTGGCTAGCAAAATACGAAGCCAAATTGGATTGCAATAATCGATTGATTTCGATTAAAACCAAATTTGGAGATTCCATCGAGATTTCTTGTGAGGACCCTAGTCCTTAAAGAGAAGGGTTGATGTATAATTGGGTTATCCTGAACCCAGTTTGGAGTCTATATCCATTGTTAGAGATTTTTCGGACGTGTTTGAAGAAGTAAAATCCTTACCTCCACATCGAGAAATAGAATTCAGGATTGACCTAGTACCCAATGCTCGTCCTGTCGTTCACGTAAGTCGCAGGATGGCTCCCAGGTAAAGGGTTGAATTAGTCAAGCAAACTGCTGATTTGCTAAATAAAGGATTAACTCGTCCTAGTGTTTCTGAATGGGGTTTACCCTTCGTGTTTGTTGGTAAATCAGACAGATCTTTGAGATTGTGTGTGGATTACTGCGATCTCAATAAGCTGACTCTCAAGAATAAATTTCCTCTACCTAGAATTGATGATCTGTTTGATCAATTACACGACGCTTGTTTCTTTTCGAAGATGGATCTAGCCCAGGGGTTCCATCAACTACAAATTGCCGAAGATTGTGTTCATTTAACCGCTTTCATGGGTCCTAATATGTTCTACGAATGGTTAGTCATGCCTTTCGGGCTAACCAATGCTCCAGCATACTTCGTAGATCTTATGACTAGTGTGTTCGGGGAAGTATTAAATAAATTTGTGCTTGTGTTTATTGATGATATTTTGGTCTATTCCAAGACCAAAGAGGAGCATGCCCGACATCTTAGAATCCTTTTGGAGATATTAAGGAGGAATATTCTATTCGCAAAATTTTCTAGATGCCAATTCTGGGTCAAAGAACTTAAGTTTCTTGGCCATATTATTAATAAAGAAGGAATTTCTGTTGATCATAGCAAATTTTCCGCTATTCTTGATTGGAGGAAACCCACTACCCCAAAAGAAGTTCGAAGCTTTTTGGGTTTAGCAGGTTATTATCGGAAGTTTGTTTAGGACTTTTCTTAGATAGCTAGTCCGTTGACTAAGCTAACGCCGAAGAATGCAAAATTCAATTGTACTCCGAAATGTGACGAAGCTTTTCAGGAGTTGAAGAAGAGATTAACCACTGCTCCCGTTCTCGCTATTATCAATGGCAACCAGGGATTATCTGTTTATACCGACGCTTGGGTGGTGGTTTGGGTGCGGTATTAATGCAGAATGGGAAGGTAATTGCCTATGCGAGTAGACAATTACGTCCTCATGAAAGAAATTATCCAACCCATGATTTGGAACTCATAGCTGTTATCTTTGCTTTGAAAATATGGCGACATTATCTTTTGGGTAAAAAAAACCTTTTTAGCTTTCTTGACAATTTACGAATTTAACTTAACTTATCAATATACTTATGATCTCTCTTTCTTTAGGTAAAAAATTCGAATTATTCACCGACCACAAATCTTTGAAATGTCTCTTCACCCAGAAAGATCTAAATCTACGACAACAACGCTGGTTGGAATTTCTGGCATCTTATGACCTAGACATTCTATATACACCCATAAAAGCCAATATAGTTGCCGACGCCTTGAGTAGAAATCATGCTATTCTTGCTCATCATGTTATCACTCCTACTCTTCTTGAGAAAGTCACCAGTAAACAAAAAGAAGATGAGTTCCCTCATCAAATTTATGAGAAAATGCGTCGTGGTGAAAATACTAGTTTTGAAGTCGACGACAATAAAGTTATAAGATTGAAAGGAAGAATTTGTGTCCCTAACATCCCTGATCTGAAACGTGAAGTTTTATATGAATGTCACAAATCTAAATTCAGCATCCATCTAGGAGTCAATAAAATGTATCGTGTTATCAAAAGAACTTTTTGGTGGAAGAAAATGAAAGGGACATATCTATCTATGTGAGTCGCTGTGCTACTTGCCAACAAATCAAAAGCGATCAAAAGAAAATGGCGGGTTTACTTCAGCCTTTAGAGGTACCCAAGTGGAAATGGGACCAAGTATCGATGGATTTTATCGACTGGTTGCCTCGTACTCGGAAAGGGAATGAAGCAATCTGGGTCATTATGGACTGTTTGACTAAGACAGCCCACTTCTTGCCAGTGAAATCTACCCGCACGGCAGCAAGTTTAGCCGAGTTATATGTGAAAGAAATTGTCCGTCTCCACGGTATTCCTAGCAGCATAGTGAGTGACCGTGACCCGATATTCACTAATAGATTTTGGGAGGCATTTCAAGACGCATTGGGAACAAGACTGAATTTCAGCACTGCTTATCACCCACAATCTGATGGGCAGACTGAGAGGATTAACCGAATCTTAGAAGACCTATCGCATGCTTGTATACTTGATTTTAGTGGTTCTTGGAAGGACCATTTATATCTGGTCGAGTTCTCTTATAACAATGGCTATCAGGCCAGTATAGAGATGGCTCCTTTTGAGGCTTTATATGGTCGTCCGTGTCGATCACCGGCATGCTGGATTGAGGCTGGTGATAGACTCGTTCTTGGACCGGATATGATTAAAGAAGCCACGAAGAAAGTGGATTTTATACGAAAGAAATTGAAGACAGCTCAGAGTCGTCAAAAGAGTTATTATGATCGTAGAAGAATGGATTTGGAATTCCAGATTGGAGACTCTGTCTTTCTTAAAGTATCTCCCATGCGAGGAGTATTAAGGTTTGGAAAGACAGGTAAACTGGCACCATGATATATTGGTCCTTTTCCTATTCTGGAGAGGATCGGTTCTTTAGCCTATCGAGTGCAGTTGCCCAGCTGGTTATCTGGCGTGCATGATGTGTTCCACATTTCTAATCTTCGAAAGTATGTGCGCGATCTAGATAGTATTATTGAAGAAGCTGCTCAGCAGGATCTCGAAATCACTCCCAATTTAACAGTAAAAAGAGAACTAATAAAGATTGTGGATCATAATGAAAAGCGGTTGAGAAACAAAGTTGTGAAACTAGTTAAAGTTCAGTGGAGTGGCAATCTAAAGGACAACACTTGGGAAATCGAAGATAATGTGCAGAAATCATATCCCAATTGCAGAGTGGATATCTCGATTTAAACTGGTAAGCCATTTCTCTATCCTTTCTGAATTCGTATATTCTTTGTTTGCTTTTCTCTCCTCTTTCAAATTTCGAGGACGAAATTTTCTTAAGGGGGGATATTTGTAACATTCCAAAATTTATTAATTTAAATTTGGTAACTTATTTGAACTTTTGGAATTTAATTTGAAAAGTTTCAAAACAAATAAAATATTATTAATATTAAATATTACAAAAGTATATGAATATAAATAGAGTGTTTGGCAGTTTAATCTTTAAAAAAAAATATAAAAACAAGAATTTGTGTTAAACATAAATATATAAGGTAACTCATATGAAATACATGTGAATTATGTAAACAAGGAAATAATAAAACAAAAATGTTTGCTAGGCTAAAATAAATATCTATGTCTAAAACAAAAAAATGTACATACAAAATTCAAATAGGATTACATGTAAACAGAAATGGGAACAATTGCATTAAATGCTATCTTCTCAAGCACAAATAAGGTCATTTCATTTTCTACAAAAAAAAAACTTTGTCTGGTCAAAGAAGGAGGCAGGCAAGAAAAATCTGACCCAAAGGAAAACAATACACTAGATAACACCTACCTGTACAAAACTGTCTTCTCTTTATAAATATATCCATATTTGTTCCAGTTCGTTCAATAACATAGCAAAGCCAGAAAAAAAGAAAAAGGAAAAGGAAGTAAACATCACCATTCTTATAAACTCAAAATCATTCAACTAAACAAAACAGGATTTAAAAGAAGATCAAAACTACAGTTTCAAAACAGAAAGCAGCTCTCTGTTTCAAAACTTTTCATGTGAGTAAACATATTTTTGAAAAGATTTAAGTATAACTAAAACCGTGTAGATGATTTATGACAAGTGTTATGTTATATGGTTGTATACAGATGAGTATTTCTATGTATGTTAATTGTATTTGTTCTGTGCATAATGTTGGTCATCTCTGTTGTTTTGTTTCAAGTACAGAGTTCAATCAAGATAAAAATTTAAACTTCACCTTCACTAATCTCTGATAGGCGTTGATCTTCAAATAAATACGTTAGTTTAAACATAAATTATGATCTAAATTTTGCTTAAAGCTTAATAGTGAAGTTATGACTCTGTAACATTCAGTTTTACAGTAAAAAGTTAATTTTAGGATAAATTTGAATATTGTAAAATAGTAATCCGATTTTATAGCTTGAATCAACATTCAAAAACAAGATTTTTAAAACAAAAATGGTGATTTTTAGTGAAGTATTTTAAGTGCAGTTCCAAGTTGAACTGAAAATGCTTTTTCACCCATTTCCATCGATCAAGGTATTATTGAATGTTAAGATTTTGCTTGAAGCTTGCTTGGCCATTGATGAGTTCAGAAAATTGTTAATTGGTTTTTCTATTGCACAAATTTAAAGAACAAGGTTAATTTATGGTTTATGCTCGAGTTTTGGACATGGTCAGTGGCAAGGTGATTGCGTCTCCTTGGAGTGATCGAGCTGCACGAAATTGAGAGGGAGAGTATAGTGGGGTATCGGCAACGTGAAGCCGGAGTTGTGGATTTTCTAATGAACGACGTGAGTGGGACGAGGCGTTTTCATTTTGGTGAGTTCGAGTTACAGTTTCGAACAAAAGGATAAATTTCGTTTTTGAGTTTGTGGATTCAAATCGAACTTCGATTTCGAGTATATGGATGATTCGCGACTTGCTGAAGGTCGTGAAGTTCACCGGAGCGACGGCGCGACGCTGTGCACGTGCACGACATCGATTTGGTGTCAGGAAGATTGGGCTGGGGAGGAACTCGAAGTAGCGCTCGAGTAGGAGATGGTTTGGCTCGGGTTTCTCGCGTTCGTATGGAATTGATTCAGCAGTTTATAACTTAAAAAAAAAGAAATGAATTTGTGGAAGATAGAGGTCTCGGGGAAAAGTACAGAGATACTCGAGTGTTTATTCGAGTAAACTGGAATCTTGCTCGGGTTTGATTCCCAAACCTACAGCAAAATGAAAAGTAAGTTAAGCAAATTTTTCTAAAACAATTTTAAGTACTAATGAAGTATATAAGGTTTGGCTATTTTAAGTTAAGAATTTATTTCAAGTTTTAATTAACTAAGTGAATACATAACAATGTTTTCTAAAATCTTGATTAATATTTTAAATTACCTAGTTTATATAAGTGAGTTTCAGTTTCAATTAAAATTAAAGTTTTCTAAGTTAATAATAATTTGGTTTCAAAGTTATTAAGGAAGATTTTTAAAATGTTAATTAAGATAAATAATGATTATTAATTAATTGTTTAAAAAGGGTAATTAAGAACGATTAATTTATAATTTGTAATTAAAAATTAGTTAATTAATAATTAAGTGTCTAATTTATCTGTAATCAAGAATTGTTAATTAGATAATTAAAGTTAATCAATTTATAATTCGTAGTTAATCAAGATAATTAATAAAGGAATAATTAATTCATAAAGTTAATTAAGATTTAATTTATTCCTAGTTAATAATAATTAATCATTGATTTAAAGTAATTAATAAAAATAAGCATGTGGTTAATTCACTTAAATCACATTCATCTTAATTGAAGATGATTGACTATCATCAAATGCTGTGTATTGGATTGATATTTTTGTTATGATTATGATACTGTGTGATGTGAATTGCTTTGTGCTAAAATATGGTTTGTGATTTGTTCCTGTATTTATGTGAAAACCTCTTTGCCCGTAAAACGACATTTAAAATTCGATACGACAGGGAGTCGGATTTCAGTCAGTTATCCAAAACCCACATCGAACCCTGAATGTGAATCCTTGTAATTGATACACCCACGTGTTTTAAAATTAAGCGCTCACTATTTGATTCAGCCGGGAGAGGACATTTGTATCATATAACCTATTTCGAATAGTGATACGTTGAAATGAATAGTATTTGAAGACGGTGATGAAGACCGGGTGTCTTCGAAAACGATAGGATAACCTATCGAATTTCTCTACACTGAGTTGCTCCGGTATAGAGATCTCCACATGTGATGGACAGTCCAATCGGGATTGTGGATATCCGGATTTGCAAGGGCTTCTTCCTTTATTGGACGAAGTGCCTTCAGTTCTGTTCGAACCCGGAACAGACTTGTATAGTTGTATGTCTGACACTACACTTTGAGGTATAAATCAGATTTCTTTCAAATACATATTTGTTGGTGGTGGATAATTTATTCTCTTAGCTTAACACCCTTCTCTGAGACGTACGATCTCAGAGGTTATGTACTTGAAGGTTATCAGTATTATACTCCCAAATTGGTAGTGTGGCATGCTAATTTCTGCTGTGTGTTGATGATCAGTTGTTGACCACTTATGATCAAAGCATGGCTTTCTTGTAAAGCGTAGCTTTGTGAACGAGTCCTCATCATCGAAACAGGAAAGATGCGGCAAGGTTACGAGGGTTGCATCCTTTAGGGTATATCATTTCGTTCTAGAAAAAGGTGGTATCATGGTATGGAGCCCAGATACTTTACCTATGTGGTTGTTGCAATCTCATTTACTGTGTGGTTGTTGCTTTGTGGTAGAGGGACCTCGGATAAAGGTCGCAAACGATCGAGGAGTGGCATACTCGAGTAGTAGTTACCTAGTTACAGAGATAACCCGGCCTTGTATTGGCAGAGAGCCGGGTAGGTTCTCGGGACGTCCCTCCAGAGGCGTACCCATGTGGCAGTAGGATGTTCCTTAGTCTGACCATTTGTTGGAAATCCAAAGAAACAATACGATCCCTTTACGATTGCAATTTGTATAACCTGTCACCTCAGGTGACAGCTATAGTAGGCATAGTATAATGGTACTTATGTTGGTGTACCTATGTTGGCTAAGATCAATATTATATTTTCGAAATGGTTTCACACTATGCACTAGTAATAATATCAAAGAGTTTTCTCGTATTAAGCATATTTTACTATCATAAGGGGAAATCTCCCCCAAGTGTGCGATTGCATTGTGTGTGTGCCGGGAGGCCTTATGGTAGTTTCATTTCCAAACAGCAGTAATGGTTTTCTTTATGAATCTGATCTGTTTAAAAGCAACTATTTTAGTTTACTCATACCAGTCCCATGACTGACCCGAAGTTTATTGTTTCCTTTCTAAACTCTGGGTGCCCATCATTTCCACACTAGCAGCCTAGTAGCAGGTTTCCGTGTTATGGTGTTAGCAGTATTTTAGAGGCTTTTACCTTGGAGATATTTTGGAAGCTTTGGATATCAAGGTGCTTAGTTTTTGGAAGTTCTCTATCGCTTCATTCCTTTGAAGACTTTTTGGCATATGATCACTTGTTGTTCTATTTGGAGTTGTGGTATATGTATTATGATACTCTGATGTAGTAATGGATATTATGATGATGTTGTATCTGTGATGTAATGCATGATATACATTTGGTTTCCGCTGTTTTATATTCATCTAATGTTGTTGTAAGCTCCATCCGATTGAAGTTCGATGTTTGAATTTTCGGCAATCGAATACAAGTGAGGCATTTAGTGTCAATTTTCAAACATTGAATTTTGGATCGTGACAGAACTAGTATTAATCCCTCGATCCTTTCGGGCAGACTCCGATCAGGCTCAGAATCTTCTATTTTCTTTGCATAGCACTCAATTATGATAGAATATGTAAGAATCTGACTACAAATCCTCATTAATGTTTGCCCTAGAGCATCGAGTGATAAATCCTTTTCGGATATCAAAATCCTATATTCAAATCTTTAGGCCAAATTTGTGTTACGAAATAATTCATGTAAAATGCATATACATTTTCTCTTTTCCAAAATATTTAAAAAATCTTGGTTTCAGTTTTTAAACATTTCATAAAGATATAGTCTTATTCTTGTGAAATTTTCTTAAGTGGTTTGTGTATTTACATTTGAACAAAGTCATAAACAAAGAACATACTTAAATTATACATGCTTATTGTTTTACATTCATCCTTATCTTACATGCATCATTTCTTCTTACATACTTAAACCATTCTTATGACCTTCTAAACCTAATTGGATTTTCATAATAATGATACAAACATAACTACCTTACAAGCCATACATATAAATGCTACTACATAATAGTAATACTAGATAGATGTTTACAAATCTTCCAATCTCACATCATAATCACGCCTCTATGTTCGAAGCTAATGGCCCATTTCCGTATCCAAAATCAAACAAGATTTCTGCATCATCGTCACTATCATCTTGTTCGTTACCAGCTTCATTTTTGTCCTCAATCTGTGGTATCATGTCTACTTCATATGGTAGTCGGGTCTGGTTCCATGGCATATGCCCAACTTCGGCTGGCACTTCTTATATAACTTCTCCTTCTTGTAGTTCTTCTAAATATTGCACTCTTCTTCCTAGGGATCTTCAAATTCTTCCTCTGGATCCATAATTTCTTCCTCTGCATCCTCTATGTTGTCCCACGAATAGGAAAATCCGACGACTCCTTGCACCAAATAATGTGGTCACCATCCATCTCCTATATGACGTTACTATCTCTACTGCTGTTGTTTAATTCATGGAATATCATAGTGTTCGGTTCCTCTTTAGGTTTAGATTCTTCTTCCATCGACTACTCCTTAGGAATTTCTTCTTCCAGTTTAAGTTTTGAACTTACTAAGTCACTGGTCCACATTCCTTCTGAGGCTTGAGGGGTCTCTTTGTCACTAGACACTATAATAAGTTCTGAAGTCGTCGGCCTTAGGGTAACCTTCTTTATCTAATCAGGTGTATGGATCTAATTCTCATTTAATAATGGGCATAATGTTGCTTAATGTCCATTTCCTAGACTCATCCTCATCACTTGGAAGAATGATTAGATCATTCTTCTCATCCTAGTTTGCTCTTGAAGTTTCCCCTTTCGAATACTTTCCTTTATATGGATTCTACAAATATAAACACAAATACTTAGAAGCAGACATTAAGTTTTTTATCCTAACTTAACAAGTATACTCCTTATCATTTGATTAATTATTTTATCTTTATCAATAATATCTTCTAAAGATATATATCTTTAAACATTTATTTTCGATATATATGGAATCATTAAACCTATCTTTGACTGAAATACCAAATCAAAATCGTTTTTCATAAATCACATCACAAAACCTTATTGAGTAAAAAGGGTCGATAGAAATATTACTAATTCTACTCAATATGAATTCCATATTCAACCTTTACCATCCATCTAATAATGGTGGAATCACTTTTAAAATTCACATGGATAGTATAGATTCCCTCCATAGAATTTAATACCAAGTATAAAAAGATTATTTCTATACAATCCAAGTTGTATTAAATTTGGAAAAATTAAATCTTTTATACTTGCCTCGTTTACGACATTTCGACCCAATCTATCCCTCTCCCAGGGAAGAGGCCTGGTGAGCCAGGGCACTGGTTGCTCTTGAGCATCTCCATAGTTTAAGAACCTCACATCCAGATCTCACGAATTGACAAATCCTGTTTACTCATCGGCTTTTAGAGCCAAGATTAAATGACTTAATTATAATAGCTATTCTTTAAATCATTTATTTCAACTTTCTAAAATAAATTATAAAACCTCCAATCATCTTCAAAATACTTATTTATTTGTTTACAAAATATTTAGGAAAGAATATTTAAATTTAAAGCCATATTTTAAAGATTATTAAAAACCGCTGCAAAAATTGCTGTGAATAGTTTTGAAATAGTGCTTTTAAAGCTTATTTGACCAAAATAACTTTTCGATCGTTTAGAAATCCATTTTTTTATAACTCAAATCTCTTTTAAAACATTTAAGAATATTTGTAGAATTTGTTTCATATTTTTAAAGAATACAAAAATACCACTATTAAAGAATTTATCTTTTTGGTTTCCGAACTGCCAAACTATGACTATTTTGAAAACTTGATTTGCTCATATTTCAAAATCAATTAAATGAAATCTAGATCATTTGATTTAGTTGAAAACCGTGATTATAAGAATTTGAAAAATTCTTATAACAAAGAATTCCAACTTTGAATCCATCCTATAAATGGGTTTAACTTTCTATGGCGCGAAATTGTAAACTACCGTTAGGCGGCGTGCTATTCATATCCTTTCCAAACTTTGTCGAAACACTTTTAAATATTTATAAAAAGTTTCTAAATCATTTTAAACCATTTTAAAGAGGTTTAACAATCTCATATACACCATTTGATTTATTAAAGGAAAATGATTTCCTTTGTGATATTCGACGTGTATTAAACATGAATTGTTTGCACATCCAGACAAACATATTATCATATCCAAACATGGTTCACAATCATCATAGCCAAGCATTGCCAAACATATATATATCATTCGAAATATCTTATTATAAGTAGAGTTTCTCACCTTCATTGGTTTCTAGCTTCATGAAAATTTGCTATAGCTTCGCTACGATCGAATCAAAGCCTACAAAATCGAGCCTTGGACCTTTGAATAGGTTCAACCTTTGTTTACAAATGGAAGTGGGCTCCGCCTTGGTGGTCGCTGGTTTTGAGTGAGGTAAGGAGTGGACTTGAGCTTGTTTTTAAGTGGTTTTCAAATGTATATATACTTATTCAAAATAAGATTACCACCATTCTTGTTCAAAATATCATAATCTATGTTTTTAAAAGCTTATATTTGAATATTTAAAAATAAATATAATTTACAAATTATTAAATTTGTGGGTCATTACAAATGATAAGCCCTACCAAAGGAAGAGAAATTTTCTAGAATTGAGATAATTTTTGCTTTGAAAGCACCAATAGTTGGACCCTTTATTGATGAAAAGAGGGAATGGTTTAGTACTTGAAGGTATGATTTTAATCTCTAATATTTTAATTAGAGATCTATTCGATACTAGACCCACAAGCTCTTATTTATTTAGGTTATTGTGTGTAGTTAATCCAATCAAAGGGCATGCCACTTTCGGATTAAGGTGCATTGAGCTAGAGCTTACTTATATGGACATCTGTTTGTTTGCGACCCATTTTTATTTGACTTTGCAGGGCATAGGGTAATTTTGTGTATGGATTGGCTGGTACTTAATGACAATATAATTTATTGTGTCGATAAAGTTATTTCCATATGACACCCAAGGGGAGGTGAAAGGATTTTGGTAGCACTAGACACGTCAAAGAAGAAGTTTGGAGTTTCCTTGTCCATATTAGAGACTAAAAGGATGAGACAAATGATGTGTAAGTAATTCAAGAATTTGTAGATATTTTCAAGCTAATGACGAGATTATCGCCTAGAAGAGCAATTGAATTTCGAATAGAGTTGATAATGGGAGCGTAACCTACTAGCAGACTGCCTAGTAGAATGTTGCCCAAGGAGATGGAGGAATTAAAGAACCAATTGGTAGAACTTAAGCATAAAAGTTTGATTTGACTGAGAAGTTTATATACCTTAGAATCATCAATGGTATTTGTGAAGAAGTCAGATGGATCACTTCAGATGTGTATCGACTACAGAAACTTGAATGAGCTAATGGTGAAAAATCATTATCAATTACCTAGGGTAAAGACTTATTTGACTAATTGAGTGGAGCTAGAGTATTCTTACAGCTAGATTTGGTAGAGATTCCATCAACTGGGGTAGCTTAAGATAGTATTCCTTTGACTGCATCTAAAACTAGATACGGTTCGTATGAGTGGCTAGTCTTGCCTTTTGGACTGATCAGCGCCCCTATATTTTCTGTCAATCTTATGGAACATATCTTTTGAGATCATTTGGATTAATTTGTGTTAATTTTCGTAGATGATATTCTAGTGTATTTTAAGAATGATAGAGACCATGAAGTCCACCATAGATTGTTACTGGAGGGACAACACAAGTCATGTGTCAAATTTGGAACCTTATGGGATTGTAACTCCCTGGCTGCATAGCATAAGCTATTACTTATCCCCTTTCCATCTACACTGCTCCTAACCTGAAACCAAAGCATCAGTATATGCAATCATATCTCTATTGCCTCAAGTATAACCAAATTAAGATCATTCATCAACCGAAGCTTCAACTTTGGAATGATGTCATGCATTTCTTAGTCAAAACAAATTTATCATTATTTCGAGTAAGTCTTTGCATTGGCATTGCTATTTAGAAGAAGTCCTTAATGAATCTCTGACAATAATCTGCCAATCCTAAGAAACTTTGGACTTCCATAATAATCTAGGGTCTCCTCCAACTATTCGTAGCCCATCTTTTGAAGGGTTTGCTAACAAACCTCTCTCTAAAACTACATGGCCTATGAACTTAACTTCCTTTCTCTAAAATTGACACTTGGAAAATTTTGTTATTAACTTATGTCATCTCAATATCTCGAACACAAGCTTTAGGTGAATCTATTAGTCTTACTCATCTTTTGAGTATACCAAGATATCATCTATGTATAGAAACATATATCAGTCAAGCCAATCTTAGAATCCAAAAAGGATGCGGGTGCATTGGC
Source organism: Allium cepa (assembly GCA_030765085.1). NCBI lineage: Eukaryota > Viridiplantae > Streptophyta > Magnoliopsida > Asparagales > Amaryllidaceae > Allium > Allium cepa. The sequence goes on along the minus strand of CM060934.1, from coordinate 862,679,002 downwards.
TGGTATAAATGGTCTTACTTACCACTCATATGAACCATACCTTATTTTAAAAACATCCAAAGGCACACTCTCCTTTGCAACTCTCCATTGATAGAATCTTGATGCCAAATCTAGCTGTGAAAATAGCTAAGATCTATTCAACTGATCAATCAGATGCTAATGGGTTAACCTCTTCCAATACTCTGCCTTGGGCTTGGTCTTGACTCTCTTGTCCTCTCTGCACATGTTATCATACCTTTGAGTCATATCTACAATGAATTCAAATGGAGATGCTGAGACTGCCATCATCTTATGATTCAAACCCTTCTTCTCTTTATTGTTCGTTAATGTATTAATCATCTCTTGGCCATAATTTTCCAAAACATTTAATTTTTGAATATACTTCTCCATTGAAAGATCTCTAACTTTTCCTTGATTTGTTAAGTAATCTCCTCTTCAGGGATCTTGGTTGTTGTAGTCTCCCACTAGTCTAGAGATCTTCATGCAATTGCCTAAAGTCAATCTTTGCTTTTGCGCATTATTCAACTCTAAATCTCCAAAGATATGCTGGAAAATCCTTAACCAGTTCAACATTTTAACCATTGACTCCTTCCTAGTAAACATCTTGCCTCCAAAGTTCCAGTAGTCTTGGTTGATCTATAATAAATTTTCCCTTTCTATAGATCTTGGGTCATTGCCTACGACATATTCCCCTAATCATTTGCACCATACATTGTCGAAATTAATCATTCACATCCACACCCATTGCATTAGGCAGTGGAACAGCTTCGTTTGCAACCTCTCGTAGCATTTGACCATTATTTCCCATATTTGTCAAAGTACTCTCGGCTTCTCTTCTTGCATTTGCTCCTTCTATCATAATCCTTCCACTTCTCATTTCCATTCTTGCTTTTTGGCTAAGCAAGTTTACAGAAGAAACTGAAAGAAAGAGTGCAAAACAATAATAGAAAGATAGATATATTTTCTTACACACACATATAGAAAAAATACAAGTATGTTATATAATAGCATATACCATCACCAAGGCTTTAGTTTTCTACTATTTACTTAAATGTGTTAGGCTTTGTTTTACTTAAGTGTCCCACAAACTAAGCTCCGATACTAAAATATAAAATCCCTCATTTTGAAATCCAAAGATTGAAACCTAATATGTTGTATCACCTTGGAATTATCTTTCGATGATAGAATGAGACCAGTTATACACACTTACACACACAATACTTTAGTGAATAAAGCAACTAAACATATGTCATATTTAACCATTTTTACATTCTTAAAATTCATATATCCCAAATCGTACCCATATAAGGGTAAAAATATATGTAGAACATAAATAATAGTATCATATTCAACATATGAATATGCTAGCATGAAATTTTTTATAGAGGAATACAGAAAACTTTTAATATCAGTTAAGCCTCCTAATTTGTCTTTGGAGTTCTTTATTTATCTTCCAAGAGAAAAATCCCGTGGGTTTATGGGGAAACAATAACAAAAACACATGTCAGACTTAAAGCCTAGTATGAGTAATATACTACCATAAACATAACATATAGTGAGACCATGCCATAATAGAACAAAGCAAGTTTCCTTTCACTATTCACTTGCACTAATTTATCACAACATAACTCATAATCACAAGTCATTCTTTTATACATTGGTGTGCTCTACACTTGCTACAGTATCATGACTAGGTTTATAAGTTCATTTACATATTTTACCACTTAGGCTTTATTCCAATTTCTTTTAGCATCAAGGTTATTTAGACCATCGGGTGCCTCCAATGCCTTGTTCATTTCTTTCCTCTTAACAGTTAAGATTATTGTTCTTTCAGCTGTCAGCGAGGCTTTATGCCTTCCTTTCTGCATAATTCTATGAACAGACTCTCTGGTTACAACTAATAGCTTTACACCAGAACTTTGACTTTAGTTCCCCCTTATGGCCTTACACCATTGATTTTGGTGTGAGTTGTCGCTCAATACCTTACACCTCACTTCCGTCTTTGGTTGCCTCTCAAGGCCTTACACCTTGGTTTTGTCTTTGGTTGCTACACAAGGATTTACACCTCATTTTATCTTAGGTTGTCACTCAGGGCCTTATACCATTGCTTTTGAATGCACCACTAAATAATTCGTTTATTAGGTCATGCCTTTAGCTATACATTTAGCTTTATGAATTCAAAGTTCTACTCTCGACCATATTAAGCCTTGACCTCCATTTTAACTCTTCTCCAAAAGTTAGTAGTTCTTTACTTTCCATTGAAAGTTCATAAGTCTCAATATTTGCTTCCATGTGAAAGCTAATAAGTCTCGACAAATCTCTATCTTCAGATTTGTATTGGAGAAGCTTTTTGTAACTTTGTTTTATACTGTACTCATCCATTGTCTTCATGTTGTGTCTTAGTAAACTCATTTGTCTTTCGGCATTCCTTTCCATCGTATATTGCTTATGCATTTTCCTCCAGCTATAACCTCATCCTTCGGTATTTATCTTCGGCTCACTCTCATAATATTATATTAGTTTATTATACATGATATTTTACCTTTCCTTTTCTTAATTCATTTTAGACTTTGGTTCCAGGCTAGTCCTTTTGCAATTGTACTCTACTTTCCACTTCAGCTCTGCTAAAGGCAGTTAAGCCTGACGTCTATGCATACCTATCACTTCCCTTCTTCGTGTTGCCTCCATATTTGTTCTACCTCCACATTTTGTTAGTGATAATGGCCTTATATTACTTTTTAACACTTTTATAGGACGCCTTTCTACTAAACATATAATTTACATGCATAACTTAGTCTTGGTAATCATTTTATATGTCCCAGCATACCAATTTAGATTGCAGAAATGAATATTTTACATTGGGAATTACTAATAATCTTAGAAATTTGTAAGTTCCCATGCAAATTTTCACTCAAACTCCTATTTTAAGACATTTTCTTCATTCAAGTAACATCCACTACCTTCAAAAATAGATATACCAGATTATTTTAATACAGGAAAATTCTCAAAATTAAAACCCATTTCTGAAAATGCATTTAGAATAAATTTTCACACTATTTCAAAATCATTAGAGTAGGGAATTGTAACGACCCGTATTTTTTTTAACTATTTTGAATTATATTATTTGATATAATTATTAAATAAAATGGTTAAAAATGAAAATTTAATGATTTATTAATGTTGGTTTATTGGATAATTAAATTGTTTAAAATTTAACATTGGAAATTGTTTGAATAATTTAGTTCTGGATCTAAGATGATTCAAAATGGCATTGGAAATTGAATTAAATTTTATTTAAATATGAATAAAGATGGTTAACATTTAAAATTGGATTTAAATGTGAATAATTTAAAAATAGAAATTTTAATATTTCAGTTAGCGTGAAAAAGTAGTCGTTTTGGCCACTGTCTCGGATTTCGACGAAACTAGGTTCATCGGATCCGTAATTGTGAAATATTTTAACATTACAAGTTTCGTAACAATCGAACTAGTCATTTAATCGTGAGATCTTGAAACACATAGAAATCAATTTAAGGAATTCGATAAAATGAATTGACTTTGAAAAGCAATATTTCATATACTATCGAATTAGGCCTCGAAACTAGTTCCATTGTGTGCAAAATGAGGGAAAAACATTACGAATGCTAAGCGGCATACTTTATTTGGAGCTCGAGAATTTCAGACATTCATAGGCTAGATATTTTCTACTATAATAACAATATATACAAATACATATACATATACATATACATATACATATACATGTACATATACATACACATATACATACATACATATAATCTCTACCATATATCACTCCCTCTCCCCTCTATTCCTAATCGCAAATCTATTCAAACAAATAAGAAAAAAAACAACCGATCGAAAAAAAGGAAAAATCGAATGAAAGAATAGTGGCACGTGATCAAAATTTTAAGATTCAAATCGAGATTTGCTTCTCGATCTAGAATGTCGGTATGTGGGGTGCTCGCACGCACACGAAGGATGGGGCCAGCTGCGTAGCTGGACACGGTGGCAACTTGTCTGGAGACGGTGCAGCGACGCAGTCGAGCAATTAGGGTTCCGTAATTTTGTTGTGTGCGTGTGCTATCCACATCTGCGTTGGTGGCAAGGCTTGAGGAGGCGTCGGCAGGAGGTCATCTCGTGTTGGCATGTTGGGGAGGGTGGTTGTTCACGTTGGTTGGTTTTCACGAGCGTGCATCTGGGTTCGAACAAAGACGAGTCAGTGAGAGGGAAGGTTTGTTTGTTTTAAATTTATTATCTTATTTGTTTTGTTAATTTAGATTAAATTACTGTTTGTATTAATTATCGTGTATCTTTGTCGTACGGGGTCCATTTCGGACAAAACGAATCACATTGGAATCACACCGACAAGAGCTTCAACGTGGAACCGATTTAGAATTTATTTGATCCCAAGGAATATTTTAAGTTCAAATAAAGGTGAGTGTTTATTCACTTACAGTACTAAATTTTTTTATGTAGTCAAACTATATCATGAAATGAATTGAATTTATTTATTATTGCTTGATAAATTTAATTGACATTTAAATTGACATCCAAATTTATTGATAGGATTTGAATTGACAATTAAATTAAATTAGATTTTAACTGCTAGTAAAATACCCAATATTGATAATTATGAAATTGCTGTGAATTCTATTGATTGTTTGGATGTTTGGTTGTAATTGATGCTATTGGTTGATATTTGGATGTCTATTTGTTTTGATATATCATTTTATCATCCTGTTTGTTACTTACAGCATATAAAACTGTAAATTGAATTATTTCAAATAAATTAAGAAATAGGTTGAAATGATATATACCTATGGCATTTACTTTGGATTGAAATGATATATATCTATCCCTGAATTAAATTGAAATACCGATGTACTTTGCCATAGGATAAAGAATAATATATGGACAACCGATTGGTTAAATTAAATGATTTTTAAATTCTAGTTTGAAATTATTTAAATCAATTTTATGATTTTTAATCGAGTTTATGGAAATCGAATTATTTTCGAACTTGAACTCGAAACGTTGAAATTTAAATTAGATAACAGGAAATGTTTTAAATAATTGAAGTGAGGTTTTGATATTATAATCGAAATATGATTTGAATTTTATAAATTGATTTGTTTTAAAAGATTGGACTTTTATTCAAACTTAATATTCCTAAGTAAAAGGTGATATGAAATGATATTTCATAATTGAGCTCAGAATTTAATTATATTTAAAGATATAGATTTAAATTGCATATTGAAGGAAAATTTGATTTAAGGGTTTGGAATCGATATTTTTCTAAATTGAAGTCGGAATTGATATAAATTGAAATGATTTAAAGTTTGGAATTGGCATTGAAACTAATTTGGAATCGGCATTGAAACTAATTTGGAATCGAGGTAAAAAAATTCGACCTGAAATCAGAAATTGAATCGAATAAATCAAAATGGAAATGGAAATTGATTTAGTATTTTTAATTTTAGAATTGAATCAGTTTGGCTTGGAAACTATTTTTAAATAAATTATTTTAGTATAAACTATTTTAAATCTATTTTCCTTAAATATTCAAACTATTTTAATTTTCCCAACTATTTTACTATATAAACCATTTTACTACTCAAACTATTTTCTATTAAACTATTTAAACTACTTTATAAAATTCAAACTGGTTAAAGGGTGGAATGTTTATATTTAAATCTTGAATTTAAATGCAAATTGGATTAAAGTGAATTATAACTAAAAATTGTAATTCGAATCAATTTTGAAGTGAAATCGGTATATTGGATTGAATAAACATTTGAAGTAAAAATATGATTTTTAAAGCGAATATGATGATTTAAAAATGAATATGGTATATTTTATGTAAATACGATGATTTCTAAACGAAATTGGTTTTGAAATGAATATGATATTTTGATATCAAGTACGAACTGTTTTCGAAATGTAAAAGAACCAGTCGGTGTGTAAAATGATGCTTGGTTGTTAAAGAGACCAGGGCGTCTTATTGGCATACTCTCTGCCAATATTGGAACCACTTTGACAACCATGTAGGCGGTGGATGATAGCTGGAATGTAATAGTTGAATTGGCGGCGTTTACTGGAATGAAGTAAGAGAACGATGATGGACAGCGTTGACATTCGTGTGATAATTAAAATGACTAAAATAGGAGCCTATGTCTGGCAAATAAGGTTAGCTACTTCTAGCGACGTTAATCCCTCATACTATTGTGATTTCATATTCGAGGGGTGCACCTTTTTGTTCGTTTGGATTGATTGTCGCGGTTGGTCACGGATGTGGGTTACAACCAGCCAGAAAGGGTTAACTGGTAGAGTCCTAACTTAGGCATTACCTCATATGCCTTGTCATATCTGTATCTGTACCAGCCCATTACGATTATGGTTTACCTATAAAAATGTGTTAAGGTGGATCAATGTAAAGCCTTAACGCTACTTTGATATTCATTTAACCGATAGACATTATCTATTATATCTTATACTATTACAATAATTTAACGGACCTTATGAGATGGACAATCTCGTGACATCTCTTAAGTTATTCCACTCATATTTGTGATATTATTTGACTTACATAAGAGTATTTTAGTCCTGACTCGAGTGTTTGTCTTTTCATTACGCTCGAGTCAGTCCTTAGTTTTCCAGTGCATTGAAGATCAGTTTCTGGCAGACAAAGACGAAGTTGGTATATTATTACTATTATTATCCCTTATATCATGTTATTCTGCAGTATTGATTATTTATTCCTGATGTGTACATAAATTACTCTGATAAATGTTGTATAGATTATGATCAAATATGTAATATAAATAGCTTCATGAACTGTTATTTGATTATTATATTTTATCGTTTCTATTGTGAGATTCCATGTTTGTTTCTTCTTCTTTTCTTATTTTTATTATTTAACCCCATTGAATATCTATTCTCCGAATTGTTTAAGTTAGACATGTGTGGATTATTATCGATTTAAACCTTCCAAAATGTGGATCGTCACAGTTGGTATCAGAGCTAGGTTTAGCGAAAACCTTGGCTTTGTGGGGGTTTGACTCTTTCGAGATAGGGTAATAATACCCTAGAATGAGTCCGTTTGAGGGTGTATATACAAGAGAGAGTACTTGTTAGTGTTATCAAAATGTCTTATATTGTGTTTACTTATCCGTTGAGTTGTTTATGAATTCTAGTCAATGTGCGGGACACCGTGTCATCGATAGGGGTTTCTAAACACTTAAACGAGGCAAGTCGACATAATATTGTTTTTAAAATCGGGTAAATGAAATAATTTTACCTAAATTATTTTATATATATAATGATAATTACTAATGAATGTTAGTTGTTAAGAGACAGTAATATTTAACTATCGTCGATTATTGGTAGAATTAAAATAAAAAAATACTTCATGAATTTTATTTTATGAAGTCGATAATTAAATTGAATTGAAATCTAATTAAAATAAAAGTTGTTTGGAATAACCAAGTTGTAAATTAATGAAATATTTGGTAAATAAGGTAATGAAATTTGTATAAGTATATTTATAATATAGCTTATAAATAAAAATGATTTTAAAAATTGAGAATTTTAGAATTTAAAATCCTTTTTCTTCCAAAATTGTTTTCGAAGACTTTAAAAATTAATAAAAATATCATTTGAAAGAGTTTTGATTAGAAAACATTTTGAAAACCTTTTTTTAAGAAAATAAAAGCATAAACTCACTTTGGTCGCTGTGAAATAATTACGAGGATGATTGCAGCATTGATAGTATTTATTTTCGAGTTTCTAAGTGAGAATTTCTACCAAAGAAAATTTATTTCCAGTTAAACAAGTTTTGTTTCTGAAAAATATTCCATGCATGATTTAAATTAATATATGAAAATAGTTTTGAACTTATAATTTTAAAATAGCATGGTGAGACATATGTAGTAAATTATAAATTCGAATAGGAAAATAAAACCAAATTTAAAATGGTTAAACATTTGGATTAAGCAAATAAATAATGAACTTAAGAAATGTTAATTAATTGAGTTAGTGAAATAAAGTAAATAAAATATTGTTTAACTCATGAAAGTTTAAATAATAAAAAATGAATTGCATTTGAAATGAAGTAGATAAAATAGCAAAATGAAATTTTAAGGAAAAAAATAAAATAAATGAGTGCAAGTAAAATTAATATGAGCAATTGAATTGAATTTAAATCGGATGTAAATAAATTAAATGCAAATAGAATGAATTTCAATAAAATTGGATGGTAACTAAATTGAATATGAAATAAGTTAAGAGAATAAATTATAAATTGAAGTTAACTTAAGAGGAGTTGAATAAAATTGATGGTGATAATTTTTTTATTTAATATGAACTGGTATTACAAAAATAAAATTTACTTAAGTAAATTTATTATATGAGTTTGAATCAATGAATAAAGAAGAACTTAAGTTGTTACACGAATTGAAGGTAAATAACTATAACATGGAATTTTTGGTGCAATTATTTGGCTATTTACTTTATGCCTATCCTGATACTGTTCAAAGCAGGACCTAGGATTGTAAACACTAAAGTTTTAAAAGTAAGAAATACTACAACACAATTTGGCAACTAAGTACCAGACTTAGAAATAACAACCACAACCTAGCTGGAGTCTAATAGAGAACACACGAAGCCTTTGACATCAAAGATTTATGCAAGTCAGGGATGACATAACAATTTATTGACGCTTTCCCTCTAGTAAGTTGCTTCCATTATGAAACAGTTTAATGTTATTTAAAGTGCACCCCTACATCATTGATCAATAATTTTCCCAGAACTAAATAATCAACAAGTCTTAGCATATTTTATTGTTATTATTATTATAAGTATTTTCAACAAAGAGAAAAATAAAGGATAAAAAAGGAAACAGAGAAAAAAAATAACCTTACTGTAGCGGAAACAATCAACATTAAAACTGGGATTATATAAAAGCTTTGGACCTATAGTTTGGATATGGACCCACTATTTATGAGTGTTTATTACTCACTGCTGATGGAGTTTGTTTCAAAAAGTAATTAAACGATTGAAGTTTTCTGCAGTTGATATGAATGAAAAAGAAAAAATGACACTCGACATGCTACTGCAAGTCGCAACAGCTTGATCCAAAACCATGTGCATAATTGGTCCCTAATGATAACATCTAAATTTTTTGTGCGAGTACATAGATATTGTGATTTTGTGTTTATATATGTATTCTTTCTGCTTTGATTTTTATATCATTCTATTATCTAGTGGTCCTAAAAATTCTATCACCAAGACAATTTATTTTCTTTTTTCTTTACAACATTGGGATAAAATACATGATTCTTAATATATTAATGTTGCATCTTTTATAACAAAATTTAGGAATTCATTTGGTTTATGTAGTTCAATTTTTAGAGATTATTTATTGGTTTTATCAAATGATAGCATTTAAGTTTTAGGAGAATGAGTAGAAAATGTTTTATGTGTTATTAATCCTAACTCAAAACTATGTCAAAAACAGACTATATTAACTAAAAATTGATGATTATTAGCAAGAAAGGAGAATAAGTTGACTAAATGGTCTGCTTTTTTAGTAGTTTCAGGTGGGAATATTGTTCTGATTCTTCATATTTAAAAGCTAATTCTTTTACATCTATTCTGCCATATTTTATTGCGATGATGATGCTACCAATGATTAAGAAAAAGTCTATGTACATAGTTAAGACGTTAATTTTAAAATATAGTATATTGTTATGACATTGTTAACATTGAATAATAGTATGGTTATGAATAAATTTTGCATGAATATGGTTGTTTGGATGTTTCTTTTAATGCATGGATGTGTTTGCTTATATAGTTGTGGTATATGTATGTTATATATTGATTTCTCTTTCCATATACATGTTCTCATCTATTATTGAGTGTTAGTAGATACGAAGGGTATATGCTCACTTTTGGAGCTCGATTGCGCATATGTTGCTTTTGCTCACTGAAATATAAGCTAACTTGCATATAATGCTAATTAAAGGTACACATCTCGGATTACATACAGTATTTGATATTATATATTGTTTTCCCATGACTGGGATGCCTCATTATTGAGATAAGATGTATATTATATGATTATATTGATACTGTAAAAAAATTTGATCGAGCCACGCAAAGAAGATGCTGTCGAAATTTTTCGTAAATTCGAGAGGTAGAAAAATATTAAAGTTATTTTTTATAAAATTTTTATATATAAGTTTTAATTTACGTATAATCGATATCGAAACGTCGTAGCGAAATCTTAGTAATGGTTTTGTAAATAAGATTTTAAAGTTTTATAGGTTGATAGTTTTGAATAGAATATATCAAGTATTAAATTCTTTACTTAACGCCTTTCTAAGGACGAAAAGTTTTGAATGGGGGAGTATGTATTGACCCGTATTTTTTTAACTATTTTATATTATAAATTTTGATATTATTATTAACAAAATGGTTAAAAATAAAAATTTAATGATTTATTAATGTTGGTTTATTGGATAATAAAATTGTTTAAAATTTAACATTGGAAATTATTTGAATAATTTAATTATGGATCTAAGATGATTCAAAATCGCATCAAATTGAATTAAATTTTATTTAAATATGAATAAAGATGTCTAACATTTAAAATTGGATTTTAACATTAATAATTTAAAAATTGAAATTTTAGTATTTTAATTAGCGTGTAAAAGTAGTCATTTTGGCCACTGTCTCGGATTTCGACGAAACCATTTTCATCGGATCCGTAATTGTCAATTATTTTAAGATTTCAAGTTTCGTAACGATCTGACTGGTCGTTTGGCCATGAGAGCTTGAAACGCGTAGAAATCAATTTAAGGAATTCGATAAAATGAATCAACTTTGAAAAGCTATATTTCACATTCGATCGAATTAGGCATCGAAACTATTTCCATTATGTTCGAAATGGAGGGAAAACATTACGAACGCCAAGCAGCATGCTTCGTTTCGAGCTTGAGAATTTCAGGCATTCATAGGCGAGATATTTTCTACTATAATAACAATATATATATAATATCTGCCATATATAACTCCCTCTCCCCTCTATTTCTAATCGTAGACCTATTCAAAAAAATAAAAGATCGAAGGAAAAAGGAAAAATCAAACGAAAGAATAGTGGCGCGATCAAAATTTTAAAATTCGATTTGAGATTTGCTTCTTGATCTGGAATGTCGGTGAGTGGGGTGTTCGCACGTGCGAAGGATGGGACCAGCTATGTGGCGTGCATCTGGCATGCATTTGGGTTGGTTCATTTTGTTTACCTATAAAAATGTGTTAAGGTGGATCAATATAAAGCCTTAATGCTGTTTTGATATTTATTTTACTGATAGACATTATCTATTATAGCTTGTACTATTACATATAATTAAATAGTTTAACGGATCCTTAGGAGATGAAAAATCCCATAACATCTCCTAAGTTATTGCACTCATATTTGTGATATTATTTGAATTACATAAGAGTATTTTAGTCCTAACTCGAGTGTTTGTCTTTTCATTACGCTCAAGTCAGTATTGAGTTTTTCCAGTGCATTGAAGATCAGTATCTGGTGGACAAAGACGAATTTGGTATATTATTCCTCTTATTATCCCATACATCATGCTATTCTGCAATATTGATTATTTATCCCTGATGTATACATATAACTCTGATAAATGTTGTATAGATTATAATCAAATGTATAATATAAACAGCTTCATGAACCGTTATTTGATTATTATATTTTATCGTTTCCGCTGTGGGATTCCATGTTTGTTTCTTCTTCTTTTCTTATTTTTCTTATTTAACCCCATTGATTATCTGCATTCTGGATTGTTTAAGTTGGACATATGTGGATTATTGTCGATTTAAACCTTCCAAAGTCGTCACAGGAATCATAGCTAAACATCCTCTAGTAAATTCATTCAACCCAAAACGTTCATTAAAGCGCTTTCTATCATTTCTAAACACATTGTATATGAACTCTATCATGTAAAATCATAGTCATGTTTAACATAGTTGAAAATAACTAAAAAGGGAATTATATTACTTGCCTAAATATTGATTAGCTTGATCGTTGGTCTTCTTAAGTTTCCCTAGATTTTTATCTTCTTCTTCTCCTTTTCTCTCTTAGACCGCCACCATAAAAGAGCTTAGAGCTTATAATTTTATTTTATGATGATAGAATTATGAGAGAGCGGTTATATTTATTACTTCTTAATAAGTTGGACTGTTAGCCTCTATAATCCACTTCTATTTAATTCTATTTTATTTAATTTGATTGCAACATAAAAAGTAATTGTAAACCCAATTACTTGTCATACTAAATTTTTTCTCATTATAATTCAAGTGACAGGAGGTAAATAAATGACCTCTAAATATTTACTTTGGTTGCTTTCATATTTAATTTCCTAATAAAATTGCTTAAATTATAATAAATTATTGATTAGTTGTGGGGTATAAAAATAAGTTTCTTGAGATTAGCTGGCTATTACTATAGGTTCACCAAGGATTTCTCGCGTATATCAGCACCCTTGACTAAGTTTACTAGGAAGAATGATAAGTTCGAGTAGAGTAATAAGTTTAAAGGGTCATTTTAGGAGTTAAAGATATTTGATAAATGCTCATATTTTGATTGTACATGAAGGGAATCATGATTTATTTGTTTTTATCGATGTTTTTGTAACTAGACTGAGAGTAGTATTGATGGGAAAAAGAAGAGTGATAGCGTATGTATCCTGTTAAAAATTTGGAGACATTATTTGTAGGGAGAACAGTTCGAGTTATATATGAATCATAAGTCTCTTAAGTGTTTATTCTCTCAGATGGAGGTTAATATGGGGCAACAGAGATGGTAAGAGTTCTTGTCACTTTGATATAGAGTATATGCCAGGAAAAGGGGAACAAGGTTCATGTAATGACCCGCAAATCCGTACTTCTTGAGTCAACACTATTCTACATCTATCAACTCAAGATGAACAGAAATACAAACCATTTGGGTTAAAGAAGAAGAGGTAGAAGAAGAAGATAGAAAACAACATCAGAATCTAACCATTGCAGCGGAATAAAATATAATAGATAATCACAGATCTTTACACAAAAACGAATATATCTGTTTATACATACAACATCAGAGTATACATAACACACAATTGGACAGTAATCATAATCAGTCCTCACACAACGGAATACACAGCGGAATATAAATCAAGTACGGAAGCACGTATCGCCAACCAGCTCGTCACCTGAGCTCCACAACATCATATCCTGTATCCTATAATATTCGGTCTGACCCGAGCATTAAATAACACCCGAGTTAGTCTGGAATACCAGTGTTAAAAAACCACACCCAAATTGATTATTAAAGTTTCAAAAATCCTTTTGAAAACAAAAGCGTCTCGTAAGACCACGCCACAAATAAACATGTCGGGTTTTTACCTTATGATAGCCAAAACACTTTTTATTAAAATCCTCTGATATTATAATAGGGTCTATATACAAATACTTATTAAAATAGCCAATATTATTACATTCATTAAATTCCAGCTACTAGCCACAGTCGTGGGTAATACAAACAAAACTCGTAAGAGGCGCGTATGGAGAATTGATTTCCAACTAATGACTAGGCACTGGGGTACCACCTGTCACAGTACGTGGCCTAGATCACCGTACCGAGGATCACTCCCGACCCCCTGCAACACAAGACCGGGACTACCCCTTACTGGATAATCCCGAGTAAGATCACCCCACGGTTGTGATCAGCAACCGCACAACTAAACCGAAATAAAAGGGACATCTAGACAGGGATGACCTCACCTGAAATGGGTATTACCCACCAGCCTTGCTGCATAACCCCTGATTTTCAGTCATTCCCGGTTGATGAGGCTTGAGGCTAAGCGTTACCTTTTTAGATCGTTTCACTTAGAATGCCCATCGTCCACCTGGCGATGTTCCGAAAGCATTCATCCATACAACTTCGTCCCGGGTTCGAACGGAACCGAAGGCACTAATCCTACTACATCCATTTGGAATTATCCTCAGGATTAGTAGCGACTAGCCCTCGCACTTCATTGCTCCATCTTCGAATCCAAACTTGTTTTTCTACGAAAATGTACAAACCGGATCGAAGTAGTTTTCGAGAAATTAATCTCGATCCCGGTCTCTTCGAAACGATCAGCGCATTTGGCCAATATTGGTAGTCGGTTATTTAACTATCAATTAACATTCACAAACATCCATCAACAATAAATAACTGCCCAAATTATTTATTAACCTCAAAATATCTTCACAAGATATATTTCTATGTTCAACCCTTTGAAAACAGTTTCAAACCATACTTTTCTCATAAGATAAATTTTCAAATATTTATTTCCACTGAAAGCAACCAAGAAAAAAAACTTTAGATTTTGAAAATAATTTAAAACACTTTATTATAAGATATATTTTAACATTTAGATTTAAAACTATTTCAATACTTTATGAAAATATATATATTAGAAATATTAAAATGAGGCTACTTTATAAAATATAAAACTAGATTTTCTCTTTAAAAACAAATTCCGAATCACCTTTAAATAATTACTACTATAATAAATTAAAAGAAAATACTTACATTATAATTTAAATGTTGAGAAATAATAAATTTTCTAAGACATGCTTTTGAAACAACATAACTTATATTTAAAAATTTACGTTGAAAACGTACTTGGCTATCCAGGGAAATACTCTCTCTTTCCATCTTTAAAAAAAACTCACTATTTATTTTTAAACAAATTTTCTCATTCCTTTAATAAATTCTCACCGTGAATTTATTCTTTCAAATATCCACTGATATATTGCTTTACTTGTATAAACACAGTTTATAAACTTCATAGTCACATTCTCCTTTAAATTTCCAATTTCAAATATTTAAATCAATTTCCAAATTGATTTCCAATTTACTCCATTTGAAATAAATTCCTTTACTTACTCGATTCATTTCAAAATCCATTTATTATTATTTTTCCTTTGATTTTAAATCTCTTAACCGAAACATACCAATTTCAGATGTTCCAAATTCTTCTTTATTCTTTTCAATATTTACATTTTAAATAAATGCTTTATCCTTTTAAATAAGAACACTGAAGTTTAAAATTCATTATCGTTCTGTTTATTCAAAATTCCCTTTTTATATGCAGAATTTATTTATTAAAATTTTAAACCACTATTATTCGTATCCAATTCATTCTTAAATTATTTAAATTCTCTATAGTTATTTTCTTAAAAATTCACTCTTTTATTTTCTTTTCAAAAATCTAATTCTGTACATTTTGATAACTCAGTGTACCAAAATATATTCAAACAAACCATAACATTCAATATTCCAATTATCAAAAATATTCATCACAGAATATTGAAGAATCATAACAGAGAATATTAAACAATATAAATAATTTTGAGGAATCCAGTTGGATCCCTCCAACCTGTTTCCCTGCTTCCGTAGACGTTAGTACAGTATAAAATATCAATTCCACTTCGAGGTGGAACATCGCGGTATATGGGTTTTAACTATATTATCATCTGCTATTGTGCGGCGCATAGGGTCTCATCCGCTATATAATGCGGGAAATCAATCATTCCAAGATATATTATATACTACTATATATATTACAATCAACCAATTATTTAAATTTAACCATTTAAAAATTAAATTATAACCAGATGAGTGAGGTTAACTCACCTTTGATTTTTGGCAACCATTTCCATCCGGCTTGCTTCTTTTCAAATGTTGACCTTGAATAATAATTTATATGATTTAATAATATTCGAAATACAAATCGACCCTTAATTACAATTTTATAATTTAATTAAATTTTGAACTAATTGAATAATCACTTATGATTAATTATTTAATTAACTAGCAATTTTATTCAATTGATAATCCCCCTTTCAAAACCTTATAATAATATTTTCGGATTTATTAACATTAACCAAGAGTTTAAACTACCATAAAAAAGTCCCTCATTTAAAATTTAGGTTAATAGCCTTACCAAAACTTTGAAAGTACTTTACTGTTAATTGGAATAATAAATCAATAAATTTACGTCTGAGTTTGTAAAGTTAAGTAACATTAAATTTAGGTGTTTGAAATTGTTAACTACTCGAAGAGAAAACAATTTTACTTCCTAACATTTTATAAGCTAATTATAAGTTTACATATATATTTTTCAAAACCCTTAATCTGTTTTCTGCTTCTGTTTACATATGTTAAAAATTAAAAACAAGGCAAACATAAATTTCATCTCCTTTTTAATTTAAACAAAGGATGAAATCCTATATCTATGAACTATAATAGATCTGCCCAAATTATAAATCCTATACCTTACTGGAAGATGCGAATCATGCCTCAAGCATGAAACCCCACCGCGAGCAGAGAGCACCTACCCATGCCTTCGAAACCGCCTCTACCCAAAGCGAAACTGAGGTCATCGACCCCCTCTAATCCACACGAGCACGATAACAATCGCAGATCGAATCAGCAAGGAAGTTAAGGAGGAAATCGCCATTGCTACCTCCCAAATCGCCTCGCCTTAGATGCCCTTTTTTACCGCGTGCACGAGCATGCCTTCCTGAAGCCTCGTAAACCCTAGCCTCTCGCGCCATCATCTCCTCGTTGCCATTCCATCACGAGCGACTCTCCTTTGAACGAAGATGTGGGCCTCACTGGCTTGCGACCCACACGAGCATTCGCAATCAAAATTCATTTTTTTCGTGTACGAACAGTTGAAAACTGGGGTGGCTATAACACAATGTTGGATTTTAAGACTATTCAGACACTTGAAGTGATGAACTGTGTATTAACTACTTACTTATGAATCTAAAACTATATTACTCAAATTGCAAAAAGAAAGAAGTAATCAGAGAATAAGTAAGTAATAAAGCAAAACGCAATAATGTAAATAACACCTGGATTTTTATACTGGTTCGGATTAACCAATCCTATATCCAGTCCTGCACTCTATCGTGCAGAATTCCACTATAATCGCTTTCTTTCCATGGGTGGCAAGAACACCTTTACAATCTTGGTTTCACGGGCTACAAGACACACCTTCTTGATTTTACAGGCTACAAGAACACCTTTTCCTTATCACCAACAACAAACTATGGCAAGTAGTTGTATCTTCAATACAGATTCTTGCAGATTCGGTACAATGATCCAGTAAACCTCCAATGGTAGTATATCTTTGAATTCTTTGAGGAATAGGATGAAATCAGAGAGAGAATGATGTGAATTCAAGTACAACTTTCTGATATTGTGTGGTTTGCAAATCGGTGAAGAATTAGAGTGAAATAGTATCGATTTGCAAGGAGATTTGAAGAGTATGCAATGGATTTCTTTTGCAAATATTTGGAGAAGAAGGAGTAAGAGAAAATGAGAATTCTTAATGTTAAAATTCGTTTTCAGAGGCCTTTATATAGTGGTTGAAGAGACGTGTCTTTTGGTGAAGAGGTGGAGGGAAATGTCTCTTCATTTAAAATTTGAAATTCTGAAAACTGCTAGTATGTCGACATGCGCAAGTATGTGTTGCAAAATGAACAGCAACACTAATAAGTGTTGCAAATTTTCAGCATTTCAAATTACCTTATATTTGTGGATTTTTGTGATTCGGTTGAAGTCAATGGTTGATGATCTTGAAGTGTAATTTCCATGAGATCTTTAATAAGATATTCTAAGGTTCAACCAACTCCTCATCACTTCAAACACCTTTATGCTTCAGCATTCTTCTCTAATTGGGTTTTGTTCTTCAATTTCTCTGATTAACCTTCTTCTACAATTCATTTGCTTCCAATGTATTCTTGTTTATCTCTGTAAATGTCTCCATAATATATCTGATATGACTGCATAACTCGAAGATATGTTAGTAGTAATATTTATATGGTTGTTGTCATCAAAATCAATACCTAGGGTATTAACACGAACGAATTCGTATGAGGAAGGGAAAAGGGGAAATGAAGTTTTTCCATTTCGTGAAATTGGAAGGGGGAAAAAGAATATGATCTCGATTTCTGAAAGAATTTATGAGAAAAAGCTCGGCCATTTTTTGTTTTGAACGAAAAGAGAGAGGTTTTGGGTTTGTTTTTCTGAACGAAGAAAATATCTACTATTCTTTTTATTTTTAATTATTTTATCAAACGAAGAAGTGTATGAGAGAAGCCAAGGCAACATATTCACTTCGACTTGCAAGAAGGCGGCTATGACTTTGACCCTGATGTGAAATTCAGACTAGTCAAAATATCATATTCAAATTTTAAATTTAAATTTTAGATCGACTTGAATTAACAACTTAAAATCTTGATGACCTCCTATCGAGGCATGCCGCTAGGCGTTCATAATGTTATACCTCTATTTCGAGTGCAATGGAAAAGGTTTCGAGTCCTAACTCGATCGTATGGAGAAGATATCTTATTGAACCAGTTATAAAATTGAATTTTCGATTTAAATTCAGCACGTTCATACATCGTGCGCTCAAACAGTAACTCCAAACACTGCAAAAAATTAAATCCAATAATAATATAATATTACGAATCTAATGGAACTGGTTTTCGTCGAATTCCGAGACTTTGCCTCGGAAGGCTATTTTTAAACGTCAATTTGAACGATATATTATTAAAACCGAACGAATCACTTCCAATTTCAAACTAAAAGCTTTTATTATCTTCAGAACTATCAATATAAAATTTACAAGCCTTTAAATTTTAACAAGCTTAAAACTGAAAATTCAACATTTTACCCAACTTTAAATTATTTAATTTTAATAACTTAATTATTAAATAAATAGTGATATTTTAAATTCAACTTAGAAACTAACTTTTAAACATTTAAAATCAATTAACTATTCCGATTTCAAACATTAAAAATTCCGAGTCGTCACATTCCTCCCCCTTAAAAGAATTTCATCCCCGAAATTATTAGTTAAGAAGAATGATTCAATACCCATTACTATTTTCCAAAACCAAACAGTTTTATCACCTTGCCATAACATAGCTTTTATTAAAGACCCACTATTACTTCAACCAACTTCCCAAAACCTTCCATAGTTTCCAACAACATTATTTACTTCATTTATTCAAACTTAAATTTAAATTCAAATTTAAATTATCACAAATTTCTTAAAAATTTCTATCTCTCTAAATTTTCAAAAAATTTCGCCAGCGTCTCGCTTGCGCGGCTAGCTCGGTACAACTACAAAAGGCCTTTACAGGCTTCCAAATTCCAAAAGAAAACGAAAAGCCAAGTGGCTGGACCAAAAATCCAATCAAATTTCATATAGAAATTTAAACACATACCTTTTTAGTCGGCAATTCAAATTTATCATCTGAAATCAAAACCAATTTCACTTTCCTTTTATAATACCTGCATATCCTATTTAGCAATAATATCCAATCATAGCTTTTAAAATTATTTTATACATTCCTCACATAAGTTTTCATATCTACTACTATTTAATTTAGTTTTCCCATTTCCATATGTATTTAATTTATCTTCAACCCAGAATATTGAATTTTATCTTCGATTTATAACTGATTCATATCATTATTTTAAATTTGTTTCAATTTTCATTTTCAAAATTCCTTGTTTTAATTCCAATTCGAAATAGTTTGTCGCTAACAAATTTTTTTCAATTTTTTTTTCTAATTCCCAAAATTTTTGGAAAATTTTGACAGAGTCTCCTTTGTACGGAGGAGCTTTTGCAATTTGACAAGAGATATAAATATATATACATCGACACCCCTGGTCGGAAAAACAAAAAAAATTCGTATTTCCTATCTTTATTGCGTAGGTGTGCCTTTTTTAGCATTTTTAAGCAAGCGGCTTATTTAATTAGCATTTTGCGCAATCAAATCCAGCCCAACGACTTCCCTGAACCTGTACTTACTCAACTAAAACATGTAAGTATCATATATATGAAGTTTAACAACATTTCACTTATTTGCAATAGTTAAACACATGAATTCTAAAAGCAATGCGCATTAAACACTTTCCGAAAGCAATTATATAGTTTTAATACTAATTCAACTGTTTTCAACTGTTTTCAATTTATATAGTTTTAATACTCATTCAACACTTGTAGATAGAATTGTTGCAAGGCGAAGAGAGGTCCACTGTTAGTTGAAACAAATCGACAACTGGATACGGGTGTGGATGTAGAAGACTAAGAGGATTTAAGATAGATTCAAAAGAATGGTTTAGGAATAGGAAGATCGTGTATCTAAAATAAGAGAGAACACTGAAGGGAATTCTTAGAGGAAAGTCATCATTCTAAGTTTATGATTCATCCCGGAGGCATGAAGAAGTACAGTGATATGAAGTGTGTACTCTTTTGGAAGGGATTAAGAAGGATGTCAATGAATTGTGAAGAAGTGTTTTACATGTCAGCGATTAAAGGTTGAGCATCAGAAGCCAAGTAGATTCCTTCAATCTTTGGAACTATCAACTTGGAATTGGGACTCGTATTTATGGATTTTATAGATGGATTAAGAAGATTGGGAGGGGGAAATAATAATATATGGGTAATAGTAAATAGACTGACCAAGAGTGCCTATTCTATCCTAGTGAAGATGACAAGAATGAATACTAGCTTAGCAGAGATATATGTGAAGATCATTGTAAGACTCAATTGGATTTCGGGCAACATAGTTTGTAGTAAAGATCCATTGCTTACCATTAAGTTCGGAAAACCTTGTATATTACTTTGGGATTAGAGTTGATTTGAGCATATCATCCACGGATAAAAGGTCATATGAAAAGGTGAACTAATTACTAGAGTATTTATTGAGAGAATTGATCTGAGATTTTAAAGGACCTTAGGAAGATCATTTGCATTTGGTAGAATTCGCTTATAATAATAGGCACCAATCGAGTATTGGAATGGTATTGTTCGAGGCGCTTTCTTGTAGACCGTGGAAGTCACCAATTGGTTAGTTGTACATGTGAGATAGAACAAGTTAGGTACTAACTTAGTAAGAATGCTACTGAATAGATAGATGTGATTCACACAGAATAAAAGTTGCACAGTCAAGGCATAAGAGTTATGTCGATATGAGATGAAGGAACCCGTGTTTGCAGTAGCAGATTATGTGTATGTGAAAGTTTCACCAATACGAGGTGTTATGAGCTTTGGAAAGGCGGGGAAATTGGCGCTTAGATATGTAGGTCCATTTCCAATGATCAAAAGGATTGATAAACTTGCACATCGAGCGGAGTTACCTTGTAGTTTGGTTGGTGTGCATAATGTCATTCACATATCAAATTTTAGGAAATGTGCGCATGACCCAAGCACGCTAGTGGAATAAAGGGAGATTTAAGACTTATCTATAGAACCAGATTTAGCGTATGTTAGAAGACCGAAAGGGGTAGTTGGTCAAGATACGAAGGAGTTAAGGAACAAAATTATTAGACTTGTTCACGTCCAATAAAGTGATGATAAGGCAGATTGTACCAAGGTGGTAGAGGATAAGATTAGGAATATATAACTTAGGCCGTTTTGGACATTAATGGTTGTTAACATTATGCTTTGTTTGTCTATTGTATTAACTAGTAGTGTAACTAGTATATCTTATGTTTATAATATGATTATGTATTAATAGTTCACTACAGCATTATATCGATGATTGATGATTTTACATCAGTATGGTACTAGTATAACCACAATACTTCTATGTTCGTTATATGATGATGATTTTATGCCAATAAGGTGTTAGTGTAAATATTTGTACTTTTGCAAACACTTTGTATGGATGACCAGGGGTGCTCTGCCTTATTCGAATTTCAAAGGCAAAGTTATTGTAAGGACTTGAGATTGTAACACACTATGTTTTTGGAGTCATAATATGAGATTAAAGTAATAATAATTTATTAAATATTAAACAAGAGAAGTTAATTGATGAATTACACAAGGGGAATTTTATTAATTAAGGATGAGACGCTTGAAAGAATAGTTAAGTAAATCAAGAGTGATTAGTGCAATTAAATTCGGCAATAAGAGTTAATTTAATAAAATAGAATGTTTTAATGAAGGTGAATTTATATTAAGATAAGAGAACTAATAAGATTAAGCAAGGAGTAAGAATATGCTAAATTATTAACTCTTATACCCCTAACCATACCATTCTCTTCTTTTGCATTCATTTCGTTGACCATATTTTTCATCAACCTCAGGGTTATGATAATGCATTATGAAAAGTAAAATTTACTTGCTAATTACTGGGCTTAATAACCGAAAAGTGATGGAAAAATAGCATTTAAAGGTAAATGACACAAAATGGTCGCTTCTAAACTGGCCATTCACTTCCAACCCATCTTCGTCATCCTCCCATAACTGCTCTTTTCCTATCTCTTCATTTAGTCTCCTCCACTCTAACCCTCCACCTTTTTACCCACTTTTTGTATCAGGCGCGCAAAATGGGAAAGAGTCTCTGACATTCCACAATCACATTTGATCTAGATCTATCTTTAGCACTCCTCCATTTGGCACTCCTCTATTAGCACTCTCTCTGGCCAACGCTTCAACAAAATCCATCCAACGTCTAAGCCGTGTAGTTCATGTAATTTTGCAAGCTCGTCCGACTTCGAAAACCCTATTCTGCAACTACCAAATCTACATCACCAGGTCTCAACTCCTCCAAACTATGGTCCACCTGCTTCTGTGGTGCTCCCTAACCCAGTTGGTTCTAATTGTTTACATACATACTCTACTAGTGTCGATGCCTCGCTTTCAAATTTGAGCCCTCCCTCTATGAAGGCCACTGTTGTTGTGCACAACACTTATATGGTGGAACAAATGGAATGTATTAATGTTATATCTATTGTTCTAGTGGAAACTTCCATTGGGAATGTTGGGGGAGAAGGCCTAAAGATATGCATTCCAGATGTTTGTTTAAATTCCCCTGCTAATGCTAACTCTATATCTGCCAAGAGTCCTTAAGAGATCCTCTCTTCATATCCGAGTCATGTTGTTTTGCCAATTAATACAATAAATTCTATTGCTTAAATTAATGCTTCCGTAGCAAGCAAAATATGTATGTCCCTATTTGAATATTGCTAAGGAACACTGGCGTTTATTCTTGTAAATCATATAAAACCCTAGAGATTGATGGAGTCATGGTGCCTCCTATTGAAGTGGTTCAGGTAGGAATAGATTTCTTATTGGAATATCTTATGGATTTCTTCGTTGATTCAAATCCTCCTTTCCTCTTTTAGAGTGCGTTGCCAACAGGTACGGAAACTCAAAGGTAGATTACAAGTACATTTTGATAATTCTATGTTTTTCTTCAAATTGTTATAAACGGATGAGCATCAATGTATTCTTCAAGAATAGTTGATCTTCATAGATGGAAATATTTTCATCATTACCATATGGGACCCATATGTAGACAACGTTAGAGAATTGGTAACCTATATCCCTGTTTGGGCCCATTTCACTCATGTTCCTTCTATTTTACTACTCATGATTGGGCTAGACTAGCAAGCTAGCCTAATTAGCAAGATCAATTTTTTTTTTTGATAATAACACTATTGCTAGAAAGGGACTTGTGTATGTGAAGGCAATGATTGAGATTACTTTAGATAAACCGCTTCCTTCAAAGCTTAAAGTTAGGCAAGCTAAGGGAATTATGGCAATTATAGATGTTCAGTATAACCGGGCTTCTGATATATGCACCACCTGTTAATCCTTTAGGAACATTGTAAACTCCCACCAATGGAATTCTCTTGAGACTCGTATTCCAATCTTCTATAGGACTCCTCTTCCTATGCCTCCAATTAGAAGGTGGGTTCCTAAGGTGGATTTTCATCCTATAAATGTGCACAAAATGCTGACACTGCTCCTACCATTCCACCCTGGATGTTTCTTGTACCTTTTCCCCTATGTCTACTCCCTTCTTTTCACCCTTCTTGAACCATCTTTTAATCACATTACTTGGCATTTTGGTGAAGCTATATGGCAATATGACAGAACTATAATGAGATTTGACCCCAAATTTGGTAAATTCTACAAGTATGTTGGATGCCCTGGAGAGAACATATGTCCTTATTATATTGCTAATAGGGACCGTCTTACACTAGGTGATATAGGTAACCAAGGGTAATGGAATAAAAGCATTCTAGCTGATGACACATTGGACATGCAATACATTTTATGCAGTGACACGACCATCCTAAACCGAGGCATTTTTTATGGATATCTACATGTACTTAGCCATGTTTCTTCGACATATGTAGTGATTGTTGAATCACTAGTTTTGATTATGACAAAGCAAGTTAGAAGAAAAAGAGAATCCACGACAAAAAGAAATAGTCAACGGACGATGGCTATATCAAAGACTTTTAATCTATGCCTTCACTATCTAGTATGTATGATTGAGTCTTAGAAATTTGTTAAAATCTATCCTCAAGTAGTCCGCACTTCATATTTCACATAAAAAATCAAAATAGAAGCATACTATGTAAAAATGTCACAGCCAATCGACTGGCCATAACCATCCAATCAACTGACTATGTACATATACATATGCACTGTTTATTTTTTAAATCTTTTGCATAGTCAGTCGACTGACCATGAACGACCAGTCGACTGGCCCGAGACCAACTACCATATTTTCGAAAAGACATCTTCTTCTCTGAAAGGATGCATCCCTTCTCTGAATGGGAATAAATGCTTCTCTTCGTCAGAACCCTTCACCAATGGCAGTAACTCTTCAACTACTATATAAGATACTCCCAAACACTTCATATTCACCCATTTTCATTCTAACTCCCTAATATTCTTCTTGTGCTTTAATGTTTGCATTCAAACAGCGAACAAACATTTTTATTGCTTTAAATCATCAAACAAACTTTCATATTCTTCGATTCTTAGCATTACCGTCACTTCATATCTTCACATACACTTCATATACTTGAGGATTTGATTATAGGAAGTTTATACTATCAGTGACAAAACAGTGTTATCAAGAACACATAGTGTCAGATATACTTTTGTATTAGTGAAGTCTTCTTTTGCTGCTAAGGCGAAAATCCTGTTCTGGTGCTCGGTGTCTGTTCTGTTGCTCAGACTGTGTATACATGTTCCTCCGTGTTAAGTGACGATTGTTGTTTTAGTGAAATTCCAGAAGGAGTCTAGGACTGGACGTAGGACAGTGCTCCGAACCAGTATAAAAATCTCTGTTGTTATTTTTATTATATTACTGCTTTTGTATTTAGCACTATTTACTACATTACTATACTCTGCATTATTATATCCATATTACACGATCCTACACACTTTCAGTGATACCTCCTCTAATATGGAGGAATAGTGTGTACCTACAATGACCCATAAATCTGTACCCTTTGAATCGACAATAAACCACACATATCAGAGCCAAAAAGAACAGAATGACGGAAAGTCATGAGAAAGAAAAGATGAGAGAATAAGAGAAGAGAAGAAAGAGAGAAGAGAAAACCAAACAGAATAATACGAAATCCCACATCGAAACGAAATAACATATAATATCATATCAATGATCTTTACAAAAAAAAACTATATATACATACATCAATTAGAGTTCAACAATAAATCACTAATCATCAGTCTGGATAGTTATAATAACATGTCCTTCCAATTGCTAATAATGTAACAATAATGCAGTGAAAAATAAACATATATGGGAAAACAATCTGTAGACTTCTAGCTCTCCTGCTGAAGCTTCAAAGCACCAACTCTAAACCTGAAAATATACTCAGTCTGACCCGAGCATTGAAAGGGAAGAACGTCTGGATCATTGTGGTAAACCAGCATGAGAAACACACTCAACTAAATTTACTAATTACCAAAACTTTTCCTTTCAAAACAAAAATGTTTCGTAAGATACATCCAACATAAACACGGACATGTTTTTACCTTATCATAACCAAAACATTTTCATATAAAATCATGTTATATTATACTAGTACCTAGTATAAAAATAATAGTAATCATATCCGAAATTGTTACATTGATTAAATTCCAGCATATATCCCTAAGTGGATAATACAATCAAAATGGTAGGCACATAACAGAGTTTGGATTTCCATGCAAATGACCAGGTAAAGGGACTACCTTCCGACAGTATATCACTAGAGGAACGTACCGAGGACCATTGCAAAGGATCCTCTACCAACACAAAACCGGCGCACCTCTATAACTAGGTAGTACCGAATATATCATCCCTCAGTCGTTATCGACATTTATGGGGGCCCCCATAGCATACAAACCACATTAATTTACATCCCTAACGTCATAGCGGGAAGAAACATATCTTGAAGGGGATGATCATATCCTAATTGAGAATGACCCACTTAGCCTTGCCGTATCTAACCCTGTTTCGGTCATTTTCGGTTGATGAAGCCTTAGGTAACGATTACCTTTCACATATCGCATATCACATCACTCTGAATGCCACATTGCCATTTCCGTTGACTACTAATTGCCTTCCACAAAAATACAACACTTGTGCTCGTACGTTTCAAGGAGAGTTTTAATCTAAGATAAGTTGCCTTATCCGCACTGATGTACATTTGTAAAAACCATTGTACATAATCTTAGAAATGCAATGTCAAACACTCGTCCATACAAATTGTCTAGGAATAGGATAAACCAAAGGTATTTTCCTATCACATCCTGTCGGGAAATACCTAGGAGAATAGTTCTTGCATTGGATATTTATAATGAAGAGACCACTGCTACTGGATTTATATATGGATTTTAGTCCCAAACAATCAACAAGCAGTCCTTCACTATGAAAATTCTAAATATCAATATCATCACAACCTGCACAATCGAACTCATATATGTTGGTCTGAATTGTTTTCAGATAAATCCGATCCTGGTCTCTTCGCACCAACAACGCAAAAGCGTGCCTCAACCTCACACAACAATTAAGTCTCATAGACTTATCACGTCTCCAACTTTCAACTTGCTATCCTTCGGCCAAGATGGAAGCTCGATAGACTGGAGTAATCACTCCACACTACATGAATCAACATTCTCAACACAAATGATAATCAAGCCTACACAGATGGCTACGTACTAAGTGTACTATTAATTAGTTTCTACATCAAATCGAGAAACTAAAATGGCCAAATTTGATAGTCGGTTATTTAACTATCAAAGCAACAAACGAATATCTAGCACCATAATCAATCACTAGTTCCTTTTAATTAATCTTTTATTAATTAAATCACTTTTCCAGATATTCATTTCAAATTATCGTTAAAAAGAAATATTCTCAAAGCCATTTCAGTATTTCAGTATTTGGAAAACATTTCCATATACTTATGTTAATAATAAGTAATTTACAATTTACTTTATTTTCAAACCATCCAAACTTCATTTTATAATATCACTTTACGAAAATATCCATTTTATTTAAAGGATCATTCACTGTCCAAAATCGTGAATATAATTCACTTACCAAATTCATTGCTTCTACACATTTAATTTAAAGGATTATTCACTATCCAAAATCGTGAACATATATCCTTTAATAAAATTTCATATTTAACTTATCATAATAAGTCGATTTCACATTTATAAAACAATGTTTATAATTCAAATTTTTATTCTGTAAAAGCTTCCACTTATACAATTCCTTTATCGACCAATTCCATTTATCTCATTTATATTTCCGTATCCAATTATAAGTTAATTTACTTATAATTCTCTTACTTACAAATTTATTCTTTTCATAAAATCATCAAATCATAAATCTTATTTACTTATAAGATTCAATTATATCCTTATTTTAAATACTTACAAAGCTCATCTATAATTCCATTACTTTTATTTATAAAATATCAATTTTACAAATCTTATATACAAACCGTTTATAATAAGTCAAAAATCCCAATTTAACTTATTTTACAAAATATTTAACTTTATAATTCAAAAATCATATTTAGGTATATTTCACAAAACCATAATTTTTATAACATTAAAATTATAACATTTTATTTATCTAAAATAATTTCATTTCTTTGACTATTCAAAAATTAATAAAACATATAATTTTAAAGTCACTTTTTTTGTTTGAAATCATCACTTTAATATTTCAAATTTCCAAAAATATGGCCAAATGTTCCAATAGCGCTAAATATGGTGATTCACATCGATCATATCAATCCTAGCATCCCAATGTCATATATCACATGATAACAGCATATATAACAAGATCCATAAATAAAAATCACATTGGTGAGAAATCCAGTTAGATCCCTCCAAACTATAGCCTGCAATAAATATATGTCTGAAAAATATGTACAATGTCCGCTTCGAGGCAGAGGCACGTACAAAAGGTCATCCGTTCATACACGGGAACATATAGGGTCTCATCCGCTAAAATATGCGGGAATATGTTCAAACCAATCAATATATATATATATATATATATATATATATAATATCATATATCACCCAAACAATCATCAATCAACACAAAATAAATTTATTCCTATTTATATAAAAATATAAGCGAGACAGAAAGAGTGAGTTGTACTTGCTTTGATTCCAATAGACGTTGCGGCGTTTCATTTCGAATAAAATCAGACGAACGTTTAATTTTACCTAAAATTTCTAGTAGCTCCAAATCAATCCAAACCAGCTTCATTTCGCAGTGTTCACAAATTCAACCCAACGTAACTTGTTTCGTCCAATTTCGACGTTATATGTAAAAGATATACAATTCTAAAGTTTACACGAATTTAAATATAAATAAATTACAAATTCTTTTTTCTTTATTAACCTAAGATAATCAGGTCCATTCTTCCCTCACAGCAGATTGCGGCCACTCCTTCTGTCTTCTCCTTCATTCCCATTATGTAGATCGCCAAAACCCATCATTATTTCTTCCTTCGACCATCGCTCCTTCCGTGACCAACTATTCAACGATCAGGGACCACCAAATTGAAGCCATATGCGAGTTCCACCATCGACAAGAGACTGGTCGAACACGACTCCTCCCGTGCCTTGAGATTCGTGCTCGAACGCATGACATTTGACCACAAATTGCTGCCACGTCGATCAACTTCACGCGATCATTGCCGTATGGATTGATAGATCTCATCGCCTTCTATTTTTTTTACTTTAGAAAGTTTCTCGAATCGTTTGATGGATCGAGAGATTTTGAGGGTGAAAGAATCGAAAGATTTCGACCGTTAAACTCATAGTGGCAGCTAGGGTTTCCTACCTAGGTTTTGTGAAAAAAGAAAAAGTGAGCTCCTTTTATAGATATTTCGTGACACTATTCATCCGAAAATATTTCGAGCTCGAAACAAAGTGTGTTGCCAGGGGTATATAATGATTTACCCTTATTCCAAACACAATAGAATATACATCGAAGGTCAGTCCATCATATTTGGAAGATAGGTTTTCGAATTGAATTATTTTAATTAAATTTACTTAAATAAATTTCTATGCGTTTAAGCTTCGCACGACTAAACTATAAGTCCAATTGACACGAAATTTGAAATATTACAATAATATAACATTACAGTTCCAATGAAGCTGGCTTCATTGAATTCCAAGACCGTATCAAAAATGACTATTTTTATGCGTTAATTAAATATTAAAACTTCCAATTTCTATTAAATCTCTTTTTAATCAAATTTAAAAGTTTGCTAACATCATTCTAATTCAAATAGAATTTAATCCAACTTTATAAAATAATTTCATTCTTATTAGATTCAAATTTCAATTATTTACACAATTTCAAATATTAGATTAACAGTTTAATTTATCCAAATAAATTATTATATTTGAAATATAAGTTATTCCACTTATAAAATTAACTTGTGAATGTTTAAAATCAATTAAATATCCAAATTTCGAATGACTGAAATTCTGGGTCGTTACAGTACCCTTATGTAGTTGAGACATCTTTGTTTCGATCTAATGCTATATGTATATTCTATGTTGTTTGTAGTTGCTAAGGCATCTCTGCCCCACACCTATTTTAATTTTGTTATGTGGTGCTACCACCATAAATCTGGCTAGCATGTACAAAATAATACTTTATTTTTCCCCTCAGAAAGGTAAATGACACTAAAGGTGAAGTTGTTTAACAAAGATGCCTACGTCCACCGTAAAGTTCTCTTACCATATGTCTCGCTTACAATTATTGGGTATTACAAGAGAATAATAAGAAAAGATGATTCGCCTAAGACTAAAGAAGCTATTAATCTCAAGGGGATACTATATCAAGAGATTTGAATGGTGGATTATGGGTTCTGAATTTTTGGGTCCCAAACAACCTGAGTCCCCACCACCAGGGGACCAACCAACCCGAGTCCTCTCCATGGGCCCAACTAACCCGAGTCTCCTCCATTGAAGGCCCAACCAACCCGAGTCCCCTCCACCAAGGGCCCAACTAAATTGAGTCCCTTCAACCGGAGGCTTGAACCTTAAATCCCCTCCACCGAGGGCCTAACCAACCCTAGTCCTCTCCACTAGAGGCCCAACCCACCATTTGGAAGTGTCCATGGATGAGGTTCTTACAGCAATTGAACTATTTCTTGGACGATTATGATTGTGCTGCAACACTGGCATGAAGCGTGCCTGACGATTGATATGGTCAAATGGACTTGATGAGAGACATTTGGTGAAGGAAAGGAACGGGTGGCAAAGATGAAGGTTAATAGGAGAACTATACTAAGGCATGCTTGAGCTTACTTTACATTAAATGCACTCGTACTTGCAGTCTGAAAATGAAACATGCTTATTGTCAGAAATAAGTACATCAGGTTATACCCTTATCGCTTTGCTCCTACATTCTTAGGTGGCAGGATGGGCTAAGCTAGTCTATTGACACCATAACGAGGATGGGAATTGGTGAGAATCGAGGGCACGTCAAGCTAAGTGAGAGAGATAGTCTACAAGTCATCAGTGTTAGTATTGAAGTTGGATCGATGATGGGCCACCCTTGAGATAGTCTTTGGCTATGATGATCAAGAGATAGCTAAGGAAGAGATGCTTGAACAAGCAAGCTGGCTTGGAGCTAAGTTACAAGTAGGCCAGAAAGAGAGTCCGTTGGCCAATGCAAGATGGGCTGAACCATGCTTGTATCTTGTCTTGATAGACGAGCTAGTCTTTAGGGTTACTAAGAGAGAAGGCTCGGCTTGTAAAAGGCTTGGTATGCAATTGGGTAGAGGAGCCAATGTAGGCCAAGGCTTGATTCAAGTTATTATAATACACAGGCAACTAATTCGATCTACCCTCGGGCATGGCTGCCTTGCAAAATGACTTGGACCAAGTCAGACTAGACCGGATGGGGCCAGGCTAAGGTAACTTGATTACTTATCCTACTTACTTACAAAAAAATTGAATAATATTTTGCTCTCCAAGTACGTGCCTGTGAGCGGGAGCGGACTTGTAAAATCATGAAGAATCCATTGATTAACGATTTCGCCATGCAATTAATGCACATCCATGTGGAATTGCATGGTTGGCTGCAGTGGTTGTGTTGCTCGAGATGTGGTAGGGGTGTGCCATTTCGTCCACGTGCATGGTTTGACACAACACTTATTGCTCTTAAACGGTTAATGTAACATCTCAGAATTTTGGTCATTACATATTGAATATTTAATTAATTTTAAATATTGAGATATCAGTTTTAAAATTTAACAACAAGAAGTCAAATATAGAGATTATTTAAAATATCTGAATTTGTGAATTTAATATTTGAATAATGATTTAAATGATGGAAGTTATAATTGATTGTTAAATTTAATTGATAAAATGGCCTTATTTAATGCCTTTTAAATTAATAAATAATAAATGGTGAATTCTTTTTGTAAATTATTTATAATAACGAATGGTTTGAATAAATAATTAGAAAATTTATTCTTATTTTAAAGACTCGTTTTTTATTGACGTATTTTTAATTTAATTTGATTTTCCCATAATTTTTAATTTGAAAAATGTTGAAAATTTTCGTTTACGGATTTATTAGTAAACGGTAGTGTTTATGGTGATTTTACAAAACTCAGTAACCAATATATATTATTATTGATTTTGGGCCGCATAACTGTTCTGAACGCAACCATAATTTGGTTTTTCCATTCAAGGTCCATACTCGAACAAAAAGCTGTGCAACAAAATGCCAAGAAATTTAAATTATAAACCTAACTAAAAAATTCATACAAGTCGTGCACATTTCTATCTTAACTTTCCCCCATCTTTTACATCGCGCTCTCCAAACAAAGAAAACCCTTAATCCTTTTCATATAAATTGAAAATCAATTCAAATAAAAATGTAAAAATTGTAAGAAAAATATCTTTGAGTTTAGAAGGGTGAGATCCACAAACTTATTCAATATGATGGCATGCGGTGATGAGTAGGGAGGTCGGCTGTGAAGCCGTATGCAAATGGTGAATTAGGTTTGAGCTTTTAGCAAATTCGGGTGGCAATTTTTGAGTCGAAGGGCGGATTCAAGTTCATAAAGGCAAGATGAGGTGGAGGCAAATTTTTGGTGGGGTTCGGTGGCCAAAAATATCGTAGATCATTTTGAGGAGGAGGCTTAAGCGATGCATTTTGGAGGACTTCGGTGGCGAGGTATTGGTGGGGAATCTGATGTTGAAGCGGACAGCTAGTTGATGATGAGGTCGGGTTGGGGAATCATTGATCACGGTGGTGTGTCAAGTGTAAGATCATGCACAGTGAAGTGTTTAAGTGGTTCAAATAGGTTTTGAGAGGGAAAGGAATTAGTTATTTGAGGGAGAAGGGATTAAGATTGATAATTAGATTTTAAATAGTAATTAAAGTAATTTATTGTTTAAATTAAATCAAAATCTTGTAAATTTAATAACTTGTTCATACAAGGTCCACATCGCACGCGGTCCGTCGCATCGCACTCATATCGATGATGTCCACATTTTGAAAGTGGATTAGTAATTATTGGAGCTAGTTGAATTTCAAGCTAAAATCGAACATGATTTTAGTCGAAACTAGAATGCGAAAGCGATAACTGAAATTTTTGTGAGTTAAACTCACCTTTTTAGATAATCAATATTTATATAGTAGATAAAAATTATTTATTTTCTGCTCCGATGTTATATTTGCTAGTTATTTGGTTTAGATAAATTATCACTTATGAAAATGGTTAATGTATAAAGTGATAAAATTATACCGATTTAAGATAATTATGTTGTTTAGATAATAACGTAGCTAATTGGAATAATGAAAAAAGAGTTTATTTTGAATAATATTTATGTTATCTATTTGGTCAAATAAACACCATCTAATAATAAACGAAAGAATTTATTTTGAATAATATTTGTTCAGCAGAATAAACCCTTGTTCTGCTATTATATAAATTTGGACACTGATTTAAGTGCAAGTCAACTTTTACTGAATAAGCAGTATATGTAGGATCGATTTCACCCTAGAGGGGGGTGATAGGGTAATACTATTAATTATAAAATTATTGCAGAATTTTATATAAAATAATTGCAATACAGATATAGCAGAGTAAAAGTAGTATATATAATAGGAGGATAATAAAAGCAGAAAATATAACACATAGATTTACCTAGCTTCGGTAAAACCCTGCCTCCGTGCTGCCCCCAAGGTTTCTACTAGAAATTAAGTAGTCAGACGCTTACACACGTAAACTTGCGACACCCTCTATCGACTAACCTTAACTCTACGCTCAAAACACTGCCACAACTCAATCACCGAGTTGCGAATTCTCGAACTACACTACCGCTGTTCGTACCCTAGTCACACGACTAGAAATTACAATGTTTAAAAGAGAAAAATACAAATTAAAATCAAAACCCTAATTTTAAAATTATAAGCCCAAAATCGTATATAATAACCGACCCATAAACAATACGTCCCTCTTCTTCTTTTTATTTTATTGGCCGGCTTCCTTGTTCATCGATGACTTTGGCCTCCTTTCGTTTGCTCGAAAATTAGGGCTTTTCAATTGAAGAAGCGCCGACTTCAGTAGCTCGATCGAATGATGATTTACGTGCTTACTTTGTCGATCGATGCTCTCTTTTCTTAGCACATGGCTTCTCCAATTTGGATCGAGTTCGTCTACAGTGGTATGTGAATTATACATTTTTCTTTACTGGTTGATGTGCTTGAACTCGATCCCGATTCGAGTTGAATGATTATTCCTTTTTTGCTTGTACTCGAATGCCTTTGCTGCCAATGATGATTATGGGTTTTATAGGATTTGAATTCCTATATTTTCATTCGTTTGAATTTACTTGAATTCATTTATAGATTTATCTCGGCTACTTGATTTTTCATGAATCTTGTGATCTACTTCTGACTTGTTCAGTTCGTATAATTTTGTTTCTAGAGTGACACAGTGTTGGTTTTTCTTCATGGCCACCACGGCTTCGATTTCGGAGCTGTTCGACTTCGGCACTGACTTGTTCAATATCGACTTTGAAACTACTGTTGACATTATTTGATTCTTGTTTATAATCTCCTATGCCCTTATTTTTGGTTCGAACTTTATGCTATGATTTCGACACTGACTGCTTCCATGACATGTGCACTTCTCACTGCTAGATTGAATTTGTTTCACTTAAGTTGTTGCTTTGCTGGTCTATTGTTGTCATTTCTTGTCTGATGCATCCTTGTAGCATTGATTCATGTGTTCATGTTGTCTGCACATCCACGTTGTCCAGTCTTGCATATTTGTTTCATGTACAATCTGCTTGATCTACATGATTTCTTGCATATTGATATTGAGCCACTGTTTCACTGTTTTACTTACTTTGTCCATGTTATACTACTATATAATATATATATATATATATGTTCACATGTGTGTGTATTCACTGCCTCCATTTATGTTGCATAATCTGTTGGTTCGAATCTGCACTGTTACACAGATGTTGTGACATTTTGTGTACTTGTGGTCTTTGGTATCGGTGTAGCTTTTAGTCTATTTGATGATACTGCATGTGTATGTGATGTTTTGGAGCTGCAGTCTTCATATTTTGCAGTTTTGGGTTTCCAGTTGTACTTGGTTCATGTCAGACTTGAAGTCCAGTGTGTATACATTGTCTTGACTCAAAGTCTGGTCTTGTTGACATTGTCTGCATTTTGCCTAACCATTTGAACCATTGATTGATAGCTGTAGTGTTCATTGTACATTGATGTTGGTCTGATGCACTTGAATATCCAGTATTCATGTTGTATTTGTATCATGTTGTATTGAAGTTTCCTTGACAGTCTGGGTTTATGTACATAGCATATTGAACTTGTTCATGTATATATGTATGTTGTTTATCACTTCATGTTGAAGTCCAGTCGCTTGTGCGACCTTCTTTAGGTGCTCTGATCCTTTGATTCATGTGTATAAAATGCTAGTGACTATTGCAGTTTCATTGTGGCTTCACTTTGAACCAGTTTCATTTGAACTTTGGTCGAGGCTTGATTTATGTTAGTTTGGATTCTTGACCATTTTATTGAACTTGCACCTGTGTTGAATCCAGCTTGCAGCTCAGGTTTGACCTTGTGCTCATGTTGTGACTTTATTTGTATTGCATTTGAGTTGAACCCGACTTTTTATTTGGGTTTGGCCTTGTGCTCACCTGTCCCTATAGATTTATCAAGTGTATATTGGTGTGCACGGCCTTGTGGCATGTATAGTGATACACTGTGCACGTCGCAAGTTTTTCGTTTTTGATGAATTCAAAATTAAATGATGACGAACAACCCAAATAACTAAGGCAAGTAATATTTTCAAAATACACATTTTATTTTATACTGCTAAAAATATTTCGTTTTCAATTTTATTGTGTCAGTGTATATTTTTGCAGATTGCTCAGATGCTAGATTCAATCTAGAATGGAGTTGAAGATAAATATGCGTGAATGAGCGATATGTAGTGAAGACATTTGTAAATCAAAAATTGTGATGTGATCACAATTTGTATTGTCATTGAATTTGTATATATATAGTGAGGCACAAATTTGTACTATTCAAAATTGTAATAAATATTTTTTTGAATAAAATATCTATTTGAATTTAAACTCTTTGTTATTTATTTTCTTTAGCAAATATTTATTTTAATCTATGAAAATAAAAATAGTACATTAACAAATACATTTAAATGAATATATATATATATATGTTTATTATCATCAAACAAAAATCATATACTCACGTATTCCACAATCTCCCCTTTTGATGATAACAAACATATATTTAAGATTTTGAATATATTAAATGTATTTAATCATTGATACACTCTATTTGCTCCCGCTATTTGAATGCTCCCTCTCTACACAAAGCTGCCCCTTCATATATGCATGTACATAAAAATATGCAAATGAGCCTAGATGCAAATAGAAAATATTTTGACCTTTATTTGCCAAAATCTGAACTTTTCTCTCCCTCTTTTATTATCAGCAAAAGAGTAATAGTGTTAGAAAAACAGGGATATAATGATAGACATTAATACAACATTAAAACCCAATCGAATATAAATATTAAATTTCAATAGAAAATCATAAACAAAAATCAAAAACCATACAGTTGTGTCTATTTGTAGTATATTTAGTTCAGAAATTTGAATATCTACTAACCATGCATAATCATTAGGACTTTTAAATGAGATTAGTAGTATTCCAAATTTTTTTTAAAAATGAATACAAGTATCTACTAACCATACATAACCGTGAGGACTTTTAAATAGGATTAGAATCAACTTGTCTATTTAATTAACCAGTTTTAATATATGTTCCATATATGCATAACCGTGAGGACTTTTAAATGAGCATGGAAGTACATAAATTCCAAGTAATTCACTCATGCATAATCGTCAGGACTTTTAAATGAGAGTGAATACTTTGGATGTTTTTATTTGTTAAAAAATAATGAAATAAAAAATGAATGATTCCCATTTAAAATACCACATATTGACATACTATATTGAATTTTGATGAGTGATGGTTGATAGAAATATGATAGAAATAGAAATGGTCATGGAATGTTTACCAACAAAAAGTTTTTGTCACTCTTGCTTAAATTTCTAAAGAAATTTACTAATTATACTATCTCGAGTTATAATATATGATTAATATCAACACTCATCACTTTTTCAATCACTATTTATCTTTTCTATAATCAATAGGGAGCCGGATTATTTAATATAATCATTTAAGCTCAAATTCAAAAATAATTATCAAATTTTCTAAAAATAACTAATCTGAAACAAGGTCAAAAATGATTTTCTAGAAGGGGTTTTATAAGAAAATTTCTGCTATTTAAAAATATTTGAAATGAAAAATATGCAAATATTTTCTTTTAAAAACGATGCAGCTACTAAATGTCTAAATATAAATCACGTTCCACTAGTAATTTTCTATCAACTAGATTACCATTGTAATCTGCATCTGAATTTTTCTTCCACTCGAGATTATTATTAGTTGACTGTTACAGACCAGACCGTGATGTGTGTAACAAAATATCTCAAAATCTTTTATAATGAAATTCTTTTGAATTTAATCGTGCAAATTTACCAACAGTGATAGTCGTGTGAGATCTATAAATATATTCACATATATCATCAAAAATCAATACTTAACAATATCTCTTATCATCTAATCTTGGAATATCATTAATCTAAAAGCTACCGACATATAAAGATAAGTGGCTAACTATCAGAATAAAAAACAAGAACAAATCAAATAAGAACGTATCAGAATAAGTCAGAATAAAAAATCATCATTTATTTTGTTTATCACATGACTGGCTGATTCAAATCAGATTATGTGCAGATTATCATTTTAAATATATCGTTTAAAATAACTATACCATTACCTGTTTTACCTTTACCAACAATTTTTTTTTGTTTCCCATTATGATTCTGCCACCTTTGTATTACTTTGTCGTCCGTTATATGCTTGGAACAGCCAGAATCCAAGTAACACTATTATAATTCCTTAGCCTGCCACTACACCTACACGAGAAAAGTTTTTTGTGACCTATTTGTTTTTTATAGGCCCATGATTATTAGTGGCAACGGATTTTGAAAACTTCAAAGTGTTTTTCTCATCTATTCTATCATACCTATTTTCAATAATATTCAAACATTTAACATTAACAGATTTTAAATAAAATTCCATTTTTAATTTCCAATTCAGAAAATCTATTCCATCAAAACCAGGAGGAATAATATTGGACCGAACCACAATAAAAACATTATTAACATAAGCCATTTTAAAAATTCAAATTTGTAAGAAAAATTGGCTTTTGAAAAATCAAATTTTTTAAAACAAAAATGGCTTTTGTTCCTAGCTCCGACACCACTTGTAGTATCGATTTCACCCTAGAGGGTGATGAATAGGGTGATACTTTTAATTAGAAATTATTGCAAAAGTTTATATAAAATAATTGCAATACAGATATAGCAGAGTAAAAGCAGCACAGATAAAAGAAGGATAATAAAAGCAGAAAATATAACACACATATTTACCCAGTTTCGGCACCTGCCTCCATGCTACCCCCGTGGTTTCTACTAGAAATTAAGTAGTCCGACGCTTACACATGTAAACTTGCGACACCCGCTATAGACTCGAATAAATGCTCCAAAGATATAGTAAGAGGCTTGGTCGATAATAAAGTTATTTTAAATTTCACTATTCGTCCAGTGCTTATAGATAAAATTGCTGCAAGACAAAGAGAGGATTCATTGTTAATCGAAGAATTTGATGATTAAAGATGGGTGTGGATGTAGAAGAAGTAAGAGGGTTCGATAAAGACTCGAAATGATGGCTTAAGAAGAAAGGAAGATTGCGTATCCTAGTCATGGAAAATCTTTGAATGGAAGCCTTAGAGGAGAATCATTGGTCTAAGTTTATAATTCATCCTAGAGTCATGAAGATGTATCGATATGAAACCTATGTTCATTTTGGAAGGGATGAAGAGAGATTTGGTGAATGTGCAAAGAAATGTTTCACATGTAAGAAAGTAAAGTCTGAGCTTCAAAAACCAAGTGGGTTAATTCAACCTTTAAAAGTACTAGCATGAAAGTGGAACTTCATATATATAGATTTTATAGATGAATTGCCAAAGCCGTAGTGGGAAACGATATTAGATGGGTAATATTAGATCGACTAACTAGGAGAACATATTTTATCCTAGTGAAGACAACAAGAACAATAGCTAGCTTAGCGAAATTATACGTGAAGAATATTGTGAGACTCCATTGGATTTCAAGCAACATAGTTAGTGACAGAGATCTATTCTTTACCAGTGAGTTCTGGAGAAGATTGCAAAGTACTTTTGGCATACAATTGAGTATTTGTACTTCTCGCTTTATCCCCAAATCATAGAAGAGTGCTGGTGTCGCGAGTTTCTTGATCTGGAGCAAAGAGAGATGATGGTGGCATAGTATATCCACATTTTAATACTTTTTTGAAGTATGATAGGGAGCATTTTTGGACTCTGTTTAAAAAGAATGAGAAATTGATTGAAGGTTTAAGAAAGGGAGTGAACCATAAGATGATGTTATACCTGCCGACTACTTTCATTCCAGCTTCTACACTTATCCAACAATGTCAGTCTCAAATATCTTATTTCATTATGTACTCATACAATCATCTCCAATCCAAATAATAATAAAGCTAATTAATATTAACAATCAATATAATTCAATTTATTCGTTCTTAAGTGTTTAGATACATTCATTTTATGATTAAATATAAATGAATACTCATATAGTATGATTCTCGTCTCTAGAATCCTAATCTAAGTTTTTTCAGTAAGCTTAACCCAACATTTGATATTTAACAATATTTTTCTGCATCAAAAATGACCAAACACTTAATAATAGAGATCTGGTAGAGCATAAGATCCTGAATGTGATTCTAGAACTGGTTTTAAGAAGTGAGATCTCAGATCATCAAATATGTTAAGTTCTAGTGCTCCCAACCTGTGCGCCATTACTATTCCAAGCTTGGGGCATTTATAGTATTGGGGTTAGGCCAGTTGTCCCACCAAAATACCTTGTTTCATAAGTATCATTCTCGGTTTGGTAGGTTGTGCTCGGCATCCCTCGGCTTGGTAGGAGATTGTCGAATAAAAAATTCTGCTAGATAGGTGGCTACTGAATAATATTTTGTGTTTATTTATCTACTAAACTGATCACTGAGTCTTTGCAATTTTCACATTTTTCTTTGGATTTTCTCATGCCATCTTTCGACTATTGTTTCCTCTTTATTCTAGCCTATCAACCAAACGATGATGCTTCAACTTTTAGGTGCATGTCCTAACCCTTAGCACGTTTTCCAATTGTGTTAAGTGTATTCTGAGACTGTGCCAAAATTTCCCCTAACAATAATATAAAAAGTAAATGGTGACATAGAGTATAGAAGGTAAATATCACTCAACAAATCCAAAGAAATCCAAACTTTCATGGTTGCGTTGATTCTTGCCTAGTCATAATTCTCTTATCCCACATCCATTGTATTAACATATATAAGTGGCAAGATGCTATTATGCCTTCAAGTATCAATATCAAATATCAATTGAAATTCATTCATAAAGCAGGTCATACCTTTGTGTTGTGGTCCCCATAATTTTTATGAGGTACTAAGACTCTAGAGTATCGTACTTTATGTTGAGACGAAGTTAACCCTATCTATGGTGTTTCTTGTAATGATTAAACTCCACTGTCGATGGCAGAGTCAAGTCCTGCCTTTGGGACTGGTCAGATTTACAGTCCAGTTCCTCTGGAGGAGTTGTGCCTGGTTCCTAAAGCCGAACAGCTTGATACTTCACTGTGTCTAGTGAAGTTATACATTGTTTCTAAGGTTAAGCAACAATATGTTCCATTGTTTCTGATTAAATTGAACGTTATCTTCAGGGCTAGGAAGTTTATAACCCACTATCTCTAGAAGAATTTGATTAATTTATACTCGGTTGTCTCAGGCAGAGCGGAATAAGTTTATACTCAATTGTCCTTGGCAGAGTTGAATGAGTTTTACTCTGTTATCTTCGACGGAGTTATTTTATTTTGTACGCCACTATCTATAGTAGAGTTTATGGGTTTATACTCTACAGTCTCTAGCAGAGTTGTAAGATTTATACTTCACTACCTTTGACGCTGTCTCTGGTAGAGTTGAAGAACAATCGATGGGTGATTCAGCATTAGCGGTGAAAGAGGTTCGCGACTCCTAGGTCAAAATGCATATGCCAAGTCCCGTAATTTTCTCGTGTGCGAAAAAGAACATTCATCTTTAGGACCGAGAGTCGTCCAATGAACCCTTATAGTCACTCATCAATAGAAAGGACTTACGAATATTCCATTCTTTATAATTTTTATGTATATTTCTCTTTGGATGTCTTGTAGGAGTATGGCTTATACTCTTCCTCCATAAGGACTCGGTTCCATCAAGGGATGGTGAAATAGAGTTTGTAGCATTCTTGCTTTAGTTACTTGCAAAGGTAGTGTTTGTAGCAAAAATAGGTACAACACTCATCAGGTGAAATTGAAGAGATTAGAATGAAGAATTAAAATGAAAAATGAGGCTAATCTAACAATCACACTAAGAAAATAAGCAGTAACGGAAAGAAAACAAAAATTTATAGCGATTTGAATCTATTGTCTATCTCCACTTTGAAGGTTTTTATATTATTACTGATTAGAAATCGAGTTACAGCCGTGCAATAGCTAAGACTTGAATTACAATGGAGTTCCACTCAAGCAGCGGTATAAAGGTCCCTTTTTAGTTACAATGGAGGTGCTATTTATAGGCATGGAGCTAAAAATATCTGCCTTAGATCTCAGAATACCCTTTCTCATGCCGAGCTGGGCCAACATGATCGATCTGGGGTCATTTGGGATCGATCCATAGTGAGTTCGTATCGATCATATACTATTCCAATTGAGCTGCGATCGATCATGTATATCCCCTATGTGTTGTGGAACTTGCTGTGAAAATCTCATTACATTTGGAGTTGTAGTTGTGGAGTTATTGATCGATCAAGGTTTCAAATATTGAGTGGCTGAATCCCTTGTATCGATGCCTCCGTATCGATCCTTTCACATTGATGACGTTGCATGCGTGTTTTGTGGAGATCCATGATTTGTGGATGGTGGTGAGACCGCTTCCTTTGGGTTGCCTACTTCTTTAGGAGATTCAGATATGCAACTTGCTTCATTCGTATCCATCCGCCGCTTCCTTTCTCTATCGATGCCCTGCTTCCACCTTCGTATTGATCGTAGGTTGTGCTCTTCGTATTGGTCAAGTAGGTGATCGATACAAAAAGTGCAGTTGCTGGTTAAGTGAAGTGTGATCGATCTGGGAAGTACCAAAGTCCAACATTATGTGCTTGAACCAAGTGTATACGAACGATGGATGTTTAGTTCTTGAGTTACACTCATTTCATATCGATGCTGATCAATAAGAGATTGGCATGTTTCCCATGGATCTTGATCGTCCAATAGCTTGAGCATACGAACTCCAATTGACCTAAAATTTGGAATGTTGCTTTGCATAGCTTTGTTTGTCAAGTCACGTTGATTATGGCTCGATCTAGACTCAGACCAAGTTTGCCTATATCCATCGTGAACTTGCAGATAACTAATATCCAGAGCGGATTGTCTTCAGTCTCCAGTCAAGTCCTTGGCATCATGGCCTTACCAAAAGGTGGGATAACATTTGCCTCCTAAAGTACATCACATATGAACATGACGTGCTTTGAAGAGTTTCCATATTTATTCTAAAAAGACTCAGACTGATTCACTG
Source organism: Allium cepa (assembly GCA_030765085.1). Classification (NCBI taxonomy): domain Eukaryota; kingdom Viridiplantae; phylum Streptophyta; class Magnoliopsida; order Asparagales; family Amaryllidaceae; genus Allium; species Allium cepa. Next base: position 862,636,187 of record CM060934.1, on the reverse strand, counting down.
AATAGTAGTTGTCCCTTCGTCTAGAGATGTAATTCTCAATAGACATGACTCCTGGTCGATTTCTAGTAGTATAAATGTTGGGTTGTAGACTGTCAATGACCATGCAGTGTTTGTTGTAGTTAAAGGTCAAGTGTTAACAATTCGTTGTTATTGTTTTGGTTATCACCAGGCGAGCATTTAATTCCTATAAACTTCAAAATTCAAATGGTAGTATAGCATGTAGGTGCACGTATGTAATTGGACCTGAATCCCTTTCACCCTTGCACGTTCACGGGTCGTTGTCAATTTTTTTTTATGAAAAAGGATTTTGGTGAAAAAAGCTCTTGCCATCGATTGATGGTTCCTTTTGGATCGAGTTTCGTATCGATCTCTCCTAGATCGATGTGAAATTCGATTTGTAACAACGATCGATGGTTGTATTAATGCCTCTCTTCGTGTCGATCCTCTCCTACATCAATCTAGGGTGCATTAGAGTGGATTCATATCGATGGATATGAGATATAGGGATTCAGATACATTTTGTATTGATGGATATGAATGATCCAAACACAAATACGTGATGCATTTTGTATCAATAGGATTTTAACCGATTCAATCGGAGAGAAAAACCTGGATATGAATCATTTTTTACGTTGGATACAAAGAGAGTATAAATGCTTTTTTTAATTAGCATAACTTTTCATCTTGCTATTTCGTACCGATCAGAGAAAAGGGAAAGAAAAAGAAAAAAAGAAGAACTGTTCTTCGTCTCCAACCATAACCTAATTATCCATTCTGAATCCCCTTATAACTTAGGTAAATCACTGATTGAATCATGCTTAGAATGGTGAGATCGATTTACCTTCCCAGTCGTTCACCATAATCACCATCTCCGGCATCGTTATCGCCGGAGGGTAGCTGAGGTGGTGTGGGAGCGTTGCTAATGGAGATTTGGAGATTTGGAAAAGAAGAAGGGTAGCTAGAGAGGAAAAAAAGGATACGGAGTCATGACTTCGGATCTGACTAGCTCAGGTGGTGATCTTGCATCGATGTGAGGGGATGGACATGGAATCGATCAGGAAGTATGAAGTTTTAGAGATAGCTGATGTGAAGGAATTGCCACTCGATCGCATTTACAATCGATGTGAAAAAGCGTGTCGATGGATGTGGTGGAAAGCAGTTTTTATAATTGAGGAGAAAAGTAAGCATCTGGAAATGATGCAGAAGGAATAGTCAGATGATCGATACAAGATGAAGCAATTTGTAGTAGCTTGCTCCGTCGCCTTTTTCTCGAAGATCTTGAACTGTGAAGAGATGCGCTAACTTACCCGATGTTATTTCAACGATCAGAGAATAGGGAGACCTAAAATCTGCTTGCTTTTTTTCTGAATGAATTGTCCGAAGTAGAGAAGCTATAGGAACGATGAAACCTGTGACTACATAGGATTCTATTTAAAAGAATCCAAATGATTGAGCAGGCGAGATGGCGGAATGAACCAAGAACAACTTTTTTTACTCAGAGAGGTTTGCATCAGTCTTCAGGACGATATAGTCACAGGTTTTCACAACTCAGTGAGTGAAAGATTTGTCCCCGGGTGTATGGCTTCTATCGTAGAACTAATTCGAGAGGGCTTAGTTGTCTAAGGTGGGTAATATTCTCTTTCTTATTTCGCAAGAACCTTGAGACCCAATATATTAATTGGCTAATATAAACATTAGCAACCTCTAGTATATTAATTGGGTCCACACCACATCCGACCCTAGTATCTTAATTACCAGTATAAACATTGGCGACCAACGGGAGGGCAGTTAAGTAGACTGGGCAATAACGGATCGTACGCAGAATTGATTTCAATTCCCCTATCAGACAGTAGGGGAGGCCAGCATAAACATTGGCGACCTCTAGTATATTAATTGGGTCCATACCTCATCCGACCCCAATATCTTAATTACCAGTATAAACATTGGCGACCAACGGGAGGGGCTAGGCGCCTTCTGATTGGTCTATAGAAAAAGCTCATGGATAGATACGAATGCGACGTTTTTTGGACCGGTCAGGTGTTGCCTTAGGGAACAGATCGATATGAAATGCTTGATCGATATAAACTGGTGATCGGTCTGACTGTTTTGATCGATATGAATGTTAGCTTTAGGAAAAGGATCCGAAATGAATTATGATGAATACGAATTTCGTATCTTTTGCACATTTGAACATTAGACTCCGATGAGCATTTCACCTTGCATATTTGGACTTTCCCGTACACCGCATATATGACTATCTTTCAAAGCTCATCGATGGAACTGTGACTTGTTAAAAATTATAAGGTTTAATATGGACATTTCTCCGAAGTCAAAATGGCACGATTGAGATGGTCAGCAATGACGGTCGCTCCGATCGAATCTCGAAGTCTTGCATATTTACCATCTCTTAATCTTGTAGAATTTTAGAGTATTGTGTAGCACTTCACTGTATAACATGATCACTCACTTTTCATTGGGGGGATACAGGTTTTTTACCATCTAATAATGGTTTTTATTGAGTTCAATAGCTATGGATCCTGGAAGCTCAGAACAGCATGAAGCTCAAAGTCCTCCATTCTCCAGAATAGATAGGTCGGACGTCCTGGCTGATATACCGAATCCTGCTCCGAATGAACTGTCGGATGCAATGGTGATAACGAATCCAATAGATTTTGTCCAATCCAAGATTACAGAAGAAGTGCTAGGTAGAATTTACCTCAGGCATGGGTTGTCTTTTGAAGAAGTCTAACTGCTAGGTCTAGAAGATAGAGTACACTATCCTCCGAAGGGGTTCACTGCATGCAACAAATTTATGTGTTGGGCTGGAACAATGCCCTCATTCAACTAATTCACTTAGGATATGCTGCTTTATCTGAAGATCGTGCCTACTCAGCTTCATCTGAGTGGATATGCGCTACTAAACAACATGTACATAATATTTATGAAACATCTCCTTCATCCCCCGATTATCGACGAAATCAGATATTCATTCAATGGGATGAGTCGGGCAGATAATCCATCATTCACCTTCCTGGAGACTGTTAGTAACTGCTAAGTGGTGGCAGGCACATGGAGCAAGTTGAGCTACTTCAAAATGGAGTGGTTAAATGTGAGATGCTCTCCAAGATTTGCCAAGCGGTGGTTGGCCAGACGTAAGTGTTGTTACTTGCTTTGTTTTTTAACCATAACTGTACAATATAGATCGATGCTGAATACACTGCTGTGTTTCTTTTACAGCTTTTATTCCACGGCCCGAAGGAGCGCAGTATAAAGTGGTAGTGAGGACACTCAAGGTGGTGCCTGTTGAGTTAAGAAAAACTGATGAAGTTCTCACCGATGACAGTTTGATCACCGCCGAGCTTTTAGAGAAAGGACAGAGCATCGGGGTCATGGGGATTCCAAGAGTGGCCCCAGCAAAACAAGGCATAAGACGGGCTCCTATCGTGCCCCCAGTCGAGGGATCTTGGGCCGTGCCCAGCATAAAAATCATCTAACCCCATGATGTTGAGGGTACATAAGATGGTCAAACCCCACGGTCGTGCCTCCGTAGTTCCCTCGGCCATCCAAATTAAAGAGAAAAGCAAAGCTTCTGTCTATAAAATCAACAGGTGAAAGACTACTGAAGCAACTCAATTTGTGACTACCGCCATAGGTCCGGAGACCTCTTTCCATTAGATAGAAAGCTTGCTAAAGGGGCTATCGGATATTTCCATTCCTAAGGACATACCATCATCCCCTGATCTTGGGTTAGAGAGGCTTACTCCCTTTCAAGAACTGGCATAGGCCCAACTTCAATAGATATAGAGGAGTCCAATCCAATAAGCAAAGCTGCTACAATCCGTCACTTGGGGGGTTACACATGCATATATGCACGTCATGGCATCACACGACATTCCATCATGTGCTTCTGAATATCTAGGGTGATCGATTTCCTTCTTCTTTCTTTTGTAGATATAATGGTGAAACAAGGTTCTATGCTAGATAAACTCGCTCTTCGCGCCAGTCATGTGGATAGCATTCTGAATCACATCACCATGAGAGTGAGAGAGCTTATGGCCATGGCTACCATTCTATATGAGAATATGAGTGCTATGATAGGGAAAAAAGAAAAATCACACCAAAGAAAGTGCAGCTTTAGGTCATGATCTCCGCCGTCGAAAGCGCCTTCTAAAACTTCTGGCCCCAGCAGGCCCTTTTTTGAACCTTTGCACCAAACAGCGCCATCTCACACTCTAAAAACTAGTAAGCAGCGCCGTAGAAGTGATACAGCCGCACCCGCCGTCGTAGAACAAACCGCTATAGATCCAACGGGGAAGGAGCCGTCCGCATTGCTAAACTGAAGAAGGATTTTTCAAACATATGCTTTAATGGTTTCCATTTTCTCCCTACTAGAAAAAAAATCTCAAACGACATAGAAAAAATGGTGTAAGACTACGTGCATGATGCATACAACCAATATCGTGAGTGGGTCAAGATGGAAGAGCATGTCTCGGTTGTGTCCTTCGAAGGAGCCAATGAAATTGAGAAATTAGAGGGTGATCTTTCTCATAAAGACAGGATAATATAGGTGCTCTCCAATGAACTCGTGTCCTCAAGAAAAGTTAAGATGGAGACCGGCCAGAGAGGCAAGGAAGCTAGGAAATCCATGGAGAAATGAAGAAAACTCATATGGACATGGTGCAAGAGATAGGGCATCGCAACACCATGATTGTACAACAAAGGGATGTCATGCTAAAAGAAGTTGTTGAATCAAAGGCAAAGCTAACTGAGGCCACCAGAGAAAAAGTTAAAGCTAATAAGGTTGCCCAGGAACATGCGAGGAGGTAGTGAAGCTTAAAGAAGAGAGGGACACCGCAAATCAAAAGGCCGTAGAAGCCGACACTTGGGTCGAAAGGGAAGTAAAAGCCACCGAGGCCAAGATGGAAGGTGAATTCGAGGACCTCCTGGTCACCTACAATGAAAATGTCCTAAGGAATCGCAAATTGAACTGGCTTGGTGAGGACTATCCCTTCCAATTGTATAAGGCCTAGAACCGCCTGGTTGAAGATGAAAAGGGGTTCCGCAAAGTTGTAAATATTGATGAATTTAAACTAGAAGCTCAAGTATTTATTGGAGACGAGCCCAAAGTCCTTCATGACACAACTATCTCGCTCTAGAGAGAAGCTCTAGCTATTAAATACCCAGAGGATGGAGAAGGATCTGCGGTTGAACACCTTGACGCTGCTTCTAAGGTGCCCCAGCTTCTCAAACTGGACCCACAACTTCTCCCGACCCCCCAGTCGTCCCAGGGTATGATCCCAACAGGCCACATTTTGCTCCAGTCATCGAGCACAGCTCAGAAGGCATGCCAGCTCAGCCTGAGAGCCAGTCTAGGGAAGGTACCACATACACTTCTCCTATTTTTCAAAATTCAAGAATGTTATCAGAGGATGTTACTAATATCTTCTCTTATCTTCATTCAACCTTAGATTCCGTATCGGCCAACCCTCTTGTAACTCAAGAAATTCACTGCAAGCAGGAAGCGTTAACAACAAGGTTCACAATTGTGTTGATTACTTCGACTGGGGAGATGCATGATAACGGCTTTATGTCTGATGACCAACTGATTGAAGCGCTTCTCAGCCGCCAAAGCGATCCGAGAATAGAGATACCCATTAATGTGGATGAAGACTTTATTATTACAGGATCCTCGAGTCCGACTGGCAGTATCCCAATAAGCGAGCGCGTGGACCAAGAGGAACAAAATTAGGAAATTAAGGTTGAGATGGAGCAGGATCTTAGAGCTGGTGGAGGTATGGAAGGTCCTGACCCGACCCTATTCTCGTGATTTCTCCAGGTGGCACCATGACTGAGACAAGTGCGCCTTATTCTTCTGGTATCGAAAGTGCCACTATTCCACCAGCTTTACACACAGGAGATACTTCAATCCCCGCGGGGAGACTGCATCGATTCCCCTGGCTGAAGACAAGCTAACTGAAGCGAGCCAAGGGGGAAAGGGTTCCAAAAGAGGTTCGGACGGTAGTTTGAGCGGGTCTACGCTAAAGAAAACTATAAAGGAAAAGAAACCGAAGGCGTAGATTTTCATTTGGACTTCCTCTTTTGTAGATGGTTAGAATAAGCTTCTGTTCTTTTGCTTTTTATAGGTGATGTACAGATGCGGGCTTGGCCCCTTGCTTATACGAATTCTTTGGACAGATTTTATATTTCTTTTCTGAAGAATAGTATGAATAAAATTCCTTTTTTTGGCACAACTCTACGTTTGTTTGTTTAAGAACTTAAGCATTTACATTTTCATTCAATGTAATCATGAAGCTTTAGTCTCTGAGTCGAACTTGAGTTCAGTCTTTAAGTCTTGAGGTCATGACCTCAGGTCAGAATCAAATGTAGAGTTGAGTCCCAATGTTGCGCTATCTCGGGCAGCGGTTGGTACTTAAGTCATTCCCTTGGTTCTAGGGATAGTTAAGTAGTTAATTAGTGGTCATCGTCCACCGTCACTAACTTTGATTTAACTTAGTCGTAACCAAGTTAATGTAACACGAGTTTGAGCGGCTAGATCACACTCGATCATTTGCTAGCATTTTCATCCACACTCTGGAGATTAGATTTGTATGCTGGCGATCGATCATACCTGATTATTGTTTAGGATTGCATCCACACTCTGGGACATAAGTTTTTTTGTAGGTAGTCGGTCACACCCGTTTAATGTTTATACTCCACTTCACACTCTAGGAATCTAGAGTCAGTTGACAGATGGTCGATCACATCTGTTTAAGGAATAGGATCTTATTCATGCTTTTGGAATAAGGAGTTGGTTCAGGTCATGGATGGCCAGATCGCATCCTCCTTAATCCAGTAAGCGAAGACGTAGATGGACTGATCCATCCTCTTTGACCTTGCAAAGAAACAAGGTCATGGATGGGCGGATCCATCCTACTCGAGCCAAGTAAGGAGGTGAGATCGTGGATGGATGGGTCCATCCTCCTCGAGCTGGACGGTCGATTCATGTCCTGATTTTGGAGTTTTCACTTTAGCTTGCACTCTAGGAGCTGAAGTTTGTTAGAGAATTTTCGTATTTCAACTCTCTTTTAATTGATTGTCATTTGCCCTCGAGCTCAGGATTTCATTTAGTGAGTGACCGGTTGGATCATGATCACTCTCTATTTGAATAAGTCCCACCGTAAGATGGAATTCAGCTCTTCGTACATCATGGCGGTTACATGATGCATTTAGGAATCACTAATCTGGCTTGATGAGTTTGCACTTTATTATTGAAATAGGAAATCATGGCAAAGTCGACTGTCTTAATACAAGTATAAATTCTCGAATTGCATAAACAAACTTCAAAAGGAAAGCAGACTAAATGAATGAAAGCCGGTTATATATAATAGCGACGGAGACTCTCGCTATTCCATGCCCTCGGTAGAGTGAGACCACCAACGATCGATAGCTTGAATATGCCATCTCCAAGCCTTTGTTCGATGACATACGGTCCTTCCATGTTGGTTTCATGTGGCAAGGGATTGGATAGATTCGCTTAAGCACGAGATTACCAATTTCAAAGGTTCTAGGTCGGACCTTAGCATTGTATAGTCAGGTGATTCAATTGCGATGTGTAGCTGCCCTCATATCAGCATCCTCGCACTTCTCGTCCAATAAATCCACATATTCTACAAGTAGGATAGCATTCATCTTCAGATCATAATGAGTCACACAGTGATATGGTACCTCTAACTCAACTGGAATAACAGCTTTAGAGCCATAAGAAAGTGCGAATGGAGTACGGCTGGTTGCGAACTTGTGGGTAGTTCGATATGCCCATAAGGCCACGGGGAGCTCGTCTACCCACTTACCTCCAACCTTCTCTAATAATTTCTTTAAAATGGACTTGATAACTTTGTTGACATCTTTGACTTGTCCATTCGCTTGAGGGTGATCTACTGCCAAGAAATTTTCTCGATGCGATACCGTCGGCGGAAATTCTTAAACTCAACACTATCGAATTAGGCCCCATTGTCACTTATAATCATCTGTGAGAGGCCAAAGAAATAGATGATGTTGCGCACAACAAATTTGATTACTTTCTTTATTAAGATAGTTGCAAGGGCTCAACTTCCGCCCATTTTGTAAAGTTGTCAACTCTAACGATGTCATAACTCGCACCACCTTTGGCTAGAGGAAAGACCCTATTATATTAATACCCCATGTGGTAAATGGCCATGGACCAACCATTTGAGTAATCTTGGTTGGTGAGGCTCACGGAATTCTGGCATGTTTCTGGCACCTATCACATCTCTTGGCATAATCTGATGCGTCTTGGTGTATGATTGGCCGGTAATACCCATATTTGAGTATCTTCTTTGCAAGGGCTTGCCCCTAGTGTGATGCCTCATTCTCCTTCATGCATTTCATGCAACACTTGCTTGATTTCATCATAGGCGATACACAAGAGTGAAGGAACAGGAAATACCCTTCTGTACAGGACTCCATCTTGGATGACAAACCGTGAAGCCTTTCGAAAAACCTGTCTTTTCTCACTCCTATGCTCGAGTGATGTTCCATGCTTAAGATAGTTTCTGATTGGAGTCATCCACAACTCCCTCTCGGATGTTGCCTCATGAGCCCAGTCTGTCTCCATCTGATCGGTACTTGGAGTAGTAAGCGTCTCCACGAGGATAAGTCTCATCTGTTGTGCTTCGCCGGTGCTGACTAGTTTTGTTAAAGAATTGGCCTTCTGATTTTCTCTCGAGGTATATAGTGGATAAAATAACAGTCAAACTGATTTAACACTTCCTGGACCCACATAAGGTAGGAGGCTAATCTTCGGTCTCTGGCTTGATTCTCTCCTCGAACATGGGACACCGCCAGTTGTCCACAGCAGTAACTCCAAAATATTTGGCAAGCCTCATCCCAGCAAGCAAGTTTTTATACTTAGCTTCATTGTTAGTTGCATGGAAGTCAAACTTCAAAGCATAGCATACAGATCGCCCTTCTGGGGTTTCGAACATCACTTCAGCACCTGAGCACCAGTCGTTTGATGCACCATCGGTGTATAGCTTCCATATATAGTTGAGAGTTTCACTAGTTTCGGGCAAGTCCTACGGTATAGTGAATTCAGCTATGAAGTCCGCCAAAACTTACCCTTGAGTAGCTCATCTTAGGGTATAAGTGATATTAAATCGATTCAGCTCGATGTTCCACTTGAGCAACCTACCAAATGCCTCATGTCATGTCAGGATCTTTCGTAACGGCTAATCGGTGTAAACAGTGATCGGATGAGCCTGAAAATATGGACGGAGCTTTCTCGAGGCTACGACAAGACAATAAGATAGCTTCTCAATATTTGGGTAGTTTCTTTCTACCTCTGTCAATCTTTTGCTGATATAATAGACCAGTCGTTGGATCCGATCCTATTCTCGAACTAATACAACACTAATTGCATTTGTCGATACCACCAAATAGGCATACAACCTATCATGGTCAACCAGCTTCGACAAGATGGGAGGTGTTGCCAGATGTTGCACTAGTGTATAGAATGCATCCTCGCACTCCTCTGTCAACTTGAAATTCCGTTTCCCTTTTAATTAGATCAAAGAAGGGAATGCACTTCTCTTTGGCTCTAGAAATGAATCTGCTTAAGGCTGCCACCTTCCCATTAAGACTTGCACCTGCTTGATGGTTTTGGGAGTTTCATGATTCTGAATCGCCAAAATCTTTTTGGGATTAGCTTCAATTCCTCTGGCATTGAAAATAAACCCAAGAAACTTTCGAGATGCAACTCTAAAATGACATTTCAATGGATTGAGCTTCATTTTGTACTATCAGAGTATGATGAACATCGTTCCAAATCACCGATGTGGTTGTTGGATAGCCGCGACTTCACAAGCATATCATCCACGTACACCTCCGTAGTCTTCCCAATCTATTTTGCAAACATTCAGTTTACGAGCCCCTGATAAGGTGATCCAGCATTTTTGAGTTCAAATTGCATCACCTTGTAGCAATAAAATCCCAAATCAATGATAAAGTTAGTATGCTCCTAGTCAGGAAGGTGCATCGATATTTGATTGTAGCTAGAGTATGTGTCCATGAAAGATAAGAGCTCATGTCCGGCTGTTGAATCCACCAATTATTAAATCTGGGAAGTGGGAAACTGTCTTTGGGGCAGGATTTTTTCAGATCTGAGTAGTCCACACATCTCCACCATTTTCCATTTAATATTCTGACAAACACTGGATTCAATACCTATTTTGGGTATAAAGCATCACGAATAAACCATTAGCCTTGAGTTTATCCACTTCTTCCTTCAAGGCCGCAGATCTTTCTGGGTCCATACCGTGCCTTTTCTGTGTCACAAGGACGTGCCACGTATCGATATTTAACGTATGACCCGCAATGTTCGACGAGATCCCACCATGTTTGAATGAGTCCAGGAAAATACATCAAGGTTTGCCCTAAGAAAGTCAACCAGTTCCTATCTCATTTGGGGGCCGAGCAGAGATCCGACCATTACCATTCTGGAATCATCATCATCGACAATCGAAACATCAATCATCAACTTCTCCAGGAAAGCTTTCTTTGACTTTTCCTTCATCATCGTTATCTCTAGGATCAAGATCCTTAGGAAACTGGTAGTGGCGCCCGGGCCTGCGCCCAAACGTTAACTGTCAACCCTCCGAAAAAAAGATGCAGAGAGATTCCTCTACATCCTTACCTTTCTCTTTTCACTACACATCCCACAGCTCTACAACATAACAGGCACGTCCAGCTGACTGTTCACCATCTATAGCCCCAACCCCATTGTTAGTATCGAACTTCAGGGTCAAACACCATGGGGCAATAGCTGCTCTAAACTCCGTAAGGGCCAGTCGGTCCAGAAAAGCATTATATGGGGAATGTATATCCAACCCTATAAACTGAATAACCCAAACTCTTCGATGATCACCAACGTCGAGCTCAACAAGTAAATCCACCATTTCGACTGGTATAGTTTCACTTCCATTGAAACCATGTATACGAGACTGACACGTTTTCAGATCTTTCTCTTCCATCAGCGTTTGAATGTAAGCACTATTAAAGAGTATATTTACAGAACTTCCACTGACCAAGATCCTCTTCATCCAAGCAAGACCTATCTAGGCAAAAATGACCAAAGAATCAATCGTGGAGGCCTCAACTCCCGGCATCATGGTTTTTAAAAAGAATGTCATCTGTCATTGTCCTCTATTTCTTTACCGGGGCCCCTTCATCAGTATTGCTACAACACTCAAAGTTCACATACCTAATCGAACTAGCATATGACTCCATTTCCTTCTAACTTTAATCAGCTGGATGAGGACCACCACTCAAAGTATTAATTACCAACCTCCTGCCAGTACGTGCGGGTTCCTCAAGCCTAGCCTGGCCTTGATCTCGATTGGGGTTAGATGGGCCCGCACCACTATCTTGCGGCACTTGGACAAACTACTATGACTTTCTTTCTGTGATCAACCTTTCAAGATATCTTGCAAATGACAGCATTTATTGGTGTTATGGTCGTAACAACCATGGAATATACAAAACTTGTCGGTCTAAATCTGCTTTTCCGATGACGGTTTCGTAGCTGGCTTCTTATACAGCCCTATATTACTGGTCTGAAGATAAATATTTCTTAGCAATGTGTTCAAGGGAGTATATCGATCATACATAGGAGCTCTGGGTCTACCACGATGAAGGTCTCTCTTCTTTCCTTGACCTCCATCACCCTTCTATTAACTTTGTTTATTCCCAATATTTAACTGCACTTTAGCAGAGTTCTCCTTGGTCTGCTTCACTACAACATTACTCTGGAAGCCTTCACCATTGGGCCCCACAACATCCTGCTTCCTAGACCGTCTAGCATCTTATCTCCTTAAAAACGGGGATGCCTTTGCATAGAAAACAAAGTGTGGGATTTCCCAGCCGACCAATCACCAAACTCGAAATCAAGATCGATCCCTTCAGTCAATGCCATCAGAATATAGTTGTCGTTGGGATTGCTGACTTCGACACAAGCAGCGTGGAACCTTGTTAGATTAATGCCTAAGAGTCTCCCTTGGAGCATGAGTAACATTGTACAAGGTATTAACATCCTTCGATCTTGCAGCATGCATACAAAACTGCTCAATAAACACTTAGTGGCTAACTGGTTGAAACATGAAATAGATCTTGGTGGTAGACGGGTGCCACGTAGTCGCAACGTCCCCCAAGGAGATAGAGAAGCTTCTATACTTAACCGCATCGTCAGATCGAGCAGCATTAATGAGCAATTCATATTTTAGAATATATTGGTTGGGATCCGAATTTCGTTTATACACTGGCAAGTTTGGCATCCTGAATCGACAGGGTGGCTCTGCATGTAAAATGTCATCGGTGAACGGGGTGTGACTTATAGAAATTCCTCAATCATAATTTGTGAGGCCTTGACTTTATCTAATAATCTGGCATATCATATTTGGAATATCAAGCATCTAGAGAATCAGGGCCAAGGCATGGTTGGATTCCATGTCACAAGAATGGTCCTGTCGCCGTCTACGGTCCATTCCATGCTTCCTTGGCTCTCGAGCTTAATGGAAGTGAGAATCATGGGCATAACTGCAGTGACAAGGGGCTAGATTTGGTTAGTTCTGGATCCCAGTTGCCATGTCTATAGAAGCAACTATGTTGTCATAAGTGGTGTTGTAAGGAAACGTCCCCCATTGGGAGGAGGGTGCAACTTCATGCCCTGTAGAAGGACTACCTCGGCCTGCCAATATTTGTAGCATTCGGATGCGCAGAAGCTTCTGCGTAATTCTCATCTAATCGGTGGCGTGTAGATTTATGATAGAAGTCAGATGACGTCGAGCTTTCAGACAAGGAATAAGAGGTATGCTACCTTCTAAATTTCCCTCAACTTTCTTCATTCAGTTGGTTCATAAGTTTCGTGTTGGCATGGATCTGTTGAGTGAGCTCTTGACAGCTCTAAGTGAGCTCGTGCATGAGGGTCTGGAATTCCTCTCTTGCTACTGGACTGGATGGATCTGGAGCTCCAACTGGTGTTTGGCTTGTAGTAGACAGCTGCGTGGGATTTCGCATGTCCCTTCCTTCAGGATCAACGCATTGGAAGCGGTTCTGGTAGTACGCACCATGTTGAATGTAGTTCTTCTTAGATCTGGAACTATCTGAATTGAATAGAAGGAACCACTGAAAGATAATCTGGACCTCTTTTGGGGATTTATGTAATCCAGTAGCATCAAAGGGATCCAAATAGAGTTAAGAATCTTCTGCTTTCCGTGAAAGCACTAAAGTTTTTGTACCAAACATGGTCACAACACTCATCGGGTGTAATTGAAGAGATTAGAATAAAGAAGTGAAATGAAAAATGAGGCCAATCTAACAATGTAACAACCCAAAATTTGAGCTATAATAATTAATTAACAAATTAATTAAATAATAAAATAAGTTTGTGAAGTTATAAGAATCGAGCTATGGGAGTTGCACCATTGGGTCCATGGCAATTTTTCGATCAATTTCTATATATAACTTGTCGAATCCGAGCTAGTATGGAGAACTTATGAGAGAAACAAGAAATCAAAATTTAATAAACCAAAAAAAGAAAAAAAAATATAAGGGTCAGGTCGACCCTCAGAGCTTATAGGTCGCCCCGCTATATTTCCTAAACGTGAAAACATCAAGGTACAAGCCGATGACATTAAAACTTGATTTTCGTGAGATCCTTTGCATTCATGCTGGCATCTGAGGGTCCTCAGTGAGCCTATGATGTGGTTGCACTAGATTTAATCTTTGAGATCCCTAAGTCATACTATAAATGAGACCCTAGACCTAGCTATTTTTCTCATTTATATTTTCTCCCAATTGGATTCATTGCCTAAGGCTGAGCCCTAAATAGAAATTTTTCCTAGGGAGAAGTCTTTTTAATAAAAATATTCTATGCCCTAGAAGTGGATCCAGGAAGGCCAAGGATTAGAGCTAAGGACCAAAAATGAGTGTTTTGTAATTATTTTAGATTTGTAAGCAATTTAAAATAATAGGGTTCTCAATAGTTTTAGTTTTCCTACAATTTTAAGACAGTTTTTATATAAGTCTATTTACAGTCAGTTTGTAATAAAATTTCAGAAGTTCTTTTCAGTCTATTTTATTCAGCTATTTTATTCAACTATTTTATTCAATTATTTATATCTATTTACATCAGTTTTAAGTTGGAATTTAGCCTGTAAATTTTAGTTTCTTCTTATAGAGATTTAATCTATTTGACGTGAATAAGATAATAAAAAGAGAAGAATTCGCTAACATGGATTAAAATAGAAAAAAAATTAAATTTACGGAAATCGGATGTAAAAATAAGAAGAACTGAAATAAAAATAGAAATGGACTGAAATAGGCAAATTTAAGATATCCGCAAGCATGATTATAACTAGTGGTTATAACTAAAATGAGAAAATATAAGATGATTATTTTAAAACTTAGATTAAGTTAATAAGCAGATTATAACACATACGTTTAAATTAGGAAAGAAAGAAATAACAGAATAGGCTTATTTTAAAACTTAAATCTTGGATTATGTTAATAAGCAAATATAGAAGCAGTGGTCCATACCGGCAGCACTCCCTTTCGGATCTAGGACTGATGGTCTCGTAATAATAGGTGAGACTGCGACATGCTTATGTTGATTAGGGTAAATAAGTGACCAATAGATAGAGGCTCAAATCTGAAGATTTGGGCAAGGGGGGCAAAATTAGAAGATTGTTTGTTTGGACAAATACCGACAGCATTCCATTTTAGGTCTAGGACTGATGGTTGCGCAACGGTTAGGTGAGGTTGGGAAGCATTCCCTTTTAGGTCTAGGACTGATGGTCTCACAACAGTTAGGTGAGGCTGGGCATGCTTATGCTGATTATGGTAAAAAAGGGTCAAATAGGGGGCGACAGTTAGTGTGTAATGGCGATGATCTAGCGTGCGGCGTTGATTAGGGTAAATAATTCGCTACTACTTCCTAAGCGCTAAAGAGGTGTCCTTTTTATTGAGACCAACAGGATTGAATCAGCTCACAGTGGCACGCCAGAGATAGAGTAGACCAATCAAAGGGTAGAATTATGATTTTAGCCTAATCAAAGCAAACAATCAAACGGTACTCTATGTGAGTTTTATCTTTCCTTTATTTCCTTTTAAACTAGAACCGTTGCTTAGTCTATTATCTTTGTCTTGCTTGGAAATGCTAGTAGTTACTTTCACTCACCAGACAACCTACTCCTCTATTTCCCCTTTCCCCCATAGGCCAACAGAGTCGAGGACAGTAGATTTTGATTGCTTAGAGATTCATTTTAAGTGATAATTTTGAGATGATGTTTAATTTTAAGTGATAATTATTATTTCAATGTTTCCATTGTTTTTACTTATTTGTCATGTGAATCTTAGTCTTTGTGAAGCTTCAGCTATACCTATAAATATTTGAGCCTAAAGTTGTAGGATTCCTAAAAACTTGTTTTAAAAGTAAAGTATTTTCGACCTTCAAGGTCCAACATAAAAGAGTTTTTAAAATAAAAAATCCCCTCAAGGTCTAGTTCACCTTCTTTCAATTCTTTTGAGCCTAAATTTTCTTTTCTTTGCATTTAATGTCAGACCCCACCCCCCGCCCCCTCCCTTAAATCTTCCGGAGGGTGTCCGAGTCCCTGGTTGGTTGCATAGGTACCTCCAAGCTACGAAACCAGAGGTTCAAGGGCAAGCGCCCGATGCAGCACGGCGATTGGAGGTCCCGTCAATCCACCTGCAACAGCCAATTTTTCTAAGCTATGCAAGGACTTCGCTAATCTAGGAGGCGAGACATTTTTCGGCATGGAGGATTTCATGGAGGCAGGAACTTGGTTGAGGAATACGGAGTAGATATTTGGGGTATTAGGATTGGAGGATCGATAGAGAGTTCAGCTTGCATCTTGGTAACTGAAGGGAGAGGCTTCCTATTAGTGGAAAATTATAGAGATGGAAGGTAGAGACATAGATTGGTTTGGACTTCGGGAAAGGTTTGAGAGAAAGTTCTTATCGCAAGTAGAGGACAGCATGTAGTTGGAGAAGTTCATTAGTCTAAAGCAAGGGAGTCTTTCGATGAAGGAGTATATAAATCAGTTTAATAAGTTATCAAGGTTCAGGATGGAGCTTGTTAATACACCGCATAAGAAGGCCATCAAATTTGCTATGGGTTTGAACCAGCCCATCCAAGGGTTGGCATTGACACATGTACCTACGGGAGCGACGTATGAGTCACTTGTGGAAATGGCTCTCATGACAGATGCTGCTAAGGAAAAAGAGCAAAACGGATAAGGACAAGAACAAAGGAGGAGGATATCAAAAGGAGCAGATCAAGAAAGGAGATAAATGCCATACTTGTGGATTGGTTGGGAATTTCACAAAGGACTTTAAGAAGGACACGATGAAGGGGAGGTGTTACAACTCTAGGTAGCCTGGACACCTTAGTAGAGCTTGTCCTCAAAGGACGGGGCAAAGAGCAGGCGCATCTTGGTGCAAGTATAGGCTTTGGATGCAGCACCTTCTAGTGCTGGACCAGATCGAGGTAGGAATGTCTTTGTAGAAGGTTTGATCTCTATTTTGGATTTTCCCATTCGAACTTTTTTCGACTCCGGAGCATCACATTCTTTCATTTGTAGTTCCTTGGTTGATTGTTTGCACTTATATATTTCTCAAGTTGTCGACCCTATAGTTGTTTCAAACCCCATTGGAGGATCGTCACATTTATCCATGATTTGTAGGGGTTTGAAAATTTTTATACTAGGCGTAGAGTTTGATTGTGACACTTACGTACTGGGATTTTCTAGATACGTGATGATTTTGGGGATGGACTGGTTATCCACTTATGGTGCGATATTGGACTGTGAGAGGAGAGTCATTAGACTAGAGACATGTAGCAGACGGACTCTCGAGGTTTCTTGCGACCCAAAAGGTCAGTCATGTTAAGCTCCTTTATTCCCTTGATTCATCGCTAGGAGAGTTAGATTTAGTTCCAGTTGTTAGAGATTTTCAAGAAATTTTTGAGGAGGTTCGGGGACTACCCCCTACGAGAGAGATCGACTTTAGGATCTATCTAAATGACATTGTTAAGCCAGTGGCATTGCCAGTGAGACATATTGCTCCTAGGGAGAGGAAGGAGTTAAGTAAGCAAATTGGTGAACTATTGGAGAAAGGCTTCATTAGATGGAGCATATCTGAGTGGGAAGCACCAATCATCTTCGCTACAAAGGCCGATGGCTCCCTTTGGCTTTGCGTAGACTATAGAGAGTTGAATATGCTCACGAAGAAGAATCGTAGCCCACTTCCTAGGATAGACAATCTTTTCGATCAGTTGGTTGGCTCTTCAGTATTTTCTCAGTTTGACTTAACCACTGGATTTCATTAGCTTAGGGTCACTGATGATAGCATCGGTAAGGCAGCATTTAGGACACCCGATGAATTCTTTGAGTGGTTGGTTATGCCATTTGGGCTGACCAATGCCCCAGTCTATTTTGTAGATTTGATGGGCCTGTTTTCGAGACGTCCAAAAAAAAATCGTTGTATGTTTGTGGATGACATTTTGGTGTTTTCCAAGAATATAGAAGAGCATGTTGTTCATCTTGAGGAAGTTCTTCATACACTTCTTGTTCATCAGTTGAAAGCAAAGTTTTCGAAGTGTTACTTTTGACGCGAGAAGGTACATTTCTTGGGGCATGTAGTCTCAAGAGAGGGTTTAGCTGTGGATACCGCTAAGATAGTAGCAGTATAGGATTAGAAGGCCCCAAAGAACGCTACTGAAGTTAGAAGCTTCCTAGGTTTGGCTAGTTATTATGGGAAGTTTATCAGAGATTTTGCTAGGATTTCAGCATTTAAGGTTAAGCCTACCCTCATAGATCAGATTGGCTCAAGGAAACAAGAGGATTCAGAGCTTGTGGATATTCTGGATAGGATTAGCAGAGGAGAGGTCTCTAGACATCTCCAACGCTATTCCATCGATAGTAAAGGGTGGTTAAGGGGAGATTAAAGACTTTGTGTCCCCCATACTGGTGATTTGATGAGAGCAATTCTAGAAGAAGCACACCATTCTCAGATGACTATTCATCCGGACGGTGATAAGATGTATAAGGACATGAAGAGAGTGTTTTATTGGAGTGGCATGAAGAAGGATGTAGCAAAGATTATGGCAAGTGTCTTGTGTGCCAAATAGTTAAGGTAGAGCAGCAGAGGCCTAGCGGATTGCTTCAATCAATGGATGTACCCGAATGGAAGTTAGATAGTGTCGATGGACTTCATAGATAGTTTATCCCGATCTAGAAAGGGGGATACGAGTATTTGGGTGATTATAGATCGTTTAGCTAAGAGCGTCCACTTCATTCCAGTCAAGAGTAAGAGGACATCATCTTATTTGGCATCCATATACGTTCGTGAGACAGTCCGACTTTATAAAGTTCCCTCTAGCATAGTGAGCAACAGAGACCCTATCTTTACTATCGAATTTCGGAGGAGCTTGCACGAGGCTTTAGGGACACAGCTTAGATTGAGTACGGCTTATCACCCTCAAACGGATGGAAAATGGAGAGAGTTAATATAGTTCTGAGGACTTGTTAAGGATGTGCATTCTTGATTTTGGAAGAACTTGGGAGGAGCACCTTCCTTTTGCGGAATTTGCATATAACAATAGTTTTCAAGCTAGCATTGGGACGACACCTTTTGAAGCTCTTTATGGAAGACCTTGCAAGTCTCCTTCATGTTAGTTGGAGTCTATAGAAGGATTGCTATTTGGTCTCGACATAGTTAGAGAGACTTTGAAAAAGATTGATTTGATTAGAAGGAGAATGCAGACGGCCCAAGATAGACAGAAATCCTATGCAAATGAGCGGTGAACGGATATTGAGTTCGAGGTAGGAGATTTGCTTTTCATTAAGGTGTCTTTTCTAAGAAAGGCATGAGGTATGGATCAAGTAGGAAACTTGCACCTAGATTCATAGGTCTGTTCTCCATTGTGGAAAGGGTAGGGAAGATGGCGTATCAGATAAAGATACCGGAGAAGCTCGTGGGGGTTCATGATATAGAGAAAAGGAGGCTCAAATGAGTACATGCTAAAGAATCATTGATACTCGGAGTGTTTTCTTGTATATTCGAAGCAAGGGAATTGTAATTGGGGACACCCATGGATCAGTTGAGTGCTTTAGGATGCGTGATATTAGAGTACATAGAAAACTGGGATTTCCATTAGTCCCCGACATGGGAGCCATATGAGTATCATATATTCATGGTATGAGGATGAGTGTTGAGTAGTGCTTGATGGATGCTACGGTTTCTATGGTTGCTTTAGTTGCTTTGTAGGCTATCACTTGGAGATATCATTAGGAGTAGGTATTGGAGATGGGAATACCCTGAAATCTGATATCCTTATTTTGGGTAGTATACCTTTACGAAGTTGTAAGTAGCATATTATATCATTATGTGCTAACTCTTTAGTTATAGGGACAGGTCAGCTATGATTCCTTTACTTCTGTTTCTTACTATATTTACCTGTATAGTATTTTAAGAATCATTTACAGCTCATACTAGGCTGTTGTCTGACCCAATATTTTATACTTTGCTTCTTATTATCTCAGATACTCTTAAATGAGTAGACTAGATAGGAGGTCTAAGTGACGCAGTAGCTATTCAAAGGACGAGCTGGATGAAGCTATCTCGTATTACATACTTATATGGATTTCTACGAGTATTCCGCTGTGCAACACTATGGAGCTTTAGTAGTGATAGCTTATTTCTTGTATTTAACACTATTGTTAAGTTTCTCTCGATTACATAAACTCCATGACTATTGATGTATAAGTTAGTGGATCTTATACTCTGATGATTAGTTCACATTGTTATTACTGTCTCTTTTGTTATATCTGTGATATTTATATTTTATCTATGCACTGTGAAATATAAACAGGTTATATGCTATTTTTATTATTATTCATCTTGATGATTATCCTATATCGGTCGAGCACGGCTACAGCGCACTATTTGTATACAATTGGTGTCGATGGTGTAAGGCGGTCTTCAAATTTGGTATCATAGCTTAGGTTACATGATTAACCTGAGTTGGTACAATGATCCAATAGAGATAAGAAAGAAGTTGTATCCTTAGACTAGATCAAAATATGTGTGTGTGTGTGTATGAAAGAGTGTGTACTTGTTATATATTTTGGTTTTCAAAGCTATATAATAGTATATTATATTGTATAAGCTATGTGCCCATGAGCTCTACAGACATAGTTTTATTTATGAGAGACTGATCATTCTTGTTATAGATAAGAATGAGTCGGCATACAAGAAATACTATGAGGAATTGTTCATTGGGAGTTGAGGAAGGAGCAGGGTTAGGAGCTGCTATACCTGACTCTCAGACTATGTTTAATGCTATGATGATGAGTATGATAAGGAATATTCAAGTTGTTGCTCCTGGTGTAGTTGTTGGTGGAGATATTCATGTCTAAGCGCATAGGGCTTATTTTGCTAAGTTGAGCAAAGACTATTTTACTCTAGGAGGAAACCATTCTATGGAACGGAATTAGCTATAGAAGTGCAAGATTGGATTTATACTTGTGAGAGCATCTTTAGAGATATGGAAGTGGATGACGCTAAGACGAGGAAGATGGCATCTAGACGGCTTTAGGGATGGGCTATGAATTGGTAGAACGCCTTTATTATTTCTACACCTAAAGATCAATTCAGTTTGGACCATTAAGGCAAGGTTAAAAGAGAAGTTCATTTCGGCTAGTCAGAAGTCAGTGTTGTTTTAGGAAGTTTGCTGGTCCCAATCAAGGAGAGATGTCAGTTTCTGAGTATGTTGTAGAGTTTAATGCTTTATCGAAGTATGGGAATTCATTCATTGACACTCCATTAAGAGAGAACAAGAATCATCATTGGTCTAGATGACTATCTTGGAGAGAAGCTGGTAGACCACATTGATGAACCGTTTGAGAAGCTTATTGAGAAAGCTCTTCTTCATGAGAACTTGTATCCAAAGTCCAAGATAGTTATTGTTGTTTCTGTTGAAAAAGGGAACATAAACCACAACAGAGCGATAGGGATAAGAAGAAATGGAACATGAAGAGGAAGGGGTCCCAGGGAAAGAATTCCCAGAAGATGGGCAAATTGGAACCTACTTGCTATATATGCAAGGAGAAGGGTCATTTGATTAAGGATTATAAAGTGAGTGATAAGAAGGAAAGTGTAACGACCCTGACTTTTGGTCATTTGAAATTCATATATATTTAATTGATCCTAAATATTCACAAGTAAATTTTATAAGCCGAGTAAATTTTATTTCGAATATAAGGATTTAATTGGATAATTAAATTGTTAATTTAATATTTGAAATTGCAGAAATAATTGGAAATTGGATTTAATATGAATGAAAATTATTTATAAAGTTGAATTAAATTCTATTTGAATTAGAATGATGTTAGAGAACTTTTAAAATTGATTTAAAAGTTGAATTGTAGAAATTAAATATTTTAATATATAATTAACGTATAAAAATAGTCATTTTTCAAACAGTCTCAGATTTTGACGAAACCAGCTTCATTGGATCCATAATGTTTTATTATTGTAAGATTTCAAATTTCGTGTCAATTGGATTTACGGTTTGTCCAAGGCAAGCTAAAACGCGTAGAATTTATTTAAGTGAATGTTAAATTTAAATAAGTCGATTCCAAAACCTATCTTTCAAATACGATCGAATTGGCTTACGATATATATTCCATTGTGTTCGGAATAGGGGTAAAAAATTATAAATGCCAGGCGGCACGCTTCGTTTCGTGTTCGGAAAATTTTCGGATGAATAGTGTCGTCAAATTTTCTATAAAAGGCCACCACATTTCATTATTTCACCCAAACCCTAGCTAGGGTTAGCAGCCACCACCCTCTGTTTCAATGGCCGATATCTTCCAACGTTCTTCCCTATTTTTCTTCCAATCCATGCATTATTTCAAAAAATTATCAACTGCAACTTTCTAGAGCATCACGAGATCTCTCAGATCAACGGCTAAGATCGTTTGGAACGAGTGGATCGTCGGCAAAATGGCTTCGAATGTTTGCCGTTCACACACGTTTTTCAAGTTTACATGCAACCGAGCTCGACGTGCTTTGAGGTGCTGGTGCGACGGAGCACGAGCTTCGAAATAATGGCAACCGATCATCGTATAGACGATCGTGGAGGAATAATTTTTTTTGAATATATTGGCGGCTATGGGTTCGGTTAGGTTTACATACACGAAGATGATGGGAAGAAAAAGAATTGCGGCCGTGATCTGTTGAGTTGAAATGAATGGCTCAGATTGATCTAGGTTTAAAATTAAAAAGATTTTGTAAATTAATTATATAATAATTTATGTAAACTTTAAAATCGCATAACTTCTTCATACGAGGTCTGTTTTTGACGAAACAAGTTGCGTTTGGTCCATATTGACAAGCAATATATTTTAGAGCTGGTTCAGAGTTGAGTGTAATTTTTGGGTAAAATTAAACGCATGTTTAATTTTATTCGAAATAAAACACTTCAACTGCTATTAGAACCAATGTGAGTACAACTCACTCTTTTTTGACTCACTGATATTATTATATAATTGAGAATAAATATTGTTTATGATGATTGATGATTGTTTGGATGATATATGATATATTGTCTATATGTTGATTGGTATTTGGATCTATTGCTGCCTATTAGAGCAGATGAGACCCTATACATTCTCGTGTATGAGCGGATGACCTTTTATACGCGCATTTACCTCGAAGCAGACATTGTACGCATATTCTAAAATGTATATTTATTGTAGGTGACAGGTTAGAGGGATCCAACTGGATTCCTCACCAGTATTGATTTTATTTGCAAATATTGTGATATATGCTGTTATCATGTGATATATGACGTTTTGGATGTTTTAGATGCCATGATTGATGTATTTGGTGATGTTGCAGCATTGGGCCGATTTTTGGTGATTTAAAATATGAAGTGGTGATTTCGAATTAAAAAGGATGTTCAAAGTGACTTTGAAAATAGATATGTACTACATTTTTGAATTGTTAAGGAAATGGATCTATTTTAAATAAATAAAAGTTATAATTTTTATGTTATAAAAATTATGATTTTTGTGAAATATACTTAAGTATGATTTTTGGAGTTATATAAGTTGTAATAACGATTTGTAAATTATTAAAAGGATAAGTTTTTTTAAATTGAGATTTTTGAACTTATTATAAACGATTATGTATAAGATTTATAAAGTTGAATTTTTATAAATCAAAAGTGATGGAATTATAAAGAAGTTTTGTAAGTGTTAAAATAAGGTTATAAGTGAATCTTATAAGTGGTACGATTTATAATTTGTGAAGTTATAAAAGAATAAATTTTGCAAATGAATGATTTATAAGTAATTAACTTATAATTTGGATTTTTGGCATATAAATGGAATTGGTTAATAAAGGATATTTAGAAATTGAAGTTTTTATAAAATATAAATGCGATTGTTTTATAAATCCGAAATCAATTGAATTTGATAAGTTAATTATTATAGTTTATTAAAGGAATTTCATCCATGATTTTGGACAGTGGATAATCCTTTAATTTAATGTGCAATAGTAATGAATTTGGTAAAAGGATAATATTCACGATTTTGGACAGTGGATAATCTTTTGAATTAAATAAATGCTTGGGAAGTGATATTTTGTAAATGAAGTAAATGGTTTGAAGATGTTTTAAAATTGAATACATAGATTTCAACATTCATTGTTTAAATAGACGTTTTCGAGAAGTAAGGAAATGATGGACTATAACACTGTTGTTATAGTAGATGATTTTCGAAAAGAATGTTTTGTATAGTAAATGAGATTTATATACCTATCTTATTTTCGAATTTCTATACTAGCGATTTTGGGTTGTCGTAACGTTGTTTTACGCAACATTCGTTTTCACCCAAATAAATGTGTTTTAAGAGAATGTTTTACTTAAATAATAAAATATATACTCAATCATGGTTTATGAAATATTTTCTAAGTGTTGAAAATAAATTGATTTGCAAATTACATATTATTAAATAAGTATATGGAAATGTTTTCCAATATAGAAGTTGAAATGGTTTTGGAGAATATATCTTTTTAAAGATAATTTGAAGTGAATATTTGGTAAGTGATTTAATTAATAAAAGATTAATTAAATGGGCTTAGTGATTGTTATGGTGCTAAATATTTGTTTGTTTGTTTTTATAGTTTAATAACCAACTATCAAATTTGGCCATTTTAGTTCCTCGACTTGATGTGGGAACTATTTAGTCATACACTTAACACGTAGCCTTCTGTGTATGCTTGATTATCGTTTGTGTTGAGGATGTTGATTCGTATAGTGCGGAGTATTACTCCATTCTATCGAGCTTCCTTCTTGGCCCGAATGATAGCAAGTTGAAAGTTGGAGACGTGATAAGTCTATGAGACTTAGTTTCTGTGTGAGGTTGAGAAACGCTTTTGCGTTGTTGGTGCGAAGAGTATGGGATTAGATTTATCTAAAAACCACTTTGGACCAACGTATATATGTTCGATTTATGCAGATTGTGATGATATTGATATTCAGGATTTTCATAGTGGGGGACTGCTTGTTGATCATTTGAGGTTAAAATCCCAATATACATATAGTAACAGCGGTCTTTTCATTATAAATATATAACGCGGGGACTATTCGCTACTAATCCTAGGGATTTCCCAATAGGATGTGGTAGAAAAGTACCTTCTGTTTGTCCTGTTCCTGGATAATTTGTATGGATGTTTGTCTAACGTTGCATTTCTAAAGATTATGTACATCGGTGGTGGCGGAGAAGGTAACTTCTCTTAGCTTAACACCCTCCTTGAGACGTATGAGCTTAAGGGTTGTATGTTTGTGGAAGGCAATTAGTAGTCAATGAAAATGGCCGTGTGGCATTCAAAGTGATGTGATATGTGACTTGTGAAAGGTAATCGTTACCTCTGGCCTCATCAATCGAAAATGACCAAAACAAGGTTAGATGCAGCATGACAAAGTGGGTCGCTCCCAAGTAGGATATGATCATCCTCTTCTAGATATATCTTTACACGCTATGACATCGTGTATCTGATTACTGTGGTTTTCATGCTAAAGGGCCCTCGGTAACGATCGGTAATGCCCGGAGGATGACATATTCGGTACCATCTACTTATAGAGGTGGGCTAGTCTTGTGTTGGTAGAAGAACTCTGTGATGGTTTCTCAGGACATCTATCTAGAGGTGCACCCATCGGAAGGTAGTCCCTTCACCTGGTCATTTGTATGGAAATCCAAACTCCACTATGTATCTGCCATTTTATTTGTGGAGCCAAGTATACTGGAATTTAATAATGGTAACAATTTCGGCTATTTTGAATATTATTTGTATAATATACGCTATCATAATATAAGAGGATTTGATATGAAATGTTTTAGTTATCGTAAGGTAAAAACATGTTCGTGTTTATTTGTGGACTTGTCTTACGAGATACTTTTGTTTTAATAAAGGAGAAGTTTGGTAATTTAATAATTTCAATTGTGTGTGTTTCCCATGCTGGTTTACCAGACTGATCAGGGCGTTCTTCCATTTCAGTGCTCAAGTCAGACCAAGTATATTTACAGGTTCAGATTTGGTGCTATTGGAACTTTAGCAGGAGAGGTGGAGATCGTCATTTTAGTATACACATATCTGTTTTGGTTATTGATTTTCCACTGCATTTCTTAGTTGTAGTTTATTAGCAATTGTGCGGACAGGTTATTATAACTATATAGGCTGATAATTATTTATTGATTGTTGAACTCTGACTGATGTATATATATACACAGTTTCTGTTTTATAAAGATCATTGATATGACATTATATGTTTTTCCACTGCGATGTGAAATTATGTATTGTTCTGTTTGATTCTATCTTCTCTCTTTTTTCTCTTCTCTTCTTCTCTCTTCTTTTCTTTCTCTTGACTTTCCATCAGTTTGTACTGTTTGGGTCGGACATGTGTGGATTATTGTCGATTCAAAGGGTATGAATTTGTGGGTCGTCATAAAAAGCAATGATTGTGATAAGCCGAGGAATTTGAAGAAGGATTTCCGAGAACTAGTGAAGGATAAGCAGGTTATGAAAGTGTATGCTTTGGATGCAGTCTCGACTTAGATGAGTACTCCCTAGGTGAAGGAGAAGGGAAAGGATTCATTATTCAAGGCACGCTTTCTATTGGTGATGTTCCTATTCGAGTTCTGTTTGATACTGGGCTTCACATTCATTCATATGTAGAGACCTTATAGATGAATTAGATTTAAGACCTAAGATAGTAGACTGGTCCTTGATAATGATAAACACTTTTGGAGGCTCTACTAACATGTGCATGGCTTGTAGCGGTTTAGTTTAACCAAGTCATGGATGCTCTTTTACACGTGATTGCTTTGTTTTGAATTTCATTGAGTTTGGGATTATCTTGGAAATGGATTGGCTTTAGAAGTATGCAGCTATAGTGGATTGCGAGAAGCTATTAGTAACAATCAGAGATGCGGAAGGGTGAACAATAGTGATTAGCTACCTACCAGAGGATGGGGTGATGGTTAGCTTTCATTATTCCTAGAGGTTCCACAGAAGGGGTTTTCATCTGTGCTTATCGCTAGAGAGTATCCAGATGTATTTGAGGAAGTGACTGGAATGCCTTCGTCATAAAGAGATTGAGTTT
Organism: Allium cepa; assembly: GCA_030765085.1. Taxonomy (NCBI): domain Eukaryota; kingdom Viridiplantae; phylum Streptophyta; class Magnoliopsida; order Asparagales; family Amaryllidaceae; genus Allium; species Allium cepa. The sequence continues at coordinate 862,609,426 of CM060934.1, read as the reverse complement.
TGGACAGACCTAGTAAAGGAAGCTAGACCCAAAGTTATGTATTTGAAGCATATGGAACCCATAGAGTAGAAGGTATTAGAGGTGCAAGTAAATGACCTATTGAGGAGAGGGTTCATTTGAAGGAATATATCTAATTAGGGTGCACATGTAGTATTCGCAACTGAGGTAGATGGATCATTGAGGTTGTGTATGGGCAATCATAAGCTAAATATAGTGACGAAGAAGAACAAGCATCAACACTCATGTATTGATGAAATTTGATCAACTCCATGGTGTGAAGGTATTCTCTCAAATTGATTTGGGAACAATATTTCACTACTTGAGAATAAAAAAGGAGAGTGTTCCTATTACTACGTTTCATATGCCATCGGGTTTCTACGAGTGGTTGGTGATGCCATTTGGATTGATCAACACTTCGGCATACTTTATGGATCTAATGAATCAGGTTTCCAAAGACCGATTGAAAAAGTTCATGCTTGTATTTATGGATGATATTCTAATATATTCCAAAACCAAAGAGAAGCAAAACATGCACTTGAGGATTGTACTAGAGATATTGAGGACGCACAAGTTAAGAGCGAAGTTCTCTTAGTCTCACTTCTAAGAGAAGTGAGATTCTTGGGTCACGTCATTTCTTAACAAACTATAGCAATATATCCTACGAAGGTGGCCACGGTCCAAGCTTGGAACCAGCCAAATAATACTACAAATATGAGGAGTTTCCTAGGATTGGCAGGATAATATGGACGCTTTATCAAGAACTACTCAATGGTAGCGGCACTATTGATCAATTCGATGAAGAAAAATTTAGCTTTTGTATGGGATGCAAAATGTGAGCATGTATTTGTGATTCTCAAGTAAAGGTTAACGAGTGCACTGGTATTGACCATTCCAAGTGGTAATTAGGTGTTAATAATATACACAGATGCTTAGGACATTGGATTTGGTGCGGTATTGAAGCTAAAGGGAATTTTTTGTTCCCAATATCGATGGATTATGAGATGAAGTGTTACGAGAGTCACCATTTCAGGTTAACCATTCATCCCAGTGGTAACAAGATGTACCGAGATATGAAGAAGACTTACTACTGGAAGGGAATAAAGAGGGATATTAGGGCATTCATCTCGAAGTGTATGAAATGCCAGTTGCTAAAGGCAGAGCAGAAGAAATCAAGTGGACAATTGCAACAGTTAGAAATTCCTGAGTGGAAATGGGAGCAGGTATAGATGGATTTTATTAATGGACCGGTGAGGACTTGAGCAGGGTATGATAGCATTTGGGTTGTGGTCGATCAACTGACCAAGAGTGCTAGATTCATACCTATCAAGTCAAGAAGAACGACATCCAAGCTGGCGGAGTCAAATGTAAAGTGAATAGTACGATTTCACAGTGTGCCAAAAAGCATTGTGAGCGACCAAGACCTGTTGTCCATCAATGAGTTTTGGAAGTTCTTACAAGAGGCGTTAGGGACCAAGCCGCACCTTAGTACAACTCATCACTTGCAAACCGAAAGGGAGACTACAAGATTAAATCGTATATTGGAAGATCTTTTGCGAGTATGCATTATAGACTTTAGAAGATCGTGGGATGACCATCCACACCTAGTGGAGTTTGCATACAAAAATAGTTATCAGTCTAGTATTAGTATAGCACCATATAAAGCATTTTATGGTCGAGCATGTAATGCTCCTTCATATTGGCGTGAGGCAGGCGAGAAACTGATACTTAGGCCAAATATGACTTGAGAGAGATCGAAGAAGATTGAGGTTATTCAGCAATGAATGAAAGCTTCTTAGGATCGATAGAAAAGCTATATAGATAAGGGACAGAGAGATTTGGAATTTTCTTTCGGAGATATGGTATTCATGAAGGTTTCTCCTCTGAAGAATGTAGTTCGATTCGGTAAAAAGGGGAAGTTGGCACCGAGATTCTTAAGTCCTTTTCCAATAATTTAGAAGACTGAAAAGCTAGCATATATAGTCGATGTTCCTCAAAAGATGGTAGGTGAGAACAATGTTTTTCATATCTCTTATGTACGGAAGTTTGTGCATGACTCGAGCGTGATAATTACACTGGATCAGCTAGAAGATGTCGAGATAGAACCAAAAGTTTCTAGATCTTGTAAGTTGCTTCATATTGTTATGTACAATACGAAACAACTTAGGAGAAAGTCAAAGTGAAGCTAGGGAAGGTACAATGGAGCTGAAGTGATGATGATTGTACGTTAGAAGACTGAGGAGAGCATGAGTACTACGTGTCTAGAGCTTGTTGAATGCTAAATCCACCGTTTATCGTATCAACATTCATTATTGTATATATTATATTTGATAGGTTATTATTCTGCATGCTACAATAAGTTCATCAATACTATTGATTGCATGGTTGCATATTTGAGATGTTTGGTGGTTGCTTATAATTGTTAGGCATGTAGGATAACTATGGTTTCTTCTATTTTGGTCTGTTAGGGATTTCGTAGGCGAAACTCCTAAGGAGAGGGGAGTAACGACCCACATTTTACATATCGGAGGTTGTAAAATCTTTTTATTCTGTTCATATACGGTCTTATGGTTTTACAATTTTAGGATATAACTCTTAGGGACATTTTACACATCTATGATTTTTCACAAATTTCTACGTGACGATTTTGACCCTAAAAACCTTGTTTGGTCTATAACTTTTGATAGGGGTTAAATTAGAGTCTCAAATCAGCTTCATTGCTTCAGGATGATGGTTTCCTATTTCATAGAATGTATATAACAGAAAAATGGACTTACGATTAGGAGGTTATAGCTATTTTATTTTAAATAGCTGTTGATTAAGATTTATGTGTAATTAATTAAGCCCATATGTAGGTCTATTAGTCTATTTAGAGATCGGTATAAATAGAAGGCTGAAGAACCAAATTTAAACTTTACCCTTTCCTCCAAATCAGATCTAAACCCCTATTAACCCTAGATTAGAAGATAGAGATCATCAATTTGGTTAATTTTCATTGGTTTTCATTGCTGCCCACTTCTGATTGAGGCTCAAATCAGTAGAATTTGGTAGTTTGGTGAGTGTACTATGCCTAGTATATGATATCTAGTACTTGTTTTTTAATTCACCTTATACATGTTCACATTTTCACCGATTGCATAGATTTGGATTAAAATTGACTTGATTTCTATAATTCTACATATTGATTGTTTGATTGATTGTGTATGCATGTTATTTTATGCTTGTATATTATGCTTTGATGTTGTTAGCCAGTGCTTTGGATGTTTAGAATGATAGGTTGGTGAATCAGGCAAATGGAGGCAAAGTTGGTCGGAATTGGACAAAACTTGAAGGAGAGGCTTTAGAGCATAGGAGAAGCTTGTTGGAAAAATCGCACTTTAAAATTTGCTAAGGGTATAAATTGGTATAATTTATCTATAACTTGATATCGAGTTATAATGGTTGGTCGAAATTGGATGAAACTTGGAGGAGAGGCTTAGGAAAAATCGCACCTCAAAATTTGCTAAGGCTATAACCTGGTACCACGTTATCTATAACTTGGTATTGAGTTGTCTATAACTTGGTACTGAGTTACAATAGTTGGTCGACATTGGACAAAACTTGGAGGGGAGGCTCTAAAGCATGGGAGGAGCTTGCTAGAAAAATTGCACCTTAAAATTTGCTAAGGGTATACGATACAAAGTTATAATGGTAGGCCCTATAAGTCAGCTGTTAACATGGGTAGGTAGAGCCTGGCTAGTGAAGGTGGTTCATGGCTTGAAGCAAGAGATTTAGTTAGTTGTTAGGTTATATACTGAGTTATCCTTAGAAGTTAGAAGATAAAGGCTATAGGTTGGGGCCAATTTATCAGGAAGGGATATGTCTGTGAGAAATGCAGATTATGGATCTTAAGGCAAGAATTAACACTAGAGGGGGGTGAATAGTGTTTTAAGGAATGACTAAATCTTTTTGATTTTATATTAATTTGAACATAAATGTATGCAATATTCAGACACAGATATGACCACAGAATCAAACACATATGCAGAAATAAAGTAAAAGCAATAAAGAAAAGAACACACCGGATTTTATACTGGTTCGGAGTTACCCTACATTCAGTCCCGCACACAAGTATGGATTTCCTTTCAAAATCAATTGTACAATTACACCCTCGATTTCAAGGCCATGAGGTAGACCACTCCAGATTCACAATTCTCTGGGTAGAGATACTTGATTTTACGGCCAACAAGTTCACCCAATTGATTTCACAGGCTACAGTAACACCTTTTCTTGCTTGATGGATTTCACAAACTGCAATCACACCTTTTCTCATTTAGTTTATTAAAAAAAGCCTATAACTCTGAATAGCACTGAGATCTTGTTGAGATAGTGATAGAGAATCAAACTAGAAATGATCTAGTTAGATTCAATGTTGATTTCGTCAGAGTAATGGTAAAAATGTATATGTGGAAGAAGAAGAGGAGTGAAATCAGAGAAAAAATGAATATAAATTCGTTTAAAACTGCCCGTATTTATAGCAGAACAATAGCCATGTCCATTCGTGAAAGGATATGACGAATAGACACTTCTTTTGATATTCAAATTTTTGAAATCAACTGCCACCTTGTCGACAAGGGGTCCTAGGGGTTGTCGACAAGCCTATGGTGTTTTTGGTAATTTGTTTTACTTTGAAAATAACTTCTATCTTATGTTAAAACTATATTTTAAACTTTATAAATATACTTAACTATAGTTAAAATACATAAATAAATATAGAGAATAATATTTTGATATATATAAAATTTTATTATAATTTTATATTTAAATCTAAGTATAAATATTAAAAGTTAAATATATTATTATTATTAAAAGATAGTTTAAAACCAAGGATAATTTGATTTTGAAAATAAAGATTATTTTGAGGCAAAAAATATTTAAGACCAGGATAAATGTTTTTGATTCTTTTAAAAGGAAGGTTTTGAAATCATTTTGAAAACAAGATATAATTTTGTAAAAATCATTTGAATAAAAGTTAGTGGATACAAAACAATGTTCCACTAGATTTTTCGTAGGTTCCATCCTACTTAGGGTTCCATCCCTTTAACAGGCTCGAAGTGGATTCCATTCCACGAATAAATTGGATTTTAAGATGCGATTGCTTTTCTAGGAGTTTTAGCAAAATTCCTAATTAAATTACTTATTATTGAAATCTTGAACTCTTGATAATCTTGATACTCATGAGTCTTCAATCTTGATGTCTTGAATCTCTATAATGTACAGTCTTCATTCTTGGTACCTACATGGTTAAATCCTGCATATACATATATATCTAAACTATAATGTTAATATTTATATTTTATAACAATTCCTAAGGTTGTTGTCATCTAAACCATCATCTCAAAGACTAATAATCTCCCCCTTTTTGATAATGACAACCTTTGTTTATAAAATATTACTTCTATTCTTATAACTCCCCCCTAAAACTAATAACTCCCCCTTAATCTATTCCTAACTATCCTATTTTATATTTCTCCCCCTTTGTCATCAAAAAACTAACTCGAAACTATATAAATCCCCCTTAATCTAATACTATATGACATATGATTATAATGATAATGTTATCATAAATAATCATCACTTAATTCTAAAACTAAAACTTAGTCCTAAATTACTAGCTATCTTAACTAAGAATCTATATATGATAATTCAAATAATAGTGATAGTTGTGAGAATTCAAATATAAGAACACAAATTATTTATTAATTATACATTGTTATATTTACATTTTCATAGAGAACGTAAGAAAGAACATACAACAAAAGGAAAGAGAGAAAAGAAACTAATGTGTGTCCTTGAAAATGGGAGATCTATGAACAGAACAATTTGGGTAGTGGAAACAGAAATTTCCATGTTGTTCGACTAGATTTCCATCTATGTCAAAGCACACTTTGCCAACGCAAACGACTTTGTCATCATCTTCAGTGTGCTCTTCTTCCATGAAGGCTTCTTCTTCTTCCTCGCAGTCCTCTTGCACTCGATCTCCTTAAGATTCTTCATCAATCACGATCGGATTAGTGTGATTGTCCATTAGACACTTTTGCAAATTTCTAAGGATTTTACCTTGCCGTTCTTGTTCTTTGGCCATTCTAAGTTGCACTACTTGAATTTCAGTCATTAGTTGCAGCGCATCCTTCAAGGAATACTCCATTTTCATTACTTGTGCAAGCGTAGTTCGTTGAAATGGTTCGGTAGAAGGAGAAGGGAGCGAAAAAGTTGAATTTTTATTTGATTTAGATGAGGAGGCCATTGTTTAAATATTTTCAGAAGTTAGAACAGAAAAAGACTAGAGAGAATGATCAAAATTTTGAAATAAGAAGAATATATAACCACTTATTTGAATTTTGTTGGGAAAATTACAAAAATAAAAAATCGTTATATGTCGACAGGGGTAGAAGGGGGTTGTCGACATGGTACTTGATATTTTTGCTATTTCATTTATTTTAATTTAATTTTTAATTATACTTTGTTGCTTATATTCTATGTTTCAGTTATTGAACAAATACCTAATTCTCTTCTTGATTTAGTAAATATAGATTCATTTAAGGGTTTTGTTAAGATATCAGCAATTTGATTCTCAGAATTGATAAAATCGAGAGTAATTACTTCCTTACTTAGGTTATCTCTGAGAAAATGATATTCGATATCAATATGTTTAGTTTGAGCGTGATGAGTAGTATTTTTGGATAAATTTATTGCACTAGTATTGTCACAATAAATTGGTGATTATGAGATGTTTAAACCAAAATCTTTTAAAGTTTGTTGCATATATATTACTTGAGAACAAGCCAAAGCAGCTGAAATATACTCTGCTTCAGTTGTTGATAAAGAAACTGTGTTTTTCTTTTTACTAAAGCTGGAAATCAGAGAATGCCCCAAAATGTGACAAGTTCCACTTGTACTTTTCCGGTCTGATTTACAACCAGCATAATCAGCATCGCAGTAAGATATTAAGTCAAAAGAATCATTTTTAGGATAAAATAAGCCATAATCAAAGGTGTGTTTAACATATCTTATGATATGTTTTACGTATTTTGAGTGGGTCTCTTTAGGTTGGGATTGGTATCTTGCACAGAGACAAACACTATGCATGATATCAGGTCTACTAGCAGTGATATAGGGTAGTGATCCAGTCATTCCTCTATATAATTTTTGATCTACATCTTTCGAGAGATCTTCTTTACTTAGGTACTCAATGGTTGCCATGGGAGTGAGTTTTCCACTTGCAGTAGTCAAACCAAATTTACTAACTAGGTCTTTAGCATATTTTTCTTAACTAGTAAAGATACCATTATCTCATTGTTTTATTTGTATTCCTAGAAAGAAGTTTAATTCACCCATATGACTCATCTCAAACTCTTTTGTCATTATTTCAGAAAATTCTTTGTTCATTTCAAAATTAGTTGATCCAAAAATGATATCATCTATGTAAACTTGTACTAGTTGAATATCATTTTTATTCCTCTTAATAAAAAGAGTATTATCTACTTTACCAATTTCAAAATTTAATTGTAATAAGTAAGATCTTAGTCTATCATACCAGGCTCCAGGAGCTTGTTTTAGACCATATAGAGCTTTCTTAAGTTTATAAACATGATTTTGTAGTTTTTCATGTTCAAAAGTGGTGGTTGTTCAACATATACTTCCTCTTTTACAAATCCATTTAAAAAGGAACTTTTAACATCCATTTGATATAATTTGAAATTAATATGATTTGCGATAACAACTAGAATCCTAATGGCTTCTAATCTTGTTACAGTAGCAAAGGTTTCATCAAAATCTATTCCTTCTTCTTGACAATAACCTTGAGCGACTAACCTGGCTTTATTTCTAACAACCTCTCCTTGTTCATTCATTTTATTTTTATAAACCCATTTAGTTCCAATTATAGTTTTATTTTATGGTCAAGGAACAAGTTCCCAAACATCATTTCTAGTAAATTGATTTAGTTCTTCTTGCATAGCCAAAATCCATGAATCATCTGTTGATGCTTTTTTTGGATTTTTGGGTTCAATAATTGATATAAAGGCTACGTTGCTCATTTTACTTAGTTGTTTTCTAGTTGTAACAACAGATTGCATATCTCCTAGTACATTTTCTATAGGATGATCTTTTAAAAGTTTAATCCTTTTATTAGGATGATTAATTCATTATTTGTTTCAGTTGACTCTTGATTTTGAGTGACTAAATCCATTTCATCATTCGCATCTTCAAAAATTTTGAGATTTTCATCGAATAAAACATGCATTGTTTCTTCGATGGTGTTAGGTCTAAAATTAAACACTCTGTATGCTTTACTTCTATTAGAATATCCGATAAAGATACTTTTGTCGGATTTAGGATCAAATTTATCTAAGTTATCTTTTGTATTTAAAATAAAACATTTACTTCCAAAAATTATAAAATAAGATACTATAGGTTTCTTACTGTGAAGAATTTCATAAGATGTCTTATTAGTTAAAGGTCTAATTAAAATTCTATTTAAAATATAATAGGTGGTAGCAACTGCTTATGCCCAAAAATACTTTGGTAATTTATTATCTGAAAGCATAATTCTCACATACTCTTGAATCGTCCTATTTTTACGTTCTACTACCCCTTTTTTGTGGAGTTCTTGAAATGAAAAATTGTGAGTTATTCCCTTTTTATTACGGAATTCCTCAAACTTTCCATTTTCAAATTCACCACCGTGATCACTACGGATGGTTATAATTTTTTAGAGAAAGTTGATTTTGAATCCTTTTTGTAAAGTTCTTAAAACATTCAAAAGTATCACTTTTATGTTTCAAAAATATTGTCCATGTAAATCTAGAATAATCATCTACAATTACAATAACATATTTACTATGATTTATTGACAGAATTTGAGACGGACCAAATAAATCGGGATGAAGTAATTCATGAGTTTTGAGGTTGAAATCATATCTTTTAATTTAAAGGAACTTTTTCTAAGTTTTCCTAATTGACATGCATCACATAAACTATCTACTTTAAAATTCATTTTAGGCTGACCTCTTACTAGAACATGTTTTGACAGTCTAGATAAGAGTTTGAAACTCAAATGTCCAAATCTCTTATGCCAAATCTAAGGGTCACTTGTATTTTTCAAAAGACACAAGTTATCATTTGAAACTTTCATACTAAGAATATAAACATTCTTTTTGCTAATTCCCTCAAATATTATAGTTGAATTATTATCTTCATGTGACACTTATCTATTTCAAATTTAATTTTATATCCTTTATCGCAAAGTTGACTAATACTTAGCAGAATATGTTTCAGATTCTTAACTAGCAAAACATTAGTAATAATAGGAGTTTCAAAGTTACCGACTTTTCCGATGTCAATCACATATCCTTTTGAGTTGTCTCAAGAGACAATGATGATCTGAATATTTCTAAACTAGTATTAACAAGTTTTTTTAAACATAGACATTTTAAAAACTTTTTCAAAAATCATATTATGAGACTTTGAATACCTTGCTTTGATACCAAATGTGAGAAATGCGGATTATGAATCTTAAGGCTAGAGTTAACACTGGAGGGGGGTGAATAGTGTTTTAAGAAATTACTAAATCTTTTTGAGTTTATGTTAATTTGAACACAATTGAATGCAATATTCAGACATAGATATGATCACAGAATCAGACATAGATGCAAAAATAAAGTAAAGCAATAAAGGAAAGAACACACCAGATTTTATACTGGTTCGGAGTTACCCTACATCCAATCCCGTACACAAGTACAGATTTCCTTTCAAAATAAATTATACAATTACACCCTCGATTTCAAGGCCACGAGGTACACCACTCTAGATTCACAATCCTCTAGGTAGAAATACTTGATTTTATGGGCAACAAGTTCACCCAATTGACATCACAGGCTACAATCACACCTTTTCTCACTTGACTGATTTCACAGGATACAATCACACCTTTTCTCATTTAGTTTATTACAAAGAAGCCTATAACTCTGAATAGCACTTAGATCTTGTTAAGATAGTGATAGAGAATCAAAACAGAAATGATCTAGTTAGATTCAATATTGATTTCGACAGAGTAATGGTAAAAATGTATATAAAGAAATGTGGAAGAAGAAGAGGAGTGAAATTAGAGAAACAATGAATATAAATTCGTTTAAAACTGCCCCTATTTATTGTAGAACAACTGCCATGTCCATTCGTGAAAGGATATAACGAATAGACACTTCTTTTGAAATTCAAATTTTTGAAATCAACTGCCACCTTGTCGACAAGGGGTCCTAGGGGTTGTCGACAATCCTATGGTATTTTTGGTGATTAGTTTTACTTTGCAAATAACTTCTATCTTGTGCTAAAACTATTTTTTAAACTTTATAAATATACTTAACTATAGTTAAAATACATAAATAAATATAGAGAATAATAGTTTGATATATGTAAAATTTTACTATAATTTTATATTTAAATCTGAGTATAAATATTAAAAGTTAAATATATTATTATTATTATTAAAAGATAGTTTAAAATCAAGGATAATTTGATTTTGAAAATAAAGATTATTTTGAGGCTAAAAATATTTAAAACCAGGATAAATGTTTTTTGATTCTTTTAAAAGGAAGGTTTTGAAATCATTTTGAAAACAAGATATAATTTTGTAAAAAACATTTGAATAAAAGTTAGTGGATACAAAACAATGTTCCACTAGATTTTTCGTAGGTTCCAACCTACTTAGGGTTCCATCCCTTTAACAGGCTCGAAGTTAATTCCATTCCACGAATAAATTGTATTTTAAGATGCCAGTGCTTTTCTAGGAGTTTTAACAAAATTCCTAATTAAATTACTTATTATTTAAATCTTGAACTCTTGATAATCTTGATACTCATGAGTCTTCAATCTTGATATCTTGAATCTCTATAATGTACGGTCTTCATTCTGGTACCTGCATGGTTAAATCCTGCATATGTATGTATATCTAAACTATAATGTTGTATTTGTATTTTATAAAAATTCCTAAGGTTGTTGTTATCAAAACCATCATCTCAAGGACTAACAATGTCAACGTCTAATACTCTTGGGAAAGGGGTACTAGGAGCAAGGAGGAAAACTTAGCCAAAAGTGGCTAAGTATATAACTCGGTACTGAGTTATCTATAACTCGGCACCGAGTTATCATATTGCACTGGATGAAAGTGGAATTTTCAAGGTATGGAGTGGAAGCTCTGTAGGCCTTATTGGAGGTGTTGGCTCATTTGCTTGAGGACTAATAGCGATGTAACAGCATGATGAAAGCTAAATCTTTTGTTTGTTGTTCGTGGTAGGAGTAGTTATCAAAGATATCAGCTTGATAAAGAAGGAAGCCATAGAATGGGGAACGTGGTGGGTTCCTAGATAATTGAAATTGGATTGAGTAAAGGAAGGGCTCAGATTCGAATGGAGCAAAGGAGGGCTCAAACGAGTATGTGCTAAGGAATCGTTGATGTTTGGACTGTTTTCTTGTGTACTCGAAGCATGGGTATTGTATGTGAGGATGCTTATGGGTCAATTGAGGGACCTATATACCCTAGACCAGTGGCTTTGGGTCTGGTGTCTACCTTTAGGCTATGAGACATGTATCGAGCTTTGGGCAACGTGATATGAGAGTGCATAGAAAACTGAGAATTCCTTTAGTTCTTGGTATGGGGTCATACAAGTTATTATATATTCAGAGCACAAGGATGATTGATAGTGAGTATTGCGTGATGGATGCTATGGTTGCTTTCTAGGCTATCACTTGGAGATATCATTGGGAGTTGGCATTGAAGATAGGAATACCCGAAGATCCGATATCCTTATGTTGAGTAGTATACCGTTACGATGTTGTATAGTAGCATATTATATCATTAAGTGCTAACTCTTTGGTTGCAGGGACAGGTCAGATATGATTCGTGTACCTCTGTTCCTTCCTATAATAACCAGTATAGTATTTTTAGATTTATTTACCACTCACACCAGACTGTTATGTCACCCAAGATTTTATGCTTGCTTCTTATTATCTTGGGTACTCTTAAATGAGTAGACTGGATAACATGTCTAGGTGACGCAGTAGTTGTTCAAAGGATGAGCTGGATGGAGCTATCTAGTATCATATGCTTATATGGATTTCTATGCTTAATCTCTGTGTAGCACCGAATAGCCTTATCAATGTTGCTTATTTTCTTGTATTGGAGATAGTTGTTGAGGTTGTCTCCATTGTATAAACTCTATGATCATTGATGTATAACTATATGGATCTTACACTCTGATGATTAGTTCACATTGTTATTACCGTCTCTTTTGTTATATCTGTAACATTTATATTTAATCCATGTGTAGTGAGAAATATAGTGTGTTATATGCTATGTTTGATATTATTCATCTTGATGATCGTCCTATATTGGTCGGGGATGACTGTGGTGCACTATTTGTATACTATTGGATCCAGTGGTATTGGGTGGTCTTAATACAATTCGTTCACTTAGTTGACTTCTAGTGGTTGTTATGGCATTAAACTATGCAAGACATCATCATAAGGTTTCTGCATCCTTTTGCTTGATGTATGCCAAGATCATCACATTTTTAGGTTGAATGGCATAAACCCTAAGCTGATTCATGAACTTTTCTTTCAACACAACCTAGGGCTAATGGATTCATGCTCCATATGACTAAACAACATAGTCACTAAGTCCGATAAGAACAGAGGAAAGTAACTATGCATTGCTTCTTTTGTAGCTCTAACTACTACCATGTGATGAATGTAGTGCCTTAAATTTGCTATGCTATAAGATTAGTTTTTCTAGTGCAGGGTTCCATGACTGGCATCGTACAATCCAGTGGGCTGCCCATATATCATATGTTCGTAGTGAAAGGACTCTGGCTTATCTCATCAACATCTAGTCTCCTTCTCTACTCACCTAACACTCAACGTATTATCTCAATGACTTGATCCTCCTTTAATAGAATGCTTTATTAGGTTTCTTGGTGGGCCACGTTGTGCCTCCTGTGCAATGGATCAACCACTCGTGGACAAATCGAGCTGAATTCAAGTGGTCCCATTTTAATAGCTAAGCATGTGGTTCCAGCATCAGCATTGACTTCCAATGGGACATCCTCCCCTAGTCAGGAGTAGGCTTCACCGTTCGGTCTAGTGCTGATCAGTTCAGTATTGAGCTGATTTGATTTGATCCTTAAACGATTCCATTGTATGGTAGTTCGCATCTCCATGGGTCCTTCCAAGCTTATCTGCTTCCTTGCATCTTTTCCTGATGGATTGCCAAATGAATTCCTGACTTGGTCTATCTAGACCTGTATTGGTGCTGCTTGTTCCATGCATTTAAGGAATGCATCCATCATTTACTATTTCTTAGCTAAGAAGGAAGCTTTTACATTTTCCATCATTATTTGTACCTTCTCCCTCGTAAAGTAGTTGACCTATTAATTCGGATCAAATGTTTCTTCCTAACTTCATCCATGGCCAAATTCTCTCCATCCAACAATGTCTTATTCGATAATTGTTATCTGGTTGCTGGCTTTATGATCTGAATTGAGCTCTTAGTGAAAGCACCAAAAGGTTTGCATTAAAAATGACCAAATACCCAAGAATTTAGATCTGGTAGAGCCTAAGATCTTGAATGTGATCCTAAAGTTAGTTTTTAAAAGGTGAGATCTCTATTTCTCAAATGTTAACTTCTTACTCTAATTGAGATCGTAAATCATAAACAGATATGCTAAAAATAAAGAAGTAAATGTGGAAATTCTAAAGACATATAGAAATTATAGTGCTTCGGTTATCTTTGATCTATGTCCACTTTATCTCTTTTATTATGACTCTCTGATCTATAATTGTTAAAATGCCTGCTACACCTCTCTGGATCAATTTCTACAACTGTGGGTTGTCATATCTGTTTTTGGCAAAGCTCTAATGTCATAGATCTTGTGGTTGATCCATCACAACTCAATGTTGGATGATCAGTTGGATGATTGGAGGTAAGCAGATGAGATTTGGATGATTCCTTATTATCCAAGAGTGCTCCAATAATCCTATTTGGTTATGTTTGTTTGGAAGTTCTAATGCTTACAACTTATATGCCATTACTATCCCAAGCTTGGGGTATTTATAGAAGTGAGGATATATAGGGTTAGGCCGGTAGTCCCAATAAGCTTATTTCCACACACACACACACACACATATGTATGTATGAATGTATGTACATATATATATATATATATATATGTATATGTATGTGTGTGTGTGTGTATCATACTCGATTTGGTAGGTGGTGCTCAGCATCCCTTAGTTTGGTAGAAGACCACCGAACAAGAAATTATGCTCGGTAGGTAGCTTCCAAACAAGATTCTAAGGTCTCTCATCTACCGAACTGACCATTAAATCTTTGCGATATTCACCCTTTCCTTCCAATTCTTCACATGCTATCTTTTGATATTTTTGACTCTTCATCCTAACTTTTCGACCAAGTGATGATGCTCTATTTTTAGGTGCATATCCTTGCCTTAAGCATATTTTCTAACTATGTCGATCTATCCCGAGATTGTGCTAAATTATCCCCTAAAAATAGTATATAGCATAAATGATGATCATAAAGCATAAACAATAAAGCTCGCCCACGAAATATAATGAAATCCAAACTTCAAATCCACCCACTCTTGAAGCTTTCTTGATTTTAGAATTTCAATCCTCACCAAAATGTCGACTTGAAGCGCTAGATTTATAGAAAGTCTTCTAATTTGAATTTAGTGTTTATTTGTAATTTTTCATTAGGAAATAAAGAAGATACAAAGGTTTTAATTTAGAGAAACCTAATTTCCTTTTGAGAGGAAAAAGAGAAAATAAGAGAATGAAGAAGATGAGTTCATTTTCATAAATTATAAAGTCTAATTCTAGTTTAATTATAATATTTTCCTTGGCTTCTTTTTTCAACTCATTTTATGATATTATCCAATTTTGACAAAATTTATACGTAAACAAAATTAAAAATGCAAAGGAATAGGTCTTGTGTCCTAATTCATTCTTGTTTGAAGCATTAATTTTTAAGTCATTGGTTCGATTAAGTTAGTTAGTTAATTAAGCTGATTCATTGTCTTAATTACTAAGCATTAAAAATATGGGTTGTAACATTCCTCCCACCCCCTCAAAAGGAATTTTCTCCTTAAATAATCATGAAGTGGAACAATGTATCATATCTACCCAACCATATCATGTAAAAACTAACTTTTTCAACCCCTTGATTTAACTCCCGAGTCGACGTTCAAACCACGACGAGCTAAAAAGACAAGTAATAGAAGATGATAATTAGAACTAGATTTCTAAATATAAATTTTTTAAAGCTTGCGGTCGAAGAAAACTAAAGACAATATAACAGTAACCATCGTTATTTCATAGTGCCATAGCATATCGACATTGTCATATACATATGTCTTTACAACACTAATCAAATCCAATCCACACATACAAGTACAGTCATGTTTAACGCATATTTATAATATTTACAACATATGCATGAGATCCATGTCCCCTATTCCATTAGGGCTCTAGGCTCCATCAACCTAGTGATATGAATAAAAAAAATAGAAATGGGTCATACATAGGTCTGAGTAAGTGAGTCACACCTACTCCACATATATTACAAAGATACTACTATAATGTGATCATTGTCTAATGTGTAAATACATACGCCTTGGACTAGCCAGAGGTCCTATAAGATCGTGCTATCGTTGGATATCTAACTCTTGGGTAAGTACAAAATGGACCAACCAGAGGCCCTACATGATTGTATTACCATCGTATATCTAACTCTGGACTCATATACTGGACTAGCCGAGCTTTACAAGATCACTTACCATCTAGTCTAAAAAAAATTCATGCCCTTAATTAGCCCAAGGCTCTATAGGGTCACTTAACATCCAATCCACCTCCTGGGCTAGACCGAGGCCCCATAAGAGAGCATCGTATGTTGAGTTGCCTACTTGCTTCATATGTTCCTACATGAATATATCGACGTCGAGTAATTCTATTGCAAAGCAAGTATATTAATCCGTTTTCATACGACAATCAATATCTACACATTCCTCCATGGTTTTGAAGTTTATTTGGTTTAGTGATAAATCTTTCAAATACTTTGTATATATATTCCTAATCATCAATAAAGCATTATCGTAGATTATACGGCGAATAGAGAAAGAATTGCTCATATTGTAACTATATTCGTATATGTTGATTTTACTTACTTTTTATCATATTTCTACCTAAACCCATGATCTAATCCCTTAATTCCAGTATTGAATGCTTAATTACTTAAATTATAGTCCATAAATCATTATCATGATGTTTTTTAGGCATTTTATCTCAGGCAAGGAACGAATCATTTACAAAATCTCCTGAAATGCTCCAAACCAATTCCGCCTTCTTTTCTCTTGCTTTTATAATGCACAAAAACCTCCGTAATTTACCCTCTTCTTTCACCATATTGTAGTACTCATCTCCACTATCATTATGGTGGGTAAATTGCCAAAATTCGCTACAAATTGAGGGGGTAATACCACTTTAAAGTTGTAAAATAAAAGCGAAAGAACGATGATGAAAAGAGAGAAGATAAATTAAATTTTATGGCCCAAAATTAGGCTTATAATGTAAAATTCGATTAAGAATAGTATTTCCACCATTTAAAATAACTACATTAAATTTGAATTTAAAAAATTGAAATAACCATTGTACGTTGACATATCTCAAACTATATGTCAATATGTAGGCACTAATTGGATGATATATTGACATATCATTTCGAGTATGTTGACATACACGCTAGATTATTTACTCAGCATTAATTCATTTGTATCTCCTTCCCACGACCTCAAAATTAAACAAACTTATACAACGTTTTTATCAAAAAAACAAATCGGTCGCCATGGTGCAGATCACATTGTCAAATTTAAAAGTTGAAAAAATGACCATTCTACCTCCTTAATTTAAATAAGATTATTTACCCATTTGATCTAATTAATTATCACCGTTAAATTATTAAGTTCTAATTATAATACATTTGAAATTTGTAGGGTATTGCAATCTTTCTCTTAAAAGAATTTCGTCCTTGAAATTTCTAAGGGAAGAAAAATGTAATATAATGCTTATATTACATATTGTCAAACATACGACAATTAGATAAACAACCGTACCTTCCAGTGTTTCCAATAAGCTTAACTAACTCAAACATAATAACATGTATAGCATATAGTTATAAACGGTTCCATATGACTTGTAGTTTTATACTTATAATGTAGAAATGCAACTAAAAATCTTATAGGAATGCGATAAAATGACATATTAGATATTAGTGCCTAACACCCTAATAAGAGCATATTGTAATTTATGAATGCAATGGTCATGTCACAACCATCAAGCACATAATGGGTATTCCTAAATCTTATTATGACATATTCTAGAAATTGGATTGCTTAATGTATCCAAATCTAACTTAAGAGTAGTCTAATCCTAAGAAATTAGATAAATTAAGAAATATATCGAAAAACGGTTAAGGATGGGAAGCTTTCATCATCTCTTTGGGCTTCCATGTACTTTCGACTAGGTTATTCTTCCACTACCCTCTACCGACTTTACCACTTTATTCCTAAGTTGCTTAACCCCATGCTCGATAATGCGGGCCAGACCACGAGATGAACTCGGCTTGGGTTTTCACTCCACGTCCTCCGACCGACTAGGCTCAACTACGGTGGTCAGCGCATATACACTTTTTCAAATGTGATACATGAAACATATTATGGAATCCTGCCATATTCTTTGAAAAATCTACTCTATATGCCTAACTTTATAACCTCTCCAACATTGAAAATGAGTTGTTAAATCAAGGAGCTAGATTTCCCAAACTTCCAAATCTCGCTACTCACTTCAAAGGCGACACTTTTATGAAAACCAAAATTCCAACCGTAATCTCTAAATCTATTCGTCTCTTATTGGCATATGAACTTTTCCAATCTTGTGCGGTCTTCATCCTCTTCTTTATAAGCTTTATCTTCTCTATAAAATCCCTAATAATTTTTGGTCCAAGTATGATCCAATCCCACAAACATGGAGGTGACTTTCATAGCCTTCCATATAATTCTTCGAAAGGTGTCATTCCTGCACTAGCGTGGTAGCTATTATTATAAGCGAACTCCACTAAAGGTAGGTGATCCTCCCTAGACCTCCAAAATCCAATATACATGCCCTCAACAGATTTTCTAACACTCGGTTTATCCTTTCGTTATGTCCGTTGGTTTGCCCGTGATAAGTTGTACTAAGATCTAACTCACTCCCTAATGCATTCCGTAGGCTCCTCCAGAAGTGGATCACGTTCACTTACTATATTCATCAGGACTCCTTGAAGTCGAACTACTTCCCTTATATGCTATATAACCAACTTAGTTATCATTCTTGTACTCTTAACTAGAATGAAATATAAACTTTTGGTAAGTCGATCTACTATAATCCAAATACTTCCATTCCCCCTCATGATCCTAGGCAATCCATCAATAAAACCCATAGACATACACTCAAGTTTCCATTGTGGAACCTCTAAAGGGAGTAATAGCCCACTTGATTTCTTCTGCCTTGCCTCCACTCTTTAGCATGTCAAATATCTTGACACGTACGCTGCAGAATGTCCCTTCATCCCTAGTTAATAGAATAAATATAATAATCTTTTATATCCTTGTACAACTTACCTCCTCCTAGATAAATAGTCATCCTAGAATGATGACACTCACCCAAGACCTTCTCTATCAACTCCTTAATCCATAGTACACACAATCTCTCATCTCACCTTAGCTAACCCTTCTAATCCTTGGAGTAACGATCCAAATGGCTCGATCATTCAACCCTTCCCAACCACTCCATGATATTAACTAACGATGCATTTTACCCTTGACTTAATTTGATATGATCCATTAATGTAGGCCTAAACCCCATCACTACCAACAAACCAGGTGCATATTCTAATGGGATAGAAAATAAAAACCTTAAATAAATTCCACCTACTTCCATTCCAATAGCATGAAATTTAACTTATGTGCCTCCTACTCAAAGCATCGACAACAACATTTTCCTTCCCTAAAGTATAAGCAATCCCAAAGTCATATGATGGTAAGAATTCCGTCCATTATTGTTGTCTTAGATTCAAATATTTTTAGGAAAAAAATATATAAGTGACTTATGATCTATAAATAGCTCCAACCTCTTTCCTAATAGATAATTCCTTTATGATTTCAATGCAAACACAATAGTGACCAACTCAAGCTCATGTGCTGGATAATTTCTCTCATGGTCCTTAAGCTACCGGCTTGCATATGCCACCACCTTTCCTTCTTTCATAAGTATAACACCAAGACAAATATTGTGTGCATCGGTATACACAATGAAATGTTTGGTACAACCAGGAACGTTCTACACCGGAGCACTCATCAATAGCTCTTTCAAACTAACAAATGTCGCTTTACATTACAGACTCTGGTATAAATCAAGTTCTTCTTAGTTGGATGAGTTAGAGGTGCTATAATATTTGAAAAGTTCTTAATAAACTTCCTATAGAATTATGCCAATTCCAAAAATCTATGGAGCTTTGAAGAGTTCTTCAGCGTCTTCCAATCTCTAGCAGCATCTACTTTTCTTGAGTACGGATCCAACATGCCCGAGGAAATGAACCTCCTTTCTCCAGAAGTGACATTTTGAAAATTTTACCTTCAATTGGTTCCTCCTCAAAACATCCAACACTTCTCTCAAATAAAGCGATATTCTTCTTCACTTCTGGAATATATAAGAATATCAGCCACGAAGACAACTATAAATTTATTTAACTACTCCTAGAATACTATGCTCAATAAGTCCACAAAATATGTTGGAGCATTAGTCAGCCCGAGTGACATGACTATCCACTCAAATAATCCGTTTAGTGTATGGAATGCAATCTTTGAGATACTATCCTTAGCCACTCTCACCTAAATCGGGTGGCTAAGTTAAGCTAAGTGAAAACTTTTATCCTAACACGTTGATTGAAGAGCACGTCAATGCAAAGCAGGGGATAGCGGTTTTTCCTCATTAGCTTATTTAGCTCTCAATAGTCGATGCATAACATGAGAGAATCGTCTACCATAGCAGCAAAACAATAGGTGCTCTCCACTCCTAAAATATGTTTTCTAATAAATCCTTTATGTAACAATTTTGAAACTTACTCCTTTCCCTCAAAGCCATATGCCTAAGAGGCATTACAACTGGTCTAGCTTATTTCTCGTGGTCAATCCTAAATTCAATTTTAATCGGGGGAGGGAGACCAGAAACTTCTCTAAATGCATCTAGAAGTCTTTCACTAGGTAGATAGATAACAAATCATTTTGTGATAAGTTGGGTGAATACAAATAAATCTTTACAATAGAAATATCGAGTTCATAACACAAAATCAAGTCACGCCCCTCGTCACTCTTCAATCGAACTATTATCTTGCCATAATATAAACCATTCCATAGTGCGACATCGAGTACATTCCTAAAATCAACATGTACCCTGAAATATTTAGCACGTATGTGTTATAAAAGAACTCCACGCCATGTGTGATCAACTTTAAATCATGGCGCATTATAGATAGATGTGCTGATCCCTCGACATGATTCAAAACCAAAATGGATTCACATATGATGTCAGGTTTTAAAGCTAAACTATCAACTAATGCACTTTCTACGAATGCACTAGTATCAAACAAAATACGAATAGGAGAATTAGATTGTAACAACATGCTTCCATCATAATCTGCTTTCTATTCTATTGAGCTGATGGTGGTGCAATGCCGGTGGTCAAAATGGCGTTCAGAGCATACTTAAACCACTTAACCTTCTTCAAAGTCAGATAGTTTCTGTTCATATGACTAAATTGATCGTGGTTATAATCTGTAAATCCACCCAACAATCCTTCATAATGTGACCGAATTGGTTACAGTTTTTGCACTTGATCTTTGAAAAAACCATTCTATAATTCTTCATAATATGACCTACCCTCTCACACCTATTACAAGTGATCACCAGTTTCTTGCCTTGTCCTCCTTGGGATCCATTACACTTATGCTTCCCCGGATGTTGATTTTGCTTTCATACTGGCTTGCTCCTTGTTCACCCCTCCATCAATTGAGTTTAACAAAGCCGCCTCTACCGGCCCTTCAAAAGTTGCTCCATATAAGATCTGGTTCAACGCCAACTCCTTCAGTGGTATGTTCAATCCTTTTGCAAATTTCATTCCATTTTTTGTTTGTGGTATTCATCAAGCTAAGTCCAAACCTTGCCAATTCATTAAGCTCATTTACATGTTCTCTAACAGCCACATCTATTGCTTTAAATTAATAAACTTCTCTAATAGCAAACCCTTTATTGCTCCTTTGAAAATATTTGTTTCAAACTTTCTTTCAAACATGGCCCAAGTAATACTATGCTCCTCCACCTCCATAGTGACCACTTCTCACCAATTTGCTCACCTCACTAATGCCAAGATGCCATTTGCCTCCTAATAATATCATTGAGTCCCAAAAGATTAAAGATCTTTTCACAATAATTAAGCCACATTCAAGCTATTGCATATTGTCCCATTCCAACATATGGCTTTCGTCCTAGACTGGAAAGTCTCTACATAGCTTAGGGAAATCCCCTGTCGGTGGTGCTTGGAATGAACCACTCTTTGGGTAGTAGTAGAAACTATGGGATGAATGGGATTAGTACTAGTTTGGCTCCTTGCTTTTAGGTAGCATCTGAACCATACAGAGAAGTTCACTCCTGGGATATCTACTGCATCCACTCTAGTACTAGTCCCGGCCCTGGTTTCCACCCCATCGATGGTTATCTCAATTCCATTTTCAACTGAATAGCTCGTTTTTAGATATTTGTAAAATGGGATTCATTAACTATTGATGGAAAAAACTGCCACCAACACCCAAACAGTAAGTGAAAGCACCAAAGATCCAATATCCAATCACAAACAGAATACAGTAGAGAAATAAATATGAAGAAATCAAATTAAAATAGTAAGAAAGTAAATGAACAAGAAGACTTATAGTAGTTTGGCTGACTCCGGCCTACGTCCACTCCAAAAATTTGCCTTCTATTGATTTATACTGCTGTTTACAATTACATTCCATGAAATCAAGAGTAAAAATGGTTAAGTATAGCCTAGGTAGAAGATAAAAAGAGCCAGAAAGAAGATCCCTTATAATGAACCATGTCTGCTATATTTATAGGAGAAGCCACCAAAATATCTCACTCAAAATTTGGATTTAGAATCTCCATGCTAAGACGAACCAATGCAAAAAAAATTCAAACCGATCGCTCACCCCTAAGAGGATCGGGGTTGACCCCAAAGATGGGGTTGGGGTCGAACCTGAAAGGGGTTGGCATTGACCTCTCTTCCACGCATGGTGGGGCTAGATGATCCCTTGTGTGGGTCCCCTACTTCTCCGCTTAATGTTTCCAAAATCGTTTCCTGAGTTCATGCATCATTTTCATTGAGTTATTGAGTGATCATCATTGAGTTGAGCGGCCAATCCAAGCGATCCTTAGCTATATTAATCCAATTCGATCCATTGCCTATGGAAAGTATTCCAATCTGATCCCTTGCCTCGAGGAAATGCCAATTCCATACTTAGCCAATTCTAAGGTGCCATCCGTCCGAACTCGCACAACCATCATCCATAGCCTTGTTTGTAGCCGATCTTCGAGCTTGATAATCATCTCTTCGGGATTCCTACCTTGATGATCATGAAATCTGTTTGGCCTAATCCATTGGTATACGGCTTAGTCAAAAGGTAGTATAACATTTGCCCCCCAAAACATGCCTTGCAGTAGAAAGGCATGTTTTGAATTGGCACAAGTTCGAAGTCCAAAATCCATCGATAGCTCAAGTATCCGATTTAGAATCTGACCCATTGTTGAGAAAAATCACCGTGAGCTGTCTGGTGTCCGCTCGATAATCTGTTAATAAAACCCACAACTATTCCGAGTCCATAGAGAATTCTGAATCCATTCCGAATCCTTAGCCGAATCCATATCCATCCAAAGTCGTTAACTAATTCCGCGACCTTGTCGGATCATTTGCCAAGTCCAAAGCCTTGATCTCTCTAGATCATCATCCTAATTCCTCGATCTCTCCAGATCATTAGCCAAACATGTGGCCTCTTTGGGCCAATATCCAACTCTGTGACCACTCTGGTTCAATATCCAAGTTCGCGACCTCTTCGGCTCATTATCCAAAACTGCTTGAAATCTTGGAAGTCGGTATGCTGGTCCGCGATCTCATTGGATCGTTATCTGAATTCATAGTCGTTATGGATCTATCGATGGTCTCTCCAGACCCTTGCTAAGCTCAATCCAAACTTAACGACAAGTAAGTCAATCCTATCACTCTCCGACGAAGCAACTCACCCCTACACTTTTGCCCTGTTGGGGCTTATAGCGATATCATGATCCTCCTAGACCAATCATGGCCTCTCCAAGCTTTTGTTGGACCCCATTTTGTCACTCCTTGGCGAAGGGACAACGACAAGTAAAACGATTCAGTCGAGCTCCGATGAAGCGACATCACTTCCAACATTATAGTTTAGTGTCCTTGAACATAACACGATGTCATAGCCTGCCTAAGCCGGTCATGGTCACTTCGGACCCTTGCTGGACTTCATCCAGTCGCTCTCCAATGGAAGAGGGAACAACAACAAATAAGTATGAATTATGGCTTCTCCAGGCACACAATGATCACTCTGGACCCTTGCTGGACCCTACTCTCTCTCCGACAATAAGGGCACAACGATAAGTAGGCTGATCCCATTGCTCTCTTGTGAAATGTCCTACTTCTTGCTTCTCCAGTCCCATCTCTCAGGCCGATACATAACGTGATTGTTGGGGTATCCTACTCCAGCCTCGATCTCCAATCGAGGACTTAATCCATGTATGAGTCCATCCTGTCGCTCTTTGGTGAAGGGACTCATGCCTTGCAGTTATTGCCCCGTCGCTCCAGGCAGGACGACCGCGACCTATTTTGTTCATAGCATTAATGCGGATTTAAATGTATTAAGATCCATTTATTATAGTGGTTCATCACCGTCGCAGAGCATGCCTACCTCGATTCTGTACATGTGTAAGTGCTTAGCCAATTTGTTGTGGAGTTTATTATTATAGTTCATCCAACCTCGATCAAGAGATGACGACCTGTGCCCTTAAGCAAGGCTCGCTCTAATTTATAATGGATGATGGCTACTCTTGTTCCAAACCGTTGTCCAATTCCTTCCAAGGTCAACCAAAGTCATGCCCCCAATTACTTGGGAAGCGATACTGATTCCTATGAAGGAATTGATGCCAATCAATCTTCCTTGGCCGGGGTTTGCCCCCAATCGCTCCAATCCATGTCCGAGCCTGTTGGTTTCTACTCCAAGTCTTGGATTCCAATCTCCAGCCATTCCAGCCTGCTCCCCCACTCCACGAGGGTATCTCGGATTATACTCTTCCAAACAAGCATCCAAATTCTGATTCACACAAAACTCCATAGGATTGACTGCAGGACCACCACCATCCTGACCGATCAGACTCGGGGGCAGCTCTTCGAATCCTCAGGGATCGGCCCGAACCCCTTTGAAGGGATCGGGGCCGACCCCTCCCTGTTTGTCGAGGATTGTCCCTGGCGCTCCACTTCGCTCTCCTGCCCATTTTCCCCATTCCTATGATCCTGGTTCTGATTTTTCCATATCTTCTGTTGTTCCAACTCCTTGATCCAAATTTCCGTTAGCTCCAAATCCATTGTTTTGGACTCCAACAGCTCCTACTGCTCCAGCCTATCCACCAGTCTGAGGAAATCATGCATCATGTCCTCTTCTCTCTTCATCATTCGTTCCTGCATAGCATTCACTGTTGTTTCCATCTCCTCCCTTGTGATGTAGGAGTAGGTCTGATTAGCTCCAGCTCTAAAGGATGCCTCCTAACTTCCTCTGTAGCGACGCGTAATTTTTGATAATTAAAATATTAAATTAAATAAGATTTTAAAATTTAATATTGCTAGAAATTAAAAATTTATGATTTATTAATGAGAAAAATAACTAGAATATGATTTGATATTACTATTTTAATGTTATTGACAACTATTTTTATGTAGTTTAAATCAATCGAAATAATTGTAAAGTTAAATTTGGTTATAATGTATATAAGATATAAATTAAATGTTGGATTTAATATTGAAATTATATGTTATAAATTAGAATAGGTTTATTAAGGAATATGAAATCAATTAATTAGTATGTGAATTTTTTGGCTTTGTTTGTTAACAATAATCATAGAAATGTGTTTGAATCATTAATGTGTAATAATTATTTAATTATCATTTCATTATTTTATCCATTGAAATTAATTTTGAAATCAATGTGAATTAATGTAATTTAATATTACAGTTAATTTGAAATAAGATGATAACTGTTAAATATGAAGGTGATAAAATGTAAATTAATGTTGATTATATTCATAAAGTAACATTTAATTTTAATCGAAATAATAGAATTTGATTGAATTTAAAATAAAATTAACCGGAATTTTACTACAATTGCAACCGAACTCTGAAATTAATGTAATATTTAAATAGTGGATTTCACATGGAAATTTAATTTAATAGGTTATTAATTTTTATGTAATCAAGAATGATAAAAATGGTTAACTTTTAATTTAGAATCTAAAAGTGATTAAATTAATTTAATATTTATTTATTTATTTAATTGATGTGAAATAGCCATTTTGGCCACTGTCTCGGATATCAATGAAACCAGTTTCATCGGGTCTGTAAATTATTGTAGGATTTCAAGTTTCGTAGCGATCATACTTGTCGTTTGATCGTGCGAGCTCGAAACGCATAGAAATTGATTAAAAGAATTTAAATGAATATAATTTGATTTTAAAAGCTAACTTCTTCATAATAGGGAATTAGGGTTTGAAACTATTTCATTGAGTTTAAAACCATCAAAAACATATATTTCGATATATTGGATGACCTACTTGCATTTCGAAAGTGGAATGGGCTTTTTGGGTCGTCGTTATCTTTTCGACCCAATCTGATATGACAAATTCATTTCTTATCTATCATTGTCCATATAAATAGTCTTTTCTGGAACCCAAGTTGTCTTTTTCTTAATTCTATACGTACTATTATTTCCATCTGCTCCTTCTTTCCTTCTCAATGCCAGATAATCCAAACCCTAAATCCCCAATTCAAAAAAATCAAATCAAAATTTTAAACTCCTCAAACTATATCGAATTATATATCATTGGAAAGCTCTCAATGAGCATAATCTACTGCTACAGTTTTTCGATTTGATACATCATTTGGCCAGAAAACAATGGAGAAACCTCAGCCGTCCATATTAGGTTTTCGATTTCAACGGCGGATCGTTGTTCGATCGATGACCAGGAAGCACCGTTGCGCAGAGGGCGATTAGAGGAGGCGATCTAAGGTGCTAGTTCATGTTAGGGGTTGTCGAAATCGCCTTAAAAGGCGGGGACGGTGGTGAGTGCCAAAGGGCAGCGAACGTGGCTGCATGGCCAAGTGGTGGGCGACAGAGCACGAGGATGATGGTGGTTGGGTCAGATCTGGGTGGCAACTTGTGTGGAGGCGTGCGACAGAAAGAAATTGGCGGTAGCTATGATAGTGTGGCCTCCTGCGTATGTCTGGTTGTGGTTAGGGTTTTCTGGGGTAAGCAAAATTACGTTCTTTCCCTTAACACTGGTTTAATTAAACTTTCAATTTCAATTGTTTTAACGCTAGTAACCTTTTCATATGAGCTCGAATGCACGATTTTCTCCGCTACGATCGTATCAAAATTCTGGACATTATGGAACTGGTTTGGCTGCATTCTAAGACTATTCAATTTTTGAGCCTTCATTAGATTTTTAAATCAACGAAAATCAAAGGTGAGTGTTTTAACCTACTCATAAATACAAAACCATCTTATGTTGGTTAACTTAAATTTATGATGTGATTAGAAATTTATTGATTATTGTTTGGTACATTTAAATTGTCATTTAAATTTAATTTGAATTTATATTGAATTTAATTGACATTTGAATTAATATTGGAATAGAATTGTTAGTTAGATGCCTGGTAATGATAACCAGTTAATTGTTGTGGTTTATTGGTTGATATGAATGATGATTGTGATGGATGCTTAATTGTGGACATTCTGGATGATTTGATGTTATGTTTATTTTATATGTTGTTATCACACTACAAGTTAGGAAAATCACTATAGGTTGAAATGATAATAACCAAACGATCTTATAGATTAGGGAAAAATCATTATGGGTTGAAATGATAAACCCGAGCGATTTTATGGATTTGGAAAATTGTGATTCGGGATATGGGTTGAAATGATATATATTTGGAAATTTAAATTATTGTGGGTTGGAATGATATATATCCATATCACTTGACAATAGTGTAGAAAATTATATACGGACACCGGATTGGTTAAATTAAATGATTTTAAATCCTTAATTTTTGAATCCAATTAAATGATATTACGAAATAAAATTAGATTTATATAAATTGAATTATTTTCAAAATCCAAGTTTTTAAAATGTTGAAATTGAAATTGGTTATAAATGAATTGTCTAAAGAATTTAAATTGAAATCCTAAAGTTGAATTTTGAAATATAAACGAAATTTATCAAAATTGAGTTATCATAAACGTTTGAATATTTAAACTTTGAAACCTATTGAATTTGAAGTGGTTTAAATTTGTAGTTCAAAATGGATTTGAAATCGATGTAAATTAAAATGGTTTTAAGAAGAATTTGAATTGAAACCTTTATCCTTTTGAATGGATATCGTTGAACTGAGATTGATTTAAACTGAATTTCGAGAACTAAAGTTGATTTGAATTAATTTGTGAAATTGGAAGAAATAATTCGAAGTAGAAACTATTTTGATATGAACTCATTTAATATACAAACACTTTTAACATATAAACTATTTTCTCATAAAAACCATTTAATAATTTTCAATACATTAACTACTGTTATATATAACCTATTTTAATATATAAGCTATTTCTAATATATAAAATATTTTAATTAATAATCTATTTTCAAATTATAAACTATTTCAATATATTTTATTTTAAATTTATAAACAACTTTTAATATATATTTTAATATATAACCTATTTTAATATATAAACTATTTTAATCTATAACCTTTTTTTTTTAAATATAAACTATTTTTAATGCATAAATATTCCAATATATAAACTACTTTCAATATTCAAACTGTTTAAATCTGGAACCGTTATGATTTAGATTTAATTGATTTAAATACGAATATTTCGATATAATGGTTTAACATATTTCGTGGTTATGATTTTGAAAATGAATATAATTTAAAGTGAATATAATTTCAAAAGTGAATATGATTTCGCAAGTGATATGATTTTGAAGTGAATATGATACTTTGATATCAATTATGAATTGGTTTTGGAAATGTAAATGAACCAACCTATGTGAAATAAACGTTTGGTTGTTAATGAGACTGGGATCGGATATTGTCATACTCTCTGCCAATTCCGAAAACCACTTTAACAACTGTGCACGTGGTGGAGAATCCCAAATGAAGTGGGATGTTTTGGCAAGTCCTACTATATAAAGTATGAACGCAGCCCTGACCCACTCGGGTCAGCTTGATATGACTAAAATAGGAGCTATACCGGGACAAGTGAGATCGCTCCTCCAATTGGGCACATTTCTTCGATACCATATATGTTACTTTGCGATTGATTTGGTGGCCACCTTTGATTTGATTCTAGGAGTGTGTTCCGAGCTAAGGAGCAGTAGCTGCTATGCGTTACCGCTAGTCCAAGAGTGCAAACGGTGGAATCCTACCCTGGTATTACCTCGCGTGCCTAGTCATATGCCTTATCGAGCCCACTACGATTTTGTTTTGTGTTATTTTGATGGAGTGCTCCCTGATAGCCCACCATGGAGTTTACAGTACTATATAGACCACGACATTTATAAAAATATGTTAAGGGGGATATGGTTAATGCCTTAAATATTATTTTAATACTTTACTTTTCTATAGACGTATTATAATAGTGTATTGTACTATGTATGTAGATAGTTTAAAGGATCCTTAAGAGATGGAATCTCAAACATCTCTTAAGTTATTGCATGCACGTTAGACATTGGATAGGAGATGTAAAAACCCTTAAACATCTCGGAAGCTGTTACACTCATATTCACTTATTTTGATTTAACTTGCATAAGATCTTTTAGTTCTGACTTGAATGTTTTGTCTTTTCACTATGTTCGGGCTAGCTTGAACATTTCAGTGTTGAAGACCTTATTTCTAGCGGATGAAAATTTAGTACATTATTTCTATTTATTATATCTATTCCACTACATCATGTTGTTCCGCTACATTATTTATTTATTCCTACCGTATGTATTACTCTGATCTGTATTGTGAAAGTGTAATCAAATGTTATTTTTAAACAGCTTCATGAATTGTTTAATTAATTATTATATTTTGTTATTCCACTGTAAGATTCTATGTTTTTTCTTTTTTATTATTTCTTACTTACCCACATTAACAATCCTTCCTTTTGAATGGTTTGAGTTGACATGTGTGTCCACTTTGGCACTCGAAGGATGCAACATGACAAGGGGTTCTCGCTTTTGGGTTTGGTAGCGAACGGATGACTCTTACTCCTATTTGTCCCATGGGTTTGGTGTCGTCGAGATGCTAGGCGTAAAAGCTGAACACAGATACCATTGTATGCTATGATGGGCATTGCCCCACTGTCGGTTGACCGTTACATTTGGTAACAAAGCTTTGGTTCAGCGATAACCTTAGCCATGTGGAGTCTGACTCATTAAAGATAGGGCAGTAATACCCTAGAATGATTTTGTCTAAGTGTGTGTGTGTGTGTGTTTGTGTCTATAAATGAGAGAGCGTACTTATTAGAGTTATATAATGTTTTTATATCGTGTTAATTTGTTATATTTAGTATTTATAAATTCTGATCAGTACATAGGACGCTATGTCATCGATAAGGATTTCTAAACAAATATGGGGCAGATGACACAATATTGTTTTTGAAATATAGGTAAATGGAATTATTTTACCTAGTATTATATTTTGTATATACGAGAATAATTTTTATAATTGGATATTGTTGTTTGTGATATGTATGTTTGTTAGGAAGTGAAATTTTATTAATACTGGTTGCAAAATAGTATGTATAAATAAATGAATTTGATTGGAAATTTGAGAAATTAAGTATCGAGGTTTTGAAAAATGGTTTTCAAAAGATTTTGGAATATAATATTAGTATTATTCGAAAATATTTTCGAATACAAATTTTTAATGTGATTTAAAGAAATGTTTTAAAAGAATTTAAAAGAAATAAGTTCTGTACTCCCCTATTCTGCCAGTGGAAAATAATTTTGGTAACGATGGCCGCATCATCGACATTCATTTTCGAGTTTCAAAGTGGGAAGACCATTGTAGTAGCTTTACTACACTTTGTTTTGATAAATAAATCTTAATTTTAAATTTCTAAATATGATTGATATATAAAAGATATGAGTGTGTGTATTTATATATATTATTTTAAATTGATTTGAAATGGAACCCAGTATTTAGTTATTAAAATTATACAAATTAGGGATTTAAATTATTGTGATGAAATGAAATCTTAACTATTTTAATAATTGGAAACTTCTGAAATGAAAAATAAGGAACTAGAAGCTAAGTGATTAATGAAACCGTAAAGAAATTGGAAATTTGTAACCTGTAAATCAAAAGATATAAAAATTCAGATGATGCAATTATTGAACATTTTGTTAACTAAAATGAATAAGATAAACTTGTGTAACATTTAATTACATTCTTAAAACATATATAACTTACCAGAAATGTTTAAAAAATTGTAATGTTAAATAGGAATATGTAATAGAATACTATACAAGTAAAATTTAAGTAATGGAAGCATTCAAATGGAATTATTTTTGTACTTAAGAATTTTGATGTATAAAAAATGCTATAAGCACAATTTTATGTGTTGAAATGATAATAATTAGATCGAATGTTTAATTTTACACATAGACTACAACATTTATAAAAATGTGTTAATGGGGCTATGGGTAACACCTTAACGCTATTTTAATACTCTACTTTTCTATAGACGTATTATAATAGCATATTGTATTATGTACGTAGATAGTTTAACGGATCCTTAAGAGATGGAATTCGAACATCTCTTAAGTTTTTGCATGCACTTAAGACACTGGATAGGAGATGTAAAACTCTATAAACATCTCTGAAGCTGTTACACTCATATTCACTTATTTTGATTTAACTTACATAAGATCTTTTAGTTCTGACTCGAATGTTTTGTCTTTTCATTTCGCTCGGGTCAGCTTGAGCATTTCAATGTTGAAGACCTTAATTCTGGAGGACGAAGACAAAGATTTAGTATATTATTGCTATTTATTTTATTTATTTCACTGCATCATGTTGTTCCGTTGCATTACTTATTCATTTATGTTGTATGTATAACTCCGATCTGTATTGCAAAAGTGTAATCAAATTGTATTTGTAAACAGCTTCATAAACTGTCTATTTGATTATTGTATTATGTCATTCCGATGTGAGATCTATGTTTTGATTTTTTTCTTTCTTTTCTATTAGTTTCTTACTTGCCCCATTAACAATTCTCCCTTTTCAATGGTTTGAGTTGACATGTGTGGTATATTGTTGATTTAAACCGTCCAAAAAGGTGGGTCACTACATCCTCTATGGTGAATTATTTCCATTAACACTCTCTTTTAAGATTTCCTAACCATTATTCCAAATCCAAGCTCCAAATATTTTCCAAATCAGTGTTTGCATGTATTCTCAGTAAAAGCACCAAAATGCTAATGGCAAAATGGCCACCAACATCCAAACATTAAGTGAAAGCATCAAAGATCCAATATTTATCACAAACAAAATATAGTAGAGAAATAAATACGAAGGAACAAAATTGAAATAGTAAGAAAGTAAATGAATAAGAGAATTTATAGTGGTTCGATTGACTTCAACCTATGTTCACTCCACAAAATTGCCTTTTATTGATTTATACTACTGTTTATAGTTACAATCCGTGAAAATTAAGAGTAAATATAGTGAAGTATAACCTAGGTAGAAGATAAAGAGAGCCAAAAAGAAGATCTCTTCAATGAACCATGCTTGTTGTCTTTATAGGGGAAGCTGCCAAAATATCTCGCTCAAAATTCAGATCTAATATCTCCAGGCTAAGACAAAATGACCTAAAAAATTCAGGCCAATCATTCACTGCTAAGTGGGACTGCATCATCCCCTCTTTCATACATGGTACGGCTAGAAATCCCTTGTGTGGGTCCCCCTTCTACTCCACTTTATGTTGCCAAAGTCGTTTCCTAAGTTGATGCATTGTTTATTGAGTTATTAGGCGGTCATCGTTGAGTTGCGCTGCCAATCTAAACCATCCATAGCCATGTTACCCCATCTGATCCCTTGCGGAGGGGAAGTATTTTGATCCCTTGCCTAGAGGAAGTGCCAATTCCATACTTATCCAATTTCAAGGTGTCATCCGTCCAAATCCGTTTGACTATCATTCATAGGCTTGTTTATAACTGATCTTCGAGCCTGATAATCATCCCTCTAGGCTTCCTGCCTTGTTGAAAACAAAATCTATTTGGCCAAATCCATTGGTATACTGCCTAGCCAAAAGGCCGTATAAAATTAACAAATCTCCAATTAGTAAATGAAATTAGAATAGATAATGGTGTGTACATACATACTTGACTCTTATATATAACATAGTTATTATAAAAAGTACAAATAAGCTCCTCTGTGCGCTCTAATCCTTGACTTATGGATGAGTTTTGCTATGATACCAAATGCAACAACCCGCTTTTTCAACCCTTGATTTAACACTCATATCGGTGTTCAAACCATGATGATTTGAAAAGGTTGTGGGGAGATGATAATAAGAACTAAACACGATTTCTGCCTATAAATTTTCTAAATCTCATTATAGAAGGAAACAAATATAATATAACAAGAACCTTCGTTATTTCATAACCCCATAGTGTATTAGCATTGTTATATACATATGTCTTTACAACACTAATTAAACCCAATCTACATACATGGGTGCAGTCATGTCGAGCACATATTTACAATATACACATTAGAGTACGCATCTTCTTTTCCATCAAGACTCTAGGCTCTATCAACCTACTAATATAAAAGGAAAATAGGAGTGGGTATGGCTATCAATGAGTACCCGAAAAATCCAATATCCATATGTAGTCGTATCCGAAATATGAAAAATTATCCAATATCTAAAAAATAGACACAGATGTGGATATGGTTGTATCCATATCCGATAATTATCCATTCGGTTTCTATCAAGATTATGGTTATTTTTTTGTGTATTTTACTACATAAAATGATTGTCTTTACTATTTTATCTAGGTAAAAAAGTTATTTATATAAAACTAATATTTGCTGCTTAAAATTATTTTTCTTAGCGTATTTTTTATTTTTATTTTTATTAGTGCTGAAATGGATTTATAATAAATCAAAATTTTGTGTTTATTTATTTTGATTTATTGGTTGTGAATTGATGGAAGAATATCCAATAAATATCTGATA
This sequence comes from Allium cepa, assembly GCA_030765085.1. Lineage (NCBI taxonomy): Eukaryota > Viridiplantae > Streptophyta > Magnoliopsida > Asparagales > Amaryllidaceae > Allium > Allium cepa. Next base: position 862,575,655 of record CM060934.1, on the reverse strand, counting down.
TCTCTCCACATCTATGGATATGGATATCCAAAAACAAATTCGGATGCAGATACAAGACATTATTTGAATCTGTATCCGACCGTTTATAGGCCTAGGAGTAGGTCAAACATAAGTCTGAGTAAGTAAGCCATACCTACTCCACATATAATACAAAGATGCTACTATAATATGATCCTGTCTAACGTGTAATTAGATATGTCCTGGACTAACTTGAGACCCTACAAGATCAAACTACCAATAGATATCTTGATTGTTGGTAAATTCATCCTAGATTAGCCTGAGGCCCTATTAGACTGTATTACCATCATCTATCTAACTCTGGACTCACATCTTGGACTAGCCCAAGGCCATACAGAAGCGTATCATCCAGTCACAAATACAAAATTGGACTCATGCCCTGGACCAGCCCAAGGCCCAGTAGGGTCACTTAACATATGTCCTCCTCCTAGGCTAGCCTATAGCGCTATAGGGGGCATCGTATACAGGGTCCCCTACTTATGGCATAGGTTCATATAAGAACATATTGATATCGAAAATTTTTATCGCTAAACAAATATATTAATCCAGCTTTATACAATAATTAGTATCTTTGTATTCCTCCTTGGCTTTGAAGTTTATTTATTTTAGTGATACATCTTTCAGTTTCTTCATATATAGATTCCTAATCAACATTATGGCATTATTAGATATTATATGGATAATAGAGAAAGAATCACTCATATTGTAATAATATTCATATATGTTAATTTTACTTACTTCTTATCTTATTTCTACCTAAACACATGATTTAATCTCTTAATTCTAGTACTTAATGTTTAATAACTTAGATTATAGACCCAAATCATTATCACGGTATTATTTATGCATTATATCTCAAGTAAGGAATGAATCACTTATAAAAATCCCAAAATGCCCCAAATCAATCTCGTCTATTGTGTCTTGTTCCTTTAATGTATAGAAACCTCCGTAATTTCCTAAATCTTTCACCAGATCATAGTACTCGTTTCCACGATCATTTTGATTGGTAAATTGCCAAAATCCATTGAAAATTGAGACAGTTATGCCACTTTATATGAAATGAAAATGGAAGAATAGTGGTGAAAAGGCAGAGATAAATTAAATTTTCTAGTTCAAAATGGAGCTTATACATTGTTAAATTCAATTAAGAAAACTATTCTAACCATTTAAAATAATTACATATAATTTGAATTAAAAAAATGAACTTGCCGTAGTATGTTGACATGCCTCAAACTATATGTCAACATAGAGGTGATAATTGGATGATATGTCGACATATATTGACATACATGCCATAATTTTCAGTTAGCTAATAATTCATCTATATTGCTTTCATATGACCTTTAAATATGATAACTTATATACTATGTTGACATGAAAAATGAGCTGGTCACAATGGCGTAGGTCTCAATATCAAATTCAAAAGTTGAAAAATGACCATTTTGTCCACCTTAATTTAAATAAGATTATTTACCCATTTAATCCAATTTATTAACAACGTTGCATTATTTATTGTAGTTATAATATAACTAAAATTTTAGGTGTCACATATCCAATGATATTAAAACTTAACATAGAAATACCAAACTAGTAGTTGATCATATCAACATAAAAAATACATATGCTAACATGTAACTCTAGTAAATTATATGGAAAAAAATTAGTTACATTAAATGGAATCATACAATTAAAAATTTCAAATGGGAAGCACACATCTTCTGTTCTGACTCCCATATTCTAATTTTGGAATTTGCAGCCCACTGGAGTCGAACAAGCTTAACAACATTGTCCTAAAGTCTCTTGACCCTACTTTCAATAATACAAAACTTGACGTTTTTGGTTTAACATACATTCCTCTAATTGATTGGGCTATACCACTATCATGAACACACTTACGTAAGTGTAAAAATATGAAACAAATTGTATATTCCAACCATTTTTTATGGAGATTAACTCTATATGCTAGTTTTTAGATCAGTTCCAAAACATGAAATGATCCAAAGGTCCTTGGTGCAAGTTTACCCAAATTGCAAAACCTAATAACTCCCTTCAATAGTGTTGTTTTTGTTGGAACTGGGCCAACTCGCAACGGAAGAAATGAGTGAATTTCAAAAAATAAAGCCAATTTGGATGTTTAATGGACCTATGAAGTCTAAATATACTTAGAACATTTCTAAGTTTCCTTTAAATAAAATCAATATTTTATTTAATTTCATAAATAAGATTTCGCTGTAGTTTAATGTGAATATAACTTAGAGAATATCACATATACCGTTATATAAATATTTGTGTGTAAAGGTTACATATTAAATTTATTTATAGAAGGAAACTTTTCATTTCCTTTCTCTTAACTTATTCAATTAAAGATGTGGCATAAATTTATCTAGAGAAGGAAACTTTTCATTTCCTTCTCTTAACTTATTCAATTAATGAGGGGGTACATTATTTATATGGAGAGAGAAACCTTTCATTTCTCTCTTTGTCTTTGTATTGTTTTAGAAATTAGAAAAAAAGGAAGATGTTTTGGCAATAAATCTAAATATTAATTTGATTACCATAAATCTCTAATTTGAATTAGTTAGAGATATTTTATTTAATCTTACATACACACAGTTAATGTTTTGACAATAAATGTACTTTTAAATTGATTTCTATAAAAACTAATTTGTATTAATTAAAAAGACTTGATTTAATCTTATATACACACAATTAAGTTCATATATATGTTTATGTATATAAAATATAATACATGTATTTCATATTATCAAAGTATCATTAGATTTCTTTCCAAAAGGAGGAAACAATTTAAATGAGGCAATAATATATCCATACATTTATTTTTGACTGTTTATATCCTTATATTATGATATATATTAATTTTCATTAATATACTGCATTAATTAAGTTTAAAAAATGGGAAATTTAATCAATTATCCTTATTACCCTTTTTTCCTTTATGTGGTTAGCTATCTATTTAATTTTGTTTATATGCACTACAAGACACACAGTGTATTACAACGGAGCCTTCCAACGGCCTCCAACGTCATTGACCAACGTCTTCCAACGTCCATTGTTTTCTCGTATATTTTATTAGTTAAAAACTGTAGGACGTTGGTAGACGTTGGAGTCTGGACGTTGGCGGCCGTTGAATAACGTTGGAAATCCGCGAACAAAACAGAAACCCAGCTTCTTCTTCCCTATTCGGCTGAAACAATCCTCCCCCCCCAAATTCCCAACTTTGCTTCGATTCTGACCCTCTATGTGCTCCGATGATCGACGGCTCCTCCGACGACTCCAAGCCTCCCTCTCGTCCTCTCTAACTCCCTAATCTCTCAAGAAAAGGTATAAACCCTAATCCCTATATTTAATTAAATTTTGTGAATTAGTGTATTAAATGTTTGTATTGCCTTATTGTATGTATAATCTAGTTTATTGAGGCATAATTTATGTTACTAACTTATGTATTGCAAGATTATATATATTTAAGTTTGTGTTAACAATAGAATAATGTGCATACAATTAGTTTTAGGTTTGTTTGGAAACGTTAGTTGGTAGTGAGAATACAATTAGTTTATGTATTTTAGAAAATTTCAAAAACGATATTTTATATTCATGAAACCCTTAAAGCGTCTTTCGGCCCTGTCTGATAAGTATTGTATATGATTGTTATGTGGATATTTGTTTTTTAACAGAACGGACATCTATATTCATCGTATACAATATTTGTTGGATTTGTCCCTGTATTGGACAAGTTACGAACACAATAACGTAATTAAATCTCGTAAAACATTTCATTTTAAATGGTTCATAGAATTTCGACAGCGCCTCCTTTATTCCCTGTGTACACGCAAATGTGTACTGTTCAGGGAACTAAAGCGAAGTGCTGCCGAAATTTTGTTGAATCGTTTAAATTGAAATGATTCACGCGATTTAATTACGTTATTGTATTTGTAATGGGAGGTAGGATGACTTATCGACAAAGTGTCAATGATCTATTAATATAAAATTCACCAATAATATTGTTTTAATAAAATGTCAATTTTTTAAATTTATATCGTACTTTTTAATTATATACGTAGGTAAATGGACAATTATTTTACTGATCGAAGCTGGATGTAAAAAAAAGGGTCGAAAATGGAGGCTCAATAAGTGAACAGTTTAATAACGGTGTTCGCGTATTTATTGATTTCGCTTTAAGTAATAATAGAAATGACGAAGAAATCCATTGTCCATGTACTAAATGCAAAATGTTAAAGCATTTGATACCAGAAATGGTTAGAGTTCATTTGCGTCAATACATTTTCGTGCCAAACTATTTGGTTTGGGATCGTCATGGAGAACCGTTAGCATCTAATTGATACGACGAATCTCGTAGAACATATGGTTGAAGATGCTGCACGGTCAATGTTTCATGTTCCTCAATTAATTGATGACGATGGTAATGCTGAAGAAGAACCAAATATTGGGGCAAAAAAAATATGATTTATTAGATGCCGCAAAGAAACCCCTTTGGGAAGGCTGCATAAGCGGAACCCAATTATCAGTAACTGCCGAATACATTGCGATGAAATCTAAATACAACTTCACAGAAGCTGGATTTATAGCTGTTGTACAAGCTGTGAAACGGCATATGCCTTCCAATAATTTAATGTGCGAAAATCATTATAAAGTAAAAGAAATGATGTCGGCTTTTGGTTTACCGTATCATAAAATAGATACATGTCTAAATGGTTGCATGCTGTTTTGGAAAGAAGATATCAACCTTAGAAATTGTAAAGTATGTAATCAGGAAAGGTACAAATCAAGAAAGAAAAAAGGAAAGGAAGTCTCGTATAAACGTATGCATTATTTACTAATTACTCCTAAACTTCAAAGGTTATATGCATCTTCTGTAACCGCGCAACATATGAGATGGCATAGTGTTAGAACACGGGAAGAAGGTGCGTTAACACACCCAGCTGATGGGGAAGCATGAAAGCATTTTGACCACAAATATCCTGATTTTGCATCCGAGAGTCGTAATGTTCGATTTGGTTTATGTACGGATGGATTTTCACCATTTTCTCAGTTTGGTTCTAAATATTCGTCATGGCCTATAATTGTCACACCTTATAATTTACCTCCATGGATGTGTATGAAAACTCCATATATGTTTCTCACAGTTGTCTCCCTGGTCCTAATGATCCGACACCGATGTTTATTTACAACCTTTGATTTAAGAATTAAAAACATTATGGTATGAAGGAGTACAAACATACGATATTTCCAAAAAAAACTTTCGCATGTATGCTTCTTTGATGTGGACAAACAACGATTTTCCTGCTTATGCAATGCTTTCAGGTTGGAGTACGGCTGGCCGTCTAGCTTGTCGGTACTGCATGGAAGATACACGAGCATTTTCTTTACCTCATGGAAAGAAAATTTCATGGTTTGACTGTCATCGATGTTTTCTTCATATTAATCATCCTTTTAGAAGAGATAAGAAAAAATTTACAGCTAATAGACTTGAAACTTTGAGACCACCTACGATTTGGTCAAGCGAAGATATTTATGAACTTGTAAAGGATTGTCCAAAGATACATGAAACCAGAGAACAAATTGAAATTCAAGGTAAATCATCGATTCATAATTGGTGCAAACAAAGCATATTTTGGGAGTTGCCTTATTGGAAAAATCTTCTGATTCGTCATAATATTGACGTGATGCATAATGAGAAAAATGTGTTTGATAATGTTTTTAATACAATTTTGAATGTCAAGGGGAAGACGAAAGATGATTTGAAATCAAGACGTGATATTGAAGTAATATGTAATCATCCTGAGCTTCATATAAAGCCAAATGACACAAAAAAGCCAAAAGCTTGCTATGAGCTAGACAATAATCAAGTTAAAGTACTTTTGAAATGGGTGGAAGGACTAAGATTCCCGGATGGTATATCTTCTAATATTCGTAGATGTGTCGACTATAAGAACAATAAACGTAGCGAGATGAAAAGTCATGATTATCATGTTATGATGGAAAATTTATTACCCGTCGCTTTTAAAGAACTGTTGCCCGTAAAAGTTTGGACTGTTGTAAAAGAACTTAGTCTTTTTTATAAAGATATTTGTTCTACTACATTAAATGTTGATCGTCTACGTAAACTTGAGGAAGAAATCCCGATATTGCTCTGCAAAATGGAAAAAGTATTTCCTCCAGGTTTTTTCAATGTCATGGAACATTTACCTATTCATCTTCCTATAGAAGCACGTCTTCGAGGGCCTGTGCAATATGGATGGACGTATCCATTTGAAAGGTATTTAAATCATCTATAAAAAAAAGCGAGACAGAAAGCTCGAGTTGAAGGTTCGATTTGCACATCATACATCGAAGAAGAAGCTTCATTTTTTTTTCTATCATTATTTTAGTGACCATATGAACATATCATTTGAAAGTGCTACGCGTAATGATGAAGACATTGATCAAGATGATTGTCAAACGACCTAATCAATTTTTAAAAAACAAGGTCAGCCTGTTGGTGCTTGTGTGGAAGAATGATTGGATGATAGAGATTATCATGTTGCACACACATATGTTCTTCTCAACTGTGCTGAAGTTGCACCGTTTGTTAGGTAATTTACGTATATATATATATATATATATATATATATATATCATGAACACGTGTGTATACACAAATATATTCACACACGTGTATATTAATCATAATGCAACATTTGTTATACAATTGCAGTATTTACGAATCATAACATCCTAACGGCGATATCGGCAAAGAATTCGCTTTTTGGTTTTCTAAGTACGTTTTTGATACAACAAATTGTGTTGTAGACGAAAGATTGAAACGTTTAGCTATGGGACCAAAAAGGAAAGTGAAGACCTATCCAATATTCTTTGTCAATGGATATAAATTTAATACCAAAGAATATGGTGCCGAAAAATTAACTAACAATACTGGTGTGTTTGTTAAAGGTAGTGATGATCCAAATGATCATATACATGATTTTTATGGCGTGCTAACCCAGGTTTTGCAATTGACGTATTTCACACGACCCGCGGAAGAAGTATTTTTGTTTAAATGCAACTGGTTCAGCAATGTTCCAGGTTTTGGAATCAACGTGCACCAAAATGTAATCTTATAGAAATAAAACATACTTCGCGTTATTATAAATACAATCCTTTTGTACTTGCCAAACAAGCTCTTCAAGTTTATTATGCTTCTTACCCATCTCTAAGAAGAGATAAAATAGATTGGTCGGCTGTTTTTAAAACAAAGGCAAGGTTTACATAGATGGACAGAATATTCCCGAAGAACAAGCTTACCAAGCAGATATCGAGGAAAATAGAGGAATAATAATAACCGACGATCAAACACAATTTGGACCTCTAAACGATGAATCAAATGCATTAATTGAAGCATTTGAGAGTACAAAGGAACAAGATATAAAGTGCGAAAAAGAGTCTGAATCCGAAAATGACGTGGACTGATCAACTATCTACATTTTGAGAAGGTAAATTTATATTTTTTTAAACATTATCCTGTTTTCATTAAAAATGAAATGGTATGCTAATATATGATATGTATCACATCTCGCTTTTATGTTACGCCGTACTGTATGTTTACATATAGTCATTTTATTTTCTGTTATAATATTTGTTTGTAACATGTATTATATAGGCATGCCATCACGTAGACGTACCGGTGGGCATTCTAGGTCTCCCTCTTCCTCACAGAGAGGGCATGCTCGTCCGGACGGTGGTGATGGCGGTGGTTCATCACAGGAGCTACGACATCCTGTGGTATGGCTAAAGCCAAAAGCAGATCAAATGTAAGTATTAAATTTCAAAATTAAATTTCATTTTCGTACAATCTATTCTGAAAATATATAGTAGTCATGAAATATTAAATGTGTTTTCTCTGTTTAAACACAGTGGTTTCTCTTTGGAGCCGACTCAAGTAGTTCTATCTATATCTCGACGGGCGTACATGGGTCGTATGACCGAATGTTGGCCTAAGTGGACAATGATTCCAGATAATGTTAAAGAGACTATTTGGCAGGATTTTTTGGTATGTCACTTTACATATTAGGAACATGTTATATCAATTCATGTTTACATTATTTATAAAAGCTGTATAACTCTTATTTTGTCAAACGTGCAGGCGGAAGTGGACCTTCAAGACGCTGATATTTCTGTCGTATATCGCCACTGGTGCAGCAAAGTCGCAAAGAACTACCGGGAAACAGTAAGCAGCTAAAAACAGCGGGAAAGAAGCCTCAGTGGATGGGCGCAGCTGTGTGGGATGATTTTGTGAAATGGTGGGGAAATAAGGAGTTTCAGGTAAATTTATCACATGTTTAATTTAAATTCTTCTATAAAATACTAACTAGAAATGTTAAACAATTTTTGTTTTTAAATTAAATTTACAGAGGCAGTAGGAGAGGAACTCAGCCAATAGGAGCAAGAACCCTATCACACATCGTGGTGGTTCCAAGTCATTTCAGCATCACCGAGAGTAAGTTGTAGATAATGTAACAATATATATATATATAACATATATGTATATGGACATATTTCTAGAGAGACAGCATGGTGGTGCTTCTGTGAGTTACTGGGATGTTTTCACGCATACTCATAAGTTGAGCCAGGTCGACGAAGCAGGCACCGTTTCATACTCCTAGGATCACGATGCCAAAGCGCAGTCCGCATATGTAAGTAACATAATGACTTAACACTTATATAAGTTAATTAAAATAATGTTATCTAAATTCAACTTATTTTGCATAACAACAAAAGTTTCAGCAAGCACGGACTTCCATTCTCGAGGCCTCTAGGCGCGATGAGTTGACCGCCGATGAGGAGGATACTATTTTTGAGTCTGTCGTGGATCCAGCGGCACATGGTAGACGCTATGGTTTTGGGAATCAATCAGTAATAACTTTAACTTAAATTTTAAAATAATTATTCTGAACCAATTGTTGCACATTGTGATGAATTATAGTAAACACGAATTACAATTATTAAACACTAATAATTTAAATTTTATTTACAGGCTAAGACGGCTCAGATTGAGTATCAGAGGGCTCAAGATAAGGAGGAGATCGAACAACTCAGAGCCCAGGTCGCCGCGCTCGAGGAACGCAATATCCGCACCGAAGCCAAGACGGAGAAGCTGAACAGGTGTCTTACGGAGTTTATGGAGCAATACGGCCGGTTTTCGTCTTCTGGTGGTTCTAGAGGAAAGTGATTTCAGGTATGATTTGATTTGTTTTGCTATGGACATGTATATTTGGAGAGTGTGAAGATTTGATACATTCTGATGTTTTGGATGCTGGTTTGGATGTGATTTTTGAGATGTTGACGTAGTGGTTTGGATATTGTTGGATTGGACGTTTTGTTGATTGTTGATATTGGATGGTTTATGTTGTTTATATTGATTTGTATTGTGTATATTGATTAGTATATATGCTTATTACTTGAATTTACTATTATAATTGATTATATGTGAGATATGCTGTTGTATATGTGCTCGAAATTGAGCTTTTATGAGATATACAATGTTGGAGGTGGCTGGAAGAATGCATTGTTGGTTCTGTAAAAAAACACCCAGATTTCCAACGTCTTCCAACGTCCACCAACGACATACTGGCACATTTATTCCTACGTCTTACAACGTCCTCCATCGGATCTTCCAACGTCTTTCCAACATATTATTTGGTCAACATTTTCTTCCACGTGGACAACCTGAATGTTGGAAGACGTTGGTATATGCGCGTTGGGTCCGTTGGTTGACGTTGGACGCCGTTGAAATGTATATCAACGGCGTTTCCAACATCTATCAACGGCTTTCCAACAGTCGCCAACGTCTGACCGCCGTTGGAATGCACTGTGTGTCCTGTAGTGATGACTACACTCTCATCAATTGATCATATGTTACACTTACAGAATTTACACTATCATATGTTTGTTTATACTTACATTAATGCGATATACATGTTGCTAATTAGTGACATTCATAGAATTATTCAATTTAATTAATGATATACATGCATGTAAACGCTCAAATCTAAAATTACATTTTGTTTTATATGATTTAAAATACGAGTCTTCAATAATAAAACACTGCAATATTAATACGCAAATTTTAGCTTAATCTGTTGAAGTAAAATCCAATCAAAATAATATGAATACACAAAGTTTTAGATCTAAAGGATTATACTTTGAATCGAATGTTTACAATATAGATCTATAACAAAACATTTTATTCAAACATATAAAAAAATTAATTTTAATTTTAATTTAACAAAATAAGAACCCAATTGATAAATTGAACACACAAAATTTTTGATCTAAAAATTAGACTTTAAATTAAATGTTTAGAACATAGTTCCAAAAGAACATTATATTTAAACATAAACAAATAATAGTTTTATTTATTAAAATAAAACACTAATCGATTCATTCAACAAACAATTCAGGCTACATAAGCAAATTTCAAATTAAATGAGGCAGTGATATGTACATACAAATTTTGATAATTAAAATTTTATTTCAATAAAACATCACATCAAATATCATGATCTATTAAAGAAAAATATACCTTATTACCTAAAGCCTTGAAACGCCTCCCGAGAATGGAATCCCCATAGGATATTGCTGAGAAGTCACACCTTGAATGAAGATATCTCCTCAGACCTTCAAGATCCACATCCTTGCAAGAGATGGAAAAACCACTTTTGTTTTGTTTTATTGGTATTTTTATTTGGAGTTGAAAGACTTGGAATTTTTTTGTTTTCTTCCATGAAAAGTTGAGAAGAGAGAAAGAAACAAGTTGAATGAGAAAGAATGAATTGAATTAGAGAATATGTTTTATATGAAAGAATGAAACATTTCTCATTCTTTAATTAGAAATTTTGCTAATTAATTCCCTTGATTGTTTCTCTCTCTTTAATCCTTTCTTTACATGTGATATGTCATTAAACGATATAAAATTTCCACAAATCATGTCATCAAATGACTAAAATTTCCCTAAATCAAGTCATTAAATGACATAAAATTTCCATAAATCATTTCATGCAATTTCCTTTAAATTACGTTGATGTCATATATAAATGCATGTAATATAACTTTTATAAATGCGTTAAAATAATTAAAAAAACTTCCAAACATCAAATAGATAATAGTTAATATTTCTCAAATATCAATTAATTTAATCAATTTACAACATTTTATAAATTAATTAAATCATGTGATTTTTCACAGAATTCATCATTACGGTTGTGCGACTCAAAGGTGTAAATTCAGTCAGTGATTAATATCGAACTATTTGAATATTAACGTTCACACGTCACTTAGTAGGTGGTGTGACATTTTGGTCGAATTTATCGCTTGCACATCTTTTTGGTAAAATCCAATTTTACTTACTATAAGCGGTTCCAATAGTGATAGTGATAATTATTTACACCAATTCTCTTCATCAAAACTAAATCACAGTAGGACTTATGAAATTTGGTAATGTCAAAATTCTAATATTGTCCACATTCAATTTTTAGTCCAAACACAAAGTCCTTGGTTCAATAATAGCAATTATTATTAAACAAAATGCATTGGCCATAGACTTTGGCTTTGAGTTGACTTCAGCTGACTGTGATGCTAATCTCATATAATTTAGGAGGCGAATCCTCACTTGAATAATGTTTCAATTCCAATGCCTCCACTCGACCCAACTATAGCCGTTCGATGGACGCCATGCCATGATTTAACTATAATTAAAGCTGAGCTTCCACATTGAAGATTAACAATATTCTAAAGTCTGGAGAACTGTATTAATTAGTCACATCGATATTCTCTGCTTGATCTTGGTTATATTAACCAATAGAAACTATTGAGTGATTCATTCCATAGTTATCCAATAACTATCAGTACGTACCTCCTGATGCTCCCATCAATCATGAGTAATACATTGTCAACATTTGGAGAGCATTACGTACTCTAGCCTCAATCATCGATATCTAGCCTCGATGCATCTTGACTATGAACATTTAAAATGGTATATTTGTTTCATTATGATAAATTACTCGCGGTTACAACACTTTGCAATTACTATCCTAAAACATACCATTTACGGATTTTCTATTAAATATACTTTTAATTAAATTGAATAATTAATATAACCATATTATATTAAGTATGTAATAGAAAGAAAATACCTTTATTTTGAACAAGATTAGTCAATGAGTTAGGTATATATAACAGAGTACATAATTGCCCCTAGGGAATACCCCTAACTCTATCAGTTTTCAAATATACCATGTCACCTACATCAAGATCAGTATGTCTTTTATCCGCATATGGCTTTTGCTGGTCTTAAGATGCTTTTATTCTTTTTCTATATTAATATAATTTTCTCTAAAGTCTCATAGATTATACCTGATCCAAGAATTATCTTATCCATTGTTTCTCACCAACATGTAGGTGATTTACAAGGTCACTAATACGCCACTTCAAATGGATGCATGCCTATACTAGCCTGATGGCTATTATTGTATGTGGCTTTAACAAGAGGTAAGTGATTTTTCGATGACCTCCAGAATCATGTATACAATATCTCAACAAATCCTTATGGACCCAATTCACGCTTTCGATTTGGCCATTTATTTAGGGATAATAGGTTATGCTCAAGTTTAACTCCATGTTCGATGCATGCTGCAAGCTCTTCTAAAACTCACCCATAACAGTGGGTCTCGATCACTCGCTAGACTAAAGGGTAATATTATTAGGCGTATGCACAAAAGGCAATTATGTAATTCTTTACATATATCTAACTCGATAACCAACATTGTTTAAAACAAAAGATGTTTTCTTTTCTATTATATACCAGTTATATTATGATATAATTAACTAGGTAATTGTTATCCTACATCTGAATCAAGCGATATCTCAATGAATCTGGGCCATTTAGCTCTCGTAAGATGGATCGGGAATGGAGAATGCAGATGAATGTTAATGCTTAGATGAAGTCTTTAGGGTCGGTATCAATCCTTATGGGTAGAGAGAAAATGCTTAGCCACTTTTGGAGAAAGCTAAGTGATGACAAGCTAAGAAAATTAAAGATTTAAGGCTAAAGAATAACTTGGTATCAATCCTTCATAACTCGGTGCTAATCCTTAATGAGCACGTGATGAGTCAGCATGACTTAGTCAAAGATGAACGCAAAACACAGAGTGAAAAAATCGGATAAATCAATACAGATCCACAATGATCGGTGCCGATCATTGTTACTTCATGGACCATATCCTCTTGTTGAAACTTCGGATCTATAGTAGGGGACATGGTTGAGCAAGTTTCAGTGATATCGACGATTGATTTCATCTATAAATAGTAAGGTTAGTGCACTGGAAAATGGATTCTTTTTATTATCTTATTTTTGCATTCAAACTATATAAAATTCATACCCAAACGGTTTGAATTTAAGGTTGTTATATTCCTCTTGTAAAAGCAAGTTAATAGTGGCTTATGTTAGTGATTTTGGCCGAATCACTCTAAATTCTTGTGTCTTTCGATTTATTAACTTTTACCATTTTCATTTTTTTACTTGATTATGTGTTTGTCCCACTTTTTAAGAAAATATTTGATGCTTTCACTGAGAAAACAAGATTTTCAATTGTAGATCTAGCTTAAGGATAAGGAGAAATCAACTACCTCAAGATCCATCATTAAGGCAGTGAATGATGGCTCTCAAAATGGAGAGAAACAAATCAACCAACTCTTGCTAAATCCCAAGTGCACAAATTATAGTATTCATTCTTATGTAAACAGAAATGAAAAACAAGAAATACTTTTTCTAGAAATATGGACAAATGGAATTTTAACTCCTAAAGAAGCACTTTATGAAGCTTCTCGTAATTTGATTAATTTATTTGTTCCTTTTCTACAAGCAAAGGGAAGGAACATTCATTTTGAGGAAAATAAATATAGATTTACTATACTTCCTTTTACCTTCCAAAAAGGATTAGCTAAGCTAAGGAAAAAAAAAGGAGACTAAAGTAGAGTTGGATTAGATGATGGTTGAAATAAATAAGAAAATGTTAGCCAAAATGCCATCTTGGAGAAGACGGAGAGGAATTTTTCTATGATGTCCCAGTTACTGCAAAGGCATGGGAAGAGCCACAAAGATTCATTATCTTCTGATTTCGAAGAAGGGAGTTCATCTTCGTCAAACAAAAATCAAAGAGATGGAAAACAGAAGAAGAAAAGAAGGGAAGTTGGAACATCGAGGATGGAAGATGGAAAAGTTGTAGCTAAAAATCCTTAAGCTATTATTGTTTGCAGCCAAATCGGTCACAAACTCCCACGGATTGATTTATGTAGAGAAGTAAATGAAGAAAGTAAAATTAAAACAAAGGAAGAACAAACTAACAGGCAAATCAAAGCAATAATCAAGAACACATGTATTTATAGCGGTTCGGCGTTATATACCTACATCCACTTTAATGATTATCTTTATTGATTCACTAATAGTTTGATTACACCAGCAAACAGTAAGAAGTAAGAAAAACTTGATTACAATAAAGGGTAATGTAACCAGCAGCAAAAAGATCCTCACAGTGACCCACTAGGCCAGTATTTATAGGTAAAGGTGACCACCAGTCTCTCTGAAACTTCGGCTATATGACCTTCTAGTCTATATGGGCCCACTATAAGGGTTGGTAGGCTCAAATCTCAATGAAGAGGGATCCACACCAATTCCTTTTGTTAGTTGATTCTTAGGTTGTGATCCCTATGGTCGCTTCCTAATGCTTAGATATGTCGACTCTCCAAATATCAAGTCATTTGGACTAATGGAACTCATGCATCTGATTGATCTTTAGTTCAATTCCACTTGCAAGCTACTTTCTATCGAACCCTTCAAGTAGCCATATGCTTATCTGTAACATCCCTTGCTTGGAGGCATAAAACTAATGGATACGGATGCTACAGTCATTCGTAATTATTAATTCTCGATGATCAAATGTGGTAATGTTAGACACCTTGATATAACAGAAACACAAATCATTAAAAAATTCTCATTCCATTTTAATCATACTTCCAATTCATTACATAATCCTAAATTTGAGAACAATGTTCGGAGAAAATATAATTATTACAACTACGCCAAGAGTGACATATGAAGATGCCCCCTTGGATGATCAGAGTGTGTATATCTATAGGCAACTAAACAAACTTTTCTTCACATCAAAACACAGCGGAATCAAATAGAAAAGAACTCCTAATAGCTAGCTTGCCTCTTGAACGTCCCCGGAAGCTTATTCATCTAAAGGAGAATCTGAAAATCCTCAACTCTCAAACTACTCAAAATCAATTGAGTGCCTGAGAGTTTAAGGGGAAAACATAAAATTTGAGTCAGACATTAAGCCTAGTATGAATAATAGCCTACCAACTTGAACCATTTATATATCTAGTGAGACCACGCTGCTTAGCGTAGCGTATTTTCCCCTCACTGGTATCCTACCCAAATGTTTATAATAACCATATACTATGCTACATTCACAATGGTTAAAAACATAGAAATTTAAAATATATCATGATGATATGCAAAATATCCTGGATTTCCCATCCTTATTTATTTGGCCACATGCTCAGTTATAGTTTCTAGGGTCACTAATAACCTATTAGTTTTCATGGGCTGATTAATAACCTATTTAAAGATTATGGACTATATGTCCGGTTTCATAGTTTTAATGGGACCAGCAAGAATCTCTTGGCCTCTGCTAATAACTTCAGTATTTCATGGGTTCTTTTTGAACCAATTAGTATCTCCAATAACTTCTTTTATATCATAGTTTCGTGGGTTGACTTCGAACCTGTTGACTTCTGTCATTAACTTTTTCCAAATATAGTTTTCATGGGTTTACTATGAACCTATCTAATCTAAAAAAAATTAAGATTAGTCTTTGGGCATCCTATTGTAACAATCCGGTATTTTCAGCCATTTGCAGCCGCACATGTCAGACTTGAATTGCTCAAAATACCGCATTGTAAATAAATTTGGAGCAAATGAAATACAAATCACAGAATCATAGACACAGAACAAACAGAATACGTCGCAGTGGAATATAAAATACATAGTAGTTCATGAAGCTATTACGGCAAAGTCTCAAACAAAAAACATAATATAGTCTGAAAACAACAAAATAGAAATCCCAAATACATAGAAGTTCACTAATACATGAGATAAACTAGAATAGCTGAAACCCAAAGTAGATACAAATGTAGATAAGCAGAAACTTTAGCAAAGACCAGCTCCAGAAAGAGAATCTAAAGCTGTGAATACGCAGGCTGACCCGAGCGTAAAGTAAAACACAAAACACTCGAGTCAGGACAATATATACTTATATAACGTAAATCAACTCAAGTGAACTGTAGTAGAAATGTACCATAACTTAAAGGACGCTTGGGATCGCCCATCCTTTAAAGATCAGTTAAACCATAAATTGAATACATCCCGTGGTTAAAATTTCAAAATAGTATTTATACTTCGAAATCAAATATCATTTAAAAATTCAATATCATCCAAAATCCACTTCAAAATATCAAAATATCATATCTTCCAAACCGCATTCATTTTTATTTAATTTAAATACCATTTCAAAACACATTTCAAAATAGTTTATATTTCGAAACAAATTGCTTCATTTAAATCATTAAAATGAAGATATTATATTTAATAATTAAATTATTAAATTTTCAAAATTTTAATCTTTCAAATTTCATTCATTCACTTAAATTTATTAAAACAATGAAAATTCAACTTTCGCAGCATTTAGAAAATGCTACGGAAAGTCTCACTTAAAACAGTTCAATTTAACAAAAGACAACATTTAAAATGCTGTAATAGGGTTCCATTAGTTTCAAATAAACTTAGTTAAATTAAACCATTATAACATTCACAAAAAATGCAATAATAGCCTTTAATTAAATTGAGCCATTTGGTTCATTATTATCAACTACAGCATTTACAAATGCTGTATTATCCCTTACATTAGAATTAATAGCATTTTAGAAATGCAGTAAATTAACTTCAAATATTCAGTATAATTTCAAAAACAATTATATTTTTATTTAAAACATTTTTAACTTATAAAATCATATAATTTCACTTTTAAAACAATCATTCAAATACCCATATATTCATGATTTTATAAAGTTAAATCTCAATTCAAAAATCAAAATTTAATAGTAATTCACTTATTAAATTCCAACATTAAATTTTAAATTCATTAAATTAAATTTAACTTAACACTTAAGTTTAAATTTTCAAATATAACTTAATTTCATTTTTATTTACTTAACTTAAAATTCACTTTTAAGCCAAATTCACAAATTTCCAATTTTAGTTATATTTCAAAATTTCAACTTAAATATTCATTCATTTCACATTTTAACTTAATTCAAAAATCATTAATATATTATAAAATTATTTTAAATTCATTTAATTCAAAATATCATAAATTTATCGTATTTTCATATTTAATTCAAATTCCATTTATCACAAAATTCTAATTTCCAAAAAACTTACATTTCAGATTTTCTAACTTTACCATTAATTTATTTCACTTATAAATTTTCAGAGATTCAATAATGCTTTACAAAAATCATTTTTAATCAAATTTAAATCAAAATATTATAATATTTACATTTCTAAAATATTTTAAAATTTTAAGAAAAACATATTTTAACAATGGTTCTGTATTTCATTTTCTAGCCTAGGTAAAGTGATACGGGTAATATATCATTTCAACCTGTAATTTACAAAGAAAACTCGAGTTTGATCATTTCAAACCCGCAATACCAAGTAAATGAAAATAATTGAATATCATTCAGGCCTATCATTTCAGCCCACAATGATTTTCTCCTATTCTAAAGTCCGTTCGGGTATGTATCATTTCAACCCATAGTGATTCTAATCTAAAAGGAACTTGCAGTGTGATAAACTGATAAAAATAATAGAACAGCATAATATAGCAGTAACATATGATATAACAGGTGTTTAAGTATGGGTGAACATCATAACATAGCAGGTGTAACATGATAATGTATTTTACAGATTCAAAAGGGGTAAATTTACTAGTTATAAATGTACATATTGTCTGGTGAGAATAACTCACTGGTTTGTGCTGGAGACACAACGACGAATGCACGAATGAGATCCAAACAAGCATGATAAAACGATACAAATATGAGTGGAGGAGACAAAGTATCAAACCCCTTGAATAAAAGTCACACAAAACAATAATTATAACATAAGTTTCGAATGCAAATACGATAAACAATGATAGAATAGACTGCACAAATCAAAGCGGAATTGTTTTGCACTTGTCTCCAACACACATTGGATTCGGCCATGAGTGTATTACAGGTCTAAAGCAATGTTTTTGGTTCAGGTCTGGGTTGCTAAGGGTACGCCTAACATGCTAGAAGGTGGTGCAAAGGTGGGTGGTGGTGGAACTACACTAACAAAGCAATATACAAGAGTTTAAGGCCATAGTTTGGCTCGGCCAAGGGCATAAAGGTCACGGCTATTTCAGGTGGAGTCAGTAGGTACTGTGCAGAGGTGTCTCGGGTCTAGAACAGGGCTGGTGGTGGTGGTGTTTGGTTGGCCATGGGTGGTGGAAGTGGTGGATGTGGATGATGTGTTCGGTCTAGGCAAGTTTTATGGAGTTTTGTTGGATTTTGGTGATGGATCAATCCACAAGGAGGCATGGCTTGGGGTTTGGTCAGAGAAGAGGTGAAGATGGTGATGTTCTCAGGTGGTGGTGGAGGTGGCATGGGATGTAGAGGAGGTGACCGAACCTATGACATAAAATAACAAGTGCAAATCAAATTCAAACAATAAGAAATAAACAAAAGAAGAAGAGAAAAAGAATTCTTTTACCAAACTTTCTCCTCAAGCAAGGCCGAAATTTTTTTGTTTCAGAAGTGGGAAATGAGTTTACTTGAATGGAATGAAAATATGCGGCTGAAAAATGTGTATAATAAAAGCTAATTGATGAATAGTTATGTTGAATGTGAAAGGGTGGAAGATAAAGGGCCATTTGAAAACCAAAAGTCAAAACCCTTTCAAATTTCTTTTAATTTATTTATATAAAATTAAATTACTGAATAATTATTTCAGTTAAAATTTCGAAAATTTAACAAAATATATAAATATATATAAATATTTATTAATTATATCAGGTTAAAATAAGAAAATAGCACAAAATTGCAAACTAGACTAGAAAATTTGAAAATGAACAGAATGAACTTTGGAAAATTTATATGGACTTGTAAAAATATCTATAACAAATATAATATAATAAAAATAAAAATGCATTCACAAAATAAATATATAAATTTTAATTAAATATAATTTAAATGAAGAAAATAGCAGAAAAATAGAAAACAACCTTTAAAAATAGGAGATAAATACAGTAAATTTTGGAAAAATTTTATTATCACTTTAATAATATTAAAAGACAAAATATACATAAAATAACATATTAACACATATTAAAATAAAATATAACATAAAAAATATGATTTATATAATTTAAAATAGACAAAATTTCAAAATAAAACAAATTATACTCAAAATTGAAATGTACATAACTTTCACAAATTAAATCCATTTTCAACTAAACGAAAAGAAGTATTCAAGTTATTAAATCTATTTTCATAATAAAAGATAAAATTTAAGAATTTAAATATTTAAATTTGAAATTTAAAAGTCAAGGTTTGACCAGTTTGAACAGAAATTCATCTTTCAGTAAAATATCCAATTTATACGGGTTTGAAATTATAATTCACATAATAATCAACATCTACATTTACAATTTAATGTTTGAAATAAAATAAGTTTAAAATAATTTCAAAATAAAACAAAGTCAAATATTAAAATATATGAATAATCTAGGCTTGTTACACTCTCCCCCACTCAAATCTTTTCGTCCTCGAAATGGAAGGAAGCGGAGAAACAACAAGAAAGAACAATAGGTTGGAAGACATCCTGAAAGAAGGTAGGGAAAAAGTAGCTAGGAGGGAAAGTAGGTTGAAAGACATGGATGAACCATTATTTAAAAAAAAAAATATTTGACATGTTAAACATTTAATATGATAATTAGTTATTTGATTCAAATTTGATAGTTCGAAGTAAACAATATTTAAGACATTTTAAATCATGATTAGAATATCCTTTATACGATACTTTACCAAAATACTTGTATAACTCGATGTCTTAACAAGTTTACTTTCGTTCCTGCAGACTCTGGCTATGCGTTGATCAGGCGCAAAGCTAGAATTCTCCAAGTACTTAGTAGACCTGTTTCAACACCCAGTGAAAATACTAAAAAATAGGTATGAGAAATTCCGCTCAAAATCCGATGTCAAATGATGATAATACGATAGCAGTGACCCGCTGCTAATCCAGTATTTACGAAATGGACACAACACTTTCCAGAAGATCCTTCTACCTTTCGGATTCTAGAAAAATATCGTAACCAGTTCGTAAACAGGGGACCATCGACCCCTGCTGCAGTGGTACGCTGCTGATTCAATGATTTACGCAATGGATGCACTTCCTTCCCGGAAGATCCATAAACAACAGATCCCAAGATCGAAAGCGCCTCCATTGGGTAAACTAAAGAACCATCTACCCTGAAAAAAATCGAGGAACTCATGAGTTTAAGTCCAGACAACCATATCAGTTCGAATCCATTTCTGAATTCACCCAAGTCCATTAGGGTTTCTCGGTCGAATCCATTCCTGGATTCCCAAGTCCATCTGGGTCGAAGCATATCACTATACTTCTTCCGGAGGGTACTTCCCATACCTCTTACATCAAAATATAATATACCATATATAATAGCCCTTCAAAATCATAGCTTCAAATATCGCACTTATATAAATTCCATTATATATAAGATTTCATTTTCAAATCGAATACTTTCCAAAATCAATAGTATATCAAATCATACTTATATAAACTTCGATTATATAAGATTTTAATTTACAAATTGAGTACCTTTTCAATTCAACATTTTCAAATCAACTTCATACTTATACAAATCCATTTTATATAAGTTCGATAACTCCCAAATCAAGTATTTAGTAAAACAAGGTTCTCAATTTTAATTTGTTTCAATAACATTTTAGTTTCAAAATCGCATATGATTTCGCCAAATCATTTCTTCTGAATTACATATACTCAGTTTTAAAGTTTCTTAAAACAATAGATTTAGAAAATAATCCAAATTTCCAAATCAACAAAAATTTAGGTCAAACAAATTCATTTCCATTTCAAACATATATTCACTTTCAAAAATCATAATACTTCCAAAGTTATAAATCTTTCGAAACCAAAATACTTGAAATCATTACACTTTGAAAATCATAACTTTTCTAAATCTTACATTTGAAATCATAAAACATCCCTTTAATTCTTTACATTTCACAAATTTATTCAATTTAAACCCAAGTCTACAAGTTCCAGGTTTAATTCAATTCAAACCATCAGTTTCAGTTCAATTTAGTTTTCCAACAAAACCATTTCAAATATTATCGAATTTCAAGTAAAGATTTGATCCGCAAAATAAACTATTCAATCTTTAATATATTTCAGAGCTTAAATGTACCGTATTCCAAAACTAAATTTTATAATTTCATATATCTCAAATTTACTTCATTATTACTTAGTTTTGACATATTCATTTCATAAATCCATCATTTTTAATTAGACTCAAATTACAAGTAAAACAAATATCCTTTCATACAAATATAAACTTTAAATTTCATTTATCAAAATCAGTTATCATTCCTGATTCACATTCTTTATCAAATAAAGATTATATCATTCAAAACCTCATTATCAAATCATTATTTGAATTTAATTTCAAATATTTAAATTTAAATATCATTTAAAAAAAATCAAATATGCCATTCAATTGTTATTTCAAATATCATTACAAAATACATTTCAAAATTCCATTCAAAAATTCATTTATCTAATTACATTTCATTCCATTTAACACATAACTAAGTAAACCTTATTTAAATTCAAATTCAATTTAAATTCCTTAAAATTAAAATTTAAATATTAAATTATATTCAAAACTCCTTAAATTTCACAAATAATCAATTCCAAAATTAAATCATTTAACTTTTTAAAACATAACTCAACAGTGTTAAAATCTATAACATTACGAAACATTGTCAAATTATAACAATGACAGCATTTACAAGTGCTATCGTAACTTATAGTTTCCAAAATAGTTTAGTTCAAGAATAACGGCATTTAATATGCCATAACAGATATTTAGTTAATTCAAACAAAGTTAAATTCAAAAACAACAGCATTTTAAAGTGTTGTCATAAAACTATAGCATTTTAGAAATGCTATTAATAAAATTCCAAATTTTATTATAACTTTTAAAAAACAATACAACTTCAATTTTAGCAAATTTTAAACTTATAAATCATATTTCTAGACTTCAAAATTTCACATTTAAATATTAACATATGATTTATCACAACAACATTTTAAATCAAATATTCAATTTAAAACTCACTTTCATTTGTTAAGTCAAAATTCACTGTTTTTCTTAACTTATAAATTTAAGAAAAACTCAACATTTTACTTCAAATATCCTTTCAAAACTATATTTCGTACCAGTATAATTCAAAATAGTCTTATTTATTTCACTCCACAACAGTTTCAAACTTATATAAATCACATTACTTTATACATTAATCATACCAAACTAAACTTATACTTTATCAAATACCTTATACCATTCAAAATTTCTTAGCTTTGAAAAGTTAACCTTGATTTGGAAGTGCTCGAACCTTCAAAATAGTCGAAGAAATCATATGTTCAATCCAAGATTGGAAATCACCAACAAATTAGTAAATCGATTCCAATAAGGTAAGGTTATACCAAAACAAATCTGAATCTCGAGGATTGAACACCGGCTTATTTTAAATCATTTGAATTATATATATATATATATATATATATATATACACATATCTTTCGAATATCAAACCATACTTCGAAATCGAAAATCGAAATTTGGTTTCATAAAATCACTCGCATAGCAAATCTACTAGAGTGGCCTCTTCCCCACTTAGAAACTCAAAAATCAACGTCGATGATGCATGTATTCATCACCGAAATTATTTTTCAGCGACATAAGTGGGTTCTGGACTTTTATTTCTTGAAACTTCTTTGAAATCTCTTTGACATCATTGGAATTCATTTGAATACATTTGAAACATTTCTTACTTGGAAAAATATCTTTAAATCATATTATTATTATATATTTTTCAAAATCTTAAAAACCCATTTCAAAACACGGGAGTTCGATTCCTCGAAATTCAAATTCAAAACCCTTCATTTATAAATCATTTTTATATAAATCACATTTTCTTATAAATTTCCGAAATTTCAAATCCTTTCAAAGCTTCAAATTTTCATTTTCCAAAGGTAAAAATCCTTATTGAAAACATTTCACTTTTATATACAAAATAGGGTCATCCTTGTCAAAATAATAATTTCGATGTATGCACAAATTCAAAATACAATCAAACACAAATTTCCAAAGAATGATTCAAGGTTAGATTTCAAGCAATACGGAGATTCGAATTTAGAGGAATTCTAATCAAATAGAATTCTGTTTCGATCTCGAACGAAGATAAGATAATTTTATTACCAAATAGAAGATGATAAGCCTATATAAATCGCGGGCGACCTTAACCGGTCAACCGTGACTTCAGTAATATAATCAATTCGGAAATCTAAGGCAAATCGACATTCGATCGCCAGAGATAGAATCCGGGTAGAGCAGGAGATAGATAGAATCGAAAACTGAGGATACAGGAATCTCCGGTGAATCAATGCCAATTATAAAGGATTTTCACCCCTTTACAAATCATTCAAAGATTTGCAGATTCACCGACCTTTATAGAAGTCATTCCAAAGTGGAGTTATGAAATGCTCCAAAATCAAAATGGATAGAATAGGGAAGACAAGACTGGATTTCAGAACAAGTGGGAGCATTCCAAAGTTCAAGGAATCCTAATCGATAAGAATCCTAACCAAGAGATTTCTAACAAGATGGATACTGAAGGGATGAAGTTTTGAAAATCTTGGTTTCAAAATAAGAAAATTTTTATACCAAAATAATCTTTGAAAATCCTTTAAAAATCATTTGGAAATTATTTTATACTTCGAAAATACGTTCTCTCACAAGAAAGGATTCTGAGATTGATTTCACTCATTCTAGGGTATTTCTACCCTATCTCTAATGAGTTTTTGCTCCACAGGCTATGGTTTGCCTAAAATCAAAGCTCTGATACCAAATTAACAACCCGGTATTTTCAGCCATTTGCAGCCGCACATGTCGGACTTGAATTGCTCAAAATACCGCATTGTAAATAAATTTGAAGCAAATGAAATACAAATCATAGAATCACAGACACAGAAAAAACAGAATACCTCGCAGCGGAATATAAAATACATAGTAGTTCATGAAGCTACTACGGCAGAGTCTTAAACAAAAAACATAATTGTGACAGCCCGCAATTCCGTACCCCTTGAATCAACACTATTCCACATCAATTGACTCAAGTGGAATAGAAATATGAACCATTATGGTTAAAGAAGAAGAGATAGAAGAAGAAGGAACTAAACAATATCAGAATCTCACAGTCGCAGCGGAATAAAATATAATAGTAAATATAGATCTTTACACAATATGAAATCTATAACTGTTTTATACATCATATCATCAGAGTGTCTCATACAAACAATGTTTACCAGACAGACAAATCCATACAATCACAGCAGCGGAATATATATAGGTACAGATAATACGTCTCGGACTCCAACTCCTCTCCTGCTCCATAGCATCCTGTCCTGAACATATAATACTCGGTCTGACCCGAGCATTATAATGAAATAACACCCGAGTCAGTCTTGAATACCAGCTGATAATAATGCATCCAAATTGATTATTAAAGTTTCAAAATCCTTTTGAAAACAAAAGCATCTCGTAAGACCACGCCACAAATAAACATGTCGGGTTTTTACCTTACGATAGCTAAAACACTTTTTATAGAAATCCTCCGATATTAAAATAGGGTCTATTTACAAATACTTATAAAATAGCCGAAATTGTTACATTTATTAAATTCCAGCTACTAGCCACAAAAGTGGGTAATACAAACAAAACTCGTACAAGGCTCGTAGGGAGAATGGATTTCCAACAATGACTAGGCACTGGGGTACCACCTGTCACTGTACGAGGCCTAGATCACCGTACCGAGGACCACTCCCAATCCCCTGCAACACAAGGCCGGACCCATCCCTTACAGGACAGTTCCGAATAAGATCACCCCGCGGTTGGGATCAGCAACCGCCCACTAAGCAGAAATAAAAAGGGACATCTAGATAGGGATGACCTTACTCTCCAGTGGGGGCTACCCATGAAGCCTTGCTGCATATCCCCTGATTTTCAGTCATTCCCCATTTGATGAGGCTTGAGGCTAAGCGTTACCTTTTAGAACGTTTCACTTAGAATGCTCGTCGCCCACCTGACGATGTTCCGAAAGCATTCATCCATACAAGTCCGTCCCGGGTTCGAACGGAACCGAAGGCACTCCTACTACATCCATTTTGGAAATATCCTCAGGATTAGTAGCGACTAGCCCTTGCACTTCACTGCTCCATCTTCGAATCCAAAATCATTTTCATGAAACGTACAAACCGGATCGAAGTGGTTTTCGAGAAATAAATCTCGATCCCGGTCTCTTCGAAAAGATCAACGTATTTGTCCAATATTGATAGTCGGTGATTTAACTATCAATTTATATTCTCAAACATCCATCACACAATAAATAATCTCACATTATTCATTTGCCTCTAATATCTTTACAAGATATATTTCCAAATTTTTCAAAGCTCATTTGAAAACAATTTCCCAAAATGCTTCCTTTACAAGGTAAATCCTTTATCATCAATTCCCATTGGAAATAACCAAGTTCAAACAATTTAGATTTTTAACAAGTAAAACATTTTATTCTAAAATATGCTTTAAAATATGGAAATTTACTACTAGTTGTTACTCAAAAATATGATTTCAATATGTAAAGTAAAACCATTTATTGTGATATAAACTTTTATTATAAATAAGGTTTTGTTAAACTAAATTTAAAAGTAGTGTTTTAAAGAGATTAATATTAGTTTCAAAATAACGTAAGACAAAACCAGCCTTTAAATAAATCCATTTGTAAAAATAATTATAAATGTATTCTTAAATCATCACTATTGCCAATTTATTAATTTGTTACTTTAAAATAAAATTTTCAAACACTCTTTAAACAAGTTTAAACTTTAAACTTTCTTTGAATAAAAATCTGTTTAAAACTCAAACTTGGTTTTCCAGGGAAACACACTTTCCATTCCAACATTCAAAGAATTCATCTTATAAATCTAGCCGTTTTATTACTATTCAAATTCATGTTTTAATAACATAAATTTCCTTTCCATGCTTTTTAACAAAAATAACTTCTTTCGAAGCCGAAAACATAGTTTTCCATTCCTGGAAATTTTCTTTTAAAGTTCGGGTTTAAAAATCCTTTAAAATAAACTTTTGAGAATTTATTAAAGGACAATAATACTTATGAATTACTAAAATAAAATACCATTGGTGAAAAATGCATTTCAAAGTATTTTATTTACATTTAAAACTGTTAATTTATATTCGGAAAGCCTCTTTTAAATATTTTGTTAAATTTCCAGGAAAACATCATCAAATAACCCCGTCGTTATTTTTAACCATTTATAATTTCTATAGAATTTATTCCTAGAAATCTATACTTTACATTTATCTACTGATAAATTTCCACTTCGTTTATAATTCCAAATTTGCCAATTTCATTCTTCACCCAAACCAAATTCCCAATTTTATTTCTTTAAATTCTTTATTTAACAATTTCTTTTATTTCTTTAAAAAAAACCCAATTTGTTCCCTTTATAATTAAATTCTGGATTTATAATTTATCCAACAACATCACTGTACAGTTTAATTTCTAATTTATCAATCACAACATATAAACAGACATCATTTCCAACTATAAAAATAATTACTACATCGTGAGGAATCCAGTTGGATCCCTCCAACCTGTGTTTCCTGCATCCACAAATATTAGCACATCACATATATAAATATCAATCCAGACTGATAACAACAATTATATTCAACCAATCACACAGATATTTAAATATTAACTATTTAAATTTGCTAGCATCCAGATGTGAGTGAGAATAACTCACCTTGAGTTTCGGCGAGCGTTCAAAATTTAAATTAAACCGAACGACGTTCGATTTAACTCAAATTTCTAATTGCTCGGAATGATTCCCGAACTGCACCATTGCGAAGTACGCGTCTCTGCGATCCCGACACCGCAAATTTCGTTAAATTCCAACAACAACAGGCCGTCATCACGAAACCAAGCCCGCCCTCCTTCTTCCTGCTTTAGCACGCGAATACCCAGTGAAGGCCGAACCCAACAAGACCTCCAAACCCTAATTGCCGCTCCCTCCTCGCTAATCGATACGACGATCAGACATCGCCTAATCGAGCGCCCAAGCATGCCCTAACCCCGGCCCAAGCCAAGCTCGGTTTCCTATAGATCTCGAAAAACGATATCAACTCGGTGATGAACGGCACCTCCTAGCGCCCCCTCTGGTCGACTAAAATTCATCTCCAGCACACGAATCGAAGATCCAGATGCGCTCTACGATATTCCAGTTGGAAGTTTTCGCGATTGCTAGACGGATTGATCGCATATTGGAAGAGAAAGTCGATTATTTTTGGCCATTGGTTGTGATAGAAACGTCAGCCTGAGGATAATAGCTAGGATTTTGAGAAAATGTTAATATATATATATATATATATATATATATATAATTATTTAATATTATTTAATTCTCGTTCTTCAAATTTTAACAACCTACGCAAACGAACTCCAATCCTTACGTACCAATTGGCGTTCCTAGGGTTTTTCCGCGTTCCGGACACAATGGAACAGTTTTCGTAAGCTAATTTAGTCATACGTGCGAGTTACGGAATTAAACGATCAATTTAAAATTAAATCGGTTAAATCAATTTCTAAGCGTTTCGAGCTGCCGCGGTCAAACGACAACTCCGATTGCTACGAAAATTGAAATCCGATAATAACTGACTATTACGGATCCAATGGAACTGGTTTCGTCGAATTCCGAGACTGTGCCCCGGAAAGCTATTTTAACTCGTCTATTAAATTGTGCATTTTCACAATCGTCGAAATCACTTAGAATTTACTTTTAAAATTTTAGTAACTTAATAATAAATCATATAAAATTTATAATCACATTAAAAATCATTCTGGCTCATTTCAGACCCAAAATCTGATTAATTGCATTTTAATAATATTAAATTCATCTTTAAATTAATATAAAATCCCAAATATTAACTTATCAACTTAAAAATTCATCTAAAATTCCCACCCTACTATTTACACTCAAATAACTCAAAATAAATTTTTAAAACCATTCTTATCACTATTTACATCCAGATTTACCCTTTTATCTAAATCCCGAATATTTAATTATATTTACCATTATTCAAATTCAACCGGAATTACTATAATTAAAAATTATAGCTTATTTCATTGATTGAACCCGAATCCATCCATTACAAAATCAATTAAGAATCCACATTAACATTTAAAACGAATTAAATGTTCAAATTCAATGGCTTAAAAATCCGGCATGTTACATTCCGCCCCTCTTATAAAAATTTCGTCCCCGAAATTTGCTAAGGTAGAAAGAATGTTCCCAACTCAATAGCAAAACTTACTTAGTGAAAATCCCAAATTCACTTTTCCCAAATCCTTTAGTTTCAAATCGAAACTACTAATTCAATCCTATTCTAAAATCCTTTATTTCCAATTGTTATTTGAAATCAACTTGTCGCTAATGAAACAAATGCTTCTACACTCATTAACTTAACCAAAACTTCTTTAGTTAAAACTTATATACAACTTCCCAAAACCCTTTAGCTCAAATCCAAACTCATTTACTTCATTTACTCTAAATCTTTAATTTTTACCATTTTCTTTAAAAATTCAATTTCTTAGCAAATCAAAATCCTAAAAAATTTCTAACTCCCAAAATTTTAGAATTTTTTTGGCAGAGTCTCCCCAGCACAGAGGAGCTTTCGCGATATCGCGGTACAGATAAATATATATACATCGACCCACACAGTCGGAAACCAAAATATATCACAATATATATATCATTTCCCAATTATATTTGCGTAGGCGTACCTTTTTGGCAAATTTTAATAGCAAGCGGCTAATATAACGCACATACGCGCTCCAAATCTATCGAACGCCTCACATGCCTGTACTTACTCAACAAACTCATCAGTTTTCAAAGATATGAACATTTTAACAACATTTCCAATATAAATGTAAGACAAACATAGCCATTTCATAATCCAATCAACAATTTGCATGATTCCACAGGTAAATCATATTTTATAGCATGCACAAAGTTTCTTTTCTAATGCCAAATACCATTTTATTTCACAAAAAGGATTTACATACAAGTTTCGCTATTTCAATTCATACTCTACCCAATTTTCGAATTGATTCACCAAGCAAATTTCATTTCAATTTGTTACATTTGCACTTCTATTATAACTCACTTACATTTATACTCAAATCCATTTATTAAGATTTTAGCCCATTCTACTTTCATCCAAACCAACTTCATTTTATTTCACTTGAATGATTTACATTCAAGTTTACTATATACCATTTATATTTATTACAACCAATTCATTTCTATTTCAGTATGATTAACATATGCCTTACTTGCATTTCTTTACTTTAACTTACATTCCCAATTTGATTTACAATCAAATTTATTTTAAACTTGAAACATTTGCATTTCTTTTATGATCCATTTCCATTCATATGCAAAATCACTTATTTAGATTGCATTTATCAAATTAATTTAAAACCATCTTTATTTGCTTCTTCAATCAATTCACTTGCATCCATATACAAACTCTTTGAATTTTATTCCAACCCATATCAATTTATTTAAAAATTTATTTCAATTGCTTGTTAAACAACTCAATTCCGAATACATGTAATTTTCATGCCATTCGAGAAAAATAACCACCACTTAAGCTTATAACCATTAAAACTAATTCTAGTTTTAAATTTATATTAATTTCATCCCATCCTGGATTATTTACAACCCAAACATCCTTAATTTATCACAATAATTAATTAATACCATTTCACTTGCAATTTCAATTTTATTACCTAAACAAAATTTATCCAAGACAACGTTATAAAGCTCGACCACAGTTTTTTTCCAGTTTGCTTAAGTTCTTCCACAATATTTTTATTACCTTCTTATATCAATTTTTATTTTATTTTCATTTGATTCTCATCCAAATCAATTCCAACCCATTTACTTGCATTCCAATTTTATTATCTACACGAATTTCATTTAAAACTATTTCATAAGCTTAACCATAACCATCTCACCATATTCTTAAATGATTTCAATTCCATGATATCTCAATTTATTTCCATTTTAATTGATTCTTACCCAAATCAAACCATTTACAAATTTTAATGCACTTTGTTTATTTATTTTATTAGCAAAGAAACCACTTTAAATTATTTCATTCCTTTGAATTTATTCACAATTCAAACTATCACCATTATAATCTAATCCCATTATCCATTCACACTTTTAATATTTATTACCAAAATTAAATTCCATTCCAAAACTGGACTTTATTTACTTTCTAAATTTTGGCCAAACTATCAAAATTTTATTCATGCCAATACAAATTCCATTTAATTTGGCTTACACAAAATTCATTTCCAAACAATCACTTTGAATTTAGTTGAGTGAGCATTTATTTCATTCAAAATCATTTCAACTAAATTAAATTTCCATTCAATTCGATTCTTATCCAAATTTATTTCAAGTTTACTGGAAATTTTGCTTAGCCAAATTAAATTCGTTCCACTTCTTTACCACTTAAATAAGGATTGCATTCCATTCAATATGCCTATAATGCAACTGAATTTTGTATTTCATTTCACTTAAATTTTATTCCTCCATAAATAAATTCGAAACTTATTTTCTATTGTAAGTTCATTCATCCTTTTATATCTCACTTTCCTTATCTTACTTTACATTCCTTTTAAGATTAAGTTTGAATTCACCATACCATTCAACTATTTCCCATTTGTGATTATAATTCCACTTTACTTGGATTTACAATCAAATTTTCCATTCTCAAGTTCATCAACTTATTTATTTTAAAGCTCATATCGCTCATTTTAATCCATCTACATCTTATAATCACAATTTCAAATTTTATGTATATATGTATCACTGTATTCCTAAGGATACAAATTTCTTCCAATTTAATTCTTTACAAATTTTAAACCCGCAATTTCAAATTATAAGTATAATACTTAATAGCTTATATTGCTCATGGGTACAAGTTATTTCTCAATGACCCATAATTTCAAAGTCAACTTACATTTTAATTTAACCCAAACCAATTTAATTCTAAGCCCAATTTATTTAACTTATCCAAGTTAAATTCCAATTTTCTATTCACTTCAATATACTTTATTCACTTCCATTTACTCAGGTTAAATTTTAATCCCAAGATTTTAAATTTCATTTCCTTCTTATTAATATCAACTTCACCAAATAAGTCCAATAGTTGATTTATTTTAATTTTACACATTATTTAAATAGAATTTTCCAGAATTAACTTACCCGGTTTTTATACCAAAACCATTTTGAAATAATAATCAACATATTCCCACTTGCTATATCAAACCAAACCCAGATTCCAAAACAATCTGCTTTTACCAAACAATTTTCCCTTTTTAATTTCCAAAACAACTGGTATATCCAACAAGTCCAAACAATATCATAACCAACCACTTTGGTAGCAATCCATCACTTTAGAAACTCGAAAATGAATTCTAATGATGTGGCCAGCATCATCAGGATTATTTTCCAGCAACTGAAGTGAGTTCAATGCTTTCTTACTTCCCAAATTCATTTTAAAACAATTCTCATTCAAAAATTCTTTCCAAAATAATATTCCATTATTTCCTCCAATCACCTTAGCAAACATTTCAAACTTTCCCAGGATTTTAAATTTCCAAACTTGTTTACAATACATTTAAAATCCTTTTTCAAAATCCCCGGGATTTAAATTCTGGTTTAGTTTAAATTTAGTTATTCTCTTTTGTATAATTTATACTTATAAAATTTTTATTTGGTTATAATCATTTTAAATTTTTGATCGAATTTTAGATTCTTATTTAATTATAGTATCAACAACCAACCATCCAAAAATATAGATAATAATTTCAGAAAATTATTTCTTTTACATCAAAATATAGTTTGGGTAAAATTATTTCATTTACCCATTTTAAAACAATACTATGTCAGTTTATCTTGTTTAAGAGTTTAGAAACCCCTATCGATACGGTTGTACTTCCCGCACCGACCCGAATTCATAAACACTCAACCGATAAGTCAACACAGTATAAAAACAATTTTTATATGCACTAACAAGTACGCCCTCATATTAATTAATACGCTCAACTCATTATAGAGTACTATTGACTCTGTGTAATGAGTAATTTCCCCACCAAAGCCTAGGTTGTCGCCAACCTAAGCTCTGATACCACGTGTGACAGCCTGCAATTTCGTACCCCTTGAATCAACACTATTCCACATCAATTGACTCAAGTGGAACAGAAATACGAACCATTATGGCTAAAGAAGAAGAGATAGAAGAAGAAGGAACTAAACAATATCAGAATCTCACAGTCGCAGCGGAATAAAATATAATAGTAAATATAGATCTTTACACAAAATGAAATCTATAACTTTTTTATACATCATATCGTTAGAGTGTCTCATGCAAACAATGTTTACCAGACAGACAAATCCATACAATCACAGCAGCGGAATATATATAGGTACAGATAATACGTCTCGGACTCCAGCTCTCTCCTGCTCCATAGCATCCTGTCCTGAACATGTAATACTCGGTCTGACCCGAGCATTATAATGAAATAACACCCGAGTCAGCCTGGAATACCAGCTGATAATAATGCATCCAAATTGATTATTAAAGTTTCAAAATCCTTTTGAAAACAAAAGCATCTCATAACACCACGCCATAAATAAGCATGTCGGGTTTTTAACTTACGATACCTAAAACACTTTTTATAGAAATCCTCTGATATTATAATAAGGTCTATTTACAAATACTTATAAAATAGCCGAAATTGTTACATCTATTAAATTCCAGCTACTAGCCACAAAAGTGGGTAATACAAACAAAACTCGTACAAGGCTCGTAGGGAGAATGGATTTCCAACAACGACTAGGCAATGGGGTACCACCTGTCACAGTACGAGGCGTAGATCACCGTACCGAGGACCACTCCCGATCCCCTGCAACACAAGGCTGGACCCATCCCTTACTGGACAGTTCCGAATAAGACCACCCCACGGTTGGGATCAGCAACCGCCCATTAAGCCGAAATAAAAAGGGACATCTAGACAGGGATGACCTTACTCTCCAGTGGGGGCTACCCACGAAGCCTTGCTGCATATCCCTTGATTTTCAGTCATTCCCTTTTGATGAGGCTTGAGGCTAAGCGTTATCTTTTAGAACGTTTCACTTAGAATGCTCATCGCCCACCTTACGAAGTTCCGAAGCATTCATCCATACAAGTCCGTCCCGACTTCGAACGGAACCGAAGGCACTACTCTTACTACATCCATTTTGGAAATATCCTCAGGATTAGTAGTGACTAGCCCTTGCACTTCACTGCTCCATCTTCGAATCCAAAATCGTTTTCACGAAACGTACAAACCGGATCGAAGTGGTTTTCGAGAAATAAATCCCGATCCCGGTCTCTTCGAAACGATCAACGTATTTGTCCAATATTGATAGTCAGTGATTTAACTATCAATTTATATTCTCAAACATCCATCACACAATAAATAATCTCACATTATTCATTTGCCTCTAATATCTTTACAAGATATATTTCCAAATTTTTCAAAGCTCATTTGAAAACAATTTCCCAAAATGCTTCCTTTACAAGGTAAATCCTTTATCATCAATTCCCATTGGAAATAACCAAGTTCAAACAATTTAGATTTTTAACAAGTAAAACATTTTATTCTAAAATATGCTTTAAAATATGGAAATTTACTACTAGTTGTTACTCAAAAATATGATTTCAATATGTAAAGTAAAACCATTTATTTTGATATAAACTTTTATTATAAATAAGGTTTTGATGAACTAAATTTAAAGGTAGCGTTTTAAAGAGATTAATATTAGATTCAAAATAACGTAAGACAAAACCAGCCTTTAAATAAATCCATTTGTAAAAATAATTATAAATGTATTCTTAAATCATCACTATTGCTAATTTATTAATTTGTTACTTTAAAATAAAATTTTCAAACACTCTTTAAACAAGTTTAAACTTTAAACTTTCTTTTAATAAAAATCTGTTCAAAACTCAAACTTGGTTTTCCAGGGAAACACACTTTCCATTCCAACATTCAAAGAATTCATCTTATAAATCTAGCCGTTTTATTACTATTCAAATTCTTGTTTTAATAACTTGAATTTCCTTTCCATGCTTTTTAACAAAAATAACTTCTTTCGAAGCCCAAAACATAGTTTTCCATTCCTGGAAATTTTCTTTCAAAGTTCGGGTTTAAAAATCCTTTAAAATAAACTTTTGAGAATTTATTAAAGGACAATAATACTTATGAATTACTAAAATAAAATCCCATTGGTGAAAAATGCATTTCAAAGTATTTTATTTACATTTAAAACTGTTAATTTATATTCGAAAAGCCTCTTTTAAATATTTTGTTAAATTCCCAGGAAAACATCATCAAATAACCCCGTTGTTATTTTTAACCATTTATAATTTCTATAGAATTTATTCCTAGAAATCTATACTTTACATTTATCTACTGATAAATTTCCGCTTCGTTTATAATTCCAAATTTACCAATTTCATTCTTCACCCAAACCAAATTCCCAATTTATCTCTTTAAATTCTTTATTTAACAATTTCTTTTATTTCTTTAAAACCCCAATTTGTTCCCTTTATAATTAAATTCTGGATTTATAATTTATCCAACAACATCACAGTACAGTTTAATTTCTAATTTATCAATCACAACATATAAACAGACATCATTTCCAATTATAAAATTAATTACTACATCGTGAGGAATCCAGTTGGATCCCTCCAACCCGTGTTTCCTGCATCCACAAATATTAGCACATCACATATATAAATATCAATCCAGACTGATAACAACAATTATATTCAACCAATCACACAGATATTTAAATATTAACTATTTAAATTTGCTATCATCTAGATGTGAGTGAGAATAACTCACCTTGAGTTTCGGTGAGCGTTCAAAATTTAAATTAAACCGAACGACGTTCGATTTAATTCAAATTTCTACTTGCTCGAAATGATTCCCGAACTGCACCATTGCGAAGTACGCGTCTCTGCGATCCCGGCGCCGCAAATTTCATTAAATTCCAACAATAACAGGTCGTCATCACGAAACCAAGCCCGCCCTCCTTCTTCCCGCTCTAGCACGCGAATACCCAGTGAAGGCCGAACCCAACAAGACCTCCAAACCCTAATTGTCGCTCCCTCCTCGCTAATCGAGACGACGATCAGACACCGCCTAATCGAGTGCCCAAGCATGCCCTAACCACGGCACAAGCCAAGCTCGGTTTCCTATAGATCTCGAAAAATGATATCGACTCGGTGATGAACGGCACCTCTTAGCGCCTCCTTTGGTCGACTAAAATTCATCTCCACCGCACGAATCGAAGATCCGGATGCGCTCTACGATATTCCAGTTGGAAGTTTTCGCGATTGCTAGACGGATTGATCGCAAATTGGAAGAGAAAGTCGATTATTTTCGGCCATTGGTTGTCATAGAAACGGCGGCTTGAGGATAATAGCTAGGGTTTTGAGAAAATGTTAATATATATATAATTATTTAATATTATTTAATTCTCGTTCTTTAAATTTTAACAACCTACGCAAACGAACTCCAATCCTTACGTACCAACAGGCGTTCCTAGGGTTTTTCCGCGTTCCGGACATAATGGAACAGTTTTCGTAAGCTAATTTGGTCATATATGCGAGTTACGGAATTAAACGATCAATTTAAAATTAAATCGGTTAAATCAATTTCAAAGCGTTTCGAGCTGCCACGGTCAAACGACAACTCCGATTGCTACAAAAATTGAAATCCGATAATAACTAACTATTATGGATCCAATGGAACTGGTTTCGTCAAATTTCAAGACTATGCCCCGGAAAGCTATTTTAACTCGTCTATTAAATCGAGCGATTTTCACAATCGTCGAAATCACTTAGAATTTACTTTTAAAATTTTAGTACATTAATAATAAATCATATAAAATTTATAATCACATTAAAAATCATTCTGGCTCATTTCGGACCCAAAATCTGATTAATTGCATTTTAATAATATTAAATTCATCTTTAAATTAATATAAAATCACCAATATTAACTTATCAACTTAAAAATTCATCTAAAATTCCCACCCTACTATTTAAACTCATATAACCCAAAATTAATTTTTAAAACCATTCTTATCACTATTTACATCCATATTTACCCTTTTATCTAAATCTCGAATATTTAATCATATTTTCCATTATTCAAATTCAACCGGAATTACTATAATTAAAAATTATAGCTTATTTCATTGATTGAACCCGAATCCATCCTTTACAAAATCAATTAAGAATCCACATTAACATTTAAAACGAATTAAATGTTCTAATTCAATGGCTTAAAAATCCGAGATGTTACAATAATACAGTCTGAAAACAACAAAATAGAAATCCCAAATACATAGAAGTTCACTAATACATGAGACAAACTAGAATAGCTGAAACAGAAAGTAGATATAAATATAGATAAGCAGAAACTCAAGCAATGACCAGCTCCAGAAAGAGAATCTAAAGCTGTGAATACTCAGGCTGACCCGAGCGTAAAGTAAAACACAAAACACTCGAGTCAGGACAATATATACTTATATAATGTAAATCAACTCAAGTGAACTGTAGTAGAAATGCACCATAACTTAAAGGATGCTCGGGATCGCCCATCCTTTAAAGATCAATCAAACCATAAATTGAATACACCCCGTGGTTAAATTTTCAAAATAGTATTTATACTTCGAAATCAAATATCATTTAAAAATTCAATATCATTCAAAATCCATTTCAAAATATCAAAATATTATATCTTCCAAACCACATTCATTTTTATTTAATTTAAATACCATTTCAAAACACATTTCAAAATAGTTTATATTTCGAAACAAATTGCTTCATTTAAATCATTAAAATGAAGATATTATATTTAATAATTAAATTATTAAATTTTCAAAATTTTAATCTTTCAAATTTCATTCATTCACTTAAATTTATTTAAACAATGAAAATTCAACTTTCGCAGCATTTAGAAAATGCTACGGAAAGTCACACTTAAAACAGTTCAATTTAACAAAAGACAACATTTAAAATGCTGTAATAGGGTTCCATTAGTTTCAATTAAACTTAGTTAAATTCAACCATTATAACATTCACAAAAAATGCAATAATAGCCTTCAATTAAATTGAGCCATTTGATTCATTATTATCAACTACAGCATTTACAAATGCTATATTATCCTTTGCATTAGAATTAATAGCATTTTAGAAATGCAGTAAATTAACTTCAAATATTCAGTATAATTTCACAAACAATTATATTTTTATTTAAACCATTTTTAACTTATAAAATCATATAATTTCACTTTCAAAACAATCATTCAAATACCCTTATATTCATGATTTTATAAAGTTAAATCTCTATTCAAAAATTAAAATTTAATAGTAATTCACTTATTAAATTCCAACATTAAATTTTAAATTCATTAAATTTAATTTAATTTAACACTTAATTTTAAATTTTCAAATATAACTTAGTTTCATTTTTATTTACTTAACTTAAAATTCACTTTTAAGCCAAATCCACAAATTTCCAATTTTAGTTATATTTCAAAATTTCAACTCAAATATTCATTCATTTCACGGTTTAACTTAATTCAAAAATAATTAATATATTATAAAATTATTTTAAATTCATTTAATTCAAAATATCATAAAATTATCGTATTTTCATATTTAATTTAAATTCCATTTATCACAAATTTATAATTTCCAAAAAACTTACATTTCAGATTTTCTAACTTTACCATTAATTTATTTCACTTATAAATTTTCAAAGAGTCAATAATGCTTTACGAAAATCATTTTTAATCAAATTTAAATCAAAATATTATAATATTTACATTTCTAAAATATTTTAAAATTTTAAGAAAAACATATTTTAACAACGGGTCTGTATTTCATTTTCTAGCCTAGGTAAAGTGATACGGGTAATATATCATTTCAACCCGTAATTTACAAAGAAAACCCGGGTTTGATCATTTCAAACCCGCAATCCCAAGTAAATGAAAATAATTGAAAATCATTCTGGCCTATCATTTCAACCATAATGATTTTCTCCTATTCTAAAGTCCGTTCGAGTATGTATCATTTCAACCCATAGTGATTCTAATCTAAAAGGAACTTGCAGTGTGATAAACTGATAAAAATAATAAAACAACATAATATAAC
The DNA here is from genome assembly GCA_030765085.1 of Allium cepa. Lineage (NCBI taxonomy): Eukaryota > Viridiplantae > Streptophyta > Magnoliopsida > Asparagales > Amaryllidaceae > Allium > Allium cepa. The sequence continues at coordinate 862,536,722 of CM060934.1, read as the reverse complement.
AGTAACATATGATATAACAGGTGTTTAAGCATGGGTGAACATCATAAAATCATAACATAGCAGGTGTAACATGATAATGTATTTTACAGATTCAAAAGGGGTCAATTTACTAGTTATAAATGTACATATTGTCTGGTGAGAATAACTCACTGCTTTGTGCTGGAGACACAACGACGAATGCACGAATGAGATCCAAACAAGCACGATAAAATGATACAAATATGAGTGGAGGAGCCAAATTATCAAAACCCTTGAATACAAGTCACACAAAACAATAATTACAACATAAGTTTCAAATGCAAATACGATAAACAATGATAGAATAGACTGCACAAATCAAATCGTAATTGTTTTGCACTTTTCTCCAACACACATTGGGTTCGGCCATGAGTGTATTACAGGTCTAAAGCAATGTTTTTGGTTCAGGTCTGGGTTGCTAAGGGTTGGCCTAACATGCTAGAAGGTGGTGCAAAGGTGGGTGGTGGTGGAACTACACTAACAAAGCAATATACAAGGGTTTAAGGCCATAGTTTGGCTTGGCCAAGGGCATAAAGGTCACAGCTATTTCAGGTGGGGTCAGTAGGTGGTGTGCAGAGGTGTTTCGGGTCTGCAACAGGGCTGGTCATGGTGGTGTTTCGTCGGCCATGGGTGGTGGAAGTGGTGGATGTGGATGATGTGTTCGGTCTAGGCAAGTTTTATGGAGTTTTGTTGGATTTTGGTGATGGATCAATCTACAAGGAGTCATGGCTTGGGCTTTGGTCAGAGAAGAGGCGAAGATGGTGATGTTCTCGGGTGGTGGTGGAGGCGGCGGGGGCTGGAGACGAGGTGACCAAACCTATGACATAAAAGAACAAGTGCAAATCAAATTCAAACAATAAGAAATAAACAAAAGAAGAAGAGAAAAAGAATTCTTTTACCAAACTTTCTCCTCAAGCAAGGCCGAATTTTTTTTGTTTCAGAAGTGAATGAGTTTACATGAATGGAAATGAAAATATACGGCTGAAAAATGTGTATAATAAAAGCTAATTGATGAATAGTTATGTTGAATGTGAAAGGGTGGAAGATAAAGGGCCATTTGAAAACCAAAAGTCAAAACCCTTTCAAATTTATTTTAATTTATTTATATAAGATTAAATTACTGAAAATAATAATTATTTCAGTTAAACTTTATAAAATTTAACAAAATATAAAAATATATATTTAAATATTTATTAATTATATAAGGTTAAAATAAGAAAATAACACAAAATTGCAAACTAGACTAGAAAATTTGAAAATGAACAGAATGTACTTTGGAAAATTTATATGGACTTGTAAAAATATTTATAACAAAGATAATAACATAAAAATAAAAGTGCATTCACAAAATAAATATATAAATTTTAATTAAATATAATTTAAATGAAGAAAATAGCAGAAAAATAGAAAACAGCCTTTAAAAATAGGAGATAAATACAGTAAATTTTGGAAAAAATTTATTATCACTTTAAAAATATTAAAAGACAAAATATACATAAAATAACATATTAACACATATTAAAATAAAATATAACATAGAAAATATGGTTTATATAATTTAAAATAGACAAAATTTCAAAATAAAACAAATTATACTCAAAATTGGAATGTACATGACTTTCACAAATTAAATCCGTTTTCAATGAAAAGAAAAGCAGTATTCAAGTTATTAAATCTATTTTCATTATAAAAGATAAATTTAAGAATTTAAATATTTAATTTTGAAATTTAAAAGTCAAGGTTTGACCAGTTTGAACAGAAATTCATCTTTCAGTAAAATATCCAATTTATACCGGTTTGAAATTATAATTCACATAATAATCAACACCTACATTTAAAAATGAAATGTTTGAAAAAAAAAATAAGTTTAAAATAATTTCAAAATAAAACAAAGTCAAATATTAAAATATGTGAAAAATCTAGGGTTGTTACACCTATGTTCTGGTCTACCTGACCTCCTAGATGAAATTCTACTCATATAGGAGTTAACCCAATTTACATTCATTACTGGGTCAACCAAGCTAGTTACTCTGCCCTTTCTCCCCAAAATACAGTTGTGGGTCCATTATACAATGAATATGTTTATAGAAGAAGCATATAAAATAATTGGTCATAACTTAATAATGCCAACATTTATGGCTTAATGTCCTTGAATTCATTTTCACATAAAACGTGGTAAATCCGATTAACCCATTATTTTCATCAAGGAAAGCTTCGTCATAAATTTCCAAGATTATAAGTCATTTCAAAGCTCTTTTATATTGCCCTGGTTTTTCCTTTAAAATGAGATTAGGTTCTTTATTTTGAAAACTAAGGCTTTCAAAACCTTATAACTTTTACTTTCGAAACCTTTAGAAAGCATTCAAATCTTATTTTCAAAACACTAAGCATATTCCTTTCGAAACACCTTAAAATATCACTTTCGAAAGCATCAAAGCTTCCTTTCGAAAGTATTAAGGCATATCTTTTAAACTTGTAAAAGCATAGCTTTGAAACCATTTGAAAGTACCTCTTTCGAAACCATTGGGCTTATTCTTAAAATTAACTTTTAGGTCAAAGTGAACATAAATCAAAGTACCCTTTTGAAACCTTTAAACCTCAAATAAAAGAATTTGGGGAAAACGGATGGCTTCAGAATCATCCTTTCAAAAGCTTTAATTCTCTAAGTAAATAATTGGAAGGATACCTTTGAAACACCTTTCGAAACCTTTAGTTTAAATGGCTATAAAAGCCCTTTTGTAACAACCCAAAATTTAAGCTATAATAATTAATTAATGAATTAATTAAATAATAAAATAACTTTGTGAAATTATCAGAATTAAGCCATAGGAGTTGCACTGTTGTGTCCGTGGTAATTTTCTAGTCAATTTCTACATATAGATTGTCAAAATCTGAGCTGGAATGAAGAAGTTGTGAATTAAACAAGAAATCAAAAAATAAAAGAAAATAAAAATAAAAGGGCTAGGTCGACCCTCCCATCAGCTTGGTCGACCTTACTTATATAGGGGTCAACACCCAAGGCGACCCGCCAAAGCATATGGAAGGGTAATCGTCCTATTACTAAGTGACATGTTTTTCTATTTTAATTCCATCTCGTGCGTCCATGCTTCCATACGACGGTTCCCATCAAACCTATGACGTGGTTGCACCAAATTTAATCTTCAAATCCAACAGTCTGAGATCCAAAGTGACAATATAAATAAGACCCTGGGCCTAATTATTTATTTCATTCAGATTTTCTCCATCTGGGTTCATCGCCTGAGGCTGGACCCTGAAAAGAATATTTTTCCAAGGAGAAGATCTTTTTAATTAAAATATTTTATACCCTAGAAGTGGATCCGAGAAGGCCAAGGAAAAATGCTAAGGACTACAATGAGTGTTTAAGTAATTATAAGTAATTTAAAATAACAGGGCTATTAAAAGTTGTAGTTTTTTTGCAATTTTTGAGACCGCTTTTATATATGTTGTTTACAGCTAATTTTGAGGTTATTTTCAGTCTATTTTATTGAGCTACTTTTATTTATCTATTTTATTCATTTATTTACCGTTATTTACTATTATTTGTAGTTATTTCTATTTCGTTTACATCCGTTTTACGTTACAATTTAGTCTGTAAATGTTAGTTTTTTTTTTCCTTTTTCGTGAATAAATTAATAAAAAGGATAATTCACTAATATGGACTAAAAAATAAGAATACTAAATTTACAAACAAATTGATGCAAATAAGAAGAACTATAATAAAAAGAATATAGACTGAAATAGGCAAATTTGACATTTACAAACAAGTTTATTACTAGTAGACAGAATAAAAGGGAAATTATAACGTTGGTTACAATTAAGCAAAAAGAACAGAAAGTGGCTTATTTTAAAACTTAGAGTTAAGTTAATAAATGAATACAGCGGAGATAACAAAAGAGGCTTATTTTAAATACTTAAACTAAGTTAATAAGAAAATATAGCAGAGATAACATAAGAGGCTTATTTTAAAGACTTAATATAAGTTAATAAACAAATAGAGCGGAATTAACAGAAGAGACTATTTAAAAGACCTATACTAAGTTAATGAGAAAAGATAGAAGTAGGAACCATACCGGAAGCATTCCCCTTCAGACAGGAACAGATGGTCTCACAATAGATTAAGTGGGACTAGGACACGCTTATGCGGATGTAATGATAAATAAGAGGTCAATGGATAGAAACTTAAATCAAGAGATTTGAGAAATGGGGCAACTAGATTTGTTTGTTAGGACCCGTACCGCAACATTTTCTATCAAACTAGGAATGATGGTCCCACAACAGATCAGGTGAGGCGGGACACACACACTTATGCTGAAGTAATGGGAAATAAAAGGTCAAAAGATGGAGCAACAAATAGTGCGAACCGACGGTGGTCGAGCGTACAGCCTCGGTGCAAGGATATAAGTCGATATTGAGTTCCAAAGCATTAAACAGGTGTTTTTTGTTGTGGGACCCATGGGATGGGACTAGCTCCTAGTGACACAACAGGGATAGATGGCTGATTGTAACAACCCGTAAATTTCGATAGTTAAATTGGTTAATTTAATAAAATTTTTGTAATTAAATCTAGAAAGAAATAAAAACTCTATAATATAAAATGAAGCGAATGTTAGAAGTGAAAGGTAGCAATGGTAATTAAAATTAATTATTGACAATTGGAGTGAAATCCCAATAATGTAATAGTGTAAATTGTTGCACTTGGTTTAAATATAAAATAAGTAAATAAAAGTAACTGTTGAATTAACCAATGAAATAATATATTGATTAATAGTAACTGAACGTAAATTAAGGTAATAATGTTAAAGCAAGTTGATAAATAACTAATTTAGTGCAATCCCAATTAATTGAAACAATTGTAAGGTTTTAATTGATTGTAATTAGTAAATTAGGAAATAGATTCAAAGTTATATTAATTGATGAAATAATACGTAATAAATTGTAATTTGATAGAATCTATGCTAGATAAGTAATTATAATAATTGTTGGTTGATAATAAAGTATGAATGGGATTAAATTAGACAAATAGCGATAATTATTAATTGTTTACCCATTTATTTGATTTATTGAATTAGATCTAAATCCATTGCAATTAAACGTAACTAAATACTATGTTAATATGAATTTAGTTGGTGACTGTAAAAATATGAGGGAAATTGGATATATATTAATGTTAAATTTATCCATAAGATGATGATTGATTGAATAAAGAGATTGAAAACAAATTGAATTTATTTATTTGAATTTACTTAAATTTAAGGTAAACACTATAAATTTTGCGATAAATCCCTATTTGATTAACATGAAAATTTTAGTTAATGAATTATAAGTTTATTTGTTATCAGAAATGATAGAAATGGTAAATAATTAAATTTGAATTGATGAAGTGATTAATTAATTTAATATTAAATTATTTAATTAACTTGAAAAATAGCCATTTTGGCCGCTGACCCGGATTTCGACGAAACCAGTTTCATCGGATCGGTAATGGCGAATTACTATAGGATTTCAAGTTTCGTAATGATCTGGCTAGTCGTTTGATTGTACGGACTCGAAACGCCTAGAAATCAATTTAATTGAAATCAATTGAAATCAATTCGAAATAACTTGATTTAGCGTAACTTTTCATACGATGGAATTTGGACTTGCAACCTATTCCATTGCATTTAAAATATTCAAAAACATATATTTTGATATATGGGTTGACCCATTTTCGTTCCGGAGTCGAAACGGGCTTTTCTGGCGATTTTATCGTTCAATGTGTAAATAAATCGTGTCCATCTGTTCTATTTTCAGCTTTGTCTATAAATACCTAATTACAATCCCTAGCAGCCTTTCTATTTATAATTTCTATACGTATAAAACTTCTGTTGCTCCTCTTCCTCAACGGCTGGAAACCCTAAATTTTCCAATTCAAAATCCAACAACAAAAATTCAAACTCCTTAAATAACATCAAATTATATATCAATCTGAAGCTCTCAACAAGCACATCTCAGATCTGCAACTCATTTTCTGATTTGAAACTCTGTTTGTCCAAAAATTGATGAATTATTCCTGACCGTTCGTCTCGTCACGATCGACTGCAATCGATCGTCGATTGCTTGGTGCTGGGTTGTGGAGATTCGCAAGGGGATTTCATCTAAGTCGTTTGTGGGGGAGATCATTAGTCAGATCGTCGTTGATTGATCAATTAGGGTTCGACATCCGTGGTTATCAATGGCGGCGGAGGTCATCGGTGGCCTCGGGATGGATGCTAGGGGATGCGGCGAGCCGAGGGGTATGCGACGGTGGTGGTCGGCGATAGGCCAGTGATCGGTGGCACTTGCTAACTGTGGTCAAAGTGGCGGGTCAACGGAGTGTGTGGGTTCCTGTAAGTGTGAACATGTGAAGATGAGGTGTAACACCCCACCATTGTCGCACGCTTTAAATCGACACACGTGCCAATTCAAACCATACGGAAGGGCGGATTATTATGGGATAAATAAGAAAAACGAGAAAGAAATAAAACAAAATAGAATCTCACAGCAGAAGGATAAAATATAATAATCAAATATACAGATCATGAAGCTGTTTACAACATATTATATTTTTCTTATACAATATATATCAGAGTTGCACATACCAACGAATAAAATCGATGCAGCGGAATACAGGATAGTGGAATATAATATAATAATAATAATGAAATCTTCATCTTCGTCCTCCAGAAATAAAGTCTTCGATCTTGAAATGCTCGGACTGACCCGAGCGAATTGAAAAGACAAAACACTCGAGTCAGAACTAAAAGATCTTATGCAAGTTAAATCAACAGAAATAAATATGAGTGCAGTAACTCAAGAGATGCTTGGGATTAACATCTCTTAAGGATCCGTTAAACTATTTACTATGTAGTATATTTTGCTATTATAATAGTGTCCATTAGTAAAATACACTTAGTTTTAAATAGCGTTAAGGGGTTACCCATATAGCCCTTAACACAAATAATGCCAATAGTCTATACAGTTCCTGCATATCTCCTGATCGAGAGACTACGAGAAGACACTCCATAGGTACGGCACAAATAGAAACTCGTACAAGGCGCGATAGGGTAGGTGACACGGCACAACTAGGCAATGCCAGGGTAGATATACCAATTACGCATCCGAGCTGGTGGTAAGACGTAGCGCGCAGCTACCGCCCACCTCGAGCCACACCCCCAAAAAGAAAATCAAAAGTGGCCACTGAATCAATCCAAAAGTCAGAGTATAATATCGAAGGGATGTGTTCGATCAGAGGAATGACCTCATTGGCCCGAGAATTGCTCCTGTTTTAGCCACCTTATGCCAACTCACGGGAGTTGGGTCCACGTATTTACCTTAAAGGAAACGCCGCCACCGTCCTACTTCATTCTGGAATCTCCACCACATACATGGTTGTTAAAGTGATTTTCGGAGTTGGCAGAGAGTATGACAACTTCCGATCCCAGTCTCCTCAACAACCAAATGTTATTACAACACCGCGGTCTTTTCAAAATAGTTTACACTTTAAAACCAGAATAAAATATCCGTTTCAAAACCATATAAATACGATATCATTTCTATTTTAAAACCCAAACCAATACGATATCATTTTTATTTCAAATATATCTTTTTCCAAAAATCATAGTACTTTCAAATGTATATACCTTAAAACCATAGCTTCGAGACATAATTTTCAATACTTAAATGGTTAAATAGTAAATTACTTTATAAAGTAAATTAGCTTTTTAATTTCTCAAATCAATTCCAAATATAGATTTGAATTCCCAGATAAACCATTTAAATTTCCATATATTTCAAAGTTTTTAATATTCCACCATTTCAAAACTAAATTTTTAATTCATATATATATGCCAAATTCCCTTTTTCTATTATTTAGTTTTGAAAATACTTACTTAATAAATCCAGTATCCTTTAAATAAAACTTTCAAAATTCAATAATTGAATATTCCTCAATTTATTTAGGCTAGATATATTCACTTAAATCATCTTAAACCCGAATTTAGTTATAACACCATATTCTTTCAAATCTAAATTTCAATAAGATCTTAATTAAATAAAATCTCAAATCAAATTCAAAACTATCTTCTCAACTTTGATTTATAAAAATCAATATAAACTCTATATTAAGAATATGATTTAAGTAACCACTTATCCATAATATATTTTAATAAAATCAACTTTATTATTAAACTTACTTCATACTTTAAACAATTTTATACATAGTTTAAAACCAAGAATTTAACTATATATAAAATAACCTTTATCAAATATCCAAATCAATATCTCAAAAATCATATATATTCTTTTCAAACCATAGATATCATTTCAAAATTTTATTATTATTATATATATTCCACGCTGTCTGTATATAATTTTCTATCCTATGGTCAAGTGATACGGATATTTATCATTTCAATCCGCAATTTAAAAATAAAAATTACGGTTATATATCATTTCAAACCGAAATCCCGATAAGATAAGAATGCATAATAACTTGCAGTTTTTACAATATAGAACACATCATCCATTCACCAAATATCAATCATCAACCATTTATTACAATCATCGTCCAATTTAAACAAAACATCAAGATAGAGGACATAAAATATAACAGGTATCAATGAACAGTTTATATTCAATAATAAATTAATAACTGTTTAACTGGCAGTTTATATGCATTGAAAATTTAAATAACAATTTAATTGGCAGTTTATATGCAATGCATCATTAAATAACAATTTAATTAAATAAATTTAGTTTAACTGGGATGATGATTAAAAACATGCCTGTTCACTCACCTTTTGAATTTAATTGAATTTAAATCCAATTTAAACCCAAAATCCAAACGATCTCAGAATTCATCCAAACCAGCGCCAAGGTCTTCGAAATTCCAAAACGATCCTAACAAAAAGACCGCGTGCAAATCGGGCATCGTATGAGAACGTTATTAAGTTTTGAAGTTACACGATTCAAAAATTATAAAAAAATAAATAAAGGAAAATCGTTACCCACAATACACGCCATGTCTTCAGCTACTATTGCGCACGCGAGTTCATAGCGAAACCCTAGCTCTTGATCTGTAGCTACACAAAGCCGCCAATACCCCATGAATTATCGCCACCTCTAGACACCACGTCGACCAAATCGGAGCTCTCCATCGTGAAACTCGAGTCGAGCCACCCCTATGCCCCAATTTCCACGACCTCCGGCGCCTCCTTGCGTTGTGCGACCGCCGCCATTTCCCAAGCCATCCACGGCAACTTCCCCATCCTAAGATGCAAACGAACGCCACCCCAAGGCTCTACTCGACGGCAGCTTCGCAACGGTACTACCCGATCGCCGAACCATTGACGATCCACTGTCAGATCATCAAAAATCCAATACGAACGGCCACGGTTCAATCTTGATTTCTGGGCAAACGGTCATTCAAATTGGAAAACGAACTTCACAAGAAGATTACGCTCTTCGAGGGCTTCGAAATATAATTTTTTTCAAATTTTTCTAAGGAGTTGAAATTTTTAGCTTTTTATTTGATTTGGAATTGGATCTGGAAGTGGAAGTTTGTTTGTCTGCCATTGAGGAGGAGAGAACAGCTGAATTTGTACGTACACACAAATGAATATTAGGGAGGCTAGGGTTTATAACAACGTATTTATAGATAATTTGAAATAGAATGGATCAGATAAAATAGATGTACGCGCTAAACGATATATGGCTCGAAAAGCCCGTTTCGACTCCAGAACGAAATTAGGTCAACCCATATATCAAAATAGATGATTAAAATATTCTGAACGCGATGGAAAAAGTTTCATGTCCAAATTCCGTTGTTTGAAGAAGTTATGCTAAAATCAACATTTTAAAATTGATTTCAATTGATTTCTAGGCGTTTCAAGCCCATACGATCAAACGAAAAGTCCGATCGATACGAAACTTGAAATCCTACAATAATTTACCAATATGGATCCGATGAAACTGGTTTCAACGAAATCCGAGTCGGTGGCCAAAATGGCTATTTTTCCATTAATTAAATAAATTAATAATTAATCAATTAAATCCAATTTTTAAATTTCAATTTTATAATTGAAAAATCACCTTTATATTTCTTAATCATTTACAAAAATTTAAATAAGTTTAGATGTAAATTAAAAGTTGGTAAATCTATCAATTGCAGTGTTAATTTCTTCGCTTCATTATATTTAGAATTTATAAATTAAATTCTCAAAACCCATTTATTTAAATTTTTAAGCCTTCTTATTCATATTTTTTACCAAAATAAGTACATTGGTTCATGATTTATTTGATTATTATCCTCAAATTCCATTTTAATTTCAATAACGTAGTATTTAAACGTTTTAATTCCATTTTTTTTTGCAAAGCAAGCGGGGTGGAATGGTCCCCTACCATTTTATATGTTACTACAATCTGGCCACCACATGAGTGACGGAGGCACACATAAGTATTATATGTTACTAGTAATAGAAAGGACCAATACATGTTTAGAGGAAGCTTTCCCTTTAAACACCCTATTGTTCCTCTCCAACCAAACAAAGTACATTACCTTCTTCAAAATTCTTAACAACTTTCTACTTCTCTCATTCTTCCATCTAGTTGCCTTGAAGATGTTGTACCATTCCATGCATGAGCTTCTCATTGGCCTGTGATAACCATTACATTGCAATATGGAACTCCATAAGTGGAAAGTGAAATCACATTCAAAGTATAAGTGCGCAATCGTTTCCACCCCTACTCCACAGAATAGACATTTGTCACATTGAACAACCCCATAGCCTTTGAGTTTGCTTAGAGTCAGGGTACCATTCATCATTACCTTCCACATGTACAGGTTCTCTTTTGGAACAGAACCATGATCCCAAATACGAGAATGCCAAATAAAAGTAGGCAGTTGCATGGATGGATCAAGTGCCATATAAACATTTTTAATTGAATGCACTCTGTCATTCCAAGTCATATGAGCATCACTGATTTTGTATTTCCTATTATGTATAGCAGTCCATTCAGTTCTTACCACTGCAGAGCTACAATGAGGAAGGGAGACACTATCATCAGCCCAAAACCTAGATAGAGTAGCAGTATTACCAATCCCAGTGGATCTTCTCATCTCATAATCAATTATATTTGCGAAAATGATTCCTTTTGAAGGCTATGGATCAAACCAAAAAGATATCATGTTGATTTCTTTCATTCTCTGTTGCACCAGAGGTAGAAATAATTGTCTACCTCTCAATATATTTCTCCAAGTCCAGCTACAGTCAGTTGGAGAAGAAATAAACCAGAAGTTGCTTTGACGTATGAGGTATTGCCTACACCAAGAAGCCCATAGATTTTTGTCATTCCTAAATAGCTTGTCAATTCTTGCAGATAATGTAGCAAGGTTCCAGTTCCTAATGTTTATGATTCCAAGTCCACCTTTTTCCTGTGGACAACATAGTTTGCTAAAGGAAATTGGAATCATTTTCTTAGAGAAGGGATTACCGTGCCATAAAAAATGATTCAAAGCTGAGTTAACCATGCTAATGAGTTTGGAATAATAAACACACATGGAGAAGGCAATGGATTTAACAATTACAAGTCTACCAGCCATCGAAAATCTAGATACTTTCCAACTAGCAAGTTTGGCAGTAATATTTTCAAATAGTTGTAAGCATTGGAAAGTCCTGATTCTAGAATCACAAAGAGGCACCCCAAGATAATATTCATTATCAGAAAATGGAGAGAGGCCAGACATAGAGTACATTATCTCTTTACCATCATCAGGGAGACCAGCAATTAATAATCTAGATTTACTTCTGTTGATGTTCAGACCAGACAAGGTACCAAAGGTATCAAGAACTTTTATGACCCCACTAATGGATTTCAGATTGGGCTTAGTGAATAAAAGTAAGTCATCTGCAAAAAGGAGAGAGGAAATACTATTCTTCCTGCACAGTGGATGATAATCAATAAGCTTATTGCACATAGCATCAGAAAGAAGAGCAGTGAGCAGCTCCATAACACAGATGAATAGGTAAGGGGACACCAGGTCACCTTGTCTAATTCCCTGGGTTGCACTAAAGTATCCAAATATATTACCATTGATACTAAGGGAGTAATTGACATTAGAAATACATGTATACAGCCAACATAAGAAAGGGATGGGAAAATTCATCTTATGCAAAATGTAAATGATAGATTTCCACTGTAATGAGTCATAGGCTTTCTGAATATCAAGCTTAAGGACACATCTAGGAGAGATGAGTTTCCTATTATACCCCTTCATCAGTTTAGAAGCAAGGAGTATATTATCAGTTATGTCCCTACCTGGAAGAAATGCACTCTGATTAACAGAGATCAAACTATCCAAAGGAGTTTTCATTCTAGCTGCCAATATCCTAGCAATGCACTTATATATAACATTGCAACAAGCAATGGGTCTGAACTGATCAACTGATATAGGATGGTTAGTTTTAGGGATCAGTGCAAGCTTAGTAGCATTAATACCCGAGATAAGTTTACTGTGTGTGAAAAAATTCTTAACAGCCTTGATTAAGTTCCCTCCAGTAATATCCCAAGTGACTTTGAAGAAATGGGCATTAAATCCATCAGGACCAGGAGAACTTTGAGAGTTTAATCCAAAGATAGCTTGTTTGATTTCAGAATCTGAAATTTCCTTAATTAAATCAGTAATCATGACATCAGGTATTTGAGGGAGTTGATACTGAGTAAATTGATGGTTAGAGATTGAAGGGACTTGAGACCTCCCAAGGTTATGCTGAAAATACTCCATAAAGGCTTCTTGAATTGAATCTTGAGTACCACAAGGTTGACCATGCATATCAAGAATAGAGAAAATATTTGCGGATGCCTGTTGAATTTTTAGTCTTTTGTGGAAGGTGGATGAATTTTTATCACCATTCAAGTGCCAGTCATGTTTTGCCTTTTGCTTAGCCATCTTATTTTCTTCAATGAGAGCTTTGGAGAGGTCCTTAAACATAGAGCTTTCATTAATAATCAGCTGAGGTTGGTCAGGGCTTCTTTGTATTTCCAGTTGTACCTGAAATAAATTTTTCACGTATAGAAGAAGACAAGCTATTCCCATTGCCATATGTTTGCTGAGCCCATTCTTTCAGTTGAATCTTCAAATTCTTGAGTTTATCCTGCAAAACAAACATGGGGTTGCCAAAAGTATGATAGTTCCATCCATATTTTACAATTTTTGTGAAATCTGGGTGTTTAGACCAGTTATTAAAAAATGAAAAGGAGGATCGTCTTCTCACAGTGTCCTTATCCGAGGAAATGATGAGAGGGGAATGGTCTGAAAAAGATGGGGGAGGGATAAAGGTAGATAGATTAGGCCATTTGAGGATAATGGAGTAGTTAGTATAAACTCTATCAAGTTTACAGTACGTTCTCTTCCTATGTTTACTGGAGTTATTCCAAGTAAAGAAAGCACCAGAGTTGGAAGTGGGAATGAGGTTGGCATCATATATGGCTTTGTTAAGAGGTCTTGTCTGGCTGTAGGATAACGGAGTTCCCCCACATTTATCAGAAGAAAGTTGCATGCAGTTCCAATCACCAAGACAGATCCAAGGCAGATTGGACTGCTGAAGAGAAGGTAAAATGTCAAGAAAGATTTGCCTCTGAGTAGCATTATTGTCAGCATAAACAAAGGTAAGGAGAAAAGTAGATGAAGAGGGGATGTGAAATATTTCAGAATGTATGAACTGCCTGTGGACAGTGATGGGGGTTATGGAAAAGATCATAGGATTCCATAGGATTAGCAATCTACCAAAAGGAGCTTGTGATAAATTGTGAATACTGCTCCAGTCATGTCTAATGTTGGAGATAGCTTTAACAGTGGTTTCATGATTGAGTTTAGTTTCAGAAATGGCCATTAGTTGAATGCTGTGAGAAGAAATAAGGTTGGAAATTTCAAGTTGCTTGTCAATGGAGTTAGCACCCCTAACATTCCAAAAGCCTATGTTTTCAATCATTAAAATAATGAAGAAGTTGAAGCTCTGGTTTGGACCCCAGAGGAAGAGTTAACCTTATTATTTTGAGACAAAACTTTAAGCCCAATAATTCCATTTTATTTTGCAATAAATAAAATTATTGAATTTTATACTTAAATTAAATTAATAAATCTTTCTTTCTACACTTAAATCAACCAATAGTCATATTATGGATGGATTAAACATTGGATTCACAACTATTACATAAATTTCCTCATATTTCATCTAAATTCCCATTTTAAAATATTAAATTCATTTAATTGCCATTAATCGTTTTATTAAATTTTAAATTCCAATAAAATTAATAAATCTTTACTCCCGATCCTTATAACTTAACAATTTGTCCAATATGAATAACCTTAACATTACTTACAAATATTACCTTAATTAACATCAACGTAATATTAAACTATAATTATTGTAACAAATTTCAAAGTTTAAATTTACAAGCAACCTACATAGGTAACATACAAAAATCGTTACCGTTAACCTTCAGTCACATTAATAGGCTTTTATTGCTTACAAAACAATGTTACATTTATTTTCATAATGCTAATTTCATTTACTCTATCCGTTACTATATTTATATCCATTAAAGTAATATTTAATTAACTTTATTCGAAATAATTGTTTATTACCAATATACTCTTTATAATACTTGTATGGTTATTCTCCACAACAATTACCATCCAACCTATTATTTATAATTAAAGTCTCAATTAAATTTATTTATCTTGATTTCATTCTTTTATTACACTATTTATTACCTTGCATAATAAAATAACATTTAAACTCATCAATGTAATACCAAATTTCATTTTAAATCCAATTAATTTCCAAATCAAAGTTTATACGTATTTCAAACAACTTATTATAATTACTCCCAGAACATTGGCGTTATTAAATGACCATTTATTAATATTTAATTTCCTTAATTTAATCCACTGCTTACATTTTGTTTTCATATTTTCAATGTGTTGCTACGTAAACATCTTCATTTATTCCATTGATTTGCATTAACTCCATTCCATAAATCTACATCCAATTACTACCTTTAAATAAGTTTACGCTTCTATTAATTTCCATTCACACTTCCGTTACTTTATATTAAAATCATTAAAGTAACGTTTATCAACAACACAAACATTATGAATACTTATCAACCTGCATCATCCTTATTACATTAATTTACGTTTTATCCCATTATAAATTTATGCGCACATTAATTAATTCATATTTACATCCACTTCCGTATATAAATTTTGTAACCAAGTTATAACATTTACATTTCTTTCTTACTTTAATTAATTACCAAATATTCCTATTTACACTCAATTATAACTTTGCAATCTTAACAAATCCATAAATTGTCAATTGCCTAATATATACATTGATTACTATTAAGTGTTCTCTATAAATTTATTTACTTGGTTGCAAACTTTTTATTCATCAATTACTGCCCTATAAATAAACTTACGTTTCTATTCAATTTACATTATTTCTAATTAATTGCAATATAAATTTTAAATTGTTAATTTTAATTTAAATTGCTACATCTAATTTCTAACATTCATTCCAATATAAATTTATAAGATTTTTATTTCTTTCCAAATTTAATCAAAAATCTTATTAATTTAACTCATTTTAATCATCGAATTTTATGGGTCCTTACATGAGGGTTGACGTGGCGTGTCCTGACTAGTTCGTTTGTTTTTATTTTATTTTAATTTTTGATTTCAATCGTTCTAACATATGTATCTTTCACATACGAGGTCCGATTCGTGCGTGGTTTATTGCATCGTGATCGTTTTGGAATTCCAAACATTTTGACGCTGGTTTGGATGAATTCTGAGATTGTTTGAATTTAGAGTTTAAATTAGATTTAAATTCAATTTAAATTCCAAAGGTGAGTGTTTTAACCCACTCACAACTTCTAAAATTTCTTATGTTTGTTAAATTGATTTATGTTATGATTAGAAATTTATTTATGACTGCTTAGCATATATTGAATCATCATTTCGGTTTATTTGAATTTATTTGGATAAAATAGTTATTTAATTTATTATTGAATATAAACCGCCGATAAATACCTGTTATTTATTATATGTTCTATATTGATGTTACTAATTGAATTGGATGATGATTGTGATAAATGTTCGATGATTGATATTGGATGAGTGGATGTTGTATTTTATATGGTTATAAATTGCAAGTTGTTATGGATTTTTATTTCTTTCGGGATTGCGGTTTGAAATGATATATAGCCGTATTTATATTTTAAATTACGGATTGAAATGATAAATATCTATATCACTTGACCATAGGATAGAAAATTATATACAGACACCATGGTCTATATATAAAAATAATTTGAAATGATTTCTATGGTTTTGTAAAAAAAAATGGTTTTAGATAAATATTGATTTTAGATATTATATATAAATGTTATTTATCCTTGATTTTAAGAT
Organism: Allium cepa; assembly: GCA_030765085.1. Classification (NCBI taxonomy): domain Eukaryota; kingdom Viridiplantae; phylum Streptophyta; class Magnoliopsida; order Asparagales; family Amaryllidaceae; genus Allium; species Allium cepa. The sequence goes on along the minus strand of CM060934.1, from coordinate 862,520,191 downwards.
ATGTAATTTGTTAATAAGCTTAACAATAAGTTGGTTTTTATTGAAGATAATATGGTTAAGTATTTAATTATATTTTAATATAGAGTTATAATGATTTAAATAAAATTAAGGTTGGAAGATAAATTCGAGATTTATTTGAAATTGAATTTATTTAGGAATTAAACTCAAATAAGCTTGATGTGAAATTTATTAAAGTTTGAATTTTAGAAGGTATAATTTTTATAACTTGATTTTGGTTTAAGGTGAATTAAATGAATATCTAATGTATAAATAAATTGAAGGAAATATTTAATTATTTGTAATTTGGATTTTATTTAAATGATACTAGATGTATTAAGGAAAATATTTCAAAACTAAATAATAGAAAATTGAATTCGATGTATATATGAAATTGCCAAACATAGTTTTGAAATTGTTGAATACTTAAAGTTTGAAATATAATGAATTTGAAAGCGTTTATTCTGTGGATCAAATCTGTTTTGAAATCAATATAATTTGGAATAGTTTATTTAGAAATTGAATTGAATTGAAATTTATGATCAAGGATTGGGTTAGATTTAAAATCTATAAATTCGAGTTGTTTTGGAATTGGTTTGTGAAATTGAAGAAGCTACTTTATTATATAAAGTATTTTAATATTTAAACCATTTAAGTGGTGGAAGTTATGTTTCAAAGTTATGAGTTTCAAAATATTATGATTTGAATGTGTTATATTTCAAGTGTTTGCGATTTCGAAGTGTTGTAACTTTGAATGTGCTATAATTTTGGAAAAAGATATATTTGAAGCGAAAAATGATAGCGTATTGATTTGGTTTTGAAAAAGGCAATGATATTCTGGTTTTAAAATATAAACTATTTTGAAAGGACCGCGGTGTTATAATAATGGTTGGTTGTTGAAGAGACCGAGATCGGATATGGGCATACTCTCTGTCGATACCAAAAACCACTTTAACAACCGTGTACGTGGAGGAGATTCCAGAATGATGTAGGATGGTGGCGACGTCCATTGAGGTATATACGTGGACCCGACTTCTTTGAGTTGGCATAAGTGGCTAAAACAGGAGCGATTGACGGGCTAATGAGGTAGCTCCTTTAATTGGACACATCCCTTCTATATTATACTCTAACTTTTGGATTGATTCATTGGCCACTTTTGATTTTTATTTGGGGATGTGGCTCGAGGTAGGCGGTAGCCGCGCACTACGCGTTACTACCGACCCGGAAGCGTAATTGGTATGTCTACCCTAGCATTGCCTAGTTATGCCATGTCACCTACCCTAGCGCACCTTATACGATTTGGTTTCACCTACCCTAGCGTGTCTTATATGATTTTGGTTTTGTACCATACCTATAGAGTGCCCTCTGGCGACGCCCAGTACGGAGGAGATTACAGTACTATATAGACTATGGAAATATAAAAGTGTGTTAAGGTGGAAAATGTAAGGCCTTAATGCTATTTTTAATTTATATTGTACTTTACTGTAGACATTATTATAATAGCTTACATTACTACATAGTAGAAACGGATCCTTAGAAGATGTGAATGCCGAGCATCTCTTAAGTTATTGCACTCACGTTAGACACTGGATAGGAGATGTCAAACCCCGTAAACATCTCTGATGCCGTTTACTCTCATATTTATTTACCGTTAATTTAACTCGCATAAGATCTTTTAGTTCTCACTCGAGTGTTTTCTCTTTTCAATTCGCTCAGGTCAGTCTGAGCATTACCGGATTTGAAGACTTTATTTTAGAGGACGAAGATGAAGATATTATTATTATATACTATGTTGTTCCACTGCATCACACTGTTCCGCTGTATTGTTATTTATTATTCTTTGGTATGTGTAACTCTGATTCTGTGTTGTATAAGTATAATTAAATATTTTGTAAAACAGCTTCATGAACTGTTATTTGATTATTATATTTTGTCATTCCGCTGCAAGATTCTGTTTTGTTTTCTTTCTTTCTTCCTTTTTCTTATTCACCCCAATAACAATTCGCCCTTTTGTATGGTTTGAGTCTGACTTGTGTGGTTTATTGTCGATTTAAAACGTACAAAAAGGTGGGTCGTTACACCGATCAAAGGGTAGAATTATGACTTCGCCTAATTAAAGTAGGATTAGGATTTCAGTCTAATCAAAGTAGTTATTAAAGACAAGTGCAAACAATGGAAATTGATCAGTGCTAGTTAAGCAATGCAAACAGTTAAACAGTATTCTATTCCAGCTTTATCTTTTCCTTCATTTTCTTTTATACTAGAACTGTTACTAAGTCTATTATCTTTATCTTGCTTAAAAATACTAGTAATTGCTTCCACTCACTCGACTTTTAGTCTGACCCACTCCTCTATTTTCCCCTTTTCCGCCCATAGGCCAGTAGAGGTAAGGAGGATTTTCTTGGAGATCCAGCTATGGATTTTTCCTTCATGTATTCTTCTTCTTTTCGGTTTTGTTTCATTTGGATTTGATGTACTGGTACTTTTGAGAGGGATGTTTATTTTCATGTACTTCGATGATATGACTGAGATGGTGTTCTCCACTAGACATGTGTATTTGGTTTTAAAGACATATTCTGTTTTGATGATTTATTTTCTGGAATAATAAAGTTTAATTTTATATGTTTCCGCTGTTTTATTTAATTGTCTTGTGAATCTTAGTCTCCATAATTTTTTAGCTATACCTACAACTCACCACATTTTTATTGTATCCTTTTTAGGTATACTAAGGGATGTGGTGTGTTTCACCTTTCGAAAGCATTAGGAAGCGGCTTTTTATATTTATAAAACAAAATCTTGCCTTTCAAACTCATTGAAGACTTTTAATCTATTCAAAAGGTATAGAAAGACGACAACAAGGTTTCGACCTGGTTCAAACTATCCTTTCAAAAGCTCCCTTTTTAAAACATAAAACGCGATAACTCATTCGAAAGCCACCCTTTTAAAACAAGAAGGTGGCAACCTCTTCGAAAGCTATATAAAAGTGATTCAACCCTTTCAAAAGCATCCATTGAAAAGTAGGCAAGTGGCATCTCTTTTAAAAGCAAAACAAAGACCTTCGAAAAATATTTAAAATGGCCTCGACCCCATCGAAAGCATGGTTTCGACTCTATACCTTTCGTCTTTCTCCAATCCACTATGTACCAAAGCATTAATACCATGTGTATTGATTTCGACTTGGTTGGGGGTGGAGGTATGGGGTCGAAAGGTTGCAACTGGAAGTAGCAAAACAATAAATCTGGACAAAACTGTATAGTTGCCTCTTTAGGTAAATGCATTTCAACTAACTTGCATATTTGTAAAAATATAATTAGTTTCCATATTCTTTACCAAAATTCTTTTCTAAAGACCGCCGAATGTATCCAAAACTAAATAAAAATAATTTAAAAGTAGTCCTCCCCTTTAACAAAGTAATTAAGACATTTAAGTCCTCCAACGTAAATAAATTAATTTACATAGTAAATTACTTAGGAAAAATCCTCAAAAATCATCACAATTCACTTCTAGTATGTTATTTAACATATACACTACTACAAAACAGGCAATTTGCATCGGTTGTTTACCCCCCTTTTGCATCAGTTCAACAACCGATGCATATGCAACCGATGCAACAGGCTTAACACTTTTGCATCAGTTTTGAAACCGACGCAAAATGGTCCTTTTTGCATCGGTTGTTACTAACAACTGATGCAAAATATCGTAGTTGGTAGCTTGGACACAGCCCCCATGTTGCATCGGTTGTAATGAAAACCGATGCAACAAAGGAACAAAGAAACCATTATTACAGTACTCAAATAGACTGTATGTATATTATTGATTATAACAAACAATTATTGCATGCAACATTACAATCATTCAAAATAAAATTTAATGGCAAATACATAATCAGATTTAATAATTCGAAAAAAGAATGAAAAACATAGATAAATTCCACGGTACATAATCAGACAATCAGTAGTAAAAAATAAATGCAGCGTGTTATATGTAGATACACAAAAATACATATATAAAGAGAAGAAAATGTATCATTGACAATGGATAAATTAAGCAGAAGATGGTCTTGCACAAACCTTCATCCTATTTTGTACTTGAGCTACCTGAAGTTGAGCTGTGCAATCTACATATGCATATGATCCTGCAGAATACAAACATGTGGTTAGCTTCCTCATGTATTCACCTCCAAACAAATAATGGTGGAATGATGGAAAATAATGCATTGAAGGAATAAGCATCGGCTGTTGTTAATAGCTTAGACCCCTCTTAGGGTTTTAAATGTAATTTCATATCAATGGTCTGGAAAGCATCCCCATGAGTGAATATTATAGCATGGTTTTGATTTTCAGACTTCCCTTCCCCAAGATTAGGATTTCTTAGAAGCTTTATAGAATAAACTTCCTGATAAGAGAAAGAAAGTAATTAAGAACCCAAGAAACAACAATATTATGTGTTGTTCCATCATATGTGTACAAATTCATTTTTGAGAAGGTAGAAAATTACTTGATCCTTGCCATGCATGTCAGCCTTAACAAGTTTCGAATAGTATTCTCTTTTTCCATTTGCACTATCCTCCTCATGTATAAAAGCAACATGAAGAGCCTCGTTTCTAAGAATGACAATAAAAACACCTCTGAGGAGTAGAAACAAAATCCCAAGAAGAAGAAGATGCTCCAACAAAAAACATGTGATGGTTATTAGTCTGATAATTAAAAAGTAAGCTAACAACTTTAAGGAAATTCATGTAGTGGTAGGAAAAAAAGGAGGGAAAAACAGCATTCTTTATAATTCTAATGATATATGCATCCCGTAATCTTTGCACGACTTTATAGCACAAGCAGGCTGTATAGAATCATTACACCGTGTTACCAATGTTTATGGTAAATATGTCTATGTAGGAACTCTAAGGAATTAATATGTGAAATCGAAAATGGCAAGGTGAGTAGTGACGGTTATTGAATATTATGAAGGCCTTAGTTTTTATGAATATATTTCACCAGTCACCAGTAGCTATGACATGCTAATATAAGTAACTGAATTACAATAGGCTTATATATAATTGTGATAATTGTGATGAAACCTATCAACTAATGTTAGTCAAATGAAAATGCAGTACATATGCATGCACTACAGGCATGTTTGTGGATTTCCCAGCTCAACATCAGTAATAACATTTAGAAAGGGTCAAACATGAAAGGCTTTCATATGGTATAGCATTACCGGAAAGGCTTGCATCGTGAATAACCAAGCTGAAACCAAAGTTCAAAATTCTGTTTTCTGATTCTATTCTGGTCAGTTGAAATTGTTAAAATCGTTTCAAAAAATATGGAAATTCCGCTTTAATTCCAACTTGCATATATTGACACTTTTCGGTCCTAATTATAGATAATTACATAAAAAATATTAATACTAAGATAAACTTATGTTATAATCGTCACAGTTCACACAACCAAAAAGACTTGCTTGCTATATGAAGCTCAGTGAAGGAAATACTAGAGGTAGTTTAATTAAGTTTTTTTTCTGCAATGTTTTCGAATTGCTTCTATGCCACTTCCATACAGCAAAAAAAGCACAGTTTCAACATGTTTCTTCTGTAAAAAGTTGAAGTTAAACTGATTGAGATAATATCATCTATGAAAGATTCTCTTTTTCCAAGTGATTTTGAGTTATTTAACGATAATTTTAACTCGGATTGAGTTTTACGAATGTGTTTTCTCCTTTTTTGGTAAAAGCTAGAACCGGATATCTAGTGAAATTCTAACCCGGCCATACCGAGACTGGGCCAGAATATCTGGCACACCAATCAAATTTGAAACCTTGCCCAAAACTTGAATCTGATATACAAAAATTTGTTAGAAATAAGATCATCAAAATGATCAAAATGATCATCATCACTCGTTTTCATTTTTGAATTTGCATAATCACTTTCTAATAAATTAATACTATTGACAAAAACAATAAATATATAAATGCTCTCTTATCTTGGGATGAATGTATGATTATCATTTACATAATTTTATTTAAACATTTGTTAAAGTATAAAATAATGGGTAAAAATTAAAATATGTTTTTACGATAACTGAAATAAAATATGTTTCCGAGTCTTATTTTCTTTTTCAATATCTTTTAATCTATAATTAATTATTTTTTGATAAATTGGTAATATCATATATTCATTTAATTAAATATTTTAAGATTTGTTGCAAGACTTTTACATGCATAAAAATATATCAATTTTCTCGTACACTTTCAATTTTAGATATGCTCATCACTCTCTTATGAAACATCTAAAGGTCTACCTATGCATCATTTATTTATTAATCAAATGTATTAAACATCAAATATCAAATCTATCTAAAGAAAGATTAATCAAAAAAAGATTAGCTTTTGAATTAATTAAATAAATGTAACTAACTACTATTTACTTATTCAGTTAAAAAATATTAAATCCCAAAAGATAACAAGTCGGTATATCACTTATTATACTGAAAAAATAATAATAATTTAAATGCATAAATAAATCATATAATTTATTTATACTGACATTTCCAACTATATTGCATACAAAATCTATTTAACTTTTTTTTACAATAATATAGTTTGCAGCCCACGGGTTACACGGTAGCTGTTTGGTATTACAACACCAAGTCTCTTCCCCGTTAGTTCTTTTTATAAAATGCTTCATAAACTAATAATTTGAGTAGGTTATGCTTGACATAAAATTTACTCAATACTTAACTATTTCACATGTAAGTGAGAGAAGAAGATTCAATTATGTTTGTAGCATTATACCTTCGTGACTTATCCAAATGTATGCTAGGGAAATAAATTCATGACATACCACGATAAACATTTAGGGAAATAAACTTCCATGATTTATCCTAATGTATAATGTATATTATGGACAAGCATACATCTGTTGGGATTTATGAGCAAAACTTAGTTGCCTAGATATTTTTGAATACTATATAGTTGTCTCTATGCATACAACATATATATCAACACAAACAAATATGAAGCTTTGTTTTCATGACATTCAATGAAAGTTGATAATGATTTGAAAGAAAAAAAATCAAACTATAAAATGCCAACAGTCCCACACACAAAACCAAGACAATGCAGAAAATATGAGCTTATACATTAAAGATAGGAGACTGCAAGTGTTGTATAGTGTCCAGGGATATAAAAAATAGTCTTGGTTTGGCTTTTCAGGTCGAGCATTACATTCTGAGGATTATAAGAGGCGGTATGGAATGAAATACATTAAAAAGAAAAGGGAAAACAAGCATATTCTTATGATGGTGGATTAAAAACGTGCATATGAACAACAGCAATAGAGATAAACTAAAAGGAAGTAAGAAATGATGCAACCAAACAATCAAATGGTTTTAACTATGTCAGAGTATTCAAGAAGGGGAAGGAAAAATCCAATGAAATTACTTTGGTATAACTGCATTTTAGTCGGCCAAACGTGGCTTATTTCATGACTAATAAACTGTGTTTCCATGTATGTCCCTACTCATGCTTCATTTATGTCGGGATACTTAAAAAATATTGAAATTTAGTTTTGAAGTTAACAAAGAAATTAACAACTAAATTATATTGACATTCCTTTGGTGAAAAGTTGATGCAAGAAATAACAAATTTTCCAAGCACGAAGTCCAAGTGGTCCGTAAACACAACCAAAACAATGCAGAAAAATATAAATATATTCAATAGACATGGGAGATGATATAGATCAAGAAAAATACTATGCATGTTATGTTTTGTTCAGAGACAATAATAGATTTGTTAAGCTAAGGTCGAACAATTACTTTATTGGATTGTAAGCCACGATATGGAATAAAAAATGACATTTGCTTGAATAAAAAGCTATACATGAACAAACAAGGATTATCGAAAATCGGGCTAGATGCAGTAGTGAGAGGATAATATCAAAGAGTATGAAAGGATAAATTTTAAGGGCCAAACAGTCTAAATCATATTCATGTTATGGATGTTGTTTGAAACCTGGGCAATGTAAGTACTTTCATTTTTGTTAATCAAACTTGGCCTGTTTTCACAACTTGTAAGCTGTGTTTTCATGACTTGTAAGCTGTGTTTTTACGACTTGTAGGTTGTGTTAGTATTAATGATTTCTTTACTTATATGTTAAACTAAATCATATTTCACATTATGTATTAACGTATTATTATAATAACTTGTCATACCAGCATGTGGTTCAATAATTAAAGATGTTTCCAAATTTAAATGTTCTTGAAAGAAGAAATATTATGATTGATTTTATCTCTTTCACTTTCACTTTGATAATAGATAGAAAAACCATTGGACTTCCTTTTGAAACAAAAAACTATTCTATATTATCATTTAGGATATGTTATTGGACATATTCTCATCAGAAAATAAATGTGTTCTCGTCTACTTTGAAACTTGTTGCTATCAAATTTTCAAATAATTACAGTTAAATTGCGAGGTTCCAACTTCTACACTTACTGGGAACTAAAAAGAGTTTTTTGTAAAAAGAGAAATTATCAATATGTTTACCCTAAAAAGGCCTATGCACTGGCCGGACAAAAATAAACGGAAGCTACCTTTGCATTAAAAGAGCAATGTCAGCGACTTCTGGAGATTTCTTCTGTTTCTGATGCCCATAAATTTGGCATGACACAACATATGTGAATTTAAGATCGGCTTGAGCACGTGACTCAGAAGACGACTCAAATCCACTGGTATCAATGAAGTCAGCTACAAGGTAGCCATTTTCGATTCCTGTAAGATGCAATAGATTATACACGGTGCAAAAGAGCAAGGTAACTGATGATAATACAATACCTCCAAGATATCTTTTCTCAAGATAACTTTGACGCATTAGGGCCCTCCGGTAATACATCATACCACGTACTGCAGTGTACATCACAAGTGGTCAGACAAAATATATACATAGAGCCTACTTATATTGGATGATTCTAAAATAAACATGTTTATAATCAAAGTTACGTATAAATCAAGTGTTCCAGTTATTTCTTTGCGGTAGTCAGCACCCAAAAAATTGTAGCACAGCATACAACTAATAAAGAATAAATAACCTTCTCCATGCATGCAACAATTGGATGGAATATACTAACCAGTTCTTGCTAATGTCTGTCCTCGATATGATGCCCAAAATCGTAGTTCCGGTGTATCAGTTGAGCTTTTCTGTAAAGCCTCTGCAGTTGACTCACCACGACCAATTCGTTCTAAAAAGTTTGTACATTCATCTGTGAGAAAAATTAAGTACAATGGCAAAAATTATGATTAAATATTAGCAAAATGAAAAGTGATCCCAGATTCAAAAGAAAGAAAACTCTGACAAGCTACAGACGTCAAAAGGGAAATAGGTTTCAGAAGGGAATATGATTTCCACAATTTAGTTGAACCTGCTTACCTGAACACCACACACAGACACACACGTATTCAAGAAATATGATGATAGTGATCCTAGGCATCAACTACTTAACCTTGACAACTAATTTATAATTTACTAATTGATTGATCAAAGCATCCACTAAAATATTGCTCTACCGACATTTGAGGGTTAGCCTATGGCAGAAATTATTTCTACTTTTTCTACAAAATTCATACAATTTGCTGTTGAAAACACTTAACATACGGGTTATTGCACTCGTTTTTAGTTGTCAATTGCCAGCTAAATTGTCATTTGTCATATTACACGGTCAATCAACACTTAACACATCTTATTATCAATTGTCGGTATAAGCAATGGATAAACAATATACGCCTCACTTATTGTTTCACATGATAGTCATAGACCACATCAATTGCTTTAGCAATTGAGTTGTCAATTGTCGACAATCCGATTGCTTTTTTGATAAATTGCCAAGTTTTTCCTGCTAATTGCTCAAGAAATATTCTATGATTACATTAACCATTGCCAATATAATTGGCAATTGCTTTAGCAATTGACTCATTGGTTCAATTGCTCTAAAGGAAACTATGAGACCTTTTGGTCAAAAACAGAACCCATCACTTAAAATATAATAGTACAGACTACATGTGTTCTCCACATAAGCAAGCAAACGTGTGTGACAGAAAAACGAAAACAGCAAGAAACTGTAACCATAAAATAGACCATAATTACCGGGAATGATTTTCTGAAGATAGAAAAGAGTAGAAATCCCATCTTCATTCTCCTTCTGTAGTTCTGACGAACTATAGAGAACAGTTTCACTATAGTATGGAGTAAAAATGCTGCAACCAAAAGATTTATTTCAATCAGTCAGTCAAACAAAACAGAAAGAGGGAGAAAAGGAAAGGTTTGATCCTCTAAAGCTTGACGGAAAGATCCAAATGTGAATGAGATTAGCAAGCACCTAAAAGGCATCATCTCAGAAACAGGTTTTGCAGAAGGCATATCCATGAATAACAAATTTGTAAAGAACTGCAATCTCCTTCTAGCTTCCTATTTTTTGGAATATTTTCAGCAGAATCTTTCACTTTTAACAATAGATTCAAACGTTTCACCTGCTCTTTCTGTAATAAGCACAGTAGTGTCAGTATGTTCTGCATGCATATTCACTGATAAAAAATATAAGTGAAGGCATACCAATTCTGGATCTCTCGGCCATGCAATTTTAGAAAATAGACGACCTGCATTTCTTGCACGTGCCAAAATGTTCCATGTATCATATTGCTCCCTACACACGCACATAAAGAAATAAATCACATTTACGTCAAACACATGGAAAATGCTGGATACTATATATGCATAATACACATGAGAGCTTTAAATGACCTTAAACTGGGTTCCAGCAAGTCATGGGTCACAGAGTCATAAAGGTCAAATACAGCATTAGAAGCACCTGCCGCAAGTTCAGGCGTCTCATCTTGTGCCTGCAAACCAAAACTGGTTAACCTTAAATATCTGATAAGGTTGAAAAGCAACTCAAACATGATGCTGCAGCAGTGATTAGAACAGATATATGACAATAGTCCTAACTAAACAAAATTACCAAATAAAACTGGTCACTAAAACAAAATAAGTCACAAGAAAAGCAGTAGAAATATTGTTATCAAAAATTTCAAAATCTTATGATTTAAACCCTATTTCAGATCGAATACCTTCCATTCCGATTCAATTTACATTCCGATTCAAACTCATTTAAAATCACAGTTGAGAACTATTTTGAATCCACAATCCAAATTCTAGCGTTTTCTAAACAAAATAAAAATGAAACAGGAGAAAGAAAAAAACTGTATCTTAAGGTTAGATGTATAAGTTCGAACATCATAATCATTTCATAGTGTGCAAACCTTAAAATATGGATTATTTGAATCAACGATTTATCAATTAAATCCCATTTCAATTTAAAATTTGAACTTTAAGATTTACGATTTGAATCATGTTTTGATAACCTTGAGTAGAAATGCTAAATCATAAGAGCGGTTCCATATGATACATCAATTTGTATAGAACATGTATTTAGCTCAAATTAAGTTGAAAACTTAATGTAGAGATAGATTTAAATTTAGCATACTTAAAACAGATTTAAATGTATCTAAGACATGATGCAATCTATCAATTTAAGAATCATATGCACAATATGTAAAGAAACTTCATTAATTTACCCAAAAAAAGTCTCATGTACCGGTTTTAAGAATCATAAGAGCAGTTCCATATGATATATCGATTTGTATAGAATATGTATTTAGCTCAAATTAAGTTGAAAACTTAATGCAGAGATAGATTTAATTTTAACATCACAACTTCATCCAAGAAAAAAAGAAAGAAAGAAAAACTGCTATCAAACACACTGACCATTCTCAACCACAATCGAACACCCTTGCTACTATGCTTTCATCCTTACAGCACTTCCTACCTTCATCCAAGCCGCCGTTGTTTGAACAACAGCACAATCGCGACTTTTTCACAACCTACCCATACACTTGCCTGAAACCGCGTCCACTATCACCTGACCAGCAGCAAAACTCCACGACGAACTCAACATCCTCACTGCAATCCTCCACTCGCGACCTTCTTTAACCAAACCTGCGACACACTTCAAATCGAAGCTACCAACCACCCACTATAGCAAACACGGGACCACTTCCTCCCACCACAACAATCGAACAGCCGCGAGTCAACTCGATTTGTGAACAAAAAAAAAAGGCTTTCGCTTTGCAATTTTCAACCCGATTGGAGATTTCTGGAAATTTCCCATTTGTGAAATTCAGTTTTAATATACTCGTCGAAAATGTAAACTATAACTTACAATTCAATCATTTGAATTAGATCTACATACAAATGAAGCCATTGAGGATTCATATCAATGATTCTTCAAAGCGTCACTTCCAGATCCACTTCGTCTTCACTTCCAGTATTGAATTGGTTAAAACCTAGCGGGTATGATTTTGACATGCGAGATAGAGGGAAGCAGGTCACGGAACAATATATTTGGGATTTGGAAGCATGTGAATCTGGAGGTGAAGTATGAGGAGTTGCGAATGTTGATTAGCGGTTGGATTTGGAATTTAGGCTTAAGGAAAGATGGGAAGCGAAAAACGAAAATAAGAGGGCGGCAACCATTAGTATCGGCTACAAAAAAAATTAATGCAAATAAAGGTAGTTGCACCGGTTGTAAATAAAAATGATGCAACTAACACTATTTACATCGGTGTATTTTCTTCGGTTGTTGACGATAACCGATGCAAATTGTATTTTTGTACTATCTACTGCTTTCCACATACCAAATGCATCGGTTGTTAAAACATAATCGATGCAAATACTTCTATTTGCATCGGTTATGGCTACAACCGATGCAAATGAGGCGAAGCAACATGCGCTTTTTGTACTAGTGATATAAATTTCATAACCAGACTCTTTTATATAATAGTTGAAATAAATTTTAATCCCAATTATTTATTTCTTTCTTCAAAAATTCATAGTAAATTATCCTTATCTTGGATAATTATGAAAATTTAAACCATCTCCAAAATAATGTTTTACATAACATATCAAATCCTCGTGGCATTCGAAACCAAATATATAAGATTTTAGCCTTAAAATCAAATAAAACATTTATCAAACATACTTGTTTGAATCAAACATATCATGTAATCCAAGCATATCATCAAAAAGGTCTTAAACTTAAAGCCAAAAATGAAAATAAGATGATTTTGATTATTGTTCACTTTGCTTTGAATAAGGAACTTGAGATTTGATCCTGCATAATTCTCCTTGCTTGATTCCATAGATTTTACTTGATTTTTAATCCTCTTATCCCCTAAGTTACGACTAGCTTTGAGCTCCCCTTTTTCTTGAGTTTTTAAATAATGAATGTATGGAATGAAAATAGGAATAAGGGTTTAGGGGTTAAGGGTTATGGTAGAAGGCCCTTCCCCATAATACTCTTGCCTTATTCTCTTATCAATTAACTTCTGAAAGCATTTTCATAAACTCATTCTTTCAAAAAAAATTAATTAAGCATGACCTTTATTTAATTTCCTTATCTCAGTATCCTTATCACTTTGAGCTTTACATTATTCTATTTAATTTATTTAATTAAATCTTTTGAATAATGTGATTTAAAATTAGGGGTGTTATACAATCCCTCATTCTTTGGCCATTTGACATGCAATCCCTAGGGTAGGTTCCCAGGGTCCATATACCTTGCTCTCCAAATTTTGTTAGCTTTGGACTTTAGATCCCAAGATATTGATTGCAAAAGTATGAATGGACATGGTTTCTAACATATGTCAATCCCTTCTTAGTAGATTCAAGTATGCCAATCCCTTACTAGCTATCAAACTCTAACGACCCCTCTTATATGCTGTGCCGACCCATTCCTTTAAGTAGAAAAATAATTATCCAAACTGATAGACCATGCCTATCCATCTTCTTTTATCTACGTCAAGCCCTCCTCTGCTTTGACCATGCCAATCCATCTTCCTTCATCTATGCTGATGCCTCCTTTGCTTCGACCATTCCGATCCCCCATCTAACCTACCGTACTGATCCCTATGGTACTATTAATTCAAGCTGATCCCTTGATAATATAAGTCAAAGTCCATATTTCAAGCATATTGCATTGTTTATTTACCAGTTTCATCCAACTCTGGCTTTATACAACCATTTATACTTTACTTCCGGGTCCTACAACCATTGCTACGTGGTCATCGTTCTTAATAACATTCGAATCTATCTTGTGTAATCAGTTCAATATAGCCAGGTCAGGATACCAGGGAACATTTGCCCCCCAATGTATGTTTTGTGAATAACATGACATGCTTTGAATCGAAAAAGTCTAAATTGTTAGAAAGAAGTCCATCTAGCTTCCTGATTTGTTGTTATTCCTTTATCGAATCATTTTTCCTAAGGCGTTAAATTCTTCATTGATTGCCATGATGCTTGGTCGAACCCCAATAATATAAATCCAGCCGCTATATTCTATTAGTATATAAATCCAGTTATGCAAGACTTATAAACTTTTTTATCTGGTCCAGCCTTGAACTTCAATGTTTCAGGTTTGATTTCAATTTCTACTAGTTTTAAAAGGTTGAACTTTGGAACCACTCTTGTGCATATTCATATACCTGTTTCTGTTGTTGGCTCCCAGACATGTTCAAACGCTCACGGGTCCTTGCCAGTTTCTATAATATTTGTATATTAACTTTTACAATCAAGCTTTCGTAATAGTTTTTCATTTTTTTATTATCATATATAGAGATCGACATTCATTATGCTAATCTATCTTTGTAGCTATGCAAATAGGGATCGGCAGGTTTCAGTGTCGACCCCTCTCCACTAATGGCTCGTTCAATTCTCTTACAGTCAAACCCACTCCCACATGCACACACACAGATACACACACACACACACACACACACAGATACATATACAAATACATACTAGCCCTTCCTTCCTTACTTTTTCATATTACTTACCTTTTCATAGAACTTTCTTGCCAAACCCAAGATCTCCAAACTTCGACCTTAAATCCATCCTCGATTCTAGCTATTCCTCCACCTTTGATTCAATTATCATCGAACGCTCATCCTTAACTAAATTTGAACCTTCATATTTTCATATAGGTATGAATTTATAATACTCCTTTCAATTACATGATTTGGTTATCAGCCTTGAGTTCCTGATGTGTGTATAAGGTGGCAAACGTTCTTGGAGTGACTAATGATTACCGGAACAAAGGTTTTGTAGGTTGAATTAGGCATAAGAAGAAGAGATGAGGAGATAGAATGAGGGTTCAGCAAGGGATTCTAAGGGAAGGAGAGCTAGAGGTAGAGAAATGAAGGGCTCAGTGATGTTGGTGACTTTGGGAGAGGGATCGTTAGGATAGGCTTTGATTGAGGGATTGGTAGTTGAGTTAGGAGTAGAGAGAGGAGAAGGATAAGAAAAGTGAGGGTTCGTTTGTTTTAGTTGTAGAGAGGATCAGCAATTTAGCTAAGGAAAGGAATTTGTATATATTGGCACGATAGTAAACGGGATCGGTTGTTATAGTTGTGAAGAGGGATCGGTATAGGATAGTGGTATACGGATGAGCATTCCCTACTCTAGGAAAGATTTCGGTATAAAGGCTTTTGATAGAGGGATCAGTGGTTGTGGTTAAATAGAGGGGTCAACATAGGAGCTTTTGGGAAAAAGATCGGTAGTGAACGCAAGGGATCGGCATGCACCTTATAAACTAATCCAACTTAATTTGTTCGAACAATCACTATTTGTTTTCCATCCTAACCTTGAACATATGGTGACAATGGACAATCTAACATGCATACTTAAACTGTCAAACTTGAGATTGAATAATCAAATTTTTGGAACTTCCAATATGGACTAAGTGACATGTAACGGCTCAGAATTTGTCCACTTTAAAATATACTGTTTAAAGTGATTTTAAATATAAAATATGTAAGGTAATATGATTCAGACAATATCAGCTAGGATTTGGAAAGGGAAGTATACACAAAAATAGTAATATTTACCGATATTGACGAAAGTGACAAAATGCTGATTTTAGAAACGTAAGCTTCAATGGTTAAATAAATTGTTTTACTTTATTTATGAGTGTTTATATTTTTAAATAGCATTATACAAATTTATTTTTAAAAATATAGGTGCGACAACGTTGCGACAACTTTTTATCGACAAAATCTTTAACGGTCACATTTTGATGTTTTAGTTAAGCTATTTATTTATGCAAACCAAATTCGAATAGTGTAAATATTAATAAATTCACTAAATATTTTTACTTTTACTAAATATGATTAGAAAACTTCTAGAAGTAATTAGTAAAAGTAAATAAGAATTAACAAAAGTAAGAAAAAGCAAACATCAAGTCACATCAAATCAAAGCCAACATAATTATGATATTCTTTACTTAATCTTTAAGTGACTAAACATTAATAAGGACGTGAAAGATGATGTTAAGTATTGAAAAAGTGGATATTGCTTTAGGTTGAAGTAATGTTAGTTTGGTAATTTGGTAAGAGGTTATTTTGGTAAATTTTGCCATTTCTTTCTTTTTCTATAAATACCCGCCTCCTACTTCACTTTCATTCACATTTTCTTCTTATTATTTTCTCAAGCTTCCTCACCATCTTCCTCTTATCTTCAATGGCTTCCATGCCATATAAAAAAATTATAAAGAAATAATGTCAAAATATTTACAAAATATTCAAAAGAAACCGATGTTTATTCTCTTCAAATCAAACTCCTCTTTTCTCCATGTTTTACATCTTCTTCTCTCGCCATAACTTGTTCAAAACATAATCAAAATACAAAATTATTTATTCAAATGATATATTTTTCCAACGACTACAACTTTTATGTTGACCACTTTGACTCATTCTAAAGTTAACCATGTTAAAAATCCACTTCTTTCCATTGTATTTTCTGACCCAGTTTTAAGTCAGAGAATATGCCATTTTGTTCTGATCATAACTTAATCATAACAGACCCAAATTCAGAAATTCTTTTTTTTAAACCTCCAAAATTCCAGTGACTGCAATTTTTATTTTGATTACTTTTTTCGGTTATGAGGTTTTCTATATCTGAAACTCAATTCTTTGAAGTGCATTTTCGAGCTTCATTTTTGTCAATCCGACAATACCACTTTTTCATTCTATCATATCTTCCTCAAAATTAATCAAAATAAAGTGATTCTATTTTTTTAATTCAAGAGAAAAATAATTTTCAATAACTTTTTAGTTAACAATGTTTCAAATTTTGAGAGTAAGAGAGTCAAAACAAGAGAGAATATGACCTATTTTTTGGATCTAATTTTGAGAATTCAAGCTCAAAGCTCTGCCGCTTCTTCTCTATATTTTCGACCAACCTCCATCTCAAGCCTCTTAAAAGCTATTGGAAGATATATGGTGTTGTTTTCTAGTGTTTAATGGAGTAGGAATTAATTAGTGAAGTTTTGGATGATTATAATGTTGGTAGGAAGTTAATCGCTTTGGTTTATGGTGAGAAACTCTATTTAACATCTCTATTTACATATCTACATGTTTGATGTTGTGTTATGATTGTTATGGATGATTATATATGCTTACTCGTTAAGTATTGATGGTTTGATATGATTGTTAAATTATTCTATCAAGTCACGTTAATACACATCGATAAGCACAAAGGAAAGCACTTCCCTTTTGAAGATAAAATAGTGTATATGGAGTGCTTAAACCTTTTGGAAATAGTTTTAAAATAAATTAGAAATGTTTAATAAACATCTAAATATGTTTAATAAAATAAATAAAGAAAATCAAAATTTCATTTTGTATATTTTAAATATGTGCAAAACAATTTTCTAGAAAACTCACGCTTTTACGGTAAAGTGACCAAAGTTTAAAATTGATATTTTAAATGTTTTAAAATATGAAATAAATCCTAAAAATCTTTTAAAATGGTTTAAAAGAGATTTAAGTTGAAATGCTGGATTTCTAAATGATATAAAAGTCGTTTTGAAGAATATAGTTTTTAAAACGCCATTTCCAACACTTTTCGCAAGCTTTTAGTAGCAATTTGGAATAAATTTTGAAATGTAATTTTAAATTTAACAATTATTTCCTAAATCTTTTGTGAATGATTTTAAAAGAATAATTAAGTAATTTAAATATGATTTGGAAGTTTTAATAAGAGTTCACATAAATGGTTAAGAGGAATGGTTTATACCACTTAAACAAAAAGTGAAGAATATTGAATGTAATAGCAAACTGAGTATGCGGAAACGACTAGTACATTTGTTGTGCCTGTGAGATCTGGTAAGATAAAACAAGACATTTAACTAAGGTTTGGGATGGAGCAACCAGTACCCTGAACTTACCTGGCCTATGTGTTCTCTTTTTAGGTGAGGGGTGGAATAGATCGAAGGGAAAGCCCGGATGCTCTAAAAGATCATATTTAAGTTTCTTCAACATAAAAGAAAAGAAATAAAATTCTTTGAATTTTAATTAACCACTTAACATTTTTTATCTAGGATCGGATTCGGATGATTCCTATCTGAAGAATCGGGTTCGGATTTGGGTGATTCCTATCCGAAAATCACTTCAAACTAATTTTCGAAACCCTGTATGAACTTAACATATTTTATCGATGATTAGCACGAAGGAATGAAGATCGAATTTGGGTGATTCCTATCTGCAAAACCGGGATCGAATTTGGGTTATTCCTATCCGAAAGCTCCTTCAAACTAATTTTTAAAATAAAACATATTGAAGACAAAGATCTTCATGATGTAGGATTACTTGTCATTAGTCCCCGGTAGTGAAATGTACCATGTTTAAAGTGGCAGTAGTGCTCTGTTATGAAAACTTCAATTTGAAAAAATATGATTTGAATTTAAGAAAGAAATCTTTGATTAAGATTTAATGAATGATTTGGGAAAATTTTCCCTAAGTTAAAGGTTATAATTTAAATATAAGAAATCATTGATTAAGAGTAAAAGAATGATTTGGAAAGGTTCTCCTAAGTAAAAGAGAAAATTATTTAGAATTATTCCACGATTTGAAAAAGGTTTTAAATAAATCAAATGATTTGATAAATGAGGCTTAATGATTCCATATACATTTGAAAAGAAAATGAAATAAATTGAAAAGAATATATCTAAGAAAGATATTTGATTTAAATAGAAGAAGAAGTAATTGATTGATGATTGATATCCACATATGAACTTAACATCTTTTTAAATCGATGATTGGATTTGAAGGAACCGAAATAGGATTTGGGTGATTCCTATCTGAAAACCATTTCGAACTAATGTTTACATTCGAAAGTGAAGATATGTCGAAGATGATGATTATTGAAGACCGTGGATCTTCATAGCGTAAAGACTGCTTGTTGAACATGCTCTGGATAGCTCCCATTAGAGAGTTATTTTTAGCAGTGGTCTCCGCGTTATGGAGATTTTTCGAATTACAAGGACTACTAGCTACTAGTGGTAGTAGGAGAATGCCTTCGGTTTTATTCAGTCCCTGAACGAACTTGTATGGATGAATGTTTGGCTTTGCATTCCTGAGACACAATGTTTGACTTTTACAAATGTACGTCAATGGTGGAGGAGAAGGCAATTTCTCTTAGCTTAACACCCTCCTTGAGACATACAAGCACAAGGGTTGTATTTTTATTGTAGGCCAATAGTAATCAAAGGAATGGCAGTGTGGCATTCAAAGTGGAACCTGTTATGATCAAAGCGTGGTTTTGTATGAAAAGCGTGGCTTTGAAGAAATTGTGCGTAGCCTCGTGAGCCTCACAACCTAGTTATGATAGGATTCTATGTGGCCAGATGTATGCTCGCATTTCGGATAGTAGTGATTTGGGTTATCACATGTTCGCGAAGTACGAGTCCTTGGATGTTATTCGCAGAATGTATCCACTTTTAGCCATTTGTGTCGTTTTATAATGGCGTCTGAGTCTTGGATGTAAGCCATGGTTACAGATTGATCTTTCACTAGTTTCCTATCATGTTGGAAATCTAATCCCAATACGAGATTTACAGTTTTGATTGTATTCCCAAAATAGCTGTAATGACTTGCAAACATTTCAGCTACCCCTTTGGTATCATATATTCTGTTCTGTATATTCCGTTGACCTAGTTCGAATAAATTACCTAGACTTAGTCCAGATATTGATAATGTATCTGAATAAGTTTATTTGAAAAGTGTTTTCAAAATAATGTCATTAAAAATAATATCAAGTGTATTTTGGTATAAAAGTGTTCTAGTTACCATAAGGTAAAAACCCGTCTGTGTTTATGTGTGGGCATGGTCTTATGAGATACTCTTTCTTTTCAAAGGATTTTATTAAAAGGCTGATATATGACATTGTCATTTATATTTGAGTTTCTCGCGCTAGTTTATCAAGCCTTATCCATGTATTTTCATACTCGGGTCAAATCCGAGTAGTTTTAGGTTGAGTTGAAGACGTTTGGAGTTTCCAAAGGAGAACTGAAGATGTTCATCAACGTATGGACGTATTCTATTTATCCGCTGCATCTATTTCATTTGTTTTGTTGTTTGTCAGCATTTGTAAGGGCAGATGTTATAACTGTCCAAGCTGAATCTTGGTTAGTGTAACTGCCCGATATTTTCAACCATTCGCATCCGCACATATCGGACTTAAATTGCTCAAAATACCGAATTGTAAAATAAATTTAGCAAAACACAGCATAAATAGTAAATAAATAAATCACAGATCGCAGACACAGAGTAATAAATGCAGCGGAAGTAAAGAAATAGTAGTTCATGAAGCTACTATATAAATACATCAGAGTCAAACAAGATACAACAGAGATAACAAGATACAACGGAGGTGTCAACATGATAACCAGGTATGAATCATAATACATCACTGGAACCAACCGGATAACTGGAATCAACTGGATAACCGAAAATGAAATAGATAGCTGGATCTTCAAGCAAAGCTTCCAACTTCGAAGGTGAGTCTCAAATGTTGTATCACTCAGTCTGACCCAAGCGTGAAGAAACACAAAACACTCGAGTCAGGACATACATACTTATACAATGTAAACCAACTCAAGTGAACTGTAATATAAGGTACAAGTAACTTAAAGGATGCTTGGGACCGCCCATCCTCTAAGGATCCGTTAAACTATTTACTATGTAGTAATATTTCGCTATTATAAAATAAACTTACTTTTTCATAGCATTAAGGGGTTACCCATATAGCCCTTAACACGTAATAGTCCCAATAGTCCATCCAATATCATAGTCCCTCCTGATCGGGAAGCCACCAGAGGATACCACACGGGCTACGGGAGAAAACCAAACTCGTACAAGGCGCGATAGGGTAGGTGACACGGCACAACTAGGCAATGCCAGGGTAGATATACCAATTACGCTTCCGGGTCGGTGGTAACGCGTAGCGCGCAGCTACCGCCCACCTCAAGCCACACCCCTAAATAAAAATCAAAAGTGGCCACCGAAACAATCCAAAAGTCAAAGTATAATATCGAAGGGATGTGTCTGATCAAATGTGCTACCTTATTAACCCGTCGATCGCTCCTGTTTTAGCCACCTTATGCCAACTCATGGGAGTCGGGTCCACGTATTTACCTTAAAGGAAATGCTACCACCATCCTACTTCATTCTAGAATCTCCACCGTGTAAACGGTTGTTAAAGTGGTTTTCGGAGTTGGCAGAGAGTATGACAACTTCCGATCCCGGTCTCTTTAACAACCATACGTTATTATAACCCATGGATATTTATTTCAAAATCATTTATACTTTCAAAACCAAACTAGCATATCCATTTCAAAATCATATAATTTATTTCAAAATAGTATATACTTTCAAAACCAAAATATCATACTAATTTCAAAACCATATCACAATAGTATCATTTACATTTCAAAAATAATTCAATAATACATCATTTAAATAAAACCCAAATTTCCAACTCATTGAATATTTCTTTCAATTTATTAAACTTGAAATATTCCTTTAAATTATCGTAGCATTTTGGAAATGTTGCCTTAAGGAATCTTAGCACTTTTGGAATGTAATACTTTCCACTTTAACATTTTATATAATCAAAGTATTTATACGCTTACAAAGTTTAAAATAGTCATTTTATCATAGCCTTATAGTTAAATAAACTTTATTACTATAATATATAATTTAAAGCCGAAATTCTTAGGTTAAGTTAAAAGTACCTTATTAACTTACATTATTATTACAATAAAGAAACTTTATTATTTTAATCATTTAAAGTATGGCATTTACATAAATTAAAACTTGCTTATCAAATGTACGTTATCAACTTACATTTTATTATTACAGTAAGTAACATTTATCATTTTAATCAATTTCAAATACACCATTACATTGATTAAAACTTACATGTCAAATGTACGTTTTAACTTACATTTATTATAATAAAGAGCATTTATCATTTTAATCAATATTACACTAATTAAAACTTACATTATCAAATGTATGTTTTAATTTACATTCCTATTACAGTACAGAGCATTTATTAATTTAATCAATACCACACTAATTAAAACTTTTCATGTTCTTTCATTAATTAAAACTTTACATGTTTCTTGCATTAATTAAAAACTTTACATGTTCTTTCATTAATTAGGACTTTACACGTTTCTTTCATTAATTAGAAACTTACACGTTTCTTTCATTACTTAAAACTTACACGTTTTTTCATTTCTGTTATTACAATAAAGAACGTTTATTATATTAATCAATTAAAATACTAATTAAACTTACATCTCACATATGTGTTTAACTTACATTTTCCGTTTTAAAGTCATAGCTATTTATCTAACAAAACATAACATTTTACAAAAGAATATTTTATCATAGTTAAAACAATCAAATTCTTTACAAATTTATTCCTTTAGACATCAATTCCACTATGATTCCAAAACTTATTACAAGATGTCACATACAAATGTATTTCATTTTATTTATTCAAAAATACATTGTTTATTTTACAAAATATGTCCATCTTGGGAAAAAACCTTTATTTATATTTACTATGTTAGATTTAAGATTCCAAATTAAATCAAACTTAATTATTAAGTTATTTATCATAAATAAGACTCTTTAAATTCCATTCAAAACCAATTAACTTATAAAAAATTTAACTTATAGAAAAACAATATTTCTTTACACTTTAAAGCATTAAATCAAATTACGTCAAAATTTTCATATATTTATGATTTAAAAATACTTAATAATTTTCAGAAAAATTTAAAATACTTAATAAATTTTTAGGAACATATCATTTAAAAATATAACCATGGGCCTGTACAATATTTTCTAACCTAGGACAAGTGATACGGATAATATATCATTTCAATCCGTAATTTAAGAAGAAAAATCCGGGTTCTATCATTTCAAACCCGAAATCCCAAGTAAATAAATACAATAAAATCACTCGAGCCTATCATTTCAGCCCATGGTGATTTTTTCTCAATCTAATGTTCATTCGGATATGTATCATTTCAACCCATAGTGATAGGGAACTTGCAGTGTGATAAACAGGAAATAAACAACAGTATAACAAATAAAATCATAACAGATGGTGTAACAGGGATATAGCAATATTTAACATCATATAGATTTATCACGGGCACATATGAACATAAAAACATAACATATTAATTTATACAATTCACATGTCATCGTTTCACAAATTAAAAGTATGTATGTCTAGAGAGATAAAACTCACTTTTAAAGCTAAAAATCAAATTCAAGATACAAATCTAAACTCTGCAAAGCACGATAAGGCACGCCAAAGCACGACTATACTTGACTGATGGAGAGTCAAGATCCAAATCTTGTACATAAACAAATACATATTATAAGGATATAATTCAACACAAGATTGTAAATAAAAAAAATGAAAATAATATGGATCAAATGGCATAACCTTGGCCTTAAACATCTTGTGGTCTTGGCCATGATAGTTTTGATGGCATGCGGGATCGGCTATGGAGGTGGTGGAGAGAGGATGAGGTCGGAATTATGGTGGAGAGGTGAACAAGGTGGTGGCTGAACTAGCATGAAGAAAACAAAAGGAAAACAAAATGAAAAAGAGGAGAAAGAGAAGGAAGAAGAAGAGGAGGCCATGGAATTGAGAACTTGAATATATATATATATATATATATATATATATATATATATATATATATATATATATTTTCACTCAAAAGGGAAATGAGAAATTGAGATGCTAATTTGTATGTGAATATCAAAGTGGCGGCTAGGGTTTCCCAAAGGATTTGAACGGCTAAAGGAAGGGAATGGCAAGGGAAATTAAATTGAAAGTTTAGAAAATAAAGAGGCAAAAGAGGAATGAAATGTTAGGGAATTATTTTGTACGTGATTTGTGGAATGAATACACGGCTAGAATATAATTAAGGATGTAGAAAATAAAAGATAGGCAATTAAGGAGGCACAATTTAAGGGAAAGAATCTTGTCTATATATCTTTTTCTTTGTTTGCACGAAATTAAAAGGCAACAAATACATAAAACAGGTAACTTATATCTCTTGAAATTTCTAAGCTATTATTACTAGTGAAATCAATCAAAAATCAAATAAATATATTCAAAGTGTATACAACGAAAATAGAAAATAAAAATTTGAGAAACAAACATATTGAAATAGAAAATAAAATATAGAAAGTCATTGCGTGTAAACCCTGTATTTTAATTTAAAAGTATAAGTTTTAAATTCCCAATAAATCCATACTAACATTGGTTTAGATACTAATTTATATCTTTCTAATTCACTCAAATTTTCAATTAGCAAAGTAATTAATTTTATTCTCTTACCACAAATCTATTTGTTATGAATTGAATTACCATTTAATTTAATTTCCAATAATTGCCTTGCTTCAATTCTTTTCTTTTTATAAATCTATTATCACTCTATAAACCCACTCTGAAACTCGAAAATCAATGTCGATGATGCGTGCACTCATCACCGAAATTATTTTCCAGCAACATAAGTGAGTTCTGGACTTCTATTTTCTTGAAAACTTCTTTAAATTTCTTCAAAATTATTGGAACTCATTTGAACTCATTTGAAACATTTCTTATTTGGAAAAATATCTTTAAATCGTATTATTTTTATATATTTTCCAAATCTTAAATCCAATTTCAAAATACCGGAATTCAATTCTCGAATTTCAAATTTAACCCTTCAGTTGTAAATCATTTTTATATAAATCAATTTCTTACAAGTTTTCAAATTTTCAAATCCTTTCGAAACTTTTATATATATAGAATAACATTTCTTATTTGTTTTATGTATAGGTATATAATCCTTATCGAAAACAATTTATTTTTATATATAGAATAAAATCATAGTTATCAAAATAATAATTTCGATACAAAACAATTTCAAAAATACAACATACTCGATTTTTCAAAGGGTGATTTAAGAATGGATTTCAAAACAAAGGTAGAGATTTAAATTAGAAGACTCTAACCAATAGAATCCTGATTCGAAGATAGACTCGATCAAAGATGATTTAATTACAAAATAGGAGATGGATATACTTCTATAAATCACGGGCGACCTTAATCGGGTCAATCGTGCATTTAGAAATATGATGGATGCAGAATTCTAAGGCAAATCGACATTCGATCGCTAGAGATAGAATTTGGAATAACAGGAGATAGTAGCATCTAAACCGAGGATACAAAAATCTTCGGTGAATCGACACCAATTGTTAAGGAGTTTTCAACCCCCTTTACAAATCATTTAGTGGAGTTATTGGATACTCTAGAATCAAAAGAATATAAATAGAGAGAGACAAGAATGAATTTTGGAACCGAGGGACATTCCAAAATTCAAAGGAAATCGAGTCAGAAAGGAAGAGATTCAACTTGAGCGAAAGTGATTCTGTAAATAAATTTACCATATATGCTAGGTTTTGCCTAGAGCCAAAGCTCTGATACCAACTGTAACGACCCGCTATTTTGGACCATTCAAATCGACAATAAAACCATACATGTCCGACTTGAATAATTCAAAATACCGAATTATTAATTAAAATTTGGCAAAACTTAACATATATAGTAAATAAATCATCACAGATCACAGACACAGAGTAATATAACGCAGCGGAATAGATAAAGAATAGTAGTTCATGAAGCTACTATATACATTGGAGTTAGAAATAAAATACAACTGAATATCTTAGATGTAGTGATGTCTCCAGTATGCGCAGATGACTTCTCTGAACAAATCAACAGGATGAATGAAAGGATAGATATCTGGATCTTCAAGCAAGGCTCCAACTTTGAAGGTGAGTCTCAAATGTTGTATCACTCAGTCTGACCCGAGCGTAAAGCAAAACACAAAACACTCGAGTCAGGATTAACATTCTTATATCAATAAATCCAACTCAAGTGAAATATCAACTGAAATACAAATAACTTAAAGGATGTTTGGAATAACCATCCTCTAAGGGTCCATGGAACTATCTACAGGGTAGAAATATACACTATAACACCATGGTTCTTTCATCTTAATTTATACCTCAAAATCAAATATCATTTCACTTCAAATATAGCTATTTTCCAAAATAGTATTTAGATATATTAAATAATTTATACTGTAAAATATTTTCAATTCCCTCAACTTAACAAATTGTTTCAACATCAACCCGGCCTTCCCATTTAAATTAAATTCAATCTCAATTTATCAATTTAAATTCAACTCAATTCCTAAAATAACCACTTCAATTTTATCGATCTCAAATTCGGATTTGTAATCACAAAATACCCCTTTATATTCAATATTTTTAAACCTTTAAGTATTCAACGTTTCAACTAAATTTTTATTCAATTTAGTTTTCTAAATAATAAATTCAAATTTAGTTCAACCTAAATTTTCATTTTAATTCAATTTAGTTTCTAAATAACAAATTCAACTATATTGATTTCAAATACAAATCCAAATCTTAAATTTAAACCATTTAAATTCCAATATAGTTTAAGGCTTAAAAATTTAAATGTTCAATTTAACCGTTTCATATAGATCTCGATTTAACCTCATTATTATTTAGTCTTGAAATACTTCCTCATTTGATTCAAGATTATTTAATTAACCTTAAATTCCATTTTTCTCAATATTTTCTTTAATTTACTTAAACGTGAAATATGCATTTAATCGCTTAAATCAAAAATCCAGTTATAAAAATCCTACCTTTTTAAAATTTCCCATTTCAATATTTTAGATCGATTTAATTAAATAAATCCTTATTTAGATACCATTTAATAAACTCAAATTTATCTCCCCGTCTTAATTTATCCCAATTATTTCAAAAATCTATTTGAAATATAATTTACATAAATATTAACATAGTTTAGGTATTAAATCAAACTTAATTAAATAAAATATTATTAAATCTATATATATAGAAATTTAAGAATTAACATTTATTAAGACCATATATTTATTTCCAAACAAAGAATTTATTTCCAAAATATTTATATATGAACCACGGTGTCTGTATATATATTTCTTATCATCTGGTCAAGTGTTACGGATATTTATCATTTAAATCCGTACACTAAATATATACGGGTGGATATCATTCCAATCCGTAATCCCAAATTTAATTAAATGAAAATCGCTTGGGTCTATCATTTCAACCCATAACGAAATTCTCCTATTCTAAAGTCTGTTCGGGTATGTATCATTTCAACCCATAGTGAATTCTAAACTACAAGGAACTTGCAGAGTGATAACAGATAACAAAATATAGCAGGATATGATAATAATATACAACAGGAATATATCATCGGTACTTAAATAAAGTATAAACAATAGGATATGGTGTCATATCCCGTAGGTGAACAGATACAGGTAATAGCATAAATATAACAATTTAAATAACTGCAGCAACATATTTCAATTGTCGTTTCAATTGAAATCAAATTTAATAAATAAAAGAACGTTAATCGTGAGTGATTGCTCACCTTTCAAGGTTAGAGAGATAGACAATGAAGTTGAGTTATGAAATGCAAGCACGACTTCCAAAGCAAAGTTAGATGGTACGATTTCGACGGAAAAGCTGATAGATAGAAATTGATGAGAACGGATCAAATTAGCTTGATAAAATTGAAACGAAGATTATATGATTAATTTATTACTTTCTTTCAAAATAAACGTTAAATCAAAACACGCATTTTAGAAATGAAATATATATATATATATATATATATATATATATATATGCACAACCATGAAAACCATATAACTTTAAAACGCTTCCATTTCATATTAATGTTAAATACAAATATATAATTATTCAAAATGTCACATATATAGTATATTCATTTTATGGTTGTCGTTTCCATGTAATAAATATTCATTTTGAACCAATATTAAAATAATATATATGTATAGTTAAAAAAATCAATGTTCTAACATAAAACACATATATTAAAGATCAACACACACATATATAATATCTTTTGAAATGAATACTTATGTATATATATAATTATTATAGTTTATTACTTTCCTTTCCAAAATATCCAACAGGAAATCAAACAAACTTATGCACATATATATGCAGATAAACAATATTCTTTATAATACATTGTTAACTTACTCCTTTTATATATATTTTTTTTATAAAACCTTTATATATAACAAAATATATGTATAAAATAAAATATTTGTATATATAAAATCAAAACGTTTCAAACATATATTCAAAAACTGGATCATATAAATAACAATGTATTTAGTTAACGCATAGTATAAAATTCATTTATATAACACTCTTATATATATAAATCTTGTATAAGTAAACCTTTATAGCTTCATAACTTATTTACTCTCACATACAACAAGATCTGTACAAAAGAATGCAAACTTTTCTCAAATCCTTTCGAACGTTTATAAGAAAATTTTTAAACAATAAATATACCTTCTTATTTAGGAAAGAAAGTAAGCAGGCACTTGTAGGAGAAACGTGAGTGGAGGTTGAGGGTTGTAGGCGGTGGGAAGGGAAGAGGGGCAGAGATAGGTTCAGGCGATGGGTATATATGTCATGCAAAAAATTTTTTTTTTTTATATCTGGCGTAGGCCATGGAAAAATTTGGGAGGAGGAAAAGTAAGCAATGGATCTCGAATATGAAGAAGGAGCAGGCAACAATGAAATATATGAAGAGAGAGGTAGTGGAAAGCTACAGAGAAAAATATAATATAAAAGAGAATAATAAATGAAATATCAACGTTCCGTTGATTCAGCAGAGAAGTTAAAGCAAATAAGAAGAGAATGGATTGATCTAAAGTAAAGGCAATGAATGGTTTGGAAATAAATAAATGTAAAACGTATACGTTTTAATTTCAAAAAGGAAAGAAATAAATACGGGGATGGCAACAATCAAAATGCACGTTTAGGCTAATAATCTCTACTACTAATAAAGAAAATTCGTTGAACTAATTTATTCGGCGTCTTTTTGAAATTCCAAAAATGTCTTTTCTTTCCATTTACATATTTGTGCTCAAACAAAATATAACGTATACAATAACACAAATCGCCCTTGTGCGAAGCACGGGCCCATGCTAGTATAATATAAAAGTAAGAAACTCAAAAGGATAGGCACAGAGACGTGAAATGAGGGAGACAAGGGAAGCAAGTGATCTTTCAAATTATAACATTGGCAATAAATATAAAATAAATGAAAATTAATATATGGATGCTTGATTAACGCAGTGATTAAAGTAAGGTTGCGTGTCAGTCACGATGAAATTTGAAACAGAAGAAAATGTAAATGAATAAAAGGGGTAAGCCAAATTTTTCCGCTTAGATTTAGAGAAGACACATCAAATGCTGAAAAAGGGAATTATGAAACGGATAGATTCTAGCAAATAATAAATATGGTAAGAAAAGTAAATAGGCAGGTTATAAATCAGATTGGAAAGAAAAGTGGAGAGGTTAATTGATAAAAGAATTAAGATAATGAAAATGCATAATAATATTGTTAGCATCTAATGTCTTTTAACGTTAACTAGCATCAATCGTGTCAGACACCCATGTTAAAAAAAGAAACGCATATAGGAGCATGCATTTTCTTCTGACTTGCAACATCATTCATCATTTTGGCATTCGTGGCATTCAACAAATTAAGGTGGTGGTCAAAGTCGTGAAATGGTAGCAAATAAACGATGAATAGGATCCAATAATTCTTATTGCAATGCACAAAATTGGAAAAATCAGCATGTGCCCTCTACGAACATGTTAAGATTTGCATAATTTCACTAATAACCTTTATGATTTTGCATTTTTGCGTGATAAATATAGATAGTTTGATTTTTTAACAATTTACACTGTGTATTAGTGATTATTTCTTGTTTGAGCTGTTGTTAGCATATGCCTACTGAATACATATTAACATAATCCCACAAAAATTTATGTGTACTCAAAATGTTCTTCTGATGAAGTTTTTTTTTTTGGTCTCAAGATTATTATTAAACCTTTAGAATATCATTTGAATTATCCGAAGGTTGATGATTTTCAAATCCTATTAAGATTAAGGTCGCTAATTGATTATTGTTGAAAGCTAAGGATATTAAGAAAATACTATTATGTAATCCATATCTTGTACACGGAATTTGTTATTAAAATTGTATCATTAGAGGTACATGTATGATTATAAACAATAACATTCATAATTTACAACTACGATGTTGCAGATCCTTTTAATTCATACTATTTATTCTCTACCTATTAATTTATACGTTTCATTCTCTACCTATTAATTTATACTATTTATTCTCTACCTATTAATTTATACGTTTTATTCTCTACCTATTAATTTATTAAAAATTATTAAAATTTTATGGTCGTTACACTCTCCCCCACTCAAAACTTTTCGTCCCCGAAAAGGAAGGAGGTAGGAGAATAGAACAACCAGAAATAAAAGTAGATTGAAAGTCAGGGGTAAATAATTGATTTAACTATATAAATTTTACTTGAGATATTCATACTTTTCAAAACCCATTTGTAAAACTTCTTGCTTCCTTTATAAATACCATTTATATTTTAAATAACACCTTTATAAGTATATGAAAACTATTTGAAAATAATTATTTACATCATTAGTTATATTTAAAGAAGCTATTTGAAAACATTAAATTCATAACACATGAAAATTTTAATTTATCTCAAGATACTTTTCAAATATTATCAATAAATTAATAATCATTTTCTTTAAATATGTTTTATTTAATTAATAACTTCAAAAATATTTATACCACTAAAATTATTTATTAACCAATGTAGTATACAGATAAGCAAAAAAAGGAAAGGAAGGTAGATTCTGGAACAGAATATAGGTGAACAACTAAAGCTGAGAAGATAAGGCAGATTTAAAGAATAGAATCGAGCACGAATAATTAATCTAGAACCAT
The DNA here is from genome assembly GCA_030765085.1 of Allium cepa. Taxonomy (NCBI): domain Eukaryota; kingdom Viridiplantae; phylum Streptophyta; class Magnoliopsida; order Asparagales; family Amaryllidaceae; genus Allium; species Allium cepa. The sequence goes on along the minus strand of CM060934.1, from coordinate 862,488,773 downwards.
AAGAATTTAATTTTCAAATATTAATTCAAAATTTCTTTGTTGGGAAAAATACTTTTATAATAAATACCTTTATAATAATACTTTTATAATAAAATACTATTATATCGAAATAAATTTTCCTTTCGAAAATACTTTTATAACTCGATGTTTCAACAAGTTTATCCTCGTTCTTGCAGACTCTGGCCATGCGTTGATCAGGCGCAAGGCTAGAATTCTTCAAGTACTTAGTAGACCTGTTTCAACACCCAGTGAAAATACTTGAAAAACCTTTAAAACAGATATGGAAAGTACAATCCAAACAAAACAACCAAACCAAAACCTTTGTCCGACCATGGTTCGCAGATACACAATGGTTACGCCTGGATCCCCCAGGAAACAATCCATATCCGTAAGCTTTCTCATCCCTGCGAGTTACGCCATGATGACTAGTAGAGTGCAGGATACACAATGGTTACGCCTGGATCCCCCAGGAAACAATCCGTACCCCTAGGCAAGACTCAGCCAGGCACTTGCGCTACTATTAGCGACCTACACAGATTGCAGGATACACAATGGTTACGCCTGGATCCCCCAGGAAACAATCCGTACCCCTAGGCAAGACTCAGCCAGGCAATTGCGCTATGCATTCACGAGAGGAAAAAAAACCATGGGTTACGCCACGGTGGGAACACTCGAGTATTACATCCGAAAAACCAAAATCAGAAAGAATAATATCGATAGAATGAATCCACGATGTGGCCACAAAGCGGATATCAAGCAGAAGGCACTTTCCATATCTTTACTTCGAAAATATATATCATATAGTACCTTTTCAAATCACTTTCAAATATCATACTTATATAAAGTCCATTATATATAGGATTCCCTTTTTCCGAAATCGAATATTTTCCAAATCAATAGTAGATCAAATCATACTTATATAGACTTCGATTATATAAAATAGCTTTCCAAATTGAGTACCTTCAAATCAATGGATTTCAAATCAATTTGATACTTTTACAAATCCAATTATATAAGTTCGACCACTCCCAAATCAAGTGCTTAATAATATAAGGTTCTCAATTTCAAATCATTCAATATCCATTCAGTTTCCAAATCATATATGATTTCACCAAATTTTCTTCCAAATTAAGTATCTAAATTTCAAAGTTCCCAAAATAATAGGTTTAGAAAATTATCCTAGTTTCTAAATTAAAATAATTCAAGTCAAACAAGTTCATTTCCAAAATCTCCATAAGAGTACTGGTTTTTAATTTCAATTTAATTTCAAAACTAAAAATTTTTCTCAAAATCAATTATACTCAAATGGTTTCCAAATTTATAATTATCCCTTTAAAACATTTAAACTATCTATTTCTAGTTGAAATATTCAATTTACCTTTCTGAAAACTATTATTCAACTATTTTTTTTCAAAACATTCCAAAACTAAATTTATATTCTTTAACAAACATTTTATACTCTTCGAAATTTCTTAGCTTTGAAAATTTAATCTCGATTTGGAAGTGTTTGAACATTCGAAATAGTTAGGGAAATCAAATTTTCAATTCAAGAGTTGAAAATCAAAAATAAATCAATAAATCAATTATTAAATCCGAAACTCGAGGACTGAACACTGGTCTTATTTTAAATTGTTTCGAACATATACTTATATCTTTCTAAAGTATCAAATTATACTTCGGAATTTGAAATCAAAAACGGTTTTACAAAATCACTTGCATAGCGAAGCTATTAAAGTGGCCTCTCCCCCACTCTGAAACTCGAAAATCAATGTCGATGATGCGTGCACTCATCACCGAAATTATTTTCCAGCAACATAAGTGAGTTCTGGACTTCTATTTTCTTGAAAACTTCTTTAAATTTCTTCAAAATTATTGGAACTCATTTGAACTCATTTGAAACATTTCTTATTTGGAAAAATATCTTTAAATCGTATTATTTTTATATATTTTCCAAATCTTAAATCCAATTTCAAAATACCGGAATTCAATTCTCGAATTTCAAATTTAACCCTTCAGTTGTAAATCATTTTTATATAAATCAATTTCTTACAAGTTTTCAAATTTTCAAATCCTTTCGAAACTTTTATATATATAGAATAACATTTCTTATTTGTTTTATGTATAGGTATATAATCCTTATCGAAAACAATTTATTTTTATATATAGAATAAAATCATAGTTATCAAAATAATAATTTCGATACAAAACAATTTCAAAAATACAACATACTCGATTTTTCAAAGGGTGATTTAAGAATGGATTTCAAAACAAAGGTAGAGATTTAAATTAGAAGACTCTAACCAATAGAATCCTGATTCGAAGATAGACTCGATCAAAGATGATTTAATTACAAAATAGGAGATTGATATACTTCTATAAATCACGGGCGACCTTAATCGGGTCAATCGTGCATTTGGAAATATGATGGATGCAGAATTCTAAGGCAAATCGACATTCGATCGCTAGAGATAGAATTTGGAATAACAGGAGATAGTAGCATCTAAACCGAGGATACAAAAATCTTCGGTGAATCGACACCAATTGTTAAGGAGTTTTCAACCCCCTTTACAAATCATTTAGTGGAGTTATTGGATACTCTAGAATCAAAAGAATATAAATAGAGAGAGACAAGAATGAATTTTGGAACCGAGGGACATTCCAAAATTCAAAGGAAATCGAGTCAGAAAGGAAGAGATTCAACTTGAGCGAAAGTGATTCTGTAAATAAATTTACCATATATGCTAGGTTTTGCCTAGAGCCAAAGCTCTGATACCAACTGTAACGACCCGCTATTTTGGACCATTCAAATCGACAATAAAACCATACATGTCCGACTTGAATAATTCAAAATACCGAATTATTAATTAAAATTTGGCAAAACTTAACATATATAGTAAATAAATCATCACAGATCACAGACACAGAGTAATATAACGCAGCGGAATAGATAAAGAATAGTAGTTCATGAAGCTACTATATACATTGGAGTTAGAAATAAAATACAACTGAATATCTTAGATGTAGTGATGTCTCCAGTATGCGCAGATGACTTCTCTGAACAAATCAACAGGATGAATGAAAGGATAGATATCTGGATCTTCAAGCAAGGCTCCAACTTTGAAGGTGAGTCTCAAATGTTGTATCACTCAGTCTGACCCGAGCGTAAAGCAAAACACAAAACACTCGAGTCAGGATTAACATTCTTATATCAATAAATCCAACTCAAGTGAAATATCAACTGAAATACAAATAACTTAAAGGATGTTTGGAATAACCATCCTCTAAGGGTCCATGGAACTATCTACAGGGTAGAAATATACACTATAACACCATGGTTCTTTCATCTTAATTTATACCTCAAAATCAAATATCATTTCACTTCAAATATAGCTATTTTCCAAAATAGTATTTAGATATATTAAATAATTTATACTGTAAAATATTTTCAATTCCCTCAACTTAACAAATTGTTTCAACATCAACCCGGCCTTCCCATTTAAATTAAATTCAATCTCAATTTATCAATTTAAATTCAACTCAATTCCTAAAATAACCACTTCAATTTTATCGATCTCAAATTCGGATTTGTAATCACAAAATACCCCTTTATATTCAATATTTTTAAACCTTTAAGTATTCAACGTTTCAACTAAATTTTTATTCAATTTAGTTTTCTAAATAATAAATTCAAATTTAGTTCAACCTAAATTTTCATTTTAATTCAATTTAGTTTCTAAATAACAAATTCAACTATATTGATTTCAAATACAAATCCAAATCTTAAATTTAAACCATTTAAATTCCAATATAGTTTAAGGCTTAAAAATTTAAATGTTCAATTTAACCGTTTCATATAGATCTCGATTTAACCTCATTATTATTTAGTCTTGAAATACTTCCTCATTTGATTCAAGATTATTTAATTAACCTTAAATTCCATTTTTCTCAATATTTTCTTTAATTTACTTAAACGTGAAATATGCATTTAATCGCTTAAATCAAAAATCCAGTTATAAAAATCCTACCTTTTTAAAATTTCCCATTTCAATATTTTAGATCGATTTAATTAAATAAATCCTTATTTAGATACCATTTAATAAACTCAAATTTATCTCCCCGTCTTAATTTATCCCAATTATTTCAAAAATCTATTTGAAATATAATTTACATAAATATTAACATAGTTTAGGTATTAAATCAAACTTAATTAAATAAAATATTATTAAATCTATATATATAGAAATTTAAGAATTAACATTTATTAAGACCATATATTTATTTCCAAACAAAGAATTTATTTCCAAAATATTTATATATGAACCACGGTGTCTGTATATATATTTCTTATCATCTGGTCAAGTGTTACGGATATTTATCATTTAAATCCGTACACTAAATATATACGGGTGGATATCATTCCAATCCGTAATCCCAAATTTAATTAAATGAAAATCGCTTGGGTCTATCATTTCAACCCATAACGAAATTCTCCTATTCTAAAGTCTGTTCGGGTATGTATCATTTCAACCCATAGTGAATTCTAAACTACAAGGAACTTGCAGAGTGATAACAGATAACAAAATATAGCAGGATATGATAATAATATACAACAGGAATATATCATCGGTACTTAAATAAAGTATAAACAATAGGATATGGTGTCATATCCCGTAGGTGAACAGATACAGGTAATAGCATAAATATAACAATTTAAATAACTGCAGCAACATATTTCAATTGTCGTTTCAATTGAAATCAAATTTAATAAATAAAAGAACGTTAATCGTGAGTGATTGCTCACCTTTCAAGGTTAGAGAGATAGACAATGAAGTTGAGTTATGAAATGCAAGCACGACTTCCAAAGCAAAGTTAGATGGTACGATTTCGACGGAAAAGCTGATAGATAGAAATTGATGAGAACGGATCAAATTAGCTTGATAAAATTGAAACGAAGATTATATGATTAATTTATTACTTTCTTTCAAAATAAACGTTAAATCAAAACACGCATTTTAGAAATGAATATATATATATATATATATATATATATGCACACCCATGAAATCCATATAACTTTAAAACGCTTCCATTTCATATTAATGTTAAATACAAACATATAATTATTCAAAATGTCATATATATAGTATATTCATTTTATGGTTGTCGTTTCCATGTAATAAATATTCATTTTGAACTAATATTAAAATAATATATATGTATAGTTAAAAAAATCAATGTTCTAACATAAAACACATATATTAAAGATCAACACACATATATATAATATCTTTTGAAATGAATACTTATGTATATATATAATTATTATAGTTTATTACTTTCCTTTTTGAAATATCCAGCAGGAAATCAAATAAACTTATGCACATATATGTGCAGATAAACAATATTCTTTATAATACATTGTTAACTTACTCCTTTTTTTTATATTTTTTATAAAACCTTTATATATAACAAAATATATGTACAAAATAAAATATTTGTATATATAAAAATCAAAACGTTTCAAACATATATTCAAAAACTGGATCATATAAATAACAATGTATTTAGTTAATGCATAGTATAAAATTCATTTATATAACACTCTTATATATATATATATATATATATAAAAATCTTGTATAAGTAAACCTTTATAGCTTCATAACTTATTTACTTTCACATATAACAAGATCTGTACAAAAGAATGCAAACTTTTCTCAATTCCTTTTGAACGTTTATAAGAAAATTTTTAAACAATAAATATACCTTCTTATTTAGAAAAGAAAGTAAGCAGACACTTGTAGGAGAAACGTGAGTGGAGGTTGAGGGTTGTAGGCGGTGGAAAGGGAAGAGGCGCAGAGATAGCTTCAGGCGATGGGTATATACGTCGTGCAAAAAAATTTCTTTTTCTTTTTTTTTTATATCCGGCGTAGGCCATGGAAAAATTTGGGAGGAGGAAAAGTATGCAATGGTGGGGAGTGGATCTCGAAAATGAACAAGGAGAAGGCAACAATGAAATATATGAAGAGAGAGGTAGTGGAAAGCTACAGAGAAAAATATAATATAAAAGGGAATAATAAATGAAATATCAACGTTCATGCGTTGATTCAGCAGAGAAGTTAAAGCAAATAAGAAGAGAATGGTTTGATCTAAAGGAAAGGCAATGAATGGTTTAGAAATAAATAAATGTAAAACGTATACGTTTTAATTTCAAAAAGGAAAGAAATAAATACGGGGATGGCAACAGTCAAAATGCACGTTTAGGCTAATAATAGAATATAAAAGTAAGAAACTCAAAAGGATAGGCATAGAGACGTGAAATCAGAGATAAGGGAAGCAAGTGATCTTTCAAATTTATAAGGTTGGCAATAAATATAAAATAAATGAAAATTAATAGATGGATACTTGATTGACGCATGATTAAAGTAAGGTTGCGTGTCAGTCACGATGAAATTTGAAACAGTAGAAAATGTAAATGAATAAAAGGGGTAAGCCAAATTTTCCGCTTAGATTTAGAGAAGACACATCAAATGCTGAAAAAGGGAATTATGAAACGGCTAGATTCTAGCAAATAATATATATGGTAAGAAAAGTAAATAGGCAGGTTATAAATCAGATTGGAAATAAAAGTGGAGAGGTTAATTGATAAAAGAATTAAGATAATGAAAATGCATAATAATATTGTTAGCATCTAATGTCATTTAACGTTAACTAGCATCAATCATGTCAGACACCCATGTTAAAAAAAGAAACGCATATAGGAGCATGCATTTTCTTCTGACTTGCATCATCATTCATCATTTTGGCATTCGTGGCATTCAACAAATTAAGGTGGTGGTCAAAATCGTGAAATGGTAGCAAATTAATGATGAATAGGATCCAATAATTCTTAATGCAATGCACAAAATTGGAAAAATCAGCATGTGCCCTCTATGCACATGTTAAGATTTGCATAATTTCACTAATAACCTTTATGATTTTGCATTTTTGCGTGATAAATATAGATAGTTTGATTTTTTAACATTTTACACTGTGTATTAGTGATTATTTCTTGTTTGAGCGGTTGTTAGCATATGCCTACTGAATACATATTAACATAATCCCACAAAAATTTATGTGTACTCAAAATGTTCTTCTGATGAAGTTTTTTTTTTGTTCTCAAGATTATTATTAAACCTTTAGAATATCATTCGACTTATCCGAAGGTTGATGATTTTCAAATCCTATTAAGATTAAGATCGCTAATTGATTATTGTTGAAAGCTGTAACGACCCGGAATTTTGACAGCATATTTTGATGAATATTTAATCTAATTTAAATTAAATATAAGCTTGTCGATGTTTAAATTGATGAGATCTTGGATATTTAACAGTTATATATGTTTGTAAAAGAAAATTTTGATTTGAAAATTTTAAATAGAATACTTCAAAACCATTAAAACAAAACCTGTCTTATTCAATAAAATCAAATCAAAGACTCTATATTTTATTCCCTGATAATATGTATATGAATACAATGTTAGCTTTTAAAATAATGGAGTTAAAAATAAACAAACGTATTAATATTAACATAAACATGGAAATCTAACATATAAGTTTTAAACAATATAATTGATTATAAATATAAACATCCAAAACACGTATGAATCATAATTATAAACATAAGTATAAACCATAATTATAAAATATAAAATATAACTAACAATAAATATACGAATATAAGTTATAACTAGGAATATAAGTTTACATATGAAATATTATGAATCAAATACCTGGAAATCTGAATTACAAATAGAATAAAATTTATTTAGTCAAGATAATGACCCATAAAACTCATTTGTATAACATAAACCTTTTAACCAAAGCCTTTTACATTGTTGAATGTCATAAGAATATGTTAAATGCTTAAGTAAAAGAAGATACTTGTAACATATTTCTGTATTAAACATGTTTGTGCTGTCATACAGTTTATAGGCATGAGAAAAACAAGTTTTCACTTCAAACGTAATAAAAACAAAAAGCTGTGTCTTACAAAATAGGCTAGCCGAAATAATAAATATTTTTGTACCATACAATATAACAATCAGTAAAACATTTACTTCTTGTTGTCATAATTAAAAGCATGAACATTAAATAGCCTAACTTCTTGCTTAACTAGTACATGTAGCCGAAATTCTTGTCATAATCTTCTTCTGCAGAATTTTTCTTAACCAATTACAAGAAAGAATGACAAACAAATATGAACTGCCTAGTTACAGCCTACTGCATAATAGCTTATATATATATATATCCAATATATCATCAGTTCATTTAAAAACACTAAAGCTAAGCCTAAAGAAAACCTGAGAAAAGCATTGTATTGCTTTGAAATATAAATAAAATTTAAAACAGAAAAAAAAAGAGGAAAGAAACAAGTAGAGTTTCAGGGTATGTCTGCAGTGCCTTCTTCAACATTTGCTTGCTGTTCAACTATTGCTTTTAGGTGAGTAGACTTATCATTTTCAATTTAAAACTTTATATTTAACTCACAAAGTTTTGTGCTTGGATGATTGCTTTAAATAAGATGTTTTGAGTTCTTCCTGTTGTTCTGTAATACATGAAGTTGTACTTCAGGAACTTTGAATAACTATCCAGAGTAAAGCTAAGAAATTTCAAATACTTCTTCATGTAGGTGTTTTAAAATCTGGATATTGATGCAAACTTAAGTAGTTATTCAAAACCATAGGCCTGCAATTTTGTTTTGAGGTTTAACGGTATTTATCAATACTGTTTATGCAAGTATCAGGAAACAGAGAATCAAAGTCAAAACTTTGAATGTTTAAATTTGTAAATTTAATAACATGATTTGATTTCATATATATAATTTGGATTTTTAACATAACACTTTTGATTTCTAAGCAAAGATATTTAGAGCAGTTTTAAAGAGGAGCTGTAATGGGTTTTCATCAATTTTGAATGATGGAGTTACTTTTAATCATTGTCAATTGATAGAAAGCAAGATTGTAACTCTTTTTACACAAGAAAAATGTCGAATTATTTTTCGAATACATAGATTATGGGATTGGGATTAAAGTAGGGTTTAGTGCTTATGTTTTTCTAGGCTCTGTAAAAATTGATTTTTGGGCATCCACACGTGATCGAGCTCCACGATGTTCAAGGGGATGGCAGAGAACCGTGTTGTCGTGGGGTGGCCGGAGGTGGAGAGTCTCAGGTGATCTTGGCGGCGGTAGCGGACTTGTTTTGCCGACCGTGTGAGCTGCAGTTTTCGACCCAAATGATCAAATTTCTATTTGAAATCTTTGAAGATGATGTGAGGTTGGATTTCGTGTTTTCATGGAAATTGCGGCATGTAGATGATCTTGGACGATCAAAAATGACTCGCGAGCCACCGTGCACGTGCACGGTGGCGTTGGAGGTGATCTGGGCTGTCAGGGAGTATCGCTTTGGGTCGCGCTCGTGAGAATGGCGCTAGTGTTTCGAGTTGTTCGCGTGTCTATATTTAGAAACTGTTGTTCAAATCATGTTTTAACTTTTAACTTACTATAAGAAAAAAAAAAGAAGAAGAAGAGATTCAGGGGGAAAACACGGGAAGTTCTGGTGTGAAACTCGGAGTAGTTCTCGAATTAGTATAGGGAAGACTCGGGGATGGAAGCCTTTATCTCGAGTTAGTGCAGGCATCTCGTTTTTATGGCCTGTAAATTTAACAGCTTTAGAAAAAATATGAAGAAGGTAAGATACAGGAAGGAGAAGAAGATAGAGAGTGAGAGAAAGGAAACGCACAGGAGAGTCACGAGGAAAAACTCGAGTTTCCTCGAGTAAAAATTGATGCGGTCTCGGTACCTTCCCCAAATGGCCGTGTATAATGATTTTTGTACAATTGTTTAACTTAGTTAATTTAGTAATTGTTAGTTAGTTAAGTTAGTATTTTAATTAAAGGTTGATTTAGGTAAGTAAGAAAAGGTATGTCAGTAATAATATGAAATTAGGATGTTAAGTAATTTGTATTTGAAATTTTAAATTGATAACCTTAAATTTATATATTTTTTCTAATTAGAAATAAATTATATGATAAGTAATTTAAATCTTAATAACGTTAGTTAATTACTTGAGGGTAATTAATGGAAATTTATTTAAATGATTAATAGGAATTATACTTTAATTAAATTGATAATAATTGATTTATTAAAGTAATTTGTGACAATTAAATAATTAATTCGTTTTAATAAGTAAGTTATTAACTAACTAACTGAGTAATTAAGTATTAGTTAATGAATAAAAGTTTAGTAATTAATTAATAAATTAAAATTTTGAATAATTAATAAATTGATTAATTGAGTTACTTAATCAGTAATTAATTTAGTAGGATAAATAATTTATTCTTAAGCAATCAATTAAGTAAAGTAATCCAAACTGTTTGGAATGCATTTGATAATTCTATTTGATTGACTTTGATATCTGTTGATGATATTTCTGTGATATGTTGTGATGTATTATGGATATCTGTGATAACTGTGTATGATTTATCTGTTATATCTGTTATGTTAATTCTTGATATTAAATTGAACTGTTAAGTTAAATAGACAACTTGGCCCTTAAAATGTCGTTTGGATCCGATGAGACCGAGATCGGAAGAATCAATTTTGATTCTCCGAAAACCACATCGATCCAAATTAAACGATAGGTCGTGACTTATCATTGGTGATCGAGATGGTGCTTTCAGAATGCATGGGTTATCGTCGTTAACTCTGAGGGTGATTCCAAAATGAGTGTAACGAGATAATGCCTTCGGTTTCGTTCGAACCTGGAACGAACTTGTATGGATTGAATGCTTTCAGCACATCGTCAGGCGGACAATGAGCATTCTAAGTGATATGTTCAATAAAGGTAATCGCAGCCTCAAGCCTCATCAACCGGGAATGGCCAAAACAGGGGATGTGCAGCAAGGTTAGGTGGGTCATGCCCAAGCAGAACAAGATATTTCCCCTGTCTAGATGTCCCTTTTTATATTTCGGCTGTGTGGGCGGTTTGCTAGCTAGAACCGCGGGGTTTATCTTGTTCGGGACTGTTCAGTAAGGAATGGTTCCAGCCTTGTGTTGCAGGGGATGAAGGGAGTAATCCTCGGTATGGTGATCTAGGCCCCGTACTGTGACGGGCGGTACCCCAGTAGCCCTGCCATTGTTGGAAATCCATTTTCCCTACGAGACCCTACGGTTTTGATTTGTATTACCCACTTTTGTGGCTAGTAGCTGGAATTTAATCATGTAACAATTTCGGCTATTTTCTATTTACTTGAAAACCCTAGACACTATTATAATATCACTGGATTTCCTATGAAATGTTTTGGTTAGCGTAAGGTAAAAAACTTACCCGTATTTATTTGTGGGGAGTCTTATGTGATACCTTTATTTTCAAATGTTTTTCAAAGTTAAGCAACTTTAAACCGTTTACTCATACCAGACCCATGTCTGACCCGGAGTTTATTTTTGTTTTGCATAAACTCTCGGGTACCCAAATTTTTACGGGTAGTCAAGAGATTCAGGTTAGCTTTGACGAATTCCGGAGGAGCAATGGAGCAGGAGGCTCCAGCGTTGTGGATATATATATAGTTCTGCTGTGTTGGTATCTCTGAGTCATATTGTTTGAGTTGTATTGTATTGAGTTGTATAAATTAGACAGGTGTTATAATTGTCTAGTATTGATGTATTATCTGTATAACTCTGATATATGTAAAACTTTTAAATATTTAAGTGATATATTATATTTTGTTCCATTCCGCTGTGAGATTCTGATGTTGTTGTTCTTCCTTCTTCTTTCTTTTCTATTTTCTCATCCCTTTCTTTCTTAATGATGATACGTCTTTCTCGTAGTAGAAGGGCGGGTCGTCACAAAAGCTAAGGATATTAAGAAAATTCTATCATGTAATCCATATCTTGTACACGGAATTTATTATTAAAATCGTATCATTAGAGGTACATGTATGATTATAAACAATAACATTCATAATTTACAACTACGATGTTGCAGATCCTTTTAATTCATACTATTTATTCTTTACCTATTAATTTATACGTTTCATTCTCTACCTATTAATTTATACGATTTATTCCCTACCTATTAATTTATACATTTTATTCTCTACCTATTAATTTATCAAAAATTATTAAAATTTTATGGGTCGTTACATTAAAACTTGAAAATTCTTTAAAAACTATTTCTAATCGGAAAATACTTCAAATAATATCTTTTAAAACTTTAAACCAAAGTTCGAAATCATCAGAAATTAAATTCTCAAATTCTTGATTTTAAATTCATCTAAATTTCCAAATTAATGTAAAACCATGTTTTATAGTTCAATTATTCATATATGAAACAAAAGTTAATCGTTACAAGCTATATATAAAGTCAAATATTATTCCTTAATACCCTATTCAATTAATTATCAGAATTTAGAAAATCAAACTCATACATAATATAATTATACAAAATTTATCATTACTAAATTTTGAAATCAATATCATGTCAGTTTGCTCTTTTCAAGTGTTTTGGAAATCCTATCGATAGCGTTGATCAGACGAATTGATCGAAAACCCAAATCAACATCAACAACTCAAACAACACAATAAAAAAAATTAAATATAGTTTTACAAAGCAAGAATAGGGATTCAAATTTGATCGACTCAAATCAAGAGAATTCTGATTCTAAGATAAGTTGGAAACAAAAGATAAGATGATTAAATTGACAAAATAAGGAATGGATAAGCTTACATAAATCGCGGGCAACCTTAACCGGGTCAACCGTGACTTTAAGAATAAGATCGATGTAGAGTTCTGGGGCAAATCTACATCCGATCTCAAGAGATAGAATTCAAGATAACAAGAGATATTAGCATCTAAACCGAGGATATATAAATCTCCGGTGAATCGATGCCTATGGTAAAGGATTTCCACCCCTTTACAAGTCATTCAAAGATTGGCGAGACCGCCGACTCATTCTAAGGATCATTCGAAGTGGAGGTATGGGACACTCCAGAATCAAAAGAAGATGAATAGTGGGGACAAGAATGTATTTTGGAACCACAAAGAACGTTCCAAAATTCAAAAGGAAGAGATTCACACTCGAATGAAAGTGATTCTGTAAATAAATTTACCATATATGCTAAGTATTGCCTAGAGCCAAAGCTCTGATACCAAATGTAACAGACCGATATTTTCAACCATTCGCATCCGCACATGTCGGACTTAAATTGCTCAAAATACCGAATTGTAAAATAAATTTCGCAAAAACACAGCACAAATAGTAAATAAATAAATCACAGATCACAGACACAGAGTAATAAATGCAGCGGAAGTAAAGAAATAGTCGTTCATGAAGCTACTACATAAATACATCAGTGTCAAACAAGATACAACAGAGATAACAAGATACAACGTAGGTGTCAACATGATAACCAGGTATGAATCATAATACATCACTGGAACCAACCGGATAACTGGAATCAACTGGATAACCGAAAATGAAATAGATAGCTGGATCTTCAAGCAAAGCTTCCAACTTCGAAGGTGAGTCTCAAATGCTGTATCACTCAGTCTGACCCAAGCGTGAAGAAACACAAAACACTCGAGTCAGGACATACGTACTTATACAATGTAAACCAACTCAAGTGAACTGTAATATAAGGTACAAGTAACTTAAAGGATGCTTGGGACCGCCCATCCTCTAAGGATACGTTAAACTATCTACTATGTAGTAATATTTCGCTATTATAATAATGTCTATAGTAAAATAAACTTACTTTTTCATAGCATTAAGGGGTTAACCATATAGCCCTTAACACGTATCATAGTCCCTCCTGATCGGGAAGCCACCAGGGGATACCACACGGGCTACGGGAGAAAACCAAACTCGTACAAGGCGCGATAGGGTAGGTGACACGGCACAACTAGGCAATGCCAGGGTAGATATACCAATTATGCTTCCGAGTCGGTGGTAACGCGTAGCGCGCAGCTACCGCTCACCTCGAGCCACACCCCCAAATAAAAATCAAAAGTGGCCACCGAAACAATCCGAAAGTCAAAGTATAATATCGAAGGGATGTGTCCGATCAAAGGTGTTATCTTATTAACCCATCGATCGCTCCTGTTTTAGCCACCTTATGCCAACTCACGGGAGTCGGGTCCACGTATTTACCTTAAAGGAAAAGCCACCACCATCCTACTTCATTCTGGAATCTCCACCGCGTACACGGTTGTTAAAGTGGTTTTCGGAGTTGGCAGATAGTATGACAACTTTCGATCCCGGTCCCTTTAACAACCAAACGTTATTATAACCCATGGATATTTATTTCAAAATCACATATACTTTCAAAACCAAACTAGCATATCCATTTCAAAATCATATAATTTATTTCAAAATAGTATATACTTTCAAAACCAAAATGTCATACTTATTTCAAAACCATATCACAATAGTATCATTTACATTTCAAAAATAATTCAATGATACATCATTTAAATAAAACCCAAATTTCCAAATCATTGAATATTTCTCACTTTATTAAACTTGAAATATTCCTTTAAATTATTGTAGCATTTTGGAAATGTTGCCTTAAGGAATCTTAGCACTTTTGGAATGTAATACTTTCCACTTTAACATTTTATATAATCAAAGTATTTATACGCTTACAAAATTTAAAATGGTCCTTTTATCATAGCCTTATAATTAAATAAACTTTGTTACTGTAATATCCAATTTAATGCCGAAATTCTTATGTTAAGTTAAAAGTACCTTATTAACTTACATTATTATTACAATAAAGAAACTTTATTATTTTAATCATTTAAAGTATGCCATTTACATAAATTAAAACTTTCTTATCAAATGTACGTTATCAACTTACATTTTATTATTACAGTAAGTAACATTTATCATTTTAATCAATTTAAAATACACCATTACATTGATTAAAACCTACATGTCAAATGTACGTTTTAACTTACATTTATTATAATAAAGAGCATTTATCATTTTAATCAATATTACACTAATTAAAACTTACATATCAAATGTATGTTTTAATTTACATTCCTATTACAGTACAGAGCATTTATTAATTTAATCAATACCACACTAATTGTAACGGCCCTGAATTTTTGAACAATTTAAATTGAAAATATTTAATTAATTTTAAATATTTGAATGATAATTTAGATTGAATTCCCAATTCTATGTAAAACATTTCTATGATTTGGCGATTAAATTTTAAAATTTAATCTATAAAAAGTTGAATAAAAATTTAAATTTGACTTTGGAGTTGAAATTGAATATTGAATTTGTATTTTAAATTCAAACTAATGACTTAGGAAAATAATTTGGATACAAGTATTATTTATGTAAATTTATAAATGGATGGTTAGTTTTAAATAACATTTTTCTTTTCTTTAAAATAGAAAGGAATAAAATTTTAATCAATACAAGATAAATAAATACACATAGTTAAAATTCAAACAACATATTTATAAAACTTTGTAGAATAGAATGTAACTACATTGGAGAAATTTTAACAACATAATTTGAACAAAACAAAACAAAGCAAAGTAATAACAAAACCAATTGGAATTAGTTGAAATTTGTTTGAAATTGATTAAATTGTCTTTGGGCTTTGAAAATTTTGGTTGGCCCGCGTTTGATATTAGTGTCGTGATTAAGTATACCCGTCTCCTTTTACCCATTTTCATTTTTTAAACCCTAAACAAAATAAACGAACGAAAGAAGCAACAATGGCGGCTTCGTGTTCCTCTTCGTCCAAAGCTAGGGCTTTCGAAGCTGCGCTATTTGCTTGATCGATAGGAATTTGCGCGTTGCCTTGCTTGATCAATTCTACGCCGCTCACTACTGCTTCGTTCTCGTTCATCCTCTTTGGAAAAATTTTGGGTTTTCGTATTCGCTTCGAAAAAAGGTGAGTTTTTTTCTCATGATTGATTTTTATTCAAGTTTTTAGATTTGTTTGAATTGGATGCTTGGTTGCATGCTATGATTTGGGGGGTCATTTGGTATCATTTGCTCGGTTATTTGAATTTAAACTAATAAGAACAGATAAAACACTGCATGTTTGTTTGTTGGGTGTTATTTGCTATCATTTGCTCTGATATTTGATTTAAACTGATGAGAACAGATGCTATAAATTTTGTTTTCAAACTGATGAGAACAGATGCTATAAATTTTGTTTTCAAACTGATGAGAACATATGCTATAAATTTTGTTTTCAAACTGATGAGAACAGATGCTATAAATTTTGTTTTCAAACTGATGAGAACAGATGCTATAAATTTTGTTTTTAAACTGATAAGAACAGTTTGTTGTGGCAGCATGTGATGGATCTTTGAATCTAGATGAGGAAAATTTCGTTTGCATGTGCTTGTTTGAACTTCTATTCATGTGTGTTGTATATATGTGCCTATAAACCCCCCCTATGGTTTGATGTTTTGTTGTGTATCATGCTTGCATGCCTATATATGAATGATCCCAGTTATAAAGGTCTGTGACCATCCTATAATCTGAAAATAACAAAATTGACAAGTTTAAAACAATTGTTTGATGAAAATGATGCATGCTAAAATTCTTGGAACCATCATGTGAAGCTTGAATGTTTGTTTAAGTATGGAATTAAAAGTATGTATGTGAATATGTATTTTTGCATATACATGTCACTGTGAGTAAACATACCTGATTTAAAAAGTTTTTTTTAAAATCTGTTAAACCCCTGTTGCATGCAGAAACTTAAGCTTAAATAGGCAAAAAAAAATGGTTTGCATGTTGTAATTAAATGATTTTGTGTATATTTGTTATGGTTCCCAGGCTCTGGTTTAGCTGGCTTGAATTTAGAGTAGTGGTTGCTTGCTGTTGGTTTCCAAATAAATTAACTTGTTTAAATTTGAAATCTATGATATATTTGATGCTTTGGTTAAGTGGTTATTATAAGAAATGACGAATGAATGTATATCAAGCGTGCATGTCTGTTTAGTGTATGCATGTCTGTTGTATGCATATACTTCTCTGATTTGAAGTACAGGCATTAACAAATTTACAAAAAAATCCAAATCCAAATCCTTATTTTTCTAATCCTCTTTAGATCCAAGGATTCAAACAAAATGTGTTTGTTAAATCATAATTCAGCTCTTAATAATATCTTTTAAAAGATCAGAAAGTAAATTTTATCTGAAACAAGGATTTGCAGTGAAACTCGAATAAATGCAAAATTTTAGGCTTCCCTTCTGCTTCTCTGTTTGCAGATATAAAGGTGAGCAAACCACATTTTTAAAATCTCGAATTTGGTTTAAATATTGATCTGCATGTGATGATCTTGGATGGAATATATTTGCAAGTATATATGTGTAATTTATGGATGCATGCCTGTATATTGAGTTTTGAACCGCTTTAGCTTTTTGAATTGAAACTTGTTGAAGCCATTTGATTTGATTATTAACTTGCATGCTTCTGATTCTTGTTTACTTGCTATCATACATAATTTAAGAAGTTTGAATCTCTGTTTTGAAATGAGAGAAAGTATAGAGTTAATCTCTGTTTAAAACTTAAGTTATAAATTTAACTTGTTTGTTTCATTTAAAAGTTTAATTTAAAATGTCTTTCAAATAAGAAAAACAAAACAGTCATATTTGAAAACTACATTGTTCTTTTCTTTTTAAGTAAGTAACCATAAAATTTATAGGTTGTTTTAAAATTTATTTGTGCATTGTTGTACTGTGTCTTCGAGCTGCTGTGTTGATCACTGATGCATGGTTTTCATTTTGCTTCACTTGTGTACACTTGCACCTGTACTTGGTCATAATTGACTGTTGACACTTGCATGCATTTCTGTTGGACTTAATCATGGCTTCCTCTGTTGTATACATGTCCACTGCAGTTGCCTCACTGATGCATTTGGACTTGACTGTTGCACTTTGGTTTTGCATTTGTGTATTTTGCTTCCATTCTAGTTGTTACAGTCCTATGCAGTTGCTTGTGGTCTTCGCCATGTTGGTTTAGTTGAGTCTGTTGCATTTGTTGGTTTAGTCGTGCAGTTGGTCTCTTCACTGTGTTGCACATTTGTGGTATTGCTTCAGGGCCAGTGGAGTTCTTATTCAAATCTGCTGTGTCACTTTTGCAGTTTGGTCTTGCATTTGATGTTGTTTATGTCTTCATGTTCATGTGTGTCTTCCATTTCACTGGTATCTTTCATTTTGTCTGCACTGTCCACTGCCCTTGTGTTGCTCACCATGTTGCATATATGTTTTTATTCACTTGAGTCTGCCTTGTTGAGTTCTGTTGCACTTGTTCATTTTCACTATGTTGCACATTTGTGTCTGCTGTCATGTTTGCTGTGATGTCATCTATGCTTTGATACTATTCTTTGAAATAAGTGCACAAATGAATATGATGAAATGCTTTGAATGTAAATAGGTATAATAATGATAAACATATATATTTGCTTAATTGTTGACCTTGTTGCCTCATTTACTTATTGCCGTGACTTTGTAAATTGTATGGTTGTGTGAAATGTGTTCACTCAAGTGGCTCATGTGCTTATCTGCCTCTCACCTAAAATTTAATATGATCATCAGTTGGGTGTTGTTTTGTAACACTGAATTACCCAGTTTTGTACTTGCTGGGCTGATATGTGTGTATTCCTGTACACTCCTTATGTTCATTTGTGGGAACTTATATTATTTACATTTTTTTTTCTTGGACTGATCCAAGTTGCTTCGTCCCTTCTGCTGCCTGTATTGCACCATTAACCATGTTGGACTGTTACCATTTTATTTCCGTTCATTGCAAACTTATTTACTTGAATAAAGATTAATCCTGGCTCGAGTGTTTTTGTGTTTTGCATAAAACGCTCGGGTCAGACCGAGTATTTTTACAGCTTGGAGATTTTCTCACAGCGAAGTTAGAGAGAGAGGGGAAAGCACTTCACTAAAGCTTTTCAGAAAATTTTTCTTGTACTTAATAAATAAATTGTTCCGCTGTATTAAAATGTAATGCATTGTATAAACTCTGATATTTGTATATAAAAGAAAAGTTCATTTATAAAATATATTATTGTTTCTGTGATTCTGTGACTGATTCTGTTTAAATGTTATAAACTAAATAACAATCCGTCATTTGAACGTTTCTAGTTGGTTTAATTACCGACTAGAGGCGGTCAGAGCGGCGGGTTGTTACACTAATCAAAACATTTCATGTTCTTTCATTAATTAAAACTTTACATGTTTATTGCATTAATTAAAAACTTTACATGTTCTCTCATTAATTAGGACTTTACACGTTTCTTTCATTAATTAGAAACTTACACGTTTCTTTCATTAATTAAAACTTACACTTTTCTTTCATTTCTGTTATTACAATAAAGAACATATATTATATTAATCAATTAAAATACTAATTAAACTTACATCTCACATGTGTGTTTAACTTACATTTTTTGTTTTAAATTCATAGCTATTTATCTTACAAAACATAACATTTTACAAAAGAATATTTTATCATAGTTAAAACAATCAAATTCTTTACAAATTTATTCCTTTAGACATCAATTCCACTATGATTACAAAACTTATTACAAGATGTCACATACAAATGTATTTAATTTTATTTATTCAAAAATACATTGTTTATTTTACAAAATATGTCCATCCTGGGAAACAACCTTTATTTATATTTACTAGGTTAGATTTAAGATTCCAAATTAAATCAAACTTAATTATTAAGTTATTTATCATAAATAAGACTCTTTAAATTCCATTCAAAACCAATTAACTTATAAAAAATTTAACTTATAGAAAAACAAATATTTCTTTACACTTTAAAGCATTAAATCAAATTACGTTAAAATTTTCATATATTTATAATTTAAAAATACTTAATAATTTTCAGAAATATTTAAAATATTTAATAAACTTTTAGGAAAATATCATTTAAAAATATAACCATGGGCCTGTACAATATTTTCTAACCTAGGTCAAGTGATACGGATAATATATCATTTCAATCCGTAACTTAAGAAGAAAAATCCGGGTTCTATCATTTCAAACCCGCAATCCCAAGTAAAATAAATACAATAAAATCACTCAAGCCTATCATTTCAGCCCATAGTGATTTTTTCTTAATCTAATGTTCATTCGGGTATGTATCATTTCAACCCATAGTGATAGGGAACTTGCAGTGTGATAAACAGGAAATAAACAACAGTATAACAAATAAAATCTTAACAGATGGTGTAACAAGGATATAGCAATATTTAACATCATATAGATTTATCACAGGCACATATGAACATAAAAACATAACATATTAATTTATACAATTCACATGTCATCGTTTCATAAATTAAAAGTACGTATGTCTAGAGAGATAAAACTCACCTTTTTAAAGCTAGAAATCAAATTCAAGATACAAATCTAAACTCTGCAAAGCACGACAAAGCACGACTATACATGACTGATGGAGAGTCAAGATCCAAATCTTGTACATAAACAAATACATATTATAAGGATATAAATCAACACAAGATTGTAAATGAAAAAAAACTGAAAATAATATGGATCAAATGGCATAACCTTGGCCTTAAACATCATGTGGGCTTGGCCATGATAGTTTTGATGGCATGCGGGATCGGTTATGGAGGTGGTGGAGAGAGGATGAGGTCGGAATTATGGTGGAGAGGTGAACAAGGTGGAGGCTGAACTAGCATGAAGAAAACAAAAGGAAAACAAAATGAAAAAGAGGAGAAAGAGAAGGAAGAAGAAGAGGAGGCCATGGAATTGAGAACTTGAATATATATTTTTTTCCACTCAAAAGGGAAATGAGAAATTGAGATGCTAATTTGTACGTGAATATCAAAGTGGCGGCTAGGGTTTCCCAAAGGATTTGAACGACTAAAGGAAGGGAATGACAAGGGAAATTAAATGGAAAGTTTAGAAAATAAAGAGGCAAAAGAGGAATGAAATGTTACGGAATTATTTTGTACGTGATTTGTGGAATGAATACACGGCTAGAATATAATTAAGAAGGTAGGAAATAAAAGATAGGCAATTAAGGAGGCACAATTTAAGGGAAATAATCTTGTCTATTATCTTTTTCTTTGTTTGCACGAAATGAAAAGGCAACAAATACATAAAACAGGTAACCTATATCTCTTGAAATTTCTAATCTATTATTATTAGTGAAATCAATCAAAAATCAAATAAATATATTCAAAGTGTATACAACCAAAATAGAAAATAAAAATTTGAGAAACAAACATAGGGAAATAGAAAATAAAATATAGAAAGTCATTGCGTGTAAACACTGTATTTTAATTTAAAAGTATAAGTTTTAAATTCCCAATAAATCCATATTTACATTGGTTTAGATACTAATTTATATCTTCCAAATTCACCCAAATTTTCAATTAGAAAAGTAATTAATTTCATTCTCTTACCATAAATCTATTTGTTATGAATTGAATTCCCATTTAATTTAATTTCCAATAATTGCCTTGCTTCAATTCTTTTCTTTTTATAAATCTATTATCACTCTATAAACCTAGTTATTATTTGTTTATCATTCATTAAATAAATATATATTAAAATTTTCATCTTTCTATTATAGTAACTGTTATTTTCAATTATATTGAGTTTCCTAAATATATACATTTATTATAATTAAAACCTCAATCCATTTATCCAACTTGGTTTCATTCCTTTATTTAATCTTATGGATAAAATATACATTTCCATTTATGTCATTACATTCACACTTTACGATTACTGTCCTATCTTATATAAATGAAAATTTACTTACATTTAAGTGTAACTAATTTCCTACTTTAAATTTAGCAGCCTAAATAAATGTAACTTGCAATAAATGTTATCCTTATCTTTATATTACACTCAAGTTTATTATGTCCACTAATTATCATAATTGCTTACATAATGTTTAATTCATTCAATTTCCATAAATTATACCCTAATTCATTTACCCACACAAACTTACATTTATTTACTTATATCCATTTTTATACCTAAATGTAACATTTACAACTAGATTAATAGACCCATTAAATAGTAACTTACAACCGTTACTATAACTTTTAATCACACCTTTGAATTCACTGTTCACAAACATACGTTACCATTCTTATATACCAAATATTTATGCAATGGTTATTTATTTCATACTAAATCATTTATAAACTTTAATGTTTGCATTTTTTTCTTACATAAATTTATAGCCAAGTATAACAATTTACATTACTTCAATAAATTGTAATTTCATTTCAATTGTTAATAATTAGTTTTTTTAAGTACATTCTTACATCTCATTTTGGCATTCATTTCATTATTAAATTACAAAGTTTTTATTTCTTCCAAAATATTTACCAAAATCTTATTAAATTGACAGCTTTAATTATTGAAAATTTATGGGTCGTTACAGTTAGACTCTGATATTGTATTTAAAATTTTCCGCTGTAAAGATTATTATTGAAATAATATATGTTATTCCATTTGTGTGAGATTCTCTTCTGTCTTAATTTTCTTTCTACCCCTAATGATCCGCTTATTCGTGCAATTTGAGTTGGACATGTGTGGTTTGTTGTCGATTCAAAGGCTACAGAAAAACGGGCCATTGCATTTGGTATCAGAGGTGAAGGTTAAGCGAGAAACCTTGGATTTGGTTGGGTAAAGACTCATCAGAGGTAGGGTTAGTAATACTCTGGGATGAATAACTCATTAGAGATAGGGTTATTAACACCCTAGAATGAGTTTGAGTGTACTATGTATGAGTGCGTATTTGTTAGTGACTAATAAATTGTTTTGTATTGACTTATCGCTTGAGTGGTTTATAAATTCTGGTCGGGAAGTACAACTGTATTGATAGGTATTTCCAAACCCTTAACAAGGCATATCGACACACTGATTTTAAAAAAAATGGTAAATGAAATAATTTTACCTAGGATTATATTTTGAATATAAAATATATATTTTAAAAAGTTGTATAGTTAGAAATCAGGATTAGTGAAATTTAAATATGAACATCTTGTGATTAGAATTTCATTGTTTGACCATGAGACTGTTTCCCAGGGAATTGACTGGGCAACTTAGTACTCGGCCTACCAAGGGCGCTCGGCCTGTAGATGGATCGGCACCATAACATTGCAACTTAGTACTCGGCCTACCAAGGGCGCTCGGCCTATAGATGGATCGACAGCATAGCATTGCAACCTAGTACTCGGCCTACCAAGGGCGTTTGGCCTGAAGATGGTTCGGCACCATATCGGTTCGGCATCATGTCACGCTCGGCATCTAAAAGAACGTTCGGCCTAAGACATAGCTCGACCAAAGATAGCGCTCGGCCAGAGACTTGGATCGGCCAAGAGCATCGTTCGGCCTAAGGCATCGTTCGGTCAAAGATGGCGCTCGGCCATAGACTTCGATCGGCCAAGAGCATCATTCGGCCTAAGGCATCGTTCGGCCAAAGATGGCGTTCAAACATCAAGCTCCTCGTTCGGCACCCAGACTCTTCGGCACAAAGCCGTTCGGCAATCAAGGATGGTTCGGCAGTCTCTCCAGCATGCCCGGTCTGAACACTGCTCGTCCTACTCTTTCCCACAACAGACGTGTCGTTCAGCATGAAGAAAATGGGTCGGTACTTGACCGTTCGGCACGCTCGGTTCGGCGTACAGGACTTGTCCTACTTGGACCGAATTATTCAGCTACCAGGCCCACCAGGGAAGTCCAACCGACCTTTGTCTATAAATAGAGGGGCAGGGGCACAGAAAAGGGGGAGAGATTTGAGAGAACACTGGGGAGACTCTGCCATTTTCAAGACTCAATCCAGACTTATTTCTTTTACTTTGCAATTATATTCTAGTAACTAAAAACGGATTGTATCTGTAATCACCCATCAAGGAAATCAATGGAAATCAACTTCAAAGTGGATGTAGGCAGTTACGCCGAACCACTACAAATTTGGTGTTCTTGTTCTCTGCATTTAAATTTACACTTTATTCTCTATTTTAATTTACTTTCTTAATTAATCTCTCTACACAATCTTTCTAAGGGTGTTGGTGACCAATTTTGGTGCTAACATTTTGGTGCTTTCACTGAGAATTGAATTCTCAGGCTATTAGGATCTACTTTGTAGCTACTGGATTGCATAAGTCCCCCGAAGGAGATCCATAATCATCCGTAGGCATTTGTTGATTCAACTCAGAGTTACTACCAATAACTCTACCATGAGAAAACCATGGACAAGATCAGCCTCTCAAAATGCAGATGCCCATGAAACTGCTAGTGTGCAACAACTCGGGCCTAGCAATCAACAAGCTTCTCAAGGTGCAGGACCCTCCAACCAAAACCGAGCAGAAGTTGTTTCCCGAGCGGAATTCAATGACTTGATAAGAGAACTTAAGGAGAGTAGAAAGTAGCTTGCTGAGCAAATGCAAGTCAATGCTCACCTCATAACCTAGCTTACTCAGCAGCAGCAGCAAAATGCTGGAGGTAGCCCTATCACTTACTCTGAAGATGATAGTTCGACTTCAGCTGATGAACCGCCTAAGCGTAGACGCCGCAAGGATGAAAATGCACAAGCAGGTGCCACTGATCGATCTACTAGAAATCAAGCCCGTGGAACAGAACCCTACCTCCCTTCTTCTATACAAACCCCGGACTTGACAGCTATGATCAGGCAGTTGATGAGAGAGAATCAAGGCTTGACTAATGAAGGTTGGGGAGTGTCGAAAGGCCATACTCCCTTCACGGACCCCATTCTACAGGCTGAATATCCGAGAAAGTTAAGCATGCCCACCATTCCAGCCTATGAAGAGAAAACTGAACCTAGACAGCATGTAATGAGGTATGGATGGATGATGGATTCAGCAAGAGCCAATGACGCAACCATGCGCAGGTGCTTCCCGATTACTCTATCCGGAATTGCCACCATGTGGTTTACTCGACTTCCCCCACGATCAATATCCAGCTTCGACGAATTAGCAATGAAATTCATAGAACAATTCAGGATACACATCACTCGTCCAAAGGACGTGATGTCCTTGTCAAGTGTAACACAAGCTCCAGGAGAGTCACTGAAAGCAAACTTGCAGAGATTTCATGTTGCCGCCACCGAAGTGAGAAATCCTAACGACCATGCAATTTTGATGGCAGTGATGCGTGGAGTGGACCCCGATTCTGAATTTGGAGATTGGTTGGCGGGAAAGCCCTCATCCATACTGGAGCATTTTTATTCGAAAGCTCATCAGTTGTTCATAAGGAAGGAAGAAGATCGGTGGACAAGGAAAGACAAGGCGCCAGGGCCCGTTCAGGAATCTGTAAAGAACAACGTCGCTGTGAAGAAAACTGGCAATAACCCTGGAAAGGCTAAAGCCAACGTCCAGAACAAGCCCGGGCAGTCTAAAAAATCCGGAGATGGAAATCCCGGAAAGAAAAAGGAAATGGGGAGATGGAATTCAAGAATCCCAACCTACAACGAATACACTCCACTGAATGCATCTCTTGAGAACATCTACTTATCAACCCGCAACACTTTTCAATATAGAAAACCATGCCCAAAGGAATCAACAGAGGAGCAGAAGCGGACTGGAAAGTATTGCCGCTTTCACGAGTCTTATGGGCACAACACAGAGGAGTGCAGATATCTTCATGACGCTATTGAAAAATTGATCAGGCAGAAGAAGCTACAGGAATTTGTTAAAGACCCACAGGACGAAAGGCAAGAGACATCAGACCCTGGGCGAGGGCCAGCCCCACACCAACCAGAACAACCTACTCGACTGTGGGTAGACTGGTCATTAACACGATTGCTGGCAGACCTCACCCTGCGGATAAGAATTGACAGGAGATGGAACGATATGCTAACTCTCTGAGACATGCGGATTATGAGTGTTATTCGAATGTGGACGACGGAACTCCCGCAAAGCAGCAGCGCACGATGAATGATGACATCGTATTCAGGAGTAGAGATGCGGATAAGATAGCGGCACCTACTATCGACCCAATGGTCATATCCGCGACCATCGGGCCGGCATTCGTAAAGAGAATTCTAATTGATCGCCGAAGTTCCGTTAGCATAATCTTCCGGAAGGCATATGACCAAATGAAACTGGAAACCAAGGATTTGAAAACATCCAAAGCCAGGATCCATGGCTTTAACGGCACGACAACTGATGCCATGGGATATGTGGAATTACTCGTCGGACTGGGGCAAGGTAAATGCAGGAGAGTGCAAATCCCACTATTCATAGTGCTGGATGTCGATTCCCCATACAACGTGTTCCTAGGACGTCCAGCCCTGGTGGAATTCAGGGAAGCCATGGCTCCATGGTGTTTGACGTTAAAATTTCCCACAGACAAAGGAATAGGAGTAGTGCACGGCGATCAGGCAACCGGTCGTGCATGTTATGTGGCTGAGCTCAGAGAGGCGCAGCGTAGGGAGAAAGGAAAGGTAGCGGATAGCTCGGTCCGCATCCAAAACTCTGATGATTGACAACTAGCGCCCGAGCCCTAGCTCAGGCGACAATCTCGGATCCATAGAGACATAGATCCGAGAGATGATGATAGGAAACCTAGGGAAACAAATGCAGCACCAGCTGAACTGACCATTGACATCTCAGTTAACTGCAATGACCCATCACGAGTTCTTAAAATAGGATCACAGCTAGACCTCGTAGCGGCTGAAAACCTCATTGATTTCCTCCGAGCGAACCTTGATGTTTTTGCTTGGACACATTCTGATATGTGCGGAATTTCTCATGAAATTGCGAGTCATATGCTGAACATAGACCCATAACATGTCCCTATGAAACAGAAGAGGAGGGGCATGGACCCAGAGAGGTCCACAGCTCGCAAGGAGGAGGTGGACAAACTAAAAACTAACGGGTTCTTCCGCGACGCCCTCTACCCTGAATGGGTATCTAACCCGGTGTTAGTAAAGAAAGCAAATGGAAAATGGAGAACTTGTGTCAACTACTCTGATTTAAACAAAGCATGCCCAAAGGATAGCTTTCCATTACCGAGGATTGACCAACTGGTCGATTCAACAGCCGGACACGAGTTACTATCATTTATCGACGCATACTCTGGTTACAATCAAATTCCGATGCACATCCTGGACCAAGAACACACCAGCTTTGTCACCAACATCGGGTTGTATTGCTACGTAGTAATGCCCTTTGGATATAAAAATGCAAGAGCAACTTATCAACGTCTGGTAAATCGAATGTTCAAAGATCAGATTGGAAAAAAATGGAAGTATATGTGGATGACATGCTTGTGAAGTCACGCCAGTCAAACGACCACATCCAAGACTTAGCAGAGATGTTCGATATACTCAGGCACTACGGGTGAAGATCAATCCTCTGAAGTGCTCGTTCGGCATGGCTTCAGGAAAGTTCTTGGGTTTCATTGTGAACGCGTGAGGGATTGAGGCTAACCCGGAGAAGATCCAGGCTATCCAAGATATAAAGGTACCCAGAATCATAAAACAGGTGCAAAGCCTGAATGGAAAAGTGGCTGCGCTAAGTCGATTCATATCCAGAGCTATAGATAAGTGTATTCCCTTCTTCGATGTTATAAAGAAAGGAAAGAGAAACTTCGAATGGACGTCCGACTGTGAGGAAGCATTTCGGGCTCTGGTAAGGCACTTAGAAAGTCCCCCGGTACTATCGAAACCAGTAAACCACGAGACGTTGTACGTGTACTTGGCTATCTCCAGCATGCCAACAGCACAGCCTTAGACTGCGAGGAAGGCCGAGTTCAAAAGCCAGTTTACTATGTTGGTAAACACTTGACGGGGGTGGAAAGGAATTATCCAAAGATTGAGAAACTCACCTATTGCTTGGTGATTACGTTACGCAAGCTTCGTCCCTACTTTCAAGCACATTCAATCGGTGTGTATACTGACCAACCCTTGCGACAAGTACTCCAACGACCGGAAACTTCCGAAAGGATGTTAAAATGGAATATTGAGTTGAGCCAGTTCAACATTGCCTACCTGCCGCGAGGGGCCATACAAGGACAAGCACTAGCTGACTTCATCGCTGAATTCACTCTGCCAGATGAACCGAGCAGTCACAGGGTCATACCACCTGTTCGATGGAAGATGTACACCGATGGGGCATCTAACGACCATCGCTCGGGGGTAGGCATAGTCATCATAACTCCGGAAGACCGATCAATCTGCTACGCTTTGAAGCTTGAGTTTGCAGCAACAAATAATGAAGCCGAATATGAAGCATTGATTGCTGGCTTAAGACTTGTTATCGAACTGGGAGTGAAGTCGATTGAAATTTTCTACGATTCACAACTGGTAGTATACCAGGTGCGGGGAGACTATCAAGCAAAGGGACAAAGACTGGCTCCTTACCTCGCTCGGGCTCGAGAGTTACTGGCAAGTCTCGAATATTATGCCATCTCCCATGTCCCACGCGAACAGAATAGGGAAGCTGATTCGTTAGCGAAATTCGCAAGCACTGGCGATGCGCAGCAAATAGGATTGTTCCCTGTTGAGACCCTGCTTGCTCCAAGTATAGACACGATGGAGATAGATTTCGTGTTGGAAACCGAACTCGAAAAGGAATCGTGGTTGACCCCAATCAAACAGTACTTGCTACAAGGGGATTTTCCTGAAAAAAGGAACGAAAGACGCCAAGTCCTTCGTAAGGCTTCGCGTTATGTAATACAGGACGGGATAATGTATCGGAGGGGATTCTCGACCCCCTTACTTCGGTGTGTGGCCCGTGACGAGATAAAATGGGTACTGAAAGAAGTCTATGAGGAAGAGTGTGGTGATCATACCATGGGGCAACCGTTGGCAAAGAAAATCCTCCGTTATGGATACTTCTGGCCAACCGTGAATCGTGATGCTGTAGATTATGTGAAGAAATGTGACAAATGCCAGATATACGCGAAAATTCCCAGAGCTCCGCCGACGGAACTCACACAAATGGTTAGTCTCTGGCCGTTTGCAATGTGGGGAATTGACCTGATTAGCTCATTACCCATAGCCAAAGGAGGCGTGAAATATTTAATAGCGGCAATCGATTACTTTACCAAATGGGCAGAGGCGGAGCCTATGGCCACGATCACCACCAAGAAAGTCATTAATTTCATTGTACGAAATATCATATGCCGTTTTGGCCTCCCACGGACCATCATAACAGACAATGGAACTCAATTCGAAAGCAAAAAGTTCAAAGAATTTTGTTAGAAATGTGGCATTGAGAAAAGGTTCGCAGCAGTTGCACACCCAAAGGCAAATGGACAGGTGGAAGCCGTAAACAAAATAATCAAGTCCATATTAAAAAAAGCGTTTGGAAAAGGCTAGAGGCAAGTGGGTAGATGAACTCCCGACGGCGCTTTGGGCTTATAGAACTACCCACAGGACCGCGACTGGCCACACTCCATTCGCATTGGCATATGGAACAGAAGCTGTCATACCCATGGAACTTGAGATTCCATCACATCGGGTAACTTATTACGACCCTGCAACGAACCAGGATCTCTTACTGGAATCATTGGACTTCATTGATGAAAAACGCAAAGAAGCTGATTTGAGAGCGGCCTCATACAGACACTGAGTCGCTAGATATTATAATGGAAAAGTCCAACCAAGAACCTTTGATGTGGGGTCTCATTTTGAAACGAGTCTTTCCAACTCCATCTCACATGAATCTCGCATGGGAAGGCCCATATTTCATCGAACGGAAGCTTGGAGAAGGAACTTTCAAGCTAGCGACCGTCGATGGTGCGACACTCCCCCGAGCATGGAACAGCGAACCCTTGCGGCGTTATTACACCTAGTCCATTTCCTTCATGCAGTAATTGCATCTGTTTCCAGTATGTTTTCATTCCTAGTTCTTGGCATGTAATAAAACAGTCTAGTGCTTTCATTAATAAAGGCTTGAAGCCATCTTTTTCGTGAATGATTAATGTTTCTGTGTATGATAATCCTATGACAAGCAATTGCAATTATATTATTCTGGCTGGTGTACGAACGCTCCAAAATAGTTAAAAAATCTCCAAGTCCCCGGAGTGCGGAATCGAGTATAAACGAATAAACATCTCCAAGTCCCCGGAGCACGGACTGGAGTACTCGATGTCCCCAGAGTGCGGACGCGAGTATAAACGAATAAAAATCTCCAAGTCCCCGGAGCGCGGACTGGAGTACTCGAAGTCCCCGGAGTGCGGACCCGAGTATAAACGAATAAAAATCTCGAAGTCCCCGGAACGCGGACTGGAGTACTCGAAGTCTCAGGAGTGCGGACTCGAGTATAAACGAATAAAAATCTCCAAGTCCTCGGAGCACGGACTAGAGAACTCGAATTTCCCGGAGTGCAGACTCGAGTATAAACGAATAAAAATCTCCAAGTCCCCGGAGCGCGGACTGGAGTACTCGAAGTCCCCGGAGTGTGGACTCGAGTATAAACGAATAAAAATCTCCAAGTCCCCAGAGCGCGTACTGGAGTACTCGAAGTCCCCGGAGTGCGGACTCGAGTATAAACGAATAAAAATCTCCAAGTCCCCGGAGCGTGGACTGGAATATTCAAAGTCCCCGGAGTGCGGACTCGAGTATAAACAAATAAAAATCTCCAAGTCCCCGGAGTGCGGACTAGATTACCCTAAGTCCCCGGAGCGCGGACTCAAGTATAAATAAACAAAAATCTCCAAGCCCCCGGAGTGCGGACTGGAGTACCCTAAGTCCCCGGAGCGCGGACTTGAGTATAAACGAACAAAAATCTCCAAGTCCCCAGAGTGCGGACTGGAGTACCCTAAGTCCCCATAGCACGGACTCGAGTATAAACGACTAAAAATATTCAAGTCCCCGGAGTGCGGATTGGAATACTCTAAGTCCCCAGAGCATGAACTCAAGTATGAACAGTAAAAATTCTCCAAGTCACCAGAATGCTGACTGGAATATTCTAAGTTCCCGTTACGGAGATAAAAAAATTCTAAGTGCTTGAAGCATGAGAGGAAAATGAATAACTTTCATAGAATCAACGGGCTATGTGAAGACAAACCAAGAAGTCTATGTTATGCATAACATCATGGATTCAAATCACAATCACAAGGAAAACTGAATAATAAGAATCATTTGAAAAGACAGAAAAGGAAACTAAACTTTATTCAGGAAAATTTTTCTGCTACAAGCACTCCAAAATTCGGAACCAACGTTCTATCTACAAAAATTATCACATGACTTAAACTGACTCTCGTTGAATGAGGACAGTAGTCATTTCTTGTGCCTCTTCAGCTTCTTCCTGGACGACTCTTCCCCAGATCATTTACCCTTGGAACCTTTCCTTGATGGAGGAGTAACTACTGAAGAAGTAGGAGGAACATCCAGGGGCTTGGACCTGCCGGGAAGGATGATCTTCAATGGCTTATTCAAGGGATCATCTAGGTCCACTTCACGCGGCTCAACCTTGACCGTGGCTGTATCTCTTTTCTCTTTCTTGAGCCGCTCCTTCATGCTCAAATCAGACGTGTGCTCAGAGGCGCCTGTGACTTCTACTTCATAACTCCCAGAGGAGGAATCGGACTTGCCTTCGTCAAGCGCCCCGATCATTTGAGCATCTGGCCCAGGAACCTCACCAGCATGAGCACCCCCACCAGACTCTTCCACCTCCTTGGCGACATCGGTCCTCGGAGTGGGATCGGGGTCGGAACGGCCTGCACAAAATCAGAAAAGATGAGAATTAGAATGCAATAGTACTTCACAAAGAATGACGACTTTCAAAATCTCAAAGTGGAAAGTTATCTACCAGGCCCTGGCAAACTCTCTGCCATCAAAGGAGTTTCTCCCTCCGGGATAGGAGACAAAACATGAATGCCCAGGCCGGGGGCTTCTGGATCATAGCCAACGTGCTGTTCAAAGGGATCAAGTGTCGGCCGACCGGCCGGCTGGGAGGGCATGTGAACAGGAGACTCGGCCCCGGATGGGCTGGCGACAACCTCTTTCCCTCTCCTCGAGGGGGGAGCCTTTGCAGTAAAGAGCCTTGGCCGCCGATAGGTCCAAAGGCTCATTTCCCTTCAGAAATTCCTTTATCAAATCCTCCTCGTCAACCTCCTCGACACCGCGCTCGGCCTTTCTGATCTGAATCAAAGTTTCCCATGCCTCGAACAACGATTCAAGATAGCCATCGCCCAAAAAAGTTAGGTCACGGTGCATGAGCACGTGGGCATTGAATTCGGCAATGAGTGGGTCGAACGCAGTTTTGATCTCCTCTCTACCTTCCTCCCTGGCTGCCTCAAGACGGGAATCAATATCTGTCAATGCCGTCCTCTTGCCCTCCTCACGGGCCTCACTCTTTAACATCTCAACTTGGAGAGCTCGCCCTCGAGTTGTTTTTTTAAAAGTTGGGTGGCGACGATCTCGTCACAGTATCGCTGTGACTCTTCCTGGGCAGCCGTTTTCCCCTTCCTCTCTCTGCAGAGAAGCTCTTCAAGTTCCTTGACCCAAGCGTTGAGCGCATCCCTCTCCTTTTGAATGGAGTCTTTCTCCAAGGCCAAAACCCCACATCGTTGGACCGCCTCGTCCAGCTCTTTCTTGTGAGTTGATTCCAAGCGAGTGACGGCCTCGGCAGTATCCCTGGCACTCCAATGGGCGGCCTCGAGTTTAGATTTACAAGTGGAGATTTCTTCGTCCTGGGCCTTAATGATGTTTTTATCATGGGTAGCCTCAAGTCTCAAATGGTCTATTTCATGCTGGCGCTCCACAGAGACTTCGGAGAGTTTCTCAGCTAGGTGGACGAACGCGTCATGTTGAACATAGACGTCGTTGGTGCAGGCAATTGCGTTCTGCTTAACATCTCCGGGTACACGATGAATCGCCGGAAGGAACTTCAACCCATCGAAGCAGATCTTGGGAAATGTAGCCTTAAGCTTGCTCAGTCTCTCTGATACTATGGGATCCGATGCAGGAGCAGGAGGAGACAGCTTTGTAAGTTCGCCCCTTCTATGAGAATCTCGGGACTGTCGATTGGAAGAAGAATCAGAGTGTTGATCTCGGGGGATATCAGACTGCGACCCCTTGTAACCAGGCTGATCCTTCCTTTGCCCCGAATGAGAAGGGGGGTGTCGGTGATGCTTGGGCTGGTAATATGGTTTCTTACGAGATGATGAGTCCCCAGAATAACGGTCCCCACCACCATCACCATCTCTATCTCGACGTCTCTCGGGACCCGAGTCCCGTCCGGACGAATGAAAAATAGAAGAATCACAGAGACGATCGAATCCGTGCGAGCGTTCCATGTCACCTGCACGAAATTCAAATAACAGCGAATTAGTAGGGGGAGTTATAAAAAAATCTATGTAAGACTTGAGGTGTAAGTGTTCGTGTGTGTCCTAGTGTTTCCCCCGACGGACCAGTAGCCTTGCTAATAGGGGTTTTCTCTCCCTGACTTTAGGATGGAATGCCCACATCGCCTCTGACGGGCGAATGGAATTTGATTGCCTTCGGATCACCAAAGTCATAGTTAAGCAAATCATTGGGGATGGAGAGATTCGACAGGCCCTTTAAAGAACTTTCCACTCGCTGTGAAGAAGCCTCTTTCTCTGCTGGGATGAGCGTAACTTTGGAAGTTCCGCCAACCTTCTCCTTCCTTATCCTATACATCAACTTCTTTCTTCCCTTCGAAGGGGAAGATGATGTCTCAATATCATGCACCTCGACCAGTGGATCCGGAGTGGGACCCATATTCTCACCTTGTTTTTCAGGGGACTCGCCCTCTTTGATCTCCCCCTCCTCCTGTGCACCGGGGGTGTGGCGTGATGACGATTCAGCCAACTTTTTCCCTTTACCGGATTTGGGCTTAGGAGCAGAGATGCCCTCGGGAAGACTCACCCGACGACCTTCGGCTAACAGCCCGAACCTCAACAACGACTCATTCGAGATGAGAGTTTGAATGTCTCGTTCTTCGGCAGGAAGAGCCCTGATAGCTTCAACAGCCTTAGAGTGACCACGGTCCTCAGGACAGGGACTGACATCTGCAAAGATAAAACAAGAGTTAAGAAAAGCATAGCATCGATAAAAACATGAGCACCATTCAAAGAAGAAGACTTACTTCCTTCAACCCATCTCCTCGCGAAGCCGGGAGGGCAGCGCACATAGAACCATTCCTGTTTGTACAGGGAAAATTTGCTCCACGCTCCGGTTAGGATTTGGCACTTGTGATACGGCTCGAGGAACACGAAATAGGGGCTATCCTTCCGCTTCTTGATCATGTAAATATATCTGATGTCGCTGGGAGTTGGAGGTCTAGAGAAGACGGCCATGAAGAGGAGGTAAGTCCTATATATGAACGCATGTCGTGGGGTGTAGCTGCGATGGGGCGACGTCGATGTGTTGCAACACATCCCGAAGAAACAAATTGAACGGAGGCACACTACTCACCCAGCACATAAACTTATTGCAGGCGGTGTATCCGACTGGGAGCAGATGAGGACGATCACGGCCCGACGGAACCAACACGTCGGCGAAAGGGATTCCGTGAATCGAACATATTCGCCAGAGCGCGGCTTCGTTAATCCCCGAAGCCTGTGAATCGATCGGATTATCCAGGAGAATCGTTGACTCTAGGGTATCGGGAGAAAAGTCATGAGTGGGGGGGCGACGGATTAGAAGTGTCTGCGCCCCTTGTTTGGAAGACGGCCCGGGCCTTTCTGAGATGGTGGCGAAGCTGGATCTTTTAGACATCTTCAATAAATAGCGGATCTGACAAAACAACTGTGTGAACTATACTTGAAAAATGATCGATGTCAGAATTAACAACACGAATAATCCCCCCACATGGTGTGTGAACTAGTGCAATCAATCGTGTATAAGCATTGAAAATTTGGGAGTCGTAAGATAACTAATATGAAACTAAGATTATAGCCCTCGCCTTCGAAGACCGTCATCACTGACCGTCTCCAAAAGCCCGCCATACGGCGATTATAGTTTCAAGTTCAGGGAGAGTTAGAGGAAGTTATCTGATTACGTCATGTAAAGTTCAGATTTATGGCTACTGGAAGTAGGAGGTTATTAGTTCTAATTGGTTCAATATGCTAGAATGTTAGAGTCATTGCCCTTGTTTTACGACCGTTCAGCATGCATTGTTCGCCGCGGCTGTTCGG
The DNA here is from genome assembly GCA_030765085.1 of Allium cepa. Classification (NCBI taxonomy): domain Eukaryota; kingdom Viridiplantae; phylum Streptophyta; class Magnoliopsida; order Asparagales; family Amaryllidaceae; genus Allium; species Allium cepa. The sequence goes on along the minus strand of CM060934.1, from coordinate 862,453,608 downwards.
CATTTATGTTTGGTTCAGTTATGCATTGTTCAGCATGGTTGGTTCAGCATTTATGCGTCGTTCAGTGTAAGGTTGTTCGGCCTTAATATGGCTCGGCATTGATGTTTGTTCGGCTAAAGCTGTCGCTCGGCGATGTTATCATTCGGCCTACAACTCTCGTTCGGTCTAACTGCAGTTCGTACTGGTTAGCGCTCGGCAGAACATCGTTCGACCAAAATACCATTCGGCCGAAACAACACTCAGCCTCCCCACTGTCTCATGCTACCTCCCTAACCATCCCATCGTTCAGCCTATGGTGTGCCATGCCGAACCTAGGATAGGCCGAGCTTCAACGCTCGGCACGGTTCCTCCCCTCCACCTTTCTTTTTCCCAAACCTCGTCTGACGCAAGGTAACCGCGCCGGACCAGAGTATCTCTCCCAAACAATCCCTACGAGTGATCATCCTTGACCACTTCTCCCTACCTCACATCGTTTGGCCTTGGAAATATCCTAATCAATGTTTGGGACCTCCACCCATGTAGCCCTTTCAACCACAGTTCTGATCTATGAACTTGATCGAGACCCTTTCTAATCAGGGAAAGGAGTTGGATGAAGGAATTTTACCTAGTTCGTGGATCGAGCTTTAGAAAGGATTGAGAGGTCTTTAGGATCTGAAAACAGGGGTGATTCGAAAGTTCAAGGTTGCAGAAGTGAAAGTAGGAAAAAAGGAGGAAGAAGAAGGTGTCGGGTTTTATAAGGGAGGAGGAGAAGTTGAAGAGACTATGACCTGTTTTACCGGTCAAGGCGGTATCATTCGGCTATCTCGGTTCATTCGGCCTGGGCTAACATGGATCGTTCGACACTCGTCTTCAGCTGGGTTGTTCGGCATACGAAATCACTTGGTGAAACGTGGATCGTTGGCCTTCGACACTATGTTCGTCCAAGAGAATCATACGATCCCCAAGGGCGATGACCAAGGATTGAAGCAAAGCGTGGAAGGTGAGTAATCAAAGCGTATCATGTTCGGTCACGTAATACACTTTGAGGGGGCAAGTGTTTCCCAGGGAATTGACCGGGCAACTTAGTACTCGGCCTACCAAGGGCGCTCGGCCTGTAGATGGATCGGCACCATAGCATTGCAACTTAGTACTCGGCCTACCAAGGGCGCTCGGCCTATAGATGGATCGGCACCATAGCATTGCAACCTAGTACTCGGCCTACCAAGGGCGTTCGGCCTGAAGATGGTTCGGCACCATATCGGTTCGGCATCATGTCACGCTCGGCATCTAAAAGAACGTTCGGCCTAAGACATCGCTCGACCAAAGATGCCGCTCGGCCAGAGACTTCGATCGGCCAAGAGCATCATTCGGCCTAAGGCATCATTCGGCCAAAGATGCACTCGGCCAGAGACTTCGATCGGCCAAGAGCATCGTTCGGCCAAAGATGGTGTTCAAACATCAAGCTCCTCGTTCGGCACCCAGATCGTTCGGCACCAAACCGTTCGGCAATACAGGATGGTTCGACAGTCTCTCCAGCACGCCCGGTCCGAACACTGCTCGGCCTACTCTTCCCCACAACAGACGTGTCGTTTGGCATGAAGAAAATGGGTCGGTACTCGACCGTTCGGCATGCTCGGTTCAGCTTACAGGACTTGTCCTACTTGGACCGAATTATTCAGCTACCAGGCCCACCAGGGAAGTCCAACCCACCTTTGTTTATAAATAGAGGGGCAGGGGCACAGAAAAGATGGAGAGATTTGAGAGAACACTGGGGAGACTCTGCCATTTTCAAGACTCATTCCACACTTATTTATTTTACTTTGCAATTGTATTCTAGTAACTAAAAACGGATTGTATCTGTAATCACCCATCAAGGAAATCAATGGAAATCAACTTCAAAGTGGACATAGGCAGTTACGCCGAACCACTATAAATTTGGTGTTCTTATTCTCTGCATTTAAATTTACACTCTATTCTCTGTTTTAATTTACTTTCTTCATTAATCTCTCTACACAATCTTTCTAAGGGTATTGGTGAACAATTTTGATGCTAGCAGATACATTTCATAAAATTAAGCTAAAAATGAGTAAGTGATGCGTTTGGATGGTAAACACTTCTCTTAAGTATTACTCTTCTTGATAAGAGGATATATGATACTATTGGTAGTTCCCAATTCCTTGGCATTATTTTAGAGTTGCTCGATTTATATAATTTTCTTAAGTTAAAGAAATAATGTGAACCATTGATTAGTAATCTTTATAAAAGTGTTTGAAGTAAAGATAAATTTGGAATCGCTAATTGCTAAAATAAAGCGGAATTTCCAACGATTTTGGGCAGTCGAAAATTTCTGAATCACACCAAACTAAAAGCTAAGGAATTTATGGAATATTCTGGTAAAAGATAAACCATTGTGAAATACTTGAGTAAATGAAATAAGATAAGGATAATTTATAAAACTAATTTATAAAGAAAAAAAGAATTAAGAGTTAACAGTATAAGGATTTAAATACGAGTGGTTTTAAATTAGTTTTACAAAGCTAGAAAATTCATAATAGTACTAAATAAGAAACAAGTTTTATAACTTATGAATTTGAGATAATAGTAAATTACAACAAAGTCTGAATTTGTTACACGGACGGATTTAAGTAAAATCAATTTGAAATTTGGGATTATATACTTTAGGATGTAAAGGTATATCATACAAATATAGATTTAACCCATGAACTAACTGTACACTTAAGTAAAATAATGACTCCTCAAAAAGGTAATTATAACCGGGAAAATGTTTTATTAATGAATTCCAGCATAAATTGAGGATTTGGACTTAAGCCTTTAGAATATGATTGATTTACACAAGTTATAAGATGTAATAAACTTAAATAATAGTTTTACAAAATGATTCATAAATAATGTTAGTGTTAAAGTAAATATACAAAGTTAAAGGATTGTGGGAATTATAATACAGATAAAATATCTTTCGAGTGAAAAATGGTTTCTTTAGAATATTCCTTTAATAAAAATATTTGGAAATAAATAATTAAAGGGATTATATAAAGAAGTAACTTTATAAAGTGTTTGAACTTAAGATAAAGTTTTAATGAAAGTTTTTGCAGGTTAATAAATATATATGTTATATGTAGATCATCTCATCACACAATTTTGATCTATGATTCGAGTTCGAAACTTTAATGTGTTTACACTGGTTCGAAAAAGGAATTATCACTTGATTCTCGACGATGAACATTGATAAGGATGTTTGGTTAGGTACTTTAGTTTTCTATCATAGTTGAGCACTATGCAAGGAAAGCAAAGGTTTTTGAGCAAAGAGCCTGGTCAAAGTCCGCACTAGAAGATAGGGGAATCGATACTAGTTCAGAAATGAAGTTGTGTATTCGAATAGGAGATCGAATAAGATATTTCATATGGATGATCTTTGTGTATTATAGGGAATTAAGTTTAAAGATAAATGTTCTAGGTGAACTTTTGTTTGGGTAATTTCGAGGACGAAATTCTTTGAAGTAAGAAGAATGTAATGACCCAGAATTTGTCCACTTTAAAATACACTATTTAAAATGATTTTAAATATAAAATATGTAAGGTAATATGATTCAAACAATATCAGATAGGATTTGAAAATGGAAGTATACACAAAAATAGTAATATTTACCTATATCGACGAAAGTGACAAAATGCTGATTTTAGAAAAGTAAGTTTCAATGGTTAAATAAATTATTTTAATTCATTTATGAGTGTTTATATTTTTAAATAGAATTATATAAATTTATTTTTAAATTTGGTTTGCATAAATAAATAGTTTAACTAAAACGTCAAAATGAGACTGTAAAACATTTTGTCGAAAATCAACTTTTTGTCGATTAAAAGTTGTCGCTACGTTGTTGCACCTATTTTTTTATATAGGAACATATATTCAAATAGTGTAAGTATTAATTAATTCACTAAACATGTTTACTTTTACTTAATAATATTAGAAAACTTCTAGAAGTCATTAGTAAAAGTAAGTAAGAATTAACAAAAATAAGAAAAAGTAAACATCCAATCACATCAAATCAAAGCCAACATAATTATGATATTCTTTACTTGATCTTTAAGTGACTAAGACATAAAGTAAGGATGTGTAAGATAATGTTAAGTATTTAAAAAGTGAAGATTTCTTTAGGTTGAAGCAAGGTTAGTTTGGAAATTTGGTAAGAGGTTATTTTGGTAAATTTACCACTTCTTTCTTTTTCTATAAATACCCACTCCTTCTTCACTTTCATTCACATTTTCTTCTTCTTCGTTTCTCAAGCTTCTTTACCTTCTTCCTTGTAATGACCCAGAAATTTCGATCCTGAAATTTCCAAATAGTTAGGAAAAGAAGAAAAGAGAAAGATGAAGAAACAGAAAAAGTCACAGAAACTCCACATTCGCAGCGGATCAAAATATAATATCACATAAATAACAGTTTTTACAAAGAAGAACTGTATCAGTACACTTATATTTTTATACATCAGAGTTGCAACTGTTACACAACACTGGACAGTTTAAAACAACATGACTTAGATATACAACAATATATCACAGTGGAAACACTCCATACGTTCCTGTCATCCAGCTCGCCTCCTGAGCTCCAGACGTCCTTACCTGAAAAGCTATAATACTCCGTTTGACCCGAGCATTACATCAAAGTAACACCCGGGCTAGATTGGAAACCAGCGTGAGTAAACCCATCTAACATGGAATACAACAGCATAAAACTTACATAAAACCCCGGGTAACTCGTTCATCACTACAAGTTCACAACTTGTTATAGTAAATACTTATATTCACAAATCAATTCCTAAGTACCTTTGCTTAGTTTTAAATGGTCCGGTCATTTAAATTATTCCATTTCAACCTATTTATTTCACATATCAATCTATTAAGAATCATAGTACGATACAAATCGAAGTGGGTTCGGGTATTTATTGATACCCGACCCCTGTCTCTTCGAATTCATTACCATCTTAACTCAAGTTATTCAAGTGAAGCACAATTCACCTTTAAATACAAGATTTCACTTTTTACACAACAATTCATCATCATTAAATAACCATATTATAAATGTCCACCCAAACATATCGTATCACAAAACATTTCATACCACAGAATACCACAGCATATCATCCAATGGATATCAACCAATTCAGATATTCTACTCAAACAATCATCCATAAGCAACCATTTTTAATCCGTATTATAATTAATTTAATTAACTTAGATTAAATTAATTACTTAAGAATTAATCACCTAACTTTGCTTAATCAACCATTAATTATTTACAACCTTTTAATTAATCAATCATTCTTCAAATATCCATCTTAATTAATCACCTTGATTAATTATCTTCAATTACATAGAGTAATTTTTCTTTAATTAATTATTTTCAATTGCATAGAGTAATTTTTCTTTAATTAATTTCACAAATTAATTATCCTTAACCATTTACGGTAATTGACCTTTAATTACTCTCATTAATTACATTAACTAATGATCCTTAATTAATTAATTATTTCCAATAATTAATTATAATTAAATTACATTTATCCTTAATTAATTTCACTAATTAATTATACTTTAATTAATTACTTCCACTAATCAATCTCAATTAATCATAAACAGTAATGAACCTTCTGTAATTGCTTGCTTAATTAATTAACTCCTTAATTAATTGTATTAATTTTTTGATTAATTACACTAAGTAATTAATCCTAAAATACTTCTACTAAGTAATTATTCTTTAATTACTTCTCATTAAGTAATTTCCTTTAATTAATTACATCCAGTAATTATACATTAATTACTTCACTAAGTAATTACACTAATAATCTCAGTAAGTATTTACTTAATTAATTTCAAATCATTAAAACCATAATTATCTTAAGATAAAATCTTATCTTATTCATGCCTAAATTATCATTTAAAACATTATATTTTAAAAATAACTTTACTTAATTAAATCATTAATTAATTTTTAAAAATAATCATTTAACTTGATAAATTAATGTTACAAATCATGACTTACTCTAATGTTTTAAAAATTATGAAGTAAAATTTTAAACCTAGTATTCGATTTTAAAATTTAAAAACTTCCTTTTTATAAAAATCTTTCAAAATTCCATTTCAAACTTAAGTTTAAAATTCAATTAAAAAAATTTCAAATTTCTTAATAAAATGTTAAAGAAAACATTTATATTTAAAAAGAATAGAATCCAAAAACAAGATTCATTTCAAAAGTTTAAAACTTTCTTTATTTAAATTTGAAACTTGTTTTATAAAACTTTTTTTAAAATTTTGAAAATTTCTTTTAATTACCTGCTTCAGTTTGAACCCGAGTATCACTCGAGCCTTTCCAAACTCCATTTCTTTTCTTCCATATTCAAAAATTAGTTTAAATTTTTAAATTTGAAAACCTGTAACAACTAAAAATGGTAACATGCTAACACCCCAGTGCTAATCGAGTTTCCATTCGAGCCACAAACTCAAGAACACGGTACTTCACTCGAGTTCAACCCACAACAAAACCACAAGCCCAAAACAATCAGACATGACCTCCCCTGTGCACATGCACCAGCACTGGAGACACCTCCGGTCACTAATGAACCTTCCTACACGTCATTCATCGCCATTACAACAAGCTCAAACTATCAAAACACTTGCACTCGCTATAGATCAAAATCGAACTACCCAGTTGAAAACTGGTTCCAAACAACATGACCAAATCCACCTCCGGCCACTTCATCGCCATGCGAAACTCCAGCCACTTCAACTCCGAGCATCCACGAACCTATTACACTTGGTTCCATCGAACTCGATCACCCTGAGACTATACACAGACCCTAAATCCAACCTCAACCCAAACTAGGGTTTAAAACAAGATCATCATGCCGCCGTCGCCACAGAGGACTATCACCCTCTTGTCATTTTTGCCAAACACCCTGAACCCTCACCTATCTCCAGCCAAGATTCCGACCATCCCAAACCTTTTGGCCATCAGAATTTGCTCAGTATCCCAATTTCACACAACACAAAAATTCACATTCATTACTTCATTTAAAATTGTGATTTTGATTTTAAAAATCCTAACTTTTAAGGATGATTCAAGATATATACTTGAATCGATAAATTTCAACACTTGATTTTATCATATAATTAAGATTTCTACTGTAATTTCCAAATTCAGCATAGTTTCAATCTTAATATACTTAAATCTATTTTAAATCCTAGATCGTGTTTAAACTAAACTATTTGGTTTAAATTTCAAAGTCTAACAGAAAACACATGCAAAGATTTTGAATTTTTGTCAAAATCATAAGCTCTGAACTAAGAGCAGGGGAGTTAAAAACAAAAGATATGTACACATTCTTATATACACAGAGGCATACTTATATACATACATATAAAACAGACATCATCAGAGAACTCACATGCAACCGATAATTAGCTACTTAAGTTTTAATTTAAAATGTTTACTCACCTGTAAAATGAAACAGAGAAACCAAGGTCTTGAGAAACCTGGAAATACTTTGATCTTGTCACAATGTTCGAATCCTAGCTTGAATTTGATGTCATTGAATTGATCTTAGGCTTCAGGTTGTAGATTTTTATGAGCTGAAGCTTGTCTGATTACCAGATTTTGCTTGCTGTTAAATTCTTTGATTTTGTTCACTGGTTTAATTTTTGATTCAGGCTTTGATTTTCTAGATTTGAACATTAACAGGATTTATTTTCTAGGTTTAAATGTTTAATTTGTTTTATAAAAAAATTGCCTCAGATCTGATTTTTATATGGCTCTGTTTACTTTGTTTTGAATGTGGGAAGATAGAAAAAGAGATGAAGAGAAAGGATTAGATGTTTTATATAGGCTGAATTTGAGTTATTCAAAATAAAAAAATCAAAATAAAAAGTGACACATGTTTAAAATCTTTACGTTTGTCATTCACTATAATTTATTAACCAACTCTTGTAATTAAGAAATCTATATTTAATTTTAAAATGTTAATAAAAGACTTTACTTAATTCATTTATTCTTATGTAATTGTATATATTGATTTCTTTTTAAAGAAAATGTAATAAAACAAATTATATATAAATAAAAGCTTATACATATATTTTAAATCCAAATATTTTTAAAATATCTATCTTTTGAATTACTTAATAAATCCAAATTCATATTCAAATTAAATTTGATAATCTAATTTAAAATCAAGTCAACAATACATATAGATATATATATATATATTAAAAAAAAATCAAATTCAATTTGTAATTAATAGTTCTATTTAAAAATTTATTTATCTAGATTTAAAAACAACTCATTATCATTATTGTTTGGAAATAACAATTTTTATCAAATTAAAATAATTTTAAAAGCGAATTATCACATTTAATTTGCTTGAAATTTTTGGGATATCACATTCCTCTTCTTTTTAACGGCTTCCATTCCATATAAAAAATGTTATACAGAAATAATGTCAAAATATTTACAAAATATTCAAAAGAAATCAATGTTTATTCTCTTTAAATCAAAATCCTCTTTTCTCCATGATTTACCTCTTCTTTTCTCGGCCATAACTTCTTTGAAATAGAATCAAAATACAAAATTATTTTTTTAAAATCATTTATTTTTCCAGGGGCTACAACTTTTATCTTTACCACTTTGTCTTATTTTAGAGGTAACCATGTCAAAATTTCACTTCTTTCCAGTGTATTTTCTGGCCAAGTTTTTAAGTCAGAGAATAGGCCATTTTGTTTTGATCAAACTTAATCATTAAACATCCAAATTAAGATTTTTTTTTAAATCATATGAAATTCCAATGACTACAATTATTATGTTGATTACATTTTCCTGTTTTAAGTTTTGGTATGCCCGAAACTCAATTCTTTGAAGTGCATTTTTGGGCTTCATTTTGTCAATCCGACAATACCTCTTTTTCATTCTATCATATCTTCCTCAAAATTAATAAAAATCAAGTGAATCTTTTTTTTAATTCAAGAGAAATGAATTTGAAACAACTTTTCAGTTAACAAGTTTTCAAATTTTGAGAGTAAAAGAGTAAAAAACAAGAGAGAAGATGACCTATTTTTCGAGTCTAATTTTGAGAAATCAAGCTCAAAGCTCTACCGCTTCTTCTCTATATTTTCGGCCAACTTCCATCTCAAGCCTCATCCAAGCTATTGGAAGGGAGAGGATGTTGTTTGCTAGTGTTTAATGGAGTAGGAATTATTTAGTGAAGTGTTGGTTAATTAGAATGTTGGTAGGAATTTAATCGCTTTGGTTTATGGTGAGAAACTCTATTTAATATCTCTATTTACCCATGTACATGTTTGATGTTGTGCTACGATTGATATGGACGCTTATATATGCTTTTCTCACCAAGTATTGATTGTTTGATATGATTGTTAAATTGTTTTTCAAGTCTCATTAATACACGTCAATAAGTACAAAGGAAAGCACTTTCCTTTTGAAAATAAAATGATGTATATTGAATGCTTAAACCTTTTGGAAATAGTTTTAAAATAAGTTATAAATGTTTTATAAACATTTACATATGTTTAAAGAAATAAATAAAGAAAATCAAATTTTCATTTTGTATATTTTAAATATATGCAAAACAATTTTCTAGAAAAATCGCGTTTTTGCGTTAAAGTGATCAAAGTTTAAAATGATATTTTGAATGTTTTAACAATATAAAATAAATCTAAAAAAAAATTAAAATGGTTTAAAAGATATTTAATTTGAAATATGGATTTCTAAATGATATAAAAGTCGTTTTGAAGAATATAGCTTTTAAAACGTTACATGCAACACTTTTCGTAACGCTTTTAGCAGCAGTTTGAAATAACTTTTGAAATGTACTTTTAAAACTTAACAATAAAGAATAATTAAGTAATTTAAATATGATTTGGAAGTTTAAATAAGAGTTTGCATAAATGGTTAAGAGAAATGGTTTATACCACTTAAACAAAAAGTGAGGAATATTGAATGTAATAGAAAACTGAATATGCGGAAACAACTAGTACATTTGTCCTGCATGTGAGATCTGGAAAGATAAAATAAGGATTTTAACGAAGGTTAGGGATGGAGCAACCTGTGCCCTGAACTTACTTGGCCTATGTTTTCTCTTTTTAGGCGAGGGATAGAATAGATCGAAAGGAAAGCCCGGATGCTCTAAAAGATCATATTTAAGTTTTTTCAAGATAAAAGAAAAGAAACAAAATTCTTTGAATGTTAATTAACCACTTAAAATTTTTTATCGATGATAAGTTCGAAGGAACCAGGATCGGATTTGGGTGATTCCTATCTGAAGAATTGGGATCGGATTTGGGTGATTCCTATCCGAAAATCACTTCAAAGTAATTTTCGAATCATGTATGAAAATAACATCTTTTATCGACGATTAGCACAAAGGAACTAGGACCGGATTTTGGTGATTTCGATCCGAAAACCCCTTCAAACTAACTTTTGACATAAAACATATTGAAGACAAAGGTCTTCATGATGTAGGATTACTTGCCATTAGTCCTTGGAGTTGAAATTTACCAAATTTAAAAGGGCAGTAGTGCCCTGTTATGAAAATCTTCGATTTGCAAAAATATGATTGGAAATTAAGAAAGAAATCTTTGATTAAGATTTAATGAACGATTTGGGAATATTTCCCTAAGTTAAAGGTTATAATTTAAATATAAGAAATCATTGATTAAGAGTAAAAGAATGATTTGGAAAGGTTTTCCTAAGTAAAAGAGAAAATGATTTGGAATTATTCCAAGATTTGAGAAAGGTTTAAAATTAAATGATTTGATAAATGAGGCTTAATGATTCCATATACATTTGAAAAGAAAATGGAATAAATTGAAAAGAATATATCTAAGAAAGATATTTGATTTAAATAGAAGATGAAGTAATTGATTGATGATTGATATCCACATATGAGGTTAACATTTTTTTAAATCGATGATTGGCTTCAAAGGAATTGGAGTCGGATTTGCATGATTCCTATCCGAAAACCACTTAGAACCAATGTATGCGTTCGAAAGTGAAGACATGTTGAAGATGATAATCATTGAAGACCGTGGATCTTCATAGCATGAAGAATGCTTGTTGAACATGCTCTAGATAGCTACCAGTTTATAGGAGTGGTCTCCCCATTGTGGAGATTTTTCGTATTACAAGGACTACTCGCTACTAGTGGTAGTAGGAGAATGCCTTCGGTTTCGTTCAGTCGCAGATCGAACTTGTATGGACGAATGTTTGACATTGCATTTCTGAGACACAATGTTTGACTTTTACAAATGTACATCAGTGGTGGCGGAGAAGGCAACTTCTCTTAGCTTAACACCCTCTTTGAGACGTGCGAACTCAAGGGTTGTATTTTTGTGGAAGGCAAATAGTGATCAAAGGAATGGAGTGTGGCATTCAAAGTGGAATCTGTTGTAATCAAAGCGTGGTTTTGTATGAAAAGCATGGCTTTGAAGAAATTGAGCTTAGCCTCATGAGCCTCACACCCCGGTTATGATGGGATTCTATGTGGTCAGATGTAAGCTCGCATTTCGGATAGTAGTGATTTGGGTTATCAGATAGTCTGATCCCTAGGTACTAGATACGTCTGGGTCTTATGGCGGAGATGCATGAAGTTCGAGTCCTTGGATGTTATTTGCAGAATGTTTCCACTTTTAGCCATTTGTGTTGTTGTATAACGACGTCTGAGTCTTGAATGTAAGCTGTGGATACAGATTGATCTTTCCACTAGTTTACTATCATGCTGGAAATCCAGTCCCATTACGAATTTATTGTTTTGATTGTATTCCCACAATAGCTGTAATGACTTGCAAACATTTCAGCTACCCCTTTTGATATCATATATTCCGTTCGGTATATTCTGTTGACTAGTCCTGGTATATTACCTAGACTTAGTCCAAATATTGATACCTTATTTGAATAAGTTTATTTGCAAAGTATTTTCAAAAGAATGTCATTAAAAATAATAACAAGTGTATTTTGATATAAAAGTTTTTTAGTTACCAAAAGGTAAAAACCCGTCTGTGTTTATGTGTGGTCGTGGTCTTATGACATACTCTTTCTTTTCAAAGGATTTTATTCAAAGGCCGATATATGACACTGTCATTTATATTTGAGTTTCTCGTGCTAGTTTATCAATCCTGATCCAGATATTTTCAATACTCGGGTCAGATCGAGTAGTTTCAGGTTGAGCTGAAGACAATTGGAGTTTCCAAAGGAGAGCTGGAGATGTTCATCATCGTATGGACGTATTCTATTTATCTGCTGCATCTATTTCATTTGTTTTGTTGTTTGTCAGCATTTGTAAGGGCAGGTGTTATGACAGTCCAAGCTGAATCTAGGTTAGACTCTGATATTGTATTTAAAATTTTCTGCTGTAAAGATTATTATTGAAATAATATATGTTATTCCATTCGTGTGAGATTCTATTCTGTCTTAATTTTCTTTCTACCCTTAATGATCTGCTTATTCGTGCAAGTTGAGTTGGACATGTGTGATTTATTTTCGATTCAAAGGGTACGGAAAATCGGGCCATTACATTTGGTATTAGAGCTGAAGGTTAAGCAAGAACCTTGGCTTTGGTTGGGTAAAGACTCATCAGAGATAGGGTAAGTAATACCCTAGGATGAATAACTCATTAGAGATAGGGTTATTAACACCCTAGAATGAGTTTGAGTGTATTATGTATGAGTGCGTATTTGTTAGTGACTAATAAATTGTTTTTTGTTGATTTATCGCTTGAGTGGTTTATAAATTCTGGTCGATATGGGAAGTACAACTGTATCGATAGGTATTTCCAAACCCTTAATGACGCATACCGATACACTGGTTTTTTAAAAAATGGTAAATGGAATAATTTTACCTAGGATTATATTTTGAATATAAAATATATTTTTAAAAAAGTTGTATAGTTAGAAATCAGGATTAGCGAAATTTAAATATGAACATCTTGTGATTAGAATTTCACTGTATGACTATGAGACCATTCATAAAGATAATCGATAATTAAGAAATCTGATATGGTAATTAAGATCTTTAATACTTGTTCCAAAATAATAAATTAAGAGATGATAATGTTAAGTTACTATCACAAATTGGTCAATTGTTTGATTTAAAAGTGTAATTACAAATACCTTATGAATTAAGTTTCACGATTTGACTATCAAGTGTTTGATAATAAGATTTTTTAAGGAATGAACATATAAGATAAAAATGTATTTAAATAATAGAAAATGATTGTGTAAAAAGATTAATATAAAAGGAATGATAATTTAAATTCCTGTAATTTAAAAAATTATGGTAATTTAAACGAAATTAATTAATATAAGATAAAATGAATATATGAGATAGGTTTTATAAAGTAACCTCTAAAGGATTTTGAAAATGGTATTATTTCAAATAAAAAAAGATATTTATGATAACTAATTCGATTGGCTTGAAAATAAACTAAAAATGGGTAAGTGATGTGTTCGGATGGTAAACACTTCTCTTAAGTATTACTCTTCTTGATAAGTGGATATATGGTACTATTGGTAGTACCCAATTCCTTGGCATTATTTTAGAGTTACTCGATTATAAATTTCATAAGTTAAAGAAATAATGTGAACCATTGATTAATAATCTTTATAAAAGTGTTTAAAGTAAAGATAAATTTGGAATTGCTAATCGCTAAAATAAAGCGGAATTTCCAGTGATTTTGGACAAGCGAAAACTTCTGAATCACACCAAACTCAAAGCTATGGAATTTATGCAATATTCTGGTAAAAGATAAACCATTGTGAAATACTTTGAGTAAATGAAATAAGACAAGGATAATTTATAAATCTGATTTATAAAAAAAGATTTAAGAGTTAAGAGTATAAGGATTTAAATACGGGTGGTTTTAAATTTTTTTTTTCAAAGCTAGAAAATTAACAATAGTACTAAATAAGAAATAAGTTTTATAACTTATGAATTTGAGATAATGTTAAATTACAACAAAGTCTAAATCTGTTAGACAGGCGGATTTAAGTAAAATCAATTTGAAATTTGGGATTTGTATATACTCTTAGGATGGAAAGGTATATCATACAAATATAGATTTAAGCCATGAACTAACTATACATTTAAGTAAAATAGTGACTCCTCAAAAAGGTAATTATAACTGAGAAAATATGTTATTAATGAATTCCAGCGTAAATTGAGGATTTGGATTTAAGTCTTTAGAATGTGATTGAGTTACATAAGTTAAGATGTAATAAACTTAAGTAATAGTTTTACGAAATGATTCATAAATAATATTAGTGTTAAAGAAATATACTAAGTTAAAGGATTGTGGGAATCATAATAAAGATAAATTATCTTTCGAGTGAAAAATGGTTTCTTTAGAATATTCCTTTAATAAAAATGTTTGAAAATAAATAATTAAATGGATTATATAAAGAAGCACCTTTATAAAGTGTTTGATCTTAAGATAAAAAGTTTGTGAAAGTTTTTACGGGTTAATAAATACATATGTTATATGTAGATCATCTCATCACACAATTTTGATCTAAGATTCGAGTTTGGAACTTTCATGCGTTTACAGTGGTCTGAAAAAGGATTTATCTGTGACGCCCCACCTTTATACCCACGCTAGCCAAGGACACTACAAGGTAATGCCGTCAACTAACACGGAGAATAAGGCTGGTTGGGAGCGACCATCTATAGCCTTGCTCTATCAAGCAGGTCGACATACCCAATGAATACTTAAAACAAAACCATAGGTGGTTGGATCTATCAGAACAGAATATAACAACTCAAATGTAATATACATCACAGAACAGTAAATCATCATATACACATATACTGAATACATAACAGAGTATACAAAATAATACAAGTCAAGTGGTAAAGCAGACCACAATATACAGACGAGTCAATAGAATACATATCAGAGTTACAAATAAAAGGGACTACACAAAAAGCAATGACAAAAAGGAACAAGCTGAATAGTCCATGCGGAAGCAAAATAGGCTAAGTCCAAAAGCACCTAACCTGAAACATCTCGGTCTGACCCGAGTATAAAATACACGGGTCAGTCTAGCTAAACAAATCAGTTAGATAAACTGAATAACAATAAACCTGCAAGGTTACAAAGTATAACAAATATCTCTAAAGCAGATAACACAATCATCTAGCGAAAGATGATTCATATGATAACAAGCCTCATATCATCGGCAACATATAGAAACAAAGGATACGAATATCCCAAATCAAGCCAAAAAGGCAATAACAAATACCAATAAGGTATACAAGTTCCGCAAGGTAAACGCTACTCATCATGCGGCTCATAATGACCAACATCGAAGGGCGATACCTAGGGAATATACATATGAATGAAACATCAGAAAAATTGCTCGAGCTCAGTACTGTACAAACAAGGATCCATGAGCCCGAAGACTCCAAACCCAATATCACCCATGCGGCTCATAACGACCAACATCGGAAGCGATACTAAAGGGAAACCCAATATCACCCATGCGGCTCATAACGACCAACATCGGAAGCGATACTAAAGGGCAACAAACCCGAAGGCACAAACCCGAAGGCAACAAACCGTAGTGGTGAAGGTCAGAGACCCAGTACTGGACACCACTAACTGGCGAAATGTGTCACAACTCTCGAAAAGGAATCCGAAAAGTGTTAATGTATGTCCCATAACCACTCGTTCGCACTAAACGGTTTACTATCCCTCAGCCACTTTCACACTCAAAGCAGTACAAAGTTTACCTCATGTCATCGATAAACCAAACCCGAAGGTTAAAACGATCAATCGAATAGGTCGGGGACTAATCGGAAGGATAAACGCACAGATTCATGGTCCGTGTTTTACCTAACCATTTAATCTTCCTTCCACTTCGCTCGAAGTGCGAAATTGTGTGGGTGCATTATAAATAGAATTTATAATTTGGAGAAACGAGCTTTTAAATGGGATTCGAGAGATTATTTTATAAAAACCCGTGAATGAAGTCAAGAATAAGTTATCAAAGTCAAAGATGCAATAACAACTACTAAAAAGCAACTTGAATCGATAAAATTAGGAAAACAAATCAAAATGTGCAAATATAGGCAAAACAGCAAAATAGGAACAGGTCGGTCGACCGGTTGCAGGGCTCGGTCGGCTGGCCAGATGCAGAAAATAAGACATGGCTCGGGGTAGTAGGTCGGTCGACCGGCTACAGGGCTCGGTCGGCCGAACTGCATATTTCTGCAGTTTCTGCCCTTTTTTCAATGAATTGCAATTTCTTCCAAAACGCAATCGTTCGAGCAATGGACCTAAGGAGCCTTAGCCAATAGATACCCCAGCTCCATTAGCTCTCCGATTCGCAACCAAAAACATGTTCCAATATCAAAGTTGGAATCTTTAAAGAATTGAACCCAAACACTAAAAATATGGATATTCACATATTCAATCCAAACCAAAAGCAAGTGCATATAAACAAGGTGTTAGGAATTCATACCCAACATCAATGAAATCAAGAGAAGTAGATGTGAGTTCAAAACTCACCTTTTACTCAAAAACAAAGAAGATGGAGCTTAATAACAAGGAGAAGACCAACCAAACTCTACTTCAACTCAACAAGCTTCAATCTAAGAAGAAAACACATATTTCCCAATTTAGGTTTTAGGAAATTTTCTGAAATTGAAGAGGAAAAGAGTTGGAGAAGATGAAGAGGAACTTACCAATGGATTCTCTTTGATTTTGGAGCAAGAAATCAAGTTGGAAGTTGAAACTAGGGCTTGCAAATTTCTATTTCTCTTTCCCTTCCACCATTTTAGTTTTAGCTTGAGAGATGAAAATGAAAAGGAGATGAATGAAGAGAAGGGGCTGAGCTAGAGTATTTAGTTAAGCTAGTGGGCTGAACCCAACCCAAAACCCAATAAAAAAAAGTAGCCAAAATTTCACAAACTCCAAACATATCAAAGATTATACTCAAAAAGATCGCAAACGCCATTTGGGAACCAATGGAGGTAGTTTCGAGTTCCAATTCGGCCATTTGCAGAAAGTAACATTTCGGACCCAAAAATCTGACTAACGACGTTGTATTTAAATAAAACATTTAAATATAAAATCGTTAAATATGCGGGTTGTTACAGATCTCCCCTCCTTACAAAATTGCATCCCCGCAATTCCTAGAGACGATATTTGTAACAACTACATACATACAATCAATCAAAAGAAAAGGAAGTAAGCTTGAGATGAAAAGACATACTCACCGTTCACAAGCTAAGAAAGAAAACCCGGATAAGATCGCTCAATAAACTCTCTGGTTTCCCAAGTACAGTCATTGGGATTAGCGGACCATTGAACTTTAACGAGCGGCACGTCCTTGTTCCGAAGGTGTCACACCTCCGTGTCAAGCACGCGACTAGGTTGCTGTACAATAGATAAGTCCGGTGAGACCTCAAGCTCTAACAAATCAGGAGAAGTAATAACAGAATCCGACTTCCGAAGACACTTCCGATGTTGAGAGACATGAAACACGTCATGAATACCAGATAAATGAGTTGGAAGTGAAACTCTATAAGCCACAGGGCCAATACGTTCAGTAATAGAAAATGGTCCTATAAAGCGAGGAGCCAATTTCCCAGTCATACTGAAACGCATAACCCCCTTCAAAGGAGAAACACGAATAAAAATAAGATCACCAATCGAGAACTCGAGAGGCTTCCTACAGTTGTCCGCGTAGGATTTCTGACGACTTTGTGCCTCTTTCATTCTCAACCGGATAAGATCAATCTTCTCAGAAGAATCATGAACAAAATCTGGACCAAGAATAAGCTTCTCTCCAAATTCCAACCAACAAGAAGGTGATCGACATGGCCTTCCGTATAAGGCTTCGAAAGGAGCCATACCGATACTAGATTGAAAGCTATTGTTGTAGGAGAATTCTACAAGAGGTAGGTGATCCTCCCAACTACCACCAAAATCAAAAATACAAATACGGAGAAGATCTTCCAAGATACGATTCACCGGTTCAGTCTGTCCATCAGACTGCGGATGATAAGCTGTAGAAAAATTAAGCTTTGTTCCCAAAGCTTGCTGAAGACTGTTCCAAAAATGACTCGTGAATAAAGGATCACGATCACTCACAATAGAACTAGGAACACCGTGAAGTCTCACAATTTCCTTGACATATAACTTAGCCAAATGCGAAGCAGTTCTATTAGACTTAATAGGGACAAAATGAGCAGACTTGGTGAGGCGATCAACAATAACCCAAATACTAGAATGGCCTGATCTCGAACG
This sequence comes from Allium cepa, assembly GCA_030765085.1. Taxonomy (NCBI): domain Eukaryota; kingdom Viridiplantae; phylum Streptophyta; class Magnoliopsida; order Asparagales; family Amaryllidaceae; genus Allium; species Allium cepa. The sequence goes on along the minus strand of CM060934.1, from coordinate 862,435,303 downwards.
AGGTAGGCCGTCAATGAAATCCATAGAAATCTGATCCCATTTCCACAATGGAATCTCAAGAGTTTGAAGAAGACCCGAATGACGTTGATGTTCGGCCTTAATACGCTGAAATGTTATGCAATTACTCACATAACTCGCTACATCGCGCTTCATGCCTTCCCAATAATAAAGACGACGCATATCGGCATACATCTTGCTACTACCAGGATGAATAGTATACTTAGAACAGTGACAATCATCAAGAATTTCATGCCTAAGTGCAAGATCAGAAGGCACAAAAAGACGGTTCTTCTTACGAAGACACCCATGAGAATCAATGCTAAAATCCCGCAACGCCTCATCACAGGATCCAGACTCACAAAGCTGAATAAGATGCAACAAATCAAGATCACGCCGTTGGGCATTGGCAATACGATCCAATAAAATAGGTCGAGCTTCCAAACTAAATAATAGAATAGGAGAATCAGAAGATGAATCTCGATCCCGAATTTCACAAAAAGATAGTGTCTCAAGAATATTCCATTCGACAAGCATCATAGAAACAGCAGCCGAATGTTTGCGACTAAGCGCATCCACAACACAATTACCCTTACCAGCGGTATACTGGATATCAAAGTCATAAGAAGCAAGAAACTCGAGCCAACGTTGTTGTCTCATATTGAGTTCCTTCTGAGTGAATAAATACTTCAAAGATTTATGATCGGTATAGAGAATGAAGCGCTCGCCCAATAAATAGTGTCGTCAAATCTTCAAGGCGAAGATAATGGCGGCAAGCTCAAGATCATGAGTGGCATAGCGAACTTCATTCGGACGCAGTTGCCTAGAAGCATAAGCAACTACCCGATCCTTCTGCATAAGAACAGCACCGAGACCACTACCACAAGCATCGGTGTAGACAACAAGATCATGATTCCCCTCGGGAACCACAAGGATAGGTGCATTAGTGAGAAGTTCCTTCAATGACTGAAAGGAAGCTTCACACTTGTCGGACCAAATAAAACGAATGCCTTTCCGAGTAAGGCTGGTGAAAGGAAGCACAACACGGGAAAAGTCCTTAATGAACCGACGGTAATAACCCGCCAATCCAAGGAAACTACGAATCTCATGCACATTCTCAGGCCTCTTCCAATTCTGGATGGCTTCGATCTTTGAGGGATCGACAGAAATGCCATCGGAAGATACAACATGGCCTAAGAACTTAACCTTATTCTCCCAAAAGTGGCACTTGGAGAATTTGGCTCTAAGCTGATGATGACGGAGGGTACTCAAGACAATTCTCAAGTGATTAGCATGCTCGGCTTCAGACTTAGAATAAATAAGGATATCATCAATGAACACAAGGACGAACTTATCGAGATATTCCCGAAATACCCGATTCATGAGATCAACAAAGAAAGCAGGAGCGTTCGTCAAACCGAAAGGCATAACGAGCCACTCAAAAGAACCATATCGAGTGCGGAAAGCTGTAAGAGGAATGCTATCCTCCGCGACTCGTAATTGATGAAAACCTGTGGCAAGGTCAAGCTGAGAAAAGACCTTATCACCACTCAATAGATCGAACATATCATCGATCCTAGGCAATGGATACCTATTCCCGATGGTTAACTCGTTAAGTTTGCGATAGTAAATGCAAAGCCTAAGAGTTCCATCGGACTTCCTCACAAAGACGACCGCGGATCCCCACGGAGAAAAACTGGACTGAATCAACTGCTTGGACTCAAGCTCTAAAAGCTGCTTCTTGAGTTCCTCATTTTCCTTTGTAGACATCCTCGTGGGAGGACGACTAACTGGCTGCGCGCCTGGAATGAGATCAATGCGGAACTCAATTGCCCGCTTGGGTGGCAAACCCGATACAGGCTCAAAAACATCAGAAAAGTCACAAGCAATAGGAATACGAGATATATCATCACCATCTCGCGAATCAAGAGAATATAAAGCCATTTTGGAATTATCCACATCTCGAAGAACAAGAGATAACTGGGCAGGCGAATCCGGATGTCGAAGATACAAAATTCTCTTCGAACAAATAATCCTGGCATCATATCTCACTAGCCAGTCCATACCCAAAATCATATCAAATCCCAGACAAGAAATAACGTGCAGATTCGCACGAAAAGAAAAGCCACATAAAACAATCTCAACATCATCACAAAGCAAACTAACGGTCGCGGATCCCCCAATAGGATTCGCAATCCTTAAAGAAGTAACCAAACAAGAAACATCCAAAGATAAATCATCTACAAGCTTCTTCGATACGAAAGAATGTGAAGCACCCGTATCGAAAAGAACTCGAATACTAAGATCGCGAAATAAAATAGAACATTCCAAAATAGATGGAGATATACCTTTAGGTTGAGAAGGACCTTTAGAAGCCTTGGTAGCATAAAGATTGCTAGACTTGGCACCAGCCGGAACAGTAGGGCAAGCTGAAACATGATGACCTTCCTTCTTGCAATAACGGCAGAAGAGAGGTTTAGGACAAGATCGAATAATATGATCCGGAGAACCACAATTGAAACACTTTCGAACGAAAGGTGTTCCGGAAGACTGAGGCTGAGAGCTAGGACCACCAGTCTTCTTCTTCTTAGAAGGAAAAGGCTTCTTCTGAATTGGAAACGGCCTCTTGTTGGGGTTCTTGGAAACCTCAACATCACTATCACACTCCTTCTCGACGGTCTCGAGGTGAAGTGCCGAATCAACCAACTCCTCAAAAGAAAGTTTAAGCTGGAGCAACAAAGATTTCTTAAGATATTTCTTAAGGACGGAGACAAACTTCAAATTCTTTTTATAAGAAGTGCTGATGAATTCAAGACCATAATTAGATAAAGCCTCGAATGATGCAACATACTCAGAAACAGAAGATTTCCCTTGCTTCAACTCAAGGAAGCGACGGGTCGATAAAACTTTTTCAGATTCAGGAACGAACTTGAGTTCAAATCGCTCCCGAAACTGAGTCCAAGAAAGAGTAGACTCATCAATCTCGGCTATAAGAAGCTCATACCAATCAAGGGCATGCTCTTGTAATAAGCTAGAAGTTACAAGAACTCTATCATGGTCAGAAAGATCCATACGAGAGAAGATACGCTCGCATGTGCGAAACCAAGCTTGGACTTCAAGAACGGATTCAGAGCCTTTAAACGGCTTTCCTCCAAGATGTGCAAAATCACCACACTGACGTGCAAAGGCAGACTTGCGAGGTGGAGACACTCGAGGAGGAACTGGAGGCTGAGTGCTTCTAAACAATTCCAAAAACTGATCAGCAGACATATAAACGCCATCCGGATGTGTGCCACTGGATTGCCCAGCATCCGAACGCCGTCCCCTGCCTCTTCCAGCCATACGCTGAAAGTAAGATAAGAACAAGATTATTCACAAGGTAGATACTTCATTACGGAATACTACGGAATAAAATGCATTCCTAGACGTATTCCCAAATTCTATCTAACCTTGATGGAATAAAGAGACACGATGATTCAAAGATTTGTATCACTTGTACACTTTGATGTATCGTAATATGTGCTCTATTCTGTGTTTATCATACTTTGTTCTGAACCTCGCTCCGATACCACGCTGTGACGCCCCACCTCTATACCCACGCTAGCCAAGGACACTACAAGGTAATGCCATCAACTAACACGGAGAATAAGGCTGGTTGGGAGCGACCATCTATAGCCTTGCTCTAATTATCTATTGAATACATCGACATTAGACATATCAAGCAGGTCGACATACCCAATGAATACTTAAAACAAAACCATAGGTGGTTGGATCTATCAGAACAGAATATAACAACTCAAATGTAATATACATCACAGAACAGTAAATCATCATATACACATATACTGAATACATAACAGAGTATACAAAATAATACAAGTCAAGTGGTAAAGCATACCACAATATACAGACGAGTCAATAGAATACATATCAGAGTTACAAATAAAAGGGACTACACAAAAAGCTATGACAAAAAGGAACAGGCTGAATAGTCCATGCGGAAGCAAAATAGGCTAAGTCCAAAAGCACCTAACCTGAAACATCTCGGTCTGACCCGAGTATAAAATACACGGGTCAGTCTAGCTAAACAAATCAGTTAGATAAACTGAATAACAATAAACCTGCAAGGTTACAAAGTATAACAAATATCTCTAAAGGAGATAACACAATCATCTAGCAAAAGATGAATAATATGATAACAAGCCTCATATCATTGGCAACATATAGAAACAAAGGATACGAATATCCCAAATCAAGCCAAAAAGGCAATAACAAATACCAATAAGGTATACAAGTTCCGCAAGGTAAACGCTACTCATCATGCGGCTCATAATGACCAACATCGAAGGGCGATACCTAGAGAATATACATATGAATGAAACATCAGAAAAATTGCTCAAGCTCAGTACTGTACAAACAAGGATCCATGAGCCCGAAGACTCCAAACCCAATATCACCCATGCGGCTCATAACGACCAACATCGGAAGCGATACTAAAGGGCAACCCAATATCACCCATGCGGCTCATAACGACCAACATCGGAAGCGATACTAAAGGGCAACAAACCCGAAGGCACAAACCCGAAGGCACATACCCGAAGGCAACAAACCGTAGTGGTAAAGGTCAGAGACCCAGTACTGGACACCACTATCTGGCGGAATGTGTCACAATTCTCGAAAAGGAATCCGAAAAGTGTTAACGTATGTCTCATAACCACTCGTTCGCACTAAACGGTTTACCATCCGTCAGCCACTTTCACACTCAAAGCAGTACAAAGTTTACCTCATGTCATCGATAAACCAAACCCGAAGGTTTAAACGATCAATCGAATGGGTCGGGGACTAATCGGAAGGATAAACGCACAGATTCATGGTCCGTGTTTTACCTAACCATTTAATCTTCCTTCCACTTCGCTCGAAGTGCGAAATTGTGTGGGTGCATTATAAATAGAATTTATAATTTGGAGAAACGAGCTTTTAAATGGGATTCGAGAGATCATTTTATAAAAACCCGTGAATGAAGTCAAGAATAAGTTATCAAAGTCAAAGATGCAATAACAACTACTAAAAATCAACTTGAATCGATAAAATTAGGAAAACAGATCAAAATGTGCAAAAATAGGCAAAACAACAAAATAGGAGCAGGTCGGTCGACCGGTTGCAGGGCTCGGTCGGCTGGCCAGATGCAGAAAATAAGACATGGCTCGGGGTAGCAGGTCGATCGACCGGCTACAGGGCTCGGTCGGCCGAACCTCATATTTCTGCAGTTTCTGCCCGTTTTTCAATGAATTGCAATTTCTTCCAAAACGCAATCGTTCGAGCAATGGACCTAAGGAGCCTTAGCCAATAGATACCCCAGCTCCATTAGCTCTCCGATTCGCAACCAAAAACATGTTCCAATATCAAAGTTGGAATCTTTAAAGAATTGAACCCAAACACTAAAAATTTGGATATTCACCTATTCAATCCAAACCAAAAGCAAGTGCATATAAACAAGGTGTTAGGAATTCATACCCAACATCAATGAAATCAAGAGAAGTAGATGTGAGTTCAAAACTCACCTTTTACTCAAAAACAAAGAAGATGGAGCTCAATAACAAGGAGAAGACCAACCAAACTCTACTTCAACTCAACAAGCTTCAATTTAAGAAGAAAACACATATTTCCCAATTTAGGTTTTAGGAAATTTTCTGAAATTGAAGAGGAGAAGAGTTGGAGAAGATGAAGAGGAACTTACCAATGGATTCTCTTTGATTTTGGAGCAAGAAATCAAGTTGGAAGTTGAAACTAGGGCTTGCAAATTTCTGTTTCTCTTTCCCTTCCACCATTTCAGTTTTAGCTTGAGAGATGAAAATGAAAAGGAGATGAATGAAGAGAAGGGGCTGAGCTAGAGTATTTAGTTAAGCTAGTGGGCTGAACCCAACCCAAAACCCAATAAAAAAAGTAGCCAAAATTTCACAAACTCCAAACATATCAAAGATTATACTCAAAAAGATCGCAAACGCCATTTGGGAACCAATGGAGGTAGTTTCGAGTTCCAATTCGGCCATTTGCAGAAAGTAACATTTCGGACCCAAAAATCCGACTAACGACGTTATATTTAAATAAAACATTTAATATATAAAATCGTTAAATATGCGGGTTGTTAAATTATCACTCGATTCTCGACGATGAACATTGATAAGGATGTTTGGTTAGGTACTTTAGTTTTCTATCATAGTTGATCACTACGCAAGGAAATAAAAGGTTTCTGAGAAATTGCCTGATTAAAGCCCGTACTAGAGGATCGGGGGATAGATACTAGTTAAGAAATGAAGTTGTGTATTCAAATAGAAGATCGAATAAGATCTATCATATCTGTGTATATTATATGGAACTAAGTTTAAAGATAAATGTTTTAGGTAAACTTTTGTTGGGTAATTTCGAGGACGAAATTTTTTAAGTAAGGAAGAATGCAACAACCCAGAATTTGTCCATATTAAAATATACTATTTAAAGTGATTTAAATATAAAATATGTAAGGTAATATGATTCAAACAATATCAGATAGGATTTGGAAAGGGAAGTATACAAAAAAATAGTGACATTTACCTATATCGACGAAAGTGACAAAATAATGCTGATTTTAGAAAAGTAAGTTTCAATGGTTAAATAAATTATTTTAATTCATTTACGAGTGTTTATATTTTTAAATAGCATTATAAAAATTTATTTTAAATTTGGTTTATATAAATAAATAGTTTAACTAAAACCTTAAAATGTGACCGTAAAACATTTTGTCGAAAATAAACGTTTTGTCGACTAAAAGTTGTCGTAACGTTGTCGCACCTATATTTTTTATATAGGAACATATATTCAGATATTGTAAACATTAGTTAATTCGCTAAAAATGTTTACATTTACTGAATAAGATTAGAAAACTTCTAGAAGTCCTTAGTAAAAGTAAGTAAGAATTAAACAAAGTAAGAAAAAGGAAACATCAAATCACATTCAAAGCCAACATAATTATGATATTCTTTACTTAATCTTTAAGTGACTAGGACATAAAGTAAGGATGTGAAAGATGATGTCAATTATTGAAAAAGTGGAGATTGCTTTAGCTTGAATTAAGATTGGTTTGGTAATTTGGTAAGAGGTTATTTGGGTAAATTTACCACTTCTTTCTCTTTCTATAAATACCCACCTCCTTCTTCACTTTCATTCACATTTTCTTCTTCTTTTCTCTAGCTTCTTCATATTCTTCTTCTTCTATTTAATGGCTTCCATTCCATATAAAAAAATTATGAAGAAATAATGTCAAATATTAACTAAATATTCAAAACAAATCATTGTCTATTCCCTTCAAATCAAACTCCTCTTTTCTCCGTGTTTTACCTCTTCTTCTCTTCGCCGTAACTTCTTCAAAAAGGAATCAAAATACAAAATTATTTTTTTCAAATCATGTATTTTTCCAGTGGCTACAACTTTTATGTAGACCAATTAATCTCCTTCTAGAGTTAATCATGTTAAAAATCCACTTCTTTCAAGTGTATTTTCTAGCCCGGTTTTTAAGTCAGAGAAATGCCATTTTGTTTTGATCATAACATGATCATAAAAGATCCAAATTAAGAAATTATCTTTATTAAACCATATGAAATTCCAATGACTACAATTTTATGTTGATCTTCGCATTTTTGAGGTTTGCTATATCTGAAACTCAATTTTTGAAGTGCGTTTTCTGGCTTCATTTTTGTCAATTCGACAATATCTCTTTTTCATTCTACCATACCTTCCTAAGTAAAAGAGAAAATGATTTAGAATTATTCTAGGATTTGAGAAAGGTTTTAAATAAATCAAGCTCTAGTACCAAATGTGACGACCCGTCTTTCTCTCCACAGAAAGACGCGTCATCATTAAGAAAGAAAGGGATAGAAAAGAGAAAAGATAGAGAAGAAAGAAAGAAACAATATCAGAATCTCAACAGCGGAACGAATAAATTATATTAATCGCATAAAATAGTACATAGTTAACAAAATCTATTAGAGTTACACAGATTATACATCACATACTAGACAGTTATAAACACATGTCTAGTTATTACAACTCAAAATACAACTCAAACAAACGACTCAGAGAGCACATATCGGAACCACTTATACATCTACAAACGCTGAAGCCTCCTGCTCCATTGCTCCTCCAGAATTTGTCAAAGCTAACCTGAATCCCTTAGCTACTCGTAAAAATTTGAGTACCCAAGAGTTTAAGAAAACATAAGATAAACTCCGGGTCAGACATGGGTCTGGTGTGAGTAACAGGCTAAAGTTGCTTAACTTTGAAAAATCTTTGAAAGAAAAAAGTATCATGTAAGACTCCCCACACATAAACATTCGGTAAGTTTTTAGCTTACGCTAACCAAAACATTTGATAGGAAATCCAGTGATATTATAATAGCGTCTAGGGTTTTCAAATAAAATACAGAAATAGCTGGAATGCTTACATCTCACGTTCCAACAAAGTTGGGCACAACTAAAACGTACGGCACTTATTGTAGATTGGTTTCCATACAATGGCAGGGCTACTGGGGTACCGTCCGTCACAGTACGTGGCCTAGATCACCGCACCAAGGATTACTTCCAATCTCCTGCAACACAAGGCCGGAACCATCCCTTACTGGACAGATACGAACAAGACAACCCTGGCAGTTGTTGTAATCAACTGCCCCACACAGCTGAATATAAAGGGACTTCTAGATAGCGGAAGATCTTGTCCTACTTGGGTGCTACCCACTTAGCCTTACTGCACCTCCCTTGTTTTAGCCATTCCTAGTTGATGAGGCTTGAGGCTACGATTACCTTTATAGAACACATCTATCTTAGATTGCTCATCATCCACCTGACGATGTTCTGAAAGCATTCAATCCATACAAGTTCGTTCCGGGTTCGAACGAAACTGAAGGCATTATCTCGTTACACTCATTTTCGAATCACCCTCGGAGTTAACGACAATAACCCTTGCACTCTGAATCTTCATTTTCACTTGAGATTCACGACCTATCGTTAATTTTGATCGATGTGGTTTTCGGATATCCAAATTTGGAAACTCGATCCCGGTCTCATCAAAATCCAAAACGCCATCTTTTAGGTCCAAGTTGTTTTAAAGTTAAAACAATTTGATTTAATTCATTATCTATATTCACACAGATAGATAATTCACAATATCAGAGATAGATACGTCATATCATCACCATTCAACCAAGGCATCCATATCACAGATAAGCATATATCCCATATCAGAGATATCAAATCATTCAAAGCAATCAATATCATCCAACCAACCATAAGCAGATATCTATTAATCACGCCATCTATAATTAATTTAAAATGAATGAAATTAATTACTTCATCTCTAATTAATTTAAAATAAATTAAATTAATAACTTTTCATCACATAAATCTTGCTTACTTAACTATTAATTAGTTTCAAACCAATTAATCATTCTATAAATATCCATCTTTAGTTAATCACCCTTGATTAACTATTCTCTAATTACTTTAAGTAATTATCCTTAATTAATTACAAAAATTAATTATCCTTAAACAATTCCAGTAATTAACCTTTAGATACTTCATTAATTAATTAACTACAATTAATTACATTTGATATATGAGGCTTAATGACTCCATATAAAAGAAAATGGAATAAATTGAAAATAATATATCTAAGAAAGATATTTGATTTAAATAGAAGATGAAGTAATTGATTGATGATTGATATCCACACTGAACTTAACATCTTTTTAAATTGATGATTGGCTTCGAAGGAAAAAGAGTCGGATTTAGGTGATTCCTATTTGAAAACCACTTCGAACCAATGTAGTTCGAAAGCCAAGACATGCTGAAGATGATGATTACTGAAGACCGTGGATTTTCATAGTGTGAAGACTACTTGTTGAAAATTCTCTAGGTAGCTCCCATTAGAGAGTTATTTATAGCAGTGGTCTTCCCGTTGTGGAGATTTTTCGGATTGCAAAGACAACTTGCTACCAATGGTAGTAGGAGAATGCCTTCGGTTTCATTTTATCGCAGAATGAACTTATATGCACGAATGTTGACATTGCATTTCTTAACCACAACGTTTGACTTTTACAAATGTACATTAGTGGTGGCGGAGAAAGCAACTTTTCTTAGCTTAATACCCTTCTTGAGACGTATGAGCTCAAGGGTTGTATTTTTATGGATGGCAAATAGTGATCGAAGGAATGATAGTGTGGCATTCAAAGGAGAACCTGTTATGATCAAAGCGTGGTTTTGTATGAAAAGCGTGGCTTTGAAGAAATTGAGCGTAGCCTCGCGAGCCTCACACCCCGGTTATGATGAGATTCTATATGGTCGATGTATTCTCGCATTTCGGATAGTAGTGATTAGGGTTATCAGATTGCAAATTTAAATAAAACTAAATCACCCATTTCAATTTATTTAAATTTGAAAATATTCATTTAGTCACCTTAATTCAAAAATCAAGTTAGAAAATCATATCTATAAAATCTCAAATTCAATAAGTCTCAAGTAAATTTTTATTTAAGTATAATTCTTAAACAAATAAAATTTCAAATCAACTTCAATTTTTCTTCCTAACCTAAATTTATTAATGTTATTGCAAAATAAAATTTTAAAAATAAAATTTTAAATAAATACTTAAACATATTATATACTAATTAAATTAAAATTTAAATTAAATCTTATTATTAAATTTATTTTATATTAAATCTATTTTTATATATTTTTAAAATAGTAAAATTATAAGTAAAATCTCAAAAAAATTATTTTCAAAACTAACTTATAAAATTAAAATTTCCAAAACATAAAATTTTAAAAATCTAAAATTTAGGCATATATAAAAATAACATTTATATATATATATATATATATATATATATAATATTTAAAATCAATATATATTAAATCCCTTCAAAACTTTGGAAATCATTTTCCAAAATATAGACCAACGGTGTCCTTATATAATTTTCAATCCCATGGTCAAGTGATACAGATATTTATCATTTCAATTCGCAATTTGAATATCTAAGGGTATATATCATTTCAACCCACAATCTCAAAATTTTAAAATCAACGAAAATCGCTTGGGTTTATCATTTCAAGCCACAACGATTTTTCCTATTCTACAAAATTATTCGGGTATGTATCATTTCAGCCCATAGGGAATTCTAAATTAACAAGAAACTTTCAGAGTGAGAATAAATATGATAAAATATAATATATCAACAAGAGGCATATATTATCAGTAACAAATTAAACAAAATATACCCAACAGGATATGGTGTCATATATCACAAGTGCACAATTGTCTAACGACTCGTAAATTTTAGTCGTTTTATTTATTTAATTAATTAAATTTTGTGAAACTTTAAATAATAAAATTTTGAAATAAAAATTTAATATGTGGAATACGTCCAATTAAACATAGCAAACTGTAAATTTTCATTTGAAAATATGGAAGTTTATTTTATTGTGTAATTTTATTTCAAATTTATATCAGTTAGTATTTGATGATAATAAAATCTTTTCCAAACCTAAATATTTTTACATAGAAAAATTCTAAATCATCTTCTGACTAAGACGTCATTTTTCGTTTTTCCAAATTCGAACTTTTTTAGATCCGTCGACCTTATTTTTCTGCATTTTTGCTGCATTTTCCGCTAGTAAAAAATTCAAATTTTTATAATTCAATCGTACCACTGATATCTATATACCATTTTGATAGTCTCGCCGTGCTGATCTCTGCGGTATTTATTTCTGTATTTTGAGGCCCGGTACGCGATGGAAACAATATAACTGTGCTCGTACCATTCCGAGATTTGTGACCGTTAGCTTTTCTTGATTTCCAAACTTTGAACCGTGTAGCCCAAGCAATCAAATAAATTGCCTTAATGATTTTTGGATTCTCGGCTGTGACTTTTGCCCTTCTTTCTGTTATAAAATAAATGATGATTCTTTTCCAATACTTGCTGAAACGTCTGGAGAAATTTTATATATAATATACTGTTCTTTTCAATTTCAAACTTTCTTCATTCCAAATAGATCTGATCTTCATCCTCTTACTGCCGCATCCCCTTCTTTTATTTTCTTTCCCTTCCTCCTTATTACCACATACAGGAAGACATCACTGCCTCCTCTAAGCACCGACCCCACTCTCATGCGACCTCCTCGACCTTGCTTCACCCAGAACATAGCGAACTCGTTCATTCCTCTCCTTCCCCCTCTCCTTCATTTTCCTCCAACCTTCCCACTCATCTTCCACTCGCGATCCACCCTCCTCCATGCTTCGACCAGATCCCACGGCCATGCAAGAACCGTTGCTCCAGCCTTCTCCGCGCGTGACCTTCTCCACTTCGCCCCTCTTTCCTGCCCTGGCTAAACAACCACGAAATCTAACCAAGGCCTCTTCACCCATCAGCAACATAGGCACCACCGCCTACCATTCTCCTCCTCCGACCACTCCACCCGTGCATCCACTGGCACCTCTCGTGCTCGCCCGTAGAAAGCCTTGCCCGGTCTGACATCGGCCAGTAGCCACCCATTTGCAGCTCATGACTTTTTGTGTTCAGTATGTATATATATTGTATTTATTATATTATTATGGTGCATATATATAAAAGTTATATGAGCTATTTAAAGTTGAAACTAATGTTTACAGTATGAGTTGCATAGATATATATAAGTATATATTAGTAGAGCTGAAACATATTATGAATTTTGTACAGTATATATTATAATAATAAGAAGTCATATATATATATGAGTGCTTAGTTTATAACTGCTGTGTTCGAGCGTATGTTAATGCATAAACATACTGTTTATATATTGTGTGAGTACGGTTTTGTATACGGGCAGTATATTGTTTGTTTTAAATATAAACTATATATATTTTTGAATATATGTACCAACTTTTTTTTATTTTACGTGTGAGTCATATCTGTTATATATATATAAAGGGAGTATATATTCTATTTTCGTTTATATGAATACTTTGCTTCCCGATATATATACATATACACGTTTTAATATAATATATATATGCTGGTATAGATTTTAAATACGTCTGTTATTCATATTTTACCAATCAAGCACATATAAATTTTGTTATATTATAATTGGTTACATTTTTATATTAGTAATGTGTTAACAGTTTTTATCTTTTTATACGTTAATGTTTTGATTCTTTAAGAAATATATGTATATATTTGGGAGCAGTAGTCTTTTGTCGTGTAAAGAAATTTGTGCAAATTTTTGCTTTAAAATTTTGTTTAAGTTAAGGAGGGGTAGTACATAATACGTTTAAAAGTATGCATATAGATGCATCACGTGTTTAAGAGTATTGTGATTTTTTATATATACTCATATAGTTACTTTTGTCGTTTGAATTAAGTGGTGTTCTGACCTCTAAATCTATGTGTTCATGTAAGTTGTGGTTTTGTAATTTAAAATAATGATATTAATATGTATTTTAATATTTGTTTTAAAATTAAATATTTATTCCATGGATATGTATAATATATATACACACACACCATTATTTCTTCTATCATGTTGATTCTAATTTGTTCCCATCAATATCTTTATATATCAGCTTTATTCATCGAAATCATGCCATCTTGCTTTGATTCGGAATTCATGCTGCGATTCATAACTCGATTTCATCGTCAAATCCTCTCTAGCCTCGAAAGGTGAGTAATCACTCAGATTAATGTTCTTTTATTTATTAAATTTGATTTCAATTGAAACGACAAATTGAAATATGCTGCTGTTAGTTATTTACACTATTATATATATGTTATTACCTGTATCTATTCACCTGTGACATCTGACACCATTATCTATTATTTATATTGATAATATATGCATGTTATATTATTATCATATCTGTTATCACTCTGCAAGTTCTCTGTTAGTATAGAATTCACTATGGGTTGAAATGATACATACCCGAATGGACTTTAGAATAGGAGAAATCATTGTGGGTTGAAATGATAAACCCAAGCGATTTTCATTGAATTGAATTTGGGATTACGGGTTGAAATGATATATATATATATATATATACCCGTATATATATATTTAAATTGCGGATTGAAATGATAAATATTCGTATCACTTGACCGTAGGATAGAAAAATATATACAGACACAGTTGGTCTATATATAAATAATTTGAAATGATTACTATGGTTTTGAAAGGAAATTTAGGATTTTATATAAACATTGATTTTAGATAGTATATAAATGTTATTTTATATATAGTTCAATTCTTGAATTTAAGCTATGCGTAAATTTGTTTTAGTATAAAATAAACTCAATAATAAAGTTTGATTTTATTAAAATATAATATGGTTAGGTAAGTATTTAAATTATATTTTTAATATAGAGTTTATAATGTTTTAATAAATTAAGGTTGAGAAGATAGATTGAAATTGATTTGAAATTGTATTTAATTAAGAAATATATTTAATTGGAAATCGATTTGAAACTTATGAAATTTGAGATTTGAAAGGATATGATTTTTATAACTTGAGTTTGTTTAAGGTGATTTAACGAATATTTCAAGTTTAAATGAATTAAAGTTTTAGTCATTTGAAATTTGAGGTTTTATTTAAATTATAATGGATTTAGTAAATAAGTATTTCAAAATAAATGAAAGTAAAGTGAATATGATATATATGGAATTATCAAATCTAGTTTTGAAATGTTTGAATATTTAAAGCTTTGAAAATATTGAAATTGAAATGGTTTATTTTGTGGTTAAAAATCAATATTCGAAATCAATATAATTTGAAATGGATTATTGAGAAACTGAAATAAATTAAAATTGATGATTTGAGATTTGATTAAATTTGAATTCTGGAATTTGAGTTGAATTGTATCGATTTACGAAATTTGAGGAAGCTATTTTATTATATAAAGTATTGTATTTAAAAACTATTTATATATGTTACTTTATAAATTCATTTCATATAAACTGTTTTGATATAAATTATTTTTAATATAAACTATTTTTAATGCAAACTATTTTAAGTTGTGACTGTTTTTATATAAACTACTTTAAATTTTAAACTATTTCATTTTATACATACTATTATTCGATTTAGAAAGCGTTATAACTTTGAAGTCAAAAGATTTTTAAAATGGATATATTTGAGATGAATTATTTAAATGGAAATGATAACGTATTGGGTTTTGAAATGGAAGTGATATCGTATTGATATGGTTTTGAAATGGCAATGATATTTTGGATTTTGAAATATAAACTATTTTGAAAGATTATTAAATGACCAATCGGTGTAATAATTATGTAGTTATTGAAGAGTCCGGGATCGGTTAGGGACATACTCTCTGTCTAAACCGAAAACCACTTTAATAACTATTATATGCAGAGTGTGATCCAGAATGAAGTGGTTGGAATGATGACGTTGCTGGATTTGAAGAAAGAGAACGATAATGGATAGCCTTGACACTTGTGTCAAATTTGAAATGACTAAAACAGGAGCCGTGCCGGGCCAATGAGGTTAGCTGCCTCTAGCAGACACACTTCTTCGTAAACTTCTCATTACTTGTTTTTGATTGGTGCGCACCCTTGAATTGGGAGTGTTTTTTCCCGGTGTAGCGATCGTTGCGGCGATAAGTTCTCACCGGTCTGGATCAGGAAAACGGTAGTTTCATGAGAAGACGCACTTTATTACTCCAAAAAAAAAAAAAAATTCCAGTGGTCATCTACTCAAGAGAACATCCTTTCTCTTTTCACTCCTATCCAGGATCTTTCAACCAATATAAAAATATTGTTATAAACAAATCACCATAACTTACTTATATGAAAACACATATAGATGATATTTTGAGTTTTTCTTTTTCTCTTTTTCTTTCAATCAGAGCATAAGAGTTTTGGAAGCAGAAAATTCATTTTGGAATTTACCATAGGATTTCCTCATAGCAAAATAATTTCCATAGTAGCTTTTCTGTCTTATTTAATTTTTGGCAAGTTCTATATGTTATTTTTTTTCTAGTTTTAAAGTTTGTTTGCACTTCTATGACCTCAGACTTACTGAAACTATAATTATCACATGTGCAAGTGTGTGCATGTATTCTGTGTACATGTGTGTATCTGGATGATTTCAGGTAACCATTCTTTTCCAATACAACTAACCTGATTTACTAGTTTTATTTATTTATTATCTTTCCTAACCAAAAAGCTTAGGTCATTTAGACTGGTTGAACCCAGGCTTGGCAAAATTGGTCAAGTTAACCTGAATTCTTTTGCTACTTTACTCAAGAAACATACCAATTAATCTGGGCTTCTTTATGTGTCTCACAGTTCTTACAATAGATATCAGGTTATTCCTTTTTAATTCCAATCTACAAATCATTTCAGATTTTTCTTAGTACTGCACATTTTTGTTAAGCATTCCAGAAGTTTAATAGTAAAAACTGTATTACTTAATGAAACGTTCTCAAAAGCAACTCACAACTTTCAACAGAAATATCATAGTTAGTTCAATACTTGCAAACAGAAAATAGCACTACATCAGTTTCCTCCCAAACAACTTAACCAACATTTCATAACATAAATTCAAATTAACTTCTATCATAATATTAGTGAGTCTGTACTATTATATCCAATTCCTTAGCAGCTAATTTATCCAATTCTTGATCAAGGAAATGCCTAATTACCTGCACAATCACCATGAGCTGCCTCATAAAAATATGAGACACCCAATGGTGTTCAAACACACAAAGGGTCAGACTAAATTGTCTGGTATGAGTAATCTTACTGAAAATCTAAATTTAGATAACTTTTCTTATTTTCAAGTAACTTTTAAAACAGGTAAGGTAAAGCAATATTTCTCTTGTATACTCTCATGTATCACCTGTGCATGTTCATTTATGCATAACAGAATAATAAATAATTCCATGGATTGTATCAGGGAGTACAAACATATAATTCCCTTAATAGAATACTCTAAACCAACCAATATAATCATCATTTAATTATTTTCCTTATCTATAACTTTCTGGCTATCAGGGATTTCACCCAAACCTACCTGTGAACTTATTTTCAGAATTCAATATCAGGTGTTTTATAATGGACTTTAGCTACTTTCCTTCTATTAAATCACACATTGTCTGGGGCATATTCACTGTTAACCCAGCACACTCAGGCCCCTGGGTATAATCATACCATGTGTGAGCTTGCAATATTCACCTTGCCAAGCCATACTTTGTAGCACTAAGATCCAAAATCCTTAGTTAAATTACTAAGTGTTTATTTTCTCTTTTCCCCCAATTATGCTAATCCCTTCTGCATCTCATAATTAAGCAGAGAAAATAAATAACTCAACCATCATGCATGTATTCAAGGAATAACAGATCATGTTTTCATAAACATAAATTTATTCATACAAGCTAGTCTAGTTTCTCAGTATACATGTTATTTACATCATGGGCTTTTAAGGAATCATGCTTATAAATATATGGTCATATATAGTTTGCTCTGATGCATCCATTTACCTCTGGTTTAATCAGGTACTCACAAATTCATAAGATCTGACTAAACCACAAGTCTTTATTCTCATCTGGATTTATTTGTAAACATAGAAGTTCAGCACATGTATGACATTGCACTTCTATGTTACCATTTATTTTATCACGAGACATAAGCAACAACCACTTTATGCTGCAGTCCCTTTTTTTTTTATTCATTCATTTTTTTTTTTGACCATAGATCTACAACATATATCCTTGAAATTTCCATGAATTGATCTGTATGTAAAAGTCACATAAAAGAAAACATCTCATCCCAAAGATAATTCATGACACAGTAAACATTTAAACATGAAAGCCATAAACATATTTTCTGGGTATATTAACATAAGAAGAGTTAAACATTTAACAGATCATTAACACACCAAAATCATAAAACAAACACAGATTGAATAAAAATATAAAATCTTTTAGGCTGCCTCAATATTCAGGACTTAATGCCAATTTTTAGTGAGGTTACTCACCTTAATCCTTTTCTTTTGATCTGCTATTTCCTACTTATCTCTAATGGCCAATGCTTCTCTTTCTCTCTCTTTTTTTTTTCTTTTTTTTTTGCTGTATATATTTTTCTTTCTGTTTTTAAGAAAATGGTGACAGATCCTTCTACCCTTAAACCTTCTTATAAAAGACCTTGGCTGCCTCTAGGGTTTTTAAATTTACCCAATGTCAATTTTACCCTGTCACTTATGATCAGCCTCTCATTCTATTTCAAGAGAAAATGGGTAAGTGGTCCCTATTTCTATTAACAGAAATTATACCTTATTACCCCGGTCATCTTATTTGCATGATCTCTGTTTTTTTTATAAAGCTAAGGAAATTACTAAAAGTGGATAAAGTATTTATTCAACAACTCATACCATTTCCATGCAATTTCTAATTTTTCCTTCAGCCGGCATTTGTTTAAAATACCTGTATAATACCTATATTTCTATCCTTGCCTAAGCCTTTATTTTCCTTATTCTAGACTTGTTTCAGTGACACATTCATATCTGTAATAATCATATCATATCCATGTATTTGTAGTTTACTCTTAGCTTACAAATTAATTTCTGCTTTTTTTTTCAAAGAAATATGTGCATGTGTGTGTTCCATCTTGCATACATATCAATACTTACACAATGCATTTGTGGTCAGTTTATTATATTTGTTTATTTTTTTCCTAGGCAACAAAATTTTTAGACAAGCATAACTAGATTAAATTATAAAACTTGTTCATAAAATCAGGGCTATCACATTTCACTACCTTGGGTATTGCCTCATGTGCCATGTCATACTCATATCGCAATGCGCGACCACTATGATTTGTTTTGTGTTTACCTATGGCGTACTCCCTGATAACCCACTAGTTTACGGTGGAGTTTATAGTGCTATATAGACTATGATGCTTATATAAAATGTGTTAAGGGGGATAATGGTAACGCGTTAATGCTATTTTAATAGTTTAATTTACTTTAGACATTATTATAATAGCGTATATTACTACATAGTAGATAGTTTGACGGATCCTTAAAGTATGGTTATCCCAACATCTTTTGAGTTACTTGTATTTTAGTTGTTATTTCACTTGAGTTGGATTTATTGATATAAGAATGTTAATCCTGAATAAGAATGTTAATCCTGACTCGAGTGTTTTGTATTTTGCTTTACGCTCGGGTCAGACTGAGTGTACCCGTTTTTGAGACTCGCCTTTGTAGTTGGGGCTTTGCTTGGAGATCCAACTATATATTCAGCTTTCAGATATTCAGTTGATTCCAATGATGTATTATGATCTTGTATTTGACTATTGTATTCGAGACTTCTATGTATCTTGTTCAACTCGGTTATATATAAAGTAGCTTCATGAACTACTATTCAATTGTTTCCGCTACATATTGTTGTATTACTCTGTGTTTGTGATTCTGTGATTATTTATTTACTGCATATGCTGAGTTTTGCCAAATAATAACTTACAATCTGGTATTTTGAGCAATTCAATTCCGGCGTGTTCGGATACGAATGGTTGAAAATAGCACGTCGTTACATTTGGTACCAGAGCTTTGGCTCTAGGAAAAACTTAGCACATATGGTAATTTATTTACAGAACCACTTTTGTTCGTGCTTGAATCTTTCGTCTTCGATTTGAGTTTCCTTTGAATTTTTGGAACGTTCCCTCGGTTTCGAAATTCATTCTTGTCCCTCACTATTTGTATTCTTTTGAATTCTGGAGCATCCCATAGCTCCACGAAATGATTTGTAAAAGGGTGAAACTCGTTTATAGTAGACATCGATTTACCGAAGATTTATGTATCCTCGGTTTACGATGCTATCTATCTCCTGCTATGCCTGAATTATATCTCTTGCGATCGAATGTTGATTTACCTCGGAATTCTGCATCGATCTTATTCTTGAAATCTCGGTTGACTCGGTTAAGGTTGCCCACAATTTAATAAACTTATTCATCTTCCTATTTTGATTATTTAATCATCTTATCTTTGTTTCAAATCAATCTTCGACTCAAAATTTTATTTGATTTGAGTCCATCAAAATTTGAATCTCTATCCTTGCTTTGAAATTCATTCTTGTATCGTCGAGCGAGGAAGTGTATTTGTGAATTAATATTAAAAATGTTATATACACATATATTGTGTTGTCTGAGTTGTTGATATTGATTTGGGTTTTCGATCGATTTGTCTGATCAAAGCTATCGATATGATTTCCAAAACACTTGAACAGAGCAAACTGACACAATATTGTTTTCAAATTGGTAAATTTAATAAAGTTTGTATGATTATATTATATATATAAGTATGAAATTTTCTGTAACTAAACAGTTAATAAATTGATTGTCGAAATGATAATATTTGATTATCATTTATTGTTTCGTAAACCATTTGTTTTTGTCTCATATATATATATATATATATATATATATATATAATTGAACTATAGATCATGGTTATAAATTAATTTGAAAATTGAAATGAATTTAAATCAAGAAACAAAGAGTTTGATTTCCGACGGTTTCAAACTTTGGATTTAAAATTTTAAAAGGTATATTATTTAAAGTATTTTCGAATAAAAGTTGTTCCAAATGAAAATTTTAAATGTTTAAAATCAGTGCTCTATTATTTTGTCGCTGGAAAATAATTTTGGTGATGGCGGCCATGTCACCGACATTCATTTTCGAGTTTCGAAGTGGAGAAACTATTCTGTAGCCCTGCTACACTTTTGTTTGGAAAAATAAATTGATTTGAATTTCTAAATATGACTTGATTTATAATATATTGAATATTTTAAATTTGATTTGATATATTATGTATATATATATTTATTTTATCTCTATATAGTTGAAGTTAATCGGAAATTTTGTAACAACCCGTAAATTTGTACTGTTTAAATTGACAATAATCCACACATGTCAACTTAAATAGTTCAAAACACGAATCATTAATGGAGTGTGTGTGTGTGTGTGTGTATAAATGAGAATCATCACAGAATAACAGAAATATAACATCATAGAATAGTGCAGCGGAAATACAACATAGTCATAAGAGTAGTTCATGAAGCTACCCATAAATACAACGATGTCTCAAATAAAAAGAAATAGAACAACATAGAAGTCCAATAGTCTAAATAGAAAGTGCAATACTGATAAGATAAAGATAATGATAGTCTTCGGTCTTCAGCTCCAAGTAGAACAGCAACAGCAATCCTTAGTCTGATTCGAGCATAAGCATAGACAAACACTCGAATCTGGACATATATTCTTATACAGATACTATGGTTCAAATTCAAAATAGCAATAACTCAAAGATGAATTGAATAACATCTTTCAGGATCCGTCAAACTATTTATACATAGTAGTGTACGATAAATAGATAATGTCTAACAGTAAAGTAAAATATCAAAATAGTGTTAAGGCATTACCATTTTCCCCCTTAACACATTTAATATAGCATTATAGACTATACAGCACTGTAAACTCCACCGTAAACTAGTGGGATATCAGGGAGTACTCCATAGGTATAATACAAAACAAATTCGTAGTGGTCGCGTATATGGAAATACAAGTATGACAAGGCACATGAGGCAATACCCAAGGTAGTGAAACTACCGTTTGCCTGATCCGGACTGCTGAGAACGCATCGCCGCAACGATCGCAACACCGCGAAACAACACTCCAAATTCAAGGGTGCGCACTAATCAATAATAAGTAATGAGTAGTTTACGAAGAAGTGTGTTCGCTCGAGGTAGCTAACCCCATTTGGCCCGGCACGGCTCCTGTTTTAGTCATTTCCAATTTGACACAAGTGTCAAGGCTATCCATTATCGTTCTTTTTCTTCAGTCATCGCGTTCGTCATTCCAACCACTTCATTCTGGATCACACTCCGCGTGTAGTTATTAAAGTGGTTTTCGGTTTAGACAGTGAGTATGTCCCTAACTAATTCCGGTCTCTTTAATAACCTTCGAAATTATTTTACCGATTGGTCGTTTAATAAATTTCAAAATCCGAATCAATTTCAATTAGAATTGGAAATTCAAGATTTTATTTGTCTTTTCCAAACAATTTTTGGAATTTACTTTTCATATCTTCCAAATTTCATTTTCAAAATTCTATAATTCCATTTCAAAATTGATTTAAACAATTCAAATATATATTTAATTTCATATAATTTTCATTCCATAATCATATAAAATAAACTAAAATTAACGTTTAAATTGATTTAAACTCATTTATCGATTTCATTCGATATTCATTAAATTAATTTATCATTTTAAACAATTTCAATTAAATTTCTAATTCATTAAATTATCTTCTTAAGTTCAACTTATCATATCAAGCTTACAAATTTAATTTAAATTAAATTTGTCAAATCCAATTCTTTAACTTACAAGTCTTTCATTTGTTTCGATAAAACATATTTTATTTCTTGTAAAAGAAATTCAATTTAACTTTATTTATTACTTTAGTTACACATTTCAAAACTCAGTTAATAAAGGAATTTATTTTCACTTATTCAAGAGGTTCGATTTCACTTAATAAAGAAATTTAATTTAATTTAATTATTAAATAATTCAATCTTAGTTAAATTATCAAATAATTTCAAAACTTAATTGCTACTAATTTCGAACTTAATTATTAATAATTTTAAAACTTAATCATTAATAATTTCAAACTTAATTATTAATAATTTCAAAACTTAACTATTAATCAATTAAATTTTAAACAATGTTCTTTCGTCAATTACTACGTTAATATTTGTTTCAAATTTCAAATATTCACATTTTCTTTCATTTAAATTTAAATTCCAATTTTATTTCAAAACCTTATTATTATTAAAATAACATCTTTATTTTATTTAAATCAAATTATCGACCAATTGGGTTTAATTTAATTTTCTATCCTAAGTCAAGTTATTTGGGTATTTATCATTTCAACCCGATTCCATTTCAATTCAAAAATCAAAACATAGCAAAGGGAACTTCCAGTGTGATAACTGGGATGGTGTCAAAGTAAATAAACAAGCCATAGCATCCATACATAACAATTTAACAATTTATTTAAATAATCCCGAAATAATCGTATTAATTTACATTTGTTATTTATACAAATTAATATAATTATTTATAGAATCTACACTATCATTTCATGTAGATTAAAGATTATCCCACTAATTATTTATACGTTTTCACTTGTCATTCAATTTCAATTTTATACTACAATAATTAATCCACTATACATTCAATGGTTCAAAGTGTAATTATCACCATCCTACGTGTCAATTAATTTAACAATTAAAGGTCAATTTACTAATCAATATTCAACATATGAATCAGTTTTAAAAATTTTAACTATCCTATATCGATTTCAATTATCACTTAAACAATAACAATTCACATCCAAATTCAACATCACATAGCAATCATTTATCAACCAAACTTGTATAAGAATATAAGTCGTGAAAATCAATTCACCTTTCGTGGATAAAGAAATTGACACAAAGCAAGAAGAAGCACGAATGAAGTTGGTATGACGCGAATAACAAACACTGCAAATATCGACAAAAGGGAGATGATATTAATTCAATGAACGTTCATATATAATTTATAAAATTATATAAATGCGCTTACAGATGACAGAGGAAAGGACGAAAGCTGAAAATCGATGCTGCTGCAAAAGGCTTAACCGGTCGCGTCTGCACACAACAAGCAAAGAAAAGTGGTCATTATTTTTGGCAACCAAAATAGATATTTGCGTACAATTTCTTCTGCAATATCTAAAAGCTATTTTCTAATCACAGTTTCATTTTTTTATATAGCCGAGACTTCCTGACACATGCATGCGACCCCTAGTGCACACATCACAAGCAATGTGCACACGCCATGTACACGAAGCTCGTTTCTCACGCAGCATGCAACTCATTTTTTTTACCAAGCCGTGAGTTCCAAGGGAATATGCAAGTTGCCATCATCACGTACTCTCCCCTCTGCAAGCTATAACACACGCAAATCACAATTACTCACGCACAGTTTAACATACATAGTTCCCCCCCAACTCACGCACGTAACACACTCAGCATGCACAGCTTCCATATTTTTATGCACATGACCCATGCATTCTTCCTTTTGCTTTATTTTTTTATTAGCAAAACCGAGACTTCCACAAAATGCATTAGCTTCCTTCATACATGCATGAACCCCCATGCGCACGTCCCCTGCATGCACAGCCACCCAGTTTCATCTTCCCCTAATGATTCGGCGACACCACCCATCCATTTATATGCAACCTCACCCTCACTACCCACACACCGAAGCATGTACACGGCCTACTACAGAGTATATACACACGATCGAACTGGTGGAAGTGGGAGAGTTACTTGGCCGAAAGAAGGGCATCGGAGGTGGTTCAGGTGGAAGGTGAGTTGGGCGTGGAGTGTATGCTGAGGTGGAGTGATGGTCGTTTTCAGGTGAAGGATTAGGTAGTTGGAGGGCGAAGTCATTAGTAGGAAACACGCGGAGGGTATGCGGTGGCTCGGTGGGTGAATGGAGAGTGGAAAATTTGTGCGTGTTTCCCTTTTGGTTTCGGCCTGGGGAGGTGAAGTGAAATGGTGAGTTTGGAGAGGGAAAGGGTGCATGCTAGCTACCATGGGGGTGTGTGTGCGTTCTTGTTAACTCTCTTTTTTTATATAATTTCAGTAAGAAAAGAATGAGGAAGAAGAAATGAAGAGGTGTATTGCCTGAAGCTACGAATTAAGAGGAGGAACGGTGAATTGAACGAAAATGTAGAGGCGTTTCTTTTTAACTTCTAAAATTTCGTATGCATAAATTTCATTTCTTAAATAACGAACCGTCACAACACTTTTCAAAGTTAAACCCCAGCGTCCAACTATGACCTTAAATGCATCGGCTGAGATTTATTTTGTTTTTAAATTCAAGTGGATATGGGTTAAATTTGTTCAACCATTCCATCCGGAACGGTTAAATTAAGGCGACTATTTTTACGTCGGACTTTGATTTTCACGAATGAATATACTGTTTTGATCAGTGCGACAATGCGCTTCCAACGGTAAACAGATAATTGTGATACGACAATTTTATAAAAACTCGAATTTACGCCGCTTAAATTGTTCGATTTACAAAACAATTTAAATCGAACAGGCGATGACGAAATTTGACGAAACGAATTACGACGTTTTGATCAGAATAATTTTTACAACATAACTGTGTAAAAATATTTGGATTCGAACGATAAATTTTACGCAGCTTTATATGAACTGATATACGGTAAAACGCGAGTGAAATTTACCGTAGTATTTTGCGACGAAACTTTTTCTATATTCATATCTAACTGGACGCATCTTATAAATAAAATTTGGACGTTAGTTGAGATCCTTTATAAATTTCAAAATTTTATATTAAAATGATGGATTTAAAATTTTAAATTAGGTCGGAAATTCAGGGTCGTTACAATCTCCCCCACTCAAAACTTTTCGTCCTTGAAAAGCAACGAGACGAGTGAAGTAGGAATGAAATAAGCAGACAAATCAAGATAGTTTTAAGAAACTTGAATTATACCTGAAATTAGTAGTTCGGGATTTGAATCCCGAATACTATCATCAGTTTCGCATGTGCAATCTCGCCCATCTGCGCTCCACTGTACTTTGACGAGATTTACCGACTTCCTTCTAAGTTTCTTTGTCGCACGATCGACTATCCGAAGTGGCTTTCTCTCAATAGTCAAGTCATGCTCAATAACTAGCTCTTCCAACTGAGCAGTGGGAATGGTCATAGATGGATCGTGCAAAACTTTGCGAAGATGTGAGATGTGGAACACATTGTACACACCGGCGAACTTCTCTGGTAATGCAATTCTATAGGCCAATGTTCCAACTCTTTCCGTAATCTCAAACGGACCAACAAATCTGGAAGCGAGCTTCCCTTTCCTTCCAAATCTAACAATATTCTTCAAAGGAGACACCTTCAGAAATACTTTGTCTCCTACACTGATTCGAGATCTCTTATCCTTCTGTCAACGTAGCTCTTCTGTCTATCTTGTGCCGTCTTTATCTTCTTCCTGATTTCTTCAACCTTTTCAGAAGCTTCCATAATTATTTCTGGACCAAGCACTAATCGATCTCCTGACTCAATCCAACAAGCTGACGATTTGCACGGTCGTCCATATAAGGCTTCGAACGGTGCCATACCAATGCTTGCCTGATTTATTAAAGATGATTAATTCAAATTCAAATATACTTATTCAAATTTGAAATTCAATTTCTTTACCTGGTAACTGTTATTATAAGTGAATTCAACCAAATGAATATGGTCTTCCCCGGATCCACCAAAGTCAATAATACAAGCTCGGAGAAGGTCTTCCAAAATCTGATTTACCCTCTTAGTTTGGCCATCTGTCTGAGGATGATATGTTGTGCTCCGATTCAGTTTGGTGCCCAAAGTATGCTGAAATGCTTTCCAGAATTTACTAGTGAAAATAGGATCTCTATTGCATACAATACTAGATGGTACACCATGAAGTTTAACAACTTCTCTCACGTATATCTCGGCCAAACCCGAAGCAGTACGAGTGGACTTGAATGGAATAAAGTGAGCAGATTTCGTCAATCTATCGACAATCACCCAAATGCTTTCGTTACCCTTTCTAGTCCTTGGTAGCCCACCTATAAAGTCCATAGAAATCTGCTCCCACTTCCAACCTGGAATCTTTAGTGGTTGAAGCAAACCTGTTGTCTTTCCGTGGTCAGCTTTAACTTGTTGGCAAGTTGTGCATCGCTAACATAGGTAGAAATATCGTGCTTTATCCCACTCCACCAATATAACTTCTTCATATTCTGGTATATTTTAGTGACACCGGGATAAAATGAAAGTGAAGGTTGATGGTTTTCTTTCAGCACTCCATGTCTTAGACCATCAACATTAGGAACACAAATACAATTGTCAATTCTAAAAACTCCATTACTATCAACATGTGCTCCCAATTTATTATCATAATTTCCAACTCTGCCGAGAACTATTTCTTTGATGAGATAAAGCAAAGTATCCTCGTATTGCTTGGCTATAATGTGATCCATAAGAGCTGGGGAGACGACGAGCTGGAATAACATCCCTTCAACCAGATTACGACATGCCATTGCATGGTTTCTGCTTAAAGCATCAGCTATGGCGTTTGCTTTTCTCAGAGTGTAATTAATATCAAGATCATATGTAGCTAAGAATTCAAGCCATCGAACTTGTCTCTGATTCAAATCCTTTTATGAGAAGACATATCTCAATGACTATTGGTCAGTGAATAACTCGAATTTGGTTCCCAATATTATAGTGCCTCCGTAGCTTAAGAGCAAATACAACCGCAAGAAGCTCTAAATCATGAGTAGCATAATTTGCTTCATGGGACTTTAACGGACGACCGCATAGGCAATAACCTTTCCTTTCTACATTAAAACTGCTCATATTCCATCACGGTAGGCATCAGTGTAGACGGTCAATCCTTCGCTACCGTCAATAACTGTAAGAACGGGGGTAGATGTCAATCTTCGCTTCATCTCATTGAAAGATGCTTGGTCCTTTTCACTCCAAATGAATTTCACATTCTTTCTGGTCAGTGCGGTAAGTGAGGCAGCAATATGAGCAAAGTTTTTTCTACGATAATAGCAGGCCAAACCCAAGAAACTGCGGATATCTGTAGGAGTTTTGGGAGTCTCCCAATCCTACAAATTCCAAGGATTTGAATTTAGATATTGATAAGTTGTTTAGATAGAATTGACAAGTAAGAATAGAACTTACATTGATTACGGCGATCTTAGCTGGATCGACCGAAATCCCGTTTTCCGAAACAATATGGCCAAGGAAGCGAACTTCATCTCTCCAAAAGTGGCATTTCGAAAACTTAGCTTTAAGCTGATGTCTGCGAAGAGTTTCA
Organism: Allium cepa; assembly: GCA_030765085.1. NCBI lineage: Eukaryota > Viridiplantae > Streptophyta > Magnoliopsida > Asparagales > Amaryllidaceae > Allium > Allium cepa. The sequence continues at coordinate 862,407,301 of CM060934.1, read as the reverse complement.
AGAACAAAAGCCAAATGTGACCTATTCTTTTTCTCATCTTTAGAGAAGACGAGAATATCATCGATGAAAACAAGAACGAACTTGTTAAGAACATCCTGGAAAACTCTATTCATCAAGTCGACGAAATAAGATGGGGCATTAGTGAGGCCGAATGGCATAACTAGCCATTCATAAAAACCATTTTCAGTGTGGAATGCTGTTTTAGGAATACTATCCTCAGCGATACTGAGTTGGTGAAAGTCGGTAGCTAAGTCAAGTTGGGAGAAAACTTTAGCTCCATGAAGCTGGTCGAATAGATCATTGATGCGGGGCATCAGATACTTGTTCTTGTGTGTGAGCTTGTTTAGCTCTCTATAGTCAACATACATTCTGAGAGAGCCATCAGATTTTGTGACAAATATAACTGCAGCACCCTATTCTGAATGAGTACGCCGAATCAAGCCTTTAGAAAATAAATCTTCAAGTTGAACATTCAATTATGCCTTTTCTTTAGGAGCAATTCTCCTGGGAGGGAGAACTACTGGTCGTGCACCAGGGATAAGATCAATGCAGAATTCGATTTCCCGTCGAGGTGGTAGAGAATTGACTTCTCCAAACACATCAGAAAAGAATTGAACAACTGGAGTAGAGCTTAGTTCACATGGATGAGAGTCAAGAGAAAATATAAAACTCCCAGCACATTCTTGAGGCGATTCACCTTTAATAACTAAAGGTATGTTCTTGTCGTCGATAAGAGAGACGGTTCGAGCTTTGCATGAGATAACGACTTCGAACTTTCGTAGCCAATCAATACCTAATAGGATATCAAATGCCTCGAATCCAAGTACAAAGAAATCCCAAGTGAAACGACGCATGCCATGCATAAATGTGACATATTTGCAAACCCTTTTGAGGTTAGCGGGCCCTCCAATAGGGTTAGATACACATAAGAAGGTAGATGCAAGAATAGGTTCCAATCCAAGCTTATTATATAAATCAATAGATATGAAACTATATGTTGCTCCGGTGTCAAATAGAACTCTAACAGGTGAAGAATGCAACACAAAAGTACTCTGTAAAGTACCTTGATTATCTGGAACATCCAGGGCAGTTGTGGAAATAGCAAAAACTCTAGATGGGGTACCTCTCTTCTGTGTTGGGCCGTCTTTCTTAAATTTTCCAGGCTGTAAGAAAATGTGACAGGCATCTCTCTTGGCCATCTGAGCCGGTGGCGGAATAGCTGCACCCTTTGGGGATGGGCAACTACTGGCATAGTGATCTTTATGGTTGCAGTTGAAGCAGGTGATAGAGGAGATGTCAATGGGCTTCTTCTGAGAATAGCCAAGCTCGGATTTCTTCTGCCAGTTCTTCTTCTGTTGCTCAAAATTTGGCTTCCTCTTTCCAGTCTGACTAGAGGATGGCTGAGTAACTGGAGGTTTAGTGACTGATGTTCCCTTCGGCTTTCCCTCATATCGAAGAGTAAAATCCACCAACTCAGTGAAAGTTCCATGGACATGAGCTGTGAGGAGTTTTAATACTATAGACATGATCCATGGATGAATTTCTCATTTTTCAGCAGAGGTGTATCAATCAAGCCAGATCCGAACTTGGAGAGTTCGTTAAACTTCCTTTCATACTCAGAGAAAGTCATATTGCCATGTTTGAGGTCCATAAATGATATATAGAGGTGGGCCTTTCCGGCTGCTGGCATCCATTGAGCCGTAAAGGAATCCCTATTTACAAGTGATAAGAAGATGAGTCAAAATTTAGCGAGATAAAAGGAATTTTATTAAGATGTAATTTAGATAGATTTCTACCTAAACTGGGCCCAATTGATGGTTTCCTCGTCAGTACGAGAAGTGTCTGACTCCCACCAATCCTGTGCAGCATCCTGAAGCTGCCAAGCGGCTAACTTACACTTTTGAGCGTCTGTGATCTCTAGGCCAATAAAGATCCACTTCAAACTCTTCAGCCATTGCTGTGCTTCGATGATACTCTCGGAGCCGGTGAATTTGACTACGCCAAGATGAGTGTATTCCTTGCTAAGAGTGGAGAACTTGACTGCGGGAGCTGGGGCACGTGGTTCGGGAGCGTTTCCTCTACCCCCACCTCTAGCATTTCTTCTGATAGCCATTCTGGAATACCAAAAGTGATTTAGAATCAAAGATAGAGACTTATATAATCTTAAAGAAATTCAAATCGAATGAATTCAGTAAGAAGAATGGAATTAAAGGATAAGGATTCTGAAATTATTCTCCTCATTCTAGGGTATAGTTACCCTATCTCTAATGAGCTTTAAAACTCACCAGGCTAAGGTTTTTGGGAACCAAAGCTCTCATACCAACTGTAACAACCCGTAAATTTGTACTATTTAAATTGACAATAATCCACACATGTCAACTTAAATAGTTCAAAACACGAATCATTAATGAAGTGTATATATACATATAAATGAGAATCATCACAGAATCACAGAAATATAACATCACAGAATAGTGCAGCGGAAATACAACATAGTCATAAGAGTAGTTCATGAAGCTACCCATAAATACAACAATGTCTCAAATAAAAAGAAATAGCACAACATAGAAGTCCAATAGTCCAAATAGAAAGAGCAATACTGATAAAATAAAGATAATGATAGTCTTCGGTCTTCAGCTCCAAGTAGAACAACAACAGCAATCCTCAGTCTGATTCGAGCATAAGCATAAACAAACACTCGAATCAGGACATATATTCTTATACAGATAATATGGTTCAAATTCAACATAACAATAACTCAAAGATGAATGGAATAACATCTTTCAGGATCCGTTAAACTATTTATACATAGTAGTGTACGATAAATAGATAATGTCTAACAGTAAAGTAAAATATCAAAATAGTGTTAAGGCATTACCATTTTCCCCCTTAACACGTTTCATATAGCATTATAGATTATACAGCACTGTAAACTCCACAGTAAACTAATGGGATATCAGGGAGTACTCCATAGGTATAATACAAAACAAATTCGTAGTGGTCGCGTATATGGGAATACAAGTATGACAAGGCATATGAGGCAATACCCAAGGTAGTAAAACTACCGTTTGCCTGATCCGGACTGGTGAGAACGCATCGCCGCAACGATCGCAACACCGCGAAACAACACTCCAAATTCAAGGGTGCGCACCAATCAATAACAAGTAATGAGTAGTTTACGAAGAAGTGTGTTCGCTCGAGGTAGCTAACGTCATTTGGCCCGGCACGGCTCCTATTTTAGTCATTTCCAATTTGACACAAGTGTCAAGGCTATCCATTATCGTTCTCTTTCTTCAGTCATCCCGTTCGTTATTCTAACCACTTCATTCTAGATCACACTCCGAGTGTAGTTATTAAAGTGGTTTTCGGTTTAGACAGTGAGTATGGCCCTAACCGATTTCGGTCCCTTTAATAACCTTCGAAATTATTTTAACGATTGGTCATTTAATAAATTTCAAAATCCGAATCAATTTCAATTTCTATTAGAATTTGAAATTTAAGATTTTATTTGTCTTTTCAAAACAATTTCCGGAATTTACGTTTCATATCTTCCTAATTTCATTTTCTAAATTCTATAATTCCATTTCAAAATTGATTTAAACAATTCAAATATATATTTAATTTCATATATAAGTTTCATTCCATAATCATATAAAATAAACTTAAATTAACGTTCAAATCGATTTAAAATCATTTATCGATTTCATTCGATATTCATCAAATTAATTTATCATTTTAAACAATTTTAATTAAATTTCTAATTCATTAAATTATCTTCTTAGTTTCAACTTATCATATCAAGCTTACAAATTTAATTTAAATTAAATTTTTCAAATCCAATTCTTTAAATTACAAGTCTTTCATTTGTTTCGATAAAACGCATTTTATTTCTTGTAAAAGAAATTAAATTTCATTTTATTTATTACTTTAGTTACACATTTCAAAACTCAGTTAATAAAGGAATTTAGTTTCACTTATTCAAGAGATTCAATTTCACTTAATAAAGAAATTCAATTTAATTTAATTATTAAATAATTCAATCTTAATTAAATTATCAAATAATTTCAAAAATTAATTCTTACTAATTTTGAACTTAATTATTTATAATTTTAAAACTTAATCATTAATAATTTCAAACTTAATTATTAATAATTTCAAAACTTACCTATTAATCAATTAAATTTTAAACAATGTTCTTTCGTCAATTACTATGTTAATATTTGTTTCGAATTTCAAATATTCACATTTCCTTTCATTTGAATTTAAATTCCAATTTTATTTCAAAACTTATTATTATTCAAATAAAATCATTATTTTATTTAAATCAAATTATCGACCAATCGGGTTTAGTTTAATTTAATTTTCTATCCTAAGTCAAGTTATTTGGGTATTTATCATTTCAATCCGATTCCATTTCAATTCAAAAATCAAAGCATAGCAAAGGGAACTTGCAGTGTGATAACTGGGATGGTGTCAAAGTAAATAAATAAGCCATAGCATCCATACATAACAATTCAACATTTTATTTAAATAATCCCGAAATAATCGTATTAATTTACATTTGTTATTTATGAAAATTAATACAGTTATTTCTAGAATTCATACTATCATTTCATGTAGATTAAAGAATATCCAACCAATTATTTATACGTTTTCACTTGTCATTCAATTTCAATTTTATACTACAAAAATTAATCCACTATACATTCAATGATTCAAAGTGTAATTATCACTATCCTACGTGTCAATTAATTTAACAATCAAAGGGTCAATTTACTAATCAATATTCAACATATAAATCAGTTTTAAAATTGTTGACTATCCTATATCAATTTCAATTATCACTTAAACAATAACAATTCACATCCAAATTCAACATCACATAGCAATCATTCATCAACCAAACTTGTATAAGAATATAAGTCGTGAAAATCAATTCACCTTTTGTGGATAAAGAAATTGACACAAAGCAAGAAGAAGCACGAATGAAGTCGGTATGACACGAACAACGGACACTGCAAATATCGACAAAAGAGAGACGATATTAATTCAATGGACGTTCATTTATAATTTATAAAATTATATAAATGCGCTTACCGATGACAGAGGAAAGGACGAAAGCTGAAAATCGATGCTGCTGCAAAAGGCTTAACCGGTCGCTTCTGCACACAACAAGCAAAGAAAAGTGGTTATTATTTTTGGCAACCAAAATAGATATTTGCATACAATTTCTTTTGTAATATCTAAAAGCTATTTGATAATCACAGTTTCATTTTTTTTTATATAGCCGAGACTTCCTGACACATGCACGCGACCCCTTGTGCACACATCACACGCAACATGCACACGCCATGTACACGCAGCTCGTTTCTCACACAGCACGCAACTCATTTTTTTTTACAAGCCGTGACTTCTCAGGGAATATGCAAGTTTCCATCATCGTGCACTCTCCCCTCTGCAAACTATAAACACGCAACTCACAATTACTCACGCATAGTTTAACATACACAGTTTCACCCCCCCCCCCAACTCACGCATGTAACACACTCAGCATGCACAGCTTCCACATTTTTATGCACATGACGCACGCATTCTTCCTTTTTCTTTATTTTTTATTAACAAAACCGAGACTTCCACAAAATGCATTAGCTTCCTTCATACACGCATGAACCCCCATGCGCACGTCCCATGCATGCACAGCCATCCAGTTTCATCTTCCCCTAATGATTCGGCAACACCACCCATCCATTTATACGCAACCTCACCCTCACTACCCATACACCGAAGCATGCACACGGCCTACTACAGAGTACATACACGCGATCGGACTGGTGGAAGCGGGAGAGTTACTTGGCCGAAAGAGGGGCATCGGAGGTGGTTCAGGTGGAAGGTGAGTTGCGCGTGGAGTGTATGCTAAGGTAGGGTAATGGTCATTTTCAGGTGAAGGATTCAGTAGTTGGAGGGCGAAGTCAGTGGTAGGTGACACGCGGAGGGTATGCGGTGGCTCAGTGGGTGAATGGAGAGGGGAAAATTTGTCTGTGTTTCACTTTTGGTTTCGGCCTAGGGAGGTGAAGTGAAATGGTGAGTTTGGAGAGGGGAAGGGTGCATGCTAGCTGCCGTGGTGTGTGCGTGCTTTCTTGTTCGGCCAAACTCTCTTTTTTATTTTTTTATAGTTTCAGTAAGAAAAGAATGAGGAAGAAGAAATGAAGAGGTGTATTACCTGAAGCTATGAATTGAGGTGAGGAATAGTGAATTGAACGAAAATGTAGAGGCGTTTCTTTTTAACTTTTAAAATTACGTATACATAAATTTCATTTCTTAAATAACGAACCGTCAAAACACTTCCCAAAGTTAAACCCCAGCTTCCAACTACCACCTTAAATGCATCGGATGAGATTTATTTTGTTTTTAAATTCAAGTGGATATGGGTTAAATTTGTTCAACCGGTCCATCCGGAACGGTTAAATTTTACGCATTTACAAAACAATTTAAATGGAACAGGCGATGACGAAACGAATTACGACGTTTTGATCGGAATAATTTTTACAACATAACTGTGCAAAAATATTTGGATTCAAACGATAAATTTTACGCAGCTTTATATGAACTAATATACAGTAAAATGCGAATGAAATTTACTGTAATATCTTGCGACGAAACTTTTTCTATATTCATATCTAACTGGACGCATCTTATAAATAAAGTTTGGACGTTAATTGAGATTGTTTATAAATTTCAAAATTTTATATTAAAATGATGGATTCAAAATTTTAAATTGAGTCGTAAATTCAGGGTCGCTACAATTTAATCCTTGAAACTATGTTAAAGGATGATTTTAAATAAAGCCAAAATTTTGAATAAATATTTAAAACTCGAATTTTTTAATAAGAAAATTTTACTTATATAATACTCAATTGCATTCTAAAATATGACTTACCTAAATTATTCAGAAGTTGAATATGTAATTAGATTATATACAATATAAAAGGATTTTATAAATAAATAAAAAGTTAGTGGTTGTAATGAGTGTTATACACTTTACTTTAATTACAAAATGTTAGTAGAGATAAATAGAATATTAAGTTGAATGAATAGTAAATGAGACAAATTAAATAAAATTTTGTTGTGAAGAAATATTTTGGTATCAAATATTAATAAATTGAAATTAAATCAACCTATTGAAATACCTTGAATTTTAAAATCAAATATTGAGTATTATTTAAGGTAACTGAAATTTATATGGTTTGAACTAATTATTTTGCTTTGTTTTTAATCTATTTTCTTTCTGGTTGTTTCTGTTCTCCTACCTCCTTTCTTTTCGGGGACGAAAAGTTTTGAGTGGGGGTGAGTGTAACGACCCGTAAATTTTAGTCATTTTATTTACTTAATTAATTGAATTTTGTGAAATTTTAAATAATAAAATTTTGAAATGAAAATTTAATATGTGGAATACGTCCAATTGAACATAGCAAACTGTAAATTTTCATTTGAAAATATGGAAGTTTATTTTATTGTGTAATTCTGTTCAAATTTATATCAGTTAATATCTGATGATAATAAAATCTTTTCCAAACTTGAATATTTTTACATAGAAAAATTATAAATATCTTCTGACTAAGATGCCATTTTTCATTTTTTCAAATTCGGACTTTTTTAGCTCCGGCGATCTTATTTTTCTGCGTTTTTGCTGCATTTTCCGCTAGTAAAAAATTTGAATTTTTATAATTCAATCGTACCACTGATATATATGTCGTTTTGATCGTCTCGTTGTGCTGATCTCTGTGGTATATTTATTTCTATATTTTGAGGCCCGGTATGCGATGGAAACAATAAAACTGTGCGTCGTACTATTCCGAGATTTTTAACCGTTAGCTTTTCTTGATTTCCAAACTTTGAACCGTGTAGCCCAAGCAATCAAATAAATTGCCTTAATGATTTTTGGATTCTTGGCCGTGACTTTTTCCCTTCTTTCTGTTATAAAACAAATGATGATTCTTTTCCAATACCTGTTGAAACGTCTGGAGAAATTTTATATATTATATAATGTTCTTTTCAGTTCCAAACTTTCTTCATTCCAAATAGATATGATCATCATTCTCTTACTGCCGCATCCCCTTCTTTTATTTTCGTTCCCTTCCTCCTTATTACCGCATACAGGAAAACATCACCGCCTCCTCCAAGCGCCGATCCCACTCTCATGCGACCTTCTTGACCTTGCTTCGCCCAGAACGTAGCGAACTTGTTCATTCCTTTCCTTTCCTGTCTCCCTCATTTTCCTCCAACCTTCCCATTCATCTTGCACTCGCGAGCCACCCTCCTCCATGCTCCGACCAGATCCGACGGCCACGCAAGAACCGTTGCTCCAACATCCTCCGTGTGTGACCTTCTCCACTTCGCCCCTCTTTATTGCCCTGGCCGAACCACCACAAAATATAACCAAGGCCTCGTCACCCATCAGCAACATAGGCACCACCGCCTACCATTCTCTGCCTCCAACCACTCCACCCGCGCATCCACCGGCACCTCTTGCACTCGCCCACCGAAAGCCTTGCCCGGTCTGACATCGGCCAGTAGCCACCCATTTGCAGCTCATGACTTTTTGTGTTTGGTAGGTATATATATTGTATTTATTATATTATTATGGTGTATATATATATAATTTATATGAGCTATTGAAAGTTGAAACTAAAGTTTATAGTATGAGTTGTATATATATATATATAAGTTTATATTAGTAGAGCTGAAACATATTATGAAGTTTGCATAGTATATATTATAATAATAAGAAGTCATATATATATGAGTATTTAGTTTATAACTATTGTGTTCGAGCGTAGGATAATGCATAAACATATTGTGTATATATTTCGTGAGTTCGGTTTTGAGTACGGACAGTATATTGTTTGTTTTAAATATAAACTATATATATTTTTGAATATATGTACAAATTTATATTTTATTTTATGTGTGAATCCTGCCTGTTATATATATATATATATATATATATATATATATATATATATATATATATATATATATATATATATATATACACACACATATATAAAGGTAGTATATATATATTCTATTTTCGTTTATAAGAATACTTTTCTTTCTGATATATATACATATACACATTTTAATATAATATATTAAAACTGGTATAGATTTTAAATACGTCTGTTATAAAGATTTTACCAAGCAAGCACATATAAATTTTGTTATATTATAATTGGTTACATTTTTATATTAGTATCGTGTTAACAGTTTTTATTTTTTTATACATTAATGTTTTGATTCTTTAAGAAATATATATATATATTTGGGAGCAATAGTCTTTTGTCGTGTAATGATATTTGTGTAAATTTTTGCTTTAAACTTTTGTTTAAGTTAGGGAGGGGTAGTACATAATACGTTTAAAAGTATGCATATAGATGCATCATATGTATAAGAGTATTGTGATTTTTTTATATATACTCATATAGTTACTTTTGCCGTTTGAATTAAGCGGTGTCCTGACCTCTAAATCTATGTGTTTAATATGTATTTTAATATATGTTTTAAAATTTAATATTTATTCCATGGATAAGTATAATAAATATATATATATATATATATATATATCATTTTTCTTCTATCATGTTAGTTCTAATTTATTCCCATCAACATCTTTATATATCAGCTTTATTCATCGAAATCATGCCATCTTGCTTTGATTCGGAATTCGTGCTTCGATTCGTAACTCGATTTCATCGTCAAATCCTATCTAGGCTCGAAAGGTGAGTAATCACTTAGATTAATGTTCTTTTATTTATTAAATTTGATTTCAATTGAAACGACAAATTGAAATATGCTGCTGTTAGTTATTTACAATGTGTGTATATATATATATGTTATTACCTTATCTGTTCACCTGTGACATCTGACACCATTATCTATTATTTATATTGATGATATTTGCCTGTTATATTATTATCATATCTGTTATCACTCTACAAGTTCCCTGTTAGTATAGAATTCACTATGGGTTGAAACGATACATACCCGAACGGACTTTAGAATAGGAGAAATCGTTTTGGGTTGAAATGATAAACCCAAGCGATTTTCATTGAATTGAATTTGGAATACGGGTTGAAATGATATATATATATACACCCATATATATATATTTAAATTGCAGATTGAAATGATAAATATTTGTATCACTTGACCATAGGATAGAAAATTATATACAGACACCGTTGGTCTATATATAAATAATTTGAAATGATTACTATGGTTTTGAAAGGTAATTTAGAATTTTATATACACATTGATTTTAGATATTATATAAATGTTATTTTATATATAGTTAAATTCTTGAATTTAAGCTATGCGTAAATTTGTTTTAGTATAAAATAAGCTTAATAATAAAGTTTGATTTTATTAAAATATAATATGGTTAGGTAAGTATTTGAATTATATTTTAATATAGAGTTTATAATTATTTAATCAATTAAGGTTGAGAAGATAGATTGAAATTGATTTGAAATTGTATTTAATTAAGAAATATATTTAATTAGAAATCGATTTAAAACTTATGAAATTTGAGATTTGAAAGGATATGATTTTTATAACTTGAGTTGGTTTAAGGTGATTTAACGAATATTTCAAGTTTAAATGAATTAAAGGAAATATTTAGTCATTTGAAATTTAGGTTTTATTTAATTATAATGGATTTAGTAAATAAGTATTTCAAAATAAATAATAGTAAAGTGAATTTGATATATATATATATATATATATCTGTGTGTGTGTGTGTGGAATTATCAAATCTAGTTTTGAAATGTTTGAATATTTAAAGCTTTGAAAATATTGAAATTGAAATGGTTTATTTTATGGTTAAAAATCTGTATTTGAAATCGATATAATTTGAAATGGATTATTGAAAAACTGAAATAAATTAAATTGATGATTTGAGATTTGATTAAATTTGAATTTTGGAATTTGAGTTGAATTGAATCGATTAATGAAATTTGAGGAAGCTATTTTATTATATAAAGTATTTAAAAACTATTTATATATGTTAATATAAATTCATTTCATATAAATTATTTTTAATATAAACTATTTTAAATATGAATATTTTTATATAAACTATTTTAAATTTTAAACTATTTCATTTTATATATACTATTATTTATATTTAAACAGTTAAGTAGGAAGTGTTATGATTCCAAAGCATTATGATTTCTAAATTTTGATATCCAAAGTAGTATGATTTCCAAAGTGTTTGATTTAGAAAGCGTTATAACTTTGAAGTACTAAGATTTTTAAAATGGATATATTTGAGATGAATATATTTAAATGGAATTGATATCGTATTTGGTTTTGAAATGGAAGTGTTATCGTATTGATATGGTTTTGAAATGGCAATGATATTTTGGATTTTGAAATATAAACTATTTTGAAAGTTTATTAAATGACCAATCAGTGTAATAATTACATAGTTATTGAAGATTTCGGGATCGGTTAGTGACATACTCTCTGTCTAAACCGAAAACCACTTTAATAACTATTATACGCGGAGTGTGACCCAAAATGAAGTGGTTGGAATGATGACTTTGCTGGATTTGATGAAAGAGAACGATAATGAATAGCCTTGACACTTGTGTCAAATTTGAAATGACTAAAACAGGAGCCGTGTCGGGCCAATGAGGTTAGCTTCCTTCAGCGGACACACTTCTTCGTAAACTACTCATTACTTGTTTTTGATTGGTGTGCCCCCTTGAATTGGGAGAGTTGTTTCGCGGTGTTGCGATCGTTGCGACAATGCGTTCTCACCAGTCCGGATCAGGCAAACGGTAGTTTCACTACCTTGGGTATTGCCTCATGTTCCTTGTCATACTCATATCCCTATGAGAGACCACTACGATTTGTTTTGTGTTATACCTATGGAGTACTCCCTGATAGCCCACTAGTTTACGGTGGAATTTACAGTGCTGTATAGACTATGACGCTTATATAAAATGTGTTAAGGGGGATAATGGTAATGCCTTAACGCTATTTTAATAGTTTAATTACTTTAGACATTATTATAATAGCGTATATTACTACATAGTAGATAGTTTAACGGATCCTTAAAGGATGGTTATCCCAACATCTTTTGAGTTACTTGTATTTTAGTTGTTATTTCACTTGAGTTGGATTTATTGATATAAGAATGTTAATCCTAACTCGATGTTTTGTGTTTTGCTTTACGCTCGGGTCAGACTGAGTGTACCAGTATTTGAGACTCACCTTTGGAGTTGGGGCTTCGCTTGGAGATCCAACTATCTATCCAGCTTTCAGATATTCAGTTGATTCCGGTGATGTATTATGATCTTGTATTTGACTATTGTATTCGAGACTTCTATGTATCTTGTTTAACTCTGTTATATATATATATATATATATATATATATATATATATATATATATTATGTATATATAGTAGCTTCATGAACTACTATTCAATTGTTTCCACTGCATATTCTTATATTACTCTGTGTCTGTGATTCTGTGATTATTTATTTATTGCATATGCTGATTTTTGCCAAATAATAACTTACAATCTGGTATTTTGAGCAATTCAATTCCGGCATGTTCGGATACGAATGGTTGAAAATAGAAGGTCGTTACAAATTGCAGATAATGGCATATCATCTTTATCGATTAAATAACTAATACTTCAAATTTAACATCATATTTCACTTGCCCTTTCAGGTGAAATCAAATTTACTAAATATAGTAATGTTAATCCTGGGTGATTGCTCACCTTTCAAGTCTAGAGAAATTTGTTAATGAACTGAGCTGCGAATCCAAGCATGAATTCCAAAGCAAAGCACGATGGACACGAATAGACGAAACAAAAAGCCAAAATTAGCTTGATATAAATGGAAACAAAATATATTACATTATTATTATTATTATTTGTTCGAGGTTTAATATAAAACAATATATAAATATCCAGATTGGAAACGCATATCAATCAAACTCTTTATATATATATATATATATATATATATATATTTAAAATCAATATTTAATTCAAAACACATAAAAATAAAATCTTTATTTGCAAAATCATTATTAAAAGTCTAAAACACATATATTTCCTTTCAAAAACTTTAAACAAATATACAAACAATATATATATATGCATGTGTGTGTGTTATTACCAGAAAGATCTGTTTCAAAATAACATCATAAAATTAGATAAATGAATATATTAGTGTATTTTAGAATAAGAAAAAGGAATCTGCTCGGGTACCACTGTTTGGCATAAGGCGATTGTCGGTTGCAGTTCAAGGGGGAGAGGGTCGGGTGATTATTTCAAGTGGAGGAAGCACTGGCGTGCTGTCAATAGGGAGGGAACGGCTTTGGAAGAGGATCGACATAGGGATGGTAGTATGGCTACAGGAGAAGTTTCATCGGCGAGCAAAAAATGATTTGGATAGGAGCGAGCTGCTCGCGGCAGACTAGCTGTCTGGGCGTGGATGGTGAGTACAAGCAGGTCGGTGGTTATAGGCGGTGGGCAATGGGCGCTTGACCGATGCGTTTGGGTTGCGGGCTATGCTTGGTGTTGCGGTGAGGTGCGGATGGGTGATGAGGCTGCGCAGACGTGGGAGGCAGAGGAACCAAGTTAGAGGCGCTGTCAGGTAGGGGATTGTATATTGCTTGGCGGCTAGTGTTGTGGGTTGTTCATGTGGAACTACTAATAACACCTTGGTCGAAGGAAGGTAGTCGGAGGAAGGTAGTCGGGTTCAGATGGTGATGGCCTTGGCTGCAAGGCGAGGTGGATTGGAGGAATCTATCGACGTGGAGGTCCGGTTGTGAGATGTGGCTTTGGCCATGGTCGGTGAAGGAAAGGGGAAATGGTGGGTTTTGGGTCAGGTGATGATCAGTGAAGTTTGAGAGGCCGAAAAAAAATATCGCAAAAAGGAGATTGGTGGCATGCAGTGGAGGGGAGATGAGGTGGAAGGTCAGAGGGGTAGGGCGAGCTTGTTCACGTGATGAGCTGCTGTGTGGTTTTGCGTAAGGGTTGATTTCAATAGAACAGGAAGAAAATGAACAGCTAAGCAAAATATAAACTTGGATCACTTTGTATACATGCATATATTTCTTTATCAAAGTTAACATAATAGAAATGAGAAATGAAGAGACTGAAAAGGATTGAACGACCAGAATATAAATTGATATCATAAGAATGGTAAAAGTCATATATACCAAATTATAGAAATGTACATAGGTTAGTGGCCATTCATTACACAAATGAATGGGAAAAGGAAAACAAAAGGACACAGAACACCAAAAGATTCCAACGAGTACCGATATGGTTAATTGTTTTACAGATTTCACCATGTAACAGTCGCTGAAATACACAAATGTATATACTGTGAAGATCAGCATGACGAGACGAACAGAATGGTACACAGATATCAGCAGTACGATCATCCTATCAAAACTCAATATTTCGCTGCCAAACTACTGCAAATTCATTGAAAATAAGATAAATGAAGCTAGAGCAGTCCAAATTTGACGAAACAAAATAGGACGTCTCATTTAGAAAATGATTTACATTTTTGTTATGTAAAAATATACCGATTTCAAAAATACTTTATTTTCATCCATTTTACTACTTTAAATTGAAATTGAAAATTACACAATAAAACTAACTTGCATATTTATCAACCAAAATATGCCATTTTCAATGTTTGAATAAACGCATACCAGATACCAAATTTTCATTGCTAAATTTTATTGATTTTTTTCACAAAATTTTAGTTAATTACGTAAGTAAAACCGTTAAAAAAATTGGGTCGTTACACTCTCCCCCACTCAAAACTTTTCGTCCCCGAAAAGGAACAAGATAGGAGAATGGAAGCAACTATAAAGGAAAATAGATTGAGAGGCAAAATATAACAATAAATTCAAAACCATATAAATTTCAATTTAAACTAATTAATATTCAACAATTTGGTTCGTTCCATTTTATTCAATCAATAAGTAGTCATTCAATTTAAAATTTTGATTTGCTTTCATTCTGTCAACATTTTATTCAAACAAATTCATTTCTGAATTAACTCATTTATTTTATCTATTTATCATTAGCTAAGTTGATTCCACTAAAATTTCAAGTTCTATATTCTCAAATTCATATTTATCTGCTTAAATAGTTTTCTCTTTTATTTATTTAATTTATTTCACTTAACATATTTTGCGACATATATTAAGTGTATAAACATTTTGTAACCATATGTAATTCAACAAATTAATTTTCTTTTGCTTTTAAATTTATTATTCAATTTATTTCGCAGACTTATCTTGCAATATAGGTTAAGTGTATAACTATTATTATAATTATCTAGATTTTATTTACAAATTCCCTGACAATATTCATTTTGGACATCTTATTATTGTATATTATTCAGTTACATTCAAACCCATCCAGGTAAGTTTTATTAATGTCTTCGAATATTATTAAACATGATACAAAAATTTCTTTTATTTACAACACTTCTATTAAGACAAATTTTAGTTTGAGCATTTTTTTCAGTGTTCAATTTATATTCACCCTAACATTTTAACTTTTTTGAATATTTTTGGTAAGTCGTATATATTAGAATTCAAATGAGTATTATACAATTTAAATTTTTTTCTAGTTTAATTGTTTCAAGTTATTTCAAATTCCATTTCTTATTTTAAACACTTAAATTAGTAAGAATTTTACTTCATTGCAATAATTTGAAAACCATCATTTTACACAGAATTTAAGAATACATTTGTGGTTTCACTTTAAATCATTTTGAAATAAATATATACACATATATAATTTATACATAAAATTATACGCAAAAAATTTAATCAAAATCCATTTTTTCCTAAAACAAAAGTGTAGCAAAGATACTAAGTGGTCTCTCCATTTCGAAACTCGAAAATGAATGTCGATGATGTTGTAGTCATCATCGAATTAATTTCCATCGAAAAAATAGGGGAGTTTTGACTTACTTCTTTAGAATTCTTTGAAAACAATTTCTATTCGAAAATACTTTCAAATAATATTAGTAATACTTTTTCAAAACCTTTGAAAGTCAACTTTTGAAAACACCTGAAATTTTGAATTCTCAAACCCTAAGTTTTAAATTCATTTCATTTGCAAATCAGGTTTGCAAACCATTACATCTCCTTGTAACCTACAACACAAGTTAATGGTTTAGAAATGTTGATAAAGCAATAAATGATAATCTAGTATTATCAATTTTAACAAACAATTCATTTAACTATAAAATTTTAGAAAATTATACATATATATAAAATAAAATCATACATGAAATTATTTCATTTTTGAAACAATATTGTGTCAGTTTGCTCTGTTCAAGTGTTTTGGAATTCCTGTAGATAGCGTTGGCCAGACGAATCGATCGAAACCCAATCAAACTTAACAACTCAAACAGCACAATATAAAACATTTAATATCAATTTCAAATACACCCTCTCACAGGATTATTCAAGAATGGGTTTCAAAGTAAGGGTAGAAATTCAAGTGTGGATGAACCTTGATCAAAGAGAAATTTAACAACGAAGATAGCTAGAAAGGATAAAAAGATAATTAAATTAAAAAAGGGAAAATGGATAGATTTATTTTAATCGCGGGGACCTTAACCTAGTCAACCGAGATTTTTGGAATACGATCAATGCGAAAGTTCAATTTCCTGCTCGAGAGGGAAAGATGTGACTTCACCAAAACATCAGGACAATCCCTAATTAGACACCAAAGCATCAAAATCGAGGACGTAGAAATCTCTAGTGAATCAATGGCTGTTGCAAAAGAGTTTCACCCATTTTCAAATCATTTTAAGATTGGCAGGATCACCGACGGAATTAGACACAAACAAGGACGAAGTTGCCAAATGAGGTGTAATATGTGCTCGAATTTATTACAAAAATCAATAGAAATAAAGCAATGGGACGCTCCAATATCAAGAAGAACACGAACAAGAAATGAAAACAATGGATTCTAGAACAAAAGGGGAGGGTTCCAAAATACAAAAGAAATCCTAATTCAGGAGGATCCTAACGAAGATTTCAAGCTCGAACGAAGATGACTCTGTAATTAAATTTTTACTCCGTATGCTAAGTTTTTCCTAAACTAGAGCTCTGATACCAACTGTAACGACACGGTATTTCGAACCATTCGCATCCGCACATGTCGGATTTGAATTGCTCAAAACATCAAATTGTTAATTTTATATTTGGAAAAACTTAGCTTATACAGTAAATAAATCAATCACAGAACCATAGACACAGAGTATTACAACAATAAGCCACGGAAAAGATAAATAGTAGTTTATGAAGCTACTATAAAACACCAGAGTCTGAAACAAAATACAACAGAATCTCAAATATAATTGAATCTCTAATACATAAGCAACTAATGAGTCTGAACATAAATTACTGAAATAAAGTGAAAGCTGGATTGACAGATCATCAAACAAAGCTCCAATCTCCAAAGGTGAGTCTCAAATGTTGTGACACTCTGTCTGACCCGAGCATAAAGAAAAACGCAAAACACTCGAGTCAGGATTAACATTCTTATATCGGTAAATTTAACTCAAGTGAAATGTCAACTGAAATACAAGTAGCTTAAAGGATGTTTGGGATTTCCATCCTCTAAGGATCATGGAACTATCTATTATGTAGTAATATACACTATTATAATATGTCTATAGTAAAGAAAACTATTAAAGTAGCATTAGGGATTTACCCATATCCCCTTTATCCCATTTTATATATTCTCATAGTCTATACAGCACCATAATTCCTTCGTAAACTAGAGGGCTATCAGAGGGCACTCTATAGGTATGGTACAAAGCAAACTCGTAGAAAGCACGATAAGGCATGTGACAAGGCACGCGAGGCAATGCTAGGGTAGATATACTGTTTGCACTTCTGGACTGGTGGTAACGCATAGCAGCTACTATTTCCCACCTCGTGGCACACTCCCAAATCAAAGGTGCACCCAATCGAATCACAAAACAAATATAATTGAAGAAATGAGCCCGATCGGGAGAATGACCCCACTTGGCCCGGTATGCCTCCTGTTTTAGCCACATAAAGCTGGCTCATGGGAGTTAGGTCTACGTAAATACCTGATACAGCATCATTGCCAAACCATCCTACTTTGTTTTGGGATCTCCACCACGTACACAATTGTTAAAGTGGTTTTCAGTATTGGCAGAGAGTATGACGATATCCGATCTCGGCCTCTTTAGCAACCAAATGCTTATTCCACACCGTGGTCATTTCATTTCAAGTAGTTTATACTTTATATCAAAATATCATATTCATTTCAAAAACATGTCAATTGGATATCATTATTCACTTTAAATAATATTCATTTCCAGAATCGTAACGCTTCCAAAACTATTACCCTTTCCAAATCATAACACTTTGGAAATCATAACACTTTTGACTTAAACAGTTAAGCTATTGAAAATAGTATATATATTACAATGGTTATAAACTAAAATAGTTTGTATATTAAAATAATTCATATATTAAGATAGTTTATATATATTGAAAATACTTTATATAATAAAAATAGTTTCCTCTAATTTCACAAATCGATTCAAATCAGCTTAAATTCCAAAATTCAATTTAAATCAATCCATGTTCAACACTTTCAATTTAAAAGGTTAAAGATTCAATTCAAATTCTTAATAAACCATTTCAGTCTTTATTAATTTCAAATCCAGGTTTGAACTATCTCTTTAATTCCAATAAGATTCAATGTTTAAGTATTTAAACATTTTCAATAGTTCCATTTATATTTCAACATTTAACTTTACTATTATTTAGTTTGAAATATTCACTTAATCAATCCAATAATTATTTAAATAAAATATCAAATTACAAATTTAAATTAAACAAAATACCCCATTTCAATTTATTTAAATTTGAAAATATTCATTTAGTAACCTTAAGTCAAAAATCAAGTTATAAAATCATATTCTTAAAATCTCAAATTCAATAGTAAGGTGCGGACGGGTGATGAGGCTGCACAGATGCAGGAGGCAAAGGAAGCAGGTCAGAGGCGCGGTCAAGTAGGGGATTATCGATTGCTTGGCGGCTAGTGTTGCGAGTCGTTGCGTGGAATTGCTGCTAATAGCTTAGTTGGAGGAAGGTAGTCGGGCTCAGATGGTGATGGTCTTGGCTGCAAGGCAAGGTGGATCAGAGGAAGCTATCGACGTGGAGGTCTGGTTGTGGGATGTGGCTTCGGCCATGGCCGGTGAAGGAAAGAGGAAATGGTGGGTTTCGGGTCAGGTGATGATCGGTGAAGTTTTGAGAGGCCGAAAAAAATATCACAAAGAGGAGATTTGTGGCGTGCAGTGGAGGGGAGATGGGGTGGAAGGTCAGAGGAGTAGGGCGTGCTTATTCACATGATGAGCTGTTGTGTGGTTTTGCGTGGGGATAGATTTCAATACAACGGGAAGAAAATGAATAGCTAAGCAAAATATAAACTTGGATCACTTTATATATATGTATATATATTTCTTTTTCAAAGTTAACAAAATAGAAATGGGAAATGAAGAGCCCGAAAAGAATTGAACAACTAAAATATAAATTGATATCATAAGAATGGTAAAAGTCATATATATTAAATTCTGGGAATTTACAAAGGATAGCGGCCATTCATTTCACAAAACGAATGGGCAAAGGAAAACAAAAGGACACAGAATACCAAAAGATTCCAACGAGTACCAATATGGTTAACTGTTTTGCAGATATCACTGTGTAACAAATGCCAAAATACACAAATGAATATACTATGGAGATCGGCACTACGAGACGAACAGAATGGTACACAGATATCAGCAATACGATCATCCTAACAAAAGTTGATATTTCACTGCCAAACTACTGCAAATTCGTTGAAAATAAGATAAATGAAGCTAGAGCAGTCCAAATTTGGCGAAACGAAATAGGACATCTCACTTAGAAAATGATTTACATTTTCACTTTGTAAAACTATTTAGATTTCAAAATTACTTAATTTTCATCTTTACTGATTTAAATTGAAATTGAAAATTACACAATAAAACTAACTTGCATATTTATCAACGAAAATCTTCCATTTGTTATGTTTGAATAGACGCATACCAAATACCAAATTTTCATTGCTAAATTTATTGTTTTATTTTTCCCAAAAATTTAGTTAATTACGTAATAAAACCGTAAAATTTTCGGGTAGTTTTACTCTCCCCCGCTCAGAACTTTTCATCCCCGAAAAGGAACGAGATAGGAGAATAGAAGCAACTAAAATGGAAAATAGATTGAAATAAAAAAATACAACTAAATTCAAAATCATATAAATTTCAATTTAAACTAATTAATATTCAACAATTTGGTTTAATCCATTTTATTCAATCAATATGTAGTCATCCAATTCAACATTTTGATTTTCTTTCATTTTATTGAAATTTCTTTCAAACAAATTCATTTCTAAATTAACTCATTTATTTCATCTATTTATCTTTAGCTAAGTTGATTCCACTAAAATTTCAAATTCATGATTGTCAAGTTCATATTTATCTGCTTAAATAGTCTTCTCTTTTATTTATTTAATTTATATCACTTAACATATTTTGCGACATATATAAAGTGTATAAACATTTTATAACCATATGTTATTCAACAAATTAATTTTCTTTTCTATTTCAATTTATCATTCAATTTATTTCACTGACATATCTTGTAATATAGGTTGAGTGTATAACTTTTATTATAATTACCTAAATTTTATTTATAAATTTCCCTGATAATATTCATTTTGGACATCTTATTTACTCTATATTATTCAATTACACTCAAACCCATTCAAGTAAGTTTTATTAATGTCTTCGAATGTAATTAAACACTATACAAAAAAAATTTATTTACAACACTTCTATTAAGCAAAATTTTAGTTTGAACAATTTTTTTAGTGTTCAATTTATATTCACCCTAGCATTTTAACTTTTTTGAATATTTTTGGTAAGTCATATATATTAGAATGCAATTGAGTACTATACAATTTAAAATTTTATCCTAGTTTAATTGTTTCAAGTTCTTTCAAATTCCATTTCTTATTTTAAACACTTAAATTAGTAAGAATTTTGCTTTGTTTCAATAATTTGAAAACCATCACTTTACACAGAATTTAAAAATACATTTCCGGTTTCACTTCAAATCATTTTGAAATAAATATATACATATATATAATTTATACATCATATTATACACAAAAGGCTTAAATCAAAATCCATTTTTTTTTCTTTTCCTAAAACAAAAGTGTAGCAAAGCTACTAAGTGGTCTCTCCACTCCGAAACTCGAAAATGAATGTTGATGATGTTGCAGTCATCACCGAAATTATTTTCCATCGACAAAATAGGAGAGTTTTGACTTACTTCTTTAAAAAAAATTGAAAACTATTTCTATTCGAAAATACTTTCAAATAATATTAATAATACTTTTTCAAAAACTTTGAAAGTCAACTTTTGAAAACAGCGAAAATTTTAAATTCTCAAACCCTTAATTTTAAATTCATTTCATTTGGAAATCATGTTTGCACACCATTACATCTCCTTATAACCTACAGCAAAAGTTAATGGTTTAGAAATGTTGACAAAGCAATAAATGATAGTCTAGTATTATCATTTTTAACAACCAAACCATTTAACTATAAAAATTTCGAAAAATTATACTTATATGTATACAATAAAATCATACATAAAATTATTTAATTTCAAAATAATATTGTTCAGCTTACTCTGTTCAAGTGTTTTGGAATTTCTGTCGATAATGTTGGACAGACGAATCGATCGAAACCCTAAATCAAATTTCACAACTCAAACAGCACAATATAAAATATTTTATATCAATTTCAAATGCACTCTCTCATAGGATTATTCAAGAATGGGTTTCAAAATAAAGGTAGAGATTCAAGTTTAGATGAACCCTGATCAAAGAGAAATTTAACAACGAAGATAGCTTGAAAGGATAAAAAGATAATTAAATTTAAAAAAGGGAAAATAGATAGATTTATTTCAATCGCGGGGACCTTAAACTGGTCAACCAAGATTTTGGGAATAAGATAATGCAAAAATTTAATTTCCCGCTCGAGAGGGAAAGAAGTGACTTCACTAAAACATCAGGAAAATCCCCGACTATCGGGGTGGATTCAAGCTCATAAGGGAATTGCCCTGATTGTCTACTAAAGACGGTTCGGGCTTTGCAAGAAATAACAGCATCAAAACCAGGGACGTAGAAATCTCCAGCGAATCGATTGTTGTTGCAAAGAAGTTTCAACCCTTTTCAAATCATTATAAGACCGGCGGGATCACTGATCGGATTAGACACACACAAGGACGAAGTTGCTAAATAAGGTGCAAGATGTGCTCGAATTTATTACACAGATCAATAAAAATAGAGCTATGGAACGCTCCAGTATCCAGAAGAACATAAACATGAAAAGACAAGAATGGATTTCCGAACAAAAGGGGAGGGTTCCAAAATTCAAAAGAAATCCTAATTCATGAGGATCCTAAGAAGATTTCAAGCTCGAACAAAGAAAATTCTGTGATTCAATTTTTACTCCATATACTAAGTTTTTCCTAAACCAGAGCTCTGATATCAACTGTAATGACCCGGTATTTCAAACCATTCGCATTCGCGCATGTCGGGTTTGAATTGCTCAAAACAACAGATTGTTAATTTTACATTTTTGACAAAAATTAGCATATACAGTAAATAAATCAATCACAGAACCATAGAAATAGAGTTTTACAACAATAAGCAGCAAAAAGATAAATAGTAGTTCATGAAGCTACTATAAAACTTCAGAGTCTGAAACAAAATACAAACAGAATCTCAAATACAAATGAACCTCTAATACATAAGCAACTGACGAGTCTGAACATAAATGACTGAACTAAAAGCTGATGGACATATCTTCAAGCAAAACTCCAATCTCCAAAGGTGAGTCTCTAATGCTGTGACACTCATTCTGACCCGAGCATAAAGCAAAACACAAAACACTCGAGTCAGGATTAACATTCTTATTTCAGTAACTCAAGTGAAATACAAGTAAATTAAAGGATGTTTGGGATTTCCATCCTCTAAGGATCTGTGGAACTATCTACTATGTAGTAATATACGCTATTATAATATGTCTATAGTAAAGTAAAGTATTAAAGTAGCATTAAGGCGTTACCTATATCCCCTTTAACACAGTTTATATATTTCCATAATCTATACAGAACCGTAATTCCTATGTAAACTATAGGGCTATCATAGGGCACTTCATAGGTATGGTACAAACAAAACTCATAGAAGGCACTATAAGGCACGTGGCAAGGCACGCGAGGCAACGCCAGGGTTATACCGTTTGCACTCCTGGACTGGTGGTAACACATAGCAGCTACTACCGCCCACTTAGTGACACATTCCCAAATCAAAGATGCACCCAATCGAATCACAAAAGCAATAGAATGGTAAAGAAGAAATGTGCCTGATCGAGGGAAAGACCCCACTTGACCGATATAGCTCATGTTTTAGCCACATCAAGCTGACTCACGGGGGTAAGGACTACGTATATACCTCATACAGAATCGTTGTCAAACCATCCTACTTCATTCTGGGATCTCCACCGCGTACACAGTCGCTAAATGGTTTTCGGTATTGGCAGAGAGTATGAAAATATATGATCTCGATCTCTTTAACAACCAAATGCTTGTTTCACCGTGGTCATTTCATTTCAAATAGTTTGTACTTCATATCAAAATATCATATTCATTTAAAAATCATATCAATTCGATATCATTATTCACTTTAAATAATATTTATTCCTGGAATTTTAATGCTTTCAAAACTATAACCTTTGGAAATCATAACACTTTGGAAATCATAACGCTTTTGACTTAAACAGTTTAGATTTTGAAAATAGTATATATTAAAATACTTATAAATTAAAATAGTTTATATATTAAAATAATTTATATATTAAAATAGTTTATATATATTGAAAATACATTATGTAATAAAAATAATTTCCTTCAATTTCACAAATCGATTAAATCAGCTTAAATTCCAAAATTCAATTTAGATCAATCCCTGTTCAACACTTTCAATTTAAAAGGTTAAAGATTCAATTCAAATTCTTAATAAACCATTTTAATCTTTATCAATTTCAAATCCAGGTTTGAACCATCTCTTTAATTTCAATAAGATTCAATGTTTAAATATTCAAACATTTTCAATATAAATTTCATTTATATTTCAACATTTAACTTTACTATTATTTAGTTTGAAATAATAACTTAATAAATCCAATAAACATTTAAATAAAATCTCAAAATATAAATTCAAATAAAACTAAATATCCCATTTCAATTTATTTAAACTTGAAAATATTCATTTAAGGCGCCTTAAGTCAAAAATCAAGTTATAAAATCATATCTTTAAAATCTCAAATTCAATAAGTTTCAAGTCAATTTATATTTAAGTATAATTCTTAAACAAATAAAATTTCAAATCAATTTCAATTTATCTTCCTAACCCTAATTAATAACGTTATTACAAAATCTATTTTTAAAAATAAAATTTTAAATAAATATTTAAGCATATTATATATTAATTAAAATAAAGTTTTAAATTAAATCTTATTATTAAATTTATTTTACATTAAATTTATTTTTATGTAGTTTCAAAATAGTAAAATTATAAGTAAAATCTCAAAAAATATATTTTTAAAACTAACTTATAAATTTAAAATTTCCAAAACATAAAATTTTAAAAATCTAAAATTTAGACTTATATAAAAACAACATATATATATTGTATTTAAAATCAATATTTGTTAAAACCATATATTCCCTTCAAAACTTTGGAAATCATTTTCCAAAATATAGACCAACGGTGTCCGTATATAATTTTCTATCCTATGATCAAGTGATATGGATATTTATCATTTCAATCTGCAATTTAAATATCTACGGGTATATATCATTTCTACTAGCAATCCTAAAAAATTTAAATCAATGAAAATCGCTTGGGTTTATCATTTCAACCTATAACGATTTTCCCCTATTCTACAAAATCATTCGGATATGTATCATTTCAACCCATAGGGAAATCTAAACTAATAGGGAACTTGCAGAGTGAGAACAAATATGATAAAATATAACATGTCAACAACATGCATATATTATCATTAACAAATTAAACAAAATATACACAATAGGATATGGTGTCATATATCACATGTGAACAATTGCAGATAATGGCATATCATCTTTAACGATTAAATAACTAATAATTCAAATTTAACAGCATATTTCACTTGTCATTTCAAGTGAAATCAAATTTACTAAATAGAAGAATGTTAACCGTGAGTAATTGCTCACTTTTCGAGGCTAGAGAAATTTGTTAATGAACTGAGCTGTGAATCCAAGCACGAATTCTAAAGCAAAGCACGATGGACATGAATAGACGAAACAAAGAGCCAAAACTAGCTCGATATAAATGGAAACAAAATATATTATATTATTATTATTAGTTGTTCCTTAAAATGAAGGTTTAATATAAAACATATACATAACTATCCAAACTACAAACACATATCAAACAAACTTTTTTTGTATGTGTGTATATATATATTTAAAATCAATATCTAATTCAAAACACACAAAAATAAAATCTTCATATGCAAAAATCATTTTAAATTCTAAAACACGTATATTTCCTTTCAGAAACTTTAATAAGATATACAAAGAATATATATATATATATATATTATTACAAAAAAGGTTTGTTTCAAAATAACATCATAAAATTAGATAAATAAATATATTAGTATATTGTAGAATAAGAAAGAGGAAGCTGCTGGGGTATCACTGTCTGGCATAAGGCGATGGTCGGCTGCAGTTCAAGGCGGAGAGGGTCGGGTTATGGTTTCAAGTGGAGGAAGCACTAGCATGCTGTCAACTGGGGAGAAGCGGCTTTGGAAGAGGATCAACGTGGGGATGGTGGTATCGCTACAGGCGAAGTTTCATCGGCGAGGAAGAAATGGTTTGGAGAGGAGCGAGCTACTTACGGCAGACTGGATGTCTGGGCATGGATGGTGAGCACAGGAAGGTCGGTGGTTATAAGCGGTGGGAAGAGGTTATGGGAAATGGGCGCTTTATCGATGCGTTTGGGTTGTGGGCTATGCTTGGTGTTGCGATGAGGTGCGGATGGGTGATAAGACTACACAGACGTGGGAGGCAGAGGAAGCAGGTCAGAGGTACTGTTAAGTAAGAGATTATCGATTGCTTGGCGGTTGGTGTTGCAAGTTGTTCGCATGGAACTGCTGCTAAGAGCTTGGTCGGAGGAAGGTAGTCGGGTTCACATGGTGATGATCTTAGCTGCAAGGCGAGGCAAATCGGACGAAGCTGTCAACGTGGAGGTCCTGTTGTGGGATGTGGCTTTGGCCATGGCCGGTGAAGGAAAGGAGAAATGTGGGTTTCGGGTCAGGTGATGATCGATTAAGTTTTGAGAGGTCGAAAAATAATACACAAAGAGGAGATTGGTGGCAGGCAGTGGAATGGAGATGAGGTAGAAGGTCAGAGGAGTAGGGCGAGCTTATTCACGTGATGAGCTGCTACGTGGTTTTGCATGGGGAACATTTCAATACAACAGGAAGAAAATGAACATCTAAGAAAAATATAAACTTGGATCACTTTATATATATACATATATTTATTTTTCAAAGTTAACAAAATAGAATTGAGAAAGAACTTGAAAATAATTGAACGACAAGAATACAAATTGATATCATAAGAATGGTAAAAGTCATATATATTAAATTTTGGGAATTTACAAAGGTTAGTGGCCATTCATTTCACAAACAAATGGACAAAGGAAAACAAAAGGACACAGAACACCAAAAGATTCCGACGAGTGTTGATATGGTTAACTGTTTTGCAGATTTCACCGCATAACAGTCATCGAAATACACAAATGAATATACTGCGGAGATCAGCACGACGAGACAAATAGAATGGTACACAAATACCAGCAATATGATCATCATATCAAAAGTTGATATTTCGCTACCAAACTGTTGCAAATTTGTTGAAAATAAGATAAAGAAATAGAGCAGTCCAAATTTGGCTAAACGAAATAGGGCATCTCACTTAGAAAATGATTTACATTTTTATTATGCAAAAATATTCAGATTTCGAAAATACTTTATTTTCATCCATTTTTCTGATTTAAATTGAAATTGAAAACTGCACAATAAAACTAACTTGCATATTTATGAATGAAAATCTGCCATTTTCTATGTTTGAATGGATGCATACCAAATACTAAATTTTCATTTCTAAATTTTATTGTTTTATTTTTCACAAAAATTTAGTTAATTACGTAAGTAAAACCGTTAAAAATTTTGGGTCATTACAGCTAACTTCTATATACAATAGAATTAAGGTTTGAAACTAGTTCCATTGAGTTTAAAAATATTGAAAACCTATATTTCACCATATTGGATGGCCTACTTTAGTTTTGGGTACGAAACGGGCTTTTCGGGTTTTTGTTATCGCTCTGGCCCAATCGATCTGTTCCATCCATTCTTGTTTCAACTTTGTCATTATATAGGTTGTTATAAACCATAGCGGCTTTCTATTTACATTTTCTATATGTACATTTTCTATCTCATCTGTTCCTTCTCAATAGCAGACATCTCAAAGCCCTAATTATAATTCCAAATCAAACTCTAAATTCCAAACTGCTCAAACCCTATCATATAATATATCAGCGCAAAGCTCTCAATGAACGCAATCTATGTCTGAAACTCATTTTTTGATTGGAGGCTTTGTTTGTCCAGAAATTGGTGATCTTTCTTGATAGTTCATTATAGGGTTACGCGATCAACGGTTGATTTGCAACGTTTCTTCGATCGGGAAGTTGCAACGTGTGGAGGCGGTCGAGTGGAGTGCATCTATGGTCTTCGTTCATCTCCATTGTGCTCGAGATCAGTAGGAATGGCGATGTATGGGGGCAGTAGTGCTGGCTAGAGGGAGGACCGGAGGTGATCGCGTTGGTGGGCGGAGGTGCGACCGAAGGCGAGGAGGATGGCGTGCTCTGGTCAAAGGCGAGCGTGGTGGTGACATTCGGCTCGTGAATTCGACGGCTATAGGTTGTGCTGGTCTCGTTCGATCCGAGGGTAGGGTTAAGGAGGTGATCTAATTATCATTTCGCCCTTCTATTTTAGTTAATTTAATTTTAAAATTTATAATTACTAACTATCATAACTTTTTCATACCAGCTCCGTTTGACACGCGGTTTCTTCCATTGGGCTCGTATCGAAATTCTGGATAGCATGAAGAAGGTTTGGTGTAATTTGGAGGTTGTTCAAATTTTTGGGTTTTTTTTGGATTTTTAATCGCCTATAAATCAAAGGTGAGAGATTTAACCCACTCACGCAGTACTAAATCTTCTTATGTTTGTTGAATTAAATTCATAAAGTGATAAGAATGTTATTAGTTGTTGTTTGATAGGTTAAGTTGACATTTTAATTGAAATTGAATTTATTAAATTAAATTGCCATTTAAATTAATATTGAAATTGAATTGCTAGTTAAATAACTTATATTGATAACCAGTTAATTGTTGTGATTTATTAGCTAATGTGGATGTTGATTGCGATGGATGTCTATTTGTTGATATTTTAGACGACTAGATGTTTATTTATTTTATATATCACTATTATCACTCTGTATATTAAGTGACAACATATAAACTGTTATTTGAATTATTTCGAATAAATTAAGAAATTGGTTAAAATGATATATACCCGTGACACTTTGATTTGGATTGAAATAACATATATCCATCCATGTAACTAAAATTGAATTAATTGATCACTTGGCCATAGGGTAGAAAATTATATACGGACACCGGATTGGTTAAATTAATTGGTTTCAAAATATAAAATTTGGATTTTGGTTAATGATATTGTTTTAAAGGAAATAATTGTGGATTTATATAAATTGAATTATTTCTAATTCAAGCTTTGAAATTTTGAAATTGAAACTAGTTATAATAAACTGTTTTAGCGAATTGAATTGGAAATGTGAATTTATAATCAACACATGATTTTAACTCAAAAAATTGAATTATTTTAATGATTCGAACCTTAAATTTAACAGTGAAGTTTAATTTTAAGTGCTTAAAATTAGCAAATTGAAATTGGACATGAAATTGATAATTTGAAATGTTTTAAAATAACTATTGAATTGAAATTTTAGTTATTAAATTGATTTGTTGAATTGAAATTTGAAGTTAAAAATGAACATTTCGAAATATGAAGTTAATTCAAATTGAATCAATTTGATATGCCACTAAATCAAAATTGAATTGAAAGATTGAAAATTGAGTTTTGTTGATTTGAAAACTGGACATGGGTCCAAATTTATTGAAATGGAGTGAAATGTTTTGATTTGATACTATTTCCCAAATAAATTATTTTAATATAAACTATTTAAAATCTAATTTTTATTAATATTCAGATTATTTTGGTTTTTCAGACTATTTTATTGTATAAACCATTTTTAATACTCAAACCATTTATATTAAACTATTTTAAACCTTTAAACTATTTAAAACCATTCAAACTATTTTCTAAATTTTCAAACTATGCAAATTTTGAATATGTATATTTAAATCGTTGATTTAAATGCTAATGTGGTTTAATGAGGTTATAACCTAAGTTGGAATTTGGAGCAATATTTTCGAGAGAAAATGACAAATTTTGAGTAAATATGGTATTTTGAAGTGAAGTGATATTTTTGAAGTGAATATGATATTTTGATATCAAATATGAATCGTTTTTGAAATGTAAAAGAACCATCCGGTGTGAAAAATGAATTTTGGTTGTTAAAGAGATCGGAACCTCTTATTGGCATACTCCCTGTCAATATTGGAACCACTTTAACAACTGTGCACACGGCGAATGTAATCCAGAATGAAGTGGTTGAATTAGAGGCGTTTGTTGGATCTGAAGAAACAGAACGATGATGGATGACCCTTGCACTTGTGCTAATTTTAAATAACTAAAACAGGAGCCTATGTCTGGCCTAGGGGTTCGCAACCTTTAGGGGCCATCACCACTTCATATTATTATATTGATTTTGGACTTGATCGATGCACCTTGGTTTGATTTGGTGGTGGTAGAATCGGTGGGCGATTGGTGCTACGATACGTTACCACCAACTAGAAAAGGTAAACTGGTAGAATCCTACCTTGGGCATTACCTCATGTGCCTTGTCATACTTTTATCCTTATATGCGTCCACTACAATTTTGTTTTTGTATGATACCTATAGGGGCACACTGGCTACCGACGTTATTGGTTGTGTTACAGGATCTGCATAGACTACCTGCTTAAAATTATGTTAAGGAGGATCAATGTAAAGCCTTAATGCTATTTTAATACTTAACTGATAGACACTACATATATATTGCATCTTGCTACATATAGATAGTTTGACGGACCCTTAGGAGATGGAAAATCCCATGACATCTCTTAAGTTATTGCATGCACGTTATGTACTGGAATGAGATGTAAAAATCCTATAAATATTTCTGAAGCTATTACATTCATATTTATTCATTGTTGATTTAACTTACTAAAGAACTTTTAGTTCTGACTCGAGTGTTTTGTCTTTTCATTATGCTCAGGTCAGCCTGAGCATTTCATTTTTTGAAGATAGGGCTGTTATGGTAAGGGAAAAATTTACCGTTACCAATTACCACTTAATTGGTTACCATTTTAAAGTAAAGTTGGTATACCAGTATCATCGGTACGGTAACGGTAAGTTTACCATTTTCTATGGTAAAACATCGGTAATATTTTGTCAAAATCAAATATTCATGTAAGATGTTGTATTATGGGCATTTAGGAGCAAGAAAATAGTTCAATTTATTTTAGCAATTCAACTCAAATAATGATAAATACACTTCTTTTCTATGTCCGTATTAAGTGACCTAATGAGATATATAATGAAGCATTGTTCAGTGCAAAAATACATCAACTTATTATTTTTCTAGACAATCGTTAATTTTGCCATTACTAGTGTAGCGGTTACTCAATTATCGGTATAGCAATCATTGGTATTCCAGTCAATTGGTAAGGGTAACAGTAAGCAATTTTAGATTACCAGTAAAAATGGTATAGTAACGTATTTACAAAATGGTAACGGTAACCGTTACCATAACAGCCATATTTGAAGACATATTCCATGAAGATGGAGTTGGTAGATCGTATTTACTATTATTATTGTTCTCCTGCATTACTTTGGCATGTTTGCTGCTTATACTCTGATTTTGTGTAATCAAATGTATATTGTAAAACGTCTTCATGAACCTTTTATTTGATTATTATATTTTGTCAATTCTATTGCAAGATTCTGTATTTTGTTTTTTCTTCATTTCTCTTATTTTTCTTATTTACCCCATTAACAATCTTTCCTTTTGAATGGTTTGAGTTAGACATGTGTGGTTATTATCGATTCAAACCATCCAAAAAGATGGATCGTCACAGTTGGTAACTAAGCTTTGGTTTAGAGGCACCTTAACCTGTTGGGGGTTAATGGGAGATAGGGTTATAGTACCGTAGAATGAGTCTGAGTAAATATATATATATATATATATATATATATATATATGAGAGAGAGCGTATTTGTCAGTGCTATAAAAAATATTTCTATATTGTGTTAATTTGTTCTGTTGAGTATTTATAAATTCCGATCAGTATATAAGACGAAATGGCATCGATAGGGATTTCTAAACACTTGAATAGGGTAGACCGATACAATATTGTTGGAAATAGGTAAATGAAATAATCTTACCTAGTAATTATATTTTGTATATGTAAAAATATTAATGTATATATATATAATTTTTCACAAATTGATTTTTTTGTTTTGTTATGTTGGATGTTAGTAAACATAATATTTAATTATTGTCATTTATCGTTTCGTTAGTCAAAGTTCTTAAAAATTATTGACTATTGTATGTTATAAGAAATGTAATTTTATAAAATATGCATTAATTAAGATTTACAAATAAATGAATAAGAATGGAAATCTAAGAACTTAAATTTTAGTGTTTTGAAATTAGGTTTTTGAAGATTAGAGGAAAAAAAAAAATATTAGTATTATGTGGAAGTATTTGCAAATAAAAATATCTTCAAAATGTTGTCAAAATGCACTTGAAAGAAATATTTTCAAAGAATTTTTAAAAGGAGACAAATTTTATACTCCCCTCTTTTGTCATTGGAAAATAATTTCGGTGATGACCGCAGCATTATCGACTTTCATTTTCAAGTTTCAAAGTGGGAAGACCACTATAGTAGCTTTGCTACACATTTCTTTTTATAAACTAATTTTGATTAACTCCATTACGTATGATTTGATTTAATATATATGTGTGTGTGTATGTACGTATTATGTGAAAGTGATTAGAAATGAACCCGGTATTTGAATTCTAAAGTTCCTGTTAATGAATGATTTTCGGTGGTAGAAATAAAGTGAAATTTTAATAAGTTTGAAACATTCCAATTTAAATCTGAATTAAAGGGTAATGTTTAATGAAAATATAAGAAATTGGGATTTATGAGTTGTAAACTAAAGGATAATGAAAATTAAGATGACGTAAACTATTGAACATTTTGTTAACTAAAATAAATAAAATTCTAAAAACATATATAAAACTTGCCAGAAATGTTTAAAGTTGTAATATTAAATATGAATATGTAATAGAATATTCTACAAGTAAAAGCTCAGTAACAAAAATGCTCCAAAATGAACATATGTTTATAAATAAAGAATTAAGATGTTACAATAATATTAAATAATTAAGTTAATGTTTTGAAGTGATTTATAATTAAATTTAATAGTAAAAAGTGAATATTATTTAAGTAAACGATTATAAACTTAAGAAATTGTTGAAATTATTCGTAAATATATTTAATATTAAATGATACTATATATGAAGGGATGAACGTGGATTAAATTAAATGATACTATATATGAAGGGGTGAACGTGGATTAAAATTTGATGAACCTAAATGATGCTTCATTAATTAATATCAATATTAAATTGAAATCAAGTTATATATAATAATAAATGTGAATTAAACTGCAAGAAACATATGTAAGACATTAAAAATTTATTCATGGATGATTGTAAATATTAAATGGAAAATTTTATGTAAGTAAATGCATATAAATTAATAAAAGATATCTGATGTAACAACCCGCATATTTATCAATTGTATATTTAAATATTTTATTTAAATATTTTATCGTTCGTCGGATTTTGGTCTGAAAAGCTACTTTTTGCAAACAATCGAATTAGAACTCGAGACCCCTCCCATTGAGTTCAAAATGTCGTTTGTAACCTTTTTGAGTATAAACTTCGATATGTTTGGAGCTAGCTAAAAATTTGACCTTTTCACTTAGGGTTTGGGTTTGGGTTTGGGTTCAGCCCACTAGCCATCATAATACCCCAAACTGAATCATCCTCCCCATTCACTCTCACTTCCTCCTCTTTTCAGTTCTAAAGCAAAAATGGTGGAAGAGAGTGGAAATTAAAAATTCCAAGCCCTAGTTTCATTGCAAATCCATGATCTAGCTCCAAATTCTAAGAGAACCCATTGGTAAGCATTTCCTTCTTCTTCTCCAACTCATTCTCCTTCCAATTTCAGAAATTTCCTAAACCTAATTTGGGAAATATTTCTCTTTTAAGCTTAGAATCAAGCTTCTTGTGTTGGGATTGAAGAGTGGTTGATCCTCCTTTGTTTTCAAGCTTCTTCTTCATTGATTTGGGTTCAAAGGTGAGATTTTTATCTCACATCTTTGTCTATAATTATCTTCGATTGTTAGGTATGAATTCCTAACACTTGTTCTTGTGCAATTGATTTTGGTTTGGATTGATTTGGTGTATATTTTAATTTTTGGTGTTTTGAAATCAAAATCTATGAAAATCCTTTTATGGATATTTGGACATTGATATTTGATGCGTACCGAAGAGCCGTTAAGGCTGGGTTGTCGCTTGGCGTAAATCCTTAGTCGTTGTCGCTCGATCGATCGCTTCCGGTATCCATTTGGCCATTTTTGGCCTAGGTTCAGGGAATGCCCTGAACCCCAGATTCAGACGTCTGAAACGTAATATTCAGACGTCTGAATATTGTTCTGGGAAGATTTCTATTCCCAGATTCAGACGTCTGAATATATGATTTCAGATGTCTGAATTGGTTCATTTGGAACCAGAAAGGAAATAGGCTAAAATGTGCCTATTTCAGACGTCTGAAATCAAAGATTCAGACGTCTGAATTCTGTTTTGGAAAATAATTTATTTTCCAAATTCAAACGTCTGAATCCTTGATTTCAGACGTCTGAATTTGCACTCTTTTTGCCTATTTGCCTATTTGCTTGAGAATTCTAACTTTAATCGATTCGTGTTGATTCCCTTTTGTTATTATCACTTATTATCGACTTTGATGACATTTTCTTCGTGATTTTTGGTAATATCCATTTTGATGGATTCGGTATCGAATTCTTTGGATTTTATTCACGTCTTCGAATGTGAATTTTTATGATTGATTGTTTCTACAATCACTTCTATGATTTGTCACTTTAAAATATAAAGGTTTTCTATACTAGTAGTAAATATCAAAACTCTTTCTTCAAATGATTTCAATACTATTTTATAACAAAGCTCGTTTTCTCAAACCGATTTCCAATCTATTAGTATATACAAACCTTTACCTCACTCGTATGAGAAATCTAATTAAACGACTTAGTAAAACAAGTGGTATGAAACGCTTGCGTTCACTTCGTCGGTTAATTCTTGGACTTGTTTGATTGAACCTCTTGTGACAATTTTCTAGTGAAGATCTATAGTTTGTTCGTAAATATTTAAGTTAAGCAAGTGGTTATGGGACATGAAGCTAAACTCATATATTTACTAGCTTAGTGTAATTGACACTTCTCGTTGATCAATGACGATCATCTTTGTGATTTAGACTAGCAATGTGTGATGTCTCTTTGTCTGCGAGGGAGACTAAACCCCGTTTTGTGGAGTTTCGACTCAAATTGGTGGGGTAGCAACCCATGGTCTTCGGGCCGTTTGTGGAGCTTCGACTCAATTTGTGATGGTTAGCAACCATGGAATTAGCGTTCCGTTTGTGATACACGTGTTGGTGAGCTTTATGCTCCCGTTTGTGATAGGCCTTTCCCCCTTTTTGTGATTTCTGGATTTCTTGAGATGATTTCTAGAATTTGTGCTTCACCAATTTTCATGATTTTCATTGATAAGTTTTATCAATATTTGTGCATTGGTGAATTTGTGCGTCATTGACTTTTGTGATTGATATTGATATAATTGTCAATATTTATGGTTTGGTGAATGAAATAA
This sequence comes from Allium cepa, assembly GCA_030765085.1. Lineage (NCBI taxonomy): Eukaryota > Viridiplantae > Streptophyta > Magnoliopsida > Asparagales > Amaryllidaceae > Allium > Allium cepa. The sequence goes on along the minus strand of CM060934.1, from coordinate 862,371,782 downwards.
AGAGTATGACATTCCTTTTGATCCTTGAGAAGATTTTTGTGATATTGATTAATCTCTTGTTGATTTTCAATTACTTATCTATCACAGCTTGGCATTATGATTATTATACGTTTAGTCATATCTCTTATTCTATATCATTTCATCTGATATTTATAGCTAGACTAATCCGTTTATTATTTTCTTCTTAATTAATACTCGGGTCAGACTGAGATTTTACAGGTGCTTCTGCATGCCACCGTATCGGACCATCATATGATCTTTTGGCTAACTAATTTAGTTTGGTAGTACTAGTTGTATACATCTAAGTTATTGACTCCTTGATGTACACATATTCGTTTGGCTTGCACTTGTATCTATTCTTTTGTGACATTGTGGATCTTGTTAGACCACTACTCTGATGTACACTTTCATGTGTTATATTCATATCTATTTCCGCCTTTGTGATATGAATTATCTGTGATTGATTTATGTTATGTTTATTTCTATATTTGTTTTCCGAAGATTATATATAGCCATTGTGTAGTAGCTTCGAGTTTGCGTCGGTATGTCGGATTTCCTCCTTAAATGAATTGCATGTTATATTTTATCTGGCATATCGGTGCTCACACAAAGCTATCACACGGATGGTCGCTCCTCAACAGCCTTATTCTCCGTGCTAGTTGACAGCATTACTCTGTAGTGTTCTTGGCTAGCGTGGGTATAGAGGTGGGGCATCACAGCCTGGCATCAGAGCCAAACTTCAGAACAATGTGGAATAATTTAGCAAGGATCATGTCCTAAGTCTTTCTTAGGAGTCGTGCTTTAGGATCTTATTCGGGTGTTCGTACCGATTCATCCTAGTTTCTTTATGATTCCTTGTTTTATCTATCAAGATTGCTTGATACTCATTTGGTGAATAACCTTTTTCTTCTTTCTTTCTTTCTAAAGGAAGAGAAATGGTTAGACCAGGCCATCCCAGCGCCGGTCAATCTAGTGCTACTCCCCAGTATTCATGTCTGCTCAGCAGCTTTTAGATCTCGTGAAGAATGCTCAAGCTGCAGGACCCATTCCAGAGCCTACTCATCCTAGATCCGGTTTTGCACGCTTGTGCAGAGGCTACACCGATTTGGGTGGAAGGCCATTCAGGGGATCCGAGAGTGTTATAGAAATTCAAGCTTGGCTCAAATCATGCGATCGCATCTTTTCTCGCATGAACCTTATTGACCTTCATCGAGTCCAAGTGGCTTCTAGCATGCTCCAAGAAAGAGCGTTAGATTGGTATGAACTTTTAATTTCTGAAATCGTTGAAGAGGATCTCACTTGGGAGCAATTCCGGGAAAGATTCGAATTGAAATTTGTGCCGGAGGCTGAAAAAGTAGCTTTGGCCCGGCGTTTTATTGACCTTGTTCAAGGTGAATCTTCTGTGACAGACTATGTCGCATCTTTCGAATCTCTGTCCAAATACGGGGTCGAGTGTATTAATACCCCGATGAAGAAAAATCAGAGATTTGTCTATGGCTTGGATAAGAATCTTAAGAAGTCATTACTCCTGAAACTTGAGGTTTCATTTGATCAGCTTATTGATATTGCTCTTCGTCTTGAAGAGGCCGATAGAGAAAGCGATATTGAAGTTGTGCGTGCCAAACAGAACTTCAACAACAACATGAAGAGGCCTATTATATTCAAAGGCCCCAATCCCATCAAGAAAGGGAAGCAACAAACTCTGGTAGCAAATACTCCTACCTCTAGTCATGGACGATGCTACAATTGTGGTTCCACAGACCACTATGCAAGGGAGTGCCCGAAACCTCTCTTTTGCCGTTATTGCAAAAGTTCGGGTCATCTTATATCTACATGTCCAATTCTTCAAAGTAGGAGAGAGGGAGAGCTGAATATTGTGCAAACTCCTAGTGACACTTCTCTTGGTCAAGGTATTTTTCACTCAATCCTTGGTAGCATTGTTTTATTTCGTGATCTTCTTATTTGAGTTCTTTTTGATATGGGTTCCATCCCACTATTTTATATCAAAAGAACTTGTTGATTCTTTTTATTTGAAAATATTTTGGGCTTGATGACTTCTTTGAGAGTTGCGAATCCGGATGGTTGATCCGCAACACTCAATTTGCTTTCTATTGATGTCGAAATTATTTTATGTGATTTTTCTTTCCGAGCCGATATTTTTACTTAGGCTTCGGAATTGATTTTTGTAAGGATTGGCTTAATCGTTGTGAAGCCCATATCCTATTTTCCGTGTGGACTATTCATCTTCGACATTTTCTATCTGTTAAGCAGATTTCTATTTTTTTCTTGAGATTCCGATTTCAAATTTTTGAAGGCATCATTTTATTCTTTAAGCCCTCAAGATGAGAAAAGTGTTACTTCTCTTATCTAAATAATTTGTGAAACTTTTCTGGTATTTTTGAGTTTGTCTTAGGATTATCACCTAAGAAATCTTTTGTGTGGTGTTAAGGTCTTTCTAGTTCGACCTTGCCACCGATTTTTATTTGGCTACGAGCTGTGTGAGTTAGCATTCCGCTTACGCACTCCGCACTCGTTATGATTCTTATGAATGACTTATTTTGTCATTCAGTTTGTCCATCTTATTTCATCCATTTTATAAATCGAATATTCTATGAATATTTCGATGAGACCATTCTTGTGTTTATTGATTTTGGATGAAAATGGCAATTTAAAAATTTTGCAAATCTTTTTCATAAGATTTATTTATAAGTACAATTTGATTTTTCTCTTAAACGAGCAAAGAATATTCTTAAAGGTTTTTAAGAAACATGTTTATCATATAGAAGATGATTTTGTGATTGTATTGCCCGTTGAGTGCTTTAAGAATTCTGGTCGATGCGCTTGATCAACGTTATCGATAGGAATTTCCTAAACGCTTTGATGAGACAATCAGACACGGTAAATTGACTTGTAAAATTGTAAATTTTTCTAGAAAGATTAATACATAAAGATAAATGTAATTTTGAAAGTTTTAACTTTTCAGGAAAGAAGATTATTTAAAAGAAATTCTTTCTTTTCGATACTCTTATTCTTGTGATTCCCGAGGGGAACCAAGACTTTATCTTTTGTACCAATGCTTATCGTATTGGTTTGGATGTCGTTCTCTTGCAAAAGATAACGTACTATCACTTGTGCTTCTAAATCATTAAAAGCCGATAGAGACTAGGTATGCCACTCATGATCTAGTGCTCGCGGCTATTGTTTTCGCTTTTAGAGTTTGGCATCATCATTTTTGGAGGAGAAATTTATTCTCCACCTAGATCATAAATCTTTGGAATATTTATTTTCTCATAAAGAACTTCATGTCGACTCGAGTTCCTGGCATCTTATGATCTTGATATTCTTTTTATTCCCGGAAGGGAAAATTGTGTTGCCAATGCGCTTTGTCGTAAGCAACAAGTGGTTGATTCTTTGATGATGTCTGAATGGAATTATCTTTTTATTAATTTCATCGGACGATTCGATATACTTTGTTTTATTGAGCTTTATCTCATTCCTTTTATGGACTAGTGTCCGATGTTCTTTTATGGTGTTCGGTTCATCGAATGTACTATTATTATACTACATCGATGTTCCGTCTTATCTGGATCAATGGATGTATCATTATTATACTACATCATTGTTCCGGTTTATCAGTTCATTGGACGTACCGTTTTTGTACTACGTAGATGTTCCAAATTATTCAAGTTTCTAGTTTCTCGGGCGTACCGTTTCTGTACTACGCCGTTGCACTGGCTCAATTTTCTGCTATTCTTGACGTTTTCTGCATCTTTTAACTATGGAAATGCTTTTAGGTTTCCTATTTTTATTCTTGAGCCCGGTGTTATTGATGAAATTGAAGTTTCACCAGATTTGACTTATGAGCAACATTCCATTCGCATCATTACTTCGGAGGTTAAGCACCTTCGAAATAAAGATGTTCTTCTTGTGAGAGTTCTATGGTTCTCAAATCCTAAGGATTGCTCTTGGGAATCTAGAGAATTCACCGTGTGAATCCGTTCGGACTTACTCTTTCATGCTCCTTATGGTGAACTTCCTATTTCAAATTTTCTTTTGTGTTGATATGCTTCTATGGTTGTCACTTCTTATTTTCTTCTTAAGTATTGTGAGGATGCAATTTCTTTAAGGAGGGGAGTTTGTAACAACCCGCATATTTATCAATTGTATATTTAAATTTATTTAAATATTTTATCGTTCGTCGGATTTTGGTCCGAAAAGCTACTTTTCGCAAACAATCGAATTAGGACTCGAGACCCCTCCCATTGAGTTCAAAATTCCGTTTGCAACCTTTTTGAGTATAAACTTCGATATGTTTGGAGCTAGCTAAAAATTTGACCTTTTCACTTAGGGTTTGGGTTTGGGTTCAGCCCACTAGCCATCATAATACTCCAAACTGAATCATCCCTCCCCATTCACTCTCACTTCCTCCTCTTTTCAGTTATAAAGCAAAAATGGTGGAAGAGAGTGGAAATTAGAAATTCCAAGCCCTAGTTTCATTGCAAATCCATGATCTAGCTCCAAATTCTAAGAGAACCCATTGGTAAGCATCTCCTTCTTCTTTTCCAACTCATTCTCCTTCCAATTTCAGAAATTTCCTAAACCTAATTTGGGAAATATTTCTCTTTTAAGCTTAGAATCAAGCTTCTTGTGTTGGGATTGAAGAGTGGTTGATTCTCCTTTGTTTTCAAGCTTCTTCTTCATTGATTTGGGTTCAAAGGTGAGATTTTTATCTCACATCTTTGTCTATAATTATCTTCGATTGTTAGGTATGAATTCCTAACACTTGTTCTTGTGCAATTGATTTTGGTTTGGATTGATTTGGTGTACATTCCAATTTTTGGTGTTTTGAAATCAAAATCTATGAAAATCCTTTTATGGATATTTGGACATTGATATTTGATGTGTATCGAAGAGCCGTTAAGGCTGGGTTGTCGCTTGGCGTAAATCCTTAGTCGTTGTCGCTTGATCGATCGCTTCCGGTATCCATTTGGCCATTTTTGGCCTAGGTTCAAGGAATGCCCTGAACCCCAGATTCAGACGTCTGAAACGTAATATTCAGACGTTTGAATATTGTTCTGGGAAGATTTCTATTCCCAGATTCAGACGTCTGAATATATGATTTCAGACGTCTGAATTGGTTCATTTGGAACCAGAAAGGAAATAGGCTAAAATGTGCCTATTTCAGACGTCTGAAATCTAAGATTCAGACATCTGAATTCTGTTTTGGAAAATAATTTATTTTCCAAATTCAGACGTCTGAATCCTTGATTTCAGACGTCTGAATTTGCACTCTTTTTGCCTATTTGCCTATTTGCTTGAGAATTCCAACTTTAATCGATTCATGTTGATTCCCTTTTGTTATTATCACTTATTATCGACTTTGATGACATTTTCTTCGTGATTTTTGGGAACATCCATTTTGATGGATTCGGTATCGAATTCTTTGGATTTTATTCACGTCTTCGAATGTGAATTTTTATGATTGATTGTTTCTACAATCACTTCTATGATTTGTCACTTTAAAATATAAAGGTTTTCTATACTAGTAGTAAATATCAAAACTCTTTCTTCAAATGATTTCAACACTATTTTATAACAAAGCTCGTTTTCTCAAACCGATTTCCAATCTATTAGTATATACAAACCTTTACCTCACTCGTATGAGAAATCTAATTAAACGACTTAGTAAAACAAGTGGTATGAAACGCTTGCGTTCACTTCGTCGGTTAATTCTTGGACTTGTTCGATTGAACCTCTTGTGACAATTTTCTAGTGAAGATCTACAGTTTGTTCGTAAATATTTAAGTCAAGCAAGTGGTTATGGGACATGAAGCTAAACTCATATATTTACTAGCTTAGTGTAATTGACACTTCTCGTTGATCGATGACGATCATCTTTGTGATTTAGACTAGCAATGTGCGATGTCTCTTTGTCTGCGAGGGAGACTAAACCCTGTTTTATGGAGTTTCGACTCAAATTGGTGGGGTAGCAACCCATGGTCTTCGGGCCGTTTGTGGAGTTTCGGCTCAATTTGTGATGGTTAGCAACCATGGAATTAGTGTTCCGTTTGTGATACACGTGTTGGTGAGCTTTATGCTCCCGTTTGTGATAGGCCTTTCCCCCTTTTTGTGATTTCTGGATTTCTTGAGATGATTTCTAGAATTTGTGCTTCACCAATTTTCGTGATTTTCATTGATAAGTTTTATCAATATTTGTGCATTGGTGAATTTGTGCGTCATTGACTTTTGTGATTGATATTGATATAATTGTCAATATTTATGGTTTGGTGAATCAAATAAAGAGTATGACATTCCTTTTGATCCTTGAGAAGATTTTTGTGATATTGATTAATCTCTTGTTGATTTTCACTTACTTATCTATCACAGCTTGGCATTGTGATTATTATACGTTTAGTCATATCTCTTATTCTATATCATTTCATCTAATATTTGTAGCTAGACTGATCCATTTATTATTTTCTTCTTAAATAATACTCCGGTCAGACTGAGATTTTGCAGGTGCTTCTGCTTGCCACCGTATCGGACCATCATATGATCTTTTGGCTAACTACTTTAGTTTGGTAGTACTTGTTGCATACATCTAAGTTATTGACTCCTTGATGTACACATATTCGTTAGGCTTGCACTTGTATCTATTCTTTTGTGACATTGTGGATCTTGTTAGACCACTATTATGATGTACACTTTCATGTGTTATATTCATATCTATTTCCGCCTTTGTGATATGAATTATCTATGACTGATTTATGTTATGTTTATTTCTATATTTGTTTTTCGAAGATTATATACATCCACTGTGTAGTAGCTTTGAGTTTGCGTCGGTATGTCCGATTTCCTCCTTAAATGAATTGCATGTTATATTTTATCTGGCATATCGGTGCTCGCACAAAGCTATTACTTGGATGGTCGCTCCTCAACAGCCTTATTCTCCGTGCTAGTTGACAGCATTACTCCGTAGTGTTCTTGGCTAGCGTGGGTATAGAGGTGGGGCGTCACATCTGATATGAATGAATGAAAACTAATGAGAAGTAAATAATGATGTCAAAAGAAACCAATAGAATAAAATATGTAAATTGTGCGTAAATCATTTTATTCGCATAACAATTCTGATTAAGATTTGAATACAAGATTGGTAGTAATTCATACTAGTTAGAATTAGGATTTTTCGCTCGATTTTTATGGCGAGCATTTGATATGGTTTTTTGATATGATTTTAAAGTTTTCTATCATAGTTTATAGCTATAAGGAAAACATAAATTTCTAATCAAGAAATCGGATCAGAGTTTGCACTAAAGTGGTTGGATTAAAAATTCTTGTTCGAATGTGACATTTGTGTATTCAAACAAGCGATCAAAATTGATATTGTGAACATATGTTATATGTACACCGTACAGACCTAAATAATATTAAAAATTCAATGTTGTATGGCTTATGGGAAGTTTGGGAAATGATACTTTGTTTAAGGTTGTATAAATAATCTATTAACTAATCATCTAAGGCTGTTGAGCGTAAGGTGCATTTGGTAGTTTATTTATCACCCTTGTATAATGGAAAGTGTTTGAACCTGGACAAACCATTAGTTCTGGTTGCTATAGATGTGCATTGGATTCTTTTGTTGCATATAATGATTGTACTATTTTTGTTGCATATAATTATTATATATTGTTGTGTTGCTTGTGCTATTTATTGAAACAGCTAAAATAAACAACTCTTTTTACATAGTTTTAACTCTTTTGGATTATATAAATAAAATACAGGTTATGGAAGCAAGAGCAATTGCTTTTGGTTCATAAATAAAATTTGTTTTCCCAATAAATAGGTATGTTTTGGGATTGCGGTTTTTAAACGGTATTTCATTATTTTTTCCATGGTTTTGGATGTTTTATTATTGAAATATGACATATATAATGCAATTATTGGTATTATTATTTTTTGGACCTAACCGGGCAAAGGAGACTCGGTCGAAATTTTTAGTAAATTTAGGACTTATAAATTTTTTTAAAGTTGAGTTATTTTCAAATTTTATTAAACTTGATTATGTAAGTAACTTGTTATAAATTTACTATTTTGCAAAAAAAGTATACCAAATTTCTTGATTCCTTCTTGTTCCTTTTTGGGGATGAAAACTTTTGAGTGCGGGAGATTGTAACGGGCCGTATTTTTTGATAATTAAAAATATTAAAATTAATAAGATTTTGGAATTTAATATTATTATAAATTAAAAATTTATGATTTTTAAATGGAATAAATTAATAGAGTATAATTTAATAATATGATTGAATGAAATTGACAACTGTCTAAAGTAATTCCAATTATTGTAATAATAAAGTTAATGAGAAATAAAATAAATGTTGTATTAAAAAGAGAAATTATATGTAATTAACTAAAACTGGTTTTAATATAAAATATGAAATCAATTAATTAATATTTAAACTGCAATAACCTAGAATTTTGGTTATTTGAGATTGGTATTTAATTAATTTTAAATATTTGAAAGTAAAATTTATAGATTAAATAACTTGAAATTCAAATATAGGGATTTAATGGATAATTTAACGCTGGATTTAATAATTAAAAATTTGTTAAATAATGGAATCTTGGGATTTAAGTTAGATAAAAATAATTTTAAAGGCCCATTAAATTCTATTAATAAGAATGAAGATAATAAAAAATTTAAAATGGATTCAAAAGTGATTTAGTTAATTTTTAAAATATCTCATTTTAATTAATAAGTGAAAATAGCCTTTTAGGCCACAGTCTCGGATTTTGATGAAACCAGATTCATTAGGTCCGTAATAATGAATTGTAATATGCCCTCAAATTTCATAGCGATCAGATGCATCATTTGATCATATGGGAAAGAAACGTGTTGAATTTGATATCGAAAATTTAATTTAATAGTTGGGTCCAAAAAGCTATCTTCTCCATACGACCGTCGCGTTTGAAATAGGGGTATAACATTAGGAACGGTAGGTGGCATGGCTCGATCAGTGTTCCAAATTAATATCTAGATATTTTTGAGTTTATGTTTTTTTTTTGACCAGCCTCTTTCACCTCAACCCAAATTACTTACCCTCGGCCGAACTACGAGCCCCTTTAACCCTGTGTACCTTGCATCTTTCCCTCTTCGTTTATTTAAACGCAGGTTGTACAGAAAGGAGAAAAAAAAGAAATTAGTTTAAACAAGCCAGCCTCTTCTCTCATATTGTAGAAAACTCCTGTTCTCAAGTGAATTAAACCTGAAACCCCTTCATTTTCTTTCCTAAGCCCCAATTATTCAATTGAGGAATCATGTAGTTGAAATTTAAAGAAAAGCGCAGAGCGAACACTGTGGAGGTCGGCCATCAGATCATTTTCGACATGAGGGAAGGCTCGAACTTAAGCCTGGCAACGTCGCAATCGAGGATATTGCGACCTACAACAGTTGATCGATGAAAGCTGCGACCTGACTGTCATGATTCTAGCATTGTCGCAAGGCAAGTGTGAAGGCACAAAGGCAACTTGGTGAAATTGATCGGTGCAAATCGAGGGAGGAGATCGCAGTTACGGTGGTTTGGAGGAGTGTGTTGTGCATTGGAGGCCATAGCTTAGTGGTGACAGCGACTAGTTTCCGTGGTTTTGGCAGTAGGCATTTGCGACTTGGAGAAGTTTGTTGTGGCTGTTGGCAATGGAACGATGATTGCAAGTGGAGGCGCAGGTTTTGGAGCCGTGGTGCAGGTGATCAAAATTGATGTCTAAAGGCATGGGTTGTGCAGGCGTTGTGAGCTTGTTGTTCAGTGAAGTCCAGACCTAGGTCGACGACTGGAAATGACAGCTTTGGCACGTTGCTTGTTTGGTTAAGGGAAATTGCTGATTTGAAAATTCTAACGTCGTTTTGGTCCTAATCTAACGCAGTAAATCATGTTGGATGTATAATGACGAGATCTTCAATATGAAATTGGATTGGTTAAGATTTGAGCTTATATAATTTTAAGCTAAACTCGAAAGTAGTTCGAGTTCATACTGAACCGGAATGCTTTGGTGCCAGCAAAGAATAAAGATGAGTAAATCTCACTCATTTTGATAATTTATTTTATTTTAAATAGTTAAAATTATTTATTGGTTGACTGGAATGACTAAAACAGACGCCTATGTCTGGCCAAAGGGTTTGCAACCTTTAGGGGCCATCACCTCTTCGTATTATTATATTGATTAGGACTTGATCAATGCATCTTGATTTGATTTGAGGGTGGTGGACTCGATGGGAGATCATAGCTATGATGTGTTACCACCAGCTAGAAAGGGTAAACTGGTAGAATCCTACCTCGGGAGTTGCCTCACATGCCTTTTCTTACTTTTATCCTTATACGCGCCTACTACGATTTTGTTTTAGTATGGTACCTATAGGGGACTCACTGGCTACCGACATTGCTGGTTGTGTTAAAGAATCTGCATAGACTACCTACTAAAAAATGTGTTAAAGGGAATCAATGTAAAGCCTTAACGCTATTTTAATACTTTACTTTACTGATAGGCACTACATATATAGCATATCTTACTACATATAGATAGTTTAACGGACCCTTAGGAGATGAAAAATCCCATAACATCTCTTAAGTTATTACATGCACGTTATATACTGGATATGAGATGTAAAAATCCCATAAACATCTATGAAGCTATTACATTCATATTTAATTATTGTTAATTTAACTTACATAAGAACTTTTAGTTCTGATCTAGTGTTTTGTCTTTCCATTACGCTCGGATCAGCCTGAGCATTCAATTGTTTAAAGACATTATTGCATAAAGATGGAGATGGAGTTGCTAGACCGTTTTTACTATAATTATTCCGCTGCGTTACTTTGGTATGTTAGTTGATTATACTATGATTTTGTGTAAAATTTGTGTAGTCAAATGTATATTGTAAAACATCTTCATGAATCATTTACCTGATTATTATATTTTGTCAATTCTGCTGCAAGATTCTGTGTTTTCTTTTTCTTTCTTTCTCTTATTTTCTTATTTACCCCATTGACAATCCTTCCTTTTGAATGGCTTGAGATAGACATATGTCGTTTACTATCGATTTAAACCATCCAACAAGATGGGCCGTCACAAAAAAGAAGGGAAACCATCAATCCCATCGTGCCCTCTACCGAAGGGACTCGAGACGATACCGACGAGGGTGATATTAAGTATTCTCAAGCTGATAAGCCAAGAGATGTCGATGCAGGCCCTGGGAAAGTGCAACTGGTTGAACCGTTGCAAGTTACACAATCCTAGACACCCATAAAAAGAAAGAAAAGGTTGGCATACAGTCTTTGTAGAAGAAAAACCACCGCGGATCCAGAGTTCATTATTACTCCTATTGAAGAGGAATCGTCCCCTCAACATTTGGAAAGTTCGTTAAAAGGATCTTCAAATTTTAAAATTCTGGATGACATCATGTCCTATGACTTTTCGAACATTAACATAGAAGGACTCAACTCTTTCACCCAAAGTGGCGAAGGCATCTGACCCTCTGATAAAGGAGAGAAAATGTTGATGGGTAAGGCTACAATCATCGGTTTGTTGGAGGGAACACTAGGACACTGACAAGCATATGCACTTCATTACACACTTTTCGTTAATCTTTCATACAACAATTACTAACATGCTTTCATTCGGTCTTTACAGGTGCAAAGTCTCAATCCAAAGCCTTCGATCGCCTTGGAAGCTCTTCAGCATGCCACCGATATAGCCGGGATTTAGAGTCCGCCCGACATAGGGAGAAGAACGAGGAACGGGATAAGAATTATCACTCTAGGGAATCTTTTCCCTCTTTTAAACGCAAATCCCAGTCCCAAACATCTCATCAAAGAGAACAGTCTGACTTTCCTGCTCAAAGTAGAGATTAGCCTTCCTATCGTGGCCCTCATATCGCTGCATCTCACGAGAAAAATTCTGGCTCGTCAAGCTCTAGACAATCTCGTAAGCGTCGATCAGGCAAACATCCATTTGCTGCCTCTGATCTACCTTTGTTGGCTACCACTCTCGACGTTTCCATAGCAGAGAAATTAGCCAAGCTCATGGACACTTTTCCAGATATTTACTTTGATGGTATCAAATTCCTTCCTTCCATTCATATAATTTCGGGGCATGCCAAGGAAATTTCTCTCAAATGCGTCAATGATGTATTTGTGCAACACGAATCATTTATACATGTAGTGGAAAAAGTCTCTGAAGTATCCATCGAGCGTCAACATGAGATAGATCGCCTCAAGTTGGAAGTTATACACGATAAGGATATAATCAAGCATCAAGACGCTAAATTGTTAGAAATTAAACCTAACTTTCTGAAGCAGAGAAGAACGCCAAGGAAACGACAAAGGTAGTAAGCCGTTTGGAAGTTTCTCATAAAAAGGAACTTGACGCGACACTTCATTGTACCAGGACACTTGCTTTAGAAAAGGCCTCCTTGCACAAGGAGAAAGAAGCGCTGGCTCGCCGCATTGAGGAATTCGAAGAACTTTTAAAGAAGGAAAGGGAGGAAAAAATCAAAGCTCAAGTGGAATCGCAGACGTACCGCTAGGAAGTTGTTGAGGATAGAAGCTTAAAGGCTAAAATCGATGAGCAATTTGCCAAAATCAAAGCTCTTAAAGAAGAAGCTCGAGAAGAGGGCTGAAAAGAGATGACTGAATAAGTTAGCAGCCAAGTGGAAACTGCCATGGAGTTCGGAAGGAATGAGATTATGGACTTATTTGACCCGTTGATTATTGAATACGATGCCAACACTACAACAAATAGGATCTTTAACAGCGTTTTAAAAACACTATAAAAGCTATTAACAACGTTTTTTTCATACGCTATATATGGACATGCAGTTATATGTCAGAGATATACAATGATAAGGAATAAACGCTGTTAAATGTCCTTTTTTACAGCATTTCCCTGGTGTCATGAAATCATTTAACAGCGTTTGGTCTAATCCAATGGCATTTTTAAAAAACGCTGTTAAAACAATTCAATAATGTTTTTAAAACGCTGTTAAAACATTCCACGGCGTTTTTTATTATATTTGTTATGTTTTTAGATACAATTTAACGGCATTTTTAAAACGTTGTTAGGAACGTTTTAACAGGGTATTAAAAATGCCATTAAATTGTATACAAAGCTACGTCAATTAGGCTTTTTCTACTTTTTTGTAAATTCCATTTCAGTAAACATCAGTCACAATGTGTATATATACTAAATTTCAAAACTAGCATATTATATCAATACGACATTTCAAAATCAACATATTGCATCAATACCACATTTTGGAACATATTTGATAACCAACGTATGAAATTTCATATTCAAAATATGAAATATTCTTACCCCAAATGTAAATAGTTCGTTATCAATAGTTCATAAACAAAATATAGAACAAGTAGCAATAGCAAAACAAAAGCAAGTAATACATACGTTAAAACCAAAGTAGTTCAAGCAGCAAAAATAACGTCGATCCATAACTCGTAGCAACCTTTTTTGCAACATAGTCATCTATCTACCTGTAAAGCAAAAGTAATGGAAGTATCTCAAATGATAGTGTAATTGATGTGCATAAGTCTACGTCTCTACATAACAATACAAAGATAGAGGATGATTACTTTAAATCTCTTTACAATTCGTAAAAAGATCAGAACAAGCCATAAAATAGCAGTTGTTGTATTTAAAACTTTAGTATACATGACGTTAACTTTGTAGGCTCGGATTCTTAGCGCACTAAACCATTAATATAATTAATAGACTGGGAGTATGAACAAAATAATATAATGCAAAAGTATAATGACAACAGTAGAACGTACCTCATCAAGTATGAAAATATCTATTCAACCATTCTCAACCACCATATTATATTCAACCTTCTACCCTTGAATAAGTATCAGAAATCACGCAGAGCCTGTCAAATAAAAATGATTTGTGAAGTTAGACACCCACCAAAATACACAGATACATCGATATGGAAGAAAATACAACTATAGGGAACATGGAAAGGTTGCTTCTAGTGAAACATAAACAAAACTTAGCTAAACTATCAGGGTCAAAGTCGTGCACAGTCAGGCCTAGACTCAATCCACATGCACATGTGAATGGTTTTGGCAAATCCACATGTACCAAACATCAGGCTAACAGTATACATGGAAACATATTTTCATGAGTAATTATTCTTACTGATAACATATAAATGTGAGGAGCAAAATATGTTTCTGTTTCATCCAATTATCATTGAATTCGTGCCATTGTTAATTGGGTGTTGTAACATTATTTTGAATTATCGGCTATGACAACACAAGTGAAATCGAAATTTTTCATGAAATACTTTGTCATTACAATTTTTTTCAGAAGGAAATAATGATTTAAGAGAAAATAATTAGTTACAAAATAAATTAGAGATCTGATTATTTACAGTATAAGATTTTGATCTTGCTGTTTAAATCTGTGTAGTAATAATTTTTCGAAAAGGTTGAACTTTTACATTGCACTTGATAAACCGAAGTAGATAAGGTGATTAGGTGATTTTGGATCAATTTTAATGTTCTAAGAACATAAATAAATGTAAATTCATCGTATGTATTTTGGATCAATTTATAATTTGTTATATTAAATAACTAGTCTTGCATCACAACCTCCCTACCTAAACTATTGATATTAATTTTCATTTTTCATTATCATTGGCCTTCCCTTTTACCTAATTTCACATCACTAGAAAAAATTCAAAAAATTATCATGTGTTGTTATAAATATAAATTCTCTCATTTACAAACCTGAACTTTGGTGCAATATTTGTGCAACATGCTATAGAACTTACCAACAACCTGCAATTTTAAGAAAAAACATCCAAGAATAAAAATAATCAGACAATTCTCTCAGTTTTGACATTTGCATAATAATAAATATGCTTCGTTAGAATATGTGTGAGTCTGTGTGCTCGTATGTATGTATATGTGTGTGTGCATGTACGTTGATATGTATGTCTGCATATGAGGTTCCTCAGTTACAAACGTACTATACCTCTTCATATGCCTTAAAGTAGTAAGGCACAATTACAAGTTTTGAACAGCAATCTTTAGCATCTTTGACTACTGATTGAGATATTTCATTGCTGAAACAACCAAGAGAAGACCAATCAAAACTAAACGAGGATCCTGACATAAAATATAGAATGTTTCTAGCATCAAGCATAAGCATACATGTAGCTTTAATAGTGTTGTATCTTAAACATAAAATGAAGTAAAACTTAAATGGAGAGGAAAAGGTTAATATATAACAGTGTACTTACTATTTTATGTCCATAAAAAGCCCGATAATACGCGTTGTATTGTAAAACATCTGCAAATAAAAAGTCATCAAAAACTGTTAATGAACATATTTTTAATGTATATAACTGCAAAATAGATTTTAATTCTTAGCATATACACAAGGATACAACCACTGCTAGTAAATATAGCATTAAACAGAAAAGCAAGTAACAAAAAGGCTTGAAATATAAAAGCAACAATTAGTCAGCTAATCATATCTTTCACAAGTACTATGGTCAACAGTAGTATCCAACAACACCAGCCTTAATACTGGGAGCCAACTTTTTATGATGGGACGTGCTTTAATTAACTGCAATCATAGCAGCCCGTGCAGCTCTTTGCTTAGAATAGAGAGTGAAATTTTCTGTCTTGACCTTATCCTTAACAGACACTGCCGCCTTTGAGGGAGTACCCTATAATAAAATAGTTCATTGACATTTGAGCACTAACTAGATCAATATTATATGAAGAAGAGAAGTAGAAATGAGGAATCTTACACCAGGTAGCAGAAGAAAATCCAATATCAGCAACTTGGCTTCAAAAAATTTCGCAAGAGCTTTTGCTAGAGTCTACTGATAGATTTCAGATCCTGCATAACCATAGTGTTATGTCTATAGACCAAGCCAGAGAAAACAAATTGTTAAGTAAAAATTGAGCTACAACGCAAGGAATATACTTAAACGGCCAGCTAGAAGTACGGGTTGACTTAGAGAAGAAATTTCTTGGGATATTTCCATTTTGCACTCCAGATTTACATATGCACATGATAAAAGAGCCTTCTTTGTAATCTCACTGAGTACAATTGCATAATTAAAATTTCAAGTTTAGATCCATAAAATATTCGCATTCGCACTAAAACAATGCCTCTGATCAAATGTTAATTTAAATCACCATTCTTTTGCAGCAAAAATAGAGATGTGGTAGAACTAACAAAGAGACATGACACACCAAATATCCCCTAAAAAATAGCAAGTGAATAACAATATTAAAAAGCAACTGTATATGGTAGGATTAAGTCAACACTGGTCATATCGTATAATGAGTCTACTCTTTTGAAATTGATGTAGGTAACCATTTGCATGAAAAACAAAGCATGCTGAGTATGTCGCTAAGGAGAATCTGAGCAAAAATTTAATATATGTTGTTACAGGTTGAATGATGCACTTTGGTAAATGTTCCAAAAAGCACAGCACATGAATAAAGTGATAAACAAATAAACAACATTATTGAAAACCAAGGAAAAATGATGTAACACCTTTCAGCGGCCAGGCTTAAAAAATAGAGCTTAAACTATTTGATTACTTCATCTACAGGACTCTATAAGGGATTCATTGTTCTAATCGCAAATTTAAGTACACAAAATACAAAGGCTATGATACACTTGAAAATGAAAAAACTGAAATGAACAATGTGTGCATGCCTAACGTGAATCAAGGAAGCTATGGTAGTAATTTAGCTCCTAAAAGGATTGGTAAAAACAGAGAGAAGATTGATCAAATATTTTTATTTTGACATCTTTTAAAGTTTTTCTATTTCATGCTTTCATCGAACTATATATTCATCACCCGAGTCATACTTTATAACAAAGTAATACAGAACTTATACGCATAAATTTTCAAAAAACAAGATCAGTTGGTAATGCCATTGCTAATATGATTACTGTGTTTTACAAAAAAAAATGATAAGGTCCCCTAATGCACATAATGGATATCGATAGATAATATATAAGAAATGGCATACAAGCACAATCAACTGCGTTAAAAAATTTAACTAACTTACTGCTGTTCGACAATGAAAATTAGGGAAGTCCTATTTCGTAACAAGTTATAAGCAAGGGTGGAGTCCAAGCAGCTAAGTAACGTATACACAGGATATACGAAAATAAAGAATCAAGAATACTTGTTGTGGTGTTACTTAAGGATTTGGTTAAGGGATAACTTGAAACATGTATATGGATTATTAATTTTCTATGTAATTTGGTACCAAATCAAAGTATCATAACGATCAAATGCCTTGGAATATCTAGCAACTTACAGATGAAAATTACATAAAACTAGCACAAATTGGAACAAACATGGCATGATAGGGAGGCACAGCAACAAAATTAGATTTTACTTGCCAAAATAAAGATTTATGGAGGGTATGTGGATAAAAGGTAATATGTTGCCGGTAGAAGATTGTATTAAATAAATATATTTGAACTAAACTTATCTCAGGAAAAGGCATATAATATTTTCAAAATACCAGAAGCTTACCTAACAAGAAAGAAATAATGTACAACGTTAGCAATTGACCATGTCAATCCGTCAAATTTACCATGCTTTGTGCTCAATCATATAAGAGTTTGGTTATAAACCAAGGAGTACATTTAGCCTCTTATGGTAAAAGCTTCAAGGGAAAATAAAGCATCATGCACATGTATATGGAGATAACATCTTAATCATACAGAAATTGGAGTGATGCAAGCAATGCCTTTATCATGTTAAGAAAAAATTAAAAAAATTAACTTTACCCAAAAATTTCCTAAATTATATAAACATACTGATTGACTACAGAAACTATTCTTTAAGTTTGAAGTTTTTCCTAATTTATCTTTTCAAATCTAAGTTGTTAAAAGACTTACCGCTCGAAATCGACAAAGTAGACAATCTAACAATTGAAATTTCGATCAGCTTCCAAAGACTAGAGATGGTCACACACAATTATATAGCAATGGGGACTATGATTTTTCACTAATAACGATTAGGACTTTGTAGTGGTGGAAGAAGCATTGATGAATATGGACTTTTTATGTCTTAGGCTTGGGCTCCAAGACCTACCAGTCTCCTTCTCTCTCTTCGATTCTAGAAGCCATGATTTTGGAATTTCTGGGATTTGGAGGAAATTAGGGTTTGGTGTTTGCTTTTGGTGGGAAAGGCAGAGAAAACATTTGTAGAAGGAAAAATAAAAGAGGGAAAGAGCGGCCTCATCAAATTTCATTGAGTAAATTTAAGTTAAACATATACAGCATCATTAGCATGCTATTCTTATTCCAAAATAAATAAAGACAGCAACAACCTGTTAACCGATGTCCATTTTTGCCATTAATATTAGTTTTTCTTGTGTTAGCACCTATTCGGTCAAAATATTCATTACTAATGTAAAAATAAGGGTACCATTCCAGGTTTGGTTCTGTGTAAATTTTGTATTGATATCTAAGGAGGAAAATGTTATAAAATGAACATCATGGATGAAAAATTACTACCAGTATGACATCTAATATTCAATCATCGCTTACTGAAGGAAATATACATCACCAATCTTTTTTCCCACCAAACATATAATTAGCAAAGGAAGTTGGGAGTGGGAAAAAATGTACATTGTTATTCCTTTGCTTTCTCTACTTCCATAAACCAAACCATGAATTCTACCTATCATGAACAGCTCCTAAACTATTAGAATATGTAAGAATTATAACAAATAAACTGACCACCAATATTTGATTGATGAAATATAAAAAAATTGTATTGACAATGTGTACAAATATTCACATTTCTATGCTTTATACTATAACTCATAATAAAATCAAGTGATAAAGTCACACAAATAATGGTTCCTATGATTTTTGATACTATTTCTAAGGACCGTTGTTATATTCTAGGTTGTGTTGTTTCACAATCAGCTTATCCATTACACACGTCTGCAAAGTGCGGGTAGGAGAATAATCACCATATTATGCGCATTGCAGTATAATTTAAAACATATAACTCTTTAATAAGTCATAAAAATTCATATTTTGTTAACTTAATAATAAAAACTTAAAATCAAAAATGTAAAACAACACTAGAATTTTAAAAATACCTTTAAAACAGAAAAGTGCCTCCTCCAAGCTCTCCCAAAGTGATGAACAAGAAGAGCCTGAGAGTTTAATTCTTCACAAATCAAGTAATAAATTCACTTTATGTGCTTACGAAAAAGCAAATGAAAAGTAATTGAATGATGTAAAAAGATTATATTTATGGTTTAGAATACCTGAGCAACAAGCATTTGGTTACTTCTTATCATGCATCCCCATCCAACATCGCTAGTTAACTTCGAATTAACTATAGTTTGAAAACCTGGAATGAAAATGCAATGTACATATAAATTGCATGGTATAGCAAACTAGTGAAGGTTTTTTATTTCCTTTTTTTTGGCAAGATAACAAATAAGCTCATAAGGTATCTCCAAACATACCTTATGAATAACATTAATTCTTCATAGCCTCATGTTCATGTGATATGAAGTATCTAATATGCTCATTCAATCTCCTTAGTCTTCAACATGCAAAAAGCAATTAAATACTTAAGCAATTAGATGAGCATGCTACGGATCTCAAATTCTCCAAAGTAACAACCTTTTCTATATGTTATCCAAATTTTTGACAAAAAATCATGCATAAAGTCGGCTAGCATAATATGAGTAGCAATAGAAGATGATTCAACATGTGAAGTTTTATAGCAAGTGCCAAGAAGCCATATTTCACTTGTTGAGCTTGTCATGTCAGTGTTTCTTGTACCTAATATGTGCTCCTGAAATCTTCTCATTGTATTCACTATTGTTGTCCATCTACTGATTCTAACCCTATGAACCTTCTCATTGATAAATGATGGAGTACAATTGGTTGATTTGGAAATGAAAGGAAATTTTGTTGACCACACGAACTTCATATATACCGCTACTTCCCACTATTGTATTATTGTTTAATAATTTGGTTGGGGGCGTTGCATATAAAACGAATGTACAACTTTCTCAGGTAAGTATGTCATTATATAAACATGCATAAAGCTGGCTATAATGGAACATATACATGGTGTTAATACATAACATATTCTGTGCATATTATAATGCAATAGTTAATAGGCGCAAGCAAGATGCTCCAACACACACAGAGAGACAGGCACATAAGCCATAAAAAAGTAAATACCAACAAATTCATCATCTACAAGATGGGTATAAAAATATAAAGCAAGATCACCATTCCATCAAATATCATAATACCAATAAACTGGGTGATTTGCAAAGAATCTGCAACCTTATTACCCGCATTGAAAATATAGCGGTAGTGCTTTTAGTATTTAATAACCTATAAATTTCACCCAGCCCGCTCATGATAAGGGTCATAACTGCACTTATTTCTATTAATAATAGAAATAAAAGAGATAAATAATTTGGGAGTACTTGATTTATCATAATTTTCAAAATTAACATATCAAATATATCAATTGGTTAAGTAATATATTCAGTAGTAATAGTAGCGCCTTTCCATTAGTTTTTTTTGGTCATTCTATTTTTCGAACTATCTTTTTCTTGATAATAAATGAGAATATTAAAACAATGTAATATATGTTTCAATTAATGAAAATTTATTCTTAAAATGTAAATAATTTTCACATTTTGAAATCAGAAGGGAGATCTTTTCCCTTACACGCTATTTTACATACGGAAATCATGGATGACAAGTTATGAACTCTGCAGGCAAAAATTATTGCATATTTCTAAATCTGTTCATCTTCCAAATTTGATAAGGCATAAAAAATTTAATCATCTTAATTGAAAGACACAAATTATTCTCAATGAATTATAGAAATACAAAAAATATACCTCATTCAGTAATCAAATTCGCCGACAGCCACAGAGGAATTGGCACATCGTTATCATATTAGTTGTTGGAGTCGACTAACCTATAGGTGCAAAGTTTGGAGGAGCACCGTAGGAGCTAGCGAAGTGTCATCGCCTGTCGCATCGTGTGATATGAATGAAGCGATCGGGCAAGTCGTGATTTGTAACTGGTGGTTTTTTTCGATCGATATTGTCCTTGCGGTTTCTTTATTAGTTGGTTCATAGGGCCTTGCCAAATAGCCAGCCCTAGCGATGGTGTAAACAGAACCCGAGGTGGAGGTGAAGATGGAGGTGGAGGAAGATATTACGTGAATAGAGATAGAGATAATGAGAACTAAAGTTAGGGTAATCGAAGAAGGAAATGGAAAATTTGGTGAAGAGTAAATTAAGTAAAAGGTGGCTAGTAAAAATTGAAGAGCGCGTATTTGTGAACTGAGTAAAAATAACTATCTCAACTGTTGAGGTGAGAAAGTGAAAAGGGGACAAAAATCAACGGCGGGTAAATAATAAAAGCTGTATTATTTTGCCGTTGATATGTAATTTTGTTGTAGTGCAAAATCCTGATCCATTGCAACTTAAGTTTTCTCGGAAAGGGTTATCTCAAATCTCTTGCTGAAGCTTAGGAGCACACTATCGAGATGAAGAAAAAGGAACCGGGTGAAGCCGAGCTCAACGAAGAAGAACTTGTGAGGAAAATTATTTATGGAAGCAAGCCCTCGGATCTAGCTGCTGCAAAGCTTCAATTTTTCAATGCTTCTGCACCGGCTGAAGGAGGAGAACATATTTCTAGTTCTTCAGGGACTGATCCTAAGGGTCCCTCTGCATCACAAGTAGTTGAAACATCAATCTCTATTGATACGGAGCAAGATCTTGGCTATGATCTGTATAGGCCCGGCTTTGAATTCAAGATGTTATCCCCCATTTAAGAAGGAAGCACCCTAGCAACCACGGAGAGTCAATCAGATGCTAGTATTTCGCTTTACTCCTTAGTATATGAAAATTTTGCATTCTTTACATGCAATGGTTTTGAGCTAATCTCCATGTTTTATCAAATTTTGCAAGTCTTCCGAGTCCTGATCAAACTCCAAGAAGTGGTGCTGCTGTAGAGCCACGTTGGAAAACAGCTGAAGACCCGACTGCTGCTGATGTTCCAGGGCCCAATGCTCAAGTCATTAGTTCCATTGATGAAGATAAGATTGAGGATCCACTCCCAGGCGACGAATCTGCTGACGTAATAATTACTGATGCCTCGGAGCACAATGATAAGACCAGCTTGAAGGAGCAGATCGGAAAGAAGGAAATGTTGAAAAGAAAGGTTAAACATGAACCCACCGAGGTAGATGTTGATAATCCTCATCTTATTCCATTGCAAATAATTCCACCGAGTGGGTCGATCCCTGATGAACTTCCTTCTACCTCCATAAGCTCTCCGACCAAAGGTGGCAAGGGGTCTCGAGAGAGAAGCACAAGTGGCTCTACCCTCGAGAAATACAAAAGGGAGAAGAAGTTAAAGAAGTAGTTGTTGCTTCATCTTAATGTATATAGTCTGTATAGTCGCTTCTTTCACTAGCTATAGTTATACTGGTATGAATCCCGATCTTTTGGAATAACTTATACTAAAATTTCAACACCTGTTATGTGAATAAAAGCTTTTGTTTTCTATTATGCTTCATGTGAATTGTTATTTAATTATTTAAATGATTACTTTCCATTCAATATACTTGTAATTCGTTGTTTGTAAATTCTGGTAATAATTCACCAACTCCATCCCAAGGCCTCCGAGTAGTCGTGGCCTCAAGTCTTATGAAACATTAGGCTCAGGCCATATTGTTATGCTGCCGGATTCAATAGTTTTTTGAATAACGGTGCTTCTGCCTCGGCATTGATTTGGCAAGGCCAGAAGTCGGACGGTCGAATTCCATCCTTAGCTAATTTATACTCTTCCTGTCGATTTCAGGCCAGAGCTTATGGAAAAGAAAATGGTAAAAATCCACTCATTTATTCATTCATGATTATATCCACACCCTGGGGATAAGGTTAAGTTGATGGGTAGTCAGCTAGCACCAATTTTATGTTTGTACTCTAGTCCACACTCTAGGGACTCAAAATTATCTCGCGGGCAGTCGGTCTCTACCTGATTTATGTTTATACTCCAGTTTGCACTGTGGGGACTTAGAGTTATTTCATGGGTGATCGGTTTCTACCTGATTTATGTTTATACTCCAGTCCCCATTATAGGGACTTAGAGTTGTTTTGCGGGCAATCAGTCTCCTCCTGATTTATATTTATACTTCAGTATGCACTCTAGGGACTTAGGGTTGTTTCACGGGAAGTCGGTTTCCACCCGATTTATGTTTATACTTCGGTCTGCACTTTGGGAACTTAGAGTTATTTTAGAGAGCAGTTAGGTCGTACTCTTTTTTGGTTGATTAATTTTTCCCTTAGATTTTGGAGTTTTGATTTAGCAAGCGATCGGTCATATCTCGATCGCATTGATTTTTATTTCAGCCCCACGGTCCAGGTAGGAATTTTTCAATCTCAAATTGTCTGCCATATTCATTCCCTATTGTGTATCCCATTCTTTAGATTATGAATGGGAATTATTAAACAAACAAGTTGGTTGAGCTCATCTTGTTTCATCCCATCGGGGGTTAGCACGATTGATTTATTCCAAACTCTAGGAGCCCGTTCATACACATCGATATCAATTGTAAGTATATAGGGTGGATTGTGTAGTGTATATGCAAATATATATGATAAAAATATATAATGCAACTAAAACAATATTAATCTACGTAAATATAGAATAAGCACACTAGGATTTTATACTGGTTCGGACCTCCCTTCCTACGTCCAGTCCCAAAGCTCCCCTTCGGAATTCGTCTATCAAACACCCTCGCTTCGCCTGGAGGAATAGACTTAGTTATAATAAATTGTTCTTGTCAAATGTATGTTCTATAACACGGATATTGACTAATTAGTACAAATGCTTCCAATATATATCTAAAGAGTATTGTCTATGAAGAACTGAATATTTGGAAGAGTAAAATAGAAGTATAGATTGCTATAGATCAAGAGTATATGATAGAGTGTGTAATTAGAGAGCGTAAGTAAATAAGGTGATATGTTCTCTTGATTCGTGTTGATATATATATAGTTTTAGAGAGGTTACTTGAGTAGTTGCATCCATTAACAAGTGCTCTACAGTCGCTTCAATTGGTGATGAAGAGTTGCAGCGAAGAGAAGCAGAGATGTCTATTCGAATGTGGCAGTTGAAGTTTAAATTTAAAATCCAAGTTTGAAATCAGACGTCTGGTATTTTTATCAGACGTCTGATACTATATATTTTTTGTATATAGTAGATTTTCATATGTTTGAGTGCTACTACTAGACGTCTGGTTTAGTTTTTTTGTAGTTCCAGAGGACTTTTCCAGATATCTGGCTCGTGCACCCAGACGTCTGAACTTGTGCATGTCTATTTTGTGCATCTTTTATGTTGATTCTTTATACCTGTCGACTTGTAGTCTCTTATAGCGTTCTTTGAACCTTGTCCTTGTCTTTCTAGTGATGTTATTCTAGCAAGTACCTGTATATAGAAATATACATGCATATTTGATTCCATTGTATAGTTGTTGTCATCGAAACTGTAGATTTGATTTCCTAACAATCTCCCCCTTTTTGATGATGACAACTATACATTGTACTTATATATAATTTTATAAATCTCCCCCTGAATATGTGCTTTCCATCATTTATTGTGATTTATATTATTTCACCCCCTTTGGCACTATCAAAAAGGATTTATAACTTTTTATTGTAGACATTATTTCAATTCCATTAAGTATTTACCTGTCAGAAATATATAAAGAAATAACACACCAAAACACATTAATTGATTACATTCATCATATTTATACAAAAGATGGAATACTAAGAAATCGAAAGACTTTTTGGAGAAGCATTTTCTTGATCATCTCCTTTATCTTCATCCTTGGAAGAACTTGCTTGTTTTTTAGGAGATGTCGGATTTTGTTCGAGAGGTTCGTTCTCCTCGTTAAAAAGTTTGGAATGTTTCGAAGGTGGAGGAGAAGGCACTAGAGTTTGCCAATCTTTTGAAGGTGGTGTAGGACCACGAACCCTTTGAAGAACCTCCTTTAGAATAGATAATGTAGTGAAAAGTGACGTTTCAACTGTGGCTAGGCGAGAAGCAAAAGATGTTTCAAAACTATCAATGCGCTTAGCCAACAATTTTTGATTTCGAGATAAAATAAGCTAATTTTGGAGAGTTAGGTCGCGAATACTCTCATTTGGATTGGTCTTTGTGCGAGTCTCCAAAATATCATCTTAGCACGTATAAGTGTAGGAGGAGGAGGAGTAGTCTCGTGATATTGCTCCACCTCTTGTGATGGTTCAGGTTGTGTTTAAGGTGGAGGCCCAGCTTGTCTGGCTTGACGACGTTGCGTCCAATTTACAAAAGATAGAAAATCCGGAGGATTTCCGGTAAGTGCGTTAGGGAGAAAAATTTGGTGGATGCATATTTCGAAGAAATCTCTTCAAAAGTGGATAAATATGAGGGGATGTTGTGAGATCGTAGAAGTCTCATGACATATGTAAGATAGATGATGGATGGGTGTGATCGAGTCCAAAAGTGTTTGAGCTCATCAAATATAAATTTTGCTCAATTGACCCTTGTTCTACTGAATATATCATATAGGGCCTTGTGCTCTATTTCTGTGATCTGCTCAGGACTACCAAGGCTTGGAATGATTGTATTGATAATCATTCTAGTGAGAAGTCTCGCCTTAGGTCATAGGTATTTGGATGCGAATCTAGGCATTTCATCTTCCCACATTTGATATGTTATGTTATCTCTCGGTATTAGATGCATATCCGAAATATTATATAAATCTTCTTCGGTATCGGAACATCTAAGAATTTGGCCTATGATCCCTAGAGTAAGCCTAATTACGTTGTTGTAAACACTAGACCACGGCCAATTATCATCGTTGTCAGTGTTCCAAACTACTGTGCGATCCAAATTAGTGTAGAAAACAAATATGGTCAACTGATCAATTTGGATGTTATTGGGATTAAAGGATATCAAAGTTTCTAAACCAGCAGTTTCACACATTTTGTCTAAATCATACATTGAGAACTTTAGCAAATTATAAAATGGACCTATGTGGAGTTTCTTCTTTCGAATATCCTCATATCTCTTGAGTGAATGCGGTACACGATTCATCCATTGTTCAATTTGATCATCTAAGCAAACTTGGAGGTTGGAGGAAGTTGCTTGGTCTTGTTTTCGCTTAGAGATCTTATGGTTTTTGTTTTAGAACCATTAAATTTGATCAAGTTTGGAAGAGGAAGTATTTTTGAGAAGTAAGAAATCGAATTTACAGTAGAAATAAGTTGAAACGAAGTGAGAGAAGTAAAAAAATAGACGTTATTTTGGCACATAAGAGTGTCGATTGAATTTTAGACGTCTGGATGGTAATTCAGACGTCTGATTTAACCTAGTTTAAAGGCAGTAAATAGAATCAGACGTCTGATTGTTTATGGTAGACGTTTGGATTTGATCGATTTGTAATTTTTGATAATCAGAGAGAATTATCAGATGTCTGTTTGTAGAACAAGACGTCTGGAATAGGTCGAAATTTTATTTATGTAGGATAGATAGTTTTCTCAGATGTCTGGATATCATATCAGACGTTTGAAAATGGTCTGAGTTTTTATCTTATGGAGACAGACACTTTGTTCAGATGTCTGGTCAATAGTTCAAACGTCTAAAATCGACTGGTTTCTATTTTATGAAGCAGAGATGATTTTCAGATGTCTGGAAGGTTATATCAGACGTCTGATATATGCACGATGGTTAAAAAAATTTGTGATACCAGATGTCAGACGTCTAACGGCAATGTTTAGACGTCTGAAATGACCAATTTGTCTAAAAATAGCCTAATTTTGAAGGGTGGTGCTTATTTTTCGAGAGTTTGAACATTGTATTATTATTTTGAAATATAATAAAAATATATGTAGATAAAAATACAATGGGAATAATTAACTTTATTTAGATGATGATGGAGCATTGCGATCTTCAGACTTTTCATCCCTCTATGGCTTGAGTGGAGACCATATATTTCCACGTTCGTGGGTTCCTGGGGAACCAGAGAATCGCCTAGGTAAAGGATCTAAAGGTGTATGATAAGATGCAGAGGGATCTAGAGAACTGCAAGGAATCAGAAGTGGTTAATGTACATCCTTCTTCCATGAATTACAAAATTTTATTGCTACTTGCTCCAAAAATCTTAGTCGTCGCGCCGTGACTTTTTGTTTAAAGCACATTTCTCGTTGTAACTCTATTTGTTGCTTTTGATAGTGATGTATTTCATCGATTTTCTCCTTGGTGTTAGGAGAAACAAATAGAGATGTTTGTACTTCTTTTTATCGGGAGTGAATCCCGTGTGGTAGGAGGACCACCTATACGTCAGTTCCTGATTTGGTGTAGGGGTAGGAAGCCGGAGAGTTGCATCCGTTGAGCTATCCGTCGTTGGTGTCGAGAAGGACAGATGAGAATTGTCGGAAGACATGATTATATTTTCTATTGTAAAAATATGAAATCTATATATTCTTTACTTTTTATTTTGTAAAGATATTTATATATGATTTTAAAAATAATTTATAGGTAATTTCAGAAAAAAAACCACCTAAAAAGTTTAAGGTGAAGGATTTATCAATTTTAATTTGTGGACAAAAACTTTTAGCTAAACATAGAATAAATGAAGATCTAGAATTAGTTTAGAAGATCATTAAGAAAGATATTCCTAAATCGCGTTGTAGTTTAACAAATGTTCGTTCATTTAGTGGTTTGTGCAAATATCTGCTATTTGATTCTCGGTATTTACGTATTCTAATGTAATAATTCCTTTTTCTACATTGTCACGTAAAAAAAGATGTCGTATATCTATATGTTTAGTATGTGAGTGATTTACATGGTTTTTTGATAGATTTATTGCACTCGTGTTATCGCAATATATTGGTGATTTATTGATAACTTTGCCAAAATCTGTAAGTGTTTGTTGCATTTATATCACTTGTGCCTATGCTAGAGCTTCTGAAATATATTCGGCTTCGCACGTATATAAGGAGACACAATTTTGTTGTTTGCTAAACCATGAAACTAATGATTGTCCGATAAAGTGATATGTTCCGCTAGTACCCTTACGATCTATTTTACATCCACCGAAATCCGCATCACTACATGAAACTAGTTCAAATGATGATAAAACAAACCGTAATCTCTAGTACTAGATAGATATCGTAAGAAACGTTTAACGGCTCTTTGATGGGATTCTTTTGGTTTTGCTTGAAATCGGGCACAAAGACATACACTTATCATAATGTCGGGTCAACTAGCCGTCAAAATAAGTAAGGAGCCAATCATGCTACAATATAATTTTTCATCTAAATCTTTTCCTTTATCATCTTTTTCCAAGTGAGCACTAGTACTTATCGGTGTTGGTATACTAGAAGTTTTATCCATTTCAAAACGACGTAATAGATCGTTACAATATCTTTCTTGATGAATAAAGATACCATTTTCAAATTGTTTTATTTGTGAACCTCAAAATAAATTTACCCATGTGAGACATTTCAAATTCATTTTTCATAATATTTGAAAATTGATTGCAAATATTTTCATTAGTCGAACCAAAAATAATATCGTCTATGTAGATTCGTACAACTAAAATGTCGTTATTTTCTCGTTTAATAAATAAAGTTGCATCGATTTTACCTATTTGAAAACCAGATGTAATTAAATGATTTTTAAGACGTTTGTACCAGGCACAGGGGGGCTTGTTTTAAACCATATAAGGCTTTTTGCAATTTAAAAGCATGGTTGGGATATTTTTCGTGAAAAAACAATGAGGTTGTTCAACATATACGTTTTCTTTAATAAAACCATTTAAAAAAGCACTTTTGACATCCATTTGAAATAGTTTAAACTTGTGATGATTTGCAAAAGCGAGTAATGTACGTATAGCCTTGAGTCTTGCTACTGGAGCAAAGGTTTCGTCATAGTCGATACCTTCTTCTTAATTATAATCCTAAGCGACTAAACGTGCTTTATTTCTAACTATATTTCCGTTTTCATCTGCTTTGTTTTTAAATACCCATTTTGTTCCTATAACCGATTGATTTTCTGGTCTTGGTACTAATTCCCAAACTATTACGTTCAAATTGATTTAATTCTTCTTGCATAGCTATTATCCAAAAGTTATCGTTTGAAGCTTCTTATAATTTTTCAGTTCAAAATTTGACACAAATGCTATATGACTTATTTGGTTAAGTTGATTTCTAGTTATTCTGGAGTTAAGATCTCCAATGATATTATCTTTTAGATGATCTTTTAAAATTCTAAGAGATGATACTAAAGTATATTTTGTGCATTTGTTTCATTATTGAAAGAATTTGTAGTATTTGTTATTGGAATTATTTCTTCATCGTCATTAGTGTGATGGTTAAGAAAATTTTCATTAAGTGAAACATGTAAACTTTCTTCAATTGTGTTATTTCGTTTATTAAAATTTCTATATGCCTTGCTACGATCCGAATATCCAACAAAGATTCCTTCATCGGCCTTTGGATCAAATTTTCGTAAATTATCTTTTGTATTTAATATAAAACATTTTTGATCTAAAAGTTTTAAAGTGTAGTACTTTAGGTTTTCTTCCACAAAATATTTCAAAAAAAGTCTGTTTAGTCATAGGTCGTATGATTACTTGATTCAAAACATAACAAGCTGTGATAATAGCTTCAGCCCAAAAATGTTTTGGTAGACCACTACTATTTAATAATGTTCGTGCATATTCTTGTAACGTATGATTTTTCCTTACCACTACACCATTTTTTTGAGGTGTGCGGGGAAAAGAAAAATTATGACTTATACCTTTTTTATTACAAAAACTAGTAAAAAGATCATTTTCGAATTCTCCACCGTGATCACTTCGAATATTCTTAATTTTCAAATCCATTTGAGTTTTATTCTTTTAGAAAAAAAATTAAACATACCAAAGGTGTCACTTTTATGTTTTAAAAGTAAAGTCCATGTATATCTTGAAAAATCATCAACTATTACGAAAACATAGTTCTTGTGATTTATAAATCGTACTTGAGTTGGACCAAATAAATCTAAATGTAATAATTCTAATGGTTGTTTTATAGAAATATTATTTTTAGATTTAAAAGTGCTTTTTTTAGTTTTTCAATTTGACAATCGTCACATAAATTTTCTACTTTGTAATTTATTTTAGGTAATCCTTTAACTAGCTTATATTTTTGCTAATTTTTTAATATATTTAAATTTAATATGAAAAAATCGTTTATGTCACAATTATACATCGTCATGTTTGGCGGTTAAACATAAATTTTAATTTCGATTTAGATTCATATTTAAGACATAAATATTTTTGTTTCTAAAACCCTCAAAGATAAGTTGTTTGTTATTGTCGAAAATATTACATCTATCTTTTTCGAAATTGATTTGAAAACCTTTATCGCATAATTGACTAATATTAAGTAGGTTGTATTTTAAATTTTCTACTAACAAAACATTTATAACAATAAGAGAGATAGAAATACAAGAGTTGATGACTTATCCAATGCCAACGACGTATCCTTTTGAGTTATCTCCAAAAGTTACTGTTCCACTATCGATGTATGTTATATTTGATAACATTTTTGAGTTTCTGGTCATATGCTTAGAGCATCCACTATCAAGTATCAATTTTCCTTATTTTTTATTTTGGGTACTACAAAATAAAAGATGATTTAATTGGCACCCATATACTTTGTTAGGGTCCTAGATGTCAGGAGGAGCAGGTAGCCATACCCAAGAAGGTTTGGTACCTTTATGAACATAATTTTTTTTAGACTACATTATCTAAAAATTATTAATATGTTTTTGTCTAATCAAATTATTATTTGTCTTAGGAATCCAAAAAAATTATATTGTTGGTATTCGTATTAGACTTAGGTGATCTTTTAGTCTTTTGATAAATACAACTATATTTTTTAACATTATTCCCTTTTTGTTTAGGAATATTTTTAAATCTTATTCCATTTCTATTACCTGATGGTTTTGAAGTTTTGATGAGATTTTCCAAATCTTGTTTTCCTTTATTAAATTTTGAAACACTATTTGTAATTTTATCTAATTTTTCTTTTAATTCTAAATTTTCAATGTTTCTATATTACTCTTCAAGTTGACATTTTCTTTTAACAAGTTATCCTTTTCTAGTTTAGTCTTATCAAAATTAATAGCCATGGTCTCATTTTCAACCAAACTATTTTTAATTTTTTCTTGAGATAATTCTGGTTCCTCTTCTAAAATAATTTTTTCATCTTTTAACATTCCTACTTCAAGTTCTAATCTATTTATTTTGGCTATGTGTTCTTTATTCAATTTTTAATGGGTAGCTAAGTTCGGGATATACCTCATTAGTTTGTGCCATAAAGCATATAGTAGCTTGTTCTTCGTCACTATCGTTGTCACTGTCTGATGATGATGAAGAATCTGAGTCATCCCATGTTACTCTGAAAGCTTTCTTCTTTTTGAATTTTTCAAATTTGTTCTTCTTTTTATCATTGTTGAGCTTGGGACAATCTTTCTTCATATGTCCAAATTGGTCACATTCATAGCATTTGATTAATGTTTGATTTGTTGAGCTTGATTTTCCTCCTTTCTGAAATCTAGTCATTCTCCTAAATTCTTGAATTTGTTGTAGTTTTTGGTAAGTACAATTTCTTCTTCATCTAAGTTGGAGTCTTCATTTGTTGTTGGGAATGTTGTGTTCTTCTTTTTCGAATTTTGTTCTTTTCGAGCCTGCAAATTAGCTTCATAGGACATTAAATTTCCTATCAATTCTTCAACTAAGTGTGTTGAGAGATCATTAGCTGCTTCGATAGCTAATACTTTTCTTTCCCACTCTGAAGTTAAAGAATTAGGTATTCTAGATACTAAGTCAAAATTTGTGAATTTGACTCCAAGTGCCATTAAATCGTGTTGAATGGTTTGGAATCTAAAGTACATGTCTATTATAGATTCATTATGCTTCATTTTAAATGATGAAAATTGATTTTGTAAAATTGAAATCTTAGTTTGTTTAACTTTGTTTGTGCCTTCGTGTGTAACTTGTAAGGTACGCCAAATATTGTATGCAGTGTTACATAAGATGACACGTGAAAATTCATTCTTATCTAACGAACAAAATAAAACATTCATAGTTTTGGCATTATTAGAATCTGCGGTTTTTTGTGCATCATTCCATGTGTTTATTGCAGTGTCAGGTGCTTCATATTTATTTTGAGTGGCTAATCAAATTTTTAATCCATTAGCATCCATAAAAATTCTCATACATGTTGACCAATATGCATAGTTAGAACCATTAAAAAGTGGCGGTCCTGCTGTGGATTGATCTTCTTGAAAAATACTTGTCATATTATAGTGATTCAAAAATGTGCTACGGTACTTTGATCAAACCTTGCTCCGATACAAATTGAAAGTCTACAGGGAGGATCGTGTAGTGTATATGCAAGTATATGTGATAAAATATATAGTGCATATTAATCTACGTAAATATAGAATAAGCACATCAGCATTTTATACTGGTTCGGACCTCCCGTCCTACATCAGATACCGAAGCTCCCCTTCATAATTCGACTATCAAACACCCTCGCTTCGCCCGGAGGAATAGGCTTGGTTACGATAAATTGTTCTTGTCAAATGTGCGTTCTATAACATGGATATCGATTAATTAGTACAAATGCTTCAAATATATATCTAGAGAGTATTGTCTATGAAGAACTGAATATTTGGAAGAGTAAAATACAAGTATAGATTGCTATAGATCAAGAGTATATGATAGAGTATGTAACTAGAAAGCGTAAGTAAGTAAGATGATTTGTTCTCTTGATTCTTGATGATATATATAGTTGTAGAAAGGTTCCTTGAGTAGTTACATCCATTAACAAGTGCTCTACAGTTGCTTCCGTTGATGATAAAAAGTTGCAGTGAAGAGAAGCGGAGATGTCTATTCGAATGTGGCAGTTGAAGTTTAAATTTAAAATCCGAGTTTGGAATCAAACATCTGGTATTTTTATCAAACGTCTGATACTGTATATTTTTTGTATATAGTAGATTTTCAGACGTCTAAATGCTACTACTAGACATTTGGTTTAGTCTGTTTGTAGTTCCAAAGGACTTTTCCAGACATCTGGCTGGTGCACCCAAATGTTTGAAACTTGTGCATGTCTGTTTTGTGCATTGTTTATGTTGCTTCTTTGTAATTATCGACTTGTAGTCACTTCTAGTGTTCTTTGAGCCTTATTCTTGACTTTCTAGTGATGTTATTCTAGCAAGTACATGTATATAGAAATATATATGCATATTTGATTTCCATTGTATAGTTGTTGTCATCGAAACTGCAGATTTGATTTCCTAACATCAATTAGTTTCTCTATGTAATTATCATGCAATGCAATAGCAAACACAAATACAGAGGAAGCCTGAAACTTTATTCATTAAATGGAAAGGACAACATAAACTGTCATATTACATATTCAGAAAATCAAATGCTAAAGCAAATTTTGAAAATAAATATAACTAAAATGTAAATGAAATAAACTAAAAATAGCATTGTAAATGTTTGCTATTCCACGCTCTTGTAAGTGTAATGCCTTCGATAGTCGCTAGCTTAAAAGTTCCTTCTCCTACCTTTATTCAGTGACATATGGTCCTTCCCAAATTGAATTCATGTATGACGGGGTAGAAAAATCCCATTTCAAGAAGAGATCACCAATTTCAAAGGTTCTTGGTCGAACTTTAGTGTTGTAATACCAGGCAGCTCGATGTTGGTGGAAAGCTGCCCTCAGATCGGCTTCTTCGTGCTTCTCGTCTATAAAGTCCAAAGATTCTAAGAGGAGATCTTCATTTGTTTTGGGACCGTAGTAAGTCACTCGTTGAGAAAGGACTTCGAGCTCAACAGGAATAACGGCTTTTGAACCGCAAGCGAGGGCGAACGGAGTATGGCCAGTCGCAGACTAGTCAGTGGTTCTATAAGCCCAAAGTGTCGTAGGGAGTTCATACACCCACTTTCCTCTAGCCTTCTCCAAACGTTTCTTCAGAATTGACATGATGATTTTATTTACAGCTTTAACCTACCCATTTGTCTGAGGGTGAGCGACTGCTACAAATCTCTTTTCAATACGATATCTTCGACAAAAGTCATTAATTCAACGCTATTGAATTGAGTCCTATTATCAGTTACAATAGTCCGTGGAAGACCAAAATGACATATGATGTTTTAGACGATGAAGTTGATTACTTTATTGATTGTCATCGTAGCTAAAGGTTCTGCCTTGGCCCATTTGGTGAAGTGATCAACGACCATAATAGATTACTTTGCGCCACCTATAGAGATAGGTAAAGAACCGATAATGTCTATACCCCACATGTCAAATGGCCATGGCAGCCATTTGCATGATTTCTGTTGGCGGAGCTCTAAGGACTTTTACACATATCTGGCATTTATCACATCGTCTTACATAATCAGAGATGTCTCGATTTATGATTGGCCAATAGTACCCATAACGAAGTATCTTCTTTGCTAGAGTTTCCCCCCAAATGTGATAGCCGCATTCTCCTTCATGAACTTCTTTAAAAACACGATTTATCTCATCATGAGCGATACACTGGAGTAGAGGGATTAAGAAACCCCTCCTATACATGACTCCTTGCATAATATATCGTGAAGCTTTATGAAGGACCTGTCGCTTTTCATTTCCTTTATCGAGCAGGACCCTGTGTAGTATATAGTCTTTAATTGGAGTCATCCACGATTCCTTCTCAGATTCTGCCACCATTATTTGATCGATTTCCATCATGTTTATACTTGGGGTATCTAATACTTCGGTCGGAACCAAAGCCATCTGCTGTGCATCATCGGTAATAGCGAACTTTGCCAATGAATCAACCACTCTGTTTTGATCGTATGAAACATGTGAAATGTCAAAGTATTCAAATTCCGTTAACAACTCCTGAACTCGAGTAAGATATGGGGCAAGCTGTTGCCCCTTAGTCTAATAGTCTCCTCTAACTTGATACACCACCAATTGCAAATCACAAAAGATTTCAAGAGATTTAACTCCAAGTTCTTTAGCGAGTTTAAGTCCAGCAATCAAAGCTTCATATCCAACCTCATTGTTTGTTGCTGGGAAATCAAGCTTCAAAGCATAACAAATCGATCGGTTTTCAAGAGTTACAACCATAATTCCAGCTCTGGAACAATAATCATTAGATGCTCCATCAGTGTATGATTTCCTTTGTATAATAGGGATTTCGCTTCCTTCTGGAAGATCACTTTGCACAGTAAATTTTGTTGTAAAGTCTGCCAAAGCCTGTCCCTAGATAGCTTTTCAAGGGAGATAAGTAATGTCGAATTGGTTGAATTTAATGTTCCATTTGATTGACCTCCCAGACATCACAGGTTGGTGTAAGACTGTCATAATGGTTGCTTGGTGTAAATATTGATCGGATGTGTCTGAAAGTATGGACGAAGCTTCCGTGATGCAATTAGCAAGTAGTACGCCAATTTCTCTATTTTCAGATACTTCCTTTCTGGTCCGGTCAATCATTTGCTGACGTAATCCACCGCCCTCTAGATACAATTCTCCTTACAAATTAAGGCAGCACTTATAGCGTATGTTAATGCAGCCAAATAAATGTACAACTTCTCATGATCTACTGGCTTTGATAAGATAGGGGGTCTCTCCAAATGATTCATCAGAGCTTGGAACGCGTCTTTACAGTCCTACGTCCATTCGAAGTCTCTTTTTCCCTTCCTAATCAAATCAAAGAAAGGAATGCATCTGTTGGTAGCTTTGGAGATAAATCGACTTAAAGCGGCAACCTTCCCATTCAGACTCTACATTTGTTTAATCGTCCTTGGTGCATGGACATCACGGATAGCCTGTATATTCTCTGGATTAGCTTCTATTCCACGAGCATTTACAATAAAGCCCAAGAACTTTACTGATGCAACACCAAGTGAGCACTTCGATTGATTTTCATCTTGTAATGTTGAAGAATGTCAAACATTTCTGCCAAGTTTCTATGTGGTCTCTTGATCGTCATGACTTCACGAGCATATCATCCACATGCACTTCGATTGTTTGCCCAATCTGATCTTTAAACATCATGTTAACTAAGCGCTGATAGGTTGCTCCGACATTCTTCAATCCATATGGCATTATTATGTAACAATACATCCCAACATCTGTAACAAAACTGGTGTGCTCCTGATTGGGGATTTGCATTTGGATTTGGTTATATCCTGAATATGCATCCGTAAAAGATAACAACTCATGTCGTGCATTTGAATCAACCAGCTGATCAATCCTTGGAAGAGGAAAGCTGTCCTTTGGACATGCTTTGTTAAAATCTGAGTAATCAACGAACGTTCTCCATTTTCTATTCGCCTTCTTCACAAGTGCAGGATTAGATATTCATTTAGGATAGAGGACGTCGTGGATAAACCCGTTGACTTTTAGTTTATCCACCTCCTCTTTAAGTGCGGCAGATCTCTCAGGATCCATGCCTCATCTTTTTTGCTTCATTGGAACATACTTCAAATCAATATTCAATGCATGGCTCGCAATAATAGGCAAGATTCCACACGTGTTAGAGTGAGTCCAAGCAAATACATCTAGGTTTGCTCGGAGAAAATCAATGAGTTTTTTCATAATCAGAGGGATGAGATATGACACAATTTCAAGACTCATGATAGGTCGTCGTGGCTTACCGTGATATCAATCGTTAACTTAGCCGGTGCTGCCTTGGTCTCTTTGGGCTCTTCTTCATATCTCTAAGATCTATATCTCGATAGAACCAACTGTGGTGCCCGAGCCAAGGTTCAGGCGTTGGTTGTTAATCTTCGGTGGTTTGTATGCAGACAGCTTTGTCCATGCCCTTTCCCTTCTCCTTGCATTGAGCTTCCCTTAACTCAACTACATAATAGGCATGTCCAGTTGCTTGATTTCCATGAACAACTCTTACACCATTATCCATCAAAAACTTCAGAGTTAAACACCATGGGGCTAAAGCTGCCCAAAATTTAGCAATGGTCGGTCGGCCAAGAAAAACATTGTACAGAGAGTCAACATCCAAAACAATAAACAGTAGGATTTGCACTCTCCTTCATTCCCCTTCTTCCAATTCAATGGGTAATTTCACGTATCCGACAGCTTCAATTGCAATGCCATTAAAACCATGAATATGAGCTTTAGATGGTTTTAAGTCTTTGGCTTCCATTCTCATATGATCATATGCCTTCTTGAAGATTATATTCACCAAATTTCCACAATCAATCAAAATCCTTCTCACGAACGCAAAACCAATCATAGTTGAAATGACCATCGGTTCAATTGTTGGAGCCTCTACTTTGTCTGCATCCCTGTTTCTAAACCCAAAATCATCCATCATAGTACACAGCTATTTTGTCGGAGCTCCTTCTCCCGTATTCAAACAGCATTCAAAATATACATGCCTTATTGTGCTAGCATAATGCTCCTTCTCTTGCCAACTCCTTTCCACAGGGTGTGGTCCTCCAACTATCGTATTTATCACCAGTCTTCCATCGATCTGTGCTAGCTCCTTATCCCTACGTGGAGTTTGTCCTCGATTGGGGTCAGATGTCCCATGTCTGCCATCCTGTGGGGTTTTCACAAACTACTGCAATTTCCTTTCCTGAATTAGCTTTTCTATAACATTCTGGAGAGCCTTCATTCATAACGTCCCCATAACATTCATGGAACCGACAATATTTCCCAGTCTGCTTCTGCTTTTCTGTTGACTCCTTTGGAGGTGGCTTCCTGTATTACATGGTATTGCAAGTGGATATACAAATGTTCTCCATGGACGTGTTTAGTAGTGTGTAATTATCATACATTGGAATCCTAGGCTTTAGTATCCCAAAATCCCGCTTTCCCTGTCGATTCGTATATCCGTCTTTCTTTTCTAGAATTAGCTTATTCTGAACATTCACTTGTACTTTCCCAAAACTGTCATCGGACTGTTTTATAACAATATTACTCTGTACTACTTCTCCACTCGGTCCCGCAATGTTCTTTTTCCTGAAAGACCTGGCTTCCTCTTTCCTTAAAAATCGAGCTACCTTTTAATATAAGCGCTTCAACATGGTAGGTGATTTTCCAGCCAGCCAATCACCAAACTTGGATTCCGGATCAATCCCTCTCGTCATGGCCATAAGTATTGCATGATCATTTGGTTTACTGACCTCCGTGGAGGCACTATGAAATCTTTCCAAATAGTCCTTCGATGGTTCCCCTAGAGCCTGGATCGCGCTGGAAAGGGGCATCTCGTCTTTAGGACGAGTCATGTGTATTTGGAGTTGCTCCACAAACTTGGTTGCTAACTCATCGAATCTAGAAATTGATCGTGGGGGTAGTCTCATGAACCACATCGCCGCTATTCCAAAAAGGGATATGGGAAAGCATCTGAACTTGGTTTCATCATTGGCTCTTGTAGATTCCACCAGTCATTTGTATCTCATAATATGCTGCCTAGGGTCAGTTTTTCTCTCATAGGCAGGCATTGATGGCATGTTGAACTTCCTCAGCTATTCCGCATGCAAAACGTTGTCAGTAAATGGGGTATGGCTTCTTCAAATTCCTCGGTCATCATTAGTCAAGCCTTGGTTCTCTCTCACCAATCGTCTGACCATTGCTGATAAGTCCAACGTCTGGATGGGTGGTGCCAAGTGGTGGTCGCACTCCACCTCGGTGAATGGTCCAGTCGATGTCTATGGGCAGTTTCATGTCTTCTTGGTTCACCAACCTCTTGATGCGCACTTGAACATTCAACTCGTCAGTCCAGTGGGGTACCTGATCAACATTCGATCGAACTCCACCATCCAAGCTTCCAAGAATAACTCCAGTGCAATTCCCCAAGTGTAAGGGGGAATCCCTCCTCCAGAGGAGGGATCATTACCAACCCATCGGCAGCGATCGGTCTTGGAAAACTATATAGGTATGCCAAGCAGTGCTCCTATATCACTACATGATTACCTTCAACTCTATGTTGCCTATGTCTATAGTATTCATCCGATGAGCTTGAACTTTCTAACGACGAGTAAGGAGTGGGATCCCTTCTGGCCTTTCCATGGTGTTGTTGAGTAATTTGATTCATCGGGTTAAAATTAGTTTGAATTTGCTAATTTAGTTGTCGACGACATTCCATCAACTCTCTCACTAGATTTTGAAATTCTACTCTAGTTATAGAATCAGTAAGGTTCTGAATTTCAACCGAATCAGCATTCAATTTTGTAGGATGATTGCTTGAGCCTCCTTGCTGAATGCTAGCAGTCTCATTTCCATCCACATTCTAAGAAGTAAATCTAGTATGCCTCACCATTATCGATCTCCTTACTTAGATTTCAGAAAATCTTAGAGGTGTAAACAACTTTATGAAGATAACTATGGATCTCCTTTGGGCGATTTACCCAAACCAGTAGCAACAAAGAGGATCCTAGCAGGCTGAGAATAGGTTTCCAGTGAAAGCACCAAAATGTTTGCAGCCAAATTGGTCACAAACACCCAAGGATAGATTTATGTAGAGAAGTAAATAAAGAAAGTAAAATTAAAAAAGAGGAATAGAATAAACTAATAAGAAAATCAAAGCAATATTCAAGAACATAGGAATTTACAGTGTTTCGGTGTTATATACCTACGTCAACTTTGAAGATTATCTTTAATAATTCACTAACAGTCTGGTAACAGCAATAAACAGCAAGAAGTAAGAAAAAACTTGATTACAATAAAGTTTAAAGTAATTAGCAGTGTAAAGATCCTCAGAATGACCCCCTATGTCGGTATTTATAGATGAAGGTGACTATCAATCTCTCTAAAACTTCAACTATAGGAACTTCTAATCCTTATGGGCCCACCATCGAGGTCGCTATAACCAAATCCCAATGAAGAGGGATCGGTACCAATCCCTTTATTGGTTGATTCTTGGGCTATGATCCTTTTGGTGGCTCCTCATGCTTAGATATGTTAGCTCTCCAAGTATTAAGTCATTTGGATGAAAGGAGCTCATGCAATTGATTGATCTTTAGTTCAATTCCACTTGCAAGCTATTTTTTGTCGAACCCTTCAAGTAGCCATATGTCGATCTCTTGTTCTTTTTCCATTTGACATGCGATCCCTAGGGTAGGTTCCCTAGGGTCCATATACCTAGCTCTCCAAATTTCATTTGTTTTGGACCTTTAGATCCCAAGATATTGATTGCAGAAGTATGAATGAACATGGTTTCCGACATATGTCGATCCCTCCTTAGTAGATTCAAGCATGCCAATCCCGTACTAACTATCAAACTCTGCCGACCACTCTTATACGCTATGCGACCCATTCCTTATGAGTTGAAAACTAACTTTCCAAACCAATAAACCATGCCGATCCATCTTCCTTTATCTATGTCGAGCTCTCCTTTGCTTCAACCATGCTGATCCATCTTCCTTCATCTATGTCGAGCCCTCCTTTTCTTTGACCTTGCCGACCCCACATCTAACCTATCGTAC
Organism: Allium cepa; assembly: GCA_030765085.1. NCBI lineage: Eukaryota > Viridiplantae > Streptophyta > Magnoliopsida > Asparagales > Amaryllidaceae > Allium > Allium cepa. Next base: position 862,331,161 of record CM060934.1, on the reverse strand, counting down.
TGGTCCCTATGGTACAATTAATTCATGTCGATCCCTTGCTAATCTAAGTCAAAGTCCATATTTCAAGCATCCTACATTGTGTAATCAGTTCAATATAGCTGGTTCAGGATACCGTGTAACAATTATGTTCGGTACCAATCGATCATAAGTCGATATTGATCGTTCTGATAAGGTCGCCCTCAGCGACTCTGAAGGTGAGTTCCAAGAGGATGCTAACATTGGTGTTAAGCGAGTCAAAGATGGTTAGGCTAGTGTAACACCCCTAATTTTTGATAACAATATTCAGGAGATTTAATTAGATAAATTAAATAGAATAATGTAAATTTTAAGTGATAAAGGGATTAGGATTTAAATAAATACTAAGTGATCATGCTTAAGTAATTAATTAAATGTGCTTAAGAATGGCTTATAGGCTAACTAGTTTACACAAGGGTATATTGGGTATTAGCCACACTTTAATTTCATAACCTTTTATATATCTCCACGGCATGCCATCAATTCACATTTATTTCTCACCTTTACAAAAACATAAAACAAAAACTAATAGAGGAGCTAGCCATTAACAAAGAAAGGAAAGAGGAAATTCAAATCAAGCTACGGAATTAAAGAAGGGGAATCAATCTCAATCCAATCTCTTTGTCTTAATCAAGATGAATAATAATTTTTACCATCTCTATTTTGTTTATGACTATATGTTTTCGGAATTAAGGTTAAATTCACTTTTATGATGACATGGATGGTGATATGCCTGAATTATAATTTGTCTAATTTAAACAAGATTGTTTTAAATAGGGATTTATGCGGTTTTAGGGAAAAACCAATGGTAAATGATCTTTGAAAGCCATGGAAAAATTATATGTTATGTAAAACATGATTTTGGAGTTGGGTTTTAATTTTGATAATTTTCCAAGCTATGGAAAGATTATTATGAATTTTCAAAGGAAAATATGGTTAATTGGGTGTAGAGAATTATTTCAGATATTCTACTGAGAATTTGGGTTTGAAATTTTAATATGTTAGATAGATGAAAGTGAATTTCAGTAATTTTTGGGGATTTTTCCTAAGTGATTTTCTATGAAAATTAAGTTATTTTAGAAGGACTTATTTGCAATATTGGTTTTACTTAATGGAAGGGCTTATTTGTTATCTTATTCTTAATTGAGATCTGGAATCAAGCGGTAGTTATTTTGGTAAAAAATTTGAAAAGTTAAGGCAACTAATCACGTGGTTACGCAAGGGCAGGTTAGTTAGACAAAATTTGCTTTAATTAGCATTAATCAGCTTTAACTTAGAAAAGTAGGTTCCGCCTCCTTTTGACTCCAATGCTTCCACTCTATCTCAATCGAAACCAACCCAGGCCAAAACCAATACACAAGGTATCACTTAGATGGTACATAGTGGATTAGAGAAAGCGGAAGGCATGGTGTTGAAAGCATTGCTTCTGATGGGGTCGATACCTTTGTTTGCTTCAAAAAGTTAAGCATCTGCCTTTTTTATTAAAGCTTTTGAAGGAGTCATAACATATGCTTTCGGAAGGGTTTTTAATAGCTTTCGAAGGGGTTTCCATCTTATGTTTTAAAGTATAAGCTTTCGAATGGGTTTCTTTACTTATAAAAATGATGCTTTCAAAAGTAGTGGTTCCAACTAGGTCGAACCCCAACCACTGTTCCTTTCCTTTCGAGTGTATTAAAGTCATCAATGCTTTCGAAGGGTTATCTTTGTTTTAAACTTATGCTAAGACACTTCCTAAATGCTTTTGAAAGAGTTCAAGGGTTTAGAAGGAAATGGCTTTGAAAGGGGGTTTCAATGCTACCCTTCAATTTTTTACTTAAATGTTTTGGGAGGTTTCGAAAGGGATGGTGCTGACGCCGTCAAGTTTTCCACAATATTTTTATATAATAAAGAATGGTTTCGAAAGAGATACTTTTGTTTATATTCACTTTGATCCAAATAATATTTTTTAAATATAAACCCAATGGTTTCAAAAGAGAGACTTTCAATGGTTTCGGAAGGGATACTTCCAAAGATTTTGAAAGGGGTACTTTCAATGGTTTCGAAGCTACGATTCAAAGAGTTAATAAGTAATAGTTTATTACATTCGAAAGGTTTCGAAAGAGAGGTTTTAAGTGTCTCAAAAGGCAGGGGCCTAACGTTTTGAAAAGAGATTTGTATGCTTTCAAAGGAGGTTATCAAGTGAGATCGAAAGCAAAGTTTTGAAGGTTTTGAAAGCCTTAGTTTTCAAAACGAATAAACCAAACCCATTTTAAAGGAAAAACCATGGCATAAATAAATAAAGTATTTTGAATGGAGTTTTTAAAGAAGTTTTATTTAATTAGTAGGTTAAAGGGATTAACAAAGTTATTATATTTGCTTCTTCATATATGTATATATTCACATTGTAATAGACCCATAACTTTATTTTAGGGAAGGGTAGAATGACCAGTTAGGTTGTTCCAGTGGTGAATATAAATTAAGTTAACTACTAAATGAATAGAATTGCATCTAGGAGATCAAGAAGACAAGAATATAGGATGCTAAAATATTAAAGGAAGATATTGGTAGGGGCTAATAACTTCACAGTAAGCCCATGAAAACTGTGTATAGAAAAAGATAATGGCAGGGGCCAATAGGTTCATAGTAAGCCCAAGAAAACTATGTATGCATGAATATGTCCGGAAGACAGGTTCATAGTTAGCTAATGAAAACTATGATTTGATATTGGCAGGGGCGAATAGGTTTGCAGTGAACCCATGAAAACTATATCCATATTAAGATATTAAAAGAAGCCAATAGGTTTTTAGTCAACCTATGAAAATTAAGATAAGAGAAAAGATATTGGAGTTACCAATAGGTTCGGGGAGGACCCATGAAATAGTAAAGATATTGGCAGGGGCTAAAAGGTTCTTAATGATCCCATGAAAACTATGAAATTGTATATGGAGTCCATAAACATTAAATAGGTTATTAGTTAGCCCATGAAAACTAATAGGTTAATAGTTACCCTAGAAACTATAAATGAGACAGTTAGTCAAAATGAATGGGGATGGGAAATCCAGACTTGATTGCTTATTTGCATACCATTATATTGTTTTGTATTGTTTTAACCATTGTGGATGTAGGAGCACAGTATATGGTTTTATAAAGGTTTTAGGATACTAGTGAGGAGAAAATCCATTCTTCTAAGCAGGGTGGTCTCACTAAATATCCAAATGGTTTGAGATGGTAGATTATTATTCATACCAAATTTTATGTCTAACTCAAAGTTTATGTTTTCCCCTTAAACTCTCGATTACTCAATTGATTTTGAATAGTTTGAGAGTTGAGGTTTTCAGGTACCTTATTAGACGAATAAGCTTTCGGAGATGTGCAGGAGGCATGATAGCTACTTAGAGTTCTCTTTTATTTTGATTCCATTATGTTGTTGTTGTAAAGGTAAAGTTGTTTAATTGCCTATATATACTCCAATCATCCAAGGGGGAATCTTCATATGCCGCTCTTGGCGTATGTTGTAACAAATATATTTTCTTTAAATACGGTTAACGATTGTGGGATTATGTAATGAATTTGAAATATTTTGGAAATGGAATGTAGAATTTGGTTGATGTTTTATTTTTTTCCCATATTCATGTGTTTATTTGTATCACTGTATCTAACATTACCGTACTTAGTCACTGAGGATTAATAAATATGGATGATTGTAGCATCCGTAGCCATTAGTTTTGGGCCTCCATGTAGGGGATGTTACAGCTGGCGTTGTTCAGACTAATGTTATGGAGACCCTTCGGACGAGACACCAAAATAGGTCTGGACGAATAGTTCCCCTAAAGACAGAGGGACCAAGATGTCACTCAACTAATCAAGAATATTTGCAGAGTTAAACACTTGTGGCTATTCCTGACGATCATTGTCAAATTTCCAAAATTAGTTTGGAATACATCATTGATATGGCCAGGAGATTATTGAGTGAAAATCAACGTAGAAACAATAGTGATTGGGGTTCTTTGTCAAGTTGAACCTCTACGTTGAAAACATTTTGGTAAAGTGGTACCCAAAGAAGTACGAGATGCCAATTATGTTATCCTATAATGGAACTACTGACCCAAGGCATCTTCTATTAAAGTATAGATGGCAGATGGATAGTGCTCATTTCCAAACTTCAAAACATATAATTTATATATGAGTCTGGGTACTATTGTGGTAAAGTAATGAATTGCTTTATAAGCAATAAAGTGTTTTCATATGTTATATTTTTATATATTGATTACACCCATCAAGTAGTAGTGAGTAGCCTAATCCGATGGCGAGACAATGTTAATCGCTCGGTCAACACTACAGCCAATTGTCAAAATAAGCCACTAAAAAAATTCATGATAAGGCATCGTCGCTAAATTTGCAGTTATATTTGAATTAGAAATTCTTAGGGTATATTGTTGCATTTGTATGCCTACCTTGTTGTACGATTGTTTGTGATTTGGATGAATGATGTGAATATATTTTTGAAATGATGCATTGTGATATAAGAGTCTACCTATATAAACCTTCAACTAGAGAATAATTTTTGAAATTAATATAGTGTTATATAGTTTAAGAAAAGGGTTGATTGTTTTAGGAAAATAGAGTGTTTTGGAAGTGAAAGATATATTTGGATTTTTAGTGTTAATGAAAGATATTGAAATGGTTTTGTCTTAAAGCTAGAAAAAATTAATTATATTATTTTGAAATAATTCAATGGAAGTTTTGAAAAGTTGGTTTAAATTATTGATTTTTTTTTGAAATGATGGTGACATATTAAGAAGTAATATAAAATAGTATTGAAAGAGATATTTAAAATTAATGAATGTTTGATAAATGGCTTTGGTATTACGGGTATGAGGTAAGGTATTATAGTGCCTATGTACAAATGGTTTGAGATATAAGTTGGGTTTAGGTTTAACAAGTTAGACAAGTTGCTATTTTGGATTTATGGGTAAAAAGCCGAAAAAGAAGCTGGAGGCTTGTTTTATTATCTATGTTTTGTAATTAGTTTATTTTCCACTGTGTGATAAGCCAGAGTATATGATTAGTTAGGTGATATATGACATCTTCATATATTGGCATGTCATCACTATTTACATTTCTTATTGCATTTACCCTACGTTGGAACTAGTTGGGTGAAATTTTTAGTAGACATGTTGTAAATGAAAAAATGATTTAGCTATTCTTTTACCAATGCTATAAAAAAGAGACACTAACTCATTTTATCATTTGAAAATAATTCTATTGATAAATACAACATCATCAACTTTCATTTTTTGAACCCTAAATAAGGGATGCTACGTGAAGCAATGGTTGGATTGATTTATTTAATATTAAACAAGTATCCGCTATTTCATTTAACCATTATATTTTTGAAAAATACTTTGATAATCATCAAAGAAATATTGTGCTCATTACCACCCCATACTTAGGAAGAGTGAACTTGGTATACAAAATGGGGACAAAATGTATAAGAAAATTTATACCTAAACTCATTAACATAGTGAATTCACCCCATTGTTTTTAAAAATGATAGGATAAAAACTAACCCATTTAATCTTCAAACTCATGGGTTAAAATAGAAAGTGCATTTATGATAGAGTTAGGAGTATGCCTTAGGGGCCATTATGTAATGTTACATATATCTAACCCGATAACTAATCTTATTCGAAATAAAATGTGTTTTCTTTCTATTATGTACTTGATATAATGTGTTATATTAATTAATTAATATAATTAGAAGTATATTCAATAGAAAATCCATAGACGATACGGTTTGTGATAGCAGTTATAATCGTTGTAACCATGGGTGATTTAGCACAATAAAATAAGCATACCATTTTAAACATTCCTAGTCAAGATGTATCAAGACTAGATATTGATTCTTCTGTTGAGACAAGAGTACGTAACGTGCTTAAAATGTTGGGAAGCATATTACTCGTGGACGTTGAGGGAACTAAGGGGTTACGTACTGAGAGTTACTATGTAACTTTGGAATGACTTGATCAAAAGTTTTCTGTTGGTATATATATGTTAACCGAATTTTAACACGGTGATAGTAACAAGGAGTTAGAACATTCAAATTAAGCCTGAACGACTCAAAACTTGGTCGGAAGCCCTTAAAGAACATAACAAATGAACCTTGGAAATTTGGGAAGAAAATAAGACAAGTTTTGGATCGGCATCGATCCAATCCAATTGGATCAGTGCCGATCCAAAGTATTGGCTCGTTATTGCATCAAACCACTTGCATTATGTCCTTACATCACTTCTAAGCTTGTTTACTAAATTTGACAACATTTCGAGGATCCACATTGAAGAAGTTAAGACTTGTCCTACGAAAGTTACAGTTCGATCCAACCTACTAGTGATTCAGTGTCAAAACAAGTCAGCAAGTCATGAAATTGCAAGGGAAGCCTCATTAGTAGATAAGGAAGCTTGTGTGATGAAAGTTGTGCAAGAATTTTTCAACTATTTGGATCAGTACCGATCCAAATAGTTACCTCGGTTTACTTCCAAAATTTATGTGCTGCCTCATTGTGATGATTAGAGGCCTCTAGTGCTCTGGTTTCGATCCAAGTGCCCCCAGAATCCTATAAATACCATCAATAGAAAGGGGGTTGGCTACTCTAATCATTGGAGAAAATCTGCTACATAGATTCTTCCACCTTCTTCTTCCTCACAATGGCTGCAATAGGACGATTGAGATCCTTCCTTTTGTCTCATTCAATGGCAGCTTGATTTCCTTGAATTCAAACATACAAACTGTAATCAATTTGTACATGTGATCAATAGTTAAAACATCAATAAAATCCATAAAGTGGACATAGGCTTCGTTAATAGCTGAGCCACTATAAAAATCTTGTTCATTTACTTTTTCTACAACTTACTATTGCTTTTTCTATCTTATTTACCTTGATAAATAGGGCTGGTGCTTTCACTCTTAATCCAGGATGTTGATCCATTTTTTGGGTTAACATTTTGGGCTTTCATTGAGAGGCCAACTAAGGCAAAGATCTAGCTATCTACTTTGGATCAGATAGGTTCAGAAGTGAGGTTTGTGCAAAAAATATGTTGCTAAGAATTAATGGCTCCGGGAAGAAAGAGAACTGCTTCTGAAAGATCGTAGAGGCGATGATTGCCGGAGAAGAGATGGATCGTCAATAAATCGAAGGAAATGGCGCCAACACGGAAGATTAGGTGTCAGGATCCTCTAATCAATGTGAAGTTGTTATAAGAGATGAATTGAACTAAATGGTTAATGAAATCAATCAAAAAATGCAAAGCGGTACGAGAGCCCTTATGGACAAACTTAGTGCCCTCTTAACCTTATAATCACATCCTGCTCCAAGAACCATGGTAGAACCCGCGGCTACCATAGAATAAGAAAATTCCTCTGTTTCTGGCCTAAACAGAAGAAATAGGAAGTAGCCGCAAAAAGGAATGATAGCCGGAACCATAGGAATCAACATATAAGGAAACAAAAGCACCCTATCGACCGTGAGTCAATCGAAACTTAAATCTAGGAGCGAAGATCCCACAAGAAGATATAGTATGGACCTCTCCGATTCGTAAGATGGAAAGCAACTTAATGATGGCAAGTTGAAAGGAAATGCCAATGCATTCGATAACGTTGGGGATGTAAAAACTACCCCCAATCAGGCCAACCACAAGCCAATGGAATCCGGAAGGAGTGGCTCTTCCGAAGACAGGAGAACCCAGGCTTCAACCCACTCACCAAGATCGTTTGCAAAGCCAAACACTCGGTGTAGTTACTAAAAGCCGACCCCCAGACTACCGGACATTAGAGACAAATATCTTGGACATGGTCAAGTGACTGATAGATAAGAGTAAGAATAGAAGGGATGATAAATGGGGATCTGCTCCAAGTCAAACTCCCTTCATTGATGAGATCTTGACTAAGCGGTACCCAGAAAAGGTCTCTATTCAAACTATTCCATCCTACAATGGAACGAGAGACCCAAAATCCCATCTATACAAGTAAAGTTGGTATATGGATGTAGCGAATGCTTTGGATGTCGTTCAATGTAGATGTTTTCCAATCTTTCTAGAGGGAATTGCTTCCATGTGGTTCACTAGGCTTCCGCAAAGATCCATCTCCACTCTCAATCAACTAGCAATAAGATTCTTTGATCAATTCAGACTTCACATGGTGTAGCTTAAAGATGTGATGTCCATGTTCGGTATATTCCACGGACGAAATGAATCTCTGAATTCTTTCAAGAATCGGTTCAACAACGCAGTGACAGAAGTAAGCAATCTGAATGAGGATATGGTTTTTATGGCCTTGGTCCACTCCATCCACTAAGAAACTGAGTTTGGAAAATGGATCGAAATGAAACACCCTACAATTAGGAAGGACTTCAACCGTAAGGCAAGTCACTACTTGAGATTGGAAGAGGCGCAAGAGTTAGAAAGGAAAGCTACTAGCGTACAATCAACGAATGCTATGCAGAGTGGCATGGAGATGAACCAGGACATAAATACCTTTGGGACTGCTGAAGGAAGTGTGGGAAAAGACGGAAACTAGAAAAGGAAAAATCATAATTCCAACAAACAAAATAGTAACAATAAGTGGCTTAAAGGCTTCGGGCTTGAAGTTTACACACTGCTCAATGATACTCCGGAAAACATCTTCTCGCAATATATGGGATAGAGGAGTACAAGAAACCCCATAATAAGGAAGCAACTGAATAGCGGAAGCATTCTAGGAAGTACTGTCGCTTCAACGAAAGGCATGGCCACAACACGAACGAGTATCTCCACCTAAAGAACTTGAATAAGGAGCTAATTCGGGATTCAATAATACGTAAGAAAATCACAAAATCCTGACCAACCCGCGGCCCTCCAAGCTCCTAGGGATTGAGGAAACCAAGCTGTAACCAGCGAAGATGGATGTGGATCAACTGATCAGAGACTCATTGTTGGAATGATATCTGGAGGACCTCATCACGCACAGAGGGGTTGGGGAGAAATGGAGTGATATGCGAGCTCATTAAAACTGAAAGTCTACGGAGTGGATCGTGTAATGTATATGCAAGTATATGTGACAAAATATATAATGCAACTAAAACAATATTAATCTAAGTAAATATCGAATAAGCACACTAGGATTTTATACTGGTTCGGACCTCGCGTCCTACGTCCAGTCACAAGCTCCCCTTCGGGATTCTACTATCAAACATCCTCGCTTCGCACGGAGGAATAGTCTTGATTACAATAAGTTGTTCTTGTCAAATGTGTGTTCTAATATAATACGGATGTTGACCGATTAGTACAATTGCTTCCAATATATCTCTAAGGAATATTATCTATGAGAAACTGCGTATATGGAAGAGTGATTACAAGTAAGAATTGCTAGAGTGCAGAGATCAAGAATAGAGTATAGAGTCAGAAAGCATAAGTAAGGTAAGTAAGTTGAGTGTCGTTCTCTTGATTCTTGATGCTATATATAGTTGAAGATGGATATCTTGAGCAGTGGCATCCATTAACGAGTGCTCTACAGTTGCTTTTGTTGATGATGAAGAGTTGCAGCAGAAAAGCAGAGATGTCCATTTAAATGTGGCAGTTGAAGTTCTTATTGGAAATTCGAGTTTGAAATCAGACGTCTGGTATTTGTTTCGGACGTCTAACACTATATATTTTTTGTGTATAGTAGATTTTCATACGTCTAAATGCTATTACCAGATGTCTAGTTTTGCCTGTAAGTTGTTTCAAAGAACTGATTCAGATGTCTGGCTTGTGTACCCAGACGTCTGATATTGTGCAGATCAGTTTTTGTGTTCTTGTGCTTCTTTGTTCCTATCGACTTATTGTCCCTTGTAGTGTCCTTTGAGCCACTTTCTTGTCTTTCTAGTAATGTTGTTCTAGCAAGTACCTGTATAGATAAATATATATGTATCTACGATTTCCATTGTATAGTTGTTGTCATCAAAACGTAGATTTGATTTTCTAACAATCTCTCCCTTTTTTATGATGATAACTATACAATGTACTTATATATAATTTTATAAATTCCCCCTAAATATGTGCTTTCCATTATTTATTGTTTTTTTATTATTTCTCCCCCTTTGGCATTATCAAAAAGCATTAATAATTTTTAATTGTAGACATCATGTTCATATCATTTAATATTTACCAATCGTTATATGGTTACATAAATATACACAGAAATAACACACCAAAAAGCAATTTTCATTAATCATAGTAATCGATACATGCATAGATTTTTTTATCATTTTTATACAAAAGATGGAAACGTAAAAAAAATCTAAGGATCTTTTGGGGAAGCATTAGCTTGATCATCTCCTTCATCGTCGTTCTTGGAAGAGCTAACTTGGTTTTTAGGAGATGTCGAAGTGTGTTCGAGAGGTTCTTTTTCCTCGTCAAAAAGTTTGGAATGTTTTGAAGGAGGAGGAGAAGGCACTGAAGTTGGGCAATCGTCTGAAGGTGGTGTAGGACTATGAACTCGTTGAAGAACCTCTTTAAGAACGAATAATGTAGTTGAAAGCGATGCATCAACTGTGGCTAGGCGAGAAGCAAAAGATGTTTCAAAACTATCAATATGCTTAGCCAACAATTTTTGATTTTGAGATAAAATGAGTTGATTTTGGAGAGTTGAGTCGCGAACACTCTCATTTAGATTTGTCTCAGTGCGAGTCTCCAAAATGTCATCTTTGCATGAATAATCAAAAGGGGCATTTCACCAGAAGGACAAACTCCGCAGTCCAAATAGTTTATAGGACACACATTCAAAGAAATTACTTTCAAGGCCAAAATCAATAGAATAATTATTTTCAAGGACAAAGTCGGCAGTCCATTTACTTTCACGGACATAATTTAATAGGTTTTTAGGCCCTAGAAACTAATTATTTTACGTTTTGTCCTTGAAAGTAACTATTTTCGTTGTGTGTCCTAGAAACCAATTCCACTTGCTAAAGAGGCCCTTATGGCTAGTTTCCACTAATCAAAAGGTGTAGGAGGAGGAGGAGTATTCTCACGATTATGTTCTACCTCTTGTCGTTGTTTAGGTTTTAGTTAGGGTTGAGGCCTAGCTTGGCTATCTTGATGACTTTGCATCCATTCTTCAAATGAGACAAAATCCGAAGGATTTTCTGGTAGGTGCATTAAAGAAAAAAACTTTGTGGAGGCGTACTTTGGAGAAATTTCTTCAAAATTTGATAAGTAAGAAGGAATGTTGTGAGCTCTCAGAAGACGCATGACGTATGTAGGATATATGATAGATGGGCGTGATCGAGTCCAATAATGTTTGAGCACGTCAAATATAAATTTCTCCCAATTAACCCTTGTTCCACAGAATATAGAATATAAAGCCTTGTGCTTTAACTTTGTGATTTGCTTATGACAACCAAGACGAGGAATGATAGTGTTGATAATCATTCTAGTGAGAAGTCTCTCCTTAGGTCTTAAATATTTTGATGCAAATATAGGCATTTCATCTTCTCATATTTGATGTGTGATATTATCTCTTGGTTTGATACGCATATCCAGAATATTATACAAATCTTCTCCGGTGTCGGAACATCCGAGAATTCGGCCTATGATCCCCGAAGTTAGTTTAATAATGTTGTGGTAAACACTTGACCACAGTCAATTATCGTCGTTTTTGGTATTCCAAATGGCTATGCTATTTAAATTAGCATAGAATAGGAATATCGCAAGTTGGTCCATTTGGATATTATTCGACTTAAAGGAGATCAACTGATTTAACCCTGCATTTTCGCATATTTCATCCAAGTCATACATAGAAAATTTGAGCAAATTGTAGAAAGAAACTGTATGAAGCTTCTTCTTTTGAATGTCTTCATATCTTTTGATGGAATGTGGTACCCGATTCATCCATCTCTCAATTTGATCGTCAAATCAAACTTTCGGGTTGGATGAGGTAGCTTGGTCTTGCTGGCGCTTAGAGATTTTAGGGTTTTTCATTTTAGGAGCCATGAGATTCGAGCATGTTCGGAGGAGAAAGCGACTTTGAGAATTAGGGAATCGAATTTGTAGTAGAAACAAAATTAAATGTAAGTGAGAAAAGTAAGAAAAATAGACGTTATCAGGGTACTTAAGAGTGTCAATTGAATTTCAGACGTATGGAAGGTGAATCGGACGTCTGATTTAACATAGTTTGAAGACGGTAAATTCAATCAGACATCTGGGTGTTGGTGGCAGACGTCTGAAGTAGATTGATTTGTAGATTTTGAAAGGCAGAGAGTTTTGTCAGACGTCTGGAAGTAAAATTAGACGTTTGTAATTGGCCTTGTTTTTATGTTGAGAAGGCAGAAACTTTATTCAGACGTCTAGGAACCAATTTTAGACATCTGAAATAGGCTATTGTGTTTTTTTATAACGCAGAAAGTATTCTCAGACATCTACAAAGTTATATCAGACGTCTGATTATGCATAATGTTAAAAAATTATGTGATACAAGGGTGTTAGACGTCTGATAGCATTGTTCAAACGTCTGAATAAAATAGCCTTATTTTGAAGGGTATTGCTTTTTTCTCGAGAGATTTATTTTAGTAAAACATAATATTATTACTTGGGAAAAAGAATACAAATATACTTAGATAAAAAATACAATAAGAATAAGCAAATTTAATTAGATGAAGATGGAGCATTGCGATCTTCAGAGGTGTTATCCTTCCATGGCTTGAGTAGAGACTATATATTTCCACGTTCGTTGGTTCTCGAGGAACCAGAGAATCATCTAGATGAAGGACCCAAAGGTGTACGATTAGATGCAGAAGGATCTAGAGAACTACAAGGAATCAAAAGTGGTTTATTTGCATCCTTTTTTCGTGAATTGAAAATTTTGATCGCTACTCGCTCTAGAAAAATTAGTCGTCGCGCAGTGACCTTTTGTTCAAAGTATAATTCTCGTTGTAAATCTATTTATTGCTTTTAGTAGTGATGTATCTCATCGATTTTCTCCTTGGTGTTAGGAGAAACATATAGAGATCGTTTAGACCTCTTTATATTGGAAGTGAATCCTATGTGGTAGGAAGACCACTTATAGATCGGTTCCTGATCTGGTGTAGGAGTAGGAAGGCGATGAGGTGTATCCGCTAAACTATCCATCGTTGTTGTTTAGAAGGAGAGATGAGAGTTGTCGGAAGACTTTCTTTTGTTTTCTTTTGTAAAAAGGAATATGAAATCTATATATACTTTACGTTTTGTTTTATAAAAAGAAAGACTATATATACATGGTTTTAAAGGTTATACATAGGTAATTTCAGAAAACAAATTTCTAAAAATATGTTTGTTGGTGTTAAATTTTTTGATTTGTGGATAAAAAATATTAGCCAAAAAATACAATGAATGAAAATGTAATATTATCTAAGAAGATCATTAAGAGAACAAATTCCTGAATCGCGTAGCAGTTTAACAAACGTTTGTTCATTTAGTGGTTTTGTGAAAATATCTACTATTTGATTTTCTGTATTTACGTATTCTAAGTTAATAATTCCTTTGTTTACATTGTCGCATAAAAAATGATGTGGTATATCTATATGTTTAGTACGTGAGTGATTTACAGGGTTTTTTGATAAATTTATTGCACTTGTATTATCGTAATATATTGGTGATTTATCGACAACTTTGATGAAATTCTTAAGCGTTTGTTGCATGTATACCACTTGTGCACATGCTAGAGCCGCTGAAATATATTCAGCCTCGCAAGTGAATAAGGAGACGCAATTTTGCTTTTTTCTAAACCATGAAACTAATGATTGTCCGATAAAGAGACAGGTTCCGCTAGTACTCTTACGATATATTTTACACCCAAAATCCGCGTCGCTATATGAAACAAGTTCAAATGATGATCCCCTAGGGTAAAACAAACTGTAATCTATAGTACTAGATAGATAACGTAAGATATGTTTAACAGCTCTTTGGTGAGATTCTTTTGGTTTTGCTTGAAATCGGGTACAAAGACATATGTTCATCATAATGTCGGGTCGAGTAGCAGTCAAACAAAGTAAGGAGCCAATCATGCTACGATATAATTTTTCATCAAAATCTTTTCTGTTATCATCTTTTTCCAAGTGAACACTAGTACTCTTTAGTGTTGGTTTGGTTGAAGTTTTATCCATTTCAAAACGACGTAATAGATTGTTACAATATTTTTCTTGATGAATAAAAATACCATTTTCAAGTTATTTTATTTGTAAACCTAAAAAGAAATTTAATTCTCCCATGTGAGACATTTCAAATTCGTTTTTCATAATATTTGAAAATTGAGGACAAAGATTTTCGTTAGTTGAACCAAAAATAATATCGTTTACATAAATTTGTACAACTAAGATGTCGTTATTTTCTCGTTTAATAAATAAAGTCGTATCAATTTTACCTATTTGGAAACCAGATGCAATTATATGATTCCTAAGACGTTCGTACTAGGCACGAGGGGCTTGCTTTAAACCATATATGGCATTGTGTAATTAAAAACATGATCGGGATATTTTTAGTGAATAAATAATGGCGGTTGTTCAACATATACGTTTTCTTTAATAAAACTATTTTAAAAAAGCACTTTTGACATCCATTTGAAACAATTTAAAATTATGATGACTTGCAAAAGTAAGTAATGTACGTATGGCCTCGAGTCTTGCTACTGGAGCAAAAGTTTCATAGTCGATACCTTCTTCTTGATTATAACCCTGAGCGACTAAATGTGCTTTATTCCTAACTATATTTCCATTTTCATCTGCTTTGTTTTTAAATACCTATTTTTTTTCAATAACTGATTGATTTTCTTGTCTTGGTATTAACTTTCAAATATTATTACGTTCAAATTGATTTAATTCTTCTTGCATAGCTATTATCCAAAAATTATCGTTTGAAGTTTCTTTATAATTTTTTGGTTCAAAATTTGACACAATGCTATATGACTTATTTGGTTAAGTTGATTTCTAGCTACTCAAGAGTTAAGATCTGCAATGATATTATGTTTTGGATGATCTTTTAGAATTCTAGGAGATGATATTGTGCATTGGAAGAGTTTGTTATATTTGTTATTGGAATTATTTCTTCATTGTCATTAGTATGATGGTTAAGAAAATTTTGATCAAATGAAACATGTAAACTTTCTTCAGTTGTGTTAGTACGTTTATTAAAAATTCTGTACGCCTTTCTACGATCCGAATATCCAAAAAAGATTCCTTCATCGGCCTTCGGGTCAAATTTTCCCAAATTATCTTTTGTATTTAGTATAAAACATTTTGATCCGAAAGTTTTAAAGTATGATACTTTAGGTTTTCTTTCAAAAAATATTTCAAAGCAAGTATGTTTAGTCCTAGGTTGTATGGTTACTCAATTCAAAACATAACAAGTCGTAGCATTAGCTTCAGCCCAAAAATATTTTGGTAAACCACTACTATTTAATGGTGTTCGTGCACATTCTTGTAATGTACAATTTTTTATTTCTACTACACCATTTTGTTGAGGTGTGCGGGGAAAAGAAAATTTATGACTTATGCCCTTTTTAATACAAAAATTAGTAAAAAGATCATTTCTGAATTCTCCACCGTGATCACTTCGAATATTCTTAATTTCAAATCCATTTGAGTTTTTATTCTTTTAGCAAAAAATTTAAACATACCAAAGGTGTCACTTTTATGTTTTAAAAATAAAGTCCATGTATATCTTGAAAATACATCAACTATTACGAAAACATATTTGTTGTGATTTATAGATCGTACTTGAGTTGGATCAAATAAATCTAAATGTAATAATCCTATTGATTTAAAAGAGCTTTTCTTTAGTTTTCCGATTTAACAATCATCACATAAATTTTCTACTTTATAATTTATTTTAGGTAACCTTTAACTGGCTCATATTTTGCTAATTTACTAATATATTTAAAATTAATATAACAGAATCGTTTATGCCACAACCATGGATCGTCATATTTGGCGGTTAAGCATAAGTTTGAATTTTGATTTATATTCATATTTAAGATATAAATATTTTTGTATCTAAAACACTTAAAGATAAGTTGTTTGTTATTGTCTAAAATATTACATCTGTCTTTTTTGAAATTAATTTGAAAACCTTTATCTCATAATTGACTAATGCTAAGTAGGTTGTGTTTTAAATTTTCTACTAACAAAACATTTGTTATAATAGAAGAGTTAGAAATACCAGAGTTGATGACTTTTCCGATGCCAACGACATATCCTTTTGGGTTATCTCCAAAAGTTACCATTCCTCAATCGATGTATGTTATATTTGATAAAAATTTTGAGTTTCCAGTCATGTGCTTGGAGCATTCACTATCAAGTATCCATTTCTCCTTATTTTTTATTTTGGGTACATGCAAAATAAAAGGTGATTTAATTGGTACCCATATACTTTGTTAGGGTCCTGGATGTTAGAAGGAGCAGGTAACCATACCCAAGAAGATTTGGAACCTTTATGAATATAATTTTATTATAGACTACGTTATCTAGAAAATTCTTAATATGTTTTTGTCTAATCAAATTATTATTTGTCTAAGGAATTCAAATTTTTATGTTTTTGGTATTTGTATTAGACTTAGGTGATCCTTTATTTTTTTGATAGATAAAACTATATTTCATAATATTATTCCCATTTTATTTAGGAATATTTTTTAATCCTATTCCACTTCTATTACCTGACGGTTTTGAAGTTTTGATAAGATTTTCCAAATCTTGTTTTCCTTTATTAAATTTTGAAACATTGTTTGTAATTTTATCTAATTTTTCTTTTAATTCAAAATTTTCAATTTTCAATGTTCCTATACTACTCTTTAAATTGATATTTTCTTTTAACAAGTTATCCTTTTCTAGTCTAATTTTTCCAACATCATTAGATATAGTCTCATTATCAACTAAACTACTTTTATTTTGTTCTTGAGATAATTCTAGTTTCTCCTCTAAAATAATTCTATCATTTTTTAACATTCCTATTTCAAGTTCTAGTCTATTTATTTTGGCTATGTGTTTTTTATCCAATTTTTTAATATGTCTAAATTTATCATCTAATTTCATACTAAGTTCTAATAATTCATCATAGCCAAGTTCGGGACATACCTCGTTAGTTTGTGCCATAAAACATACGTTAGCTTATTCTCCGTCACTATCGCTGTCACTGTTTGATGATGATGAAGAATCAGAGTCATCCCATGTTACATTGAAAGCTTTCTTCTTTTTGAATTTTTCAAATTTGGTCTTTTTTTTTACCATTGTTGAGCTTGGGACAATCTTTCTTCATATGTCCAAACTGATCACATTCATAGCATTAGATTGACGTTTGATTTCTTGAGCATGATTTTCCTCCTTTTTGAAATCTAGTCATTTTCCTAAACTTCTTGAATTTGTGGTAGTTTTTGGCAATAAATATGATTTCTTCTTCGTCTAAGTTGGAGTCTTCATTTGTTGCTAGAAAAGCTATGTTTTCTTTTCCGAATTTTGTTCTTTTCTTGCCTGCAAATTAGCTTCATAGGACATTAAATTTCCTATCAATTCTTCAACTAAGAGTGTTGAGAGGTCATTAGCTTCTTCGATAGCTAATACTTTTCTTTCTTACTTTGGAGTTAAAGAATTGTGTATTCTAGATATTAAATCAAAATTTGTAAATTTGACTCCAAGTGCCATTAAATTGTGTTGAATAGTTTGGAATCTAGAGTACATGTCCATTATAGATTTATTTTGTTTCATTTTAAATGATGAAAATTGATTTTGTAAAATTGAAATTTTAGTTTGTTTAACTTTGTTTGTGCCTTCATGTGTAACTTGTAAGGTACGCCAAATATCGTATGCAGTGTTACATAACATGAAACATGAAAATTCATCTTATCTAATGAAAAAATAAAACATTCATAGCTTTGGCATTATTAGAAGTTGCAGTTCTTTGTGCATCATTCCGTGTGTTCATTGCAGTGTCAGGTGCTTCATATTTATTTTGAGTGGCTAACCAAATTTTTAATCCATTAGCTTCCATAAAAATTCTCATACTGTAACAACCCGCATATTTATCGAGTTTGTATTTAAATATTTTATTTAAATATTAACTCGTTAATCGGATTTTGGTCCGAAAAGCTACTTTTTGCAAACGGTCAAATTAGGACTCGAGACCACTTCCATTGAGTTCGAAATGTCGTTTACAACTTTTTAAGTATAAACATCGATAGGTTTGGAGTTAGTGAAATTTCACTAACTTTTCCCGCTTTGGACTTTGGGTTAGTTTAGCCTATTAAGCCCAAGTTCCAACCCTCTTCTCCTCACTCTTCATAAATTTCCTAACTAATCAAGCTTTGGCATTAATGGTGGAGGGAATGGGAAATTAAAACTCCAAGCACAAATTCAATTGCAAATCCAACATTCAACTCCAAATTCAAGTAGAAGATATTGGATTCAAGCTTTGGATTGCTTCTCCTTGCTTTCAAGCTTCATCTTCATAAACTTTAGTGCAAAGGTGAGATTTTTGTCTCACAAATCTAGTCTATAACTATATTGGACTGTTGGGAATGATTCCCTATCACTTTTGCATGCACATTTGCATTTGGTTTGGATTGGATTGGCGAAAAACTCCAATTTTTAGCATTTTGGTGAATTTTCTGCACTTAGGTCATTCTGGCCATTTTTAGGTCGTTCGGAGTTAAGTCGTTCGTCCATGGGTCGTGAGTCGTTCACGAGTTAAGTCGTTAGGTCGCTCACGAGTTAGTACCATAGGTCGCAGGGCTTTAGGTCATTCTGGAAGTATTGGCACTTCGGAGTTAGGTCGCTCGCGAGTTAAGCCTTAAGTCGTAGGTCGCTCACGAGTTTGGCCTTAAGCCGTAGGTCGCTCGCGAGTTAAGCCTTAAGTCGTAGGTCGCTCACGAGTTTGGCCTTAAGCCGTAGGTCGCTCGCGAGTTAAGCTTTAAGTCTTAGGTCGTTTCCGACCTATAATCTCTAGGCAAACGTTAAGTCGCTCGCCCTGGTTTATCTCGTAGGTCGTCTCCGACCTAAGCCCCAGATAAGTCGTTCGAGTTAGGTCGTTGGACCATTTACCTTAGGTCGCTCGTCCACTAAGTCGGCCTGGTTTATCTCGTAGGTCGTCTCCGACCTAGGCTCCAGATAAGTCGTTCGAGTTAGGTCGTTGGACCATTTACCTTAGGTCGCTCGTCCACTAAGTCGGCCTGGTTTATCTCGTAGGTCGTCTCCGACCTAGGCTCCAGATAAGTCGTTAGAGTTAGGTCGTTGGACCATTTACCTTAGGTCGCTCGACTCTGTTAAGTCGGCCATGTTGGGTCGTGAGTCATCGTTAGGTCGCGAACACCTCTAGGTCGCAACCACTAAGTCGCTTGACCCCTTAGACCCCTAGGTCGCAGCCGTTAGGTCGTATGACCCTTGAGTCGTTAGGTCGTTAGACCTCATTTTGTCTTCACTAGGTCGTACCGTTTTGGTCGGGGCGCTGCCCCGCACCCCGCCGGGGGCGCTGCCCCCTGGACCCCCGCGACCTGACCGGGCAGGTCGAACCCCGTAAGCGGTGGCGTTGCCCCCGCACCCCCACCTTGGGGGGTTGCCACCCCCCCGGACCCCCCCTCCGTAGGGGATCTTATCTGAAAAACATTGAGCTGATTTCCTTGGATTTTATTCGCATCTCCGTATGCGATCTTTGTGACTGATTGTTTCTACACTTGCTTATGTGTTTTGTCACTTTATAATATAAAGGTTTCAATACTAGTAGTAAATATCAAAACTCTTTTAACAAACAATTTCAACTCTATTTTTAATAACAAAGCTCTTTTCTTAAACCGTTTTCCAATCTATTAGTATATACAAGCCTTTACCTCACTCGGATGAGAAATCTAATTAAACGACTTAGTAAAACAAGTGGTATGAAACGCTTGCGTTCACTTCGTCGGTTAATTCTTGGACTTGTTCGATTGAACCTCTTGTGACAATTTTATTAGTGAAGATTTACAGTTTGTTCGTAAATATTTAAGTTAAGCAAGTGGTTATGGGACATGAAGCTAAACTTCTATATTTACTAGCTTAGTGTAATTGACACTTCTCGTTGATCTTGATGATCGCTTTATGAATTAGACTAGCAATTGCGCGATGTCTCTTTCATTGCAAGGTTAGACTAGACACCACTTGTGTGATTCCATTCACACATACCTTTCTGCTTTTTGGTTAGTCTTGACCTTATTCTGTGTGATTCCACTCACACATGTGGGGTAGCTCCCCATGGTCTTCGGACCGTCATGTGATAGGCCTCTTTCCCTTTTTATGATTTCTGGATTTCTCGTGTTGATTTCTGGAATTTATGTCATTGACTTGTTATGAGTACAAGTTTAGGGTATGATGCCCTCTTCGAATCTTTGAGAAGATTCTTGTGATATTGATTATCTCTTATTGATTGATCTTCTGTTGATCATTATTTACATACTTATAGTGGTATGTCGTTATGGATATTTATGTTTATGCCATATCTTTTATGTTATATCATGTCATCTGATATTTATAGCTAGACTGATCCGTTTATTATTTTCTTAAATAATACTCGGGTCAGACCGAGATGTTACAGGTGCTTCTGCTTGACTTCTTCCCAGGGATTCATCACTCTGACTTTTGGCTAACTGTTTAGATTAGCAGTTTTTGTTGTATACACTTGAGATATAGACTCATAGTTGTATTCTTTTGTATAGCACGTGTTGCTATTCTTTTGTATTATCGTGGATCTTACTGACCACTACTCTGATGTACACTTTCATGTGTTAGTTATATATTCATATCTTCTTCCGCCTTTGTGATATGGATATCTGTGACTGATTTGTGATATGATTATTTCTATGTTTGTTTCCGAAGATTATTTATAGCCACCGTGTGATAAGCAATTACATGGATGGTCGCTCCTCAACAGCCTTATTCTCCGTGCTAGTTGACAGCACTACTCCGGAGTGTTCTTGGCTAGCGTGGGTATAGAGGTGGGGCGTCACAGCTTGGTATCAGAGCCAAACTTCGGAACAATGTAGAATAACTTAACAAGGATCATCGTCCTAGGTCTATCTTAGGAGTCATACCATAGGATTAATTCGAGTCTTCGTACCGATTCATCCTATTTCCTTTATGATTCCTTGTTTTATCTATCAAGATTACTTGATGTTCATTGGTAAATAACCTTCTTACTTCTCTTCTTTCTTTCTTTAAGGAAGAGAATGTCTAGACCAGGCCGTCCCAGAACTGGATCATCTGGTGCTGCTCCTCCGGATGGAGTTTTTATGACTGCTCAACAGCTTCTTGATTTAGTAACTAATGCTCAAGCAGCTGGAGCTAACCCAGAACCTACTCACCCAAAGTCGGGATTTGCACGCTTGTGCAGCGATTACACCAACTTGGGTGGGAAGCCCTTCAAAGGTTCAGAAAATATCATCGAGGTCCAGGCTTGGTTAAAATCATGTGATCGAATCTTCTCTCGCATGAATCTTATCGATCTCCACCGCGTTCAGGTGGCTTCCAGCATGGTCCAGGAGAGAGCATTGGACTGGTACGAACTCCTTATTTCAGAAATTAATGAAGCGGATCTCACCTGGGAGCAATTTCAGGGACGCTTCGAGTTAAAGTTTGTACCAGAAGCTGGGAAAGTAACCTTGGCTCGACGTTTTATAGACCTTGTTCAAGGTCAATCCTCTGTGACTGATTACGTCGCAGCCTTCGAGTCGCTTTCCAAATATGGGGTTGAATACATCAACACCCCATTGAAGAAGAACCAGAGGTTCGTTTATGGCTTAAATAAGAGTCTTAAGAAGCCACTGCTCCTGAAACTAGAAGTCGCATTTGATCAACTCGTCGATATCGCTCTTCGTCTTGAAGAGGCTGATAGAGAGTGTGATGTTGAAGTGGAAGGCGCTAAACCAAACTTCAACAACAAGAAGAGGCCAAACAAATTCAAGGGTCCTTATCCCAACAAAAAGGGTAAGCAGGCAATCCCTGCGGCAAAGTCTCCTTCTCCTAGTGGTGCGAGTTGCTTCAACTGTGGGTCTGGGGATCATTATGCGAATAAGTGCTCTAAGCCCAAATCTTGTCGCTATTGTAAGAGCCCAGATCACTTTATACATCAATGCCTCAAACGTAAAAGCAGGAATGAGGGAAAGTTAAATGTGGCTCAAGCCCCTGGCAACACATCTCGTGGCCAAGGTATTTCTCATTCCATTCTTGATGGTATTATTTTATTTCATGATCAACCTATTAGAGTTCTCTTTGATACGGGTGCATCCCATTCTTTTATATCAAAGGAACTGGTAGACACTTTTTCCTTAAGTGTTACTGCATTGATGACTTCTTTAAAAATTGCGAATCCTGTTGGTGGATCCGCAACTCTTAGTTTGCTTTGTAAAGATGTGGAGATTATTTTATGTGATTTTTCTTTCCTAGCCGATTTGCATGTCATGCGTTACTTAGGCTTTGGAATAATTTTGGGAATGGATTGGCTTAACCGTTATCAAGCCCATATCCTATGTCCTGAGCGGACTATTCATCTCCGACATCCACAATCTGTTAAACAGATTTCTGTTAATCTTAAAGATTCAGAATCCTGTTTGGTGGCATCTTTATATTCTTTAAATCCTCGTGACGATGATGATGATGATGAAGATGATATTATTTCTCGTATTCATGTTGTTCGTGAATTTTCCGACATATTCGAGCCCGTTTTAGGTTTGCCACCTAAACGAGCAATTGAGTTCAGAATTAATCTTGTTTCTGGAGCTCAACCTATTACTCGTCCTCCTTATCGCATGTCCAATAAGGAAAATGAGGAGATGCGTAAACAATTATCTGAGTTGGAGACGAGGCAATTTATTCGCTCTAGTTCCTCGCCTTGGGGAGCTTCGGCTATTTTCGTAAAGAAATCCGATGGTACTCTGAGGCTCTGCGTTGATTATCGCAAGCTTAACGATCTTACTATTAAAAATAAATATCCTTTACCTCGGATTGATGATCTATTCGATCAGCTTAGTGGTGCTAAGGTCTTTTCACAATTGGACTTGGCTACCGGTTTCCATCAGCTTCATATCGCTGAGGATAGCATTCCTTTGACATCATTCCGTACTCGATATGGATCTTATGAATGGCTTGTTATGCCATTTGGGTTAACGAATGCTCCAGCTTATTTCGTTGACCTCATGAATCGAGTTTTCAAAGATTTCCTCGATCGGTTTGTTCTCATATTCATTGATGATATTCTAGTGTATTCAAAAACCGAGGAGGAACATGAGAAACATCTTAGGATTGTATTGGAAACACTTAGGAGTAATCAATTAAAGGCGAAATTTTCTAAATGCCACTTTTGGCAATCTCGTGTGAAGTTTCTCGGTCATATTATTTCCGAATCCGGGATATCCGTGGATCCTTCAAAGATCGAAGCGATTCAAGATTGGAAGAGACCGGAGAGTGTGACAGAGATTCGTAGTTTTCTCGGATTGGCGGGCTATTACCGCCGTTTTATTAGAGACTTTTCTAAGATTGTCGTGCCTCTTACTGGCTTGACTAAGAAGGTAGTTAAATACATTTGGTCGGACAATTGTGAAGCCTCTTTTCAGAAATTGAAAGAACTCCTTTCCGATGCTCCTATTCTTGTGATTCCCGAGGGGAATCAAGATTTTGTTGTTTATACCGATGCTAGTCACGTTGGTTTGGGTGCCGTTCTTATGCAAAAAGAACGTGTTGTTGCTTATGCTTCTAGGCAATTGAAGCCGGCCGAGACTAGATATGCCACTCATGATCTAGAGCTCGCGGCTATTGTTTTCGCCCTTCGAATGTGGCGTCATTATCTATTGGGAGAGAAATTTATTCTTTACACGGATCATAAGTCTTTGAAATATTTATTTTCTCAAAAAGAACTTAATTTACGTCAACAGCGTTGGCTCGAGTTCCTTGCACCTTATGATCTTGATATTCTTTATACCCCCGGTAAGGGTAATCGTGTCGCCGATGCTCTTAGCCGTAAGCAACAAGCAGTTGTTTCTATGATGATATCCGAATGGAACGATCTCGAGATCTTATCCACTTGTGAGATTCGAGAGCGCGTATCCGATTTATGCTCATCGCTTGTTTTATGTAGCCTTGAGGCTCATCCTTCTCTTTTAGACCGCATTCTTGAAGCTCAAGGGCTAGATTCTGAATTGGCTCTTCTTGGCAAAAATGTTAAGGATAAAATTGATATTGAAGGTTTGAAAGACTTTGATATTGATTCTCGAGGCGGCATTCGAAAATTTGGTAGACTTATCGTACCAAATATTAGAGATCTTCGTAAAGATATTTTAGAAGATTCCCATCGTTCTAAATTCACCATTCATCCTGGTAGTAGTAAAATGTACGCTGATATGAAGCGACTTTATTATTGGGAGGGAATGAAATCTGATATTGCTAACTTTGTTAAGTGTTGCATGACTTGCCAACTTGTCAAGGCCGAACATCAAAGGCCTGGTGGGTTATTGCAACCTTTAGAAATTCCAATTTGGAAGTGGGATCAAATTTCCATGGACTTTATAGATGGCCTTCCCCGTTCTCGTTTGGGTCATGATAGCTTATGGGTGATTGTTGATAGACTTACTAAATCCGCCCATTTTATTCCGGTTCGGTCTAGCCGAACCGTTCCGCTTTTGGCCAAACTATTTGTCAAGGAAATTGTAAAATTGCATGGAGTTCCTACTTCTATTGTTAGCGATCGTGATCCATTGTTTACTAGTGGATTTTGGAAGAGTCTTCAAAAAGCTTCAGGAACGAAGCTTAATTTTAGCACCGCTTATCACCCCCAGTCCGATGGACAAACCGAGCGTGTGAATCAAACTCTTGAAGATCTTCTTCGTGCTTGTGTGCTTGATTTTGGGGGAAGTTGGGAAGATCATATTTCACTTGTTGAATTTTCCTATAATAATAGCTTCCAATCTAGTATTGGTATGGCACCTTTCGAGGCACTCTACGGAAGGCCATGCCGATCTCCTTCTTGTTGGCTTGAGGCCGGTGAGAAGCTGGTTTTAGGTCCAGACTTTATTCGTGATTCCACGGAAAAGATTGAACTTATTCGACATAGGATGAAAGAAGCCCAGAGTAGACAAAAATCCTATGCCGATAATCGAAGAAGGAAATTAGAATTTTCTGTTGGGGATCCTGTTTTTATTCGTGTTTCACCTATGAAGGGTGTTGTACGTTTCAGTCGATCGGGGAAGTTAGCGCCTCGATATATTGGGCCATTTCCTATCACTGAACGTATTGGTTCCATGGCTTATCGCCTTGCATTGCCGGCTCAGTTTTCTGCTATGCATGATGTATTTCACGTTTCTCAATTACGGAAATGCCTTCGGGATTCCGATTCTATTCTTGAGCCTGCTGTTGTGGAAGAAATTGAAGTTTCGCCGAATTTAACTTATGAGCAGCATCCTATTCGAGTTATAGCTTCTGAGGTTAAACGACTTCGAAATAAAGATGTTCCGCTTGTGAAGGTTCAATGGTCCTCAAATCCTAAGGATTGTTCTTGGGAATCCAGAGAATTCATCGAGCGTACACATCCGGACTTGCTTACTCCTTCTCCTTGAGGTGAACTTCTTCTTTCAAAATTCCTCTTGTGTTAATATGCTTTTATGGTTGTTACTTTTTATTTCCATCTTATATATATTGCGAGGACGCAATTTCTTTAAGGAGGGGAGCCTGTAACAACCCGCATATTTATCGAGTTTGTATTTAAATATTTTATTTAAATATTAACTCGTTAATCGGATTTTGGTCCGAAAAGCTACTTTTTGCAAACGGTCAAATTAGGACTCGAGACCACTTCCATTGAGTTCGAAATGTCGTTTACAACTTTTTAAGTATAAACATCGATAGGTTTGGAGTTAGTGAAATTTCACTAACTTTTCCCGCTTTGGAGTTTGGGTTAGTTTAGCCTATTAAGCCCAAGTTCCAACCCTCTTCTCCTCACTCTTCATAAATTTCCTAACTAATCAAGCTTTGGCATTAATGGTGGAGGGAATGGGAAATTAAAACTCCAAGCACAAATTCAATTGCAAATCCAACATTCAACTCCAAATTCAAGTAGAAGATATTGGATTCAAGCTTTGGATTGCTTCTCCTTGCTTTCAAGCTTCATCTTCATAAACTTTAGTGCAAAGGTGAGATTTTTGTCTCACAAATCTAGTCTATAACTATATTGGACTGTTGGGAATGATTCCCTATCACTTTTGCATGCACATTTGCATTTGGTTTGGATTGGATTGGCGAAAAACTCCAATTTTTAGCATTTTGGTGAATTTTCTGCACTTAGGTCGTTCTGGCCATTTTTAGGTCGTTCGGAGTTAAGTCGTTCGTCCATGGGTCGTGAGTCGTTCACGAGTTAAGTCGTTAGGTCGCTCGCGAGTTAGTACCATAGGTCGCAGGGCTTTAGGTCATTCTGGAAGTATTGGCACTTCGGAGTTAGGTCGCTTGCGAGTTAAGCCTTAAGTCGTAGGTCGCTCACGAGTTTGGCCTTAAGCCGTAGGTCGCTCGCGAGTTAAGCCTTAAGTCGTAGGTCGCTCACGAGTTTGGCCTTAAGCCGTAGGTCGCTCGCGAGTTAAGCTTTAAGTCTTAGGTCGTTTCCGACCTATAATCTCTAGGCAAACGTTAAGTCGCTCGCCCTGGTTTATCTCGTAGGTCGTCTCCGACCTAAGCCCCAGATAAGTCGTTCGAGTTAGGTCGTTGGACCATTTACCTTAGGTCGCTCGTCCACTAAGTCGGCCTGGTTTATCTCGTAGGTCGTCTCCGACCTAGGCTCCAGATAAGTCGTTCGAGTTAGGTCGTTGGACCATTTACCTTAGGTCGCTCGTCCACTAAGTCGGCCTGATTTATCTCGTAGGTCGTCTCCGACCTAGGCTCCAGATAAGTCGTTAGAGTTAGGTCGTTGGACCATTTACCTTAGGTCGCTCGACTCTGTTAAGTCGGCCATGTTGGGTCGTGAGTCATCGTTAGGTCGCGAACACCTCTAGGTCGCAACCACTAAGTCGCTTGACCCCTTAGACCCCTAGGTCGCAGCCGTTAGGTCGTATGACCCTTGAGTCGTTAGGTCGTTAGACCTCATTTTGTCTTCACTAGGTCGTACCGTTTTGGTCGGGGCGCTGCCCCGCACCCCGCCGGGGGCGCTGCCCCCTGGACCCCCGCGACCTGACCGGGCAGGTCGAACCCCGTAAGCGGTGGCGTTGCCCCCGCACCCCCACCTTGGGGGGTTGCCACCCCCCTGGACCCCCCCTCCGTAGGGGATCTTATCTGAAAAACATTGAGCTGATTTCCTTGGATTTTATTCGCATCTCCGTATGCGATCTTTGTGACTGATTGTTTCTACACTTGCTTATGTGTTTTGTCACTTTATAATATAAAGGTTTCAATACTAGTAGTAAATATCAAAACTCTTTTAACAAACAATTTCAACTCTATTTTTAATAACAAAGCTCTTTTCTTAAACCGTTTTCCAATCTATTAGTATATACAAGCCTTTACCTCACTCGGATGAGAAATCTAATTAAACGACTTAGTAAAACAAGTGGTATGAAACGCTTGCGTTCACTTCGTCGGTTAATTCTTGGACTTGTTCGATTGAACCTCTTGTGACAATTTTATTAGTGAAGATTTACAGTTTGTTCGTAAATATTTAAGTTAAGCAAGTGGTTATGGGACATGAAGCTAAACTTCTATATTTACTAGCTTAGTGTAATTGACACTTCTCGTTGATCTTGATGATCGCTTTATGAATTAGACTAGCAATTGCGCGATGTCTCTTCCATTGCAAGGTTAGACTAGACACCACTTGTGTGATTCCATTCACACATACCTTTCTGCTTTTTGGTTAGTCTTGACCTCATTCTGTGTGATTCCACTCACACATGTGGGGTAGCTCCCCATGGTCTTCGGACCGTCATGTGATAGGCCTCTTTCCCTTTTTATGATTTCTGGATTTCTCGTGTTGATTTCTGGAATTTATGTCATTGACTTGTTATGAGTACAAGTTTAGGGTATGATGCCCTCTTCGAATCTTTGAGAAGATTCTTGTGATATTGATTATCTCTTATTGATTGATCTTCTGTTGATCATTATTTACATACTTATAGTGGTATGTCGTTATGGATATTTATGTTTATGCCATATCTTTTATGTTATATCATGTCATCTGATATTTATAGCTAGACTGATCCGTTTATTATTTTCTTAAATAATACTCGGGTCAGACCGAGATGTTACAGGTGCTTCTGCTTGACTTCTTCCCAGGGATTCATCACTCTGACTTTTGGCTAACTGTTTAGATTAGCAGTTTTTGTTGTATACACTTGAGATATAGACTCATAGTTGTATTCTTTTGTATAGCACGTGTTGCTATTCTTTTGTATTATCGTGGATCTTACTGACCACTACTCTGATGTACACTTTCATGTGTTAGTTATATATTCATATCTTCTTCCGCCTTTGTGATATGGATATCTGTGACTGATTTGTGATATGATTATTTCTATGTTTGTTTCCGAAGATTATTTATAGCCACCGTGTGATAAGCAATTACATGGATGGTCGCTCCTCAACAGCCTTATTCTCCGTGCTAGTTGACAGCACTACTCCGGAGTGTTCTTGGCTAGCGTGGGTATAGAGGTGGGGCGTCACACATACGTATTGACCAATATGCATAATTAGAACCATTAAAAAGTGGGGGATGTGCTATGGATTGTCCTTTTTGAAAAATACGTGCCATACTAAAGTGATTCAAATACGTGTTACTGTACTTCGATCAAACTTTGCTCTGATACTAATTGAAAGTCTACGGAGTGGATCATGTAATGTATATGCAAGTATATGTGACAAAATATATGATGCAACTAAAATAATATTATCTAAATAAATATAGAATAAGCACACCAGGTTGTTATACTGGTTTGGACCTCCTGTCCTGAACCTCCCTTTGGAATTCTACTATCAAACACCTTCGCTTCGCCCGGAGGAATAGGCTTGGTTACAATAAGTTGTTCTTGTCAATGTATGTTCTAATATAACATGGATGTTGACCGATTAGTACAATTGCTTCCAATATATCTCCAAGGAATATTATCTATGAGAAACTGTTTATATGGAAGAGTGAATACAAGTAAGAATTGCTAGAGTGCAGAGATCAAGAATAAAGTATAGAGTCAGAAAGCATAAGTAAGTAAGGTAAGTAATTTTAGTGATGTTCTCTTGATTCTTGATGCTATATATAGTTGTAGATAGATATCTTGAGTGGTTGCATCCATTAACGAGTGCTCTACCGTTGCTTCTGTTGATGATGAAGAGTTGCAGTAAAGAGAAGCGGAGATGTCCATTTGAATGTGGCAGTTAAAGTTCTTATTTGAAATCCGAGTTTGAAATCAGACGTCTGGTATTTGTTTCAGACCTCTGATACTATATATTTTTTGTATATAGTAGATTTTCAGACGTCTGAATGCTAATCCCAGACGTCTGCTTTTGCCTGTAAGTTTTTCCATAGAACTGATTCAGGCGTCTGGCTTGTGCACCCAGACGTCTAATATTGTGCATATTAGTTTTTGTGTTCTTGTTCTTGTTCTTGTGCTTCTTTGTCCCTATCGACTTGTACTCTCTTATAGTGTCCTTTGAGCCTCTTACTTATCTTTCTAGTAATGTTGTTCTAGCAAGTACCTGTATATATAAATATATATGTATATTCGATTTCCATTGTATAGTTATTGTCATTGAAAACGTAGATTTGAAGGATTCATGCCTCGCGATCAAAGATGGAGCCCCTGAGAAGCAGAGAACTCCGAATGACGATATTGTATTTCCAAATTAAGACATCGAAGGGATTAAAGATCCAACTCTCAATCCTATGGTCGTGATAGTAGGGATTAGACCCGCCATGGTCCAACGAGTAATTGTTGACAGCAGCAATTCTATGAATATCCTTTCTAAATGCACCTTTGATCAGATGATGATCGGTATGAAAGATGTATATGCCTACCAAATATAAATTCAAGAATTCATCGACGAACCCAAACAACCCGTTGGGATGACTAACTTACCTGTAGAACTTGGGGAAAGCAGCCGAAGAGTCGCCCTCATCCAAACTTTCGTGATCATAGATGAAACTTCTACATACAATGCCTTCTTGAAAGGGCCCACGCTAGTGGATTTCAGAATCGCTTTAGCCCAATGATGCCTTATCATGAAGTTCCCAATGATGAATGGAACTTGAGTGATCGAAGGAGATCAATGTGCCGCCAAAGAATGCTACATCGCAGAACTACGTGAATCTAAAAGAAAGGAAAAGAGGAAGAATGTCGGGAGAACTATCCACGTTCGTGAACCTACCAAATGGCAACTACAAAGCCGCCCCTGGCTTGAGGACCATAGTCGATTTACAAGATTTGACCCTAGAAAGAAGAGTTCAGTGGAGGATCGGGCAACACCGGTAGAATTGACAGTGTCTATTCCAATCGACATGGATGACCTGGTGCAGGTCTTAAAAATTGGATCGCACCTTGGAAACAAGATGCGATTAAAACTCGTTAAATTTCTTTGCACCATTTTGGATGTTTTTGCTTGGACACATTCCGATATGTGTAGGGTATCACCAGAAATTGCATGCCAAGCACTCAACATTGATCCCAAGTTTACCTCGGTAAAGCAGAAAAGGCACAGCCTAGACCCCGAACGATCCAAGGCATTGAGAAAAGAAGTAGATAAGCTGATGGCCAATGGTTTTATCTATGATTCGACCTACCCCGAATGAATATCCAACATGGTTTTGGTCAAGAAGTCCAATGGGAAATGGTAAACTTGTATCGACTACTCAGACTTAAACAAAACCTACTCGAAAAATAGTTTTCCTCTACCAGAGTTGACCATCTTATAGTTGGGACGGCCGGACATGAATTGCTATCATTTATGGATGCGTACTCAACTTACAACTAGATCAGGACACACATACCGGACCAAGAAAATACCAGTTTTATTATCGACCTAGGACTGTATTGCTATAAAGTGATGCCGTTTGGCTTAAAGAATGCTGGGGAAACTTACCAGCGACTGGTAAATGCCACATTCAAGTGTCAGATCGAAAAAACCATGGAAGTCTACGTAGATGACATGTTGGTTAAATCACGAGTAGCTGCCAATCACCTAGATAATCTCTTTGACATGTTTGAAATACTCTGAAAATATGGGATGAAGCTCAATCCACATAAATGCCACTTCGAGTTTGCCTCCGGAAAGTTCTAGGGATTCATAGTAAGCGCTAGAGGCATCGAAGAAAATCCAGAGCAAATTACTGCCCTACGGGAAGTGGAAGCCCCAAAGAACAAGAAGGAGGCATAAAGCCTGAATTGGAAAGTCACGGCACTAAGCCGATTCATCTCAAAAGCCACAGACAAATGTATATCATTCTTTGATGTGCTAAAGAAAGGAAAGAAGAACTTCAAATGGGATGAGGCTTGTCAAACCACATTTAATGAGTTGCAGTGACATATGGAAACCCTGCTGATCCTATCAAAGCCAGTAGATGGAGAGGACTTGTTCATCTACTTAGCCGTCTCACCTAATGCGTTAAGTGCTTCTCTTATACGTGAAGAATCTAGAATCTAGCGACCCATATACTACATTAGTAAATAGTTAACTGGAGCTGAGGAAAAGTATCTGAAATTTGAAAAGCTAGCATATCGCCTCTTGATCATATCCAAGAAGTTATGACTGTATTTATAGGCACATCCGATTAAACTATTGACCGATCAACCATTAAAGCAAGTATTGCACCGCCCCGAGACTTTTGGGTGTCTCATCAAATTGAATATCGAAGTGAGCCAATATGAAATCACTTACCATCCTAGAAGAGCAATCAACGGGAAAGCGTTGGCAGATTTCATCGTTGAATTTACCATACAAGATGATGAAGAAGAAATTATGCCTAAAGTGGAAACATGATCGAAACTCTTCATCGATGGCACGTCTAAAAACTTTTGCTCGGGGGCAGGGGTGTTGCGTGAAACTCACGAAGGATAAGCCATTTGCTACGCCTAGCGATTAGAGTTCCTAGTGACAAATAACAAAGCAGAATACGAGGCATTGATAGCTGGGCTAAATATTATGAAAGAGCTGGAGATAAAAATCCATATACATCGATAGCGACTCCCAATTAGTCGTCTATCAGGTGAAAGGAGAATACCAAGCTCGAGGGGAGAACCTTGCCCCATGTTTATCTAGACTGCAAGAGTTATTGAACGATATCAAACATTACATCATAACTCACATTCCGAGGGAGCAGAACACGAAGGCTAACTACTTAGCTAAACTGGCCAGTTTCGGAGAAGCTCAATCGTTCGGACTAGTCCCGCTTGAAACCCTTACTACTCTAAGCATAAGTGAAATGGATATCAACTGGATTTTTGAAACCACCATTGAACCAGAAACATGGATGAAGCTAATTAAAGACAACTTGCTCACAGGAACTCTTCCCATGGATAGGAACCAATGGAAAAGGCTTCTCCGGAAGGTCATAATACAGGATGGGATACTCTACCAAAGGGGGTTCTCTGCCCCCTTGCTCAGATGCATGACCAATGACGAAGCTCAATGGATCCGAGAGAAGTTCACGAAGGCGACTGCGGAGACCATACATGGGGGGGAACCCCTGTAAAGAAAATCCTCCGATACGGTATTTTTGGAAAATGTAAACTGCGATGCAGCAGATTATGCCAGACGGTTCGACCGATGCCAAAGATTCAGCAAGATCAAAAGAACTCCCTTGACGGAGCTAACACAGATGGTCAGCCCATGGTCATTTGTGGTATGGGGAATTGATCTGGTCGGTGTATTTCCAATGGCAAAAGGAGGGGCTAAATATGCTATAGTCGTCGTTGACTATTTCACCGAATGGGCCGAAGCAGAACCGCTGGCCACCATTACCACAAAGAAAGTCATTAACTTTGTTACTAAAAATATTATATGCAGTTTGGCGTGCCATGGAAAATCATCATCGATAACGGGACCTAATTTGAAAACGTCGAATTTAAAGACTTTTGCAAACATTCCGAATCAAGAAGAGATTTTCCATGGTCGCTCATCTGCAAGCAAACGGGAAAGTGGAAACAATAAAAAAGATCATCAAGTCTACCATCAAAAAATGGCTAACTAAAGCTAAAGGAAATTGGGTTGATAAACTTCCACTCGCACTATGGGCTCACAAAAGAACAGATAAAGCAGCAATTGGGCACTCCCCGTTCGCCTTGGTATATAGTTTAGATGCAATGATCCTCATTGAATGAGAAGTCCCCTCTGATCGAAGGCGGGATTTCAATCGGAGGCAAAATGAGCAGCTCCTACTCGATCGCTTGATATGATCGACGAGAAAACTGAAGACGCCGAGTTAAGGGCTGCTGCTCGCCAAAAAGGGTCGCCTGGTACTTCAACTCCAAAGTTCATAACTAATCCTTCGAAGTAAGAGACCTCATTCTCAAATGAGTCTATCCCGTGCCGGGAACCTGTGAACCAAACTGGGAAGAGCCTTACATGATCAACCAAAAGCTAGGAGATGCAAACTGACAACCGTCGATGGAATCTAAATTCCTCGAGCATGGAACAGCAAATCACTGCATCGTTACATTATATGAAACTATCTTATGTAGTTCTTATTTTTTACCAAATACGCCACCTTAGGATACCAGAGGCATTGTAAATAGGTAGAACTTCCCCAACTTTTCTTAATAAAATTTCTTTGCTTTCTGAACTAATAAAACTATGTTTACAAAAGTAACATGCTGAGTCAATAGGTCAAATCAGCTCAAAACCATCCAATCGCTGCTTGAGATAGCAGAACCATGCTCAAGTGCCCCCCACTCACCCGTCGGTTTGACGGAAGCAAATCGACTTAAGCCGTTGTATTGTCGGAACCCAATCCCTGCCTTCTAAGAACCGGTGTTGCTCCAGCGGCGTTGGCAAGGCCCAAAGCAAAGCTACGCATCCTATAAGCCACACATTTCCTTTTGAGTCATGGAAGCACGCCCTCAAATCGTAAACTCCTCATGTCTCTCGAAGATTGGAAAGTTGAGAAGTTCTGAACCATTCCAAATCGACGGGTCATATCTATCCCTAAAGTCATGCATCCCATAAGCCGCGCGCACTATCAAAAGCCACGCATTTCATAAGCCGTGCAACACTTAGATATAGGTATTGCCTCGACAATACTGGGAAACTCTTCCATTAGGGATAACAAAAATCAACCCACTCCCACTATTGGGAACAATGGTTATGAATTCAACAATGTCAAACAACTACGAGTCAGTACAGAATTTCGATTATTGACTGATAATATATCTAAAATCAAGCCGTTCAAATCAAAAGTTCCCAAAGATAGAAACTGCAAAATAGTTTCGATTACAAACATCCAAAATATTCACTCGGATAAACCGGTCATTTGTCAAGTGTTCGAAGTAAGCAGCCATGTAAACTGGGGGGCACACACCGGTACACAAATAAAAAATACTCAAAACAAAATCCAACTACTTCACAGTTCTGTTACAAAAAAAAGAATTTTGACAGTAATTTCAAGACTAGATAAAATAGCAGTAAATGAAATTGACATAAGTGCATGAAACGCATGTAGGTTGACAGGTAAAGTTACAATAAAAATGTCAATATTGTATTCCTTAGCATTTTCAATACAAAGTCAAAAGTGGGGTTCGTACCTACATAATATCGGCCAACAGAAAGGAAAATACAAAGTTTCGCTATGACAACAACAAAAAGAATAATGAGCACAAACTCTGTAGTTGTACAAAAGGTAATCAAAAACAAAACAACAAGAGGAAGACATGTCAAATCAAAGCGCCTGCTCACCGCTGGCTCGGTCTCCTTTCCCGCCGCCTCGGTCTCCTTTCCCGCCTCTAATCTATAGTTTCTCGGACCTATCCTTGCCTGGGGCACCCTCACTCTCCAAAGCATGACCGCTAGCGGAACCTGCTTTCACCTTATGCTTGCATGGCTGGTGAGAGCTTTTAGATGACTTCCTCGATGCCCCCAACTTTCACCATTTTTACCGCAACCATCTGTTCCTCAGTCTTCGACGGCTCTGTTTCTACTTTCTCTGGTTGGCTCCTCAGTCTACCTGCTCTTGCACACAAGCAGCTGCCAAGCTCTCCTCTTGAGAAATAGATGGATCAACCAAACCATGCATAGCCTCAATTTTCTCAGAATACAGACTAGGCTGTGAGCCATAAGCAGAGACAATAGTTGACATAGTTAAAATAGCAGCAGACCTAGTGTCATGATGAGAAGGCGATCCAGCAGAAGGAGGAGGTTGATCTACAATGTCATAATAAAATGCAGTTATCTCAGAAATTTCATCATGCGTGAATTGAAAATCTTCAAGCACGGGAAAGAGGAGAAAGTTACTTGCAGTGGGGGTTTGGTCATGTGCAATGAGTTCGAAGCCTTCTCCATTGCCTTTTTTCGACGACCGCATAATCATGGGACAAGTGGTAGCAATCCCATCATCAGTATGGAAATGTGACAATGAATCACCCGGCCCTAAGTGAAAGTGTTCGGCGGCTGCCTCGGTGATGGTCATAACAACAGTGGATCCATATAACTTCTCTTTCAACACCGCCTCGATGGTGGTCATAGCCTCGGTGAGGGGACGTACTATCAGGTATGACTTAGCGTTCAGCTATGACTCGATGGTCGTTGTAGACTTGATGGTGATCATAGCCTCAATGGTGACCGTAGCCTCGGTGGCCGTCGTACTGTCAGGTACGAGGTGGTCGTAGCCTCGGTGGTGGCTGTAGCCACGGCGTTCAACTATGACACCCTTCTCCACCTCGATCGTTGCCCACTTGCACTTAACTTCTCTTTCAAGGTCGCCCCATCCATGGAACTTTTTTATCTTGTCTCTGAGTAGATTGCGGCGTATTCATTCGCTTTCTTCAGCTCCTCGAACAAAGATACGCTCTTACTTTCCCTCTTCAAGGCATTGTCTCTCTCCTTCTTCAGTCTTTCAATTTCTGAGTCATGATCCACATGCTACTTTTCAAATTCGTCTTTCTTAGACTCAAATGAGAGGATCTCCTTGATATTATTTCAGTTAATGGTAGAAATTTGCGTGCACAGTTTCTCCCACCTCTCGGCCTGATCCAAGCCACTTTGGATTGCCTGAAGATGGAGTGAGTAAGATTTTGCGTGGACCAACTTCAGATTGGGCTTGTTAAAAACAACCCCCCTTAAAAATAAGTAGAGAAATGCAGCCTACAGAAGAGGGGGACCAATAGAAATAATGTTAGGAGCTCGCCTTGAATTTGGAAGAGGAGCTGTAGCTGCGTGAGTGAAGAAGGTCATGCCTCGAAAGTGGAAGCAGGAAGATGTTCTTGATCTTTCTTTGACTTTTTTGATGGGTCCCTCTGCTCAATCGAGCTTTTCCTTTTTTCTTGGCCACTCTCGCCGTCGCAGTCTTGATCCTTCCCAATCTGTTAAAGCTCCTCTGCCTCCTTTTCTTTTCTCCTCCATCTCTCTTCATTGGTCTCACCGGAGGAGTAATATCGAGATGAATGTCTTTACGAATGCTGAGATTCGAGCGCTCAGTTAAGATCGTTATAAAAGTCCCGAGACATGATTCCTGCGGCAAATAACAAAACAATTCTAGGAGAAAAGACATTTGATGGATAAAAAGTCTAGATGAATAACGATGAAATGCGCGGTCCTAGTGAAGTGTGTGCTACAGTTTAACGAGCCCAGTAGAATAACACAAGCCGGATCGATCTCTAATTAATGTCGAGATATTCAGTTCTGTGGTAATGATTTGGAAAGACTGAGAAGGCAACCCTTTCGAAGTAGAATCACCCATCAGATCCCTCACATCCAAATAGATGTCACTCGCATCTTCGAAGTCAAATTCCACATCTCCCGACGAATGACTAGGGGCAGGTTCGTCTTTAAGACGGACATCTTCAAAATGTTCTTTTGAAGAGGGTGATGGAGTGTGTTTAGGATCCAACTTTAGGGACTTATACCCCGAATCGATGTCACCTTCGTCGATATCTATATTCAAGTTTTTTTCCTTATCGATTGAAAGGAGTCCATCATCGGCTTCTCTTCTCTCTCTTCTCACAATTACCGAAGCTTTGCCTTCCCGATGGACCTACTCCTCCTCCTTTTCCTTCAAGATCGGAGGCATCATTGGTGGACTAACGGTCTCAATTTCGATTTGGGTATCCTCAGATGATTCTTCTGACTCGCCAGACGAATTTCTATCTCTCCCTTCATCATCATTATATCCGTCAGAATAGCGGTAGGTAGAAACTGAGTGAGCATGAGCTTTGGAGCGAGAGGGACTCTTAGAAGACTTTTTAACCACTAAAGCATATTTTATGCCTAGCGAGAAATACTTAACCCCCCGTAGTCCATAGAAGAGTGAACCCCTCAGGGCACTTGATAAAGAAATTTTGATTTTTGAATGAGGGGACTTTGCTTGGAAGATCGAGTACGAGCTTTCCGTCATGTTGCACCTCAATGTAAACAAGAGATGGGTTGGTCTACCTCTTTTTAACTAGTAAAATACACCACAGCTTGGTATAGTTCGAGGCACGATTGAGCGTTCGCACGAACAGAACATATAGGCAGGTCCACTTGGCATAGCCATTCGAGAGAATTTGAAATGGGGACAGCTCTATATTCTAAAGGGTCGATATCAGAAAATGATTAAACGAGGGAACTGCACCGTACATGCACATGTAGCGATGAC
Organism: Allium cepa; assembly: GCA_030765085.1. Lineage (NCBI taxonomy): Eukaryota > Viridiplantae > Streptophyta > Magnoliopsida > Asparagales > Amaryllidaceae > Allium > Allium cepa. The sequence continues at coordinate 862,293,376 of CM060934.1, read as the reverse complement.
AGGCCACGTATCTAGAAGGTGGCTGATGAGCAAATTGACCTCTCGATGGTAGAAGTACATCATCCTCTGGAATGACGTATTGTGAGCAAATGCTTCACAATGATCCATGTGTAAGAATCAAGGACGCTTTTTCTAAGGGATCCAATAGAACCTTGAAGTTAGGGGGAGTGCGGTCGACAACGGGGCCAATTTGAATTAGGTAGTTGTACTGTCCTTAAGTTGTAGAGGTAGCAGGGCTAGCCGGGGTCGACGAGGACTCCGCTTTAGAAGTAAGTGAACTACCCTCAGTCGACTTACGACGGGAAGATTTATGCATCATTCTATATAAGAAAGCTCGTGTTCAAAACAGTCAAGACACTATCTTAAGTTATTATTACCGCCTAGAAAAACCAAAATTAATCCGCAATTCATGAGATGTCATGTCGAAATCGATCTTGAAGCTTGTGGCCATGTTTGAAGCAAGCTGCAGTGTAAGATAGCAAAACATATCGATAACCTGAGCAGGACCTTGGCATCACTCCGTGAAGAACTTCAAATTCAATTTACTATTTTTTCCCTAAATTCGCAAATAGCTCGGATATTCCGCTATGACCGTCGCTAATGCAACCTAACCAATCAATAACATAATATTGCACGAAACCCACTTCATTGACCTTCACCTACAAAATTGAGGAGAGCTATGATAAAGTCTTCAAGGTAAAGTGGCTCAAATCACAACCTTTCGGATCGACAAAATGATTGGATCAGCGACATCTAGAGTCAGGCAAAGTTATGGAAAAAGAACGGCAGAAGGGATTTCTAGAGGCAATGACTAGTGGCATCGGAGCAGAGGATCGGCTATGGCACCGTTATAGCGACGTCAGAAGGCGAATCGGCAGAGTACGAGTTGATCTAGATAGGCTCGATAGGAAAATGGAGAGTGGTAAAATGGGATATATGATCCCATTTACGTTTTTTTTAAAAAGAAGGGAAAGCTAAAAAAATTCCTAAGTACTTGGATCGGTGCAAATCCGGCCCAATTGAATAGGTGACGATCCAATTTATTTACCTCGAATGACGTCAAACTTCTCCTGTTTGCCTACTTTGATGTTCGCATTCATCCTGGAAGTTATCAAGTCAAGATCATTCTTTAGTTGTGACTAATGAAGATTCCTATAAAAAGACTAGATAGTCAGCCGAAACGTCATAAGCAGTTGCTTAAGGAAACAAGATGCTATCAATAAAGCTCCTTAAAAAACATAAAAATGGGTGATTCCAGAGCATTCCTTGTTTCCAATGAAAGCATGCTTTGGAGGGAAAATGTTAACCGAGTTTTTAACCCAGTGAAATAAGAGTTAGAAGAATCAAATTAAGCCCGAATGACTTGAAACTTGGCCACAAGCCCTAAAAGAACATAACAAATGAACCCTGGGAATTTAGGAAGAAAATAAAACAAGTATTTGGATTGACACCAATCCGATCCAATTGGATCGATGCCAAATTATTGGCTCGTTATTGCTTCGAACCACTTACATTATGTCCCTACATCACTTCTAAGCTTATTTACTAAATTTGATAACATTCCGAGCATTTAGGTTGAAGAAGTCGGGACTGTTGAATCACTAGTTTTGATTCATGACAAAGCGAGTTAGAAGGAAAAGAGAATTCACGACAAAAAGAGATAAACAAAGGACTATGGCTATATCAAGATTTTTAATCTATGTTCTTACTGCCTAGTACTTATGATTGAGTCTTAGAAATTTGTTAAAATCTATCCTCAAGTAGTCTGCACTTCATGTTTCTCATAACTAAACGAAACAGAAGCATACTGTGCAAAAATACCTCAGCCAGTCGACTGGCTAAAATCATCTAGTCGACTGACTTTGTACATATACGATATGCACTGCTTATTTTTTAAATCTATTGCATAGTCAGTCGACTGACTAAGAACGACCAGTCGACTGACCGAGACCGACTGCCATATTTTCGAAAAGACATCTTCTTCTACGAAAGGAAGCAACCCTTCTCTGAACGGAAATAGATGCTCCTCTTCGTCAGAACCCTTCACCAATGGCAGTAACTCTTTAACTACTATATATACCTGCTCTTAAACACTTCACATTCACCGATTTTCATTCTAACTCTCTAATATTCTTCTAGTGCTTTAATTTTGCATTCAAACGGCGAACATACGTTTTTACTGCTTTGAATCAACAAATAACTTTTATAATCTTCGATTCTTAGCGTTACCTTCTCTTCATATCTTCACATACACTTCATATACTTGAGGATTTGATTATAGGAGGTTTGTACTATCAGTGACAAATCAGTGTTATCAAGAACACACAGTGTCAGATATTATTTTGTATTAGTGAAGTCCTCTTCTGCTGTTGAGGCGAAAATCCTGTTCAGTTGCTCAGGTGTCTTTTCTGCTGCTCAGACTATATATACACGTTTCTCCGAGTTAAGCGAGGGTTATTATATTTGAAATTCTAGAAGGAGTCTGGGACTGGACGTAGAACGGAAAGTTCGAACCAGTATAAAAATTCTTGGTGTGCTTGTTCTATTTTACTTATTTCCATTTACTTTGTTATTATCATCTGCTTCCACATTTAGACTTAAGTATATTCCATATTACACGATCCTACATACTTTCATTTGGTATCAAAGCCTGGTCATCTTATAACTGTTTCACAGTTATCTGATATTTTGCTAATATGGAAAACAACACCAACACTTACACTAACACTGTCACTAACACTAGTTTTATTGAAGGTCAATCCACTGCACGACCTCCACTTTTCAATGGTCTGAACTATAATTATTAGGCAACTCGTATGAGAATCTATATGCAATCAAATAGCTTTGAATCATGGAGTATTACACAAAATGAATACACTCTTCCTACTAGAGAATACTCCACTTGGCCAAACACACAAAAATAAGATGCTACTGCCAATGCTAAAGCTATGAACATGTTATTCTATGCACTAGATAGAAATGAATTTAATTGTGTTAGCATGTGTCAAACTGCTTATGAAATATGGAGAATGCTTAAAATCACTCATGAAGGAACTAACAAAGTTAAACAAAGCAAAATCTCCGTGCTCAAAAATCAGTTTCAAAACTTTAGAATGAAATAAGGTGAATCCATCAATGATATGTACTATAGATTTCAAGATATTTATCATTCACTATTAGGATTAGGAGAAAAGTAATTGATTTGATATTGTATCAAAAATCCTAAACTCTTTAACGGATGAATGGGAAAGAAAAGTCTTGGCTATAGAAGAAGCTAATGACCTCTCTACCATAAAACCTGAAGAGTTAATAGGAAATCTAATGTCCTATGAAGTGAATTTGCGGGGTACAAGCACAAGATAAAAAGAATATAGCTTTCCTTGCTGAAGAAGAAAAGGACGAAGATTCAGATGAAGAAGATCTAGCATTTATTGCCAAAATTTTTAATAAGTTCTTGAAATTCTAGAAAAACAACAGAAGCAGCGGAAAAAGGAACTTTCAAAACAAACCATCATCTTCAGTTCTTGAATGTTTTAATTGTCGTAAGAAAGGTCATATGTAAAAAGAATGTCCACAACTAAAGAAAAAATACTTCAGTAAGGGCAGAAAAGATAAGAAAAAGAAAGCATTCTCGGTTACATGGGATGATTCAGATACCTCTTCATCATATAGCAACAGTGACAGTGAAAACGAGCAAGCTAATGTTTGCTTTATGGCTAATGAAAACGAGGTTAGTGACTTTACTTTTGATGATATGATAGAGATAAACTTAGAGCTAATTGACACTCTTAAAAAACTTAAAAGAAAACATAAGGAGACTCGTGAACTTCAGAACAAAGTAGAATTCGAAAGAGATATGCTCAAAGATGAGAAGAAAATACTAAAGGAACAACTTGAAAAATTACAAGAATTATTCCCTACTATTAATTCTCAACTCACTCTTTTGATTCAAGAAATTGAAACTCAAAAAAAGAAGAATGATTCTCTTGTTTCTGAAAATCATGAACTCAAAACTAAGGTAAAATTGATAGAGTTGGATAATAGTTGTCTCAAAACAAATTTAGAAAGCATCACCAAAAATGTTTCAAACTTTATTAAAGGAGGAGAAACATTATCTAAAATTATTGATAGTTCTCAATCTATTTCAAGTAGAAAAGGATTAGGATATGTTAAGAAAACAACAGCTTCACCTAAAAAGAAAGTATGAGAAATATTAATCCTACTACAGTACAGACAAAAAGGAATTCTTACCCAAAAAGCATAAAAATCTAGGTTCCTAAAACAAAAAACAGTTTGATTAGGAAGAAATATATAAGAACTTTTTTAGAAACTGTTTATAAAAATAAAGATTACATTTTTAAATGGGATAATGAGCCCTCTTGGGTTTGGTTTCCTAAGATCTAACTCTTAGGACCCTATTGAAAAAGTGGGTACCAATGTTATCTCATATTTTTTGTAGGTCCCACTCAAAAAAGAGGAAAATGGATACTCGACGGTGGTTTCTCATAACAAATGACAGGATACAAAGATATGCTATCAAATATTACGTACTCGGATGGAGGCTCTGTCACTTTTGGAGACAACTCCAAAGGTTATATCATCGGCAAAGGGGGTGTGAGCAATAATGGTATTTCAAATTTACCTCTTATTTCAAATGTTTTACTTATCAAAAATTTAAAACATAATTTACTTAGTATCAGCCAATTGTGTGACAAAGGATTCAAAATCACTTTTTCTGAAAACAAACGTAGTATTTTTGATCAAAATCAAAATCTTATCTTTGAAGGAAATAGAAACAGAAATATCTATGTTCTGAATGTGAAAATAAATCATAATTCAGATATGTGTTTAATAGCCAAAGAAAATGATCCTTGGTTATGGTACAAACAATTCTGTCATATTAACTTCAAAACTATAAACAAGCTCTCTAAAAATGATTTAGTGAAAGGTCTACTAAAAATGAATTTTAAAATTGATCATATTTGTGATGCATATCAGTTAGGAAAGTTAACTAAGTCATCTTTTAAATCTAAAAAGGTTATTTCAACTTTACAACCACTCGAATTACTACATATGGATTTATTTGGACCAACACAAGTACAATCCATTAATCATAGTAGATATGTGTTTGTTATTGTTGATGATTTTTCTAGATATACGTGGACTATCTTTATGAAAAATAAAAGTGATACCATTGATAATTTCAAAAAATTTGTCGAAAGAATTCAAAATTTTAAAAGTTTGAAAATAAAAAACATAAGAAATGATCATGGAGGTGAATTCGAAAATGAAGCCTTTGAACATTTTTGTAAGAAGAAGGGAATATTCCATAATTTTTCATTTCCTATAACTCCACAACAAAATGGAGTTGTAGAACATAAAAATAGAACCTTACAAGAATGTGCAAGGACTTTGTTAAATGGAAGTACATTACCAAAATATTTCTGGGCTAAAGCAGTTGCAACAGCTTGTTATGTTTTGAATCGTGTTTCTATTCGACCATTAACTAAGAATACTACTTATGAACTTCTTAATGGACGAAAACCAAATATTTCTTATTTTAAAGTTTTCGGTTCAAAATGTTTTGTTTTAAACACAAAAGATCGGCTTGGTAAATTCGATCCAAAATCCGATGAAGGAATCTTTTTAGGATATTCGGATCGAACCAAAGCTTATCGAATTTATAATAAAAGAACAAATATCATCGAAGAAACACTTCATATATCTTTCAATGAAAATTTTAAACAAATCCCAAGTATAAGAGATGATGAAAAATCCCTGATAATATCACAAACACAGAAATTTCAAATGTTGAAAATAATGAAAACTTGTTCACAATAACAATGAATTAAGATCTCCACCTAGAACATTAAGAGATCGTCCTTTTGTCAATGTTATTGGAGAACTCAATTCATCTGTTAGAACAAGAATTCAATTAAATCAAATGGGTCATGTAGCTTTCCTTTCTCATATTGAACCTAAAAATATTAAAGAAGCATCTACCGATGAAAATTGGTTAATCGCTATGCAAGAAGAGCTAAACCAATTCGAAAGAAATGACGTTTGAGATTTAGTTCCACGGCCTAGTGATCAATCAGTTATTGGTACAAAATAGGTTTTTAAAATAAAGCAGATGAACAAGGAAATATTACTAGAAATAAAGCTAGATTAGTCACTCAAGGATATAATCAAGAAGAAGGGATTGACTATGAAGAAACGTTTGCTCCAGTCGCTAGACTAGAAGCAACACGAATCTTACTAGTATTTTCATGTTTTCATAACTTAAATTATATCAAATGGATGTCAAAGTTCTTTTTTAAATGGTTTTATAAAAGAAAATGTTTATGTTGAACAACCTCCGTTTTTCATGCACGAACAATTTCCTAACCATGTCTATAAGCTTAAAAAGGCTTTATACGGTTTGAAACAAGCACCCCGTGCTTGGTACGATCGTCTTAAAAGATATTTAATAGATTTTGTTTTTGAAATTGGAAAGTTTGATCAAACTCTTTTTATTAAAAGAAATAAACAGGATATTTTAATCGTTCAAATATATATTGATGATATTATTTTTTGGTCTACAAATCAAAGACTATGTCAAGATTTTTTTAAAATAATGACTAGAGAATTTGAAATGTCACATATGGGTGAGTTCAATTATTTTCTTAGCTTACAAATAAAATAACTGGAAAATGGTATTTTTATTAATCAAGAAAAGTATTGTAACAATCTAATTAAACGCTTTGGTATGAAAAATACTTCTACCAAACCAACTCCTATGAGTACAACTATACATCTTGATAAAGATGAAAGTGGCAAAAGTATTACCGAAAATTATATCGAAGTATGATTGGATCGTTACTATATTTAACAGCTAGTAGACCTGACATAATGATGAGTGTCTGTTTGTGTGCACGATTTCAAGCAGATCCCAAAGAATCACATTTACGAGCAGTGAAACGCATACTACTGTATCTTAATAAAACAAAGGGCTTTGGACTATTCTATCCAAAGGAATGTCCTTTTGAATTAGTGTCCTATAGTGACTCTGATTTTGGAGGAAGTCGGACATATAGAAAAAGTACAAGTGCGACTTGTCACTTCATTGGACGGTCTCTTGTATCTTGGTTTAATAAGAAACAAAACTGTGTTTTATTATCGACATGTGAAGCGGAATATATTTCTGCAGCTCTGGCATGTGCTCAAGTTATCTATATGCAACAAACACTACAAGATTTTGGTTTTAATTTATCTTAGTCAACTACTTACTGTGATAATTCTAGTGCTATTAATTTATCTAAAAATCCTGTCAATCACTCACGAACAAAACACATTGACATTCGTCATCATTTTCTTCGTGATAATATTGGAAAGGATTTGATAAATCTAGAATTTGTTACCTCTGATAAACAATTGGCAGATATTTTTACAAAACCCTTAAATGAAAATACTTTCATCAATTTAAGACGAGAACTTGGAATAGTCTCTTTTAAAAATCTATAAATTTTTATATATGTATATATACTTTTTGTATTTGTAGTTTTTCATAACACAATTTGATAAAATATAAATAAAAACTTTCATGTCAAAATTAAAAAAAAATTATGACCCTAGAGAGACTTGAACTAATGACCTCTTGGTTGTAGAATTATAATTGTCTCTTGCCATTTGAGCTCTATATGTTTCTTGTTTCAACTAGAAGATTGATTCTAATTATTCTGGAAATTTTTGTTCAAAAAAATAAATGTGTAGCTACCGGAGCTCGAACTCTAGTCACCTAACTGGTAATTCAATGTCTTACCAGTTGTGCTATATGTTATTTCATGTTGAGTCTTTTATTCGTGGGCTCATAACCATTCTATTTAAAAAACTATTCTCATCCATTTTTTTCTCTCTGGCTATTAGCTTTTTGCTATTTCTAACCACACAAACACAGCTCAATCTCGTCTATAAATCTGCATTCCTTTCATTTTTGCAATCATCCTTATAAAAACTTTAAAACTTCAAGTTCCTCATTACCTATCAGTGGCCTCTCACGATTCCTACGATTCCTCTAACTCCAAATTATCTTTTGCTACACCAACATCCTCTAGTAGCTATCGTTCTTCCAGTAGCTCTACTCCGTCCTTACCAACTCCTACCCCTGGACATGAACCAGCTCAATATCACATTGGATTTTCTCCAAAAACTAAGAATTTACGAAGATCATTGTTTGTTTCTCCAAAAACAAAAGAAAAAATCGATGAAATCCATCATTATAGAAAGGAGCAAATCAATTTACAAAGAGAGATGTATTACGAACAACGTATGAATTCCAGTCGCCTTAGCCTTATAGAATCAATTGCCCTCAAATTCTGTGGTAAATCATCTAAGCATGACGTTGTTGAATCCTCAACATCTCGTCAACCAAATTCATCCAGCTGGAATCAATGGGAGCAAACTCCATATCAACCTCCGGCATCTCCAAACTCTTGGGAACGATAAAATTATTGGTCTCCTTTACGACCTCATGTTGAGAACACCAAGGTTGAACCACGTGAATGCTCTCCAAAAACTCCTAAATAATCGTCTTTTCTTGTGTTTTATTGTTCTTGTTCACTTGGATTTCGATTATGTATATGCTTTTTTGAATAAAATTTTGTTTTAAGCTTCACTGCATTTCTTGTCTTCAGCCAGTCGACTGATATATATAACCAGTCGACTGTTTATAGGGTACAAAACCTCTCGGATTGTCAACCAATCGACTGAGTCATATAGGTCAATCGACTGATTACAGAGTAAAAAACTCTTGGGTTAGCAACCAGTCGACTGACATACCCCTACCAAAGCTACTGTCGTTTCATTTTTAAACCATTTTTATACTATCTCTTCACTTTACCTTCTTTATTTTTTACTTCCTCCAAAACCCTAGCCCCCATTTTTCTTTCAAAAATTCCTCAAAACCACCAACTTCCTGGCTCCACCAAGATCAAAACACTCAAAACAAGGTTCTTCATCCTTTGTTGATACTCATGTTGCTCATTGGCTATATGATGCAACTGCAATCGAACGATGGGAGAAAATGAAGAATTCTAGAATTTTGAAGGCTCGTTCATGGTTTATTCTGATTTCGGTGCTTACTCTCTTCAAGAATTAATGCGGAGATGTGGATTAGAGTCACTCCTTGACTACAATGCAAATCGCCACAACATTAATCATCTTATGAATGGCACATATCCTTCAATCTCCAAATGAAGGTATAGATTTAAATGATGTCGAATGCAATCCAAGACAAAGAGATAGAATAGTCGTATGTTCATGAGTGACGACATGACTGAATTGCGTTCTAAACTTCTTCGGCCTAAAGCAAGAATTTTGCACAAGACGCTTATGCGATCTATTCTCCCCTGAACTGGCTCATATGAATTAATATATCCGGAAAATTTCAAAGCCCTTTATGCCATATAGAGAAATATACGCGTTAATTGGTTGCATCGTATTATGGATGAATTTCTCACCTTCACATATGGGAATATGCATGTTATCTACCGTGGAGAATTTATTATGAGACTTCTTCTAGATGCGGGTGTTCGTCTACCGGATTCCAAATTCTCTACTGTCGGAATGATAAATATAAGAACCATCAGTCTTATGAAGCTACCAACACGACCGCCACCTATTACTTCATATGAAGATTGGAAGCATCATCAGGCTCAATAACAACAATTTAGAGGTCCTACAATTAGAGAACCGAAAGCGCAACAAGAAGAAGGCGATATTCGCTTAGCTACTTCCTCCAACACCCGTGAATCCATAGAAATTCTCTCCCGCAAACAACTTATTTTGGATTCTAGGCTCAAGAAAATGGATAAGAAGCTTGATAAAAGCAAAGGCTTCTTTTCTACATTATGGGATGCGTTACCATGTTCTTCTTCAACTGCTGCCACGTCTGTCGCCCAAGGAAAACGTCCAGCGCCATGATTTACATGGTCTACCAGAGAAGCATACTAGTAGCGACGCTAATGGAGCAGGCAGTGGTGCTCAAGGCGCTTCTAGACCAGGAAAGGATCCCGCACCGGAGGGAGAGTACAATTGGGATCTTGATGAATAGATTTTTTGGTGGGTGAGTATGGTATGAACTTTTTGCTTATTCGTAACTTTATTGTCAATTTAAACATATTGAAACTTGCTAATTATTTATCTTTTGAGACTTGTACTAAATAGTCTCACTTTGATATTTATTTCTGCACTTTATATTGAAATTATTTTTTCTATATCTCCTTTTTGTCGATGACAAAGGTGGAGAAGAATTGTCCTAATCATCTTTATGCAGGTACAAGAAGTGTCATATATTCAGGGGGAGTTTTTATATTTGTTCTCTAGGACTTTTATATATAGGTTTGTCATCAATCAAAAAGGGGGAGAATGTTGAATCACTGGTTTTGATTCATGACAAAGCAAGTTAGAAGAAAAAGAGGATTCACGACAAAAAGAGATAATCAAAGGACTATGGATATATCAAGACTTTTAATCTATGTTCTCACTGTCTAGTACATATGATTGAGTCTTAGAAATTTGTTAAAATCGATCCTCAAGTACTCCGCACTTCATGTTTCTCATAATTAAACAAAACAGAAGCATACTGTGCAAAAATACCTCAGCCAGTCGACTGGCTAAAATCATCCAGTCGACTGACTGTGTACATATACGATATGCACTTCTTATTTTTTAAATCTATTGCATAGTCAGTCGACTGACCAAGAACGACCAGTCGACTGACCCGAGACCAACTGCCATATTTTCGAAAAGACATCATCTTCTACGAAAGGGAGAAACCCTTCTCTGAATGGAAATAGATGCTCCACTTCGTCAAAACCCTTCACCAATGGCAGTAACTCTACAACTACTATATATACATGCTCCCAAACACTTCACATTCATCGATTTTCATTCTAACTCTCTAATGTTCTTCTTGTGCTTTAATATTTGCATTCAAACAGCGAACATATGTTTTTACTGCTTTGAGTCTACAGGTAACTTTCATAATCTTCTATTCTTAGCATTACCTTCTCTTCATATATTCACATACACTTCATATACTTGAGGATTTGATTATAGGAGGTTTGTACTATCAGTGACAAATCAGTATTATCAAGAACACACAGTGTCAGATATTATTTTGTGTTAGTGAAGTCCTCTTCTGCTGCTGAGGAGAAAATCCTGTTCAGTTGCTCAGGTGTATGTTCTGCTTCTCGGACTGTATATACATGTTCCTTCGGGTTAAGTGAGGGTTATTATAGTTGAAATTCCATAAGACGTCTGGGACTGGACGTAGAACGGGAAGTTTGAACCAGTATAAAAACTCCTGATGTGCTTGTTCAATTTTACTTATTCCCATTTACTTTGTTATTATCATTTATTTCCACATTTAGATTTAAGTATATTCCATATTACACGATCCTACACACTTTCAGGGACTTGTCCTATGCTAGTTATAGTTCGATCCAACCTACTAGTGATTTAGCGTCAAAACAAGTCAAAAATTCATGAATTGCAAGGGAAACCTCATTAGCAGATAAGGAAGCTTATGGGACGAATGTTGTGCAAGAATTGCTCAACTATTTGGATCGGTACCAATCTGATCCAATCTGATGGGTGCTGATCCAAATAGGTTGCTCGGTTTACTTCCAAAATTTATAGGTTGCCTCACAGTGATGATTAGAGGCTTTTAGTGCTCTGATTTTGATCCAAGTGCTCTCAGAATCCTATAAATACTATCCTACCATCTATAAAAAGGGGGTCGATTGCTCTGATCACTAGAAAAAATCTATTACAAATATTCCTTCTTCCTCCTCACAATGGTTGCCATGGAACAATTGAGATCCTTTCTTTTGTCTCATTCAATGACAACTTGATTTCCTTGAATTCAAACATACAAATTGTAATCAACTTGCACCTATGATCAATAGTTAATACATCAATAAAATCCATAAAGTGTATGTAGGCTTCATTAACAGCCGAACCACTACAAAAATCTCTTGTTCATTTACTTATTTTGCGATTTACTATTGCCTTTTCTATCTTAGTTTCCTTGCAAAATAGGGTTGGTGCTTTCACACTTAATCTAGGGTGTTGATCCATTTTTTGGGTTAATAATATAACTAAAGTCAAACGAAAAATATCGATGTGACAAAATTACACATTTCTCTTTACTTGAGAATACTGCTGATCTTCATTTTGGAAGCTTTGCTTTGAATATAGTTAAATCGTGGCACGATGTCTGTCAAACAACTATAGTTGGATCAAGTGGAAGCATTGGAAGTGAAACACTATTCAAGAGAGGATTCATCTTCTTAGATATATGAGGTCAGTATCATGGTCAACCGAAGTCAACTAAAAGTCAAAGTCTTTGGCCAGAGCAGTTCTGTTAGCAATAATTATTATTATCGAATCAATGACTTGGTGTTTGGACTATAAAATTGAACATGAACGATATTAGGATTTTGATCATTGCCAAATTTCATAAGTCCTAATGTGACATAATTTTAACAAAGAGAATCAGTGTAAATGATTGTCACTACTAGGTAACGCTTAAATAAAGTAAAAATGGGTTTTACCAAAACTAAAAGCGATAAATTTAGCCATAATATCACAACATCTACTAAGTGACGTGCGAATGTTAATACTCGAATTGTTCGATATTAATTGCTGACCGAATTTACACATAAGAGTCACACAATCGAAATGTTAAATACTCTTATTACCGCCTGATTTAATTAACTATAATTGTTATAAATTAGTTAATGTTAATGAAATATTAATTATAAAATTTTATTTAATTTGTGTTGATCAATATTAAATAATATGTATATAATAGTTATAAACACACGTATTGATATACTATAGCTATGTGCGTTTGAATTGTATTTAAAGGCATATTTATTTGATCATGCTTGACAATTATGAGGCCCAAATAGAAGGGATCGAAGCGGCTTGAATTTTGATTCAAGAGGAGATGAAATGTTAAGAGAGAAAAGAGGATACAGATCCCCTTTTTTGCTCCTTAATGTTTCTCTATATATTCATCTCTAGCCCCGCTTTATTTGAATCTTCTTTTTACCACTCCTAAGATCTAATTTGGTTGACCCATATACCAGCCCTCCTCCTTATTTCCAAGCTTTTGTATACACAAATTAAATCAAATTTGAAGATTGGAGGTAGTTTCAATCAGATTGATTGCTTTATCTAAAGGCTTGGATATCGATTCAAGAAGTGATATAATTCAACATCTCAAGGTGTTTTATCTAGGCTTTAGTGAAAGATAATAATCCATATTTTACATTTATATATATGTAGAAAAAATTGTTTGCTATGTTATATATATGATTAGTATATATATACTATCATTAATCCATGTATGTTAGCACCATCCACATGGGATGTATATATTTGTTTATATGTATGTTGATTATTTTTTTGCATGCACACACACACACACAGGTATATATATAAATCATTCTACAATGAATAAAAGAAATCTAATATTTTTCATTCTAATTTTCGAAAATATAGTAATCTGTAAACAAGATTGATTTTAAGATATATATGTATATAATATATTGTTTTCAATATATATATATTATCAATATGCGTAATTAATTTAGAACTTTTTAAAAAATGGTTTTTTAAGCCATGTGTGTGTATAATTTATTTAAATACAGAACCTAAGTTTTAAGATATTTAAATGTTTATAATATATAATATGCAAATATTTATTTAATAAAATTTATACATGCTTTAAGAAATTTTGAAAAAATGAAATTTTTATATATATTTAGAAGATTTCCATGAGGAAATCAATTTAAAAATCGCAAATTTTTCAATAAAACCATAAAATTCAAATAATAAAACTTATTATCATTTTGCAAAATGTATATATAAATATATGCGTACATTTATATTTTATTATATATAGATTTCTTAGTATTAATTTGTTATGTGTTTATATGATAATGTGTGTGTGTTGAGAATAAAAAATTAATTTCATAAGATTTTGATATGTACATATACAATATTTTTTAAATTAATATACTAATTAAAATTTGAACTGTGAGATATTTACTATGTAGATCTAGATCTGAAATCTAGCATTTGAATTTTAATTTTCAATTTGAATTCGCGGTTTTTTACATTAGATTGCACTCATAACATATAATAATGTTAACTATTTATACACACACGCATACATATATGTTTACGTAAACTTGTTATGTATATTTCAAATATTATCTTATAATATATATATATATATATATATATACATATTAGATGACGCATACGTATATGGAGGGGCTAATATGTCTATTGCGGTGTAAATCCCGACTTCTATACAAAGGCATGTTAAAATATTTACACCTTTTATGTCGTGCATGCACATACTTACACATATATGTGCGTATGATACATATGCTATACTATGTATTAATTATAGTATTAATATAATAATACTTTATTATAATTAAGTAGAAAATTGATTTTATTTAAAAATTAATTTAGACTTCATAGGCCCGGTAAGATCTAGAATGGAACAAAAATTTTGAAAATATTTACCCCATTGTGTGATGTCCCATATCCAACAATGGTATCAGAGGCTAATGGCCTATGAGGTCTAAATTAATCATATTATGGCTAACTAATTAATTTTACAAATCGGATAGTAGGATGTCTACGAAAGGTAGTGTCTAGGTTGGATTGTTGGATAATCAAGTACCGTGTCCTCGTCGACTATCGGCCTGGCCCAAAGACTTATGTAAGCCCAAAGGTTGCCCCTTATAGAAAAGACCATTTGAATTGGGCCTTGAGCTAATTTAAAAATTATTTTGAAATTAAAATAAAAGTTTTAAATTCAAATGTTAAATTTAAAATAAGAAAAATATTATAAATTCTAATATAGGTTTTTAAATTTTTTTGAAAATTAAAATAAAATTTTTAAATTTAAAACTTAAATTTGAAATAAAACACATATTACAGAAGTTATAATATAAATTTTCAAAATGTTTGAAAATGTTATATAATTAATTTCAAAAATATTATTTATTAATAAGATTAATGAAATAAATGGTTCATTAAATTAGTTAATTAATTAAATATATACATGTGTAACTTATACAAAGACACATATAATGTTTTCTTGAATTGTTTAGGACAAATGAGTATACATGTCTGTATAAAGAATTTCAAAATTAATAAAACTTAATTAAAATTGTTTGATTAAATACATTAATTAAAATTTAAATAATAAATTAAAATACATGTATATAAGATATGTTTAATACTATAAACGTAATAGTGTATATATATACAATATAATGTGTTATAA
Organism: Allium cepa; assembly: GCA_030765085.1. Taxonomy (NCBI): domain Eukaryota; kingdom Viridiplantae; phylum Streptophyta; class Magnoliopsida; order Asparagales; family Amaryllidaceae; genus Allium; species Allium cepa. The sequence continues at coordinate 862,278,018 of CM060934.1, read as the reverse complement.
TTGAATAATATAATTATTACTTAAAGTGTAAATGAATTAAATAAGATTTAATTAATGTAATGTTATGCGTAAAATATTATATAAGTTAAATGTAGTATAAAAGTTTTATAATAATAAAACTTATAATATATAAATGTATAAACTAACGGTAAAATAGTAAAAAAAACCAATTTGACTTAAGGAATAAATACATATATATAATATGTATACCATGATTTTTAATATGTTCGACACTTGAATCACGAGGTTATTTAATAGTAAATGCGTTATTCTATAAGTCCATATCACTCAATTAAATATATTAAAGATTAAGAATTTTTAATATAAGAGTTGTCCTCAACATTTATATATTAATAAATTACTTGCATACTCTCTGGTTGTTGAGCAAACTCAAGCTAAAGATGTTATATGTAGTATTATTAATATATTGACTAGACGACATAAGATAACTATATATTTTGTTTAAGATAACTATATTTTTTTGTTGAGAAAACTCAAGGTACATGCAATGTATCTAGCCCACAACAAAATGGTAGGTATGAGTGAATAGTTTATTTTGATTTGTTGAGAAAACTCAAGGTCGAAATTAGATTAGAATAAGGAACTATGGGTTAGGAGTTGTATATGATACAATCGATAAGGAGTTATCCATTGTTTATGAGGCTATGACTTGTTGAGAAAAATCATGGTTAGAATCCTATGACAACGAGTCCTAACACCCACTGGTATAGTCGAAAGACTTCTATGTTTCATCGTAGGGTTTGGACAAACATAAAAGAATATTGGGAGCCTTATTAGAGAAATTAAATACTAACATTTAACCTTTCTAGTATTATAAGAACATCTGCTATATAAAGCTATAATAATCTACATTGATAAATTTTTGCAATTAATATAACTGATAAAATATTTATCAATTAAAATATACAAATGAACCGAATTAATATTGAAAAATAGAAATATAAAATATACTTACCAATAAATTTTTGCATGTTAACCCATGCAGGCACCTAATTATACAACCGCAAGTATATTTGTAACTTGGTCACTTACATGTTTACTTTTTTGAGATTGTGAATAATCTTTAGTGAGTTTCAAAATCTAAAAACAATATAAGAATATAGATATTTGATCCATATACGATCGCATATAAATGTTATATACTGAACGGTCGCAATTCATAATGTACAAAACCTTAGTGAAATTAGTCCATTGACAAAAACAAGTAAATTAAAGTATGAGATCGCATGTTCAATATGATTGATTGTAATAATGACCTTGTTGTGTTAAATGTAACACTGTACCAAAGGCTACAAGATAGATCAAAGAATTCGATCACTGAAATGTTAGCTCGATCAATTTACGTAAAGCGTCACTTAATTGATGTCCTTAAATGGTGAGGATGATCAAGTGCCTTTTTTTAAAGAGTTTGTTATAATATTATAGTAAGGATTTACTTTAAATGGTTCGACCATTTATAAAGGAAACAAAATATATAAGTGTAGATGTAACCTAAGGCACTATTGAGATGAAGAGAGTAAATGGTTACTTCTGCTTCATAACGAAATTCAAAAATAACAATTGTAAAATAATAATAAATAGTTAACGTTGGAGTGAGAAAGATGATTTCTATTCCAAAATATATTTTCACATAGAAAATTATTTCATATGAGTTTTATTTCTTTGAATTTAAGATGCTTGATCTGAAAATTCTCAATTGTAAAATGGTTTTAATAAACAATATAAATAACTTATATGAAATTGTTAAATGGAGCCTCATATTTCATTTTCTATTATAGTAATGGTAGAAATAGTGGGAGCATGCCATATAACATTTATTAATCGCATCAAGTTATGAAAATTGTTTTCGTAAAATATACCAAACAATATTTATGAAATAATAACTTTTCAGTATTGATTGAAAAATAAGCATGGTTTTATTACAGTATGAATATTCGTTATAAAATAAAATTGTAATAGTGATATTTCTAATGTGTTGGAAAATACAGAAACATCTGAAGTTATTTGCAATTATTTTGGAATTATAACCAAGCCACGGTTCGGAGGAATAATTATTAGATTATATGATTATTAATTATATAGTACGAGAGAACTGTATCTCGAACAATTAAGGACAATACACCCATTAAGTGGGAGTGTCATAAGAGCTAGCGAACTCCTCGGATTGATACATATTGTGTATGCAATTGCAAGTCTATTAATACTAAAATAGTTACGCATACTTCGTTATATTCACCAACAAGTTATCACCAATATGGACATGTATATTTTATATGCATGTAGTATGTCTGTGATAAGCTCATAGAGTATATAACGGAAGTAAATAAAATGACTTGCAATAAAAAATGATTCGATTTGATCAAATTGGTGAACATATTTGAAAAGAGTTTCGAACGTACCTAAAAGTGAATAAAGATTCAGCCTCGAAAGTCACTCCTTTCGATGATGCATAAATATGTACTGGTAAGGAGTAATCGAATTTTTTTAAATAAAGTACAATTAATTGTGTGTGAAGTTGAGTTGAATTCCTTTTATAAGGTCGTGTACTTAAGAGCGGCGCATAAGGTTAAAATTAATTCCATCTAAAGAATGGTTTACAAAATCTAACAAGTTAAGGATTTATAAGAAACCCTAACATATCTTAGGCTAACAAGTAGGCCGGTTGTGCAAGACGAAAAAATATATGTAAAATTTATTCACGACGGATCTTGTATGAATCCCCACAAAAGGAGTTTGGGAACAACTATCATTGGATGGCCAATTTATATTTTGAACATAAGTTTTGTAAACTAAAAACCAAATTAGTTAATTGTTGTTTCAAAATTACCATCTTCATAGCGAAGGAATTTCTTTGAGAAATTAATGGTAGTAAAATGAATTTGGATACGATCGAAAGATAAACTGATTACATGGGATGAAATAAATTAACCAAAAGTAAATGAGCATAACACATTAGAATGTGTAACAAATATTCTCGCACATTGAAGAGAGACTATGAATTTCTTATCAATATCGAGAATAGTTAACCCTCAATTGTCAATTAAACCATTAAGAGTATTGACTCTATGATATGGTATAATGCACAAATCCAAAAAGGATTCCAATTAGGTTATCAAAATATGATTTTGATAGTTGTACCCGAAGTGTATGATCCATTCGCAGTGAATGAGTCTTCAAATGTAAGATAAACGTGGTTGAAATATAACGAGAGATAAGAACAACATAGTAAATTTTAATTGTCGAAATTGGCATAATTGATTCACTGTTCAATGGGCTTGGGTTATTTCAGACTGTGACGATCCACATTTCGGAAGGTTTAAATCGACAATAATCCACATATGTCCAACTTAAACAATTTGAAACGTAGATAATCATTGGGTTTAATTAAGAAAAGAAGAAGAAAGCAAACACAGAATCTCGCAGCGGAACGATAAAATATATTAATCAAATAAACAGTTCATGAAGTTGTTCACTATACATTTGATTATAGGTTATACAACATTTATCGGAGTTATACATATACATCGGAATCAAATAGAATACAGCAAAAAAACATGATGTAGGAATAATAATAGTAATAATATACCAAATCTTCGTATTCGTCCTTTAGAATAAATCTTCAATAAGCTGAAACTCGAGGCTGACCCGAGCGTAACGAAAAGATAACTCGAGTCAGAACTAAAATATTCTTATGTGAGTCAAATCTATGTCATATATAACATGAATGTAACGGCGTCAGAGATATTTATGGGTTTCACATCTCTATCCCGTGTATAACGTGCGTGCAATAACTCAAGAGATGTTACGGGATTTTCCATCTCCTAAGGATCCGTCAAAATATTTATGTAGTAGGATACGCTATATATATATAATTTCTAGTAATAAAATAAATATTAAAGTAGTGTTAAGGCTTTACATTGATCCCCCTTAACGCATTTTTAAGCATTGGCGTGTAGTTTGCATTTGACACCACCAATAGCACGTCGATTGTCAGGGATGCGCCGTGATACGACGACACTAAACCAAAATCGTATGGGTCTCATAGAGGGATAAAGTTATGACAAGGCATGAGAGGCAATGCCAAAGGTAGGATACTACCAGTTCGGATCGCAGGGCTAGTGGTAATGCATCATAGCTATGACCGCCCACCGCATCCATCCATCCCATATCGAGTCAAAGGGAGGCTATCCCAAATCAAGGTGCACTAATCAAAACCAACAACAAGAATAGTATGAGTCCAAGAAAATCAAAGAACGGATGCCCACTCAGGGTAATTAGCCTACTTGGCCATGTCAAGCCATCCTATTTTAGTCATTTCAAATTGGCACAAATATCGGGGTCTATCCATCATCGTTATCTTTCTTCGAATCCAGCAATCATCGCCAAATCCAACAACTTCGTTCTGGAGTCTTCTCCATGTACACAGTTGTTAAAGTGGTTCCGGTATCGATAGAGAGTATGACCATATTCGGCCCCAGTCTCTTTAATAACCAAACATCGTTTTACACACCGGTTGGTACTTTTAAATTTCGAAATAGTTCATACTTGATGTTAAAATATCATATTCACTTCACAATCAAATCCATTTCGAAATCATCATATTTTACTCAAAATACACTACTTCAGTTCAAAATCATTTTTGCCTCAATATTTCGTTTTTTCTTCCAAAATCATTTTAAATTTCAATTTAGGTTATAACTTCATTTTAACCCAACTCATATTTAAATCCAAGATTTAAATATAAATGTTTCACCCTATTGACCGGCTTGAATTAGTTTGAATAGTTTTAAAATAGTTAAAAATAGGGTAAATGGTTAAAATAATTTAATATAAAATAGCATAAGTATTAAAAGGGTTTATATACAAAAATACTTGGGAAATCCAAAATAATTTGAATATTTAAATAGTTTACATTAAAATAATTTTATTGAAAATAGCTTCAAAGTCAAACCGATTCAATTCCAACTTCCCAATTCGAATCAATTCTAATTTCCATTCAATCGATTCGATTTCGATTTCAATTCAAATCAATTTCAACTTCGATTTCAAATTAATTCAATTCCACTTTCAAATCCGACTAATTCAATTTCAATTTCAAATTAAAACCATTACAATTCCAAGTTAAAATCATTCTGATTTACCAATTTCGAATTCGATTTTCAAAACATCGATACATTCTACTTAAATCAAATTTACTTTCAATACCCAATTTGAAATCCAAATTTTCAAATACTTTTACTTAGTAAAATTCAAAGTTTGAATAAAAGTCCCATCCTTTAAATCAAATCAAATTCTGAAATTTAAATCTTAATTCGATTATAACTTAAAAATCTCAACTTCAATTGTTTAAATAATTTCTTTTAACCAAAATTAATTTCAACATTTCAACCTCGAATTCATGATTAATTCAAATTTCATAAGTTTGATTTTAATTTCTTTAAATTCAAAATCATTAAATAATTTCAAAATCATGACCTTTAAAATAATTTAGGTTAATCAATCTGGTATCCGTATATAATTTTCTATGCTATGGCCAAAAGATCGGTTATTATAATTTAATTTCAAGGATGGATATATATCATTTCCATCCAAATCACATTGTCATAGATATATATCATTTCAACATATTCCTTAATTTATTCTAAATAATTCAATTTACAATTTATATAGTATAAATAATATATATGATGATAATAGGATATATCAAAATAAATAAACATCCAAATCATCCAAATTATCAATCAATAGCATCCATCGCAATCAATCATCCAAATAGTCGATATAATTCCCAACAATTTCATAGTTATCAAAATCGGATGTTTTACTGGAAATTAACTTCCTATTTTATGATTTAACAATCAATTTTAATTTCTACGGTTAATTCAAATGACAATTTAGACGACAGTTTATGGAGCAACAGTCAATAAATTCATATCACTTTATAATTTCAAATTTTACTAGCATAAAAATATTCTAATACTTGTGAGCGTTATAAACACTCACCTTGAGTTTTAAATCAAATCGAAGGACGTTTGATTTAACCTAAAATTTTAACAAGCTCCAAACATCTTCAAATTAGTTCCAGAACGTAGTGCTCGACCATACAAACCCAACGCCTCTTGTTTCACACAATTCCAACATCGAATGTGAAAGATATACAATTTATAAGAATCTAATTTTTTTATAAAACAATTTACGTAAATTAATTCATCTAAATTTTATTACCAAGGCCGACCCATTTACGTTCAGCCCAAACCCGCTTCCTATCATCTTCCCGGAACCATTGCCTGCTACTGCCCATGCATGAGAAAACCAATCAAGTCACGCACGCATAGTAGTGATACGGAGCACCAATGCTTCGTTCGACATGCCGTCTTCGCCAAACGACTCCTCTTTGAAATCTCCATCACCTCGACCACAAATTTTTGAGCTCGGTGCCGCCCTATAATTCGCGACCTGATGGTTCAAAGACCACTGTAGCTGTGGTCGCACTTCACCCCACAGCGCCGCACACTTCCAAACTTCACCCCTAGGTGCGCCTCGCTCCCCCAACATGAATCCGATGACCAATCCTCCCCTCGATGCTCGAATCACCAAAAAAACTAGCCCTAGCCGTCAAAGCCATGATCCCCTCACTGTTGATCCTTCCTAACGACGTCGCACTTAACATACAATATACCAGATTGAAGCTTTGGGAAAATCAAGATTTCTAAAGTAAGTTGCAGGAATTTTAGTTGAGTAGAATTGGTGTTAGGAATTTTTGAAGTTTCCAATTTTTTTTTTTTGCTTTTCACAGAAGCTTGCTGTGTTATTCGAATGAGTAAAGAGGGACGTGATTAAAAAGAAGGTAGGATGGCTGATGGCATGTTGAGATGAAAGAATTTGGGCTGGTGTGAAGGTAGGGTCAAATCAATGTATATATTATTATTACTTTATATTCAAATATCTAGATATTTTTTGAACTCCTATCGAGGCATGCCGCTAGGCATTCAGAACGTTATACCCCTATTTCGAACACAATGGAAAAGTCTTCGAGTCCAAATTCGATCATATGGAGAAGATAGCATTTTGAATCGAATTAAAATATTAAATTTTTGATATTAAATTCAACGTGTTTCTATCCCGTTCGATCAAACGATAACTCCAAACGCTATGAAATTTGAAATTTGAAATTTGATAATAATATACTATTACGGATCCAATGGAACTGGTTTTGTTGAAATCTGAGACTGTGTCTTCGATCGCTATTTTTAACGTCTTGATTATAATATAACATTTCGATTTCTAATTATTCACTTTTAAATCCAATTTTAAATGTTAACAATCATCATTGTTGTTTAAATAAAATTTAAATCAACTTTCGATATCATTTTCAATCGTATAAAATTCAGAACTCAATTATTCAAATAATTTTCAATATTAAATTTAAACAATTTAATTGTTCAATACTCAACAAATTTCAATATTAGATTCTAAATGAATATTAGTTATCAATCAATTATTTTATTTACATCTAATGAATTCAACATTTATTATTTAATCCAACTATTGATTGTAAACACATTCGTTACATAACATTTCCTCAATACTTGTTATTACTTAAATCTTCGAAATTAGTTTATTTCAAAATTTTATTCAAGTCCATATCCAATAACTTACATTAAAAATAATTAAACCTTTATTTTTAACCGTTTTTATTCAATAATTATATTGAATTTAATGATTTAAAATAGTCAAAAATTCGGGTCGTTACAATCTCCCTCACTCAAAACTTTTCGTCACCGAAAAGTCGTTCAGGAAAGAATTTTGCATTTAATATATTTTAAAAATAATTCACTTATAAAACATAAAATCCATTAGAAAACTTTTACTATATTTCTATTACGCAACACCGATCAGCTTACGGAATTTACAAGTTAGTTATCAAAACAAGTTATAAAAATTTTAAAACTTTTCAAAAAAATTCTAACGCCCAGATTTAAGGAAAATTTCGACGGAGTCTCTCCTTTGCGCAACTCGATCGGAACAATTACAAAACGCCACTACGGCCCCAAACCAACAAAAGCCAAGTGGCTCCATCGTAAAACCATCAAATCAAATGACAAAATATACATGTACCTTTTTGTCGGGCAATCCAAATTTTTCTTGATTCTAAATACATTCATCTTATTTACCAATCATATCCAATCATATAATTAAAATCATTTTGTATTTTGCATTTTCAATTTCCAATATTTGCTTTATTAAGCACGTACGATGTACATATATCATTCGTACGCAATATCAAATCTGATCGCTCGCACGATCGCACAATTTCACTTTCAACTAGTATCATTCATACGACTCTCTAGTATGGACTCGAATCCGGTTTTTTGATCAGAAACCATCATTATCCTTGCATAGCCATATACTATGATGGAGAATTCCATAATCAAATTAAAAATCCATATCCAGGGTTCGTCGTTAAGAATCGAGTGAAAATCCTAACTCGGATACGTATAAATTATCTCAAAATTCTATGCTCGAATCTGGATCAAATCGTTATGCGAATAAAATAATACACGTACAACTTACGTATTACCTTTCAATAGATTTCTATCCAATTCATCTGTATTAAATTTCTTTTACTTACCTTCATTTCATTTACAATCGATTATTCACAGTCCATTATTCATATCCCTTATTTACTTAGTATATCCATTTCTTTACATAGCATATTCTTTAATACTATCATTTCTTAAAAATCATTCCATAGAATTTGCTTGCTTAAGTTCATTTTAAACATTTCATGCAATATAATTAAATTCAATTTACTTTTCCAATTGATTCTTAGTAACACCAAATCCTTTTCATTCACATTCATTTTCATAATTTCCTTTAATAATAGATTTATTTGTGAAACATTTTATTAATCATCACTTTAGTTTATAATCTTTCTATAAAAGTCCAACTTCTTATAAATGGTGTTACCTAAGTGTATAATCACCTCAAAAGTTACAAATTCAATTTCACAATTTCTTTGCAAATTTGTATTTAAAAATGTAACATATTTACAAAGATATAATTTGATTCATTTGTCTACTTTCTTAAGCTCCTTACTTATTCCATTTAGTCATTAATCATTTCAAAATATACTTAAGTACATAACACTTACTATTACAACTAAATTTACATTTACATACGTTGTAATTACTTTTAAGTTTGTTTACTTGTATAACATCCCACTACATATCCAAATCATATTTGATCTTTTAACATTTGGTAAGTCTTATTATATGTTATTAGCATGCAATTTGGTACTATACATATTAATTTGATTCATTTTACTTAATTAAAATGTTCACTATTTTAACTTGTTTAAATTTTCTTTACTTTCAATTTAAGATTTGCAAACTTCAACTCTAAAGTTTCTCAAAACATTTAGCTTAGATTTCTTAGTTCCCTTATTTTACAAGCTCTGGTTATTCAAATATTTCATTTCGTTCAAATAATTTGAAGATAATCAGTTAATAGAACTTAAAATCTTAAACATCAAGTTCATTTCAAATCATTTGAAATAAGTATATATACTTATATCTTTTATATATATCAAATCATACTTTTGGAGTTTAAACCAAAATCCATTTATCGAAACAATTTCAAAGCAAAGCTTCTCAGAAGTCTCCCCCACTTTGAGACTTGAAAATAAACGTCGATGATACTATGCAGTCATCACCGAAATTATTTCCAGCGATTGAAGAGAGGAGTACTAATTCCTTTTAAAAATCCCTTTAAAAATATTTTTATAATTATTTTTCAACCAACATCACTTTATTTTATTTCCAAACTTTGAAAACCATTTTCAAAAATTCTCGGGGCTTGAATCCAAAAACTTGCCAATTTAAATCCATTTTAATCTATAAGTCACATTTATAAATTATACTTACATAATTCACTTCTTAAAATATTTCACAAATGTTTCGTCATTGTTTATTTTATAATAAACATCTTTTATCATGGCATAACAACCAATTAATGACAATAATCAATATTATCACTCCTAACAACCAACCACATCATATATACCATAATAATTTCTGAAAATTATTCCTTTACATATAAAAGATAATCGGGGTAAAATTATTTCATTTACCTAATTCCAAAACAATGCAACGTCGAATTGTTTTGTTCAAGTGTTTAGAGATCCCTATCAGTAACGTTAACTACTCATATTGACAAGAATCCATAAGCCACTCAACACATCAATCAACAAAAAATAAAAAATAAAAAATTATATTCACTAACAAATATGGGCTCATATATATTGATACATTCAAACTCATTCTAGGGTAATACTGACATTATCTATAATGAGTTACCCCACAAAGCTAAGGATATCGCTAAACTAAAGCTTTGATACCAACTATGATGACCCACATTTCGAGAGGATTAAATCGATAATATTCCACACATGTCCAACTTAAACAATCCGTAACATAGATAATCATTGGAGTTAATTAATAAAAATAAGAAAATAAGAAGAAAGCAAACACAGAATCTCGCAGCGGAATGATAAAATATAGTAATCAAATAAACAGTTCATGAAGCTGTTTACTGTACATTTGATTATAGTTTATACAACATTTATCAGAGTTATACATATACATCGAAATCAAATATAATACAGCAGACAACATGATGTAGGAATAATAATAGTAATAATATACCAAATCTTCGACTTCGTCCTCCAGAATAAATCTTCAATAAGCTGAAAACTCAGGGCTGACCCGAGCGTAATGAAAAGAAAAAACATTCGAGTCATACGTGATTCAAATCGATATCGCATATAACTTAAGTGTAATGGCATCAGATATGTTTATGAGATTTCACATCTCCTATGCAGTGTATAATGTGCGTGCAATAACTCAAGAGATGTTACGGGATTTTCCACCTCTTAAGGACCATCAAAATATTTATATGTAGTAGGATACGCTATATATATAATGTCTATAAAATAAATATTAAAATAGCGTTAAGGCTTTACATTGATCCCCCTTAATGCATTTTTAAGCATTGGCATACAAGTTGCATTTAACACCACCAGTAGCATGTAGGTAGCCAAGGATGCGTCGTGATACGACAACACTAAACCAAAATCGTATGGGTCTCATATAGGGATAAAAGTATAACAAGGCACGTGAGACAATGCCTAAGGTAGGATACTACCAATTCGGATCACAGGGCTGGTTGTAATGCATCATAGCCATGACCACCCACCGCGTCCATCCATCTCATATCGAGTCAAAGGGAGGCTATCCCGAATCAAGGTGCACTAATCAAAACCAACAACAAGAGTAGTAATATGGACCGAGTCCAAGAAAATCGAAAAACGAATATCCGTTTAGGGTAATTAACCCACTTGGCCCTCTCAAGCCGTCCTGTCTAAGTCGTTTCAAATTGGCACAAGTGACGGGGTCTCCATCATCGTTCTCTTTCTTCAAATCTAGCAATCATCGCCAAATTCAACCACTTCATTCCGGAGTCTCCTCCGCGTATACAGTTGTTAAAGTGGTTATGATATTGATGGAGAGTATGCCCATATCCGGCCCTAGTCTCTTTAACAACCAAACATCGTTTTACACACCAGTTGGCACTTTTATATATCGAAAACAGTTCATACTTGTTATCAAAATATCATATTCTCTTCACAATCAAATCCATTTCGAAATCATCATATTTACTCAAAATATACTATTTCAATTCAAAATCATTTTTGCCTCAAAATTTTTATTTTGCTTCCAAAATTGCTTTGAATTTCAATTTAGGTTATAACTTCAATTTAGCCCAATTCGTATTTATATCCAAGATTTAAATATAAACATTTCACCCTATTGACCAACTTGAATTAGTTTGAATAGTTTTAAAATAATTAAAAATAGTGTAAATGGTTAAAATAGTTTAATATAAAATAGTCTAAGTATTAAAATGGTTTATATAGCAAAATCGCTTGGGAAATCCAAAATAATTTGAATATTTAAAAAGATAGATTTAAATAGTTTACATTAAAATATTTTATTGAAAATAGCTTCAAAGTCAAACTGTTTCATTTCCAACTTCCCAATTCGAATCAATTCCAATTTCCATTCAATCGATCCAATTTTAAGTCGAATCAGTTTCAACTTCGATTTCAAATTAATTCAATTCCACTTTCAAATCCAATTAATTCATTTTCAAATTCAAATTAAAACCATTCCAATTCCAAGTTAAAATCATTCTAATTTATCAATTTCGAATTCGATTTTCAAAACATCGATCCAAAATACTTAAATCAAAGCAGTTGGAAGCTTACCACTCCAGACTTAGATACATGAGGAGGAGTGGTGAGTCAAGGAGAATTAGCCGCAGAGTAGATAAAGTGCTCCTTAATGCTAACATGATCAACAGAATTCCTAACATAAAAGTAAGCCAGCCAAGCTCAACCAATGATCATTGCCCATTACGTATTACATTTAATGACAACAACAAAAGGTCAAGGGGGCTCCTTTCAGGTATGCAAATTATCGGCATTCCGTGATGATTATTATGATGCTCTAGACTTACAATCTATGGAACGAACTGATGGCACTTATTGGTATAGTTTAGTTTGTTTCCTTAAAACAACAAAAATAGGTTGAAGGTTAGGAACAAGCGAAGACCTAAACAATCAGATTCAATCCGAGCAATATAGGATAAATGCATAGAAATTTTACAATTACTGGACCAGGATCCACTCGAAACAACACTCAATGAGCAATACTATCAAACTCAAACTCGGTTAAAAATGGCTCTTCAATCTTAGGCTATGGACATGAAACAAAAGGCTAAGGAGAAGTGGCTAACTCAGGGAGATGAATGCTCTAATTTTTTGTACTAAAATGTCATATAAAAAAACTACAATAATCTTCTCTACACACTAGCAGAGAATGGAGAAAAGTTTCAGACGTGGAACAATTCGAAAACAGTGCAATCTCTTATTTCATATATCTGTACAATGGATAATATGAAGAAAACATACCACATATTAATTGTAGAAGATTGGTAAATGAAGAAGAGGCTGATTTGCTACTGGACACTGTTACTAAGAAAGAAGTCGAAGAAGCTATCTTCTCCACACATGAGGATTCCAGTCCTGGACTTGATGGGTGGAACTCGAAATTCTTCAAACAATAGTGGGATCGGTTAAAAGAAATTTCTTAGATGCTGTTTGAGAACCCTTTATAATTGGGAAAATTCTGCATCAAATTAATCATACTTTGATCACTCTAATAACAAAAATCAGCAAACCAAACAAAAATGAAGACTATAGACCAATGTCATGCTGCAACATGAACTACAAAACAGTTAGTAACGTTATATGTAATTGATTGGTGTAGATTCTACCAGATTTAATATTAGAATATAAATTAGCATTCATTAGGGAAGACATATCTTTGAAAATTCTTTTATTAGCTCATAAATTAGTCAGAAATTTCAACAATAAGGGGATTGACAAACTATGCCTTAAAGTGGACCTCTACAAAGCTTATGACAAAATAAATAGAAAATTCATTCTACATATGCTAGGTTGCATGAGATTTTCGAATTCAACTATCAAATTCATTGAAGAATGTATTTCTACTCCTACTTTTACTGTATTAATGAATGTTCTCCTAAAGGGTGCATCATTAGTAATAAAGGGTTGAGACAGGATAACCCACTATTAGCCTATCTGTTTGTTATAGCTATGGCATACTTTACGTTACAAATGGAGTTAGCAAGTCATAATAGAATAGTTCAACCTCTCTACGACAATTTACCTAATATACACCATTTATTTTGTGTAGATGAGTTGTTAATAGTAGTGAAATCAAATTCTAAAGCAGCTCAAGGGATAAAGAACATTTTTATCAATCTGAAAAAGCATGCAGATCTGAAATTGAACAACTTGAAATAAAAATGCTATTTTAATAAATTTTGTAAGGATAAAACAGAGTATACTGGAAATACTTGCAGTAAAAGAGGATAATTTTCTAGTGAAATATCTTGGGGTACCTTTATCTTCTTATGTAATAACTGATAAAGAGCATGGTGATTTGGTAACAAAAATTAAAGAGAAATCAAATGGCTAGATTCGAAACTTTTGTTTTTTATAGGCAGGTCGGAATTGGTGCATACAGTTATAATAGCTAAGGTTAGATTTTAGGTATAAACATATCAAGTTCCAGATTGTTCAATATACAAGATAAATTCAGTTTGTGCCAATTTTATTTGGAGGGGAGGTCTACATAAAATCAACTATGGTATTATTTATAGACCCTGTTGATACCTTAGTTAAGATGACAACAACCATATACAATCATATAAAATATAGATGTTTTATCAAGTTTTATAGTATATAGCGCAAAATATTACACAGGTGTTGAATCGAAAACTATATAGTATAAAGACTCAAAAGAGAGACATCAACTCATGAGTACAATGATCAAGATATGATGATCTCAAGGTTATAATTTAGTGTTTAGAGTCATATCTTATATGCTAAAGTCCTTGATTAATCTTTGATCTCTATATCCTATTTTTCTATCTTTTATATTTTTAAACAAAATAAATTTTCAAAATATTTTATTAAAGTTATAAAAAATTCAATTTTTTTATAAACTATGATCAAACAATTTTACAGAGTATCAAATTATTTTACAAAGTATAGGACTTTCAAAACATTTTAAAAGAAACGAGTTTCCAAATATATATGCATGTGTCAACATATAGGCAGATGGTATGTCAACATCTATGCCACCAAGTGGTTTTTCAAATTTTGAAAGGAAGTATCTATTCATCATAACTCTTCACGAACGACACATATGTTGATTTACTATATAAAGGTGAGAGCGAACGAATTTTTTGACAGCTAATTACTTATTTTCTTCCCTCTTCTTACTCTTTTGAAAATTTCATTGAAAAATATACTTTATTCTCTTAAAAATCTCATAGAATCAATTCATTCATTGTATTGTTCAACACTACTTTCTTACTGTTTTGCAAATATCTCTCTCTCAAATCAAAGATCAAAGTGTTGTCCAAGAGGCTATATAATCCATTGTATTAAAAATTCAAGAAATTGTCTTTGTAAAAACTATCAACTCTATTTGTATTTACTTAGATGTGCTTGTAGCCCTTCAAATCTAGTGGGTGTGCGTAGTAGCTCGAAAATCTAGTAGATGTGCTTGTAGCCCATTAAAACCAAACGAGTCTACATTAAGCTCGAAAATTCAGGAGGGGTGTGTCTTATAGCCTCGAAATCGAGATTGTATTTGGGTTTTCCTTCTGTTTAGTTAAAGATTGACATTTGGAAAGAAATATCTACAACCAACTATATGGGACTGGATGTAGAAGAAATCCAGACCAGCATAAAATCTCTAGTATCACCTCTCTAACTCTTTTCTTTACTACTTTTATTTTTATTTATGAGTGCATCATGACTGTTTGATAGTATAATTCTGTGTTATTAATCTATGATTTAATACTTAACTTTAAAGAAAATTAAAAAGACTTGCATAAGTCAAAAAACACTATTCACCTCCTCTAGTGTTTATTTAGCCTTAAGATCCATAATTCTACAACTCACATTTACTATTAGAGCACTAGATTTTCAAAAAACTCGTAATTTGATTTATGAAAAGTATAAGTGGCTAGTAATGCACTTTTTAATATTTTTGTGGAAATTTTTTTGTGAAAACAATATATTATTTTCAAGTACATTAGAAACTAATTATTTTGAAAAGACACTTGATGTTATGGAAGGGTACAATATTATTGCAGGAACAAGAATGTTATATGGCTAATGGTTAAAAGACATTTGATATTCAATCATCACAAATCAATTACTAGTGGATGCTCAAGACATATAATTGGAAATCGGGAGATCTTGAAGTCTACAAAGATGGTGGATCGGTTAATTTCGAAGACAACTAAAAATGATATGTGATTGACATCGACAATGTCGATAACTCTAAAACTCATAGTATTTCTGCTATTTTGCTGGATATGAATTTGAAACATAACCTGCTTAGTATTAGTCAATTGTATGATAAGGGTTTTAAATTAAGTATGAAAAAGGTAATTTCTACATCGAAGGTAATGAGTAAAACATTATCTTTGAAGGTATTAAGAAACGTTAAGCATGAAAATGTCTAATGATAATCTGTGTCTTTTGGCTGAATCTAGTGACCCTTGGTTTTAGCACAAAAGATTTGGTCATTTGAATTTTAAACACCCATCTAAAGTTGCTAGATATTAAGTTGTTAGGGGTCTCCCTAAATGAATTTTTATATCAATAACTTATGTGATTCTTGTCAACTAGGAAACCTTCGTAAAAGTTCTTTTAAATCAAAAGATATGATTTCTACTTCTCAGCCTCTTGAACTTCTTCACCTAGATATTTTTGGACCATCATAAATACAATTGATAGATCATAATAGATATGTCTTTGTAATTATACATGATTTTTCTATACATGCATGGACAATTTTCTAAAAACTTATAAGTGAAGCTTTTGAAATGTTTAAATTTTTTACTAAAAGAATTCAAAATCAAATCTCAACTAAAATTAAAACGAATAGAAGCGATCATAGAGGAGAGTTAGAAAATGAAAATTTTGCAAACTTTTGTAATAAAAAGGGAATTACACTTGGCTTTTCATTTCCAAGAATAATCCAACAAAATAAAGTAGTAGAACGTAAAAATAGAACTATAGAAGAATTTGCTAGAATAATGTTAAATAATAGCGATTTACCTAAAAGTTTGTGGGGTTCAAGTAGTCGCTACAACACATTATATTTTAAATAGAATTTCAATAAGACCTTTGATTAAGAAAAATCCTTATGAATTGTTTTATAATAAAAACCTAAAGCATCTTATTTTCGAGCTTTTGGTAGTAAATGTTTTATATTAAATACAAAGACAATTCTATATAATTTTGTTGTTAAATCAGATAAATGAATTTTTATTGGTTATTCTAATAGAAGTAAAACTTAGAGTTTTAACACCAAAACTAACATCATTGAAGAGACATTACATGTTTCATTTGAAGAGAATTCCGAAATTAATAATTTCAATTTTAATGAAGAAGAAAATACTAGTAAAACTAATGAAATTACAAGTAATGAAATCACTAATGATGAAAGTAATAATAACTCTGAAAATTCACATCCAAATAAAAGAAAAATATATTTGAAAGATCACCTTATAAAAAATATTATATGAAATATAGAGTCTGTTGTAAAAACAAGAAATCAATTAAATAAAATAAGTAACGTTGCTTTATCTAAACTATTGAACCTAAAAATCCAAAAGAAGCATCGTTAGATGATTCATGGATTCTTGCTATGCAAGAGAATTTGAATCAACTTACCATAAATAAAGTTTGGAAATTAGTCCTAAGACTTAAAATTAAGTCTGTAATAAGAACTGAATGGGCCTTTAGAAATGATATGAATGAACAAGGAGAAGTCATTAGAAATAAAGCACATTTAGTTGCTCATAGTTGTAATCAAGAGGAAGGTATAGATTTTGATGAAACATTTGCTTCTGTAGCTAGATTAGAAGCTATTAGAATTATATTCCCTTTTGCAGATCATAATAATTTTAAATTATTTCAAATGGATGTCAAAAGTGCCTTTTTAAATGATTTCATTAAAGAAGATGTTTACGTAGAACAGCCCCTACTTCTTGAAGATGAAAAACTTCCAAATCACATTTATAAATTAAAGAAAGCTTTACATGGTCTAAAAAGCTCCTAGAGCATGGTATGATAGACTTAAATCCTATTTATTATGACCTAACTTTGAAATAGGAAATGTAGATAATACTCTACTTATTAAAAGAAATAATAATGATATTCAACTTATATGAGTATACGTAGATGAACTTATTTTTGGATTAACAAATGAACAGTTAAATAAAGAATTTTTAGATATAATGACTAAGGAATTTGAAATAATTCATATGGGATAACTAACTATTTTTAGGATTACGAATAAAACAATTAAGTAGTGGTATTTTTATAAGTTAAGAAAAATATGATAAGGATTTAGTTAAGAAATTTGGTTATGTCAAGTACTAATGGTAAGCCAACTTCCATGGCAACAAATGAGAAATTAAATAAGGAAGAAAACTTAAAAGATGTAGACCAAAAAGTGTATAGAGGTATGGTATGATCCTCACTCTATATAACTACTAGTAGACTAGATATAATGCATATTGCAAGTCTCTGTTCAAGATATCAATCTCAACCTAAGAAACTCACCTAAAATCCATAAAAAAATACTAAGATATGTAAATAACACACTAGACTATGGACTCCTTTATCCAAAAGAAGATTCTTTTGATTTAATTTCATATAGTGATGCTGATTATGTTGGATCCAAATCAGACCGAAAAAGTACAAGTGGAACTTGTCACATTTTAGGACACTCTATTGTTTTTTGGTTTAGAAAAAAGCAAATTTCTATGTCTATATCCATAATAGAAGCAGAATATATTTCAGCTACATTAGCATGTTCATAGGTTATCTAAATGCAACATACTATAAAAGATTTTAGTTTAAAATTTTCTAAATCACCAATACACTGTGATAACACTAAAGTAATAAATCTATCAAAAAATTCAAGGCATCATGCTAGGACCAACCATATAGATAAAAGACATTATTTTTTGAGAGATGACGTAAATAAAGGAGTCATTTCACTCAAATTTACAAATACTAAAAATCAAATAGCCGATATATTAACCAAACTGTTAACTCAAGCATTTTTTGTTACACTTAGAAGAGAGTTAGGAATATGTTCTTTCTTTAAAATATATAGCATTCTAATTGTACACATTAAAAGAAAAGAAAATACCAAGATTAACATATGTATGTCGACATACAATCGGCCTTTATGTCAACATATACTGCAGATTTTCGAAAATCTTTTTTCCCTTTTAAATTCAAAATATAACTATATAACTACCAAATTTTGAATTCTTTCTTATATCTCTATTCTTTTCAATTCCAGTTGATATAAAATTTATGGATTCCTCAAGTTCAAACATACAAGAGAAGGAACTCTTAATCTTGTCACTCACAACCCCATGAATGATGAAGAAGAAGAAGAAGAGGAAGAAGAGAAGGAGGAAGATGTCACTGAGGACGACGATGAAGTCAAATGTATATGAGAAGTTTGCTTCGATCGTGAAGGAAATCTTGTAGAACAGAACAAGAAACTTTTGTCCCAACCATCCCTTCTGTCGTATCCATAAGTCTCCTATAATAAAAAAGACATGTTTATTCTTGCATTTAGTTTGGCTTGTATAGGTTTGGATAGCATTCTTAGGGTTTGATTTAGTTTGCTGTGTTTAATATGTATAATTGGATTCTATAACACCCCATATTTTTTGTAACATTATTTAAGATATTTAATTAGTTAAATTAATAAAATAATGTGTTGATTAGGGGATTGAGATTTGATTTGATTAAAGGGTAGTTGTTCCATTTAAACTATGAATTAAAATAAGAGTTTAATCGAAATAGAGGAGGGGTAAAATAGGAAAGAGGCCATTCATATATCCTTAAAACTTGGCTTGTATTCCTATAGACGTTTATTTCATTTTATCAAAAAATTTGAACGAGAGAAAAGGGAAAAACATAGAGAAAAGCTAGAAAGAAGCTTAAGCAAATTAAATCCATTCACATCTCAATCTCTTTAATCTCTAAAGCTAAAGTGAATAACGTTTACATCTCATATTTATTTATTCTTGGTCTTAAGATGAAATCCAAAACATTTTGCATTGATTTTCCATGTTTTTGAATGATGGAATGAGTATATATACTTGTTGATGATTTATGGTTGTTCATATAGATTTTATGACATGTTTTGATATGAAAAACCTATTAAATTACATCCAAATGGCTTGCGAATTTTTATATAGACCAAAAATATTATTTTGGAGATGGGTTCCAATTTTCATAATTTTCTAAATTTTTTTGGAACTTATATGAATTTTCTAGTAAAGAAAATGCTAATTTTGGTTATAAATTATTTATGGTTAAATAATAAAAGGTTTGAGTCCAAAATTTTTATATGTTGGAAAACATATTAAAATAGATTTTATGGAATTTTTGTAGATTTTCCTAAGTGTTTTAATGGATATATAAAATTATTTATGGTATGAGACTTAAATATTTTATATATTTATAAAAGGAAAATGAGCTTTTTACAAGTAATCCAAATAATTAGTTCTGAATATTGCAGCACTTTTTAGTGGTAAAGAAAAGAGGCAACCAATTAAAATTTGACACGTAAAGCAGGTTAGGTGAAAAGAAATATTTGCTACATGCTTTTTACTGTTTTGTGCTTTCGGCACCTGCTTCCACTTGGTTGGCTTCAACCAAGTCCCTCGACCTTCAACACCATCGAAACTAATGCACTATCGATATATTGGTATGTGGCGAATTGGATAGAAGGTGAAAGGCATGAGGTCGGAACCATGGGTTCCGAAGGGATCAAAGCATCACTTTGCTTTTAAATTAAAAGTGCGCCTGCTTGCTTTTGACTAAATGGCTTTCGACTCAGTTGGATTTCGAATCAATTAGCTTTCAATTGGGTTTAATGGATTTAAAGAAATGATTTCAATTGGGTTGCGCTTTTATTTTAAATGATTACTTTAGACTAAGAAGCTTTCGACTTAGTTGGCTTTCAACTGGGTCAAAGGGATTTTGGGTTGCGCCTTTATTTTTAAACAACAGCTTTCTACTAAGTCGAAACCTTTTGCTATCGTCTTTCTACCTTTCGGCCCAGATGGTTCCGAAAGAGTCGTTTACTTTGTTTTCGAAAATTGGGCCACTACTCCAATGCTTTCGAAGGGATGGTTTTGACACCATCACTACTTTACTTAGGAATGGTTTCGAAATGGATGCTTTTGACTTAAATGTTTTAAAGACCCTTTTTCTATGATTGAAGTAAAACCAAATAGTTTCGAATGATACGGTTTTAAATGGTTTCAAAACAGATGCTTTTGACTTTAATGGGTTTCTGATCCTTTTGCTCTACTTGAAGGCATAACCCAAAGGGTTTCGACCGAGATAGTTTTCAAAGGTTTCGAAGGGGTAAATTTTTGAATGGTTTCAAAAGGTTTCCACGTGTTTTTAATTGAACCTAAAGGCTTTCGAAAGGTTTAGTATTCTAATGCTTTCGAAAGGGTTTTAGTGAATGGTTTCGAAGGGATGGTACCATAGGGTTTCGAAAGGGTTGAAAGGTAGGGTTTTTCCTATGTTTTCGAAAGGCAATATTTAAAGGTTTTAAAGAGGGATGTCTAATATTTTGAAGCTTTCGAAGGAAAGGCTTTTAATGGTTTCGAAAGGGTCAAGTTCAATGGTTTCTAAGGGGTTGTTTAAAGGTTTTAAACAAAGGTTTCGAATGTATTAAATAGGCAATATGTCCTAAGTATTTTCAAGTTAAAAAGGATTTTAACTTGTTTGAAAGGATAGCTAATCCTTATTCAAATTCATCAACATTATTTTGAGTAAAGTATATATAATATGGCAAAATAGCTTAGAGTAAAGCTAAGAATATATTTTCTTTGTACAAGTATGATTAAAAAGCTTAAATCATTTTGAAAAAGGTTTTCAAGGAAAAGATGAAGGGTAGTTAACCATAAGAAAATGATTTGGACAGATAGTCCATTTTGAATCGAACGGCTAGTCTAATTTGTGGACAGTTAGTCCGGTCTGTGGGCAGTCGGTCCAGTTTGCGGACAGATAGTTCATCAAGTTATCTATTTTTAGCATAATGAACATTGCTATTACTATTATTGTTATTATAATCAGTTTGATTAACAAATTTGGTTACAAGAAAGGATTTGCAAAATATATGTTTTAAAGAGGATACTAGTGAAGGGAAACCCGTTCTGCTAAGCGGTGTGGTCTCACTTAATATCAGTAAACCGAGATGTAACAGTATTATTCACACTAGGCTTTATGTCTGACTCGAAGATTTTTTGTTTTCCCTTTAAACTCTCGGGTGCTCAAAATTGATTTGAGTAGTCTAAGGGTTAAAGTTTTTAGATTTTAGAAATTTTAATGAATAAAGCTTCCGGAGATGAGCAGGTGGCTAACGGATAGCTAATTAGGAGTTATAGTTTATTTTGCTTTGATTCCGCTATGTATATTAAGTCGGATATGGCTATATTGGCTCAGATCAACCAAGGGGGCATCGTCATAGGTCACTCTTGGTGTATTACTGTAATTATAATGGATCTTTACCTGGTAAACGATATGGGATCATGTAATTTGGATATGAATTTGTTTTGAAATGTAATCAATAAAATGTTGTTTTTGAAATCTGTGAATTTATTCATATTCAAGTGCTTCTGATATTATAGATACCATTAGCATTATCGTATTTTGTTACCAAATGTTAATACTATGGATGACTACAGCATTTGTAACGCTTAGCTTTTGGCCTATAGATACGTGATGTTACAACTTGGTATCAAAGCATAGGTTTATGAAAAACTTTAAATTAAAAATGGTTTTTAAAACATAATCCTAAGGAATTAGAGCAAGATTGGGTTATGGGATAACACTATAGTAACGTACTTGTAATTGCTATACATAAGTTTGTTAGGTTATTTTTCTATATCTCATGAGGTTTGAATACAGACATGGAAGGTAAAAGAGGAAGAGTTAACCCAGAAAGGGAGGGCACCGATGGGAATGCCAGACCTAATACAAGGAGGACCCAAGGTCAGACACAAGCAGAGAATGTAGATGCTGGAGTCCCGTAAGTGGACATGGGAGCTATGTATCGGTTTTTTATGAATATGATGCAAGCTAGAATTGCAGCTGGAGTGGTAGGAGGAGATGCTGCAGGAGCAGGAGTTTCAACTGTTTTGTTAGTTGACCATTATGCTAAGCAGAGCAAAGATTACACTAACCTTGGAGGGAAGCCTTTTCTGGGGATAGAAGATGTTATAGAGGTGGAATTGTTGCTACACTATGAGGAATCATTGCAGATTTAGGGCTCAATGATGAGAAGAAAAGGAGACTTGCTTCGAGATAGCTCCAAGGAGCAGCTTTGTTTTGGTGGAACAGTGTGACGGCTGGTGTGGATGAGGAAACATTGACATGGGCAAATTTTAAAGGGAGGCTGCAGGAGAGGTTTATGTCTACAATGGCACAGTCAGCTCTAATCAAAAAGTTTGCTGAATTAGAGCTGATCAGAGCAGAGAGAGATGTCTGTTCTGAAGTATGCTAGAAGGTTTGAGGAATTGACCAGATATGGGTATGCTTAAGTGGATATGTTAATCAAGAGGAATGAGAGTTTATCAGGGGATTAAAGCCTGAGTTAGCAAGGGCTACATTACCTTATATTAGAGATCCTTCTGACCTTGTAGTGAAGATGGCCTTAAGGCATGAGGAGATTCTTGATTCTCTAGAGAAGAGTAAGGCTAAGGAGGTCCAGGTTGGGCAAAATCAAAAGAGGAAGTTCTTTCCTAAGAAAGGTGCTCAGAAGGGTGGAGCAGCTAAGAAAGGGAAGTCTGAGATTGTTTGCTTCAAATGCGACTAGAAGGGGCACTTTGCTAATGAGTGTCATGTTGGAAAGGCAAAGGAGGTAGCCAAGAAGGAGAGTGTCAGGTGCTTCAATTGTGACCAGATTGGCCATTATAGGAACCAATGCAAGGAGCCCGCTAAGGATGGAAGGAGCAAGGTGTATGCATTAGAGCCTGCTACTTCTAAGCCAACAACTCAGGAGAAAGGAAAGGTGGTTTTGGGAGTTATGCTTCAGATTCATGGTATATCTATTAGTGTTCTACTTGATACTGGTGCATTGCATTCTTTAATATCTAGATGTTTGATAGATAACCTTAACCTATAACCCGCGTATTTAGTTATTTCCTTATGGGTTGCGAATCCAATAGGAGGGTATGCAACTCTAGGGTTGAGATGTGACCAATTAGAGTTTGACTTGTTAGGTCATTCTTTTGTTTGCAGTTTGCATATGTTTGATTTTGTGGGGTTTGGGATTATTCTTGGGATGGATTGGTTAAGTGAGTACGGTGCTAGGATATTTTGCGGTATAGGAAAATATCACTTAGACACCTTGATTGTAGTGATCAAATAGTTTACTGGAAAAGTTCTATCAGTGAGGTGAATGCTTTGTTGGGTGTTATGGATTTGGAAGATGAGTTGAATTGAGTTTTCATGGTTAGAGAGTTTTCGGATGTTTTTGATCCTGTAGTTGGATTGCCGTCGAAATGGGCCATTAAGTTTAAATAGATTTGGTTCCGAGAGCAGAACCAGTGAGTAGGCCGCCAAGCAGGATGATTCCTACAAAGATAAGGGAGTTGAAAGTATGGTTGGTGGATTTAGCAAGTAAGAGTTATCAGGTCGAATAGTTCACCTTGGGGAGTAGCCGCAGTGTTTGCTAAGAAGTCGGATGGATCATTAAGGCTATGTATCGATTATCGTAAGTTGAACGAGAATACGATAAAGAATCGATATCCATTGTCGAGGATTGACGATTTGTTTGACCAGTTGAGTGGAGCCAAAGTATTTTCCCAGTTGGATTTGGCGACAGGTTTCCATCAGTTCAGAGTAGTAAAGGATAGTATACCTTTGGCAACGTTTAGGACCAGATATGGGTCGTATGAATGGCTAGTTATGACGTTTGGACTGACTAATGCGCCAGCTTTCTTTGTGTATTTGATGAACCGAGTTTTTTGAGAGCACTTAGATAGGTTCATATTGGTTTTTATATATGATATCTTGATATACTCTAAGGATGAGAAGGAGCATGAAATTCATCTTAGAGTGGTGCTTGAGACGTTGAGGCAGCATCAGCTGAAGGCGAAGTTTTCGAAGTGTCACTTTTAGAAGAAGGAAGTGAAGTTTTTGGGTCGTGTAGTCTCAGAGAAATGGTTGTCAGTAGATCCGACTAAGATTGAAAAGGTGAAAATTTGGAAGAAATCCAAGACGGTGACTGAGATAATGAGTTTTCTTAGATTAGCGGGTTATTGTCGGAGGTTTATTTAGGATTTTTCGCAGATAACGGCACCGATGACCAAGCTAATGAGAAAATATGTGGAGTTTGTGTAGATCGACAAGTGTGAGGAAGCATTTGTGAGTTTGAAACATTTATTGACCCATGCACCTGTGTTGGTTGTTCTGTAAGAAAATCAGGATTTGGTGGTTTATACAGATGCGTTTGGAACAGGATTAGGAACTGTGCTGATGCAGAAGGGTAAATTGATTTCCTGTGCTTCTAGACGGCTTAGACCACATGAGGTCAAATATCCGACACATGATTCAGAATTGGTTGTAGTGATTTTCACGTTGAAGGCGTGGAGGCACTACCTTTTGGGAGAGAGGTTTGAGTTATATACGGATCATAAGTCGCTAAAGTATTTGTTCTCTCGGAAAGAGCTGAACATGAGACAGCAGAGATGGTTAGAGTTTATCGCTTCTTATGATTTTGGGAGTGAGTACACACCGGGGAAGGCAACAAGGTTGTAGATGCACTTAGCAAGAAACATCATAATGCAGTGTTAGCGATGATTGCTGAGTGGAAAGATTTGAAAGCATTAGCAGATTGCAGAGTGCGGTGGAGATCTGAGGCTGGGTCTAGTAGAGAAACCGTAGTGTTATCTTATTTGGAAATTCGACTAGTGATGATCGAAAAATTTGCTTCTAAATAGGAAGAGGATCCGGGATTAGCTGAACGGATCAGGAAGTTAAGAGATGGAACCGAAAGCAATGGCTTGAAAGATCTCAGTCTTGACCAGAATGGTAGGTTGAGAAAGAAATGAAGATTATGTGTTTCGGGTGTAGGAAATATAAGGAAAGGAATCTTAGAGGAATGCCATCGTTCGAAGTTCTCTATTCATCTAGGAAGTACTAAGATGTATCAGGATATGATTAGGAGTTTCCTCTAGGAAGGTATGAAGCGGGATATTGGCTTATGGGTATAGTAGTGCTTGATTTGCCAACAGGCAAAGGCCGGACACCAAAAGCCAAGGTTGTTGCTTTAGCTATTAGATATTCTGGTATGGAAATGGGAATCTATTTCTATGGTTTTTATTGACGGGTTGCCAAGATTGAATAGGGGAAATGGTAGTATACGGGTCATAGTGGGCAAATTGACCAAGAGTGCCCATTTCATTCCAGTTAAGTCAACCAGAACGGCACCTGTTTTGGCAAGGTTATTCATGAAGAATGTATTTAGGCTGCACGGAATTCCTAGTAGCATAATAAGTGATAGAGATCCCTTATTCATTAGCGAGTTCTGGAAGAGTCTACAGGAATTTTAGGAACCAAGTTCAAGATGAGTACCGCTTACCATCCGCAGATGCATGTGCAAACGTAAAGAGTTAACAAAATCTTAGAAAATTTGTAAGAGCTTGTGTACTAGATTTCAAGGGATCATGGGAAGACCGTCTGCATTTAGTCAAGTTTTCATGTAACAACGGTTATCAGACTAGTATTGGGATGGTGTCGTTTGAAGCTTTGTATGGAAGGCCATGCAAATCTCCTATATGCTGGTTAAGTACCGGGGATAGGTTGGTTCTTGGTCCAGATTTGGTTAGGGAAGCTGCAGAAAAGATTAAGGTCATTCGGGCTAGAATTAAGGAGGCTCAGTCTAGGCAGAAGAGTTATGCTGATAGAAGATGGAAAGATTTCGAATTCTCGGTTGGAGATTAGGTTTTCGTTAAAGTGTCACCGATGAAGGGTCCGATTAGATTTGGAAAATTAGGAAAGTTAGCACTAAGATTCGTTGGACCTTTTCCTATTGTTGAGAGGGTCAGGAAACTCGCATATAGAGTTGAGTTACCGAGCAGTTTAGTAGAAATCCACAATGTTGTTCTTATCTCATAAAGTGTGTTAGAGACCTGAAACTACTATTGCACCGACTGTGCTAGATAATTTAGTAGTCTTTCTCATTTTCCGATTGTTCCTTTATACAGTTAGTGCATTCATTAACAAAATCTGCTAGGGCCCGGCCTTTGATTGTATCCCTTGGTTGAAACTCTATTTCATATTTGTTGAGTTCAATCCCCCATTTACCAATCTCCCTGAAGTCTCAGGCTTACTGAAAACTTTCTTAAGGGGAAAATTTGTCAATGCCCTGATCGAATGTGCTTGGAAATATGCTCTAAGCTTTCGAGCTGTAAGAGTAAAGCAATAAGCTAATTTCTCTATAACTGGGTATCGAACTTCTGCATCCTTCAACCATCTTCTTACATTGTATACCGAGAGTTGCGCTCCTTTGTCCTCTCGAATGAGTACTGAAATGACCGTGTGTTCTGATATTGCCATATATAGATAGGAAGTTTCCCCACTCTCGGGTCTTGAGAGTATCAGTGGTTTCTCCAAATGGCTTTTCAATTCCAAGAAAGCTTTTCCGCAATCTTCTTCCCATTCAAATTTCTTTCTTTTCTTAGTTACATCGAAGAAAGATATGCATTTATCGGTAACTTTGGAGATAAACCTGCTTAGCACAGCTACTCTTCCATTTAAGCTTATCACTTCCTTGTAAGTTTTTGGTTCGGTCGTATCTGTTATAGCTTGAATTTGATCAGGACTTGCCTCTATTCCTTGAGCACTTACCAAGTAGTCTAAGAACTTTCTAGAATGAACCCCAAAAGAGCACTATTGTGGATTTAACTTCATTTGATACCTTCGCAGTGTCTCGAACTTTTCCTCAAGATCTTTGAGATGGTTTTCAGATTTGCTAGATCTTACCAGCATGTCATCAACATAAACCTCCATATTTCTGCCAATCTGTTCTTTGAACATTCGATTAACCAATCTTTGATGAGTGGCCCCAGCATTCTTTAGACCAAATGGCATAGCTCTATAACAGTAAATTTCCCACTCTATTATGAAGCTGGTATGATCTTCATCTGGCTTGAACATCGGTATCTGATTGTACCCTAAATAAGCATCCATAAGAGATAACAACTTGTGTCCACTTATTACATCTACCATGATCTATTTGTGGCAATGAGAAACAGTCTTTCGGGCATGCTTTGTTTAAGTCTGTATAATCGATACATGTTCTCCACTTTCCATTTGACTTTTCCACCAGAACTGGGTTGGCTAACCATTTAAAGTAATATATTTCCCAGATTAAACCATTTTCAAGGAGGCTATCAACTTCCTCTTTCAGAGTATCTGTTTGAACTTCATCCAATTGTCTCTTTCTTTGTCTTATGGGGGATGCTCCTAGGTTGATGTTAAGGGCGTGACACGTGACGGTCGGGTCAATTCCCACCATATCGACATATGAATAGGCAAACACCTCCTTATTGTCTTTGAGGAACCGATTTAGATCTTTATTTAACTCGCCATCAAGATCTTTTCCCACTTTGACCACTTTGGAAACATCTTCAAAATCTATATGGGTTTCCTCAAGGTCCTCTATAGGCCTTATTCTCTCTGTCTCACCACGACAATCAAACTCTGTAATTATTTAACCTTCTTCTGCTGAATTAGTGTCAACCTTCTTTCTCTTGTTTCCTACAGAAATGTACTTTTGATACATACGCTTATTAGACTTCGTATCATTAATCTTTGCTACGAATGTTGGATGTAAAAATCCATCTTTCAAAGGTTGTAAAGTAGTAGAGGAATCAAAATAAGTATAATACTCCATTTTATATCGATCGAGCGTGGCAAAGCACATTTCATGGGAGCTGAATTGTTCTCCCCGCATAATCCTCCAGCCTCGCTTTGTTAAGAACTTCACCATGAGGTACTATGACGAGAAGAAAGCATCAATTTCATCCAGAGCTAGCCTGCCGAAGAAAGCGTTGTAGTAGTTGGGTTGGTCAATTATCACAAAGATGGTTTCAAATGCTTGGCAGGTAGGAGTCACCCCCATTTGTACTAGAAGCTTTATTTACCCAGTTGGAGTTGATCCATTGTTGTTGAACCCAAATATCGGCTCGGTGCTCAGCTCTAATTTATGTTATGAGATATTAATCTAATCAAAAGCATGCTTGAAGATAACATTAACTGCACCAGCTGTATCGAGCAGAATCTTGGAGACGATAGAAAACCCAATTTGTGCAATTAACATAAGGGGGTCGCTGTGTGGATGATGGACTCCTTTGCGTAGCTCTTGCGGGGTGACCACCAGATTAGGCATTTAAATTTTAAGACGTGGGCTCTTCGTTGGGGGCTCCTCTTAAACAGAATAAATTCCCTCCTTGGCCTCTTTAATATAGCTGCTTCGAGCATCTTTACTATTCCCTGTCGGATATGGCATACCGTTGATCACATCAATCATGTTAATTGGCGAGCTTAAGCTGAGCGGATCTTCATCTTCCAGAACATTTACAGTGTTGCCTGGATGCTTCTGAGGAGCTGTTTCAGTTCTCTGGGCTTTGTGCTGATCTTGGATAAATTCTTTAAAATGGACTTCTTGGATCAACTTTTAAATTTTTCCGACCAGAACTCTACATTCATCTATTTTATGGTCGTTATCTTTATGATAAGCGCAATAGTCCCCTTCCTTCCTCTGCTTTGGATTATTCTTAGCTTTGTAGGAGGTCTAAAAGTTGACCCTTTTCTTAGCTGTAGCATATATGTAAGATAGTGGCTTGTTTAAAGCAACTGCAGTAGCAACTGGTTCTTCCCATCGGGTCCTTTTGTGGCCACAGTCCTGGCCAAACCTTCCTCCTTCCTTCTTGGGAACTGTTTTTATTCTTGGCGTAATAAAGCTCATCCATATGGATGAACTTATTTTCTTGAAAGCGAAAGTCCTGTAGATCTTTGCAGCCATTGACAAAGAGTTGCTTCCAGAAAGGGGTATTCTCGATCCAGCCAAAATGGACAGCTATGAGCTTATCACGATCATTCATATCCTTAGCCTTCAAAGCTTTTGTATTGAATCTTCTCAAATACTCTCCCAAATATTCACCCTGCCTTTGTTTTACGTTTGCAACCGTGTAATTAATACTAGGATCCTTGCAAATGCAGAATTGAGCTGAGAATTCATAAGAAAACTATTTCTAGGAGTAGATAGTTTTTTCTCTGTAATGCCTATACCATTTGGCCACCGCCCCTTAGAGAGTAACGAGGAACAGTCGGCATCTGACTGCCCTAGAAGCATTGTATAAGTCCATCTGGCTGTCAAAATCCATAAGATGATCATCATGATCCATATTCTCGTGATATTTCATAGACGAGATTTTTACATATGGCGGTATTGCTGTTGCCATGATCTTGTCGATGAAAAGTGGCACTCTCTTATCATTGACATTCTCGTCCATGGTTCTTTTCCCTTTAGCATTCGTAGCGTATTTGATAGTCTTTTCAATAGCATCTTTAAGAAAAGCTTCAACATTGCCGTAATTTTTCTTACCTGGGCAGTACTCTTTAGATATTAAGCTACTAGACTGCTCTAATGACTTGCTAAGAACTCTTCCTCGATGATTAGCTCTGGCTTGAGGAAGCTCTTTTTTTTAGGAAGTCAAGTCCTCTTTGTCTTTGCACTTTTTGGAGTTGTTCTTTAGATTTCTCCTTGGTGAGACCGCTTCCTCTTCTTGAGTCTGTCTTAGAGTTTTTGACGATTTCTGAGATAAAGACATCTTTAACAGTTCCTACATTTCTTGAAGCTTTATTCCAAACGCTTGATTTTTGCCGTGTTTTCATCTTGCCGTTCCATTGATGAAGTTTGCCCTGGAAGAACCTCATCCAGGTTGAAAGTTGGAGCTATATTTTCCTCCAAGGCAGTAGTGCGTATTGCTCCCTCTTCTAGTGCAGTCAAACGCTTTGACCTCATTTTTCCTATGCAAGAAAAATAAACCGTAATCAGTCTATATAAAGTAACAAGACCGAAGGTTCAGGCTGTCCTTCTAGCACTAAAAATGTTAACAAGAAATCTTGTTAACATTTCCAATACTTTTATGTGATAATTCTATTTGAGCATAACCAAGTGGTTGAGATTATTCTCGCCTCTAAAAGTATATCTTTGGATAAAATGTATTAATTAAATTGATCTCAGTGAAAGGAATAGTGGATTGTCATACCTTTCGACCTTGTCGAAAGGTTACTGAGGCTACTTCAACCTTTCGACCAGGATGATAATATAATAAATTGTCAAACCTTTCGACCTTGTCAAAAGATTATTAAGAAAATCACTCCAACCTTTCGATCAGGTCGGAGTAAAAGTAATTAGCCAAACCTTTTGATCCTGTCGAAAGGTTGTTAGCAAGATTACTCTTGGGGATGTCCAAGTTGATCTTTTATAGACATAGATCAAAAGCGATTATGAGCAAAAGGTTGAAATCATGTGCAATTGATCATTAGTATAGCTAATGATCTTGATAATCTCCCTCGTTGCCAATATCCATCATGAACAAGCCATTATCATTTTATTCACTATCTCAAAATAAGTTACAAGAATTTGAGCTCTCTCCCCAATTCAATTTAGGGTTTTCTCTAAGTAATATTATCGCTATGAAAGTGGAGAAAAGAAAATGAATTTGATCTCCAAAATCCGATCTTCAAAACTGGATCGCTTGGGTCTTATTTATAGATGCAGGTTGGCCTCATACCGCGCCTTACCTTTCAACTGAGTCAAAAGGTCTCCCTTTACATACCGCCTCAAACCTTTCGACTTCATCGAAAGTTTATGAACCCTTCGACTATGTCGAAAGGTTATAAATCTCTTGTGCTTCTTGATTTATCTCTTTGCTTCCTTGTCTTTGGTCGGGTCCAAAGGTCTTCTCCTATATGCTGTTATGAACATTCCGACCTCATTGAAAGGTCTGTCTTTGTTATGAACCTTTCGTCCTTGTCGAAAGGTTTGTCCTCCATGTGCTATTATAAACCTTTCGATCTTGTCGAAAGGTTTTCCATTCTTATGCCTTTATGAACCTTTCGACTTTGTCGAAAGGTGTGACTTTTATATACTGTTGTGAACTTTCAACATTGTCAAAAGGTTTGCCTTTCTTATGCCTTCATGAACCTTTCAACTTTGTTGAAAGGTTTGCCTTTTCCATACTTTTGTGGATTCTTCGACCTTGACAAAAGGTTTGTCTTCACTTGTCATCACGAATCCTTCGACTTTGTTGGAAGGTATGTACTCCACTTGAACGTTGCCGATAGCTGTATTTCCCTTCAATGTTGTCGAAAGGTTTTCTTTCATTCCTTTGTCGCTGACTTCTGAATGTTTCTTTCTTTATAGCACATTTTGATGTTGTCGAAATGTATCTTGGACGTGTCTTAACCGGTTCGAATGGCTTGATATGCTTTCAAAAAGGTCACTTTGGGGCGAAACGTTTGACCTCAAAAAGTTTGATGTATGTTGAGGGAATACTATTGATTGCTTTCGAAAGGGGCTCTAGAGTCATCATTGCTTTCTCATCTGTGATGAAAAGTTAGTTGTGGGGAAAGGTTCTATTTGTTTTCATCTGAGTCGTAGGCCTTTGCACCGTATAAGTAGTTGGACTTTCAAAACATCCTTTTTAAGTTTTTCATGATGACTTGGCCCGTCTGTTCATTTAAACTTTCAATTTTGTTATCCTTCT
Organism: Allium cepa; assembly: GCA_030765085.1. Taxonomy (NCBI): domain Eukaryota; kingdom Viridiplantae; phylum Streptophyta; class Magnoliopsida; order Asparagales; family Amaryllidaceae; genus Allium; species Allium cepa. The sequence goes on along the minus strand of CM060934.1, from coordinate 862,245,426 downwards.
TTCATACTTTTACTTTCAAGTAGATTTTATAGTTAACATATTCTATGATAAATATGCTAAAAAAATCATATTTGATGTCAGTCCAAGTAAAGTTAGAGCGATCAAAACACATATAATTGATTAAGAGATTTTGTGGAGTATTCTAGGAGCTTTTTTTATGAATTTTGGAATAAAATTCTTACCCTAGTATGTAGTGAATCAGTTTTATGTGATGTCTTTTATACTAAAATTCTAAACTCTAATGAAATATGCGTTGTAGTGAATCAGAAATATTCAATGCATTATGCTAGCTAAATTCTGCTATTTTGAGTTGAATATTTTGATTTTGGTTTTTTCTTTTAAATTCTCACTTTCATATTATGTTTATATAACCTAACCCAACCTTACTAAACCGACTGAATCTATACTTCAACCTAAGTCATATCTAACCTCATATGGGGTCGGGTACAGAATGAATTATTTTTAACCTATATCTATACGGGTTGGATGAAATATTTGGTTCAATTCGATCCAATCCATACTTTGTGCAGCCATAGGAACATATTCAACAAACAGTAGTAACAACTACATTCCATCACATATGGAAGGAGCAGAATAGACTGGCTTTTCAAAATAAAAGGAGAAAGGATGAACAAATTAGCAAACTGATTGAAACTGATTTTAGAATGATCTACAAGAGAATCAGGATTAAATTACTCACCAATGCCGAGCTAGAGAAGATGCAAATTATGATAGAATAGAGTTTTGATTACAAATCACCATAGACCTTGGTTTTCTTTAGAAGGAAGAGAAGACGAAACAATTGTGAACTAAGTGATGGAATGACACTAAAGGGAGACATAGATATAATTACCTTTTTCTGAACTGCACACTTTTCGAAAGCGGGTTATTGTATTTTGTCTTTTGTTTTTATATTAGGCAAGTTGATGTTTTGTGATAATTCGAACTATGGGCTTCGATTTGGGCCCTAGTAGTGATAAAAATTTACCAAATTTCAATATACACACACACATACCAGGTACCATGCACGTGTACATAAAAAATAATCATCTCATTTTATTTTTTTCGAAGAAGGCTTTCGTTAAAAAAATGATGCAACAGAAAACTGTTATCAAGCTCTGACCATTCGTGAATTTATTTTCATGTAGCAAGGAAGTTGAAATATTTGATGCTCCACATATGTCGTACAGTTGGTTAAGATAACCAATTGAGGTCGAGATTTCGATCCTTTCCAACTACACTGTACATGTGAACATACTCGGAGTATAGGCCTGGATGCGTTAAACTTATTTTGTAGAATTTAACGAGGAGAAATGCTCTTAATAAATTAATTCAATTAAAGCTATGGTCAACCTGATTCTCATATATTGTACGTAACTGTCTATTTTCATAGATGATTGTGTATTCGCAAAAGAAAGTTGCCAGTTTACAAAGAAGGACACATGCACATATTTATGTATGTATGGCATGCACGTGGTTGAATCAGGAGAGACATTGTTTAATTCAGAGAATGTGGTTGAAATCACGGGGAGATGTATTTGAGGTGTAGTCGAATTCTAGCCCATACACAAACCCCTCAAAACCATGCACGTGCCATACACATATAAACAGAAAAGTAGTCATCTCATCTTATTTTTTTCCTAAAGAAAGCTTTTGGTAAAAAAATAGTGAAATTGGTAGCAACATAATTTTGGTGTTTTTGAGGTTTGAAGCCAGTACCTCTAGAACCTCGGTCTAGATTACTCATTTAACATGAGTATTTTTGTAATTTCAAAATATTCGAATGGAGATATTCTCATTATAAATAATAATAATAAATATAATAATAATAAATATAATAGTAATAAGGTTGTCAGTGGATATTCAAAAAAATTGAAATTTATTCGTATCTGTATCCGAAAAACGGGTAAATATCTAATATTCGAAAAACAGATATAGATTTGAATATAAAGATATTTGTATTTAAAAATTATTCGTCCGGTTTTTTTCAAAATTATAGTTTAATTTATGTATATTTAAGTATAATGAAAGATATGTATTTATTATTTTACTAAGTTAATAAATTATATTATATGCAATTATTGTACTTTAACTATCAAAACTATTTATAGTTTTCATATTTTGTTTTTCATACTTTTCTAGTCGGTTAAAAATAATTTATATTAAACCAATATATTTTCTACTTAATTTATTTATCAAACCGACCGTTAGGGAGGTTTGCTTACTGCCACCGACCAAAATCGATTTCTCCGAAGCCAAAATAAAGCTGCTACTGTTTCGTTTTTTGTTTGCCGTATGCTTCTCCTCTCCCAAATTTTCTCCTCTTGACCGCGATACGCGATCTCCCTTAAAGTTTCTCTTCCGTTTTCTCTGTTTTGTAAATATCTTCTGTTATATCCTACTCCTTTCATTTTATCATCTTTGATATTTATCAAACCCAATCAAACCTCAGTTTCACGAAACTCTTGATCCTCTTTCTCCTTCTACAACAGCTTTGGTGGAAAACCCAAAAATAATTAGGATTCGAGCCAATTCATTTACCGTTCTCCGCTTCGTACTACTTATTACATTCTAGGTGATGAAGATTACTCTCTGACGCGATCCATAAATTTACACTATTTCAAGGTAAATGATTTAATCTTTCGATGCGATTATCAACCAAACCCTAATTGCAAGTCGATTATTTATAATGATAGAAAATTGATATTGATGGACTATGGGTTTGATTTTCTGATTGTATTCATGATTATGCAATCTTTCATCATCGCTTTATTGTCCTGATTCACCAATTTTGCAGTACTTTTTATGATCATTTTCATGGCCCTGCTTGATTGACACTGTTATTTTATTAATCGGTTGTATAGTTCTTTTCTTATTATGTAATATTTTAATTTTTGATTATGCAATACTATTAATATGATTCACTGCACCTGATGATCATTTTTTAAGGAACGACATATGTGAAATACATTGGAAGATAACATGTTTTTAGATATTCAGTTTTTTGTTGAGACAGATCACATAAGAAGAACAAATCTGGTAAAACATGTGTATCCCAAGGTCCATATAACATAAATTGAACGATTGAACAAAAAGGTTTGATTCTTAAGGAGTAAGAATTTTGATGTTTCATGTGAATTAGTTACAGAAATGTTCAAATTTAAAAATACTCGGTAAGCAATAGTTTTTTATGTTTAATGTATGTAGGTTGAAATAGTAGTAAGGGTAAACTAAACTAATTTAACCAGTCAAAGGTTCCAATGCTGAGTATTGCCTCTTCTCCATTGGCAAGACTAGTTATTTGTCGTCAGCGGTTGTAGCTCGTGCACTAGGCTTTTAATCACCTGGTCCCACAGTTTATATAAGGTTACCATATGCATTCGATATACTATCTTCAAAACATAAAAGCCAAGCTAAGTGAGTGATCATTATCAATTATCAGTATATGACAGCGGAAAAAGTAACAAAGGGCATATTTAGTTAATTTCCTGGACAATGGTGATCTGTTATAATTTAGTTTAAGGAGAAACGAGCAAGAACTTTTACTGTAGTGCCTGCTGGTAACATTGACTGCTCAAAACTAATATGAAGCATAACATGTGAAATGTTAGCACCTGAAAAGAAGTAGATTTCTTTATAGGACATTTCAAATAAAGCAACATTTTTTATCATTCTTTAACATTGAAAGATAACATGCTTTCATATCTTCCATAAATTTATGATAACTATGTCTTCAACTAAACAAAAGATTGGAATCACCTGATAGATTCATCTTTTGATCCATGTTTCACGGTATATTTAGTTTAACCAGCTATTCACTATTACATAGTTATGCGAATTAATTACTTTGCATATAACATATTATAATCAGTGCAAATTGTTTGAAGCATATGCACGTCATCCATATTTACGTTGAATGTGAAACATCTACATTTCTTTTATAATTGTTCAGATGAGCAACTCTAGTTCGAATTCCAATGACGAACATCATTCAGATGATGACATATCTAAAAATGACAGCTTTCGAAAAAATCGTACATGCTTCATGAGATATTATACCTTGTTTTATTTAGTAATGGATATTAACATGGTTTGTTGTAGTTATAAGATATATGAAAAATGATTAGAAGAAATATGAAAATATTCTTCATGAGTTACCATATCAATTTCTACTTTTAGGATCAGTACCCAGAAACGGACGTGGCTACAACAAACCTAGATGTCGTAAGTTGGGGAAAGGCAGCATAGAATTCACGAAAGTTGGTTTATGGGCTGTTCCAAAGGATGCTAGATTAGTGAGGCATACATATAGTTTCTTATTTTTACTCTGAACTTCAAACATTAACATAATTTTGGGTATTTTTCTTCTTCAATTTTTCCAACTAAATTTCCTTGTCGCGTAGGATAATTGTAACTTGACTATAGCATGCTTTGATTCAAAACTACCCATACATGTATGGTTTCTTTTACTTGGGATGAAATATTTAATAAGCATTGATTATACCCAACAAATATGTCATATTGACTAAAATATTATGATTTAAATGTATGCGGTTAATCGACCATGTGATGTGGAATTGAATATCCACAGTAGGATAGTACAGATACACAATGTGAAATTAGGTTACTGCATTTTTCTTTATTTAAATTCTCTAAAAAATTATGTGTAAATCAATTTTTTGTAGGAGTAGAGAAAAAGATCAAGATAAAATACAAAAATATTTAATAAGTGAATGCTTCTTGTATGGTTTCTAAATGTCATGAGATCACTTGGTAATTCACCCTTCACCTGTAACAAATTAACGTCTGCTTATATACAGTAGGTAACTGAATATATTCATTTACTTTGCTGATATTTACTGTAGGAATTAAAAGATAAAAACCATAAGACAAAATGAAAGCACTTTTTTATTTATATTTATTGATTTATAAAGCAATAGGCAGTTTTATGCTGCCCAAATGCTGGATGGCTAAATGATAGAACTAAGCTAGTTTTCTTTTTTTTTTAGAAAGAAAAAACCAAAACCTAAATTTGCTCTTGACTCACCGTGGTTTTTCAATTACTTGGTATAACCTTGTGTGTTTCCATAATCCATTGAATCCAAATTCGATTATGTAGATTTGGGCTAGTAAGATTTTGTTGTTTCCATTATATTACAGTTTATTACTATGACTTGTTACATAAATTAAAAGGACCATGCATGTTAAATTACTATAATTATTTCTTTTTATTTATCTATATGTCCTTGTGATCCAAGTATCCTGGGAAAAAAAGACATCAGCTCTGATAATTTGTTGGCGATTATTAAGTCAGCAACTGATAAGGGTTGTTAAACAATTTATAAATAAGATGAACTTGTTCGATGACATATATAAGACCAACTTGTATGATCGATTTCACCCTAGAGGGGGGGTGAATAGGGTGATGGTATTAATTATAAAATTAATTGCGGAAGCTTACAAAATAATTTCAACACAGATCACAGAACAATAGCAGCATAGATAATAGTAGAATAACAAATGCAGAAATAGAACGACACAGAATTTACCCAGCTTCGGCAAAACCCTGCCTACGTGCTGCCCCTAAGGTTTCTACTAGAAATTAGATAGTCCCTCGCTTACACACGTAAACTCGCGACACCCGCTATCGACTAAATCTAACTCTACGCTCAAAACCCTACCACAACTCAGCCACTGAGTTGCGAATTCTCAAGCTACGCCACGTAGCTTGTCGCCTAGTCACACGACTAGAAAATTAAAACGGTTTAAAAAGGAAAATACAAATTAAAAACAATTTTAAATTAAAATAACCCCTAATTGTAAATAAGAGCCCTTTATAATTATAAAGCCCAACTTTAAAATTAAAGTCCGGCCCCCTTTTCTTCTTTTATAATTTATGGCCCGTCTCCTTTTGTTTGCTTCGTTTGTTTATGGTGGTCGTTCCTCTTTTCAACTTAATTAGGGTTCGTGCCTTCGATCCCGTGCTCTTAAATTAGGGCTTTCAAATTGAAGTCGCCGCTTTTGATTAGCTCATTTCTCTGATTAGCTCTCGGCTCTTCAATTTGGATCGAGTTCGTCTACGATTTCGGTATGTACTTTTCTTCTTTTTCTTTGCTGGTTTGATGCTTACTTGAACTCGATGATATTGAAAGCCGATGATGAGTGGGTTTATATAGGTTTTGAAATCCTATTCTTGCGTTCGTATAAAGTCATTTGAATTTGTCAATAATTCTCCTCGGCCACTTGATGATGCTTGAACGATTGATGATTAATCTGACTTTGTCAAATTCGTATCTTTCACGTTTCTTGGTTGACACGGTTTTGAATTAATTTTCGTGATGACCACGGCTTCCACTTCGTTCCTTTTTCTGTTGACTTGTTAAAAAACACGGCTTTGATATCATTTACCTTCGTATCTGCAGTTTGTTGTTTACCTTTTGCTTTAGCAATATTATTCCTTTCTGTAACAACCAAGATAAAATGCTTTTGCTCTTTTTACATGACTTGCTGTTATGTTGATGCATTGTGCATTTGCCTCTATTTGCTTGATGTCTACATGCATGTGGTCTTGGTACACTTCTTGCTGTTATTTGATTGCCGAGTCTTGTTCATCCCCCTGCTATTTGCATTTACTTCATTCCACTGTGCTTTTAGTCATGTTGAACTGTGTACATGCTTTATGATATTCTGGTAGCTCTCGAGTCTGTTGGTACTCTATACATTTGTTTGCACTGCTGACTGTTGCTTTTAACACATCATTTGATCTACTTGCATTTCAGTTGTACAAGATGCTGTCTTCATTTGATTGTTGTAGTTTTTGTATTGTTGAGTTGCCATATCTTTTGCTCGAGCTCTTTGCACACTGATGCATTCTAATCCTTGCTGTCAGCTTCTTGCTTGTGAAAAATAGTTGCTCATGTGCTTGTCGAATTTTCATGTACACTGTGTCATTTAAAGTTTGTTGTGGTCTTTGTAATTTCACCACCTCTGTGTACTTGTGTCGAGGCTACTGTTCTTGCCTTCATTGTGTATATCTCTCTGTTCATCCACTTGCATTCTGGTTTTGGTATCTTCATTATTGAGGCTGGTGTATGTATTGTTTGGTCTACTCATGTTACTTGTATCACTGGTTATCTGTTTTGAGTCACTTCATATATGCACTGATGCATACTGCAGCTATGCTGGCTTGTTGGCATCTGATTGTTGTGGCTTCATTTTAATCTGGGTTCGACTTTGACATTAGTTTTTGTAGTTGGTTCCTTACTTTTCAATGTTGCTTGGATATGGAACTGTTTCATGCTTGTACTCGTAGCCTGTACACCTGCCCTGTGTTGAATCCAGCTAATAGTTCGGGTTTGACCTTGTGCGTGTGTTGAGATTTTATTTATATTGCACCTGAGTTGAACCCGTCTTTTTATTTGGGTTTGACCTTGTGCTCACCTGTCCCTGTAGCATTATCAAGTGTATATCGGTGTGCACGGCCTTGTGGCATGTACAGTGATACACTGTGCATGTCACATTGTTCGTGTGTGATGAATTCAAATATAAATGATGACGAACAACCCAAATAACCGAGGCAAATAATATTTTCAAAAACATATTTTATTTTGTATTGCAAAAATATTTCTTTTTCAATTTTACAGCTAGTGAATATTTTTGCAGATTGCTCAGATGCTGGATTCTAACTGGAATGAAGTTGAAGATGAACTACGAGTGTGAGTGATATGTAGTGAGGAATTTATAAATGTAAAATAGTGATGTAATTGAATATGTATCAAAGTTGTATAGTGAATAGTGAGAGCTTGAATTCGTACTATTCAAAATTGTAATAAATATTTGTTTGAATAAAATTTCTGTTTGAATTCAAATTCTGTGTTATTTAATTTTATCCAGCAAATATTTATTTAACCTATGAAAAGTAAAATAGTATATTAACAAATACATTTAAACGAATGTATATATGTTTGTTATCATCAAACAAAAATCATATAAGCGCATATTCGACAATCTCCCCTTTTGATGATAACAAACATATATTTAAGATTTTGAATATGTTAAATGTATTTGATCATTCATATGCTCTAATTGCTCCCCCTATTTAAATGCTTCCTCTCTACACAAAGCTCCCCCTACATATATGCATGCAAATAAAAATATGCAAATGAGACTAGATGCAAATAGAAAATTATTTGACCTTTGCTTGATTTTATTTGACAAAATCTTAACTTTTCTCTCTCCCTTTTGTTATCAGCAAAAGAATGATAGTATTAGAGAAAATAGAGATAAAGTGATCGATATTAATCCAACATTAAAACTCAATTGAATATAAATATTAAATTTCAATAAAAAATCAAACAAAAATCATAAATATTTTGTTATGCGTATATTCCACTTTTAGAATGGTGGGAATGATGTCATCATATAAAACCATACAGTTGTGTCTATTTGTGGTATATTTATATCAGGAATTTGAATATCTACTAACCATGCATAACCGTTAGGACTTTTAAATGATATTAGTAGGATTCCAATTTTTTTTTTAAAATGAATTCAAGTATCTTCTAACCACGCATAACCGTGAGGGCTTTTAAATGGGATTAGAATCAACTTGTTTATTTTAAAAATCAACTTTTGATATGCGTTCCATACATGCATAACCGTGAGGACTTTTAAATGAGCATGGAAGCACATAACAAATTCCAAGTAATTCACCCATGCATAACCGTGAGGACTTTTAAATGAGAGTGAGTACTTTGGTATTTATTTTTATTAATTTTTTTTTTAAAATGTGAAAATGAAAAATGAACAATTCCTGTTTTAAAGTACCACATATCGACAAACTATATAGAATTTTGATGAGTGATGGTCGTTAGAAATATGACAGAAATAGAGATGGTCATGGAATTTTTTACCAACAAAAGTTTTATAACTCTTGTTTAAATTTCTAAAGAAATTTACTAATTATACCGTCTCATGTCATAATATATAACACTCGTCACTTTTTTCAATCACTATTCATCTTTTCGATAATCATTAGGGAGTTAGATTAGTCAATGTATTTAAAATCAAATTCAGAAATAATTATAAATCAATTTTTCTAAATGACTAATCTGAAAATATGGTCAAAAATGATTTTCTCGAGGGGGTTTTATAAGAAAATTTTCTGCTATCTGAAAATTGTTTGAAATGAAAAATATGCAGATATTTTCTTTGAAAAACGATGCAGTTACTAAATGTCTCAACAATCACGTTCAACTAGTAATTTTTCTATCAACTAGATTACCAGTGTAATCTGCATCTGAATTTCTCTTTCACTCAAAATCATCATTAATTGAATTTGATTGACCAAACCATGAAGTGTGCACCAAAAATTTCAGACTCAATTTTAACAGCAATTTAAATGACATTCTCTTGAATTTGAAATGAAGCCGTGTTAATAATCAAAAACCGTGAATATAGAGTTAGCCGTATTATAACCAATTGTATTATCCAACAAAACACTATTTTTAAACCAAACTGATATATATGAAGTAATTCAAAGAATCTAGAGATATTATAGTGTTTTTGGCATAAGAATATACTTGTCCAACTATGTTGAATAAGTCAGAATCAAAATCATATTGGCTGATTTTAATTCAGAATATGGTGCAGATTATCTCATTTAATATATCGTACAAATAAATATACCTTTACCTGTTTTACCTTTACGATATTTTTCATTGTTGTCCGTTGTGATTCTGTCACCTTTATACTAGGCTAAAGAACTTTGCTTTGTCGCCCGTTGTGTTTCTGGAACAGCCAAAAAAAATCCAAAGAACACTGTTGTTGTTCCTTAGTCTGCCACCACACCTACACGTTGAAAGATTTATGTGACCTATTTGTTTTTATAGGTCCATGATTGTTAGTGGCAGAATATTTTGAAAAACAATTTTGTGAAGACCCAAAACTATTTATAATTGTTCCCTTTGGCACCCAAATTTGTTTAACTTTGAGAGATTTTATATTTGTGCCTTTTGGAACCCAAATCAGTATAGTTTTCACATGTTTGGGTCTATACCAACAATTATTGTGATTGTGTCCATATTTTCTACAAATTGTGCACATGGAATTAACTTGACTAATATTGCTTTCAACAATTTTCGAACAATTATATCCAAGTCCTTGTCTAACCGTATTAACAGTTTGCTTTCCTAATAGCATATTCAACGATTTTTCACTTTTTAAAAATTTATCTAAAGTCGTTGACAATTGTTGGACTTGTGTTTTGAGAGATTCATTTTCATTTAATAATTGTGTGCACTTTTTAATCGAATTCTCTCTTCTAGTATTTTCATTCTCTTTTAAGATCAGAATATTTTCAAGTGATTTTATTCTGATTTCTGATTTTCTAATTTCTTCTTCGAATGTTGGACACTTATCACACTTAGGGATCCTACTTTGATAGGTTTTAACTAACTGGTCAAGTTGTTTATTTAAATCTATCAAAGTATCTTTTTGTGATTCAAGTTTGGCATACTTATCCCTAAGCCGTTCAAAACAGCCATTTACTTCGTGGAAATAAATAAGTAATTCAGAGTGAGTAAGTTTTGATACCTCGCTTGGCTCGTCATCGTCGCTATCGGTTATATTCCCATGAAGGCGCATATCTGCTTTCTCACTCTCACTGCTATCGCTTTTATTCCACGTGGCTGCAAAACATCTTCTTTTTGATTCCTTTTCTTTGTCGAGTTGAAAACGGGGATAATTGGGCTTGATATCACCGGGTTTGTTGCAAATGATCCCGTGTTCTTTCGAGTTGTCTAGTGCTTTGATTATTCTGCTTTTTAATTTTTGATTTAGAGCTGGATTTCCATATTTGCGGTTCCATCTTTTGAATTTCTTCATTATTAACGCCAGCTCAGCTGCTCCATCATCATCATCCTCATCACAACAGCTTTTTACAAATCCTATTAAGCGCATTTCTTCAACTGAATCGGTTGTGGAGGACTTCTCATTGCTGTTGACCGTTGCACCATATATTGCAATTAAAGTATTCCAGATTTCCTGTGCATTTTCACAATGAGAGATAAAATTAAAATTATCTTGATTAATATGATAATATAATATATGCATAGCAAGAGCATTAATCGAGATAATTTTCTTATCTGTTATATCACACCCATTTTCAATAATATCCCAACATTTAATATTAACAGATTTTAAATAAAATTCCATTTTCAATTTCCAATTCAAAAAATCTGTTCCATCGAAAATAGAAGGAATAATATTGGAACGACCCTCAAAATTATTATTAAAAGAAGCCATTTTAAAAATTCAAATTTTTAAAACAAAAAAACGATTTTTGAAACATGAATTTTTAAAACACTGATTGACTTCTATTCCTAGCTCCGATACCACTTGTAGGATCGATTTCACCCTAGAGAGGGGGTGAATAGGGTGATGGTATTAATTATAAAATGAATTGCGGAAGCTTATAAAATAATTTCAACACAGATCACAGAACAATAACATCACAGGTAATAGCAGAATAATAAATGCAGAAATAGAACGACACAGAATTTACCCAGCTACGGCAAAACCCTGCCTACGTGCTGCCCCCAAGGTTTCTACTAGAAATTAGATAGTCCCTCGCTTACACACGTAAACTCGCGATACCCGTTATCGACTAAATCTAACTCTACGCTCAAAACCCTGCCACAACTCAGCCACTGAGTTGCGAATTCTCAAGCTACGCCACGTAGCTTGTCCCCTAGTCACACGACTAGAAAATTAAAACGGTTTAAAAAGGAAAATACAAATTAAAAACAATTTTAAATTAAAATAACCCCTAATTGTAAATAAGAGCCCTTTATAATTATAAAGACCAACTTTAAAATTAAAGTCCGGCCCCCTTTTCTTCTTTTATAATTTATGGCCCGTCTCCTTTTGTTTGCTTCGTTTGTTTATGGTGGTCGTTCCTCTTTGCAACTTAATTAGGGTTCGTGCCTTCAATCCCGTGCTCTTAAATTAGGGCTTTCAAATTGAAGTCGCCGCTTTTGATTAGCTCGTTTCTCTGATTAGCTCTCGGCTCTTCAATTTGGATCGAGTTCGTCTATGATTTCGGTATGTACTTTTCTTCTTTTGCTTTGCTGGTTTGATGCTTACTTGAACTCGATGATATTGAAAGCCGATGATGAGTGGGTTTATATAGGTTTCGAAATCCTATTCTTGCGTTCATATAAAGTCATTTGAATTTGTCAATAATTCTCCTCGGCCACTTGATGATGCTTGAACGATTAATGATTAATCTGACTTTGTCAAATTCGTATCTTTCACGTTTCTTGGTTGACACGGTTTTGAATTAATTTTCGTGATGACCATGGCTTCCACTCCGTTCCTTTTTCTGTTGACTTGTTAAATAACACGGCTTTGATATCATTTACCTTCGTATCTGCGGTTTGTTGTTTACCTTTTGTTTTAGCAATATTATTCCTTTCTGTAACAACCAAGATAAAATGCTTTTGCTCTTTTTACATGACTTGCTGTTATGTTGATGCATTGTGCCTTTGCCTCTATTTGCTTGATGTCTACATGCATGTGGTCTTGGTACACTTCTTGCTGTTATTTGATTGCCGAGTCTTGTTCATCCCCCTGCTATTTGCATTTACTTCATTCCACTGTGCTTTTAGTCATGTTGAACTGTGTACATGCTTTATGATATTCTGGTAGCTCTCGAGTCTGTTGGTACTCTATACATTTGTTTGCACTGCTGACTGTTGCTTTTAACACATCATTTGATCTACTTGCATTTCAGTTGTACAAGATGCTGTCTTCATTTGATTGTTGTAGTTTTTGTATTGTTGAGTTGCCATATCTTTTGCTCGAGCTCTTTGCACACTGATGCATTCTAATCCTTGCTGTCAGCTTCTTGCTTGTGAAAAATAATTGCTCATGTGCTTGTTGAATTTTCATGTACACTGTGTCATTTAAAGTTTGTTGTGGTCTTTGTAATTTCACCACCTATGTGTACTTGTGTCGAGGCTACTGTTCTTGCCTTCATTGTGTATATCTCTCTGTTCATCCACTTGCATTCTGGTTTTGGTATCTTCATTATTGAGGCTGGTGTATATATTGTTTGGGTCTACTCATGTTACTTGTATCACTGATTATCTGTTTTGAGTCACTTCATATATGCACTGATGCATACTGCAGTTATGTTGGCTTGTTGGCATCTGATTGTTGTGGCTTCATTTTTATTTGGGTTCGACTTTGACATTAGTTTTTGTAGTTGGTTCCTTACTTTTCAATGTTGCTTGGATATGGAACTGTTTCATGCTTGTACTCGTAGCCTGTACACCCGCCCTGTGTTGAATCCAGCTAATAGTTCGGGTTTGACCTTGTGCGTATGTTGAGATTTTATTTATATTGCACCTGAGTTTGGGTTTGACCTTGTGCTCACCTTTCCCTGTAGCATTATCAAGTGTATATCGGTGTGCACGGCCTTGTGGCATGTACAGCGATACACTATGCATGTCACATTGTTCGTGTGTGATGAATTCAAATATAAATGATGACGAATAACCCAAATAACTGAGGCAAATAATATTTTCAAAAACATATTTTATTTTGTATTGCAAAAATATTTCTTTTTCAAGTGAATATTTTTACAGATTGCTCAGATGCTGGATTCTAACTGGAATGAAGTTGAAGACGAACTACGAGTGTGAGTGATATGTAGTGAGGAATTTATAAATGTAAAATAGTGATGTAATTGAATATGTATCAAATTTGTATAGTGAATAGTGAGAGCTTGAATTTGTACTATTCAAAATTGTAATAAATAATTGTTTGAATAAAATTTCCGTTTGAATTCAAATTCTATGTTATTTAATTTTATCCAGCAAATATTTATTTAACCTATGAAAAGTAAAATAGTACATTAACAAATACATTTAAACGAATGTATATATGTTTGTTACCATCAAACAAAAATCATATAAGCGCATATTCAACACAACTAAGGTAAAACGTTGTCTTAACCATTCGTACTTCTTATAGTCAGTTCGTTTTTTTTGCATGAGAGTCATATTTAGATGTCCAAATCACAAATGATTTGGCAGCTTTGTCCTACTTATGAGGTTGGCAGGTTGCACATCTTCTGAAATTTTGGCAGAGACCCTGCTTTTTGAGTCATATATTGCTCCAAGCAGTGCAATTCAAATGATCGGTCTCTAGGTTCTTATGTTCATGTCTTATTATAGCCTATGTTATTTGGGGATACAAGATGCTTACATAAAATTATAATTTAACCTAGAATGTAACAACATGATCTGTTTATAGTGATTTTTGTTGATTGATCTGTGTCTTTACTTAGTTGCTCTCAAAATGCGATAGCGGAAAGGGCGGATGCAAAAGCAAATGTACATCGTAGGAGCCAGAATACTAATATTGGAAAGCAAAATGACAGTCTAAGTTAGAGATTACACTATCCATATAACTGAATTAACGGATTGCATACCTGAAGTCGAATCGAAATCCTCTGACCAGTCTTGTTTATAGCAATATTACATCTTATTTTTCACTTCTATTACAATCTGATAAAGGATTGATAAACCTTTTTAAACTTTTGCATAAAATGCTCCTTGAGAAGATTCTCTACAAGTCAATGTTATTAAATAGGAGGGATGTTGATTTGCTAATTGTGAATGGTTGATCAAGCAAACACCAAGCAATTTCATTTTATGTTCTTGTGCAGTGGAGTTTAGAACGGATTAACTGTATTTGATTAAAACACTGTTAATCTACAAGATTTCTGAGGAAGAGAGAGGGTTAGATTAATTATTTTGTATTTGTCATATTATGGTCACTGAGCTTAGACATCTTGACATGGAAACTATGTATCTAATTTTTGTATTGTGTTTAGATGATTAAAGATCTTATTTACCTTTATGTGGACTATATTCTGTTGTTATGCTTAAATACTGAAAATGCAAGTTGCATTGTATTTTGCTTGCTGTACAACATTGTTTCTCTCCTTTTGTTATATTTGCATCAATAAGTGCAGTTGAATATGCCTTTCGTTTTATTATTAAATTATATGTGTTTCGGCCTTCAAAATCAATAGAGGCGGTGTTATTTAGCTCTAATATTTATACATGCTTAGCTGGTGGCTGCAATTACAAGGGGCACTTGTATATTTCAATCGGTCTCTGTAAGTTATTAGAGACGCCATTTTTTCAGGCTGATTTTAAAGTGATAACTAGGATTCTATAATTTTAAAGTGATAACTAGGATTCTATAAAAGCTTTTAGGTCATGATTAGCCATACCGTCTTCTCATGTAGCCTTGATTAGCTTATAACTCAAAGCTTTACATCTTTCTGCTGGATTACCATAACTGCGTGGTTTTTTTAGTTTGCTAAGCTTATACATGTGAAGTTATTAAACATGAAAGTTTAGCACTTTATTGTGTTATGAACGCATAGGAAAAGGTGGTGTATCCTTTGTTTGAGAGGAGACCAAAGCAATTTGGAATTGGTGGAGCCTTACCACCAAAGAGGGGTCTCCACAGATTTGTAAAATAGCTGAGGGTGGTTAGAATTCAAAGGCAGAAGAGAATTCTCAAGCAGCGATTGAAGGTTCCTCCTGCCTTGAACCAATTCACCAAGACCTTGGACAAGAATTTTGCTATTTGATTTATTTTTCAATGTTGTACTTTATTTTTATTAAAACCGATCAAGTTACTTTATAACTTTAAAGTGGTATAGGACTCTATAAAAGCTTTTAGGTCATGATTGACCATACCGTCTTCTCATGTAGGCTTGATTAGCTTACAACTCAAAGCTTTACATCTTTCTGCTGGATTACCATAATTACGTGGTTTTTTTAGTTTACTAAGCTTATACATGCGAAGTTATTAAACATGAAAGTTTAGCACTTTATTTGGTGACCTCCCTTTTTCTATTTCTTGTTTAATATCCACCTCCCCCGCACCCCGCCCAACCATTTTCACGAACAATGTAGTTAAGTTAAATATGTGATATTATTAAAGGCAAAAGTATTCTTTCATGATGATAAACAGTGCGTGCTGATGACCTTTATAAGAATAAGAATGATGAAGGTGTAGATATATACAAACAAAAACTAAAGGAGTTGTTATGGATCCTTTTTTTTAGAGTTGGTGTTGTCGAAATTGCGTACGTGAATGAAAAAAACATAAAATCAATGTTATATCTCAATCAGTTATTGATTATGTGGTCGAATCAAGCTTCTTGTTGGAAGAGATATCAAAATGACAGAATCCAAAGTTTATTTTTTTATTTCAGCAATACTACTTTTTTTTCATATTTTTTTTCCAGCAATGTTAGTTTTTTAAACAATCAAACCGACCGTTAGAGAGGTTTGCTTACTGTCGCTGGACAAAATCAATTTTTCTGAAGCCAAAAAAATGTGTAACTTGTCTCATCGCGGTTTTCCTAAAAACGTGGATCTTGTCTCATCGCGGTTTCTCTAAACTTCCTCCTTTTACTTCGTGCATCAAAAATTCCAAATTCAAATCTATTATGATTTTCAAATTCTAAAATTTCAATTTCAAATCGACAATTTTGAATGCTTTGATTACAAAAAAACGTGGATCTTGTCTCATCGCGGTTTCGCTAAAAACGTGGATCTTGTCTCATCGCGGTTTCCCTAAACTTCATCCTTTTACTTCGCGCATCAAAGATTCCAAATTCAAATCTATTATGATTTTCAAATTCTAAAATTTCAATTTCAAATCGACAATTTTGAATGCTTTGATTAATATTTAAATTTGAAATTCATATTTTCAGATTCAAATCTCAATTTATCTTTTTCCAACATATTGTCACTTAATGTTTAAGCAATATTAACAAAAAATTTAAATTTATATTTCTTATCAAAGTTATATAATCGAACGGTCGGTTTCTCCACCGTTGTGCGTTTATACTAGTAAGGGTACTTTTAAGTAATTTATTTAACAGGAAATTATTGTGAAAGACAAAATTTCACAGCTTTTTAGCCTCAAGGACAGACCTTCAATATTTTATCCTGAAGGATAACTTTCTGTAGGTATCGATTTTTAGTTATTGATAGCAGTTTTTAGGTATCACTTTGTAGATATCGGTAGCAGTTTTATTGTCTTTATGAATAATTTTGAAAAATGTTTGTCCTTATGAATAATTTTTAGAAGAATGTTTGTCCTTATGGTAAAAATATTGAGGTCGTGTCCTTGAGGCAAAAAATATACAAATATTTGTCCTTTAAATTAATTCGCCCTTTATTTAAACAGTTCAATAATATGGAATTTATTTACTGCATAGATTTTTGCATTTTTCATACTCTTCAATTAAATATTTATAAATATGATGATATATATTAAGGTGATATTTGTTTGGTTTTTTTTTTTTCAAATTTAATAATGAGTTAGAGCTACAAAGAAGCTCAAAATTAAGAGTATACTGATCATTCTTAATACATATATGTGTGTATCAAGTTGATCTACATTTATAATACTCAATATAATAGGATTTACATCTTTTCAATTACTTTTTTTTTGAAATGCAGTTAATCTTTCATTAAATTAATAATAAAGAAACAAATTAACAAATACTTTTTTCTTTGGTATTAAATAACACAAAGTTCGATTTCCCACTGTAGTCAGTTAAAAAGTAGTTTATTTACGGATCATCTGGAATAATAACCGGATGTTCGTTCATTTCGGCGGCTGCGGCTGCTGCTGCTGACATTCAATATGCCACAGTAATTTTGGACTTGGACGTGGAAATAGAAAACATACAGGATATTTTTGTATTTTCGTTCTCATATATCCTAACCCCAAAACCCTCACTTTCGTTCCCTGTTTCTCCACTATTTGACAAATCTGTATTATTTATCTCAAAGCTTGAATATGTTCATGGTATCTCTCACTTCTCTTCCTTCCCTTTGCCCTTGCCGCATCTATAGACATTCCGATATGCGTTCTAAATCTTTCATTTCCTGTTCTGTTGGAACAGCTCCGTCGTCGGCGACATCAGGTATTTTTTCCCATTTTATTTTAACGTTATCTGGTTTAAATCTTTTAGAGCCTAGTTCTTTGTTTGGTTGCTAACCGGAGAGCCTACTTTAGATACTTGTGATGATGTTAAAAATCGATTCTCAGAAGAGAGTGCTTGGCAATAGCTATAAGTAGCTAAGTAGCTTGCAAAGTAACAACCACTTAATTTTTTAATTAAAAGCAGCGAATAACTTGAATTCATAAACAACACATACTTGCTTTATGACTTATTAAAAAAAATTCAACTAATTCTACTCCCAATTTTAATTTTTCTTTACAATTTTTTTTCTTCTTACTATTCTCTCAAAATTACTTACAATTCAAAACAAGTTGGCAAACGTGCTCTCAGTACGCAGCAGAAAGATATATTTCAACTTTAGTTACGGATGTATTGTATGCATTATGCCGATGGGCTAAATTTTGATGAAATGGATGCTTGAATGTTGAGATTATTTTAGATTTTGATCCATGTTGGATACATCTTGGGCGATTGAAGTTCGAGAACATAATTGAGTATTGAATTTTTTGATACTAAGAAGCTTGGAAGAGTACAAAAGAAGAACACGACACCAAAGTATAGCTGCAACGCTAGCTGATTATTAGTGTTACTCTTATATATGTAGTATTTTTTAAAGTAATACATTTAAACAACATTTGTGTTTTAGTGTGAGAAACTGACCAATCTTTTTGCAGGTGGTAAAGGAACTAGATACCCACGTAGAAGATCCAGAAGAAGCGATGGTCCCACCAAAAGCATGGAAGATTCTGTTAAGAGAAAATTGGAACAATTTTATGAGGGATTAGATGGCCCTCCTCTGCGGGTTCTTCCAATCGGTGGTTTAGGAGAAATAGGGATGAACTGTATGCTCGTAGGAAATTTTGACCGCTACATATTAATTGATGCTGGCATCATGTTTCCCGAGTAGGTTTCTATTCTACTAGTTATCAAAGCAACACCTGATTAGATACAGTATCAAATTTTCCTGGTGTGTTAGCCCTGGATAGTTGTTAAACAATATGGGTATCAAGATTCTGTATGTTTTTAGCAATCTTATAAGTTATAATAAATAAATGATAATTATGTGGAAGCAATCTTTAACCTTGTAAATTTGACCCTTTAAGCGTTAATCTTCATTGAGGTATATGATTTTGACATTTCCATGGGAAAGAAAAGGCACGTTGATTATGGTTTATGTCTACAAATGCTTTGATTTCCTCAGAATTTTACAAAAAGTCTCACCTAACAAACTTTAGATATATGTGGCATTCTGGTTATACTTTATGTTAGAAATGATTTGATTCCTTAAGAATTTTGTGAACAGTTCACCTAATAATGTCTTTAAATATAAGAATGGTTTTAAATCTTCTATATATCGTCTGATATTTCCTTCGAGATCTCCTCTCACACTTAAACGAGACGAGACATCAAATCTCCTCCATATCTCCCTCGACACTCATCTCGTCTGAGATATTTAAATCTCCTTTGACATATGGATCAAAATCTCAATCTGAGATCTCATCCGAAATTATACATTTTTCTTATTTTGCATAATATTTTTTTATTTTCATATTGATTCAAAAGAAACTATTCAATCCAATTATAACTTATCAACTTTTTGAACATATTCTTTACTTTTTATCTTATTGAGTCATAGCGAAAGGTTCCACTTCTTTATTATGTTCAAATAAAAGAATATTATTCAATCATTATCAAATCAATTAAGCTAATCAACTACTACTCTTCTAAAAATATTCTTTTTTTATTGTAAATCAAGTATGTTACCCTTTTTATTTCTAATAAAAAAGTTGTATCCGTTAAATAAAATTTTGACACATCAATTTTAGACACATAAGTACATTCGAGATATTCCTGAGATGCATTGTAAGGCCTGAGATGTACACTCGATACGTACTCATCTTGTCCGAGATCTCCCCGATACGAGATACCTTGTGTAAAAATTCGGAGACGAAACGTAACCGAAATCCAATATTTAAAACCTTGGATATAAGTCACATACTGGCTATTATGTGTGTTAAAAGTTACTTCGATTCCTTTGAATTTTGTGCCACCTAACAAAGTCTTCAAACGTTTAACGAATATGCTTATACAACTCTTTGTTACAATGTTGTAAAAGAGCTAACAAATAAATCTTCTCTCACTGAACGGTAACTCAATCCAGTTCACTCCTTTGTATGCATTTCTAAGCAAGTCGCCTACTAGTAAAATGTCAATCATCATACCATATCTTATTTTATTGCTCTTATGTCCGTTAACTATTATTAATCGTTTATAGGCACGTTAAAAATCCTCATTCTTAAATGATATCTTAATATTTTTAAAATCTCATTCTTAATAGGCATGTATGTATGTGTCTCTCTCTCTCTATATATATGTATCTCTATATAAACCGATGTGTGTAGGTTTACGAATTTCGATTCAATTCGTAAAATTCAGAAATTTCGGTTTCAGATTTCGTTGTTTATTTTTCATAAAATTACACAAATATGTATTTTATTTATTAGAAAAAAACCGTATATTTATCTTTAATTGAAAAATAAGATATGAACCAACAACATTGATTAATTATAAATGGCTATAACACTAGTAAATATTTATTCATTACTTTGTAATCAAATTTTTTTTAGTTACACTGTTCATATTTTTTTTTCACCGTCTTCACTAGATCGCAATGACCTAATTAGGTTTGCCAGTTGCCTCGTTTTCATCATGTTTGTTTTCGAAGTTAAATTTTTAAAATTTGAATATTCATATATTTGAAACTGAATAGAATTTTTTAATTTTTTTATAAAATTTAAAGTTTAATAGATTTTTTTTATTGAAACGAAATTTCGGTTTGATTTGGTTTCGGTCCACATTGAAATTGAAATGGAATGACCCAAATCTCGACGTTTCAGTCGAAACCTCAAAGCATGATACACATACACGTATAAAAATAATATCATGGGGAAAGATGCATGACACCCCATTTTCTTATTACTCATTAGGCGCTCTTTTTTATTTTCAACTACACATTTCATTCATAATATTGAAATATTTTGAGGATATTCGATACATATCATGGATATCATGCAAAAATTGAGGTTATTTTGAAACATAGCAGCCCTTTAAAACTATAGTAGTTATGAGCCGTTAATACATTGATTTTTAACCATGACATATCAATCTCATCTTGCTAGGATAATTCAAATGAGCCAAATATTTGTGAAAGTGGTATCGAGTATTATGTTAATATATCATTGTAATTTTGTAACATCTGAAATGTACAACTCAAAATATTAGAGGGTGCTAGAACTTCGGGTGCCATGGATATTTCCATGTATACCATGACTCAAAATTTTAGTTGAAATCCTCAAAATTTAGCTATTCCCATCCCCATTTTGTTGATAATCGAGATTTGGTTTTGTTCTTGAAATGTATAAAGCAAACAATAAAAAAAGAAAGAAAGACGGTAACATGTAAATAAACAAAGTAAAGATAACAAATCAAACAAGATAACACAAAAGTTGCTCAACAAGCTAAATAGTTTCAAGAAAAGATATGATACATTTATCAATACCAATCTACGTTAGCAGAAATAACGTGAAACAACAGTAGTAACCAATTAAATCAACATTTTTTATGTATAGTACGTATATTATTTTTGTAAATATAAGCATACACTATGTATTCTACGGAAAAAGTATCAAAGTTTGGAACTAGTACCATTCTCTTTCATATTTTATTGTTATTCAGTCTTACACTAGATCTTGTTCATCCATTAATTTATCCAATTCAATGGCAGATATTAAGAGTACAAATCGTTTGAAAATGAATGTGCTATGGATCCCTCAACTTCTGTGAATGAGCATGTTTAAGCCATTATTAAACCATTTACAAAACGTAAACATATTCTAACATGGTATCATATAAATATTGACACTATAGCTTGCTTAGGTTTTGTTATATAACACGATAACCTCTCCTTTTTTTTTATGATGTTAGCTATTGTGTATGTTGCATATGATTTCTAAGTTATTTAGGGTGAACAAAGTGCTAAGCATCAATGTAATGAGCTGACTAGCGTTGAGTCTTTTTGACAATTTTTTTTAGTAGGTATGCATGTAACAATAACGAATGAATTGGTAGACCATATATGATGGCTGAATTTGAATGTTGTGTTTTGTTTCCGCGATAACGTAGAATCACTTATCGAAATTTGGTTTTTCATTTTGCTTTAAAGTATATTCAATTCTTTCTTTAATTTTCAGTAATAGAGCATAAGATGATGTAAATTTTAAACTGTAATAATAGACCTGTGCGAACCACGTTTGGTAAAACAAGAATAATCCGTGTTATGTGTATCAAAACATGACAAAACCAACGTCATTCAACAGATAAATTTACCGAGCCACAACTTTGTTTCATGAGAGGAGCAAACAATATGATTAACAATATGGAAAATGATGCAAAAATCGAATTTTATTTTTTTAGTGCACCAATTACCACACACATGATAGTCGTAGGGGCAATAACATATAATGCAAAAATCGATTGTTATTTTTAGTCAACCCGCGACCCGAACATCATGAATATGAGTCTCATGTACGTTTGAAAGTCCCATGGACTTTCTGAGCTATCAAATACTTGGTACTAGCCGAGTAACATGGATGTTAAAGTCATGTACATGACTTCTCAAAATCGTGTGTTTTCACTTGTGTCTTGAACTAAGCCGCATGTCTTGAACCAAGTACTATGAATTTGACATGTGCTCAAGAACAAATGATTGTGAGGAGATACGGAGCAAGAAAGAGATGCCAATGTGATAAGGTAGCACAAGTATCCAGATTCAGGTTGTGCGCCATGAATCTTTATGTGAACCCGTTTTGTAGCCAATTCTATATGGCATGGATTTTCATCTACAGTTATTTTCCGGTCCATGAATGAACACAATCGTGGTATCAATTTTGACATGATATTGAGTGGAAAACTTTGCTTACTTTATTAGTTTTTAATGTTGGTTTTGATACTCTTATATGCTTATTTGGTATGAACTAATCCGACATTGATTTTGATGATGCACAAGCAATAGCAATCACTATGATGACGCAATTCATTTTGTTCGAATGTTTTTTTTCTTTCTTTTTTTCCCCATGTTTGCTTCCACATAGTGTGCACCTTTTGTGTTTTCTAGGAGTGAGACATTTTAATCAAGAATGCCGCTAGTCTAAACATAGACGTGCTTCACATTAGTAATAAAATTTTGGGTTTTTATAAATTTAATATTCAGTATGTAACTATATAAATATTAATAGCGCAATCACCATGTAACATATCAAAAATAGGTTTAAAAAAAAATAAACACAAACAAAATATAGAAAGAGCTGACATAAACAAAATAAAGGCATAAACGTGTAAACTCATATATCTTCAAAAAATAAAGTAAACATTAAAAATTGTGCTTCAAATATGTCCAGCAGCGTCCAACACTCATTAGCGCCTATCAGCACCTAGGAGCGTTAGGATGCACTTAGAAACCAGGCATATTTAAATTTCCATATTAAGAAGGGACAAACCTTTAAAAAGTCACTGCGGTATACCATGGTGTCTCTGAAAGCATAGTTTTGAGTTGAAACCTTTTTATCCCAAGCACTTAAGTTTTTGTATTTTTTTAATTGACTATGGCTGTTATATGCTAGTTACGACGAATTAGGGATTCAGAAAATCATACCAGACACAACCTTCATAAAAAGATGGAGCCACAAGATTGAAGCAGTTGTAATCACACATGGTCATGAGGATCACATTGGTGCATTGCCTTGGGTAAAGTGTTTCCATTATTTTTCTTGGATCGTACTTTTAATTTAGTGTGTAAAGTCAACTCGAAACCTAATGTTACTTGCAATGAATCATCCCTTTGTACTTTTGGTGTGCGAATAACAAAACAAACCACAACCCCCCATTCCCCCTCCAAACACCCCCCCTCACCCCCAACCCCCCCCCCCCCCCCCCCCAAAAAAAAAAAAAACCACACGCACATGTGTATCCAAGTATGATTTGTATTGTTAAAGGGCTTTTATAGTGTATGATGCATTACTATATATGTTAAGGTTCTCGATTATTTACTTCTTCATCTCTTTTGTTTTGGTTGAAACTTTTGTTGAACTAGGCAATTCGGTACTTTATATGGATTTTATTTTTCAGACTCAATCTGTTATTAGGAGCCAAGCTTTCGAATGAATCAGCCAGACTCCTGGAGGTCCTGATTGATGGATTTGATTACAGAAAATGAGCATTAATTAAAGTTGCGTTTTTAAAATGTAAAATGTGGATCGCTTATTTTACTACTCAATTTAAAGATGTTCAGTGCAACATGTTCCTCTGACTTATCATGTGGCATGTTTGATTTGAAATAACCAAGCGGTGCCACAACAATTAACGTTACTGTATCTTCAACCTTATAGGCAACTATAATTTTGAATATATACTGCCTTTTGATAAACTCCCCTCCTCATTCTTAGTTTAATCTGTTGTTTTTCTCTCCATATTATTAGGTCATTCCAGCTTTGGATCCCAATACTCCCATCTTTGCTTCCTCATTTACAATGGAGGTATGTATATAAATTTGTCAAAAGCAGCCAACCTTTTACCATGCTATTTTAGGATCTATAACAATAACTATTGATTTTTTGATGTAATTCTACTTTTAAATAACAGCTTATCAAAAAACGTTTAAAGGAGTTTGGAATTTTTGCTACATCAAGGTTTAAGACATTTAATGTTAAAAGGAAGTTTCAAGCTGGGCCATTTGAAGTAGAGCCCATTCGCGTGACTCATTCTATTCCTGATTGTTGTGGTTTAGTTCTACGATGTAGTGATGGTACAATTCTTCACACAGGAGACTGGAAGGTAAACATCATTGTGCATTTCATGCTGTTCTATGCTTCAAGCACTTTACTTTTAAGGCCATAAAACAATTATCTTCTTTCACAGATTGATGAATCACCCGTTGATGGGAAAATCTTTGACCGTGAAGCTTTAGAAGCATTGTCGAAAGAAGGGGTGACTTTAGTATGTTTTCTTCCGTGGTATTCGTTATCATTTATATTACTTCTATAAACTCTTTGCCCAATTCTCATAACTGAACTGCTTTATTATTGAATACGTAGATGATGAGCGACTCAACAAACATTCTTTCGCCCGGAAGATCTGTTAGTGAGTCTGTGGTAAGAGATTCTTTACTACGTCGTATTTCAGAAGCAAAGGGTAGAGTTATTACAACCCAGTTTGCTTCTAATATACATCGACTTGGAAGTGTGAAAGCTGCTGCTGATTTAACTGGTCGTAAATTGGTAAGATGTTTCACTCTTTCCGTCGACACATTTATTTGTCAAATTCAAAAAAGAGCAGTTACGTTTGATCTATTGCATTTCTTGTATCGGTGTAATTTTCACTATGTTTGCTGAAACAGGTTTTCGTTGGCATGTCACTAAGAACCTATCTTGATGCTGCTTTTAAGGATGGAAAAGCTCCAATTGATCCTTCAACCTTGGTATGTGGTTTCTGCTTCAATATAATCATCTTTTTTCAGAGTTTGTCTTATTTAGTTGGTGTAGTATCAAATAGTAACACATCTGTTTAGGTCTAAGCTATATAGTTAAATCCCAGCTGAAGCCGTGCTAAAGCGTTTAGCTCTCTCTTCGACCGCTACACTTTTACAATTTAATGCTAGTAAACAGTAATCCGTATAAAACCCCGCTAGTTATCACTAGGCCCGCCAAATTATCACTAGGCCCCCCAAATCAGAATGCACTTTAGTAATTTTAATATAAAAAATTAATTTAATCAAATACTCAAAAAATATATAACACTATTTCTAAAGTCTGAATTGCACTGCTCACGGCTTTCTTGTATTTTGTTACATTGGAGTAAATAATGTTTTCTTTTTACCACAGTAATGAAGTGAGACTGTAATAAATCCATTTCGAAATTGATTATATCTCCAATATAACATTTCGCACCTCCGTTATTTTCCATTATATCCTCGCTTTATTCCCGTTATTGATTTATGCATCTCCACCGCTATAGAAATTGCTAAACGGTTAAACTGCACAAGATCTAAGGAATGTTTTTTCTAATGTCTTGAGTTATCATCTTGTCCTTTTGCTGGTACCTTGCATTCGCTTATTTCATACTATAAGAAGTGGTTTATTTACAAATAATAACACACACCCACTCTCCCTCCCTCCCCCCTCCCCTCCCTCCGATGGATTATATGATGTATGCGACAAAACTCCGTTTGCTTTCTTTAATCGGGTCTTAAGCAACCTGAGGACAATTGTAACTTTCATGCTGGAAATGATGTACAAATATTTAGTACAAATCCCCTAACTGTTATATGTCTAAATTTCATTTTAACACATCAATTTTTGGTCATCTATGGTTGTATACCTATAACGATGAGACCGTGGTAGGCTAGAATCTCAGAAACAAAGTTTCTAAAGCTGAAATCAAGACAATCACCAACATGCAAATGAATTAACAATTAATTAAAGAAGTCATCATTAGATGTAAATTTAGTAATTCTTTTGTTATCATTATGCGCAAGAGCTTAGACATTTCTATTGGTTATAAGTTCTTTAATAAAGACAAACTTTGATGCGTATCACCAACACTGATGATAAAATAATACAAATAAACTTTAGGATTCATTAAATCCAAACTCATATTTTATAGTAAGTTTTTAGTGTATTTCACAGACATTTTTTTTTAATTCTTTATTTTTTTAATTTTATTATATTCTTTACACTGATTGTACTTTGACCTTAAAATTTGAATAGCTTATATGAAAAACGGAATAGTTGATGGTCTTGTATATAATTGATGTTCAAATGTCGCGATATTTCTGGGTTATCATTTAAAGCAGCAAAAGGCAAAAATTAGTACTCTTGAGATACTTGAGACATGACGCACAAGTAGGTTGTAGTACTATAATTATCTTAATTTTGGTTAGTACGGTACTGTAAAATATCACATAAGGAGGTTATATCTATGTATTATTCAGTTAAGGCACAAAATTATTACTCCACATTTTATTTTTGTGCCAATAGACCTTTTATTACTTAAACTCATGATTTCTTTGATTTCCAAAGGTGAAAGTGGAGGATATAGATGCCTACGCCCCCAAAGATCTATTGATTGTGACAACTGGTTCTCAAGTAAGATAATCTGTGATGCAGGGAGCATTTCCTGTTTAATGTGAACAATTTAAATTATTTTTTGACCATGATCAATTTTGTGTGTCAGGCAGAACCTCGAGCTGCTTTAAATCTTGCATCATTTGGGAGCAGTCATTCTCTGAAACTGAACAAGGAAGATATAATTTTATATTCAGCCAAGGTAGATAACCTATATCGGTAAATAACCTATATTAATTCATGTTATAGCTGAAACTGCATTGTAGATTGAGTACTATAATCTCAATCTGCGATGATTTATCTAGCAATATTTGGTGAAGAGTTGTGTTTCACATTGCAATGTTTCAAATCCTGGATTCTGGTTACACCTCTCGAAATTTTCACAAATAATATCTTGTAATAGGTGAGATCTTGGATGAGATAAGTGTATATTGGATGTAGATCTCGGATCTTGAAATAACTATTGGGATTATCTCGTAGTAACTTATGAGCCTCAAAATTGATATTTTTTTGAAGATTTTTGTTGATTATTATCAGAGAAGAATGATACATTCTTACTTTGCATACAAAGATACTAGCTGCATTAGAAAAAGTAGTCTTTCCTTTTCTTTTTTTTGGATGAGTGTAATAGCTTAGTTAATTTGGTACTAACTAAAGAGTTCTTATTTAAACAGTAATAAAGGGGAAGAACATATGAAGTTATTTGTTCCGACAGATAACTAATAAAAACCAGAACTAAACGAACTACTAAATATTAACTGGTATGATATATTTGTTTGAATCGTGTAAGAAAATTAAAAAGTTGCATCAAAAAAGAAAACAAAAAAAGAGCAAGATCTCGGTTTGACATCCGATCCAAATTACGGTTAAGATTTTAATACCTTGGATGAGATGAATGTCAAGCCAAGCCAGATATGAATGAGATTTGATGTTTCATCCTGTCCGAGTACAAAACAAAGTTTCGGGCGAGATGGGCGAGGTGGACAAGATTTAAATCTCTATATGCATAGCAACCTCGTATTGCATTCACTTAATATCTTTTATTGTATTCAATTTTCATGTTCCATAAATTTAATGGGACTTATTTTCCATCACTAAATGTGGTTTCTTAGAGCATGCCCAATATGTGTTTTGTTCACTTCAAAAATACTCTTTGAATTAAGTCCAACACTAGCATCACATGGCTTATTCAGTTTAATGTACCAAACAAATTGTTCTTCATTTGGTTTGCCCTTTTTAGTATTGGGTTTCTCTTCAAACAAAAATGCGTGCGACACATGTATTTTTGTAATACAACCAATTTAGAAAATGACGCTAAAGTACTACAAATTTATTTTATTTTCCGTGTTCCGTGAAATAACAGAAGCACGGAAAACAATCCATCCTCTTTGCCGACCCTCCATCGTCTTATTGAGTCTTGTGACTTAGAAATTTAAAGCTTCTCTTCCGCTTTCCTCACGTTTTGTAATGCATGTTAAAAACGTAAAACACTAAACTCAAAATGAAATCAAACCGGCCCTTAGTTTTTGGGATCACTTTGCTGAACATTGCAAGGCTACGAGTGTAACCATTTTATTTATATTTTGTTGAATGTCTCTCTTAACAGAACAATTTAACATAACCAAATATAACAATTTGTATTAACTTTGAAGTATATCTAAGTGTGGTTTCAGTAGTCCACTAGTATTCAGCTTGAATCTTGCAAGATCAACTTCCAACTTCATCTGTCTCCTTGATTGAAAACACCTTAACTGAAAATAGATGTATAAACACATGATTGTGCAATTAGCGTCCAACAAATTATGGTTCTCCAAATTGTTTGCAACATTTACCATGAAATTTGTTTTGTGCACAGGGTATATTATTATTACATAAAGGAAACCATTAGTCTTTATTGTTTGTAAAGAAACTGTTGCAACATAGGATCCTAAACTGGGAATATATGTAAGATTATCTGAATTTATTTGCTTAGCTTGTACTATTATCAAATATCTCAATTTACTTCTCAACAAAATAGAGTGGGTGACCTGTCATATTTGTTTTACCTTAGCTTTTCTGTTGGTTTAATACTGTTCTTGATCAAATTACTTCCCGTATACGATTTCCTACATTTCTTAGGTAATTGTACCTCTATTTGTACCAATCATTTGATAATGATGTTGGACTACGCACTTTAAAATTGACTTGTTCAGCATATACTTATTTTTTACTTGTAGGTGATTCCTGGAAATGAGACTAGGGTGATGAAAATGCTAAACCGTATAGCAGATATTGGTTCAACAATCATAATGGGAAAAAAAGAAGGTCTTCATACATCTGGGCATGCATACCAAGGGGAACTGGTACATTCTATTCTTTAAAATTTTACTTATTTATGCTCATCAAACTTTTAAGTCCATTCATGCCTCAATCAATGGCTTTCATTGTCCAATTCGTGTGATATATTGTTGAAAATTCATCAAATACAGATGGACAGACACACATGTGCGCACGCACACAAAAAACACACACAATCACACACGCACACGCACACGTATGCATGAAGTCTAAAGCCTATAATTATTGTTAAACATAGACGACAATTAGTTCCTAATAATGCAGGAGGAAGTTCTCAAGATTGTGAAACCACAACACTTTCTTCCCATTCATGGGGAGCTTCTATTTCTTAAAGAGCATGAATTACTTGGAAAATCAACTGGCATTCGGCACACAACTGTAAGCTTATTGTTTCATTATGACCTTGGGCTCATTTCCTTGTTTTACATCAGACTTATGCTGTATTTGATGCATACTTGAATGCTGTCTTACTGAAAATCAAAGCCTTTTTTGACTGTTTTCAGGAAGAAATCAGGATTTCAAACTTGTTATATGAAAAGAAAATCGAAGTAAAGATGAAACTAAATCCACACCTTTCATATTTACATAATCATTACATAAATCAACGATTAATCCTTATTGACAAATCGTAACAAAAGAAACCTACTATGAAGTTGGACGGTAGAGCTTTCCTCAGCAGCTATGCAGTTAGAATTGTTATATGTGGCAAGGGAAGCATCTACACTATTAACGTACCCTGTAATCTCTTGAATATAATTTAGGTACTGGATAGTTTTTATTAAATTATGTCTGAAACAATAGTGAGAACAAGGGAAAAAAAAGAATGCAGAAACAATGTTTAGGGTCCGTTCTTTACGCGGCAAGCGGGGCATTTGATCGCGGAAGTTGGTTGAAAGGGGAATGTGTTTGATGAAGCGAGTGAGGTATTTGAACGGAGTATTTGGGGACCATACACACTATTTTTCCCCCCAACGGACCATTTTCTCCCAACGCAACATTTTCCTCCGTTCCCCACAACGAGCCATTTTGGGGGAAATGGCCCGTTGCCGCGTCGGACGTGCCCGACGCGTTGGGAATGGAAACGTGGAAAATTTGAGCGCCGAACGGTACCTTAGTAACTATATGGATAAGATTTGCTCATATCTTGCTTTGTAGAAGCTACTAACCTCTTATGCTAATCTTTGTTAGGTCTGAGAAACTCATAAGACAGCCTATTGTTTGTTCTTGTTTGAATAATAATAAAAAAAAGAAAAAAGAAAGGAAAAAGGATCTGAGCGATATTTTGTCTGAATCACTAACAAACCGAACACGAATATATAACTTTGTATGTTGAAAATCCGGCTCCAAACCCGTGATTATTGTAGTCCAGACCGAATTTGTTCGTGAACATGACATTAAGGAGCACATGCATAACTGAAATAGAGGAGAAAAAAAAAACTTTCTCTTTTAAATGCATGCAGAATTTGAGAGGTTGGTCAAATATACCTTTTAATTACCCATTACACTCAAAAAGGTATATTTTATTCTAGCAAATATAAGGCAGTATTATAGCTGGAGCTTTCTTTTGTTTTGACTGTCCATATATCATCTTGTATGATAGAAAATGCACTCCTATATTTCTCATGAGAACATCCCTGATTATGTCCAAGCCATATTACCCAAATAAATGCACTAAAAACTATGTCAGTAAGCTCCCTTTTCGTTGGATTTTCAATATCAAATCCTTCATCATCCCAATATCTAAGTTGACCACCTATATCTACCTCCGTGCGGATGTTATAATGCTGAGCTCATTACAACCAGCTCAATGACTATCACATTCAGCAAACAAGTGGAAGTGTGTTTCCACTCCGTGCTTACACAAAACAGCAGCAGCAGCAGATAAGTACATAAATAAAAGATTGACCAGTGAATCGGGTTTTAATCGTCAACATTACAATAGCATTAAGGCTATGCTACTGACTTCATTCCGTGCAAAATAATCGATTTCTTAGACTTGAAATTAAAATATTGGCTGAAACGGCTTCCATGTTGTAGACTTAGTCTCCCAACTAATGCTAAAAAACTTTAAATTGTTGTTGCAGGTGATAAAAAATGGGGAAATGCTCGGCGTGTCACATTTAAGAAACAGAAGAGTTTTGTCTAATGGATTCGTTTCTTTGGGAAAGGAAGAGCTACAGGTTAATAGTATTCCTTACTCACAAACCTTTTTGTTTTATCCTTGTGCAATGAGCTTATCCTCTATTTGGGGCAGTTAATGTACAACGATGGTGACAAAGCATTTGGAACTTCAGCAGAGCTTTGTGTTGATGAGAGGTTACGGATCGCATCTGATGGCATAATAGTTGTATGGTAAAGTACCAAAGTCTGATATACAAATAGTATTCCATGATGGTGTAATCTACTTCTGAACTTATAGGGTACACCACAGGTTATCATTGTCAGTTGCTACAAATCTGGCAGCTTCTTGAGAGCAGGATGTTCAAATTAATCTTGAATGATTATAATATTTCTTAAACTGGCAATTTATAGCATGATACTATTCTTGTTACTTTGGTCTCTGCATTAGTATGAATATTTGAAGAGTTGATGTATATAATTCATTCTTATCCCATTTATATTTCAGCATGGAAATCATGCGACCACAAGAAATAAATAGTTCATCACAACTAAAAGGTAAGATACGGATAACCACAAGATGTCTATGGCTTGACAAAGGAAAACTTTTAGATGCTCTTTATAAAGCTGCTCATGCTTCCCTATCAAGCTGTCCAGTAAATTGCCCTCTTGCTCACATGGAACGTATCGTATCAGAAGTATTAAGAAAAATGGTACGGAAATACAGTAGCAAAAGACCTGAAGTCATTGCAGTTGCTGTTGAAAATACAGCTGGAGTTCTTGCAGAAGACATGAAAACAAGATTATCTGGCAAAAGTCCTGGCAGTATTCGGTTATCATTAGATAATCAACCATCAGGCACTGGTTTTAAGAGTTTAGGCTTGAAGTTAGGTAACGGCAACGAGGAAGCTGCTAGTCCTACTGGTTTTATGGAAAACCCAATAGAAGAAGAATCCGAAGGTAATAATGTTTTAACGGTTTAATTGCTCATTGCTCCCATTAGTTCAGATTTCAGCTTTTTTTCCCCTCGTGCAAACAGTTATGGTATCTCAAAATAAAAATTGAATGTAGTTATGGTATCTCAAAATAAAAATTGAATATCCAGTCTAGCCTACGTAAAGTAACAACAACTAATCAGTTTTTTGAAGTTTTGAAAAATTAATATTAAGCGTCTCAGCACAAGTCACATGGAGATTCACTGTGGTCATTTGTTTTTTTACATCCGCACTGCACAAGTGACGGTTAACGTAGATCAAGCATTAGTAGCAACAATCAAGGTTGGTGTTTCCCTGTAAGCGGGGAAGACCGAAAACATGTGTTCATTTTGCTTTAGGTTACATATGTTTAGCTTTAGGTAGCTAAGGTTTTATACTTTTACCATGGAGCTGCAGACATTGTTGCATCACTAATGTCACTCATGGATACGTCTATCGCACAGCGATCAATTCCATCATCCGTTCCTAAACACTTTTTTGTTTTCCCCCCATAGGTAATAGTTCTGACGAAGAAGAATCGCTGCCAGTACCTGAAACAGTAGCAGCTTCACTTGTTTCTACTCCAGAAAGTATCTTAATTTCAGAGGAAAATGTTGATACCGGTGAAGATGTCGTGGTATCGACAGAGGAGACTAAGCCAACAAAACAGAAGGCAGAGACACGTAAATCCATCAAAAGAAATAAATGGAAGCCTGAAGAGATAAAGAAATTAATTAAAAAACGTGCTGAGTTGGATGATCGATTTCAGGCAGTTAAAGGAAGAATGATTCTTTGGGAAGAGGTGTCATCTAGCTTGTCTGAACATGGGGTTAACCGGAGTCCAGGGCAATGCAAATCTCTTTGGGCATCACTGGTTCAAAAATACGAGGTAATTATTCTTTTATTGCCCAACATAACACAAAAAAATAAGCTAGAAATTGGGAACTCTTTGGTAAACTAAATTCCCTTTTTTTAATCAACCTTTTATGTTTTCTTTGATTCACACTTGATATGATTAGAAACTTTCCTGTTTTCAGGAGGTTAAAACTGATGAGAAAGGCCAAAAGAGTTGGCCACACTTTGTTGCTGTGGACAAGATTTTGTCCTCCAGGGAAGCAACTTAATTTGGAAGGCAGCTAGCTATATGGATTTTGTTCACATACAGGGATACTTTCCTACCAAAGAAGTAGAGGAATCTCGTGCTTTGACATCTCTTTGTTACCTTAAATAGGATCACATGACATGAGTTGGTTAAAGACAAGGATAATTGTACATGGAAGCACTGATATTCAACGGCAATGGTTATCCAATGTTTTCAAATTTGGTAATGAATGCCATTTGTGCAGGATGTACTGTATTCATCCCTTCATTGGTAAGGTCATGTGTCAACATTACAAGTAGCTCATCTCACTGGTAGAAAACAGTTCAATTTAATATATTGATGACTCTTATTCAATTTATTATATCGATGACTTTTATTTTGTGAAAATTTTCCCAAAAAAAGAGAGATAGCTATGCAATACGCTGGTTCGGTGCTTTCTAGCAGTTACATGATATTGTTTCAATCTATACCATGGATGTGTGTTTGGGAAAAGCTACAAGTGATCATCTGAGCCTCTTATTTTTGTAGCTATTTCTTTGCCTCCTGTCAGATGCCTGGTGATCTTCATCACGATGTAATTTTTGTTTACACCCTAAGAATCTTAAATGTTGGCGTCCGTTGTTAATGGTAGTGTGCTTTGAGTGTAAATTTTGACGTTCTTTTCTTATGTGCAATTCTCCACGGCTCATGTTAAAACTTCCTTTCTGCTTCTCTCAATTTGAAACCCTACTAGGTTCGTAAAGATGTGCGAAGAGTGGCAATTTAGAACGTTCATTGTTTCAAGGGGCGGTTTTAGTTTGCAAAGTTGTACCACTTGATGGTTAGATGCTTTCAAGAATCAATATTTATTGAGTTAAATTTTGTGCTTTAATTAAATGATAAGGGCCTGTTTGGTTATCTTTTTTCAAAGTATTTTAGTTTTTAATTTTGTAAAATAACGAAAAATTGTTTGCTTTGTTACAAAATAAAGAAAATGGAGACCATTAGAGAGAGAACAATTTTATTGAATTGAGATATAGATGTTACAATACAATCAAGTTCCATATTTATAGACAAGCTCCATATTTATAGACTGCTTATGCAATGCAGATTATAATAATGCCCTTTCTTATTTAGCATATTCATTCATATTATTAATGTATATTACAACACTCCCCTTTGAATATGCGTATGTAAAGATGATAAGAGTAATTGCCTCATTAAAAACCTTGTTATGAAAAACCCAGTGGGAAAAAATCATAAACAAGGAAAAGAGTACAACATGATTTCATCTTTAAGTAACATATATTTTATAATGTTACTACGAGGATTGATACTTCTGAATCAAGATAATACCTCGTTAAAACCTTACTAATAAAACCCAGTGGGAAAAAAATATTAGTGAAAGAAAAAGAGTACATTATAGCGTATTTCATACGCTCCCCCTGAATTATAACGCATTATTCAATTAGTTTGTTGATGCGGCCGACGCATACCAATTTTGTACACCATTATCTGAAATGTTGATTTTGGAAGCGCCTTTGTGAATAAGTCCGTCGGATTTTCTTGGGATCGGATTTGTTTCACTTCTACCTTATTGTCCTTTTGTAGCTCATGTGTGAAGAAAAATTTAAGAGAAATGTGTTACGTCCTATCACCCTTAATGTAACCCGCATGAATTTGAGCTACACAAGCTGCATTGTCTTCATAAATAATGGTTGACCCTTCTGTTACTGCTGGACGTTGGCAGCTTTTTCGAATATGCTCAATTAGTGATCTCAGCCAAACACAGTCTTTACTTGCTTCATGTAGTGCTAGTATTTCAGAGTAATCGGATGATGTTGCTACTAATGTTTTTGTAGATCGCCATGAATTTGCTGCATTGCTGTTATTAAACACATATCCAGTTGTGATCTTGCTTTATGTGGGTCAGAAAGATAACCTGCATCAGCATAGCCAACTAGATTTGGATTATTGCCTGAGTTAGAGTAAAACAAACCCAAATTTGTCGTTCCACGAAGATATCTCATGATATGTTTTATACCATTCCAGTGTCTTTTTGTTGGTTCTGAACTGTACCTTGCTAGAAGGTTTACTGAAAATGCAATATCTGGTCTTGTGCATTGGGCCAAATATAATAATGCACCAATGACACTAAGATATGACACTTCCGGGCCAAACACATTCTCATCTTCTTCTTTTGGGCGGTAAGGGTCCCTTTTAATATCTAAAGATCTAACAACCATCGGCGTACTAAGTGGATATGCTTTATCCATTTGGAAACGCTTTATAATTTTCTTAATGTAGTTTGATTGATGGATTAATATGCCATTAGTACTATGCTCAATCTATAGACCGAGACAATGCTTAGATTTACCAAGATCTTTTATTTTAAATTCCTTCTTTAAATAATTTATTGTTTCATCAATCTCTTCTGGAGTCCCAATCAAATTTATGTCATCAACATAAACTGCTAAGATAGCAAATCCTTTTACCGATTTCTTTATAAAGACACATGGGCAAATGAGATTGTTTTCGTATCCTTCTTTTACCAAATATTTACTAAGACGGTTATACCACATCATTCCAGATTGTTTCAAGCCATATAGCGATCGTCTTAGTTTTAACGAGTACATGGACTTTGATTTTGCTTCGGGCAATTTATATCCATCTGGAATTTTCATGTAAATATTGGTATCTAATTCACAGTAAAGATAAGCTGTCACAACATCTGTTAATCTTATATCGAGTTTTTCAGAAACTACAAGACTTATCAAATATCGGAATATTATGACATCCATAACAGGGGAGTAAGTTTCCTTAAAGTCAAAATCTGGTCTCTGCAGGAAACCTTGTGCGACAAGTCGTGCCTTGTACCTCACGACTTCATATTTATCATTTCGTTTTCTAACGAATACCCATTTATAACCTACTGGTTTAACATTTTCTGGTGTTTTCTCTATTGGTCCAAATACACCATGTTTTTGAAGTGAATCTAGTTCCACTTGGATAGCATCTTTCCATTTTGGCCAATCGTGTCTTTTTCGACATTCATTTATGTTATTTGGTTCATTATCATCATTCTCATTATTCTTATTATGGTCATGACTTTCAATTATTTCAGTAGCTACTGCGAATGAGAATACATCATCAATTATTATTTTACTTCGATCCCATATTTCTCCGTAGTTCGTATAAAATATCGAGATCTCATTATTATTAGGTAGCATTTTATCATTGGAATCTTCTTTTATCTCTTATGGGATAATATTTCCTTCCACACTTCTACGAGAATTGGAATTTTCATTTGAGTGATCTTTTTGATCATTTATAACCTCTTCAGGAGGTTCCTTAATTGATGATTTTTCATTAAACTTTCTTTTTCTAGGCGCCAAGTCTTTTGAACCAATTGGCCTTCCACGTTTTTGTCTTGCTTTAGATTCATTTGCTGCTATATTTACTTTTGATCCTTCAGGGACATCAATTTTTGCTGGTGCATTTGCTGCTGAAATGTGAGATTTTGTTATTTTGCAGTGTCACTAAATGCATCCGGCAGTTGATTTGCAATATTTTGAATATGCAAAATTCTTTATACCTCATATTGGCATTGTTTAGTACGTGGATCAAAATAAGACATAGATGGATTATTCCATGATATTTCACGCCGTTCTACTGGAACGGTCTTTCCTCCCCCCTAATGGTGGGAAAATTGTCTCATCAATTTTACAGTATGAAAATCTTGCGGTGAATACATCACCTGTAAGGGGTTCAAGGTAACGAATTATCGATGGAGAATCAAATCTCACATAAATTCCCAACCGCCGTTGAGGACCCGTTTTAGTACGAAGTGGGGGATTAATAGGTATATGCACAGCACAACCAAATTTTTGTAAATGTGAAATATTTGGTTGAGATCTAGTTAAGAGCTGTGATGGTGAAAGCTGATGATAAGCTGTTGGTCTAATTTTAACCAATTTCGATGCATGCAAAATTGCATGCCCCCAAGCTGAAACAGGTAGTTTTGATTGCATAAGTAATGGTCTTGCAATAAGTTGCAAGCGCTTAATTAATGATTCTGCTAGACCATTTTGAATATGAACATGAGCTATTGGATGTTCAATTTAAATTCCCAATGATAGACAATAATCATCAAATACTTGAGAAGTAAATTCTCCAGCATTATCTAGTCGAATTGATTTAATTTGATGATCATGGAAGTGTGCTCTCAATTTTATTATTTGAGCAAGTAGCTTGGCAAATGCCAAATTTCTTATAGAAAGTAAACAGGCATGTGACCAACGAGTTGATGCATCAATCAATACCATAAAATATTTGAATGGTCCCATTCAGGGTGGATTGTGCCACATATATCACCTTGAATTCCTTGTAGAAATGTTGGAGATTCAGATGTGATTTTACTATATGAAGGTCGAGTGATTAATTTTCCTTGTGCACATGGGGCACATAAGTAATCACTTGGTAAATTCAATTGGCTTGATAAATCATGTCCATTTGAGTTTTTGGCAATTTTACGCATCATAGTTGATCCAGGATGACCCAAGCGATCATGCCAAAGAATCAATGTCTTTGTACTTGTGACCTTCTGGCTCATGTTTATAGAGTGAGATTCAACTATGCCAATTTTTATAAAATATAAACCAGTTGAAATTGTACCAAATTTTTCTAGGATAAGCTTCTGGCTTTCAATTCTAGAAATAACACAAAGATATTCTTTGTTGTTTTCATTTATACTTTCAATATGGTATCCATTCTTTCTTATATCTTTGAAACTCAGCAAATTTCTTTTAGAGTTGCTTGAGTATAATGCATTCTGAATAAAGATATGCGTACCATTTGGTAATATTATATGGGCTCTTCCGGACCCGTCAATTATATTAGCAGATCCAGCTATAGCGGAGACTTTAGCTGAGAAATTTTCAGATAGTTCAGAGAAAAACTTCTGGTTTTTCAAAATTGTATGAGTAGTTGCACTATCTAGTAAGCATATATCATCACCCAAATGGCGTTCCATACCTTAAGAATTAAAGACAATGATTAGTCAATCATTAAAAATTTGTATGCATAAATAAATGTAATGTAAAAAACAAAGTAATATGATTAAAATAGGCTATTGATTAAAAAAAACATCCACATTACACATTACTAGTACTGCAAAGGGAAATACAATTAAACGAACACAAACTTCAAACTGATTTATTGATGCAAGCTAATGAAATAAAACAAAATTCACATAACAAACTTCAAGACATTTCTAATTGATCAACTCGGTCATATCATTGATCATTGCACTTAGATTTTCATCATTAATGAAATTTCCATTGTCATCTTCGAAGAAATCATCTAAATTCATGCTAGTGTTTTCAGGTAACTTTTCGGCATTATTTGCCTCAATATTCTTCGAGCGATGATATTCTTCAACTGTTTTCTTTGATGATCTACATGTACGTGACCAGTGACCAGATCGTCCACATCTATAACAAACTTCCTCATAATGCCTTTTATTTTCTGAAGCCGAATCATTGTTCTTTATAGGCTCAATTTTCTTTTGTTGCTTTTTAAAGTTGGTGGTTTTGTTACCTTTAAAACCACCATAACCACCTCTACTAGACTTATATCCACGTCCACGACCATGTCCTCTACCTCGACCTCGACCCCTACCTCTTCCAGAGTGGGCAAAATTAGCATTAACTTCAGGTAATGCAGTTGAACCAGTTGGTCTTGAGGAATGATTTTTATAAGCAATTCATTATTTTGTTCAGCAATTAGTAAGCATTCTATGAGTTCAAAATATTTTGTACAATGACGCTCTCGATATTGCTGCTGCAGGAGTATATTCGAGGCATGAAATGTTGAGAAAGTCTTTTCAAGCATTTATGCGTCATCCACCTTTTCTCCACATAATTTCAGTTTAGAATGATTCTAAACATTGCAGAATTATATTCTCTTACGGACTTAAAGTCCTGAAACCTCAGGTTCAACCACTCTTGCCTAGTGTTTGGAAGTATGACCGTCTTCTGGTGGTCATAACGCTCCTTCAGGGAGTTCCATAAGTGGAGAGGGTCTTTTTCAGTCAAATATTCTGTTTTTAGATCATCATGGATATGACGTCTTACAAATATTATAGCCTTTGCCTTGTCCTGCTGGGACATAGTATTGCCATTTTTAATGGTATTTTCTAAGCATTGAGATTGCAAATGAATCTCAGCATCCAGTATTCATGATAAGTAGTTGTCTCCAGATATATCCAAAGCTTTAAATTCAAGCTTGGCGATGTTTGTCATTTTGTGAACTGTTCGTAAAATAAATTGCATAAGGTGAAAATATTCGCCACAACAGCATTCACTATTTGTTTGTTTCCAGCTAAAAAATAAAAGAATAAAAATAAAAAATGGAAAGTCTTCATTCATGGTATCAAACAACCGTACCCCAAAAAAATGTATCAACAAAACCAAACATTTAGATTTTGCAACTTTCATGTATTTATTATATAAGAAAGGAAAGTTAGCTTTTGCGTATATTCCATTGCAAACTTTTGAATTTTATTTGGCAACAGATCCGCAAAGAAAAATAATAATAATATTGAATTTAGAAGCCAAAGA
The DNA here is from genome assembly GCA_030765085.1 of Allium cepa. Lineage (NCBI taxonomy): Eukaryota > Viridiplantae > Streptophyta > Magnoliopsida > Asparagales > Amaryllidaceae > Allium > Allium cepa. Next base: position 862,205,050 of record CM060934.1, on the reverse strand, counting down.
ATAAAAATAAGAGTGATACAAGAAAAGACATGAAAAATATAGAAGCGAACCCCAAACTAGCATGTGTTGACTTGATAGCTTTATCAAAAAAAAATGATATTGACAATTACCTTTTTGGAGAGAGGAAAAGTAATGAGTTTATAAAGAAATGCAAGAACAATTCCTTTACCTGTTTGTTGTTTTAAAGGAAATAAGAAATAGAACGTATGTAGATATATTATAAAAGACTCGTTTGCTCCAATATATAATAGGATTTTGAATATGAATAGCCTTAGAATTGGAATGGTCAGAAGTGGAACAGTCAGAGTAATTAATATATAATTACTTATTGAGAAGTTGGAAGGTTTGAAGGTGAACAGGTTGAGAACAATAATTGATTCGCATTCCTATGCGTAGAATATTGAGAATGCAGTATACAGAAAGTTCGTGCTGATAACGTGTTACAAAATAAAGAGAATGGAGACCATTAGAGAGAGAACAATTTTATTGAATTGAGATATAGATGTTACAATACAATCAAGCTCCATATATATAGACTGCTTATGCAGTGCAGATTACAATAATGCACTTTCTTATTTAGCATATTCATCCATATTATTAATGTATATTACAACATGCTTTATCATTTTGTAAAATTCATTTTAGAAAATAGTCATTTTTCAAAATGGGTTTACCAAGGAGAATTGAAAACTATCTTTATTCGTTTTTCGGTTTTTCGGTCTAGAACTAAAACCAGGAAAACCCAAAACTCAAACGCATATCAAACGCGTTCTAAAGCTTTCTTCTGATTTACCGCCGCTAATTCTGAATTTTGGTCGTGAGCGAAATCTCCTTCTTCCGCGATTTTATCCCAAAATCATTTAAGATCAGGTAATTTCGATTTTTATTACTTAGTTTTCTCGGTTGCTCCAAGCTTAGGCTTAAGCCAAATGATTTGTTTATCCTTTGATTTATTTTCGTGAATTTGGGTTTTTGTGAATCGGGTAAATCAATTCCAGTTGAACAGGTAATTTTGTTCTCTGGTTATTTATATGATAATCAAGCAATTAGGGTTTTTGCTAAATTTCAGCTTCACCTTCATTCAATTGCAGAAATACTATTTGTGCTATGATTTTATGTAGAGCAAATATTGTTGCATGACCTTAGCTAAATTCAGCTTTACTTTAGACAATGTTTTTTGGTATATTTATCTGGATTTATGTAGAGCTTCTGCCTTTCAAATTCTTTTTTAAACTCAATAAATCATTGTACTAGTTTACTTTAACATGCATTATTGTACGGTCCTTTGTGTCTGCTCTGGCAATCCCTATCTCCCCTCCGCACTGCTTATTTGTTTAATATATGCATCTATTATGAATGGGATTTGAATTTTGTGAATAATGTAGTCTGCCGGTTACTAAATCTCTTCGTTGCTTATTTCTATTGCTGGTTAAGGCATGACAATGTCCTCCTTCTTGTTCCCGTTTGCACTTTGGTCAAAATGACAAAAAACTTAGGAATTTGAAAGCATCATAGTATCAGTAACTTTATCTACCTTTGTGTATCCTCTTGTCATTATTTCTTCTATTGATTCCTTTTATAGTTTGTGTGCACTTGTTGCATTTGGTTCTATTTGTGAATATCTCTAATGTTGTTTACCTCGTTTGTTGAGTGTGGACTTCTCGCCTCTAAATATATCATTGATTTTTGTCATTGTTTTATTGCAATCGGACACCATATGTATTCTGTTGTATTTAGAATTCAATGCATAATTCATGTTTATGACATGATAATTATCGGCTTGCTTCATGTTTATTGCACATCTTTTATATTTATTGAAATTGTGATGCTTTGTGCGTTATTCTCTTCTCCCTTGATGGCCTTATTCCTTTCCTCCTGAGTGATTTCTGTTGGGCTAATAACAACCCCCTCCATGTCTATAGCCAACACATTTTCCTCTGATTTGCCTCTACTTCTCTTTGCTCATTCGTTTTATTATTCTCCGGAACTTCTTTATTGGCTACTTCCTTGCTTGAATCTCCTCTTCGCTCCACTACTTCTAGATTTTCTATTATTTTTCTTCTCCATCCTTCTTCTTTTCTATCCACTCTTTCTTAAAAGCTCATTGATGTAAGATCAAATACATGACAGAGTACAACATACAAAGAGTGCATTCACTAAATACAACATAGTTGATGAATTTTTTTTGGTTGCATGTTAAATCAATAACCCGGTGTTTTTAGCTGTTTTGCTATAGTTTACCTTTAAAAAAGGATTGTTGAGCTAGTAACAAAGGCCTGTCAACTTGTACTTGTTTCAAACAGTGCATGTGTCTGTACATACCATTGATAATATATGTCAAAATCTAAGAATATTAATGCACTGAACGAGTATTACTTTTGTTTTGTCAGATTAAATCTACTAGATCTTATATTTTTTACTTCAAAGGAAAGAAAACGTTTATCATGTTTATTCAATAATGATATTTGATTACATTTGTGTAATGGTTGTATAATTTATAACTAACTTGTGGGTCAATAGTGGAAACTTTATCCTGTTTGCATGTTTATCACTTTCTAAGTAAATGATTTGTTTCGAGATTTTTGCTTTGATAACACTATTTCCATCAACGTATTACCCTTCATACTGAAATAATACTGAAATAATAGATGTAATCAAGTATTCAAAAAGTTCATGGTACTGATATATATATATTGACATACTTGTATATTTCTATTTGTCAGAAAAGAGAAGGCCTAGCATGAGAAAGAAGAGCTACTTAAACAAAGCAAAGACTACTTTCCTATCAGATACATCAAAACTTTTTTTCTCTCATTCTGTAGTGATACAATTGATGTATCTTATCTTTTTTGTAATGATTTTGATTTGTGATATGATTAGTTTATAGTATGACATGAATAGTCTCATTTCGATATGTTCACATACCAGTAGTCATCATCATTTTTCTATCTATGTCCATTTATGATTTTTCCAGTTTCATGACATTTTTTTATTAGTCTCGTTAATTATCTCATCTCATTTCTATACTTAATGGTCAAATTCAAACCAAAATTTGAAATTGGCATTTTTGTTTTGGAATGACATTTGTTATTTTTAGTTTAAAAACTATTTTTCAAAACTCTAGAACCAAATACATTTTCCAAAATATTAAAAGCACAAAATGAAAAACCGAAAATGGGGTTCAAAAACTAAAAACCAAAAATTAAAAATGAAAACAAACATGACCTAATATTTTGCTGCTTTTAATTTAAGCCACCGTTGTTAGTTAAACCTTATTTACAAAGTGATTGCCATTGCTATATCTTTTGCTTATACAATCAGCATGGTTTCCTAATATTTATTGTTAAAGGGACTCCAAAACTGAATAAGGATGTTATTCTTTTTCATTTTTCGGAAAATTGTCATGGGACGTAAAAAAATTTCGTCTTCCCCCTTTAGAAAAAATAATCCGCATCTGCTTCAATTTTTCAATGTCATATTATCATTTTTTCGACAAGCTTTGCCGAAAATGGTTTTCGGTGAACCATTATGGATTTCTTTTTAATTTTTCAATGGTTTGTTGCCATATTTTTCTTTACTCAAGGGGTAAAATTATAAACCATTTTATTTGAGTGGAGTCCACATAGCAATTTTTTCTTAGTGGAGTCCCTCTAAAATTCATCCAATAAAAAATAGAGTCCCTTTAACGATGCCTTTTCTAATTAAACGACACAAGAGAGTTTTAAAGGCCGAGTTTGTAGACATCTATTACATTATATATAAAGGGAATATGAGACCAGTTCCGTTCCCTCCTCATTCAATCTCAAGTTGTATACTAACCTCCCGTTAATTTAGCCATTTTTTGATACTACCATTAAAACCTTTACATTTTCTTCTTCGTACCAATACATTGGAATGCAAGAACTCAAGGGTCATACTTTCACTTAAGATTTACAGTCAATTTACCTTTTCCCATCTCATTGAATTCTATTTATAGATAAAAGAAAATATGAGACAATTTCTATTCTCTCTTCTCATTCAATCTCAAGTTATATGCTAATCTCTCATCAATTTACCATTTTTTACTATTAAACCCTCTTACTTTTTTCTCCATACTAATACATCGAAATGCAAGAACGACTCAAGGATCATTCTTTCACTTAAGATTTGCAGTTAATTTACCTTTTCCCTTCTCATTAAATTCTACTATTAAAATGCAATCAGTCCAAATTCTTTTCTCCTCACTTCAATAACGTTTACTAAATCTCCTTTGTATTCTGGCTATCTTACTTTCCTAATAGTTCCCTAATGCTTTGTTCCTTTAGAAAATCAAAAAACAAAGTTAATTCTTTAGGAAATAAAAGTGCCTTCTTCGTTACGTTATGCATTAGACTCTAAAACTTCCTCAAGTGAAATATGTGTACATTCTATTCTACTGGCCATTATCTAACGTAAATTTTTATTTAGCATTTCAAATAAATATTTTTTTCCCATTAAAATTTGCTTCCATCGTAGGTCTTTATGTTATGATTGCTTATTTGATTTATTTGATCCAAATATGATCTACCGCACTAAAAAAATATATGCTCTAATCTCTCATCCTTTAATTTCGTTTTATATCATCCCTTTTATGCGTACATTTCCCAAAAAATGGAGTTAATATTTTTTTTTAGGATTTTTTTAACACCAGTTTATGTTAAAAAAAAGAATTATTTTATTATCAAATGGTCTGCTAATAAATTATATATACATATAATTCATTTAAACATACTATATTTTGAATTTGCTTAATTGAGTCACTCATATTTGTTCTATATGCATCCATGTTGAAGTTAGATAGATAATACTTCCTTTTGTGGGCTACCTTGTATATCGAGGATCTCTAATTTATTTTCAGTTTCTCCGTTTCTTTCACATTATTTATTATTTTACAACGAATAATTTCATAAGAAATTGACTAAGAAATTAGGGTTCCATTAGTTAATCTATGTTAGATAACTTTACTATCAGATTTATACTTTATAAATTTATAGTATGGTTTAGGCTAATTCTCTTAGATGTGTGATAGTGTTGACTAGCCCACCTAAATTTGAAAAAAAAAATATAGGACAAAATTGCTTTTCTGTCGTTCATCCATCGTTTTACCTCTCATTCTATTTTTCTTCTTCTATTCCTCTTAACCAATAAACCCCGATAATAGAATTTTAGATAAATCCTCAATCCTTGTGCTTGGATCGATGGATTGTAATGATAGTAATATAAATCTAATGGAGTCAGAAAAGGTAAAACTTGAATTTTTTTGATTTTTTTTTTTAAATTTGTAAATGAACATTTCGCAAAAAAGGTAAAACTTGAATTTTATGTTATGTGATTTTACCGAGGTGTTACCGAGGTGATTTCTCAACGATGAGATTCTTTTGCGATTTGATTTTTACTAAGGAATGTTATAAAGGGAAAAATCTAACAATAAGATGGGCATACTCAGCAAAAACATGGGTATAGTGGTTTTCAGTTTTGTGGAGGGCCATTCAATAATTTTTCAAGCCTAAAGATAGCCTATGTTTTAATTCTTTCAATTCCCTATTTCAATTATATAAGAAGTTCAATATTAGACATTTTTTAATCTCATTTCTCCATGATTGTTCCCACTGCAAATAAAGACTATTTGGTTCTTTCAGATGTAAATTTACATTTTACGCCTTCTAGCAATCTCAGTTTAAAAGTTTTTGTGACAACCGGATGATTTTCGTCCCTCGAAAATCGACACTAATACGTTCACTGTATAGACTGCCGAGCAATCGAATGCAGAAAGTACCAGGTTGTTAGGATTCAAGAAAAGGAGATAGAAGAAGAAAACAGAATAACGGCATAGAATCTCACAATCGCAGCGGAACAAAAAATAATATACAATAACAACATTTTATAAAAGGAAAGCTGTAACTGTTAATATACATACAGGTATTAGAGTACGATCATCAACAAGAAATTTGGACAGTTATAATAACTTGTCCGCAAATGCTGACTATGGAGCGTATAATACACAGCGGAAATATAGTCAAATACGTGCAATACGTCTCTGCCATCCAGTTCGTCTCCTGAACTCCAAAAGCGTCATAACCTGAAATTCTGTAATACTCGGTCTGATCCGAGCATTACAATAAAGTAACACCTGCGTTAGGCTGGAAACCAGCGTGAGTAAAACCCACTAAAATTTGAAATACTTAAGTTATAATTTTTTTGGAAAACCAAGGTAACTCGTACAACATGACGAGATTTTATCTTATTATAACCAAAACACTTTTACAGAAAATCCGGTGACATTATAATATTGTCTAAGTATAAATTACTTATTAAATAACAAATTCGTTATATTAATTGAATTTCAGCATATTGGACTCTATAATCAAAACCGTAAAGATTCGTAGTGATTATCAAATTGAGGTGGCTCCGGATAACACTGATATCCGATTCCGGTCTCTTCGAATCTAAATGATAGTTGTTTCAAAGGTCAAATTGTTTAAAATAAACAATTTATATTCAGAGTGTCAATATTCACAAACGGGAGTTTACTACGTATGTTTCTTTCAAATAAAACATATCAACATTTTATTTCAACCTTTTAATTTTGCTTGGCTACTTAATGGCACAAATAAGAACAATTAAATAAATCCAAGGAAAGAAAAGTCAAGTATACATTATTAACTACTAACAACTCATATTGTAACAATTCAAAATCAAAATCCAATCAACTTAAATTAAGCTGGATCTACTATATTTTTAATCCAGAATTTACTTATAATTTAAGAAATTATAAACAATCTATTGTTAGTTAATTAAAAATAACTAATCCATTTGATAACTGATTTTATCAATCAACATAAGATTCTAAACGGTTAAGAATCAAATTATTTTCTAATCAACATAGGATTTAATCAAATAAGCTTTAATTAATAACTCACATACTACTATAAAAATATTTAATTTTGTATCACAGAAAATTAGTAACATCAATTAGACTAAATATTTGGCGATATGATTCAATTAACGAAACTTATCATATTGGTTGGATTTAAAGAGAATAATGTCTATAGGTTATTAGGTAATTAATTTATAAATTCTATTTCCCTTTCTTTTTTCCCTTATATTTTTTTATTTTGATTTGAACAAATGTTTTGACTTGATTTGATTTTTGAATGATTTGATCTTTTATGAGACTTAATTTTATGTTTTGCTTGCTAGAATTAAATGCTTGCCATGATGATGTTCCCTTGCATATATACATCCTTTCATATATATATATATATATATATATATATATATCCCATACACTCTGACTATACATATTTACATATACAATACCATTATAAACATATACATTTATTCATATATATTGTTGTCATCACAAACACATATATTTACATTTTTACTATTTAATAACACATACACACACACACATTCTTTTGCTTATGTCATCATATACATATACTTTATTTGAAAGATAGGAATTTACCATCATGAAGCTCTTACACACACACACACACACACACACACACACATATATATATATATGTATGTATGTAAGTTCATGTACATATTTTTACCATAATTACACACACGCACACACACACACACACACACATATATATATATATATATATATATATATATATACATATGCATACATATACACTAGCACATTTATTTTATCATATTTGTGTTTATACATATTTATATTTAGATACACACATGCTTACATACATATAGAAATTTATATTCCTATATGCATTATTTCTATAACAGTTATAACCATATACATATATGATCAAAAATTTGATATTTTGCTATTATGAAGCTTGCACATTCATGTATATGAACTAATTTACATATACAATATTTTTGTGTATATATATACTTATTTCTCTACTTTACATAACATTACTTCATATGGGCATATATATATGTATGTATGTATACTTATATATATATATATATTGAAACGTCATAAGCTTGTATATATTTATGGATATTTTATCTTAAGTTTAAATGGTGGGGTTTATATACATTTCAATAAAATTTATCATATCCAGGCATTTATAATTTAAAATTAAACATAGTTTTCAATAGATTTTATACATTCGGATATTTACAATATCAGAGAATTTGTTTATTCAACTTATAAAAAATTAATATTTCAATAATCAAAATCGGTTAATTATCCAATATCAAATGGCTAAAAATTCGAGTCGTTACATTCCTTCCCCCTTAGAACTTTTCGTCCTCGAAAAAGAATGAAGCGGGAATTTTAATTTTGATGTTTATTATTAACTAAACCATTCTTTTAAACATTTAAACTCCTTTCTCTTTTATTATACAATTTAAGATATACACACTTTAAATTACATAATATTACTAAACTAGTTTTATATAAAAATATTTTTTTTATAACTCGATGTCCAAACAAGTCCATCCTTGCTCTTACAAAAATTTAGTCATACGTTGAACATGTGTAGAACTGAAAATCTATAAGTACTTAGTAGATCCATTTTCACACCCAGTGAAAATAATTGAATAACCTCTTTCAAAAATTCTATGGAAAGTATCACTCTCCTTCACCACCACGGATTGCAATTAACCTGATGATTGCGTCGCCATCCCGACGAAATCCATAAGAAAACTGTAGGCATCCTCACCTTTCGACTTACGCCACGGGAACACCATAGATCGCAGCTACCATAAGGTTGCATTGCTATCACAACAAAACCCAATGTAACTGTAGGTGATCACCGCCCCTCGAATTACGCTACCACACGAAACTTTACCACTAGATCACACGCTACACAAAGGTTTCATCACTATCCTAGTGAAATCCAATGTAGACTGTAGGCACTCGCTGCCACCAGAATTCTGCTATGGAACCAAACCACATAGATTGCAATCTACCGATGTTAAGTTGCTATCCCAGCAAAATCAAACGTAGATTGTAGGCAATCACCTGCCACCTGACTTACGCTATGGAACTATGATAGATCACAGTTACAAAAAGGTTACGTTGGCATCATAAAAAATTCCAATGTAACTGTAGGCATTAGCACCACTCGACTTATGCTACCCAACAAATGATCACCAGGAACTCGTTGAGTTTTTTCCGGACGTCCTCTGGGATCCTAATTCTCATTGAACCCACCCTTTGGATTCCTAAGCAGAACCGCCCAGTGAATCTCCTACTATAATTTTCGACTTTCATGGGGGCGCCTTTCCATACTTTTGTCTCAAAACATATCATACTATATATATACAATGCCTTCCAAATCATACTCTTTATGTGTATCACATATAAATTTAATCTACACAAAGTTGATATCTTCAAATCGATAGTTTTCAAAATTCTGTTAACCCAATTTCCAAAATTGACTATTTTCCAAAATCATAAGTCTTTTAAAAAAATCAATGGGTTCCAAAACCTTTTCAGTTTCATTCTCATGTACATATAAAATCATTCTTTCAACTTGAATAATTTTCAGATCAATAATTTCTGAGTCCATCCCATACTTATATACACTCTATTTTAGTATTTCAAATATCTTTCCAAGATTATTTCTTCCTGGTTATAAATTCAACATAGGAGTTTGAATATATAACCGTTAACCCGCCTTTTGGCAAGGCCGTGGACAGGCGGATTTAACTAAATCGACTACTCGTTTGTCGAGACTGAAATATGATGAGTTTGAGTCAACTGGATGGGTATACAATCAATCGTGGATGATGATCAAGATTATGAAGCCGAGGTTCGGCATATACAATGGAAAAAAGTCGTAGGATACTCGAAATATGGGTTTCGACAAAAGTTGAGTGCTAGCTAGTCATCCGGAGTTTACTTCGAGTCATGCCTAGGTTTACTTAGATTTTTCATGGAGTTTGCTGGGGGTCGGTAGGAGTTCACGAGTAGATCGACATAAGGTAGAGGTTTGACATGCTTTGAGTCGGTTGGGCATAAACACTGGGTTGGTGTTGTGAAGGTTTTGGGTCGGTAAGAAGGTGGTTCAGTCATGAAAGAGTGGGTTGGTAGTGGTATGGATCGGTGGTGGTGTAGATCGGTGATTGGAGTGGATCGGTGATTGGAGTGGGTCGGCATTGAAGGTGGTTCTATCATGAAAGAGTGGGTCGGTAGTCGTATGGGTCGGCAGTGGTGTGGATCGGTTATTGGTATGGGTCGGCATTGAAGGTGGTTCGGTCATGATGAAGTGGGTCGGTAGCGGTATGGGTCGGTAGCGGTATGGATCGGTGATTGGAGTGGGTCGGCAAGGAACAAACTTGGGATCGGCATATGGTTATACTTGGGTCGACATGTCCTAATACCTCAATGGGATCGGCAGACATGCCAACTCCAGCTCAATGTAGGATGAAGCTCGGGTCAGCCATGGTAGGTTCAACATGGGGTCAACATTGGAAGAAGTGAAGTTTACTTCGGGCCAGCCATTATTCTACTTCGAGTCAAGGATGGATTTTCTTCGAGTCACTCCCAGGGCAAGATTGGATCAGCATGCTCGGAGTTTAGGGTCAGCCATAATGATGATTTTCGATTGGCTATGATGTTGATTAGCCCAGACCACTAAGGAAGCCCATCAACACTGATTTTGCCTATAAATACAGCATGTGTGGGTTCGGAAAATGGGATCTTCATTCTGTTTTCCTCCTCCTTCCCTATTAAGGCTACTCTTCCATTATTGCTTTAAAAAACTCTGGATAGTAACTGTTAACCGATTCTCATATCAATAAAAAGGAATTTTCTAGAGTGGACGTAGGCCATAGTCAGCCAAACCACTATAAATCCTGTGTTATTACTGCTTTCTTTTTAATTTTTACAGTTCTTCATATTTATACTCTCTACATACATTCTATTTATGATCCATGACTGTGATTTGGTTCTTTCATCTGGATTTAGGTGTTATTGACCAATTTTGCGCTAACAATAACTAACATTTGTATTCCCATTAATGCTAATTCAGGTTTCCAAGTTCGATTTCCTTTCAAAGTTATTTGTCACATTCCTTACCTCTTATAAGGGGAGTTTTAATTATAGTAACTATTAGATCTTCACCTTTAAGTCATCCCATTTACTCAAAATATACCATTTCACTTCATAATCTTTTTTACCTTAATATCTCGATTTCGGCTCTAAATTTCGAATTGCTTCGTATTTCCATTTTGGTTATAACTTCAATTCAACCCAATTTGTATTTAAATTCATGATTTAAATATAAATAATTTCTACCCTGACCAGTTTGAATTTGGAAAATAGCTTGAATAGTTTTAAAATGGATAAATAGTTAAGATAGTTTGGGTTTTAAAAAGAAGGATTTATATAGTAAATAGCTTGGATAATTCAAAACAATTTGAATATTTGAGAAGATAGATTTTTAACAGTTTATATTAAAATAATTTATTTGAAAATAGCTTCAAAGTCAAACTGGTTCAATTCCCAATCTTCGAATTCAAATCAATCACAATTTCCATTTCCATTTAAATTAATTCTATTCCGATTTCAATTCGATAATTCAAATCAATTCTCATTTTGACTTTAAACTAATTCAACTTCGATTACAATCCTAATTAATTCAATTCGACTCCAATTTGAATTAATTTCAATTCCATTCACAATTTCAACAGTTTTGATTTCATATAAATTTGAGTTAGATTTTCAAAATGTTGATTTAGTCACTTAAATAAAACTAACCTTTAATATTTAATTTAACAATCTAAACCTTTAAAACAATTTAATCCTGAGCCCAGATTTCGAAGTGTCCATTTAAATTACTTTTTACTTGGATTAATTCTAAGGTTCGAGTAAGAGTCCAAATCTTTTTAGAACAAATCAATTTTCGGAATTTTATTTATTTCCCAATTATAACTTCAACTTTCAAATCCGATTCTATGAACAATTTCAGTTGACAAGTCCAATTTTTAACATTTCAAATTTATGTTCATGATAAGTCCATTTCTGTAGATTTTATTTTATTTCTTAAGATCAAAATCATTTGAATAGTTTCAAATCAAAGTTTTATTTCCATTTAATTTCAGGAATGGATATATATCATTTCAATTCACTTCTTAATTTATTCGAAATAATCCAATTTACAGCTTATAATACTGTAAATAATATATACAGAATGATAGCAAGATATATCAAGGTAAATAAACATTCAAATTATCTAAAACATCAACCAATAGCATACATCATGATTTTTCCCGAATTCGAAATTCATTTTTATTTCAAAAATCATTTTGAAATCATTGATACATACGTAACTCCTTCTGCACCTCTTATCAAATTGATACTTTTCTTTCACAATTTACGCTCTTTAACTTCCATAAGTTAAATTTTAGTTTCACCTTGAAATTTCCAATTTCAGGTTATAATCAAAACTTACTTTTCTTTTTGGGTTATACTTCTCATTTCATGGGGGATTTCAGAATTCAAACACCCAATTATTTACTTCAAATCAACTTTGAAATCATACATACATATATACCCATTAACATATCAAGTCCCACTTTAAATTTAAAACAACCTGGGTTTCTATCCAAAACAATTTTTCTTCACAATTTCCAAAATAAATTTTCTACATCAAAATATTCTAATAATACTACTTATTATTTCCTCAAACACTGTGAAACACACTTCAAAATTTTCGGGACTTAGATTGAAAATTTCCCAATTTAAATTCGTTTTAATATATAAGTCGCATTTGTAAATTCAGCTTACATAATTTCACTTCCATAAACATTTCACTCTATTTTATCATTGTTTATTATGTAATAAACATCCTTTATTAAGACACGACAATAAATTTATGATAATAATAATCAATATTATCATATCTAGAAACCAAATATTCCATATAATTTTCTAGAAAATTATTTTTATATATATTTAAAATATAATCAGGGTAAATTTATTTTATTTCCAACACTTTGAAAAACACTTTCGAAATTTTTGAAATTTTAAATTTTGGTTTGAGTTTACTTTTAGCTAAACTTATTTGCACAGTTCATTCTTACTCAAATTTCTATTTGGTTATATACATATTTAACCGCTTGAATCTTATAATCTTATTTGATTATAATAATCAAAACCAATCACCTTAATATAATATAATAATTCATAAATACTATTTCTTTTATATCAAAAAGTAATTTTATGTAAAAATTATTTTTAAAACATTTTTTAAATCATTCTATAGGAAAATAACAAGCACGCCTTAATATATACTACGCTCAACTCATTCTAGGATACTACTGACCCTATCTCTAATGAGTAATCCCTACTAGAGCCAGGATTCTCGCTTAACCTTCAGCTCTGATACTACGCGTGCGACCGAACGATTTTCGACCCTCGAAAATTGACACTAATGTGTTCACTATATAGAGTGCCAAGCAATTGAGTGACAAAAGTACCAGGTTGTTAGGGTTTAAGAAAAGGAGATAGAAGAAGAAAACATAATAACAACACAGAATCTCAATCGCAGCGGAAAAATATATAATATATATACACAATAACAACATTTTATACAAGGAAAGCTATAACTGTTAATATACATACAGGTTATCAGTGTACAATCATCAATAATAAATATGGACAGTTAAAATAACTTGTCCTCAAATACTGACTATGCAGCGTATAATATACCGCAGAAATATAGTCAGATACATGCAATACGTCTCTGCCATCCATCTCGTCTTCTAAACTCCAAAAGCATCCTAACCTAGTATCTGTAATACTCAATCTGACCCAAGCTTTACAATAAAGTAACACCCAAGTCAGGCTGAAAACCAACGTGAGTAAAACCCACTAAAATTTGAAATACTTAAGTTATAAAAACTTTTGGAAAACCAAGGTAACTGATACAACATGACGAGATTTTATCTTATTATAAGCAAAACACTTTTATAGAAAATACTGTGACATTATAATATTGTCTAAGTATAAAGTACTTATTAAATAATGAATTTGTTAAATTATTTGAATTTCAGCATATTGGAATCTATAATCAAAACCGTAAAGGATCGTAATGACTATCAAATTGAGATGGTTTCGGATAACAATGATATTCGATTCCGATCTTTTCGAATCTAAATGATAATTGTTTTAAAGGCCAAATTGTTTAAAATAAACAATTTATATTCAGAACGTCGGTATTCGCTAATGGGAGTTTACAACATATGTTTGTTTCAAATAAAATGTATCAAATTTTTTATTTCAACCTTTTAATTTTGCTTGGCTACTTAATAGCACAGATAAGAACAATTAAATAAATCCAAGGAAATAAAAGCTAAGCATAGATCATTAACTAAATTAACGACTAACAATTCGTATTGTAACAATTCAAAATCTAAATTCAATCAACTTAAATTAAGCTTGATCTACTATATTTTTAATCTAAAATTTACTTATAATATAAGAAATTATAAATAATCTATTGTTAATTAATTAAAAGTAACTAATCCAATTGATAACTGATTTTATCAGTCAACATAAGGTTCTAAATGGTTAAGAATCTAATTATTTTCTAATCAACATAGGATTTAATCAAATAAGCTTTAATTAATGACTCACTTACTATTACAAAATAATTTAATTTTGTATTAGAGAAAGTAACATCAATTAGACTAAATATTTAGCGATAGGATTCAATTACCGAAACTTATCATATTGGTTGGATTTAAAGAGAATAATGTCTATAGGTTATTAGGTGACTGATTTACAAATTCTATTTCCCTTTCGTTTTTCCCTTATATTTTATTTTGATTTTGATTTGAACAAATGTTTTGACTTGATTTGATTTTTGAATGATTTGATCTTTTATGAACTTGATTTTATGTTTTGCTTGCTAGAATTAAATGCTTGCCATGATGATGTTCCCTTGCATATATACATCCTTTCATATATGTGTGTGTGTGTGTGTATATATATATATATATATATATATTTCCCATACACTCTGACTATACATATTTACATATATGATACCATTATAAACATATATATCTATTCGTATATATTGTTGTCATCACATACACATATATTTACATTTTTACTATTTAATAAAATACACACACACACACACACTTTTTCTTACATATTTTTGTCATCATATACATATACTTTATTAAAAAGATAGGAGTTTACCATCATGAAGCTCTTACCTATATATATCTATATGTTACTTCATGTACACTATTTTTACCATAATTACACACACACACACACACATACATACATACATACATATATATATGCATACATATACACTATCATATTTATTTTATCATATTTGCGTTTATACATATTCATATTTAGATACACACATGCTTACATACATATAGAAATATATATTCTTGTATGAATTATTTCTATAACATATAACCATATACATATATGGTCAAAAATTTGAGATTTGCCATTATGAAGCTTGCACATTCATGTATATGTACTAATTTACATATACAATATTTTTGTAAATATATATATTTACCCATTCACTACTTTACATAACATTACTTCATATGGGCATACATACATACATACATACATATATATATATATATGTATATGTATATATATATATACTTATATATACATATAATGATAAGCTTGTATATATTTATATGTATATTTATGGATATTTTATCTTAAGTTTAGATGGTGGGGTTTATATACATTTCAATAAAATTTATCATATCCAGGCATTTATAATTTAAAATAAAACATAGTTTTCAATAAATTTTATACATTCAGACATTTCCAATATCAGAGAATTTGTTTATTTAACTTATAAAAAATAATATTTCAATAATCAAAATAAGTTAATTACCCAATATCAAATGGATGAAGTCCGGGTCGTTACTGTTTTAGTACAGTTAATGGCTATTATATACAGAGGCTCTCTAATTTATTTTCAATTTCTTTGTTTCGTGTATTTACCATTTTCCAAAAAAAATTCCATAAGGCATTGATTAAGAAATTGAGGATCCTTTAATCAATCTATTCCAGCAATACCTCTTCACCTCCATGCCTTTGATTATGCTCAAATTCACAATGATGCATGTTAGGTTGTTTTGCAATCAATATTATATTTTTTAAATTATATAACATGTTTTCATCCCCTTCAGTTCTCTATTTCTTTATATAAGAAATTTAATAATAGACTTTTTATCCTAATTCTTCGCAAATGTTCTCGGTCCAAATAAAGAGCCCTTGGTGCTTTCAAATATGATTTCATGTTTGACCTCGTTCCTTAATTTTATGTTTAAAGGTTCAAGGAATAACAAGTACATTTGGTGATTGTTGTATAAACATCCCGCCTTTTCGTACATTTAAATCGACACACGTGCCAATTCAAACCATACGGAAGGGCGGATTGTTATGGGGTAAATAAGAAAAAGGAAGAAAGAAAAACAAAATAGAATCTAGCAGCGGAACGATAAAATATAATAATCAAATATATAGTTCATGAATCTGTTTTACAAAATATTTGATTTTACTTATACAATACATATCAGAGTTTACATACCAGAGAATATTAATAATGCAGCGGAATAAAATGGTGAAGTGGATTAATATAATAGATAATATTAATAATACAATCTTTGTCTTCGTCCTCCAGAAATAAGGCCTTCAATTCCTGAAATGCTCAGGCTGACCCGAGCGAATTGAAAAGACAAAACACTCGAGTCAGAACTAAAAGATCTTATGTGAGTTAAATCAAAAATAAATAATATGAGTGAAACGACGTCAGAGATGTTTACGGGATTTGACATCTCCTATCCAGTGTCTAACGTGAGTGCAGTAACTTAAGAGATGTTCAGGATTCACATCTCCTAAGGATCCATTAAACTATCTACTATGTAGTAATATACGCTATTATAATAATGTCTACAGTAAAATATAATATACTAAAAATAACATTAAGGGGTTACCCATATAGCCCTTAACACACTTTTATATTCCCATAGTCTATACAGTACCATAATCTCCCCCGTACCGGGCGTCGTCAGAGGGCACTCTATATGTAACATCCCAAAATTTGTTAATTTAATTTTGATAAATCATTTGAACTTTTAAATTTAAATTGAAAAGTTTCAAATGAAATAAAATATTATTAATATTAATACTATAAAGTTATATGGATATAAATAAATATTTGATAGTTTAAGCTTTATATAAATAATAATAATAATAATAAATAAAGGAAAAATATATATAACAAACAAGGAATTATCTTAAACCACAAAATAAAAATATATGTGATAAATTACATGTTAATAGTTAAACTTTGAATAGAAATAAAATTTAAAATGTATGTTTGTAATAAAATCATGTGGTTATAGAATGACATAGGAAATTCGTACAAGCTTGCATGTAGATTTGTAAACCAGGAAACTAAGGCTTATGCAAGAAGATAAACAAGGAAAAAATCTACAAAATAAAACAAAAATAGTACTTACAAAAATCAAACAGCATATATATGTTAACAAAAATGGGAGCATAAGCAATTAATGCTATCTATTCTTCAGCATAAATAAGATCATATCAGCCGAAATCAAGCTTGGCTTAGTCAACAAGAAAAACAAATAATATCTTATTAAAAGAAAAATCTTGTCCCAGTTAATACCTACCTCCCCTACCCTGTACAAAGCCATCTTTATATATACATATACACATCCATGTTAGCATAGCTTGTTCATAAAAACATAACAAAATCGGAAAGAAAAAGAAATAGGAAAACATCACTTTATATTCAAGTTTAAAAACAATCTGCTGAAAAAAAAAGAAAAGAAGAAGGATCAAAACTGCTTTTTTTCAAAACACAGAAGCATCTCTGTTCATCAATGTTTCTATGTGAGTAAACTTATTATTTTAAAATTGAAATATAAGTATTTAGTTCATGAAATATTGTGTTTGTTGTATATTGAAAAAAAAAATTGTTCTGTAGGTTTTTCTGTGATTACTGGAAATCTGTGTATAAGTTGTTCTTCAATATTTTTGTTTTATAGCAAGACGAATTAGGAAAAGAATTAATAAACCTTCATCCAAACATTTTTGCTTAGGGTTTTTAAACAAAATAAACTTGTTTAAAATTGAATCACAGTTAAAGATTTGTTTTATACTTGATCATGAAGAGTTAACCCTGTAACCAAGATTTTACAGTAAGAACAAATTTTTATGATAAATTTAAGTATTTTAAATCACTGTTTTGATTACATAACTTGAATGAACATACCAAAATATGATTTTTAAAATTAATACGATGATTTTTCATTTAGTATTCCAAGTGCAGTTCGGGTTTGTACAAAATTTGTTTTTTCTTCATTTTCTGATGATCGATTAGATATTAATTGATGAAAATTAGTTGGAAGCTAGAGTGTTGATCCACGATCTTAGGAAAATTGTCGAAATTTTTTTATATTGCGTAAATTGAGAAGTCGAGTTCGATTTAGGGTTACAGTTCGAGTTTTGAACGTATTCAGTGGGAAGAGGATTGCGTCCTCTTGGGTTGACCGAGCTTCTTGAGATTCAAGGAAATGAAAGAAAGGAGTGTCGACGTGATATAGCGGGAGTCGTGGATTTTCTAGCGAATTGTGCGGGGAGGACGAGGCAATTTGGTTTGGGTACGTTCGAGCTTCAATTCGACGAAAGGGTGGATTTTTGATTTTGAGATCTTTGTGATGAATCGAGCTTTGATTTCGAGTTCGAGTGAGTAGTGCGACTTGCCGAAGGTCGCTATGGCCACCAGAACGGCGGCACGACGCTGTGCACGTGCACGACCTTGCGCGATGTATCAAGAAATTTTCGGTGGAATAACTCGAGTTGATGCTCAGGTAGATGGTAAATCTGCTCCGAGTTGGTTTGGGTACGTTAGCATGTTATCTTGTATAAAGTTCAACTTTTTAAACTTAGCTGAAGCTAAAAAAAAAAAAAAGGAGAAGAAGAAGAGAGCGCGAGAGGAAGAGGAAGATGCTTCGGGGAAATGCAGGTGAAACTCGAGCGAGTACTTGAGTGAAAACCTGGGTTTACTCGGGTTTGCTTCATAATGGGTTAAGCCCAACAAAATTTCAAATTTACAATGTTAAGTTAATTTTTTTGTATTTACAAAGTAACTAATGTTGATTTATTTTGAGTTAAGAACTTACTATAAGTTTTAAATTATTTAACAATGTCTTAAAAATTTAATTAATCCTTTAACTAAATAATTAAATTTAAGATAAGAATTGAAGTTAATTAATATTAAAACTTTCAATGTAACAATAAATTGATTTTCAAAATGTGAAGAAGATTTTTAAATGATAATTAAGGTGAATAATTTTTATTAACTAATGGTTTTGAAAAGTAATTAAGAATGATTATAATTTGTTATTAAAATTGATTAACGATTAAGTGTCTAAATTATTTAAGAATTGTTAATTAGATGATTTAAGCTGATTAATTTATAATTAGTAATTAATTAAGTTAATTGACTAAGAAATAATGTATTAACAAAGTTTATATTTAATTAATTTGTTTATCGTTAAGAATAATTGATCATTGATTAAAATAATTATGTCGTTAATTCACTTAAACTACATTGGAAAATAATTGACTATTGCCATGCACTAGATCGATATTTCTGTTCTGGTTGTGATACTGTGTGATATAGATTGCTTTGTACTGCACTATGATTTGTGATTGTTCTGTATTGATGTGAAAACCCCCTTGCCCGTAAAACAGCATTTAAACTTCGATGTAACAGGGAGTCGGATTTCAGTTAGTTATCCGAAACCCGCATCAAACCCTGAATGTGAATCTTTGTGATTGATATAACCACGTGTTTCAAAATTAAGCGCTCACTATTCGATTTAGCCGGAAGAGGACGTACGTGTCATGTAACCCATTTCGAATAGTGATACATCGAAATGGATAACATTTGAAGACCGGTGGTGAAGACCGGGTGTCTTCGAAAATGATAGGATAACCTATCGATTGTCTCTGCACGGAGTTGCTCCGGTATAGAGACTCCCTAAGTGATGGGAAGTCCGATCGGGATTGTGGATACCTGGATTTGCAAGGGCTTCTTCCTTTATTGGACGAAGTGCCTTCGGTTCTGTTCGAACCCGAAACAGACTTGTATGGTTGTGTGTCTGACACTACATTTTGAGGTATACAGCAGATTTCTTTCAAATACGTATCTGTTGGTGGTGGAGAATTTATTCTCTTAGCTTAACACCCTTCTCTGAGACGTACGAGCTTAGAGGTTATGTAATTGAAGGTTATCAGCGATATACTCCCAATTTGGTAGTGTGGGATGCTAAGTGCTGCTGTGTGTTGATGATCATTTGTTGATCATTTGTGATCAAAGCATGGCTTTCATGTAAAGCGTAGCTTTGTGGACGAGACCTCATCGGACCTCACAACCCGGAAATGGTCGAAACATGAAAGATGCGGCAAGGTTACGAGGGTTGCACCCTTTAGGTTGTCATTCCCTTCTGGAAAAAGGTGATGTCTTGGTATGGAGCCCAGCTATTTACCTATGTGGTAGCTCCAATCTCATTTACTGTGTGGTTGTTGCTTTGTGATAGAGGGCCCTCGGATAAAGGTTCCAAAGGACCGGGGAGTTGCATATTCGTGTAGTAGTTACCTAGTTACAGGGGTAACCCGGCCTTGTGTTGGTAGGGAGCTGGTTAAGTTCTCGGGACGTCCCGCCAGAGGCGTACCCATGTGGCAGTAGGAAGTTCCTTAGCCTAACCATTTTTTGGAAATCCAAAGAAACAATACGAGCCCTTTACGATTACAATTTGTATAACCTTCCACCTCAGGTGACAGCTATAGTAGGCATAGTATAATGGTACCTATGCTGGCTAAGATTAATATTCTACTTTCGAAATGATTTTCCACACTATGCACTAGTAATAATATCAAAGAATTTTTCTCGTATCAAGCATATTTGACTATCATAAGAAGAAATCTCCTCCAATTCTGCGATTACATTGTGTGTGTGGTGGGAGGTCTTATGGTAATTTCATTTTCCAAAAGAACATCGGATTTTCTTTTATAAATCTAGTTTATTTAAAAGCAACTATTTTTGTTTACTCATACCAGTCCCATGACTGACCGGGAGTTTTTTGTTTCTTTTCTAAACTCTAGGTGCCCATAATTTCTACACGGGCAGCCTAGTAGCAGGTTTTCGTGTTCCGGTGTTAGCAGTATTTTG
Organism: Allium cepa; assembly: GCA_030765085.1. Taxonomy (NCBI): domain Eukaryota; kingdom Viridiplantae; phylum Streptophyta; class Magnoliopsida; order Asparagales; family Amaryllidaceae; genus Allium; species Allium cepa. The sequence continues at coordinate 862,183,826 of CM060934.1, read as the reverse complement.
GAGCTTTTGCTTTGGAGATAGTTTAGAAGCTTTTGGGATCTCAGGTGTTTAGTTTTTGGGAGTTCGTTATCACTTCATTCCTTTGAAGACTTTTTGGATATATGATCACTGTTGTATTATTATGATGTTTATCTGGAGTTGAGGTGTATGTATTAAAAATACTCTGTTGTAGTAATGAATACTACGTTGATGTTGTATCTGTGATGTATGCATGATATTCATTCTGTTTCCGCTGTTTTATATTCATCTGATGTTGTTATAAGCTCCGGCGAACCAGATTCGATGTTTGGATCTACGGCATTTGAATACGAGTGTCGTATTCGATGCCGATTTTCGAAAGTCGAGTCAGGGCCGTCACATTTGGTATCAGAGCTGAAGGTTGAGTAAGAACTTTAGCTATGGAGTATAACACATCAGATGGCTCATTAGAGATAGGGTGAAGGATACCCTAGAATGAGTATAACCAAGACTAAAACCTCAAATTTTCTCAGTCTATTTCTTTTAACTGCTGATATTCCTTAAGATATCTCGTCTGTATATCTAAATCAATTTTCTTACTAATTATAGATAGTAAGAATGAGCGGACGAAGAGGAAGAGTTAGGGGTCAAGGGAATGCTACAACACCTAACCAAGATCCCCCAACAGCAGTAGCAGCAATACCTATCCAGCAGCAGCCGAATCTGGCTGATTTGTATAAGAATTTCTCAAGGCTTGTGGTAAACCGTTCACCGGCAAGGAGTCGATTGTTGAGGCTCAAGCATGGATCGTATCATGTGAGGAAATCTTTAGAGGGCTAAAGCTACAAGACGATCAGAAGCGACTCATAGCTTCTTGGCAACTTCAAGGAGAAGCCTTAGCGTGGTGGGAGACAGTCACTGTAGATAAACCAGAAGACGAGTTTACTTGGGAAAAATTCAAGGAGGTATTTGAGAAGCGTTATCTGCCATCAGCTGGAATTTCTCGAATGTGCCAGGAATTCATGGACTTGAAGCAGGGAAGTTTATCATTCGAGGAGTATCTCAACAAATTCAATGAATTGTCTCATTTTGGTCCCGAATTGGTGAACATACCTTTAAAGAAGAATGAAAGATTTATTTGTGGGATGAATAAGAAATTCCACGAAAGGATGACTGGCCACGTCAAGGAATACTTTTTAGATTTAGTTGATATAGGATACAGATATGCTACGCTCGATATGCAAGAATCCCCCGTGGAGAAGGGAAATTCAGGCAATCAAAATTGGAAGAAGAGGAAATTTGGAGGCAAGAAACCATGGCAGGGGAAAGAGAAAAAGAAGAGCATTCAGGGAAGCGCGGCAGAGAATGTCAATTGCTATAATTGTCTAGAAAAAGGTCACTACTCAAGCAGATGTACGAAGCCTAAGAAGCAAGTCAGTCAATCCGTTCAAGCAAAGCCTAGGAAATGCTATTATTGTTAGGAACTTTGACACGAGGTTAAAGACTGCCCAACCACGAAGCAAGCTCAGACATCAAAGGTGTACACAGTCAAAGACCAACCTGCATCTTCCAAAGCAGAAAAAGGAATGAGATTTCTGAAAGGTAAGCTCATTATTTATGATAACATTGTTAGAGTTCTATTTGACACGGGCGCTACACATAGTTTTATCTCTCAGCAAGCTATAAATGAATTAAATCTTGAACCCGATTTTGTTGATGAGCCTATATGCGTAAAGAATCCAGTTGGAGGTCCCGCGAATCTTTGTCTTCGATGTAGAAATGCTCCTATCTCATATTCTTGTTATCAATTCCCTATTGGTCTTTTTGTGCTTGATTTTAACGAGTTTGAAGTTTTACTCGGAATGGATTGGCTAGCTAAATATGAAGCAAATTGGATTGTAATAATCGATTGATTTCGATTAAAACCGAATTTGGAGACTTTATCGAAATTTCTTGTGAGGACCCTAGTCCTAAAAGAGAAGGATTGATGTACAATTTGGGTTATCCCGAACCCAGTTTGGAGTCCATATCCATTGTTAGAGATTTTCCGGACGTGTTCGGAGAAGTGAAATTTTACCTCCACATCGAGAAATAGAATTCAGGATTGACCTAGTACCCAATGCTCGTCCTGTCGTTCACACAAGTCGCAGGATGGCACCCAGGGAAAAGGTTGAATTAGTTCAGCAAACCGATGATCTACTAGCAAAAGGATTAATTCGACCCAATGTTTCTAAATGGGGTTCCGTCATCGTGTTTGTTGCTAAATCAGACGGATCTTTGAGATTGTGTGTAGACTACCGTGATCTCAATAAGCCGACTCTCAAGAATAAATTTCCACCACCTAGAATTGATGATTTGTTTGATCAATTGCACGACGCTCGTTTCTTTTCAAAGATGGATCTAGCCCAGGGATTCCATCAATTATGAATCGCCGAAGATTGTGTTCATTTGACCGCTTTCAGAGGTCCTAATATGTTCTGCGAATGGTTAGTCATGCCTTTCGGGCTAACCAATGCTCCAGCATACTTCGTAGATCTTATGACTCGTGTGTTTCGGGAAGTATTGAATAAATTTGTACTTGTGTTTATTGATGATATTTTGATCTATTCCAAAACCGAAGAGGAGCATGCCGAGCACCTTAGAATTGTTTTGGAAATATTAAGGAGAAATATTCTATTCTCGAAAATTTTCAAATGCCACTTTTGGGTCAAAGAAGTTAAATTCCTTGGCCATATTGTTAATGAAGAAGGAATTGCTGTTGATCCTAGCAAAATTTCCACTATTCTTGATTGAAAAAGACCTACTACCCCAAAAGAAGTTCGAAGCTTTTTGGGTTTAGCAGGCTATTACCAGAAGTTCGCTCAAGATTTTTCTAAGATTGCTAGCCCATTAACCAAGTTAACAATGAAAGATGTAAAGTTCAATTGGACTCCAAAATGCGATGAAGCTTTTCAGGAGTTGAAGAAGAGATTAACCACCGCTCCTATTCTCTCTATTATCAACGGAAATCAGCGATTATCTATTTATACCGACGCTTGCGGTGATGGACAGGGTGCAGTATTAATGCAGAATGGGAAGGTGATTACCTACGCGAGTAGACAGTTACGTCCTCATGAAAGAAATTACCCAACCCATGATTTGGAACTTTTAGTTGTTATCTTCGCTTTGAAGATATGGCGACATTATCTTTTGGGTAAAAATCTTTTCAGCTTTCTTAACAAATTACGAAACTAACTCAACAACATACTTTATGAACTCTTCTTTCTCTAGGTGAAAATTTTGAATTATTCACCAACCATAAATCTTAGAAAATATCTCTTTACCCAGAAAGATCTGAATCTACGACAACAACGTTGGTTGGAATTTCTGGCATCTTATGACCTGGATATTCTATATACGCCCGGAAAAGCCAATGTAGTTGCCAACGCCTTGAGTAAAAAAGCATGTTATTCTTGCTCATCTTGTCATTGCTCCTACTCTACTTGAGAAAGTGGCCAGTAAACAAAAAGAGGATGAGTTTCTTCATCAAATTTATGAGAAAATACGTCGTGGTGAAAATACGAGTTTTGAAGTTGACGACAATAAAATTATCAGATTAAAAGGCAGGATATGTGTCCCAGACTTCCCTGATCTGAAACGTGAAGTTTTGGATGAATGTCACAAATCTAAGCTTTGCATCCATCCAGGAGTTAATAAAATGTATAGAGATATAAAAAGAACTTTCTGGTGGAAGACAATGAAAAGAGACATATCCATATATGTGAGTCGTTGTGCTACTTGTCAACAAATCAAAAGCGATCAAAAGAAAGTGGCCGGTTTACTTAAACCTTTGGAGGTACCAAAATGGAAATGGGATCAGGTATCGATGGATTTCATCGACGGATTTCCGTGAACCAAGAAGGAAAATGAAGCAATTTGGGTTATAGTGGACTGTCTAACCAAAACTGCTCACTTCATTCCAGTGAAATCCACTCGGACTGCAGCCAGCTTAGCAGAGCTATATATAAAAGAAATTGTTCATCTCCATGGTATTCCTAGCAGCATAGTGAGTGATCATGATCCGATCTTCACTAGTAAATTTTGGAAGGCATTCCAAGCCGCTTTGGGAACAAAATTGAATTTCAGCACTGCTTATCACCCACAATCTGATGGGCAGACTGAAAGGATTAACCGAATCTTAGAAGACCTATTGCGTGCTTGTATACTTGATTTTGGTGGTTCTTGGGAGGACCATTTGCATCTGGTCGAGTTCTCTTATAACAACAGCTATCAGGGCAGTATAGAGTTGACTCCTTTCAAAGCTTTATATGGTCGTCCGTGTCGATCACTTGCATGCTGGATCGAATCTGGTGATAGACTCGTCCTTGGACCAGATATGATTAAAGAAGCCACAGAAAAGGTTGATTTTATACGAAAGAAATCGAGGACGGCTCAAAGTCGTCAAAAGAATTATTATGACCGCCGAAGAAGAGATTTGGAATTTTAAGTTGGAGATTCTGTATATCTGAAAGTATCTCCGATGCGGGGTGTATTGAGGTTCGGGAAAACTGGAAAGCTAGCACCACGTTATATTGGTCCTTTTCCTATTCTGGAGAGGATCGGTCCTCTAGCATATCGAGTGCAGCTACCCAGCTGGTTGTCTGGTGTGCATAATGTGTTCCACATTTCTAGTCTTCGGAAGTATGTGCACGATCCAGATAGTATTATTGAAGAAGCTGCTCAGCAAAATCTCGAAATCACTTCCAATTTAACAGTTACAAGAGAACTAATAAAGATCGTAGATCGTGATGAAAAGCGATTGAGAAACAAAGTTGTGAAACTCGTTAAAGTACAGTGGAGTGGCGATCCAAAGGACTGTACTTGGGAAACCGAAGATAATATGCAGAAGTCGTATCCCAATTGCAGAGTGGATATCTCGGCTTAAATTGGTAAGCCATTTTCTTATTTTTTCTGAATTCGTATATTCTTTGTTTGCTTTTCTCTCTCTTCCAAATTTCGAGGATGAAATTTTCTTAAGGGGGGATATTTGTAATATCCTAAAATTTGTTAATTTAAATTTGATAAATCATTTGAACTTTTAAATTTAAATTGAAAAGTTCAAATGAAGTAAAATATTATTAATATTAATACTATAAAGTTATATGGATATAAATAAATATTTGATAGTTTAAGCTTTATATAAATAATAATAATAAATAAAGGAAAAAAATATTTAACAAACAAGGAATTATCTTAAACCACAAAATAAAAATATATGTGATAAATTACATGTTAGTACTTAAACTTTGAATAGAAATAAAATTTAAAATGTATGTTTGTAATAAAATCATGTGGTTATAGAATGACATATGAAATTCATACAAGCTTGCATGTAGATTTGTAAATCAGGAAACTAAGACTTATGCAAGAAGATAAACAAGGAAAAAATCTACAAAATAAAACAAAAATAGTACTTACAAAAATCAAATAGCATATATATGTTAACAAAAATGGGAGCATAAGCAATTAATGCTACCTATTCTTCAGCATAAATAAGATCATGTCAACCGAAATCAAGCTTGGCTTAGTCAACAAGAAAAATAAATAATATCTATTAAAAGAAAAATCTTGTCCCAGTTAATACCTACCTCCCCTACCCTGTACAAAGCCATCTTTATACACACATACACACACACATCCATGTTAGCATAGCTTGTCCATAAAAACATAACAAAATCAGAAAGAAAAAGAAATAAGAATACATCACTTTATATTCAAGTTTAAAAACAATCTGCTTAAAAAAAAGAAAGAAAAGAAGAAGGATCAAAACTTCTTTTTTTCAAAACACAGAAGCATCTCTGTTCATGAATATTTCTATATGAGTAAACTTATTGTTTTAAAATTGAAATCTAAGTATTTAGTTCATGAAATATTGTGTTTGTTGTATATTGAAAAAAAAATTGTTCTGTAGGTTTTTCTGTGATTACTGGAAATCTGTGTATAAGTTGTTCTTCAATATTTTTGTTTCAGAGCAAGATGAATTAGGAAAAAAATTAATAAATCTTCATCCAAACATTTTTGCTTAGGATTTTTAAATAAAATAAACTTGTTTAAACTTGAATCACAGTTAAAGATTTGTTTTATACTTGATCATGAAAAGTTAACCCTGTAACCAAGATTTTACAGTAAGAACAAATTTTTATGATAAATTTAAGTATTTTAAATCATTGTTTTGATTACATAACTTGAATGAACATACCAAAATATGATTTTTAAAATTAATACGATGATTTTTCATTTAGTATTCCAAGTGCAGTTCGGGTTTGTACAAAATTTGTTTTTTCTTCATTTTCTGTTGATCGATTAGATATTAATTGATGAAAATTAGTTGGAAGCCAGAGTATTGATCCACGATCTCAAGAAAATTGTCGAAAAAATTTTCTATTGCGTAAATTGAGAAGTCGGGTTTGATTTAGGGTTACAGTTCGAGTTTTGAACGTATTTAGTGGGAAGAGGATTGCATCCTCTTGGGTTGACCGGGCTTTTTGAGATTCAAGGAAACAAAAGAGAGGAGTGTTGACGTGATATAGCTGGAGTCGTGGATTTTCTGGCGAACTACGCGTTGAGGACGAGGCAATTTGGTTTGGGTACGTTCGAGCTTCAGTTCGACGAAAGGGTGGATTTTTGATTTCAAGATCTTTGTGATGAATCGAGCTTTGATTTCGAGTTCGAGTGAGTAGTGCGACTTGCCGAAGCTCGCGATGGCCACCAGAACGGCGGCACGACGTCGTGCACGTGCACGGCCTTGCGCAATGTGTCAGGAAATTTTCGATGGAATAACTCGAGTTGGTGCTCGGGTAGATTGTAAATCTTCTTCGAGTTGGTTTGGGTACGTTAGTATGTTATCTTGTATAAAGTTCAACATTTTAAACTTAGCTGAAGCTAAAAAGAAAAAAAAAGGGAGAAGAAGAAGAAAGCACGAGAGGAAGAGGAAGATGCTTCGGGGAAATGCAGGTGAAACTCGAGCGAGTACTCGAGTGAAAACCTGGGTTTACTCGGGTTTGCTTCATAATGGGTTAAACCCAACAAAATTTCAAATTTTACAATGTTAAGTTAATTTTTTTGTATTTACAAAGTAACTAATGTTGATTTATGTTGAGTTAAGAACTTACTATATGTTTTAAATTATTTAACAATGTCTTAAAAATTTAATTAATCCTTTAACTGAATAATTAAATTTAAGATAAGAATTGAAGATTAATATTAAAACTTTCAATGTAACAATAAATTGATTTTCAAAATGTAAAGAAGATTTTTAAATGATAATTAAGGTGAATAATTTTTATTAACCAATGGTGTTGAAAAGTAATTAAGAATGATTATAATTTGTTATTAAAATTGATTGACGATTAAGTGTCTAAATTATTTGAGAATTGTTAATTAGATGATTTAAGCTGATTAATTTATAATTAGTAGTTAATTAAGTTAATTGATTAGGAAATAATGTATTAACAAAGTTTATATTTAATTAATTTGTTTATCGTTAAGAATAATTGATCATTGATTAAAATAATTATGTGTTAATTCACTTAAACTACATTGGAAAATAATTAACTATTGCCATGCACTAGATCGATATTTCTGTTCTGGTTGTGATACTGTGTGATGTAGATTGCTCTGTATTGCACTATGATTTGTGATTGTTCTGTATTGATGTGAAAACCCCTTTGCCCGTAAAACGGCATTTAAACTTCGATGCGACAGGGAGTCGGATTTCAGTTAGTTATCCGAAACCCACATCGAACCCTGAATGTGAATCTTTGTGATTGATATAACCACGTGTTTCAAAATTAAGCCCTCACTATTCGGTTTAGCCAGGAGAGGACCTACGTGTCATATAACCCATTTCGAATAGTGATACGTCGAAATGGATAGCATTTGAAGACCGGTGGTGAAGACCGGGTGTCTTCGAAAACGATAGGATAACCTATCGATTGTCTCTGCATTGAGTTGCTCCGGTATAGAGACTCCCTAAGTGATGGGAAGTCCGATCGAGATTGTGGATACCCGGATTTGCAAGGACTTCTTCCTTTATTGGACGAAGTGCCTTCGGTTCTGTTCGAACCCGGAACAGACTTGTATGGTTTTGTGTCTGACACTACATTTTGAGGTATACAGCAGATTTCTTTCAAATACGTATCTGTTGGTGGCGGAGAATTTATTCTCTTAGCTTAACACCCTTCTCTGAGACGTACAAGCTCAGAGGTTATGTAATTGAAGGTTATCAGCGATATACTCCCAATTTGGTAGTGTGGCATGCTAAGTGCTGCTGTGTGTTGATGATCATTTGTTGATCATTTGTGATCAAAGCATGGCTTTTGGGTAAAGCGTAGCTTTGTGGACGAGTCCTCATCGGACCTCACGACCTGAAAATGGTCGAAATGGAAAAGATGCGGCAAGGTTATGAGAGTCGCGCCCTTTAGGGTATGTCATTTCCTTTTGGAAAAAGATGATGTCATGGTATAGAGCCCAGATATTTACCTATGTGGTAGCTCCAATCTCATTTACTGTGTGGTTGTTGCTTTGTGATAGAGGGCCCTCGGATAACGGTCCCAAAGGACCGGGGAGTGGCATATTCGTGTAGTAGTTACCTAGTTACAGAGGTAACCCGGCCTTGTATTTGCAGAGAGCTGGTTAAGTTCTCGGGACGTCCCGCCAGAGGCGTACCCATGTGGCAGTAGGAAGTTCCTTAGCCTGACCATTTGTTGGAAATCCAAAGAAACAATATGAGCCCTTTTCGATTACAATTTGTATAACCTGCCACCTCAGGTGACAGCTATAGTAGGCATAGTATAATGGTACCTATGCTGGCTAAGATTAATATTCTACCTTCGAAATGATTTTCCACACTATGCACTAGTAATAATATCAAAGAATTTTTCTCGTATCAAGCATATTTGACTATCATAAGAAGAAATCTCCTCCAATTCTATGATTGCATTGTGTGTGTGGTGGGAGGTCTTATGGTAATTTCATTTTCCAAAAGCATATCGGATTTTCTTTTGTAAATCTAGTTTATTAAAAGCAACTGTTTTTGTTTACTCATACCAGTCCCATGACTAACCCGGAGTTTATTGTTTCTTTTCTAAACTCTGGGTGCCTATAATTTCCACACGGCCAGCCTAGTAGCACGTTTCCGTGTTCTGATGTTAGCAGTATTTTGGAGCTTTTGCTTTAGAGATAGTTTAGAAGCTTTTGGTATTTCAGGTGTTTAGTCTTTGGTAGTTCGTTATCACTTCATTCCTTTGAAGACTTTTTGGATATATGATCACTGTTGTATTATTATGATGTTTATCTGTAGTTGTGGTGTATGTATTAAAAATACTCTGTTGTAGTAATGAATATTATGTTGATGTTGTATCTGTGATGTATGCATGATATCATTCTGTTTCCGCTGTTTTATATTCATCTGATGTTGTTATAAGCACCGACGAACCAGATTCGATGTTTGGATCAACGACATTTGAATACGAGTGTAGTATTCGGTGCCGATTTTCGAAAGTCGAGTCAGGACCATCACACCATAGGTATGGTACAAAACAAAATCGTGTAAGGCGCGCTAGGGTAGGTGACACGGCACAACTAGGCAATGCCAGGGTAGATATACCAATTACGCTTCCGGGTCGGTGGTAACGCATAGCCGCAGCTACCGCCCACCTCGAGCCACACCCCAAATCAAAGAAATCAAAAGTGGACCGAATAAATCCAAAGTCAGAGTACAATATCGAAGGGATGTGTCCGATAAAATGGGCTACCTTCTTAACCCGTCGATCGCTCCTGTTTTACCCACCTTTTGCCAACTCACGGGAGTCGGGTCCACGTATTTACCTTAAAGGAAACACCGCCACCATCCTACTTCATTCTGGAATCTCCACCGCATTCACAGTTGTTAAAGTGGTTTTCGGAGTTGGCATAGAGTATGACAACTTTCGATCCCGGTCTCTTCAACAACCAAGTGTTATATAACACCGCGGTTATTTCAAAATAATTTATACTTTAAAACCAGAATAAAATATCCCTTTCAAAACCATATAAATACGATATCATTTCTATTTTTAAAACCAAATCAATATGATATCATTTTTAAAGAAATCCCAAATCGATATAATATCATTTTTATTTCAAATATATCATTTTCCCTAAAAATCATAGCACTTTCAAATCATAATACCTTGAAATCCATAATTTTGAAACATAATTCCAATACTAAAATGGTTTACTATTAAATTACTTTATATAATAAATTATCTTCTTTAATTTCGCAATCAATTCCAATACTGATTTAAATCCTCAAATAAACCATTTCAAATTTTATATATTTCGAAGCTTTGATATTCAATGTTTCAAAACTAAAATTTTAATTTATATATATATACCAAATTTACTTTACTATTATTTAGTTTTGAAATATTTAATTAATAAATCCAGTATCCTTTGAATAAACTTCATATTTCAACAATTAAATATTTCTCCATTTATTTAGACTTGATATATCCACTTAAATCACCTTAACCCCGAATTTTGTTATAAAACCATATTCTTTTAAAATCTAAATTTCAATAAGTTCCGAATGGATACTTATTAAATAAAATTCTTAATTAAATAAAATCTCAATCAATTTCAACTATCTTCTCAACCTTGATTTATAAAATCAATATAACCCTATATTAAATATAATTTAAGTAAATACTTTTCCATATTATATTTAATAAAATCAAACTTTATTTTATACTTTAAACCAATTTTATACATAGCTTAAAACCAAAAACTTAACTATATATAAAATAACCTTTATCAAATATCCAAATCAATATCTCATAAAATCATATATATATTCTTTACAAAACCATTGGAATCATTTCAAAATATTATTATATATAGACTGCAGTGTCTGTATAATTTTTTTTATCCTATGGTCAAGTGATATAGATATTTATCATTTAAATTCGTGATTTAAAATAAAAATTTGCGGTTGTATATCATTTCAAACCGCAATCCCGAAGGAAATAAATGCATAACAACTTGCAGATTATGATGATATAAATAAACATCCATTCATCCATTAACAGATCACACATCCATCACAATCATCATCCAAAACAATCAATATCAATATCAATAGATAACTGATAAAATATATATAACAAATATTTAACTGGCAGTTATATTCAATAATAAATTAAATAACGATTTAATTTAAATAAATGCGATTAACTGAGATTGCTAAAAATATACTAAATAGCAATAAATAAATTTCAAACCACACCAAAAGTTAATTTAACAAACATAAGAAATTTTAGAAGTTGTGAGTGGGTTAAAACACTCACCTTTTGAATTTAAATTGAATTTAAATCCAATTTAAACCCAAAATTGGACAGTCTCCAAATCCATCCAAACTAGCGTCAAAGTGTCCGAAATTCAGATATGATCCTAACAAAAGAAACCACGTGTAAAATAGATATCGTATGCAATAGTTACACGAATTAGAAGATTTGAAAACAAAATTTAAAATTAAAACAAAATAAACTCACCCACCTAAACACCGCCATGTCATCCATCCTTTTCACGCAAGCACGCGCACGGAGCTACAACATACGCATGCAACCACCGAAAGGAACCCATCCACTACCATCCTCGAGCCCAAGCCGAGCCGCACCTCCCCATGGCCACGACACACCCTCCGTCGCCACGAATTTCGTGCACCACCGCCTTTGTTTATAGGGTTTGAAACCCTAATCGCGATTTCCGGCCACCACACCTCGATATAGGCCAAGTGGCTACCACCAAACGCCTCCCCTTGTCGAGCTCTTCGATACCCATATTTCAATTTCGTCGATTGGCGACGAAATCAAAAACGCCCAAATTGATTTTGACCGCAATTTCTGATCGATCGGATCACTATCTCGAAAAACGAACAGTAGACGTAAGTTCATATCATTGAGATCTTCGATATACATATTTTTTCAAATTTTTCTGAGGAGTTTGAAATTTTTGTTGATTCTTGAATTGAAATTTGAATTGGATAAATTAGAGTTTACAGCCATTGAGGAAAAGGAGCACAGAAGTTTCTGTACATATAGAAATGAGTAATAGAGGCTGCTAGGGTTTATAACAGGATATATATAGGCAAATTGAAATATAATAGATGGATCGGGTTGAATATAGGCGCTAACGACAAAGTGGCCCAAAAAACCCGTTTCGACTCCGGAATGAAATTGGATCAACCCATATATCAAAATAGATGTTTTAAAATATTTAAAACGCAATGGAAAAGGTTTCGAGTCCAAATTCCATCGTATGAAGAAGTTATGCTAAAATCAATATTTTCAAATTGATTTCAATTTCATTTATTTCAAGGCGTTTCGAGTCCGTACGATCAAACGACAAGTCCGATTGCTACGAAACTTGAAATCCCACAATAATTCACTGTTACGGATCTGATGAAACTAGATTCGTCGAAATCCAAGTCAGTGGCAAAAATGGCTATTTTGACACTAACTAAATAAATTAATAAATAAATTAATTAAATCAAATTTCCAATTTAAATCCTAAAATTGGCAATTCTTATCATTTAAAATTTCTTAATCATTTACAATGATTTTAAACAAATTTAGATGTCAATTTAATGTTGATTCAATCATAAATTTCAGCGAAAATTCAAATTTCATTATATTCATCAATTATAAATTAAATTTTCAATAATTCCATTGAATTCACTATTCATTCTTATTATTCAATTTAGTATGATCAAATGGAGGAAATTAACATTGGGTTAAAAGCTATTACATAAATATAAGCTATTACATAAATATTCTCCAATTTCAACTTAATTTTTAAATTAACGTAAAAATTTAATATTTAATTTCATTCATTTGCAATTAATCCAATTATTAAAAATTAAATAAATTAAATCACTATTTAAATTCACATTCTATAATTCATAAATTTTATCATCTCGTATTACTTATTAATTTATAATTCTTTAAAACCAATTCTCATCTCAATTTAAAAAGTAAATAAATTTACCAATTATAGTATTTATTTCATTTACTTAAAATAATCCTTTTATTATAAATTGAATCCAATTAATTTTAACAAATTCCAATTTAACCGATTAGATTCAATTCCAACCCCCTTTGTATTAACTAGTATTTCCAAATGTATTGAAGTTGTAAAATATATACATTTGTTATAATTAGAACCTCAATTAATTCATTCAAATAGGTTTCATTCTTTATTACATCAATTGTTACTTTAAATTTACATTAACAAAACGTTAAATTTAAGATTTATTGTAATTCGTTACCGAAGTTTATTTGACACATTAAATAAATAACAACTTATACTAATTGTCGCCAATTTGCTTCTATTTGCATTTAAAAGTTTGTTACCTATCAACCCAGGTTATAATTCCATATATAGCACTAATTCATTACCATTAACACTGTATTATTACGTTTATAGACAGATTATAATATTTCCACTCACTTACCTTATATTGAATTCATAACCAAGTTGTAACATATAAAATTTCCAATAAATCATGGGAATCCATTCAATTTGTTACCAATTTACTTACATGAACCCTATTTCACTTATTTTGGTCATTATTCCAAACATAGGTCGCAAGTTTTCGTTTCTTTATATTATCCTATGGAAACAATATACATTCCAAATACTTTATTACATTTACTGAAATTTGTTTTCCAAATTTACTAAATACACCAAATTATGACCTTACAGTTATTTCAATTAATTAGGGTTGCGCTAAATTATTTATTTATTAGCTTACATCCAATTACAATTAATATCCTCAATGAATTTACCTATTTGGTCTCATGCTTTCTATTAAAACACTTCAAACTTGATTAATTAAAATATTTTAAAAACCCTTTAATCATCAATTAAGAAATTTATTAATTATTCTTTAATTAGTATCATTAAGTAATTATCCATGAATCACCTTAATTAATGCCATAAAGTAATTATTCTTTAAGTAATTATCCTCTAATTACTTTTATTAATTAATTAATCTTTAAAAACATTTCCTTTCTTAATTAACCACTTAATTACAATATTAAGTTTATTTAAAATAAACTTTAAAATAAAGGTTATATAGATCAAACACTTTAAACTTAATTAATTTGAAATAATTTTTATTTAAAAACCTTTAACAAATCTAAAACTTAGATAAACATTCATTATTTACAAAAGAAGTAGTTTTAACAAAATTGTACTAAGTAAAAATTAATTTTGTTTAGAAGTTTAAAACTGTTTTTATACTTAAACTTCAGACCCGAGCTCAACCCATATATTTCCCGAGCCCAACTTCGAGTAACCCACATGCTTCGACTTCGCAAGCAAAACCATCTTTTACCTCGAGTCCATCCTGAGGAAAAACCGACTTCCACAACCTTTCAAACAACACAGATACACACCTTCACGCGTGCGTATTTACAACCCTTCCAATCACGTCCGATCACTGCGTCGACCTCCAACATATCGTCGGGGTCACCGTCGACTAACCTGGCCACCCCGATCGACGGCATCGCCTTAGAATAAAAATCGAGCTACACAAAACACTAGAACCCAAACTGTTGATCAACTAAACAGTTCGCACCTCCACGCACGTTCACCGGAGATCACGCCGCTCCACCCAGAACCACGTCACGACATGCCGCGTCGAATCCCCTTGGTGCGATCAATTTTAGTCCACCATCGGCGATGAAATTGATTCAAGAATGTCGTCGATTAAAACATGCCTTAAACTCTATTACGACGCTGACCAACCACCACGGTGGTCGAGAATTTCTTTCCATATTTTTCTGATGATCTCCAGATCCTCAGCCTCCTTCAACCTCAATCTCGACGATCATACCTTCTTCGATCATCGAAATTTGATAAAAACCAAAAATCTGACCATCTCAAAATATCTCAACATATAAAGGCTTAAAAAACATGAAATTATTTTCAAAAATCATTATTTGCTAATACAAACTCGATTATGAAATCTAAACATGAATCCCTGATTATTGAATTTTGAATTAATTTTGAGTATCACTGTTATTTATAATTTTCAAAATATTTACTCAATATTTTCTCTTGAATCTATTTTTAAAAATGATGTTATACACATACAAACACCTTTCATTCACAGATCAAGGTCTAAAATTGTTTGTAGGTGGAATGATTTGAAATTTTGATCAGGTTTTAAAACCTGTAACTTAAAACAGAGCACCAATAAACATATACACAAGCATGCACAAACATATATACATATCTATATGTATATGTAACACAATTTCATCCCTTCATTTCGCATACATCAAGTTTATAAACAGATTCAAGCATTTATGGGTTAGTTTACTCACTTGGATATAAAAACAGAACCCGGAAGTTTTGACTCAAATTGAAGCTTGATTTTGAAATTTTGATCAGTAGCGTTGAAACTGACATTTGGTTTTGATCTGATCTGAAAATAGTTTTGAGATAATCTGCTACCAGATTTTTGATTTGCTTAGTTATTGAATTTGAATCTGCACTTTGCTTTGTTTAGTCTTGAAGTTGTTGTTTGATTTTTTCTTTGCTTTTGAATTTTTTCTTTCAGGTTTTGGATGATCTGTACTTTGCTTACTTGTTTGATCTGAGATGATCAGATCTTTGTTTTGATTTAATTTTCGTTTGTTTTTATGGTTTTGTATTTTAGTTTGATTTACTTTGTGTTTTTAGTTCCCTGGTTTGAAAAACTGGAATGTATGAAAGAGTAAAAGTGTAGATATATATAATCTTGTAATTCTTTTTATTAATAATTTTCTTTTAAAATAAACTAAAGGTGACACTTGTTTATTATATTGAAATTAACTAACACTTGTCAATTTATAGCACACATGAGGTACAAATGTTTAAACATATTTTTATATTCTTACAAATGTCATAATACATTTTTAAAATGGTTACACTTATCTTTTTATTCATGCATTAATATTTGAATATGATAATAAACCTTTATATTGCATTTATCTTATGTTAATAAAATTTATATATATTATATTTTCCTATTTAGTTTTACACATATATATGGTTTATACATTTTCTATTATAAAATTAATGCATTTTCTTTTTATAAATGTTTATAACTTTAAGAAATTGATTAAATTTAATCATACATATGTATATAATACATATAAGACTTAACTTAAAATAGATTTTAAAAATTATTAAATTCAAAATATAACTTTCAAGTATATATATTTATACATTATAATATTAGGAAACAAATTATTATTAATTTTGAAATATATAGTTTCAAACTTAAATTATTTCTCAAAATATTTATTTTAGAATTCCAATTTCAAAATTCAATTCATAATAAATTTATATGCATATATATATATAAACAAATATCTTATTTAATTTGGAAATTTTCAAATTAATTCACAATTTAACCTAAAATTTTATATAAATTACCAATTTAAATTTAACTCAAAACTGGGGTCATTACAGAATACTTGAGTGGAGAAGAAGGAGTGAAGAAATGAAGAAAAATTAACTTAAAATTCATTGAAAACAACTGGCATTTGTAGAAGAACAACAGCCATGTCCATTCGTGAAAGGTTATGACGAATAGACACTTCATTTGAAAATTTGAAATTTGAATTTCCACGGCTACCATGTCGACATAGGGGGATGGTGTATGTCGACATGCTTATGTATAATTTGAAAATTGATTTTTGTTTTTAAAAGAGATTTTCTTTCTAAAACTTGTCAAAACAATTTCTGAATGTATAAACCATTTTGAATATAGTTTAAACTTATAAAAGAGGTTTAAAAGGTAATCTTAAAAATATATAGTCTATAATATAAAAGTAATATTAAAAACTAAATATATAATATATTTTTGAGATTTAAAGCTTATAATATTGAAATCAGGGATAGTTTAAAAACAAGAGATGATTTTGAAATCAAAATATAAAAGATAATAAAAATAGTTTAAGGCTAAAATATTTAAATTAAGAGAGATGACTTTAAAAGGTTTTTGAAAAAATATTTAAAACAAATCATTTTTAAAATTATGTGGATTCCATTCCACTAGAGAAGGTAGTGGGTCCCATCCTACTATTAATTATTAAAGCGAGAAGGTGGCTTCCATTCCACAAATAAAATCCAAATATAGATTTTAGTGCTATTATGAAGTTTTAACATAAATCTAGACACTATTACTTATCTTGATATCTTGAACACTTGAGCTTTAGATACCTTGAGCTCTTGATACTCATGATTCATCAGTCTTGACTCCTTCAATCTTGAATTTGTCAGTCTTGAATCTCTATACTCAGTCTTGAATCTTTATACTGTACGGTCTTCATTCTTTAGTACCTGCACGTATATCCTGCATATATATATATCTAGATAAGAATATTAGCATTAAATTTTATAACAAGTCCTAAGGTTGTTGTCATCAAAACCATCATCTCGGGAACTAAAATTCTCCGCCTTTTTTATGATGACAGCCTTTGTTTATAAAATCCGTTCCACCAAACTCTGATTCTACTCTAACCCCCCCTCCCTTATTCCAACAACTCCCCTTTAATCTAAGCCTATCTAACATATTTTATAATTCTTCCCCTTTGTCATCAACAAAAAATAATCCTAAACTAATACTAATGGAACTAAATACTAATAACGAAGTATAATTAAGCGAAATGTACATATAATTTTATTATATATATATATATGTGTTGTTATATTACACATATAAACACAAATGTATAAAAATACACACAATATAAAATAAAAATTAACAGAAAAACAATCTAGTGAGAGCCTTTGATAATTAGTGACTTGTGAATCGAGCAATTTGGGTAATGGAGACAAAAGTTTACACGTTGTTCGACCAAATTACCATCTTTATCAAAACAGACTTCTCTAATTCAAATAACTTTATGGTCTTCATCCATTTGCGCTTCTTCCTCTTCTTCCTCTTCTTTGTCGTCTTCCTCTAATGGATTATGAATTTGAAAGTTAAAGAAGTCATCTTCAATCACGATCGGGCTCACATGATTATCCAATAGAAATTTTTGCAATTTTTATGGATTTTGCCCTGTTTCTCTTATTCTTTTGTCATCCTTATTTGAGTGACTTGCAACTTAGTCATCATTTGCAGTGAGTCCTTCAAAGTTTCCTCTATCTTCATGACTTGGGCCAGTGTAGTTCGTTTGAAATGGACCAGAACTAGGAGAAGGGAAAGAAAAGGTCGCATTATGGTTTGATTTGGAAGAGAGGCCATTATTTTATAAAGTTTATTATCGAGGAAATGAAGTGAGAAGATAGAAGAATTCAAAATATTGTGGTTTTTATAACCACCAAACTGATTTTAGAGGGAAAATCAAAATTCAAATTTTACCGTTGTGTTTCGACATGAGGGGTAGGGGATGTCGACATCCTTATGGAAATTTTGATTTTCTTTACTTATTTTAATATATATGTTACTATAACTATATTCTATATCTTAGTTATAAAGTAAATACCTAGTTCTCTTCTTAATTTAGTAAAGATTGATTGATTCAAGGGTTTGTTCAGAATATCAGCTATTTGATTCTCAGTGTTGATAAATTCAAGATAAATAATCTCTTTACTTATATTATTTCTGCGAAAATGATGTCTGATATCAATATGTTTTGTTCCGGCATGATGAGTAGGATTTTTGGATAAATTTATTGCACTTGTATTATCACCATGAATTGATGATTTTGAAATATTTAATCCAAAATCCATTAGGGTCTGTTGCATATAGATTACGTGAGAACAAGCCAAAGCAGTAGAGATATATTCTACTTCGGTTGTTGATAGTGAGACAGTATTTTGCTTTTTACTAAACTAGGAACCAAAGAATGTCCTAAAAAGTGACAAGTTCCACTAGTACTTTTTCGATCTGATTTACAACCAGCATAGTCAGCATCACAATATAAGATTAAATCAAATGAATCATTTCTAGGGTAAAATAGGCCATAGTCTAAAGTGTGTTTAACATATCTTAGGATACATTTAACAGTATTTAAATGGTTCTCTTTGGGTTGAGATTGGTATCTTGCACAGAGATAAACACTATGCATGGTATCAGGCCTACTTGCAGTTATATAGAGTAGAAATCCAATTATTCCTCTGTATATTTTTTGATCGACATCTTTTGACATGTCTTCTTTATTCAAGGCTTCATTGGTTGCTATAGGAGTGGGTTTTTCACTCATAGTGGTCATACCAAACTTACTAATTAGATCCCTAGCATACTTTTCTTGACTAATGAAAATACCACTATCTAATTGTTTTACTTGCAATCCTAAAAAAAAGTAAGTTCACCCATATAACTCATCTCAAATTCTTTTGTCATTATTTTAGAAAACTCTTTGTTCATTTCATTATTTGTTGATCCAAAAATTATATCATCTATATAAGTCTGTACTAATGGATATCATTTTTGTTTCTTTTAATAAAAAGAGTATTAACCAATTGTAATAAGTAAGATATTAGTCTGTTATACCAGGCTCTAGGAGCATGTTTCAGACAATATAAAGCTTTCTTTAATTTGTAAACATGATCTGAAAACTTTTCATCTTCAAAAAGTGGAGGTTGTTCAACATAAACATCTTCTTTAACAAAACCATTTAAAAATGCATTTTTGACATCCATTTGAAATAATTTAAAATTATTATGGTTTGTAAAAGTAAGCAGAATTCTAATGGCTTTTAATCTTTCTACGGGTGCAAGGGATTCATCATGGTCAGTTCCTTCCTCTTGACAATAACCTTGCGCGACTAACCGAGCATTATTTCTTACGACCTCACCTTGTTCATTCATTTTATTTTTATAAACTCATTTAGTTCCTATTATAGTTTTGTCCTTAGGTCTAGGAAAAGTTCCCATACATCATTTCTGGTGAATTTGTTTAGTTCATCTTGCATAGCAAGAATCCATGAATCATGAATGATGTTTCCTTTGGATTTTTGAGTTCAATAGTTGATATGAAAGTTACATTACTCATCTTGTTTAACTGATTTCTAGTTCTAACAACAGATCCAATATTTCCTAGTATATTTTCTATAGGATGATCTTTTAAAAGCCTGATCCTTTATTAGGATGAAAAGTTTCACAATTTGTTTCATTTGCTTCATTATTTAAAGCAACAAAATCATCCTCATCATTTATTTGAACAAAATCTTTGAAATTTTCATCAAAAGATATGTGCATTGTTTCTTCAGTGTCAGTTTTTAAATTGAAAACTCTTATGCTTTACTTCTATTAGAATATCCAATAAAGATTCCTTTATTGGATTTAGGATCAAATTTATCCAATTTTTCCTTTGTATTTAGAATGAAACATACTTCCAAAATTTATAAAATAAGATACCTTAGGTTTCTTATTGAAAAGAAGTTCATATGGTGTTTTATTGGATAGAGGTCTAATTAAAACCCTATTCAAAATATAATAAGCTGTAACGACTGCTTCAGCCCAAAAATTTCTTAGTAATTTACTATCTAAAATTATAGTTCTTGCACATGCTTGAAACATCCTATTTTTACTCTCTACCACTCCGTTTTGTTGTGGTGTTCTTGAAAAGGAAAAATTATGAGTTATTCCTTTTGACTGTAGAAATTCTCAAATTTTCCATTTTCAAATTCTCCCCCGTGATCACTATGAATAGTTTTGATTTTTAGGATTCTTTTTTCAAAAGTCTTAAATAATCCAAAATCATCACTTTTAAGTTTCAAAAAAATTGTCCATGTAAATCTAGAATAATCATCTAAAATTACAAAAACATATTTTCTCTGATTTATTAACCGAATTTGAGATGGACCAGATAGATCTAAATGAAGTAACCCAAGAGGTTTTGAAGTTGAAATCATATCTTTCAATTTAAATGAACTCTTTCCAAGTTTTCCTAATTGACAAGCATCACATATACTATCTACTTTAAAATCCATTTTAGGGTGACCTCTTACTAGATAAGTTTTGAAAGTCTCGATAAGAGTTTGAAATTCAAATGCCCAAATCTTTTATGCCAAATCCAAGGGTCGCTTGTATTAGCCAAAAGACATAAGTTATCATTTGAGATTTTAATACTAAGTATATAAAAAATTCTTCCTAATTCCTTCAAAGATAATATTTGATTTATTATCTTTGATGTGACACTTATCTTTTTCAAATTTAATTTTGTAGCCCTTATCACATAGTTGACTTATGCTAAGTAAATTGTGTTTTACATTCCTAACTAACAGAATATTAGAAACAGTAGGAGTTTTAGAGTTACCGACATTGTCGATGCTAATCACATATCCTTTTGAGTTATCCCCAAAGTTGACCACTCCTCCATCTTCATAAATTATGTCATTAAGTATCTCCGAGATCGCCAGTCATGTGTCTCGAACATCCACTATCAAGTATCCATTTGTTTTCTTGATTTGCAACATTTGTTCATTGAGTTTTAATTCATCAAAAGCCATATAACACATCTGTTCCTGCACAACACACCAATTCAGTAGATAACTTGATTTTCTATAGTAACAATATGCAGACTTATGAGACAATGATGATTTGGATAGTTTTGAACTAATGTTAATAGAATTTCCAAAAATTGCCACTTTAAATTTTTTCAAAATTCAGATTATGATAATTTTGAAAACCAATGCTCTGATACCAAATGTAGAAAATGTGAATTACAGATCTTAAGGCAGAATTAACATAAAAGGGGGGTGAATAGCGTTTAATTAATTTTATAAATCTTTTTGAAATCTTTTCAAATTAAATCCAAACAGATGCAATTCACAAACACAGAAACAATCACAGAATCAGACACAGATGCAAATAGTAAATAAAAAGTAGTAATAGAAAGAACACACCGGAATTTTATACTGGTTCGATGTCACCCTACATCTAGTCCCACACAATTTCTTGTGCAAATTTCTTTTCAAGTATAATATTGATACTACAACCTCGATTTCAAGACCACGAGATACACCATCCTGTCTTCGAGTCCATGGCAAACTCTCTTCATTTAAGCAGGCTACAAGATCACCTAATTGATTTACGAGCTACAATCACATCCAATTGATTTACAGGCCACAACCACACCTTTACAATCACATTTTGACAGAGAGAGACTTGATACACTTCGATTTTTGATTACAAATGATCCTATAACTTTGAATGGCATTGATATCTTTGAGAGAGAGTGGTAAAGAATCAAATTAGAGATGATCAAGTTTGATTCACTCAGGATTTTGACAGAGTTTTGTTAGAATACTTAAGTGGAGAAGAAGGAGTGAAGAAATGAAGAAAAATAACTTAAAATTCATTGAAAACAATGGGTATTTGTAGAAGAACAACATCCATGTCCATTCGTGAAAGGTAATGACGAATAGACGCTTCATTTGAAAATTTGAAATATGAATTTCTACTGCTACCATGTTGACATGGGGGGATGGGGTATGTCAATATGCCTATGTATATTTTGAAAATTAATTTTTGTTTTTAAAAGAGATTTTCTTTCTAAAACTTGTCAAAATAATTTTTGAAGTTTATAAATCATTTTGAATATAATTTAAACTTATAAAAGAGATTTAAAAAGTAATCTTAAAAATATAATCTATAATATAAAAGTAATAATAAAAACTAAGTATAGAATATATTTTTGAGATTTAAAGCTTATAATATTGAAACCAGGAGATAGTTTAAAAACAAGAGATGATTTTGAAATAAAAAAAATAAAAGATAATAAAAATAGTTTAAGGTTGAAATTTTAACCTGAGAGAGATGAATTTAAAAGGTTTTTGGAAAAATATTTAAAATAAATCATTTTGAAAATTTCTCGGATTCCATTCCACTAGAGAAGGTCATAGGTCCCATCCTACTATTAAAGTGAGGAGGTGAATTCCATTCCACAATTAAAATACGAATAATTTTTTTAGTGCTATTATGAAGTTTTAACATAAATCTAGGCACTATTACTTATCTTGATGTCTTGAAATCTTGAACTCTTGAAATCTTGAGCTCCTAATATCTTGAGCTCTTTATGGTCATGAGTCTTCAGTCTTGATTTCTTCAATCTTGAATTCGTCAGTATTGAATCTTTATACTCAGTCGTGAATCTTTATAATATATAGTCTTCATTCTTTAGTACTTGCATATATATCCTGCATATACATATATATCTAGACAAGAATATTAGTATTTATATATTATTACAAGTCCTAAGGTTGTTGTCATCAAAATAATCATCTCAGGAACTAACATCAACTATATATCATACTGGTTAACCAAAAAGGTGAGTTTAACTCACCAAAATTTCTGTTGTAGCCGAAGCGTTTCGGTTTGGATTAAAATCGAGCAAGTGTTCAGTTTTAACCCAAATTCCTACTAGCTCCAAATCCATCCAATCGAACTCTATATCGTAGTCTTTGCTGATACGATCGCAATGCAACTCATCATGTTCAATTTCAACCTCGTATGAAAGAGATAATTATTTTACAACATTTGAATTAATTAAATAATTTTAAATTCCTTAATTACATTAGTTAGCCATTAGTCATCCTTCTACTATAGTTCATCCCAGGCCACGCGCATTCAAACCCAACTCAACCACGATTTTGACACCTAGTCGCCACCGCTACACTTCATCAAAGACCGCCACACTTTGGCTAGAGATTGCCCCGTCCACAAAGCTTCCTATCTCCAGGGGTCTCGCCTTACCTAGTGCCGCCGTCGCCGAGCATGACATCGACAAAACTGTCGATATTCAACCTAGTCGCGCTACCATCATAGTCCACCTTTAGCCACCAAACTCCAAGATGTCGTACCCCGACCACCTTCTCCATCTTCCCTTCGGACCCTATCGACCAAAGTTTGACGATGATGTCGTAATCGACGAAAAATGTTGCTGCCATCATGTAAGAATTGCCGCCATCCCAGGCTACCGCGCCTCATCTCCACCATCCATTGCTTATCCCTTGACGTCGCCGACATATTCCTACTTGGGGACTTTGCCAAATAACGCTGTTAATGACTCCGATGATTGAGAGCCATTGGATTGAGGAGTTTAAATTTTGAAAATTTTGAACCATTTTTCTGATATCAACGCGATTATATAGAAGGAATGGAGTAAGGGTGAGCATGTTGGCAAACAATGCTATGGCATGGAATAGGTATGGTGTGGGTACGTGAAGTATATATATTATATTCAATAAACCCCGATATTACACGTCTGAATAATCTCGAACTCCTATCGAGACATGCTCACCGGCATTCTATATGTAATACCCTATTTCGAACACAATAGAACTATTATCGGGACCATATTCGATCATATGCAGAAGTTAACTTTTCAAACCTAATCATATTATATTAATTTTTGTAATTAATTTACATGCGTTTCAAACTCGCGTGGCCACATGATACATCTAATTGTTATGAAAATTGATGGCATACAATAATCTACTGCTACAGTTCCAATGAAACTGGTTTCATCGAAATCCGAGACAGTGTCCCAAAAGTCTATTTTCATACGTTAATTAAAATGAATTATTATTAAAAAAAATTAATCACTTTTAATTCAAATTCAAATGTTTACAATTTTCATTCTTATTCAAATAGAAATTAAATGAGCTTTCGAAATCATTTTTATTCATATTAAAATTCTGGATTCTATTGTTTAAACAACTCCATAATAAAATTAACAATTCACATTATTAAATAAATCCCTATATTTGAAATTTAATCCATTTGGCTTATAAACTAACATTTCAGTTTTTAAAATAAATTAAATATCCCAAAACCAAATGTGTAACGACCCAGAATTTTTAGAAATTAAAATTTGAATATTTAATTTATTTTATATATTAATAAGTGAATTTATAAGTCAAATAAATTTTTATTTGAATTATTGGATTATTAAATCGATAATTTAATATGTTAAATTATGGAAATAATTGAAAATTGAGTTAAATATGATTGAAAATGATTTGTAAAATTTTATTTTATCATATGGGAGTTAGAACGATATTTTAGAACTTTTAAAATCGATTTAAAAGTTAATTTGTGAAAATTGAATATTTTAATACTAAAATCGACTAGTGAAAATAGTCAATTTTTGAACAGTCTCAGAATTGAACGAAACCAGTTCCATTGGATCCGTAATAGTTAGTTATTACCGGATTTCAAATTTCGTGTCAATCGGAGTTATCGTTTGATCGTGGCAGCTCGAAACGCATCGATTTATTTTTAATTTTAATTTGGCGAGTTAAAATAGCCATTTTTCAAAAAGTCTCGGATTTCGACGAAACCAGTTTCATCGGATCCGTAATGTGATATTATTGTAAGGTTTCAAATTTAAAGTCAATTGGATTTACCGTTTGTCCGGTACAAATTAAAACGCCTAGAAAATCGCTTAAATCGGTTTAATTCAAATTGAGCGTTTACAGCCATAACTCGCGCAGATGTCCGAATTAGCTTCCGAAACCTGTTCCATTGTGTCCGGAACGCGGGATAAACCCTAGGAACGTCAGTTTCGGCGCGAAAATCGGAGTTGAAAAATTGTGAATGAATAGTGTTTTATTCAAAAATCTATAAAAGGAACCATGGCCTCACTATCTTCAACATCATAACCCAAACCCTAATTATAATAGCCAGCCGCCACCCCATTAACTGATGGCCAGAAATGCACGAAATTTTTCCCCTTTGATCTCTCAATCCATCAAGTTTTGGCTAAAACTTTCAACATGAAAGATGTAGAGGGCAACGAGACGAAGAGATTCAACGGTGGAGATCGTGTTTGGAGCGACGATGGGAGAGATATGGGGCCGCGTTTGCTTCGACTTACGCACGCATTTTGATGAAAAGGGGGAGGCCGAGTTGCATGGCCTTGGGGCCGAACATGGTTGTGGTGGAGAGCTTCGATTTGCAACTCCCTGATCGAAGTTTCGTTGAGTTTTGATGTTGCAAAAATTTAAACCCTAAATGAGATGTTGGGTTCGGCCGATACAGGGTGGGAACAAAGGGATGGGGGAGATGAAATGTACGGTGTAGATGGGGGGGGGAAGGATCATGCGGCCCGGAAATAGTTAGGTTAAAATTTTTATATTATGTTGTAATTAAATATAGTACAAATCGTGTAAACTTCGAAAATTTATAACTTTTTCATACGAGGTCGAAAATGCGCGAAACCAGTTGCGTTGGAATCGTATGGACGAGCACTACGCGATGGAGTTGGTTTGGAGTCGTTTGGAGTTAGTGAGAATTTTGGGTAAAATTAAACGTCCGTTTAATTTTATTCGAAATAAATCGCTAAAACGGAAATAAAATCAAGGTGAGAACTTCTCACTCAATCGAATCAGTTTCGATTTTTATTTTAAATAGTTAGATTTAAAATATTTGAATGTATGTTTGAATGATGATTGATATCTATTGATTGTTAAAATAGACATTATACGCCGTTAGTAAGCGGATGTTATTTATTAAAAACATATACCGCGAATATTTCATAAACAGTGAAATTGGTATTATATATAGTAGCAATATATATATATATTGGCATATGTATATATTGGAGTTATTGATTTCCTGTATTTTTTAGTGGATGAGACCCTATTACGCCGTTATTAAGCGGATAATATTTAATAATCCCATATACCGCGATAATTTCGTACTGGAGCGAAATTGGTATTGTGCTAATGTTTTTGGATGCAGGAAAACAGGTTGGAGGGATCCAACTGGATTCCTCAACAGTATTTATTGGATTATGGATATTTTGATATTCGTTGATTATCATATACGATATATGACATCGTTGTTGTCGTGATTGACTATTTGGTATGTAGCATCATTGGACCAAGTTTTGGAATTTTAAAATGATTTATAAAGTGATTTTTGAAAATATACTATATTTTTGGAATAGATTCATTTTAAATAAATAAACGTTATAATTTTTAAAGTTATAAAATTATGGTTTTTGGGAAATACAGTTAAAAGCTGATTTTTGAGAATATGATGCTAATGATTTTATAAAATAGTTTAATCGGGATTTTAGAATTTATTGTGAAAAGTTTAAATATAGGATTTATAAAATTTAATTATTTTATAAATCAAAATGATGAAATTATAAAGGAGTTTAAAGACGTTTTTAAAATATTAATATGAATTGATTTATATAAGAGATTTATAAATGGATATTTATAAATTGAGATATTGAAATTATAAAACGAGTTTTTATAAGTGTTTGAATGAAGTGAAAATGAATTTCATTAAAGAATGAAATTTATAGAATTATAAACGGTGAAGTTATAAATGAAATTTATAAATAGTAAGATTTATAAATTTGTGAAGTTATATTGAAGGAATAGATTTGGTTAAATAAATGAATCTTATAAGTTATAAGGTTTATAAATTGGAAAGTCTTTAAAAGAACGATTTTGTAAAATAATCGTTTTATAAGTATTTAACTTGTAATATGAACTTTTAGTTTATAAGTGAGTTATAAACTGGAATAGGTTAATAAAAGAATTTATAAAAAGGAAGTTTTTATAAATAAATAGAAATGGAATTTATAAACGTTGTTTTATAAATTCGCAAACGACTTATTTTGATAAGTAAATTGCTGAAACCTATTAATGGAGTTATATTCACGTTTTTGAATAGTGAATAATCCTTTGAATTAAAATGAATAAAAGGATGAAATTGTTAATGAAGTATATTCACGTTTTTGAATAGTGAATAATATGTTAAAGAAATTGTTTTAGATGTGATGTTTTAAATAGAATGTTTTAAAATGTGTTGAGATTCGAAACCATAGATTTCAACATTTATTGTTGAAATAGACGTTTTCGAGAAATAGAAGGAAATGGTGGACTATAACACTGTTGTTATAGTAAATGATTTCCGAAAGGAAATGTTTTGCATAGTATTGGGATTTATATATCTATTTAATTTCGAATCCCTATACTAGTGATTTTTGAGTCGTCGTAACGATGTTTTACGCAACATTCGTTTTGGCCCAAATAAATATGTTTAAGAGAATGATTTACTTAAAGAATGAAATATATACTTAATCTCGATTTAAGTATATTAAATATTTTCTAAGTGTTGAAAATAAATAAAATTTGTAAATTACTTATTAAATAAGTATGGAAATGTTTTCCAATATAAAGTGAATACTTTGAGAGTTTATCTTTTTTGAAGATAAATTGAAATGAATAATTGAAATCGAATATTCATGGATATTTTGGATTATAAATTCACTATGGAATTTATGAATGAAAAAAAGAGAATTGGTTTAAAAATAAATATTGATTTATTTTTGAAGTGTGAAAATTATATATCTTGTAAAGATATTTTGGAAAATAAATAATTTGGAAAATTATTTGGAAACTGGTGATGTGTGCATATCCATTGATAGTTCAATAACCGACTATCAATATTTCCCTTTGAATGGGTAATTGATGTGATTTGTTTGAATTTGAATGCCACACTTATTTTTGAATAAGCGCTCACTATTCGGGTTAACCGGGAAAGGACCATGGGGTCGTATAACCCATTCCGAATATGTGATACGTCGTTGTGAATTGCATTGAAGATCGGTGTTGAAGACCCGGTATTTACGAGAGCGATAGGATGACCTGTCGATTTACTCTGCACCGAGTTGCTCCGGTATAGAGTTCTCCATATGTGATGGTAAATCCGATCAGGATTGTGAATATCCGGATTGCAAGGACTTCTTTGTAAGTGCCTTCGGTTTTGTTCGAGCCCAGAACAGACTTGTATGGATTGTGTGTCTGACATTACAAGTTGAGATATAAAGCCGATTTCTTTCAAATATATTTCTGTTGGTGGCGAAGAATTTATTCTTTTAGCTTAACACCCTTCTCTGAGACGTACGAGCTCAGAGGTTATATAGTTGAAGTTATCAGCGATGTATTCCCAATTTGGTAATGTGATATGCTGAGTGATGCTGAAGTGATCATTGTGTTGATTATTTGTGATAGGATCATTTATTTGATCGTCTATCTTAGTGATCATTGTGTTGATCATTTGTTGACCCAAAGCATGGCTTTTGTATAAAGTATGTTTTTGTGGACGTGACTTCGTCGAGCCTCACACCCCGTAAATGGTCAAAACAGGAAAGATGCGGCAAGGTTATGAGGGGTAGCACCCTTAGGGTATGTACATTTCCTTCTGGATAGAGGTGGTATCATGGTATGGAGCCCAGATATTTAACCTATGTGGTTACTACGAATTTATTACTTTGTGGTTGTTGGCTATCGGGATCCCGTGAGAAAGGTCGTTTACGATCGGGGAATGGCGTGCTCGTGTCAGTAGTTACCCAGTTAGGGGTAACCCGGCCTTGTGTTGGCAGAGTTCCGGTTTGGTTCTCGGGGATGTCTTTCCAGAGGCATTCTCATGTGGCAATGGGAAGTTCCTTGGCCTGACCATTTGTTGGATATCCAAAGAAACAATACGTGACTTGTACGGTTTTAGTTGTATAACCTGCTATGGAATGTGGCGGTAACCTGCTATTGAACATAGTTAGCTATAGTAGGCATACGATAATGGTCGTATGTTGGCTAAGATTTATAATCTACTTTCGAAATGAATTTTTTCCTACACTATACACTAATAATAATATCAAATGTTATTTTAAATGCGTATCAAGCATCTTTGACTATCATAAGGAGAAATCTCCTCCGATTCTGCGTTTGCATTGTGTGTGTGTGCGGGAGGCCT
Source organism: Allium cepa (assembly GCA_030765085.1). NCBI lineage: Eukaryota > Viridiplantae > Streptophyta > Magnoliopsida > Asparagales > Amaryllidaceae > Allium > Allium cepa. The sequence goes on along the minus strand of CM060934.1, from coordinate 862,154,066 downwards.
TATGGTAGTCTCATTTTTAAAAGCATTGCGAATTGAATTTAAAAATATTCCTCTATTTTTGATTTTAAAGATAAATAAACTGTTTTGAGTTCTCACACCAGTCACATGACTGACTTGGAGTTTATTGTTTTCCTTCCTAAACTCTGGGTGCCCACCAATTTCCACACGGGCAGTTAAGAGTTAGGTTTATCAGGATATTCTGGATATTCTGGAATTGCTGGAGGCAAGCTGGATGGCATGGCGTATTACTAGCTATATAGTATTTCTTTTTCCGCCGCACTGTTTGTTGTTGTTGTTGTTGTACACTCTGATGATATGATGTAATGTAATATGATGAAATGTAATAACTGATACAGTTCTTTGTTTAAAGATTATTCATTTATTATTATATGTTGTTCCGCTGCGAATTTTGAGATTCTGATGTTGTTCTTGTTTTCTGTTCTGTTCTATTTTCTCTGTTTCCTTTCTCTTCTCTTTTCTTTCTATTTTAAAATTTTCTATCTTCTTTTCCTTATCTAAATTTTCTATCTTTTTCTTTTCTTAAATTCTTCTAAAAATTTTCGGGGCGTTACATTTGGTATCAGAGCTTATGGTTAAGCGACAACCATGGTTCTGTTGGGTATTACTCATTAGAGATAGAGTCAGTAGTACTCTAGAATGAGTTTGAGTGTAATAATAGCTATGAGACCGTATTTGTTAGTGAATATAAAATTGTTTATATTGTGATGATTGGTTTATTGAGTGGCATATGAACTTTCGTCAGCGTGGTCCGCAAGACTATGCCGAAGGGGTTTCTAAACACTTGAATAGAACAATTCGACATAATATTGTTTTTAAAAATTGGGTAAATGAAATAATTTTACCTTGATTATATATTATATATAAAGGAATAATTTTTCAGAATTATTAAAGTGTATATAAGTTGATTGTTTAGTTGTTTGAATAATCTAAATTAAAGAATAATTGTATAAGCAAAAGAATTATAAGAATTGAATTATAATTAAAGTGATTTACAATTGTGAAATAAACTTATATATATAAGAAGTGAAACTATATGAATATATTTAGGAATTTAAGTTATGTAAAAACAAGTGATGTTTATAAATGGAATATAACTTAAGTGATATTGAATGAAGTTGATATTAGTATCAAAGTAAAATAATAAAGTTAAGAGATAAATGTGAACTTAAGTTATGTAAATGAAATTCGATTTTGTAATTGAATTGAATGAATAGATTGAATGATAATCAATTAAATGTAAATTAAGTTGATATGGAATAATGAATATAAGTATTAATTCATTAAAATCTAATGTTATTAGAAAGTTGAATAATTGAATAAAAATCAATTAAATTAAACCAATTGTAAGCAAAGGAATTTGGTTGTAATTATATATACATTGGTTGTTATATGATTGTTAGTTGATTGTTGATTGATTATATGTAATTCATTAAGTAGTTAATGAAATTGAAAGCTAAAGTAATTGAAATTCAATTGGAAGTTAAGTGAATCTTAAATAGATTTGAATTTGATTTGGAAGTGAACCAACTTGAATATGAATTAGTGAATATAAACTAATTGAAAATTAATGCTAGTAAATCCAATGTTAATGAATCTAATGTGATTAAATTGAAAACCAATTCATTGAATATTAATGAGAATATGAATGAATATATATTGGTTATGGATGTTAGTTGGTTGATGGTTGAATATATTGCTTTTCATACATTTGCTATGTTGGCATATATAGTTATTATGTTACTATACGTTGTATATTGAGATTATTATCATATATGCATGTTCTCATGTTGTTTGTTGAGTGTTTAGTAGGTGCGGATCGCGTTTGCTTCGCATTTGAAGCTCGCTTTTGTGCTATATTAGCCGTATATGCTTGCTAATAAAATATAAGGTACATATCTCGGATTACATACCGTGCTTTTACACTTTTTTCCCTGCGGGATGCCTCATTACTTGATGAGATGTATATTTGTGACATATATACTGTCATTTTTTTTTCGGATCGAGCCGCGCAAAGGAGACTATGGCGAATTTTTCCGAAAATTTAAGGCGTTAAAAATTTTTGAGAAATTTAGAAAAGTTTTGAAAACTTTAACTTTGATTTGGAATTGAAAGTTAAACAATAGTAATTGTTTTTGAAAAGATAACTAAGTATGATTTGGAAAACTTAGTAAGTATTGTAAGAAGTTTAATTATGAATTTTGAAAAATTAATAGATTCTGTAACTTTTCTTACTTGTTAATTTCGAGGACGAAATTCTTTTAAGGGGGAAGATTGTAACGACCCAGAATTTTTAGAAACTAAAATTTGAATATTTAATTTATTTTATATATTAATAAGTGAATTTATAAGTCAAATAAATTTTTATTTGAATTATTGGATTTAATTGGATTATTAAATCGATAATTTAATATGTTAAATTATGGAAATAATTGAAAATTGAGTTAAATATGATTGAAAATGATTTGTAAAATTTTATTTTATCATATGGGAGTTAGAACGATATTTTAGAACTTTTAAAATCGATTTAAAAGTTAATTTGTGAAAATTGAATATTTTAATATTAAAATCGACTAGTGAAAATAGTCAATTTTTGAACAGTCTCAGAATTGAACGAAACCAGTTCCATTGGATCCGTAATAGTTAGTTATTATCGGATTTCAAATTTCGTGTCAATCGGAGTTATCGTTTGATCGTGGCAGCTCGAAACGCATCGATTTATTTTTAATTTTAATTTGGCGAGTTAAAATAGCCATTTTTCAAAAAGTCTCGGATTTCGACGAAACTAGTTTCATCGGATCCGTAATGTGATATTATTGTAAGGTTTCAAATTTCAAGTCAATTGGATTTACCGTTTGTCCGGTACAAATTAAAACGCCTAGAAAATCGCTTAAATCGGTTTAATTCAAATTGAGCGTTTACAGCCATAACTCGCACAGATGTCCGAATTAGCTTCCGAAACCTGTTCCATTGTGTCCGGAACGCGGGATAAACCCTAGGAACGTCAGTTTCGGCGCGAAAATCGGAGTTGAAAAATTGTGAATGAATAGTGTTTTATTCAAAAATCTATAAAAGGAACCATGGCCTCACTATCTTCAACATCATAACCCAAACCCTAATTATAATAGCCAGCCGCCACCCCATTAACTGATGGCCAGAAATGCACGAAATTTTTCCCCTTTGATCTCTCAATCCATCAAGTTTTGGCTAAAACTTTCAACATGAAAGATGTAGAGGGCAACGAGACGAAGAGATTCAACGGTGGAGATCGTGTTTGGAGCGACGATGGGAGAGATATGGAGCCGCGTTTGCTTCGACTTGCGCACGCATTTTGATGAAAAGGGGGAGGCCGAGTTGCATGGCCTTGAGGCCGAACATGGTTGTGGTGGAGAGCTTCGATTTGCAACTCCCTGATCGAAGTTTCGTTGAGTTTTGATGTTGCAAAAATTTAAACCCTAAATGAGATGTTGGGTTCGGCCGATACAGGGTGGGAACAAAGGGATGGGGGAGATGAAACGTACGGTGTAGATGGGGGGGGGGGGCAAGGATCATGCGGCCCAGAAATAGTTAGGTTAAAAATTTTATATTATGTTGTAATTAATTATAGTACAAATCGTGTAAACTTTGAAAATTTATAACTTTTTCATACGAGGTCGAAAATGCGCGAAACCAGTTGCGTTGGAATCGTATGGGCGAGCACTACGCGATGGAGTTGGATTGGAGTCGTTTGGAGTTAGTAAGAATTTTGGGTAAAATTAAACGTCCGTTTAATTTTATTCGAAATAAATCGCTAAAACGGAAATAAAATCAAGGTGAGAACTTCTCACTCAATCGAATCAGTTTCGATTTTTATTTTAAATAGTTAGATTTAAAATATTTGAATGTATGTTTGAATGATGATTGATATCAATTGATTGTTAAAATAGACATTATACGCCGTTAGTGAGCGGATGTTATTTATTAAAAACATATACCGCGAATATTTCATAAACAGTGAAATTGGTATTATATATAGTAGCAATATATATATATTGGCATATGTATATATTGGAGTTATTGATTTCCCGTATTTTTTAGCGGATGAGACCCTATTACGCCGTTATTAAGCGGATAATATTTAATAATCCCATATACCGCGATAATTTCGTACTGGAGCGAAATTGGTATTGTGCTAATGTTTTTGGATGCAGGAAAACAGGTTGGAGGGATCCAACTGGATTCCTCAACAGTATTTATTGGATTATGGATATTTTGATATTCGTTGATTATCATATACGATATATGATATCGTTGTTGTCATGATTGACTATTTGGTATGTAGCATCATTGGACCAAGTTTTGGAATTTTAAAATGATTTATAAAGTGATTTTTGAAAATATACTATATTTTTGGAATAGATTCATTTTAAATAAATAAACGTTATAATTTTTAAAGTTATAAAATTATGGTTTTTGGGAAATACAGTTAAAAGCTGATTTTTGAGAATATGATGCTAATGATTTTATAAAATAGTTTAATCGGGATTTTAGAATTTATTGTGAAAAGTTTAAATATAGGATTTATAAAATTTAATTATTTTATAAATCAAAATGATGAAATTATAAAGGAGTTTAAAGACGTTATTAAAATATTAATATGAATTGATTTATATAAGAGATTTATAAATAGATATTTATAAATTGAGATATTGAAATTATAAAACGAGTTTTTATAAGTGTTTGAATGAAGTGAAAATGAATTTCATTAAAGAATGAAATTTATAGAATTATAAACGGTGAAGTTATAAATGAAATTTATAAATAGTAAGATTTATAAATTTGTGAAGTTATATTGAAGGAATAGATTTGGTTAAATAAATGAATCTTATAAGTTATAAGGTTTATAAATTGGAAAGTCTTTAAAAGAACGATTTTGTAAAATAATCGTTTTATAAGTATTTAACTTGTAATATGAACTTTTAGTTTATAATTGAGTTATAAACTGGAATAGGTTAATAAAAGAATTTATAAAAAGGAAGTTTTTATAAATAAATAGAAATGGAATTTATAAACGTTGTTTTATAAATTCGCAAACGACTTATTTTGATAAGTAAATTGCTGAAACTTATTAATGGAGTTATATTCACGTTTTTGAATAGTGAATAATCCTTTGAATTAAAATGAATAAAAGGATGAAATTGTTAATGAAGTATATTCACGTTTTTGAATAGTGAATAATATGTTAAAGAAATTGTTTTAGATGTGATGTTTTAAATAGAATTAAAACGATCGAACAATGTTTTAAAATGTGTTGAGATTCGAAACCATAGATTTCAACATTTATTGTTGAAATAGACGTTTTCGAGAAATAGAAGGAAATGGTGGACTATAACACTGTTGTTATAGTAAATGATTTCCGAAAGGAAATGTTTTGCATAGTATTGGGATTTATATATCTATTTAATTTCGAATCCCTATACTAGTGATTTTTGAGTCGTCGTAACGATGTTTTACGCAACATTCGTTTTGGCCCAAATAAATATGTTTAAGAGAATGATTTACTTAAAGAATGAAATATATACTTAATCTCGATTTAAGTATATTAAATATTTTCTAAGTGTTGAAAATAAATAAAATTTGTAAATTACTTATTAAATAAGTATGGAAATGTTTTCCAATATAAAGTGAATACTTTGAGAGTTTATCTTTTTTGAAGATAAATTGAAATGAATAATTGAAATAGAATATTCATGGATATTTTGGATTATAAATTCACTATGGAATTTATGAATGAAAAAAAGAGAATTGGTTTAAAAATAAATATTGATTTATTTTTGAAGTGTGAAAATTATATATCTTGTAAAGATATTTTGGAAAATAAATAATTTGGAAAATTATTTGGAAACTGGTGATGTGTGCATATCCATTGATAGTTCAATAACCGACTATCAATATTTCCCTTTGAATGGGTAATTGATGTGATTTGTTTGAATTTGAATGCCACACTTATTTTTGAATAAGCGCTCACTATTCGGGTTAACCGGGAAAGGACCATGGGGTCGTATAACCCATTCCGAATATGTGATACGTCGTTGTGAATTGCATTGAAGATCGGTGTTGAAGACCCGGTATTTGCGAGAGCGATAGGATGACCTGTCGATTTACTCTGCACCGAGTTGCTCCGGTATAGAGTTCTCCATATGTGATGGTAAATCCGATCAGGATTGTGAATATCCGGATTGCAAGGACTTCTTTGTAAGTGCCTTCGGTTTTGTTCGAGCCCGGAACAGACTTGTATGGATTGTGTGTCTGACATTACAAGTTGAGATATAAAGCCGATTTCTTTCAAATATATTTCTGTTGGTGGCGAAGAATTTATTCTTTTAGCTTAACACCCTTCTCTGAGACGTACAAGCTCAGAGGTTATATAGTTGAAGTTATCAGCGATGTATTCCCAATTTGGTAATGTGATATGCTGAGTGATGCTGAAGTGATCATTGTGTTGATTATTTGTGATAGGATCATTTATTTGATCGTCTATCTTAGTGATCATTGTGTTGATCATTTGTTGACCCAAAGCATGGCTTTTGTATAAAGTATGTTTTTGTGGATGTGACTTCGTCGAGCCTCACACCCCGGAAATGGTCAAAACAGGAAAGATGCGGCAAGGTTATGAGATGTAGCACCCTTTAGGGTATGTACATTTCCTTCTGGATAGAGGTGGTATCATGGTATGGAGCCCAGATATTTAACCTATGTAGTTACTACGAATTTATTACTTTGTGGTTGTTGGCTATCGGGATCCCGTGAGAAAGGTCGTTTACGATCGGGGAATGGCGTGCTCGTGTCAGTAGTTACCCAGTTAGGGGTAACCTGGCCTTGTGTTGGCAGAGTTCCGGTTTGGTTCTCGGGGATGTCTTTCCAGAGGCATTCTCATGTGGCAATGGGAAGTTCCTTGGCCTGACCATTTGTTGGAAATCCAAAGAAACAATACGTGACTTGTACGGTTTTAGTTGTATAACCTGCTATGGAATGTGGCGGTAACCTGCTATTGAACATAGTTAGCTATAGTAGGCATACGATAATGGTCGTATGTTGGCTAAGATTTATATTCTACTTTCGAAATGAATTTTTTCCTACACTATACACTAATAATAATATCAAATGTTATTTTAAATGCGTATCAAGCATCTTTGACTATCATAAGGAGAAATCTCCTCCGATTCTGCGTTTGCATTGTGTGTGTGTGCGGGAGGCCTTATGGTAGTCTCATTTTTAAAAGCATTGCGAATTGAATTTAAAAATATTCCTCTATTTTTGATTTTAAAGATAAATAAACTGTTTTGAGTTCTCACACCAGTCACATGACTGACTTGGAGTTTATTGTTTTCCTTCCTAAACTCTGGGTGCCCACCAATTTCCACACGGGCAGTTAAGAGTTAGGTTTATCAGGATATTCTGGATATTCTGGAATTGCTGGAGGCAAGCTGGATGGCATGGCGTATTACTAGCTATATAGTATTTCTTTTTCCGCTGCACTGTTTGTTGTTATTGTTGTTGTACACTCTGATGATATGATGTAATGTAATATGATGAAATGTAATAACTGATACAGTTCTTTGTTTAAAGATTATTCATTTATTATTATATGTTGTTCCGCTGCGAATTTTGAGATTCTGATGTTGTTCTTGTTTTCTGTTCTGTTCTATTTTCTCTGTTTCCTTTCTCTTCTCTTTTCTTTCTATTTTAAAATTTTCTATCTTCTTTTCCTTATCTAAATTTTCTATCTTTTTCTTTTCCTAAATTTTTCTTAAACCATAACATTTCGGGTTTTTGGCCTTCGATTTCTCGGCAGTCGATAAAGTGAGTATCGATGTTGAATTTTCGAAAGTCGAAAATTTTCGGGGCGTTACAAAATGTCTAAAATTTTGGGTCATTACAGCAAAAGAGGGAGTTGGGCTTTATTCATCTCTTCTCACAAGCTTATGCGGATCAGTTCACACTAAAGAGAGTGGAGTTAGGGCGAGCAGTTCCCCATTAGGATTACAGACTTCCATGCATGGCTTTCAAGTGGGATCATAGAGCTTTAAAGCTGCAAGACTTTCTCATTATCAATAAACTGGACCTACTAGGATAGGTTCTAGAGGAAGGCGAACTTAACCTCATGTCATGTTTACACAAGTTTCGAGATCCCCATTATTTCCTCCCATACCCGCCAAAGAGTACATGGGACCTAAAGAATAGGATCCTACTACTCCAGATGATTATTACAACTAGTTTGGATCTGCAACCCCTCTATTATGATATCGCTTTGTGGATTTTTTTTGTTCATCATCAGTTTGATTTTTCATTAGTTTGGTTTTTAGCTTTGCATGTTATTTGAGATTTCTATTGCTATATGACATTAACTTTTGTTTTAGACTTGCATGCTATTTTAGTATTGTATCTGCGACATCCATGTTTGTCTGTGTTCTGTTTTGTGTTGGTCATACATTTTGTTTATACTATCTATGTATTCTGTTTATTCATATTCATCTGGTGATATCATGTACATTATGTCCACTATGAAATATTATATTTTTCTCCGTTTTATGGTGACAAAGTGGGAGAAATATTTGATCATGTACATACATTCAGGGGGAGTAGCAGAATAAAGTTGTAATAAAACATTTTGTGTATACATTTAGGAGGAGCATTGCATTCGTAACAATCATAGTAACATCCTTCTTGATTGCATATACAAGTTGTCATCATCAAAAAAGAAGAGAATGTTTGAGCAAGAATTCCTAGCTTTGATGACGATAACTTCATACTATAGTTTTAAATACACTAGCCAAAGAAATATCATTAGACAGCCTTAAAGAGAAAGAAGTAATCATGCAAAAGCTTTAGAAGATCATCTATTGGAAGAATACTCGAAGACCATGTATGAATGTGTCATTTTGTCTTGGATATACATTGTAAACACTCTCAAGAATCACATAGTACCCTCTCAAAGCATTTAAGATCTCGGATATAATTTTTAAGAGTTTTTAAGAATTTATGTGTGCGTGTGTATTTGGAAGTTAATATATATATAAAGGCTTTCTATAAGCCTTGGTTTTGGAAAAAACTAGTCCACCGGTGGACTGGTGCACGAATATTTTTCCAGATTACTGAAGCCATGAAAGGTTGTTTCTTTTCAAACGAACTGTCGCTTTTCTTCCTCCATTTCTAGATGCAACCATCTCCAATGGAAATCATCATATCTCTTCTTTGTATCTCTTTAAACATATAAATAGGTATGATTTCAATGGACTAAAGAACTTAATTTTGCTTTCAATTTCTCTAACACATTTTTGAAATCCTAGTCCATCCATTGCTTTTAAATCAGCGATCATTCACTTACTACCATTAACATTCTGATTTCTAACCTCCTAAACTCCCATACATTCATCTACAAACCAGTTCAAGTGAGTTATATGAGATTGTACAATATTGCGCATATTTGTGTATTGAAAATATGTCTACTACCGAAGTTTATATTTTACCATGTTAGTGTAAAGACCCGTTCAGCGGCTTAGACGGTTATATAGACCTATCCCTCCGGGTGAAGCGATAGCGTTTAGTGAGTTAAAGCCAGAATAAAAGATTCTATGACTGGACATAGGATGTCGGTCCGAACCAGTATAAAAAGTCTAGTGTGCAAGTTCTTTGCTATATGTGTTCATGTATGTGTATAAGCATCACAACATTGTAATGATTTGTTTATAATTTCTATACGTTAAACTGTTACAAATTCTGATTCCATTTTCAGTCACATTTCTAGTTTTTAGTTAAACAATATATATTAATAAAAAAACATGAAAATATATTTCTCATCATTTTAAATTAATTAAAATGATCTCACTTGAATTATAAAACCATATATATATATTATTGGTATTAAACAATTATTGACAAAAAGTGTTATCGTATCGATAAAGCTATATCAATTTCCCTTATATTTTCAAATCAAGTATATAGCTTCTCAAAACTATTATACATGATTTACTATCACTTTATAACTAATTAAGATGAACTATTAGTATATTAAAACAATTATTTAATTATTTAACTTGAATTTTCGGAGAAATATATAAAAGCGATGACATCTCTAGTGATGTAATAAATATGTTTTACTTCTAAAAATAAAATAAATAATTTCATTTGATAATCTTGTTTAAATGGATATATTAGTGAATGTATCCAGACTCATGCACTCAAATATTGAGAAAATCTCCTTTTTATAAAAAATCAATTTATCGATGAAAATTTATGTATGAAGCACGTGCTTTATTTATGAAACTATATTCCACAATTATATTTTAAAATAAGTTTTATCATAATTTTAGAGTTTAAATTTTACAGTTGGTGTTATAAAACCTAGTGGTTTGAATATTTTAAAATTAAATATCATTTATCAAAGTGATAAATTTGTGGGTCGTTACAAACTCCTCTCGTTAAAAGAATTTAATCCCCGAAATTACAACGCAAAAACCAGTAATACTTTATTAGAAATAAATTTTGAAATTTCAAATATAAAATTTTCTTATATTTACATATTATTTGTACTCACCACCTTATCCGATCTTAAATTCGAATATGCCACTTTGCTTCCGAACTAGTATTGATCCCCCGATCCTCTAGTGCGGACTCTGATCTGGTGCAAAAACTTCTATTTTCCTTGCACAGCTCTCAACTATGATAGAAAATGTAAGGACCTAACTACAAACCCTCATCAATATTCGCCGTCAAAAGTCAAGTGATAAATCCTTTTTCAGACCAAGGTAAATACCTAAATGTTCTACACTCGAATCTTAGGTCAGACAGTTACGCAAATAAAGTGATCTAATAACTTACATATTTATCCCAATTGGTTGTCTTAAGTATACCAAATCACAATCAATTTTATATCACTATCAATTTATGAACCATTTCATAAAACTATTACTTAAGTTTATAAACACTCATAAGACTCAACTTTGGTTTACTCAACACTTTTAAGTTTCATAACAATTCACTTCATACTAAATCCATTATTGAATTACCTCTTACAACATTACTGAAGTGTATAAATAGTTTATGAATTAAGTCTATATTTGTATAATACTCCACTACATCCTAAGAGTATATATACAAATCCCAAATTTTAGATTGGTTTTACTTATATCAGGGTGTTTGATAAATTTAAAACTTGTTGTAATTTACTATTATCTCAAATTCATAAGTTATAAAACTTTTCTCTTATATTTTTATTCGAAAATACTTTGAAATAATATTACTATTATTGTCTCAATTTTGAAGAACAATTTTCAAAATCACCAGGATTTAAATTCTCAAATTCTTAGCTTTTAAATCCTTTTTATTTATAAATCACATTTATATTGCATTTATATAATTTTATTTACTCAAAACATTTCATAATTGTTTATCTTTTATATTTTCAAAATTTCTTAGTTTTAAGCTAGGTGTGATTCGAAAAATTTCGACTATCCAAAATCGTTGAAAATTCCATTTTATTTTATCAATTAGTGATCCAAATTATCTTTGGTTTAACACTTTTATAAAAATGATTATAATTACTAATGAATTTATCGATTGATGATTCACATTATCTTTTAACTTAAATTTTTTATAGATCGAGTAACTCCAAATTGATACCAAGGAATTGGGTACTACCAATAGTATCATATATCCCCTTAACAAGAGTAATATTTCAGAGAAGTGTTTACCATCCGAACATATCTCCAATCCATTTTTACTTACTTCCTAGCCACTCGAACTAGTCATCATAAGATTCTTCTTTTCCATTCCTTTATTTAAAAAACTTAATTATACATTCATTTCTTAGGATCATCTTATTTTTATATTTTTAGGCTTATAAATTTATTATCTGAAGTAAATTTCTTAACTTTAAACCAATATTATTACTATACACCATATAGTCAAATCATGAAACTTAATTCACTAGATGTTCATATTTTTTAAATCAAACAATTAATCAATCAATGGTAACAACTGAATATTATTATTTCCTTAATTGCAAACTATCACACTATAAATAACTATATATTTTCGAAAGTTATTTCTTTATATATAAATATCATCTTAGGTAAAATTATTTCATTTACCCAAATTTTCCAAAACAAAATCATTTTTAGCATTAACAAATACACGCTCATATATAATACTCTCAACTCATTCTAGGGTGTCACTTACCCTATCTCTAGTGAGTTACTTATCCTAAGGTATTATTAACCCTATCTTTAATGAGACACCCTCAACCAGCCTCAGGTTTTCTCTTAACCTAATCTTTGATACCACTTGTAACGACCCACAATTATGTACATTTTAAGTTGACAATAAATGATACATGTCCAACTCAATTTAGATGAAAAGGTGGATAGTTAGAGGGAAAATAAAATAAAGGCGCAGAATAGAATTTTACACGAATGGAATAACATATATTATTTCAACATATAATCTTTACTGCGGAATATTTTAAATACATTTATCAGAGTTTAACTTAACATTAACACGGACAGTTATAAATATATGTCCATACAAACGCGGAATACAATAGTACATGAGTGTGTTGGAAATGGATAACAATCTTCAGAAGAATCTTCTAGCTCCATGCTCCGACCTCTTTCAAAATGCTCCAAACTAAACCTAACTACTAGGCTTCTTGGAAAAATAAGGCATTTAGAGTTTAAGCGAAAGAAAATAAACTCCGAGTCAGTCATGGGACTGGTGTGAGAAACTTAAAATACGAGTGTTTGAAAACAATGGTATCTCATAAAACCACACAGCTATAAACATAGAACGGGCTTTTACCTTATGAAAACCAAATCATTCTACGTAAAATCCAATGATATTATTTTTAATGACATTCTTTGAAAACCTTTCAAATAAACATATTCAAATAGCTGATATTGTTACATTGATTAAATTTGAGGGCATAATAGGTTTACAACTAAGTCCGAAGGCACTTGTTGGAGATTTGGATTTCCAAAGAATAGCATGGCAAGGGACTACCTCCCGTACAGTACATTTCTAGAGGAAGGTACTGAGGCCACCCATAGATGGTCCTTTGCGAATTAAGACCGCCCTAATCGAAACCAATAGATCGTACGAATAACACTAAATATGATATCATCCCGGCCATTCTCAACCTCTCCTAGACGTCTCATATCATACACCACAAAATTTAAACCCGACGTTAAAGCGGGTAGAAATAAATAAACTAGAAAGGTGATATCATGCCCAAATGGTTGCGAACAACATAGCTTTAAAGCAACTCCTATTTCACAATTCTCTAGGTGTGAGGCTTGATATAATGTTTACCTTTCTTAGAATATTTTCACTTAAAATGCCACATTGCCATTTCCAAGAACAAACTATCGATTTCAACAAAAGTACAACTTCTGAGCTCGTACGTCTCAGAGAAGGGTGTTAAGCATAAGAGGGGTTACCTTCTACACCACCAAACAGATGTATGTTCATAGAGATCAATGCACTGTGATCTTTGAAATGCAATGTCAAACATCTATCCATACAAGTTTCCTAGGAATAGGACAAACCGAAGGCACTCTCCTACCACATCATATCGGCATTATCCCTTGGATTAGTAGCGAGCCATCCTTGCATATGAAGATCCCAGAATGAAGGGACCACTGCTATTTATTTATCGCGAGAACTACTCCGAAATTATCAACAAGCAGTCCTTCCATTATGAAGATCCCCGCCTTCAACTTCATTATCTTTAACATGTCTTCACTGTAGGATCTAGATTAACCCTAGAGGGGGGGGGTGAATAGGGTTATAGAAAATTTTCTCGATTTAAACACAAAAACAAACTGCAGAAATAAATATGCTGAAAAGTCACACATAAAATTTACCCAGTTTCGGCAACCCCTGCCTACTGCTGCATTCCCATATTTCTATTAGAATTAAACAGTCTCCCGCTTACAAACACTCTAACAGACTCGCAAACCCTTGCTCCCGCTCACAAACACTCTACTAGATTCGCACCCCGCTCCGCCTATAGAGTTTTGCAAACTCGCAAACTCTGCTCCCGCCTATAGAGTTTTGCAAACTCGCACACCCTGCTCACTGAACTAATTCTAACTAGATAATCTGACACTACCTACAACCTAGGTGGTGATTTACCAATTCTTTGATTCGAAAAGAAAAAACAAACTTAAAAACAGAAATTAAACAAAAACCCCTTTTGACAATAAAATAACTAAAGCCCCTTTGTAATAATGAAGGCCGGCCCAAATCAATTTTTCTCCCCGTTCTCTTTTCCTTTGCTACTGTAAAATGGCGGCCGATCCTTTGTTACAGAGATTAGGGTTTTCTGAAATTGGAGATTGCGACTGTTTGCAACTCTTTCTCTGTTGGTCGCTGCTTCTCCGATAATCTATTGTCTGGTTTGCTCGCTCGTTCTCTGGTGATCGATTCTGGTTGACTTCGAGATTGCAGCTGCTCCTTTGATCGAGTTCAATAGATTGGTATGTATTCCCTTTCATTGCTGGTTTAATTGATTGCTTGACTCGATCTTGTTGCACGCTCGATGCCGATGATGAACTTGGGTTTATATTTGGATTTGTTTTGATCCTTTTTCTCACACAGCCGGCGATGATTTTGGGATTGTATTTATATGAATTCGAGACACTTGAATTTGCTCGTACTTTCCTAATTTTTGCGTTCTGTGACTTGATGCTCACGGCTTTCCTGATATGTTTTCAACTTGATCGATACGGCAGAAAAAAACTTTCCTCTTTTTTTGTGTGACTTTTTCAAAGATACGTTTTTTATTTTTGAATTTCCAATTTACACACACTTGATTTCGTGTATACCAATCCACAACTCTGTATTAAAATCTTCGACTTCGAACATACTTACATTATTCATGTATCTGCTGTTTGTTCACCTTGATTCTGCATCACTTGTAGCTTGTTGTACATATGAACTTGCATTGTATCACTGCAACATTCTTGTTGCACTTTGGTCTGCTGTCATGTTTGCTGTGATTTCATTTATGCATTGATACTATTCTCTGTTATAAGTGTTCCATTTTCATTGACTTTCTGTTGCAAGTGCATGTTTCTATTCACTGTTGCACTTGCTCATTTGCACTGCTTCACCATGTCACTTGATCTTTTGCACTGTTTCTGGCCATTCTTGTTGCCTCTTGCAATATTGGTTTAGATGTGCACTTGCTTGAGTTTCACTGGTACATGTACATTGCTGCTATTATCTTGTACTTGCTTATTTTAGTTTGCATTGTTCATCTTGACTTGTTCTTGTACCCACTGTCCTCACATGTACATGCTTCATGTCATACTTCCATACTTTGGTTTTGTAGTTGTTTGTGTCAGTTGCATCGAGTTGGTATTTGTATTTCTCTGGTCTCTTTATTGTAGTTAGCTTGTGGTCTGTACTAGGTTTGGTTGTAGCCTGATTGCTTGGTACATTCCTGTAGCTCCATCTTGACTTGGGCTGTTGATTCATCTCTCTGCATTTGGTCTGATTGCTTGTGGTCTTTGACATGTCATCTGAATTGTGTTCCATTGTTCTCAGCTGCATTGTTGTGTTTGCCTGTTGCACTCTAGTTTCATTTTGTTGTACACTACTCTTCATTCGCTTCAGCATTCTTCACTGTTGTATATGTTGATTCCTTTACTGCTGTTGCATGCACTCTTATGCTGTTTGCTTGTATTACTGATCATGATAGTCTGATCATTGATTGCTTGTGACATGTGTTCCCTGTTGAGTCTTTGGTGGTGCTTCCACTTTGAATTTGCTTGCAAACTGTCTTGTAATCTGCACTTGTGAACTTTGTTGTGTCTTGTTCAATGGGCTGTGTTTGGTTTGCTTTTATTGTTCTGTTGTTTTCTGTTGCATCCATGTTGGTTTAGTGGTGCACTTGTGTTGAACCCAGTTTTAAAAACTCGGGTTTGACCTTGTGCTCGTGTCGTGATTTTGAATATATTGCACGTGAGTTGAACCCGGCTTTTCATTTGGGTTTGACCTGTGCTCACCTGTCCCTGTAGCATTATCAAGTGTATATCGATGTGCACGGCCTTGTGGCATGTACAGTGATACACTGTGCATGTCACACTGTTCGTGTGTGATGAATTCAAATGTAAATGATGACGAACAACCCAAATAACTGAGGCAAATCATATTTTCAAAAATCATATTTCATTTTATATTGCAAAAATATTTCTTTTTCAATTTTACTGCGTTAGTGAATATTTTTGCAGATTGCTCAGATACTGGAATCAGACTGGAATGCAGTTGAAGACAAAATACGAGTGTGAGTGATATGTAGTGAGGTTATTAATGTAAAAATAATTGTGATGTAATCAAAATTGTATATGTATAGTGAGAGCTTGAATTTGTACTATTCAAAATTGTAATAAATATTTGTTTGAATAAAATTTCTGTTTGAATTCAAATTCCATTCAAATTCTGTGTAATTTATTTTATTCAACAAATATTTATTTAATCTATGAAAAATAAAATAGTACATTAACAAATACATTTAAATGAATATATATATATATATATATATATATATGTTTATTATCATCAAACAAAAATCATATACACGCATATTCCACATTCACTTTCAAGCTTGTAAATCGGTTCAAAGTGGTTTTCAGATTGGAATTTTCCCAAATCTGATCCCGGTTCCTCTAGATCAATTATTGATAAAAAGATGTTAAGTAGGTGGGTGATTAATATTCCATTAATTAGTATCCATTTGTCCAATATATCATCTTAGATATATATATATATATATATATATATATATCTTTTTAAAACCATTTCTCTATAGTATACACGGGATCATTAAACCTCATTTATTAAATCTTTATTTAATTAAAACCTTTTAAAATCCTGGAGTAATTCCAAATCATTTCATCATTTACTTAGAAAAATATCTCTCAGTCATTTATTTAGATATTAACAAAGATTTTTATTTGCAAATCATAACTTTTAAACGGGTCAAAAACAATGTTATTTAAGACATCGATTAGTGTAAAACTAAAATAATTAATTTGATGTAAAAAGACCCATAAGAATTAAAATGATTCCAAATTATTTATTTATATCTTAAAAAAAGATTTTTTTATTATTTTCAAATCATAACTTTAATAGGTTCAGACCATGTTATCTAAGATAGTAGATCCAAATTAGTTAGTATTCGCGTAAAACTGATCCACAGAAATTATACCAATTTTACTCCATACTAATTTCCTTATTCAACTTGCACTATTCATCGAATAACGGTGGAATCACCTTTTAAATTCATACGATTAGTATGATTTTCCTCCTTAGAATTTAACATCAAGCATAAGAAGATTATCTCTATTCAATCCAATTTGTAATTAAATAATTATAAAAATTAAATCTTTTATACTTGTCTTGTTTTCGGTATTTCGACCTTATCTGTCTCTCGCCTAGAAAAAAATTCAGGTGTGCCATGGCACTGGTTGCTCCCGAACATCTCCTTAGTTTAAGCCCTCATATCCGGATCTCACGAACAGAAAAATCTATTCTATACATCGGCTTTTAGAGCCAAGATTAAATCACTTGATTACAACAACTTTTCTTTTAATCATTTATTTAAACTCTATAAAATAAACTATAAACCTCCAAATTATCTTCAAAATACTTAAATATTTATTTAAATTTTTTTATAAAATATTTGGGAAAGAATACTTAAGTTTAAAGTTATATTTCAAAAGTTATTAAAAAGTGATGCGAATAGTGTTTTTAAAGCTTATTCAAATAAAAAAGAATTTCCTATTATTTAAAAGTCCATTTTTATTACACAGATCCCTTCTAAAACATTTTAAAATATTTATAAAATTTATTTAATATTTTTAAAGAATTAAAAATATCAATTCTAAAGAATTTATCGCTTTGGTTTCCAAACTGCCAAGGCGCAACTATTTTGAAAATCTGTTACTCATATTTCAAAATCTATTAAAAGAAATCTCGATCCTTTTCTTTTGTTTGAAAACTATGATTATAAGAGTTCGAAAAATTCTTATTTTAAAGAGTTCCGACTTCGAATCCATCGTATAAATGGATTTAACTTTCTACGGCATGGAATCGCGAACTACTGTTATGCGAGGCGCATATTTTAACTCAATTTTCATATTCTTCCCAAACTTTTTTGAAACACTTTTAAATGTTTATAAAACATTTTTAAATCATTCTAAACCATTTTAAAGAAGTTTAACAATCTCATGTGCACCATTTTATTTATTAAATGAAAGCGATTTCCTTTGTGATATTCGACGTGTACTAAACATGAATTGTTTACACATCCAAATAAACATATTATCATATCCAAACATGTTTTGCAATCATCACAACCAAGCATAGCCAATTATATATATATATATATATATATATATATATATCATCCAATATATCATAATATAAATAGAAATTCTCACCTTCATTGGTTTGTAATTTTACGAAAATTCGCTATTGCATCGCTACGATCGAATCAAGGCCTACATAATCGAACTTTAGACCTCTGGATAGCCATAGCCTAAGCTTGCAAGTGGAGGTAGGCTCGGCCTTGGGTGGTAGTAAGTGTGGCTCTGGGTTTAGAGGGAAGACGTGGAGTGATTTGCCTTGATTTTGAGGTAGAATGACATGGTGTGTGTGCGTGTGTGTATCTGTGTGTGTATTTTACTTTATTTTGGAATATTTTGCCATTGCTTAGCTAAATTTTTTTCTCCTATGAATTAGAAGCCATTAATGAGCTTTAAGAAGAAGAAGAAGAGAATTGTGTGAATGAATGTGTAAATGTGGGTGTGTATTTATAGGAAAGTTTTGCACCAAAAATATCATAATATTATCTCCTTACCTAAGCATGCTTACATCACCATTCCACCTCATCACCTCCCATCACCTTTCGACCAACCATGAAGCCCACTCCCCCCTCCATGTGCTTGGCTTGTGATGTGATGTGGTGCTTTGTTTTTATCTCTTGTTTACACATATGGAGCTTGTATATATACATATGTGTTTGGATATTTTCTTTGCTTGATTTGACTAATTCCTAAATATAATTAAATGTGTGTGTATACACACACACACATTTGTATATGTGTTCATGTATGTGTATATGTATCGCAACGTTGTATTGATTTGTGTACAACTTATATACATTAAACTATTACGAATTTCGATTCCAATACGTGGTCACGTTTCCAGTTTTTAGTTAAACTATATATATTAATAAACAAAACTTGAAAATATATTTCTCATCATTTTAAATGAATTAAAATTATCTCACTTGAATTATAAAACCATATATATTGTTATTAAACAAATGTTTACAAAAAGTGTCATCGTATCGATAAAGCGATATCAATTTTTCTTATATTTTCAAATCAAGTATATAGCTTCTCAAAACTATGATAAATAATTTACTATCAATTTATAACTAATTAAAATAAATTATTAGCATATTAAAACAATTATTCAATTATTTAAACTTAACTTGAATTTTTGGAGAAATGTACAAAAGCGATGACATCTCTGGTCATGTCATAAATATGTTTTATTGCTAAAAATAAAATAAATAATTATAATCTCGTTTAAATAGATATATTAGTGTATGTGTCCAGACTAGTGCACTCAAATACTGAAAAAAAAATCTTCTTTCTATTGAAAACCAATTTATCGATAAAAATTTGTGTATGAAGCACGTGCTTTATTTATGAAACTATATTCCACAATTTATTTAAAAAAAGTTTCTTATCACAACTTTATGGCTTAAATCTTTATAGTTGGTGTTATAAAACCTTGTGAATATTTCATAAAATTAAATATCATTTACAAAAGTAATAAATTTGCGGGTCGTTGCAAAAGTTTCCAAAATCTTCACTTAAACCAAAATCGAAAACAAAAAATTTCCAAAATCATACCTCATAAGCTTTGAAAATAAAGACTACATTTACCAAACATGTTTTGGTTACTTAAATCTATATCACAAACCAAAACGCAATCAAATTCAATTGATTTATTTGGTTCAACAACAAAAATATTATCAAATTCTAAACTTGCTTTCCAAAATAAATGAACTCAAAAGCATAAAAAAATAAGCAACGTTTACATCAATTCGATTTCAAATTCAAAAATCACTACGTTCAACATATTATTTTAAAACATGTATAAGTGTCAAAAATAAATAATTTGGACAAGATCATGAGATCTACGATACAATGAGATTTGAAAAAAGAACTAAAAATAAGATTTACAATAGAATGAGATCTGAAATATAGGAACTAAAAAAGCAAGATGTACAATAGAATAAGATCTGAAAAATTAGGTTTATTATAGAATGATATTTGAAAAATATAAAATAAATAGAGTGCAATCTAAAACATTATTCACCTGTCCACGGGTGCGGCGCAATGAAAATGAGGCTTGAGTTCTGATAAAAAGATCCAAGTTCGATTCCTACCATGCGCTTCCCTATCCTATATAAATTTACCTGGAGGTATGAGGGCTTGGATTAGCGGACGGCTTTACTGTACCGTCCTCAGAAATTTACCGGTCTGCCGGATTCTCCTGGATTTTAAAAAATAAATAAATATTCACCATTTTGCGATCCTGTTGATAATGTGTTGTAAGCACAAGAATATAAAAAGCCAATATTGTAAATAAAACCACTATAGAAGAGAAGATGCTTTTATTTTCAGTCCATGGAGTATAATACATAAAACTCTTAAAAATTGGTACGTATTACAAAATTTCTTTTTTAGTTGACGGAAAATGTTCGCTATTAATTTATTCGTGGACGATCTTCCACTGAAAATAGTACACGTGTCGATCACCCCACAAAACCCTAATGGCACTCATGTAATTACGTGCAAAAGCCATGGCTCATTGTCTGTTTCAGCCCAAATATCTTTGCAATCACAGAACATCCAAATCCACCCTACGCGCCTACCATGTCTTTACGTTCCCATTCCGCCGTCCGATCCCTCATCCACCGTATTTCCTCCGCCCGATCCCTCACCTCCGCCGCAGCGGTTGCTTACGAGAGCGAATGGGAGGAGGATGACGTATTCCCGGAAAAGGCAGCGGCTAAGCCGAAAATCGATACCTGGGGCGAAATGGAACACAGAGGTGTGCAGTGGGTGTTTCTAGGCGGGGCCAAGAAAAAGAATATGTATGCCACGAAACTGGCGGAGATTATGCAGGTTCCTTACATTTCTATGGGAACTCTTGTAAGGCAGGAGCTTGATCCTACTTCCAATCTTTATGCCATGGTATCTTTATATCTGAATTTTGATATTGGAGTTTGATTTTGCGTTTCGACTTTTATTCTTATTTAGTAAGTGTTGCCTGGATTCTTTACTGTTTGTGTGAAATTTGAGAAATATTGCATGTATGAAAATTTGATCCTGTGAATCAAAGATCGATCGATTGATTAAATCTCTGAAAGTTGTATTGTTATTGGGTTCATTTTAGCTTGTAGCGGGATGAAGTTGGAAATACGGTAGAAACTAGGGCATGGGTTACACCATTTCGTTTGGTCCTAAATTCTAAAGGATCACATGCTTGGGTTTGATGACCTTCGAATATGCCACATGGTGAATATTCCATGGACAGGGTTTTTTTTAATTATGTGAACCTGGTTCTTGTTTCTATTAGCAGAAGGACCCCATCTTTCTTGACAATGTTCTCAATAAACGAAAACAACGATCGTGTTAGAGTTATATGCATGTTTAATATTCAATGGGCCAGTCTGAGTTACTGATATAATATAATTACATATCACTAGAATCAACCCCTTGGGCGAAATTGTAACAGTTGTAGTATTTCTATGTGTATGTTTAAGACGTAGCAATTAAAACTTCGATTTACGCTGAGCATTATGTTGGAAGAAAACAATTTGATTCCTGACATCGTCTACAGATAGCAAATGCTGTGAATGAAGGGAAGCTAGTTCCAGAAGACATTATATTTGGTTTGCTGTCAAAAAGGCTGGAGGAAGGATACCATAAAGGCGAGTCAGGATTTATACTTGATGGCATCCCTCGAACTCGGTTCCAAGCTGTAAGCCATTACCTTCCACTTTGGCTATCTGCTTACATTTCGCTAATCCAAGTTCATCATTCTATAATAAACAAGAAACATAATTTTGATATGGTTATTTTATTGCATCATCAGGAAATCCTTGATCAGATTGCAGATGTTGATCTGGTGGTGAACTTCAAATGTAAAGAGGATAGTTTGATAAGGAACAATGTGGGATTCCACACATGTTCTCACTGTGGTAAATCCTTTGATGCTATCAATTCAGAATCTAGTAGTCTGAATCCGTGCTTGGCTTCTCGGTCACATCACTCCAAGTTAAACACATCAAGAATTGGTGGGGAAGGAGGACATATTGGGAAATTCCAGGCATATGCTGAGCAGGTATATATACTTGAAAATTCCACAACGACGGTAGACAATTTGGTAGATTTGTCAATGTCATTAAAAGCAAAGGGATTTGATTTTATATGATCATTTTTAATTAGTACACTGGAAGAAATTCAGATCTGGACAACATATAAGTCGGTGCTACTTTCGTACAGTTTGCTACTATAGCACACATGGCACATTCATTATAAGTACTGTTATAGAACGCACATACGTGCATCTAATATCTACAGATATTTACTTTTTATTTATTAAAAAAAAAGTGGATGGATGAATGTGTATTGCAAGTGCAAATGTTTGGTAATCACAACACTTTTATTTTAAATTGTTTGTTGGTGGTATCGATGACAAATTGATAGTAAAATTCCGTTGATGGTTAGTCTGAAAGGGGGTGGTGGTGAAAGTTGCAAATCGATGGTGAGATTTCGTTTATGGATTGGGGCATTTTTGAAATTTCAAAAAGACACCGTGGAAATCATGTTCGTTGAATTCTTTTTATTAATAGCAAGATAGAGATAGGTCTATCTTGTAAAATCTAAAAGACAGGGGTAGGCTCCAAATGCGAAATATGACTACTAAGTGAGAATATGACCCAAAAGAAAGAATACATCTTGTTGAGCAGAAATATTCATATAAATTATTCTCAGTCATATAAGAAGAATATTTTTTAAATTCATATGAATTACTCTCTCAGTCATCTTGTTGACCAAAGAGAAAGACATGGGTAGTAATATATTTTTAAAATTTATGTATGTTATACGCAGAGCAAGTTGCTGGAAGAATATTATAGGAAGCAGAAGAAGCTGATAGACTTCCAAGTAGGTGATGGCCCTAGAGAAACGTGGCGTGGACTTTTAGCTGCATTGCATCTCCCACACATTGATGCCACCAATTCATCATGGAAATTGACGATATGAAGCAGATTATTTCTGGAATACCATATTGGCTATTATCTTGTTATAAAAGATTTTGAATCTTTGTACGTTTTGTTTATCTTCAATAGTAGAATAGGCAATTTTGGCATGAGTTTGTATTTTGTAATATGTTTCTGCTGCGGAACGACTGCTTCTTTTCGGCCACTGGTCCTGTAGTTTTGTGCCCAAGTTTGTCATATTTTGTCGTTGCATGTGTAATATAGAAGCTGTGTGCTGGGATATTTACCTTCTTTTTCACCTCTGTTCAAAATTCAAATGTAACGTGGCTAATAGCTATGGGTGGTGTCGGTTCAATTTCTCTGTTTTTATTTTATCAGTCATCCCTTTCAGCTTCATCATCTCAGCCGTTAATTTTGTGTCAATTCATTATTTTAGTAACATGGCGTGCTCCAATAACAATTAAATCGTGTGATGTATAACTTCGATTGAATCGGGTCCATGAAATAGTGGAAATACAGATAGAGGAATTGAGCTGGGTGACATTTCCATTATCTTATTTATTTGGCTTCAATTTGTCTAATTTTATGAATTGAAAATGCTAAAGAGCCTTGCTTAAAAGGAGAAACAAGCTAGGCAAAGTGTATGGGTGTCTTTTGTGAAGCGAATGCGGCGCCAAAAGGGGGCATTCTTAATGGAGTCTGAATGAAGAAAGTTCAACAAAAACGGAATGCGTTTTTGTGTTGTGAACAGGAAATGATTGTTTGTTTATATTGTATTTCTCAATTTTCAACCATCGTCGTACGGTTTCATCGTTCAAAATGGTGAACAATTCTTTTTATTTCTTTTTCATCGGCATTGTTAATGCTTGGTCAATGTCAATTTCTCCAAACGTCTTCACACGATTAGCAAGAGCGATATACACTAAAGACGATTTTGTATGACCTGCACTGTTTGTATTGATCGTTAGATTGGGTTGCCTCCAACATTATTTTTGCCATAGAAGACGATCCGAAATCCATCCCTAGTTTAGGAGATATAGTAGGAAAAATCTAGGTAAGTTGTGCTTGAACATCTTGTGGGTTGTTGTGCATTGTATCAAATATCAAGGTTTGATTTATATGTGGTTGCATAATATGAAAGCACAAGGGAGTTTAATGTGTTACTTCATTTGGCATAGCAATGGGCGACAATACAGCGAATCCAGTAGCATGTGAAGCTTGAAAAATTATTCGGAAAGATTCTACATTCCCTGTTGGCCCTCTTTGCCAATCTCTTTGACACGATCCACCACCATTCCTCGATATCATATACAACTTCGTAAACAGAATCTTAGCCCTTCCCTATTTTATTACGCAGACTTTGTCACACCATTCATTATTTTTTTAAATGATTCGTATTTGTGTCGGACAAGCTTGTCGGTCTCATCCGGTTCTCCAAGACACTTATGTAAAACTTATTAGTGAAAATTTTATAAAATATTAATGCGAGTTATTTTGTTTCTAAAATGAGAAGAAGAGAAAGAGAAAAGAAAGAATGCGGGATTGGAAAAGTCTAACATCTTAAAATAAAAGTAATTATATTTGTTTAAATTAAGTTCCTCAAGAGAAAGTTAGGTCATTTGGACACCCGATGCTTACTCTTTTGTGAGGAGTGAGGTCATGCATAACCACCACATGCACACTGTGTTCGACTGATCAGTTTAGTTTTGGGTCCATTATTTTTGGACGATTATTTTAGTAAAAATTGGCCAGATACGAACCTGTTAACAAGTCCAGAATCCAAATTTGAATAAACGAAAATGGCGAAAGACGTTTGGTGGGAGGCCTCTTTGCAACTATAAATAGAAACGCTTAGAATTAATTTTTAAATATTTCTTAAATGCAAATCTCATTCTCTTCTCCTCTCTTATTTCATTCAATACTATTTCAGGTTCGTGATATTGCAGATTGCAAACTCGATACTCTTATCACTGTAATCAATAGAAGATAGTTTGAATCGATTTCAACTGTGCTATCCTAAACGATTGAAGAGATTAATCAATCCCAGCTCCATTGTATCTTGGAAGGC
Organism: Allium cepa; assembly: GCA_030765085.1. Classification (NCBI taxonomy): domain Eukaryota; kingdom Viridiplantae; phylum Streptophyta; class Magnoliopsida; order Asparagales; family Amaryllidaceae; genus Allium; species Allium cepa. The sequence continues at coordinate 862,128,627 of CM060934.1, read as the reverse complement.
GATTTTCTTAACTCACAAGCACCCATTTGTTTGTTAAAACAAGCGATGATGACAAATAACGTCTTAAGGGAAGCATCGTCGACGTGCCTTAGAGCGATCTCTATAGATTTGGTTTTACCACTACTGTGCCGCTTCATCAAAAATGCAGAAATGTACACCAACAATCTCAAGACGTTATTCGACAATGGCACCACACAGTTTGAGAGAGTTCACTTCTGATTTAACCAAATTGGAAAGGTTCGATGACATTAATTTTGTACGTTAGCGGAAGAAGATGCATTTTTTGTTGCTAGAATAAAAGTGGTTTATTTTCGTACACCGTCAAAGTCAGATGAAATAGAAAACGAGATTATTGTGCAAGCATGATCAAGACTAAAATGGGAGCAGGATGATTACATATACATGGGGCACATATGCAATGCAATGACGGATACTCTGTTGGATAAATATTAAAATAAATCAATCGCCAAGGAAGTATGGGATGCGCTGGAGGCCAAGTATCTAATGGAGGATGCAACAAGTAAGAATTTTTGGCTAAATTTTTTTCTAATTATAAAATGGCTGATGTTAAGCAAGTAGTAGAGCAATTCAATGATATTATGCATATCCTAACTCAATTCAACCGGCATAACATGAATATGAATGAGGAGATAAAAGTCTCATCCATAATAGATAAACTTTCTTCCTTTTGGAAGGATCAAAATTTATACATAAGAAGGATGATATGAATCTCGATAATCTTGCATAATATTTATAAGTAGAAGAACAACTTAGGTATAACGAAATCACTGAACGACAGTGTTTCCATCTAAGATCTACATGGTGAAGGAAAAAGAAGAAAATGAAATCTCTGGGCACTCTTTTAATCAAAAGAGGAAATTTCAGAATAAGAAAAACTTTGATAATTAGAAGACCAAGAAAGTGAATGAATGCTATAATTATGGAAAACCTAGTCACTTTAAAAAAGATTGTCTGTAATAACTTGAAATTTTGAACAATTCATACTTAAATATCCGGACTATTTAAATATTTGTACCTTGAATTTAATGTGAATAAATATGATTTTATGAACTTATTAGCCCCTTTGTAATTAATAGAAGTTCGTTTTTGAAATTTATTTACAAAAATAAATAGTTCGAAGAAATATCGGTAGTGAAACCAAAAGTCGTTTTTATCGGTAAACGAATTTTTAATCACCAAAAATTGTTCGAACTCTTTGAAACTTGTATAGTGACATATGAACACCTTAAGAGTAATTAAACCATCCATATTCCTAAGATATAATTAACCTAATTGCTTCTAGAAGTAGTAAAGGAGCCCTAAATCAACGCATGAATCAAAGAGAGTATGGTGTGTATAAGAGTATGATTTGCATGTACTAAAGCATGGAAGGTGGAGGGGTTAAGGGACTTTTACCACTTCATTTTCTAGCCTATAAATAAGTGGGTAAGGGTCTTCATTTCATTTGCAAATTCACTACAAAAAAATCAATGTCTTCATCTTCTTTTTTCTCCTCTTTACCATTTTAGAAATCTACGCAAAGCAACTTTGTAACGCCCCACCCAAGACCCACCTTAGCAAAGAGAATTAACAAGTGATTCCACCTACTAAAGCGGAGAATAGGGCTGGTTAAGGGCGACCATCTATAATTTTGTCTTAAGCATCTACCGAATACGTCGATAAATGCAATATAATTTTTCTTTTCAACTAAAATGGATCGACATACCAAGTAAATGCTTAATCCAAAACTATAGGTGGCCAACGGATCTATCAGAACAAAATACAATAACTACATGTAAAGCACATCACAGAATAGTAATTAACATCATATATATACATATACAGTGATACACGTTCAGTACAATACAATATGAATACAATAAAGGTGGTACATGACCACATCATATACATCAAATCAAATGCAAAAACATCAGAGTATGCGGAAGAAATAAACTACTCAAGCGAAAGAAGAGCTGATATCCAACATCAACTTCAAGCTAAGTCCAATAGATGATGCCTGAAACAACTTGGTCTGACCCGAGTGAAAACACACGGGTCAAGCTAGCTAAAATCACCAGTTAAACAGAATAATCGATAAGGATAAGTAGGTTAAAGCTATGTTATCCTTTTTCTCAAAGGATGCCATGCCTTCAACAGGGTTTCAACATCAAAAGAAAGGACAACATCTCTTCTTGGCAGGTAGAAGAGATAATGATGATAAAGTCATACTTAAGTGGCATAACGGACACTTAAGCAAATGAACATCGACAAGCAAAGTTTTGAAGATAAGACTCAATAAACACCGCTTTCGCCTCATATCATCGGCGGTATAAAAGAATATGGATAATGACTTCAAATGACTTAACTATCTTCTTAGAAGTGGTCGTCAATATAACAATACATCAAAGGTACATATCCTTTATACATAGAATAAAACGCATATGGATATGCCTAATCTCATTGGCACATCCTAAGGATCATTCAAAGAAATATAAAACCCAATCATAAAAGAAGCATTATACTTCGTCATACCTCATCTCATCGGTATGAATATAGATACATCTCAAATCCATCACTGAAACTCATCATAAAAGGTTCTTCATAGTCATTTATACCTCATCTCATTGGTATAAATATATATACACATCTCAACTCCATCTTAACATCAAGTAGTCTATAAAATCATCAAATCATCAATCCATAATGCAAATAAATCAATCAAAGAGTAACATCATAAATGATTTCACCATATATGCATACATCTCATCTGGCACCAGGCTATCAATGTAATAATCATCTAAAAACGGTGAAGTCTAAAACATCAAAACTCAAAGAAATCCCGGATTGGCCAGATCCTCGATTTCATGCCGAAGTAATACTACGTGCGCTACATCGTGACTAGTACTACTATTTGGCACCATAAACATCGTGAACATCATGAATGACTATAGTCTATAACATCATAATGATTCCCAGTCACAAAGACCCGAGTTAATAACATCGTGATGATCAGAGTAGCAACTACATCGTGATGACTCCAATCGAGTACTCATGGTCTGTAGTACTAGTAAACATCGTGAATGTATCTCAACTTCTCGGATAGGAACCCAATAGGTGTTAAAGTATGTCACATACCATACATTCGCACCTAACGGTTTACTAGCCGTTAGTTGGTACCACTGTGAAGACCCAATTTTTTTTTTGAGAATAAAAATTACTTTAAAAGAAAAAAAAATAGGTTGAAAATGAATATCAGAAGTGAGTGAAGTAATTATGCAAGGAATAATTATTTTTATACAGTAATAAGAGGAAAATGATTAAGTATAAAATGAATTCTAAAATTCACATGACTTGTATATATGTGAATATTGAGAAGCATGGGATGATAAAATAAAATAAAATCCTCTTGGTAATTAAAATGCATAAAAATCAGTCAAGAAATATTTATGAGTGTAAGAAATATTATGAGTGTGAATGCATTTTTGAAATAAATCAAGAGAGAAATAAATGTAAAATAGGTCAACTGAAAATTAAACTTATAAAAAGAAACATAAAGAAAAAAATAATAACTTAGGTATAATAAAAATACATTGTCAAGATGAGTCATAGGAAAACAATGTGCAGGTAAAAAAAAAAAATCATGCAAATAGCATGCATTCAGAAAAGAGAAAAGCAAACTGTTTAACCAGAAATAGAAATCAAAAGAAAAATGGCATATTTAGCCACAACTGCACACACCTAATTCTCTGAGTAATGCAAGGTTAAAATGGGTTTTTCCTTTAGTAAAACCCTAGTAAAATGATTTAAATAAAAGGGAAAGCAGAGGTTTTCTCTGAGGGGAAAACAGAAACACATTAAAAAAAAGGAAGAGCTCACACTGTTTTCAAGCTTAGGCATTCTCGGGGAAAGGAAGAGAAGGTGAGGGATGATCACTTAGGAGATTTAAGGCATTAAGACCCAAGTAAGGGCAGCCAATTATTTTATATGAAAATCATATTATGATTTCTGTAAATCTTTATTTCTCTGAATAAATATATGATGATCATGAATGGCATTTTGGTTGAATTTTTTTTGGTTGCTGTTTTGATTTGTTTTTGGTATTGACTATTTTTGTTTTGAAATTTGTTTAATCAAACATATATTCATATTATAGAAATAGATTTTTATAATCCAGTTTTATATGAAGAATAAGCAAAATGTTTTACTAAGAAATAGGATATTAAAGGGAAATGAAGTGGGCAGTGTGAATAGTGAGATTCATGCTTATGCCTAGTTCATATTAAAAATGATATGAACAATGCAATACTACAAACATATGCTGATTTGTTCAGATCATGAGTCAATATGTTTTTGTGGGTTTTTTCTTAAAAACCCTATCCTATGTTCTCAGTAAAATAAATACAGTATTTCTCATGGTAACATCAGATTTATGCAAGCAATGGGAAAATTTCCAGAAATAAATATACAGGTAGTTTTATAAAATAAGATTAAGACAGAATGATTTTTGGATGTGCAATTTTGCATGAATGCTTTGTATGATTGGATGTAAACCCTTGAGTGAGTTTAAGAAATTTTGGGGTTTATGTAATGAAAGGAAGAACATGAGCATCTCAGGAATTAAAAAGGAAAAAAAAGAGGAAACTCCTCAGCAATTAAATGAGCATGGTCTCTAAATTACAAAGTAATTTAGGAGAAGTGCCTTGATCTACTCATCATCAGGTGGATGATGGGTATGTGCATGACTTGTTCAAGTCCTGAAGGCCTCTGTGCAAAGGTTAACAGAATTGAGTCCTTAGCAATGCACACTAGTGTTCAAAGGCAAGAGTTTAGACCATATAAAAATGTAAAATGGAACTGGAAATTAAGGCTATAGAATTTAAGAGTTTAAATCCATAGGAGTTTTGTACATGTACAATTGAACAAATTGGATGAATGACTGCTTGAATGTATGCTAGATGTATAGGTTTAAATTATACATATGCTAAAGCTTATTATGGAACTGGAAAGCATCAAACCCTATATGATCTCTGCACAGTCTTAAAAGAATTTTACAAGTTATTTTTAATATTGATTTCACTCATACCATAATTTTATTCTGACCCTATTTATTGCCCTTGCAATATTTGGGGTGTCTCATTTTATTGAGGCAGCTCAAAATATTGTTGCAGGTAGAGATGTATGAATAGCTTGCTTGCTTGGAAAAATTAGAAGACCTACTTGAGTTTTAAAAAATGCAGTAGTTCATTGTAATAAAGATAGCTAGGCAAACTTTCTTAAGTCTATGTAGACCTTTCAGTATTGTAGTGGTTTTGTTCATTTGAAAAGAATTTGTAAAACTTAAATATTATATGTGTCTTGAGCTACTGATCTAAGTAACTGACTTTGATGGTTTCTGGTGGGTTGTGATGGAGAAAATTTTGCCATGTAACTTAATATGTGGACATGCTTTCTTTATCAAAGTTTGTTAAATTTTTAAATAGAAAAGTTGCAGTAGTTTATGGATAAGCATATAGCCAAAAATTGTTAAGTGATAATTGAATCTGGCAATGGCTAACCAGAAGAGCTTGACCCTGACTTATCATTGATATAAGACCATGAGAAGCTTGAAATCTTAACCTGTTAATTCCCCTTGAACATCTGATTTTCCAGTAAAGAATTTGCATTGTATTGTAAAGTAAAAATGAAATACATGCTTTATACTTATATCTGGAATGCAACTATATTGAACTGAGCTTAGCTAACCACCTATTTGGTTTAAGTTAAGTGAGTTTTGTCTTCAACAAATCTGTTGAAAAAAAATGCGTTGCCATGAAGTCTACCTAGATATTAAACATGCTAATAATCCCACTGTTTGATTGATCACTATCAATTGTCTTTTTTTTATCTGAGAACCTATCAGTACCCTTCTCAAAATGTTCATCTGAAATTTTGCATTAGACTGATTTTGATATTGCTCCAATCATTCTGTTTTTATATACATGCAAGTCTATATCTGGTATGCTAGATTAAATTAGCATTTTGCTTGCCTGTAGTTTTTCTTCTGCCTGGTCTATAACATACTTATCACCAAATGTTCACAAGATTATTACCAATATTATAAATTAAGACATGAGTATGTTTACCTGACATAAACATTGTTTGAATAAGTAATAAGCACCCCAGGATCAAACCCATGGGATGTTAGACCACAGATCAAATAATTTGGTTTAAATAAAAACTCTGGAAAACAATACAAATGAAAATGTGAGGAACTAATACTTTATTTTTGTATTAGTCAATCTTGAGTCATTATAAAAGAAGCTAAAATCGGAATTATGTATTAGTCAACCTTGAGTCAGTAAAGAGATATAAGTGTAGAAACAAGCTATGTGACACAAGACATTTCAATTATGAAAAATATTGTGTGAATTAAAATTCTTTGCTACTTTAAACACTCTGATTTGCAAGGAAACATTTATATATCCTCATATATATAAATGATAGGAATTGATTTAAACACTGATATATTTATATTAGTAAAAATTCAGGATCTGGGAGAATGAATTTAAAGAAGTGATCACTTATATATATATATATATATATAAACTCACTTAAAATCACACAAATTTGAGTATAATGAAGAGGGTCACTTCAGTTGGTATCAGAGCTATGTTGTTAAAACATAGCATAAATATATTATCCAATCCTCTTGTATGGATAAAAATTCCAAAAAAAAAAGTATATATAATGTATACATACAATAATGATAAAAAAATCAATATACACAATAGAAATAAATTGCAGAAAATAATTAAATAAGACTTATGACTAACTAGCTATGCAATTGAATAGTGAATCATGGTAGGAAGACCCCCAAGCACTGGAGCAGGACCCTCAAATGCTGCACCATTGGTTAATTTGCTAGATTTGGTGAGAGCATTAAGGGAGGGAGCTGTGCAGAGGGAAGAAAATCCTCATGAGGAATTAGCTAAGCTATTGAACACATTTTCAAATTTAGGAGGCAAGGATTTTGAAGGCACTGAAGGAGTAATGGGAGTGCAGACATGGTTGAGAACTTTAGAAAGAATATTTGCAGACATGCAAATTAATGATCAAAGAAAGAGGCAGATAGCTTCAAGAAGACTCAAAGGGGCAGCATTGGATTGGTGGGAGGTGATCATCACAGGGAGGCCAGAAAATGAGATAACATGGGATCAATTCAAGGAGATGCTTGAGGCAAGGTTTGTTCCAGCAGCAGCTAAGGCAACATTGCTTGAGGAATTCATAAGGCTGAGGCAAGGATCGATGAGTGTGACTGAGTACACTCAAAAATTTGAGAGTTTGTCTAAGTATGGAACAATGCTCATATGAAATGAAGAATCAAAGAATTCAAGATTCATTCAAGGACTCAATGCTAGTTTGAGTAGGGCAATGTTACCATACAAAGACAGGACATTTGATCAAGTCATAGATCTTACTCTTTCCTTTGAACAACATGACAATGCCAGAGAAAAGTTTAGGAGTATGAGGGAAAATAGTCAAAAGAAAGGAAAAAATAGGACACATCCTTATGATAAAATGAATGCAAACAGGAAAGTTGAAGGAGCAATTAGTGGGGAAGCTAAGAAGAAGATTACTTGTTATAACTGTGGCAAAGAAGGACACATGAGCAATAGGTGTCAAGAAGCTAAGAAGGCACCATTTAGCTGTTATAACTGTGGGAAAGAAGGTCATATTAAAAGAAACTGCCCAGAGTTTAAAAAGGGAGCAAAGGTAGGAGCATTGGAAACAAAGGCAAAGGCAAATGCAGCAGGAAGCTCTGGACAATTGGAAGGTATACTTCTAATTAAAAGTTACCCAATCACAGTTATATATGACACTGGAGCCACACATTCTCTAATATCACAAGACAGAGTGGATAAATTAGCTCTCACATGCAACAAAGTTGAAAAACCCTTGTTTATTCAAAGTCCCCTGGGTAGCTCTTGTTTGCTAGGATTAAAATGTTTGGGAGTAGAATTAAACATAGGGGGAAATGTGTTTAAATCTGATTTGTTTGTATTGAAATACCCTGGAATAGGAATTATTTTAGGGGTAGATTGGTTGAGTAAATTCAAAGCAATATTGAATTTAGAAAACTTCACAATATCTTTGAAAACAGAAAATGGTAAAAATATTTTAGTCATGAGTGAAATAGCTAAAACAAATTGCCTTAATCAAATATGGAGTATGACTGAAAAGGAATTAATTTTGGAAGGCATAGAAGTGGTAAGAGAGTATCCAGATGTTTTTGGAGAGGTAGTAGGGGTACCAGACAATAGACCAGTTGAATTTCAAATAAGGTTAATTCCTAGATCGAGTCCTATCATCAAGAAGCCTACTAGAATGAGCCCAAAAGAATTAATAGAATTGAAACAGCAGCTGGAAGAATTGGAACAGAAAGGCTTCACAAGGCCTAGCAGTTCAAACTGGGGTTCTCCAGTGGTGTTTGTGAAAAACCATGATGGTACACTAAGAATGTGTATTGATTATAGGGAACTAAATAAAGTCACCATCAAGAACAAATACCCACTCCCCAGAATTGATGATCTATTTGATCAATTAAATGGAGCAAAGGTCTTTTCAAGGCTAGACTTAGCCTCTGGGTTTCATCAGATGAAAGTAGAGGAAGAAAGCATTAAGTACACTGCCTTCAATACAAGGTACGGATTGTATGAATTTTTGGTGATGCCTTTTGGATTGACAAATGCACCATCCTATTTTGTAGACTTAATGAATAGAACATTTAGAGATTTTCTAGATAAATTTGTAGTTGTCTTTATTGATGATATATTAGTGTACTCAAAATCAGAAGAGGAGCATGCAAGGCACTTGCATCTGATTTTATCAAGGCTAAGAGCACATAATTTAAAAGCAAAATTCAATAAGTGCACATTTTGGCAGAATGAAGTGAAGTTTTTAGGACATATTATATCTCAACAAGGCATTGGAGTAGATCCAAACAAGGTCATGGCAGTTCAATCTTGGAGCAGACCCAAATCAGTGACTGAGGTGAGATCATTTTTAGGAATGGCAGGCTATTATAGGAGATTTATAAAAGACTTTGCAAGAATAGCCATCCCACTGACCAAGTTAACTAGAAAAGAACAACCATATGTGTGGACAGAAAAGTGTGAACAAGCATTTGTATCACTAAAAAAAGCATTGATGGAAGCTCCAGTTTTACAAGTACCAGAGGGAAATGAAGGATTAGTAGTTTACACAGATGCTAGTGGATCTGGACTAGGGCAGTGCTCATGCAACATGGTAGAGTCATAGCATATGCATCTAGGCAACTTAAGCCAAATGAAACAAGGTATGCCACACATGATTTAGAACTTGCTGCAGTAGTATATGCATTGAAGCTATGGAGACACTATTTGTTAGGTGCTAAGTTTGAATTGTTCACAGACCATAAGTCACTTAAATATTTGTTTTCCCAAAAAGACTTGAACATGAGGCAACATAGGTGGGTAGAATTCCTAGCTGCCTATGATCTTGATATATTGTATACCCCAGGAAAAGCTAATAAAGTGGCAGATGCATTAAGTAGACACCAAGCAAAATTGGCAAGCCTAATGATGGCTGAGTTCAGGGATTTGACAATCCTTAGTGAGGTGGAGGTAAAGGAAAAAATTGAGGTATTGGATAAGTCCCACAGTGAGATGATTGAGTATGGTAAATTATGCCTCCTTTAAAATCAACACTAATTGACAAAATAGGACAAATGCAGAATCAAGATACAAGTTTGAAGGAGAAAAAGAACATGATATTACAAGGCATGACAGTGGAAAACTATGAGGTAGATGATAAAGGATACTTAAGGAAAAAGGGGAAACTCTGCATACCAAATGTAGAGGAACTAAAGCAAGAAGTTATGAATGAACATCACAAAACAAAATATACTATACATCCAGGTGGTACAAAAATGTACCATGATCTTAAGAGAAATTACTGGTGGCCAGGGATGAAAGGAGCAGTGGCAAAATATGTGGCAAATTGCTTGACATGCCAACAAGTAAAGGCAGATTATCAAAGACCCTCAGGCCTATTGCAACCTTTGGAACTGCCTACATGGAAATGGGAAAGCATATCAATGGATTTTGTGGATGGTCTGCCAAGAACAAGAAGAGGCAATGATAGTATTTGGGTAGTGGTTGATAGACTTACAAAAACAGCACACTTCATTCCTATAAATTCAAACAGAAATGCCCATAAACCAGCTCAATTATTTGTGAAAGAAATTGTGAGGTTGCATGGTATCCCCAAGAATATCATTAGTGATAGAGATACTTTGTTTACATCAAGGTTTTGGAGTAGCTTTCAAGAAGCTATGGGGACAGAATTAAGCCTAAGCATAGCCTACCACCCACAAACAGATGGGCAAATTGAAATTGTTAATAAGGTTTTAGAAGATCTGCTTAGAGCATGCATACTTGATTTTGGAGGCAACTGGGAGGATCACATTTATTTGGCTGAATTTGCTTACAATAATAGCTATCAGTCCACCATAGGAATGGCTCCCTTTGAGGCTTTGTATGGGAAGCCTTGTTTATCTCCTGCATGTTGGATGGAGGCAGGAGAAGGAGTGTTGCTTGGACCAGACAATGTAAAAGAAACTTCTACAAGAATTGAATTAGTGAGGCAAAGAATGAGAGTAGCGCAAGAGAGACAGAAAGCATATGCAGATAAAAGGAGAAGGCCAGTAGAATTTGAGGTGGGAGACTATGTATTCCTCAAAGTTTCACCAATGAGGAAATTATTGAGATTTGGCAAAACAGGGAAACTGTCACCAAGGTATATAGGACCATATGAAATTGTTCAAAGAATAGGGACTTTAGCTTATAAATTAAGGTTACCAGAGGAACTAAGCAACATACATGATGTATTTCATGTATCACAATTGAGAAAATGGGTGCATGATAAGGAGACCATTCTTGAATCTCCTACACATGTTGAAATTCAAGAGAATCTGGTTTATAAAAAGGAACCAGTGGGTATTGTGGCTAGAGAAGAAAAGAAATTGAGAAATAAAATAGTTAAACTAGTTAAAATCCAATGGATTTTAGATGGAAATGACTGCACATGGGAGGCTGAAGATAGGATGAAGGATAAGTATCCTAATCTATTTTCTGCTTGAAGGTATGTCTAGAACTATAATAACTTTAAAGGTTACTTATGTATATTTGACCGATTTTAGATATGTTTGAAATATACTAATAAACCAATATATAATTGTGGGACACAATTCCTTTTAGGAGGAGAGTATGTGAAGACCCAAATTTTTTTTTGAGAATAAAAATTACTTTAAAAGAAAAAAAAATAGCTTGAAAATGAATATCATAAGTGAGTGAAGTAATTATGCAAGGAATAATTATTTTTATACAGTAATAAGAGGAAAATGATTAAGCATAAAATGAATTCTAAAATTCACATGACTTGTATATATGTGAATATTGAGAAGCATGGGATGATAAAATAAAATAAAATCCTCTTGGTAATTAAAATGCATAAAAACCAGTCAAGAAATATTTATGAGTGTGAATGCATTTTTGAAATAAATCAAGAGAGGAATAAATGATAAAATAGGTCAACTGAAAATTAAACTTATAAAAAGAAACATAAAGAAAAAATAATAACTTGGGTATAATAAAAATACATTGTCAAGATGAGTCATAGGAAAACAATGTGCAGGTAAAAAAAAATCATGCAAATAGCATGCATTCAGAAAAGAGAAAAGCAAACTGTTTAACCAGAAATAGAAATCAAAAGAAAAATGGCATATTTAGCCACAACTGCACACACCTAATTCTCTGAGTAATGCAAGGTTAAAATGGGTTTTTCCTTTAGTAAAACCCTAGTAAAATGATTTAAATAAAAGGGAAAGCAGAGGTTTTCTCTGAGAGGAAAACAGAAACACAATTAAAAAAAAGGGAAGAGCTCACACTGTTTTCAAGCTTAGGCATTCTCGGGGAAAGGAAGAGAAGGTGAGGGATAATCACTTAGGAGATTTAAGGCATTAAGACCCAAGTAAGGGCAGCCAATTATTTTATATGAAAATCATATTATGATTTCTGTAAATCTTTATTTCTCTGAATAAATATATGATGATCATGAATGGCATTTTGGTTGAATTTTTTTTGGTTGCTGTTTTGATTTGTTTTTGGTATTGACTATTTTTGTTTTGAAATTTGTTTAATCAAACATATATTCATATTATAGAAATAGATTTTTATAATCCAGTTTTATATGAAGAATAAGCAAAATGTTTTACTAAGAAATAGGATATTAAAGGGAAATGAAGTGGGCAGTGTGAATAGTGAGATTCATGCTCATGCCTAGTTCATATTAAAAATGATATGAACAATGCAATACTACAAACATATGCTGATTTGTTCAGATCATGAGTCAATATGTTTTTGTGGGTTTTTTCTTAAAAACCCTATCCTATGTTCTCAGTAAAATAAATACAGTATTTCTCATGGTAACATCAGATTTATGCAAGCAATGGGAAAATTTCCAGAAATAAATATACAGGTAGTTTTATAAAATAAGATTAAGACAGAATGATTTTTGGATGTGCAATTTTGCATGAATGCTTTGTATGATTGGATGTAAACCCTTGAGTGAGTTTAAGAAATTTTGGGGTTTATGTAATGAAAGGAAGAACATGAGCATCTCAGGAATTAAAAAGGAAAAAAAAGAGGAAACTCCTCAGCAATTAAATGAGCATGGTCTCTAAATTACAAAGTAATTTAGGAGAAGTGCCTTGATCTACTCATCATCAGGTGGATGATGGGTATGTGCATGACTTGTTCAAGTCCTGAAGGCCTCTGTGCAAAGGTTAACAGAATTGAGTCCTTAGCAATGCACACTAGTGTTCAAAGGCAAGAGTTTAGACCATATAAAAATGTAAAATGGAACTGGAAATTAAGGCTATAGAATTTAAGAGTTTAAATCCATAGGAGTTTTGTACATGTACAATTGAACAAATTGGATGAATGACTGCTTGAATGTATGCTAGATGTATAGGTTTAAATTATACATATGCTAAAGCTTATTATGGAACTGGAAAGCATCAAACCCTATATGATCTCTGCACAGTCTTAAAAGAATTTTACAAGTTATTTTTAATATTGATTTCACTCATACCATAATTTTATTCTGACCCTATTTATTGCCCTTGCAATATTTGGGGTGTCTCATTTTATTGAGGCAGCTCAAAATATTGTTGCAGGTAGAGATGTATGAATAGCTTGCTTGCTTGGAAAAATTAGAAGACCTACTTGAGTTTTAAAAAATGCAGTAGTTCATTGTAATAAAGATAGCTAGGCAAACTTTCTTAAGTCTATGTAGACCTTTCAGTATTGTAGTGGTTTTGTTCATTTGAAAAGAATTTGTAAAACTTAAATATTATATGTGTCTTGAGCTACTGATCTAAGTAACTGACTTTGATGGTTTCTGGTGGGTTGTGATGGAGAAAATTTTGCCATGTAACTTAATATGTGGACATGCTTTCTTTATCAAAGTTGGTTAAATTTTTAAATAGAAAAGTTGCAGTAGTTTATGGATAAGCATATAGCCAAAAATTGTTAAGTGATAATTGAATCTGGCAATGGCTAACCAGAAGAGCTTGACCCTGACTTATCATTGATATAAGACCATGAGAAGCTTGAAATCTTAACCTGTTAATTCCCCTTGAACATCTGATTTTCCAGTAAAGAATTTGCATTGTATTGTAAAGTAAAAATGAAATACATGCTTTATACTTATATCTGGAATGCAACTATATTGAACTGAGCTTAGCTAACCACCTATTTGGTTTAAGTTAAGTGAGTTTTGTCTTCAACAAATCTGTTGAAAAAAAATGCGTTGCCATGAAGTCTACCTAGATATTAAACATGCTAATAATCCCACTGTTTGATTGATCACTATCAATTGTCTTTTTTTTATCTGAGAACCTATCAGTACCCTTCTCAAAATGTTCATCTGAAATTTTGCATTAGACTGATTTTGATATTGCTCCAATCATTCTGTTTTTATATACATGCAAGTCTATATCTGGTATGCTAGATTAAGTTAGCATTTTGCTTGCCTGTAGTTTTTCTTCTGCCTGGTCTATAACATACTTATCACCAAATGTTCACAAGATTATTACCAATATTATAAATTAAGACATGAGTATGTTTACCTGACATAAACAATGTTTGAATAAGTAATAAGCACCCCAGGATCAAACCCATGGGATGTTAGACCACAGATCAAATAATTTGGTTTAAATAAAAACTCTGGAAAACAATACAAATGAAAATGTGAGGAACTAATACTTTATTTTTGTATTAGTCAATCTTGAGTCATTATTAAAGAAGATAAAATCGGAATTATGTATTAGTCAACCTTGAGTCAGTAAAGAGATATAAGTGTAGAAACAAGCTATGTGACACAAGACATTTCAATTATGAAAAATATTGTGTGAATTAAAATTCTTTGCTACTTTAAACACTCTGATTTGCAAGGTAACATTTATATATCCTCATATATATAAATGATAGGAATTGATTTAAACACTGATATATTTATATTAGTAAAAATTCAGGATCTGGGAGAATGAATTTAAAGAAGTGATCACTTATATATATATATATATATATATATATATATATAAACTCACTTAAAATCACACAAATTTGAGTATAATGAAGAGGGTCACTTCAACCACACTAGTAAAATATCATAAACATCATGAAAATATACTCAGCCTCATCTCATTGGCGAGTAAATACAATAACATGCTCATCTCATCTTATTGACGAGTTCTAGTGGCATCATGACTTGTTTCATCTCATCGATAAGTAAAAATTATCATAATACATCTCAACATCGTAAAATCATCATAAAGAAGCTTACCTCATCTCATCGATAAGTAAAATAACATCTAGATGGTTATTTATAACCATAATTCCAAATAGGAATTTCTAGCTCTTAATTCACCTTATTTCATCGGCGATTAAGAAACACATCTTAAAATGGTCCTTCATCAAATATACTCCTAAAGTGGAGTTCTCGGATCATATAATCTACCGAAAATTTAATAACATCTTAAATCATCTCAAACAGTTCATCGAAAGGGTTTCGATCGTATATGTCCGATATTAAGCGATAAAGCAAATCCATGTGTCCCATACCACATGTTTTACTTTACCCTTTAATTGCCTTTCATATACATCCAAAATTCTTAAAAATAAGTAATTTTATTTATAAAATAATTTTATTAGAGAAAATAGAAATTTAAAATGATTTTCTGAAAATGATTATTAAAACCCATATTTGAAATTCCTTTATTATAGGAAATAAACCTATCTTTATTTACAAAAATAATTTAAAAAAATAATATGTAATAATAATCTGAAATGACCTTGTATCTCAAAAATGGTTTAATGAAAACCGTTCTCGAAAGCAATGAAAACTAAGAGGGATATCTCAAAACCAATAACTTGAATTCAATACGAATTCAATTCAAATTTAACCTAAAATCAATTCAAATTCCATTTAAATTTGAGTTTCAAATTCTCCAAATATAGCTAGCCTACTGATAGACATCATAGCTCTAAAAATATCTCAAGACATCATCAAAACTGAAGAGAATGAGAGCAAAAACGAGCTAATACAATTTTAAGGTCAACGATTGTTGTTGCTGTCATTTTGCTCTTAGGACGGCAACGTACAACCATAATTTCAACCAAGCAAACTTTAAAATTACAGAAAACAGAATGAATGAAACTTGTAACTCATGACCTAATATTTACAGAAGATCCAAAATTATCAAATTCGGATAAGAAACAAACAGTTAAAGCTAATTTCGTTTCAGTTTCAAACACAGAGCAAATAATAGTTTTGCTCTCGGGATAGCAGTAAAAAATTCGTTCTTGACATTGCTAACCTCGAAATTACAGATAACTCAATGAATGAAAGTTGTATTACATGGATTATGCTTTCCGAAAAATTAAAAATTATCGAATTCCGATCAAAATTGAGAAAGATATAGCTCAAACAATATCAGATTCAAACTCAGGAGATTCTGTCAAAGACATAATTATACTTCTACTTACTAATCTATTTTAGGTCGGTCAAATAGCAAAATATAGAAATGAAACCTCAAGATAAATTACTCCTTATTGGATGTATTTTCCAGAAAAAAAATTTGACATAAATTGGATAAGAAACGAAAAATTTATGGCTAAAACACTTCTCTGGCCTATGATAGTTGTTGCTGTCAATTTGCTTTCGGGACAACAAAAAATAAGCACGGTTTTGATCAAGAAAACATCAAAATTTTAGAAAATTCAAAACACGAAACTTGTAGATCTATGTCTATGCTTTCCAGAACATCTAAAACTATCTAATTCCAACTTAAAACGAAAGAGATATGCCCAATTTACTGACGGAAATTTCACAAATAAACATGCAACAAACAAAATTGAGATTTTTTTACCTTGAAATCTCAATCAAAGCTAGAAAATGTGAGTTTTAAACTCACCTTTGATTCTAGATAGCAAACACCCAAATTTGTGAAGAAATATTGGAGCTTGAAGGTGAAATCCTTTCTCTATTCTTATTTTGGTGAAGTTCTTCTTGAATTAACAGCGAAATTGAGTGGAATTGAGATTAAATTAGGGAAACTATTGTTTTTCTTTCTCTCTATTTACCGTGTCTTTTGTTTTTAGAAGGAAAATGAGAAAAAAGGTACATACACCTATTTCCTCTTTTCTAGATGGTTCTAGAGAGAGTTAATGAATTCAGACCTTACCCAAATAAGCCCAAGACTAATATATTTAGAGAAATTCCTATGTTATATACGTATTTAACCTATTTAATCAATTTATCCACTATTTTTCTTATTTTTAACCAAATAAAATATCTACAACAAATTGTTTGCAATAAAATTGTTATTATATAAAAAATAAAATTTATTTCGAAAATAAAAAGTTATTTTTATAAATAAAACCCTATCTTTGACAATATTTTACAAATTACACCATTTTAGTGTAAAAACACTATTTTTAATGCAATAACTTAAACAAAAATTTCTTTCGTGTCAATTAAATTGCAATAAATCATTCTAACACTTTTTATTCATCAAAATATTTTTTTCCAATTAAAAATATTATTTTTCCCATATAACACAATTTTTTAACAATATTTACCAATATTCCCATTTTTAGTGAAAAATCACTATTTTCATCCATTTCAACAAAATAAAATTTATTTTTAAGTCTAATGAAGTGTATTAAAATGTTTTAACATTTTTATAACATTAATACATCATTCCAATCCTAATCACACTTTTAAATTTTATTTTCTTCATATTATTCCTTTCATTTTACAATGGAAGGCTAACATTGGAATAAATTTCCAACTAATTAACTAAAATTAAACCATCAAAATTATTTATTTTCAATCCAAACCCAAAAATAAAGTTTTTCAAACTTTATTTCATTCATTTACACTTTTTTTCAACCATCAAATATTGAAATAGGTTTCAAATAAAATAATATGACTTATTTAGATTTCAAATCCAAAATTATATTCATCAAGCTATTGTTTATATAAAATAAATAATATAATCCCTCATTTTATTATCCAATTCATTTTTAAACATAATATTAAATTATAATTTGCATTATAATTTAATATTAACAGTAATCTCAAAATCCTGGGTTGTTACAGATTCGCCCTTTAACAAAATTGCGTCCTCGCAATTTCTAGTGGAAAAAGGCTGTAAACAACACAAAAATTCAATCAACAAAGGATAAAAGACAAGTTCGAACTCAAACCATTCATACTCTCAACATAGAATGGTAGATATAAACAAGGAAAAATTCACTTGGTTAATCCAATGGCCCATCAAATGCTAATATAGTGATTAGCAAACCATTGAATTTTGAAAGTAACTCAAAAGAATTTTGAAGATATCCCGTCTTCGAATCAAAACTCAATAAGATAATCCACAATTAATCAATTGAAAATGATTGATTTCACAAAACTCTACGAATATAGTCGGGATCAAACTCACTTAAACCTAAACTCTAACCAATAAAGAAGATCATCAATAAGATTTTCCGCATAAATATACAGAAAGAACATCCTCACAGCAGGGTAGACACATTTGACAAGATTGATAAATCACAAGATGGCTTCTCACAAGGCCACCAACTCGAACGACCGCGAAAAATGCATGTAGTTAATAATAGCTCAAAGATAGAATATACTCAAGAACAAGGATATAAGCTCGAATTATCTTTTAATCTAAGATATTTAGAATTTTTAAATCTCAACATCTTTTAAATTTTAAAATCCCAATTTTCAACATTTGAAAATTTTCAAACTTTTTACTATATTACTTAGTAAGTTATTTAAACTCAAATTAGAAGTCCAAATTTCTTCTCTTACTTCAAAATTAATTTCCAAAGAAATTTGTAAATCCATAATAATATTCCTCAAAATAAATTAAGGGTTTAAATTATTTTTACTCTTTTTATTAAACCACTTAAATAGTTTAAAAAAATCTTCAAATTCTCTTATAACTCTACTCTTAAATCATCCAATGTATATAATATAGATTTTAAAATCTCAAAATATACTTCCAATAAAGCACAACTCAAAAATAATCTCATTTATATTCTCATCTTTATAATATAAAAATAAATAATGGCATTGCCTCGCTATTGAGTTCTAATAAATAAATATATCTACTGGCTGCAGAGTTGACCGAACGATCAAAACTGCCTCGCCACTCTATTACTCGTCTTTAAAATCAATGGCTGCAATTACCATTCAAAAATAAATTTAATATTTAATCTCAAAATATTATTTTCAAAATCTCAATTTTTAAAACACAAACCAACATGTCTGATTGCCTCATCATAGCAATTAGGAGATTCCTATCGATAACGTTGATTAGGCGTATGGACCAGAACTCTTAACTACTCGATGGACAACCCAACACTCTCAAATTATTTCTCTGAAAGAAATATTACTAATGTAAATATATTCTCAAAATATTCTTTGATTTTTTTTTAATATCTCAAAGCTCAAATTTCTCTTTAAAACTCACATTTATATAGCTTCATAACTCAAACCAAAGAACATTAAGAGAATGCATCGAGATATTCCCAGAATGCATCGATTCTCAAAATCTATAGAAGGAGATAGAGTGTTCGTTAATTTTATGATGTCACAAGCCACTCCCAAAAATCATCAAGATATAAGATAAGCAGGATATTCTTCTCGAAGGAGAAGAAGCACACAATCCATGAATCACTACTTTAAACGAAGTAATGCTACAAAGGATAAAATCGATTGAGTCTGAAAAGAACACTCAAACGAAGTTGAATGATAAACTCAACCAAACTCGAACAATCTAGAAACTCACCTCATTCCTCAGTTGATATCTTCGTGGAAGGATAACCGAAGAGCTAAGAGCCAGGAATAAGGTAACCTCAACACTCGATTGCCCGATTGGATGTCAAATCAAACGGACTCGAAAAACTCAACAAAGTCACCATGACTGGAATTTGAGATAGATCATCATCATATCGATACTCAAGAGTGAATTCAAAAACTTTGGAATCATCATTAACTTTCCAAAGTGAAATTCAAAAACCTTAGGATCATCATTAACATTCCAAAGTGACAGAAATAATAAACCAATCAAAATAGGAAACCTAAATATACAATAGGATCTACAAAACAAAGGATTGGACTTAATATCAAATAAGTCAATCCATCTCAAATCAAATACATCTCAAGATTGTGAGTAACAAAAAAATGCTCACAAAAGCAACATCAAATAAAAATCTCAGAATGCCCATAATAAGCCAATCGTTGTGGATCCCTTCAATAGGATTCGCAACTCTCAAAGGAATGCAATAAGAATGCTCAAAGAAATCAATTAGCTCCATTGATACGAACTCACTCGTATCGACAAAAAAAGAATAGAATAATCCCAAATAAGATTTTATATAAGATAAGATGACATCAAACTCTATTATGGAATACAACGGAATACAATATATCTATATTCCTAGACATATTCCATCTCAGCAATCCTAAAACTCGAAAAAGAATCAAAGCTCGATTCAAAAGCAAGCTGAATAAAGGACAATGATTCACCCGTATTGTACTTCGATGTATCATGATATACCTACAGTTCTGTGTTTATTCTACTTTGTTCTGACCATAGCTCTGATACCAGCCCCACCCCAAGACCCACCTTAGCAAAGAGAATTAACAAGTGATTCCATCTACTAAAGCGGAGAATATGGCTGGTTAAGGGCGACCATCTATAATTTTATCTTAAGCATCTACTGAATACGTCGATAAATGCAATATAATTTTTCTTTTCAACTAAAATGGATCGACATCCCAGTAAATGCTTAATGCAAAACTATAGGTGGCTTACGGATCCATCAAAACAAAATACAATAATTAAATGTAAAGCACATCACAGAATAGTAATCAACATCATATATATACATATACAGTGATATACGTTCAGTACAATACAATATGAATACAATAAAGGTAGTAAACGACCACACCATATACATCAAATCAAATGTAAAAATATCAGAGTATGCGGAAGAAGTAAACTACTCAAGTGAAAGAAGAGCTGATATCCAACATCAACTTCAAGCTAAGTCCAATAGATGATATCTGAAACAACTGGGTCTGACCCGAGTGAAAACGCACAGGTCAGGCTAGCTAAAATCACCAGAAAAACAGAATAATCGATAAGGATAAGTAGATGAAAGCTATGGTATCCTTTTTCTTAAAGGATGCCATGCACTAAACAGGTTTCAACATCATAAGAAAGGACAACATCTCTTCTTGGCAAGTAGAAGTGATAATGATGATAAAGTCATACTTAAGTGACATAACTGACACTTAAGCAAATGGAACATCAGAAAGAAAATTTTAAAGATAAGACTCAATATACACTGCTTTCGCCTCATATCATCGGCGGTATAAAAGAATATGGATAATGACTTCAAATGACTCAACTATCTTCTTATAAGTGGTCGTCAATATAATAATACATCAAAGGTACATATCCTTTATACATAGACTGAAACGCATATGGGTGTGCCTCATCTCGTTGGCACATCCCAAGGATCATTCAAGGAAATATAAAACCCAATCATAAAAGAAGCATTATACTTCTTCATACCTCATCTCATCGGTATGAATATAGATACATCTCAAATCCATCACTAAAACTCATCATAAAAGATTCTTCATAATCATTTATACCTCATCTCATGGGTATAAATATATACACACATCTCAACTCCATCTTAACATCAAGTAGTCTATAAAATCATCAAATCATCAATCCATAATGCAAATAACTCAATCAAAGAGTAACATCATAAATGATTTCACCATATATGTATACATCTCATCTGGCACCAGTCTATCAATGTAATAATCATCTAAAGACGGTGAAGTCTAAAACATCAAAACTCAAAGAAATCCTGGATTGGCCAGATCCTCGATTGCATGCTGAAACAATACTACGCCCACTACATCGTGACTAGTACTACTATTTGGTACCATAAACATCGTGATGACTGGAGTCAAATAACATCTTAACATCGTGAACATCATGAATGACTATAGTCTATAACATCATAATGACTCCCAGTCACAGAGACCCGAGTTAATAACATCGTGATGATCAGAGTAGCAACTACATCGTGATGACTCCAATCGAGTACTCGTGGTCTGTAGTACTAGTAACATCGTGAATGTGTCTCAACTTCTCGGATAGGAACCCAATAGGTGTTAACGTATGTACCATACCATACGTTCGCACCTAACGGTTTACTAGTCGTTAGTTGGTACCACACTAGTAAAATATCATAAACACCGTGAAAATATACTCAGCCTCATCTCATTGGCGAGTAAATACAATAACATGCTCATCTAATCTTATTGACGAGTTCTAGTGGCATCGGGACTTGTCTCATCTCATCGACAAGTAAAAATTATCATAATACATCTCAACATCGTAAAATCATCATAAAGAAGCTTACTTCATCTCATCGATAAGTAAAATAACATCTAGATGGTTATTTATAACCATAATTACAATTAGGAATTTCTAGCTCTTGATTCACTCATTTCATCAGCGATTAAGAAACACATCTTAAAATGGTCCTTCATCAAATATACTCATAAAGTGGAGTTCTTGGATCATATAATCTACCCAAAATTTAATAACATCTTAAATCGTCTCAAACAGTTCATCGAAAGGGTTTCGATCGTATAAGTCTGATATTAAGCGATAAAGCAAATCCATGTGTCCCATACCACATGTTTTACTTTATCATTTAATTGTCTTTCTTATACTTCCAAAATTCACAAAAATAAGTAATTTTATTTATAAAATATTTTATTAGAGAAAACAGAAATTAAAACGATTTTTCGAAAACGATTATTAAACCAATATTTGAAATTCCTTTATTATAGAAAAAAAATCTATCTTTATTTACAAAAATAATTTAAAAAAATAATATGTAATAATAATTTGAAATGACCATGTATCTCAAAAATGATTTACTGAACACTGTTCTCGAAAGCAATGAAAACTAAGAGGGATATCTCAAAACCGATAACTTGAATTCAATACGAATTCAATTCAAATTTAACCCAAAATCAATCCAAATTCCATTTAAATTTGAGTTTCAAATTCTCCAAATATAGCTAGCCTTCTGATAGGTATCATAGCTCTTAAAATGTCTCAAGACATCATCAAAACCGAAGAGAATGAGAGCAAAAACGAGCTAATACAATTCTAAGGTCAACGATTGTTGTTGTTGTCATTTTGCTCTTAGGACAGCAACATACAACCATAATTTCAACCAAGCAAACTTCAAACTTACAGAAAACAGAATGAATTAAACTTTTAGCTCATGACCTAATCTTTATAGGACATCCAAAATTATCAAATTCGGATAAGAAACAAACAAGTTAAAGCTAATTTCATTTCAGTTTCAAACACAAAGCAAATAATAGTTTTGCTCTCGGGATAGCAGTAAAAAATTCGATTTTGACATAGCTAACCTCAAAATTACAGAAAACTCAATGAATAAAAGTTGTATTACATGAATGTGCTTTCCGAGAAATCAAAAATTATCGAATTTCGGTCAAAATCGAGAAAGATATAGCTCAAACAATATCAGATTCAAACTCAGGAAATTCTGTCAAAGACATAATTATACTTTTGCTTACAAATCTGTTTTAGGTCAGTCAAATAGAATTTTTTTGAAATGAAACCTTGGGATAAATTACTCCTTATTGAATATATTTTCCAGCAATTTCTTTTTTTACCTAAATTGGATAAGAAACGAAAAACTTATGGCTAAAACACTTCTCTGGCCTATGATTGTTGCTGCTGTCAATTTGCTCTCGGGACAACAACAAACAAGCACAATTTTGATCAAGAAAACGTCAAAATTTTATAAAATTCAAAACATGAAACTTGTATATCTATGTCTTTTCTTTCCAAAACATCTAAAATTATCTAATTCCGACTTAAAACGAAAGAGATATGCCCAATTTACTGACGACAATTTCACAAATAAACATGCAACAAACAAAATGAAATCTCAATCAAAGCTAGAAAATGTGAGTTTTAAACTCACCATTGATTTTAGATAGCAAACACCCAAATTTGTGAAGAAATATTGGAGCTTGAAGGTGAAATCCTTTATCTATTCTTATTTTGGTGAAGTTCTTCTTGAATTAACAGCGAAAATTGAGTGGAATTGAGATTTAATTAGGGAAAGCTATTGTTATTCTTTATCTCTATTTACCATGTCTTTTGTTTTCAGAAGGAAGATGAGTAAAAAAGGTACGTACACCTATTTCCTCTTTTCTAGATGGTTCTAGGGAGAGTTAATGGATTCAAACCATTTTAGTGTAAAAACACTATTTTAATGTAATAACTTAAACAAAAGTTTCTTTCGTGTCAAATAAATTGCAATAAATCATTCTTACACTTTTTAATCGTCAAAATAATTTTTTTCAAATAAAAATATTATTTTCCCCATATAACATAATTTTTTAACAATATTTACCAATATTCCCATTTTTAGTGAAAAATCACTATTTTCATCCATTTCAACCAAATAAAATTTATTTTTAAGTCTAATGAAGTGTATTAAAATGTTTTAACATTTTTATAACATTAATACATCATTTCAAGCCTATTACACTTCTAAATTTTATTTTCTTCATATTATTCCTTTTATTTTACAATAGAAGGCTAACATTGGAATAAATTTCCAATATTACTAATTAACTAAAATTAAACCATCACAATTATTTACTTTCAATCCAAATCCAAAAATAAAGTTTTTCAAACTTTATTTCATTCATTTACACTTTTTTTTCAACCATCAAATGTTGAAATAGGCTTCAAATAAAATAATATGACTTATTTAAATTTCAAATCCCAAATTATATTCATCAAGATATTGTTAATATAAAATAAATAATATAATCCCTCATTTTATTATCCAATTCATTTTTAAACACAATATTAAATTATAATTTTCATTATAATTTAATATTAACGGTAATCTCCAAAATCTCGAGTTGTTACAAACTTCCTTCTCCTTTAAACTTTCTCTATAGTCATATGACTACACCACAACACTTGCTATCATTTAAAATTTGAAGAAAATGGAGCACGCCCCTCATTCCCTTCATGGCCGTGAGCAACTTTGGAATGAGGAGGAATGGCCATGAGCAAAAAGAGAGGGGAGGACTTAGGCCATGACCAAATGGAAGGGGAAGGTTGGTATTAGTGATGTCTTGGTTGATGGTAGGAAGATTGTAGTGTTTGCTTTAATATAGGTGAGTTATCTGCACCTTGAATGAATAAGTAAATCCTGATGATTATCTTATTAGAAACTTGACGATTTTGCTTGATAATAATAATAATAATATACCCTAACTACTTAGTTATAAACCATAATTATATGCTTTGAAAAAAACATGTGATTTTTTTATTTGTTATGCCTTGGAAGGCTTTGATTGCGTTGCTTATTACAGCATATGTAATAAAGTAGAATTATTATTGCATTTATAGCGATAGTCGCTATTGGCACTTTTGTTGTTGTTGCATTTACTTGCTTTTCACATATGTTTCTTGCTTATATACTTTGTATATATTTTATTACATTCTTCTTTATGATATGGTTTGAATTTGGGAATGTATATGTTTATATGATTGAATGTTACTGAATATTGAATTGAATACGGAATTGCCCACATTGCAATAGTTGCTATAAATGCATTTTGAATCTCTCTCTTTTACCTTGCTTTTAAACTCCACATTTTGTTTATTTTCGAACCAAAAGTAAATTATTTTAGGATTATTGTGATAATGTTTAAATAACACTTGTCTTTAAACCTTATAAATGTAATATGATCTTTATAAGAGGGTTTTAAATATAATGATTAAATGTGAAGTGCTTTTGGTATGCAGTAAACAATATTTTAGTGAGATTTGTTTTTAAACTTTTGAATTATATTTTAAGTTGAAACATATAGTTAAATAATTATAAATATATATTAATCTTTAATAATGGAATTTTAAAGGTAATAACAAGAATGGAATCTTTTGAGAAAAAGTTAGAAAGGTATATGTTTGAAAAATAGAAGAGAGAAAGGGTTTATAGTAACAATATTTGAATAACGTTAGTTTTAAACCTCTTTGATTATATTTTAAGGAAGTAAATCTTGTTAAATGATTTGTAAACATACTTATACCGCTGAGATAAGTATATGAATACTCCTGAAGTATTGAACAGAGTAGAAAAAGATAGTTATAGTATATAAAGAAAGTTTTTAATTAACAAAGGAGTATTAATTAATAAAAGAAATTTTTTTGAAGAGCTAGCGGGCTTTTACATTGGATCCCTACCAACTTTGAACCATCGATATTTTCTATTTTTACGAGGAATGGAGTTTTAACAGAGGAATGGAGTTTTAACACCGAAATATTGATACATTTCAGTTGATATTTCACTGTCGATATCATAATTGAATTTTCAAAAATCTAACGATCAAAGTCAGATGTTTGATATTTTATTGACTTTTTTAAAATGAACTACATAGGAAAAATGAATGACAATGAGATAAGATCTCAGTGACTACCTTGAAAAATTATCATATTCAAATTTTTAATTTATTATTTTAGAACATAAGGGATTTAATGGAAGTGAATGAAGAAGATAAAACATTCGTGTTATTTATGCATTTACAATAAGGGATTTTCACTCAAAGGGCTTCTTTGTGCAATATAATAAGTTTAAAGGATAATACTTCTGAAAAATTAGTTTTAAGGATAATTTATAGGAAAAAGATAAATAAAGTTATCATTTTCAGTTATACAGAAATAATGATAAATGAATATCATTTTCCTAAATAACTTAAAAATATAAATGAATTTATCATTTTTCTCTAAGTTGTCCTTAAAACTAATTATTAGAAGTGTTGTCCTTAAAACTTATTAACTTGGAATGAGAAGCGCTTCAACCAAATTTCCACTTTACAATAAATACTCATTTTTGTGATGGGTTATTTCCAAAGAAAAACAAAAGAAACAAGTTTATTATAATTATAATTATTATATTTCCACAATTCATACTTTCATTATTGGTTTCTGATTCTATCTGTTAATTACTAACCAAAGTATGAAATTGATCCAAAATGTGATATAAATAAAAGAAGTTTTGACTAATGAAAGTAGTTTTATTAGATAAAAAGGAGTTTTACCAATAAAAAAGTTTTTAATAAAGAAAATTAATAAACAGGGGATTAAAAGTCATTGTGTGACTTGATCGTGCTTTGTATGAATTGATAGTGCTTGTGTGTTCACTTGCCAAAGGAAAGTATGCGGGACTTAGTTTGTAACGACCCGTATTTTTCGAAAAAAAGAAAATTCAAATTTTAGAATTTAATAAGTAAGAAATTAAAAATTTATGATTTTTAAATAAAATTTACTTTGAATTATAACATCTGATTTTGATTTAATAAAGTGACAACTATTTTATGTGATTTCAAACATATGGTTTAATAAAATTTTAATTGGATAGATTTGGTATTATGTAAAGCATGAAATCAATTTATAATTAACTAGAATTGGGTTTTAATTGTAAATTAACTTTTAATCTATTTGTAAACAATAAATGTATAGTTATGCATTCAAACTTATTTAAATTTTAATCTTGATTTTCGCTCATCTTACATATCAACCTATTGAAATTAATTTGTTAATAAAATTTAGTATAATTGGATTTTACATAAAAGGAAAGAAGTATAAATTTTAATTTAATAAGACTTAATTGGTTAAACGATTCAGGAATTGAGAAGATAAAGTTGAATTAATTGAAATTGTATTTAATTAAGAGCTCTACTAAATTTAATTGAATTTAAACTATTGAAGATTGGTAAAATTATCAATAATAATAAAATATAAATATAATTTTTTTTGTTTTTATGTCATTGATATTATTTAATCAAGTTAATTTATAACTCTTATATGTAAACAACAATTCTATAAATCTATTTAAGTTACTGTAAAAAGAATCCAATTGTTTTAATTATCTTATGTGTAAACAACAATTCTATAAATGTACTTAAATTACTGTAAAAAAATTTCAATTGTTTTAATTATCTATCCATTTATTATGTTCCGTTTTAAATTCTAATGTTGAAATTTATTGCCGTTAATTTAACTTGGAATCTTTGAGTAAAAGGGAAAGAGAATTTAACTAAAATTAATGATGTTTAATGAAAGAAATGTACGTTTGTTAGGATCTGCTTTAAAGTGTAATTTTGAAATTAATTAAATTATGTCGATTTGGAATCTTTCAATATTAAAAAGGCAAAAAAAGAAATACATTAATTGTAATTAATGGATTTAACGAACGAAACATACGTTATTGTTAAAATAAAAAGGATGTTTTAATGAAAACAAAATGAATGTTATTGTTTTTAAAGTAAGCGTAATTTATAAAAAAGAAAAATTGAATATTGAAGCAACATTTTACGGTCGTTAAATAGCAGTCTTTGATAGTATAAAGGTATAATGCTAATCGTAAAATTTAGAATAATTAAATATTTTATGTTCATGATTGTGCACTGAGAAAAACGCCGACTTTGATTTGAATTTGGAATCATGGTTCATCTTTTATTTTATGTAGCGGTGGTCCCCGTTACCTTGGTTGGCGTGTTTAAATTTTTTTATTGTATGTTAATAAAATTTTTAAATAGGCATAAATTTGAGTTGATTTGGGATTAACGAAATTAATTGAATTGAAATATATTTCCATATTGGATTAATGTGGCATTATATTCATTTTGAAGTATGAAAGGTGATGTTCATCACGAATTCATATTCATGCACATTTCATATTCTATTGCTTTTTTTCTAACTACTATCTCATTCATGTTTTATTTTATATATTTTCTTAGTAAATTTGTATACATACACACATATATATATATATATATATACTATTTTATTAATATTTCATATAACTTGAATTTGAGTTTCGGATCATTTTTTATTTTGTGCAACATTACATTGGTTGTTGTATTCAAATTTATTTATTATATGTTAATTTTTTTAAAAACGGGTGTATAAAAAGTATATTTGGTGCTATTATATTTAATTGAGTGGAACATGCAATTAATTAAATCCTAAGTGGTCCCTTCATTTTCTTATTATTCAAACACCTGCCACAATTTTCACGTTTTGGTTTTATTGCTTTCTTTTATTAAATACATGCCTCTTTTGGTTTTCCACTGGAGAACAAAACCAAAGTACGTACAGAGTGTTTCTCATTACTCTATCTAAAGCTTTCTGCTCACACTTTCTCCTTCTTCCTCATAAATACAGAAGTTTCAAAATTCCTAAATCCACAAATCCACAAATTCCCAAACTTCAAACTCCATCTGTGATATCCCGGAATTTTTGGCAATATCAATTTTATAATCCGTATTAAAAATCAAATTGATTTGATAAATTTGGTTAATAAAATTTGAATTGATTTAAAAATCTTCTTTAATAAATATTTAATTGGAAGATTTTATCTTTTAAAACTAATAAATTGGCTTCTATTTATAATATAAATATATAGTTTATACTGTAAATAGATTGGCTTTGTTTTGAATTTAATAAATAAAGCATATTTTCTAATTCTAATACTTTTAGTAATTTGGAAATTTGTTTTTATTTAATATAAAGCTTTCAAAGTTATTAAATAAATAATCTTGGTTTAAATTTAATAAATGAATCTTGATTTCAAATTCTATTATATATTTTATAATTTGGAAATTTTGATTTAATTTAATATTAAGTTTTTCAAAACTACTTATAAATAAGTATATGATTTTAAATTATTAAGATAGACGTTTAAATATTTAAAATGATTTTGGCTTAAGATTTAAATTTAAATTAATTAACAAAAAGGTTTAAGCTTAATAAAATAAGTATTTTATTAATAAAGAAATAATTTCTTTTATAATTATTTTAACTTGATAATGAGTCATTTCTAAAAATAATATTAATAATGTATTGTCTTTACAAATAGATTTTGAATAAAAATAGCATTTGTTATTTCAAATTTAACTTGTATATATAACTTGATTTTTAAATATTAGACTTTAGAATTTGATTTGAATTTGAATATAAAGTTTTAAAATCCAAGGTATAGATTTTTTAATTGTTTTGGATTTCTAAATATATGCATAAGCTTTTATTCATAAGTATAATTAGTTTATTTCTTTTGAAGATATCTATACATATATATAAATACAAATCAACTAATTCGTTTAAGCTTAATCTTGTATTAATCTTTCATTAAACATCTAACTACTTTATTAAGACAAGTGTTGTTTTCCTAAGCCTCATATAATAAATGTTAAAAGATAAACATTCATATGTGACAAATGTTGAAATGATTTACAAGTGGCCTCTTTAAATTTGTTTTTCTTTTATTTTATAAAATCAGAAAATTAGCCTATATAAGTACACATCCTTCATTCTTATTTCTTTTCTCATTTTCTAATCAAAGTAAAGAAATTTAAGGCATGAACTCAAAACAAATCTGAAAACATACAAACTCAAATTTAAACTCTTCATATCAAAATCCTGAAAATCACTTCCCTGTAAACAAATCTTCAAAACCAAAATCTAAAACCTGTTCACATGCAAATTGGTAATTCTCCTCATTATCAAATCTAGAAGCATGCAAATAGTTTTAAAATCAAACAAAAGCAAAAGCAATTTTCTTTTCAAACCTGTAGTTTATGAAGAAAAGCAAATCTGCATTTTTATAAAATCTGGAATTTTGTCCCTATATGCAAATCTTTCCAGCAACTCAGTTACAAATAAGCAAGTCAGCTTCAAAGCATTCAAGTGCAAGTTTTTAAAGAAGAATTTCAGTTTTTAAAGAGTTCAAAGTATCAAAAAGGGCTGTTTTCAAAAGTCTGGAGCATTTCAGTCAAAAGAATTCAAAAGCTTTTCACTCTGAGGCTCTGCCTTCTTATAAATCTGTGAGTAACTTTTTAAAATTTAAAGTTTAATAATTGGTTTCATGCTTGTATGCTGAGATGAATAAATACTTCATGTGTTTTTAAGTAAATGTCTGATGTGATTTTTTATGTGTATGCATGCTGTGTATATGAATTATGTGCTCTGCTTGTTCCCAGTCTCACTTTTCTATTTAAATCCCTGACCACTAAATGTTGTTCGATTTAACTTAAATTATAGTTCAAAAATTTAATTAAGGCAAATTAAAACTTGATGGCCTTTGGAAGTATTAAAATATCAGTGTATGTTAATATAAATCAAAAATTTAAACTGTGTAAATTATTAATTTAGTATTATAGATCAAGAACATAAACAAAAATATGATTTTTAAATCAACAATCATAGTTTTTAATTTCGGGATGAATGTACAGTTCTTGTTTGAACTGAATATGAACTTTTGAGGTTTCCTGGTGATTTATGTATCTAGAGGGGATGAATTTCTTCATGATGATGGAGGAGAGATCAGAGAAGCTAGGAAAAATATTTGATGGTGATGGATTTCATCAGGGAAGTTGCAGCAAAGAGATTCTTCCTCGAACCCTAGTTTTTGATGGGTTTGATGAATCGATCACCATGGCACGTGTGGTTGATCAAGTGTTATGATATTTTGGGGAATGATAGTTGGGTAGTAGATGAAGTCGAGGCCGGAGTTGTAAACCTTCAGGTGGTCGGAATCTTGCAAGCGATGTGATGACAGGTTTTGAGATGGTGATGTTTTTGCATTTCCAGGTTTGGGTTTAAGGTTCTCGAACTCGAATTCGAGAGTTGAAGCACGAATTGATGATCGTGGTAGGTTACTGAGTCGTTTTATGGTGTGTTGCGATCTCGTTTATGATCAATAGTGGTCGGAGTCGCCGTGCGTATGCACAGTGAAGTGATTGTCTGGTGATGTTAGGTTGAGTTTTGAAACAGAGGAGGTTGCTCGTGTTGCTCGAAGTAGTGGGGTAGTTTACTCGGGGAGATTGGGTTGTGAACTCGAAGCAAAATGGGAATGGTCTCGGGTTTAAAGAATGTTACAGGTTTAACAAACCCTGTACTGTTTGTTTAAAAAAAAATAAAACTGAAGTTTATAAATGTAAAGGAAAGTTTAAACCTAGTTTTAAATCCAAGTTTGAAATTTAGAATTCAAGTTTAGTTTTATATCTCAGTTTTAAATAATAAAAAAATAATAAAGTTTTAAACTTGAAATTGTTAAATTACTTTAAAATGGTAAGTAGTTTTAATTTTTTTAAAAATGAAGTTTTAAAATGTGAGTAAGTTTTAAAGTGAAGTTTAATTCTGGAAATCAAAGATTTAAATTTGTATTTCAGTTTGAAATAAAAGAAGTTTTAAAATTTGAAAGATTTAAACAACTTTGTATGTTAAGTGAAAATTAAATTATTTGAACTTAAAAATGAATCTGGTGTAAACTGTTATAAATTTTCTTTTATAAGACAAGTACTTCTTTGCCATATAAGTTAAAAAGGTTTTTAAATTGTTTAAACTTGTTTATGTTAAATTATATTCATTTTAATTTTATATTTGAAATGAAATTTTAAAGTAAGTTCAAAAGTAAATTATTTTCAAATGTATTTGTTAATGACAAATTAGCCATAATTAAGAAATGTTTTATCTTAAAATTAAATTAAGATTTAATGATTTGAAATAAATTAAATTAGTGAGGTAATTAAGAAATAATTAGTTAATTTAATTAATTAATTGATTAGGAATAAATAAATAATTGATTAAGGGTTAATCAATTTGCAATTAAGATCATTAATTAGATAATTTAAGATTATTAATTAATGATTAAAGATTTATTAATTAAGAAATTAAGTTATAATCAAGGTTAATTTATTTAAATAATTAAGGATTAATTAAGTTACAGTTAACACTTAATTAGTTAGATAATTAGAGATTAATTGATGGATAATTAAAGATAAATTAATTTGTAATTAATAATGATTAATCTAAGTTAATTACTTTTGGAAGTAATTAAAGAATGGTTAATGAAGGCCATTAACTAGGATTATTTAAAAATTAATTAACGTGATTAATTTTTAATAATTAATGGAATTAATTAATTTAATGATAATCATTTGTGAATTGTTTTCGTAAAATCACTTAATGGAAGTAATTAAGGAATTAATTACTTAATGTAATTAATTGAGTTTAATGGATTAGTTTGAATTACTTAATTAAGTTTAATTAATTTTAAACACTTGATGTTTTGATGATAATTACTTAATGTAATTAATGGATTGGAATTACTTGGTAAAGTAATTAAGGGTAATTACTGGATGTAATTAATGGAAGATGGTTTAATAATGTAAGTAATTTGGATTAAATTACTTTGTAATTAATCAAGGGATTAATTAATGAGTTAATTAAGGTAATGAAGTAATTAAGGTTTGTTAATTACTGAATCTGATAAATCAGGAGTGATTAATAATTGAGGTTTAATTAAGATTAATTACTCACCGTAATTAATTTTAATAAAGTACTCAATTAAAATATGATTAGGGATCATTAATTAATGTAATTAATGATGTGATTAAAGTTGATTAATTAAGATTAATTAATCAATGATAAGTGATTAAAAGTAATTAATTAATGAAATTAATTATAATTAATTAATTAATGAAGTAATTAAAGGTTAATTATTGTTTTTGGTTAAGGATAATTAATTTGTGAAATTAATTAAAGGATAATTACATGAATGCAATTAAAGGATAATTAATCAAAGGTGATTAATTAAGGTGATTAATTTGAATGCTTAATTAATTGACTTAATTATTGGTTAGATAAGCAAGATTTATAATAATGAAGCAATTAATTTAATTTATTTTAAATTAATTAAAGATGAAGTAATTAATTTAATTCACTTTAAATTAATTAGAGATGGAAGTAATTAATTTAATTCATTTTAAATTAATTATAGATGATGTGATTAAGTAAATATTTGCTTATGTATGAATGGATAATATTGATTGCCTTGAATGCTTTGTGATCTCAAAAAAAGATAAGTAATGCGGTGTGATATGAATGCTTTGGTTGCATTTGATGATAGTATGGATCTTCTGTTTATAATGATAATGTGGATCATCTGTTTATTATGATAATGTTGATTATCTATTGTTATTTGTGAATTATCTATCTGTGTGTATATGGATAATTGAATTGAATTGTTTTAAACTTTAAAACAACTTGGCCTTAAAAGACACGTTTTGGATTTCGATGAGACCGGGATCGGGTTTCCATATTTGGGTATCCGAAAACTACATCGATCCAAATTAACGATAGGTCGTGAATCTCAAGTGAAGATGAAGATTCAGAGTGCAAGGGTTATCGTCGTTAACTCCAAGGGTGATTCTAAAATGAGTGTAACGAGATAATGCCTTCGGTTTCGTTCGAACCCGAAACAAACTTGTATGGATTGAATGCTTTCAGCACATCGTCAGGAGGACGGTGAGCATTCTAAGTGATGTGTTCTATAAAGGTAATCGTAGCCTCAAGCCTCATCAACCGGGAATGGCTAAAACAAGGGAGGTGCGGCAAGTTTAAGTGGGTCATGCCCAAGTAGGATGAGATTTTTCCCTGTCTAGAGGTCCCTTTTAGTTCGGTTGTGTGGACAGTTGTGAGCTCCAACTGTCGGGGTTGTCTTGTTTGAGACTGTCCAGTAAGGGATGGTTCCGGCCTTGTATTACAGGGGAGTTAGGGTGGCTCCTCGGTACGTTGATCTAGGCCACGTACTGTGACGGGCGGTACCCCAGTAGCCCTGCCGTTGTATGGAATCCAAAATCCAATAAGTGCCCTCGGTTTTGATTGTATTACCCACTTTTGTGGCTAGTAGCTAGGATTTAATGAATGTAACAACTTCAGCTATTTTCTATTTACTTGAAAACCCTAGACCTATTATAATATCATAGGATTTCCTATCAAATGTTTTGGTTAATGTAAGGTAAAAACTTTTCCATGTTTATGTGTGGGAAGTCTTACGTGATACCTTTTCTTTTCAAAAGGTTTTTGAAAGTTAAGCAACCTTAACCTGTTACTCACACCAGACCCATGTCTGACCCGGAGTTTATCTTCTATTTTCTTAAACTCTTGGGTACTTAAATTTTTACGAGTAGCCAAGGGATTCAGGTTAGCTTTGACGAATTATGGAGGAGCAATGGAGCAGGAGGCTTCTGTGTTATAATTATAGATAGTGTTCTGCTGTGTTGTTTTCTTTGAGTAGTTTCTTGTATTGTATCGAGTTGTATAACTAGACAGGTGTTTATAACTGTCTAGTATGTGATGTGTAATCTGTGTAACTCTGATAATGGTTGTAAACTATGTAATACTTATGTTATTAATATAATTTATTCGTTCCGCTGTTAAGATTCTGTGTTGTTTCTTCTTTCTCTTCTTTCTTTTCTCTTTTCTATCCCTTTCTTTCTTCAAGATGATGCGATTTTATGTGGTGAGAAAGTCGGGTCGTCTCATTTGGTATCGGAACACTAGGTTGAACGATACCTAGGCTGTAGAGTGATTTCTTCTTGAGATAGCGTATTTGTAACTTTGATATATATATATATATATATATATCTACCTATTTATTGGGTTACCTATTCAGGTTTTCCAATATAAGTTATGAAGGTAGATTGGATAGTGGTGTGTGTAACACGACTACCATTGGTTGGAGTTTGAATGTTTGAGGTTGGAAGTGTATCTGTCGAGACTGTAGACCTAATACCGTCTCGAGTGAATTTCGCAGTGGTATACGGATTTCATCGATCTCTAAAGGAAACCTGTTAAGGTTCGGAGTCCATCTTTGAAGTTGGATGAGTAGAGTTTGGATCTGTCGGTTATGCAGAAGCGAGTGATGGCATCTTGATATCTCAGGAAGTAGTAGCTGCGTGATGAGATGCAGTGACTATGGATGTTTCCGAAGATATTTCTTTGGAACAAGTTTAGGGAAGTGAGTCTGCTTCGATGTTGTGACTGTGTTCAGCATGGTGTTTTTGTTTGATTTGAGGTCCAAGTTTTTTGAAGAGCTTTGATTGGGAAATCTTTGGCATTCGTGGTAGTAGTGCAGCTTGGAGTGTTCTCTGTGTCGGCAGGAAGTTTTCTAGATAAGCAATTTTTTTGGAAGTGGAGTTCAGAAGCAGCCGAGTGGACCCGTTTCTTCGATGGATTTACTAGTTAAGTGTAAGATGTTCTGTTTGGTAAAGGGAGAACAGTTTTCTTTGGATATTAGGTTGGGCTGTTCGCAAAAGTGACTTGCGATAGTTGAGTGTTCTCTTGGGTTATCAAAGTTTTTCCGGATGTCTTCAGGAAAGTCAGAAGTTTGTCCGCATCTGGAGATTGAGTTTTCTTATTGGCTAGGATTCCAGGAATAGTACCAGTGGTTCAGCTTAGTAGAAGGATGGTTCTTAGTGATAGAGTTTGATGAAGCAGCTCGGGTTTTGGTGGAGCTTCTGAGTTTTTCTTATGGATCTGATGAACCATATTTCTGGGATGCATTGTCTAGTTTGTGCTCGTATTCTTCATCAGCATTTTCATCTATTTCGGATCAGAGTTGTGCAGCGAAAGCAGTTTGGGAGTACTTCTGCTTTTCTTTTCCGGACAGGAGAAGTGAGTTTAGTTTTCTGATGTTTGTGGAGTAGAGTTTGAGTTCTTGATTTTGGTTGATCGTGAGAATATCATTTTGTTGAGTTGATTGGTTTTGTTTGTTTCTAAAGGCATCAGCAAAGGTTGAGCTGATTAGTAAGGTTGTAGGCAGCCCAGTATCGTCCGGAGACTTTTGAGGATAAGAGACGGAGGGATTTGGATTCCGAAGTCGGAGATTTGATTTTGGATAAGTTTTTCTCCGATTAAGGGAGCTATAAGATTGGGTAAGGCTGAAAGCTAGCTCCGTGGTGTTTTGGATCTTTTCTGTATTCTTGTAGGGATAAGTGATTGATCTACATGATTGAATTGCCAGTTTGGATAACTGGGATTCGATGAGTTTCACGTATCTCTGAGGAAATACTGTATGATCTATCTCTGATTTTGGAACCAGCAGTTTGGAAGGTTTGGCTGTTGAGTCAGACTCATCTGTAGTCTGATATCCTGTATAGTTTTGTAAATATAGATGAATAAGAGCTCTGTTGCTCAGTAATATTGATTATTTGAAATCTGTAGAGCGAGTATCCTGATATTTACACTTTGGGAAACTCGAGAAAATTCTATCCAGAATTTTGTCTGGATAGTTAGACTTGTTTGATTGGATGAATTGGTTGCTATGATTATTAGCATATGTTTGATAAATGCTTGTGTTTTAAAATTAAAATCTTTAATGAGATTATTAAATTACCTTTGTTTGAAATTTCGGGGAGAAATTCTTTTAAGGGGGAAGGATTGTGATATCCCGGAATTTTTGACAATATCAATTTAACAACCTGTATTAAAAATTAAATTGATTTGATAAATTTTGTTAATAAAATTTGAATTGATTTAAAAATCTTCTTTAATAAATATTTAATTGGAAGATTTTATCTTTTAAAACTAATAAATTGGTTTCTATTTATAATATAAATATATAGTTTATATTGTAAACAGATTAGCTTTATTTTGAATTTAATAAATAAAGCATATTTTCTAATTCTAATATTTTTAGTAATTTGGAAATTTGTTTTTATTTAATATAAAGTTTTTCAAAGTTATTAAATAAATAATCTTGGTTTAAATTTAATAAATGAATCCTGATTTCAAATTCTATTATATATTTTATAATTTGGAAATTTTGATTTAATTTAATATTAAGTTTTTCAAAACTACTTAATAAATAAGTATATGATTATAAATTGTTAAGATAGATGTTTAAATATTTAAAATGATTTTGGCTTAAGATTTAAATTTAAATTAATTAACAAAAAGGTTTATAGCTTAATAAAATAAGTATTTTATTAATAAAGAAATAATTTCTTTTATAATTATTTTAACTTGATAATGAGTCATTTCTAAATATAATATTAATAATGTATTGTCTTTACAAATAGATTTTGAATAAAAATAGCATTTGTTATTTCAAATTTAATTTGTATATATAACTTGATTTTTAATATTAGACTTTAGAATTTGATTTGAATTTGAATATAAAGTTTTAAAATCCAAGGTATAGATTTTTTAATTGTTTTGGATTTCTAAATATATGCATAAGCTTTTATTCATAAGTATAACTAGTTTATTTCTTTTGAAAATATCTATACATATATATAAATACAAATCAACTAATTCATTTAAGCTTAATCTTGTATTAATCTTTCATTAAACATCTAAATTAAATACTAACTACTTTATTAAGACAAGTGTTGTTTACCTAAGCCTCATATAACAAATGTTAAAAGATAAACATTCCTATGTGACAATTGTTGAAATGATTTACAAGTGGCCTTTTTAAATTTGTTTTTCATTTATTTTATGAAATCATAAAATTAGCCTATATAAGTACACATCCTTCATTCTTATTTCTTTACTCATTTTCTAATCAAAGTTAAGAAATTTAAGGCATGAACTCAAAACAAATCTGAAAACATACAAACTCAAATTTAAACTCTTCATATCAAAATCCTGAAAATCACTTCCCTGTAAACAAATCTTCAAAACCAAAATCTAAAACCTGTTCACATGCAAATCAGTAATTCTCCTCATTATCAAATCTGGAAGCATGCAAACAGTTTTAAAATCAAACGAAAGCAAATGCATTTTTCTTTTCAAACCTGTAGTTCATGAAGAAAAGCAAATCTGCATTTTTATAAAATCTGGAATTTTGTCCCTGCATGCAAATCTTTCCAGCAGCTCAGTTACAAATAAGCAAGTCAGCTTCAAAGCATTCAAGTGCAAGTTTTTAAAGAAGCATTTCAGTTTTTAAAGAGTTCAAAGTATCAAAAAGGGTTATTTTCAAAAATTTGGAGCATTTCAGTTAAAAGAATTCAAAAGCTTTTCAATCTGAGGCTCTGCCTTCATATAAATCTGTGAGTAACTTTTTAAAATTTAAAGTTTAAAAATTGGTTGCATGCTTGTATGCTGAGATGAATAATTACTGCATGTGTTTTTAAGTAAATGTCTGATGTGAATTTTTATGTGTATGCATGTTGTGTATATGAAATATGTGCTCTGCTTGTTCCCAGTCTCACTTTTCCATTTAAATCCCTGACCACTTAATTTACTTATTGTTAGGGTCTGATTATTTAACAAATGTTGTTTGATTTAACTTAAATTATAGTTTAAAAATTTAATTAAGGCAAATTAAAACTTGATGGCCTCTGGAAGTATTAAAATATCAGTGTATGTTAATATGAATCAAAAATTCAAATTGTGTAAATTATTAATTCAGTATTATAGATCAAAAACATAAACAAAAAATACGATTTTTAAATGAAGAATCATAGTTTTTAATTTAGGGATGAATGTACAGTTCTTGTTTGAACTGAATATGAACTTTTGAGGTTTCCTGGTGATTTATGTATCTGGAGGGGATGGATTTCTTCATGATGATGGAGGGGAGATCAGAGAAGCTAGGAAAAATATTTGATGGTGATGGATTTCATCAGGGAAGTTGCAGCAGAGAGATTCTTCCTCGAACCCTAGTTTTTGATGGGTTTGATGAATTGATCACCACGGTACGTGTGGTTGATCGAGTGTTATGAGATTTTGGGGAATGATAGCTGGGTAGTAGATGAAGTCGAGGCCGGAGTTGTAAACCTTTAGGTGGTCGGAATCTTGCTAGCGAGGTGATGACAGGTTTTGAGATGGTGATGCTTTTGCATTTCCAGGTTTGGGTTTAAGGTTCTCGAACTCGAATTCGAGAGTTGAAGCACGAATTGATGATCGTGGTGGGATACTGAGTCGTTTTCTGGTGTGTTGCGATC
Source organism: Allium cepa (assembly GCA_030765085.1). Taxonomy (NCBI): domain Eukaryota; kingdom Viridiplantae; phylum Streptophyta; class Magnoliopsida; order Asparagales; family Amaryllidaceae; genus Allium; species Allium cepa. The sequence goes on along the minus strand of CM060934.1, from coordinate 862,089,060 downwards.
ACAGTTGATGATCAATAGTGGCTGGAGTTACCGTGCATATGCACGGTGAAGTGATTGTCTGGTGATGTTAGGTTGAGTTTTGAAACAGAGAAGGTTGCTCATGTTGCTCGAAGTAGTGAGGTAGTTTACTCGGAGAGATTGGGTTGTGAACTCGAAGCAAAATGGGAATGGTCTTGGGTTTAAAGAATGTTACAGGTTTAACAAAACTTGTACTGTTTGTTTGAAAAAAAAAAACTAAAGTTTATAAATGTAAAGGAAAGTTTAAACCTAATTTTAAATCCAAGTTTGAAATTTAGAATTCAAGTTTAGTTTTAAATCTCAGTTTTAAATAATAATATAAAATAAAGTTTCAAACTTGAAATTGTTAAACTACTTTAAAATGGTAAGTAGTTTGAATTTCTAAAAAAATGAAGTTTTAAAATGTGAGTAAGTTTTAAAGTGAAGTTTAATTCAGGAAATCAAAGATTTACATTTGTATTTCAGTTTGAAATAAAAGAAGTTTTAAAATTTGAAAGGTTTAAACAACTTTGTATGTTAAGTGAAAATTTAAATTATTTGAACTTAAAAATGAATTTGGTGTAAACTCTTATAAATTTTCTTTTATAAGACAAGTACTTCTTTGCCATATAATTTAAAAAGGTTTTTAAATTGTTTAAATTTGTTTATGTTAAATTATATTCATTTTCAATCTTATATTTGAAATGAAATTTTAAAGTAAGTTCAAAAGTAAATTGTTTTCAAATGTATTTGTTAATGACAAATTAGCCATAATTAAGGAATGTTTTATCTTAAAATTAAATTAAGACTTAATGATTTGAAATAAATTAAATTAATGAGGTAATTAAGGAATAATTAGTTAATTTAATTAATTAATTGATTAAGGATAAATAAATAATTGATTAAGGGTTAATCAATTTGCAATTATGATCATTAATTAGATAATTTAAGATTATTAATTAATGATTAAAGATTTATTATTTAAGCAATTAAATTATAATCAAGGTTAATTTATTTAAATAATTAAGGATTAATTAAGTTATAGTTAACACTTAATTAGTTAGATAATTAGAGATTAATTGAAGGATAATTAAAGATAAATTAATTTGTAATTAATAATGGTTAATCTAAGTTAATTACTTAATGGAAGTAATTAAAGAATGGTTAATGAAGGTCATTAACTAGGATTATTTAAAAATTAATTAATGTGATTAATTTTTAATAATTAATAGAATTAATTAATTGAATAATAATCATTTGTGAATTGTTTAAGTGAAATCACTTAATGGAAGTAATTAAGGAATTAATTACTCAATGTAATTATTTGAGTTTAATGGATTAGTTTGAATTAATTAATTAAGTTTAATTAATTTTAAACACTTGATGTTTTGATGATAATTACTTAATGTAATTAATGGATTGGAATTACTTAGTAAAGTAATTAAGGGTAATTACTGGATGTAATTAATGAAAGATGGTTTAATAATGTAAGTAATTTGGATTAAATTACTTTGTAATTAATCAAGGGATTAATTAAGGAATAATTAATTTATTTTATTGAAGTAATTAAGGTTAGTTAATTACTGAATGTGATAAATCAGGAGTGATTAGTAATTGAGGTTTAATTAAAATTAATTACTCACTGTAATTAATTTTAATAAAGTAATTAATTAAAATATAATTGGGGATCATTAATTAATATAATTAATCAATGATAAGTATTTAAAAGTAATTAATTAATGAAATTAATTAAGGATTAATGTAATTAATTATAATTAATTAATTAACGAAGTAATTAAAGGTTAATTATTGTTTTTGGTTAAGGATAATTAATTTGTGAAATTAATTAAAGGATCATTACATGAATGTAATTAAAGGATAATTAATCAAGGGTGATTAATTAAGGTGATTAATTTAAATGCTAAATTAATTGGCTTAATTAATGGTTAGATAAGTAAGATTTATAATGATGAAGTAATTAATTTAATTTATTTTAAATTAATTAAAGATGAAGTAATTAATTTAATTCACTTTAAATTAATTAGAGATGGAAGTAATTAATTTAATTCATTTAAAATTAATTATAGATGATGTGATTAAGTAAATCTTTGCTTATGTATGAATGGATGATATTGATTGCCTTGAATGCTTTGTGATCTCAGAAATGAGAAAAGTAATGCAGTGTGATATGAATGCTTTCGTTGCATTTTGATGATAGTATGGATTATCTGTTGATAATGATAATGTGGATCATCTGTTTATTATGATAATGTTGATTATCTATTGTGATTTGTGAATTATCTATCTTTGTGTATATGGATAATTGAATTGTTTTAAACTTTAAAACAACTTGGCCTTAAAAGACACGTTTTGGATTCCGATGAGACCGGGATCGGGTTTCCATATTTGGGTATCCGAAAACCACATCGATCCAAATTAACGATAGGTTGTGAATCTCAAGTGAAGATGAAGATTCAGAGTGCATGGGTTAACGTCGGGACTGTCCAGTAAGAGATGGTTCCGGCCTTGTGTTGCAGGGGAGTTAGGGTGGCTCCTCGGTACGTTGATCTAGGCCACATACTGTGACGGGCGGTACCCCAGTAGCCCATCCAATGTATGGAATCCAAAATCCAATAAGTGCCCTCGGTTTTGATTGTGTTACCCACTTTTATGGCTAGTAGCTGGAATTTAACGAATGTAACAATTTCGGCTATTTTCTATTTACTTGAAAACCCTAGACCTATTATAATATCACAGGATTTCCTATCAAATGTTTTGGTTAGCATAAGGTAAAAACTTTTCCATGTTTATGTGTGGGAAGTCTTACGTGATACCTTTTCTTTTCAAAAGGTTTTTGAAAGTTAAGCAACCTTAACCTGTTACTCACACCAGACCCATGTCTGACCCGGAGTTTATCTTCTGTTTTCTTAAACTCTTGGGTACTCAAATTTTTACGAGTAGCCAAGGGATTCAGGTTAGCTTTGACGAATTGTGGAGGAGCAATGGAGCAGGAGGCTTGTGCGTTATAGTTATAGATAGTGTTCCGCTGTGTTGGTTTCTCTGAGTAGTTCCTTGTATTGCACTGAGTTGTATAACTAGAAAGGTGTTTATAACTGTCTAGTATGTGATGTGTAATCTGTGTAACTCTAATAATGGTTGTAAACTATGTAATACTTATGTTATTAATATAATTTATTCGTTCCGCTGTTAAGATTCTATGTTGTTTCTTCTTTCTCTTCTTTCTTTTCTCTTTTCTATCCCTTTCTTTCTTCAAGATGATGCGATTTTCTGTAGTGAGAAAGTCGGGTCGTCTCACCGTCACTTCTCTCTTCAAATGCCAAACTGCATCACTCCTCTCTTGCTTCATCTCTATAAAAAAAACTCAGTTTATTCGACTTGCGTTGTCGTGATTTGCTTTGCTATTGGATTGTTGCTATGGATAGGATTGGTTAGCTTGTCGTATTTGGATTTCATCTAGAATCTATCAACTTGTGTTGTCAAAAAATCTCTAACCTCAAAAGGTGAGCAAGCACTCACGGTTAACATTTTTATTGTTAGGTAAATAACATTGATTGAAATGTTTGCTTTAGATATGAATATGTGATATATGTTGTTATGTTCCCTTGAACTTGTGTTATAACATTCACATGCACATGTTGTTTTATATGTCATAAATAGTACATTATGTTGATTTGATTGATTTCCACATATGTATGTTAAATAAGTCACATATGAGATGTAAAAAAAAGTGTTATGTTAGAATTTTTTTATACGACTTGTATTGAAATACGTCACACATGCTTTGTTAAAAAATGAGTTAGTTAATAAAATCATATGTTATACATACTATGTTAATAATATGTCACCTATGCTATGTGTAAATAATGTGTTATGTTTGGGACAAATGAGATGCCATGTTATTTCACCTTGCAACTTCCTTGTATATATGTCCTGTTATATGTTTATATGTTATGGTAGTGTATGACATGTCAGAATTTGAAATATTCACTTATGTTGTTTACTATATGTGACACATTTGATATGTTAGTTCTGCATGTGCATATATTAAGTTGTTAATTATGCACGCATGTTGATCAGTGACATGTTATGTTATGTATGTTATTATTGTTCTCACACTTCAAGTCCTCTTTAACAAAATCACTTTGGATTGAAATGATGTATACCCGATATAAAACAACTTTGGGTTTAAATAAATTGATTTAGAAATAAAATTGAAATATTGTAAGTTAGAATTTATGTTTGAACTTAAAATTATGAAATTGAAATTTAATCAAATTTTTATTGGATTTAAACTTGTTTGATTTATAACTTAATAGCTTTAAGAGAAAAATTGAAATCTGAAGTTAGATTTAATAATAAATTGATTGGAAATGAACATAAAGTCGGTATTTGAATTGAATCGATTTATAGTGTGGAAGATGATATTTATTTAAACATTTGAATTGAATTCGCTTATTGATTTAAAATCTTTCTATTCAGTAAATAGACATTTTATGGGTATAACATTTGAATTATACCACATCTCATTAGTGCATGCTTCATTTCTTATAAACTCCCCTTTATTAACTAGAACACATTAACCAAAACAAAATAATTAATTTAGATTTATTTCAATCGATTGCCATTCTTAACTTAACATACTCAAAATGGTTAACCTAAATAATTGTTACCCTTTTACATTCAAATTCACTTACAACCATCATTACAACAATGTTGCCATAGATTTAGATTTAATTAAATAAATTAGATAAATGGGTAAAGTTTTGTAATTATCACTAATGCCAAATATATATGCATTAATTACTACTTATTATTATGAATTCATTTATTAATTTACTAGTTGCCTTTGTCTTCTTATATCCTATTTACTACCAAACTTTCTATTTAGTTATAGTTTATAAATATATAAATGCCTAGGCAAATCAAGTTCTTGTTCTGTTATTCCATTTTAAATCGGGTATGTGCAAATAAATTGTTTATTAACTTATTCTTACAAAATTATTTGCATACATTCAGTTACACCTAATTTAATGCATTGATTTTCATTTATAAATTAAAGGTTTTCCTTTAAAAGCTTTCTTTACTAAACCATACAGGACATTATCTAATTCAGTTTACTATCTAATAATATTAATTCATTTAAATAAATTCACAACTTACCCTAGTTTCCCTATATTCTCTTCTTATCCTAGTATAACCATTTACATTACTTCAAATTTATTCGTCATTTTATATCAACCGATAATACTTCAATTTAATTAATAAATACTGCTCCTATACTTAAATCTGTATTAACAAATCGTTAGATTTGGATCGATAGAAATCGGTTTACCAAAGCTTACGTACACATTACGTAAATAAACAACTATATAAATTTGCCACCTATTAGCTCTAAATTTTATTCTTAAGTTTGTTACCTATCAATTTAGATTATACTTCCATCTATAATGCAAATCCAAATCTCCTCTAACTGCATAAATTAGGGCAATTTATTGCAATTGATTTCCGTTATAACTTAATATACTAAATAGGTGGTTAATCTTAAATACTTGTTCTCATTAACGATTTATTTCTACTTACAAATTAATGCAATTATTACCTATTTCCATCTTTATCTCCAATTAACGTAAAATGTGATATTCAAATTCCATAAATTTCAATAGATTCAAATTATCATATCTATGAAGAACATTTACGTTATTCTCCATTTATTACCTTAACTTATTCAACGTAACATTTAATTTATATTTATTGCAATGATTTCCAAATCAATTGAAATGAATTAAATATATATATGTATCACTCATAATAACTTGTGGTCACAACTCTTGATCACCATTAATAAGTTTATTATTTATAATCCAATAATCGCCATTCTATATATATATATACGAATTAACTAATTCAATATTTCCATTTCGTTTTTCTATCCTAAATTTATTACTAAGTGTATTTACTCCATTCCAACAAGTTGGAATTTCATTTTTACTATACAATCATTTCCCTATTCAGTTTTATTACTAACCCATCATCATTGCATTTATTGTCTTTTATTGATTTAATCAATTTACCCCATATTCCCTTAAATTCATACTAATGAAACATTCAATTCTATTTATCGCATAAACTCCATTTCATAAATCTATTACATTTCCGTTGAAAATACATTTACATCTTACGTTACTACATTAGTAATTAGTAACGTTTATATCATCAACCATCACTTATGAATAATTAGCGTTTCCTATTTATTTTGTTACATTCACTTATATTCCCTTTATGAATAAATTGGTATTCCCATTACCTATTAATTACTAACTTTAATTATTGCAATTCATTTATCTAACATAAATTTTGAATCTATTTCCAAATTTTCATATTTCAATTAATTAACACCTTACAATAGTTTACAAATAAAAGGGATTGTACTAATTACATTATTTATTTTCTTGCATTACTTTATTACCTCCGTTTATATTCAATTTCCGTAAATCAATATTTTATTCCATTGACAAATTCAATATTTGCAAAAATTTCCACTATTACTATTAATTGCAATATATAATTTAATTTGTAAATTTTAATTACCCTTGATACATAAAATTTCAATATTTGCTTTCATATAAATTAATAAGATTTTTATTTCTTTATAAATTTAAAATAAAAATCCTATTAATTTAATTCATTTTAAACATCGAATTTACACGGGTCGTTACAGCTTTGAAACTGATCAGATATTGAAACAAACTGAAATTGAAAACCTTATTTTACTAAATACTTGATTTGGGAGTTATCGAACTAATATAAAACTGATTTGTATAAGTATGAAATTGATTCGAAAACTATTGATTTGGAAAGGTACTCAATTTGAAAAGTGAAATCTTATATTATCGAAGTCTATACAAGTATGATATTTAAAAGTGATTTGAAAAGGTACTCTATGATACATATTTTCAAAGTAAAGATATGGAAAGTGCCTTCTGCTTGATATCCGATTTGTGGCCACATCTTGGATTCATTCTATCGATATTATTCTCTCTGATTTTGGTTTTTCGGATGTGATACTCGAGTGTCCTACCGTGGCGTAACCCATGGTTTTTATTTTCTTGGCGTGACTGCGTAGCGTAATTCGCCTGGCTGAGATGGCCCAGGGGTATGGATGTTTCTTGGGGGATTCAGGTATAATCATTGTGTATCCTGTGATCTACGTAGGTCGTTTTTAGTAGAGAAATCCACCGGGCTGAGAAAGCTTACAGATACGGATGTTTCCTGGGGGATTCAGGCGTAACCTTTGTGTATTTGCAGTCTACTAGTCATCGTGGCGAAATTTGCAGGGCTGAGAATGCTTACGGATACAGATGTTTCCTGTTGGATTCAGGCATAACCTATGTGTATCTGCGATCCATGGTTAGACAAATGGTTTGGTTGATTTGTTTGATTGTACTTTCCATATCTGTTTTTAAAAGTTTTTCAATTATTTTCACTAAGTGTTGAAACAGGTATACTTAGCACTTGGAGAATTCTAGCTTTGCGCCTGATCAACGCATGGCCAGAGTCTGCAAGAATGAGGATAAACTTGTCGAAACATCGAGCCATAGAAGTATTTTCGAAAGGAAAATTTGTTTCGATATAAAGGTATTTTATTATAATAGTATTTCCAACAAAGAAATTTTGTATTGGATTAACTATTCGTGCCCGATACTATTCTTTTGAATCTACCTTATCTGCTCAGTTTATTTATTCACCTATATTCTGTATTTCCGAATCTACCTTCTTTTTCTTATTGACTATATCCTTTTTAAATATTGTTTATTTATATACTACATTGCTTAATAGAAAATTTTAGTGTTATAAATATTTTAGAAGTTATTAATTAAATAAAACATATTTAAAATAAATGATTATTGATTTATTAATAATATTTGAAAAGTATCTTGAGATAAAATTTATAAACTTATGAATTACGGATTAATGTTTTCAATAGCTTCTTTGTAAATATAAGTAATGATGTAAATAATTGTTTTCAAATAGTTTTCATATATGTATAAAGGTGTTATTTAAACATATAAATGATATTTGTAGTGGAAGTAGGAATTTTTACAAATGGTTTTGAAAAGCATGAATATTTAAGGTAAAATTTATATAGTTTCAAATTAATTGTTAATTTTAACTTTCAATCTACTTTTATTTCTGGTTTTTTATTCCCTTACCTCCTTCCTTTTCATGGAAGAAAAGTTTTGAGTGGAGGAGAGTGTAACGACCCGTATTTTTCGAAAAAAATAAAATTCAAATTTTAGAATTTACACAATAAGAAATTAAAAATTTACGATATTTAGATAAAATTTACTTTGAATTATAACATCTGATTTTGATTTAATAAAGTGACAACTATTTTATGTGATTTCAAGCGTATGGTTTAATAAAAGTTTAATTGGATAGATTTAATATTATGTAAAGCATGAAATCAATTTATAATTAACTAGAATTGGGTTTTAATTGTAAATTAACTTCTAATCTATTTGTAAACAATAAATGTATAATTATGCATTCAAACTTATTTAAATTTTAGTCTTGATTTTCGCTCATCTTACATATCAACCTATTGAAATTGATTTGTTAATAAAATTTAGTATAATTGGATTTTACATAAAAGGAAAGAAGTATAGATTTTAATTTAATAAGACTTAATTAGTTAAACGATTCAGGAATTGAGAAGATAAAGTTGAATTAATTGAAATTGTATTTAATTAATAGCTCTACTAAATTTAATCGAATTTAAACTATTGAAGTTTGGTAAAATTATCAATAATAATAAAATATAAATATAAATTTTGTTGTTTGTATGTCATTGATACTATTTAAGCAAGTTAATTTATAACTCTTATATGTAAACAGTAATTCTATAAATGTATTTAAGTTACTGTAAAAAGAATCCAATTGTTTTAGTTATCTTATGTGTAAACAACAATTCTATAAATGTATTTAAGAACTGTAAAAAGATTTCAATTGTTTTAATTATCTATCCATTAATTATGTTCCGTTTTAAATTCTAATGTTGAAATTTATTGCCGTTAATTTGACTTGGAATCTTTGAGTAAAAGGGAAAGAGAATTTAACTGAAATTAATGATGTTTAATGAAAGAAATGTACGTTTGTTAGGATCCGCTTTAAAGTGTAATTTTTGAAATTAATTACAATTGTGCCGATTTGGAATCTTTCCATATTAAAAAGGCAAAAAAAGAAATACATTAATTGTAACTAGTGGATTTAACGAACGAAGCATACGTTATTGTTAAAATAACGTGGTTGTTTTAATGAATGTTATTGTTTTTAAAGTAAGCATAATTTTATAAAAAAGAAAAATTGAATATTGAAGCAACATTTTACGGTCGTTAAATAGTAGTCTTTGATAGTATAGAGGTATAATGCTAATCGTAAAATTTAGAATAAATTAAATATTTTATGTTCATGATTGTGCACTGAAAAAAACACCGACTTTGATTTGAATTTGGAATCATGGTTCATCTTTTATTTTATGTAGTGGTGGTCCCTGTTACCTTGGTTGGTGTGTTTAAATTTTTTTATTGCATGTTAATAAAACTTTTAAATAGGCGTAAATTTGAGTTGATTTGGGATTAATGAAATTAATTGAATTGAAATATATTTCCATATTGGATTAGTGTGGCATTATATTCATTTTAAAGTATGAAAGGTGATGTTCATCACGAATTCATATTCACGCACATTTCATATTCTATTGCTTTTTTTCTAACTACTATCTCATTCATGTTTTATTTTATATATTTTCTTATTAAATTTGTATATATATACTAGTTTATTAATATTTCGTATAACTTGAATTTGAGTTTCGGATCATCTTTTATTTTGTGTAACGTTACATTGGTTGTTGTATTCAAATTTATTTATTATATGTTAATTTTGTTTAAAACGGGTGTATAAAAAGTATATTTGGTGCTATTATATTTAATTGAGTGGAACATGCAATTAATTAAATCCTAAGTGGTCCCTTCATTTCCTTATTACTCAATACACCTGCCACTATTTACACATTTTGGTTTTATTGCTTTCTTTTATTAAATACATGCCTCTTTTGATTTTCCACTGGAGAACAAAACCAAAGTACGTACAGAGTGTTTCTCATTACTCTATCTGAAGCTTTCTGCTCACACTTTCTCCTTCTTCCTCATAAATACAGAAGCTTCAAAATTCCTAAATCCACAAACCCACAAATTCCCAAACTTCAAACTCCATCCTTCTCTCTTCAAATGCCAAACTGCATCACTCCTCTCTTGCTTCATCTCTCTAAAAAAACTCAGTTTGTTCAACTTGCGTTGTCGTGATTTGCTTTGCTATTGGATTGTTGCTATGGATAGGATTGGTTTGCTTGTCGTGTTTGGATTTCATCTAGAATCTATCAATTTGTGTTGTCAAAAACTCTCCAACCTCAAAAGGTGAGCAATCACTCACGATTAACATTTTTATTTTTAGGTGAATAACATTGATTGAAATGTTTGCTTTAGATATGAATATGTGATATATGTTGTTATGTTCCCTTGAACTTGTGTTATAACATTCACATGCACATGTTGTTTTATATGTCACAAATAGTTTATTATGTTGATTTGATTGATTTCTATGTATGTTAAATATGTCACATATGAGATGCAAAAACAATGTGTTATGTTAGAAATTTTTTATATGCCTTGTATTGAAATACGTCACATATGCTTTGTTAAAAAATAAGTTAGTTAATAAAATCATATGTTATACATACTATGTTAATAATATGTCACTTATGCTATGTGTAAATAATGTGTTATGTTTGGGAAAAATGAGATGCCATGTTATTTCACCTTGCAACTTCCTTGTATATATGTGATGTTATATGTTTATATATTATGTTAGTGTATGATATGTCAGAATTTGAAATATTCACTTATGTTGTTTACTATATGTGACACATGTGATATGTTAATTATGCATGTGTATATATTAAGTTGTTAATTATGAACGCATGTTGATCAGTGACATGTTATGTTATGTATGTTATTATTGTTCTCACACTTCAAGTCCTCTTTAACAAAATCACTTTGGATTGAAATGATGTATACCCGATATAAAACAACTTTGGGTTTAAATAATTTGATTTAGAAATAAAATTAGAATATTGTAAGTTTGAATTTATGTTTGAACTTAAAATTATGAAATTGAAATTTAATCAAATTTTTATTGGATTTAAACTTGTTTGATTTATAACTTAATAGCTTTAAGAGAAAAATTGAAATCTAAAGTTAGATTTAATAATAAATCGATTGGAAATGAACATAAAGTCAGTATTTGAATTGAACCGATTTATAGTGTAAAAGATGATGTTTATTTAAACCTAAGTATTTCACTTATTGAGTTATCTGTACATTACATTGAGTTTACCTACTTACATAAGAATGTTAGTCCTGACTCGAGTGTTTTTGTTTTACTTTACGCTCGGGTCAGACCGAGTATTTCAGTTTAGCGAAGACACTTATTTCTGAAGACGAAGATGGAGTCGAGGACCGTATCTACTATTATTATAGCAATTTTTTATTTTGCCTGAAAAAAGTGTAAATTCTGATTTTGTTGAAAATAGTTTCATGAACTATTTATATATTTATTTTTCTTTGTATTATATTTCATCCATCCACTGCGAGATTCTGTGTTTTATTTTTTTCCTCCTTTTCTTTTATTTTCTTATTTAGCCCATTAACAATCCTCCTTTTGAATGGTTTGAATTAGACATGTGTAGTTTATTGTCGATTTAAACCGTCCAAAAAGGTGGGTCGTTACATAGTTCCCTTATGTGATCATTCTCATTGCTGTTGAAAATGACCAAATTCATAGTCTTCAAGAGACCGGGACTGGTAAGTGTTTTACTTACCGAAAACCACTTCAAGACCGAGATACGTGTTCTATCTCTTGGAAGAGAATCTATTTGAGCTGTTGGAATCCAGTTAGGGATTTGTGATCTATTCGAGTGATGATGGCTCGTGTTGAGGATGTCGAACGTAACCTCGACATCAGAAAATGACTAAACATAAAGTATGATTCAAAATCTTGGGTTTAGCTAACCCATAAGGGTATAACAACTCCATATCTAGAATATTCTTATCAAGATGTTATGCACGGGAGTTGTTGATACTTGATTGATGTATAGTTTACAAAAGTGTTTTGGTGTTGGAGCCAAGTTGTGTTGACCTTATGGTATATTTGATCTAGAGATGTACGATGCTTGGAAGGGAATTCTATGACCCTTGTGTAGAAGATCTACCTCGAAGTACCCAGGGCGTCTCCATGGAAATCCTACACAACCAGCGAATGCGCCTTAGCAGTTTTGATTGTGTAAATATTATTATTGTTGTGGTGTACACTTCACACACCTTACCTATATATTTAGCTTATATTCTAAACCCTAGACATTATTATTGTTATCCCACTTTTTGGTCAAAGCTGGAATATCAACAAATTGGCAAGGAATGATGGATATTGGGATTGGTGATCGATTGGAATCAAGACTGCAATCGATGTCGTCAAAATTTGGTTGAGCCCTGATCGAGACGGAATCGATTGGAGATGATGATGAGGACTAGGAGAGGCTATGTTTCAAATTTCAGGTTAATCGGAGTTCGTATGAAGGAGATATGATCGATGCAAGGTAGGAAGAGCATATTGTTCGTATCCATCGGCGCACAGGGATGGTTCGTATCAATACATTTCGTATCAATCAGGTAGTTGGTGTTTCGTATCGATCGGCTTCTTATCGATCGGCAGATGTTCAACTCGATGGGGTTCGCATCAATCAGGTTTTGGTTCGACTCGATGGTTTCGTATCGATCAAGGGCAGAGCATAGTGGTGGACTTCGAATCGATATCGTTCGTATCGATCAGGTGGGAAGGCCCGAAGGATTTCGACTCGATGGCAACGCACCCAGATTAGTAGGCAAGCATGCGGAGGCTTGTTTGAATCGATACGATTCGTATCGATCAGGATTGGGACAGGTGGTGTATTTCGAGTCCATGATCTCGTATCGATCACCGGAGCTCAGTTCGACTCCATCAGGTAAAATCTCTCTCGTATCCATCAGGTAAGGCTTCGTTCGTATCCATTATTGAGTTTGGTTTCGTACCCATCTGTTGGCCTTTCATTCGTATCTTTCAAATTCAACATGTCGTATCGATCGTATCGATACGAAATACTCTCCTGCGATCGATACGAGAGAACATGCAATGAAAACAGTTGAGTACATGGAGAAGTGATGGACACGTGCAAGCGTGAAGCGTGGATATGTGCACGTCTCCAGGAAAGAAGCGTTCAACTCGGCGCACCAAGTGGATCATCCCAGTCAACACGCCGCAAAAGTCGAATCGATCCAGGAGATTAGCGCCACGTCATTGCGTGCGCGTGCTTCTGATTGAGTCGAATAGGATGGATTCGAACCAGTGGATACGAACGCAACATCACTCACGCAAATGCAATTCGTATCGACCATATCTCCCAAATGGTCAATCCAAATGCAACGAAATTTTCACAGAAGCTTGCATACATGATAAAGAACAATCCTGCCAAGTTTCAGCTCGATTGGATCATTTTTTGATGGATACGAAATCATTTCGTATCGATCACAGATCGAGTTGAAACTCGGTGGGGTCGGTCGCGTAGGCCCACTCACGTGCCAGAAGAAGTCTCCCGAAGTTTGAGCATGATCTCAGCCTCCTACGCATATAAATAGCCTCCTGAAGCATACAGAAAAGGGAACTTTTGGCTATTGGACGTCCAGACTTTGCCGAATTCATTTCTACACTTCAATATAACTATTGTACTCGAAATTCTTCATTGCTACTGCTGTAATCATCTGTAACCAGCAAGGATAATCAATAAAAGGATAAAACTTTAAAGTGGACGTAGGCCGGAGATAGCCGAACCACTATAAATCCTATGTTTCTGATTATAATTTCTGAATTGCTGTTTTTATTCGCTGAGATCTGATATTTGTGCTTGAATATTGTTGATTTGTGTCCATACACTGGCGCTTTCACGATATTTGGGGGCTGTGACCATTTTTGGCGCAAACACTTTGGTGCTTTCTCTGAGAAAGACTGGCACCCGCTACTTCGGATTGAAGTTGATATTTGAAAGGCTTGAAAGATTCAGATTCAAAAGGAATGACTAGACAAAATAGTAGAAGGCAGAGGGCTGAGAGAAGCCAACAAGAAGGAAGTCAAGAAGCTTCCTCCGGAGCTGGAGAAGGACAAGCTTCCATCTACATCACTAGAGATGAAATGGAAGCTATGGCGAATTCATTGCAAGAGAGGTTGTTGAAGAGTCAGCATGATATGATGCAAACCTTCTTGAACAAATGAGAGCTGTAGGAACGCAAAACCTTGGACCAACTACGACGACTACAAGTGCAGGACGAGGAACTAGGGTCGCGGAACCCAATGGAGGACAGGATACAGAACCGGAAGGTAATCAACGAGGGCTTGGGGGCAGGCCTGTAGGATGTGACACTGAAAGACCTTTGGATGGAACCAACAGGCTAGAATGAACGCTGGTGCTAACAAACCGCATGAGGAATATGTGCCGGAGTTCCCTCGGGGGCATGGGGGCAACCGCGGACAGACAATACTGGATTAGTGGAGATCATTAGAAAAACCATGCGTGGAGGCTTGACCAATAGAGACTTGGAAGGAGTGAGCAGGAGTTTGTTCGCTCGGGAAATAAGGATAGCTCAGAATTCACCTAAGTTTAAGTTACCTAGCATGGAAGTATATGATGGCAAGGCTGATCCGACTGATCACTTGATGAGGTATACTAGACACATGGAAGTGTTGGGGGCATCGGAGGAAGTGATGGCCCGATGCTTCCCTTTTTACTTGACAGACTTAGCTGCAATGTGGTTTAGGCAGTTGGAGGAAGGATCTATCAGGACTTGGAGGGAATTGGTGGATAGATTTTTGGGACAGTTTCGGATTCATATTAAGAGACCGAAGAACGTGATGACGCTAACTTCGGTAAAGCAAAGGACAGATGAATCACTTAGAGCCTTTCTAACTCGATTCAATGCGGTGGTTGCTTCGGTTGATCGGCCGGATCCATCAATGGTTTTAATGGTGGCAGTGTCAGGAGTGAGGGAGGATTCGGACTTTAAGGTATCTTTAATATGAGACCCACCACTCGATCTCGGCGAATTCTTTCACAAGGCAGAGAGGTTCCTCCGACAAGAGGATGCATGTGCAGATTTAAAATTGAAGGAAGTGAATGCAACTGAGGGTGGAGGACCATCCAGTAGAGGTTCGGATAAGGATAAAGGAAAAAGGAAGTTGGACGATGATCCTGAAAAAGCTAGGAAGCGATGGAAGGATCCAAAGTTTTCCATATACACAGGATTGGACGAGACGCTGGAGCAAATATACCTGGATACTCGGAATCGCCTTCCCAACCGAAGGCCAGCTAGGAGAGAGCCTTCTGAACGAGAGAGGGCATCAGGAAGGCACTTCCTCTTCCATGATTTGGATGGGCATGACACCAACAGCTGCAGGCACTTAAAGGACATAATGAGGAGCATGTAAGGAATGGATAGTTGCGACAATATGTCGGGACTTGGAATGCAGCGGTGGAGCAGGAGTAGCCACCGCCTACCTCACACCATGATGATGTGAGGCCTAGGAATGATGGTCGATTGGTTATCAATTGACCGGGATAATATGAAATAAGTAACAAGCTACTGGAAAACGGCAAAGTCATTTACACATGTATGGGGACGGAGATAGCCCCTAGGCATGCTTTGAATGATGATAAACCGCGATGCTATGGTTTGTGAAATTTGTCTTTTGCTTTCGGATTGGACATTGATTTTTCTGATTTGGTTTTGGAGTTTGGATTGAACTCCTGGTTTTGTTTGCTTTCTGATTTGGATTTTCGCTGTTTTGGGGTTTGGATTGAACTCCTGGTTTTTCTTGCTTTCTGATTTGGATTTTCCTTTGGATGATTGTTTTCGATTTTGGATGCTGGTTTGGATTTCTGATTTTTTTGGTTTGGTTCGGATTGGATTTTGACAAGATTTTTGTCTGGTTTTTGATAAACGGTCGTCGGGTATGGATTATGCCTGGCAAGGGGTGAGTCGTTTTGCTCGAACGCGGTAAAGTGACTCATTCAGGTCGCTGAGAATGGATTATGCTCAGCAAGGGTCCGGAGTGACCAAGATTCAGCCTAGGACTTAGGCCCCATATTAACGATTATTATTTCAGGTCGTCGAGTATGGACTTTGCTCGACAAGGGTCTGGAGAGACCAGGATTCGGCCTAGGACTTAGGCCCTGTATTATCAATTGTTATTTTCAGGTTGTTGAGTATGGACTATGCTCAACAAGGGTCTGAAGAGACCAGGATTCGGCTTAGGACTTAAGCCATGGCATTATACAACGTCCAGGGACACTGGACCACGGTCGTCAAGTGTGGATTGCACTTGGCAAGAGTCCAGAGAGGTTAACTCAACATCCAGGGACACTGGACCACGGTCGTCAGGTATGGATTGCGCTTGGCAAGAGCCCAGAGAGGTTATGGATTTGGACATCGACCCGGAGAGGTCCTGGATTCGGTTATTGGCTATTGGATAAGGATAGTTTAGAACTCGGTTATCAGGTTCAAACGGATATGGAATTGACTAAAGGCTTTGGTTATTGGATTTGGAATTGGGCATCGACTCAGAGCAGTCGAAGATGATATACTCTGACGATATGGTTATGGACTTCGGATATCAGATTCGGAATTATTCAAAACACGCCTTCTTATCACAAGGCATGTTTTGAGGGGCAAAATGTTATCCCACTTTATGGTCAACGCTGGAATATCAACAAATTGGCAAGGAATGATGGATATTGGGATTGGAGATCGATTGGAATCAAGACGGCAATCGATGTCGTCAAAATTTAGTCGAGCTCTGATCGGGACGAAATCAATTGGAGATGATGATGAGGACTAGGAGAGGCTATGTTTCAAATTTCAGGTTAATCGGAGTTCGTATGAAGGAGATTTGATCGATGCAAGGTAGGAAGAGCATGCTGCTCGTATCCATCGACGCACAGGGATGGTTCGTATCGATACATTTCGTATCGATCAGGTAGTTGGTGTTTCGTATCGATCGGTAGAAGTTTGACTCGATGGGCTTCACATCGATCAGGTTTTGGTTCGACTCGATGGTTTCGTATCGATCAAGGGCAGAGCATAGTGGTGGACTTCGAATTGATATCGTTCATATCGATCAGGTGGGAAGGCCAGAAGGATTTCGACTCGATGGCAACGCACCCAGATTGGTAGGCAAGCATGCCGAGGCTTGTTCGAATCGATACGATTCGTATCGATCAGGATTGGGACAGGTGGCGTATTTTGAGTCCATGATCTCGTATCGATCACCGAAGCTCAGTTCGACTCCATCAGGTAAAATCTCGCTCGTATCCATCAGGTAAGGCTTCGTTAGTATCCATCATTAAGTTTGGTTTCGTACCCATCTGTTGGCCTTTCATTCGTATCGATCAAATTCAACATTTCATATCGATCGGATCGATACGAAACACTCTCCTACGATCGATACGAGAGAACATGCGATGCAAACAGTTGAGTACATGGAGAAGTGATGGACATGTGCAAGCATGAAGCATGGATACGTGCACGTCTCCAGGAAAGAAGCGTTCAACTCGGCGCACCAAGTAGATCATCCCAGTCAACACGCCGCCAAAGTCGAATCGATCCAGGGGATTAGCGCCACGTCATTGCGCGCGCGTGCTTCTGATTGAGTCGAATAGGATGGATTTGAACCAGTGGATACGACCGCAACATCACTCACGCAAATGCAACTCGTATCGACCATATCTCCCAAACGGTCGATCCAAATGCAACGAAATTTTCAAAGCAGCTTGCATACATGATAAAGAACAATCCTGCCAAGTTTCAGCTCGATTGGATCATTTTTTGATGGATACGAAATCATTTCGTATCGATCACAGATCGAGTTGAAACTCGGTGGGGTCGGTCGCGTAGGCCCACTCACGTGCCAGAAGAAGTCTCCCGAAGTTTGAGCATGATCTCAGCCTCCTACGCATATAAATAGCCTCCTGAAGCATACAGAAAAGGGAACTTTTGGCTATTGGACGTCCAGACTTTGCCGAATTCATTTCTACACTTCAATATAACTATTGTACTCGAAATTCTTCATTGCTACTGCTGTAATCATCTGTAACCAGCAAGGATAATCAATAAAAGGATAAAACTTTGAAGTGGACGTAGGACGGAGATAGCCGAACCACTATAAATCCTGTGTTTCTGATTATAATTTCTGAATTGCTGTTTTTATTCGCTGAGATCTGATATTTGTGCTTGAATATTGTTGATTTGTGTCCATACATTGGTGCTTTCACGGTATTTGGGGTTTTTGACCACTTTTGGCGCAAACAATTATCATATAACTTGATTTCTTTGATGTTCATTAGAGCTCTCGAAGAGGAGCTGGATGATGTCCTACAGTAGTTTTTATTTCCGTTGCATTTCTTTATATATATATATATATATATCAGCAATTGTAAGGACATATGGTTATAACTTTCCAGGCTAATGATAAGACTTAGATTAGTAACTCTGATATGCTATGTATATTTAAATAACCCTGTATACTATCTTTTTACATTATATGTTATTGTTTCGTTGTGAGCTTCTAATGTTTTTTCCTGTTTCTTGTTATGTTTTCTTTTATTTTACACTAACCTTTTATCTTCTTGGCACTTAAGTGCTTGGCACATAAATACCGTAGATGTATTTATAGTCTATATTTGGGGGTCGAAAATGTGAATCGTTACATTGTCGTTTCCCTAATAAGAAACCTCAATCGAGAAAAGAAAACTTTGCTACCGTAATCTCTGAAATCAACATGATTGAAACAGAGGATTCTTGTGATCGACTTTGGTGATACTGAGCATATCCACAACGGCAAGGGTCTATTCAAGAAACTTGAACCATTTGAAGATAATAATTATCTATGTATGGGAAAATCACCAAAACCAACGGTCAAGGGAAATGGGACAGTAGATTTGGAGTTTACGTTCGAAAAAATTCTAACACTGAGTGACGTATATCGTATACCCGAGGTTAGAAAGAATCTTATTTCTGGTTGTCTATTATATAAGTTTGGCTTCAAACAAAATTTTGAGTTAGGTAAATATGTATTGACCAAAAGCAAAACGTTTGTTGGAAAATGGTACATGTGTGATGGGATGTTCAAATTGAATATTAATAAAATTGTTGCTTCTGTTTATATTGTTGACTCTTATTCTTTATGGAATAATAGATTAGGACATGTTAACATTAGAAGTGTGGATAATATGATTTTAATAAACATGATCCCTAAATATGATTTTAATAAACTAAAATACCTATAAAATCATTTCCATTGAAATCTTTTAGTACCACCGATCTGTTACAATTGATTCGTAGTGATGTTTGTGATATGCATAGTAGTCCTACTAGAGGAGGAAAGCAGTATTTTTTTCACATTTGTAGAGGACTATTCAAAGTACCGTTAGGTTTATTTAATGCATGTTAAAGATGAAGTACTAAATTCATTTATGATCTATAAGACCGAAGTAGAAAACAAATAAGATATTAAAATTATGACCCTTAAGATCTGATAGGGGAGGTGAATATCATTTCCTTGCATTTTGTAGATGTGTAGGAATTATACATGAGATATTTGTAGCTTATACTCCACAACAAAACAGAATAGCATAACGTAAAAATAGGACCCTTACTGAAATGGTTAAGCTATGTTATGTAATTATGGTCTCAATACTAGTTTATGAGGTTAGGCTTTACTTACCATTCGTTGCATCTTAAATAGCATGCCTCATAAGAAGACCAAACATACACCTTAAGAAACCTGGAAGAAACGAAAACTAAATCTTGATTATTATCAAGTTTGGGACCATAGAGCTATTGTTCGATTACCTGAACAGAAAATTAGGAAACTAGGACAAAAGGCATTAAGTGTATTTTGTAGGTTTCTAGTAATAGAATCTTACAATTCGATTGAAATAAATACAATAATAGAATCTAGAGAAGTAGTGTTCTATGAAAATAGATTGACGTCTACTTCATCCAATCCATCCATTAGTGAAATGATGGAGGTTAATATACGTACTCATGAAATATTGAAGGTCACCGAAACTATTTATGAACTTGAGAACAATCAAGAAAAAAATGATAAACTGGTGAAACTCTTAGGAGAAGTAAAAGAACGAGGACTGAAAAGTCATTTGGACCAAATTTTATCACTTGTTTGGTCGAAGGATCAAGAGATAATAACAGACATCAAGTCATGCTTTCTACAACCATAGATTATGATCGTTTAACATATATTGAGACCATAAAATCTCAGGATTCAACTTTTTGGCAAGAAGCCATAAATGATGAAATAGATTCTATATGAGAAATCAAAAATGGAAACTAGTAGACTTACCTCCTAGTTCTAAAACAATAGGATGTAACTGAATATTTAAGAAGAAAAAAGAGCAGATGGTATGGTAGAAAAATTTAGGGCTATATTATTTTCAAAGGGATTTACCTAAAAGGATGGAATAGATTATTTTGATACCTATTCACCTGTAGCTAGAATTTCAACAATTAGGACACTAATTGCATTAGCATACATTTATAAATTTGAAATTCATCAAATGGACATCAGGACTGCATTCTTAAATGGAGAACCTGATGAGGAGATATATATGTCTCAACCAGAAGGTTTTGTGATGCCAAGACAAGAATGTAATGCATGTAAACTAATTAAATCACTTTACGGTATTAAACAAGCACCAAAACATGGTATGAGAAATTTGATAAAACCATATTATCAAATGGTTTTAGGATTTGCAAATCAGACAAATGTGTCTATAACAAATTTTATGCTAGTAAAGCTGTAATTATATGCCTTTATGTTGATGATATGCTGGTATTTGAGACTGATATCTCAAATATTGAAGAAATTAATAGATTTCTATCTTTGTGTTTTGACACAAAAGATATGAAAGAAGTTGTAGTGATTATAGGAATAAGAATCATAAATATAGCAGAAGGGTTGGTCATTACCCAGTCTCATTACAGAGAGAAGATTCTAAAAGGGTTTAATCAATTTGATTGCAAACCTATAAGCCCCCCTCATTCCGCCCAAATATGCAACTATATTCTAATACTAGTAATCAAAAGATCAACTAGAATATGCTAAAGTTATTGGTAGTCTAATGTATGTCATGACATGCACAAGACTTGATATTACATATGCTGTTGGAAAAATGAGTAGATATACCAGTAACCCTAGATATATTGTGTAACGATCCGAACTCGACCTTCGAAAATCGGCACCGAATATGACACTCGTATTCAAATGCCGCAGATCCAAACGTCGACTCTGGTTCGCCGGAGCTTATAACACCATTAAGTAAAACAACACAGCGGAAGAAAAAGAGTAGCATATATCAATATACAACATTTGATACAATATCTGATATAATATGATACAACAGATGATATAATGAATATACATCAGAGATATGATACAAGATAATAGCAGCGGAAAGAAAAGATAACACAGCAGCGGAACAAAAACTCCAATAGTCTTCGAGGAAGAACTCCAGCATCGATAATCTCCATCTCCAAGGTACCAATCCAGAAATAGCTCGAACTCCCAATATCATTCACTAAGAGAGCAAGACTGGTGTGCAAAGGATTGCCACATCCTAGGCTGAAAGCTATCGAATCTACACCTACTATTGATTATCTGAAAACCCAACTCTAGACTGCCCGTGTGGGAAAATAGTGGGCACCCAGAGTTTAGGAAAGGAACAATAAACTCCAGGTCAGTCATAGGACTGGTATGAGCAAACAAAAGCAATTGGTCTTTTAAAACAAACAAAATAATTTAAACTTGAAAATCCGCAATGCTTTTTAGAAAATGAAACTACCATAAGGCCTCCCGCCACACACACAATGCAAACGCAGACTTGGAGGAGATTTCTCCTTATGATAGTCAAATATGCTTAATACGAGAAAATTTCTTTGATATTATTACTAGTGCATAGTGGAAAATCTTTCGAAAGTATAATATTAATCCTAGCCAGCATAGGTACCATGATATTATGCCTACTATAGCTGCCATGTTAAATGGCAGGTTCTACAACTAAAACCGTACAAGGCACGTATTGGATGAATGGATTTCCAACAAATGGTCAGGCTAAGGAACTTCCTACCGCCACATGGGATCGCCTCTGGCGGGACGTCCCAAGAACTAACGTTACGGTTAGATCTCTGCCAACACAAGGCCAGGTTACCTCTGTAACTAGGTAACTACTACACGAATATGCCATCCCCCGGTCCTTTGGGACCTTTATCCGAGGCGCCTCAAAGCAACAACCACACAGTAAATGAGATTGGAGCAACCACATGAGTAAGTATCTAGGCTCCATACCATGATACCACCCTTTACCAGAAGGGAATGACACACCCCAAAGGGCGCGACCCTCATAACCTTGCCGCATCTTTCCTGTTTCGACCATTTCCGGGGTGTGAGGTCCTGATGCAGTCTCGTCCACAAAGCTACGCTTAATACAAAAGCCATGCTTTGATCACAAATGATCAACAAATGATCATCATCACATAGCAGCACTCATCATGTCACATTACCAAACTGGGAATATATCACTGATAAATATCAACTACATAACCTCTGAGCTCGTACGTCTCAGAGAAGGGTGTTAAGCTAAGAGAATAAATTCTCCGCCACCAAGCAGAAATGTATTTGATAGATATCAATTTAATATCTCAAAGTGTAATGTCGGACATACAACCATACAAGTCTGTTCCGGGTTCGAACAGAACCGAAGGCACTTCCGAAGAAGCCCTTGCAAATCCGGGTATCCACAATCCCGATCGGACTTCCCATCACTTAAGGAATCTCTATACCGTAGCTACTCGGTGCAGAGACAATCGATAGGTTATCCTATCATTCTCACAAATACCCGGTCTTCACCACCGGTCTTCAATTGCAATCCATAACGTCGTATCACTATTCGGAATGGGTTATATGACACAAGGTCCTCTTCCGGCTAAACCGAATAGTAAGCGCCATATTTAAAAACATATGGATATGGGATTTCGGTTAAGTCACAACTTATAAAATCCAAACTTTTCTTTCAAATGGTTAACAAATTACCATTTTAAATCTTTAAACAAAAAGATTTATTTCACAAAGTTCACCTAGATTCACAAAGATCATTCATAGATTTCAAACAATTCCATTTCAATTTGACTAACACATTAAATCTTTAAATTAAAGATTTTAAATTATAGCTTTCAATACACGTTTCCAAAGATTTATTTGTAACTTGGAAGACCGTCTTTATTTTAAACTTGAATCCTTCTTACAAAAATTAGAAATTCATTTCTTATGTGAAAGCTCTTATTATTTGAAAACAATAGTTTCCGTTTCAGAAAAATCCAATTTATACAAGTTGAAATCTTGGGTTAAGTTTAAATTCCAAAACACCACTTTTAAGATGGTTTAAAAACCCATATAAACCCATTTATAAGTTGAATAACCTTTTTGAACCATAGTTTCCAAGCCGTAGAATTCAATCCCAAATATTGAATTCAAATTTAAATCAAATTATTTAAATTTCAAAACTCAATCAAGTTATTTAAAATAACTTTTCCAAAAGCTTCAATTCAAAATCCAAAACTATTTTGGATTCAAAAATACAATTTTTAAAACTATTTCAAAAATCTGTGACTTAACCCATTTCCGCATGCAGTCCATATTTGTGTGTGTATAAGTGTGGTCCAGGGGTTCAACACAATAGTGCACAAAATCATCATCACAGATTCAATCATATCGATAAGCGATATAACCCATAACGCTTATCTCTATTCATAGATCCATAGATAAGGTAAATTTATCAATCACAAAGATTCACCAATATGATTCGATGTGGGTTTCGGATAATCAATTGGAATCCGACTCCCTGTCGCATCGAAATTTAAATGTCATTCACGGTCAAGGGTTCACATATTCATATATCATAGATAAAACCGCTGAGCACAAAGCATTACATAGCATCATATACCAAATATATCAATTCATCACATAGCATTCAACAGCAATCAAACATCTACAACTAAATGAATAAATTGGTTGGTTATTTAAATTTATCAACCACATAATTACTTTCATTAGTAACCTTTAATCAATGATTAATTATCATTAACTACAATTGATTAAGTCTTAATTACCTTCATTAATTATCTAAATTAATTAACCCTTAATTGTAATTAATTAAATCTTAATTACTTTTCTTAATTAATTATTCTTAATTATTTACTTTCATTAATAAACCCCTAATTATTAATTAAATCTTAATTATAATTAATTGTTCTTAATTGATTAATTAATAGGTTTATTCCTTAATTAATTACAATAATTAATTACTCCTTAATAAATAATGATTTCTTAATCACTTTAAGTTAATTAACCTTTAATTATCTTCTCCTAACTACTTTCACTAAGTTATTACTATTTTAAATTAAATCATTCATTAATTACTTGATTAATTAGCTGGAATTATTAATTAATTTACTTTTATTACTTTAATTACTATGCAAACCTTTATTACTAATCGTTATAGCTAATTATTATTAACCAACCAGCTTAATCCTTTAAGTTAATTAACTTTCAAAAAACGTCGCTTTTTAATTTAATCTTAATCACCTTATTAAGTTTATTTGACATAAACTTTAAAAAAAAAAATGAAGGTTACATGTATATAGCAAAACATCTAAATGTTCGAAGTGATTATATTTTAAAGTCATTAATTAATTCCAAGATTAAATAACAAAATTATTATTTCGTAAAGAAGTAGTTTTTTTTAAGAAATTTATTAAGTAAAAATTAATTTATTTTAAAAGTTTAAAACTGTTTTTATAGTGAAATGAACAGACCCGAGCCCATTCACGTTTAACCCGAGCCAACTTCGAGTTTCAATCGAATCTTTCCCGAGAAATTTTCACACTCCTGCTTCTTTTTTTTCTTGTTATATTTTAATTTAAACATCAGTTAACCCTCGCCGAATGCTTCGAGTACGACTTCGAGTTTGCCTGATTACAAACTCGAGACCACCCCGAGTTCCACCCTTTCTTCCCCAATCTCAAACCCACCTCATTTCCTGATGCACAACCCTTCACGCGTGCATGTTGCACACCATCCCATCCACTTTTGATCGACCATACTACCGTAGATACGTCAATGACGGTCCCCCCATCTCGCCTGAGCACCCGAACCACCCAATAACGGCGTTAATCAGAATCGAGCTCTTTGACCTGACTGGGACCAAAATTGGTCGCCGAAAACTCCTCCGCCCCAACCACCTAGCTCACCAGAGCCTCCACCCTTTTGTCCAAAGCAACGACACACCACCGTGCCGCCATCCCCCCACGTGCGATGAAATCCGATGCGTCACTGATGGCGCAGTAACCCATTTTCTGACGCCAACTAAAACAAGGCTAAAACCCTAGTTTAACTCACATCTCGAACTGTGGTGAATTAAAAAATCTTCTTGCATTTTTCCAACAATCTATGATCACCCTAGAATCTTCATGCTAAAACTCGATTTCCAAAAATTAGCCGATCATCAAAAATCGACAAAATACCAAATTTCAGTCAAACTTAGAATTCACATTCAATGCTTTACTAAAAATCGTGATTTTGATTTCAAAAATCATAACTTCCCAAGCTAACTCAAGTTATGTAATTAAATTAAAGAATTGTATCAATTGATTTTTCAAAATGTTCATAAATTTTTTTACTGTTATTTCCATTCTAGTAATTTTCTTGTCAGATACACATAACAATGTATTTTAAAATTAGTATTAAGTTTTTGGCATCAACTTTTATTCAAAGGTTACAACCTACAAACAAAATGAGGAAGAGATATTTGAATTTCTTTGTGGGTAGGTCTGTTAAAAATGTTGAACAGAGAAAGGTATGTCAGTAAATTAAATTTCCAGATAAATTTCTTAATAATTTTACCCCTTTTTATTGTTATTATTATCATTATTTTTCAACACACCAAATTCCTTCTAAGTATTATAAGTTAAAGAAATCAAGGAAAAGGGGGTTGAACTTTATTAAATCAAAGCCTGTAACACTTTTTTTTTCTTTCAACAGAGACCATATTTATTTTTTCCAAATTTATGCATCCTATATATTAATCCTGTACTTTCAATTTACCAACAGAAATACCACTTAAAGAATCACACACAAACATCAAATCATCTCAGGAGACTTTCACCAGCAACAAACCAGAATTACTTAAGTTTTTAGGGAGATGTTTGCTCACCTTGTTCAAAAAGAAAGAACAGGGAGGCATACCTAATCAAACATGCACAATTATATTCTTCATTTTTTTTTCAACATGCCAGGCAAACTCACACAATCATTCAAGCACATCATAGATCATACTTCAAGCATAAGTCACGATATCAAAGATATAGGCAGATGGAAGGGAGTTGCTCACCTGAAGTTTAGAAAGAACAGGGAAGGTCAGAAACAAAGAACAGGGTCTTCAGTTGCAAATCAGAAATTGATTCTTTTATCTTTGAACTTGATTATTTTGCTGCAAATGATTGATGGATACCATAGCTTAATTCTTGTTGCATTAATGTTTAACAGATTCAATTAAAAATCTTTAAAAGAAAATTTTACTTGCCTTGAATTTGTTCCAAAAATTACTGCACTGCTTTATTCTAGCCAAAGCCTGCATCTAAATTCATTTATATTAAAATTTGAGTTTTAAATCATAATCTCAGTAAATTATAAAGTTTAAAACTACCTGAAAGATGGAGTTTTGTAGGCTATAGCTTGAGTTTGTTGGTATGGTTTTAGATTTTCAATTGAAGAAGAAGAGTATGACTTCAAGTTTCCATCTTTAGTTTTCCAGGTTGAAGATTTGCTCTGGAAATGATGATTGAAATTGATCCATTGAAACTTGATGTTCAAATGATCTAATCTCAGGTTTGAGATGATCTAGTTTGAATTGAAATGCATAATGCATGCTTCAGATCTGAGGTTTGAAGTTGTTAGCTTTAGTTTGATCTTCAGTTTTGCTTGAACTTGATTTTTCTGTTTGAACTGTAATGCTTTGGTTTCAGAGTTTATCTCTGATTTGTTTCTCAAGTTTGAAGTTTTAAAAACTGAAAGAAACCTTTTGAACTAAAATGAACAGCCTAGTTTAAATATTTTGATTTTTTTATTATTATTTACATTATCATTTCAAGAGAGAACATCTTTGCCACTTGTTAAAATTTTTCTTTTCCTACTGATTTTCGAGATCTTGCAGCAACCAAGAAAAGATAGGGAAGTTTTGGGGCTGAGATTATTTACATTGATTACCTTTTGTCTTCTTTTTATTTGTTTCATAGCTGAATACAATTATTTCCTCCTTTTTTTTGTAATTTTAAATTTGATTATTTTATAAATGTAATGATGCCATTTGTATATACATATACACAATGTTTAAAAGAATTGTTTCTATCCAATCTTTACATTATATAAGTTACACCTTAATGATTTTAAATGCCAATTATTTTAAAACATTTCATTTTAAATTTAAATTCAATTCCAATATGTATTCAATCCTTACGACCAATATTATTTTTAATTTTCCAGTTGGAGATTCTATTTTTAAAATCATATTTATATTTATTTTCATTAATAAACAAACAAATATATATTTAAATTTGGAAAATACCAAATTAATCCACGATTAAATTGCTAAAATTAAATAACTTACCAATTTAAATTTGATTTAAAAATGGGAATGTTACAGATTCCCCCCTTAAAAAAGATTTCGTCCTCGAAATTTGCAAGGAAGACGAGAAAGAAAAGATGAAAGATGGGGAAATATCTTTCCAAATCAAATTGAATATTAATTCTGTATTTGGCTTACCAAATCAGAATATCGACAATATGAGAACAAACTCATACAATATTACACAAGATATTTGGGTCCATCGGTCTACGAATATGCATGGGCATTGATTAGTTCGAAGGGATTACTAATCGTTCGTAGAATATATCGGATCCCAGAGAATAGATAGGTGGATTCACTCTTCTATAATTTCTCAAACACTAGATATGGATTTCAAATTCAGGTCGGAATACTCCAAAATATATTTCAATTTGTCCCTCTTCGGACTTTGATACACACATGAAATTACAATAGAATTTCAAATTTGGTTTTAATCGATATCGTTTTATTGATACAATTCAAATTCAGCTTCATATTAGTTAACCAATTTACTTAATTTAAAATTTCCAATTTATTTAATATTTTCAATTTTTAATTCAAACTCATTAAGGTTTAGATGGAAAAGCTGACAAGAAACCGATGAAGATACGAAGTAAGGATTTTCTACAACGATTCGTAAGGCCATCATCGCACCAAAGCTTCTTTCTGGAGCTGGTACGAAGCAATCAAAAGAATTTAGAATCGAATCAAAGGAGATTGAGAAGAAAGTTGTTTCCACTGTTGCAAGGTATTGACCATTTATAGTGGTACTTCCCTGTCCCCTATCTCGTTCTCTTCTCGCACTCATACTCACTATCAGTGGATAGTAAGAGAATTTACTGAGGCATTCGAACGGATATCTTAGAGATATACTCATTCTAGGGTATACTTCACCCTATCTCTAATGAGTTACTTAATGTGTTATACTCCTGAGCTAAGGTTTTAACCATCAGCTCTGATACCAAATGTAACGGCACGAGGCAATGGCGACCGGTAGGATTTGCAACCATCCCAGACCCACCGTGGCATACAATGGTACCCCAGACCTTGCTTTTACGGCCAGCCTTTCGACTGTCTCGGCTTACGCCTAACCAACCCCTATTCACTAAGAGAGGATATGTAGGGGTAAGAGTCTCCCGTTCGCCAACAAACCGCGAAGCGAGAACCCCCTATCACATTCACTAAGAGAGCAAGTCTGGTCCGGGTTCGAACAGAACCGAAGGCACTTCCGAAGAAGCCCTTGCAAATCCGGGTATCCACAATCCCGATCGGACTTCCCATCACTTAGGGAATCTCTATACCGTAGCTACTCGGTGCAGAGACAATCGATAGGTTATCCTATCGTTCTCACAAATACCCGGTCTTCACCACCGGTCTTCAATTGCAATCCATAACGTCGTATCACTATTCGGAATGGGTTATATGACACAAGGTCCTCTCCCGGCTAAACCGAATAGTAAGCGCCATATTTAAAAACATATGGATATCGGATTTCGGTTAAGTCACAACTTATAAAATCCAAACTTTTCTTTCAAATGGTTAACAAATTACCATTTTAAATCTTTAAACAAAAAGATTTATTTCACAAAGTTCACCTAGATTCACAAAGATCATTCATAGATTTCAAACAATTCCATTTCAATTTGATTAACACATTAAATCTTTAAATTAAAGATTTTAAATTATAGCTTTCAATACACGTTTCCAAAGATTTATTTGTAACTTGGAAGACCGTCTTTATTTTAAACTTGAAATCCTTCTTACACAAATTAGAAATTCATTTCTTATGTGAAAGCTCTTATTATTTGAAAACAATAGTTTCCGTTTCAGAAAAATCCAATTTATACAAGTTGAAATCTTGGGTTAAGTTTAAATTCCAAAACATCACTTTTAAGATGGTTTAAAAACCCATATAAACCCATTTATAAGTTGAATAACCTTTTTGAACCATAGTTTCCAAGCCGTAGAATTCAATCCCAAATATTGAATTCAAATTTAAATCAAATTATTTAAATTTCAAAACTCAATCAAGTTATTTAAAATAACTTTTCCAAAAGCTTCAATTCAAATTCCAAAACTATTTTGGATTCAAAAATACAATTTTTAAACTATTTCAAAAATCTGTAACTTAACCCATTTCCGCGTGCAGTCCATATTTGTGTGTGTATAAGTGTGGTCCAGGGGTTCAACACAATAGTGCACAAAATCATCATCACAGATTCAATCATATCGATAAGCGATATAACCCTTAACGCTTATCTCTATTCATAGATCCATAGATAAGGTAAATTTATCAATCACAAAGATTCACCAATATGATTCGATGTGGGTTTCAGATAATCAATTGGAATCCGACTCCCTGTCGCATCGAAATTTAAATGTCATTCACGGTCAAGGGTTCGCATATTCATATATCATAGATAAAACCGCTCAGCACAAAGCATTACATAGCATCATATACCAAATATATCAATTCATCACATAGCATTCAACAGCAATCAAACATCTACAACTAAATGAATAAATTGGTTGGTTATTTAAATTTATCAACCACATAATTACTTTCATTAGTAACCTTTAATCAATGATTAATTATCATTAACTATAATTGATTAAGTCTTAATTACCTTCATTAATTATCTAAATTAATTAACCCTTAATTGTAATTAATTAAATCTTAATTACTTTTCTTAATTAATCATTCCTTAATTATTTACTTTCATTAATAAACCCCTAATTATTAATTAAATCTTAATTATAATTAATTGTTCTTAATTGATTAATTAATAGGTTTATTCCTTAATTAATTACAATAATTAATTACTCCTTAATAAATAATGATTTCTTAATCACTTTAAGTTAATTAACCTTTAATTATCTTCTCCTAACTACTTTCACTAAGTTATTACTATTTTAAATTAAATCATTCATTAATTACTTGATTAATTAGCTGGAATTATTAATTAATTTACTTTCATTACTTTAATTACTATGCAAACCTTTATTACTAATCCTTATAGCTAATTATTATTAACCAACCAGCTTAATCCTTTAAGTTAATTAACTTTCAAAAAACGTCGCTTTTTAATTTAATCATAATCACCTTATTAAGTTTATTTGACATAAACTTAAAAAAAAATGAAGGTTACATGTATATAGCAAAACATCTAAATGTTCGAAGTGATTATATTTTAAAGTCGTTAATTAATTCCAAGATTAAATAACAAAATTATTATTTTGTAAAGAAGTAGTTTTTTTTAAGAAATTTATTAAGTAAAAATTAATTTATTTTAAAAGTTTAAAACTGTTTTTACAGTGAAATGAACAGACCCGAGCCCATTCACGTTTAACCCGAGCCAACTTCGAGTTTCAATCGAATCTTTCACGAGAAATTTTCCCACTCCTGCTTCTTTTTTTTTTCTTGTTATATTTTAATTTAAACATCAGTTAACCCTCGCCGAATGCTTCGAGTACGACTTCGAGTTTGCCTGATTACAAACTCGAGACCACCCCGAGTTCCACCCTTTCTTCCCCAATCTCAAACCCACCTCATTTCCTGATGCACAACCCTTCACGCGTGCATGTTGCACACCATCCCATCCACTTTTGATCGACCATACTACCGTAGATACGTCAATGACGGTCCCCCCATCTCGCCTGAGCACCCGAACCACCCAATAACAGCGTTAATCAGAATCGAGCTCTTTGACCTGACTGGGACCAAAATTGGTCGCCGAAAACTTCTCCGCCCCAACCACCTAGCTCACCAGAGCCTCCACCCTTTCGTCCAAAGCAACGACACACCACCGTGCCGCCATCCCCCCACGTGCGATGAAATCCGATGCGTCACTGATGGCGCAGTAACCCATTTTCTGACGCCAACTAAAACAAGGCTAAAACCCTAGTTTAACTCACATCTCGAACTGTGGTGAATTAAAAAATCTTCTTGCATTTTTCCAACAATCTATGATCACCCTAGAATCTTCATGCTAAAACTCGATTTCCAAAAATTAGCCGATCATCAAAAATCAACAAAAAACCAAATTTCAGTCAAACTTAGAATTCACATTCAATGCTTTACTAAAAATCGTGATTTTGATTTCAAAAATCATAACTTCCCAAGCTAACTCAAGTTATGTAATTAAATTAAAGAATTGTATCAATTGATTTTTCAAAATATTCATAAATTTTTTTACTGTTATTTCCATTCTAGTAATTTTCTTGTTAGATACACATAACAATGTATTTTAAAATTAGTATTAAGTTTTTGGCATCAACTTTTATTCAAAGGTTACAACCTACAAACAAATTGAGGAAGAGATATTTGAATTTCTTTGTGGGTAGGTCTGTTAAAAATGTTGAACAGAGAAAGGTATGTCAGTAAATTAAATTTCCAGATAAATTTCTTAATAAATTTTACCCCTTTTTATTGTTATTATTATCATTATTTTTCAACACACCAAATTCCTTCTAAGTATTATAAGTTAAAGAAATCAAGGAAAAGGGGGTTGAACTTTATTAAATCAAAGCCTGTAACACTTTTTTTTCTTTCAATAGAGACCATATTTATTTTTTCCAGATTTATGCATCCTATATATTAATCCTGTACTTTCAATTTACCAACAGAAATACCACTTAAAAAATCACACACAAACATCAAATCATCTCAGGAGACTTTCACCAGCAACAAACCAGAATTACTTAAGTTTTTAGGGAGATGTTTGCTCACCTTGTTCAAAAAGAAAGAACAGGGAGGCATACCTAATCAAACATGCACAATTATATTCTTCATTTTTTTTTCAACATGCCAGGCAAACTCACACAATCATTCAAGCACATCATAGATCATACTTCAAGCATAAGTCACGATATCAAAGATATAGGCAGATGGAAGGGAGTTGCTCACCTGAAGTTTAGAAAGAACAGGGAAGGTCAGAAACAAAGAACAGGGTCTTCAGTTGCAAATCAGAAATTGATTCTTTTATCTTTGAACTTGATTATTTTGCTGCAAATGATTGATGGATACCATAGCTTAATTCTTGTTGCATTAATGTTTAACAGATTCAATTAAAAATCTTTAAAAGAAAATTTTACTTGCCTTGAATTTGTTCCAAAAATTACTGCACTGCTTTATTCTAGCCAAAGCCTGCAGCTAAATTCATTTATATTAAAATTTGAGTTTTAAATCATAATCTCAGTAAATTATAAAGTTTAAAACTACCTGAAAGATGGAGTTTTGTAGGCTATAGCTTGAGTTTGTTGGTATGGTTTTAGATTTTCAATTGAAGAAGAAGAGCATGACTTCAAGTTTCCATCTTTAGTTTTCCAGGTTGAAGATTTGCTCTGGAAATGATGATTGAAATTGATCCATTGAAACTTGATGTTCAAATGATCTAATCTCAGGTTTGAGATGATCTAGTTTTAATTGAAATGCATAATGCATGCTTCAGATCTGAGGTTTGAAGTTGTTAGCTTTAATTTGATCTTCAGTTTTGCTTGAACTTGATTTTTCTGTTTGAACTGTAATGCTTTGGTTTCAGAGTTTATCTCTGATTTGTTTCTCAAGTTTGAAGTTTTAAAAACTGAAAGAAACCTTTTGAACTAAAATGAACAGCCTAGTTTAAACATTTTGATTTTTTTTTATTTACATTATCATTTCAAGAGAGAACATCTTTGCCACTTGTTAAAATTTTTCTTTTCCTACTGATTTTCGAGATCTTGCAGCAACCAAGAAAAGATAGGGAAGTTTTGGGGCTGAGATTATTTACATTGATTACCTTTTGTCTTCTTTTTATTTGTTTCATAGCTGAATACAATTATTTCCTCCTTTTTTTTGTAATTTTAAATTTGATTATTTTATAAATGTAATGATGCCATTTTTATATACATATACACAATGTTTAAAAGAATTGTTTCTATCCAATCTTTACATTATATAAGTTACACCTTAATGATTTTAAATGCCAATTATTTTAAAACATTTCATTTTAAATTTAAATTCAATTCCAATATGTATTCAATCCTTATGACCAATATTATTTTTAATTTTCCAATTGGAGATTCTATTTTTAAAATCATATTTATATTTATTTTCATTAATAAACAAACAAATATATATTTAAATTTGGAAAATACCAAATTAATCCACAATTAAATTGCTAAAATTAAATAACTTACCAATTTAAATTTGATTTAAAAATGGGAATGTTACATATCGACTGGCTAGCTGTACAAATAATTTTAAAATATTTGAAAGAAACCATGGATTGGTATATTATATCGTGGGTATCTAAGTGTAATAGAAGGATACATAGATGCCAGTAGGAACACTGGAAGAGAGGATAATAATAAATCAACCGGTGGATGAGTATTCACTCTTGGTGGAGGAGCAATACCCTGGGTCTTAAAGAAACAAACGTCCATTATAGATTCTACCTTGGCTGCTGAATTTATAGCACTGGCTTCTTATATTAAAGAAGCAGAATGGTTAATAAATCTGTTATTAGAAATTCCCATATGGCCAAAACCAATTCCTCTGATATTTGTGCATCATGATAGTCAAGCAACACTATCAAGAGCATATAGCTAGGTATATAATGGAAAATTTAGGTGGAACGACCAACGATTTTGACCCTTGAAAATCGACACTAATACATTCACTGTATAAAGCGCCGAGCAATCAAGTGATGGAAATACCAATTGTTAGGGTTTACGAAGAAAAGACATAGAAAAGAAACAGAAATAACAACGACACAAAATCTCACAATCGCAACGGAACAAAATATAATATACAATTACAACTTGTATACAAAAGAAAAACTGTAGCCGTTAATGTACATACAAATTACCAGAGTACAATCATCAACATATAAATCTGGATAGCTATAATAACTTGTCCATAAATGCTGAATATATAGCCTACAATACACAGTGGAATATAATCAAATACGTGTAATACGTCTCTGCCATCTAGATCGTCTCTTAATCTCTAATGCAACCTAATCTGAATCTGTAATACTCATTCTGACCTAAGCATTACAATAAAATAACACCAGAGTCAGGCTGAAAACAAGCGTGAGTAAACACACTTAATTTTGAATTACTTAAGATATCAGAATCCTTTGAAAAACCAAGGTAACCCGTAAGGCCACGTCACACATAAGCACGACGAAGTTTTACCTTACGATAACCAAACACTTTTTTAGAAAATCCGATGATATTATAATAGTGTCTAAGTACCATACTTACCGAAAAGCCGAATTTGTTTCATTTATTTAAATTCCAGCATACCGGGCTTTAAAATCAAAACCATAGAGATCCGTAGTGGTTATTGGATCTAAGTAGTCCAGACAACACTAATATCCGATCCCGGTCTCTTTGAACTGAAAACGATAAATTTTAAAAAGCCAAATTGTTTAAAATAAAAATTTATATTCAGAGTGTCAATATACACATATGAGAATCTATTACATATGTTTACTTCTAAATAAACGTACCAACATTCAGTCTAACATTTTAACCAGTTTGGCTACTAAATGGCACAGACAAGAACAATTAAAATAAATATTCAAGAGCAGTAAACCAAAGCATAGATCATTAACAAATTTTACGATCAACAACTCATATTAAAACAATTCACAATCAGAATTTTATCAACTTACATTAAACTGAATCTACTTATATTTTTTATCCAAGTTAATATTAAATTAAAGAAATTATAAAACAATTTAATATTAGTTAATTAAAATTAAACAATCTATTTAATAACTAATTTATTAATTAACATAAGATTCAAACGATTAAGAGTCTAATTATTAACTCACTTTAATTAATTATGTCCCATATTAATTAACAAGATAAATTTAGATTATAAAGCTAGATGAGAGGATCATAATACAAAATTTCATGTCTATTTGATTTTAAATGAAAGAGAAAATGCTTTTAAAGTAAAAGGGTTATTAACATAAAAATTTTTAATTCCCTTTCCTTTTAAATACTCGACCCATGGAGATAATAAGGCGCGTTCCTCCCCTCCCCCATTTTTTTATATGTAATTTTTTAAAACAACAACCGATCCACTTAACCCATGAGAGAACCAGGCTTCCAAACTTCCCATTTTCTTCCCTTTCTTCTCCCACCCGCTTCTTCCCCCCTCTTTACATATACGTACATGCACCAAAACTGTGTCGTGCACATGCACACGATGTCCATCGACCTTCCCTCGTCGCCGACCAACTACCCCCATCAACCATGACTTGACTACCTTGATTACGTGCATAGGAGACTCGAGACACCTGGTTCGAATTCGGGCCATTGATTCGAAAAACTAGAACGACCCAACGCGACCCATCCACCTCGACTCGCCACCGTACGCCAACATCTACCACCTAACCTTTTCACAATGTTCACCATGTTCCCTTCTACATTTTCCCTCTATACCGCACCTTCTCAGTTGCCCCACAACGTCGCCATTAACTCAAGACCGAACCATCCACAAACGCGTACCTAAACCCTAAAGCCGCCTCGTCCACCACACATGCATTGCTAAAAATCGTGGTTCCATTTTTCTTGAATGCGCCACTTCCAAACCTTTCTCCACAACCAGCGCCTCGCCACGAAATTGACCACATCACCGAAATTCACCATTTTTCCCAATTCCGTTCAACTCTACATTTCTCCCTCTCCACCACACTAAAAATCTCTAAACCACCACCAAAAATCATCATGTTCAACATTGATCACGAACGTATATCCAAACACTAAATCACGACATACGAAATTTAACCAAACCTAAGTTACTTACTATAAGATATAATTCTCTCTCTATACTTCATGAAATTAGACGAAATAAATTTTAAATTACACTATACTCAAAAATTAACAAGTTTCATTTTGGACTAAGTTTTAAAGATAAGTAGATAATCTGATATTGATTTTTAAAGATAAGGTTTTTTTCCTTTTTTTTCAGTAGGATATGTACCGGGAAGCCATTGAAAGAAAAGGAACAGTTTTAGTTACAGATGGAAATATTCACGTCTAACATACATACACCTGCATATACCCACAACAAACACATATACATATGATATAGACCAAGAATTAAACTAATAATCATAGTTTTATGAGTACGTGTGTAATCGTATAGAATTAAACTAATTAACCCTTGACAGATGGTCATTCAACTAACGGTGAAATCGAGGCAAGGATAACAGTGATAGCCAGAGTCATGGATGTTTGGTTGTATTATCATTCGGCTTCAAGAGCGGTGTTTTCTGGGTGCTTATCTGATCTTGGTTTAGGCCTTGGGGGTTTGTATTTGGAAAACATCGTCCTTGACTCGAGTGGTATTCGCTTTACCTTAATTGTCTATGTTGTTATGCTTGCTTCTCCTTAGTGTATGTCTGGGGCTATCACTGTAGGAAGAGGTGGAGTGGGATGGTTTGGTTCCTATTCCTTTTATCCTTTATGCTCTTTTGGTATGTTTGATAGTTAATTTACTGCTCACTAAGACTTTGTCTGACTCAAGGTTTTATGTCTCCTCTTATTACCTTGGGCTGTTCATCCATGTTTGGGATGGGCAGACTAGGTAGCAGGTGACAGGTGCTGTGCTAGGAGTTCTACGCTGAAGATGACGAAGACGAGCAGGAGGCTTTGCATATTAGTTTTCTTACTATATGTACTGGGTATCCGCTGCTGTATTTGGTTGAGTGATTTGTAGTGAGGCTTTCATGTATGGATTTGAGTAGATGATTGTACAAAACTACTGTGATGCTTATATGATGATGTTCTGTTCTATGGAGCTTCACTATATTATATTTCTCTATTGTATTTTATCCATGCGCTGTGAGTTATGCGATAGAGATTCTTTTGTTTTGTTTTACCCTGACTATCGTCCATGGCTGCCTGGCACACCTTTCAGCGCATTATTTCCTTGTTTTGGTGCGGGAGTCATGGGCGGTCGTCACAACTAAGTTTTAAAGATAAGTAGATAATCTGATATTGATTTTTAAAGAAAAGGTTTTTTTCCTTTTTTTTCAGTAGGATATGTACCGGGAAGCCATTGAAAGAAAAGGAACAGTTTTAGTTACAGATGGAAATATTCACGTCTAACATACATACACCTGCATATACCCACAACAAACACATATACATATGATATAGACCAAGAATTAAACTAATAATCATAGTTTTATGAGTACGTGTGTAATCGTATAGAAGCATAGAGTTGTTTACTCACTGTTTGAAAATGTTGAACTGCTGCTTGTCCAAGTGACACTGCTACTTTTGATCCTTCCTGGATCATGAAAACTTTGTTTTCTACAAGGTTTTAATGGTAGTTTCTTTGTCTCTTTTTTATACCGTATGCAAGTGAACAAGACAGGCTTGGCCTGTATATATAAAGAGAATGGGCTGTGTACAGGCTTTACGTTTTTTTTCTTTTGTCTTGATTTGATTTCATATAAAGGATGATTTGATTTTGTAAGTTGATTTTCTATTTTATGTGCTTGATTTGAAGTTTTGTTTGCTTGAATTTAATGTCTGTCATGATGATGTTCCCCAATGTATATATATGCATTCATATATATATATGTGTGTGTGTGTGTGTGTGTGTGTACTGCTTTACCATATAGGTATATGTACACTTATATATATTTTTAAACATCAAAAAGCTTTGTATATATATGGATATGCATACATTCACATATGCATATTTATCCTATTATACTTGCATTTATACATATACATTTGGCATCATATACTTTTTCATTATATACATATTTATTTTATACATATAGATGCACACATGCTTACGCGCATATATATAGATATTTATATTCCATATGAACTACTTTAATAAATATATGCCCATATACACATAGTCATAAGTTTGGAATTCGCTATTTTGAAGTTTGTACATCCATGCATATATATATTAACATATACAATTTTTTTTAACATTTATACATACATAAAAACTTATACATATTTTTGTCATTAAAAATGCAGCTTGTGTACATTCTCTCTCTCTCTCTCTATATATATAGATAGATATATATATATATATATATATATATAGTTAATCACGAGTTTGAAATGGTAAGGTTTACATACAAATATATATATATATATATATTTACATACTAATTTTCCTTATTCAAAAATTTACATTATAAAATTTAATATAGTTTTCAAAATTTATATATATTTAGATATTCAAAAATTGGGAAATTTTCTATTCGAATTATAAGAATTAATATTTCAAAAATTAAAATTAGTTAATTATCCCAAAAACAGGTGGCTAAATATCCGAGTCGTTACATTCCTTCCCCTTAAAACTTTTCGTCCCAGAAAAAGAACGAAATAAGAACTAGAATTTTGAAGTATATTACTTAAATAAATCATCCTTTAAACATTTTAAACCTCTTTCTCCTTTACTATACATTTTAAGATACAAACACTTTAAATCACATAGTATTACCAAGCTAATTTTATATTAAAACATTTTTCATAACCCGAAGTCTTAACAAGTCCATCCTTGTTCTTATAGAAATTTAGTCACACGTTGATCAGGCGTAGGACTGAAAATCTATAAGTACTTAGTAGACCCGTTTCAATGCCTAGTGAAAATAGTTGAAAAAGAAACTTTTCAAAATGATATGGAAAGTATCACCCCCTTTTCCTTCTTACCACCATGAATCGCAGTTAGCCCGATGATTTCGTCGTCGTCCAGACGAAATCATAAGTAAACTATAGGCATCAACACCCCTTGACTTACGCCATAGGAACATAATAGTCCGCAGCCACACAAAGGTTGCGTTGCTATCACAGTAAAACTGTAAGCAGTTTGTAGGAAATCTTTGCCAGCCGAATTATGCTATCAAATGAAACTAAAGCAGCTACACAATGGTTGCGTCACTATCCTAGTGAAACCCAACGTAGACTATAGGCAATCTATGCCTCCCGAATTACGCTATGAAACCAAACCACATAGATCACAATCTATCAATGTTATGTCGCTATCACAGCTAAATCAAACGTAGACTGTAGGCAATCGCTGCCTCTCGAATTACGTTATGGAACCAAACCACATAGATCGTAATCTACCGATGTAACATCGCAATCACAGCGAAATCAAACGTAGATTGTAGGCAATTGCTGCCTCCCGAATTACGTTGTGGAACCATGATAGATCGCAATTACCTAAAGGTTACGTTGCTATCATAGTTTAAAACGTAACTTTAGGTATAATACCCCTCGATTTGCGCTATACAAACAAATGCTCACCAGAAACTCATCAGTTTTGTCTGGACGTCTTCCAAGATCCCAATTCGCATTGAACCCTCCCTGTGGATTCCTAGGTAGAACCACCCAATGGATCTCCTACTCTAAGTTTCGACTTTCTTAGAGTGCCTTTCCATACTTTTAGTTTAAAACATATCATACTATATATATAGTAACTTTCAAATCATATACTTCAAGCGTACCACATATAACTTTTATCTATATAAAATCTATATCC
The DNA here is from genome assembly GCA_030765085.1 of Allium cepa. NCBI lineage: Eukaryota > Viridiplantae > Streptophyta > Magnoliopsida > Asparagales > Amaryllidaceae > Allium > Allium cepa. The sequence continues at coordinate 862,048,594 of CM060934.1, read as the reverse complement.
TTAAAATCGATAGCTTTTAAATCCGGCTTACCCAATTTCCAAAGTCGACCTTTTGCCAAAATCAATGTCTTTAAAAAATCAATAGGTTCCAAAACTATTTCATTTTCATTCTCATATACATATATGATTATACTTTCCAACTCAAAAAATTTTAGGACCAATAATTTCTAAGTTTGCTTCATACTTATATAAACTCCATTTAGTATTTTCAAATATCTTTCAAAGATCATTTATTTCTGGTAATAAATTCAACAAGAGGAGTTTGAATATACAATGAACATATATAATCTTATGCCAATAAAAAATCCCCAAGTTCGATTACTTTACAAGGTTATTTGTAACATTTCTTACTTCTTACAAAGTAGATTTCAGTTATAGTAACTATTCAATCTTCATTTTAAAATCATCATATTTACTCAGAATATACTTTTCACTTCAAAATCATTTTTGCCTTAATATCTCGGTTTCAGTTTAGGTTCCCATTCAAAATTTCTTTGAATTTACATTTGGGTTATAACTTCAAAATATCCTAATTTTTATTTAAATCCATGATTTAAATATAAAAAACTCCCACTCTAACCAGTTTGAATTTAAGAACAAGCTTGAATAGTTTTAAAATAGTTAAATAGTTAATATAAGATAGTTTGAGTTTTAAAAATGGTTTATATAGTGAAATAGCTTGGAAAATAAAAATAATTTGAATATCCAAGAAGATAGATTTTAAGCAGCTTATATTAAAATAATTTATTTGAAAATAGTTTCAAAGTCAAACTAATTTAATCCCCTATCTTCAAATTCAAATCGATTTCAATTTCCATTTAAATCGATTCAATTCCGATTTCAATTCGAATTAACTTCGATTCCAATTTTAATTCAAATCAATTTCAATTTCCACATTAATAGTTAAGTAATTATAAATTTACGTTCAAATCCATATAAAAAGTGATTTCATATAAGATCATATTTCTACAAAATATTTCACAATATCGATAGACTACAACACTAGTAAGTTCAAACATTACATCCATTTATCCATATAAAAAGTCTTATAGAAGGTCATAAGTCTTGACGCCTTATCAACTACTAAGTGTGACGACCCGGCTTTCCACTCCCAGAAAATCGCATCATCAATTAAGAAAGAAAGGGATAAAAGAAGGAAAGAAAGAAGAGAAAGAAGAAACAACACTAGAATCTCAACAGCGGAACGAATAAATTATATTAATAACATAAGTATTTACATAATATACAATACCAATCAGAGATACACAGCATACACATCACATATACTAGATAGTTATAAACACCTATCTAGTATTTACAACTTAATACAATCACAACACAGAGAACACACAGCGGAACTATATCTAACGCAGAAGCCTCCTGCTCCATTGCTCCTCCATTATTCGTCAAAGCTAACCTGAATCCCTTGGCTACTCGTAAAAATTTGAGTACCCAAGAGTTTAAGAAAACAAAGATAAACTCCGGGTCAGACATGGGTCTGGTGTGAGTAACAGGTTAAGGTTGCTTAACTTTAAAAACCTTTGAAAAGAAAGGTATCACGTAAGACTTCCCACACATAAACATGGAAAAGTTTTTACCTTACGCTAACCAAAACATTTGATAGGAAATCCGATGATATTATAATAGTGTCTAGGGTTTTCAAGTAAAATACAGAAATAGCTGGAATGCTTGCATCTCACGTTCCAACATAGTTGGGCACAACTAATACGTACGACACTTATTGGATTTTGGATTCCATACAATGGCAGGGCTACTGGGGTACCGCCCGTCACAGTACGTGGCCTAGATCACCGTACCGAGGAGTACTCACACTCCCCTGCAACACAAGGCCGGAACCATTCCTTACTGAACAGTTCCGAACAAGACAACCCCGGCAGTTGTTGCAATCAACCGCCCACACAACCAAATATATAAAGGGACTTCTAGACAGGGATCAATCTTGCTTTCCAGTGGGGGCTACCCACGAAGCCTTGCTACACCTCCCCTGTTTTAGCCATTCCCGGTTGATGAGGCTTGAGGCTACGATTACCTTTATAGGACATAACACTTAGGATGCTCATCGTCCACCTGACGATGTTCTTAAAGCATTCAATCCATACAAGTTCGTTCCGGGTTCGAACGAAACCGAAGGCATTATTTCGTTACACTCATTTTGAAATCACCCTCAGAGTTAACGACAATAACCCTTGCACTCTGAATCTCCATCTCGAATCTATAAGCATTATTCCGTCAACTCATTACGGAATCACCCATAGAGTTATACTGACGTATAGCCCTTACACCTTGAGTCTTCACAAAGCTCCATTTGGATTCACGACCTAACGTTATTTGGAATCGATGTGGTTTTCGGATATCCAAATATGGAAACCCGATCCCGGTCTCATCGAAATCCAAAGCGTGTCTTTTAGGTCCAAGTTGTTTTAAAGTTTAAAACAATTCAATTCAATATTATCTATGTAAACACAGATAGATAATTCTCAACATCACAATAGATAATCAATATTATCATTCCATACAGATAATTCATATCATCAACTCAATGCAACCATAGCATCCAAATCACACAACATCATTTATCTCATAACTGAGATCTCAATCATTCAGAGTAATAAATATCAATCATCATTCATAAGCAATGACTTATTTAATCATCATTCTATAATTAATTTAAAATGAATTAAATTAATTACATCTTCCTTAATTAATTTAAAATAAATTAAATTAATTACTCATCCATATAAATCTTGCTTACACATCAATTAATTACTCTTAACAAGTTACCCTAATTAATCCTCTTGATTAATTACCCTTTAATTACATTCAAGTAATTAATCTCTAATTAATTTCATAAATTAATTGTCCCAAACCAGATACAGTAATTAACCTGTAATTACTTTATTAATTAATTAATTATAATTAATTACATTAATCCTTAATTAATTACATTAATTAATACCTTCACTGATTAATTGTTCTTATTAATCAATCCTTAATTATATCATTAATTATTAAAATTAATGATCCCAAATTATTTTATAACAACTCTATTAAATTAATTGTTAATTATCCATATTTGATTAATCATCCTTGATTAATCACATTAATTACATTAAATTAATCTATTTATTTTCTTCAAATAATTCAATTATCAGAACCCTAAATTAATTACACTAAGTAATTAATTATTAATTACTTATCTAAGTAATTAGTCAACATACTTATTGCATATTAATTACACAAAGTAATTAATTTCCAAAACTCCTTAATTACATCACTATGTAATTATTCATTTTTAATTACATTTGTAGTTACTTCTCAAATCAAAACAGTGATTAATTTAAATTAATTAAACTTAATTAATTAACTTAATTAATCAACAACTTAATTAATTACAATTCAGTAATTAATTTCCTTATTTACTTTCATTAAGTAATTACTTAAATAATTCTCAAATGATTATCTTAAAATTAATTAATACAATTAATCATTAAAATTAATCACATTAATTAATTATAAAATAATGCTATGTTAATGACCTTCATTAACCAATAACAAAACTTTAATTACTTTTCCATGGTAATTAATTGAATTAATCAATATTAATTCTTAATTTATTTATAAAACTCATTAATTAATCTATAATTATTAAATTAATCAAATGATAATTTAAAACTTAATTAATTATTAATTACTTGATTAATATAATTCAATTCATTAACTAAATTAATCAAATCTTATATTTAAATTAATTTCTAAATCACACTTTAACCAAATTTAATTAACTTACTTAAAACTTTTAATTAATTAAATAAATCCTTAATTATTTATTTGATTAACCTAATTATTAATTAATCAAATTAATTAATTACAAAACTTAATTACCTAGATTAATTAATAAATCATAAAGTTCAAATCAACTTAATGATAGTCATTAATTTCATTAATGATTTAATTATCATTATCAAAGAAATTTAAAAACAAATTGCTTTTAAATTCTTTTCTAAATTCCATTTTAAATTAAAAATTAAAATGAAATCAAATTTAAACAAGATTCAATTATTAAACACTTTTTATTTCATATTAAAGAAGTACTTAAGGGATTTTATAAATAGTTTAACCCATAATCAATTTAAATAAAATTTAAATTATACTTTGAATATTCAAGTGATTTTAAAACATTTAAATTAAAATCTTATTTCAATCCAGAATTCAAATTATGTTTTCAGATTCAGGTTCAAAAATTTAAATTTAAAATCCTGTTTTAAATTTCCTTTCAGATTTATAAAAACATATGTTATACATACTAAAATATTCAAACTAAATTATAACATTTGAATTTATCAACCTATTTTCTTTTTGAAACTTTCAGATTCAAATTCAAATTTGAATCCAGGATTCTAAATTCAGATTTAACTTAGATTTTAAATCTTGTTTTAAAAACTTATTTTCAGATATATAATCACTTTATAAAAACTGTGCAGGTTTTATTATTTAATTAAATACTTTATTTTATTACTGCAAATTTATTCAAAATCTGGAATTCAAATCTATTTGAATTCATAGTTTAATCTTACTTAAAGTTTAAATTTAGACCTGCCTTACTCATTTTTAAATTTAGTTTTAAAATTCAAAAACCAGAAACTGTTCAGGCTACAGAAACAAAACACTGCAACTAAAAAAAAAACTACCCGAGCCAATACAATATTACTTCGAGTCATCTTTCATTTAACTTAGAGCAAAAACAAAAATGACCCGAGCATCCCCCAAGCACAATCTTCATCACATTCCAGAACAACCCTCACCTGTTGGCTATTGTGCACATGCACATTGCCTGTGGATGATTCCGATCATCCACGATAATTAACTCTACTCCACAATCAACTCCAAAGTCCAGCTTAATCACCTAATCATCAGGAAAATCTCGAATTCAAAATCGAGTATAAAAACACAACCTGTATCACTTCAAACCTGGCAACACAGTATGTCTCTCAAATCCTAAACCTGTCAACGACGAATCCTACCTCCTCCGACCGCCAGAATATCAACGCCTCCGGCCTCACAATCACCAACCCCCAAACTGTCATTTCCCGAAGCTACGTTGAACTCGGTCACTTCTACAAACAGTGGTGATCGATTTTCTTCACCTAGTTAAAACTAGGGTTCCCACCTCCACATCACAACCACTGCTTCTCTAATGAATTAAATCACCATCTAAAATTTCCTAGGCATCAATAATCACCCCTCTTCCATCTAGAATAACCCAGTCCTCTCCAGTTACAAAGATTTCCAGGAAATCAAGAATTCCAACTTCCAGTAAATAACCTAACTGAACCTTAATTCTATTCCTAAAGATCTTGATTATAGATTTTAAAATCATATTCTAGTTAGTGTATTACATCTACAATACTGGATTTATATTTTATACTGTATAAATTTTGATTTATATCTACATGCTTTGGTGTTTTATAAGTTTCCAGAGACCATCCAACTTATATTTCTACTTACTTAAATCCTTAAATATTAACCTTTGGTAAATCATCAACTTTGATTTATCAACTTCATTCTAGCAGAAACCAAATAAGAATAAAAATAAGAATTTTAAATAAATATATAAAAACTTGTACCAGGCAAACAAACAGATCAAGTCAATTTTAGACAGCATGCATGCAAATAAAATTTTCCACCAGATATTTAACTATAAATATATTCACTATTTATTCATTTCAGTATACTAGTATGTAACATTATTTAACCTTCAAAGTTTTTAAGAAGAAAAGTTACTCACCTTTAAATCTGAAGAACAGAGCTATCCAATTTTAAAACTTGGAGGAGTTAGTCAACTGATTTTAATTGTTGCAGTGGTATGATTCTCTGATTCAAGTATGCAGGCTTGCAAATTTATAATTTGAAAGAGATGCAGACTTGAAATTGCTTGCATTTGAATTTCTGACCAAAACCATATACATGCAGGTCATTCCAGAGATGAAAATGCAGGTTGATGATCTTGCTACAGGTTTAAACATGATTTTCTTTTCTGGTTTGTGGAGATTTCATTTCAGGTTTGATAATTACAGAATGTCTTTAGGTTAAACAAATTTGAAGAGAGTTCAGATAATTGGTTAGAGGAGCTACAGGTTTTGTTTGCAATGCAGGATTTACAGTTTGTTTTTGAAGGATTTCAGATTTTAAGTGAAGTATTTTCTTTTGATTCAACTAGCACTTGATCTTTAAAAGATAATAAGAAAAGTGAAAATGTTTTTAAAAGAGAGCTGAAATAAATTTGACAAAATAAATAAAAGAAAAATAGAAATTTAATGACACTTGTCTTAATGAATTAACATTTGTCAACTTGCTTTATTCATTACTTAACACATGTTATTTGATTTGTTAATATGTTAACACTTGTCTTTTAGTTAATTTAGTTATATTTTTAAATGTTTGTTAAGGGTTTCTTTAATTTATGTTATGTTTATGTAAATATATATGAATTTCCTATTAAAAGTAAATGCAAATAAAACAATTTATAAATTAAAACTTACAAAATATTTTAAAGAATCAATTAATTTGAATTTCAAAATAAAATTGCCAAATCAAATTAATTCTTTGAATCCCAAATTAAAACCAATTTGTTTAATTTAAAATGATAATACTATTTCCTTATTCTAATTCCTTTTATATTTATGAAAAATAGTACATTCATTAATATGGCTTAAAATAACAATTTAACAAATTTTATATGATTTATAAAGAAATTATAAATCACATTTATTATTAAATGAATTTAAATCATATGCTATTTATATTTTAAACTTACATAAAATATTTCTAAATCATATTACTCAAATAATATTTAAAAAGAAATAAAATCAACCTTTATTTAAATCTAAAACAAAAGCTAAGTTAAGATATAATTTTAAACAATATAACATTTATTATTAATATTACAAACTATATAATCACTAATTTAAATAAATTTTAAAAGCTTAATATTAATTTATAACACAATTTCCTAATTACTCAATATTTTATTAGAATTTAAAAACAAAACTTTATTTATTTATAATCATGTAAGTTAAATTCCAAACAAAGATAAACTATAATGTATATACAAATATATATATATATATATACACATTATAATTTAAAACATTTATTTTAGCATTTTAAAAGACAAATCACAAATTAAATATTTATTTATCCTGATTATTAAACCAAAACATATTTCATTAATCAATATGGTCAATATCAATTTAATTTTATATAAAGATTATTAAATTGATATTGTCAAAAATTCCGGGATATCACATTCCTTCTCCCTTAAAAGAATTTCGTCCCCGAAATTTAAAACAAAGGTAATTTAATAACCTATTTAAGATTTTAAAATTAAAACCAAGCATATATCAAACATATGCTAACAACCATAGCAATCAATACATCCAATCAAACAAAATTAACTATCCAGACAAAATTCTGGATAGAGTTTCCTCGAGTTTCCCCAGTAAACATCGGGATACTCGCTCTATAAAACCCAAACAATCAACACTACTAAGCTATAGAACTCCTACTCATCTATATCTATAACTGAACAAGACATCAGACTTTAGACAAGTCTGACTCAACCACCAAATTTCCCAAAACAGCTGATTCCAAAATCAGAGATAGATCATACACGTACTCCCTCAGAGGTACGTGAAACACATCGAATTCCAGTTGTCCAAACTGGCAATTCAATCCAGAAAATCAAACACTTATTCAAAACAGAACACAAAAGAAATCCAAAACATCTCGGAGCTAGCTTACCCAATTTTACCAAAATTTATAGCTCCTAAAACTGAGAAACTTATCCAAAATCAAACTTCAGATCTACAAAACTCTTCGGACGATCTCGGGCTGCCTACATCCTACCTGATCAGCTCAATCCTTGCTGATGTCTCAAGAAACAATCTAGACCAAACCCATCAGAATGATCCTCCACGATCAATCAAGATCAAGAACAACTCCTCTTACCATCATCAAATGAAAACAACTTCTCCTATCCGAAAAAGAAAAGCAGATGCACTTCCAAACTGCTTCCGCTGCACAACTCTGATCTGGAGTAGAAAAGAATGCTGATGAAGAGCACAAGCACAACTGGACAGCATAACCAAAAAGATCTCAAATAACCCAGAGAAAACTCAGAAGTTCCTCAAACCTCAGTTGCTTCAATAAACTCCATCTCAAGGAACCAACCTTCAACTAGTTGAACCACCGGTACCACTGGATCTCTAGATGAAGACAAACTCTGACTACTCGGAAAATACTCAGAAAAATCTCCAACAATCCAAGAGAATACTCAACTATCGCAAGTCACTTTTGCAATCAACTCAAACTAATTCAAAGAAAACTGTTCTCTCTTAACCAATTAGAACAGCTTATGCTGGTCTTTCCAATCCATCGAAGAAATGGATTTACTCTACTGCTTCTGAACTCCATCTCCAGAAAACTGCTAAGCAAGTAAACTCTGCCGACACACCGAACACTCTGAGCTGCACCGCTGACACCAATGCCAAAGAATTCTCAATTCATAGCTCTTCGAGAAACTCAGACTTCAAATTAAACAGAATCATTCTGCTGAATTCAGCCACAACACCAAAGCAGACCCACTTCCTTAAAATTGTTCCAAAGAAATATCTTCGGAAACATCCATAGTCACTGCATCTCCTCACGCAGCTACTATTCCCTGAGATATCAAGATATCATCACTCATTTCTGTTCATCCAACAGATCCAACTCTACTCATTCAATTTCAAAGATATACTCCGAACCTTAACAGGTTACCTTCAGAGATCAATGAAGTCTTACACCACTTCAAAACTCACTCGAGACGGTATTAGGTCTACAATCTCGACAGATACACTTTCAACCTAACATTCAAACTCCAACCAATAGGTAGTTGTGTTATACACACCACTACCTTAATCTACCTTTATAACATATATTGGAAAACCCGAACAGGTAACCCAATAGATAGGTAGAAATAAAATATATATATATATAAATATATTAAAATTACAAATACGCTCTCTCAAGATAGGCACCACTCCAGAGCCTAGGTATTCGCTCAACCTAACGCTCTGATACCACCTGTGACGTCCTAGGCTTTTCAACCATCAGCAACGGCTCACGACCGGTAGGCTTTTCAACCATCCCAGTCCCGCTGTGGCTCACAGTGATACCCCGGGTTTGCTTTTACGGCCAGCCTCTCGACTCGCAACCAACCCCGCAAGACCTTATACTATCCCTGGGGGCATGTAGGGATAAGAGTCTCCCGTTCGCCACCTAACGCAAAGCGAGAACCCCCTATCACGCTGTAATGTAGCAAACCCGATCCCGGTCTCATCGAAATCCAAAGCGTGTCTTTTAGGTCCAAGTTGTTTTAAAGTTTAAAACAATTCAATTCATATTATCTATGTACACACAGATAGATAATTCTCAACATCACAATAGATAATCAATATTATCATTCCATACAGATAATTCATATCATCAAATCAATGCAACCATAGCATCCAAATCACACAACATCATTTATCTCATAACTTAGATCTCAATCATTCAGGGTAATAAATATCAATCATCATTCATAAGCAATGACTTATTTAATCATCATTCTATAATTAATTTAAAATGAATTAAATTAATTACATATTCCTTAATTAATTTAAAATAAATTAAATTAATTACTCATCCATACAAATCTTGCTTACACATCAATTAATTACTCTTAACAAGTTACCCTAATTAATCCTCTTGATTAATTATCCTTTAATTACATTCAAGTAATTAATCTCTAATTAATTTCATAAATTAATTATCCCAAAGCAGATACAGTAATTAACCTGTAATTACTTTATTAATTAATTAATTATAATTAATTACATTAATCCTTAATTAATTACATTAATTAATACCTTCATTGATTAATTGTTCTTATTAATCAATCCTTAATTATATCATTAATTATTAAAATTAATGATCCTAAATTATTTTATAACAACTCTATTAAATTAATTATCAATTATCCATATTTGATTAATCATCCTTGATTAATCACATTAATTAATTACAATAAATTAATCTATTTATTTTCTTCAAATAATTCAATTATCAGAACCCTAAATTAATTACACTAAGTAATTAATCAACATACTAATTGCATATTAATTACACAAAGTAATTAATTTCCAAAACTCCTTAATTACTTCACTATGTAATTATTCATTTTTAATTACATTTTTAATTACTTCTCAAATAAACCAGTGATTAATTTAAATTAATTAAACTTAATTAATTAACTTAATTAATCAACAACTTAATTAATTACAATTCAGTAATTAATTTCCTTAATTACTTTCATTAAGTAATTACTTAAATAATTCTCAAATGATTATCTTAAAATTAATTAATACAATTAATCATTAAAATTAATCACATTAATTAATTATAAAATAATACTATGTTAATGACTTTCATTAACCAATAACAAAACTTTAATTACTTTTCCATGGTAATTAATTGAATTAATCAATATTAATTCTTAATTTATTTATAAAACTCATTAATTAATCTATAATTATTAAATTAATCAAATGATAATTTAAAACTTAATTAATTATTAATTACTTGATTAATATAATTCAATTCATTAACTAAATTAATCAAATCTTATATTTAAATTAATTTCTAAATCACACTTTAACCAAATTTAATTAACTTACTTAAAACTTTTAATTAATTAAATAAATCCTTAATTATTTATTTAATTAACCTAATTATTAATTAATTAATTTAATTACAAAACTTAATTACCTAGATTAATTAATAAATCATTAAGTTCAAATCAACTTAATGATAATCATTAATTTCATTAATGATTTAATTATCATTATCAAAGAAATTTAAAAACAAATTGCTTTTAAATTTTTTTCTAAATTCCATTTTAAATTAAAAATTAAAATGAAATCAAATTTAAACAAGATTCAATTATTAAACACTTTTTATTTCATATTAAAGAAGTACTTAAGGGATTTTATAAATAGTTTAACCCATAATCAATTTAAATAAAATTTAAATTATACTTTAAATATTCAAGTGATTTTAAAACATTTAAATTAAAATCTTATTTCAATCCAGAATTCAAATTATGTTTTCAGATTCAGGTTTAAAAATTTAAATTTAAAATCCTGTTTTAAATTTCATTTCAGATTTATAAAAACATATGTTATACATACTAAAATATTCAAACTAAATTATAACATTTGAATTTATCAACCTATTTTCTTTTTGAAACTTTCAGATTCAAATTCAAATTTGAATCCAGGATTCTAAATTCAGATTTAACTTAGATTTCAAATCTTGTTTTAAAAACTTATTTTCAGATATATAATCACTTTATAAAAACTGTGCAGGTTTTATTATTTAATTAAATACTTTATTTTATTACTGCAAATTTATTCAAAATCTGGAATTCAAATCTATTTGAATTCATAGTTTAATCTTACTTAAAGTTTATATTTAGACCTGCCTTACTCATTTTTAAATTTAGTTTTAAAATTCAAAAACCTGAAACTTTTCAGGCTACAGAAACAAAACACTACAACTAAAAATAAACTACCCGAGCCAATACAATATTACTTCGAGTCATCTTTCATTTAACTTCGAGAAAAAACAAAAATGACCCGAGCATCCCCCGAGCACCATCTTCATCACATTCCAGAACAACCCTCTCCTATTGGCTATTGTGCACATGCACATTGCCTATGGATGATTCCGATCATCCACGATGATTAACTCTACTCCACAATCAACTCCAAAGTCCAGCTTAATCACCTAATCATCAGGAAAATCTCGAATTCAAAATCGAGTATAAAAACACAACATGTAACACTTCAAACCTGGCAACACAGTATGTCTCTCAAATCCTAAACCTGTCAACGACGAATCCTACCTCCTCCGACCACCAGAATATCAACGCCTCCGGCCTCACAATCACCAACCCCCAAACTGTCATTTCCCGAAGCTACGTTGAACTCGATCACTTCTACAAACAGTGGTGATCGATTTTCTTCACCTAGTTAAAACTAGGGTTCCCACCTCCACATCACAACCACTGCTTCTCTGATGAATTAAATCACTATCAAAAATTTCCTAGGCATCAATAATCACCCCTCTTCCATCTATAATAACCCAGTCCTCTCCAGTTACAAAGATTTCCAGGAAATCAAGAATTCCAACTTCCAGTAAATAACCCAACTGAACCTTAATTCTATTCCTAAAGATCTTGATTTTAGATTTTAAAATCATATTCTAGTTAGTGTATTACATCTACAATAATGGATTTCTATTTTATGCTGTATAAATTTTGATTTATATCTACATGCTTTGGTGTTTTATAAGTTTCCAGAGACCATCCAACTTATATTTCTACTTACTTAAATCCTTAAATATTAACCTCTGGTAAATCATCAACTTTGATTTATCAACTTCATTCTAGCAGAAACCAAATAAGAATAAAAATAAGGATTTTAAATAAATATATAAAAACTTGTACCAGCAAACAAACAGATCAAGTCAATTTTAGACAGCATGCATACAAATAAAATTTTCCACCAGATATTTAACTATAAATATATTCACTAATTATTCATTTCAGTATACTAGTATGTAACATTATTTAACCTTCAAAGTTTTTAAGAAGAAAAGTTACTCACCTTTAAATCTGAAGAATAGAGCTATCCAATTTTAAAACTTGGAGGAGTTAGTCAACTGATTTTAATTGTTGCAGGGGTATGATTCTCTGATTCAAGTATGCAGGCTTGCAAATTTGTAATTTGAAAGAAATGCAGACTTGAAATTGCTTGCATTTGAATTTCTAACCAAAACCATATGCATGCAGGTCATTCCAGAGATGAAAATGCAGGTTGATGATCTTGTTACAGGTTTAAACATGATTTTCTTTTCTGGTTTGAGGAGATTTCATTTCAGGTTTGATAATTACAGAATGCCTTCAGGTTAAACAAATTTGAAGAGAGTTCAGATAATTGGTTAGAGGAGCTACAGGTTTTGTTTGCAATGCAGGATTTACAGTTTGTTTTTGAAGGATTTCAGATTTTAAGTGAAGTATTTTCTTTTGATTCAACTAGCACTTGATCTTTAAAAGATAATAAGAAAGGTGAAAATGTTTTTAAAAGAGAGCTGAAATAAATTTGACAAAATAAATAAAAGAAAAATAGAAATTTAATGACACTTGTCTTAATGAATTAACATTTGTCAACTTGCTTTATTTATTACTTAACACATGTTATTTGATTTGTTAATATGTTAACACTTGTTTTTTAATTAATTTAGTTATATTTTTAAATGTTTGTTAAGGGTTTTCTTTAATTTATGTTATGTTTATGTAAATATATATGAATTTCCTATTAAAAGTAAATGCAAATAAAACAATTTATAAATTAAAACTTACAAAATATTTTAAAGAATCAATTAATTTGAATTTCAAAATAAAATTGCCAAATCAAATTAATTCTTTGAATCCCAAATTAAAACCAATTTGTTTAATTTAAAATGATAATACTATTTCCTTATTCTAATTCCTTTTATATTTATGAAAAATAGTACATTCATTAATATGGCTTAAAATAACAATTTAACAAAATTTATATGATTTATAAAGAAATTATAAATCACATTTATTATTAAATGAATTTAAATCATATGCTATTTATATTTTAAACTTATGTAAAATATCTCTAAATCATATTACTCAAATAATATTTAAAAAGAAATAAAATCAACCTTTATTTAAATCTAAAACAAAAGTTAAGTTAAGATATAATTTTAAACAATATAACATTTATTATTAATATTGCAAACCATATAATCACTAATTTAAATAAATTTTAAAAGCTTAATATTAATTTATAACACAATTTCCTAATTACTCAATATTTTATTAGAATTGAAAAACAAAACTTTATTTGTTTATAATCATGTAAGTTAAATTCCAAACAAAGATAAACAATAATATATATACAAATATATATATATACATTATAATTTAAAACATTTATTTTAGCATTTTAAAAGACAAATCACAGATTAAATATTTATTTATCCTGATTATTAAACCAAAACATATTTTATTAATCAATATGGTCAATATCAATTTAATTTTATATAAATATTATTAAATTGATATTGTCAAAAATTCCGGGATATCACACTAAGGGTTTAGAAAAGAACAGAGCCCTACTTATATTACAACGAACCCCACCCGCCATCTCTCACCACTCCGCATCGCTTATAAAAACTTTCTTAAGTATTCCCTGACATCTCATCAAAACCATCCATGCAATCCGTAACAGGGTGTCCCTACTTCTTGCATTTTCCACAAAAGAACTCTACATCCCATATTTATGGATGATTTTCACGCCTTTTGCGCGGCGTTCCACAACTTGCTCTTTATTTCATCTCTTGGGACAATCCCTAGCGATGTGTCCTGTCATTTTACAATGGTAGCAAATGGTTGATCCATCGAATGGTACTATGGGTTTATGTTTCATCTTCCTTACCTTAGGGCAATGGTTTAGAAAATGTCCTTTCTCACGACACTTAAAGCATAAAATCTCAGAGCAAAACTGGTTGACTTCCTCATTCTTTTCTTTCTTAGTTTACTGCACTTAGCTACGTAATGACATTTATTATGACATATATAACATATGACATTATCATAAGGACCCGGCCCATCTCTTTCACTAATCTGTTTCTCATGTTCCATTATTGCTTCTTCCCATGCCTTACATGAAGCTGCTTTCCTCTCCCTACGCCTTATCTTCCATTCTTCTCCTTGCCATCTTTTACAACTTGGACTAGATTCTAGTAGGACTTTCTAACCTATAATTAAAACGTTAATTAGTCAAATTTTCAGGCTTTATTCTTATTCCTAAATATTCTTTTATTTGTTCTCGGACATTTTTATTTACTACAAATAAATCCTATTTCCTTCGACATCCTTATTCACTTAGCATAAGTTAAATTTTCCATATCCAAAATTAAAATTTATAATTTAATCCACTAATTCAATAATTTGGTTCATTTTAATTTCCAGAATTCAAAACCCATTTTATTTCAAAAATCTCTTGAAACCGTTCATACATGCATAACTTCTTTTGCACGTCTTATCAAATCTTTACCTTTTCTTTTACAATCTAATTTATTTAACTTACATAAGTTAAATTTTAATTTCACCTTGAAATTTCCATTTTCAGGTTATAAGTTCAAAACATATTTAACTTGGCCTGAGTTAACTCTCAATTCGTTCAACCCCTTAAACTTACTCAATTTAATTTTTTGCCTTCCAAATTTAAATTTCCACACTTCTTTTCCTACTAACATCATTTTCCACTTATAAGTTCAAAAACTTATTTCCCTTTGGTTACACTTCTCATTTAAATGGGAATCCTAGAATTCAAACATTCGGTATTTATTTCAAATCAACTTTCAAATCATACATACATACACACAAGTACACCCAAATATCCCATTTATATACCAAATCACACTTTTAAATTTAAACTAAATTTAGTTTTTATCCAAACAAATTCCTTTGGAATTTTCGAACAAAATTTTCATATCGAAAATATTCTAAATAATTTTTCTAATTATTTCTTCAAACACTATTAAACACATTTCAAAAATTGTAGGGACTTAGATTCAAACTTTCTCAATTTAGATCCATTTTAATTTATAAGCCATATTTATAAATTATGCTTATACAATTCCACTACCTTAAAACATTTCACCATGTTTTATCATTGTTTATTTGGTTATGTATATAACTACTTAAATTATATAATCTTATTTGGTTACCATAATAACAACAACCAACCACCTTAATATACTATAATAATTCAAAAAAATTATTTCTTTTTACATCAAAATATAATCTTATTATATATAAAATTTATTTTAAACCATTTTTAAAATCAATATATAAGAAAATAACAAGTACGCCCTCATATATGATACACTCAACTTATTCTAGGGTGCTACTGACCCTATCTCTAATGAGTAATTCCCTTCAGAGTCAAGGTTCTCGCTTAACCTTTAGCTCTGATACCATGTATAATGACCGACGATTTTCAATCCTTAAAAATCGACACTAATACGTTCACTGTATAGAGTGCCAAGCAATCGAATGCCGGAAACACCTAATTGTTAGGGTTTAAGAAGAAAAGAGAGAAAAGAAACGGAAATAACAATAACAAAGAATCTCACAATCACAGCGGAACAAAATATAATATACAATAACAGGTTTTATACAAAAGAAAAACTATAACCGTTAATGTACATACAAATTATCAGAGTACAATCATCAACATATAAATCTGGACAGTTATAATAACTTTTCCTCAAATGCTAAATATACAACCTACAATACACAGGGAATATAATCAAATACCTGCAATACGTCTCTGCCATCCAGCTCGTCTCATGAGCTCCAATGCAACCTAACTTGAATCTATAATACTGGGTCTGACCCGAGTATTGAAAAGTGTGCGGTGAACGAGTGCACGTACTAATATAGTACACACGGATCGTGTAATATGGAATATATATAAATGCGGAAATAGATGATAGTAGCAAAGTAAATAAAAATAGAAAAATCACACCAGAGATTTTTATACTGGTTCAGAGCACCGTCCTACGTCCAGTCCCAGACTTCTATCTGGATTTACACTATTAACTACCTCGCTTCACCCGGAGGAACAGGTTTACAACACCCGAGCAAACGAATGGGATTTCACGCCTTTAATACACTGAGGACTTTAACACTTGCCTCTTACAACACCGAGGACTTCAACACTTGCCTCTTACAACACCGAGGACTTCAACAAAGATGAATATAATTGTTTGTTGACGATATGTGTTCTTGCTAACACAGTTTTGTCACTTGTAGTACAAACTTCCTATAATCTTATCCTCAAAATATGTGAATGATGTTTTGAGAAGATTAAGGGAAGTATATTACTTATTGAATCAAAAGATATGAAATAATTTCAATGATTCAATAAGCAATTAAAATAATTGAGATCTTTTAGAATGCAGGAGTATTTAGAAAGCAGGATCAGAAATTAAAGTAGAAAAACACATATTAATCTATATTCATATATTTCAATCAATGATTTAGATGAGTATATATATAGAAAAAATGGTTGTAACTCTTTGTGAACAGTAGCCATTAATAGATATGACCATTGATGAAAGGTAAGAGATGCAACTATTGGAGAAAGAAGTGTCTTTTGGAAAAGGTTGCTCTCTGTTTAAAAAAACGGTCGACAGGTCAAAAAATGGCCAGTAGACAGGATTTCAAATATATAGTCGTTATGTGCATGTGTGCACGTTCATTGTGCATTTCACACAGGAACGGTCGACCGCCTGATTTATGACCGGTCGACCGGTCCGTGTTAATTTGCTCAATGAATGTGCAATGCTTTTCAAACATATATATATCGATTATATTGAGGTGCATGATTATTTGAGGGTAGATTTTAACAAGTTTATCACTATTACAATATCAAATAATCAACCTATAATCTAGAGTACCATATGTAGCTCTTTTGTGCCTCTTTATAGCCATGATGTCTTTGTTTTGTCGATCGCCTTTATTTCTTTGTCAGAAATCAAAAACTTCATAGAACCTGTGACTCAACATTCTCCCCCTTTTTGATTGATGACAACATATATCTGAAGTTCTGAATCTCCCCCTGAATATGTGATCTCCCCCTGAGATTTTGTTTGTATTCTTTATATATATATATATTCCTGCAAATAATTGTTAGCACTTTCTCCCCCTTTGTCATCAACAAAAAGGAATAATAGATAATGGAATAATATAGGAGTATATCAACCAGAATATTCATGCATAGCAAAAAACTATTACATATCCAAACATACCAGAGTATCATACACATCATAATATCATACGAATAAAAGTAACGACACTATTTAGTACAAGTGTCAAATGATGTTTTAAATTACTAAACTAAAAAAATAAAGATAGAAAAAAAAACATAATCTAGGATGAGTCACATGCTGTC
This sequence comes from Allium cepa, assembly GCA_030765085.1. NCBI lineage: Eukaryota > Viridiplantae > Streptophyta > Magnoliopsida > Asparagales > Amaryllidaceae > Allium > Allium cepa. The sequence goes on along the minus strand of CM060934.1, from coordinate 862,030,433 downwards.
TCCTCTTGATCATCTTCTTCCTCGTCATCATCATCATCATCATCTTCCTCTTCATTGTCCTCTCTAGATGATTCTCCACGACCATGTCCACTAGTACCAGCAGACTCCTCAGTTGATGACCAGTTGAAAACAGGAGGAGCAGGGCATTTGCCTGGGTCTTGAGCAGAGATGGATGTGCTGCATGAAATAGCATCCCATAAAATACCAAAGAATGACTTGACTTTGTTGAAGCGTTTATCAATTTTTGTGTCAATGCGCTTGAGTCTTGATTCAAGCAAGAATTGATTACGCGCAATAGTTTCAAGTGATTCTTTTGTGGTGTATTTTGATTTCAACATTTTAACTTCTTCGGAACGAGGTCGAGAGGAAGTAGCTTTTTGTTTTGTTGGACCTCTTTGTTGCCATTGTTCAAACGGCATAATCTGAAGGTAAGGAGGGGGAAGCTTCATGCGTTTGATGGTTACAGAATCAATACATTTTGGTTTCGAGGTGGCAGAGTCAGGAGGTCTTACGCCACAAGCTAGTAAAATACGCATGATATATTCATTGAAGAAAAAGTGAGGTCGCGTAGAATTGTTCACCTTGAGAATCTCGTCAAATAGCATATGAACCCAATTGATTTGGATATCTCCATAAATAGCATAAAGGGCCTTGAAGTTTTCTTTGTATACAACATCGTAGTTTCCTAGTCTAGGAAACAAAGAAAACATCAAGACGCGATGTAGTAGTCTGGCAGTGGGTCGAAGTCCAATTGATTTTGTGCCATCACTGTTGTCCTCCATGAATTGATGGCTGATGCTATTGCGAGTGAAGACTTCACAGAAATGTGATGAAAACTCATCACCTTGATTTGGAATACCCAGTATAGAAGCTATCCTATCATGAGTGATAAAAATTTGTTTGCCACATACGACAGACCAAATGACTCCGTTCGGATCATCAGGTTTATACTCATCCAGGTTCATGTTGGCATAGAACAATTTTATCATCAAGTGATTTATTTCCACATTGTTTTCTGAAAAATCGATCAATGGAGAAAGATTGGAGTTATTTGCTAACCTACGGATTCCATAAGATGTGAAATCATCAAATTTGATGTAAGAACCCAGATGAAATTTGTAGTTAGTCATTTGATTCCATCTTGTGATAGCTACCGGACTTTCGAGCCATTTCTTAGCGGAGATATTGAGTGATGAAGTTCCGGAGGATGACCCTCTCTTGGGTTTCTTTTGCGGAGGAGCCATTATTTTAGAAAATTTGAAAAATTGGAATTTGGAATTGAGAGAATAGGGTTTTTGGAATTTGAGGATAAATAACCGGTTGAGACAAATGAGGAGGAGGATGGGAAAAAGTGACGCAAAGTATATATAAAAACAGAATATACGTATACCGGTCGACCGCTCTAATATGGCCGGTCGACCGTTTTCATCCAGAGGCTAAACGGTCGACCGGTTCTATTATAGGTGGTCGACCGGTTTTGTTGCCTGATGAAAAACAGTCTTTTTTGCAGTTTTTTGAGAATATGTCGAGCTATATAATTCATATTTCACTCTTATTATAAAATATAAATGTTATTACATGAGTGATAGAGAGAAAACGTTACAACATGTGTGTGTGTGTGTATATATATATATATATATATATATATATATATATATATAAATCTAATGAAGAGTGGAAGAATCGTCATTAGAATTTTCTTTATTATCTTTAATACGATGTGTCCATGGACTCCAGTTTTTCTGAGCACCTTCATTCCTGTTATAATTCCGATCCCAAGAGCTAGGACTCCTAAATGTTGACGGCCTAGACGGCATTGGTTCATGCACATCATGCTTGTTTGAACCACAAAAGAATGATGCCATTTTTTCTAAAACAGATAAACGTGCTGATGTCCGTTGTTGTTCATGATAAAGCTGGCTTTGCCCATAATGAAGCTGTCTTTGAAGATCTATTTGATGTTTCTGATAGTGGTGAATCTCGTCGATCTGTGCTTTGGTACGAGGAGAACAAAACAGCGTCTTCTTTACTCGTTTTGAGGTTGGTGTACTGCTAGGAGTACGAATGCATTGGTGATGATACTTCAGTTTTTGTTTTGGTGTTTCAGGAGAATAATACTCCTCTGGTTCAGAACTTGTAATGGAAATGTGTGATTTTTGAGCACACTCATCACAAATGTGGGCTATAGAAAATTATGTATAGAGCCTTATGCTCAGATAAGAAAAGATGAATAAAGAGAGAAGTTTTGACAAGCTTATAAAGAAATTCCTTATACATAAGCCTGTGGATGAGAGTGAATAAAGAAATTTGACCGTGAAAGCAAGCAAAGGCTCTTATTTAAAGAAAATAAATAGCTTTTCTTAAAAAAATGCTATAGTTAAAATATAACCAAAGGAAAAGACAATCATTAGTAATTACTAGTCAAGATCTTTTCTTGAAATTAAACCAAGCTCTCTTCGTAATCTAATAAAACTAGATTCGAGCAGAGGCTTAGTAAAAATGTCCGCTAATTGATTATCAGTTTGGACATATTCAAGACATATATATCCTTTTTCAATATTATCTCTAAGGAAATGATGCGGATATCAATGTGTTTGGTTCTAGAATGATTCACTGGATTCTTAGAGAGATTTATAGCACTTGTGTTATCACAGTATATAATAGAATTTGATAAATGAATATCAAAATCTTGAAGTGTTTGTTGCATATATAGTACTTGAGTACAAGCGAGAGCTGCTGATATATATTCAGCTTCACATGTTGATAGTGAAACATAATTTTGTTTCTTACTAAACCAAGAGATAAGTGATTTTCCAATAAAATGGCATGTACCACTTGTACTTTTTCTATCCGTTCGCGAGCCGCCAAAATCAGCATCACTATATGATACTAATTCAAATGGACATTCTTTTGGATAAAAAAGACCGAAATCTTTGGTATTATTAAGATAACGAATTATATGTTTCACTGCTCGTAGATGTGATTCCTTTGGATCTGCTTGAAAGCGTGCACATAGACAAACACTCATCATTATATCTGGACGACTAGCTGTAAGATAAAGAAGAGAACCAATCATGCTTCGATATAATTTCTGGTCAACACTCTTACCATTTTCATCCTTTTCAAGATGTGTAGTTGTACTCATAGGAGTTGGTTTACCAGATGTATTTTCTAATCCGAAGCGTTCGACAAGATTTCCGCAATATTTTTCTTGATTGATAAAGATACCACTCGGAAGTTGTTTGATTTGAAGTCCAAGAAAATATGACAGTTCTCCCATATGAGACATTTCGAACTCTTTGGTCATAATACTTGCAAATTCCTTGCAGAGTTTATCGTTTGTTGAACCAAAGATGATGTCGTCTACATATATCTGGATAACTAGAATATCCTTTTTAGAACGTTTAATAAACAAAGTTTGATCGACTTTGCCTATTTGAAATCCTGAGTTAATAAGATAGCTACGTAATCGTTCATACCAAGCACGAGGTGCTTGTTTTAAACCATACAGAGCTTTCTTAAGTTTGAACACATGGTCAGGATATTTTTCATGTACGAACAAAGGAGGTTTTTCGACATAGACATCCTCTTTGATAAATCCATTGAGAAAAGCACTTTTGACATCCATCTGATAAAGTTTGAAATTATGGTGACAAGCAAAAGATAATAGGATTCTAATAGCTTCTAGTCGAGCAATTGGTGCATAAGTTTCTTCATAATCGATACCTTCTTCCTGATTATACCCTTGTGCTACTAATCTTGCTTTATTTTTGGTGATATTTCCTTGCAGCCTTATTTTTATAGACCCATTTAGTACCAATAACTGACTGATCAGTTGGTCTTGGAATAAGTTCCCAAACGTCATTGCGCTCGAACTGATTTAGTTCTTCCTGCATGGCAATGATCCAGTAATCGTCTGTAGCAGCTTCTTTTGGATTTTTAGGTTCGATATTTGAGAGAAAAGCGACATGACCCATTTGATTGAGTTGACTCCTTATTCTGACATGTGATGTTACCTCACCGATTATATTTTGGGCCGGATGGTCTCTTAATATCCTTGGTGGTGATTATAACTCACATATTTGAGGAATATTCTCAATAATTATTTTCGAGTCAGAGTCAATATTCGTGATAATTGGATTGTCAGTGACTATTGATTCATCATCATCTGATATAGTGTGAGGATGCTGATAGAATTCATCAAAAGAGACATGAAATGATTCTTCAATAGTTTTGGTTCGTTTATTAAATATACGATAGGCCTTACTTCGTTCCGAATAACCGACAAATATTCCTTCATCGGCTTTTGGATCGAATTTGCCAAGCTGGTCTTTCGTATTTAAAATAAAACACTTGGAACCAAAAACTTTGAAGTATGAGATTTTAGGCTTTCTTTTGTTAAATAATTCATAAGGAGTATTCTTGGTAAGAGGTCTTATGGACACACGATTTAAAACATAACAGGCAGTTGTGACGGCTTCTGCCCAGAAATGTTTTGGTAAGGTGGTTCCATTCAATAATGTTCTTGCACATTCTTGTAAAGTTCGGTTCTTCCGTTCTACAACTCCATTCTGTTGTGGAGTTCTGGGAAACGAGAAATTATGATATATACCTTTCTTTGTACAAAAATGTTCAAATTCATTATTTTCAAACTCTCCGCCATGATCACTTCTTATATTTTTAACTTTAATCCCTTTTATTTTTGAATTCTTTTGACAAAAGATTTGAAATGATCGAAAGTGTCACTTTTATTTTTTAAGAAAATTGTCCATGTGTAACGAGAGAAATCATCAACAATTACAAGCACATATCGACTGTGATTTATTGACTGAACTCTAGTAGGTCCAAATAAATCCATGTGTAGTAACTCAAGTGGTTGTAATGTTGATATGACTTTCTTGGATTTAAAAGATGATTTGGTCAATTTTCCTAATTGACATGCATCACAAATGTTGTTAACCTTAAAACTCATTTTGGGTAGTCCTCTAACTAGATTGTTTTTGGCTAGCTTGTCAATAGTTCTGAAGTTTATATGACAGAAGCGTTTGTGCCATAGCCATGGATCATTATCATTAGCCACAAGACACATATCTGAATTATGATTAATATTCATATTCAGAATATATATATTTCTGTCTCTATAACCTTCAAAAACTAAATTATGGTCTTTATCTAAAATACTACACTTATTATTTGAAAAGGAAATTGTAAAACCCTTGTCACATAACTGACTAATACTAAGTAAATTGTGTTTTAAATTTCTAACTAGCATGACATTAGTAATAAGAGGTAAGTTAGATGTACCGCAATTGCTCACATCGCCTTTGCCGATGATATAGCCTTTTGAATTATCTCCAAAAGTGACGGAGCCACCATCTGAGTATGTAATATTTGTTAATAAGCTCTTGTCTCCAGTCATGTGCTTCGAGCAACCACTGTCCAATATCCACTTTCCTCTTTTCTTAAGTGGGACCTGCAAAAAATAAAATTAAGTCCATGGTACCCACTTTTTATAGGGTCCTAAGAGTTAGGTCTTAGGAGTCCAAACCCATACGGGTCTGGTATCCCCTTTATATGGATAATTAGTATTAAGATGCACAGTATTCATGAATTGCTGAATGTATTTGTTCCTAATCAAATTGTTATTTGTTTTAGGAACCCATATTTTGATAGTCTTTGTATTTTTCTTTTGAAATTTCACAACTGGCTTTGGTTTGGAATATAATAAACTAAGATTTTTCTTAAGTTCAGTCTTTTGTACTTTCTTCTTTCTTTTATTACCAAGATGTTTCTTGATTTCTTGTTTCTTATATCCCAAACCTTGTTTATCCGAAATAGATTGTGAACTTTCAATGATTTTTGTCAAATTTTCTCGACCTTTGTTAAAGTTAGAAACATTTTGAGTAATATTATCTAACTTAGTTTGTAAACTAGCCTTTTCTAGGTCCAGAATTTTGACTTTTGCCTCAAGCTCATGATTTTTAGTAGTGAGAGCATCATTTTTCTCTTTTTGAGTTTCAATTTCTTGACTCAAAAGAACTAGTTGAGAGTCAACATTAGATGATGATTCTTAAAATTTTTCAAGTTCTTCTCCTAATATTTTCTTCTCGTCTTTTAACATATCTTGTTCAAATTCTGCTCTACTCAAATCTGCTTTGGTTTCTTTTAGCTGTCGTTTTATGTCTTTATATTTGACTATCAATTCAGCATTAATATCAAGCATTTCATCGAATGTAGGAATTTGTACCTCATCTTCTGTTGCCATGAAACATACATTTGCTTGTTCATCTTCCGTATCACTATCACTTTCTGATGAGTCTGTATCATCCCATGTTACCGAGAATGCTCGTTTCTTTGATTTGTCCTTCTTGTATCTTAATTTGTCATTTTCTGACTTCTTCTTTTGCTCTGGACAATCCTTGTGCATGTGCCCCTTTTTGTGACAGTTGAAGCATTCTATAGAGGATGATGTTGGTTTATTTGATCCAGATTTCTTTCTGTTATAACGACTGGCTTTTCGCTGTTTTAGGAATTTTTTGAAACCTTTTGCTATGAATGCCAGATCTTCGTTTTCAGACTCTGATTCATTTTCGTCTTTTTCAGCATGGAATGCCACGTTTTTCTTTTCTTCTTTTTGTTCCTTTCTAGTCTGCAAGTTAGCTTCGTAGGACATTAGATTTCCTATCAATTCATCTGGCTTCATGACAGAAAGGTCATTAGCTTCTTCAATTGCTAATACTTTTCCTTCCCATTCACTAGTCAGAGAATGTAGGACTATTGAAACAACATCAAAATCAAAATACTTTTGTCCTAAGCCAATAAGTGCATGGTGGATAGTTTGAAACCATGAATACGTATCATTGATTGTCTCATTTGGTTTCATTTTGAAATTTTGAAATTGACTTTTCAACATGGCTATTTTGGCTTGTTTAACCTTGTTAGTACCTTCATGAGTGATTTTTAGCGTTTGTCAAATTTGATATGCAGTAGTGCAGATACTAACACGGTTATATTCATTTTGGTCTAATGCACAAAACAACATATTTATTGCTCTTGCATTTACGGCTGCTGCCGTTTTCTCAGCCGCAGTCCATTCTGAATAATCAGTTGTTGGATTCACTATTTCTTTTTGAGTTGCATTCCAAGCATCATAACTATTTGATTGCATAAAGAATGACATACGTGTTGCCCAATAACTATAGTTAAGACCATTGAAAAATGGAGGTCTTTGTGTAGATTGACCTTCCATGTAAGTGGTGTTTTGAGTGCTAGTACTTGCGTTATTTGCCATATTACAAGAATATATCAAATAACTGTGCTACGGTTATATGATGGCCGTGCTCTGATACCAAATGAAAAGTGTGCGGTGAACGAGTGCACGTACTAATATAGTACACACAGATCGTGTAATATGGAATATATATAAATGCGGAAATAGATGATAGTAGCAAAGTAAATAAAAATAGAAAAATCACACCAGAGATTTTTATACTGGTTCGAAGCACCGTCCTACGTCCAGTCCCAGACTTCTATCTGGATTTACACTATTAACTACCTCGCTTCACCGGGAGGAACAGGTTTACAACACCCGAGCAAACGAACGGGATTTCACGCCTCTAATACACTGAGGACTTCAACACTTGCCTCTTACAACACCAAGGACTTCAACACTTGCCTCTTACAACACCGAGGACTTCAACAAAGATGAATATAATTATTTGTTGACGATATGTGTTCTTGCTAACACAGTTTTGTCACTTGTAGTACAAACTTCCTATAATCTTATCCTTAAAATATGTGAATGATGTTTTGAGAAGATTAAGGGAAGTATATTACTTATTGAATCAAAAGATATGAAATAATTTCAATGATTCAATAAGCAATTAAAATAATTGAGAGCTTTTAGAATGCAGGAGTATTTAGAAAGTAAGATCAGAAATTAGAGTAGAAAAACATATATTAATCTATATTCATATATTTTAATCAATGATTTAGATGAGTATATATATATAGAAAAAATGATTGTAACTCTTTGTGAACAGTAGCCATTAATAGATATGACCATTGATGAAAGGTAAGAGATGAAACCATTGGAGAAAGAAGTGTCTTTTGGAAAATGTTGCTCTCTATTTAAAAAACGGTCGACAGGTCAAAAAATGGCCAGTAGACAGGATTTCAAATATATAGTCGTTATGTGCATGTGTGCACGTTCATTGTGCATTTCACACAGGAACGGTCGACCGCCTGATTTATGACCGGTCGACCGGTCCCTGTTAATTTGCTCAATGAATGTGCAATGCTATTCAAACATATATATATATATATATATCGATTATATTGAGGTGCATGATTATTTGAGGATAGATTTTAACAAGTTTATCACTATTACAATATCAAATAATCAACCTATAATCTAGAGTACCATATGTAGCTCTTTTGTGCCTCTTTATAGCCATGATGTCTTTGTTTTGTCGATCGCCTTTATTTCTTTGTCAGAAATCAAAAACTTCATAGAACCGGTGACTCAACAAGTATTACAATAAAGTAACACCCGAGTCAGGCTGGAAACCAGTGTGAGTAAACACACTTAATTTTGAATTACATAAGATATCAGAATGCTTTGAAAAACCAAGGTAACCGGTAAGGCCACGTCATACATAAACACGACGGAGTTTTATCTTACGATAACCAAAACACTTTTTCAGAAAATTCGATGATATTATAATAGTGTCAAAGTACCATACTTACTAAAAAGCCGAATTTGTTTGATTTATTTAAATTCCAGCATACCGGGCTTTAAAATCAAAACCGTAGAGTCGTGGTGGTTATTGGATCGAAGTGGGTTTGAACAACAATGATATCTGATCCCGGTCTCTTTGAACTGAAAACAATAAATTTAGAAGGCCAATTTTTTAAATAAACAATTTATATTCAAAGTGTCAATATACACATATAGGAATCTGTTACATATGTTTACTTCCAAATAAACGTGTCAACCTTTATTCTAACATTTTAACCGGTTTGGCTACTAAATGGTACAGAAAACAAAAATTAAAATAAATATTCAAGAGCAGTAAACCAAAGCATATGTCATTAACAAATTTAACGATCAATAACTCATATTAAAACAATTCACAATCAGAATTTTATCAACTTAAATTAAACTGAATCTACTTATATTTTTAATCCAAATTAATATTAAACTAAAGAAACTATAAAATAATTTATTATTGGTTAATTAAAATTAAACACTCTACTTAATAACTAATTTATTATTTAACATATGATTTAAACAATTAAGAGTATAATTATTAACTCACTTTAATTATTTTAATTTATTAAGTCGCATAATAATTAACAAGATAAATTTAGATTATAAAGCTAGATGAAAGGATCATAATACCAAAACTTCATGTCTATTTGATTTTAAATGAAAGAGAAAATGCTTTTAAAGTAAATGATTATTAACATAAAAACTTTCAATTCCATTTCCTTTTAAATACTCGGCCCATGGAGATAACAAGGCCCGTTCCTTCCCTCACCCTCCACTTTTTATATATTTTAGTTTTTTATAACAATAACCGGCCCGCTTAGCCCACAAGAGAACCAGGCTTCAAAACTTCCTATTTTCTTCCCTTTCTTCTCCCACCTGCTTCTTCCCTTCTCTTTACATATACGTACGTGCACTAAAACCGTGCCGTACACATGCACACGATGCCCATCGACCTTCCCTCGTCGTCGACCAACTTCCTCAATCACCCACGACTTTCCCACCTCGATTATGTGCATAGGAGACCCAAGAAACGCCTAGTTCAAATTTGAACCATTGATTCGAAAAACTGGAATGATCCAACGCGACCCATCCACCTCGAGTCGCCAACGTACGCCACCATCTACACCTAATCTTGCTGCAATGTTCGCCACGTTCCTCTCTACCTTTTCCCCATATACCGCACCTTCCCAATTGCCCCACGACATCGCCATTTGCTCGAGACCGAACCACCCACAAACACGTACCTAAACCCTAAAGCCGCCTCATTTATCTTATAACGACCCAAAATTTTCACACCCGAAAATTCCAAATAGTTATGAAAAAGAAGAAAGAGATAGAAGGAGAAGAAGAACAGAATCAACAACATCTCACATTCGCAGCGGATAAAATATAATAATAAATAATAACAGTTTACAGAAGGATACTATATTTGTCAATTACATTTAAATACATCATAGTTTCACATATTCATAGTCACTGAATATACACAATTATCATCTCACAGATTTACAATAGTATAACACAGCGGATATATTCTATACGTTCCTGCCATCCGGCTCGTCTCCATAGTTCCAGAACGTCCTTACCTGAAAATTTGTAATACTCGGTCTGACCCGAGCATTACATCAAAGTAACACCCGGGTCAGGCTGGAAACCAGCGTGAGTAAACCCAACTAATATGGAATACAAAGCATTCAACTTATATAAAACCCGAGTAACTTATATCAATTTAACCAATTCACAATTTTTCTATAGACAACACTTACTTGACATATAAATTTCTAAGTTCCAAACTTAGATAATCCAGTTCACTTAAATCATTTCATTCCTGCCTATTGATTCCACAAATCAATTTATACAAATTCGAAGTGGTTTCGGGTATCTTCTAATACCCGACCCCGGTCTCTTCGAAACTCATGTTATTCTAACCCAAGTTATTCAAATGAAATACACAACATTTCATACCAGAGATATCTACTCATTCAAAACATCCAATACCATTCAATCATCCATAAGCAAAACTTGATCACATACAAACCAATTCAATTGATTCTAATTGAATTTCTAACCACATTCACTTAGATTCCTTCATTTAATATTAATTAATTCCAAATTAATTAATCAACCCTTCGTTGTTCATCTTAATCAATCACCCTGGATTAATTAATTTTCAATTACATTCAAGTAATCATCTTTAATTCATTTCACGATATTAATTGTTCTTAACCCAAATCAATAAGAAATCTTAATTACCTCAGGAATTAATTAACTACTTTAATTACATTAGACCATAATTACTTATATTAATTAACTTCTCATAAGTCACTTGTATTGATTTATTTTCTTAACTAATCAATCTCTATTTACATCATTGATTATATAGATTAATGATTTCTCATTTACATTTCTATTTATTCTAATCTAATTTTAATTATATTAAATAATTAATCATTAATTAAACCATATACATATTAGTCATTCTTTATTTATCTCAACGGACGATTAACTATCTTTTATTTACTTTATTAAATAAATTAATTACCCTTTAATAAATCATTTTAATTAATCTCTTGATTAATTCCACAAGGTAATTATATTTTTATTAATTCCATTAAGCAATTATTTATCAACCCACCCAATGATCGTTCCAATTAATTTAAACCCAATTAATTAACCTAAATCATAAATTAATTTAATTAATTAATTATCCATTTAAATTATTCTATCTATTTAATGGATCACCAATCGTTAAACCCTTATTGAATTTACTGAACCATTTTCCCATTTACGATTTAAGTTTAAAACCATTTAAAACTCAAATGCTTCGGGTCAAACAACAATTAACTCGAGAACCAACCCCAAAACCAAAGTTACCCACATCACATTGATTCAACCAATTATTTAAATCTAACTCTATAAATCTAAATAAAAAAAGTGTGATTAACTCACCTTTGGTTTTATTAGCATCAATTCCCAAATCCAGCTTGTTTCTTCTCAAATTTTGACCTTGTATAAATATTATATGATTTCTATTAATATTTTACATAATCGAACAATCAACTATCCCTTTAACAATTTTAATTAAAAATTTAATTTAAATTAATCACTTCATATGATAATTTAAATTGACTAATGATTTAATTAACTATTAATTTATCTCTTAAAACTACATATAGAAATAAATTATAGATTTAAAAATCTAACTTTTATAAATTCCTCAAATATTTAAAATCCTTATATACATATCAAAATCTTTTCTATAAAATTTAATAAGATAGGCAGGTATATAATTTTTCTTTACTGCAATAAAAATATCATCATTCATTCTTTTTTTAAGCATTCGATTTTGATTTCTATTGTAGGCTTATAGAGGAAGACAGAGATAAAATAGGGATTTGGAAATGGCTTCTTGAGCATGCCTGATTATTAAATAATTAAATATTGAAAATATCTCGCCGAATAACGCGAAATCCCGAACCCCGAATCAGACATGCCGACAGACGTTTATAAAGTTTTTCCTGCATTCCGAACACAATGGAACGTGTTCCGGAAGCTAATTCTATCATATGCGCGAGTTACGGAAGTAAACGATCAAATTTTAAATTACATCGATTAAAATAGTTTCTATGCGTTTTGAGCTGCCGGGGTCAAATAACAACTTCGATTGCTACGAAAATTGAAATCCGATAATAACTAACCATTACGGATCCAATGGAACTGATTTCGTCGAATTCTGAGACAGTTCCTCGGAAGGCTATTTTTAACTGTCAATTTAAACAATATATTATTAAAATTGAATAAATTACCTTTAAATTAAATTCCAACTATTCTATTATCTTCAGTATCACTATTATAAATTTTATAAGCCTTCAAATTATTTTACATAGGCTTAGAAATTTCAGATTCAACAAGTTGCCCAATTTCAATTATTAAATTCAATATTTAAACTATATAATTCAATAATTTAATTACCGAGTAAATATTGATATCTGGTATTCAAGTTAAAATTAACTTTTAAATGTTTAAAATCAATTAAATATTCCAATTTAATTTGTTAGAAATTCCGGATCGTCACATTCCTCCCCCCTTAAAAGAATCTCGTCCCCGAAATTACTAATTCGGAAGAATGGACCAATACCCGTTTACTTTTTTCAAAACTCACAATTCAACATCCTACCACCTATCTTTTATTAAAGGCCCACTATCACCTTAACCAACTTCCTTAAACTTTCTATAGTTTCAAACAATACCCTTTTGCTCAATCATCTAAATTTCAATTTAAAACAAATTTTGAATTATCGAAATTTTCTCAAAATTTTTCTAACTCTCTAAATTTCCGAAATTTTTTGCCAGCGTCTCCTTTGTGCGGCTAGCTCGGTACTACTACAAAGGCCTCTACGGGATCCCAAATTCCAAAAGAAAACAAAAGCCAAGTGGCTAGATCAAAAACCCAATCCAATTTTATACAAAAATTTAAATACATACCTTTTAGTCGGGCAATTCAAATTTATCTTGGAATCACATCCAATTTTCTTTTCCCTTTAATACCTGCATAACCTACTTAGCAATAATATCCAATCATACCCTTTTCAAATCTTTACACACTTTTCCTTACAGAAATTTTCACCTCTACTTCTACTCAAACTAGTTTTCCTCATTTTCATACGAATTCAATTTACTTTAGATTTTGCATATTAAATTTTATTCTTTCAAGTATAACTGATTTATATTAGTTTCATTTACTAATTTACTTTAATTTCCCAATTGAAATTGTTTTGTCGTTATTAATATTTTTTCCAAAACTTTCAAAAAATTTCTAACTCCCAAAATTTTGGAATTTTTTTGGCAGAGTCTCTTTTGTACGGAGGAGCTTTTGCAATTTGACAAGAGATATAAATATATATACATCGACCCACACGGTCGGAAAAAGCAAAAGCAATTCATATATCCTATTTTTATTGCGTAGGCGTACCTTTACTTAGTATATTAAGCAAGTAGCTCATTAATTTTAGCAATTAGTGCAATCCAAATCCAGCCAAATGACCTTCAGGTACCGGTACTTACTCAATTTAAACATATAAGTACTATATATATGAAGTTTACAACATTTCTCTTACATAAACAACTATAACACTTCAATTCTAAAAGAAATGCATTCAAAATAACTTCCATGAGCAATTTATATGTTTTCAAAACTAATTCAATTATTTTCCACCAATTCATATATCATTCCGTTCAATCTTATTGGTTTACAACTCAACTGCCATTCAATTAAATTTTTTATTCCCCAACCATTCATTTCATTTCCGCAATTGTTCCATTCAAAACAATTTATTAAGCTTGACACATTCAATATTTATAAATTAATAACCATTTCCCAAATTAATTCAATCCAAGTTTCTATTGAATGGGCTTTCACTCTTATTCGAAGCCAAGCTTCCATAATTCTTAAACTTAAAGTGAATTTACTTTAATTTATTCCAACATCAAACTTAAGTTTACTTCTTTTGATGCTCATTTAATCAACTTCCATTAAATTCAGTTTGCCCATCCAGTTTAAAATTTAATTTTAAATTTACCTTCTCAGTTTATGAAAATAATATCCAAGCACATACTTAACTCATTTATACTTCAAATTAATATGCCACCGAACTTAAATTCAGTCTGATAATACAATTCCAATCATAACTTTGATTTAGTTTTTATTCAGTCAGACTTTATCCATTTATTATTTAACTCAATCAACCCATTTTAAATTTTTTAATTTACTTACTTAATTCGTTATTGAATTTATTTTATTAATATAAGGCCATTCTCAATTTATTTCTATTCACTTGGGTTTTGTTTTGTAACTCAAACCATTTCTATTATAATCACTTCTCTTATATCCAATTTACTTGCAACTTTCATTAAATATTATTCAAATCACCCTTGAATTTTATTTGTAATTCAAACCATCACATTTTTCAATCCAACTCCATTTTATTTTTATTTTACAACATCTCTTCTTATTTAATTCATTATTAAATCTAAGTTGAATTCTATTTAAAATTCGAATTCATTCCCAAACCCATTATCAACTTACAATCCATTTGTTTAATCAAGTTAAATTTTCATTAACATACTCTATAAAATAATTTATTTAGCCAATCAGCTTACTTCCAATTTTTAAATCAATATTCGATTTTAATTACAAAATTACTTCATTAAAATTCCAGTTTGGATTTCCTTTTATTTCCCCAAAATTCTAACATCTTTATTTAAAAAATTTAGAAATGCTTTTTAAATTCACATCATACTTAATAAAATAGCTCTTTATAAAAATACTTCTTATAACTCGATGTCTCAACCAGTCCATCCTTGTTCTCACAGAAATTTAGTCATACGTTGATCAGGCGTAGGACTGAAAATCTATAAGTACTTGGTAAACCCATTTTCAACACCCAGTGAAAATACCTTTGAAAATAATTTTATTGAAAATATTGAAAATATTGAAAGCATTTGAAAAAGAGGAAATATCTTTGCTGAGAATGCTCTGGAAATCATCACCCCCATCAATGGTCACAGTTACATCCAGGGTTACGTTGCTATCGCAGCAAAAGTCCATGTAACTGCAGGCTCTCTGCGGCCTCTCAATTACGCCATGGATCCCATACAACAGATCACAATTACATTCCAGGGTTACGTTGCTGTCACAACAAAAGTCCATGTAACTGCAGGCTCTCAGCGGCCTTTGATTTTTGCTGTCGAAATGAAACCTCTCCACTCCTACATAGGTCGCAGTCTGCCGATATAAAATCAAACGCAGACTGTTGGCTCTCAGCGGCACACACGACTTTCGCTATGTTATACCATAGGTTGTAGTTTCATCCTGGGCTACGTTGTCATCGCAGCAAAAGTCCATGTAACTGTTGGCTCTCAGCGGCACACACGACTTTCGCTATGGTATACTCAACTAATAATCCTCAGGAACTAGTTTTGTCCGAACTCCTCACAGGATCAAACTTTAGAACCCCTCTTGGGGCTCAAGGCAGCACCACCCGATGGCACTCCTGAGAAGTTCATTTCAAGGGAGCGCCTTTTTCCCCAGAGCCATCATCAAAACACTTTATACTATACATATATAGCATCTTTCAAATCATACACCTAGTATGATATCATACAAAGCTCCTTTACACAAAATCGATAATTCTCAAACTAGGCTTTTCAAATTTCAATATTGATTTTACCCAAAAATCAAAAGCCCTTCCAAATTCAAAGGTTCCCAAAACCTTTTTTTTCAAAATCCTCATAAGAACCTTTATATATATATATATATATATATATATATATATATATATTCAGATCTATATAATTTTTAAAAAAAACTTTGGATCCTTTCAAACTCGTTTAAAACTCCTTTTATACTTCAAACACCTTCAAAAATCCTTTTCTTCTGGCAATAAATTTAACAAGGGGAGATTTATCATATATAACAAAGATATATAACTCGTTTATTCAAAATCGAATATTCAAATTTGATTGCTCTTTTCAATATCAATTTCATTCAAATCCGTACGATGTACACATATCATCCGTACGCTATACCAATCTGATTGCTTGCTCGATCACACAATTTCACTTCCGAACTTGTATCGTCCACCCGACTTCCTAGTGCGGACACTGATCTGGTTTCTTGATCAGAAACTGTCATTCTCCTTGCATAGCCATAACTATGATACAGAATATCCAGAACCAATCAAAAATCCATATCCAGGTTCGCCGTCGAAAATCGAGTGAAAAACCCCAACTCGGATCGATATACTATCTCGAAATTATGTTCTCGAATTCTTATCAAATCACTATGCGAATAGAATAATATACGTACATCCTACGTATTTAATTTTATTGATTTTTAGCCAAATCTATTTCTCTTCCTATTCACAATTCCATTAATTCCCTTTCACTTATTTACAATTGCCTTAAATTCTCATTGAATTGTCACTTCAATTCTTATCTCAATTGGGTATTTAAATCAATAACAGTTTGAACTCCGACCAATTTATATTTAGAAAATAGCTTGAAAATTTTAAAAATAGATAAGTAGTTGAAAAATAATTATTAGTTTGCAAAATAGCTATAAAATAGTTAACTAATTGTAAAATAGTTGAGAAATAGTTAAATAATTTCAGAAATTTTAGATAATTGCAAAATAGTTGGAAAATAGTAATTAATTTGTAACATAGTTGAAAAATAGTAATTGGTTTATAAAAAAGTTGAAAAATGATTAAATAGCTCCAAAAATAATTGTAATTCAAGTATAAAATAATTTAGCTTTAAGAAAGAAAGGTTGTATATATTTAATAGCTTAGAAAAATAAGTTTATATCAAAACAATTTATATTGAAACTAGTCAAGAGTCAACTGTTCACTTCCCCAACAATCCAATTTAAATTTCCATTTAAATTGACCTAATTCCAATTCAAATAACTCAAAATTCCATTAGACTTGATTTATTCCCAATTCAACTTCAATTCTAATTTATTCAAACTAAATTCAATTGGTACAAATGGAATCTAAATTTCAACTTTAACCCATCTCGAATTATATAAATTCGAGTTAAATTCTCAAAGGTTGGTTTAACTCTTTAAACCAAATAAACTTTTATTTAAAGTTTTTAATCAATTTAATTTCTGAGTCCAATTTTCAAAATTCCATTTTAAATTATCTTAACTTATGTATTTAAGGTTCAAATAAGAGTTCAATACAATTTTACTTTAAAAATTTAATTTATTATTAAATTTTATCTTCCAGTTTGAAGCCAGTTCTTAAACAATTTTAATTTACAAACTTAATTATTCAAATTTTCAGTTTAAAGTGATTCCGTATCCTTAATTTCAAATTAAAGTTAGATTTCCCTTTACCTCAATAATGGATATATTACCACACTTTATTCCTTATTTATTGAAACAAATCCAATTTGCAATTTTAAAGATTTTTAAAAACAATAGGGTGATATCATCCAATTTATTTTAAAACGTCCATCCATTTCCAATTTCCTGATCCCAAACCCATTTTGAGATCACACAAACTACCAATTCAAATTAACCATTTAACTTTCCAAGTTAAATTCCAATTTCATCTTAAAATCTCCAATTCAAGTTGTTCATTCAAACTTATTTAACTTCTCTCAAGTTAAATTCGATTTACTTAATCCAGTCAACCTCATTCAATCCTTAAACTTCATAATAATAATCTTCCCACTTAAAAACTTATCACTTGGATATCACACCCCATTCCAAATTTCAAACTCAACATTTAGAGTTTATTCAAACTATTTTTGATTTATGTATATTCCTTATTCACACATATTATTTCCTTTACACATGAGGTCATCCTTAAATTATAAACCACTTTTGGTTTTTAATTCAAATCAACTTTTCAAACAACCCATTGTTTGCAATAAATCCCAGTATACTGATTTATATTATTTTTTTATTACTTTGAAACAAAATTCCGAATTCTGGGACCAGATTTAGAATTTCATTTTCAATCCATTAAATTTTAATTTGGTTATATTTCCATTTTTTACTTAATTTAATTCCAATTCAAGACTTCAGTTTGGTTGTATTATATTACTTCTAAATTTTAATTGCAATAATCTAACAGCCACTCACCTTAATTATTTATTAATATTGCTTTATATATCAAAATATATTTTATATAAAATCATTTAAAATCTTTATATAAGAAAATAACAAGTACAGGCTCATATATATATATATATATATTCTCAACTCATTCTAGAGTAGTATTGACCCTATCCTTATTGAATACACCCACCAGAGCCAAGGTTCTCGCTTAACCTTTCAGCTCCGATACCAAATGTAACGACCCAAAATTTTCACACCCGAAAATTCCAAATAGTTATGAAAAAGAAGAAAGAGATGGAAGGAGAAGAAGAACAGAATCAACAACATCTCACATTCGCAGCGGATAAAATATAATAATAAATAATAACAGTTTACAGAACGATACTATATTTGTCAGTTACATTTAAATACATCAGAGTTTCACATATTCACAGTCACTGAATATACACAGTTATCATCTCACAGATTTACAATAGCATAACACAGCGGATATATTCTATACGTTCCTGCCATCCGGCTCGCCTCCATAGTTCCAAAACGTCCTTACATGAAAATTTGTAATACTCGATTTGACCCGAACATTACATCAAAGTAACACCCGGGTCAGGCTGGAAACCAGCGTGAGTAAACCCAACTAATATGGAATACAAAGCATTCAACTTATATAAAACCCGGGTAACTTATATCAATTTAACCAATTCACAATTTACTATAGACAACACTTACTTCACATATAAATTTCTAAGTTCCAAACTTAGATAATCCAGTTCACTTAAATCATTTCATTCCTGCCTATTGATTCCACAAATCAATTTATACAAATTCGAAGTGGTTTCTGGTATCTTCTAATACCCGACCCCGGTCTCTTCGAAACTCATGTTATTCTAATCCAAGTTATTCAAATGAAATACACAACATTTCATACCAGAGATATCTACTCGTTCAAAACATCCAATACCATTCAATCATCCATAAGCAAAAATTAATCACATACAAACCAATTCAATTGATTCTAATTGAGTTTCTAACCACATTCACTTAGATTCCTTCATTTAATATTAATTAATTCCAAATTAATTAATTAATCAACCCTCCGTTATTCATCTTAATCAATCACCCTGGATAAATTAATTTTCAATTACGTTCAAGTAATTATCTTTAATTCATTTCACGATATTAATTGTTCTTAACCCAAATCAATAAGAAATCTTAATTACCTCAGGAATTAATTAACTATTTTAATTACATTAGACCATAATTACTTATATTAATTAACTTCTCATAAGTCACTTGTATTGATTTATTTTCTTAACTAATCAATCTCTATTTACATCATTGATTATATAGATTAATGATTTCTCATTTACATTTCTATTTATTCTAATATAATTTTAATTATATTAAATAATTAACCATTAATTAAACCATATATATATTAGTCATTCTTGATTTATCTCAACTGACGATTAACTATCTTTTATTTACTTTATTAAATAAATTAATTACTCTTTAATTAATCATTTTAATTAATCTCTTGATTAATTCCACAAGGTAATTATATTTTTATTAATTCCATTAAGCAATTATTTATCAACCCACCCAATGATCGTTCCAATTAATTTAAACCCAATTAATTAACCTAAATCATAAATTAATTTAATTAATTAATTATCCATTTAAATTATTCTATCTATTTAATGGATCACCAATCGTTAAACCCTTGTTGAATTTACTGAACCATTTTCCCATTTACGATTTAAGTTTAAAACCATTTAAAACTCAAATGCTTCGGGTCAAACAACAATTAACTCGAGAACCAAACCCAAAACCAAAGTTACCTACGGCACATCGATTCAACCAATTATTTAAATCTAACTCTATAAATCTAAATAAAAAAAGTGTGATTAACTCACCTTTGGTTTTATTAGCATCAATTCCCAAATCCAGCTTGTTTCTTCTCAAATTTTGACCTTGTATAAATATTATATGATTTCTATTAATGTTTTACATAATCGAACAATCAACTATCCTTTTAACAATTTTAATTAAAAATTTAATTTAAATTAATTACTTCATATGATAATTTAAATTGACTAATGATTTAATTAACTATTAATTTATCTCTTAAAACTACATATAGAAATAAATTATAGATTTAAAAATCTACCTTTTATAAATTCCTCAAATATTTAAAATCCTTATATACATATCAAAATCTTTTCTATAAAATTTACTAAGATAGGAAGGTACATAATTTTTCTTTACTGCAATAAAAATATCATCATTCATTCTTTTTTGTTAAGCATTCGATTTCTATTGTAGGCTTATAGAGGAAGACGGAGATAAAATAGGGATTTGGAAATGGCTTCTTGAGCACGCTTGATTATTAAATAATTAAATATTGAAAATATCTCGCCGAATAACGCGAAATCCTGAACCCCGAATCAGACATGCCGATAGATGTTTATAAGGTTTTTCCCGCATTCCGAACACAATGGAACGTGTTCCGGAAGCTAATTCTATCATATGCGCGAGTTACGGAAGTAAACGATCAAATTTTAAATTAAATCGATTAAAATAGTTTCTATGCGTTTTGAGCTGCCGGGGTCAAATAACAACTTCGATTGCTACGAAAATTGAAATCCGATAATAACTAACTATTACGGATCCAATGGAACTGGTTTCGTCGAATTCTGAGACAGTTCCTCGGAAGGCTATTTTTAACTGTCAATTTAAACAATATATTATTAAAATTGAACAAATTACCTTTAAATTAAATTCCAACTATTCTATTATCTTCAGTATCATTATTATAAATTTTATAAGCCTTCAAATTATTTTAAATAGGCTTAGAAATTTCAGATTCAATAAGTTACCCAATTTCAATTATTAAATTCAATATTTAAACTATATAATTCAATAATTTAATTACCAAGTAAATATTGATATCTAGGATTCAAGTTAAAATTAACTTTCAAAGGTTTAAAATCAATTAAATATTCCAATTTAAATTTTTAGAAATTCCGGGTCATCACATATCTCGAATGCGTCACTTCCAAACCTTCCTCCACGACCAGCCCCTCGCCACGTAATTGACCACGTCGCCGAAATTTGCCATTTTTCCCAATTTCGTTTAACTCTACATTTCTCCCTCTCCACTACACTAAAAATCTCCAAACCACCACCAAAAATCATCATTTTCAACAATGATCACAACGTATAATCCAAACACTAAATCACGACATACGAAATTTAACCAAACCTAAGTTACTTACTGTAAAATATAATTCTCTCTCTCCATATTTCATGAAATTGGACGAAATAAATTTTAAATTACACTATACTTGAAAACAAACAAGTTTTGTTTTGGGACTAAGTTTTAAAACTAAGTTGATAATCTGATATTGGTTTTTAAATATAAGGTTTTTTTTCCTTTTTTTCAAAAGGATATGTACAGGGAAGCCTTTGAAAGAAGAAGAATAGTTCTAATTACAAGTGGAAATATTCATGTCTAACATACATACACCTATGCATATACCGACAACAAACACGTATACATTTGATATAGACCAAGAATTAAATCAATGATCATGGTTATATGAGTACGTGTGAAATCATGTAGAAGCATAGTGTAACGACCCGTATTTTACGTGTCGATAAATCGTAGAATTTGCAGGTCGATAGTGTTGATTGTGTTGCCTCTAGCTTGAGTCGTGACCGACTCATAGGGTTGCCGAGTTAAGAAACTATGAGTCGTTAGCGAGTTAGCTTGGGCACGAGTCAACTGTGTGCAAGGTAGCTAACGGGTTAAGGAAATATACGAGATAACGACTCAGTGGGCCTAGGGTCTAAGTCATACACGACTTAGTGGGATAGTGGTTAGGTCGTGTACGAGTTAGTGGAAGTAACGACTTAAGGCTTTGGCCAACCCAGGAAGTTATACGACCTAAGGAGCTAACGAGTTAAGAGGGGTAACGACCTATAGGCTTGTGCGAGTTAGCAAGTTAGGTGATGAGTCGTGACCGACTCATAGGGACCGACTCAAGGGGCTTAGACGACTTAAGGTTGTAGCGGCTTATAGGGGTTAACGGTCTATAAGATCTAAGGCTTAGGTCGGTGGGCCGACTTAGTGGATAAGTCGTTGGGGACTTAGGCTTTTGAGTCGTGTCTCGTGGGATAAGGATTAGGCTTAGGTCGGCCGGGATAAGTCGTATGTGTCTTAAGTCGTGTGACCTTCTTGCTGTGTTGAGTCGTTAGGTCTTTGAGTCGGTAGAATTTAAGTCGGCATCTGGGTTAGTGTTAAGTCGGCAGTATATGTTGTATAGTTAAGTCGCAGGGTCGGCTGTGCTAGGTCGTGAGTCGGCAGGAGATGAGTCGTGGACGACTCATGATGAGTCGGGACCGACTCATGGGGCGACGACTCAGGGAGGTTCCAGCCTATAAATAGAGGGGTTCGGCTCACTTTTTGGCACCAGATTTCGAAGCGACGAAGTGCTGCCATTTTGGAAACTCGACTACAGTATTTTCTTCACTTCTTTCTCTACTTCTATCAAGTGCTAACATCCATTGAAGATTGAAGATCAAGATCAAAGATCAAGAGCCAAAGTTGAAGATCTTCATCCGTTTGAGCTAGATTTCATCGATTGAGACGAGATATTGCCGGATCAAGCCTTGATCTTCGCTGTCCAGATCTGAAGTGTTTAGTTTTTTAGGTTGTTTTGGTGATTTGGTGAGTGGTAGTTATCTCTCACGCGGATCCAAAGGAGTATATTGGATTGGTGGCATGTTTGGGTGTTAAAGTTAGAGATTTCATGCATTTTTCTTAGATCGAAGTCTAGATCCATGGTTTTTGAAGATGTTTACTTATGCAAGTTAGTTTAACAAGTATTAGAGACAAAACCCATGTTTTATATTTGATAGATCTATGCTAAAAACTATGGTTTCACATATGTTGGACTTTTGCTCACTTATTTACGAAATTGCCATTATAGTTGATATTGCTTATATTGCTTGTTAGATCTTGTTTGAATGATTGATATTTGAATGTATGATTGATTTGATTGTTTCCAAGTTAGCTAGTAGTTGATTTGGAACAAGAGGATGGAAGAGGATTCAAAAGCTATGGAAGAAGGCTCTTGAATGGTGAAAGCTGCTTAAGGCATATGTAGCGGATGTTGAAGCTCATATGTATAGATTGGATGATGTTGAGATGGGACTTTGCCATGATTTGATGAGGCAAACCATGTTGTTGAGTTGAGACTTTGCTTTGATGCGATGAAGCGAAGTATGATGTGAGTCTTGGCTTAATCCAAGCAGGGATCATTCCAAGCATGTTGATAACTTGAAGAGTAGTTCAAGTTGGTTGATAATGGATTGTTCAAGAGGTAGCTTGAGCTTGTATGAGGATAGTCGTCAAGAAGGATGGCTAGGAGGCTTGGATCTCGTCGTTGTTGAAGGTTCTAGCATGCTCAAAAGCAAGAGTACATGGGGCGCCCATAACGACTACAGGTAGGTAGTCGGGACACCCAAAAGACTACAGGTAGGTAGTTGAGTACTCTGGGCAAAGTAGATAAGTCCTAGGCACAAGGCAGTGTGCGGAGTTATGGTTAGAACCGGGGTTACCATTAGCCCTTGACAGATGGTCATTCAACTAACGGTGAAATCGAGGCAAGGATGACAGTGATAGCCAGAGTCATGGATGTTTGGTTGTATTATCATTCGGCTTCAAGAGCGGTGTTTTCTGGGTGCTTATCTGATCTTGGTTTAGGCCTTGGGGGTTTGTATTTGGAAAACATCGTCCTTGACTCGAGTGGTATTCGCTTTACCTTAATTGTCTATGTTGTTATGCTTGCTTCTCCTTAGTGTATGTCTGGGGCTATCACTGTAGAAAGAGGTGGAGTGGGATGGTTTGGTTCCTATTCCTTTTATCCTTTATGCTCTTTTGGTATGTTTGATAGTTAATTTACTGCTCACTAAGACTTTGTCTGACTCAAGGTTTTATGTCTCCTCTTATTACCTTGGGCTGTTCATCCATGTTTGGGATGGGCAGACTAGGTAGCAGGTGACAGGTGCTGTGCTAGGAGTTCTACGCTGAAGATGACGAAGACGAGCAGGAGGCTTTGCATATTAGTTTTCTTACTATATGTACTGGGTATCCGCTGCTGTATTTGGTTGAGTGATTTGTAGTGAGGCTTTCATGTATGGATTTGTGTAGATGATTGTATAAAACTACTGTGATGCTTATATGATGATGTTCTGTTCTATGGAGCTTCACTATATTATATTTCTCTATTGTATTTTATCCATGCGCTGTGAGTTATGCGATAGAGATTCTTCTGTTTTGTTTTACCCTGACTATCGTCCATGGCTGCCTGGCACACCTTTTAGCGCATTATTTCCTTGATTTGGTGCGGGAGTCATGGGCGGTCGTCACATTTGGTATCAGAGCTTTGGTTAATCGATTTTAGCCAACGCTCGCTGATGTAACTACGTAAGAGAGACGTAATTGTAATTTGATGGATGATTACTATATATAATATAGTAGTTTAGAAGGGTTTGAACTCCTTATGCAGTTGTTTCTTAAGGTGTTCTAATCATTCTTATTTACAGATATTAAGGATGAGTCGAAGTGAGAGACAAGCTGCGAGGGGTAGCCGTGATGCTAGGGAAGCTGTTGATTATGCTCCTATGTTTGAGGCCATGATGACTTCAATCATGAGGAGAATACCAGCTTCAGGATCATCTGTGGATGTGGGAGTTCAAGTCCAAGCTCCGAGACCGGTGGATTTTGCCAAGCTTTGCAAGGATTATACTGCTCTTGGAGGGAAAGTTTTCTTGGGGACGGAGTCGACTATTGAGGTGCAGAGATGGATTGATGCTTGCAAAAGAATCTTTGGTGACTTAGGGATTGAGGATGCAACTAAGAGGAAGCTTGCATCGAGACAGCTTCAGGGAAGAGCTGCTGATTGGTGGAATTCTATCACTATAGATACACCAGAAGAAGAGATTACTTGGGAGCAATTCCAAGTTAGATTTGAAGCTAAGTTCATCTCTACTGCTCAGAAATCGGTCTTGTTTAAGAGGTTTGTGGAGCTCAAGCAAGGTGGGAGGCCTGTTCTTGAGTATATTTCTGAGTTTGAAGCTTTGTCTAAGTATGCCAGATCGTATATTGATTCTCCCTACCAGAAGAATGAAAAGTTTGTGACTGGTCTGGATGCTTATCTTGGGAGGCAGTTAGTGGATCATCTGGATGATCCATTTGAGAAGCTTGTGGAAAAAGCTCTTAGGCACGGGAGTTTGTTCCCTAAGGAAGTATCTGTTGTTGCTGTAACCAGGGAAGGATCTAAACCACAGCAGAGTGGCAATAAGAAGAGGAAACAACAGCAACAGAGGGGTAGGGATGGCCAGAAGAAGCCGAAGAGTGAAGTGACTTGCTATAACTGCCAGCAGAAGGGCCATCTTTACAAAGATTGTAAGAATCCCAAAGTGCCGGGAAAGTGTTACAACTGTGATAAGCTGGGACATATCAAGAAGGATTGTCCAGAACCGAGGAAAGATAGGCAGGTTGTGCAAGCCTATGCTTTGGGGGCTGTTCCATCGTCTTCGAAAGCTCCTACTGCTGAAGAGAAGGGGAAGAGTGTGGTTGTTCAAGGTACTCTTTCTATTTGTGGTGTTCCAGTTAGAGTGTTGTTTGATACTGGAGCGTCGCATTCTTTTGTTTGTGATGATTTGGTAAGCCGGTTAGGTATGAAACCGGATATTGTTGATAGGCCATTGGTTGTGACTAATCCGGTAGGGGGTTCGTCATGTTTGTGTATGTTATGTCGTGGTCTAGTTGTGTCGAGTCATGATTGCTCGTTTGTTTGTGATTGCTTTGTTCTGAACTTTGCGGGGTTCGGAATTATTTTGGGTATGGACTGGCTTAGGAAGTATGCGGCTAGGATTGATTGTGAGAGGCTTGAGGTGACAGTCGGGAATGTGGAAGGGCGAAAGGTTGTGATACGATGCAAGCATGAGGAAGGCGTCTTCATGAGCTTCATGTATTCGCTGGTTGTTCCACGGGATGGACTGTCATCGGTGCCTATTGTGAATGAGTTTGAGAATGTCTTTGAGGAAGTCAAAGGGTTGCCGCCGCATAGGGAGATCGAGTTTCGTATCGATCTAGTTGAGGGAGCCAGACCTGTTGTGATGCCTCTTAGGCGGATGGCACCGAGGGAGCAGCAAGAGCTGAAGGTGCAAGTTGATGACCTTTTGCAGAAAGGATTCATTCGGAGAAGTGTGTCCGAATGGGGTGCGCCAGTTGTGTTCGCAACCAAAGCGGATGGATCGTTGAGGTTGTGTGTGGATTATCGTGAGCTGAATAAGGTGACTAAGAAGAACAAGTATCCATTGCCGAGAATAGATGACTTGTTTGATCAGCTTCACGAGGCTAAGGTGTTTTCTCAGATGGATTTGGCAACGGGATTTCACCAGTTGAGAGTGGCGAAGGATAGTGTGCCGAAGACTGCTTTCAGGACACCATCCGGGTTTTATGAGTGGCTGGTAATGCCGTTTGGATTGACTAACGCGCCAGCATATTTTGTGGATCTTATGAATAGAGTATTCAGAGATCAGTTGAATAAGTTCGTGCTTGTGTTTGTGGATGATATTTTGGTTTATTCCAGAACTGAGGAAGAGCACAAGACGCACTTGAGGATTGTTTTGGAAATTTTACGGAAACATCAGCTGAAGGCTAAGTTTTCGAAGTGTCACTTCTGGAAGAATGAAGTGAGGTTCTTAGGCCATGTTATTTCTGGAAATGGAATAGCGGTTGACCCCGCTAAGGTGGCAGCGATCCAGGATTGGGTTAGACCTAAGAATGCATCTGATGTGAGAAGTTTTCTTGGATTAGCAGGATACTATCGTCGGTTTATCAAAGACTTTTCCAAGATAGCTGCACCGTTGACAGGATTGACGAAGAAGAACCAAGTGTTCATATGGGATGATAAGTGTGAGCAAGCTTTCGTAATCCTGAAAGAGCGACTGACGAGCGCTCCTGTTTTGACTATTCCAAGTGGGGATGATGAGATGGTGGTTTACACCGATGCATGTGGCACTGGACTAGGAGCGGTGCTAATGCAGAAGCATAAAGTTGTTGCGTATGCTAGTCGACAACTAAAGCCGCATGAAAGGAATTATCCGACTCATGATTTGGAGTTAGCGGCGATTGTGTTTGCTTTGAAGATGTGGAGACACTATCTATTGGGAGTTAGATTCGAGCTGTTTACAGATCATAAGTCGTTGAAGTATCTGTTTTCCCAAAAGGATTTGAATCTTCGACAGCAAAGGTGGCTAGAGTTCTTAGCATCGTATGATTTTGGTATAGCCTATACTCCAGGGAAAGGTAACGCAGTGGCTGATGCGTTAAGTCGAAGACATGCAGGATTGGGAGCCATGTTTTCGGAATGGAAGAGTCTTGAGTATTTGGCTGGATTTGATTTCAGGCCTAGATGTGAATTGGAACCTGAGATGTTGGCAAACTTATCGATAAGGCCTACTCTTGTGGAAAGAATTGGCGAGAGCCAAAGGAGAGATGATAAGCTTATCAAGATTATCCGTGATTTGGAATCCGGATTGGATCCAGAAAAGGATAAAGGATTTGAAGTCGATCGAGAGGGTTGGCTTCGAAAGCAAGGGCGACTAGTTGTTCCCGATGTAGATGGATTGAGAGATGAAGTTCTGAGGGAGAGTCATCACTCGAAGTTGACAATTCATCCAGGTGGAAATAAGATGTATCGGGATATGAAGAGAACCTACTACTGGGAAGGTATGAAGAAGGATGTTGGAAATTTTATTTCCAAGTGTATGAATTGCCAGTTGGTGAAAGCTGAGCAGAAGAAGCCCAGTGGATTGCTTCAGCCATTGGAGGTTCCTACATGGAAGTGGGAGCAAGTGTCGATGGATTTTATTGATGGTCTACCTAGGACAAGAGCAGGGAATGAAGGGATTTGGGTCATTGTAGATCGTTTGACCAAGAGTGCAAGGTTCATTCCTGTTCGATCGACTAGGACTGCATCGAAGTTGGCTGAATTATATGTGAAGTGGATAGTTCGTTTCCATGGTGTTCCGAAGAGTATAGTGAGCGATCGAGATCCATTGTTCACTAGTAGATTTTGGAAGAGCTTCCAGGAAGTTTTGGGAACTGAGTTGTGTTTGAGTACAGCTTATCACCCTCAAACAGATGGTCAGACTGAGAGAGTCAACCGAGTTTTGGAAGATCTTCTTAGGGCATGTGTTTTGGACTTCGGAGGATCATGGGAAGATCACCTTCATTTGGTGGAGTTTGCTTATAATAACAGTTATCAGTCGAGTATTGGTATGGCACCATATGAAGCATTATATGGAAGACCGTGTAACTCTCCGACATGTTGGTTGGAAACTGGAGAAAAGCTGATGCTTGGGCCAGAGATGATTCGTCAAACTACGGATTGTATAGAGATCATTCGGCAACGAATGAGGGCAGCCCAGGATCGTCAGAAGAGTTATGCAGATAATCGTCGAAAGGATTTGGAATTCGACGTGGGTGATATGGTTTTTGTGAAGATTTCTCCATTGAAGAATGCTATAAGGTTTGGGAAGAAAGGAAAGTTGACTCCGAGATTTGTTGGACCATTCCCGATTATCGAGCGTATTGGAAAGCTCGCTTATAGATTGGAGTTACCGGAAAAGATGGTGGGTGTGCACAATGTTTTTCATGTATCTTATCTACGGAAATGTGTGCATGACCCAACTACTGTGATTTCTGCTGATAGCTGTGAAGATTTGGAGGTTGATCCAGTGGTTACGAGACCTCGTAAGCCGCTTCGTATTGTTGAAACTGATACGAAACAGCTTAGGAGGAAGACGATTACGTTGCTCAAGGTACAATGGAGTGATGATGTTAACGACTGTACGTGGGAGGAGGAAGAGAGGATGAAGGCAGCTCATCCCGGACTCTTCGAGGTATTGCCCTAAAGTGTCGTGACATCTCATGAATTTGTAGCTTGTTCTAAGTCTTAGAATTCTGCATGCTAGGCTAGAATTGGATGCATGGTTTGTTGATTGCTATGGATGGTAGGCATGCGGAATAATTGTGATTGCTATTGTTTGCTTGGAATTTCGGGGGCGAAATTCCTAAGGGGGAGAGAATGTAACGACCCGTATTTTACGTGTCGATAAATCGTAGAATTTGCAGGTCGATAGTGTTGATTGTGTTGCCTCTAGCTTGAGTCGTGACCGACTCATAGGGTTGCCGAGTTAAGAAACTATGAGTCGTTAGCGAGTTAGCTTGGGCACGAGTCAACTGTGTGCAAGGTAGCTAACGGGTTAAGGAAATATACGAGATAACGACTCAGTGGGCCTAGGGTCTAAGTCATACACGACTTAGTGGGATAGTGGTTAGGTCGTGTACGAGTTAGTGGAAGTAACGACTTAAGGCTTTGGCCAACCCAGGAAGTTATACGACCTAAGGAGCTAACGAGTTAAGAGGGGTAACGACCTATAGGCTTGTGCGAGTTAGCAAGTTAGGTGATGAGTCGTGACCGACTCATAGGGACCGACTCAAGGGGCTTAGACGACTTAAGGTTGTAGCGGCTTATAGGGGTTAACGGTCTATAAGATCTAAGGCTTAGGTCGGTGGGCCGACTTAGTGGATAAGTCGTTGGGGACTTAGGCTTTTGAGTCGTGTCTCGTGGGATAAGGATTAGGCTTAGGTCGGCCGGGATAAGTCGTATGTGTCTTAAGTCGTGTGACCTTCTTGCTGTGTTGAGTCGTTAGGTCTTTGAGTCGGTAGAATTTAAGTCGGCATCTGGGTTAGTGTTAAGTCGGCAGTATATGTTGTATAGTTAAGTCGCAGGGTCGGCTGTGCTAGGTCGTGAGTCGGCAGGAGATGAGTCGTGGACGACTCATGATGAGTCGGGACCGACTCATGGGGCGACGACTCAGGGAGGTTCCAGCCTATAAATAGAGGGGTTCGGCTCACTTTTTGGCACCAGATTTCGAAGCGACGAAGTGCTGCCATTTTGGAAACTCGACTACAGTATTTTCTTCACTTCTTTCTCTACTTCTATCAAGTGCTAACATCCATTGAAGATTGAAGATCAAGATCAAAGATCAAGAGCCAAAGTTGAAGATCTTCATCCGTTTGAGCTAGATTTCATCGATTGAGACGAGATATTGCCGGATCAAGCCTTGATCTTCGCTGTCCAGATCTGAAGTGTTTAGTTTTTTAGGTTGTTTTGGTGATTTGGTGAGTGGTAGTTATCTCTCACGCGGATCCAAAGGAGTATATTGGATTGGTGGCATGTTTGGGTGTTAAAGTTAGAGATTTCATGCATTTTTCTTAGATCGAAGTCTAGATCCATGGTTTTTGAAGATGTTTACTTATGCAAGTTAGTTTAACAAGTATTAGAGACAAAACCCATGTTTTATATTTGATAGATCTATGCTAAAAACTATGGTTTCACATATGTTGGACTTTTGCTCACTTATTTACGAAATTGCCATTATAGTTGATATTGCTTATATTGCTTGTTAGATCTTGTTTGAATGATTGATATTTGAATGTATGATTGATTTGATTGTTTCCAAGTTAGCTAGTAGTTGATTTGGAACAAGAGGATGGAAGAGGATTCAAAAGCTATGGAAGAAGGCTCTTGAATGGTGAAAGCTGCTTAAGGCATATGTAGCGGATGTTGAAGCTCATATGTATAGATTGGATGATGTTGAGATGGGACTTTGCCATGATTTGATGAGGCAAACCATGTTGTTGAGTTGAGACTTTGCTTTGATGCGATGAAGCGAAGTATGATGTGAGTCTTGGCTTAATCCAAGCAGGGATCATTCCAAGCATGTTGATAACTTGAAGAGTAGTTCAAGTTGGTTGATAATGGATTGTTCAAGAGGTAGCTTGAGCTTGTATGAGGATAGTCGTCAAGAAGGATGGCTAGGAGGCTTGGATCTCGTCGTTGTTGAAGGTTCTAGCATGCTCAAAAGCAAGAGTACATGGGGCGCCCATAACGACTACAGGTAGGTAGTCGGGACACCCAAAAGACTACAGGTAGGTAGTTGAGTACTCTGGGCAAAGTAGATAAGTCCTAGGCACAAGGCAGTGTGCGGAGTTATGGTTAGAACCGGGGTTACCATTAGCCCTTGACAGATGGTCATTCAACTAACGGTGAAATCGAGGCAAGGATGACAGTGATAGCCAGAGTCATGGATGTTTGGTTGTATTATCATTCGGCTTCAAGAGCGGTGTTTTCTGGGTGCTTATCTGATCTTGGTTTAGGCCTTGGGGGTTTGTATTTGGAAAACATCGTCCTTGACTCGAGTGGTATTCGCTTTACCTTAATTGTCTATGTTGTTATGCTTGCTTCTCCTTAGTGTATGTCTGGGGCTATCACTGTAGAAAGAGGTGGAGTGGGATGGTTTGGTTCCTATTCCTTTTATCCTTTATGCTCTTTTGGTATGTTTGATAGTTAATTTACTGCTCACTAAGACTTTGTCTGACTCA
This sequence comes from Allium cepa, assembly GCA_030765085.1. Lineage (NCBI taxonomy): Eukaryota > Viridiplantae > Streptophyta > Magnoliopsida > Asparagales > Amaryllidaceae > Allium > Allium cepa. The sequence continues at coordinate 861,998,501 of CM060934.1, read as the reverse complement.
AGGTTTTATGTCTCCTCTTATTACCTTGGGCTGTTCATCCATGTTTGGGATGGGCAGACTAGGTAGCAGGTGACAGGTGCTGTGCTAGGAGTTCTACGCTGAAGATGACGAAGACGAGCAGGAGGCTTTGCATATTAGTTTTCTTACTATATGTACTGGGTATCCGCTGCTGTATTTGGTTGAGTGATTTGTAGTGAGGCTTTCATGTATGGATTTGTGTAGATGATTGTATAAAACTACTGTGATGCTTATATGATGATGTTCTGTTCTATGGAGCTTCACTATATTATATTTCTCTATTGTATTTTATCCATGCGCTGTGAGTTATGCGATAGAGATTCTTCTGTTTTGTTTTACCCTGACTATCGTCCATGGCTGCCTGGCACACCTTTTAGCGCATTATTTCCTTGATTTGGTGCGGGAGTCATGGGCGGTCGTCACACATAGAGTTGTTTACTCGCTGTTTGAAAATGTTGAACTGCTGCTTATCCGAGTGACACTGCTACTTTTTGATCCTTCGTGGAGCTTGAACACTTTGTTTTTTACAAGGTTTTAATGGTAGTTTATTTGTCTCATTTTTTATACGGTATGCAAGTGAACAAGACAGGCTCGACCTGTATATATAAAAAGAATGGGGCTATGTGCGGGCTTTACATTTTTTTTCTTTTTTTCTTTTGTCTTGATTCAATTTCATATGAAGGCTGATTTGATTTTGTAAGTTGATTTTTTATTTTATTCACTAGATTTGAAGTTTTGTATCCTCGAATTTAATATTTGTCATAATGATGTTCCCCCATGTATATATAGCATTCATATATACATAGATTTATATGTATGCCACTTTGACAATATATGTATATGTGCACTTATATGTATTTTTAAATATCATAAAGCTTTGTATATATATGGATATGCATATATTCACATATGCATATTTATCCTATTATACTTGCATTTATGCATATACATTTGCCTTCATATACTTTGTCATCATATACATATTTATTTTATACATTTAGATATACACATGCTTACACATATACATAGATATTTGTATTCCATATGCACTACTTTAATAAACATATACCCATATGCACATAGTCATAAGTTTGAAATTTTCCATTTTGAAGTTTATACATCCATGCATATATATATATATATATATATATTTACATATACAATATTTTTTTTAATTTTTAACATTTATACATACATAAAACTTATATATATTTTTGTCATTAAAAATAGAGCTTTTATATATTTTGTCTGTAGATATATAGATACTTAATCACGAGTTTGAAATGGTGAGGTTTACATACATACATACGTATATATATATACATATTAATTTTCCTTATTCATAAATTTACATTATAAAATTTAATATAGTTTTCGAAATTTATGGATTCAAATATTCAAAAATCAAGAAATTTATCTATTAGACTTATGAGAATTAATATTTCAAAAATTAAAATTAGTTAATTATCCCAATATTAGGTGGCTAAAAATCCTAGTCATTACATTAGGCATATTGGTCTAAGGCATAATGCGATGAGACAATGTTCAATGATAGGGTAATTACCATATATTTCATTAGATCTAGCCAAAACTTGACCGATCCATTTACAAAATGACTTGCAAGAGATTTGGTATTAAAAACATCAAAAGGATTGGGTTTAGAGCCAACATAGAAGTCACCTATGATAGAAACTCAACTCAACATAATGAAATTTATTATCTTGAGTTCAATGAGCAAAAGTACGTTATAAGATGTGATTCAAAGCACTACAGTATTAGTCTAAATAACTAATATCATATCCATTCCAAGAAGAGTGATTGGTACCTATAATTATATGGTAGAGGTTGTACTGCTTAGTACTTAATAGGTTTATAATAGAAGTATTGTTGATATGTATAGTTATAAGGCACTTGCAAGAAACCTATCTATATGAATGCATGAAGATGATGTTGCCTTCTACGAGACTATGGCTTAAGTCTCTAAGGGCATTTCATGAAACCAAGATATAGACATAAGGCCAATCCACATGTTAGTTTATGAACTATCTAAAGAAAAAAGGATGTATGAAATACATCTTGTACGTCACACAGGATCATTGGTTCAATAGTCAACGACTCAGTCTTGCAATGCTCTGATAGGTTATCACTTTATATAGATTCAAGTCCATAGGGCATCTATACTTACGCATAAGTTTTTCTACAACGCATGACAAAAAAACATTACTAAGATTTGGTGGAGGATTGTTAGTGAAAATTTTATAACATATTAGGGTGGGTTATTTTGTTTTTAAAATGAGAAAAAGAGAAAGAGAAGAGGAAGAATGTGGATTGGAATAGTCCCACATCTTAGAATATAAGTAATTATATTTGTTTAAATATAGGTTCCTCAAATGAAGGTTGGGCCCCATGGCACCAATGCTTGCTCTTTTATGAGGGGAAGGCCATGCAAAACTAACCCACACGCACACCATCGTTGCCATCCAATTGATCGATCGGGTTGTGTTTAGGTTCAAATTATATTTTCGAATAGATTTTAGTTAAAATGGACTAGATATGAACCCATTAACAAGTCCAGAATTCGAATTTGAACACATGAAAATGGCAAAGATGCAACTGTACATTTGAATTCAAACGAAAGGACACATCATTTGGTAGGAGACACAACTTTTCATTAACGAAAAGACGCCTCTTCGCAACTATAAATAAAAAAGCCTGAAAAGAATTTCAAATTAATTTTTAAATCTTTCTCATTTTCAAATCTCATTTTCTTCTCCTCTCTTATTTCATTCAACACTATTTTGGGTTTGTGATACTGCAGATTGCAAACTCATTGCTCTTATCACTGTAGTCAATCCAGAAAATAGCTTGAATCGATTTTGAAAGTGCTATTACAATCGATTAAAGAGATTAATCATCTCGGCTCCATTATATCTCGAGAGGCAATTTTCCTTAACTTATAAGCACCCATTTGCTCGTTAAAATGAGTGTGAGGACAAATAACATCTTAAGGAAAGCGTGTTCTTAGAGCGATCTCTAAAGATTTAATTTTACCACTACTATGCTGATTCATCAAAAATCCAGAAATATACACTGATAAAACTTTATTGGGAGTTATTGTAAAAAAATATAGTCATTTTGTGTTATTTCCAGCAACATTATATGCACCAGTAGTGCATCGCAAAAAGTGTGAGTAGCAACAACAGTCTAAATTTTTAGCCTTTCGTGTTGATGTTTTTATGATATTTTTAAAGAAAGAAGTTGTGAAGAAACTGAAATTGGTGTGGAAGAAGATAGGAAGGAGTTGTTAATTTATAGGAAGTTTGATAAAATAGCCACTAAGAGAAAATCAGACTGCTGTTAGTCACCACATTGCCCAATGCATTGACAACCAATGAATAGTGCAATTTTCTTATGCTCCACCAATTGGGCAGTTTGATGCCTGTAAGCGCCTTATATTTTTACCGGATTTTAGAAATAACATTTGTTAATAAAAGAAAAATGAAAGCACTCTCCCCTATAAATATACAATAAAGTTACTTTATATTCCATATGCCTTATTGATTGTTATTGATTACCTTTCCTTTTCACTTTCTCATCAAAATTCTAGTTTAAACTTTTTCATGCACACACTAAATAATCAAAATCAAATACTTATTCTAATTGGAGATAATTCAGTGAATTCATGGAATATATAAGTGACTCAATATATGTTGCTCAAATTCCCAGGTATATCGTATGTTTGTAACAAGTTATGAAAAATATAATTATCAATAATTAGGTAAATCACAATTCAATGTAAAGTTTTGTTGAAAATGACCACTATCATGAATTTTCTAATCCTCAATTATTTTCGTTTTCCTAAGTTGAATATAAATTTTAAAATCGAAATAAAAAAAAATTCACTAAATCAAGAAGTTTTTGATAGACAATTTGAATGTTAGTTGAAAAATTGCTCTAGCATCCTAAAAAACAATGTAAAACCAATAACCCTTTGGTGTGGTTATTGCTTATGATTATATGGGTTTTCGGTCTCTGCTTCACGTTTTAGTCGATCCAAGGTTGAATTTGGGTCAAAATCTACAGAAAATAGTAGTACTATGCAATATTATTGAGAAAACGTAAGGAAACACAAGTACAAAAGATGTATAATGATTTATGTATGTTTACATCCACAATAAAGAAAAGAAATGAAAGATAAGAACAATTCAGGAGTCAATGAAGCCTTAAAAGAATGTGGTCAGATCTAAAATTTGTATGACTTTGATCCGACCAAGAAACACTTTAAATTTTTAGAAGCTAATAATGCAATAAAGTGGAGATTATAAAATAAAGAAGGAAAAGAAGAAAACTGATGTTGAAAAATAAATTTTTAGCCTTACCTATTTATAGATAGTGAAGAGGTGACATCAATTGTCATGTCCATTCGCTATAATTGTTGTATGCGTTTAATTTCTCCATTCAAAAAATCGCACTTGTTGGTTCTACTGTCATGTCTTCTACCATCAAGATTCACTTCATTAGCAATAGTTCAAATTCGAATTTCTAGCATGTAAATTAGCTGGAAAAAACCATTAAAAAGTGTCCATAATAGAACCAAACCCAAACTTGACCTGACCAACCTGACCCAATTAGGTCTGTTTGATGGAAGGAGGCAACCCGCACATGTTTTGACATGCATGACCTCCCTTTTCAACTTAAGGGAAATCATTTGGATGCCCAAAAGGCCCAACCTTCTTATGAGGTTCCTTTACAAAAACAAAATTAATTCTTTTTATTCTATGATGTGAGGCTAAAGTCCCTACTTCTCTTCTTCCGTCTTCCAAAACAAAACACTAAACCAAAATTAAATTTTAAAGTTTTTAACATTTCCACTTATTGTCAAATAAAAAAACAAGATAAAAGGTTTGACTGCATTGTGAGAAATGCGGATACGGATCTTAAGGCTAGGATAAACACTAGAGGGGGGTGAATAGTGTTTTGAGGAATTATTAAATATTTTTGAGTTTTTGTTAATTTGAACACAAATGTATGCAATATTTAGACACAAATATGATCACAGAATCAAACACAGATGCAAAAATAAAGTAAAAGCAGTAAAGGAAAGAACACACCGTTTTTATACTAGTTCGGAGTTACCCTACATCCAGTTCCGCATACAAGTATGGATTTCCTTTCAAAAGCAATTGTATAATTACACCCTCGATTTCAAGGCTACGAGGTACACCCTCCAGATTCACAATCCTCTGGGTAGAGATACGTGATTTTACGGGCAATAATTTCACCCAATTGATTTCCAAGGCTACAATCACACCTTTTCTCGCTTGATTGATTTCCAAGGCCATAATCACATCTTTTCTTATTTAATTGATTACAAAAAAGCCTATAACTCTGAATAGCACTGAGGATCTTGTTGAGATAGTGATAGAGAATCAAGCCAGAGATAATCCAGTTAGATTCAATGGTGATTTCAACAGAGTAATGGTAGAAATATGTATAAAGAAATGTGGAAGAAGAAGGGAAATGAAAACCAGAAAATATGATTAAAAATTCGTTGAAAACAGCCTCTATTTATAGAAGAACAACAGCCATGTCCATTCGTGAAGAGATATGACGAATAGACACTTCTTTTGAAATTTAAATTTTGAAAATAACTAACACTATGTCGACATGGGTGTATTGAGCATGTCGACGTCCCAATGGAAATTTAGTGTTTTGTGTTTCTTTGAAAATAACTTTTATCTTATATTAAAACTATTTTAAACTTTTATAAATATACTTAACTATAGTTAAAATACATAAACAAATACAGAGAATAATATTTTGGTATATATAAAATTTTACTATTATTTTATATTTAAATCTAAGTGTAGATATTAAAAGTTAAATATATTATTATTAAAAGATAGTTTAAAACTAAGGATAATTTGATTTTGAAATTAAAGATTATTTTGAGGCTAAAAGTATTTAAAACTAAGAAAGATGGTTTTGATTCTTTTAAAAGGAAGGTTTTGAAAACATTTTGAAAATAAGATATAATTTTGTAAAATCATTTTGAATAAAAGTTAGCGGATACAAAACAATGTTCCACTAGATTTTTCGTAGGTTCCATCCTACTTAGGGTTCCATCCCTTTAACAAGCTCGAAGTGGATTCCATTCCATGAATAAATTGGATTTTAAGATGCCAGTGCTTTTCTAGGAGTTTTAACAAAATTCCTAATTTAAAAAAATTACTTAAACTCTTGATAATCTTGATATTCTTGATACTCATGAGTCTTCATTCTTGATATCTTGAATCTCTATACGGTACAGTCTTCATTCTTGGTACCTGCATGGTTAAATCCTGCATATACATATATTTCTAAACTATAATGTTAGCATTTATATTTTATAATCATATTCTAAGGTTGTTGTCATCAAAACCATCATCTCACGGACTAACAATCTCCCCCTTTTGGATGATGACAACCTTTTTATAAAATATTACTTCTATCCCAATAACTCCCCCTTAATCTATGCCTAACTATCCTATTTTATATTTCTCCCCCTTTGCCATCAACAAAAACTAACTCCAAACTATAAAACTCCCCTTCATTCTTATACTAAAGTACCTGCATTAATAAACTATACAAAAGGAGTATAATAGATAGATTAAGAGATAATTATACTGATAGACATGATAATTAATTAAAGATCATATAAATATTAATGCATATTTATACATGTTTTTCACACCAAATATCAATCCAAATCAATTCAATTCAAACAAACCAAATCAAACAATTCAAATCAAACAAACCAAATCAAACAAACCAATCAAACATCACGAGGAACTTCCACCCATCCTTCTTCTCCAAATATAGGGTCTTCTTTAATGGCATCCCAATTTTCATTATCATTAGCGAGAGAGACTGGAGGATGTGCTTTGTTATCATCCTTGTGCATAGAGGAAATCATCCATCGTATTGCAACGAAATGCCTTTTTTGCTCTTTAATCATCTGCATTTGACTCAATTCTAAGTGTCGTTGGTTATGTAGAATGAACGAAAGAATATTCTTGGAAGAATTAAGAGTCTCTTCCAGATTTTCTGATAGATTATGAATTGGATTGGCTATATTCGAGTTTGTGAGAAGAATGAGAGACAAAGTGGATAAGAAATAATATTCAGTGATGAATTCTGGAAGAGATAGGTATTTATAGGTGTAGAAATTCATTTGAAATGAATAGACATAAGGTAGTTATTCAAATTTCAAATTCAAAATGAAATGTCATTTCTGACCAGTACATATCGACATGGTCATAGGGGGGATGTCGACATGGTGTAGTGAATTTTGATGGCTTATTTTGATTTTTGTGAATAATTGTGTATATATATTTATATAATATACTAACATTTATTCTAGAGATAAGATAAGCTAGATAACAGAAAAGGAATTCAATTTCATTTCAAGATAATACGATACAACGATTAAACACAAAGAACTACACGAACATTCAAATCAAAATAAACTAAAACAAATAAAACGATATACAAAAAGGTAGAACTAGTTAGAGAGTGATGACGATGAAGTTAATCCAAGCTTCTTGCTGACTTTGGAAATAAATTTGTTTATCTTGGATGAAATTTTGTCCAACTTCTTATTAACGGATCGTTTAAGAATCCGTTGATTCTCAACAATGGTCTTTTGGTTTTTGAGAAGGGTTTTGTTGGATGGATTAGGAGGATAGTCGATGCTTTCCAAAGAGTTTCACCTTCTTCTTCTTCTTCAATTTCCATTTCATCCCCTTCTTTTTCTTCTTCCTCTTCCTCTTCTTCCATCTCCTCATGAGCCAAACGCTCTTCCTTTTTGGCAAGAGTCTCATAGGATTGAAAACAAATGGAATTTTCATAAGCGAAATGTGATCGAAAACTTTTCTAGAGACAAATTCTTCTCCTTTGAAATCCACTCCAAAATAGTTTAAAATTCGAGAGAGATAAATTCCATGATACAAAGTATTCCCACCCATTTCAAGATTTTTGGGACGAAATTCATCCAAAAAACTTGCGCCCAATTAATATCATAATTTCCAAAAATAGCAAAAAGTGCTTTGCAAACTTTTGAAGTAGGATTGTTAAAATTTTCCGATCTTGGGGTCAAAGTATGTTGTAAAAGAAGACTGACAATTCTAGCTTTTGGTCAAAAGTTTCGATTTTTGAATTCAAAATTATCCTTTCCTTCGAAAATGTGATGAAATGTCTCACGATCATTTTCATCGATTTTAAAGTTAGAAAGATCCATTCCCGTACTCTTGCAATTGAGAATGGTACCCAAAGATCACAATTCAAAACAATTCTAGTGCCTTTGACACTACTCCAAATTTCATCATCGTTCCCGTTATAAAATCCACGATTAAGATTTGCATAGAAAATTTTGACAAGATTTGGATAATAAACAAAATCATTTTGAGAAGCATCAACAAGACTAAGAATTTGATTGTTTGCAAAAAGAGAATCAATTTCATAAGAAGAGAAATCTTGAAATATAGCAAACTTTCCGGGATGGACTTTTGCATAGTCAGCATAATTGATGTATGCTTTTATAGCCTCCGGATCACTGAAGAGTTGCTCTTTTATCTTTCTGGAAATTCTCATGGTGGAGAGGTTGCTTGAAGAAGCCATTAGAGTAGAGAGTAGAGAGCTTGAAGTTTTGAAGAGAGAGTTTGAATTTGAAAATGAGAGTGAAAAGACATGATAAAAGATAGTGAATAAATAGATTCTCAAAGGACATGTTCTCTGGTCAAAAGATGCATTTTTAGAGAATTGAATGAAGTAAAAAGGTGGAGGGAAATTCAACCATTTGAATTCAAATTTTGAATTTCAAATTCTGTACCCATGTCGACATCATGGTAGGGACCACGTCGACATGTGCTTGTGAATTTCTATGATTTATTTTTCCTAAGTACTCTATTATATATATACTTATTATTTTTAATGTCTATATATATCTGGAATATTATTAGAATTATCGTATATTCCATAATATATTATTATACTAATAAAAATAAAAATAATAATAAAATAATAGTAAAAAATTTAAAATTCAAATAACATACCAATTCAAAATCAGTCAAGCAAGCAGTCAAGCATCTAATTCTAAGCATGCAATTTCAACCAATTGTATTGTAATTTTGTGTTTCTTTTTCTGAGTCTGTTTCTCTGAGTTCGTCAGAGTCATGAACTGCCATGAAACATAAATTTGAATTATCTGTCTTCTGATCATCATCGCTTGAGGACGAGTCTGAGTCAACTAGAGTAGTAGTAAATGCACGCTTCCGTTTCTTTACTGAATCATTGTTTATAGGAGGATTTTGCCTTTCTAGATACGGACAGTCTCTTTTGATATGGCCTGGTTCATCATAGTTGAAACATTTGACATTGTTTGGCACTAAATTCTGATTTCCAGAGTTCTTATAGTTGTTTCTCTTGAGATTGTTCATCAATCTGTATTTCAGAAAGTTCTGAAAATTCTTGGTCATCAAGGCTATCTCTTCATCATTATCGTTGTTTGAGTCTGATCCATCAGTCAATGCATTAAATGCCATTGATTTCTTTTCAGATGCTTTGCTTTCTCTTCACCCTATCATTTGGACTTCAAACGACATTAGATTTCCAATTAATTCTTCTATCTTTAAGGTACTGATGTCATTTGCCTCTTCGATCGCAAGTGCCTTTTGATACCATTCTGGAGTAAGAGAATTTAAAATTTTTCTGACTTGATCTTCTTCCGAAAATTCCTTTTACCAAGGATATTAGAGAATGCACAATATCCTAAAATCTACTATACATATCTGAAATAGACTCATTAGAATTCATTTTAAATAATTGAAACCGATTTGTGAGCATGGAAATTTTGGTCTGTTTAACTTTGCTTGTTCCTTCGTGAGTAACTTACAAAGTTTTCCAGATTTCATATGCAAACTTACAAACTGACACTCTATTAAATTCTTTTCTATCAAATGAACAAAACAGAATATTCATTGCTTTAGAATTATTTTGTGCAACAGTCTTTTGCTTAGCGATCCACTATGCAAAATCAGTTGTGGGTTCAGAATATTCAGTTTTTGTGATATTCCAAATGTCTAATCCTACAGATTGTAAATATATTTTCATCTTACATGCCCAATATGCATAGTTACTGCCATTAAAAAATGGTGGTCTGATGGTACACTGACCTTCTACAAATGAACTGGTGACAGGAATACTAGTGTTAGTAACAGTACCAGTGTTGGTAGCCATTTTGAAAACTTTTCAAAATTCAAGTTATGGAAATTTGAAAACCTTGCTGTGATACCAAATGTGAGAAATGCGGATTACGGATCTTAAGGCTAGGATAAACACTAGAGGGGGTGAATAGTGTTTTAAGGAATTATTAAATATTTTTGAGTTTTTGTTAATTTGAACACAAATGTATGCAATATTCAGACACAAATATGGTCAAAGAATCAAACACAGATGCAAAAATAAAGTTAAAGCAGTAAAGGAAAGAACACACCGGATTTTATACTGGTCCGAAGTTACCCTACATCCAGTCTCGCACACAAGTACAGATTTCCTTTCAAAAGCAATTGTACAATTACACCCTCGATTCCAAGGCTACGAGGTACACCCTCCAGATTCACAATGTTCTGGGTAGAGATACTTGATTTTACAGGCAACAAGTTCACCCTATCGATTTCCAAGGCTACAATCACACCTTTTCTCGCTTGATTGATTTCCAAGGCCATAATCACACCTTTACTTGTTTAATTGATTACAAAGAAGCCTATAAATCTGAATAGCATAGAGGATCTTATTGAGATAGTGATAGAGAATCAAACCAGAGATAATCTAGTTAGATTCAATGTTGATTTCGGCAGAGTAATGGTTGGAATATGTATAAAGAAATGTAACGCCCCACCTCTATACCCACGCTAGCCAAGGACACTACAAGGTAATGCCGTCAACTAACACGGAGAATAAGGCTGGACAGGACCGACCATCTATAGCCTTGCTCTAACTATCTATTGAATACGTCGACAATAGACATACCAAGCAGGTCGACATACCCAATGAATACTTAAAACAAAACCATAGGTGGTTGAAGGATCTATCAGAATAGAATATAACAACTCAAATGTAATATACATCACAGAACAGTAGATCATCATATACACATATATTGATACATAACAGAGTATACAAAATAGTACATGTCAAGTGGTATAGCAAACCACAATATACGGACGAGCCAAAAGAATAAATATATCATAGTTACAACAAGAGGGACTACACAAAAAGCTTTGACAAAAAGGAACAAGCTGAACAGTCCATGCGGAAGCAAAATAGGCTAAGTCCAAAAGCACCTAACCTGAAACATCTCGGTCTGACCCGAGTATAAAATACACGGGTCAGTCTAGGTAAACAAATCAGTTAGATAAACTGAACAACAATAAACCTGCAAGGTTACAAAGTATAACAAATATCTCTAAAGGAGATAACACAATCATCTAATAAAAGATGAATCATATGATAACAAAACAAGCCTCATATCATCGGCAACACAACAGACAAAGGATAGGAATATCTCAAAACAAGCCATAAAGGCAAATAACAAATACCAATGAATGTAACACAAGTTCCACGAGGTAATCGCTACATATCATGCGGCTCAAAAAGACCAACACCGAAGGGCGATACCTAGGGAATATACATATGAATGAAACTTCAGAAAATTGCTCGAGCTCAGTACTGTATAAACAAGGATCCATGAGCCCGAAGACTCCAAACCCAATATCACCCATGCGGATCATAACGACCAACATCGAAAGCGATACTATAGGGCAACAAACCGAAGGCGCAAACCCGAAGGCACATACCCGAAGGCAACAAACCTGAAGGAGACAGTCCGAACACACTATCCCAAAGGCAACAAACCGTAGTGGTGAAGGTTCGGAGGCCCAGTACTGGACACCACTAACTGGCGGAATGTGTCATAACTCTCAAAAAGGAATCCGAAAAGTGGTAACGTGAGTTCCATAACCACTCGTTCGCACTAAACGGTTTACTATCCGTTAGTTAATTTCACACTCAAAGCAGTACAAAGTTCACCTCATATCATCGGTAAACCAAACCCGAAGGTAAAAACGATCAATTGAATAGGTCGGGGATTAATCGGAAGGATAAACGCACAGATTCATGGTCCGTGTTTTGCCCAAACATTTAATCTCCCTTCCACTTCGCTCGAAGTGCGAAATTGTGCGTGTATATTTCAAATAGAATTTATAAATCGAAGAAGCGAACTTTTAATACGATATGAAGAAATCATTTATAAGAACCCGTGAATGAATTCAAAAAGGAATCATCAAGGTCAAATATGCATAAACAACTAATTGGAATCAATATACATCGATCAAATTTGGAAAACTAAGCGAACAAGGCAAACTGGTAAAAACAGCAGGTTCAGACGTCTGAAAGAAGTGGTTCAAACGTCTGAATCTGGAAATTAATTTCTTTTTCAAAAGAAAATTCAGACGTCTGAACCCAATTTTCCAGACGTCTGAAATAGGCAATATTTTGCCTATTTCCCTTCTGGTTGAAATTTAGCACTTTCATACGTCTGGAATATAAATTCAGACGTCTGAATCTGGGGATAAAAATCCTCCCCAGAACAATATTCAGACGTCTGAAATAGGGGTTTCAGACGTCTGAAACCTGATGGTCAGGCATTTCCTGAACCTAGGCCATCCATGGCCAAACAAATCGAAAGCAATTGGATGCATTTTGATTATGGGCTTACGTCAAACGACTACCCAACATTAACGACACACCCAAACACTTCGAACAACATAAACATCAACCATATAAGGTTTTACATAGATTTGGCTTCAAGAATCAATATTTGGCAATTTCACCAAAGCAATCCAAATCGAAAACAAGTGCATATGAACAAGTGCTAGGAATTCATACCCAACATCAATGAAATCAAGAGAAGTAGATGTGAGTTCAAAACTCACCTTTTATCACAAAACAAAGAAGAAGAAGCTCAGACACAAGAAGGAGACTAACTACCCTCCACTTCAACTCTACTAGCTTCATTCAAAGATCAAAACAAATATTTTCCTAAGTTAGGTTTAGGAAATTTTCTGAAATTGAAGGAGAAAGAGTTGGAGAAGATGAAGAGGAGGCTTACCAATAGCTTCTCTCTGATTTTGGAGCAAGAAATCAAGTTTGCAAGGTAAACTAGGGCTTGTAATTTCTATTTCCTCTTCCCTTCCACCATTTTCAGTTTTAACTTAAGTTTTAGAATAGAAAATGAGTGAATGGAGAGGAGAGGGCTAAGTTAGGGTATTTGTTAGCAAGTGGGCTGAACCCAAACCCAAAACCCAACTAGAAAAAGTAGCCAAATTCAATTTACTCCAAACATATCAAAGCTTATACTCAAAAATATCGTAAACGCCATTTTGGAATCAATGGAAATGGTTTCGAGTCCCAATTCGGCCATTTGCAAAAAGTAACATTTCGGAGCAAAAATCCGACTAACGATGCTATATTTAAATAAAACATTTAAATATAAAATCATTAAATATGCGGGTTATTACAAGAAATGTGGAAGAAGAAGAGAAATGAAAACCAGAAAATATGATTAAAAATTCGTTGAAAATAGCCCATGTTTATAGAAGAACGACAGCCATGTTCATTCGTGAAGAGATATGATGAATAAACACTTCTTTTGAAATTTAAATTTTGAAATTAACTGACACTATGTCCACATGGGTGTATTGAGCATGTCGACATCCCAAAGGAAATTTTGGTGTTTTGTTTTTCTTTGAAAATAACTTTTATCTTACATTAAAACTATTTTAAACTTTTATAAATATACTTAACTATAGTTAAAATACATAAATAAATATAGAGAATAATATTTTGGTATATATAAAATTTTACTATAATTTTATATTTAAATCTAAGTATGAATATTAAAAGCTAAATATATTATTATTAAAAGATAGTTTAAAACTAAGGATAATTTGATTTTGAAATTAAAAATTATTTTGAGGCTAAAAGTATTTAAAACCAACATAGATGATTTTGATTCTTTAAAAGGAAGGTTTTGAAAACATTTTGAAAACAAGATAATTTTGTAAAATCATTTTGAATAAAAGTTAGCGGATACAAAACAATGTTCCACTAGATTTTTCGTAGGTTCCATCCTACTTAGGGTTCCATCCCTTTAACAGGCTCGAAGTGGATTCCATTCCACGAATAAATTGGACTTTAAGATGCCAGTGCTTTTCTAGGAGTTTTAACAAAATTCCTAACTAAAAAAATTACTTGAAATCTTGAACTCTTGATATTCTTGATACTCACGAGTCTTCATTTTTGATATCTTGAATCTCTATACTGTACAATCTTCATTCTTGGTACCTGCATGGTTAAATCCTGCATATACATATATTTCTAAACTATAATGTTAGTATTTATATTTTATAATCCTATTCTAAGGCTGTTGTCATCAAAACCATCATCTCACGGACTAACATGCGTCACTTAGGTGACTGTCTACATGCCCAAGTGGGATCAAACCGACGTAGTTCAAAGATTAAGAATTCGTATCGTCATGGAAACCAATATCTAAATGAGGGTGATCTTTTGGTTTGAAGTTTCACTTAGTGTAAACCCTTCAAAATCTTATTAAGGTCATCGACGAACTAGTCTTGAACCAAGTACCCTCATGATAAAACTGGAACAATCACACATGTTCATTAATGGCCATATGCTTTTAATCCACATTCATGAGTCTACTTTAGAAAGTGGTCTTTGTATTAACCCTGCTTTCTACGCCGTATAAATAAATAAATTTAATTTAAAATAAAGTGTTCAAATTAAATTTATGATAATAAATTTTGAAAATGAATTTTTAGTTAATTGAATTCTATTTAATAATAGATTTTCTGTAATAAATTGAATTAAATTAATATACTCTTTTTGGATAATTTATTGAATTTAAATAAAATGTTTTAAATTGAATATACAATATTTGTAAAAGTATAAATTAATTAGAAATAGGTTGAAATATATTTATAAATAAATATCAAGGATTAAAATTTAAATTTAAACGGAAAGGAAATAAATTAAAACTAATTGAACTAAAATTTATGGGTCCAACTAAATCAAAGGCCAAGCCAATTTAAAGTCCTCCCTTCTTTTACTTCCCTAGAATACTCCACTTTATTCTATTGCTTTAGAAAATCAAACCTGAAACCCCTATTTCATTCTTCAATTTTGACCCCTCAAATTAAATATCACAGCCTCTAAAAAAATCGATCGAAGCCGGGTGTTGTGGCTTCCATGCTGGTTGTGCGCGATGGCAAATGCGGTTCATTGCTACCTTGTAACAACCCTAGATTTCGAAAATATTTTTAAATTTGATTTTTATTCCATTTTGAAAATATTTTAAAATTTATTTTATTTCAAGATTTTAATTTAAAACATTTTTAAAAGTGTGGTTATAATTTTCCAATGCTTATTGTATTTTGTTTTCAATTTTTAAATTCTAGTTTCAATTAACAAGCTATTTTCTTAATTATTTCTATTTTTCCTAAAAATATTTATTTATTTTCTTTTCTACTTTATTTTATTTTCATTTTTATTTTATTTTAATTACTTTTTATGTGTTTAATTTGATTAAAAGAAATAAGAAATACAAAGAGACAAAAACCTTTCATTTGCATATGACTTTTCATTTTACTTTTGTCTTTTCATTTTTCAATTGACTTTTCATTGAGTAGCCGTCCATTTTCTTTCCTTAGCCATATATTTTCTCTTCATTTTCATGTGAGAAAATTTCTTTTCATCTCAAAACTTCGGCCATTACAATTTCTAAAAAATTTTGATAAGTTCATGGCATTTCGTTTCTTACTTTTCTTCTTATGTTTTCATTGATTTTGCTTGGCTTCTACCTAGACTTGCTCGGCCATAAACCCCTCCATCACCACCGACCATCACCTCCACCATACATGGCAGCAACCATCATCAATTACCTTATCCAAATCTGGCTGTGGCCTCCTTACGTTGCAAACTCCTCAAAAATTGCAAACACCCCTTGAAAACAAACCTAGCCGAGCCTAAATGCCACCATCCCTTCACATATTCATCTCGGCCACCCCCTACAACCACGACCACCAGCAACTACATCATCTCTGGCCACAGCCTCACCATCACCGGGCCTGAACCATGCAAGGCCGAGCCACCACTTGCCTTGGGCCGAGCCAAAAATGTGACCAAACTCTATTTTTGTGTTGTTCTTATGTATGCTTCATGTTATCACCACTACCGCTTCATCTCCTTGCTAGCCATGCCATATTGACCCATACCCGACCCAAACACACAACTATGGCCGAGCATATGAAACCTATGGAGGAGCAAATTTGAGTGGAAGCAAGTTCAAGTTATGTAGTCCTTTGTTGCTTTTTATTTTAAGTTGTTCAATGATATTTTGTGTTGTAAATTTATGTTTGCAATATCTTGTTTTGTTTGTTGTGTACAAGATCATCAACTTGGATCTCCCTTCACTTGAATCAAAGTCATGCTTTCTGGATTTTTATTCTATGTTTTGTTGTGCTATCTCCAGCTTGAATAGGTGAGTATTCACTCATGACATTTATACTTATATAACTGTGAAGTGATAGCAAGTGAATGTGTAGAATTATATTATCATGTTATACCTGCCTGTGATATGAATCATATGATGTTAAACCTATGTATAAACTTGTCATATCATCCGATACCGGTATATGTTGCTGTATTGTTTATTTTATTCTGTTCTCACACTGCAAGTTCCTTGTAGAATAGAATCACTATGGGTTGAAATGATACGTACCCGAACGAATTTTAGAATAGGAAAAAATCATTATGGGCTGAAATGATAGGCTTGAGCGATTTTTATTTATTTTCATTTTACTTGGGATTGCGGGATAGAAATGATAGAACCCGAAATTTTCTTTGTAAATTACGGATTGAAATGATATATTATCCGTATCACTTGACCTAGGCTAGAAAATATCATACAAACCCGTGGTTATTATATATATTTTCTGGAATTTTTAAAGTGTTTTAAAAATGTATATTTATGATAATTTAATTTAAATTGAATTTAAAATGATTTTTATAAAGTGTTAATGATTTTTCTATAAGTTAAAATGGGAAATAAATAAATGGTTAGGTTGAAATTTGAAATATAACTTAAATTTGAAATTTGAGAATTTTTTTGAAAGAGAATTTTAAATTAGGTAAATAAAATGAAAAATAAGTTATATTTTGAAGTGGAAATTTAAAACTTAAGTGTTAAGTTAATTTTTAAATATAAAGAATAGAAATTGGTATGCTTGAATTTAATAAGTGAATTATTTAAAAATTGGATTTTTGTATAAAAAAATTACTTTGTAAAAATCATAAGTTAAAGGGTATTTAAATGAACATTTTTGAGTGGAAAAATACGATTTTTATAAGTTAAAAGGGTTAAAAACAAAGTTTAATTGTTTCTGAAATTGTATTGAAATTTTGTAAATTGAATTAACAACATTTCAGAAATGCTACCGTTTCTGAAGTTAACTTAAAATCTAAAGTAACGGATATTCTAGCATTTTTATGTGTTGTAGTTGATACAAATGAACTATAACTAAAATTTAACTAAGTGATATTACTGCACTTTATAAGTGTTGTAGTTGCAGAAACTAAAACTTGAACCTGAACTATTACAGCAGTTTTGAAAATGCTGTCTTTGCTGAATTGAACTATTTTTCAACTTAAACTAAATTATTACAACAGTTTTTAAATGCTGTCTTTGCTGAATTGAATTGTTTTCAAATGAAACTTACCATAGCAGCGAAAGCTGAAATTTTACTGTTTTAATGTATTTAAGTGAATAAATGAACTCTGAAAAGGCTAAATTTTTGGGAATTTAATATTTGACTATTAAGTATAATAACTTCATTTTTAATGGTTTAAATGGAGTATTTTTATTTGAAATATAAACCATTTGAAATGTGATTTGGAATGGTATTTAATTAAAATACAAAATGAACGAGGTTTTGAAATAGATATGATATTTTGATATTTTGAAATGGATTTGAAATGATATTTGATTTTTCGATGTAAATACCATTTTTAAAATTTATAACCATTGGTTATAATAACGATTGGTTGTTAAAGAGACCAGGATCGGATATGGACATACTCTCTGTCGATACCGAAAACCACTTTAACAACTGTGTACACTGTGGAGTTACAGAATGAAGTAGGATGGAGGCGACAATCCTATTGAGGTATGAACGTGGACCTGACTCCCGTGAGTAGGCTTAAGGTGGCTAAAACATGAGCGATCTTGACCAAAAGGGGTAGCACCTCTGGTTGGACACGTTTCTTCGGTACCATTCTATTACTTTGTGATCGTTTGGTGGCTACCCTTTGATTTGGGAGTGTGTTCCAAGGTGGGAGTAGTGGCTGCTTCTACCAGTCTGTGTGCGTAATTGGTATATCTACCCTGGCATTTCCTCATGTGTCGTGTCACCTACCATAGCGAGCCTTACTACGAGTTTGATTTGTGTCGTACATATGGAGTATCTTCTCATAGTCTCCCGATCAGGAGATATGCAGGTACTATATAGACTATTGACACTATTACGTGTTAAGAGCTATATGGGTAACCCCTTAACGCTATTTTAAAGTAAGTTTATTTTACTGTTAGACATTATTATAATAGCGCAATATTACTACATAGTAATTAGTTTAACGGATCCTTAGGGGATGGGCGGTCCCAAGCATCCTTAAAGTTACTTGTTCTTTTACTGCAGTTCACTTGAGTTGGTTTACATTATATAAGTATGTATGTCCTGAATCGAGTGTTTTGTGTTTTGCTTTATGCTCGGGTCAGCCTGAGTATTCACAGCTTTGGATTTCTCTTTCTGGAGCTAGGAATTGTTGGAGATTCTACTTATCTAGTTATCTTTCTATTTCAGTTTCAGCTCTTGTATTAGTGAACTTTTATGTATTTGGGATTTCTATTATGTTGTTTCCAAACTGATATTATGTATTTTTTTTGAGACTTTGTTATAGTAGCTTCATGAACTACTATGGTATTTTTTATTTCCACTGCGAGTCATTCTGATATTTCTGTGTCTGTGATTCTATGAATGATTTTATTTGCTCCAAATTTTATTACAATCTGTTATTTTGAGTTATTCAAGTCTGACATGTGTGGATTATTGTCGATTTGAAGGTCCAAAATAGTGGGTCATTACAGTTGGTATCAGAGCTTTGGTTTTTAGGCAAACCTTAGCCTACGGAGCAAAAGCTCATTAGAGATAGGGTAGAAATACCCTAGAATGAGTGAAATCAACCTCAGAATCATTTTCTTTGTGAGAGAACGTATTTTTAAGGTATAAAATGATTTTTCAAATGATCTTTTTTAAAAGATTTTCAAAGATTATTTTTATATAAAACTTTTCTTGTTCTAAAAGAAAATTTTTCAAAAATTCCTTCCTTTCGTATCTACCTTGTTAGCATTTTCTTTAGTATATTCATCCAAGTAAATTTATCTAGTCTTATCTTAATTTATCTTTATCTTCTCTTTACCTTGTCCTAAATTCATTCTTGATCTTTTCAGGATGAATCGTGGAAATGCCAAAGGTAGGGGTCGTGGTATTGCCCCAGCTCCTCAGCCTGTTGCACCTGTTAGGTTTACTATTCTCTGTAAGGAATTCTCTCAACTTGGTGGAACCAAGTTTACCGGTTCAGAGAGCATTATTGCAGCTCAGCAATGGTTGCGGAGTTTAGAGAGGATATTTATTGGTCTTGAGATTACTGATGCCCAAAAGCGTCAGTTAGCGGCATGGTAGTTGTAGGAGGCAGCCCTAGATTGGTGGGAGTCTGTTACGGCTAACACCGTCGAGGCTAATATTACTTGGGAGCAGTTTAGGTATCTTCTCATGTTTCTTTGAATTCTATTTTTCTATCTCTTTCGTGCCTTTTCTAAGTTTATCTATCATCTTTTCAAGGATGCTTTCGTTTCTAAGTGGATGCCCGAGGCCGGGAAATCCCAGCTTTATAAGGAGTTCATGGATCTCAAGCAGGGTACCATGTCTTTTTCTGAGTATGAGAGGAAGTTCAATGAACTTTCCAAGTTCGGTCCTAGGCTTATAGACACTCCTCTCAAGAAGAATGAGAAGTTCATAGCTGGTGCTCGTCTTGAGTAATATGATCGTCTTATTTCTCATGTTCATAGCACATTTACCCAGCTTATGGATATGGCTATCCGATATGTGAACCCTACTTCTAAGGCTCTTGCTATTTCTAGTTCTCCTTTATCTCGGTCTTCTTCCTCTGCTAACTCTAAGAAGCGAAAGCTTAATTTCCACTTGCAAAAGAAGAATTGGCTAAAGAATCCGGGTTTGGGATCTTCATCATCTTCTCCTTCACAGAGGCAGCCTGTTGATCTTTCTTCCATCACCTGTTTCAGATGTGATCAGAAAGGACACTATGCCAATAGTTGCCCTACTTTAGCTGGTGCTGCTGTTCCTCCACCTCTCAGTTGGCTAGGCGTGGTCTCTGTCATATTTGTCTTCAGCCTGGTCATTTCATAAAGGATTGCCCTACCCATAAGAAGGGTAAGCCTTCTGGTATATTTGCTGTCACCTCTGCATCTTCTCCAGCTTCGGCTCCTACTCCTAGTGATGACCAAGGTACTCTTCAGGTCACCTTTTCTTTATTTCATCATCTTATTCATGTTTTATTTGATACCGAAGCTTCGCACAGTTTTATTTCTGTTGATTTGTGTGATAAGTTCGAGCATATCCTTTCTCCTGAGTATGCTTCTGTACCTTTATGTGTTTGAAATCCAATTGGGGGTCCCGCAAACCTTGATCAGATTTGTAAGCAAGTGAAACTTCTCTATTCTGATCATTGCTTTAGTGGTGATTTCTATGTTCTGGGCTTCAATGCTTTTGATTTATTGCTTGGAAGTGATTGGCTGGGTAGGCATGATGCACGTATCTCTTGTAAAGCCGGTCTGTTTATCTTGTTGATGATCAAGGAAATTCCTCGACTATACAGTGCCGCATGCCTTAGGATTTTACTGGCATTTTTATTTATTCTTTGGATTCTTCTCCTGGTGATGTTCATTCGACCCGTGTGGTCAGATTCTATCCCGATGTATTTGCTGAAGTCACCGCTTTACCTCCTATGCGGTAAATTGATTTCCGTATTGATCTTATTCCCGGAGCTCGACCTGTAGTTCTTCCTCCTAGAAGAATGGCACCCCACGAGAAGGTTGAGTTGGGAAGCAAACTGAGGACTGGCTCTCCAAAGGTCTTATCAGACTTAGCCATTCAGAATGGGGAGCGGTGGTGGTTTTCGTCACCAAGTCCGATGGATCTTTGAGGATGTGTGTTGATTATAGGGAGCTGAACAAGCTTACTATGAAAAACAGATATTCAATGCCTCGTATCAATGATATGTTTGATCAGCTTTATGGTGCCACTGTTTTCTCTCATCTTGATCTTGCCACAAGTTTCCACCAGCTCAGGATTGCTGAGGAAAGCATTCCCAAGATTGCTTTCCGTACTGAGAATGGGTTCTATGAATGGTTAGTCATGCCTTTTGTTTGACTAATGCTCCTTCTTTCTTCATTGATTTGATGAATCGTGTTTTTCGTGATGTGCTTAATAATTTTTTTCTAGTCTTTGTTGATGATATCCTTGTCTTTTCTAAGACCAAGAAAGAGCATGAGTCGCGCTTGAAATCTATTCTGGAAATTCTTAGAAATCATCAATTGAAGGCTAATTTTCTAAATGCCATTTATGGAAGGATGAAGTCCGATTCCTTGGACATATTGTTTCTGGTTTCTGCTAATCTAGTCAAGATCGCTGCCATCAATGTAAGTCTTCTTTCTTTCTCTTTTCCTTCGTCATTTAATTATTCTATCTTTTCTGTTGTTCTTATTTTTCCCTATTCTATTTCAGGATTGGGAAAGTCCTAAGACTCCATCTGATATTCGTAGTTTTCTGGGCCTTGCCGGTTATTATCGGAGATTCATTGAAAATTTCGCTCGGATTGCTGCACCTCTCACTGCTTTGACTCGTAAGAATGCTAAGTTTATCTGGGATAAGAAGTGTGAAGCTGCATTCGATGGAAATGAGGGATTGACGGTATATACTGATGCTAGTCGTAAGGGTTTGGGTGTTGTTCTCATGCAGGATAATAGGGTCATTGCCTATGCCAGCTGTCAGTTGAAAACCCATGAAGTTAATTATGCTGCTCGTGATTTAAAGTTGCTTGCTGTTGTCTTTGCTTTGAAGCTCTGGAGGCATCATCTTCTGGGAGCTAAGTTTGAGTTTTTCAGCGATCATCAGTCTCTAAGATATATCTTCACCCGGAAGGATTTGATCAGAGGAAAGTTCGTTGGCTTGAGTTTCTAGCTTTTACGACCTCGATATTAGCTCTACTTCCGGTAAAGCTAATGTTGTGGCCGATGCTCTGAGTCGGAAGAAGGCTTTGTTGTGTCAGCTTGTTGTTTCTTCTTCTCCTCTTCTGGATCGTATCAAGGCTAAGCAAGATGAGGATGAGATGCTTAGATTGATGAAGGAGAGTGTTCGTAGCAGGGTTGGAGGGAGTAGTAGTGGAGCTCAGACCGATGATAGTGGGATTTTGAGGATTAATGGTAGGATTTGTGTCCCGAATGTTGATGGATTGAGGCAAGAGTTGCTTCGGGAGAATCATCGATCCAGACTTTCTATTCATCCTGGTGTGTCGAAGATGTATCAGGATATGTGGTGGAAGGGAATGAAGCGGGATATCTCTATCTTTATTAGTCAGTGTGCGACTTGTCAGTAAGTCAAAGCCGATCATCTAAAGACCCCTGGTTTGTTGTAGCCCCTTGATATTCCCAATTAGAAGTAGGAACAGGTTTCCATGGATTTCATTGATGGATCACCGAGGACTAGGAGGGGTAATGAGAGTATCTGGGTTATTGTGGATAGATTGACCAAGTCCGCTAATTTCATTCCGATCAAGTTTACCGGTTCTGCTTCTAGCATATCTGAGATCTGCATGAGAGAGATTGTTCATCTCCATGGTGTTCCTCTCAGTATTGTTTGTGATCATGATCCTATCTTTACCAGTCAGTTTCAGAAAGCTTTTCAAGAATATTTTGGTACTCATCTGAATCTAAGCACTGCTTACCATTCACAGACCGACGGTCAAACGGAAAGAGTGAATCAGATTCTCGAAGATCTTCTTCGTGCTTGTGTGCTTGATTATGGAGGATCTTGGGAAGATCGTCTTCATCTTGTCAAATTCACCTACAATAATAGTTATCAGGTATAATCTAATCTTCTGTTTTAAGCTTAACTTAATCCTTTATCTATCTCATTCCATCTTTGAATTCATGCCAGTATCAAAATGTCTCTGTTTGCTGCTCTTTACGGACGACCTTGTAGATCTCCATCTTGTTGGATTGAATCCGGTAATCGTTTGGTTCGTGATCCTGATTTGGTTTTGGAGGCTTCTGAGAGAGTCAAGGAGATTAAGAGGAAGTTGAGGGTTGCTAAGGATAGGAAGAAGAAGTACGCTGATAGGCGTAGGCGGAGTTTAGAGTTTGCTGTTGGTGATCAGGTTTTCCTTAAGGTCTCTCCCTTAAAGAATGTTATTCGCTTTGGTCGTAGAGGGAAGCTTTCTTCTAGGTTCATTGGTCATTTCCGCATTATGGAAAGAGTTGGTTCTTTTGCTTATCGGCTGGATTTGCCCGAGAAGCTTTCTGAAGTACATGATGTATTCCATGTCTCTCATCTTCGGCGGTATCTTCATGACCCATCTCTTATTGTTCAGCCTGCTGCTCTTGATGGTTTGGATATTAAGCCTAATATGACTGTCGAGAGAAAGCCACGTCGTATTGTTGACAGAGGTACGAAGCATCTAAGAAGGAAATCTGTTAGTCTGGTCAAAGTACAGTGGAGTATTGATGATCGAGATTGTACATGGGAGACGGAGGAGAGCATTCGTGCTTCGAATCCAGAATTGTTCGTTTTAGGTACTATTTTCTTTTCTATCTTGTTTCCTTATTTTCCTTGTTCATTCTTTTCGAGGACGAAAAGATTTGAGTGGGGAAGAGTGTAACAATCCTAGATTTTTGGAATATTTTTAAATTTTATTTTTATTCCATTTTGAAAATATTTTAAAATTTATTTTATTTCAAGATTTTATTTTGAAACATTTTTAAAAGTGTGGTTATAATTTTCCAATGCTTATTGTATTTTGTTTTCAAATTTTAAATTCTAGTTTCAATTAATAAGCTATTTTCTTAATTATTTTCTATTTTTCCTAAAAATATATTTTCTACTTTATTTTGTTTTCATTTTTATTTTATTTTACTTACTTTTTATTTGTTTAATTTGATTAAAAGAAATAAGAAATACAATGAGACAAAAACCTTTCATTTGCATATGACTTTTCATTTTACTTTCATCTTTTCATTTTTCAATTGACTTTTCATTGAGTAGCCGTTCATTTTCTTTCCTTATCCATATATTTTCTCTTCATTTTCGTGCGAGAAAATTTCTTTTCATCTCAAAACTTCAACCATTACAATTTTTGAAAATTTTTGGTAAGTCCATGGCATTTTGTTTCTTATTTTTCTTCTTATGTTTTCATTGATTTTGCTTGGCTTCTACCTAGACTTGCTCGGCCATAAACCCCTCCATCACCACCGACCATCACCTCCACCATACACGATAGCAACCATCATCAATTACCTTGTCCAGATCTGGCCGTGGCCTCCTTATGTTGCAAACTCCTCAAAAACTGCAAACACCCCTTGAAAACAAGCCTAACCGAGCCTAAATGCCACCATCCCTTCACATATTCATCTCGGACACCCCCTAGAACCACTGCCACTAGCAACTACATCATCTTTGGCTACATCCTCACCATCACCAGGTTTGAACCATGCAAGGCCGAGCCACCACTTACCTTGGGCCGAGCCAAAAATGTGACCAAACTCCACTATTTTTGTCTTGTTCTTATGTATGTTTCATGTTATCACCACTACCCCTTCATCTCCTTGCTAGCCATGCCATATTGACCCATACCCAACCTAAACACATAGCTATGGCCGAGCAAATTTGAGTGGAAAGCAAGGTCAAGTTATGTAGTTCTTTGTTGCTTTTTATTTCAACTTGTTCAATGATATTTTGTGTTGTGAATTTATGTTTGCAATATCTTGTTTTGTTTGTTGTGTACAAGATCATCATCTTGGCTCTTCCCTCACTTGAATCAAAGTCGTGCTTTTTGGATTTTTATTCTGTGTGTTTTGTTGTGCTATCTCCAGCTTGAAGAGGTGAGTATATAACTGTGAAGTGATAGCAAGTGAATGTGTAGAATTATATTATCATGTTATACCTACCTGTGATATGAATCATATGATGTTAACCCTGTTTATAAACCTGTCATATCATCCGATACTACTATATGTTGCTATATTGTTTATTTTATTTTGTTCTCACACTGCAAGTTCCCTGTAGAATAGAATCACTATGGGTTGAAATGATACATACTCGAACAGACTTTAGAATAGGGAAAAATCGTTATAGGCTGAAATGATAGGCCCGAGCGATTTTTATTTATTTTTATTTAACTTGGGATTGCGGGTTTGAAATGATAGAACCCGGATTTTTCTTTATAAATTATGGATTGAAATGATATATTATCTGTATCACTTGACCTAGGTTAAAAAATATTATACCGACCTCTAGTTATATATATTTTTTGGAAATTTTAAAGTATTTTAAAAATGTAAATTTATGATAATTTAATTTGAATTGAATTTAAAATGATTTTTATCAAGTGTTAATGATTTTTCTACAAGTTAAAATATGAAAGAAACAAATGGTTAAGTTGAAATTTGAAATATAACTTAAATTTTAAATTTGAGAATTTTGTTTAAAAGTGAATTTTAAATTAAGTAAATAAAATGAAAAATAAGTTATATTTTGAAATGGAAATTTAGAACTTAAGTGTTAAGTTAATTTTTAAATATAAAGAATAGAAATTGGTATGCTTGAATTTAATAAGTGAATTATTTAAAAATTGGATTTTTGTAAGAAAATTTTACTTTATATAAATCATAAGTTAAAGGGTATTTAAATGAACATTTTTGAGTGGAAAAGTACAATTTTTATAAGTTAAAAGGGTTTAAAACAAAGTTTAATTGTTTCTGAAATTGTATTGAAATTCTAGAAATTGAATTAACAACATTTCAGAAATGCTATCGTTTCTGAAGTTAACTTAAAATCCGAAGTAAGGGATATTACAGCATT
The DNA here is from genome assembly GCA_030765085.1 of Allium cepa. NCBI lineage: Eukaryota > Viridiplantae > Streptophyta > Magnoliopsida > Asparagales > Amaryllidaceae > Allium > Allium cepa. The sequence continues at coordinate 861,972,099 of CM060934.1, read as the reverse complement.
TTTAAGTGCTATAGTTGTACAAATGAACTATAACTAAAATTTAACTAAGTGATATTACAGCACCTTGTAAGTGCTGTAGTTGCAGAAACAAAAACTTGAACTGGAACTATTATAACAGTTTTGAAACTGCTGTCTTTGCAGAATTGTACTATTTTTCAACTAAAACTGAATTATTACAACAGTTTTTAAATGTTGTCTTTGCTGAATTGAATTGTTTTCAAATGAAACTTACCGTAGCATTTTCTAAGTGCTGCAGAAGCTGAAATTTCACTGTTTAATGTATTTAAGTGAATAAATGAACGCTGAAAAGGCTAAATTTTTGGGAATTTAATATTTGACTATTAAGTATAATAATTTTATTTTTAATGGTTTAAATGGAGTATTTTGATTTGAAATATAAACCATTTTGAAATGTGATTCAGAATGGTATTTAAATAAAGTATAAAATGAATGAGGTTTTGAAAAAGATATGATATTTTGACATGGATTTGAAATGATATTTGATTTTTCGATGTATGAAGTACCATTTTTAAAATTTATAACCATGGGTTATAACAACGATTGGTTGTTAAAGAGACCGGGATCGGATATGGACATACTCTCTGTCGATACCGAAACCAACTTTAACAACTGTATACGCGGTGGAGTTCCAAAATGAAGTAGGATGGTGGCGACGATCCTATTGATGTATGAACGTGGACCCGACTCCCGTGAGTTGGCTTAAGGTGGCTAAAACAGGATCGATCTCGGGCCAAAAGGGGTAGCACCTTTGGTCGAACACATTTCTTTGATACCATTCTATTACTTTGTGATCGTTTGGTGGCCACCCTTTGATTTGGGAGTGTGTTCGGAGGTGGGCGTAGTGGCTGCTACGTTACCATCAGCCCGTGTGCGTAATTGGTATATCAACCCTGGCATTGCCTCGTGTGCCATGTCACTTACCATAGAAAGCCTTACTACGAGTTTGATTTGTGTCGTACCTATGGAGTATCTTCTCATAGTCTCCCGATCAGGAGATATGCAGGTACTGTATAGACTATTGGCACTATTACGTGTTAAGGGGGTAACCCCTTAACGCTATTTTAAAGTAAGTTTATTTTACTGTTAGAATTATTATAATAGCGCAATATTACTACATAGTAACTAGTTTAACGGATCCTTAGAGGATGGGTGGTCCCAAGCATCCTCTAAGTTACTTGTTCTTTTACTGCAGTTCACTTGAGTTGGTTTACATTATATAAGTATATATGTCTTGACTTGAGTGTTTTGTGTTTTGCTTTACGCTCGGGTCAGCCTGAGTATTCACAGCTTTGGATTTCTCTCTGGAGCTAGGAATCGCTGGAGATTCTACTTATCTAGTTATCTATCTATTTCAGTTTCAGTTGCTCTATTTCAGCTCTTGTATTAGTGAACTTTTATGTATTTGGGATTTCTATTATGTTGTTTCCAAACTAATATTATGTATTTGTTTTTATACTTTGTTATAGTAAGTTCATGAACAAATATGGTATTTTTATTTTCGCTGCTAGTTATTCTTATATTTCCGTGTCTGTGATTCTGTGAATGATTTTATCTGCTCCAAATTTTATTACAATCTGTCATTTTGAATTATTCAAGTCTGACATGTGTGGATTATTGTCGATTTGAATGGTCCAAAATAGTGGTTCGTTACAGACCTAGGGTAATTCGGGTCGCGATTTGGAGTGCATGCACCCAAGATAGCTAGCATCTTGGGGATCGAAGGCGGTGTGGTGGCGATAGAATATGGCTTAGGCATGGGGGTAATTGCAGCAATGATGGTAGTTAGAGCGATGGTGACTTGTTAAAGTAGAGCATGATGGCTCACTTTTGACATAAGGTGGAGGTCGCGGTAGACATTGATGGAAGCAAGGAGGCAGTAAAAAGTCTTCTCTTGGATTTCGATGAGTTTCTAAATTCACAATTCTTTCGGTATCTTATGGTTGGATGCACATTTATTTATATATTTTTTGAATTGTTTGGTCGAATAAGTTATTGGAATATTGGCATGAAATTAATTACTATTTGGATGTTAATTGGTTGTTTTGATTGGAAGTGTCAATCTATAAATGGAACTCAGTCCGATTGCAAACTGAACAATATACAATATGTTGATATGTGTATTTATGGAAGATCGGAGTTTAACGTAACTCGACTTGGGTCACACAATATATATATATATAATTATTTGGATATTTGTATAATTTTTTGTTTTAAAAAGATGTTTAAAATGTTTTTAAAAATTATTTATGGGTTTTGTAATTTTATTAAAAAGTAATTTATAAATATTTTACTAAATTTTATTCAATTTAGTTAATTTCGTATTACAAATATTTTTTTAGTTATAAATATAGATGTAGTTTTCCATTTGTTATAAAACTCTTTTTGAATCAGTATTTATATATTAAAAGTTAGGAATTGATTTAAAGGCAAGATGAAGTGTATATATATTTTATAATATATATTGTGAAAACTATAATATTATTTTACAAAGATATTTATTATAAAGGTTACTTAAATACTTTCGAAAGTTTTTTAAAACTTAGAAAAATTTAGAATTCTTTTTTTAAAATAATTAAATGATTTTAGATATGTTCTGAATAAATAAAGATTTTTTTTAGTATAATATGAGAATTTTAGATATGGTATAACTTAAAGAAAAATGTTTTATTTCTAAATAGTTTAGTATAAAGTGCAATTTTGAATAATGTTTTATATTTATTTGAAAGTTTATAAATTTATTTTAAAATAGAATTTCCTTATATTAAACTCTATAAGTGATTATGAATGTTTTAGCATAGAATTTCTAAATAGAATTTCTAATAGAATTTAATTGAAAGTAAATTCTAGTGTTAAACCTTTATTTCTGTTATTATATAAATGATGTCAAATTATTTAATATACAAATGTTTTACTAGTTTTATTAGTGTTATAATATAAAATTGATTAAAGAAAAGCTTTTCTAAAATTATTAATTTATTGATATGAAAGGTATAATTAGTTTTAAATAATTATTTAAAGATTGTGTAATTTCTGAAAATAAGAAATATTTGTCACTTAATATTTTAAGTATTTAAAAAAAATTATAATTAATAAGAATAACTAAGAATATAATATGTTTATTTTATATATTTGTTTAAATGATATTTGACTACACATTATGATATCTTATTTCATCCATATTGATTTTTATTGTTATGATTGTTTCACCGTTAATAATGATTTGATTAATTTCCTTTGATATGATTTTATACAATGGTAAAATCCTTCTATTTGATTTCGTGATATTTCATTCTATGTGATGAGAAGTTTGAATGAATATAGTTATCATACCATGTCGAATGGAGTATTTGGTAAAATATCCTCTGTTATTCTTTGGATACGTTATATAGAATATTATGGAGATCGAGTATAATTTATAAGCATTGAATACACGATTGAGCATCACGATGTGGCATGGGGTATCGATGTGAAACTTATTCGGTTATTCATTTTAAGTATAAGACACTCGATAGTTGAAAATATGGATACCATATATACCTACGTGAGGAGATGCTCGGTGTAGAGCAAGTTTATATCCTTGGTGTAGAGCAAGTTATAGATGTCGAGCTATGGGGGTATACCCATATGTATGTATGTATGTATGTATAAATATTATATACTTGTTTATCATGAAGTGCATCAGGATATGATTAGGAGTTAGTAGGAACCAGATTGACCAATGTCCACCTTGACAGCCGGATTGCAGGGTCGTGCCCCAGATTCGTGGCACTTTAATTATACTTCAGACACACATCGTGGGATTTTAGAGAAGGGCGATGTGGTCGTAGCCTTTTTTTGTCACCTAGGCCAGCATTCTATTACCATAGGAGTATGATCCGAGTCGTGACTAAGAATACTCATAAAGATGAGCATATCAGGTGGATATAGTTATGATACTAGGGAGGTCACGAAGACTATAAAAGCAAATCCAGGTGGAGTAGCCCTAGGCTTCTGCAGTAGGCGGTGTAGCAGTCAGTCTCCCATCTGGTCTACTCTTAGTGGTAAATAAGTACATATTGTACTTACCCTCACTTAATGTAACATATCGATATTTCATGTCATTCGCATCCACACATGTCGGACTTGAATTGCTCAAAATATCATATTGTTAATTTATATTTGGCAAAACTCAACATATACGGTAAATAAATCACTGAATCACAGACATAGAGTAATATAACAATAAGCAGCGGAAAAAATGAATAATAGTTCATGAAGCTGCTGCTGCTACTACTACTACTACTACTACTACACACACACACACACACACACAGAGATATATATATATATCTATATATATATATATATATATGACAGAGTTAAACAAGATACAACTAAAGTCTCAAATACATAGAAATCCCAATACAATAGTCAAATAACAAAATCTGAATATATATCTAGATCAACTGAATAACTGAAAGATGAATAGATGTAGATGGATCTCCAAGCGAAGCTCCAACTCCAAAGGTGAGTCTCAAATGATGTGACACTCAGTTTGACCCGAGCATAAAGCAAAATACAAAACACTCGAGTCAGGATTAACATTCTTATATCAATAATTCTAACTCAAGTGAAATATCAACTGAATACAAGTAACTCAAAGGATGTTTGGGATAACCATCCTCTAAGAATCCATGGAACTATCTACTATGTAGTACAATACGCTATTATAATATGCCTGTAGTAAAGTAAACTATTAAAATAGCGTTTAGGCATTACACATATCCCCCTTAACACATTTTATATATTCTCATAGTCTATACAGTACCATAATCTCCCCAGTATTGGGCGTCGTCGGAGGGCACTCCATAGGTATGGTACAAAACAAACTCGTAATGGTCTCGATAAGGTAGGTGACACTGCACAAGTAGGTAATGTCAGGGTAGATATACCAATTATACTTCCGGGCTGGTGGTAACGTATAGCCGCAACTACCGCCAACCTCGATCCACACTCCCAAAAATTAGAGGGTACACCAAATCAATCAAAGTAATAGAATAATATCGAAGGAGTGTGTCCGCTCGAAGGAGCTACCTCACTTGGCCCGTCAATTGCTCTTGTTTTAGCCACCTTATGCTAATTCACGGGAGTCAGGTCCACGTATATACCTCAAATAGAATCGTCGCCACCATCCTACTTCATCCTGGAATCTCCACTGTGTACACAGTTGTTAAAGTTGTTTTCGGTGTTGGCAGAGAGTATGACAATAACCGAACCCAGTCTCTTTGACAACCAAACGTTATTATAACACCACGGTCATTTCAAAATAGTTTATACATCAAAATATCATTTTCTTTTCAAAACCATATCAATACGATATCAATTTTCACTTCAAATAATATTCATTTCCAAAATCATAGCACTTTCAAAGTTATAATACTTTTGAAATTATAAAGCTTAGAAATTATAACACTTTGGAAATCCTAACACTTGATAACATAATAATTTGAATTCATAACTTTGAAATCATAACTTCCCAGTTAAACAGTTTAGATATTAATAATACTATATACAGTAAAATAGTTTATAAAATAAAATAGTTTAGATATAAGTTAAAGTAGTTTATATTAAAATAATTAGTATATTAAAATAGTTTATATTAAAAATAGTTTATATTGAAAATGATTTATATTAAAATAGTTTATATTAAAATAATTTATAGAGTAAAATATATAAATAGTTTTAAATATAATTTAAAAATACTTTTTATAATAAAATAGCATCCTCAAATATCACAAATCGATTCAAATCAACTCGAATTCAAAAATTAAAATTTAATTCAATATCAATTCATAAATTTCAACTCAATTCAGTTTCTTAATAAACCATTTCAAATTATATCAATTTCAAATACAGATTTGAACCATAAAATAAACCATTACAATTTCAATATATATATTTCAAAGCTTAAAATATTCCACATTTTCAAAACTAAATTTGGTAATTTCTTATATATGTATTAATTTAACTTCATTATTATTTAGTTTTGAAATTTTCACTTAATAAATCCAACATCATTTAAATAAAACCCCAAATTATAAATAAACTAAATATTTCCTACAATATATTTAAACTTGAAATGTTCATTCATCATCTCAAACAAAAATCAAGGTATAAAATCATATCCTTTAAAAATGTCAAATTCAATAAGTTTCAAATCGATTTAATTAAATAAAATTCTTAATTAAATACAGTTTCAAATAAATTCAAATTTATCTTCCCAACCTTAACTTATAAAAATCATTATAAATTCTATTTTAAAATATAATTTTTTAATAAATACTTAAACATATTTTATTTAATTAAATCAAACTTTATTGAATTAAATCTTATTATTAAACTTATTTTATATAAAACAAATTTATACATATTTAAAATGGTAAAATTATAAGTAAATTCTTTAAAATTTATAATTTCAAAACTAAATTATAAATTTAAATTTTCCAAAACATATAATTTTAAAAATCTAAAATTTAAACTTTATAAAATAACATATATATATTATATTTAAAATCAATATTTATGTAAAATCACATATATATATCCTTTTTAAAACTAGGAAAATCATTTCAATATATATATATAAACCAATGGTGTCTGTATATAATTTCTATCCTATGGTTAAGTGATACAGATATTTATCATTTCAATCCACAATTTAAATATCTACGGGTATATATCTTTTAAACCGCAATCCCAAATTCAATGTCAATGAAAATTGCTTGGGTTTATCATTTCAACCCATAACAATTATCTCCTATTCTATAAGATCGTTCGGGTGTGTATCATTTCAACCCATAGGGAATTCTATACAAACGAGGAACTTGTAGAGTGACAGCATATATGACAATAATAAAATAATCAGCAACAGGCATATATCACCAGTGATAAAATAAATAACAAATCATGATGTCAGATGTCGTAGGTGAACAGATACAGATAATAGCATATACATAACATTTTAAAGAACTAACAACAGCATATTTCAATTGTCGTTTCAATTGAAATCAAATTTAATAAATATAAGAACGTTAATCGTGAGTGATTGCTCACCTTTCGAGGCTAGAGAGATTCGATAATGAGATGAGTTACAAATCCAAGCACGAATTCTAAAGCAAAAGGACTGGCACGAACCCGACGAATAGAGCTGATAGGTAAGGATCGGTGAAAACTAATTAAACCAGTTTTGATATAAACTGAAAATATATACCTTATTATATTATTATTATTTCCCTAAAACCAATATTCAATTAAAATGCATATTTAAAATCTATATATACCTATATGTAATTTAAAACCAATTGTCCAAATAAAACCATTGTATTACATTTCAAAATCAATATCTATTATGAAAACCAACATAACTAACAGATTATAATTTATACAAGCACATATACTTTATATTAAAACGTATGCATATTATAATTAATTCAATATAAAATTTGCAACACATATATATGACACTATACAAATTTATTTTGATATATATATATATATATATATATATATATATATAAACTCACGTTATCATATATGTAAACAATTATAATCCAAAACTGAAAACCGTAGATTATATATACGTACACAAACCGAAGATATATATATACACACACCTTTGTAAACTATATTTAAAACAACAGATATCATTATTTCAAAACCCGACATATAAACATAAATATATATCTATATACATCTAACTAATATACTAACATATGCTTGTACATTGCAAAATATTAACATTTAATACATAACAGATAATGATATATATATCACACTAACAATACTGTAGGCAAAGTGTTTTATATTATATGAAATATATATGAAAAAGCTGATATATACCTTACTTGTATATATATACTTATTATCATATCATATAATAACAGGTTTGATTATAAGGTTGCAATTATATATAATACCTTAAATAAGAGGAAAAATATACACATATACATTATACATACATGTATATCTAAACTGATATATAAACCAACCAGTTACAAACTCTTAAGTAAACTTATATATATAACTATTATAAATATACATTTAAATATATATACTAGCATATATATATATATATATACAACTTACACCTTATTTCTTTTCAAGATTCAGATCAGTATACGAACATTATATATATATATATGAACAGTTCATCTGTCCCTTTTTTTAGAAGTAAGTAGTCACACATGGCTTGGAGGGGAGATGCGGTGACAACGGATCTTGACCGAGGTGGCAAACAGGGAGGCGCACTATTAGAGGAGAGAGTTTCGGTGATGGAGGGAAAGGCTTCGCGGGATGGAAGACAGCGGCCAGAGGGAGGGAGAGAAGGTGTCGGTGCTGCTGCTGGAGGAAGGGGGAGGAGGATGGAATGGCTATGCACGGCCGTGCCAGGCTAAAGCGGGTGGAGGAGGAAGTTTGCATGGTGGTCACGGTTGCTTGCATAGCCAATGGAGAGTGTGGAAGACGAGTTTGGGCTTCGTGGGGCCAAGGCTGGGTCGTGCACAGCAAGGAAGGTGGGGAGGCTGCGCTCGAAGTTTTAGTGGAGCCGAGAGATGGTGGCATAGTATAGTAAGGTTTGCATTTGGGTGTGGCTGTGCGGTTTCCATGCAAAACAGAAGCAATTCATTTTTTTCTTAAATGACAGTGACAGAGCCAAAATTCAAGGTAAAATATATTATGTATAGAGAATAGTAAAGGCCATAAAATTTGGAGAATGACAAGGCCAATAGTACATTGAATTCAATAATTATTAAATGCAATGGCTGTTTGATTCGGCAGGTAGGTAGATGGAAGGATAGATGGAAACCAAAAGACTTGGTTGCGGAACTGATATGCTATGCGCTTCGCAGATTGCACCGCATAGCGGACTCCAAATTAATAACTGAATATACCATAGAGATCAGCACGACGAGATGATCAAATTGGTATATAAATATCAGTGGTACGGTCATCCTATCAAAAATCGATAATCCGTATCGAAAATGCTGCTAAAATGCGAAAATAAGGTAAACGGAGCAATAGCAATCCAAGTTTGGAGAAACGAAATATGACGTCTCACTTAGAAGATGAATTTCAAATTTATTATATAAAAGTATTCGGGTTTGGAAAATATTTTATTATCATCTAATATTAACTGGTTTAAATTAAATGAAATTACACAATAAGATAAACTTTCATATTATCTGATGAAAATTTACCATTTGCTATGTGTAAATAGACATATTCCAAATATCAAAATTTAAATTCAAAATTTTATTATTCAAAATTTCAAAAAATTCTAGTTAAATATATTATTAAAATAAATAAAATTTACGGGTCGTTGCACTCTCCTCCACTCAAAACTTTTCGTCCCCGAAAAGGAAGGAGGTAGGAGAATAGAAACAACCAGAAAGAAAATAGATTGAAATACAAAATAAAATAATTAATTTAAAACCATATAAATTTCAATTTAAATAAATTAATATTCAACAATTTACTTTAATTCAAGTATTTCATTAAGTTGATTTAATTTCAATTTTATTAATGTTTGTTACAAAAGGTTTGTTTCAAAATTTAATTAACTTATCTCATTTAACATATCTTATCCCATAGGTTTAGTATATTGAAACTTTTTTTAACCACTCAAATTTATTTATAAATTCCCTTACTATCATTTTATAATGTATATCATTCAATTATATATTCAGCTTCTGAATAATTTAGGTAAGCTATATTGGAATGCAATTGAGTATTATACAAATAAAATTTTCCTAATTCAATTATTTCAGGTTTGCATGTTTATTCAAAAAATTTGGCTTCATTTTATAATTGAAATCATCCCTTTAATAAAAGTTGAAGAATTAAATTTTCAATTTCTCTTCAAACGTTTTAGAGATAAAATATACATATATATATCCTATATATATTAAGTCAAATCTATGAACATATACTTATATATATTATACATCAAGTCATACTTAAGAAATTCAAATCAATTAAATTTTTTCCAAAACGAAAATGTAGCAATGCTACTAAGTGATCTCTCCACTCTGAAACTGAAGATGAATGTCGATGATGTGGCCATCATCATTGAAATTATTTTCCAGCGACAAAAGAGAAGAGTTCTGATTTAAAACTTTAAAATTCTTTGGAAACAATTTATATTAAAAAATTCTTTTAAATAATACACATTTTAAAACTTTAAAACCAAAGTTTGGAATCACCGAAAATTAAATTCTCAAATTCTTAAGTTAAATTCATTTCATTTTTCAAATCAACTTATAAACCATGTTTATAAATTCATTACTTCATATCATGATGTAATAGTTAATGTTTCACAAAACAGTAAATGAAAAGCAAATATTATCATTTCTAACAACCAATTTAGTTAACTTTTTAATTTCATAAAAATTTATAGTTATATATGTAATATAAATTTATTTCATTTGCTAAGTTTGAAAACAATATTGTTCCATGGTTTTAAATCTCATATATCTCGTCCGAGATCTCGCCCTCACACTTAAACGAGACGAGACATCAAATCTCCTCCATATCTCCCTTGACACTCATCTCGTCCGAGATATTCAAATCTCACCCGATATATTGATCAAAATCTCAATACGAGATCTCACCCGAAGTTATACATTTTTCTTATTTTCCATAATAATTTTTATTTTCATATTGATTCAAAAAAAACTGCTCAATCCAATTATAATTTACCAACTTCTTAAACATATTATTTACTTTTTATCTTAATGAGTCATAGCGAAAGGTTTCACTTCTTTATTACGTTCAAAATAAAGGATATTATTCAATCATTACCAAATCAATTAAGCTAATCAAGCTACTACTCTTCTAAAAATATTTCTTTTTCCATGTAAATCAAGCATGTTACCATTTTTATTTTTACTAAGAAAGCTATAATCGTTAAACAAATTTTTGACACATCAATTTTAAACACATAAGTACATCCGAGATATTCCCGAGATGCATTATAAGACCCGAGATGTCAATTCGAGATGTACATCCGATACATACTCATCTCGTCCGAGATCTCTCCCGATACGAGATAACTTGTGTAAAAATTCCGAGACGAAACGTGACCGAAATCCGATATTTAAAACCTTGATTGTATCAGTTCGCTCTATTCAAATGTTTGGAATTCCTATCGATAGCGTTGATCAAACGAATCGATTGAAACCCCAAATCCACATATAAAACTCAAACAACAGATTATAAACAATTTATATAAATTACAAAATATACTCCCTCACTCGATGATTCAAGGAAGGATTTGAAAGCAAGTATAGTGATTTGAATTCAAGGGAAATCCAAATTAAAGTGAATTCTAGCTAAGAAGATAGGCTTGAATGGGAGATAAAAAAAATTAAATTTCAAAATAGAAAGATGGATATACCGATATTAATCACGGGCGACCTTAAATGGGTCAACCATGACATCAAGAATAAGATCGATGCAGAATTCTAAGGCAAATCGACAACAGACCATAAGAGATAGAATTCGGGAATAACAAGAGATAATAGCATCTAAACCAAGGATACATAAACCTTCGATGAATCGACGCTTGTTGTAAAGGAGTTTCACTCCATTACAAATCATTTAGTGGAGCTATGGGATACACCAGAATCAAGAAAATACAAATAAGGAGAGACAAGAATGGATTCCAAAATGAAGGGAAACGCTCCAAAATTCGAAGGAAATCGAGTCAAAGAGGAAGAGATTCAAGCTCGAACGAAAGTGATTCTGTAATTAAATTTACTTTATATGTTAAGTTTTCCTAAAAACAAAGTCTGATACCAATTGTAACAAACCAATATTTCATGTCATTTGCATCCACACATGCCGGACTTGAATTGCTCAAAATATTATATTGTTAATTTATATTTGGCAAAACTCAGCATATACAGAAAATAAATAAATCACAGAATCACAGACACAGAGTAATATAACAATAAGCAGTGGAAACAAATGAATAGTAGTTAATGAAGCTATTATATATATAACAGAGTTAAACAAGATACAACTGAAGTCTCAAATACATAGAAATCTCAATACAATAGTCAAATAACAAAATTTGAATATATATCTAGAGTCAACTGAATAACTGAAAGCTGAATAGATGTAGATGGATCTCCAAGTGAAGCTCCACTCCAAAGGTGAGTCTCAAATACTACGACACTCAGTCTGACCCAAGAATAAAGCAAAACACAAAACACTCGAGTCAGGATTAACATTCTTATATCAATAAATCCAACTCAAGTGAAATATCAACTGAAATACAAGTAACTCAAAGGATGTTTTGGATAACCATCCTTTAAGGATCCGTGGAACAATCTACTATGTAGTACAATACGCCATTATAATATGTCTATAGTAAAGTAAACTATTAAAATAGCGTTAAGGCGGTACTCATATCCCCCTTAACATATTTTATATATTCCTACAGTCTATACAGTACCGTAATCACCTCCGTACTGGGCGTCGTCAGAGGGCACTCCATAGGTATAGTACAAAACAAACTCATAGTGGTCTCGATAAGGTAGGTGACATGGCACAACTAGGCAATGCCAGGGTAGATATACCAATTACACTTCCGGGTTGGTGGTAACACATAGCCGCAACTACTGCCTACCTCGATCCACACTCCAAAAATCAGAGGGTGCACCAAATCAATCATAGTAATAAAATAATATTGAAGGAGTGTGTCCGATCGGAGGAGCTACCTCACTTGTCCCGTCAATTGGTCCCATTTTAGCCACCTTAAGCTAACTCACGGAAGTCAGGTCCACATATGTACCTCAAATAGAATCGTTCCCACCATCCTACTTCATTCTAGAATCTCCACCGCGTACACAATTGTTAAAGTGGTTTTCAGTATTAGCAGAGAGTATGACAATAACCGATCTCGGTCTCTTTAACAACCAACCGTTATTATAACATTGCGGCCATTTCAAAATAGTTTATACTTCATAACCAAAATATCATTTCCATTTCAAAACCATATCAATACGATATCAATTTTCACTTCAAATGGTATTCATTTACAAAATCATAGCACCTTCAAAGTTATAACACTTTCGAAATTATAAAGCTTAGAAATTGTAACACTTTGGAATTCCTAACACTTGATAACATAATACTTTGAAATTCATAACTTTGAAACCATAACTTCCACTTGAACAGTTTAGATATTAATAATTATATGTAATAAAATAGTTATAAAATAAAATAGTTTAGATAAAATAGTATAAGTTAAAGTAGTTTATATTAAAATAACTAGCATATTAAAATAGTTTATATTAAAAATAGTTAAATTGAAAATGATACATATTAAAATAATCCAAAAGCATTCTTTTATAAAACAAGATTTTTTTTTCATTTTTCGTATACTTCATGTCCTCATCTTAGTTGTTCTTCAATCTTTTCCTTAAGCCTCATCTTGAGAAAAACGTAAGTATTAAAATTTGTTTATTTTTTTTAGGGCGTAATAATTTTTATTTTAATAATATTTCTTATAACATGAATATCTTTTGCATATAAACTTTAATTCATGTGCGATTTCTTCTTTTGGATTCGTATTTAAATTCTGGACAACATGAAATTGATTTAGTTGAATTTGGAGATTGTGACGCCCCACCTATATACTCACACTTGTCAAGGACAATACGGAGTAATGCCATCAACTAGCATGAAGAATAAGGCTGTTGAGGAGCGACCATCCATGTAATTTCTCTGTGCGAGTACCGATAGAAGTTCAGATATTTCATTTGAAGAGGAAATCCGACATATCAAGCACAAACTCAAAGCTACTGCACAGTGGCTAATTGGTCTTCGAAAACAAATATAAAATAAGCATAACACAAATCAGTCACAGATATTCATATCACCAAGGCGGAAACAGATATGAATATATCATATAAAAGTGTACATCAAAGTAGTGGTCATGTAAGATCCACTACATCACAAAAGAATAGGTACAAGTGCTAGATAAAAGTATATGTATACATCAAGGAGTCTCTATCTCGAATGTATAATAACAAAAACTACTAAGCTAAAGTAGTTAGCCAAAAGTCAAAATCTAGTCCCAGCTAAAAAGTCAAATGGAAGCACCTATAACACCTCGGTCTGACCCGAGTATTATTTAAGAAGAAAATAATAAACGGATCAGTCTAGCTATAAATATCGTATAAAAAGAGATAGGATAAGAGATATGACAAAATCGTATGATAACAATAATGCCATATTGTGACAAGTATATATTAAATAACAACAAAAATCATACAATATCTCAAATATTCTCAAACACCAAAAAGAATGTCATATTCTTTAACATATTCACCAAACCACAAATGTTGATAAAACTTATCAATGTAAATCACAAAATTTGTGAAATACAAATTCTAGAAATCATCAATTAGATATCCAGAAATCACAAAGGGGGAGGCCTATCACAAATGGGAGCATGAAAACTCACCAACACGTGCATCACAAACGGAACGCTATTCCATGGTCGCTAACTATTAATTTTGAGCCGAGGCTCCATAAATGGCCCGAAGACCATGGGCCGCTACCTCACCAATTTTGAGCCGAAACTCCACAAATGGGGTTTAGTCCCCCACACAAACAAAAAGACATCACACATTGTTAGTCTAGATCACAAAATGATCATCATTGATCGATAAGTGTAAATTACACTAAGCTAGTAAATAAATGAGTTTATCTTCACGTCCCATAACCAATGGCTTAACTTAAATATTTACAAACAGATTGTAGATTTCCACTCGAAAATTGTCACAAGATTTCAATCGAACAAGTCCAAGAATTAACCGACAAAGAAAACATAAGCGTTTCATAACACTTGTTTTGCTAAGTCGTTTAATTAGATTTCTCATACGAATGAGGTAAAGGTTTGTATATACTAAGAGATTGAAAAATGGTTTTAAAAAAAGAGTTTGTATTAAAAATGATGTTGAAATCAATTTGATGAAAGTGTTTGGATATTTACTACTAGTATAGAAACCTTTGTATTTAAAAGTGACAAATCACATAAATGATTGTAAAAATAATCTGTCACAAAAAATTCACATAAGAAAATGTGAATTAAATCCATAAAAATCGATATCACCAACCGGCATCTAGATATGGGACATGAAATTTGGTTTTAGACGTCTGAATTTTGGTTTCAGACGTCTGAATTTTTCTACTAGGCAAAAAAATAGCCTACCCTAAAAATGGCAAATCCAAACCGAAAGGCGATCGAACAGGCGATGTATGCTAGGGATTTATGCCAATTGATAACCCATCACTATAGGCTCTTCGATATGCCACAAATAACATATTCAAACATTCAAGATAGGATCTTTAAAGATTTTGACTTCAGAACACCAAAATTGGAAAATTCACCAAATCAATTCAAACTAATGCAAATAAACATGGAATAGATGTTAGGAATTCATACCTAACAATAATGAAGGATATAGACATAAAAGTGAGTTCAAGAACTCACCTTTAAACCCAAAAACAATAAAGGAGAAGCTTTAAAACAAAGCAAGGCCAATCCCTCTTCAATACACCTCTAGAGTTTTTGATCTATTATCAAAGGTGAAGTTTTTCCTAAGTTAGGTTATAGAAAATTCTAAAAATTGAAGAGAGATTGAGATGGAGAAGATGAAGAGGATGCTCACCTAAGCTTCTCTTTGATTTTAGAGCTTGAACTTGAATTTCCTAAGAAAACTAGGGCTTAGGAATTTCTAATTTCCAATCTTTTCCCCCATTTTTCTCTTGAGCTTGAGTGTTAGGAAATGAGGAATGAAATGAACGAAGAGGAGTTGAGTTAGAGTGTTTGATAAAGGAGTTGGGTTCTCTTATTGGGTTAGTGGGCTGGAACCCAAACCCAAAGCCCCAAACAAAAATATCAAAATTCTAATCAACTCCAAACATATCGATGTTTATACTCAAAAAGGTCGCAAATGCCATTTTGGACCAAATGGAAATGGCCCCGAGTCCTAATTTGACTGTTTACAAAAAGTAGCATTTCGGACTTTAGTCTGACTAATGGTGCTATATTTAAATAAAACATTTAAATATACAATCATAAAATATACGCGTTGTTACAGACTCCCCTCCTTAACTCGCAATACTTAAGAAGAAAATAAATAGTAACAACCATAGAAGCATATCAATACAAAAGAAAATTTGAAGTAAGAAATTCACCTTAAAGAGCACGAGAGAGTAGGTCCGGATGTGTTCTCTCGATGAATTCTCTAGATTCCCAAGAGCAATCCTTAGGATTTGAGGACCATTGAACTTTCACAAGCGGAACATCTTTATTTCGAAGGCGCTTAACCTCAGTAGAAATAATACAGATAGGATGTTGCTCATAAGTCAAATTAGGATAAACTTCAATTTCTTCAATAACACCAGACTTAAGAATAGAATCGAAATTCTAAGGCATTTCCGTAGTTGAGAGACGTGGAATACGTCCTGAATAGCAGAAAATTGAGCCAGTAATAAAAGGCAATAAGCCACAGAACCAATGCGTTCGGTGAAGGGAAATGGGTCAATATATCGAGGTGCTAATTTTCCCGATCGACTGAAACGAACAACACCCTTCATAGGTGAAACACGAATAAACATCAAATCTCTCATAGAAAATTCTAATTTCCTTCTTCGGTTATCGGCATAGAATTTTTGTCTACTTTGATCTTCTTTCATCCTATGAGGAATAAGGTCAATCTTTTCTATGGAATCACGAACAAAATCTTGACCTAAAACCAGCTTCTCACTGGCCTCAAGCCAACAAGAAGGAGATCGGCATAGCCTTCCATAGAGTGCCTCAAAGGTGCCATACCAATATTAGATTGGAAGCTATTATTATAGGTAAACTCAACAAGAGAAATATGATCTTTCCAACTTCCACCAAAATCAAGAACACGTGCACGAAGAAGATCTTCAAGAGTTTGATTCACATGCTCGGTTTGTCCATCGGACTAAGGGTGATAAGCGGTGCTAAAATTAAGCTTCGTTCCCAAAGCTTTTTGAAGACTCTTCTAAAATCCACTAGTAAATAATGGATCATGATTGCTAATAATAGAAGTAGGAACTTCATGTAATTTTACAATTTCTTTAACATAAAGTTTGGCTAAAAGAGGTACGGTCTGATTAGACCGAACGGGAACAAAATGGGCAGATTTGGTGAGTCTATCCAAATCACCCATAAAGTGTCATGACCCGAATGAGAGCGGGAAAGACCGTCAATAAAGTCCATGGAGACTTGATTCCACTTCCAAACAAGAATGTCCAAAGGTTGCAATAACCCACCGGTACTTTGATGCTCGGCCTTAATGAGTTAGCAAGTCATGCAATGCTTAATAAAGTTAGCAATATCAGATTTCATTCATCCAAATAATAAAGTCGCTTCGTGTCCACATACATTTTACTACAACCAGGATGAATGGTAAATTTAGAACGATGAGAATCTTTTAAAATGTCTTTACGAAGATCACAAATATTTGGCACGATAAGTCTACCAAATTTTTGAATGCCGCCACAAGCATCGATTTCGAAGTCTTTCAGACCATCAATATCATTTTTATCCCTAAAACTTTGGCTAAATAAAGCATCGGGATCATGCTTTTAAGCTTCAAGAATGCAGTCTAAAAAAGAAGGATGAGCCTTAAGGCTACACAAAACAAGAGGTGAACATGAATCGGATTCACGATCTCGAATCTTACAAGTGGACAAAGTCTCAAGATCATTCCATTTGGATATCATCATAGAAACAACCACTTGTTGCTTACGACTATGGGCGTCGGCGACACGATTCCCCTTTCTGGAAGTATAAAGAATATCAAGATCATAAGATGTAAGGAACTCGAGCCAATTTTGTTGACGCAAATTAAGTTCCTTTTGAGAAAATAAATATTTCAAATATTTATGATTGATGTAAAGAACAAATTTTTCTCCCAAAAGATAATAATGCAAAATTCTAAGGGCGAAAACAATAGTTGCGAGCTCTAAATCATGAGTGGAATATCTAGTCTCGGCAGGCTTTAGTTGCCTAGAAGCATAAGCAATAACACGTTTCCTTTGCATGAGAACGGCTCCTAAACAAACATGACTAGCATTGGTATAAACAATAAAGTCTTGGTTCCCCTCGGGAATCACAAGAATAGGAGCATCGGAAAGAAGTTCTTTTAATTTTTGAAAAGAAGCTTCATATTTGTCTGACCAAATGTTCTTAACTCCCTTCTTTGTCAAACTAGTAAGAGGCATGGAAATTTTAGAAAAGTCTTTCATGAACCGACGGTAATAACCTGCCAATCCAAGAAGGCTACAAATTTCCATTACACTCTCTGGTCTCTTCCAATTTTGAATCGCTTCAATCTTTGAAGGATCTACGGAAATTCTGGATTCAGAAATAATATGACCGAGAAATTTCATAGGAATTGCCAAAAGTGGCATTTAAAATTTTTTGCTTTCAACTGATTGCTCCTAGGAGTTTCCAACACAATCCGAAGATGTTTTTCATGCTCTTCCTCGGTTATAGAATAAACAATAATATCATCTATAAAGATGAGAACAAACCGATCGAGAAAGTCTTTGAAAACTCAATTCATAAGGTCAATGAAATAAGGTGGAGCATTCGTTAAACCAAATGGCATAACAAGCCATTCATAAGATCCATAACGAGTACAGAACGATGTCAAAGGAATGCTATCCTCTGCAACACAAAGCTGATGAAAACCGGTTGCTAAGTCTAACTTTGAAAAGACTCTAGCTCCGCTAAGTTGATCAAATAGATCATCAATCCAAGGTAAGGAATATTTATTCTTAATGGTAAGATCATTAAGCTTGCGGTAGTCAATGCAAAGCCTAAGTGTACCATCGGATTTCTTCACAAAGATAGCCGAAGCTCCCTAAGGAGAGGAACTAGAACGAATAAATTGCTTCGCTTCCAATTCGAATAATTGTTTACGCATCTCCTCATTTTCCTTATTGGACATACGATAAGGAGGATGAGTGATAGGTAGAGATTTAAGGATTAGATTAATTCTGAACTCAATCGCTCGCTTAGGTGGTAATCTGAAAACGGGCTCAAATATGTTGGGAAATTCACAAACAATGTGATTGAGGGAAATGGCATCTACCTCGTCATCATTATCGTCATCATGTGGATTTAGAGAATATAATGCTACCAAATTGGAATCTGAATCTTTAAGAACAATAGAAATCTTCTTAACAGATTGAGGATGTCGAAGACGAATAGTCCTCTGAGGACATAGGATATGGGCTTCATAACGGTTAAGCCATTCCATTCCCAAAATCATTCTGAAGCCTAAGTAACGCATAACATACAAATCGCCTCGGAAAGAATAATCACATAAAATAATCTCGACATCTTTACAAAGTAAACTAAGTGTTGTGGATCCACCAATCGGATTCGCAATTCTCAAAGAAATCATCAAGCCCATAACATTTAAAGAAAAAGTATCAACAAGTTCTTTTGATATAAAAGAGTGGGATGCACCCGTGTCGAAAAGAACTCGAATAAGGAGATCACGAAACATAATAATGCCATCAAGGATAGAATGAGAAATACTTTAACCACGAGAAGTGTTATTAGGGGATTGCACAACATTTAGCTTTCCCTCCTTCTTGCTTTGAAGTTTGGGACATGAAGATATAGGATGACCCGAACTTTTGCAATAGCGACAAGTAAGGGGCTTTAGACACTTATATTTGCATAATGGCCCTTAGAACCACAATTGTAGCACTCTCTACAACTAGAAGTAGGAGTCTTTGCTACCGAAGTTGCTTGCTTCCCTTTCTTGTTGGAATTAGGGTTGAACTTAATAGGCCTCTTCTTGTTATTTTTGAAGTTCTGTTTGGTACGCACAACTTCAACATCACTTTCTTTATCGGCCTCTTCAAGCCGAAGAGCGATATCAACAAGCTGATCGAAAGAAACTTCTAATTCAGAAGTAATGGATTTTTGAGGTTCTTATTCAACCCATAAATAAACCACTGATTTTTCTTCAATGGGGTATTAATATACTCGACCCCATATTTAGAGAGGGATTCAAACGATGCGACATAATCTATCATAGAAGACTCATCTTGAACCAGGTCAATAAAGCGTCAGGCCAAAGTTACTTTTTCAGCTTCCGGCATAAACTTTAACTCGAATCTTTCCCGGAATTGCTCACAAGTAAGATCTGCTTCGATAATCTCAGAAACCAAAAGCTCATACCAGTCTAATGCTCTTTCCTGAAGCATTCTAGAAGCCACTTGGACTCGATGTAGATCTACAAGATTCATGCGAGAAACGATGAGATCGCATGTTCTAAGCCAAGCTTGGACTTCTATAACGCTTTCGAAACCCTTGAATGGCTTTCCATCCAAATTGGTATAATCATTGCACAAGCGTGCAAACCCAGATTTAGGGTGAGCAGGCTCTGGAAAGGGTCCGACGGCTTGAGCATTCTTTACGGGATCTAAAAGCTATTGCAGACATAAATACTCCATCCTGAGGAGTAGCACTGGATTGACGGGCACTGGGATGACCTGGTCTAACCATTTCTCTTCTTTAAGAAAGAAAGAAAGAAGAAGAAAAAGGTTATTCTCAGAATGAATATCAAACAATCATGATTGATAAAATAAGGCATCATAAAAGAAAATAGGATAGAATGGGTCCAATGACTTGAATTAAATCCTAAGGCACGATTCCTAAGAGAGCCTTAGGACGATGATCCTTGCTATAAAATTCAATATTGTTCCAAAGTTTGGCTTTGATACCAAGCTGTGACGCCCCACCTCTATACTCACACTAGCCAACGACATTACGGGGTAATACCGTCAATTAGCACGAAGAATAAGACTGTTGAGGAGCGACCGTCTGTGTAATTGCTCTGTGCGAGTACTGATATGCCAGATAGAAGTTCACGTATTTCATTTAAAGAGGAAATCCGACATATCAAGCACAAACTCAAAGCTACTACACAGTGGCTAAGTGGTCTTCGAAAACAAATATAAAATAAGCATAAAACAAATTAGTCATAGATATTTATATCACTAAGGCGGAAACAGATATTAATATATCACATAAAAGTATACATCAAAGTAGTGGTCATGTAAGATCCACTACATCATAAAAGAATAGGTACAAGTGCTAGATAAAAGAATATGTATACGTCAAGGAGCCTCTATCTCGAATGTATAATAACAAAAACTACTAAGCTAAAGTAGTTAGCCAAAAGTCAAAAGCTAGTCCCAGCTAAGGAGTCAAGTGGAAGCACTTGTAACACCTCGGTCTGACTCGAGTATTATTTAAGAAGAAAATAGTAGACGGATCAGTCTAGCTATAAATATCATATAAAATGAGATAGGATAAGAGATATGACAAAGACGTATGATAACAATAATGCCATACTGTGACAAGTATACATTAAATAACAACAAAAATCATACAATATCTCAAATATTCTCAAACACCAAAAAGAATGTCATATTCTCTAACATATTCACCAAACCACAAATTTTGATAAAGCTTATCAATCTAAATCACAAAATTGGTGAAACATAAATTCTAGAAATCATCAATTAGAAATCCAGAAATCACAAAGGGGGAGGCCTATCACAAATGGGAGCATGAAAACTCACCAACACGTGCATCATAAACGGAACGCAATTCCATGGTCGCTAACCATCAATTTTGAGCCGAGGCTCCACAAACGGCCCGAAGACCATGGATCGCTGCCCTACCAATTTTGCGTCGAAACTCCACAAACGGGGTTTAGTCCCCACGCAAACAATGAGACATCGCACATCGCTAGTCTAAATCATAAAATGATCATCATTGATCGATAAGTGTGAATTACACTAAGCTAGTAAATAAATGAGTTTAGATTCATGTCCCATAACGACTGGCTTAACTTAAATATTTACGAACAGATTGTAAATTTCTACTCGAAAATTGTCATAAGATTTCAATCGAACAAGTCCAAGAATTAACCGACAAAGAAAACGCAAGCATTTCATACCACTTATTTTGCTAAATCATTTAATTATATTTCTCATACGAATGAGATAAAGGTTTGTATATACTAATAGATTGAAAAAGGGTTTTTGAAAAGGAGTTTTGTATAAAAAATAATGTTGAAATCATTTTGATGAAAGAGTTTGAATATTTACTACTAGTATAGAAATCTTTGTATTTAAAAGTGACAAATCACATAAATGATTGTAAAAACAATCTATCACAAAAAATCCACATACGAAAATGTGAATTAAATCCATAAAAATTGATATCAAATGGATATTCCCAAAAAAACCAGAAAAGAAGTCATCAAAGTCAATAATAATTGACAACAACTAACTGAATCAGCAAAAATCGATTAAAATTGGAAATTCACTTAAAAACAGCCAAAATAGGCAAAATTAACAGTTCCAGATGTCTGGTAGGTGTTTCCAGACGTCTGGCTCTAGGTTCTGGAAGTATATGTGTTTTTCTCCTTTCTCTGTTTAGTTCCAGGTCCATTTCAGACGTCTGAAATTTGGTTTTAGACGTGTGAATTTGGTTTCAAACGTCTGAATTTTGTTCCAGACGTCTAGATTTGGTCTCTGCCCTTTTTTTCTATTTCCAGAACCATTTCAGACATCTGAAATTTTCAACCAGATGTCTGAATTTTGGTTTCAGACGTCTGAATTTTTCTACTAGGCAAAAAAACAGCCTAGCCTAAAAATGGAAAATCCAAACCGAAATGCGATCGAACGGGCGATGTATGCTAGGGATTTATGCCAATTGACAGTCCAGCACTATAGGCTCTTCGATACGCCACAAATAACATGTTCAAACATCCAAGATAGGATCTTTAAAGATTTTGACTTGAAAACACCAAAATTGAAAAATTCACCAAATCAATTCCAACTAAAGCAAATGAACATGGAATAGATGTTAGAAATTCATACCTAACAACAATGAAAGTTATAGACATAGATGTGAGTTCAAGAACTCACCTTTAAACCCAAAAACAATGAAGGAGAAGCTTTGAAACAAAGCAAGACCAATCCCTCTTCAATACACCTCTAGAATCTTCAATCTATTATCAAAGGTGAAGTTTTTCCTAAGTTAGGTTATAGGAAATTCTGAAAATTGAAGAGAGATTGAGATGGAGAAGATGAAGAGGATGCTCACCTAAGCTTCTCTTCGATTTCAGAGCAAGAACTTGAATTTCCTAAGAAAACTAGGGCTTAGGAATTTCTAATTTTCAATCTTTTCCCCCATTTTTCTCTTGAGCTTGAGTGTTAGGAAATGAGGAATGAAATGAACGAAGAGGAGTTGAGTTAGAGTGTTTGATAAAGGAGTTGGGTTCTCTTATTGGGTTATGGGCTGGAACCCAAACCCAAAGCCCCAAACAAAAATATCAAAATTCTAATCAACTCCAAATATATCGATGTTTATACTCAAAAAGGTCGCAAACGCCGTTTTGGACTCAATGGAAATGGTCCCGAGCCCTAATTCGACTGTTTACAAAAAAGTATCATTTTGGACTTCAATCCGACTAAGGATGCTACATTTAAATAAAACATTTAAATATACAATCGTAAAATATACGGGTTGTTACAGAGATTGTTGAGTTTTGTGCTTCTATTTTGATTCCCGATGATATCATGAGCTATGACTTTCCAAATATCAATATCGAAGTGGTCAATTCTCTTACTAGGAGTGACGAAGGCATTTGTCCTCCTAATAAAGGAAAGATAACACCCATAAGCAAGGCTACAGCCACCTGTCTATCAAAGGGGAACACTAGGACACTCACTATCACGTGCACTTCACCACATGCTCTTCATTAATCCTTCACTCCATATTCACTAACATGTTCTCATTTTTTCTTTGCAGGTGTAATGACTTAGTCTCGGGCCTTCAATCACTTAAGAGCTCTTCGACATATTATCGATCTAGTAGTGACTTAAAGTCTGGTAGGCGTAGGGAAAAAGATGATGGATGGTAAAAAAGCTATCATTCAAGGAATCCTCTTCTTCCAAGCGCAAATCTCAATCTTAGACATTTCACCAGGAGACCATCCTAATTTTCCTGCTAATAGTGGAGACCAGCCTCCCAAACGCGGCCCTCAAATCGCCACATCACATGGGCAACACTTTGGTTCTTCGAGCTCTAAGAAGTCTCGCGGCTGTAGATCGAACAAGCATCTAATTACTGCTTTCGATCCATCCTTGTCGGCCGCTGCTTATGACACTTCTACAGTGGAGAAATTGGCCGACCTTAAGGCCACTTTCCCAAAAATCTGTTTCGATGGGCTTAAATTCCTTCCCATAAATCGTTTCAACACTTGGAAAAAAAATCTGTGCAGTGTCATTTGAACAACAATATGAAATAGATTGTCTCAAGCTTAGATATGATACATGATAAAGATATAATCAAACATCAAAGCATCGAACTATCGGAATTGACAACCAAACTTGTCGAGGTGGAAAAAAGTGCCAAGGAAACGTCGGAGGCGGTGAGCCATGTAGAAGCTTCCCATAAGAAAGAACTTGATGATGCCCTTAATCCCAATAGGCTACTTGCTCTAAAAAATGGTTCCTTGCAAAATAAAAAAGACGTGTTGGCCCGCCATGTCGAGGAATTTGAGGAGCTTCTCAAGAAATAAAGGGAAGGTAAAATTAAGGCTTAGGAAGAATCACAAAGGTGCTGCAAAGAGGTTGCTGAAGCTAGGAGCCTGAAAATTAAACTCGATAAGCATTTTGCCAAGATAGAAGCTCTTAAAGAGGAAGCTCAAGAGGAAGGCCGCAAGGAGATGATGGAATAACCTACAACCCAAGTAGAAAATGCTAAGGAGTCTGGTCGGAATGAAATCAAGGACTTGTTTGATCCATTGATAATCAAATATAACACCAAAGTGCTCTTCTGCCACGACTTGAGTTTTTCTGACTAAGGTTATCTCGAATCACTTGTTGAAGCTTGGAAGCACATCATCGAGATGAAAAGGATGGAGTTGGGTGGAGCTGGATTTGATGAAGAAAAATTAATGTGAGAGATCTTCCGTGGAAATGAACCCTAGATCTAGCTGCTGCGAGGTCCGATACTTTAATGTTTCTACGCCTTTTGACAAAGGTGAACATATTGTTGGATCCTCGAAGGCTGATCCGGGCCCATCTTCTTCCCAAGCGAGTGGAACATCATTTTCCTTTAGCCTAGAGCAGGACTTAGGCTACGATCCAGATAATCCCGGCTATAAATCCAAATTATTGTCCCCTATTTTGGAAGGAGGCACTGCAGCTACCACCGAGAGCTAGTAGGATACAGGGATTCCACTTTACTCTCCAATTTATGAAAGGTTTTGTTCTTTGCGCCTAATGATTTTAGGCTTATCTTCCTATTTTAACAAATTTTGCAGGTCTTCCGGGTCCAAGTGAAACTCCTAAAAGCAATGCTGCTATACAGCAATAAGAGACTCTAACAGCAATTTCGGTGGCCATTAATGTACTAAGGCTCGATGCTCAAGTCATCGGAGCTCTTGACAATGATAAGGTCAAAGGTCTGCTCCTAATGGACGAATCCAACGACGTTGTGATTACCGGTGTCTCCGAATGCACTGATGAGATTAGCTTGAAAGAGCATATTGAAAAGGAGGAGTTGTTGAAGAAAAAAGCTAAAGCTGAGCCTGTCGAGGTGAACATCGATGATCCACATCTTATGCCATTACAAGTTATTCCACCTAGTGGGTCGATTCCTAATGAACTCCCTCATACCTCTGTAATCTCTTCTAAAAAAGGTGGCAAAGGATCCAAGAAGAGAAGCATTGGGTGCACATGTGGCACCACTTTTGAAAAATCCAAAAAGGAGAGGAGATCAAAGAAATAGCCGTCACTTTGGCTTGGCGTGTACATAGTTTGCACTACTGTTTGTTTGTAGTTTCTTTTATTAGTTGTGGTTGCATGAGTATGGTTCTCGGTTTTTGAAATAACTTGTACCACAATCCTGAAACCTATAGTGTGAATAAAAAAATTTGTTTCCTATTGAGCTTTCGTGTGAATTGCTATTTAAGTAGTTGAACTATTGCTTTCCATTCAATGTACATGTAATTCGTTGTTCATTAATTCTGGTAGCAATCCACTAGCTCTATCCCAAGGCCTCAGTGAGGCATGGCCTTGAGTCGTTTTAAACGCTAGGCTGGAGCTTTAGTGTTACACCGTCGAATTCAGCGGTTTTTGAGTAACTATACTCCTGCCCCTAGTCTTAGGTTAGCAGAGTTGGATGTTGGATGGTCGAACTCCATCCTTAGCAAGTTTATACTCCTTCTATTGGTTTCAGGTTGGAGTACACAGAATAGTGAATGGTCGAAGTCATTCAGCTATCTGTTTATGCTCATATCCGCACTCTGGGATAAGAGTTAGTTGATGGGTGGTCGACTCACACCGAATCTATGTTTATACTCTAGTACGCACTCTAGGGGCATAGATTTATTTCGGGTGGTCGATTCACACCCGTTTACGTTTATGCTCTGGTCCGCACTTTGGGGACATAATATTTCGTGGGTGGTTGGTTCACACCCGATTTGCGTTCATAGTTCGGTCCAAACTCTAAGGATTCAGATTTATGTCGAAGGTGGTCGATTCACACCTGGGTTTGCGTTTATACTTTGATCCGCACTCTGGGGACTTAGAGTTATGTCGTGGGTGGTCGATTCATACCCGATTTGCATTTATACTCTGGTCCGCACTCTAGGGACTTAGAGTTATTTTGAAGAGCAGTCAGATCATACTCTCCTTATTTGATTGATTTGCCCCCAGGATCTAGGGTTTGATTTAGCGAGTGATCGGTCATGTTACGGACGCTCTCATTTTATTTCAGTTCCATAGTTCGACAGGATTTATTCAATTATTAGATGGTTGAGCCACATTTATTCCTCATGACATATCCCATCCATTGGATTATGAATGGGAGTTATCAAATGAACAAGTGGACCAAGCTCATCTTGTTTAGTCCCATTAGGAGTTAGCATAATTGATTAATTTCAAACTCTGGGAGCCTGTTGATATGTATCTACATCAATCAGTTTCGTCATGTAACTAATACATAATGCTACAGCAAACATAAATATAAAGGAAGTCCGAAACTTTATTCGTTAAATGGAAAGCAATAATATAAACTACTTCATTGCACATCTAGAAAATCAAATGCTAAAGCAAATTCTAAATGCAAATACAACTAAAATGAAAGAAGAAATAAACTAAGTGAAATAGCATCGTAGATGCTTGCTATTCCACGCCCTTGGAAGTGTGATGCCATTGACAGTCACTGGCTTGAAAGTTCTCTCTCCAAGCCTCTGTTCAATGACATATGGTCCTTCCCAAATTGAATTCATGTGCGATAGGGTAGGAAAAACCCATTTTAGGATGAGATCACTGATTTAAAAGGTTCTAGGTCGAACTTTAATGTTGTAATATCGGATGACTAAGTGTCGATGCATAGCTATCCTCAGATCGGCTTCCTCGTGCTTCTCATCTGTAAAGTCAAGAGATTCCAAAAGTAGATCATTAGTCATTTAGAGATAGTAGTAAGTTACTCGATAAGAAGGAACTTCGAGCTCAACAGGAATGACGGATTTGGAACTGTAAGGGAAATTGGAGTATTGCCACTTGTGGACTTGTGGGTGGTCTTGCAGTGCTATAGGGAGTTTATCCACCCACCTTTTCTAACCTTCTCTAAACGCTTTTTTCAGAATCAACTTTATGTTTACAGCCTCAACCTATCTATGTGCCTGAGGATGAATGACCGCTGCAAATCTCTTTTCAATACGATACCTCCGACAGAAGTCTTTGAATTCAATACTATCTAATTAAGTCTCATTATCTGTCACAATAGTTTGCGGAAGACCAAAACAACATACGATGTCTCGAACAATAAAGTTGATTATTTTCTTGATCGTGATCACAGCTAAAGTTTCTGCTTTGGTCCATTTGGTAAAGTAATCAAATGCGATGATAGCATATTTTACACCACCTTTAGAGATTGGTAAGGAGCCGATAATGTCTATACCCCACATAGCAAACACCATAGGTTGACCATTTGCATGATTTCCATTGGCAGAGCTCTTGGAACTTTTGCATATATCTGGCACTTATCACATCGTCTTGCATAGTTAGTGGCATCTCGATTGATAGTTGGCCAATAATACTCATAACAGATTATTTTCTTTGCCAAAGTTTGCCCACTAGAGTGGTCGTCACATTCCCCTTCATGAACTTCTTTTAGGAAACATTTTACCTCGTCGTGAGCGACAAACCAAAATGGGGGAATTGAAAAACCTTTTATGTACACAATCCCTTCTTGTATAACATGTTGCGACCTTTTCATTTCTTCGATCTGGTAGGACTCCATGTAAAAAATAGTTTTTGATCGGATTCATCCATGATTCCCTCTCAGTCTTCGCTTCTAGTGTCTGGTCAATTTCTTTCATGTTTATACTTGGGGCATTTAATATTTGACCGGAACCAAGCCCATCTATTGTGCATCACCGTTGCTAGCTAATTTTGCCAATGAATCAGCCTCTCTAATTCGATCTCATGGAATATGCGAAATGTCGTACTTTTCAAATTCTGCCAACAACTGTTCGACTTAGGTAAGATATGGGGCAAGCCGTTGTCCTTTGGCCGGATAATCTCCCCTGACTTGGTACACTACCAACTACGAATCGCACAATATTACAAGAGATTTTGTTCCGAGTTCTCTAGCGAGTTTAAGTCCAGCAATTAGAGCTTCATACTCAGCTTCATTGATTGTCACTTGGAAACCAAGCTTTAAAGCATAACAAAAATAACTGATCCTCAAGAGTTACAAGCACGATTCAACTCCAAAACAATGATCATTAGACTCCCCATTAGTGTATAATTTCCACCGTATGGTAGGGATTTTGCTACCTTTCGGAGAATCATCTTGTGTAGTAAATTTTATTATAAAATCTACCAGTGCCTGACCCTGAATAGCTCTCTAAGGGAGATAAGTAATATCAAATTGACTGAGCTCTCCACTTGAGTAACCTCCCAGATGTCTCACGTCGCTATAGGACTTATGGTAACGGCTGGTCGGTATAAATATTAATCGAATGTGCCTGGAAGTATGGATGAAGCTTTCACGACGCAATCAGTAAGCAATATGCCAGTTTCTCTATTTTTGGATAGTTCCTTTCAGCTCCCGTTAATCGTTTGCTGACGAAATACACCGACCTCTGGATTCGATCCTCCTCGTGAACCAATGCGTTACTTATAGCGTGTGACGATACGGCCAAATAATGTACAAATCCTTATGATCCACCGGCTTTGACAAGATGGGGGGTCTCTAATGATCCACCAATGCTTGAAAAGCGTCTTTACAATCCTGCGTCCATTTGAAGTTTCTTTTCCCTTTCCTAATCCAATTAAATAATGGAAAGCATTTGTTGATAGCTCTGGAGATAAATCGGCTTAAGGCGGAAACTTTCCCATTCAAATCTGCACTTGTTTAATAGTCCTTGGAGCTTGGATATCGCGAATAGCATGAATCTTATTGGGATTAGCTTCTATTCCATGGGCATTAACCAAAGCCCAAGAATTTCCCTGATGCAACACCAAAAGAATACTTCAAAGGATTAATTTTCATTTTGTAATGTCAGATGATGTCAAACATTTCTACCAAGTCTCTAATGTGGTCGCTTTATCGTCGTGACTTCATGAGCATATCCTCCACATGCACTTCCATTTTTTTCAAATCTGATCTTTAAACATCATGTTGACTAAGCGTTGATAAGTCGCTCCCGCATTTTTTAATCCAAACAGCATTACTATATAGCAGTACAATCCAACATCGGTAATGAAACCGATATGCTCCTGATTGGGAATATGCGTCGGGATTTGGTTATATCTCGGGTATGCATCCGTGAAAAATAGCAATTCGTGTCCCCGGTTGAATCTACCAGCTGGTTGATCCTCGGAAGGGAAAAACTGTCTTTTGGACACGCCTTGTTTAAATCTGAATAATCAATGCATGTTCTCTATTTCCCATTTGCTTTTTTCATGAGTACGGGATTAGATACCCATTTAGGGTAGAGGGCAACGCGGATAAACCCGTTACCTTTTAGTCAATCCACCTCCTCTTTGAGAGCGGCAGATCTCTTTGGATCCTTGCCACGTCTTTTCTGCTTCACCGGGACATGCCTTGGGTCGATATTCAATGCATGGCTCGCAATAACAGGCAATATTTTCACACATGTCAGAGTGAGTCCAAGCGAACACGTTTAGATTCGCTCGGAGAAAACCAGCAAGTTCTTTCATCATCGAGGGGCTGAGATTTGACCCAATTTTTAGGACGGGTCATCATGGCTAACCGTGAAATCACTTATCAGCTCAACAGGTGCAGCCATAGTCTCTTTGGGCTCCTCTTCATCATCTCTCTGATCTATATCTCTATAGAATCGATTGTGGTGCCCAAGCCGAGGCTCAGGCACTAGTTGTCAATCTTAGGTAGCTTAGATGCGGACAGTCTTGTCCACACCCTTACCAATTTCTTTGCACTGAGCATCCCTCAACTCAGCTACATGACAGGAACGTCCAGTCGCCTGATCGCCATGAACAACTCCGACTCCATTATCTGTCAAAAACTTCAAAGTCAAACACCATGGGCAAGAGCTGCCCGGAATTCAACTAAGGCTGATCGATCCAGGAAAACATTGTATGGAGAGTCAACATCCAAAACAACGAATGGTAAGATCCTCACTCTACTTCTTTCATCTTCTCCCAACTTTACAGGTAATTCCATGTAACCAACGGCTTCAATTGCAACATCGTTAAAACCATGTATATGAGCTTTAGACGGTTTTAAATCTTTAACTTCCATCCTCATTTGATCATAAGCATTTTTGAAGTTTATATTTACTAAACTTCCATAATCAATCAATATCCTTGTCATCAAAGCGGGACCAATCATGGCCGAAATGACCATTGGCTCGATTGTCATAGCCTCTACCATATCTGCATCTCCATTCTTAAACACAATATCATCTGCCATTGTGCGCTGCTGTTTTGTTGGAGGTCAATCTTCCATGTTCAAACAACATTCAAAATCCATATGCCTAATTGCGCTAGCATAGCGCTCTATCTCTTACCAACTCTTATTTGCTGGGTGCAATCCTCCGACTATCGTATTTATCGTCAGTCTTCCACCGGTTTACACAGGCTCCTCAGCCCTACGCGGTGCTTGTCCTCAGTTGGGGTCAGATGTTCCTGTCCATAATCCTGCAGGCTTTCACAAAAAATTTTAATTTTCTTTCTCGAATCAACTTTTATATAACATCCTGGAGATGCCAGCATTGATTGGTATTGTGCCCATAGCACTCGTGACACCGATAATATTTTCTAGTATGTTTATGCTTCTCTATTAATTCTTTCGGAGGCGGCTTCCTATACTATATGGTATTACAAGTAGACAGACAGATATTCTCCAAGGACGTATTCAATGGCGTGTAAGTATTATACATCGGAGTCCTAATCTTTCCTCATCCAGAATACCTTTTTCATTCACGGTTCCTTTCTCCACCTCCCGTTTGCTGATTTGGTTTATTCTGGACATCCACTTGGACTTTTCTAGAACTATCATCGAAGGTTTTATTGCAATGTTACTCAATACTCCCTCTCCACTGGGTCTCGCAACAATCTTTTTTCTAGAAGACCTGGCTTCCTCCTTTCTCAAATTCTAAGGGGCTTTTGCGTAAAAGCGCTCCAATTTTGAGGGTGGCTTACCCGCTAACCAATCGCCAAACTCAAACTCTGGATCAATCCCTCTTATCACGGCCATGAATATCGCATGGTAATTGGAATACTGATCTCCGTAACGGCTGTATGAAATCTCTTCAAATAATCTTTCCAAGGTTCTCTTGGAGCCTGAATCAGGCTGGAAAGGTACATCACATCTTTAGGACGAGTCGCGTGCATCCGGGACTGCTCCACAAACTTGGTTACCAAATCATCAAATCTAGAAATTGATCATGGGGGTAGTCTCGTGAACCACATCCTCGCTATTCTAGAGAGAGTTATGGGAATGCATATACACTTAATCACATCAGCCATTCGTATCTCATGATGTGCTGCCTGGGGTCGATTTTTCCCTCGTAGGTGAGCATTAATTGCATGTTGAACCTCCTCGGCTATTCTGCATGTAAAACATTATCAGTAAACAGGATATGGCTTCTCAAAACTTCCCAGTCATCATTAGTCAAGCCCTGGCTCTATCTCACTGTTTGACCATTTCCAATAGGATGGTTGGTGCCAAGCGGTGGTCGCGCTCCACCTCACGTGAATGGTCTGGTTTATGTCTACGGGTCATTTCACGCCTTCATGGTTCACCATCTTCTCGATGTGTATCTCGTAAATACACTTCATCGTCATTCCAGGGATGTAACACCCCATATTCTTAGTAACATTATTTAGGATATTTAATTAGTTACTAAATAAGATAATGTGATGATTAGAGGATTGAGATTTGGTAAGGGTAGCCGTGCCACATAAAATGAGCTAAAGAATTAAAATGTTAAGGAAAATAGATAAGGGGCAAAGTTGGAATAAAAGTATTCTAATATCCTAAACCTTTAATCCCATCATTCTCACATTCATTCTAAATTCATAAAACAAAAATACTAGCTAAAGACCGACCACCATTAAGAAAGGCAAAGAGAAGACTTCAAGCGAAAAAGCTTAAGTAACTTAATCAAGATCAAATCTCAAATTATTAATATCAAAGCTAAGGGGAATAGTGACTACATCTCACGTTTTTTAATGATTTTGGGTTTTACGTTAAACCCGATTTATCTTGCAAGATTATGCCATGTTTTGATGGATTAAATGTTTGTATATACTTGTTGATGAATTATGCTTATTCATATAGGTTTTATTATATGTTTTAATGTGAAAACCCTATTAAATGACATCCAAATGCCTTGCAGTTTTAGATTTAGATCAAGATGGGTTTTAATTTTCATAATTTTTTGAATCTATATGGATTTAATATAAATTTTCTAGCGAAGCAAATGATTATTTGGGTTAAAAATAATTTGCAATTAAATTATTTATGTTTTGTGTCTGAAATTAATATATGTTGGAAAACATATTAAAGATGATTTTCTGAAATTTTTGTAGAATTTTCCTAAATGTTTTATTAGATATATAAAATTAGTTAAGGTTTTGGACTTAAATATTTTATATATTTATAGAAGACGAAGGTTATTTTACAAATAAAATTGTTTATTTCTGAAATATTGGCAGCACTTTATAGAAAAGAATTTAGCAACCAATAATATTTTGACAAACAACGTAAATTAGTTGAAAAGAATTGCTTATAAATTTTACATGCTTTTAGCATGTTTTGCCGCTTTCGACACCTAGGTTCTAACTTAGTAGCTCCGCCACCATCACCATCGAAACCAATGCACATGGCCTCAAAAAGTTGGTGCACAGTGAATTGGACTTAGGCAGAAGGTACTGGGCAGAAGCTATGGGTTCTGAAGGGATCTAAGCGTGCATTTGCATTTAAATGGAAACGTGCCTGTTTTGCTTTTAAAGAATATGCTTTCGACTTGATTGGCTTCCGAATAGATCAAATTCTTTTAAGGAATGGTTTCAAATGGAGTTGCTCCTTTGTTTTTTGTAAATGCTTTTGAATGGGATCGAAACCCCTGGCTGCCACTTTTCTACCTTTCGAAGAAAATGGTTTTGGAAGGTATATTTTGTTTCAATACCCAAGTCGTTCTCTAATGCTTTTGGAAGGTTAATTTCGACAACAACACGTCTTTACTTAGGAAATGCTTTAGAAAGAGTGCTTTCGATTTAAATGTTTTATGACCCTTTTGCTCTGTTGAAGGTAAAACCCAAAGGTCTCGATTGAGATGGTTTGCAATGGTTTGAAATGTGTTTCCACATGTTATAAACTGAACCCAAAAGCTTTAGAAAGGTTTGATGTTTTAATGGTTTCTAATGGGTGGTTCCCTAATGGTTTCGAAAGGTTTTAAAGGAAAGATTTTTCCAATATTTTTGAAAGGCAATGTTAAGAGCTTTAAAGATAGGATGTCTAAGGTTTTAATGCTTTCGAAGGAATAGTTTTTCAAAGTTTTCAAAAGGAAGATTATGATTGGTTTCGAAAGGAATGTTTTGGCCTTTCGACCTAGGTTATAAAGAAGGGTTTACTTGGTTTCAAAAGAGGTACTCTCAATGGATTCAAAACGGGTACTTTCAAAGGTTTAAATGTTTTCATCAACAAAGATTTGAGTAAAGTATGCATAACATGGTAAGGTGGTTTTGAGTAAAGCATGGAGTATATATTTACCTTGTTTAAGTGTGATTTGATGGTCTTAAATCAATTTGAGATGAAAGGGTTTTCAAGGAAAATTTAAGGGCAGATTGCCCTAAGTAAAATGAATCGGATATTTGTATACCAGATGGGATTGGTATAAGGTCGCGTCTTATACATTAGCTATTATCCCCTAGCTAATTTAGTCCAAAATTCTGGCATATAGGGCTTTGTCACAAATAAGACTAAAATGATGTTACATACAGAAAGGAGTATAATTGTACAGAGATAGGTTATTGGTGAGCCCGCAAAACCATTAGGATCAGTTGACCTGGAGAAAGTAAGTTAGGGACAGGCTGTCTAGAAAAGGAGTATCTAACAGAAGTTAGATTATTTGTCTGTATTGTTCGGTAAGCCCGAGTCAGCCAAGGGTTAGTAGTTAGCCAAATAAAAATATAATGTTCAGACAGATAGTCCATTTTTTACCTGACATGTATGTTTATATGATAATGCTTTACAATTTTAACCCATTTTGGTTGCAGGATTATGATTTGAAAAAGATATATTTTAAAGGGATACTAGTGAGGGGAAAACCGTTCTGCTAAGCGGCGTGGTCTCA
This sequence comes from Allium cepa, assembly GCA_030765085.1. Classification (NCBI taxonomy): domain Eukaryota; kingdom Viridiplantae; phylum Streptophyta; class Magnoliopsida; order Asparagales; family Amaryllidaceae; genus Allium; species Allium cepa. The sequence goes on along the minus strand of CM060934.1, from coordinate 861,937,084 downwards.
CTTATTATCAAATAATTGACATGTATAGTATTATTCACACCAGGCTTTATGTCTGACTCGAAGTTTATGTTTTTCCCCTTAAACTCTTGGGTGCTCAAAATTGATTTGAGTAGGATGAGGTTTGAGGTTTATAGGTTATTGATAGGTTAGCGAATAAAGCTTCCGAAGACAGCAGGAGGCTGACGGATAGCTATTTAGGAGATGCTATTTTTTTTAATTCCGCTGTGTTGTATTATTTTAGTATGACTATGTAGTCTCTGGTGAACCAAGGGGGCATCATCATATGTCGCTCTTGGCATATTTTTTAACAATTATATTTGATCTTTACTCGGAAACGGTTAAGGGATTATGTAATGGAATATGAAACATGCTTTGTGAAATGTAATCAGAAAATTTGTTTTTGTGAAATCTGTGATTTTGTTTCATATCCATGTGCTTTTGATATTATGGATACCATTAACATTACCATATTTGATCACCTAAAGTTAATACTATAGATGACTATAGCATATGTAGCGCTTAGCTTCGGACCTCTAGATAGAGGATGTTACAGGGGAAGAGCTTGATCAAGATTCAGTTGAATTCCAACATCCAAACCAACCATAGCAGCTCCAGCTTGATTGCCTTAGGGCATGGATGAATTCCCTCTTCTGGTTGAGGGATCAGTACCGATCCCTATGGAGGGGTTAGCATCGATTAATCTTGGCATACCATAATGGTCTACCAGTTGATGCCCCTAAGTTTTTGCACGATATTCGTCCGTTCTACGACATTTATTCCCATAATACTCGTCTGATGAGTTAAAGCTCTCTGATGCTGAATAGGGAGTGGGATCCCTCCTAGCTTTCCCCTGTTGCTAATTGATTCGGTTCATTAGGTTAATATTGGTCTGAATTTGTTAATTTAGTTATCGACGGCTCTTCATCAGCTCTCTCGTTAAATTATGAAATTCTACTCTTGTAATAGAATCAGTGGGATTCTGAACTTCAATCAGATCAACATTCACATTAATTAGTTGATTATTTGGGTCACCTTTCTGAATGCTAGCAGTCTCATTTCCTTCCACATTCTGAGAAGTATATCTAGTGTGTCTCACTGTTATTAATAGCCTCGCTTAGATTTCTATAGATCTGAGTAGTATTAGCAACTTCATGAAGATAACTGTAGATCTCCTTGGGGTATTTATCCAATCTAGTAGCAATAAAGAGATCCTAGCAAGCTAAGAATCAAGGTTCTCGATGAAAGCAACAAAATGTTTGCAACTAAGTTTGTCACAAACACCAAAGAATAGATTTATGTAGAGAAGTAAGTGAAGAAAACTAAATTAAACGAAGGAAACAATGAAACTAATAATAGATAAAAAGCAATAATTAGAGACACAAAGTTTTATAGTGGTTCGACATTGTATGCCTATGTCCACTTTGAAGATTATCTTTTATTAATCACTTATGAATCTGATTACAGTGTTGGAAATAGCAAACACTTGAACAAGCAGCGTAAAGATCCTCGAAGTGACCCATTAGGCCATTATTTATTTGTGAAGATGACCACCAATCTCTCTGAAACTTCGGATGAAGGGCCTTCTAATCCACATAGGCCTACTAGAGGGATCGCTAAGCCCAATTCCCAATGAGGAGGGATCGATAGCGATCCCTTCATTGGTCAATTTTTTACATTGATCCCTATGATGGCTTCTCCGTGCTAAAATATGTTTGGCCTCCAATTTTCATGTCATTTGGACCACTGGAACATGAGTTATTGCCTAATCTTTGACTTGATATCACTTGTGCATTGCTTGCGACCGAACCCTCTACACCCTTTTATTCTATCCTATTGACATGCGATCCCTAGGATAGGTTTCCTAGGATCCATATACCTTGCTCTCCAAATTTCATAAGGATTTGACTTGTAGATCTCGAGATACTTATTGTTTTCTACATAGATGTTCTAGTATTTTGTTGTATGTCATCCCTCTTCCATGAAGCCTATCGATCCATCCTTCATGACGCATGTCGATCCCTCTTAATGAGCCACACTATACCGACCCCTTTCATCCATGGAGTCATATCCCATACTTTGAGTATTCTATGTTGCATATCTATCAATTCCATCCAATTCTAACTTCATATAACCATCTGTACTCGACTTTTGGGTCCTACAATCATCCCTCTAGAATCATCAGCCTTAATAGCAGTCGGATCTAACTCGTGCAGCTAGTTTGATATAGCCAGGATGGAATATCGAGTAACAAGTAGCATACCATATGATACTTGATAATGAAAACATTTATGTTTTGAAAATCGCTTGTTCATATATTAAATATTATCTATGAAATAATGATAGGTTTTGATTTTTCCCTAAAATAGATGTAGCTTTGTTTAACTATGAACATAATTAATATTTTATTAAAGACAAATCTATTTTTAGTATATTGATGATGGTATTTTTTTTATAATAATAATAACGTGTTAGCTATAGAAAATAAAAAAAAAGGTCTAAAATAGTTAATAATTAATTTGGAATCAAGGGCTATGTTGTATCTTTAAGAAAATTTTCTTTAATCATACAATTGCGAATCATATGATACTTGTGAGTTGTACCTAAAAGGATTATTGGAAATGCACCATTCAATGGGAGTGGCCATAGTGTCAATGGACTCTTCATACTGATACATATAGATGTATGCAGTTCTATGTCCAGCGACATTGGAAGAGGATCTACTTACTTTGTTGAATTTATTACCGAATTTTCTTTGAGACTTGTGTATTTGATATAAAAATTAGATATCTATGATAAACTCATAGAATATGAGATGGAAGTAGGAAAACATAATATTCAAATGAATATAAAAAATTGATTTGATGGAATAGGTTAGCATCGTGGATTCGAGATCCAAGAGTATTTAAAAGTGAAAATGGTTCACTCTCAAAATCAATCCTCCCTATGCTATATAAGAATGTATCGGGAGCAATCAGATTCCGCTGGATAAAGTATAATCAATAATTAGTGAAGTTGAGTTAACCGTTTCTTTAAGGATGTGTACTTAAGTGTAACACACATGTTATGCTTGGTTTCATATAAACTAAGATTGTGATTCCATATAGGATATGAATCATGAAGAAAAATCGTGTAACGACCCAGAATTTTCAATCCCGAAAATTCCAGATAGTTAGGAAAGAAGAAAGAGATAGAAGAAGAAAATAGAAAAAACAAGACCCAGAATCTCACATTCGCAACGGATCAAAATATAATATTAAATAACAATAATAGTTATACAAAGGAAAACTGTACTTATCAAATTACACTTTAATTCATCAGAGTTACACATAAACACAAACACAGGACAGATACAATCATGTCTCAGATACTACAATATCACAACGAAAACTCTCCATACATTTCTGTCATCCAGCTCGCCTCCTGATCTCCAGAACGACTTTACTTGAAAATCTGTAATACTTGGTCTAACCCGAGCATTACATCAAAGTAACACTCGAGTCAGGCAGGAAACCAGCGTGAGTAAACCCAACTAACATGGAATACAGCAGCATGAAAATTACATAAAACCCGGGTAACTCGTATCAATTTTACAAATACACAGGTTTGGTATAGACAACACTTATTACACACATCAATTTCTAAGTATTTAACTTAGATTAAATGGTCCAGTTCACTTAAACCATTCTATTCTAGCTTATTGATTTCACATATCAATCTATAAAGAATTGAAGTGGATTCAGGTATTTACTAATACCCGACTTCGGTCTCTTCGAATCCAATGTCATCTAAACCCAAGTTATTCAATTAAATACAATTCAACTTTAATTACCGAATAACATTTTTACACAGCAATTCATAATTGATAGATGATCACACATTCACTGTCCATCCAACAGATCATATCACAAAGCAACTCATATTAGAGATATCAACCAATCCGAAGCACTTATCATCGGTCAATCATTCATAAGCAAGATTGATCACTTCCATTAATTACATGAATTAATGATCCTCTAATTACTTTCATTGTTAATTATTCTTAAATTTCATTTAATAATTAACCTTTAACTTAATTACATTCATTAATCAACCTTGATTAATCACAATCAGAAATTAACTTTCCTTAATTACTCCATCAATTAAACCAACTCCTTGATTAATTATATTGATTAATCCTTTAATTACACTGAGTAATTATCACTTAATTTCTTCCACCAAGTAATTATCCATTAATTACTTCCCATCAAGTAATTTTCTTTTAATTAATTACACCCAGTAATTATCCACTAATTACTTCACTAAGTAATTACACCTTATTAATTGCCTTAAATAATTATACTTAAACCAACATCAAATGATTACATTTAATTAATTAAACTTAATTAATTAAACTTAATTAATTAACTAACATTAACCACATCAACTTAATTAATTACACTGATTAATTAATTCCTTTAATTACTTCATTAAGTAATTATTCATAATAATTCTTTTACATTAAGTAACTAACCTCTTAATTACTTATTACTTAATTATTTCTTAATTGATTAATCTTGATTAATCAACCTTAATTATCACTTTTAAGCACTTTAAGTAATTAGCGTTTAATTAATAATACAAATTAATTATTTTTCACCCATCTACATTAATTACATTGATCCTTAATTAATTACTCAAATTAATTATCTTATAATCATCTGCATTGATTAATTATCCTTTAACTAATCACACTCATTAAATTAACTAATCCCTTGATTAGTTTCCTTAATCAATCAATCCTTAATTAATTACTCTATGTAATTAATTCTATAATTACTTCCATTGGACAATTTCCCTTCAATAAATTACTTTATAAAGTAATTATCCCACTTGTTAATTATCCTTAATTATTTAACTTTTAAACATTAATTAATTCAACCTTAAATTACTAATTAAATTAATTAACTACCCCTTTAATCATTAATTAAATTAATTAATTTCTCTCGATTACACTTAATTACTTTATTTAATTAACTAGTCATTAATTATCAAAATCTTAATTAACATTTAAGATAAATCTTTATTTTTTTATAATGACTTACTTATTATTAACAAAATACATTTCAAACATTCCACTTTTAAATTAATCTTTAGATTCATGTGACGACCCGTCTTTCATTCCACAGAAAAACGTATCATCAATAAGAAAAAAAAGAGATAGAAATAGAAGATAGAAAGAAAAGAAACAACAATCATCAGAATCTCACAGCGGAAACGAACAAAATATAATATTACATATATCCCTTACATAATTTACATATCAGAGTTCACAAAATAATACTACTCCATTACATCAGCCATTCATAAGAGTTTTCCCAACCCATACAACTCAAAACATAACACCAAAATGCCAATACAGCGAATATAGATAGATAGTACGTCTGGACTCCAGCTCCAGCTTCCAAAACATATGCTAATCCAAACCTAATCACTTGGCTACTCATAAAAATTTGAGTACCCAAGAGTTTATGAAAAACAAAATAAACTCCGGGTCAGACATGGGTCTGGTGTGAGTAAATCAGTTAAAGTTGTTTAACTTTAAAATCATTTGAAACAAAAGGTATCACGTAAGACTTCCCACAAATAAACACGGGTAAGTTCTTACCTTACGCTAACCAAAACATTTGATAGGAAATTCAGTGATATTATAATAGGGTCTAGGGTTTTCAAATAAATAGAAAATAGCCGAAATTGTTACATCTATTAAATTCCAGCTACTAGCCACGAAAGTGGGTAATACAATCAAAACCGTATAATCTCGTAGGGAAATTAGGTTTCCATCAATGGCAGGGCTACTGGGGTACCGCCCGTCACATACGGGGCCTAGATCACCGTACCGAGGAGCCACCCTAACTCCCCTGCAACACAAGGCCGGACCCATCCCTTACTGGATAGTTCCGAACAAGACAATCCCGCAGTTGTGGCCAACAACCGCCCACACAGCCGAATATATAATAAGGGACTTCTAGACAGGGGTAAATCTCACTCTCAAGTGGGGGCTACCCACGAAGCCTTGCTGCACCTCCCATGTTTTAGCCATTCCCGGTTGATGAGGCTTGAGGTTACAATTACCTTTATAAAGAACTCATCTCTTAGAATGCTCATCGTCCACCTGACGATGATCTGAAAGCATTCAATCCATATAAGTTCGTTCTGGGTTCGAACGAAACCGAAGGCATTATCTCGTTACACTCATTTTGGAATCACCCTCAGAGTTAACGACGATAACCCTTGCACTCTGATTCACCATCTCGAATCTATAAGTACTATTCCGTCAAACTCATTACGAAATCACCCACAGAGTTATGCTGACGTATAGCCCTTACACCTCGAGTCTTCACTCTTCACATAACATTCACGACCTAACGTTATTTGGAATCGATGTGGTTTTCGGATATCCAAATATGGAAACCCGATCCCGGTCTCATCGAAATCCAAAGCATGTCTTTTAGGTCCAAGTTGTTTTAAAGGTAACAGTTCAATTCAGATTTAAACATAGCATCACACAACATTATCAACATATAATAACCAATATCTATCACAAATATACAACATCTCATCACAGAATATAACTCAACTATCATTCAACAGATATCAACCATATACAGATATCAATACAAACTATCATCCACAAGCAAGCACTACTTAATTCATATCATAATTAATTTAATTAATTTAAATTAAATTAATTACTTAAGAATTTATCACTTAATCTTGCTTAACCAAACATTAATTAATTAATCCCAATCATTTAATTAATTAATCACCTCTTAATTATCTTATTATTAATTAATTACTACTTAATTAATTAATAATCTTTATTTAATTATCAATTAATTACTATAATTATTTATTAATTAAACCTTGATTAAAAATTAATCATTCCTTAATTGGTTATTAATTAACCCTTAATTTATAATTAACTAACCTTAATTAATTCTTAATTACCTTAATTAATTCTTAATTAATTACATATTAATTTCTTAATTACATAATTAATTATTCATTAATTAACCTTAATTATTTAATTATTAAATCTTAACCCTTAATTAATTTACAATTAATTATAAATTAATTAGTGTTTAATTACTTAATTAATTAACTCTTAATCGATTAATTAATTAACTTCTTAATCACTAATTTATTAATCATTAATCATTTAATTAATCAATTATTAATCACTTATGAATTAACCTTAAATTAATTAATAAATTAATTAATGGCCTATTAATTGTCATTTAACTTAATCCTTAATTACCCATTAATTAATTCATAATTAATTAATTAAATCTTAACAATTAATTAACCAAAATTAATTTATTAAATTCCAACTCTAATTACTAATAAATTTAAGTAAACTTAAATTTCAAAAACTAATTAACTTCAAAACAAAACAATGTTCATTCATCTTTTAAAAACTCTTACATATTTAAGTATTCAATTTATTAAAAACTAATTACTTTAGAAAATGTTAGATTTAGAAATGTAAACTATTTCAAACTTCAAAAAATAAGATGTGAATTACTTTTGAAATAAATAAATATTTGATATTTAACAAAATAGAGATAATATAAGGTGTTAACTTTAAACTTAAAACAAAATTTAAGTTTCAAAATAACTTAAACTTACTTTCATTAACATATTTAAAGCCCGGCCCAACCCAAGCTAACACAATTCCAACTCCATCTCCTTCCTTCCATCAACCTGAACCCAACATCACGCACCCAACAGCATACACGCACCGAGCATTCACGCAAGAAACACGACCCAGACTCGAGCGTGACTTCGAGAAAAAAAAAACTCACGCGCGCATGAACGAAAACATCAGACCAGCCAACCTTCCTCGTGCACGTGCACAGTGCTCCGGCACCTCCATCACCACCGCCGACCCTACGCACAAACCACACTTCGATCCCCAACCCAGAATCTAAACCCAGAATTCGAAAATTCAAATTCGAACGAAATTCGAATGCTCGAGCCAAAAAAATCAACTGCAGCCGCTGGGAAGAAAACCCCTCATCCACGACCATCTTACTTCATTCCGGCGCCCAACTTCGGCCGCGCGTGCGCAACCCCCACACGCAACTCCTCCCCTAACTTCATGAAGCTCGGTCCTTTCTATGCATCACGCTATCGAATTTTCCAAGCTCGATAAAAACACAATACCTTAAACCCTACAAACCCAAATTTCCAATTTCATGTTGCAAAATAAAATCAATCACTATTTTTCTAGTGACAAACATCAACTAAACTATCTTCAGTTCAAATTTCAAAAGTTGAAATCAATCCAATTACAAGAATTTGACAAAAGTCCCAAATACTGTAAATTTTAAATTTTAAATTCACTTGTATGTTAAAAATTTTGATTTCAGGCTTAAAATTCATATCTTGCGTTTTAGAATCAGCATACATATTTGATTCATTAAGATTTTAACAAGATTTATATGCTAAAATTTTGTTTTACTGCATGTTTACATTCTGTAGTTTTTTTCAAATCTGTTCATTGCATATTTAACTAATCACTCAAATCATGTTGAATTTAAACTCCACACTTGAAATACCAACTCACTATCACTTTGCTAAATTTAGATTTGAAGTTTTGTTTTCAGTAATTTACTCTGTTCTTGAGTTTACAGAGAGATACAATTTTCTTAAACATGCACAGCATAAATTTAAAATCTGAAAACAAATACTTCACAAAATAATTGACATGCAAGCATTATATCACTAGCATTCAACATGCAACATTTCCATACTTTAAATTTAATTTAAAATTTTACTCTCCTTTTTCTTTCTGATGTGAAGATTCAAACTACAGGAATGAATTTAGACTGCAGACTTCTTTTTGTTCTACTTGCTTCTTGAAATAACTTGTTTATCTTGATATGCTTTAAATCTTGAATAAGTTGGTGATAAAACTTTGAGATTGTGCAGAAATTTGTTGAAGATGTGAAGAAGTTCAGATTTTTGGAGAGAAGAATGTAAAATTTCTTTTTAATAAAATGAGAGTATGCATGAATGACTTTTAGAATTTGTTTTATAAAATTTAAAGAAAAGAAAATTTATATTATGACACTTGTCAAAATAATATTTAGATTTCTAACACATGTTTATCAGTAGGTTTAGATGTTAACATGTTTTTATCTCATGCAAAAAGAAATTAAAATTGTTTTTTTAAATGATTTTCTTATATAAGTTTATATTTTAAATCTTTAGAAAAAAAATCAGTTTCTTTTAAATAATGAATATAAAACAATTATTATAACTTGAATAAAATCATGAAAATATTATTTAATCCTCAAAGTATAATTTTAGAATAAAAATTAACATAGTTTAAATCTTTTAATATATCAATTCAAACATAATTTGAATTTAAAAACCCAATCCAAATCAACTTTGATATGAATAAAATTTTAACACATTCAATTTCATATATATATGTACTAGTTTTTAAATTAGAATAAATTTATATTTACCATTCATTTATTAGCTGTTGAATAAAATAACAAATTTATCAATTCAAATTAATTTATTATATAGATTATCATATTTAAATTCGGTGTGAAATTCCGGGATATCACAATCCTCCCCCCTTAAAAGAATTTCGTCCCCGAAATTTAAACAAAAGATAATCCAAAATTTCATTTTATTCAATACTTCAAACATACATAACATCCATCCATAAGCAACCATCAAACAAAACATCAAACAAACATACATCCAATACAAACACCACTAGCTATCCGGACACATATCCGGATAAGCCTTCCTAAAGCTATCCAGAGTCTTCCAGGTACAATCTCTGGGATCATCACTCCACTGGACTTTAACAAGCTTCACTATCCTGCTTCTGAGTTGCCTCTCATCTTGATCAACAATTTGAACAGGATGTCGGACAACTGACAAGTCCGGCTCAACCTCCAATTCCTCCTGCACAGCTGGCTCCACAATAAGAGATGGATCGTGCACATATTTCCGTAGATGTGATACGTGGAAAACATTATGAATTCCAGCCATCCGGACTGGCAATTCAATCCTGTATGCAACAGCACCAATCCTCTCGAGAACTCTGAACGGACCAATGTATCTCGGAGCGAGTTTCCCTGTCTTTCCAAATCTTACAGCTCCTTTAATAGGGGAAACGTTGACAAAGACTAAATCACCAATCTCGAATTCCAATTGTCTTCGTCTCTTATCAGCATATTTCTTTTGTCGATCCTGAGCAGCTCTCATCCTTTTCTTGATAAGCTCGACTTTAGCAGACGCTTCCCGGATCAAATCTGGTCCAAGCACAATACGATCCTTCGATTCTATCCAACAAGCTAGAGATCTACACGGTCTTCCATATAATTCTTCATAAGGAGCCATCTTGATACTTGCTTGGTAACTGTTATTATACGAGAACTCCACTACATGTAGATGATCCTCCCACGATCCTCCAAAATCTAATACACAGGCTCTCAGCATATCTTCTAGAATTCGATTAAGCCTTTCTGTTTGTGGATGATATGCTGTGCTCAATCTCAAATTAGTTCCCAAAGCTGATTGCAATGCCTTCCAGAATTTGCTGGTGAAAATCGGATCTCGATCACTTACAATGCTGACTGGAACGCCATGCAATCTCACAATCTTCTTCAAGAAAATTTCAGCCAAAGAAACTGCAGGTCGGGTTGCTTTAACTGGTATAAAATGGGCGCTCTTGGTAAGACGATCTACAATCACCCATATTCCTTCATTACCCTTCTTAGTTCTAGGAAAACCGTCGATGAAGTCCATCGCAATCATTTCCCATTTCCATGTCGGGATCTCCAAAGGTTGTAACAAACCAACTTGCTTCTGCTGATCTCCTTTCACTTGCTGGCAGGTTGCACAACTATTAACGAATCTGGCTACATCCTTCTTCATCTTCGGCCACCAGAAACTCTCTTCATATCCTTGTACATCTTCGAGATTCCTGGATGGATATTCAATCTGGAGCGATGACTTTCTGACAATACTTCCTGATGCAGATCCCTATCATACGGAACACAGATCCTTCCGTTAATCCTTAGCGTTCCTTGATCATCGATCTCAAAACTAGGACACTGCCCCTTCCTAACTCTTCTGATAATTCTCTTCAACATTAAATCAGATTCTTGCTTGCTTGAAATCCTTTCCAGAAGAGATGGAACCACTTCCAAAAGAGAAAGAACCGCATTTCTGCTAAGAGCATCTGCCACAACGTTCGCCTTCCCTGGAGTATGCAGAATATCCAAATCGTATGATGCCAAGAACTCAACCCATCGCTGCTGTCTTAGATTAAGATCTTTCTGAGAGAAAAGATATTTCAACGGTTTGTGATCCGTGAATAACTCACACTTTTCTCCTAAAAGATAGTGCCTCCATATCTTTAAAGCAAAAACAATAGCCAACAGCTCTAGATCATGCGTAGCGTAGTTCCTCTCATGTGGCTTCAACTGCCGACTCGCATACGCAATAACCCTACCATTCTGCATAAGCACAGCTCCCAATCCAACAATACAGGCATCAGTATACACTTCAAACTTGCTCTTACCATCAGGAATAGCCAATGCAGGAGCACTTGTCAACTTTGTCTTCAGTTTCTGGAAAGCTTCCTCACATTCCGGTGTCCACTTGAATTTAGCTCCCTTCCTTGTGAGCTTTGTTAGATGAGAAGAGATCTTAGAATAATCCTTAATAAACTTCCTGTAGTAACCGGCCAATCCAAGAAAACTGCGAACTTCTGTAGGAGTCCGAGGTTGCTTCCATTCCAGAATAGTCTCAACTTTAGCTGGATCTACAGAGATTCCCTCACCAGAAACAATGTGGCCCAAATTTTTTACTTCAGACTTCCAAAAATGACACTTAGAAAACTTCGCCTTCAGCACATGCCTTCTCAGAGTTTCCAAAACTATTCTCAAGTGCTGCTTGTGTTCTTCTTCCGATTTAGAATAAACCAAAATATCATCGATGAAGACCAAAACAAACTTATTCAGAACATCTTTAAAGACTCGGTTCATCAGATCAACAAAATAAGCAGGAGCTTGGTTAACCCGAAAGGCATAACCAACCACTCATAGAAACAATTAGGTCCCCTAAATGCGGTTAAGGGAATACTGTCTTCAGCTACCCTTAACTGATGGAAACCTGATGCTAGATCTAACTGAGAAAAGACAGATGCACCATGAAGCTGGTCGAAGAGATCATCAATGCGAGGAAGAGGATACTTATTCCGAATGGTCACCTTGTTCAATTCACGGTAGTCTACGCAGAACCTTAGCGAGCGATCCGACTTAGTGACAAAAACTGCAGCAGAACCCCAACAGGAAAAACTTGGTCTAATCAAACCCTTCTCCAACAAATCTTGAGTTTGCTTCACTAATTCCTCCCTCTCCCTTGGAGCCATCCACCTACTTGGTTGAATTACAGGTACTGCTCCAGGAACCAAATCTATACGAAACTCTATTTCCCGATGCGGTGGCAAACATTTAACTTCCTCGAATACGTCTGAGAAATCCCGGACTACTTCAATATCTACAACCTCTTCTTGAGAAGTCTCCACTCCATGTAAAAGACTACTCAAGTGGATTCCAGAGTTATCACACATTACTCTGGCAATCCTACCCAGATCAGTTTCCAACGAAACTGTTCTTTCATCACAATTTAAGATAGCCTTATATTTGTCAAGCCAATCCATTCCCAATATAAGGTCGAAACCTTGAAAATCCAATACATAAGGATCACAGGAAAAACTATGGCATAGATAGGAGATTCTCAAATCTTTACAAATCCTATCCAATTTGGTTACCCCTCCTATAGGATTTGATACACAAATGGGATTGTCTATGATACTAGGGGTGAGTAAGAAATTCTCTACAGTTCCCAGGGAAATAAAACTTAAAGAAGCACCAGAATCAAATAAGACTTTAATATACTTTCCATTTAAAAGTAAGTACCTTCTAAAACTCCCTTGCCTTTCGATGAGTTCGATGGTGCGCCTTCTAAAGAAAATACTTTGTTCTGTTGAACCTTATGAAGGAGCGGACAGTCTCTAATCATGTGTCCCGGTTGGTGACAGTTAAAGCAAAGAGACTTCTGAACTAAGGCAGACCCTGGTCCACTATACTGCTGCCGCTGTTGCTTCTTTTCTTGAGGACAGTGATTTTCCAAATGTCCCATTTGATTACAATTATAGCATTTCCGGGGTCCATTATTATTCCCAGACTTCTTCTTGTTTTGCTTCATCCAGTTAGGATTGAATTTCCTCTTATTCTGGTTAGAAGAATTCCCTCCTGATGCAGCAACTTGTGCTACTGACCTCTTCTTCATCAAGTCTTCATACCTTAACGCCATATCAATAAGCTCCACAAAAGACCCCTTCAGATGTGCAGTCATTCTCTCATGATACTCGGGCCTCAACCCTTGGACAAACATCTCGTTCTTCTTAAGAGGTGTGTCTATAAGTCCTGGTCCGTAGCAAGATAACTCGTTGAACTTTGTCTTGTATTCAGCTGTGGACATATTCCCTTGTTTCAGATTCAGAAAATCTTGATCAAGCCAAGTTCTTCCTGCAGCAGGCATATACTTTTCCTCAAACATCTCCTTAAATTCTTCCCAAGACATACCATCCTTCGAGATATTAGCAATCACTGGATTCCACCATACTGCAGCACCACCCTGTAATTGCCACGCAGCCATTATTCTCTTCTGCTCATCTGATAACCTCATGCTCTTAAAAATCTTCTCACAGGAGCGAATCCATGCTTGAACTTCTATTATAGTTTCTGATCCTTGAAATGGTTTCCCTCCTAGATGAACAAAGTCCTTGCATAAGGCAGCAAAACTGGCTGAAGACATAACTGGATTAACAGTCTCATCATCAGTCTGCTCTCTTCTGTTACCAGTTGATGCACTCCCAACAACTCTTCCCCTTCGACCTCTCGAACTCATATTGGCTACCTGAACAGGTAACCAATCAATTTAGATAGGAATATAGTTATATAAGAAAATTACAAATACGCACTCTCAAAATAGATACTATTTCAGAGCCTAGGTGTTTCTCAACCATTGCTCTGATACCAACTGTGACGACCCGTCTTTCATTCCACAGAAAAACATATCATCAATAAGAAAAGAAAGAGATAGAAATAGAAGATAGAAAGAAAAGAAACAAAAATCATCAGAATCTCACAGCGGAAACGAACAAAATATAATATTACATATATCCCTTATATAATTTACATATCAGAGTTCACAAAATAATACTACTCCATTACATCAGCCATTCATAAGAGTTTTCCCAACCCATAACTCAAAACATAACACCAAAATGCCAATACAACGAATATAGATAGATAGTACGTCTGGGCTCCAGCTCCAGCTTCCAAAACATATGCTAATCCAAACCTAATCACTTGGCTACTCATAAAAATTTGAGTACCCATGAGTTTATGAAAAACAAAATAAACTCCGGGTCAGACATGGGTCTGGTGTGAGTAAATCAGTTAAAGTTGTTTAACTTTAAAATCATTTGAAACAAAAGGTATCACGTAAGACTTCCCACAAATAAACACGGGTAAGTTTTTACCTTACGCTAACCAAAACATTTGATAGGAAATTCAGTGATATTATAATAGGGTCTAGGGTTTTCAAATAAATAGAAAATAGCCGAAATTGTTACATCTATTAAATTCCAGCTACTAGCCACGAAAGTGGGTAATACAATCAAAACCGTATAATCTCGTAGGGAAATTAGGTTTCCATCAATGGCAGGGCTACTGGGGTACCGCCCGTCACAGTACGGGGCCTAGATCACCGTACCGAGGAGCCACCCTAACTCCCCTGCAACACAAGGCCGGACCCATCCCTTATTGGATAGTTCCGAACAAGACAACCCCGCAGTTGTGGCCAACAACTGCCCACACAGCCGAATATATAATAAGGGACTTCTAGACAGGGGTAAATCTCACTCTCAAGTGGGGGATACCCACGAAGCCTTGCTGCACCTCCCCTGTTTTAGCCATTCCCGGTTAATGAGGCTTGAGGTTACGATTACCTTTATAAAGAACTCATCTCTTAGAATGCTCATCGTCCACCTGACGATGATCTGAAAGCATTCAATCCATACAAGTTCGTTCCGGGTTCGAACGAAACCGAAGGCATTATCTCGTTACACTCATTTTGGAATCACCCTCAGAGTTAACGACGATAACCCTTGCACTCTGATTCACCATCTCGAATCTATAAGTACTATTCCGTCAAACTCATTACGGAATCACCCATAGAGTTATACTGACGTATAGCCCTTACACCTTGAGTCTTCACTCTTCAAATAACATTCACGACCTAACGTTATTTGGAATCGATGTGGTTTTCGGATATCCAAATATGAAACCCGATCCCGGTCTCATCGAAATCCAAAGCATGTCTTTTAGGTCCAAGTTGTTTTAAAGGTTAAAACAGTTCAATTCAGATTTAAACATAGCATCACACAACATTATCAACATATAATAACCAATATCTATCACAGATATATAACATCTCATCACAGAATATAACTCAACTATCATTCAACAAATATCAACCATATACAGATATCAATACAAACTATCATCCACAAGCAAGCACTACTTAATTCATATCATAATTAATTTAATTAATTTAAATTAAATTAATTACTTAAGAATTTATCACTTAATCTTGCTTAACCAAACATTAATTAATTAATCCCAATCATTTAATTAATTAATCACCTCTTAATTATCTTATTATTAATTAATTACTACTTAATTAATTAATAATCTTTATTTAATTATCAATTAATTACTATAATTATTTATTAATTAAACCTTGATTAAAAATTAATCATTCCTTAATTGGTTATTAATTAACCCTTAATTTATAATTAATTAACCTTAATTAATTCTTAATTACCTTAATTCTTAATTAACTACAAATTAATTTCTTAATTACATAATTAATTATTCATTAATTAACCTTAATTATTTAATTAATTAAATCTTAACCCTTAATTAATTTACAATTAATTATAAATTAATTAATGTTTAATTACTCAATTAATTAACTCTTAATCGATTAATTAATTAACTTCTTAATCACTAATTTATTAATCATTAATTATTTAATTAATCAATTATTAATCACTTATGAATTAACCTTAAATTAATTAATAAATTAATTAATGGCCTATTAATTGTCATTTAACTTAATCCTTAATTACCCATTAATTAATTCATAATTAATTAATAAAATCTTAACAATTAATTAACCAAAATTAATTTATTAAATTCCGACTCTAATTACTAATAAATTTAAGTAAACTTAAATTTCAAAATCTAATTAACTTCAAAACAAAACATTGTTCATTCATCTTTTAAAAACTCTTACATATTTAAGTATTCAATTTATTAAAAACTAATTACTTTAGAAAATGTTAGATTTAAAAATGTAAACTATTTCAAACTTCAAATAATAAGATGTGAATTACTTTTGAAATAAATAAATATTTGATATTTAACAAAATAGAGATAATATAAGGTGTTAACTTTAAACTTAAAACAAAATTTAAGTTTCAAAATAACTTAAACTTACTTTCATTAACATATTTAAAGCCCGGCCCAACCCAAGCTAACACAATTCCAACTCCATCTCCTTCCTTTCTTCCATCAACCTGAACCCAACATCACGCACCCAACAGCACACGCGCACCGAGCATTCACGCGAGAAACATGACCCAGACTCGAGCGTGACTTCGAGGAAAAAAACTCACGCGCGCACGAACGAAAACATCAGACCAGCCAACCTTCCTCGTGCACGTGCACCATGCTCCGGCACCTCCATCACCGCCGCCGACCCTACGCGCAAACCACACTTCGATCCCCAACCCAAAATCTAAACCCAGAATTCGAAAATTCGAATTCGAACGAAATTCGAATGCTCAAGCCAAAAAAATCTACTACAGCCGCTGGAAAGAAAACCCCTCATCCACGACCATCTTACTTCATTCCGGCGCCCAACTTCGGCCACGCGTGCGCAACCCCCACACGCAACTCTTCCCCTAACTTCATGAAGCTCGGTCCTTTCTATGCACCACGCTATCGAATTTTCCAAGCTCGAAAAAAACACAGTACCTTAAACCCTACAAACCCAAATTTCCAATTCCATGTTGCAAAATAAAATCAATCACTATTTTTCTAGTGATAAACATCATCTAAACTATCTTCGGTTCAAATTTCAAAAGTTGAAATCAATCCAATTACAAGAATTTGACAAAAGTCCCAAATACTGTAAATTTAAAATTTAAAATTCACTTGTATGCTAAATTTTTTGATTTCAGGCTTAAAATTCATATTTTGCATTTTGGAATCAGTATACATATTTGATTCATTAAGATTTTAACAAGATTTATATGCTAAAATTTTGTTTTACTGCATGTTTACATTCTGCAGTTTTTTTTTCAAATCTGTTCATTGCATATTTAACTAATCACTTAAATCATGTTGAATTTAAACTCCACACTTGAAATACCAACTCACTATCACTTTGCTAAATTTAGATTTGAAGTTTTGTTTTCAGTAATTTACTCTGTTCTTGAGTTTACAGAGAGATACAATTTTCTTAAACATGCACAGCATAAATTTAAAATCTGAAAACAAATACTTCACAAAATAATTGACATGCAAGCATTATATCACTAGCATTCAACATGAAACATTTCCATACTTTAAGTTTAATTTAAAAATTTACTCACCTTTTTCTTTCTGATGTGAAGATTCAAACTACAGGAATGAATTTAGACTGCAGACTTCTTTTTGTTCTACTTGCTTCTTGAAATAACTTGTTTATCTTGATATGCTTTAAATCTTGAATAAGTTGGTGATAAAACTTTGAGATTGTGCAGAAATTTGTTGAAGATGTGAAGAAGTTCAGATTTTTGGAGAGAAGAATGTAAAATTTCTTTTTAATAAAATGAGAGTATGCATGAATGACTTTTAGAATTTGTTTTATAAAATTTAAAGAAAAGAAAATTTATATTATGACACTTGTCAAAATAATTCTTAGATTTCTAACACATGTTTATCAATAGGTTTAGATGTTAACATGTTTTTATCTCATGCAAAAAGAAATTAAAATTGTTTTCTTAAATGATTTTCTTATATAAGTTTATATTTTAAATCTTTAGAAAAAAATCAATTTCTTTTAAATAATGAATATAAAACAATTATTATAACTTGAATAAAATCATGGAAATATTACTTAATCCTCAAAGTATAATTTTAGAATAAAAATTAACATAGTTTAAATCTTTTAATATATCAATTCAAACATAATTTGAATTAAAAAACCCAATCCAAAATCAACTTTGATATGAATAAAATTTTAACACATTCAATTTCATATATATATGTACTAGTTTTTAAATTAGAATAAATTTATATTTACCATTCATTTATTAGCTGTTGAATAAAATAACAAATTTATCAATTCAAATTAATTTATTATATAGATTATCATATTTAAATTCGGTGTGAAATTCCGGGATATCACAATTCATCTCTAATTTAAGATTTAAAGATAACTTACAAATTTTACTTAACAAACTTTTAGTTAACAATATACAAAACTTCTTAATCAAATGTTTAAAGAAACACTTATTTTACATAATGGTTTGAAATTAATTTAAAATTTAAAAAACTCGTTTTATAAAAACTTTTTTAAAAATCTGCATTTAATCCTGCTTCGGGATCTGCCCAAGAATTGCTCGAGTCCAGACTTGAGATTCTTCAACTTCCTCGTTTCTTTTTTTACTTGGTTTTAAAACTTCAAACTGAAAGATAAATCACTCGCGCGCACACGAGAATAAACCCGAGCTCACCGTCAAACTTCCCTAGCTTCGACTCGAAAAAATCTTCCTCGTTCCCACAGCTAAACTTGAGTGCCCAAGAAATTGGTGCATATGCACCTGGCCACGGCGGCGCTACGGTGTCAACGACCTCCTTCAACAAGTCATCGGCCATCAACTTATTCAATCCAAACCACCCAGATTTCATCATAGGCTCGAAATCGAAATCGAGCTTATCAGTTCAAGCTAGAAAAAAATTTCCTAACCTTAACTCGACTCGCGACGGCGAATCACCACGCCAACAACCACCAGGTGTCACCTCGAGCTTCTCCTCTTCACCCTTCATCATCTCCCTTTGGACCGATCACTTCTTTTCCCCTGTGCAACTCGACATTCCCCTCAAACCGACGTCCCTCCACAGGCACTCAAAAACCCTAGTTCTATCGATCGCCGACACCAAGACAATCGATCAACACTCCCACTATTTTTCCTGATACCCCCAATCGCCAAGCAAGCTTCGCCTGAAACCCGACCAACCAAAGGTTCATCAATCGCCAGAAATAACCCAAAAAACAAATTATGTCCATCATCGAACTGCACCATCAATTCTCAATTAAAAATCCTAATTTTAGTTTTAAAAATCCTAATTTGCAAAGGGAAATCAGATTATATACTTGAATTTACAAATCGTTGAACTTGATTTTTACATGTTCTTCAATTTTCACTGTTCTTTGCAATTTCCAAATAAATTTCAAACTTATTTCTTATAAATTAAAATTTAAAAACTTAGTTATGTTTAAAAAAATAACTCTTGTTTGAATACTTCATCATAAAAGGAATTAGATGAGGAGATTAGAGGTTTTTTCCAAATTTATACTTCTGTAATCAAGAACAGAGATGACATAGATCCATGTACATAGACTCACATTCATACATACATGTATTCAGATCCAAAACCAACTTGCATGCATATTTCAAACATTCATCACAAGATTTCATCAAATATTACACATACTAACAGAAATAAAAATTGATTTATGTTTAGGTTTACTCATCATGCTGATATGAGCAGAGCAGTTTTGAATTTGGAAACTTGAAGACTTAGTTTATCTTTGAATACTAAAACTGAAATTGATCTGAGATGAAATGATTTGCCTACCGATCTTGGATTTGAAAAGCTTGCTTTTTGAATTGAGGAAGATTGCCTCCTTGCTTTGTTACTGATGATTTTTCTTCTTTTTTTTAGAAAAAGTTTCTCTTTTCTTTGTTTTTACTGAACTTTGTTACAGGTTTTGTTTTACTTTATTTCTTTGATAATGAAGGTAAAAGAGAAATAAGAAAGGAGTAGAGATGTATTTTTCTTCTTTTATCTATTATTTATTATTTTAAAAGAAAATATTGACACTTGTTCAAATTTTATATTACAAATGTTACGTTTGTTAATTTGGGTGTTAAAATCTTAACACTTGTCTTTTATATGAGAATTATATAATGTATTAATATGTTTTATACAATTTTTATATTAATTTCAATTTAGTTTTATATATATAAATTTTATGTTTTGAATATTTTCTATTTTAATAAATGCATTTTTTATAGATATTTATACATCCCCTAAACCTAATTACACACACACACACACACACACACACACACATATATATATATATATTCGAATTTTAATCCTTAAACAGTTCTTAAAAATATTAAATTAAATTTCAAACATAACTTCTAAACCACAATGTATATATATGTTCATATATATATTATATATATATATAATAAATATATACCCGGACATAAATATTTACTATCAGATTTATTTGTTCAATTTATACATCGGTGTTTCTACTAATTAATCCAGTTAATAATCAAATAACAGATGTCCAAAAAAATCCAGAATATCACATTCCTCCCCCCTTTGAATCTTTTCATCCTCGAAAAGGAATGAAGCTAGAATTTATTAAAATACTTAATATCAGTTAAATTTTCTCTTTGAACATTTTTAAAATACTTTTAAATCTATATAATATTGCTAAACTAGTTTTTATTAAAAATATCATTTTATAACTTGATGTTTCAACAAGTCCGTCCTCGTTCTCACAGAAATTCAGTCATGCGTTGATCAGGCGTAGGACTGAAAATCTATAAGTACTTACCAGACCCATTTTCAACACCCAATGAAAATACTTGGAAAATAATTTTATTAAAAATATAGAAAATATTTTGAAAACAGAGAGAATATCTTTTGGTGAGAATGCTCTGGAAATCATCACCCCCATCCATGGTCGCAGTTACATTTTGGGTTACGTTGCCATCGCAGTAAAAGTCCATGTAACTGTAGGCACTCCGTGCCCCTCAATTACGCCATGGAACCCACGGCAGATCGCAGTTACATTCCAGGGTTACGTTGCCATCACAACAAAAGTCCATGCAACTGTAGGCATCAGCGCTCTCGATTTTCGCTGCCAAAAATGAAACTTCTCCACTCCCACATAGGTCGCAGTCTACCGATGTAAAATCAAACGTAGACTATTGGCTCTCGGCGGCACACACGACTTTCGCTATGTCACTATAGGTCACAGTCTACCGATATAAAATCAAATGTTGACTTTTGTCTCTCAACGGCACACACGACTTTCGCTATATCACCATAGGTCGCAGTTTACTGATATAAAATCAAACGTAGACTATTGGCTCTCAGCGGCACACATAACTTTCGCTATGGTATATAGTATATCGCAGTGACATCGAGTTAAACTCTCGTCACAGCATAACTCAAATGCCTCTGTAGGCATCAGCGCCCTCGACTTTTGCTACACGCTACTCATAATCCTCGGGAACTAGTTTTGTCCGGACTCCTCACAGGATCAACTTTAGAACCCCCCCTTAGGGTTTAAGGTAGTACCACCCTATGGCACTCCTGAGAAGTTCATTTCAAGGGAGCGCCTTTTTCTCCAGAGCCATTTTCAAAACACTTTATACTATACACATATAGTATCTTCCAAATCATACACCTAGTATGAATCCCATATAAATCTTTTTGCTCAAAATCGATTATCCCAAAATCGATAATTCTCAACTAGGCTTTCCAAATTCCAATATTGATTTTACCCAAAAATCAAAAGCCTTTCCAAAATCCATAGGCTCCAAAAACCTTTTCTCCAAAATCATTCTCATAAGATCCTTTATATATATAGATATATAACCTTGGAAAATTCTTTGGATCATTTGAAACTTGTATAAAATCCCTTTTATACTTCAAATATTTTCAAAACCCTTTTCTTCTGGCAAAGATTCAACAAGGGAAGTTTATCTTATATAACAAAGATATATAACTTTGTTTATTCCAAATCAAATATTCAAATTTGATTACTCTATAAAGTCACTTACCAGTTTACTTACTTCCATAAAGTAAATTTCAACCATAGAAATATCCAATTTCTATTTTATTTCATCATATCTTTCACAAAATATATTTTTCACTTCAAAAACCATTTTACAGTTATTATCCACAAACTTTCAAAATCAATTTCATTCCAATCCGTACGATGTACACATATCATTCATACGCTATATCAATCTGATTGCTCACTCGATCACACAATTTCACTTCCGAACTAGTATCGTCCACCCGACTTCCTAGTGTGGACCCAGATCTGGTTTCTTGATCAGAAACCGTCATTCTTCTTACATAGCCTAACTATGATAGAGAATATGCAGAATCAATCAACAATCCATATCCAGGTTCGCCGTCGAAATTCGAGTGAAAAATCCCAACTCGGATCGATATACTATCTCGAAATTCTGTGCTCGAATCTGGATCAAATCACTATGCGAATAGAATAATATATGTATATCCTACTTATTTATCTTTATTGATTATTAGCCAAATCAATTCTTCTTTATATTCACATTTTCTTTAATTCCTATTCACTTATTCACATTTGTTTCAATCCTATTTGGATTATCACCTCTATTCTTATCCTAATTGGGTATCTAATCATAAACAGTTTGCACTCTGACCAGCTTAAATTTTGAAAATAGCTTGAAGAGTTTAAAAATAGACAAGTAGTTGAAAAATTGCAAAATAGCTGTAAAATAGTTAAGTAGTTATAAAATAGTGGGAAAATAGTCAAATAATTATAGAAATTTTTTAAATGACTTCAAAATAGTTGTAAAATAGTAATTAGTTATAAAATAGTTGAAAGATAGTAATTAGTTTATGAAACAGTTGTAAAATAGTTAAATAGTTCCATAATAATTGTAAAGTAAGTATAAAATAATTTGGGCTTTAAAAGAAAGATTGTATATAGTAAATAGCTTGAAAAAATAGATTGTATTAAAATAATTTATTTTGAAAATAGTCCAGAGCCAAACTGTTCAATTCCCAATCTCCATACTCATCAATTCAATTTAAATTTCCACTTCCATTTAAATTGACTCAATTCCAATTTGAATACTTCAATTTCCACTGAAATTGATTTAACCCCCATTCAAGTTGAATCAATCCTTAATTTCTTTCCTATATTCAAATCAAATTCCATTTGAATATACTTATTCAACTTTAATCGCAATTTCAATTAATTCAAATAAATTTCAAATTGAACCAATTTCAATTCATATCAATTCTAGTTTGAATTAATCCTAATTCCCATTTGAATTTGAACTCATTCAACTTCAATTTCATTTCAAATTAATCTAATTCAAATTTTCCATTTGAATTTTTAAACTTACCCATCTTCAATCACATTCCAATTAATTCAAATCAAATTAAATTTGAACTAATTCAATTCAAATTTCAAATTTAAACCTTCCCGAATTATATAAATTCGATTTAAATTTTTAAATGTTGATTTAATCCTTTAAATCAAATCAACTTATATCTTTAAACCATTTAATTCTGAATTCAATTTCCATTTTTAACCTATTTCAAAGTTCAAATAATTCAAATCCTTTTTAAACAACTAAATCTTTGAAATTCAATTTATCATCAAATTTCAATTTTGAAACCAAACCTTTAAAGTTTTATCATTAACATTCAAATCTTAAGTCCAAAATAATTCCATTTTATCTTAATAATGGATATATTACCACACCCATTTCTTTATTCATTTAAACAAATCCAGTTTCAGCTTAAAGATTGTTAATAACAACGGGATGGTACCATTCAAATATTTTTAAAACATCCATCCATTTCTAATTTCTAGATCTCAAACCCATTTTGAGATTACACAAATTCCCAATTCAAATTAACCATTCTAACTTTCCAAGTTAAATCCCAGTTTCATCTTGAAATTTCCAATTCCAGTTATTTGTTAAATTATTTAACTTTCCAAAGTTAAATTCAATTTACTTAATCCAGTCAACATTACCCAATTTGAATTCCCGTTTCAAATTCTAAACTTCACATTGATAATCTTCCCACTTATAAGTTCAAAAACTTATCACTTTGGGTATCACATCTTATTCAAATTTAATATTCAACATTTAGAGTTTATTTCAAACCATCTTAGATATTATGTATAGTCCTCATACATATTATTTCCTTTACACACCAAGTTATCCTTAAATTTTAGACCACTTTTTTATTTTTAATTCAAAACAAATTTCTTTAAATTTTCAAACAACTCTTGTTTGAAATAGGACCCTTTCATTCCAATATTAAATAACATTTCTTTATCATTTTTGAAACAATTTTCAAATTTCTGGACCTAGATTTAAAACTTCACAATTCACATCATCTTTAGTTCCAATTTATAAGTTATACTTACCTAAATGTTTTAATTCCTTAAAACATTTCATTTTGCTTACTCATTAACACACATTTCATTATTATCTTATTCTGAAACTCTTTCCCAAATTCAAGGTTATAATTTCAGTTTGAATCCATTTCAAAATAATTTTTATTTAATTTCAGTTTGGTTGTATTTCTATTATCACTTAATTTAATTCCAATAATTTAACAACCAATTACCTTAATATTTGTTAGAAAGAAATATTGATTTATATATCAAAATATATTCTTATATAAAATCATTTAAAATGTTTATATTAGAAAATAACAAATACGCTCTCATACACACACACACACACACATATATATATATAGACTCAACTCATTCTAGGGTACAATTGACCCTATCCTTAATGAGAAATCCCACCAAAGCCAAGGTTCTTGCTTAACCTTTGCTCTGATACCAAATGTAACGACCTAGAATTTTCGATCCCGAAAATTCCAGATAGTTAGGAAAGAAAAAAGAGATAGAAGAAGAAAACAGAAAAAAAACAAGACATAGAATCTCACATTCGCAGCGGATCAAAATATAATATTAAATAACAATAATAGTTATACAAAGGAAAACTGTACTTATCAAATTACACTTTAATTCATCAGAGTTACACATAAACGCAAACACAGGACAGATACAATCATATCTCAGATACTACAATATCACAGCGGAAACTCTCCATACGTTCCTATCATCCAGCTCGCCTCCTGAGCTCCAGAACGACCTTACTTGAAAATCTGTAATAATCGGTCTGACCCGAGCATTACATCAAAGTAACACTCGAGTCAGGCAGGAAACCAGCGTGAGTAAACCCAACTAACATGGAATACAGCAGCATGAAACTTACATAAAACCTGGGTAACTCGTATCAATTTTACAAATACACAGGTTTGGCATAGACAACACTTATTACACACATCAATTTCTAAGTATTTAACTTAGATTAAATGGTCCAGTTCACTTAAACCATTCTATTCTAGCTTATTGATTTCACATATCAATCTATAAAGAATTGAAGTGGATTCAGGTATTTACTAATACCCGACTTCGGTCTCTTCGAATCCAATGTCATCTAAACCCAAGTTATTCAATTAAATACAATTCTACTTTAATTACCGGATAACACTTTTACACAGCAATTCATAATTGATAGATAATCACACATTCACTGTCCATCCAACATATCATATCACAAATCAATTCATATCAGAGATATCAACCAATCCAAAGCACTTATCATCATTCAATCATTCATAAGCAAGATTGATCACTTCCATTAATCACATGAATTAATGATCCTCTAATTACTTTCATTAGTTAATTATTTTTAAATTTCATTTAATAATTAACCTTTAACTTAATTACATTCATTATGATTAATCACAATCAGACTTGATTAATCACAATCAGAAATTAACTTTCCTTAATTACTCCATCAATTAAACCAACTCCTTGATTAATTATATTGATTAATCTTTTAATTACACTGAGTAATTATCACTTAATTTCTTCCACCAAGTAATTATCCTATAATTACTTCCCATCAAGTAATTTTCTTTTAATTAATTACACCCAGTAATTATCCACTAATTACTTCACTAAGTAATTACACCTCGTTAATTGCCTTAAGTAATTACACTTAAACCAACATCAAATGATTACCTTTAATTAATTAAACTTAATTAATTAACTAAAATTAACCACATCAACTTAATTAATTACATTGAGTAATTAATTCCTTTAATTACTTCATTAAGTAATTATTCATAATAATTCTTTTACTTTAAGTAATTAACCTCTTAATTACTTAATTATTTCTTAATTCATTAATCTTGATTAATCAATCCTTAATTATCACTTTTAAGTACATCAAGTAATTAGCCTTTAATTAATAATATAAATTAATTATTTTTCACCTATCCACATTAATTACATTGATCCTTAATTAATTACTCATTTAATTGTCTTATAATCACCTGCATTGATTACTTATCCTTTAATTAATCACACTCATTAAATTAACTAATCCCTTGATTAGTTTCCTTAATCAATCAACCCTTAATTAATTACTCTATGTAATTAATTCTCTAATTACTACCATTAGGTAATTTCCCTTCAATAAATTACTTTATCAGGTAATTATCTCATTTGTTAATTATCCTTGATCATTTAACTTTTAAACATTAATTAATCAACCTTAAATTACTAATTAAATTAATTAACTACCCCTTTAATCATTAACTAAATTAATTAATTTCTCTCGATTACCCTTAATTACTTTATTTAATTAATTAGTCATTAATTATCAAAATCTTAATTAACTTTTAAGATAAAGCTTTATTTTTTTATAATGACTTACTTATTATTAACATAATACATTTCAAACATTCCACTTTTAAATTAATCTTTGAATTCATCTCTAATTCAGGATTTAAAGATAACTTACAAATTTTACTTAACAAACTTTAAGATAACAATATACAAGACTTCTTAATCAAATGTTTAAAGAAACACTTATTTTACATAATGGTTTGAAATTAATTTAAAATTTAAAAAACTTGTTTTATAAAAAACTTTTTTTAAAATCTGCATTTAATCCTGCTTCGAGATCTGCCCAAGAATTGCTCGAGTCCAGTCTCAAGATTCTTCAACTTCTTTGTTTCTTTTTTTACTTGGTTTTAAAACTTCAAACTGAAAGATAAATCACTCGCGCACACACGAGAACAAACCCGAGCTCACCGTCAAACTTCCCGAGCTTCGACTCAAGAAAATCTTCCTCGTTCCCACACCTAAACTTCAGTGCACAAGAAATTAGTGCACATGCACCTGCCCACGGCGGCGCTCCGGCGTCAACGACCTCCTTCAACAAGTCATCGGCCATCACCTTATTCAATCCAAACCACCCAGATTTCATCAAAGGCTCGAAATCAAAATCGAGTCTATCGGTTCAAGCTGGAAAAAAAATTACTAACCTTAAATCGACTCGCGATGATGAACCACCACGCCAACAACCACCAGGTGTCACCTCAAGCTTCCCCTCTTCCCCGTTCATCATCTCCCCCTGGACCGATCGCTTCTTTTCCCCTGTGCAACTCGACATTCCCCTCAAATCGATGTCCCCCCACAAGCACTCAGAAACCCTAGTTCTATCGATCGCCGACACCACGACAATCGATCAACACTCCCACCATTTTTCCCGATACCCCCAATCGCCAAGCAAGCTTCGCCTAAAACCCAACCAACCGAAGGTTCATCGATCGCCAGACATAACCCAAAAACCAAATTCTGTCCATCATCGAACTGCACCATCAATACTCAACTAAAAATCCTAATTTTTGTTTTAAAAATCCTAATTTTCAAAGGGAAATCGGATTATATACTTGAATTTACAAATCGTCGAACTTGATTTTTACCTGTTCTTCAATTTTCACTGTTCTTTGCAATTTCCAAATAAATTTTCAAACTTATTTCTTGTAAATAAAAATTTAAAAACTTAATTATGTTTAAACAAACAACTCTTGTTTGAATACTTCATCATAAAAGGAATTAGATGAGGAGATTAGAGGTTTTTTCCAAATTTAAACTTCTGCAATCAAGAATAGAGATGACACATATACATGTACATAGATTCACATTCATATATACATATATTCAGATCTAAACCAACAGGCATTCATATTTCAAACATTCATCACAAGATTTCATCAAACATTACACATACTAACAGAAATAAAATTTGATTTATGTTTAGGTTTACTCACCATGCTGAT
This sequence comes from Allium cepa, assembly GCA_030765085.1. NCBI lineage: Eukaryota > Viridiplantae > Streptophyta > Magnoliopsida > Asparagales > Amaryllidaceae > Allium > Allium cepa. The sequence continues at coordinate 861,908,621 of CM060934.1, read as the reverse complement.
ATGAGCAGAGCAGTTTTGAATTTGGAAACTTAAAGACTTAGTTTATCTTTGAATACTGAAACTGAAATTGATCTGAGATGAAATGATTTGCCTACTGATCTTGGATTTGAAAAGCTTGCTTTTTGAATTGAGGAAGTTGCCTCCTTGCTTTGTTACTGATGGTTTTTCTTCTTTTTTTAGAAAAAGTTTCTATTTTCTTTGTTTTTACTGAACTTTGTTACAGGTTTTGTTTTACTTTGTTTCTTTGATAATGAAGATAAAAGAGAAATAAGAAAGGAGCAGAGATGTATTTTTCTTATTTTATCTATTATTTTAAAAGAAAATATTGACACTTGTTCAAATTTTATGTTACAAATGTTACATTTGTTAATTTGGGTGTTAAAATCTGAACACTTGTCTTTTATATGAGCATTATATAATGTATTAATATATTTTATACAATTTTTATATATATAAATTTTATGTTTTGAATATATTCTATTTTTAATAAATGCATTTTTTATAGATATTTATACATCCCCTAAACCTAATTACATATATATATTAGAATTTTAATCCTTAAATAGTTCTTGAAAAATTATTAAATTATATTTCAAACATAACTTCCAAACCACAATGCATATATATGTTCATATATATATCAAATAAATATATACCTGGACATAAATATTTACTATTAGATTTATTTGTTCAATTTATACATCAGTGTTTCTACTAATTAATCCAGTTAATTATCAAATAACAGATGTCCAAAAAGAATCTGGGATATAACAAATTGTCTTAAATAGATTAAGATATGTGGTTTTCGACCGACATTATGAACGTAAGTTTCATGAACTTAAGGCTAAATCTGTTTTATGTCAGTCTATACCCAGTCTATAAAATATTTGAATGCCTATTCCATCACACTGAGAAAAAAATTATAATTTCAAGACATGCCAACTTTTTACCTTAGGGATCTCCTTTTGGAGAAATTATTAGTAGTGTGATAACCTGGATGTGATCTAAGATGCAAAGAGTGAAACTAATTATAATGATGATACAAATTTAAATAAGCTCAAACATAACATAGCTCATTAGAATGTCTAATAGGAAATCATGCACATTAAATAGAAAATGTGAGTTTCTCATCGATTCAAAAAAATGGATTGCTCATAATGACAGACTCTTTAGTTGTCACAAGCAGTAGAGAGCATAAACTCTGCCATATAGCATGATTCTTTAAGTCTGAAATGGATCCCATGTACATTGACAAATTTTGATTTTGGAGATAGTGCCCAAAAGGATATGATCCACCGGATGCAAGTAAGTCTTTGAGAAGAAGATTAATGTAGTTAGAAGTGTATAAAGCAAGGTTGGTGGGAAACGATGTCATCGATTTCAAATGTCTAAATAAATGAAGTACTTTTGCAAGTCAACATGTTTAACTCCAATCAGATTCTACTCACAAATTATTGTGTAATATGACTAGTAGTTTTGGTATATTGTTGGTTAAATAGAACTTCTAAATAATGATTTAGAGGAGATTGTTATCACACCATAGACAAAATGTTTCAAAGTCAATGGGAGCAATAACAAAGCTTGTGGATCTTTTAAGATATTATCTTAAATAAGTATCTAGATGCTGAGCTGGTACTATGACCGAAAAACCAGATAGATTGGTTTCAACCAAAATGCAATGGAAGCGTGTGTCTATAAGAAAGAAAAATAGAAGGTGCTAAAAATTTCTAATGATATTAGTAAATAATATGCTACTAATTAGTAATGATGTGCCTATTTAAAAATTCGTTAGATCTTGGTTGCTTAATTCTCAATGAAGGATTTGAAAGACATGATATAAGACAATGATGGGATTGCCACAATCGATGTACATAGACATCCTATTAAAATGTTTAACATGGAGCATATGAGATGGATTCCTATGCATAGGCAGTAGGAACCATCATATATGTTATGTTATGTACTAGAGTGAAATTCGCTTATGCATTTAGTGTAATAAATGAATATCAAATCCAAGTTAAAATCATTGAATGGTCATTATGACTATTCTTGAGTATTTATGAAATACTGTAGAATTATTTTCGAAAACACCGAACTCCTTATGAAGGAGTTTCAAACTCAAATTCCATACGTAGGATCAAAAATAGTAAGTCATTTTTAAATTAATATTTACCCTTAACAAAGGGGCTTTAGGTTTGAAAGGTTCCAAATAAGAGGTTATGATGGTTTCAGTTACAAAGGCTAAATACATCATCTTTAATAGTACTACAAGGAAAGCAGTATACACACACACACACACACACACACACACACACAGATATATATATATATATATATATATATATAATTTATAATAAAGCTAGGATTGGTTCCCATCCTTTAGAACCAAGTAATATATTATGATAACAATTATGCAATATACTTTGTAATTGGAACTGACATCTCAATAAACGTTCAGGATATATTCTCTGTAACTACCACATAATAAAATAGTTTATCACTAACGAAGTGGTACGATCGAAAATATAAATTGGAAATAATATGTAACGGCTTGGAATTTTATCACTTTGATTTTTGAATACTTGATTTATTTTAAATATTCAATTATTAGTTTTAAATAATTAAATAACCCTCTTTTAATTTATAACTGATAATAGAAAAATCGTTTTTGAATTTGGTTTACAAAAATAATTAGTTCGAACAAAAATAGAAAATATGACCAGAAATCATTTTCTGAATTTTCGATTTTTTCATCGAAAAGTGTCGAAAATGTTGTGTGCATTTTAGTTGACATATACACATACATATAACAGCAACATAAGTATGGTTAATAATAATAATGTTGTAAAAATATATTCACTTAAGTAAATATAAAGGAAATGTGAAATCTAAAGAGATGCCTTAAGTATAAAAGTTGATTTAAGCACATAATCCACCCAATTATCCAACAAGTAATCCAATTTTTAGTAATTCTACGTAATGATGGAATATGTGGGGAGGGGATTAGTGGTGCATAAAGGAAGAGGAGGTGATATGGCAAAAAAAGCTATGGAGGGTATGTACTTAAGGGGCATTTTGGCAATTTATGTAATCCATTTTTATATAAAATCAATTTCTCATTTTCCTCCTTCACATTTTCATTTCATTTTCAACTTCTCCTTTCTTTTTCCAAGGTCTCTCTTATATTTTAGCGGCTTCTGAAATTTTTAGATTTAAAAAATCTTAATTTTTTTCACTTTTAATTCTTAAAAACTTATTTAAACACCTTATCATCATTTCTACACCTCCTTCCTTCTCAAAACAAGCCCAAAGCACTTCCCTTAAGCCAAGGCCGGGCCTACCGTACCTAGGGCTGAACCATCTTGGCCTCTTAGGCTTTCAAAAATAATGTTTTTAAAGAAAATCAAAGTTCGGGTGTGTGACCAAGCAGTTGTGATTTTTAGTTGGATTTCATTAAGTTTTGTGAGTAAACCTCACTCCTTTAAACAAGTTTTAAACTTTCTTTATTTGCTAACTTTTATGGTTGCTTGGGTAAAAGTATAATGTGTTTTGGTGCTTTACATTTTTGTATTTATATAGGATGTTGGTTATTGACTTGGAAATGAAGTTGAAAATCAAGTATGGTGAGGAAATTATGATTTTTATGTGTTATATGATGTTATCTCATGCATATGTATGTGTGTGCGTGTGCACGTGCATGGGTGTGTGTGTGTTTGTGCTCGTATATGTGATGTTGAATGTTAAGGAGATTATTAGCACCTAAATTTGTTCATGTTGAGACATTGAGATCCTTTGTGTTTTAAATTTGTTTACTTGCTTGATTTTCTAGAATATTTTTTTATAAATTTTAAATTTTACTTTTTAGTTTTCGATTTTTTTTACAAAGTTTATAAAATAACTTAAAGTGAAAAGGTGAGGGTTAAAGGGTATTCGGCTTGTAAAACTAATTTTGAAGTTATGGTATCCTGATAGTCACTATGGATGTAGTTCATAAAAATAATATTTTTTGTAAACTTAAAATATTTATGCTTTAAATTATTTTGAAAAGTATTTCAACATATTACAAGTATTAAAAAGTTTAATTATATTTTTTATTTAATTTATTTATTTAAGGAGTTAATGATTATTTAATTAAATAATTAAGTAAGGCAATTAATATTTAATTATTAATTAAGATAATTATAATCAGTTAATTATGTATGGTTAATTGTTTAATTAATCATTAATTAAGTAAGGTTTGATTTGTGACGCCCCACCTCTATACCCACGCTAGCCAAGAACACCACGGAGTAGTGCTGTCAACTAGCACGGAGAATAAGGCTGTGGAGGAGCGACCATCCATGTAATTTCTTTGTGCGAGCACCGATGTGTCAGATAGTATAGCATGCATTTCATTTAAGGAGGAAATCCTACATACCGATACAAACTCAAAGCTACTATACAGTGGCTATATATAATCTTCGGAAACAAATATAGAAATAAACACAACACAAATCAGTCTTAGACATCCATATCACAAAGGCGGAAAAAGATATGAATATATAACACATGAAAGTGTACATCAGAGTAGTGGTCTGAAATATCCACGATAACACAAAAGAAGAGCAACATGTGCTATACAAAAGAATACATCTATGAGTCGATATCTCAAATGTATTCAACAAAAACTACTAATCTAAGTAGTTAGCCAAAAGTCAGAGTGATAGATCCCTGGAGAGAAGTCAAGCAGAAGCACATGTAACATCTCGGTCTGACCCAAGTATTATTTCATAAGAAAATAATAAACGGATCAGTCTTGTAGGATCTAGATTAACCCTAGAGGGGGGGTGAATAGGGTTATAGCAAATTTTCTCGATTTAAACACAGAAATAAACTGCAGAAATAAATATGCTGAAAAGTAAATCACACACAAAATTTACCCAGCTTCGGATACCCCTGCCTACTGCTGCATTCACAGATTTCTATTAGAATTAAACAGTATCACGCTTACAAACGCTCTACTAGACTCGCAGACATTTGCTCCCGCTCACAAACACTCTACTAGACTTGCAAACATGCTCCCGCCTATAGAGTTTCGTTTACTTGCAAACTCTGCTCCCGCCTACAATAGAACTTTGCTTACTCGCAAACTCTGCTCCCGCCTACAATAGAACTTTGCAAACTCGCACACCCTGCTCACTGAACTAATTCTAAATAGACAATCTGACACTACCTAAACCCTAGGTGGTGATTTACAAAGTTTTGACTCAAAAAAGAAAAGCAGACTTCAAAATTAAAACCGGAGCAAAAATTAAAATACAACTTGAATGCGTAATTTTTGCTCAAAAATAAAAACTAAAAAACCCTTTATAATTAAACCCTAAAAAATAACTTAAGCCCCTTTTAAAAATAACAAGGTCGGCCCCTTGTTTTTCATTAACCCGATCCACTGTTGTTCCTTTCTTCTCCTGAGAATAATGTCGGCTGATTCTCTTTGCCGCTAATTTAGGGCTTCTGTCTTTGATTCAAAATTGGGGCTTTCTGATGTTTGGTGCTCTGACTTGCGTTGCTCTTTCTCACGCTTGTTCTCTGATGATTTACGCTTGTTGCTCGCTCGATCGAGTTGTTGATAATTTCGGTATGTAGTTTCTTTTGTTGCTTGTTTGATAGCTTGCTCTTTTTCTCGATGCCGATGATGATAGTATGGGGTTTGTATTTATATGAATTCGAATCAATTGATTCGTTCGTATTCACTTGCGACTTCATCACTTTCCTAATTTGTTGCAACTTGATACGCATGGCTTTCCTGATTTTGTTACACCTTGATACACATGGCTTTAACTTTTACACGTTCGATTCTTCTTGTGTTACACGGCATTAAAACTTTCCTCTTTTTGATTTTGCTGACTACTTCAAAGACACGAATTTGATGTTCATTGAATTCTGACTTCGGCCCCATCTCTGCACTGTTGAATCTCGTGGTCATCATGTCTTTGTCTCTGGCCATCTTTTTCTGGTTGGTTTAACATGATCTTCGAATTTGCATTGCATTCGTGGAAATGTTGCAGTTAATTTGTGGTGTTGCCACTGTGTTTCATTTGCATAGCTCAGTGGTGCACTTGTTACCTTCACTGTGTTGCACATGCTATATTGTATACTTATGTTGTCTCTCTGACTTTGCTGTATACATGCTTTTATGCTTGTTGCACTTTGGTTGTTTACCATGTTGCATTTAGTTTTCATTCATTTGAGTCTGCCTTGTTGAGTTCCTGTGTTTGGTCACTGATGCATTACTGTAGTGGTCTTTGTTGTTTTCATTGTCTTCTGTCCATGCTTGCCCAGTTTACACAGATGCTCCACTTGTTTATTTTGTTCAAGTGTACTACTGCAGTTTACATTTGGTCTTGATCGTGTATATTCTCGAGTTGGTTGTGCACTATTGATTAGTTGATCTGAATTATTTGGCTTGTACATGCTGTATTGTCTGGTCTTTTCATTGTGTTGGTTACTGGACACATGTTTTATCACTTGAGCTTGCAGTAATGTATACTTGATGGCTTTTGTAGTCGAGTTGCATTGTTGTATCTTGTGGCACTTTGTGCATGCTGTATTACTCTGGTCTTGCATAGTTCCATGTCTTTTACTGTAGTCTTCATTGTTGTGTTTTGTACTTGATTTGCACTGCTACATTGTTGCATTATGGTCTTGTGGCAGTTGCAGTATTCATTATGTTGATCGAGCTTGCATTCTTTGTTGGCACTTTTGAATGTTTGCAGCTTGGTCTTGAGTTGTTTAATGAAGAGGTTGAACTTTGGTATGCTTATGTTGGCACTTTTGAATGTTTACAGTCTGTGTAGTTGCTGTTTTCCTTTTTTTTATTTTGATGTTGCCACTGTCTTCTTTGTACCAGCACACTTGCTCTTGTTGACTGCTTCATGTAGTTGATCTTGTCTCCAGTTTTGATCAATGCTCGGTCATGTTGCATATTGGACATTTGTGTACTTGACTGTTGCTTGATTTTCCTGTTGAGACCTCTGCACTGTGCCTTGTAATTGTGGTCTGCCTTGAGTTGAATCCTGTGTGTTATTTGGGTTTGACCTTGTGCCGAATTGTTGGCAGTGCTTTTGTTTGATTTGTGCACACGAGTTGGCGAGGCAGTGCACACGTGTATGAATGTACACGTGTGTATTGCAGCCACTTATGGTTACCTGTCCCTGTAATATCTATATGCACGACTTTGTGATGAATTCAAGTGTAAATTATGACGAACAACCCAAATAACTGAGGCAAATCATATTTTCAAAAATTATTTATTTTTGAATTTGCAAAAATATTTCTTTTTCAATTTTACTGCGTTAGTTTATATTTTTGCAGATTTCTCAGATGCTGGATTCAAACTGGAATGCAGTTGAAGACAAAACACGAGTGTGAGTGATATGTAGTGAGATTATCAATGTAAAAATATTTGTGATGTAATCGTGATGTAATCAAAAATGTATATGTATAGTGAGAGCATGAATTTGTACTATTCAAGATTGTAATAAATATTTGTTTGAATAAAATTTCTGTTTGAATTCAAAATCTGTGAAATCTGTTTTGTTTGAATTCAAATTCAAATTCTGTGTAATTTATTTTATTCAACAAATATTTATTTAATCTATGAAAAAAAATAGTACATTACCAAATACATTTAAATGAATATATATGTTTATTATCATCAAACAAAAAACATATAAGCGCATATTCAACAATCTCCCCCTTTTGATGATAACAAACATATATTTAAGATTTTGACCGTGTTAAATGTATTTGACCAATTATATACTCTAATTGCTCCCCCTATTTAAATGCATCCTCTCTACATGATGCTCCCCCTACATATATGCATACGAATAGAGATATTCAAATAAGCCTAGATGCAAATAGAAAATTATTTGACCTTTGCTTGATTCTATTTGACAAAATCTTAACTTTTCTCTCCCCCTTTTGTTATCAGCAAAAGAAGAATAGTGTGAGAGAAAAATAGAGATAAAGTAATCGATATTAATCCATCATTAAACTCAAATTGAATATAAATATTAAACTTCAATAAGAACCAAACAAAAACCATAACTACCCTTGTTAGGCGCATATTCCACTTTTAGAAATGATGGATATGGTGTTCATATAAAATCATACAGTTGAATCTTCTTGTGGCACATTTATATCAGGAATTTGAATATCTACTAATCATGCATAACCGTTAGGACTTTTAAATGAGATTAGTAGTATTCGAATTTAATTTTAAAAAATGAAATCAAGTATCTTCTAACCACGCATAACCGTGAGGACTTTAAATGAGATTAGAATCAACTTGTCTATTAAATCAATTAATTTTGATATGCGTTCCATACATGCATAACCGTGAGGACTTTTAAATGAGCATGGAAGCACATAATCAAAAAATCCAAGTAATTCACCCATGCATAACCGTGAGGACTTTTAAATGAGAGTGAATACTTTGGATATTTGTTTATTTATTTATTTTTAAAAAAAAATGTGACATGAAAAACAAATGATTCCTGATTATAGTACCACATATCGACAAACTATATTAAATATTTGATAAACCATGGTCGATAGAAATAATGATAGATATAGAAATGGTCATGGAATCTTTACCCAACAAAAAGTTTTATAATTCTTGTTTTAATTCCTAAAGAAATTTTCCAAATATACTCTCTTGAGTAATGTATGTTAAATATTAACACTCATCACCTTTTCAATCACTATTTATCTTTTTGATAATTAGTAGGGAGTCGGATTAGTCAAAATTTGTCATATAAAAATGACTAATCTGATAATATGGTCAAACATGATTTTCTCGAAGGGGTTTTATGAACAAAATTTCTGCTATTTGAAAATTGTTTCAAGTGAAAAATATGCAGATATTTTCTTTCAAAAACGATGCAACAAATGAATGTTTCAAAAATTAATCATGTTACACTAGTAATTTCTCTATCAACTATATTACCAGTGTAATCTGCATCTGAATTTAAATTTCACTCAATATTCACTCGTTGGATGTCAAAGACCGGATTGTGAAATTTCAACAAACTATCTCAGACTGCAATTTGAAATGAAGCCATGTTAACACTCAAACAAATATCATAGTGTTAATTTCAAAAACCGTAGGATGAACAGTTATATTCATGAGTAATCAACAGTCAATCAACATCATAATTATTTCAAAAACAATTTCTTGAAGTTCAACAATTTCTTAAAAAACTTTTTAGCAACTTTCACATGAAATCGTGCAAATTTACAAGCAGTGACCAAAATGTCAAAACAACTATATCTATGTGTAGCATGAGTAACCATCATTTGACCAAACAAATTTATATGGATTAGTTCACATTTGAAAATCTAATTGGTCATCATTTAAGCACAAATCAAGGTCATAAATAAGAACAATTCAAAAGAAAAATCATATCAATAAGTCAGAATTAAAGACATCATCACATCATTATCACAATTTTGGCCGATTTAATTCAGAATACGGTGCAGATTATCACAATTAATATATCGATCAAATAAGTATACCTTCACCTGTTTTACCTTTACGATAATTTTTCGTGATTGCCCATTGTGATTCTGTCACCTTTATACTAGGCTAAGGAACTTTGTTATGTTGCCCGTTGTGTTTCTGGAACAGCCAAAATCCAGAGAACACCATTGTTGTTCCTTAGCCTGCCATCACACCTACACGATGAAAGATTTTTGTGACCTATTTCTAGGTCCATGATTGTTAGTGGCAGAAGCATTATGAATAAACAAACCCTTTGTAATCCAAACTTGTTTAGTCCTTTTATTCTTGTTCCAATAGACATGAAATTTGTTTGTAGAATTCTTAGGAACCCAAACTTGTATAAATTTTGTGTTCTTGTTCCTATGACTACAATTTTCAACATGATGTCCAATTATTTCACATCTATCAAAGTCACTCTTCCCTTTTGCATTATCCTCAACTTTTGTTTTCCCAAAGCCTAGTCCTTTTCTGTTGTTAGCAAAAATTTGATTTCCCAATAGCATGTTGAAAGATTTTTCGCCTCTTGAAAAGTTATTCAAAGATTTCTCAAGATTTTGGACTTTGGTTTTAAGTGATGTGTTTTCAGTTACAAGTGAGGTGCATCGATTTATGAAAGCCTTTTTCCTAGTGTCGATGGTTTCCTTAAGACTCAAGTTTTCTTTTTCAAGATTCTCAAAGCTATTCTTAAGTCTTGTCACTTTTGAATCTAAAATTTTACATTTTTCACATTCTAGATTTTGAATGTTTTCAAGTTCAGTTTCTAATCTAAAATTTTCATGGGCGAGTTTCCTCCTTTCAGATTTCAATTTTTCAATTTTAGATTCAAGCATATCAACTACTTTAGTAAGATCAGAACACATAAAAACAAGTTCTTTATAAGAAAACTCACCTGCCTCACTAGATTCGTCGGAGGTTGCTTCTGAATTTGAGCATGCCATAAGACACAAGTTAGCCTCCTCTGAGCTGCTATCCGAAGCTTCCTCTCCTTCTTCATCATCCCAAGTCGCTGCAAAGACCTTCTTCTTCTTTTTCTTTCCTTTGTTGTCCTTGAGAAGCGGGCATTTTGGTTTGATGTGGCCAGGCTTGTTGCAGTTATAACACGTCAGTTCATTATTGGAATTTTCGGAATCTTTTGACCTATTGCCCTTTGTTTTCTTCTTGCGTGGCTTGAATCTAGACCATCTTCTAAGATTATTGACAGCCATTGCAAGCTCTTCAATTGGATCTTCTTCATCGCTTTCTTCTTTGCTCTTTAAGGCAATCGTCTTCTTCTTTGGTTCGGAGTTGTTGCATTCTTCCTTTGCTTTTAACTCAAGCTCATATGTCATCAAGTTGCCAATCAACTCCTCCATGCTTAGTTTGCTCAGATCTTTCGATTCTTTGATTGCCGTGACTTTTGCCTCAAAGTTCATTGGTAAAACTCGTAGCACCTTCCTCACAAGCTCTACCTCAGTGAAGACCTTCCCAAGCGCTCTAGCGTTGTATACCAAGGTTGAAAAACGTCCAAACATGTCTTTTATGCTCTCGCCTTTGTCCATCACAAAGTTTTCGTATTCGTTGCTGAATAGGGCTAGACGAGATTCCTTGACTTGAGAAGTTCCTTCGTGTGTCACCTCCAAAGTATGCCAAATTTCCTGTGCTGTTGTACAATGAGAAATTCTATTAAATTCATTTTTATCAAGAGCACATATCAAAGCATTCATGGCTTTAGCGTTGGTCGTTTTCAATCTCTTATCGTTAGCATCCCACCTATCCTTTGGTTTAGGAATCTCAATATCACCAACGATTATAGTGGGAGGTTTATAGCCAGTTTCAATAATATCCCAAACATCATAATCAACGGAACTAAGATAAATACTCATCCTAACTTTCCATTAAGCATAATCGTTCCCGTTAAACATGGGTGGCCTAACGATAGATTGCCCCTCAGAAAAAGCATTATTTGACGGATTCGTGACTCTAGAGTTAAATAAAAATACCAGGCTTTGATACCACTTGTAGGATCTAGATTAACCCTAGAGGGGGGGTGAATAGGGTTATAGCAAACTTTCTCGATTTAAACACAGAAATAAACTGCAGAAATAAATATGCTGAAAAGTAAATCACACACAAAATTTACCCAGCTTCGGCAACCCCTGCCTACTGCTGCATTCACAGATTTCTATTAGAATTAAACAGTATCACGCTTACAAACGCTCTACTAGACTCGCAGACATTTGCTCCCGCTCACAAACACTCTACTAGACTTGCAAACATGCTCCCGCCTATAGAGTTTCTTTTGCTCGCAAACTCTGCTCCCGCCTACAATAGAACTTTGCTTACTCGCAAACTCTGCTCCCGCCTACAATAGAACTTTGCAAACTCGCACACCCTGCTCACTGAACTAATTCTAAATAGACAATCTGATACTACCTAAACCCTAGGTGGTGATTTACAAAGTTTTGACTCAAAAAAGAAAAGCAGACTTCAAAATTAAAACCGGAGCAAAAATTAAAATACAACTTGAATGCGTAATTTTTGCTCAAAAATAAAAACTAAAAAACCCTTTATAATTAAACCCTAAAAAATAACTTGAGCCCCTTTTAGAAATAACAAGGCCGGCCCCTTGTTTTTCATTAACCCGATCCACTGTTGTTCCTTTCTTCTCCTGAGAATAATGTCGGCTGATTCTCTTTGCCACTAATTTAGGGCTTCTGTCTTTGATTCAAAATTGGGGCTTTCTGATGTTTGGTGCTCTGACTTGCGTTGCTCTTTCTCACGCTTGTTCTCTGATGATTTACGCTTGTTGCTCGCTCGATCGAGTTGTTGATAATTTCGGTATGTAGTTTCTTTTGTTGCTTGTTTGATAGCTTGCACTTTTTCTCGATGCCGATGATGATAGTATGGGATTTGTATTTATATGAATTCGAATCAATTGATTCGTTCGTATTCACTTGCGACTTCATCACTTTCCTAATTTGTTGCAACTTGATACGCACGGCTTTCCTGATTTTGTTACACCTTGATACACACGGCTTTAACTTTTACATGTTCGATTCTTCTTGTGTTACACGGCATTAAAACATTCCTCTTTTTGATTTTGCTGACTATTTCAAAGATATGAATTTGATGTTCATTGAATTCTGACTTCGGCCCCATCTCTGCACTGTTGAATCTCGTGGTCATCATGTCTTTGTCTCTGGCCATCTTTTTCTGGTTGGTTTAACATGATCTTCGAATTTGCATTGCATTCGTGGAAATGTTGCAGTTAATTTGTGGTGTTGCCACTGTGTTTCATTTGCATAGCTCAGTGGTGCACTTGTTACCTTCACTGTGTTGCACATGCTATATTGTATACTTATGTTGTCTCTCTGACTTTGCTGTATACATGCTTTTATGCTTGTTGCACTTTGGTTGTTTACCATGTTGCATTTAGTTTTCATTCATTTGAGTCTGCCTTGTTGAGTTCCTGTGTTTGGTCACTGATGCATTACTGTAGTGGTCTTTGTTGTTTGCATTGTCTTCGGTCCATGCTTGCCCAGTTTACACAGATGCTCTACTTGTTTATTTTGTTCAAGTGTACTACTGCAGTTTGCATTTGGTCTTGATCGTGTATATTCTCGAGTTGGTTGTGCACTGTTGATTAGTTGATCTGAATTATTTGGCTTGTACATGCTGTAGTGTCTGGTCTTTTCATTGTGTTGGTTACTGGACACATGTTTTATCACTTGAGCTTGCAGTAATGTATACTTGATGGCTTTTGTAGTCGAGTTGCATTGCTATATCCTGTGGCACTTTGTGCATGCTGCATTACTCTGGTCTTGCATAGTTCCATGTCTTTTACTGTAGTCTTCATTGTTGTGTTTTGTACTTGATTTGCACTGCTACATTGTTGCATTATGGTCTTGTGGCAGTTGCAGTATTCATTATGTTGGTCGAGCTTGCATTCTTTGTTGGCACTTTTGAATGTTTGCAGCTTGGTCTTGAGTTGTTTAATGAAGAGGTTGAACTTTGGTATGCATATGTTGGCACTTTTGAATGTTTACAGTCTGTGTAGTTGCTGTTTTCCTTTTTTTATTTTGATGTTGCCACTGTCTTCTTTGTACCAGCACACTTGCTCTTGTTGACTGCTTCATGTAGTTGATCTTGTCTCCAGTTTTGATCAATGCTCGGTCATGTTGCATATTGGACATTTGTGTACTTGACTGTTGCTTGATTTTCCTGTTGAGACCTCTGCACTGTGCCTTGTAATTGTGGTCTGCCTTGAGTTGAATCCTGTGTGTTATTTGGGTTTGTCCTTGTGCTGAATTGTTAGCAGTGCTTTTGTTTGATTTGTGCACACGAGTTGGCGAGGCAGTGCACACGTGTATGAATGTACACGTGTGTATTGCAGCCACTTATGGTTACCTGTCCCTGTAATATCTATATGCACGACTTTGTGATGAATTCAAGTGTAAATTATGACGAACAACCCAAATAACTGAGGCAAATCATATTTTCAAAAATTATTTATTTTTGAATTTGCAAAAATATTTCTTTTTCAATTTTACTGCGTTAGTTTATATTTTTGTAGATTTCTCAGATGCTGGATTCAAACTGGAATGCAGTTGAAGACAAAACACGAGTGTGAGTGATATGTAGTGAGATTATCAATGTAAAAATATTTGTGATGTAATCGTGATGTAATCAAAAATGTATATGTACAGTGAGAGCATGAATTTGTACTATTCAAGATTGTAATAAATATTTGTTTGAATAAAATTTCTGTTTGAATTCAAAATCTGTGAAATCTGTTTTGTTTGAATTCAAATTCAAATTCTGTGTAATTTATTTTATTCAACAAATATTTATTTAATCTATGAAAAAAAATAGTACATTACCAAATACATTTAAATGAATATATATGTTTATTATCATCAAACAAAAAACATATAAGCGCATATTCAACAAGTCTAGCTATAAATATCAGATGACATGATATAGAATAAGAGGTATGGCATAAACATATAATAACCATAATGGCATACTGCTATAAGTATATAAATGATAATCAACAAGAGATTAATCAATATCACAAGAATCTTCTCAAAGATCCAAATCCACAAAAAGGTAATGACACACGAATTCACCAATGCACAAAAATTGATAAAACTTATCAATGAAAATCACGAAAATTGGTGAAGCACAAATTCCAGAAATCAACACACGAAATCCAGAAATCACTAAAAGGGGGAGGCCTATCACAAGAACGGGAGCATGAAAGCTCACCAACACGTGTATCACACAAACGAGACGCTATCTCATGGTAGCTAACCATTAATTTTGAGCCGAGGCTCCACACGAACGGCCCGAAGACCATGGGGCGCTACCCGACATATGTGAGTCGAAACATCACACAAACGGGGTTTAGTCTCCCTCGTAGACAAAGAGACATCACACAATTGCTAGTCTAAAACACAAAAATGATCGTCAGTGATCATCTAGAAGTGTCAATTACACTAAGTCGGTGAATATATAAGTTTAGCTTCATGTCCCATAACCACTTGCTTAACTTAAATATTTATGAACAAACTGTAGATCTTCACTAGAAAATTGTCACAAAAGGTTCAATCGAACAAGTCCAAGAATTAACCGACGAAGTAAACGCAAGGGTTTCATATCACTTGTTTTACTAAGTCGTTTAATTAGATTTCTCATACGAATGAGGTAAAGGTTTGTATATACTAATAGATTGGAAAACGTTTTAAGAAAGAGCTTTGTAATACAATAGTGTTGAAATCGCTTTGATGAAAGAGTTTTGATATTTACTACTAGTATTAAAACCTTTATATTTTTAAAGTGACAAATCACAAAAATGATTGTAGAAACAATATGTCACAAAAATTCACATTCAAAGACGTGAATAAAATCCAAGGAAATCAGTTCCCAATGCATCAAAGTAGAAATACCCCTGCGACATAGCATAATTCAACATAAGAAATTGGCGCGACCTAACACGGCGCAACCTAAGAAGTTAGCACGCGACAAATGGTGCGGCCTAAGGGGGGTGAACGACCTAACACGGTCGAGTAAAACATAGGAACGATCTAAGGAGTTAGTAAGGCCGAACGACCAAAAGGTGAGGCCGAGCGACCAAAGGTGCACAAGCTAGTGCCGAGCGACTTAGCAGGGTGACCTAGTGGATGAGCGACTTAAGGTGGTACACCCTAAGTACAACCAGGCCAAGCGACCTAGTGGTTGAGGTCGTGCGACCTAAAGTGGAACGAGCTTGACCTGAAGGTTGAGCGACTTAAGCGAGCGACCTAGTGGTTGCGACCTAACTAGGTGACATGACCGAGCGACCTAATCATTTGAGGCCGAACGACCTAATTAACTCGCGACCTAACAAACGGCTTAGGCCGAGCGACCTAGCAGGGTGGAATGGCCCATCGTGGTGCGACCTAGCGACCCAGTTATTGCCGAACGACCTAACGTTGCCAAACGACCTAAGGGTTATCGAGCTAAATGCAGGCCGAGACTTTTCATCGGCCAAACGACCTAGGCCCAGAATTTGACAAAAACACTAAAAATTGGAGTTTTTCGCCAATCCAATCCAAACCAAAAGCAAATGTACATGCTAAAGTGATAGGAATTCATTCCCAACAATCAAAGATAGTTATAGACAAGAATGTGAGATAAAAATCTCACCTTTTCACAATTTAAATGAAAAATCAAGCTTGAAAGTAAAAGAAGAAGCAATCCCACTTCAATCTCAACACAAGGAGCTTGAATCAATGGCTTATCTCTAGATTTGGAGTTGGATGATGGATTTGCAAGAGAACTTGAGCTTGGAATTTTAATTTCCCATTCCACTCACCATTTTTGATGAAGTTTTAGTGTTAGGAAATATATGAAGGAATGAAGAGAAGAGGAAGTGGAGGTTGGGTCTTATAGGCTAAGTCCAAACTAAAGTCCAAAGCGAAAAAGTAGTGAAATTCCACCAACTCCAAACATATCAAAGTTTATACCTAAAAAGATTGCAAATGTCATTTCAAACTCAATGGAAGTGGTCTCGAGTCCTAATTTGACCTTTGCAAAAAGTAGCTTTTCGGACTAAATTCCGACTAACGATAAAATATTTAAATATAAAATCGATAAATATGCGGGTTGTTACATGATTATTGACTAACTGATAATCAATTAAAGTTTAACTATTAATTAATTATTAATCAAGTAAGGTTAATCATTAATTAAGTTAAGATCTAATTTATTTTTAATTAAGATTCAATTATTATTAAATAAAAGGTTTATTTTAATTATTTTAGTTCCAAGGATCAGTTTGTTTAAAAAGCATCCTTCTTTTATAAGTAAACGGGTTTAAATATAAGAGATTCTTTGTCGTGCCTTTAAATAGCCAACAAATATGAATAGATTATTGATGATATCTGTTTACCAAAGTAAATGTAACAACCCGGTATTTTCAGCCATTCGCATCCATACATGTCGGACTTGAATTTCTCAAAATACCGCATTGTAAATAAATTTGGAGCAAATGAAAACAATTACAGAATCACAGACACAGAAATATCATAATAACTCGCAGCGAAAATTAAAATACCATAGTAGTTCATGAAGCTACTATAACAAAATCTCAAAACAAATACATAATATCAGTCTGGAAAACATATACAATTGAAATCTCAAATACATAGAAGTTTATAAATACCAGAGCTGAAATAGAACAATTGAAACTGAAAGGGAATAGATAACTAGACAAGCAGAATCTCCAGCAATTCCTAGGTCCAGAAAAGAAATCCAAAGCTAAGCTATAAATACTCAGGCTGACCCGAGCGTAAAGTAAAACACAAAACACTCGAGTCAGGACATGCATACTTATATATGTAAACCAACTCAAGTGAACTGTAGTAATGCACCATAACTTAAAGGATGCTTGGGACCGCCCATCCTCTAAGGATCAGTTAAACCATAAATTAAATACATCCCATGGTTAAAATTCCAAAATGGTATTTTATACTTCTAAATCGAATATTATTAAAATTCAATTTCATTTAAAATATTAAAATATCATACTCTTCCAAAACCTCATTTATTTTTATTTAATTTAAATACCATTTCAAATCACATTTCAAAATGGTTTATATTTCATATCAAAATACTCCATTTAAACCAATTAAATATTCCAATTAAACCAATTAAATATTCCATTTAAAAATAAAGTTATTATATTTAATAATCAAATATTCAATTCTCAAAATTTTACCATTTTCAGAATTTAATTATCCACTTCAATTTATTAAAACTGTGAAATTTCAACTTTCGTAGCATTTAGAAAATGCTACGGCAAATTTACATTTGAAAACAATTCATTTTAACAAAGATAACTTTTACAAAATGCTATAATAGGTTTTAGTTTCAAATAAAAGCTTTAGTTCAATTCTACAACTACAGCACTTACAAAGTGTTATAATAGCCCTTAGTTCATTTTTGCATTATAGTTCATTTGTATCAATTACAGCACTGAGAAATGCTGTAATATCCTTTATATCAGAAATGATAGCATTTCTGAAATGCTGTTAATTAAATTCCAAACTTTCAATACAATTTCATAAACAATTAAAAAACCTTAATATAAATTATTATAACTTATAAAATTTAATATTTTCCACTTTAAAAACAATCATTTAAATACTCTTAAATTTATGATTTCGTAAAGTGAAATTTTCATACAAAAATCAAATTTCTTTAATAATTCATTATAAAATTAATGTACAATTTTATAACATCTCATTTACTTTACATTTTAAATTTAATTTACCAATTCATAAATTTTATTTAAAATCCATTTTATTTCCTTAACTTAACTTTTATTTTTAAAACCCATTTCACATTTTCCAAGTTAAGTTATATTCCAAATTTCAATTATAAACATTTATTTATTCGACTATTTTTAATTTATAGAAAAATCAATAACACTTTATAAAAATCATTTTAAATTCAAATTGAAATCAAATTATCATATTTTCTTACTTAATTTAAACTACATTTATAAACAAAATCATAAATTCCAAAATTAACTTATATTTCAAATCCTACTTTACCATTTATTTATTTCATTTATTTAACTTATAGAAAATCACTAATATGTTGTAAAAATCATTTTTAAATTAAATTTAAATCAAAATATCATAATATTTACATTTTTTGTAATATTTTAAAAATTTTAGAAAATATATATTAACCATGGGTTTGTATATAAAATTTTCCAACATAAGTCAAATTATACGGATAATATATCATTTCAATCCGTAATTTACAAAGAAAAAATCTGGGTTCTATTATTTAAAACCCGCAATCCCAAATAAATAAAATAAATAAAAATTGTTCAGGCCTATTATTTCAAGCCATAACGAATTTTCCCTATTCTAAAGTCCGTTCGGGTATATATCATTTCAACCCATAGTGATTCTGTTCTACATGGAACTTGCAGTATGATAAACTGATATAAATAAACAGAATAGCATTATATAACAGTAATATGATTGATAGGTGTATAAACAAGGGTGAACATCATATGATCATAGCATAGGCAGTTATAACATAATAATATAATCTACGGATTCAAATGGTGTCAATTTACTAATTATACAAGTACAGAATGTCTGGTGAGAAATACTCACCTCTACAAGCAGGAGATAACAGATTCTGACATACAAACAAAGACCTGGAAAGCATAAAGGCACGACTATGGATTCAAGTGACGGGAGATCCAAAGATATTGACTTGTACATATGAAACAAAACAACATATTTCACATTAATATACAACCCAAATATTATTAAACAACACTAGAAATAATGCACAACCAAGAACCAAATCACTTGCACTTGCTTTCACCCATCCAATACTCAGCCTAGGTATAAAAATTCACGGCCTAAGCTATGAATTTGGGTCAGGTATGGTTTATGGGGTCGGCCAAAATGAGGAAGTGAAGGAGTGGAAGTTGTAATGCATGAACATACAAAGCCAAGGCACAAAAGGCAATTTTGTGCATACAACAAGTCACGGCCATGGGCATGTGTGGCACGGCCAGGCCTGGTGGAGATCAGGGAATGGTGTGGTAGTGGGTTAAAGTCAGGTAGACACTAGTGGTGGTGATGCAAGAGGTGGCCAAGGGGTGTTGTGGAGTGGTGAAGCAAGTAGGTGCTCGGCTAGGGTAGTTTCAAGGAGATGATGCAATATTTTATGGAATTTCAACCTAGGGGTGCACGGCCATGTAGGTCAGTGAGGTAGGTGCTGGTGGCAGCTAAGTGCAGTGGTGGAGAAGGCGGCTATGATGATGGAGGAGCAAGTGGTCGAACATATAGGTGAAAGCATAGGCAAGATAAATAATAAACAAAGAAGAAAGTAAGAAAAAAAATGGAAAAAACATTACCAAACTTTGCTTCAGAATTAAGGCCGAAGTCTTTAGGGTTGAGAAACTTCTCTTGTGTGAAAAAATGAAAGGAGATGCGGCTGAAGATAGGAGATATGGTGGGCCTTCAATGCATGTGTTGTTTGATATGAAAAGACAAAAGCATACCAAAGGTCATGGGTAAGTGAAAGGTTTCAAAACTCTTCATATTTCTTTATTTCTTTTGCATTTTTAAACACATGAAAAATGAATATAAATAAAACTAAAACACAACCAAATAATATATGAGTAAAAATAAATAAATAAATTTTAGATAAATATAAATAAATTAAGAAAATAGCTTAAAAATAGAAACTAGGTTTTAAAATTTTGAAAATAAAATACAATAAGTTTTGGAAAATTATGACATCACTTTTAAAAATGTTTTAAAATAAAATATATACCTAACATGTCATATAACACATATTAGAACATGATTTAACAAATAAAAATATTATTTATATAAATTAAAATAGACAATTTTATTAAATAAATTAATTTACATACAATGTTGTAAAAAGCATAACTTTCACAATATAAATCGAATTTCAACGAAACGAAAAGTAGTGTTATTAAAATTTAATCTATTTTCATAATAAAAGATGAAATTCAAAAATTAAAATATTTAAATTTTAAATTTAAAAGTCAAAGTTTGACCAGATTGACCAAAAATCCACTTTTCTGAAAAATATTCTATTTATTCAGGTTTGAAATTATAATTCACATAAAATCAAAATTTATATTTTAAATAACAAATTTTATTCATTTTAATAAATATAATAAAGTTTTTAAATCAAGAGTTTCAAATAAAATAATCAAAATAAGTAATGAAAATAAATCACAAAATTCAGGGTTGTTACACTCTCCTCCACTCAAATCTCTTCGTCCTCGAAAAGAACGAACAAGGAAAATAAAGAAAAGCAAGATAGATAAAACAAATAGTACTTGGAAAAACAATTCTGGATTTGAAGCATGAATGCTCTCTTCCGTCTCCCAGGTACAATCTCGAACATCAGTACTTCATTGTACTTTGATCAGACTAACAGATTTCCTTCTTAGCTGCTTCGTACCTCTGTCGATAATACGAAGTGGGTTCTTCTCGACAGTCGGATTAGGCTTTATATCCAAATTATCGAGAGCAGGAGGCTGAAAAATGGATTATGAAAATACCAAAGAAGATGTGAGACGTGGAATACAACATGCACTCCAGAAAGCTTCTCATGAAAATTCAAACGATAAGCCAAAGAACCAACTCTTTCCATAATGCGGAAAGGACCCTCGAAAAGGAAGAAGGCAGAAATAGCTAGAATGGAGAATAGGTTGAAAGAAAAGGATGAACCATATTTTTAAACTACATAAATTTCAATTTAAAATTTTATATTTATAACATTTTAAACATTTTATAATATAATGAATAGTCATTTGATTCAAATTTGATAGTTCGAAGTAAACAATACTTAAAACATTTTTAAATTATTTAGACAAGTAAAATAAATGATCAAAATATCCTTTATAAAAATACTTTTATAACTCGATGTCTTAACAAGTTTACTTTCGTTCCTACAGACTCTGGCCATGCGTTGATCAGGCACAAAGCTAGAATTCTCCATATACTTAGTAGACTTGTTTCAACACCCAGTGAAAATACTGGAAAACCTTTTAAAAACATATATGGAAAGTACAATCCAAACAAAACAACCAAATCAAAACATGTCGATCATGGATCGCGGATACACAATAGTTATGTCTGGATCCCCCAGGAAGCATCTGTACCCATAGGCTGACTATCGCAGCCCTGTGATTACACCATAAAGACTAGTAGTACCGCAGATACACAAAGATTACGCCTGAATCCCCCAGGAAACAGCCGTACCCGTAGGATCTCGCAGTCCCTGCGGATTACGCTACCAAATACGACCTACATAGATCGTAGATACACAATGGTTACGCCTGGATCCCCAAGGAAACATCCATACCCGTATGCTCTCGCAGCCCCTGCGAATTACGCTATGTGGTCGCGCTCAAAAGAAAAACCATGGAGATCGCTATGGAAGTCGATGGACACTTGAGTATCATATCTGGAAAACCCAAATCAGAGTGATTAATATCGATAGAATGAATCCACAATGTGGCCACAAAGAGGATATCAAGCAGAAGGCACTTTCCATATCTTTACTTCGAAAATATGTATCATATAGTACCTTTCAAAATCACTTTCAAATATCATACTTATATAAAGTCCATTATATATATGATTCCATTTTCAAATCAAATACTTTTCAAATCAATAGTTTATCAAATCATACTTATATAGACTTAGATTATATAAGATTTCTCTTTCCAAATTGAGTACCATTTCCAAATCAACAGTTTTCAAATCAATTTTATAGTAATACAAATCCATTTTATATAAGTTCGATAACCCCCAAATCAAGTATTCAACAAAAATAAGGTTCTCAATTTCAATTCCTTTCTCTAACATTTCAGTTTCAACATCATATATGATTTCGCCAAATCATTTCCTCCAAATTACATATATTCAGTTTCTAGGTTTCCAACACAATAGATTTAGAAACTGATCCAAATTTCCAAATCAACAAAATTTATGTCAAACAAATTCATTTCCAAAAGTCATCATGTAAATGCTAGGTTTAAATTTCAATCTATTTTAAAACCAAATATCTTTTTCAAAATCAATTATACCCAAAATGATTTCCAAGTTATGACTATCCCTTTAAAACCTTCAAACTATGTATTTCTATTCAAAAGATCAATTTACCTTTTCAAACTATTTAAAACTAAATTTATTCAAAACATTCCAAAACTAAATTCCATATCAGTATAATTCAAAATAGTCTTATTCATTTACTTAACAAAATAGTTCAACTCATTTACCTAATCGAATGATTTATATTTTTTTCAGGATTACTTAGCTTTGGAAAAAAAATTAAACCTTGATTTGGAAATGCTCGAACTTTTAAAAATAGTCGAAGAAACCAAATTTTCCGAATCCAAGAGTTGGAAATCAACAACAAATCAGTAAATCTATTCCAATAGTTAAGGTTATACCAAAACAATCTGAAACTCGAGGACTAAACACCGGCCTATTTTAATCATTTCAAATATATATATATATATATATGTATGTATGTATGTATGTATGTATGTATACATATATCTTTCGAAAATCAAATCATACTTCAAAATCTGAAATCAAAATTGGTTTCACTAAATCACTCGCATAGCAAAGCTACTAGAGTGGCATCTCCCCCATTCAGAAACTCGAAAATCAATGCCGATGATGCATGCATTCATCACAGAAATTATTTTCCAGCGACATAAGCGGGTTCTGGACTTCTATTTTCTTGAAACTTCTTTGAAATCTCTTTTGAAATCATTGGAATTCATTCGAACACATTTGAAACATTCTTATTCAGAAAAATATATTTAAATCATATTATAATTATATATTTTCTAAAATCTTAAAACCGATTTCAAAACACCGGAGTTCGATTCCTCGAAATTCAAATTCAAAACCCTTCAATTATAAATCATTTTTATATATGGCGAATTCTTATAAAATTTTTGAAATTTCAAATCCTTTCGAAATTTCAAATTTTCAAAGAAAGAAAAATATATAATCCTTTCAAAGCTTCAAATTTTCATTTTTAAAAGGTATATAATCCTTATCGAAAACATTTCACCTTTATATAAAAAAAGTGGTCATCCTTATCAAAATAATAATTTCGATGTATGCACAATTTCAAAATACATCCAAACATAAATTTCCAAGAGATGATCCAAGGTTAGATTTAAGAAAAACAGAGATTCAAATTTATAGGAACTCTAATCAAATAGAATTCTGATTCGAAGATAAGCTCGAACGAAGATGAGATAATCTAATTACCAAATAGGAGATGATAAGCCTATATAAATCGTGGGCGACCTTGACCGATCAACTGTGACTTCAGGAATATAATCAATGCGGAAATCTAAGGCAAATTGACATTTGATCGCTAGAGATAAAATGCAAATATAGCAGAAGATAGATAGCATCGAAAACCGAGGATACAAAAATCTTCAGTGAATCAATGCCAATTGTAAAGGAGTACCACCCATTTACAAATCGTTCAATGATTTGCGGAGTTACTGATCTTTATAGAGGTCATTCAAAATGGAGTTATGGAATGCCCCAAAATCAAAAGGATAAAATAGGGGTGACCAGACTGGATTTCATAACAAGTGGGAGCGTTCCAAAGTTCAAAGGAATCCAAATCGATAAGAATCCTAACCAAGAGATTCCTAACAAGGTGGACACAGAAGGGATGAAGCGTAGAAAATCTTGATTTCAAAATAAGCAAAATTTTTTACCAGTGTAATCTTTGAAAATCCTTTAAAAATCATTTGGAAATTATTTTATACTTCGAAATACGTTCTCTCACAAAGAAATGACTCTGAGATTGATTTCACTCATTCTAGGGTATTTCTACCCTATCTCTAATGAGTTTTTGCTCCGCATGCTAAGGTTTGCCTAAAACCAACGCTCTGATACCAAATGTAACAACCCGGTATTTTCAGCCATTCGCGCCCACACATGTCGGACTTGAATTTCTCAAAATACCACATTGTAAATAAATTTGGAGCAAATGAAAACAATCACAGAATCCCAGACACAGAAGTATCAGAATATCTCACAATGGAAATGTAACGATCCATAATTTCTGTCATTTGAAATTCAGATATTTAATTGATTTTAAATATCAACAAGTAAATTTTATAAGTCGAATAATTTATTTTTCGAATATCTGGGTTTAATTGGATAATTAAATCGATAATTTAATATTTAAAATTGCGTAAATAATTGGAAATTGGGTTTAATATGATTAAATTTGATTTGTAAAGTTATATTAAATCATTTTGGAGTTAGAACAATGTTTGTGAACTTTTAAAATTGAATTAAAAGTTAATTTGTGAAAATTGAATATTTTAATATTTAATTGACGAGTTAAAATAACCATTTTTCAAACAGTCTCGGATTTCGACGAAACCAGTTTCATCGGATCCGTAATGTCAAATTATTGCAATATTTCAAATTTGGTGTCAATCGAATTTACCGTTTGTCCGGGGAAAGCCAAAACGCATAGAAATTGGTTTAATCGATTTAATTTAAATTTGATCGTTTATTGCTGTAACTCGCACAGGTGATCGAATTAGCCTCCGAAACCTATTCCATTATGTCCGAAACGCGGGGTAAACCCTAGAAACGCCAGTCACCGCGCGAGATTTGGAGTTTGAAAATTTTCGAGTGAATAGTAATTTGAGAATTTTCTATAAAAGCACCTCAACTTTCACATTTGCAAACAAGATGGCTAGGGTTTGTTTCAGCTGGCCCTAACAAAATAATGGCCAAAAATCTCCTAATTTCTTCCATTAATCTCTCTAAATCCATCAACCTTTGTCAAAATCCTCTAACTACAAACTTGTAGAGCTAGGTGAGATCCTTCAATCCAACGGTGATGATCGATTTTCATTGAGAAAATCAACGGCTATCCTTGCTCGAAGGTGCCACGTTCGTACACATTTTCCCATGGAAATAGTCGACCGAGCTTGGCAAAATTTCAGCCAAAGATGGAGCAAGCTATGGCCATTCATTTGGAGTTGTTTGATCGACTCCTCGTCGATTGTAGGTGACGCGTCTATTAGGGTTTTTGCACGATGTTGGGTTTGGTCGCGTGATAGTGACCTGGGAAAATGCGTGCGCGTCTGTGATTTCCTCAACTTGAACGTGCAGCTCTGATTTTTTTTTGGGTAAAAATAAAAAGAAAGTGTAAATGATTATATATATAAATGTGTACAAACTTCTAAATATCATAACCTTTTGGTACGAGGTCAGAATTGCGCGAAACGAATTGTGTTGCAATCGTATGGACGAACACTACGCAATGGAGCTGGTTTAGAGTCGTTTGGAGCGAGTGAAAATTTCGGGTAAAATTAAACGCACGTTAAATTTTATTCGAAATAAAACGCTACAACTGTTATCGAAAACTCAAGATGAGAACTTCTCACTCAATCGAATTGTTTCGATTTAAATTTTAAATAGTTAAATTTAAAATTGGTTGATTGTGTGATTGGATGATAGTTATTATCTATTGTTTGAAATAGACCCTATACGCCGTATTAAGCGGATGTTATTTATTAAAAACATATACCGCGATAATTCCAACTTGTATGGAATTGGTATTATATATGTATTTGGAGTTGATTTCCCGCATTATATAGCGGATGAGACCCTTTTGCGCCGCATAATAGAGGATAGTATTTTATAAATTCCATATACCGCGATATTCCATCACGAAGCGGAATTTGTATTGTGCTAACATCTTTGGATGTAGGGAAACAGGTTGGAGGGATCCAACTGGATTCCTCAAATGATTGAATTGGTTTCAATGTTGTGTGTTGATCTATTTATAATCTGCGTGATTATCTTTGTGATTGAAATCGTTAAAGGCTAAATTTTAGCCGAATACATTTTTGGTATCGTTAGATGCCGAAAATAAATAAAATTTGATTTTTGAAAATTTAAGTTGAGAATTCATAATAGAATTTGATTTTGGAATTGATTCATTTTAAATAAATAAACCTTGAAATTTTTATGTTATAAGAATTTTGATTTTTGTGAAATATAACTGAAATGTAATTTTTGAAATAAGTAGTTGATTAATTTATAAAATGGTTTAAATTGAGATTTTTGAATTATTATAAATGATTTATATAAAAGACTTATAAAATTGATATTTATAAATTAAAATATTGGAATTATAAAACGAGTTTTTATAAGTGTTAAAATGAAGTGTAAATGGATTTCATAAGTGGATGAAATCTATAGATTTATAAATTGTGAAGTTATAAAATGAATAGACTTTCCTAAATAAAAGATTTATAAGTAATTAACTTATAAATTGGATTTTTGCGTGTAAATGGGATATGAATAGAATTTGTTAATAAAGTGATTTTTATAAGTTGAAGTTGTTATAAAGTATAAATAGAGTTTATAAACGTTGTTTTATAAATCCGAAATCGACTTATTTTGATAAGTTTAATTATTATAGCTTATTAAAGGAGATATATCCACGATTTGGGACAGTGGATAATCCTTTAAATAAAATATGTAGAAATTGAATTTGGTTAACGAAGTATATTCACGATTTTGAACGGTGAATAATATATTAAAGAAATATTTTGGGAAAGTGATATTTTAAATAGAATTAAACGATTTAAAGATGTTTTAAATTGTATTAAGTGTCAAAACCATAAATTTCAACATTCATTGTTGAAATAGGCGTTTTCGAGAATTAGAAGGAAATGGTGGACTATAACATTGTTGTTATAGTAAATGATTTCCGAAAGGAAAAGTTTTGTATGGTATTGGGGTTTATATATCTATCTTAATTTTCGAATCCCTACACTAGTGATTTTGGGTTGTCGTAACGATGTTTTACGCAATATTCGTTTTGACCCAAATAAATGTGTTTAAGGGAAGTTTTCCTTAAAGAATAAAATAAATATTTAATTTGGATTTAAGTATATTGAATATTTTCCAAATGTTGAAAATAAATAGATTGGTGAATTACTTATTATTGAATAAGTATGGAAATGTTTTCCAATATGAAGTAAATGTTTTGAGATTATATCTTTTAAAGATAAATTGAAAGTGAATAATTGAAATCGATTGAAAAATCGTATAAAAAGTGAATATTTGGAAATGTAAATTCACAATGGAAATTTATAAGGGGATTTGTTTTAAAAATAAACATTGATTTATTTTTGAAAAGTGTGGAAATAAATTTACGGATTTGGAACGTAAATTTAAAGTAAATCGGTACGGATTTATTTAATTAGTTTAAATGAACCATTTTGAAATGAAAGTTGTAAAGGTGAAATTTGATTTGAAATTTGTTTTCAAATAGTTGAAGTGTGGAAATTATATCTTGTAAAGATATTTTTGAAAATAAATAATTTGGGAAATTATTTAAAATCGGGTGATGTTGTGAATATTGATTGATAGTTAAATAACCGACTATCAATATTGACCCTTAAATGGCTATTTGTTGTGAATTGGTTGAAATTGAATGCTACACTTATTTTTAAATTATTACGTTCGTTATTCGAATTACCCATTCCGAATAGTGATACGATGTAATGGATAGCATTGAAGACAGGTGTTGAAGACCGGGTATTTGTGAAAACGATAGGATGACCTATCGATTGTCTCTGCAACGTTAGCTACGGTATGGAGATTTCCTTTATGATGGGAAATTCGATCGGGATTGTGAATACCCGGATTGCAAGGGCTTCTTTTGAAGTGCCTTCGGTTTTGTTCGAACCCGGAACAGACTTATATGGTTACGTGTCTGACATTACATTTTGAGATATAAAGCAGATTTCTTTTAAATACATCTCTGTTGGTGGCGGAGAATTTATTCTCTTAGCTTAACACCCTTCTCTGAGACGTACGAGCTCAGAGGTTTTGTAGTTGAAGGTTATCAGCGATATACTCCCAATTTGGTAATGTGGCATGCTGAGTGTTGCTGTGTGATGATTATTTATTGATCATTTATTGATCAAAGCGTGGCTTTGTGAAAATGCATAGCTTTGTGGACGAGACTTCGTCGGACATCACACCCCGAAAATGGTCAAAACAGGAATATGCGGCAAAGTTATGAGGGTTGAGCCCTTTAGGGTATGTCATTTCCTTCTGGAAAAGGGTGGTATCAGGTATGGAGCCCTGATGCTTAACCTATGTGGTTGCTCCAATCTTATTTTATGTGTGGTTGTTGCTTTGTGATCGAGGGCCCTCGGATAAAGGTCCCAAAGGACAGGGGGGTATCATATTCGTGTAGTAGTTACCTAGTTACAGAGGTAACCCAGCCTTGTGTTGGCAGAGAGCTGGTTAAGTTCTCGGGACGTCCCGCTAGAGGCGATCCCATGTTGCAGTAGGAAGTTCCTTAGCCTGAACATTTGTTGGAAAATCCAAAGAAAAAATACGAGCCTTGTACGGTTTTAGTTGTAGAACCTGCCATTCACTTATGGTAGCGCCCCACTGTTTGGATGGTAGCTATAGTAGGCATAGTTCGAAATGTCTATGCTGGCTAAGATTTATATTCTATTTTCGAAATGCTTTCATCACTATGCACTAATAATAATATCAAAAATGATTTGTTTTGTGTAGTAAGCATCTTTGACTATCATAAGGTGAAATCTCCTTCAATTCTGCATTTGCATTGTGTGTGTGCGGGAAGGCCTTATGGTAGTTTCATTTTCCAAAAGCATTGTGGATATTTTTCCACTACCCTTGTTGTTGTTGTTTTAAAAGATAAATAACTATTTTGAGTTCTCACACCAGTCTTGCTTGCCTAGGTGAAATGTGATGGGGGGTTCTCGCTTCGCGGTTAGGTGGCGAACGGGAGACTCTTACCCCTACACGTCCTCTTTACGGGGTTAGGCGTAAGCTATGACAGTCGAAAGGCTGGCCATAAAAGCAAGTTTGGGATACCAGTGTAAGCCACGGCGGGGCTGGGATGGTTGAAAAGCCTGCCAGTCGAGAGAGGCCGCTGACGATGGTTGAAAAGCCTAGTTCGTTACATGTGGTATCAAAGCATATGGTTAAGTGACAACCTTGGCTCTGTTGGGGATTACTCCTTAGAGATAGAGTCAGTAGTACTCTAGAATGAGTTGAGTGTAATAATAGATATGAGCGCGTATTTGTTAGTGAATATGAAATTGTTTTGTATTGTGTTGACTTATCAGTTGATTGTTTATAGATTCTGGTCGGTGAAGTCTAGCTAACTGTATCGATAGGGGTTTCTAAACTCTTAAACGAGATAAACCGACATAGTATCATTTTAAATTGGGTAAATGAAATAATTTTACCTCGATTATATTTTATATATAAAGGAATAATTTTTCAGCAATTATTAAAGTGAATATAAATTGAGTTGTTTGATTGTTGAAAATGTAAGAAAAATATAAGTGAATCAAAGTTGTTCGAATAATCGAATAAAAACAACAATTGTGAAAGAAGAATTATATAAGCAAATGAATTATAAAGATGGAATTATAATTGAAATGATTTACAATTATAGAATAATCTTGTATAAGTAAAGGGAAATGGTGAAATTATATAAGCAAGATTTATAAATGTGATTTATAGATAAAAGGAAAATTTTTGAAAGAATTTAAAGCATTGAATTCACTACTGTTGCTAGGGAATAATAAGGGTGATGACTGCAGCATCATCAGTATCATTTTCGAGTTTCTACGTGATGGATTTGCTACCATAGTAAATTGAAATTGAATTTTGTTGTGATAAACAAATTTGAAATTAAAATCCAAGTTGTGATTGATAAATACAAGTAAAATGAGTTTTGAATTTATAATATGAAATAATAAAGATTTAACTTTAGCAAAGTTGAAACTGATGAATATAGGTTATCAAGTTTGGGACTCATAATATGAAATAATAAAGAAATTTTAACTTTGGTAAAGTTAAAAAAAATATGTGATGTGAATTTAACTAAAGAAAGTTAAATAAATTAAATCAGAATTGGAAGTTGAATAATAAGTTGTATAACCTATTAAATATGAAGATGTAAGTAAAGCCAATTATTAAGATGGTTAAACAACTTTGTTAAAGCAAAACGAGGTATGAATCTGAATAAGTGATGAAATTGACTTTGGTAAAAGTTAAATAAAATTACTTTGGAGTTGGAATTTGAATTGGATTTTTACTGGATTAGATTTATAAGTGGAAATTTAAGTTAAGTTAAACAAATGATATTGAAATGGAATATAACTTAAGTGATGTTGAATAAAATTGATTTTGGTATCAAAATGAATTAATGAAATGAAGTCATTAAATGGATATGAATTTGAGTTATATAAAGGAGATTCAACTTTATTTGTAAAATAAATTGGTAATTGAACTAATGAATTGAATATTAATCAATTGAATGTAATGAATTGATATCAAATAATGGATATAAGTATAAATTCATTTAAGGCTAATTGAATGTTGAACCAAATTGAAGGTAAACAAAGTGAATACGAATGTTGAATGTAAAGTGATTAAATTCAGTTGTGTTGGATATACATTGGTTGTTAGATTATTGTTAATTGATTGAATAGAAATTCATATGCAATTGAATGAATAAAATTGAAAGCTAAAGCAATTGAATTCAAATTGGAAGTTAAGTAAATTTAAATTGAATGGAAATTGATTTGAATTGAAAGTGAACCAATGTGAATGTGAATTAGTGAATGTAAACTAATTGAAAATGAATAATTGAATGTCGTTGTATATGGATTGGTTGTAAACAATTACAAGTAATGTCGAAATCATATAAGTTGTTTATAAACCTTGTTTAGTATGCATTTCTTTTAATATGCATGTGTTGTAGTTGTTTAAAAGAGTAAAATGTTAATAACTTCTTATATATGTCACTTACGTGTTTATATTGAGTAAGTACAGGTACCGGGGCTGCCGTTAGCGGGATTTGGTTGCGCAAAATGCTAAATAAATAACTGCTTTGCTTAAAAATGCTAAAAAGGTACGCCTACGCAATAAAAATAGGAAATATGAACTGTTTTTCTGTTTTCCGACCGGGTGGGTCGATGTATATATATTTATATCTATTGTGATATTGTAAAAGCTCCTCCATACAAAGGAGGTTATGGCGAAATTTTTTGAAAATTTAAGGCGTTAGAAAATTTTCGGGAAATTTCGGAAAAATTTGTGAAAACTAAGTTTTGATTTGAAGTTAAAGGTTAAACGATATAGTTGGTTTTTAGAAGATAACTACATATGGATTTGAAAATATTAGTGAAGTTTTGTAAGAAATTTAACTACTAAATTTTTGGAAAAGTTAAACACTTAAGAGATTTGTAAATCAAATTTAAACGGTTTGTTTTGAAAAATTAATGGATTTCAAAACTCTTTCTTACTTGGCAATTTCGAGAATGAAATTCTTTAAAGGGGGAAGTTTGTAACGACCCAAAATTTCTGTCATTTGAAATTCAGATAATTAATTGATTTTAAATATCAACAAGTAAATTTTATAAGTTGAATAATTTATTTTTCGAATATCTGGATTTAATTGGATAATTAAATCGATAATTTAATATTTGAAATCGCGTAAATAATTGGAAATTGGGTTTAATATGATTAAATTTGATTTGTAAAGTTATATTAAATCATATTGGAGTTAAAACAATGTTTGTGAACTTTTAAAATTGAATTAAAGTTAATTTGTGAAAATTGAATATTTTAATATTTAATTGACGAGTTAAAATAGCCATTTTTCAAACAGTCTCGGATTTCTATGAAACCAATTTCATCGGATCCGTAATGTCAAATTATTGCAAAATTTCAAATTTCGTGTCAATCGGATTTGCCGTTTGTCCGGGGCAAGCCAAAACGCATAGAAATTGGTTTAATCGATTTAATTTAAATTTGATCATTTATTGCTGTAACTCGCACATACGATCGAATTAGCCTCCGAAACCTATTTCATTGTGTCCGAAACGCGAGGTAAACCCTAGAAACGCCAGCCACCGCGCGAGATTTGGAGTTCGAAAATTTTCGAGTGAATAGTAATTTGAGCATTTTCTATAAAAGCACCTCGACTTTCACATTTGCAAACAAGATGGCTAGGGTTTGTTTCAGCCGGCCCTAAGAAAATAATGGCTGAAAATCTCCTAATTTCTTCCATTAATCTCTCTAAATCCGTCAACCTTCATCAAAATCCTCTAACTACAAACTTGTAGAGCTAGGTGAGATCCTTCAATCCAACGGTGATGATCGATTTTCATTGAGAAAATCAACGGCTATCCTTGCTCAAAGGTGCCACGTTCGTACACATTTTCCCATGGAAATAGTCGACCGAGCTTGGCAAAATTTCAGCCGAAGATGGAGCAAGCTATGGTCGTTCATTTGGAGTTGTTAAGTCGACTCCTCGCCGATTGTAGGTGACGCGTCGTCGGTCTTCGCTTTCCCAATTGGCTTGGTTCTGGCACTGGTCTTCGCACCCCGAAAAGCTATTAGGGTTTTTGCACGATGTTGAGTTCTCGCGTGAGAGTTACCTGGGAAGAAGATGAACGCATGCGCGGCTGTGATTTCCTCAACTTGAACGTGCGGCTCTGATTTGTTTTGCGTAAAAATAAAAAGAAAGTGTAAATAATTATATATATATGTGTGTGTGTGTGTGTACAAACTTCTAAATATCATACTTTTTGGTACGAGGTCGGAATTGCGCAAAACGAATTGCGTTGCAATTGTATGGACGAACAATATGCAATGGAGCTGGTTTCGAGTCGTTTGGAGCTAGTGAAAATTTCGGGTAAAATTAAACGCACGTTTAATTTTATTCGAAATAAAACGCTACAACTGCTATCGGAAACTCAAGGTGAGAACTTCTCACTCAATCGAATTGTTTCGATTTAAATTTTAAATAGTTAGATTTAAAAATTGCTTGATTGTGTGATTGGATGATAGTTATTATCTATTGTTTGAAATAGACCTTATACGCCGTATATTAAGCGGATGTTATTTATTAAAAACATATACCGCGATAATTCCAACTTGTATGGAATTGGTATTATATATGTATTTGGAGTTGATTTCCCGCATTATATAGCGGATGAGACCCTATTGGCCGCATAATAGCGGATAAATATTTTATAAATCCATATACCGCGATATTCCGTCACGAAGCAGAATTGGTATTGTGCTAACATCTTTGGATGCAGGGAAACAGGTTGGAGGGATCCAACTGGATTCCTCAAATGATTGAATTGGTTTCAATGTTGTGTGTTGATCTATTTATAATTTGCGTGCTTATCTTTGTGATTGAAATCGTTAAAGGCTAAATTTTAGCCGAATATATTTTTGGTATCGTTAGATGCCGAAAATAAATAAAATTTGATTTTTGAAAATTTAAGTTGAGAATTCATAATAGAATTTGATTTTGGAATTGATTCATTTTAAATAAATAAACGTTGAAAATTTTATGTTATAAGAATTTTGATTTTTGTGAAATATAACTGAAATGTAATTTTTGAAATAAGTAGTTGATTAATTTATAAAATGGTTTAAATTGGGATTTTTGAATTATTATAAATGATATATATAAAAGACTTATAAAATTGATATTTATAAATTAAAATATTGGAATTATAAAACGAGTTTTTATAAGTGTTAAAATGAAGTATAAATGGATTTCATAAGCGGATGAAATCTATAAATTTATAAATTGTGAAGTTATAAAATGAATAGATTTTCGTAAAACAAAAGATTTATAAGCAATTAACTTATAAATTGGATTTTTGCGTGTAAATGGGATATGAATAGAATTTGTTAATAAAGTGATTTTTATAAGTTGAAGTTGTTATAAAGTATAAATAGATTTTATAAAAGCTGTTTTATAAATCCGAAATCGACTTATTTTGATAAGTTTAATTATTATAGCTTATTAAAGGAGATATATCTACGATTTGGGAAAGTGGATAATCCTTTAAATAAAATATGTAGAAATTGAATTTGGTTAACGAAGTATATTCACGATTTTGGACGGTGAATAATATATTAAAGAAATATTATGGAAAAGTGATATTTTAAATGGAATTAAACGATTTAAAGATGTTTTAAATTGTATTAAGTGTCGAAACCATAGATTTCAACATTCATTGTTGAAATAGACGTTTTCGAGAAATAGAAGGAAATGGTGGACTATAACACTGTTGTTATAGTAAGTGATTTTCGAAAGGAAAAGTTTTGTATGGTATTGGGTTTATATATCTATCTTAATTTTCGAATCCCTATACTAGTGATTTTGGGTTGTCGTAACGATGTTTTACGCAACATTCGTTTTGACCCAAATAAATGTGTTTAAGGAAAGTTTTCCTTAAAGAATAAAATGTATACTTAATTTGGATTTAAGTATATTGAATATTTTCCAAATGTTGAAAATAAATAGATTGGTGAATTACTTATTATTGAATAAGTATGGAAATGTTTTCCAATATGAAGTGAATGTTTTGAGATTATATCTTTTAAAGATAAATTGAAAGTGAATAATTGAAATCGATTGAAATATCATATAAAAAGTGAATATTTGGAAATGTAAATTCAGGATGGAAATTTATAAGGGTATTTATTTTAAAAATAAACATTGATTTATTTTTGAAAAGTGTGGAAATAAATTTACGGATTTGGAACGTAAATTTAAAGTAAATCGGTAAGGATTTATTTAATTGGTTTAAATGAACCATTTTGAAATGAAAGTTGTAAAGGTGAAATTTGTTTTCAAATAGTTGAAGTGTGGAAATTATATCTTGTAAAGATATTTTTGAAAATAAATTATTTGGGAAATTATTTGAAATCGGGTGATGTTGTTAATATTGATTGATAGTTAAATAACCGACTATCAATATCGACCCTTAAATGGCTATTTGTTGTGAATTGGTTGAAATTGAATGCTACACTTATTTTTAAATTATTGCACTCGTTATTCGGATTACCCATTCTGAATAGTGATACGAAGTAATTGATAGCATTGAAGACAGGTGTTGAAGACCGGGTATTTGTGAAAACGATAGGATGACCTATCGATTGTCTCTGCACTGTTAGCTACGGCGTGGAGATTTCCTTTGTGATGGGAAATTCGATCGGGATTGTGAATACCCGGATTGCAAGGGCTTCTTTTGAAGTGCCTTTGGTTCTGTTCGAACCTGGAACAGACTTGTATGGTTACGTGTCTAACATTACATTTTGAGATATGAAGCAGATTTCTTTCAAATACATCTCTGTTGGTGGTGGAGAATTTATTCTCTTAACTTAACACCCTTCTCTGAGACGTACGAGCTCAGAGGCTTTGTAGTTGAAGGTTATCAGCGATATACTCCCAATTTAGTAATGTGGCATGCTGAGTGTTGCTGTGTGATGATTATTTACTGATCATTTGTTGATCAAAGCGTGGCTTTGTGAAAAAACGTAGCTTTGTGGACAAGACTTCGTCGGACCTCACACCCCGAAAATGGTCAAAACAGGAATATGCGACAAGGTTATGAGGGTCGCTCCCTTTTGGGTATGTCATTTCCTTCTGGAAAAGGGTGGTGTCAGGTATGGAGCCCTGATGCTTAACCTATGTGGTTGCTCCAATCTCATTTTCTGTGCGGTTGTTGCTTTGTGATCGAGGGCCCTTGGATAAAGATCCTAAAGGACCGGGGGGTGGCATATTCGTGTAGTAGTTACCTAGTTACAGAGGTACCCGGTCTTGTGTTGGTAGAGAGCTGGTTAAGTTCTCGGGACGTCCCGCCAGAGGCGATCCCATGTGGCAGTAGAAAGTTCCTTATCCTGATCATTTGTTGGAAAATCCAAAGAAACAATACGAGCCTTGTACGGTTTTAGTTGTAGAGCCTGCCATTCACTTATGGTGGCGCCCCACTGTTTGGATGGTAGCTATAGTAGGCATAGTTCGGAATGTCTATGCTGACTAAGATTTATATTCTATTTTCGAAATGCTTTCATCACTATGCGCTAATAATAATATCAAAAATGATTTGTTTTGTGTAGTAAGCATCTTTGACTGTCATAAGGAGAAATCTCCTTCAATTCTGCGTTTGCATTGTGTGTGTGCGGGGAGGCTTTATGGTAGTTTCATTTTCCAAAAGCATTGCGGATATTTTTCAACTTCCCTTGTTTGTTGTTGTTTTAAAAGATAAATAACTGTTTTGAGTTCTCACACCAGTCCCATGACTGACTCGGAGTTTATTGTTCTCTTCCTAAACTCTGGGTGCCCATAATTTTCCACACGGGCAGTCTAGAGTCAGGTTATCAGGACATTCTGGATTCAGAAGTGCTATGGAGCTCAAGTGGCGAGCTGGATGGCGAGACATACCACTTGTATATGATATTATCTTTTCCGCTGCATAATTCACTTGCAAGGACGAATTCATATAATTGCCCAGTTATGTTGTATATTGTTGTTGTACACTCTGATGATGTAATGTATTAACTTATATAGTTCTTTGTTTTAAAGATTATTCATTTATCCATTATATGTTGTTCCGCTATGTGAGATTCTGATATTGTTTATGTTCTATCTTTCTCTCATTTCTTCTATCTTTTTCTTCTACCT
This sequence comes from Allium cepa, assembly GCA_030765085.1. NCBI lineage: Eukaryota > Viridiplantae > Streptophyta > Magnoliopsida > Asparagales > Amaryllidaceae > Allium > Allium cepa. Next base: position 861,871,453 of record CM060934.1, on the reverse strand, counting down.
CTTCTTTTTAACCATAACAATTCGGTTTTCCGGCATTCGATTATGCGGCATTTGATAAAGTGGATGTAAGAATGCCGATCTTTGCATCCCGACAAAACCGCGTTCGTTACAGGAAATTAAAATACCATAGTAGTTCATGAAGCTACTATAATAAAATCTCAAAACAAATGCATAATATCAGTCTGGAAAACACATACAATAGAAATCTCAAATACATAGAAGTTTATAAATACCAAAGCTGAAATAGAACAACTGAAACTGAAATGGAACAGATAACTAGACAAGCAGAATCTCCAACGATTCCTAGCTCTAGAAAAGAAATCCAAAGCTAAGCTTAAATACTCAGGTTGACCCGGGCGTAAAGTAAAACACAAAACACTCGAGTCAGAACATACATACTTATATAATGTCAACCAACTCAAGTGAACTATAGTAGTAATGCACCATAGCGTAAAGGATGCTTGGGATCGCCCATCCTTTAAGGATCAGTTAAACCATAAATTATATACATCCCGTGGTTAAAATTCCAAAATGGTATTTTGTACTTCTAAATCAAATATCATTAAAAATTCAATATCATTTCAAATTCATTTAAAATATTAAAATATCATATTCTTCCAAAACCTCATTCATTTTTATTTAATTTAAATACCATTTCAAAATGGTTTATATTTCAAATCGAAATACGCCATTTAAACCAATTAAATATTCCAATTAAACCAATTAAATATTCCATTTAAATCATTTAAAAATGAAGTTATTATATTTAATAATCAAATATTCAATTCTCAAAATTTTACCATTTTCAGAATTCATTTATCCACTTCAATTTATTAAAACAGTGAAATTTCAGCTTTCGCAGCATGTAGAAAATGCTACGTTAAATCTACATTTGAAAACAATTCATTTTAACAAAGATAGCATTTACAAAATGCTGTAATAGGTTTTAGTTTCAAATAAAAGCTTTAGTTCAATTCTGCAACTACAGCACTAACAAAGTGTTATGATAGCCCTTAGTTCATTTTTGCCTTATAGTTCATTTGTATCGATTACAGCACTGAGAAATGTTGTAATATCCTTTACTTAAGAAATGATAGCATTTCTGAAATGCTGTTAATTAAATTCCAAACTTTCAATACAATTTTATAAAAAATTAAAAAACTTTAATTTAAATTATTATAACTTATAAAATTTAATATTTTTCCACTTTAAAAACAATCGTTTACATACTCTTATATTTATGATTTCATAAAGTGAAATTTTCTTTCAAAAATCAAATTTCTTTAATAATTCACTTATAAAATTAATGTACAATTTTGTAACATCTCATTTACTTTACATTTTAAATTTAATTTACCATTTCATAAATTTTATTTAAATTTCATTTTATTTCCTTAACTTAGCTTTTGTTTTTAAAACCCATTTCACATTTTCCAAGTTAAGTTATATTTCAAATTTCAGTTATAAACATTTATTTATTCAACTATTTTTAATTTATAGAAAAATCTATAAAAATTTATAAAAATCATTTTAAATTCAAATTTAAATCAAATTATCATATTTTCTTACTTAATTTAAACTACGTTTATAAACAAAATCATAAATTCCAAAATTAACTTATATTTCAAATCCTACTTTACCATTTATTTATTTCACTTATTTAACTTGTAGAAAACCACTAATATTTTGTAAAAATCATTTTTAAATTAAATTTAAATCAAAATATCATAATATTTACATTTTTGTAATATTTTAAAAAATTTAGAAAATATATATTAACCACGGGTCTGTATATAAAATTTTCCAACATAAGTCAAATTATACGGATAATATACCATTTCGATCCGTAATTTACAAAGAAAAAATCCGGGTTCTATTATTTCAAACCCGCAATCCCAAGTAAATAAAATAAATAAAAATCATTCAAGCCTATCATTTCAGCCCATAACGATTTTTCCCTATTCTAAATTCCGTACGGGTATATATCATTTCAACCCATAGTGATTCTATTCTACACGGAACTTGCAGTGTGATAAACTGATATAAATAAACAGTATAGCATTATATAACAGTAACAGATGATATGATAGGTGTATAAACAGGGTTGAACATCATATGATCATAGCATAGGCAGTTGTAACATAATAATATAATCTACAGATTCAAATGGTGTCAATTTATTAATTATATAAGTACAGAATGTCTGGTGAGAAATACTCACCTCTACAAGCTGGAGATAACAGATTCCGACACACAAACAAAGAACCGAAAAGCACGAAGGCGCGACTACGGATTCAAGTGAGGGGAGAGCCAAAGATATAGTCTTGTACATATGAAACAAAACAACATATTTCACATTAATATACAACCCAAATATTATTAAACAACACTAGAAATATTGCAAAACCAAGAACCAAATCACTTGCACTTGCTTTCACCCATCCTATGCTTAGCCTAGGTATAAAATGCACGGCCTAAGCTATGAATTTGGGTCAGGTATGGTTCATGGGGTCGGCCAAAATGAGGAAGTGAAGCAGTGGAAGTTGTAATGCATGTACATACAAAGCCAAGGCACAAAAGGCAATTTTGTGCATACAACAAGTCACGGCCATGGGCATGTGTGGCACGGCCAGGCCTGGTGGAGGTCAAGGAATGGTGTGGAAATGGGTTAAAGTCAGGTAGAGGCTGGCGGTGGTGATGCAAGAGGTGGCCAAAGGGTGTTGTGGAGTGTTGAAGCAAGTAGGTGCTCGGCTAGGGTAGTTTCAAGGAGATGGTGCAATATTTTGTGGAATTTCAACCTAGGGGTGCACGGCCATGTAGGTCAGTGGGGTAGGTGCTGGTGGAAGCCGAGTGTGGTGGCGGAGAAGGCGGCTATGGTGATGGAGGAGCAAGTGGCCGAACATATAGGTGAAAGCATAGGCAAGATAAATAATAAACAAAGAAGAAAGTAAGAAAAATAATGGAAAAAACATTACCAAACTTTACTTCAGAATGAAGGCTGAAGTCTTTAGGTTGAGAAATTTTTATTGCATGAAAAAATGAAAGGGGATGCGGCTGAAGATAGGAGATATGGTCGGCCTTCAATGCATGTGTTGTTTGATATGAAAAGACAAAAGCATACCAAAGGCCATGGGTAACTGAAAAGTTTCAAAACTCTTCATATTTCTTTATTTCTTTTTGCATTTTTAAACACATGAAAAATGAATATAAATAAAACAAAAACACAACCAAATAATGTATGAATAAAAATAAATAAATAAATTTTAGATAAATATAAATAAATTAAGAAAATAGCTTAAAAATAGAAACTAGGTTTTAAAATGTTGAAAATAAAATACAATAAGTTTTGGAAAATCATAACATCACTTTTAAAAATGTTTAAAAATAAAATATATACCTAACATGTCATATAACACATATTAGAACATGATTTAACAAATAAAAATATTATTTATATAAATTAAAATAGACAATTTTATTAAATAAATCAATTTACATACAATATTGTAAAAAGCATAACTCTCACAATATAAATCGGATTTCAATGAAACGAAAAGCAGTATTCTTAAAATTTAATCTATTTTCATAATAAAAGATAAAATTAAAAATTTTAAATTTAAAAGTCAAAGTTTGACCAGATTGACCAAAAATCCACTTTTCTGGAAAATATTCCATTTGTTCAGGTTTGAAATTATAATTCACATAAAATCAAAATTTATATTTTAAATAACAAAATTTATTAATTTAATAAATATAATAAATTTTTAAATCAATAGTTTTAAATAAAATAATCAAAATAAGCAATTAAAATAAATCACAAAATTTAGGGTTGTTACAATAAATCTTTGTTTTACTATTAGATTATTGATGACGTCTGTTTATCATAATAAATCATTGTTCTGCTATTAAATTAATTTGGACATTTAATTCTACGTTAGTTGTTTTATATAGGATAAATGACACATTAACTATGGGTGTTTAATTAGGAATTTGATTTTCATACATGTTGTATATGTAAATACTAGTTATGTGACTTGAAAAGTCAAATTGAATTAAATAACAACGTGATTTAGTACCGTTGTGGTTGCTAAGCCTCTTTTCGAATATGTAAAGTAATGGATTTAAATAACTTCAATTGTATAACAATTTGAGTTTATTTTTTAAATCATAAAGTAAGTTATTTAATTAATTTAATAAAGATGTTAAAAGTTATTTAATTTTATCATTAATGATATTTTGAGTTATTTAATTATATTATTAATGTTGTTAGTTAATTGGTTTAGTTTTGTTTAAAGTTAATTAATTATTTAATTAATAATGTGTTTAAAATTAACTATAATCTTATTAGTGTTGTTTAAAGTAAATTAATTATTCATTTATGATGTTTAAAGGTAATAAATTAACATAATTAGGGTGTTTATAAATGATAAACTATCTTATAAAAACGATTGTACTTGGTTAAAAGGATTTATTTAAGGATATTTATAAATGATACTTTGTAAAGGAAATTATAAATGATATTTGGTAAATAAGTATTATAAAGAGTTTATAAATCATTTAAGAGATTTATAAAAAGTTTTATAAATTAAATTGGAGATTTATAAAGGGATTTAAAGCAGCCCACGGATTTATAAATGGATTTGGAATGCACGCGAAAGTGCATCCATAGCTGGTGCACAATGTTTTGGAGCATTGACCCTGGGAAATGATGTAATCCAGCTTGTCATGTTTGAGGGATAGGCCAGCTCAGATTTGCAAGGGGTCCATGTGAGGCCCTCGGTACGTGCAACGTCCTAACTTTTCACTCCTCAAAAGTCGACACTAACACATTCATTTTGGAATCACCCTCAGGATTAGTAGCAAGTAGGTCTTACACTTCAAGGAGCACCATCTTCCATCAACTTCAAGATGTCTTCCAATTAAAAGCATATGTTGGTTCAAAGTGGCTTTTCGATAATATATCTGTTCCCGGTCACTCCGAACCAACAACGATAGTTTTCGATTGACTTATTCCCGATTCTTTTGGAAGTATGTAATAAGTATTCGAGTCCATACCGGGAAACTCGAATATACAATCATACTCCTAGAGTCAAAACTAGCCAAGATTTGATAGTTAGTTATATAACTATCAAATAATTAACAACAAAAGTTCATAGATTTAATTACTCACAGCAACCACTGAGCCTCAAAACAAATCTTTTATTTATTAAATCTCTTCTTTTCAAAATATTCATCAAAACATTCATATACTTATCTTACTGCCATAAGTAATTTAAAAACTTATATGAAAGATTTCTAATTTTAAAATCATATTAAAAGGATTAAAATAAAAGTTATTTGAATTGGAGATAAAAATAACCTCAAACAATATTCCTTCGGTGTTAAGTGTGGAACGAGTGTCCACACCACTAGAATTAGATCCAAGTCTCAAATTCTTTTATAATTTACTTTGATAAATTATTTTAATATCTTATATTTATGAAATCTACTTTACTCAAATTCCAAACCCATTTAAAACATAACGACCTGCCTTTTTGAACCTCATAAGTCCATATTAATACATCCACGGTATTCACGTGCCGAAGAACTAAGTGTCGGAAAGACAACTTTTAGGGAAAATAAAAGAGAGAAAATAAGAAGAAACTAAACAATTATAGAATCTCACAACGCAACGGAATAACATATATTAATCAACATAATACTTTACAAAGTCATTTCAAAAATGATACATCAGAGTCATACTAACACAATTCTACCATTGGACAGTTATAACAGCCTATCCCTACCTGAGTAACACAAGATACATATAATACAATGAAAACAAGATAATAACTAGTTATCAATGAAGCCTCCTACTTCATGCTCCTCCAAAATGAATCCATGGGAAAACCTGGACTACTTAGTTGACCATAAAAATTTAAGCAAACAAGAGTTTTAGGAAAAAAATAAAAACCCAGGTCTGAAATGGGTCTGATGTGAGTAAACCCAAAACAACTAAATTCTTATGTTTAAAACCCTTTTAAAATCAAAGGTATCTTGTATGACCACGTCGCACATAAACACGGATGGGTTTTTACCTTACGATAACCAAAATATTTTTTATAGAAAATCCAATGATATCATAACAATATCTAGAGTACAAATACTAATTAATCATAGCTGAAATTGTTACATTAATTAAATTCGGGCATACTATGTTCTACAATCAAAACCGTAAAGGAACGTGTTGGAGATTGGATTTCATACTATGATAAGGTATGGAACAACCTTCTAATGGTACATCTCTAGATAAAATGTACCAGGGTCTGACAAGAACATCTTGTACCCCTACCACATAGGACTGGCCTACCACTTGACCGGTAGTGCCAAATATGATCACCCTAATTTGGGCCTCGAAACATATATGAGTAGATAGTAATCGATCCAGATTTTAGAATGACCATACCCTGATGGGAGCAACCCACTTGGCCTTGCTACATGCCCGATTTTTGTCATTTCCTAGTTGATAAGGCTTGAGGCTACATTTTATCTTTATATAGCACTTCCCACTTGGAATGCTACACTACCCTCTAGGCATCAATGCAGCGCTAGCATTCATCCATACAAGTTTGTTTTAGAACTGAACGAAACTAAAGGCATTATCTCTACTACACCCATTTTAAGAATCACCCTCGGGATTAGTAGCAAGTAGCCCTTGCAATTTAAAACTTCGTCTTCGATTCCATACTATTCAAAATGTCTTCAGTTCGAAATGCTTGAGTTGGATCGAAGTGTTTTTCGAATAACATATCTGATCCTGATCTCTTTGAAACAACTTTTGATAATTTTTGGTAAACTCAACCCTGGTTCTTAGGAAATAAGCGGATAAAGATAAGAGCGAAGATCATCTCCTAACCGTTGGTGGATGGATTTCCTTCCCATTTGTCCTAGAAGAACGAAACAAATTTATACGTACACTATAGCACCACCACGGTAACTATACCATATAATTTCCGTGTTTCTCCTAGATATTTCCAAAGTTACATTTTGGTCCAGATTTTGATAGTTGGTTATTTAACTATCAAATAAACAAACTTTCAAACATGGATTTAATCCCATATGGAATCCACTAAGCATAATTTGATTAATCTTCAATTAATTAAAATCACTTTATAAACATTCGATCAAAAGATCTTTACACAACACTATTCCTAAAACCTTTACTTCCCCTTTTACTCGGTAAATATTTGTACTTACCTTAAGGGTATAAATATATTATCAGAACATTTGGAAAATTCCTCCTTTCATATTTCTTTTTGACAACATTATTTACTATAAACCGACCCCCTTATCCTTTATAAAAGTTCCCTTTTAAAATCTCCCTTTACGTTTAAATACCTTTATAAATTTCATAATCAACTTATGAAACACTTTTATAAGTCTACAAGTAAATTAACAAAACCTCTTTACAAACTCTAAAATCATTTATAAAACATTTTTCCCATTAAAAACTCATTTGACAAATCTTCTTTTAGAAAAATCCTTTACAAAATATCTCTTGCAACTCATATATTAAAATAACTTTAAATAAATCTTTCTACTTAGTAAATCCATTTATATAAACTAAATACCTTTATAAAATAATAATATAACTTGAAAATCATTTATAAACCTTAAACCCCAAATTGAGTAAAAAAATTAAAGTTAATTCCAAACCATGCTTTATAAATTCAAAAGGAGCTTAGCAATCCCATTAGTACTTATTTAAGTTATAATTTAACATCAATTTCACTTTCAAGTCACTTAACTATTTATTTACATAAGTCAACAAATATGTAAATGCAATTCATATCCAAAATAGGGAATAACATACCAATACAACTCAACTAGCATATACATGTCCAAGTAATATAATAGCAGGTTAGTGATTTGTCCTACTAAATAAACATCCAACACAATTCAATCAATTTATAGCATAATAGGGATTTATTCTACTAACACATGTCCACACAAGAAACCATTACATTATAGCAGAATGGAGATTTATTCTTTTATCAGATGTCCAAACAATTCAATCAATCAACATTATAATTCATTCGTAGTTGATTGACAAATTAATAGTATCTACACTTGGATCCCTTGTTGTAACGACCCAGAATTTCAATCGTTTGAAATTCATTTATTTAATTGACTTTAAATATTCAAAAGTGTATATAAGCTGAATAACTTATATTTCGAATATAGTGATTTAATTGGATAATTAAATTATTAATTTAATATTTGAAATTGTGGAAATAATTGAATTTCGAATTTAGTGTAAATGAAAATGATTTATAAAGTTGAATTAAATTCTGTTTGAATTAGAATGATGTTAGAGAACGTTTAAAATTGAACTAAAAGTTAATTTATAGAAATTCAATATTTTAATATTTAATTAACGTGTAAAAATAGTCATTTTTTACACAGTCTTGTATTTCGACGAAACCAGTTTCATTGGATCTGTAATATTATATTATTATATGATTTCAAATTTTGTGTCAATCCAATTTACGGTTTAGTCATAGGAAGCTGAAACTAAATTTGTTAAGTAAATTTGAATTTAAATAAGTCTATTAGAAAACCTATCTCCCAAATACGATCGAATTGGCTCCCGATATATATTCCATTGTGTTCGTAATAGGGGTAAAACATTATAAATGCTAGACAGTATGCTTTGTTTGGAGTTCAAAAAAATTTCGGATGAATAGTGCCCGAAAATTTTCTATAAAAGGCCACGCTTTTTCACATTTGCACAAACCCTAATGAAGCTAGGGCTAGCCACCATATACATTTCAATGGTCAGAAACTTTCAACAATCGTTGTCGAAGTGGACGTGAGGTCGCAAAAATTGGTGGAAGGAGGGCGGTAGATTGGGTATGAATGAGCGTGATAACCTAGGGGAAGAAGAAAGAAGACAATGGCCCAGATTTGAAGATGCAGAATCGATGAGCGAGATGAGATCTAGGTTTTAAAATAGAAATAAAATTATAATTTATATATATATATAATGTTTAAAACATCATAACTTCTTCATACGAGATCCGTTTTTGACAAAACAAGTTGCGTTGGGTCCGTATTGATGAGCATTAGCTAGTTAGGAGTTGATTAGAGCTAGTGAAAATTTTAGATAAAATTAAACGCTTGTTTAATTTTATTCGGAACAAAACACTACAACTGCTATTAGAACCAAAGTGAGTAGAACTCACTCTTTCTGACTCATTGATATTTTTATATAAGTGAGAAATAAATTTTATTTATGATGTTTAATGATTGTTTGGATGATATATGATGTATTATGTGACGCCCCACCTCTATACCCACGCTAGCCAAGAACATTACTGTGAATGCTGTCAACTAGCACGGAGAATAAGGCTATTGAGGAGCGACCATCTGTATAATTGCTTTGTGCGAGTACCGATATACCGGATAAAAATATAACTTTTCATCTCAAGAGAAAATCCGACATACCGACACAAACTCAAAGCTACTACACAATGGCTATAAAGGTCTTCGGAAACAAATATAGAAATAAACATAGCACAAATCAGTCACAGACAATTCATATCACAAAGACGGAAATAGATATGAATATTACACATGAAAGTGTATATCAGAGTAGTGGTCTAAAAAGATCCACAATATCACAAAAGAATAGTTACATGAAATACACAAAAGAATAAGTATACATTATGGAGTCTATATCTCAAATGTATACAACAAAAACTACTAATCTAAGTAGTTAACCAAAAGTCAGAGGAATCAATCTCAAGAGAGAAGTCAAGCAGAAGCACCTGCAACATCTCGGTCTGACCCGAGTATTATTTAAGAAGAAAATAATAAACGGATCAGTCTAGCTATAAATATCAGAAGAAATGATACAGAATAGGAGATATGACATAAACATATAATAATCACAATGCCAAGCTGTGATAAATAAGTAATTGAAAATCAACAAGAGATTAATTAATACCACAATAATCTACTCAAGATAAAAAGGAATGTCATACTCCTGATTTCATTCACCAAGCCACAATAAATGACATATATATATCCATGCCAATCGTAAAAGTTGGTGAAACATAAATTCCAGAAATCAACACACGAAATCTAGAAATTACAATAAAAAGGATGGCCAACCCCAGAAAAATGAGCCGGAGCTCCTCCAGACAGGGTATAGTCCCCTATTGCGGACATTGAGCCGAAGCTCCTCCTGGTGAGTCAAAAACTCCTCCTGACAGGGTATAGTCCCCCATTGCGGACATTGAGCCGAAGCTCCTCCTGGTGAGTCGAAACTCCTCCTGACAGGGTATAGTCCCCCATTGCGGACATTGAGCCGAAGCTCCTCCTGGTGAACCGAAGTTCCTCATGACAGGGTATAGTCCCCCATTGCGGACATTGAGCCGAAGCTCCTCCTGGTGAACCGAAGTTCCTCATGACAGGGTATAGTCCCCCATTGCGGACATTGAGCCGAAGCTCTTCCTGGTGAACCGAAGTTCCTCATGACAGGGTATAGTCCCCCATTGCGGACATTGAGCCGAAGCTCCTCCTGGTGAGCCGAAGCTCCACAAAAAAAATGAAGTATCGTCCTCGACATGGACAAAGAGACATCGCACATTGCTAGTCTAAATCACAAAGATGATCGTCATGATCAATGAGAAGTGTCAATTACAATAAGCTAGTAAATATATGAGCTTAGCTTCATGTCCCATAACCACTAGCTTAACTTAAATATTTACGAACAAATTGTAGATCTCCACTAGAAAATTTTCACAAGAGATTCAATCGAACAAGTCCAAGAATTAACCGACGAAACAAACGCAAGCGTTTCATACCACTTGTTTTACTAAGCCGTTTAATTAGATTTCTCATACGAGTGAGGTAAAGGTTTGTATATACTAATAGATTGGAAAACTGTTTTATAAACGAATTTGGTATTAAAGTAGAGTTGAAATCATTTGAAGAAAGAGTTTTGATATTTACTACTAGTATAGAAAACCTTTATATTTTTAAGGTGACAAATCACAAAGAAGATTGTAAGAACAACCAATTACAAAATTCACATTCGAAGACGTGAATAAAATCCAAAGAAATCGATACCAAATCCATAGAAATGGATATTTCCAAAAAGATCCATAAAAAGAAGTCATCAAAGTCGATAATAAGTGATAACGATTAATAGGATCGCTAAAATCGATAAACAATGGAAATTCACACAAAACAGCCTGAATAGGCAAAAATAAACATCTCCAGACGTCTGATTTGGAATCCAGACGTCTGGATTTGTTCTCTGGAAATAACCCATAGAACACCCAGACGTCTGAAACCTCAAGTCAGACGTCTGAGACCTATCCAGACGTCTGGTTTGATGGTTCAGACGTCTGAAAATAGTCTCTGGCTTTTTTTTTATAATATGCGTGCATACATTTTTACTTTCCAGGTCCAAACCAGACGTCTGGACTTGGTCACCAGACGTCTGGTCACCTGGTCTAGGCAACAATTTGCCTAGGCCAAAGTGGCCAAAAAGTATCGGGAGCGATCGGACGAGCAACAATGACTAAGGATTTATGCCTAGCGACAACCCGGTCTTATAGGCTCTCCGAAACACCTCTTAAAGCATAATCAAACATCAAAGTTATGATTTTTAGAGAATTGTCTTCAAACACCAAAAATTGGAATATTTACAAATCTAATCCAAATCAAAAGCAATTGCACATGAATAATTGTTAGGAATTCATACCTAACAACCAAAGATACTTATAGTCATAGATGTGAGATAAAAATCTCACCTTTGAACCCAAATCTATGAAGAAGAAGCTTGAAAGCAAATGGAAATCAACCACACTTCAATCTCACACTAGAAGCTTGAATCTAAGCTTAAAAGAGAAACATTTCCTAAATTAGGTTTAGGAAATTTCTAAAATCAAAAAGAGAATGAGTTGGAGAAGAAGAAGGAGATGCTTACCAATGGGTTCTTCTTGAGTTTGGAGCTAAAGCTTGGATTTGCAAAGGAAGTTAGGGCTTGGAGTTTTAATTTCCTCTTCCACCCTCCATTAACATAAAAGCTTGAGTGTTAGGAAAATAGAAGAGAAGTGAATGAAGAGGAGAGGGTTGGAACTGAGTTAAGTGGGGTTAATGGGCTCAGCCCAAACCAAAGCCCTAAGTAAAAAGTAGCAAAAAATCAACTTTCTCCAAACATATCGAAGCTTATACTCAAAAAGGTCGCAAACGGCATTTTGAACTCAATGGAGGTGGTCTCGAGTCCTAATTCGACCGTATGCAAAAAGTAGGTTTTCGGACTAAAATCCGACGAATGATAAAATATTTAAATATAATATTTAAATATAAAATCGATAAATATGCGGGTTGTTACATATTATCTATATATTGAATGGTATTTGGATGTATTCCTGCTTATTGGAGCAGATGAGACCCTATACGTTCCTATATATGAGCGGATGACGGTTTGTAGTAATGATTTCAATTAAAAATGATTTTCAAGTGATTTTGAAAATAGATGTTTTGTTAATTTTTGAATTGTTAAGGAAATGAATTTATTTTTAATAAATAAATGTTATAATTTTTGTGTCATTAAAAATTATGATTTTTGTGAAATATGATTAAAATGTGATTTTTTTGAAATATGGAGTTAACTATTTTGTAAATAGTTTGAATTGAGATTTTTGGATTTATTATAAATGGTTTTGTATATAAGATTTATAAAATTGAATTTTTATAAATAAAAATGATGGAATTGTAATGGATTTTTATAAGTGTTAAAATGGAGTTATAAATGGATTTTATAAGTAAATAAGATTTATAGATTTATAATTGATGATGTTATAAAAAGAATGAATTTTGTAAATAAAAAGAATTATAAGTAATTAACTTAAAATTGAATTTTGGCATGTAAATAAGATATAAATGGAATTTGTTAATAAAGGAATTTTATAAATGGAAGTTTTTAGAAAATAAAAATGTGATTTATAAACATTGTTTTATAAATCCGAAATCAATTAATTTTGATAAGTAAAATATGAAAGTTTAGCAAAGGAGATACATTCACAATTTTGGACAGTGAATAGTCCTTTAATAAATATGTAGAAGTAATGAATTTGGTAAAGGATATATATTCACGATTTTGGACAATGAATTATCCTTTAAATTAAATGTTGCAATAATAATGAATTTGGTTAGAGGATTTTATTCACGATTTTGGACAGTAAATAATCTATTAATAAAATGGATATTTTTGGGAAGTGATATTTTAAATGAATTTAAAAGATTTGAAGATGTTTTAAAACGTGTTAAGTATCGAACCCATAGATTTCAACGTTAATTGTTGAAATAGACGTTTTCAAGAAATAAGGAAATGATGGACTATAACATTGTTGTTATAGTAAATGATTTTCGAAAGGAGATGTTTTGTATCGTATATGGGATATATCTATCTAGTTACCGAATCCTTATACTAGTGATTTTGGATTGTCATAACTATGTTTTACGCAACATTCATTTTGACCCAAATAAATATGTTTAAAAAGAATGTTTTCTTTAAAGAATAAAATTTATACTTAATCCTGATTTAAGTATATGTAATATTTTCTAAGTGTTGAAAGTAAATTGATTTATGAATATGCTTATACTGTTGAAATAAGTATATGGAAATGTTTTCCAATATTGAAAGTTGAAATGGTTTTGAGAATATATCTTTTTAGAGATAATTAGAAGCGAATATTTGGCAAGTAATTTAATTAATAAAAGATTAATTAAAGGGTCTAGCGATTGCTTATGGTGCTAGATATTTGTTTTTTGTTTTGATAGTTAAATAACCAACTATCAAATTTGGCCATTTTTAGTTCCTCAACTTGATGTATGAACTATTTAGTCGTATACTTAGTATGTAGCCATCTGTGCAGGCTTGATTATTGTTTGTGTTGAGGATGTCGATTCATGTAGTATGGAGTATTACTTCAGTCTATCGAGATTCCTTCTTGGCCAAAGAATAGCAAGTTGAAAGTTGAAAATGTGATAAGTCTATGATACTTAGTTTCTATGTGAGGTTGAGAAACGCTTTTGCGTTGTTGATGCAAAGAGATCATGATCGGTTTATTCAAAACCACTTCGGGCCAACATTTATGCGACGATTGTGCAGGTTGGTTGTGATAATATTAATATTCAATATTTTCATAGTGGAGGACTGCTTGTATATTATTTGGGGTTAAAATCTCAATACACATCCAGTAACAGTAGTTTCTTCGTTATGAAATATCCAATGCAAGGACTATTCGCTACTAATCCTATGGATTTCCTGACAGGGTGTGGTAGGAAAGTACCTTCGGTTTGTCTTGTTCTTGGACAACTTGTATGGATGTTTGTCTGACATTGCATTTCTAAAGATTACGTACATTGATTTTTACAAACGTACAGCAGTGGTGGCGGAGAAGGCAACTTCTCTTAGCTTAACACCCTCCTTGAGACGTATGAGCTTAAGGGTTGTATTTTTTTGGAAGGAAATTAGTAATCAACGGAAATGGCCATGTGGCATTCAAAGTGGTGTGATATGTGATATGTGATATGTGATATGTGATATGTGAAAGGCAATCATTACCTCAGGCCTCATCAACCAGAATTGACCGAAACAGGGTTAGATGCAGCATGGCTAAGTAGGTCGCTCCCATCAGGATATGATCATCCTCTTTTAGATATATTTCTTCCCGCTATGACGTTTGGGGTGTAAATTATTGTGGTTTGTTTGCTATGAGAGCCCTCGAAAAAGGACGGTAACGACCGAAGGATGACATATTCGGTACTACCTAGTTATAGAGGTAGGTCGGACTTGTGTTGCTAGAGGAACTTTGTGACGGTTTCTCAGGACATCCATCTAAAGGTATATCCATCTGAAGGTAGTCACTTCACCTGGTTATTTGTATGGAAATCCAAACTCCACTACGTGTCTGCCATTTTGATTGTATTAACCATTTAGAGCTATATACTGGAATTTAATCAATATAATAATTTCGGCTATGATTAATATTGTTTATGCAATAGATACTATTATAATATAAGAGGATTGGATATGAAATGTTTTAGTTATCGTTAGGTAAAAACATGTCCATTTTTATGTGTGGGCATGTCTTACGAGATGCTTTTGTGTTGAAAGGAAAGGATTGGTAATTTAATAAATTCAGTTGAGTGTATTTCTCATGCGGTTTACCAGACTGATCTGGCTGTTCTTCCGTTTCAATGCTCGGGTCAGACCGAGTATGTTTATAGGTTCAGATTTGGTGCTTTTGGAGCTTCAGCAGGAGAGTTGGAGATTTTCATTTTCGTATACACGTTTCTGTTTTGATTATCCGCTTTGCGCATTATTTTTGTTCTTGTATATATTATCGGCCATTGTAAGAACAGGTTATTATAACTGTCTAAGCTAATAACTATTGTTTGATTGTTGAACTCTGATTGATGTATTTATATACAGTTTTTGTTTTGTAAAGATCGTTGATATGATATTATATGTTTTCCGCTGCGATGTGAGATTCTGTATTGTTCTATTTGGTTCTATCTTCTCTCTTTCTTCTCTTCTTTTCTCTTCTTCTCTCTTCTTTTCTTTCTCTTGACTTTTCATTAGTCTGTGCTTTTTGGGTAGGACATGTGTGGTTTATTATCGATTCAAAGGATACGGATTTATGGGTCATCACATTTGGTATCAGAGCTTAGGTTTTGTATATTTTTAGGCTTTGATGTGTACTCAGTACAGATAGGGACAGTAGCACCCTAGATTGAGTTTGAGTATATCATATATATGAGCGCATATTTGTTAGTGATATAAAAATGTTTTATATTGTGTTTGCTAATCCGTTGAGTTGTTTGTGAAATCTAGTCGGTATATGGGACGCCATGTTATCGATACGGATTTCTAAACACTTAAACGAGGCAAGCCGACATAGTTTTATTTTTAAATTGTGTAAAATAAATAATTTTACCTCGATTATATTTTATATATAAAGGAAACAATTTTTCAGAAATTATTAAAGTGTATAAAAAATGAATTGTTTGGTTGTTTAAAATGTAAATATATATATATATATATATATATAAGTTAATAAAAGCTGTTGAGTAATCTAAATAAAAACAAAAATTGTAAAAGAATAAATTATATAAGAAAATGAATTATAAAGTATGGAATTATAATTAAAATGATATACAATTGTGAAATAATCTTATATATAAGAAATGAAACAACATGAGTATATTTATAAAGGTGAGTTATAAATAAAAACGAATTTAAACTAAGAATTTGAGATTTTGAATCCTATTGATTTTGAAAGTTATTTTTCAAAGACAAAAGAGACTATATTATTATAACTCTATATAAGATAAATGAATTTGGAACGAATCTTATATAAGTAAAGTGAAATGGTGAAATTATATAAGTCAAAGATTTATAAATGTGATTTATAAATAAAAAATTAAAAGAATTTAAAGCACTGAATTCACTACTGTTGTTGGAAAATAATAAGGGTGATGATTACAGCATCGTCAGTATCATTTTCGAGTTTCTATGTGATGGATTTGCTACCAATAGTAAATTTGAAAATTGAAATTTTGTTGTGATAAACGAATTTGAATTTAAAATCTAAGTTGAAATTGATGAATATAAATGAATTGAGTTATGGACTTATAGTATGAAATAATAAATTTAACTTTAGTAAAGTTAAATTAATTTGAGTTAGCATAATAAAAATATGATTTAATTTAACTAAAGGAAAGTTAAATGAACGGAATTGGATTTGAACTGGATTAGATAAATTATTGAAATGGAATTGAAACTTAGGTAAATGTTTATTTAATTATGAATAAATAAATTATATAACTTATAAAGTGAGAAAATGTAAGTAAAACCAAATGTTAAGAAATAGAATTTGAATTAAATTAGTAGTGAACTTAAGTTGCATAGTGAAAGTAAATGCAAGTGAAAATAAAATGAAACATAACTTAAGTGATGTTGAATGAAGTTGAATTTGATATCAAAATGAATTAATAAAGTGAGATTAATATGAATATAAACTTGAATGGTTAAATGAAATTCAACTTTAGTGGTAAAATGAATTAGTGAATAAACATGGATTAAAAATTGTTGTTGTTAAGTATTGAGTAAAACTTAAGTTAAGAAGTGATGATAAAAAAGGGGGAGGTGTTGTATAAAGATGTGAATATAATGAATACAAGCATTCAATCTAAACTGAATATTAAACAAATTGAAATTAAATGTGCTAAACCAAATTGAATGTAAACGAAGTGAAGTAATTAATTTGGTTATGTTGGATATACATTGGTTTTTAGATGGATGTTAGTGGATTAAATAGAAATTCATATGAAATTGAATTAATGAAATTGAAAGCTAAATAATTGAATTTGAATTGGAAGTAATTGAATCTAAATAGAACTGAATTTGATTTAATTTGAAAGTGAACTAACTTGAATATAAGTTAGTGAATGTAAACTAATTGAATTTGAATAAATGAATGTTAGTAAAATCAAATGTTAAATGAGTCAAATGTGATTAAATTGAAAACCAATTCAATGAATATTAATGAATAAATGAATTTATATTGATTTGGTATGGATTGATTGGATATATATTGGTTAATTGGATAATAGTTGTTTGATGGGTGAATTTGATTGCATTTGCTACATTGGCATATATAGTTATTGTATTGATATATATTGTATATTGATATTATTTTCATACATGCATGTTTCTCATTTACTTGTTGAGTATTTAGTAGGTGTAGATGGCGCTTGCTTTGCATTTAGAGCTCGCTTTCGTGCTATATTAGCCGTATATGCTCGCTAATAATATATAAGGTACATATCTCGGATTACATAACGTACTTTATATTATTTTTCCCTACGGGATGTCACATCCTCAAAGATGAGATGTATATTTGTGATATATATATATATACATATATATATATATATATATATGCTGTGATCCTACTACGATCAAACCACGCAAAGGAGACGTTGGCGAATTTTTTTGAAAATTTAAGGCGCTAGAATTTTTTTGAGAAATTTGGAAAAATTTTGATAACTAAAATTTTGATATTGAGTTGAAAGTTGAATGATATTAGTTAGCTTTGAAAAGATAACTAAGTATGGATTTGAAAACATAGAGAAGTTTTTGTAAGAAGTTTAACGAATTGATTTTGGAAAAGGTTAAAATGTTTAAATGAATTTGAAATCTAATCCGAACGAATTGTTTTTTTTTTGAAAAGTTAATGGATTTTGTGACTTTTTCTTACTTGGTAATTTTGAGGACGAAATTCTTTTAAGTATGGGAGAATGTAACGATCGAGAATTTCAGTCATTTGAAATTCGTATATTTAATTAATTTTAAATATTCAAAAGTAAATTTTATAAGCTGAATAACTTATATTTCGAATAAAGTGATTTAATTGGATATTAAATTCTTAATTCAATATTTAAAATTATGGAAATAATTGAATTTCGAATTTAATGTAAATAAAAATGATTTATAAAGTTGAATTAAATTCTATTTGAATTAGAATGACGTTAGAGAACTTTAAAATTGGATTAAAAGTTAATTTATAAAAATTGAATATTTTAATATTTAATTAACGTGTAAAAACAGTCATTTTTCACACAGTCTCAGATTTTGACAAATCTAGTTTCATTGGATCTATAATTTTATATTATTGTAGGATTTTAAATTTTGTGTCCATCGGATTTACGATTTAGTCGTGGGAAGATGAAACGAGTAGAAATTTGTTTAAGTAAATTTTAATTTAAATAAGTTAATTCGAAAACCTATCTTCCAAATACGATCGAATTGGCTCCCAATATATATTCCATTGTGTTCGAAATAGAGGTAAAACATTATAAACGCCAGGCGGCACGCTTCATAAATTTTCGAATGAATAGTGCGCGAAAATTTTCTATAAAAGGCCATGTTTTTTCACATTTGCATAAACACTAAAGAAGCTAGGGTTAGCCGCGATTAGGGCTGTCAATTTCCTACACGACCCGAAACACGACCCGAAACCCGCACGGAAATTAGCAGGTTAACCCGACCCGATAAGTTGGCGGGTCATTTTCGGGTCAACCCGAATTTGACCCGTTTATAAACGGGTGGGTTTCGGGTTGACCCGCTAACCCGAAATTGACCCGTTAACAACCCGTTTATACTTATACGGGTTATACGGGTTGACCCGACCCGTTTACGACCCGTTCCGACCCGTTTACACCTTATACGGGTTGACCCGACCCATTTACGATCCGACCCGACCCGACCCGTTTATAAGCGGGTTACACGGGTCGGGTCGGGTCAACCCGTTTATAAACGGGTCGGGTTCGGGTTGAGTTTTTATGACCCGTTTAATAAACGGGTTGACCCGACCCATTTAAAATCAACCCGAACCCGACTTGACCCGACCCAAACCTGACCCGACCCGACCCATTGACACCCCTAGCCACGATATACATTTCAATGGCTAGAAAATTCCAACATTCTTCCCTCGATTTCTCTAAGTTCATCGAATAATAGCAAAAACTTCCAACTACAATAATGTAGAGCGCAGCGAGTACTATCAATCCAACGGTTATGATTGGATTTCACGAGGTGGATTGACGGTGAAATGGCCTTGAATGGTCGACGTTCGTGCGCGTTTCTCTCGATCACGGGGAGACTAAGCTCGACCGTGTTTGGCACGAAGGGGCATGGGCTTGTGGTTGTTCGAATGGTTATAGCCGATCGTCGTTGAAGTGGACGTAGAGGTCGCAAAAATTGGTGGAAGGAAGGCGGCCGATTGGGTTTGAACAAGCGTGATAACCTGGGGAAAGAAGAAAGAAGACAACGATCCAGATGTGGAGATGCAAAATCGACAGGAGAGATGTAACGACCCGTATAAATTCGATGTTTAAAATGAATTAAATTAATAAGATTTTAATTTTAATTTAGAAAGAAATAAAAATCTTATTAATTTATATGAAAGCGAATATTGAAATAAGATGTATCAAAGGTAATCAAAATTTACAAATTAAATTTTATATTACAATTAATTGTAATAGTGAAATTTGTTGCGTTTGGATATAAAGTTAAAAATAAGTAAATAAAGGCAAGTATTGAATTTATCAATGAAATAAAATATTGATTTATGGAAATTGAATGTAAATGAGGCTAATAAAGTAATGCAGGACAATAAATAATTTATTTAGTACAATCCCTTTTATTTGTAAACTATTGTAAGGTGTTAATTAATTGAAAAGTGAAAATTAGGAAATAGATTCAAAATTTATGTTAGATATTGAATTGCAATAATTAAGGTTAATAAATTAATGGATTAAATGGAATACCAATTTATTCATAAAGTGAATATAAGTGAATGTAACAAAATGAATAGGGAATGCTAATTTATTCATAAAGTGATGGTTGATGTAAAAAGAAATGGAACCTAGATGGAATAATTAATTAGATTTAAAATCTTAATTTGTATGTGTGCATATATTTATAATGGAATATAAAAGGGTAAAATATTAATATAAAATGTTGACATCACCTTTAAGATGATGGGTTCATAATTGATGCATAATAGAGAAATCAAATGAATGGGTTTACTTGAATCACAATTGAAAATTAATGAATAAATAAAAAATTTAAAGGGCGTAATTGATTTCGTTAAATAATTTTTGGTAACCAATTGTAACGAATATAGATTTAACGTTTTGTGATGTATTTAAGTAATAATCGAGAATCAATGTTAATTATACCCATAAACTGTCAATTTATTTAATAGCAAGATTTTAAATAAATCAGCGGTTTTATTTAGTTTTCAATTGATAATTCACGAAGTTTGATGTGAAATAAATTGCAATTTATTGTCTTAAATTGTACAGTTAGGGTAGGTTGTTTTGTCATTGAAAGGATTTAATGTTATAAGATGTGATTTACGCTGATTTTATTTATAATATGACCATTTGTTGATTTAAGAATTTGAAAACGAGATTTATTTATTTAATTGAAGGGGAAAATTCAATAAATTCGGATTTATTGCAAATAAATAAAAATGAAATTAAACAATTTAAATTTAGATTTATTTGGAGATATTTATATAATTAAGTAGGAATCAAATGTTAGTTCCGTCTATTTGATACTAACAGGTAGAATAATAGAATAAAAATTTAAATTCAATGAAATTTTGAAAACTTATTTATAATCTCTGAATTTGACGAAATTTTAATTCAACGCTGAAACTGATAATTGAGTCAGCTTTAAGGGACATCTAAACTTGTTTAAAATTTTGTAGATGATTAAGGAATATAAAGTTTATAAAAAAATTCGATTATAAAAATAAATTTAAAATTTGGATTTAATTAATTTATTTTAAATATGTAATTAATATAAAAATAGTCATTTCGGCCACTGACTCGGATTTTGACGAAACAGGTTTCATCGGATCCGTAACGGTGAATTATAATAGTTTTTCAAATTTCGTAGCGATTGGACTTGTCGTTTGATCGTACGGACTCAAAACGCCTTGAAATTTATGCAATTGAAATCGATTTGAAAATATTGTTTTTAGCATAACTTCTTCATACGATCGAATTTGGACTTCAAACCTTTTCCATTGCGTCTAAAATATTTTAAAACACCTATTTAGATATATGGGTTTACCAAATTTCGTTCCGGCGTCAGAACGGGCTTTTTGGGCCACGTTAGCGGTAGCATGTTTGTTTATCGGATCCATCTACTCTATTTCTAACCTACCTATATGAACCCTGTTATAAACCCTACCTCCATCTATTCTCATTTCTTTGTGCGTTCATTTCATCACTTCATTCTCTTCTTTCAATGGTTAGAAACCCTAGATCCATGCCCAATTTCAAAAATCAAATCAAAAGTCAAAAATTCAAAGTCCTCAGAAAAATCTCTAAAAATTATATGTTGATGCTCTCGACGAGCGAAATTAAATGGTGTAATTCGTTTTTCGATTCGGGTTGTGGTTTGACAGAATTTGGGCGTTTAGTTTCGGCCGTTCATCATCGCCGCGATAAATTTCGTCGGATCGGGAAACGGTTTCTGGGTTTTGGAGAGGGTCGAGCTTGCATCGCATCTAGGTGGTTGATCTGGTGGTTCGACGGCCGGATTTGGGTGAAAAATTGATTAGGATTTGAGGAAGTAGATGGCGGCCGGTGATTTTTTTTGGGTCGCGCGTTGTTGCCATGGCCGAGATCGTCACCGTGGGGGGGAGGCCTGAGCGGCGCGGCGTTGTCGACGTGTACGTGGTGGATGGCGGCTCTGTTGGGTAGCGTGCTTTTGTTCGTACAGGGTGATAGGGTTGGCTGTGGTCACGCTCTGGTTTGGGAAAGATGAATGGCCTGACGTGGACTAAAGGGTGATTATGTTCTCTTTGGTTATTTTTATTTTTATGATTTCAATCGCAATTTTTGCTATAAATCTCGCATACGAACTCCGTTTCACGCGCGGTTTCTTTTGTTAGGATCGTATTGAAATTTCGAACTTGACGACGCTGGTTCGGACGAATTCTGTGACGGTCAAATTTTTAAGTTTAAATTGGATTTAAATTCAATTTAAATTCAAAAGATGGGTGTTTTAACCCACTCACAACTTCTAAATTTTCTTATGTTTGTTAAATTGATTTATGATATGAGTATAAATTCATTTATGACTGTTTGGCATGTTTTATTCATCATCCCTGTTAAATCGCATTTTATTTAATTCAACTGTTAATTAATTTTATGATTGTATATAAATTGACAGTTAAATTTTATTATTTTCATATATAGTTAAACAGTAATAAATTTATTTTGAATATAAACTGTTAGTTGATAACTGTTATTCATTTCCTGTTACATTTTATATGCTATATATTGATGATTCTTTAAATTAATGATGATTGAAATAAATTGGTAGATGTTTGATATTGGATGAATGGATGATGTGTCCTATCTTATATAAACTGCAAGTTATCAAGCATTTTCATTTCATTCGGGATTGCGGTTTGAAATGATATACAACCGCATTTTATTTTTAAATTGCGGATTGAAATGATAAATATCTGTATCACTTGACCATAGGATAGAAAATCATATACAAGCACCGCGGTATATATATATATATATAATTATTTTGAAATGATTTTTATGGTTTGGATATGATACGGTTTAATAAATATTAAATTTGGATATGATATAAATATATTATATATATATACATACAAAGTTAAATTGCTGAATTTAAGCTATGTATAAATCTGCTAAATAAAATGAATAAGTTGAAAAATGGCATTTGATAATTCATATTATACGATTTAGTATGAGTTTAAGTTCTTGTATATATATAGAGTTATAAATGATTCGAATAAATTAAGACTGAAAGATAAATTGGAGATTTAATTGGAATTGAGCTTATTTGAAAATTTAACTCCATAAGTTGATGTAAAATTATTAAAATTGGAAATTTTAAAGGTATGATATTTATAACTGGATTTAATAAATAATTCTAGTATAAATAAATGAAAGGAAATTTTAGTGTTAATAAATTTAGTTTATTTTAAATGGTTATGGATTTATCATATAAACCTTTCAAACTAAATAATAGGAAAATGAATTGTTGTTTTGAAATTTCCAACCTTAGTTTTGAAATTCATTAAATTCTCGAAGTTTTGAAATATTGAAATCGAAATGTTTTATTTAAACTGAAAGTGAATCTAAAAGTTATGGGTTTAGATTGAATTTAAAGTGAATAAAAAATGTGAAGCTGTGGAAATTATTTACTTTTAAAGAAATTTTAAATTCAACTGTTTTATTTTATATACTGTTGAATATCCAAACCATTTAAGTTTGAAAGTTATGGTTTTAAAACTATGGATTTCGAAGTATTATGTTGAAAGTTAAAATTCAAATATTTGGTTTCGAGGTATTATAAATTTTAAAGTGGCATGATTTTGGAAAAGAAATATATTTGAAATAAAATGATATCATATTTATCTGGGTTTTTAAAAGGAAATGATATCGTATTTATGGGTTTTAAAATGGATAATTATAATCTGGTTTTGAAAGTATAATTATTTTTAAAATGACCGCGGTGTTATAATAACGTTTGGTTGTTGAAGAGACCGGGATCGGACGTTGTCATACTCTCTGCCAACTTCGAAAACCACTTTAACAACCGTGTACGCGGTGGAGATTCCAGAATGAAGTAGGATGGTGGCGGCATTTCATTTGAGGTAAATACGTGGACCCAACTCCCGTGAGTTGGCATAAGGTGGCTAAAACAGGAGCGATTCTCGGGCCAATGAGGTCATTCCTCTGATCGGACGCACTCCTTCGATATTATACTCTGACTTTTGGATTCGGTGGCCACTTTTATTTTGATTTGGGGATGTTGTTCGAGGTGGACGGTAGCTGCGCGCTGCGCGTTTCCACCAGCCCGGATGCGTAATTGGTATATCTACCCTGGCATTGCCTAGTTGTGTCGTGTCACCTACCATACCGAGCATTGTACGAGTTTGGATTTCTCCCGTAGCCCGTGTGGTATCCTCTGGTGGCTTCCCTATCAGGAGGGAATATGATATTGAATGGACTACTGGGACTATTACGTGTTAAGGGCTATATGGGTAACCCCTTAATGCTAAGAAAAAAGTAAGTTTATTTTACAATTAGACACTATTATAATAGCGCAATATACTACATAGTAAATAGTTTAACAGGTCCTTAGGAGATGTAAATCCCGAGCATCTCTTGAGTTACTGCACTCATATTTATTATTGTTAATTTAACTTACATAAGATCTTTTAGTTCTGACTCGAGTGCTTTGTCTTTTCAATTCGCTCGGGTCAGTCCGAGCGTTTCAAGATTTGAAGACTTTAGCTTTGGAGGACGAAGACGAAGATTTCTACTATTATTATTAATTATATTCCACTATACTATTTAATTCCGCTGCATTGATATTTATTGGTATGTGAACTCTGATATTTATTGTATAAAGAAGAATCTAATGTTTTGTAAACAGTTTATGAACTGTATATTTATTATTATATTTTATCATTCCGCTGTGAGATTCTGTTTTATTTTATTTCTTCTCTGTTTTTCTTATTTACCCCATAACAATCCGCCCTTCCGTATGGTTTGAATTGGCATGTGTGTCGATTTTAAATCGCGTGAAAAGGCGGGACGTTACATCTGGTATCAGAGCGAGGTTTGGCGATAAACCTTAGCTTTGTGGGGTTTAACTCTTTACTAATAGGATAGTAATACCCTATGGGAGTCGCTGAGTGTATATATATGAGTGTGCGTATTTGTTAGTGTTATAAAAAGGTTTTAATATTGCGTTAATCTGTTCTGTTTTGTATTTATAAATTCTGGTTGATGCATGGGACGCTATGACATCAATAGGGATTTCTAAGCACTTAATAGGACAGACCGACATAATATTTGTTTTAATATAGGTGAATGAAATAATTTTGCCTATTATATTTTCTATATAAAATAATTTTTTTTTCAAATAACATCTATATTTGGTTGTAGTATTTTGGTTGTTAGGTAATAAATCTATAATTAATAGTCGAAATAAGATTGAAAATAAGATAAATGAAATTGGAAACTTAAAGCTTTAGTTCCGGGATTTTGAAAATTTCTTTTGAATAATTTTGAATACAATGATATTGTTTATAAGTATTTTCTGATATAAATATTTTCATATAAATTGAAAGAATTGTTTTAAAAAGGGAATTTTGAAAATAAAATTTCTGTACTCCCCTCTCTGTCGCTGGAAAATAATTTCGGAGATGGCAGTCGCATCATCGACATTCATTTTCGAGTTTCGAAGTGGGAAGGCCACTGGAGTATTTTACTACAGATTTAATTTGATAAATAAATATAAATTTTAATTGTTTTAAATATAATTAAATACATAAATGGTAAGTATTTGTTACCTATTATCTTTAAAATGATTTGAAATTTTACCCGGTATTAAATTCTTAAATTTCAGTTAATTAATTGTTCAATTATTGTAGTGAAATGAAAGGTAAGTAATTAATAATTGAAACCTCTAATTTAAGGTAAGAGATTTAATGCTAAGTTATAAAGGAAATAAAAAGGAAGTTGAAATGGTGACTTATAAGGAAAGGGTAAAAGTTTATTGAACAATGAATTAATTAAAAGAAATAAGAAAACTTGTATAACTTTCAATTACATTCTTTAAAAGCACATATATAACTTACCAAATATAAAAAGTTGAAATGTTTAATAAGAAATGTAATGAAATTTGTACGAGTAAAAGTAGGTAATGAAGTATTCAATGAATTTGCTATTATAAATGAGAATTTAATGTTATGAACTTAAGTTATAATTGAAATTTTACTATAAGTGGATATAATTAAAGGTAAGTAATTCAAATAGATGATTATCAACTTAAGTAAATAAAATGGAAATGCTAAGAAATTAAATGGGACATGAATACTATTGATAAACAAATGTAAATAAATGAGGGCATGCAATAAATGAATGGAATGGTGAAACGCATAAATGAAATGCTATATAGAAAAACTTACATGACATTAAAATGGAAAAAATGAATGTAATATAATAAAGAGAAATTGTAAACTTAAGAAAAAGGGTTGAAGTTATTTCTAAATAAAATTTAAAGAAATAAATGGAAATAAAAGATAAACCGTTATATGAATGAAAAGAATCAAGCAACAAATGTATGTATGGAATAAATAAGAATAGACTAAATCTATTGCTGAAATTGTTGTTTGTCGTAGTTGTGGTTGATTGGGTAAGGAAACTTTAAATTTGTTGGGATGGATGAATAATCCATTGGGTTTAATCTAAGACTGTTGAGTAAATGATGCACTTGATGGTTTATTCTTCATTCCGTACAATATAAAAGTTTTGAATCCGCACAACTATTTGTTTATTTGATTGTATGGTTGTTTTGTATTTGTTGTGTATGCTGTTTGTTAAAATTGTTGGTTGTTGTATTCATTTATTATTAGTGATTGAAACCACTTAAAAATTTCAATTTATATAAATTGTTAACCCTTTGGATTATATAAGTGAAATGCAGGTTTTGGAAGCAATTGCTACTGCTTTTGGTTCCATAAAATAAGCGTAACTTGCCCGACAAATAGGTACGTTTCGGATTACGGTTTACAGTGATATTTCATATTTTTCCCGGGTTGGGATATAATATTTTGAAAAATATATGTTATATACTGTTATTTTTGATATTAAATTTTCTCCCGAGCCTCTCCGTACGAAGGAGACTCTGCCGAAATGTTCCGAAAATTTTGGACTTAGAAAATTTTTGAAAAGTGTTTTCCAAACTTTATTAACTTGAGTATAAAAGGTTTAATGGTTATATTTGTATATTTAATTAAAAATAATTAATTTTGTATATTTAGCTGTTTATAAAGTTAATATTTCATATTGATTCCTAATTCTTCTTTTCCCTCCCTTTCCTTTTCGGGGACGAAAAGTTTTGAGTGGGGGAGAGTGTAACGACCCGTATAAATTCGATGTTTAAAATGAATTAAATTAATAAGATTTTAATTTTAGAAATAAATAAAAATCTTATTAATTTATATGAAAGCGAATGTTGAAACAAGATGTATCAAGGGTAATTAAAATTTACAAATTAAATTTTATATTGCAATTAATTGTAATAGTGAAATTTGTTGCATTTGGATATAAAGTTAAAAATAAGTAAATAAAGGCAAGTATTGAATTTATCAATGAAATAAAATATTGATTTATGGAAATTGAATGTAAACGAGGCTAATAAAGTAATGCGGGACAATAAATAATTTATTTAGTACAATCCCTTTTATTTGTAAACTATTGTAAGGTGTTAATTAATTGAAATGTGAAAATTAGGAAATAGATTCAAAATTTATGTCAGATATTGAATTGCAATAATTAAGGTTAATGAATTAATGAATTAAGTGGAATACCAGTTTATTCATAAAGTGAATATAAGTGAATGTAACAAAATGAATAGGGAATGCTAATTTATTCATAAAGTGATGGTTGATGTAAAAAGAAATGGAACCTAGATGGAATAATTAATTAGATTTAGAATCTTAATTTGTATGTGTGCATATATTTATAATGGAATATAAAAGGGTAAAATATTAATATAAAATGTTGACATCACCTTTAAGATGATGAGTTTATAATTGATGCATAACAGGGAAATCAAATGAATGGGTTTACTTGAATCACAATTGACAATTAATGAATTAATAAAAAAATTAAAGGGCATAATTGATTTAGTTAAATAAATTTTTGGTAACCAATTGTAATTAATATAGATTTAACGTTTTGTGATGTATTTAAGTAATAATCGGGAATCAATGTTAATTATACCCATAAATTGTCAATTTATTTGATAGCAAGATTTTAAATAAATCAACGGTTTTATTTAGTTTTCAATTGATAATTCACGAAGTTTGATGTGAAATAAATTGCAATTTATTGTCTTAAATTGTACAGTTAGGGTAGATTATTTTGTCATTGAAAGGATTTAATGTTATAAGATGTGATTTATGCTGATTCTATTTATAATATGACCATTTGTTGATTTAAGAATTTGAAAACGAGATTTATTTATTTAATTGAAGGGGAAATTCAATAAATTCGGATTTATTGCAAATAAATGAAAATGAAATTAAACAATTTAAATTTAGATTTATTTGGAGATATTTATGTAATTAAGTAGGAATCAAATGTTAGTTCCGTCTATTTGATACTAACAGGTAGAATAATAGAATAAAAAATTAAATTCAATGGAAATTTTGAAAACTTATTTATAATCTCTGAATTTGACGAAATTTTAATTCAACGCTGAAACTGATAATTGAGTCAGCTTTAAGGGACGTCTAAAGTTATTTAAAATTTTGTAGATGATTAAGGAATATAAAGTTAATAAAAAATTTCAATTATAAAAGTAAATTTAAAATTTGGATTTAATTAATTTATTTTACATATGTAATTAATATAAAAATAGCCATTTTGGCCACTGACTCGGATTTCGACGAAACAAGTTTCATCGGATCCGTAACGGTGAATTATAATAGTGTTTCAAGTTTCGTAGCGATTGGACTCGTCTTTGATCGTACGACTCAAAACGCCTTGAAATTTATGCAATTGAAATCAATTGAAATCGATTTGAAAATATTGTTTTTAGCATAACTTCTTCATACGATGGAATTTGGACTTCAAACCTTTTCCATTGCGTTTAAAATATTTTAAAACACCTATTTTGATATATGGGTTTACCAAATTTCGTTCCGGCGTCAGAACGGGCTTTTTGGGCCACGTTAGCGGTAGCATGTTTGTTTATCGGATCCATTTGCTCTATTTCTAACATACCTATATAAACCCAGTTATAAACCCTACCTCCATCTATTCTCATTTGTTTGTGCATTCATTTAATCACTTCCTTCTCTTCTTCCAATGGCTAGAAACCCTAGATCCATGTTCAATTTCAAAAATCAAATCAAAAGTCAAAAATTCAAAGTCCTCAGAAAAATCTCAAAAAATTATATGTTGATGCTCTCGACGAGCGAAATTAAATGGTGTAATTCATTTTTCGATTTGGGTTGTAGTTTGACCAGAATTTGGGCGTTTAGTTTCGGCCGTTCATCGTCGTCGCGATAAATTTCGTCAGATCGGGAAACGGTTTCTGGGTTTTGGAGAGGGTCGAGCATGCATCGCATCTAGGTGGTTGATCTGGTGGTTCGACGGTCGGATTTGGGCGAAAAATTGATTAGGTTTGAGGAAGTAGATGGCAGTCGGTGATTTTTTTGGGTGGCGCGGTGTTTCCATGGCCGAGATCGTCACCGTGGGGGGGAGGCCTGAGCGGCGCGGCGTCGTCGACGTGTACGTGGTGGACGGCGGCTCTGTTGGGTAGCATGCTTTTGTGCGTATAGGGTGATAGGGTTGGCTGTGGTCGCGCTCTGGTTTGGGAAAGATGAATGGGCTGACGTGGACTAAAGGGTGATTATGTTCTCTTTGGTTATTTTTATTTTTATGATTTCAATCGCAATTTTTGCTATAAATCTCGCATACGAACTCTGTTTCATGCGCGGTTTCTTTAGTTAGGATCGTATTGAAATTTCTGACTTGATAACGCTGGTTCGGACGAATTCTGTGACGGTCAAAATTTTGAGTTTAAATTGGATTTAAATTCAATTTAAATTCAAAAGGTGAGTGTTTTAACCCACTCACAACTTCTAAATTTTCTTATGTTTGTTAAATTGATTTATGATATGAGTAGAAATTCATTTATGACCGTTTGGCATGTTTTATTCATCATCCCTGTTAAATCGCATTTTATTTAATTCAACTGTTAATTAATTTTATGATTGTATATAAATTGACAGTTAAATTTTATTATTTGCATATAAATTGATAGATAAATAGTAATAAATTTATTTTGAATATAAACTGTTAGTTAATAACTGTTATTCATTTCCTGTTATATTTTATATGCTATATATTGATGGTTGTTTAAATTAATGATGATTGAAATAAATTGGTGGATGTTTGATATTGGATGAATGGATGATGTGTCCTATCTTATATAAACTGCAAGTTATCATGCATATTCATTTCATTCGGGATTGCGGTTTGAAATGATATACAACCGCATTTTATTTTTAAATTGCGGATTGAAATGATAAATATCCGTATCACTTGACCATAGGATAGAAAATCATATACAGGCACCGCGGTATATATATAATTATTTTGAAATGATTTTTATGGTTTGGATATGATACGGTTTAATGAATATTAAATTTGGATATGATATAAATATATTATATGTATATATACATACAAAGTTAAATTGTTGAATTTAAGCTATGTATAAATCTGCTAAATAAAATGAATAAGTTGAAAATGGCATTTGATAATTTATATTATACGATTTAGTATGAGTTTAAGTTCTTGTATATATATAGAGTTATAAATGATTCAAATAAATTAAGATTGAAAGATAAATTGGTGATTTAATTGGAATTGAGCTTATTTGAAAATTTAACTCCATAAGTTGATGTAAACTTATTAAAATTGGAAATTTTAAAGGTATGATATTTATAACTGGATTTAATAAATAATTCTAGTATAAATAAATGAAAGGAAATTTTTGTGTTAATAAATTTAGTTTATTTTAAATGGTTATGGATTTATCATATAAACCTTTCAAACTAAATAATAGGAAAATGAATTGTTGTTTTGAAATTTCCAACCTTAGTTTTGAAATTCATTAAATTCTCGAAGTTTTGAAATATTGAAATCGAAATGTTTTATTTAAACTGAAAGTGAATCTAAAAGTTATGGGTTTAGATTGAATTTAAAGTGAATAAAAAATGTGAAGCTGTGGAAATTATTTACTTTTAAAGAAATTTTAAATTCAACTGTTTTATTTTATATACTGTTGAATATCCAAACCATTTAAGTTTGAAAGTTATGGTTTTAAAACTATGGATTTCGAAGTATTATGTTGAAAGTTAAAATTCAAATATTTGGTTTCGAGGTATTATAAATTTTGAAGTGGCATGATTTTGGAAAAGAAATATATTTGAAATAAAATGATATCATATTTATCTGGGTTTTTAAAAGGAAATGATATCGTATTTATGGGTTTTAAAATGGATAATTATAATCTGGTTTTGAAAGTATAATTATTTTTAAAATGACCGCGGTGTTATAATAACGTTTGGTTGTTGAAGAGACCGGGATCGGACGTTGTCATACTCTCTGCCAACTTCGAAAACCACTTTAACAACCGTGTACGCGGTGGAGATTCCAGAATGAAGTAGGATGGTGGCGGCATTTCATTTGAGGTAAATACGTGGACCCAACTCTCGTGAGTTGGCATAAGGTGGCTAAAACAGGAGCGATTCTCGGGCCAATGAGGTCATTCCTCTGATCGGACACACTCCTTCGATATTATACTCTGACTTTTGGATTTGGATTCGGTGGCCACTTTTATTTTGATTTGGGGATGTTTTTCGAGGTGGGCGGTAGCTGCGCGCTGCGCGTTTCCACCAGCCCGGATGCGTAATTGGTATATCTACCCTGGCATTGCCTAGTTGTCCTGTGTCACCTACCATACCGAGCATTGTACGAGTTTGGATTTCTCCCGTAGCCCGTGTGGTATCCTCTGGTGGCTTCCCGATCAGGAGGGACTATGATATTGGATGGACTACTGGGACTATTACGTGTTAAGGGCTATATGGGTAACCCCTTAATGCTAAGAAAAAAGTAAGTTTATTTTACAATTAGACACTATTATAATAACGCAATATACTACATAGTAAATAGTTTAACGGATCCTTAGGAGATGTAAATCCCGAGCATCTCTTGAGTTACTGCACTCATATTTATTACTGTTAATTTAACTTACATAAGATCTTTTAGTTCTGACTCGAGTGTTTTGTCTTTTCAATTCGCTCGGGTCAGTCCGAGCGTTTCAGGATTTGAAGACTTTAGCTTTGGAGGACGAAGACGAAGATTTCTACTATTATTATTAATTATATTCCACTATACTATTTAATTCCGCTGCATTGATATTTATTGGTATGTGAACTCTGATATTTATTGTTTAAAGAAGAATCTAATGTTTTGTAAACAGTTTATGAACTGTATATTTATTATTATATTTTATCCTTCCGCTGTGAGATTCTGTTTTATTTTATTTCTTCTCTGTTTTTCTTATTTACCCCATAACAATCCGCCCTTCCGTATGGTTTGAATTGGCACGTGTGTGGATTTTAAATCACGCGAAAAGGCGGGACGTTACAAGAGATGAGATCTAGGTTTTAAAATAACAATAAATTTGTAATATAATATATATATATATATATATATATTCGTATAATGTTTACGTAACTTCTTCATATGTGGTCTGTTTTTGATGAAACAAGTTGCGTTGGATCCGTATTGACGAGCACTACATTTTAGATCTAGTTTGGACTTGATTGGAGCTAGTGAAAATTTTAGGTAAAATTAAATGCTCGTTTAATTTTATTCGGAATAAAACACTGCAACTGCTATTGGAACCAAAGTGAGTACAACTCACTCTTTCTGACTCACTGATAATTTTTATGTAAATGAGAAATAAATTTTATTTATGATGTTTGATGATTGTTTGGATGATATATGATGTATTATCTATATATTATTGGTATTTGGATATATTTATGTCTATTGGAGCAGATGAGACCCTATACGTTTCAGTGTATGAGCGGATGACCCTTTGTACGTGCGTCTGCTTCGAAGCGAACATTGTACACATATTCTCATCTGTATATTTGTTGCAGGTGACAGGTTGGAGGGATCCAACTGGATTCCTCACCAGTGTTGATTTTATTTACAGATATTGTGATATATGCTGTTATCATATGATATATGATGATTTGGATGATATGATTGATGTATTTAGTGTTGTTGCAGCATTAGGCCTATTTTTGAAAATTAAAATATTAAAGTAATGATTTCAATTAAAAAGGATTTTCTAGTGATTTTGAAAATAGATGTTTGTTAATTTTTGAATTGCTAAGAAAATGAGTTTATTTTGAATAAATAAATGTTATAATTTTCATGTTATTAAAGTTATGATTTTTGTGAAATATGATTGAAATGTGATTTTTTTTAAATATGGAGTTAACTATTTTCTAAATAGTTTAAATTGATTTTTTTGGATTTATTATAAATGGTTTTGTATATAGGATTTACAAAATTGAATTTTTATAAATCAAAATGATGGAATTGTAGAGGAGTTTTATAACTGTTAAAATGGAGTTATAAATGGATTTTATAAGTAAATAAGATTTATAGATTTAGAATTGATGATGTTAAAAAAAGAACAAATTTTGTAAATAAAGATAATTATAAGAAATTAACTTATAATAAATTTTGGCATGTAAATGAGATATAAATGGAATTTGTTAATAAAGGAATTTTATAAATTGAAGTTTTTATAAAAAATAGAAATGTGATTCATAAACATTATTTTATAAATTCGAAATCAATTGATTTTGAATAAGTCAAATATGAAAGTTTATTAAAGGAGATATATTCACGATTTGGACAGTGAATAATCCTTTAATAAATCTGTAGAAGTAATGAATTTTGTATTGAGATTTATTCACGACTTTGAACAGTGAATTACCCTTTAAATTAAATGTTGCAATAATAATGAATTTGGTTAGAGGATTTTATTCACGATTTTGGATAGTGAATAATATACTAATTAAATGGATATTTTTGGGAAGTGATATTTTAAATGGAGTTAAAAGATTTCAAGATGTTTTAAAACGTGTTAAGTATCGAACCCATAGATTTCAACATTCATTATTGAAATAGACGTTTTCGAGTAATAAGGAAATGATGCACTATAACATTGTTGTTATAGTAAATGATTTTAGAAACGAGACGTATTGTATTGTATATGGGATTTATATATCTATCTAATTACTGAATCTCCATACTAGTGATTTTGGGTTGTCGTAACGATGTTTTACGCAACATTCGTTTTGACCCAAATAAATATGTTTAAAATGAATGTTTTCTTTAAAGAATAAAATATATAATTAATCTTGATTTAAGTATATATGTAATATTTTCTAAGTGTTGTGTAACGATCCCATTTCTAAGCCAAATTTAATTTAATAATTAATACAAATTTTGGAATTAAAATTGTGAATAAATTTGAAATTTTTCAAAAACAACTAAGATAAGTGTTTGATTTTATATATATAAATAGATTGTAATTTAAATTTGAATTTGAAATTCAAAAATAAATATTTTGAAAATAAATGGAATTTTTAAAAAAAAATGTGATTTTAACTAATGTATAATTTCAAATCATTTTTCTCTAAAGTTATATATAAATATAAATGTAAATAAAGGAAATGTATTCATTAAGTTTGAAAATAGAATAAAAATTAATAAAACATATATATATATGCTAAATATAATATAATATAATGTATAAATTATATAAAAAATATTATTAACATGTAAAAAGACAAATGTAAAACATTAAGGCATATAGTTTAACAAGTGTTAAAATTTTAACATAAACTTAACAAGTGTTAATTTGATTTTTCATGTAAATAACAAGTGTCAAAATTTTCTAATTTTCTTTTATTTTTAAAATAATGAAAAACAAGATTATATAAAGCAGTCTAACTCATTCTTTCTCATTTTCTTTGATAATGTCGAAAACTTAAAGAAAGTACAAACCAGAAAAAAAAAAAACAAACCTGAAAACAAAGCAAACAAAAAAATCAGATCAAATATCAAACAAGATCAAAGATTCAAGTTCAAAACCTGAAGCTAAAAACAAAGATTCAACTCAGATCAGTAATCAAGCAAAATTCAACATCATCAAAATCAAATTCAAAGATCTAAAGCAAGAAACAAGTTTCTAGATTTTTAATTTTAAACAACCTCCAGTTCTCTGTTTCAAGACAAAGGGGAGTAAAACTAACTCTAACCTAATTTAAATCTTGATGTTGTGAAAGTGAAGCTGTGAATAATGTTTGAATGTATGTAAATATATTTGCATGTATACAAATATGTATACATATATCTGTGCATGTCTGGAAACAAGCATAGATCCCTCTGTTCAAAAGCTTACAAGTTTCAAAACCTGTCAAAAATCAAAAACCTCTTCCTTTAATCTCTTTTAGCTAATGTTGTTTAAACAAAAAGTGTATCAATCAACAAGATATTTATTTTAAAAATAGTTTCAAGTGTTTATATTAAGAAACTAATTCAAAAATAAAAATTTATAATGATAATCAAAACAAGTCAGAAATTCAACCATTTAAATTACATGTTTTGAATTCATGGCTTGATTCGTATTTGTAAATCATGATTTTTGATATAGAATTCATGATTTTTAGTGTTGTGGTTGTTAAGAATATCGGTTTGAATGTTTTTGGGACATTTGGCGATTTCTGGTGATCAGCGAGGTTAAGGAGGTCGTGGTCATGACTGGAGGAAGCCTGAGTGATGGGGGTTCATGGAAAAATACTCAGTGATTTTATAAATCATCATGGTGGCCGAATGGTATCGATTTAGGGTATAAACCCACGTTTTGGTTGTGATCGGAATTCGAGTTACTACAGCATCGTCAATGCACCGGAGGTAATCGGAGCAGGGGGAATCGAAGCGTGGAAGCAAGGCGAAGCTTTGGTCAGAGTTGCGAGGTCTCTGATGACCTATGGCGGTGTGTCAAGGCAATTATTGATGATCAGGTTTGTTCCAGTTGAGCTCCAGGTTGTTCAATTTCGATTTCATGGTTGCTTCGAAGTTCTGGGTGGTCGTGATGCTCGTATGGGTTGTCGCCGACGTGTTGAAGGTCAGAGCATTGGTTAGAGATGGCCAAATCGACTGTGCATGTGCACATGTTATAGGGTTGTGTCAGTAGTTTGGGTTTGAGAAAGAAGGTGTTTGCCTTGGGTTTAACCTCGGGAAGATTAGTTAATGGCTCGAGTTTTGGTTTGGGATGTATTCGTGTAGGTTAGATGTTTAACAAGTTTTAAGTTTTTTAAAATAAAACGAAGTAAAAAAGGGAAGGGATTCACTCGGGGAAGAGCTCGGGAAATTGGGTATTTGACTCGGGTAAGAACTCGAGTTAGTCTCGGGTCGGAGTCTTTAAATTTTTAAATAAATCAAGTTTTCAAAGTTTAAATGAATCAAGTTTTAAACTGTTTTCTTAAATACATTCCTTTAAATAATTAATGTTTTAAAATATTTTGGTTAAAGAAAAATTATATAATTATTTAACTTAAATTAATTAATTTAATCCTTAAGTTTATTTCAAATTTAGATTAAAAAAATGTAATTAAGAAATTAATTAAAGAAGGTAAAAATTAATTTAAGGTCTTAAGATTGATTCATATGTTAATAAGGTTCATTAAATAAAACTTAAATGTAATTAAGTGATTAATAAAGATAAGTGGTTTATCTTTTAATTAATTAAGATCTTAAGTAACTAAAGACTAATTAATTAATAAAATTAATTAAAGGATAGTTACTTAAAGAA
This sequence comes from Allium cepa, assembly GCA_030765085.1. Classification (NCBI taxonomy): domain Eukaryota; kingdom Viridiplantae; phylum Streptophyta; class Magnoliopsida; order Asparagales; family Amaryllidaceae; genus Allium; species Allium cepa. The sequence goes on along the minus strand of CM060934.1, from coordinate 861,834,318 downwards.
TAATAATTACTTAATATAAGTAATTAAAGAATAATTAAGGTTAATTAATTAATACTTAAGGTTAATTAAATAATGATTTAAGGTTAATTAATCTATGATTTAAGGTTAATTAAATAACGATTAAATGTTAATTAATTAATAATTAAGGATTAACTAATTAATAATTAAGGATAATTAATCAGTAATTAAAGGATGCTAAATGAAAGTAATTATGTGATTAATTATTTATAATTAATTAAAATGGTTTGTAATTAATTAATGTTAATTAAGAATAGTTAAGTGATGAGTAATTAATTTATTTTGAGTTAATTAAATTAATTATAATCATATGATCAATTAACATTGCTTACGAATCATAAACCTGAATTGAATGCCTTGGATTATTTGATATCTTTGATATGTGATTTGTGATGCTCTATGATTTGAATTGCTTTGGATTGAGCTGTGATATCTGTGATATATTGCTATGCGAATGTGAACTTCTGAATTGAATTGGAATTGTTTACTTAAATAACTTGGCCTTTAAAATGGCATTTGAATTTTGGTGCGACCAGGGGAGGGATTCCAGATGGTTATTCGAAAACCACATCGAATCTTAAAAGTGAATCTTTTGTTTAAAAGATTATAAATGGAAATCCGTTGTGACTTATGTATCCACTTGTTTTGAAAATAAATGCTCATTATTCGGTTAAGCTGGGGGAGGACATTGAGTCATAAAACCCATTCCGAATAATGATACGACGAAATGGGATGGCATTGAAGACGGTGGTTAAAGATCAGGTATTTTCGAAAACGTAAGGATTGCCTGTTGATTGTCTCTACACCGAGTTACTCCAGTATAGAGATTTCCCTATGTGATGGGGAGTCGGGTCGGGATTGTGGATATCCGGATTTGCAAGGGCTTCTTCCTTAATTGGACGAAGTGCCTTCGGTTCCATTCAGACCCAAGATGGACTTGTATGGATGAATGTATGACATTACACTTTGAGATGTAAAGCTGATCTCTATCAAATACATTTCTGTTTGGTGGCATAGAATTTAATCTCTTAGCTTAACACCCTTCTTCAAGACGTACGAGCTCAAAGGTTATGTAGTTGATGGTTATTAGTGATATATTCCCAATTTGGTAGTGTGGCATGCTAAGTGTTGGTTATTGGTTGATCGAAGCATGGATTTTGTGAAAAGCATAGCTTTGTAGGATGAGACTTCATCAAACACCACACCCCGAAAATGGTCGAAACAGGAAAGGATCCAGCAAGGTTATGGGGGTCACGCCCCTCAAGGTATGTGCATTTCCTTCTGGATAAAAAGTGGTATTCTGGTATGGAGCCCAAATAATTTGCTTATGTGGTTGTTGGTGTTGAGGGTCCTCGATAAAGGTCGGTTACGACCGAGGGATGGCATACTCATGACAGTTAGTTACCTAGTTACAGAGGCAACCCGGCCTTGTGTTGGCAGAGATCTGGTTAGGTTCTCGAGGCATCCCTCCAGAGGCATACCCTTTCGGATAAAGGAAGTTCCTTAGCCTTGGTCGTTTGTTGGAAATCCAATCACTCAATATGAACCCTGTATGGTTTTAATTATATAACCTGCCATTTAACATGGTAGCTATAGTGGGCATACTATAATGTACGTATGCTGGCTAAGAGTAATATTATATTTTCGAAATGTTTTTCACATTATGCACTAATAATAATATCAAAAGGATTTTCGCGTATCAAGCATGTTTGACTATCATAAGGAGAAACCTTCCCCAAGTGTGCGATTGCATTGTGTGTGTACCCGTAGACCTTATGGTAGTTTCATTTTCCAAAAGCATGAACGGATTTCCTTTTGTGATTTCTTTTATACAAACAACTGTTTTATGTTTACTTATACCAGACTCATGACTGACCTGGAGTTTATTGTTCCTTATCCTAAACTCTGGGTGCCCATAATTTTTCCACATGGGCAGCCTAGAGTCAGGTTATCCGTGTTCTGGAGCTAGTTCAAATAGTAGATGTAGATTCGAAAAACTTTGAAGTCTTTGGTTTGGAAGCTGTTGGGTTTTGGAAGCTTTTGGTTTCGGAGCTTTAGAGCTTTGGAGTGAAGTCGCAGTATATTGGATTCTTTTGAAGACCCTGTTGTTGTTCTGATGTTATGTTATTGTTCAGTTGTTGTATGATATTTATTTAGATCTCTGATGTTGGTGGTCATTTGTTATCAAGATATTGTATCAATGTTGTATCCATGTTATGTATCACTGAAAATTATCATTTTGTTTTCGCTGTGTTGTTATTCATCTAATGTGTTATAAGCTCCAGCAAACTTGATCCAACATTGAATCTCTGGCATTCGAATACGAGCGATATATTGGATGTCGATTTTCGAGCGTCGGAATCCGGACCGTCACATTTGGTATCAGAGCTAAAGGTTGAGTAAGAACTTTAGCTTTGGAGTATAACTCATTAGGTGACTCATTAGAGATAGGAATAGAAACACCCTAGAATGAGTATATTCCCTAAGAATCTCGTCCGTATGCCTAAATCAAGTTTTCTTACTATTTACAGATAAGTGCAAGAAGAGGATGAGGTAGGGATGGGGAGGTACCAATACAAATGGTCGAGACCCAGCAAGAACAGCAATGGAGGGAGAAGCTCTTCCCATCCGACCCCAGCCGAATTTGGCAGACACATCAGAGTTTCTCAAGACTTGGGGGGAAACCATTCACAGGCAAGGAGACTATTATAGAAGTACAAGCTTGGATTCGATCTTGTGAAAAGATTTTCAAAGGATTTAAGTTGAAGGATGATCAAATGAGGTTGATAGCTTCTTGGCAGCTCCAGGAAGAAGCTTTATCATGGTGGGGGACTATTACTTTGGCTGAGTGGGAGGATGAGTTTACTTAGGATAGATTTAAGCAAGTGTTTGAGCAGCGTTATATGCCATCTACTAGTATCTCCAAGATGTATCAAGAGTCTACTAACTTGAAGCAAGGGAGTTTATCTTTTGAAGAATACTTGAACACGTTTAACGAGTCATCCCGATTTGGTCCTAAGTTGGTGAATACCCCTCTCAAGAAGAATGAGAGATTTATTAGAGGGATGAAAAAGGAGTTTGATGAAAGGATGACAAGCCATGTGAAGGAATCTTTTGCAGATTTGATAGATATGGGATATAGATATGCCACCTTAGATAAACAAGAGATTCCAGAAGAGAAAGGAAGAGGAAGTAATCCAAATTAGAAGAAGAGGAAATTCGGAGGAAAGAAGCCTTGGCAAGGAAAAGCAAAGAAGAATACTCAGGAGAACAACGCGAAGGATGTTACCTGTTTCAATTGTTTGGAGAAGGGACATTACTCAAGTAGTTGTAAGAAGCCCAAGAAGCAAGTGAAGAGGGAATGCTAATATTGCCATAAGCCAGGACACGTAGTTAAAGAATGTCCGACAATGAAGAAGGCCCAAGTAGCGAAGGTGTATGCAATCAAGGATCAACCTTCAACCTCAAAAGATGATAAAGGAAAAGGAGTTTTGGAAGGTACTTTTCTCATTTATGATAAAATTGTTAGAGTATTGTTCGACACTAGAGCCACACATAGCTTTATTTCCAGCAAACCGTAAACGAGTTAAATCTTGAATCTGAATTCGCAGATGAACCTATTTGTGTGAAGAACCCGGTAGGAGGCCCTGCGAATCTTTGTTTACGTTGTAGAAAGGTTCCTATCTCATATTTCATCATCAGTTTCCTATCAGTCTTTTCGTTCTTGACTTTAGTGAATTTGAAATTTTACTGGGAATGAATTGGTTAACGAAATATGAAGCTAAATTAAATTGTAACAATCAAACGATTTTGGTCAAAACCAAATTTGGGAATTTCGTTGTGATTTCTTGTGAGGATCCGAGTCCGAAGAAGGATAAGCTGATGTATACTTTAGGGTATCCCGACCCAAGTTTTGAATCCATACCTATTGTTCCGGAATTTCCTGACGTATTTGAAGAGGTTAAATCTTTACCTCCGCACAGGGAAATCGAATTCAGAATCGACTTTGTTCCCAATGCTCGTCCAGTTGTGCATGCAAGTCGTAGGATGGCGCTAAGGTAAAGAGTGGAGCTGGTTAAGCAAACCCAAGATTTACTGGAGAAAGGATTTATATGACCCAGTCGTTCCAGTTGGGGTTCAGCTGCGGTGTTTGTGGCCAAGTCTAACGGATTTTTGAGATTGTGCGTAGATTACCATGATCTCAATAAACTAACTCTTAAAAATAAATTTCCTTTGCCCCGAATCGATGACCTTTTCGATCAATTGCATGGTGCTCAATTCTTTTCCAAGATGGATCTAGCTCAAGGATTCCATCAACTGAGAATTGCCGAAGATTGTATTCATTTCACTGCTTTAGGGATCTCGATATATTCTACGAATGGTTAGTTATGCCCTTCGGACTAACCAATGCCCCTGCATATTTCGTAGACTTGATGACCCGAGTATTTCGTGAAACGTTGAATAAATTCATTCTCGTATGTATTGATGACATTCTGATCCATTCCAAAACTGAAGAAGAGCATGCCGAACACTTAAAAATTGTTTTGGAAATATTGAGGAGGAATGTTGTTTTTTCCAAATTTTCTAAATGTCATTTTTGGGTTAAAGAAGTTAGATTTCTCGAACATATTGTAACTGAAGAAGGAATTTTTGTAGACCCTGGTAAGGTTTCCGCTATTCTAGATTTGAGGCAACGCACAACTCCGATGGAAGTCAGAAGTTTTCTGGGAGTAGCCGGATACTACTGAAAGTTTGTCCAGGATTTATCTAAGTTTGTCATTCCATTGACTAAGCTGACTATGAAGAATGCCAAATTTGATTGGACTCCGAAGTGTGAGGAGGCGTTCCAGAAATTTAAGAAAAGGTTGACCACTGCTCTCATTCTTGCTATTATTAACGGGAAAAAAGTTTTATCTGTTTACACAGATGCGTGTGGTGAAGGTGTGGATGTTGTTCTAATGCAAGAGGGTAGAGTGATTGCCCATGCGAGTAGACAATTGCGACCACATGAGAAGAGCTACCCGACCCACGATCTTGAGCTTTTGGCACTTATCTTTGCTTTGAAAATCTAGCGTCATTATCTTCTTGGTGAAAAATTTGAATTGTTCACCGACCATAAATTTTTGAAATACCTCTTTACCCAAAAGGATTTGAATCTAAGGCAGCAACGTTGGTTGGAATTCCTAGCGTCATACGATCCAGATATTCAGTATATACCTAGTAAAGCCAACGTGGTAGCTGATGCTTTGAGTAGAAGACATGATATTCTTGCTTATCTTGTTGTCACTCCTACTCTTCTTAAGAAGATCGCAAGTAAGAAAATAGAAGACAAGTTTCTTCTAGAAATTTATAGAAGAATGCATCAAGGTGAAGATTCTAGCTTTGAAGTCGATAAAAGTAGAATTGTAAGGTTGAAAGGGAGGATCTGTGTTTCAGACATCCCAGATCTCAAACGAGAAGTATTGGACGAGTGTCACAAGTCCAAGTTCAGTATCCATCCAGGGATTAATAAGATGTATCGAGATGTTAAGAGGACTTTCTAGTGGTAAACGATGAAGAGAGATATATCCATTTATGTTAGTTATTGTGCAACTTGTCAGCAAATAAAGAGTGATCAAATGAAGATGGTGGGTTTAATCCAACCACTGGAAGTGTCTAAATGGAAATGGGATCAAGTGTCTATGGATTTCATAGATGGTTTGCCATGGACTCAAAAGGGAAATGTGGCGATTTGTGTTATTGTGGATCGTCTGACCAAGACTGCCCACTTTATCCCAGTTAAATCTACCCGAAAGGCAGCGAGTTTGGCAGAGTTATACGTAAAAGAGATTGTTCGACTCCTGGAATACCAAGTAGTATTGTGAGCGATCGTGACCCGATCTTCACTAGCAGATTTTGGAAGACATTTCAAGCCGCACTAGGAACCAAGTTGAACTTCGGTACTGCTTACCACCCGCAGTCTGATGGGAAAACTGAGAGGATAATCGAACCTTGGAGGATCTTTTATGTGCTTGTATTCTTGATTTTGGAGGTTCATGGGAGGACCATTTGCATTTGGTTAAGTTTTCGTATAATAATAGTTATCAGGCCAGTATAAGAATGGCTCCTTTCGAAGCATTGTATGGTCGTCCGTGTAGATCACCTGCGTGTTGGATTGAGTCGGGTGATAGGCTTGTTCTTGGTCCGAACATGATAAGGGAAAATACTGAGAAGGTTTATTTTATTCGGAAGAAATTGAAAACTGTCCAGAGTCGATAGAAAAGTTATGCTGATCTTAGGAGAAGAACTTTAGAGTTCCAGGTTGGAGATTCAGTTTTCTTAAAGGTTTCTCCAATGCATGGAGTTTTGAGATCTGGAAAGACGGGTAAGCTGGCATCACGATATATAGGTCCTTTTCCTATACTTAAGAGGATTGGTCCTTTGGCTTATCAAGTGCAGTTACTTAATTGGTTAGACGGCGTACATGATGTGTTCCATGTTTCTCACCTTCGAAAATATGTGCATGACCCAGATCATATCATTGAGGAGGCCGCTCAGCAGAATTCGAAAATCGCACCTAACTTGGTAGTAAAAAGAGAACCGTTGAAGATTATTATTCGAGATGAAAAGTGGTTAAGGAATAAAGTGGTGAAATTGATGAAAGTGCAATGGAGTGGAGATCCAAATGATTGTACTTGGGAAACAGAGGAAAGCATGCAGAAGTACTATCCCAAGTGTAGAGTAGATATTTTAGCTTGATCCGGTAAGCCATTTCTCTATCTTTTTTTTTTTTTTTTTTTCGAAAAGCAAAGAGCTATAAGCTCATATTATTGACTAATATCAAATTACAACTCACACTTACAAACCCAAGGTACAACACTAAAACAACACATACACTACAGGCACTGAAAAACAATACAACACAGCATACAAACACTGTAACAAAAGAAACTCAATACAACACAAACACCACAATACTGACTATGCCAAATAATAACTATAGAACTGATAACAATTACCACCACCCTTATACATAAACATGGATTATAAACTTTCAAGAAACAACTCTAAACGAACAATCAGCTACAACATCAATCTGAAGACAGACTTCAATATTATCACATGCTTGATAACCAGCAATCTTCAAACTTCCACATCAAACAGAGGTTTTAAAATGGAAATCAGGGATTATGCATTTCATCAGTAACAACTTGATTTTATTTCATAAAGAATACTGCCATGTATCATGTTATAGAGTTGAGAAGCATTCTTAACATCAATTCCAAAGATTCTATTATTTCTCTCAGACCACACTGCATGTATTAACTTCTTGAGCAACTTTAGTAGCATAAAAGTCTTTCTTGTTTTCCATCTAGTTGCTTTGAAGACATTAAACCATTCAATAGCACTAACAGTAGAAGGTCTATAATATCCACCATTGGACAAAAGCTTAAACCAAATTTGATATACAAAAGAACATTCAAAAAACAGATGAGTATTTGTTTCCTTATCAGCTCTGCATAAAACACAGGTATCTTCTGATATTATACCTAATCTACACAGTTTTTCTTTAGTATTCAATGCATTTGCCATCACCTTCCATAACAGTAAATTCTCTTTAGCACTTCCTCCACATTTCCAAATTCTTGCATACCAAGGAAAATATGATCCATCTCCAGATAGAGATTTGTATACAAGCTTAATAGAATGTGGCTTTCCTTTATCAGACCAAATAAGGCAATTATCATTGTTGATAATTTGATTATTAGTAATAACATTCCAAAGCTTTCTGAGAAGACCAGAACTAGAGTAAGGTAAAACAATATTATCATCATGGATAAAATCATCAACTATAGCTGTATCAGAGATGCCAGAGTTTCTTCTGAGATTATAATCCACAACAGTACTTAAAATTAAACCTTTCCTAGCCCAAGGGGAATGCCAGAATGAGAGTCCTTTAATTTGTGTATAGTTACATTGCAAAAAGGGGATAAAAGTTTTCCTAAGCTTAAGAATGCTTCTCCAACTCCAGCTACAATTCTGTGGAATATCCATAGTCCAAAAATTCTTATGACCAATCAGGTGATGATTTACCCATTGAGACCATAAGCTTTTATCAGATTGAAATATTTTGTTGAAGTAAACTGATATTGCAGCCTTATTCCAAAGAAAGATGTTAGTTATACCAAGACCACCATTCTTCTTAGTTTCAAACAGTTTGTAAAATGAGATTGGAATTAGTTTCTTGGAAAAAGGGTCTCCATGCCATAGAAACTTATTAAGAGCACTAGAAATCATTTCAATCAGTTTAACAGGAAGAATGTAATGCCTTGTCCAGTAGTTAGTCATGGCAACAACAATAGATTGAATAATTGTTAATCTACCAGCTTGAGAAAGTTTATCAATGGGCCAAACAGTAAGCTTTCCTATAATCTTCTCAAAAAGAGGTAAGCAATTATGCTTTGTAATTCTTGAACTCAATATTGGTAAACCCAAATAAAAGGAATTCTTTGGTAATTCAAGCAATCCAGAAAAATCAATGATATCTTTCTTCTGAGAAGAATTTAAGCCAGCAATGTAGATATTTGATTTCTGAAGATTAATTTGTAAACCAGTAATGGAATGGAAAAGATCCAGAGATGAAGTAATAGATTGAATATTTTGGAAAGTGGGTTTTGTGAAGATAATAAGGTCATCAGCAAAGAGCAAATGAGTGATTAATGGATTATTACATTTAGGATGTAGTTGTAACTTATTGTGAACAACCAGATTTTTCAAAAGAGAATTTAAAAGCTCCATGACTAATATGAACAAGTAAGCAGAAATTGGATCACCCTGTCTTACACCTTGTTTGCCTTTGAAATAACCATACAAACCACCCTCTCTAGTAATAGAATACCAAGGTGATGAAATACATGAATAGATCCATGCCAAAAAAGGTCTGGGGAAATTCATTCTGGACATAATAGCTAAAATAGAAGGCCACGCAATGGAATCAAATGCTTTTTTAATGTCAAGTTTAAGCATGCATCTTGGAGAAATATTTGATCTCTCATATCCATACAATAATTCTTGTGTCAAAAGAATATTATCACTTATTGATCTACCAGATATATAAGCAGCTTGGTTATTTGAGATTATAGAAGGTAAAACAATCTGCAATCTATTTGACAAAATTTTTGAGATTATTTTGTAGATGATATTGCAACAAGATATAGGCCTGAAATCTGAAACAGATAATGGATTAATTTTTTTGGGAACCAGAGTGATAGCTGTTGCAGCAAGACAATCAGGGAATTTATTGTGTAGGAAAAAATATTGAATGGCTTTAATAATATCAGATCCAACTATATTCCAACTTTTTTGAACAAAATGAGCATTAAATCCATCAGGTCCTCCACAACTATTAGAATCCAGGCTAAAAACAGCAGATTCAATTTCATTTCGTGATATAGCAGTAATCAAATCAAATGATTGAGAAGTAGTAATTGTAGGGAGATTAATATGAAATAGAGGATTAATATCAGGAATGAATACATTGGATGGAGCCAGAATGGATTTGAAGTACTGAATAAAAGCCTCATTGATTCCCTCAGAGGTATTTACCATGTCACCAAACATATTCTTGATCTGATGAATACATTCATGATTCCTTTTTACTTTAATAAAATTGTGATAGTACCTAGTATTTCTATCAGCCTCTTTCTCCATTTTCAAATGAATCTTTTGTCTAAGTGAAGAGATTTCCTTTTGAATAGCATTGTCTAAAGAATTTCTTAATTGTGATTCCAAATGAATTAATGAATTATCAAATGGTCTCTCAGACAACATAGCTTGAATTCTGTGAAGCTCATTTCTAATTTGAGTGGAAAGATTAAAATCCTTACCAAAAATGGTAGCAGACCACCTCCTAAGATGAAATTTAAGAGCCTTCAATTTGAAAGTAATATTAGACAGAGGATCCCTTCCAAATTGTAAGTTCCACACCTGATTCAAAATAACAAAATATTCATCTTGCTTCGTCCAAAAATTAAAAAATTTAAAAGTGTGTTTTGAACCATGTATATCAGCGATTCCACAGTGAAATAATAATGGGCAGTGATCTGACAAAGATGGATTTAAGATATTATAAAAAGAATTTGGCCAAAGTTGAAGAAGAGAAGAGTTTAAGAAAATATGATCAAGCTTACATAAAGTAGGATTACCACTTCTATTATTAGACCATGTAAAGTCAGGACCAATACTTTTTGCAGATATTAGATTAGATTGAATTAGTGCACTGTTTAATGGAGAGATGTCTTTAAGAGATAAAGGGGTGCCACCAAGTTTCTGATTACTAGCATACATGGAATTGAAATCACCACCAATTAGCCATGGAGTAGTATCTGATTTTAAAGAAGGAAGGAAATCAAGAAAATCTTGCCTTAAGGATAAAGAATTATGAGCATAGACAGAAGTAAGATGAAAAGAAACATTTGAAGGCAAGTGCAAACAAAGATAGTGAATAAATTGATCAGAAGCAATTAATCTGGAAACTTTGAAAAAATTTGGATTCCATAAAGTAAGCAATCTTCCATGTTTGGCTTCAAGAAAATTATCATCATATAACCATGATTGGGCAATCAAGTTCCTAGCATTCAAAGAGGCATTTGTATCAAGCTTAGTTTCAGATATACACATAATATGTATATTGTTACTAACAATAAGGTTCCTAATGTCAACTTGCTTTGAGGATAAATTAGCCCCTCTAATATTCCAAAAAGCAATATTAATCATTTAGAAGGAAGAGGAGGAAAAATAGTGGTAGGATTTTTCCTAGTATGTCTATGATGAGAATAGCTTTTGGATAAAGGTAAGACTTCATGTGGCTTAAAATTTTTGCCTTTATCTAGATCATCAGAATTACTTACAATATTTTTCACAGATTGAGAATCAGAAATCTCAATAGAAGCAGAGGGTGGAGGTAAGACAATATTATTTGGAGGGGACAAATGAAGATAAGGTGAATCAGAATTAAGTATGGAAGATTTAGTACTAAACTGAGAAGAACAAGAAGATGAAGTGGATGCTGAGGAGATAGGAGGAACAGAAGAAACTAATAAACTGGCAGATAGTGATGATTTTCCATTTGTTTCAGAGATATATGACACATCATTATTAGCAGGAAGATTATTAAGAACAAAAGCAGAAGAGCTAATGGATTGAATTAGAGTAGATTTGGAAGAGAGATCTTCACAGGCACTATTATTATTAGCAATAAGAGAAGTATCATTCAAGACAGCAAAGGAATTATTATTATCAGAAGAACATGAACTATTATTATGAAGTACTACAGATTCAACTTCTTTGCCTTTTTTCAACTGATTGCTAGCATCATTAGTAAAATTATTTCTATCCATTGAAACCACTTTCTTCTGTTTCCAAGCCCCTTTATTCTTTTTATTAACAATTTTCCAATTAACATCAACTGCACTACCAACCTTAATATCAACTTGATTATTGTCTCCCTTCATACCCACCAAATGATTATTATCATCAGCAGTAACACAATCAACCCTCCCAACACTCTGCTTATTCACAAACTCACAGGATAAAGTATTGTGCCCAAAGACCTTACAATGAGTGCAGATACTAGGTTTCCAGTCATAAGACAATTGTACATCAGGACAATTATTTCCTAATTGCGGAATATGAATAGAACTAGGTAAATCACAATCAGGAGATATCTCCACAAGAGCTTTAGCGTACTTAAATCTTTGTAATTTTTCAGTGGAACTATCAAAACATATCAATCTACCCACATGACATGCTAGCCAATTAATACCAACTAATGTCCAAAGAATGATGGGTATCCTGTGAAAATGGATCCAAATAGGTACTTTCTTGATCTGAGCTTGCGTTAAACCTATCGAAGGATCCCATTTAGTTATAATGAACATTCTACCTCTAATGAAAATTGGATCCGACTCAAGAACAAGATCTCTATCTTCATGATTAGAAAACTTAAAGTAAAAATTGTAACCATCAGATTTAAAATCAACATCACCTTTGAGTTTCCAGAATCTTTTCAAGAAATTGACCACAGATAAAAAAGAGAGAGTACCATCCAGAAAGAATCCAACCAGGTGATCATTCCAATATTTAATACCTTCCTCCTTAACAACATCAGGCAAAACAGTGTTAGGCTTAACACGAGGGATGTCAAAATGAATTGGTTTATAAGAACCAGCATTCCTAGGTAAGGATTTGAAAAGCGAAGACCAATTCGAATTCAAAGAATGAGGATCAAAAGGGACAGTAGAATTCAAAGCAGACCCAGAAGCAAGAGTAGAAGAAGAAGAAGGAACAGAAGACGAAGTAGTAGACGCGGAAAGAAGAGAAGAGTTTAGAGGTGGAAACGAGGCAGAATCAAGCAAGAAAGAGGAGGAAGAAGGAACAGGCGCCATTAAAATTTCAAACCATGGAATGTTCCAATTAAAAATTTCTCTATCTTTTTATGTGTTCATATATTCTTTGTTTGTCTCCCTGTCTTCCAAATTTCGAGGACGAAATTTTCTTAAGGGGGGAATCTGTAACGATCCCTTTTCTAAGCCAAATTTAATTTAATAAAATATAAATTTTGGAATTAAAACCGTGAATAAATTTGAAACTTTTCAAAGCAAATAAGATAAGTTTTTGATTTTATATATATGAATAGATTGTAATTTGGATTTGAATTTGAATTTGAAATCCAAAAATAAATATTTTGAAAATAAATGGAATTTTTAAAAAAATATGTGATTTTTATTAATGTATAATTTTAAATCATTTTTCTTTAAAGTTGCATATAAATATAAATAAAGGAAATGTATTCATTAAATTTTGGAATAGAATATAAATTAATAAAACATATATATATACTAAATATAATAAAATATATAAAAGGGGATTTTAGGCATAAGGAAGAAGTTGCAAAAAAAATTAGTCTCAAGGACAAAAAGTTTGTTTTTTAGGCTGAAGGACACTTTTAGTGTAAATCACAGAATGATAGTTGTAACTATCATTTTCAATTTACACTAAAAAGTGTCCTTCAGACTAAAAAGCAAACTTGTTGTCCCTAAGACTAATTTTTTTTACAACTTCTTCCTTGTGCCTATTTACCTGTATATAAAATATATAAAAAAAATATTATTAACATGTAAAAAGACAAATGTAAAACATTAAGGCATATAGTTTAACAAGTGTTAAAATTTTAACATAAACTTAACAAGTGTTAATTTGATTTTTGCATGCAAATAACAAGTGTCAAAAATTTCTAATTTTCTTTTATTTTTTAAAATAATGAAAAACAAGATTACATAAACCACTCTAACTCCTTCTTTCTCATTTTCTTTGATAATGTCCAAAACTTAAAGAAAGTACAAACTAGAAAAAAAACAAAGACAAACAAAAAAATCAGATCAATTATCAAACAAGATCAAAGATTCAAGTTCAAAACCTGAAGCTAGAAACAAAGATTCAACTTAAATCAGTAATCAAGCAAAATTCAACATCATCAAAATCAAATTCAAAGATCTAAAGCAAGAAACAAGTTTTCAGATTTTCAAGTTTAAACAACTTCCAGTTCTCTGTTTCAAGACAAAGGTGAGTAAAACTAACTCTAATCTATTTAAAACTTGATGTAGTGAAAGTGAAGCTATGAATAATGTTTGAATGTATGTAAATATATTTGCATGTATACATATTTGTATACATATGTTTGTGCATGTCCGGAAACAAGCATAGATTCCTCGTTCAAAAGTTTACAGGTTTCAAAACCTGTCAAAAAACAAAAATCTCTTCCTTTAATATCTTTTAGCTAATGTTGTTTAAACAAAAAGTGTATCAATCAACAAGATATTGATTTTATAAATAGTTTCAAGTGATTATATTAAGTAACTAATTCAAAAATAAGAATTTACGGTAATAATCAAAACAAGTCAGAAATTCAACCATTTAAATTAAATGTTTCGAATTCATAACTTGATTGGTATTTGTAAATAATGATTTTTGATATAGAATTCGTGATTTTTAGTGTTGTGGTTGTTAAGAATTATCGTGTTGAACGTTGTTGGGACTTTTGACAATTTCTGGTGATCGGCGAGGTTAGGGAGGTCGTGGTCATGGCTGGAGGAAGCCTGAGTGATGGGGGTTCATGGAAAAACACTCGGTGATTTTATAAATCACCGTGGTGGCCTGACGTATCGATTTAGTGTTTAAACCCATGTTTTGGATGTGGTCGGAATTCGAGTTACTACAGTGTCGTCAATACACCGGAGGTGATCGAAGTAGGGTGAATCAAAGCGTGGAAGCAAGGCGAAGCTTTGGTCGGAGTTGCGAGGTCTCTGATGACCTGTGGCGGTGTGTCAAGGCGATTATCGATGATCGGGTTTGTTCCAGTTGAGCTCCAGGTTGTTTAATTTCAATTTCATTATTGCTTTGAAGTTCTAGGTGGTCGTGATGCTTGTATGGGTTGTCACCGACGTGTTGAAGGTCGGAACATTGGTTAGAGATGGCCAGATTGACCATGCATGTGCACATGTTACAGGGTTGTGTCAATAGTTTGGGTTTGAGGAAGAAGGTGTTTGCCTCGGGTTTAACCTCGGGAAGATTAGTTCGTGGCTCGAGTTTTGGTTCGGGGTGTATTCATGTAGATTAGATGTTTAACAGGTTTTAAGTTTTTTAAAATAAAACAAAGCAAAAGGGAAGAGGAAGGGATTTACTCGGGGAAGAGCTCGAGGAATTGGGTATCTGACTCGGGTAAGGACTCGAGTTAGTCTCGGGTCCGAGTCTTTAAATTTTTAAATAAATCAAGTTTTCAAAGTTTAAATGAATCAAGTTTTAAACTATTTTCTTAAATACATTCCTTTAAATAATTAATGCTTTTAAATATTTTGGTTAGAGAAAAATTATATAATTTATTTAACTTGAATTAATTAAGTTAATCCTTAAGTTTATTTTAAACATAGATTAAAAAATGTAATTAAGAAATTAATTAAAGAAGGTAAATGATTTAAATTAACTTAAGGTCTTAAGATTAATTCTTGTGTTAATAAGGTTTATTAAATAAAACTTAAATGTAATTAAGTGATTAATAAAGATAAATGGTTTATCTTTTGATTAATTAAGATCTTAAGTAATTAAAGATTAATTAATTAATAAAAGTAATTAAGGGATAATTACTTAAAGAATAATAATTACTTAATATAGGTAATTAAAGAATAATTAAGGTTAATTAATTAATATTTAAGGTTAATTAAATAATGATTTAAGGTTAATTAACCAATGATTTAATGTTAATTAAATAATGATTAAAGGTTAATTAATTAATAATTAAAGTATAATTAATTAATAATTAAGGATTAATTAACTAATAATTAAGGATAATTAATCAGTAATTAAAGGATACTTAATGAAAGTAATTATGTGATTAATTAATTATAATTAATTAAAATGGTTTGTAATTAATTAATGTTAATTAAGCAGGGTTAAGTGATAAGCAATTAATTTATTTTGAGTTAATTAAATTAATTATAATCATATGATCAATTAATATTGCTTACGAATGATAAACCAGAAATTGAATGCTTTGGATTATTTGATATCTTTGATATGTGATTTGTGATGCTCTATGATTTGAATTGCTTTGGACTGAGCTGTGATATCTGTGATATATTGTTGTATGATTGTTAACTTCCGAATTGAATTGGAATTGTTTACTTAAATAACTTGGCCTTTAAGACGACATTTGAATTTCGATGCGACTGAGGGTCGGATTCCATATGGTTATCCGAAAACCACATCGAACCTTAAAAATGAATCTTTTGTTTAAAAGATTATAAATGGAAATCTGTTGTGACTTATGTATCCACTTGTTTTGAAAATAAGCGCTCATTATTCGGTTAAGCCGGGGGAGGACACTGAGTCATAAAACCCATTCCCAATAATGATACGATGAAATGGAATGGCATTGAAGACGGTGGTTGAAGACCGGGTATTTTCGAGAAAGAAAGGATTTCATGTTGATTGTCTCTGCACCGAGTTGCTATGGTATAAAAATTTCCCTATGTGATGGGGAGTCCGGTCAGGATTGTGGATATCTGAATTTTCAAGGGCTTCTTCCTTAATTGGACGAAGTGTCTTCGGTTCCGTTCAGACCCAGGATGGACCTGTATGGATGTATGTCTGACATTACACTTTCATATGTAAAGCTGATCTCCATCAAATACATTTCTATTTGGTGGCGGAGAATTTATTCTCCTAGCTTAAAACCCTTCTCTGAGACGTACGAGCTTAGAGGTTATGTAGTTGATGGTTATTAGTGATATATTTCCAATTTGGTAGTGTGGCATGCTAAGTGCTGATCATTGGTTAATCGAAGCATGGCTTTTGTGAAAAGTGTTGCTTTATGGGACGAACTTCATCAAACCTCACACCCCGGAAATTGTCGAAACAGGAAAGGATGCATCAAGGTTATGGGGTCCCGTCCCTCAAGGTATGTGCATTTCCTCCTGGATAAAAAGTGGTATTCTAGTATGGAGCCCACATAATTTGCTTATGTGGTTGTTGGTGTTGAGGACCCTCGATAAAGGTCGGTTACGATCGGAGGATGGCATACTCGTGAAAGTTAGTTACCTAGTTACAGAGGTACCCCGGCCTTATATTGGCAAAGATCCGGTTAGGTTCTCAGGGCGTCCCTCCAGAGACGTACCCTTTCGGATAAAGGAAGTTTCTTAGCCTTGGCTATTTGTTGGAAATCCAATCACTCAATACAAGCCCTATACGGTTTTAATTGTAGAACCTGCCATTTAACATGGTAGCTATAACAGGCATACTATAATGGTACGTATGCTTGCTAAGATTAATATTATACTTTCGAAATGTTTTTCACACTATGCACTAATAATAATATCAAATGGATTTTTTCGTATCAAGCATGTTTGACTATCATAAGGAAAAACCTTCCCCAAGTGTGCGATTGCATTGTGTGTGTGCCGGGAGACCATATGGTAGTTTCATTTTCCAAAAGCACGAACGGATTTCTTTTTGTGATTTCTTTTATATAAACAACTGTTTTATGTTTACTCATACCAGTCTCATGACTGACCCGGAGTTATTGTTCCCTTTCCTAAACTCTGAGTGCCCAAAAAATTTCCACACGGGCAGCCCAGAGTCAGGTTATCCGTGTTCTGGAGCTAGTTTAGATAGTAGTGTAGATTCGGAAATATTTGAAGTCTTTGGTTTGGAAGCTGTTGGGTTTTGGATGCTTTTGATTTGGGAGATTTGGAGTGAAGTCGCAGTATATTGGTTTCTTTTGGAGACCCTGTTGTTGTTCCGCTGTTATTTTATTGTTCAGTTGTTGTATGATATATATTCAGATCTCTGATGTTAGTGGTCATTTGTTATCAAGATATTGTATCAATGTTGTATCCATGTTGTGTATCAATGAAAATTATCATTTTGTTTCCGCTATATTGTTATTCATCTAATGTGTTATAAGCTTCAGCGAACTGACTCCAATGTTGAATCTCCGGCATTCGAATATGAGTGATGTATTGGATCTCGATTTTCGAGCGTCGGAATCCAGACCGTCACATGTTGAAAATAAATTGATTTGTGAATATGCATATACTGATGAAATAAGTATTTGGAAATGTTTTCCAATATTAAAAGTTGAAATGGTTTTGAGAATATATCTTTTTTTAAAGATAATTTGGAGCGAATATTTGGCAAGTAATTTAATTAATAAAAGTTTAGTTAAAGGGTCAAGTGATTGCTTATGGTGCTAGATTTTTTTTGTTGCTTTGATAGTTAAATAACCGACTATTAAATTTGTCCATTTTTAGTTCCTCGACTTAATGTGGAAACTATTTAGCCGTACATTTAGTACAAAGCCATCTTTGTAGGCTTGATTATCGTTTGTGCGGAGGATGTTGATTCATGTAGTGCGGAGTATTACTCCATTATATCGAGCTTCCTTCTTGGCTGAAGGATAGCAAGTTGAAAGTTGAAAACATGATAAGTCTATGAGACTTAATTTCTGTGTGAGGTTGAGAAATGCTTTTGCGTTGTTAGTGCGAAGAGACCGAGATCGGTTCATCCAAAAACCACTTCGGACCAACATTTATGCAATGGTTGTGCAGGTTGGTTGTGATGATATTGATATTCAGGATTTTCATAGTGGAGGAATGCTGGTTGATCTTTTGGGGTTAAAATCCCACTGCACATCCAGTAGCAGTCATCTCTTCGTTATGAAATATCCAATGCAAGGACTATTCGCTACTAATCTTAGGGATTTCCCGACAGGATGTGGTAGGAAAGTACCTTTGGTTTGTCCAGTTTTTGGACAACTTGTATGGATGTTTGTCTGACATTGCATTTCTAAAGATTACGTATATTGGTTTATACAAACGTACAGCAGTGGTGGCAGAGAAGGCAACTTCTCTTAGCTTAACACCCTCCTTGAGACGTATGAGCTTAAGGGTTGTATTTTTATGGAAGGCAATTAGTAGTTAACGGAAATGGTCATCTGGCATTCAAAGTGATGTGATATGTGAAAGGTAATCGTTACCTCAGGCCTAATCAACCGAAAATGACCGAAACAGGGTTAGATGCAGCAGGGCTAACTGGGTCTCTCCCATCAGTATATGATCATCCTCTTCTAGATATATTTCTTCCTGCTATGACGTTCGGGATGTAAATTATTGTGGTTTATATGCTATGAGGGCCCATGGAAAAGGTCGGTAACGACCGGAGGATGACATATTCGGTACTACCTAGTTATAGAGGTAGGTCGGTCTTATGTCGGTAGAGGAACTTTGTAATGGTTTCTCGGGACATCCATTTAGAGGTGTACCCATCGAAAGATAGACCCTTCACCTGGTCATTTGTATGGAAATCCAAACACCACTACGTGCCTGCCATTTTGATTGTATTACCCATTTTGGGCTGCATGCTGGAATTTAATCAATGTAACAATTTCAGCTGTGATTAATATTATTTGTGCAATAGACACTATTATAATATAAGAGGATTGGATATGAAATGTTTTAGTTATCATAAGGGAAAACCATGTCCATGTTTATGTGTGGGCATTCCTTACGAGATACTTTTCTTTTGAAAGGAAAAGTTTGGTAATTTAATAAATTTAGTTGAGTGTGTTTCTCTCGCTAGTTTACCAGACTGATGCGGGCGTTCTTCCCATTCAATGCTCGGGTCAGACCAAGTATATTTACAAGTTTAGATTTGGTGCTTTTGGAGCTTCAGTAAGCGAGCTGAAGATCTTCATTTTCGTATAATGAATCTGTTTTGATTATACGCTTTGCGCATTATTATTGTTGTTGTTTATATTATCGGCAATTGTAAGGACAAGTAATTATAACTGTCCAAGCTGATAACTATTGTTTGAGTGTTGAACTCTGATTGATGTATGTATATATAGTTTCTGTTTTGTAAAGCTCATTGATATGATATTATATATTTTCTGCTGTGATGTGAGATTCTGTATTGTTCTGTTTGGTTCTATCTTCTCTCTTTCTTCTCTTCTCTTCTTCTCTCTTTTTTTCTTTTTCTTGACTTTCCTATGCTTTTTGGGTCGGACATGTTTGGTATATTGTCGATTCAAAGGATACGGATTTGCGGGTCGTCACATCTGTATTCAAAACCATCTTTGAAAAGAAGTTCCTTTGAAAACGGTTTGATTCTTAGGAAAACAAAGGATTTAAAACTTAAAATTCCTTTTAAAATAATTAATTACAAGTCAAACCCTTTATTAAACCATAATTGGACTTAATCAAATTTTAACTTAATTTAATCAATAATTTATAAATAATTAAACCTTAAATAAATAATTAAAAACTAATTAATTATTAAATAAAGAGTTGAACCCTAATTAATCCTATATTAATTATTAAATAATAACATTAATAATTAAATATTAATCAATCTCAATTAATTAAGTAATCTTTGATTAAAAACTTAAATAATAAATTAATCCTTTATTTAAAATAATTAAATCTTAATTAAGCTTTTGATTAAATCCTTAACTTTAATTTAACTTGATTAGTAATTAATTAATAATTAGACCCTTTATTTTACTAATAATCAGTTAACATAAATTATATACTTAATCCATAATTATTTAAAATTTTAATTAACTTGATAATTAATTAAAATTAATCTTAACCTTAAAAGATTTATCCGTATTGTTCGACATAGTATGAAGTGGCTTGGTGGAAAAGTCGTCGAGCTTGTATGGATTTAATGGAGTGACAATGTTGAGGATAATAGTTGGGAACAAGATGACGAAGTTTAAACTTTCCACTCAAAGCTATTTACATGCATGAATGACTCTACTTTGTAGTATTTTTTCTTATAACACACGGTATTCGGTAGAACTTATTAATTGTTCTTGCTTGCGTTTTGCTATATGATTGTTATGATTGTCTTAAAAATTACATTATTATGCTTTTAGGAATTTCGAGGATGAAATTCTTTTAAAAGGTAGAATGTAACGAGTTAGATTTTTATAAAACTGTAATGAATGTTTTAGATCATTTTAATGTGTTAAAATAGATTTAAACGAATTAAGAACAATTTTGGATGTAAAAATCGAATTTTCTGAAGATGATGGAAATAGGACTAGAAAACTAGTTTTATTGTATTAGGAGTATCGTTTATGTTTGCAAAACATATAATACTTGAAGGAATCAAAAAATAGAAGAAATGAGACGGTTGAGACAAAGAGTGGCAAAGTTGGAATTAGAGAGAGATGCCTATATTATCCCAATGTCTAAAATTTGGCTATCACTTTCTCATTTCCATCCATCTTCCTCTCCCTCCTTCCTCAAGCCTTAGCTCCTCTCCCCGTTGCCGTGACTCCTTCACCCCTTCACTAAAAAATCACCTAAAAATACTCTAAATTCAGGTTTGATTATCATCGACAATACCTATAAGCCGGATTTTTCTAGAATTGAAGAGCTGATTCCAAATTTTCAAAAATAGAAATTTGTGAAGTTGATTTCAATCAAATTTAAGGACTTCTACTAGCTTGGATGGGTGCGAATGATTCTCTACCATATATAATCTCCTTTGTGCTTGTATACTTTTTTAATTTCTTTGTTAGGTTAAGGCTTATACATGAGTGCTTTGCTCCTTATTGAATGTTGAGTTTGGATTGCTTGATTGAAATATGTTGAGTAGATTGATTGAAGCTAAATTGAAATAATGCACTTAAGTCATCAACTGAATAAATGAGTTAACTTGAATGAAATCAATGAATGATATCATCATGTGTTTGTGTTGCTTTAGAATGATTGTTATTGGTTTATGGTTGTGTCATATGGTTAATTAAGAACTTCATATTCATATGATTTGTAAAGTGATTGAGTTTAGGGACGGTTCGTCGAACCACGTTCTAGTGATATTCTTCTCGTAATGGGTCAATGGCATGAACTCGAGTACAAGATGTTGTAGGTTAACACATGGTCACAATGCCATGAAGCACTATGTCAGGGTGTTGGAAGCTTGGACGATGATCATGCGAAGCTTAAATGGTGGGGTAAATTTCCTTAAGGTGATTTACTACATCCAGGTGCAGACCTGCATCTACAAACCGACCAAGAGCCATCAGGCGACTGGTCATAGGCTGATCGCAATGTTTGTTGGCCGAGAAGACAAAGGTGAAATTTGGCCTATAATAATTGATTAGTCAGGTCCAACCAACCGACTGATAAATGAGTCAGTTGACTGGTAGACCATGACTAGACGACTGTTTGGTTATAGCTAGAATTGGCTACAATGAGTCGATCGACTGACCATTTTTGTTCAATTGATCGATCAGATGTGTTGGGGATTTCAGGGTTTCTCTGATCTATAGCGTTCGAGTGGGACTTTGATGGCTTGGACGAGACTTGTATGGTCCAGTGCGACTATGAAGCAATGTTTTAGAGTTCTTCAGCATAGGAACATGGGTGGTTCGTGTAATGGTCTGGAAATTTTAACTGTTTTAATAATGTGATTAATTGAATTTTCGTGAAATTTTAAATAATAAAATTTTGAAATAAAAATTTTATATTTAAAATGCGTCTAGTTAAACTTAGCAACTGATAAATTTTCATCCGAAAATATGAAAGTTTATTTCGTGTGTAATTTTATTTCAATTTAATCGGTTAGGAATTGATAAAATTAAAAAATTTCGAAACCTAAATATTTTTATATAGAAAAATTCTAAATCATCTTCTGAGCAAAACGTCATTTTTCGTTTTTTCAAATTCGGACTTCTTTAGCTCCGTCGATCTTATTTTTCTGCGTTTTTGCGGCATTTTCCACTAAAAGAAAATTCGAATTTTTATAATTCAATCGTACCACAGAGATCTGTATACCGCTTTGATTGTCGCGTCATGCTGGCCTCTGCAGTATTTCAGTCCTGTGTTTTGAAGTCCGGTACGTCGTGGAAACCGTAAAACAGACAGTGGTATCGGTGCCCGTTCGAGTCTGTTTGTGTTCCGTGACCATTCGAATTTTCCACTGGTTGAATTCAACAGTCATTAGCTTTTATTACTATTATTAGCCTTGAATTCATGCGGTGTTTTCGTTTTTCCAGCTTTTATATTTCCAATTTCATTTCTAATGACCGTTGCCATTTACATCACTCCCCTGTATATTCGAGCCTATTCACTTCATCTTTTTTTTTTGCTCTGTCACTTTACAAGATCCCCTTTCCCATATTTTCCTTCCTCATTTCCATTATCTACTATCTTCCTTTCCTCCCCTCTTCCCATGCCAACGCCACGCCCCTCTTCTCGAGCAACTAACCTCCATTCCTAGACAAGGCGGAGATTCATCAATCGTCAACCTCAAACCCATGCGGCCTCATTCACCCTCCCTCCGTTTGAACCCCAACTAGGCACCACCGCTCCATTGTTTCACGTCGGCACCACCCCTTTGCTTCGACTCAGTGACCAGTCTGCCCTCTCCCCTCCGTCGCCCTCTGCTTAGCCACAATGAAGCACCCCTCCGGCCTTAACTCGATCCAGCCCTGTCCACTGCCTACCTCCAGCAAGCACCACCGCATCCTTCACCCACCCCTTCGACCTCATCTGCACCGCTTCCACCGCCATTCACTGCTGTGCCTTGCTCCGCTTTCTCCTTCCACTCCATAACTTGTGCAGCCTGAATATATAGTAAGTCGTATTATCTATGTACGTTTGTATTTATCTTAGTATACATGTGACTATGTACAATTTTAAAATGGTTTACATGTCTATTTTATACTACAGCTATATATGGTCAGTGTATATTTGTTGATAACATGCATTTTATAGATAGTTTTATATATAAAGTATATATGTAGGCCAGGGAATACATATAGTATATGTTGAGTGTAATTTGATTTATAAGTTGATAGTTATGAGGTGTCAGTGAGATATAGCCTACAGCTTCGAATTTTATAGTTTATATATATATAGTATATTATTTGATTTCTGAAAGTGTGTGTACGTATATAAGTTGCATTATCATGTTCTAAAGTATTATATATATACAATATTTGGAAAGTAATATATTTGTTTTAGTAAACAGTGATTTTTAAATTAGCAATATATATGCGTGAACATGCAGACTCGTACGGTATAATATAGGTTTATTTATTCTTTTGCAGTTCAAAAAAAAACTTTATAAAAGTAATAGCGTGTCTGAAAATATTAGCTTAGATAATTGTTTACACAAATATGTGTCTAAGTCAGTTTGGTTTTAAATATTTAATAAAGGTTCGTTTTAAATTTTGGAAAGTGTTTTATGAAGAAAGATTTGAAATACATGCATATATTTTATATATAATATATGTATATATTTTAGTATAATCTTATAAAGGATATAATCTATACTGTATACTAGATTTGGAATAAAGCATTATATGTGTTTTATTATTATTATTATTATATATATATATATATATTAATATATAGATGCGCATGTTGTTGCATATGAGGTTCGTATGTTTTAAAATTTGTATACATGTTGTTTGTGTTCAAAAGTCAGTATATGCGGGTAATGTCTGCTAGTACATGAAATATATATGGTGTCACGGTAAATTATGTTTTATAAGTTTATATTTGTACTATATGACATGTTGTTAACACATATAAGTCATTATAGTGATATATATGTTATTATATAAACTTATACTGATGTGATGTATGGTATATAACTTGTACATTAGTGATATATATTGTAGATTTCAAAGTGTGTATATATATATTAGTTAATATATAAGGATTTTATTTTAATATATGTGTTTAACTTAAAACAATGATTATATTTATATATATATATATATATATATATATATTGTTTTGATATTGTTTTAAATTAAATACCAATCTCATGGAAATAATATATGTATAAATTTCTGTTTCTATCGGGCCGATTCTAATTATTTCATCGATTCCATTATCAGCTTTGATCGTCGAATTCGTGCAATTCTTGCTTTACTTTGGAATTCGTGCTTGGATTCGTAACTCAATTTCAATGTCAGTTCTTTTATTACCTGTATCAGTTCACCTGTGACATCTGACACCATTATCTATTATGTATATTGATGATATATGCCTGTTATATTATTATCATATCTGTTATTACTCTGCAAGTTCCTTGTTAGTATAGAATTCACTATGGGATGAAATGATACATACCCGAATGGAATTTAGAATATGAGAAAGTCGTTATGGGTTGAAATGATAAACCCAAGCGATTTTCATCGACATTGAATTTGGGATTACGGGTTGAAATGATACACACACATACACACACATATATATTTAAATTGCGGATTGAAATGATAAATTTCTGTATCACTTGACCATATGATAGAAAATTATATACAGACACCGTTGGTCCATATATAAATAATTTGAAACGATTACTATGTTTTGGAAGGAAATATATGGTTTTAATATAAATAAGCTTAATAATAAAGTTTGATTTTATTAAAATATATTATGGTTAAGTATTTATTTAAATTATATTTTAATATAGAGTTTATAATGATTTAAGAAATTAAGGTTGAGAAGATAGATTTGAAATTGATTTGAAATTGATTTAATTAAAAAAATATTTAATTAGCAACCAATTTGGAAGTTATCGAATTTGAGATTTGATTAAATTTAAATTTTGGAATTTGAATTGCTCCGAATCGATTTGTGAAATTTGAGGAAGCTATTTTATTATATAAAGTATTTTTAAAATTATATTAAAACTATTTATGTATGTTACTTTATAAATTTATTTCATATAAACAATTTTAATACAAATTATTTTTTTATATAAACTATTTTAAATTATAAACTATTTTAAATTATAAACTATTTTATTACATATACTATTATTTATATTTAAACAGTTAAGTGGGAAGTGTTATGATTCTAAGTATTATGATTTCTAAACTTTGATTTCCAAAGTATTATGATTAACAAAGTGTTTGATGAAAGAATGTCGTTTAAATTTAAGTAAAATATTGAATTAAGTTTTGAAATTATTTAATAATTAAATAAAATTGGATTCTTTAATAAGTGAAATTGAACTTCTTGAATAAGTGAAATTAAGTTTCTATATTAATTGAGTTTTGAAATTTGTACACAAGTAAATAAATAAGTGAAATTGAATTTCTTTAGTAAGGAATAAATGTGATTTATTGAAATTAATGTAAGGCTTGAAATTTAAAGAATTTGATTTGACGAATTTAATTTAATTCAATTCAATTTGTAAGTTTGGATATAATGGAGTTGAACTTAAGTAATTGATTTAATGAATTGGAAATTAAATAGAAATTGTTTTGAATGATAAATTAACTTAACGAATATTGAATGAAATCGATCAATGAATTTAAATTTATGTGAATGTAAATTAAATTATTTTAAATAATTACGGAATGAAACTTATATACGAATTTAAATCAATATTTGAATTGTTTTAAATAAAATTGAAATTAAATTATAGAGTTTGAAATGGTAACTTCAGAAGTTTTGAAACGTAAATTATGGAAATTGTTTTAGAAAGACAAATGAAATGTTGGTTTACAAATTTTAATTGAAATTGAAATTGATTTGGTTTTTAAAATTTATTAAATGACCAATCGATGTAATAATTACGGAAGTTATTAAAGAGACTAGAATCGGTTATGGACATACTCTTTGTCTAAACCGAAAACCACTTTAATAACTACACGCGGAGTATGATCCAGAATGAAGTGGTTGGAATGATGTACGTGATGACTGAAGAAAGAGAACGATAATGGATAGCCTTGACACTTGTGTCAAATTGGAAATGACTAAAACAGGAGCCGTGCCGGGCCAAACGGGGTTAGCCACCTCGAGCGAACATACTTCTTCGTAAACTACTCACTACTTGTTATTGATTGGTGTGCACCCTTTAATTGGGAGTGTTGTTTCGCGGTGTTGCGATCGTTGCGGCGATGCGTTCTCACCAGTCTGGATCAGGCAAACGGTAGTTTCACTACCTTGGGTATAGCCTCATGCACCTTGTCATACTCGTATCCCTATGCGCGACCACTACGATTTGTTTTGTGTTATACCTATGGTGTACTCCCTGATATCCCACTAGTTTACGGTGGAGTTCACAGTGCTGTATAGACTATGGCGCTTATATAAAATGTGTTAAGGGGGATAATGGTAACGCCTTAACACTATTTTGATACTTTATATTACCGATAGGCATTATCTACTTAGTGTACATATAAATGTTTAACGGATCCTTAGAGGATGGTTATCCCAGACATCCTTTGAGTTACTTGTATTTCAGTTGTTATCTCACTTGAGTTGGATTTATTGATATAAGAATGTTAATCTTGACTCGAGTGTTTTGTGTTTTGTTTTACGCTCGGGTCAGACTGGGTGTACCGGTATTCGATACTCGTCTTTGGAGTTGGAGCTTCGCTTGGAGATCCAACTATCTATCCAGCTTTCAAATGTTCAGTTGATTCTAGTGATGTATTCTGATTCTTGTATTTGACTATTGTATCCAAGATCTGTTGTAACTTATTTAACTTTGTTATATATATAGTAGCTTCATGAACTACTATCTTTTGTTTCTGCTACATTTATTACTCTGTATCTGTGATCTATGATTATTTATTACTGGATATGATGAGTTTTTCCAATATAAACTTACAATCTGGTATTTTGAGCAATTCAATTTCTGGCATATTCGGATGCAAATAGTTGAAAATATCAGGTCGTTACAGTTCGGGGTCAGAACTTCGGGCATTTACAACGATGCATAGTGATAGGATGCGATTAAAAGTGCGTTGAGGTTCGAGTCATGGGTCTAGATATTTAGATGACCTATGTGAGAGATGACTAGGTGGTTGTGCTCGACATGTCTTCAACGTGGTATCAACCTTAGGTATGACTTCAATATCTGGTCATTGAGATATTGAAAGCATAAGGATCTGGGTTGGGCTATGATATGACATTATCAATACATGAGGCCTATAGCTACGGATTAGGTGTCATTTTTTTCCATCAAGGTTGCTGGAGATAGGTCACGACTTCCATCGAGGGTGATAGTCGGAGAGATATGGGGATGCTCGTCTATATCGATAACCACCATGAAGTGCCTATAACCACTTTATTTTTCCAAGGTATAGTATTTCAATGGAAAGGTGTTGACTCATTAGTATTGGTTTCAGATACATTGCCGGGTACGATACAAGATTACCCTAGAGTCAAAATTA
Source organism: Allium cepa (assembly GCA_030765085.1). NCBI lineage: Eukaryota > Viridiplantae > Streptophyta > Magnoliopsida > Asparagales > Amaryllidaceae > Allium > Allium cepa. Next base: position 861,806,552 of record CM060934.1, on the reverse strand, counting down.
GGGTATGATATGGTGTTACCTCGGATTCACGATAGGTATGGCGTTACCTTGGAGTTTTCACTCGCTGTCATATGTATGTGATTGCATATGCCTTTGTTTAATATTCTTGATGGTTATATTAGCACTATTATTCATTGTCCTAATAGTTGAATGTAGGAGAAGAGCATGACTAGGTACGATATGACGTTACTCTAAAGCTCTTGCTTATTTATTATGTGTACATTTGGTTTACATATGTTGGATATTCTGGGATACCACTTAGTATATTATTCATGTCATACTAGCGTATCAACTATCATGTTTAGTAGTGATTTTCCTTTTTCAACAAACTTTATGTTCGATCCTTTCTATGTTTTTCTATTTTTATACATTCACTGAGTAGGCGTGGATTAGAGATTCTAGGAGACACTGCTAGCTAGAGAATTTTATAGAGTCATAGCTTTATATTGCCATGGTTATCTATCAAATATTTCATGTATGAACATGTCGTACTTTCTGTTGTATATAAGACATTATTTTGGGATGTTGTATCATTTGAACTTCGTATATTTGGAGCATTATGTGGTATGATGATGGCACCTATTGTCTTCATATTGTTATGGCACATGTATATGCTATTGTTATTTTTTTCCCTTCCATTGTGAGTCATTTGAACCGTAAAAGATATGCTCTGTTTGTTTTTCTTTAATCACTCTTAAGAGTCGTCATTTTTGGTACTTAGGGAACTCGGTGCCGTTTTGCATGGATCTTTGGGCATTACGATGGCGCGTCTTTACAAAATGTGTATCGCCGGGGAATATATACATGCGTATGTGTTATACATATAAATATGTGTCTATGTGTGTTATATATATGTGTGTGCGCATGCACACGCGTGCTTGCATATTAACTCACATGCATAATATGTATTTATATCTTCAACCAATATATAAATAATAAAACTATATATACGTATATGAATATTCAACATTGAAAACTATTTTATTACCTAACAAAGTAATATTTTTTAACTTCATGTTTGCATTTGTAAAATTCCCATTTGTTATTGCCAAATCATAATGGTAAATTTCTGCTAAAATCAGTAACTGTTTTGTTTAATTCCTCATTAAATTTAGTTAATTCTTTAATTAACTCTCTAATTAAGGTAACTTAGATTCTTACCGTTTAATTTACATAAATTAGAAAAATTATGAGAAAATTTCTAAATTCATAGAAAAATGAAAACACTTCCTTCCACCTCCAGTAAAAGTTTCAGATCAAAATACTAGTTTTTAATATTTAGAGCATTATTTTACAGCTAAACAATGCCTATTTTTACCTTAGAAAATTCATGACAATTGCTTTACTCATGAAAGTTGTGAAACTGAAAACTCATCTTTGAACTTACATTATACCCAAGTTTCAAATTGTTTGGAGGTGATTAACTCAAATTTCACTTTTAATTCAATCATTATCTTAGCCAATTTCAACATGTATCATATTTGAATTCAATATAAATATAGCAAACTATTACACACTCACAAACAATATATATGTGATAATTAATTATTTTTTTCAGTTAAACATACAAAATATTTTCCTCTAATTAGTATTAATATTTAATAATTTTCCTCCAAACTCCAAACCTTTCTTGGTTAATAACTAACATTTCCCTCTAATTTATTCAACTCCTGCTTAACCTCCTCTGTCCTGTCCCCGAAATAAACAAGCGCACCTGCTCAGATTACGTTTCCTCTCTTCCTCCTTTCTCCTCCTTCACTCCAAGCCCTAGAAACTAAACGCAAAATTAAAATCCAAATTAATTATGCAAACATGTCCTCATCTAGTCCTTGTAGCTTACCTTCAACGATGATTGCTTTTGGGTACTTCAGCAACACCTACATGTTGTCGACCTCCACTCCTCCAGTCCAGTCATCAAGTTATAGAAGCAATTCAAATAAGGTATTCGTCCATTTCCTGATTGTATAATTAGTTTGATCTCGATTTCCAACTCATTCATATGTTATGACAGTTAGAATACCATATTTCAAATAGTTTTGTACTGGCAAAGACCCAGGATGCCTAGAATATGATGTTATGACAACTAGTAATGTACTGGCAGCTTATAATCATCCTGAAAATTTCATTATTTGAACTCCTGACGTAACTGAATGATTTAGCTAAGAAAATGATTTTCCAAGACAACGGGTTATTTACTCAAAAATTTAAGAAAAAAATATGCTCAAATTAGGTATGGCTTTTGGCGCTGGAAACTCTGTGGCTCACAGAGTAGCAGATGCTATTATGGGACCTTGCACTATTCAGCATGAAACTGTTGTTTCTCAAGCCACTGAAGGAATTGCTGCTCCCATGAGCAACACAACTAGCGGTGTAGATTCACGCAGCATGCACTCCAAAGCTTTCCAAGATGTAAGTTACCCCTTATTTAGCCAAATCAATGATGAATTGCACTGCCTGATGGGTTTCACTTGTGTTTTTATTATTTTTAATAAATATGACATGAAAAACAATGTGATCTTGTGATGTTTGATTATATACTTCATAGAGAATGATTCGTATGTTTATAACTGAATTGAGTAGATAAGTGAAATTTGCATATGACTGATGTGTTTTTTTCAATGGCAGCGTATTAACTTGTATCAAGTCGCTGCCGTAAACAACAGCGACTTGTGCTGCTGCCGTAAACAGCAGCAGCAAATCGCTGCTGTAATCTCGCTTACAGCCCTTGTGCTCTTCTTACACGCTCGTGCTTGTGCATAGTAATATACTTTTTGCAAAAAGTTTTAGCTATATATGTAATAAACACGAGATGAATTGGCAGATCGCTTTTGAAAATGCCTGTATTTTGGTTGGTGGTAACTCCAAGCAGATTTCTGGGACTTGCATAGATAGCTAAGTTGTATACATGGCCCAGCTTAATTATGTATGTAGTTTTCCCTCTAATTTTTCAATTTAGATTTCCTCTCAAATGATGGCAAAATCTTAGTTCTGTTGCATTGATTATCAAAATTAATATATTTAATCTAATGATTCGGCTATGCTTTTCTTTGAAGGAAATGTTAAAAAGCTATGGTGGGTGGAAGAACAAAAGTTAAAAGATACATGAAGTATCGTATGAACTTATTTAATATTATGTGGTGCTATTTTTTTCATTTGAAAAAATGATGAAGTATTGTAACGTTTATACACCTGAATGTTATCTGAGAAAATATGTTTAAATTATGTTGTTTTAGTTTAAAATTTGTAGTATAACAAAATCCTTGTTCAATTTTCGGGTGCGGATATTTTGGATATTTTCGGATATTTGAAAATAACTACATCATATTGTCACATGCAGATATTTTTGGATATCCGGAAAATATCCATGAGTGCGGATACAGATGTTAATTTTTTGATATTTACGGATATTTGATGCAGATTTAAAATTTTGAATGTGGATGTGGATATAAGCATCCGTTTGCATATGTTGATAGGCCTACATGGTTTTATGACCAACTTTGCTACTAATAAAGCACATAGTTTTCATTGGATGATCTAAATAGTATGAAAATAATCATTGAATTATGCCAAAATCTGTACTATAGCAGTTAAAATGATAAATATATGTTATTAAAATATTTCCAGTTTCACTTGGGTATTAATAGATACTCTGTATAAACCTAAAAAATAAATTTAACGAAAATAAATATGTTTATGACTCAATTTTTTTTAACTTTGAATCGACTGAAAGATCTTTTTTTGAAGTTGCATGTATTTCTTCTTTCAAATATTTCTCCTCACATTGAATTCTCCCAAATCTCAAATTAAATGCTCACAACCCAAAACCATATTCATTCCGTTTTTCTCCTTCTCTGTTTACTTCGCCTTCCAAATATTTCTACTCGCCTTAATTTCTTGCAATTCTAAGATAAAAACTTGCATATTTCCAAGGACGCAAATCGGTTTCATTACAAAAATCTTCGACGTCGCATAATCCAAAACCGCAATTTTAAAATCCCAAATCACTTCATTACAGAGATCTTCAAGGATGCGCAGTAAAGAGATATTCCAGGTTGTGCAATCAAAAACACAAAAGCCAAGGTCGCAAATCAGTTTTAGATTTTTTTGACATATGTGACTTTCCCCCTTGATTTTCTTTATGTTGAATGCTGTGATCAATTTATTTGGGTATGAATATTCTGATTTCAAAAATTGCTAAGAAGCTTTATTGTTACATATATTTTGGCTTCAGTAATGCATATTTATATCGGTTTAAATGGAATAGACTTGATTTCTTTTACAATACCATATTCTTTTTAAGAACTTTTGAATTTTTTAATGTTTAAATTTATATAAAAATATTTTATTTTTAAATGATTACAGTAGAAATTAATTTAACACCTATAAAGTGAAGCCATACAAATACAAGGTGTCGTGTTTCAGCATTGTGAAAGTCTATATTACGACTGAGTTTAGTATACAAAGCCAAATTTGGATATGATATGAGTTTACTATGCAAAGCCAACCAAGTTAGAAAGTGTAATGATTTCGATTTCAAAATATTTTACACAAAAGATTAATATTAACGATCTCGATTTTGAAATACTAGAGTATAATAAAGAAAGAATAAAGTTGACAATAAAAATATATTTTATATTTCGTCAAAAGATATAAGGAAATTTTTGAATATGCTTTATGTTAAGTGAAAATTAGACACAAGGATCTCTTTAACAAGTGCAATTAATTTTTAGAACACACAACTGAAATAGTTACTTTTAAGAACAAATTGAAAAATAAATAGTTTCTAAGACCTAAAATCCTATAAAATTATGTCCTTGAAAGTAATTGGACTGCTGATTTTGTCCTTAAAAGTAATTATTCTGCCGACTTTGGCCTTGAAATTAATTTCTGTGGATGTGTGTCCTATAAACTAATTGGACTGCAAAGTTTGTCCTTCTAGTGAAATGCCCCTTATGTTAATGTAACATAAATATATAACTTTATGTCGTATTCATTCCTAAACATGAAAGAGGCGACCATTCGTAATCAATTTTTATGTTTTTTGAACAAAAATAGATCAATGAGTTTATCACCTCTAAATCAACTTTTAAAGCCTCACTATGAGTTTTAAATAGTATGATAGTACAAACTTTGGTAAAAGTAAGTTTACTCGTTACTTTGTAGCTTTGGCATGGTTACAAGCAAGGTTGTAAAAATTTAGACGGTAAACATGTACTAGGGATTAGTCGTCTAGATGAGGATTAATCGAGGATTGATCGGAGCTAGGAGTTTTTTTTTATAAAATCAAGCGTACTGGATAATATTGTAGTATTTGGTTTAGTATTAATCGATCCACAATGAGATATCATGGATTTGGATGAGTTTAGAAGTAACACTGAAGACAAAATCGCTTGAAACATTCTTATAAGAGGCATCAAGTCTAAACTGGTGCATAGATGATGCATATAAACTTGTTTATATGCTTAGATAATGTAGTAAGTCTCATCTAGACGGATTAGGCAAAAACTGAGGCAGTAAGGCTAACCTAGTGCCTAGACGGGGCCTAGGTGAGAGTCTAGAAGGATTTTTACAACAAAGGTTATAAGTGAATTCACGGTGATATTAATGCAGTATAGCTTCATTTGTAAATACTATATTAAGTAAAGATGGAATAGACTTGAATTTATTATGCAGTGTATTTAGGTTTTAAATCTTATTTTCAGTTAATTTCATCTAGAGACTATCTCTATCTGAATCCAGTTGTTTGAATTTGAGGTATCATACATATATATCAATATCTTTTGACTGTTGAGACCTGTTTTAACTTGATTATGTTATACGTCTAGTATACCAAAATAGAGACTAACCAATAATAAAATCGTCTCACAAGTTTACAAATCAGATTTCCACCACTTTGAGATTATGTATTAGCTATTTTTAACAATACGTATGTTGTAATTAATTACGACAATGAACTTACAACTATAATAACAATAACTATAGTGATAGGTCAAACGTTATACTATTTAAAGAAATAGCGCAACGTAGAAACGAAAATGATGTGTGTGTGTGGGTGGGTGGGTGTGTATATATATCAACTAGAAATCTAACCGGTTGAAGAAGGAAATTTCGTTTGAGGCTTGTCGAAACAATTTTCTTAAGACTTTATTCCAAGTCTCCCAAGATACAACAAACGTAAGCTGCTCGAGATCGTGATGTGTATAATCCTCTGTGTGATAGGACTGATTATGATTTAAGAAAATGAAGATAAAGAAGAGATAATTCAGTTTTAAAATTGAGTGAAGAAAGTGATCAGGTTTCCTCCTTATTTATAGCCGAATTCCCAATTGCTATACCCGTTGAGAAAAGTAGCATCCCTTAATTTGCAACGCCAAAAAGTGTTACTGTTCGCAACAGCCGTGCATCTTCATTTACAACGGTCAAAAACTGTTGCGGTTTGAAAAGTCGTGTGTTTTCGTTTGCAACGGCCAAAAACTGTAACTGTTGCGGTTTGCAACAGTCGCGTCTCTTCGTTTGCAACGACCAAAAACTGTTGTGGTTTGCAACAGTCGGGTCTCTTCGTCAATTTGCAACGCCACAACTGTTAGAAAATCTGTATCTTTTTAAACACACTTCTGTCTTAAAATCGGTCTATTTTTTAGGTGGCAAAAATATATGACACGGCCCAATCTTATTGCACCCGCACCCGACCTGCCCCGGTTCGGTCGGCCGGATGGGCGGACGGCGGCGCGCGCGTGCTAGTCCATGGCCATATAGATTCTCCCCTTTGTACAAAATTACCTGACCCTAGGGCCAATATAGAGATTGAGAGTACACTATATAAACAAGAAAATTGACATATTTTTGGCAATATGGGATATATCTTATTCACTATTTTTGAGAATTATAACAATCCCCCACATGAATGACGATATATGTCTCCCCACACAAAGTTTAATATCACACATTTCATATGAAAATAATGATATATTGAGTAAAAGTAGATATTTCACTTTGAACTTTCTCTAGTTAAAACTTGTCGGATATACTTGGCTAATCAGTGAATTATTTCATCTTAAATCGTCAGCCGTTAATGTATAACCAGACAATAAGCTTTACAAAGCATTATTTCTCTTCACATCTAATCTCTTGGTTGTGTTCATTTTGGTCCTGAACAATTTTTGGTTCTGCGAGTGTTTTTAGAGAATAAAAGCCTTTAACATTCTCATAGAGCCGACCCAACTCACACTAACGTAGGTGATCACAACCATTAAGAGTATCTTACATATACCTCACTTGTTATTTTCAAGATATGATCATCACTAAAAAACATAGTTTTATCCTTTTAATACTTCTATAGGCATGCATTTATATTGTGCACCATAGGAATGGAGTAGGACTAAGTCCAAACAAATGCATTACGTCTTGAGTTATTTGGAACTGGTTTGCCTATTGATCCTAGTCTGTGGGATCTTCAATCGAGGTTTCCGTATAAATAACTCTTATTGGTTTAGGCTTTTGAACTCATTCCCCTCGATGCGCAGTTAATTTTCTCTTTTGGTAAACCTTTAGTAAATGGATCCGCTAGGTTATCATTTGTTCGTACATAATCTATGGAAATAGTTCCATTTGAGAGTAACTGTCTAACTGTGTTATGGCATCGACGAATGTATCGTGACTTTCCATTATACACAAAGTTTTGCACTTAGCTTAACACTGCTTGGTTATCACAGTGTAAGCATATGGCCGATACTGGTTTAGACAAAATGGAATATCTTCTAAAAAGTGACGAACCATTTTGCTTCTTCGCCTGCTTTATCTAAAGCGATGAACTTCGATTCCATAGTGGATCGAGCTATGCATGTTTGTTTAGTAGATTTCCATGACACTGCTGCCCCTGCTAAGGTAAATACATAACCACACGTTGATTTTGATTCCTCTGAGTCAGTAATCCAGTTTGCATCACTATATCCTTCTAAGACGGCATGATATTTTCCATAATGTAAGGAATAGTTTATGGTATTTTTTAAATATTCAAGCACTCTCATTAGTGCTTTTCAGTGTTCTTTCCCTAGATTGCTCGTAAACCTGCTTAATCGACTTACTGCATAAGATATATCTGGTCTTATGCAATTCATGAGATACATGAGACATCCTATTACAGGAGAGTATTCCAGTTGCATTACACTCTCATTAGTGTTTTTATGTAGTACTTTCGATGGATTATACGGCGTTCGTACTTCTTTAATTCCAAAATTTTAAAAAAATTCAATCACTTTTTCTACATAATGTGACTGAGATAATTCAATTCCATTAGGTATTTTTATTATTTTGATTCCCAAAATAATATCTGCAACTCTTAAGTCTTTCGTATCGAAATTGTTGATTGACATCTGCTTAATGGTCTCTATTACCTTAATATTTGGACCGAAGATTAGCATATCGTCTACGTATAAACAAATCATCACGTATGATTGTCCAATTTGTTTGTAATAAACACATTTATCACATTCATTTATACGAAAATCATTTTTCATCATGACACTATCAAATTTTGCATGCCATTGTTTTGGAGCTTGTTTTAGTCTGTATAATGATTTGACTAATCTACATACTTTGTTTTCATTTCCTTTGGATATAAAACCCTTAGATTGCTCCATGTAAATCTCCTCATCGAGATTTCCATTTAAGATTGAAGTCTTTACATCCATTTGATGAATCTGTAGATTATAGATGGATGCAATTGTTATTAACATTCTTATAGAGGTTATTCGTGTTACTGATGAATAGATATCAAAGAAGTCTACACCTTTTTTTTGATGATATCCTTTGGCAACCAATCTTGCTTTGTATTTGTCGATGGAGCTATCTGGTTTCATCTTCTTTTCGAAGATCCATTTACAACCAATTGGTTTTATTCCAGGTGGAAGATCAACTATTTTCCAAGTTTTATTACTCACAATTGAATCAATTTCACTTTGGATTGCTTCTTTCCAACATGAGGATTCATAAGATGATATTGCTTCCTTGAATGTTTGTGGTTCGTGCTCTAACATATATGTTAAAAATTCCGAACCAAATGTTTTGAAAGTTCTTACCCTTACGCTTCTTCTTGGTTCAAATTTCTCAGTTTCACGATGAGTTTCATCTTCATGCGATTTACTCAATTCTTCTCTTGTCCTTTTGGGGACATTATTTCCTTCATTTCTTATGTGCGGAAACACATCTTCAAAGAATGAGACGTCTCTTGATTCCACGATTGTATTTACATGAATATCAGTTATATCAGACTTGAATACCAAAAATCTGTAAGCATTACTAATTTGGGCTAGCCCTAAATAGTAACAATCTACTGTTTTTGGTTCAAATTTGACTTTCTTGGGAGGCGGAAATGGAACTTTTGCTAAGCACCCCACACTTTGTGGTATTTAAAACTTGGCATATGTCCTTTTCATAACTCATATGGAATTGTTTCTATTTTATTGTGAGGAACCTTGTTTAATATGTGATTAGACATATTTAAGGCTTCCCTCCACAAGTTCGTCGGTAGGCCAGAAGTTAAGAGCATCGCATTAATCATATCTTTTAATGTTCTATTCTTTCTTTCGGCTATACCATTTTGTTGTGGTGAATATGGTACTGTTATTTGATGAATTATACCATTTTCGGCACAGAATTGTTTAAATGGTGATTCATATTCTCCACCTCGATCAGATCTCAATATCTTAATCTTTTTATTTAATTGATTTTCTACCTCAGCTTTGTACTTCATAAATGATGTAATTGCTTCATCTTTCCTATTTAAAAGATATACATAGCAATATCGTGTATAATCGTCAACCAAGGTAATAAAGTGCCTTTTCCCTAGGTAGTGATTTGAAATCACATAAATCGGTATGAATCAAACCTAGTGGTTCGGTGCTTCTATCAACTGTATGAAATGGTTTTTTTACCATTTTTGCTTCTACGCATGTCTCACATTTGTAGTTTTTATCTACTTGAAATTTCGGAATTAATCCCAAGTTTGATAGTTTTTTCATTTTTCGGAAATTTATGTGTCCTAATCTATCATGCCATAGTAAAATTTCGTGCTCAAGCAAATAATAAACTTCAATTTTATTAATAAAATAATCAAAATACATAGTTTTATTGCCGACAACGGCTACATTTGCCTTAAATAGGCCATCGCATAAATATCCCCTTTCTATATACATTCGAGCTTTGGACAGAAGTATCTTGTCTGACTCGAAGACCATTTTGATTCCTTTCTTTGATAACACTGGACCAGAGATGAGATTCTTGCTTATGTCGGGAATGTGGAGCACCTCATTCAACTTGACAGTTTTTCCAGAAGTAAACTTGGGCATTACTGTGCCATTGCCTTCGATCATGTAAACTGCAGAATTACCCATATAGAGTTTTTCTTCCTGATCGAATTTCTTGTATGTAGAAAACATGGATTTGTCAGAGCAAACATGACGAGTAGTGCCTGTGTCCACCCACCATTGGTTAGGGTTCTGAACCAAATTGCATTCAGATATAACTGCTGAAAAATTAGACTCGTCTACTTCCATGTTATCCACCATATTTGCCTTTGAGTTGCATTCCTTCTTGTGTCTGCAATCTCTAGCAGCGTGTCCTTCTTTTCCACAAACCCAACATTCGTCATTAAACTTCTTGGTTCGTTTGTTGTTTTTGGGTTTGTTTTCAGATGCTTTTCTCTTCTGCGGGAATTTCTTCTTCTGTTTTTTCTTGAAATGCCCTTTGTTCTTTGACTCTTTTGCCACAAATGCCTCTTCGCTTTGTTTTTCCACTCCATGGTTATCAACCTCAATTTTTAGTCTGACAATAAGATCTTCTGAGGAAATCTCATTTTTCTCATGTTTCTGATAATTGCGGTAGTCTTTTCTAATTTCTCTGTCATCGCTTCAACAAGGAAGGATTCTCCAACTTTATGTCATTCTGCTTCAAGTTTATGAATTATGAGTTGTAGTTCTTGCACTTGACTAGTTACGGATTTGGAGTCAACCATTTTGTATTCCATAAACTTATCTACGATGAACTTCTTCAAACTGACATTCTGCATTTTGTATTTATGTGCAAGTGCAGTCCATAAGGATTTTGCTATTCGGTGTGGCTGATATACTTTATATAGTACTTTATCCGGATAATTCAGAATGTAGTTTCGGCGCAGGAAGTCCGAATGCTTCCATGAGTCAATTCCGAGAAAACAGCCGCATCTTTTTCTCTAGTTTGTCGTCTTTAGGCTTTGATTCATCCTCCTCGATGCACTTCTGCAGTGCTAGCGCGGTGAGATAAAACAACATTTGATTTTGCCATGTTATGAAGTCGTCGTCATCTCCTTTGAATGAATCGGGCCTGTTGTGAGTAGTTGCCTTTGTTGATAGTTCAATTGTTGCCAACTCTGTTTTACTGAAAACATGAAAGTCTTAAGATGTTATACGTCTAGTATACTAAAATAGAGACCAATCAATAATAAACTCGTCTCACAAGTTTACAAATCAGATTTCCACTACTTTGGAATTCTGTACTAGCTATTTTTAACAATATGTATGTTGTAATTAATTACAACAACGAACTTATAACTATAGTAATAATAACTATAGCAATAAGTCAAACGTTATACTATTTAAAAAATAGCACAACGTAGAAACGAAAATGATATATATATATATATATATATATATCAACTAGAAATATAACCGGTTGAAGAAGGAAATTTCGTCTTAGGCTTATCGAAATAATTTCCTTAAGACTTTATTCAAAGTCTTCAAGATACAATAGACGTAAGTTGCTCGTGATCGTGATGTGTATGATCCTCTGTACGGTAGGACTGATTATGATTTAAGAAAATGAAGATACATAAGAGATAATTCGGTTTTAAAATTGAGTGAAGAAAGTGATCAGGTTTCCTCTTTATTTATAGCCGAATTTCCAATGGCAACACCCGTTGAGAAAAGTAGCATCCCTTCACTGTTGCAGTTTGCAACAGTCGCGTCTCTTCGTCAGTTTGCAACGGTCACAACCGTTGGAAAATTCGTATCTTTTTAAACACTTCTGTTTTAAGATTAGTCCATTTTTTGGGTAGCAAAAATATATGACACAACCAATCTTATTTGACCGCACCCGGCCTGATTCGGTCGGAGGCGGCGCACGTGTGTTAGTCCATGGCCATATAGGTTCTCCCACTCGCACAAAATTACCTAACCCTAAAGGCCAATATAGGGATTGAGAGTACATTATATAAACAAGAAAATAGACATATTTTTGACGATGTGGGATATATCTCATTCACTATTTTTGAGAGTTATAACAGCTTATATACTTGTGTGCGTTATTTTGATTGAATTTTGCTTCTCTCGGATGATTTGCAATAATGTTATCCTCAAATGATGGTGTTTTGAATTTTGTATCTTAAGGTATAAATTTCTATAGCATTTGAATTAGTAAGGTTCATTCAGTCATGTTTATAAATATGTTGCTGTTATTATGAAGGTTTGAATTGTGCAGAAGAAATACTTTTTAAATTTTATTCAAAAGAAACTCATTATTGCAAGAGTAATCTCCCGTAATACCCTTTTTATGTACCTTTCAAGATCCATTATTTTTATTTTAATTGATTTCCAAAGCTTTGAACATTTTGATTGATATGTTTTATTTTGTGAATAAGGTTCATTTCATCGTGAATGCACTACCTTGAAAGGCAAAGAACTATAATAATAAAAATGCAATAAAAGCATAAATGTATGAGATTTTCTTTTCTTTCACAATGTTTAGGTTTATCTTTCCGTCTGTTAGATTTTAAATGTCTAAAGTTTCAATGGATTCATAGCATCTTATTTCTATATTACGAGATGATATATCAACTTGTCATTTTATATTTGATATGGTACAAGCGTATATTCTAATGTTTGTCATTCCACTTATGTTTACCTTCAAAATCATATTTTTGATGGATACCTAGAACATTCATACCTTGGATTTATGCATCTTGTCGGTTCATTCAACTATGAACAATTATTTATAACAAATTTTTTTGTGCATTTACTCGCATATAGAACTTTGTGCGATAGATATAGTGTTATATATGAATTTACCATATTTAGTTTAAGACTAAAATCTTACATCATAGCTAACTGTCTATCAGTCTCAGCTGTACCCGTCCATCTTTGCCCAATTCCTTGTTCATAAACCCGCTCATTTTAGTTATAATTTATATACTACGTTCGCATTGGACCAACTTGAGCGCTCTTTAGTTAGTCTATACGTACATGTTGCTGTTCCTTCCCTTGATCTACTCCTATTGAAAGGGTTATCCAAACTATTCAACTAAAATTCAATTTTATCATTGATTTTCATATCTTTATTTCGATCTTCTCTTCATTGTTGATTCATCCTTTTGTATTATAGAATCTTAATCCACGTTGTGAAATTCTCTTAGAATTATTGTGATGGATACCATATGTTTGATAAAAATAACATCATTTGTTAGCTTATTTATGTATGTGCTCATTTTTGTTGGGAATTTTGTGGTTCGAGGAGAATTTGATGGCGATTGCAATGAAGATAATGTTGTACTTCTGACTTCAAGGATCTATGGAATAGATTCTTTCAGACAATAGTTCAACCCATCAGGTAAAAACGGGTTATCGAACTATCGACTTTCAGAATTCAATGAAGCCCTATAACAGCGTAATCGGATTCAAAGTTTGTACGACTTTGATCCGACCAAGAACACTTTAGTAACGGTTTCCGATGATGCAATTTGTATAGAATAGAATGGAGATGAAGAAGAGAGCAATTCTGCGACGGTTTCTGAATTTGCAACACCTTGGAGGCGTCACAAAACATAGCAATGGTGGCGTAGCGTTTAGCAACACTGTCCGGCATCGCAAACTGCTCAGTGAAGAAGAAGAAGAAGATTCAAAAAAAATAAAAATTGTTTCCAACGTTTTCTGGGCGTTGCTATTTATAGATGTGAAGAGGTGCCTATTCGTGAAGTGTCACAACCGTTTGCAACGGTTCGCAACTGTTACGAACGGATTCAATTTAAACGTCGCGTCCATTCATATTTTGCAACGTTCAGAAAACCGTTGCAATTTTCCGCCCTTTATTCAATTTCAGAAATTCGGTTCTGGGTCCTTAACGGGCTGAAATTTGGCTCGTTACTGTTCACATATGATCCAAAAATATTTTCGGACCCGAACCCGGTACGGTCGGACGGACGGATGGCGGCGGTGCGTGTGGTGTTGCATGACTTCTCTCCTCACAACAAAGCAAACATGTGGGAGCCTCAAGGCCCCAACATCCACATGAGAAAGCTACATTTATACAAAATTATTGTATAATTTTCTATCATGTGGGACTATTTGTTCTCTTCTTCCTCTTCACCTCTTCTCTTCCAAATTAAAACCCAAAACCCAAAATAATTTTTGAAAATGTTACAATAATCTCCCCCAATTTTCAAAATAAATAAATAGGATGGCTAAATCATTAGAGTGACTTCCTTCATACCCACGTAGGATCAAGCCTATGTAGTTCTAAGATCAAGTTTTGCATCATCGTGAAAACCAACACATAAATAAAAGGTATCTTTTGGATTTGAACCTTTACTTAGTGTAAACCATTCAAAGCCTTATCGAGATTTTATGGTGAAAAAATCTTGAATCAAGTATCCCTACTGATAAAACCGGAACAATCACACATGTTGATTTCCTTAGGTAAAGTGTGTATTGCTCAGCACTTAATGGCCATATGCTTAAATCCTGGTTCATGAGTCTACCTAGAAAGCGGTCTTACTTTTCTAGGAAACGGCCTGATTTCCATACTCATATAGGTAAGTCCCTTAAGGTGTTTCTACGATACACCTTTTAAGGTTTCTAGACTTATCAAGGATATATATCCATCCTTTGTTCTTGCAGAATCCAATGCTAAATATTATGGGATTATCGATTTAGTGCTCCATAATCATTCTCTTAACTTGTTGGTACCCATTGAAATTTGTCTATCCTTTTCAAGACATAAGTTGAGTTTCTGTTAAGGATGATCAACCTTCATTCACAGACCTTAGTCTCATTTCTTGTGACTTTATAGAAATCATTGCCTTTGGAAGACTCTTTGTAAGTGGGTCAGCCAAGTTTTTCTTCGTTTATATGTAGTCAATAGTTATAACTCCTCTTTTGAGTAACTGTCTCACCATTTGATGTCTTAGACTCACATGTCTAGACTTTCCATTATATGTCTTATTAGACACATTGTATATCATTGCTTGATTGTCATAGTTAATTAAGACTGCTGGAGATGGCTTCTTCCATAAAGGGATTTCCATTGATAAATTCCTAAGTCATTCCGCTTCTTTACATGCATCTGCTAATGCAATCAATTCTGACAACATTGTTGAGTCAGAAATACAGGTCTGCTTCTTGGAAGCCCAAGACACAGCAGCGCCTCCTAATGTAAAGATCCATCCAGTCGTAGACCTGGATTTGGATTCTACATTGTTCCAGATTGCATCACTATATCCTTCTATCACAGCATGATATCGCTTTATAAGATAAACCATATTCAATGGTTCCTTTCAAATAAGCTAAAACTCTGGAAATAGCTTTCCAATGTTCGAAACCTGGATTACTTGTAAATCGACACAATACACTTATTGCATGTGCGATGTCTGGTCTAGTGCAATGCATAGCATACATAAGACTCCCAATAACACTGGAATACTCTAATTGAGAGATAGTACGTCCAGTGTTCTTTTCTAATTTGATACTAGGATCTAAAGGAATTGGTGCTGGTATGTCATCGTAATGACCATATTTTGTAGAAATTTCTGTATGTAATGAGATTGAGTTAGTAATAACTCCCCCTCTTTCTTAACAATTTTTGGGACGATCCGGAATTTTTGAGCATTTAAAATCGGAATATTTAATTGATTTTGAATATTCAATAGAGTAATTTTAACTTGAATTATGAATATCACAATTTATTTGATAATTGAATTATTAAATTAAATAAATAAAGTTGGGTAAATTGTTGAAGCTAGAATTTTAAGTCTGTTAAAATATAATTTGAAGGCTTGTAAAATTTATATTGATGGTACAGAGGATAATAGAAGTTGTAAAATTAAAATTAGCAGTGATTCATTCAGTTTTTGAAATTTTATCGTTTAAATGAGTTTAAGAATAGCCTTCCGAGGCACAGTCTCGGAATTCGACAAAACCAGTTCCATTGGGTCCCTAAATTGAATAATTACCGGATTTCAATTCTCGTAGTAATTGGAGCAGTTGTGTGAGCGTGTGATTTATAAACGCATTGAAATCTATAGAGGAAATTAAATAATAATTGGATTCAACAAAAAAAAAGAAGAGGTGGCTTCATTCGTACGCTAATGAATGAAAAGACATACATGTCCTTCTGCTAACCCTCTGGATGTACAAAAAAAAAAGATTAGTGGCCGAGCGTTATTTTTATTTTTTTATCGTCTTCCCCTCTTTCATTTTCCCCCCATTCGAACTCTTACCTAATCAGGCCTCCCTCTCTCAAATTTTAGAATCAAAATCAGATTAATAAAAAAAATACCAAGAAAGAGGCAGATAGGGTAAAATTCGCGAGTGTTAATAATACAAATCGCGATTTGCAAATGGAGGGTTGAAAGGGGAGGCAGCACGTTTAAGTATGGTGGCGCGCTCAAGTCGAACTCGCGGTGATAGGAGGCTGCGTTGTCGGCATGTGGAAGGGCATGCCAATAGAGTGATGGTGAGCGAACTGAGTTGCGTTCAGATCTCGGTTTCGCGAGGGATTATCGCGACTGGGGAAAACTTCGATCTTCGGCATCTCCTTTTGGTTGTTGGGTGTGTGTGCTCGGGTCTCATCTCAGTAAGGTAAATTTCATTTTTTTTCTTAAGAAAAAGGAAGTGTTTAAAAAAAATGATGAAAGAGAAGAAATTGCTTTGAATAGAAAGATTAGCTTTGTTTAAAAATATGTGTTATAGTATAAAAGCTTTCTGTTTTAATTTAATATACATATAGAAGATTTTGGAAAATTTATACATATACATAAGGTCTTACAGTAACAAAATTTCTATTTATATTATTTGCGGAAAAGGGAATGTACATACATGATTAAAATATGGATAAAAATAGGAAATATGAATGTAGATGAGATTTTGGAGAAAAAAATGATAGGAATTTTAAATTGTTGAAAAAGAATTTATATAAGTTAAATTTTTAAATCTATGTAAATGAATTTCTATAAGTGCATGAGTTTCAAGAAAAAATAAAAATGTAAATCATCTATTTAAAAATCTATGTACACATCTTCACTAACTAGTTTATTGTAAATAATGCGTTATGAAGATAGATTTGTTTAATAAACTTATTTAATTTATCTTAGTTAAAGTACAAATTATTAAATTGAATTAAAATATATAAAGGAAAACTAGTTTAAAATTTACTACTTCGGTTAAATTAAATCTAAGGTTAAAATTTAATCATTTGTAAACAAAATAAATAAATGGTGAATAATTGTTTGATTGGTTCAAATAATAATAAACCATGAATTGTTTATACAAGGTCTGAAAATCCTGGAATCAAATCGAGAATGAAGTGAGTTGCCAAACAAAAATCAAAGGTGAGTTAATCTCACTCAGTTAAATTTAAATTTAAATGATTAAATTTAAATAATTGTTGAATGGTTGAATTGATTGATGTGCTATTGTATGATATATTTTGGAATTGATGCATTATATTGTGCTAACGTCTGTGGATGCAGGGAAACAGGTTGGAGGGATCCAACTGGATCCCTCGACATTTATTTAAATTATTAAATATCCACTGCTGTGATTATTGATATTCCGTGATGAGTTGTATTAGAATATTGAATGTTATAGCCTGCTTGAATATTTCGGTACTCTGTTTTACCCAAATATTTAGAATTGGACTTTGAAAGGAAATAAAAGAGGTGAACTCTTAAGAAATAATTATAAAGAATGTATATAAATTAAAGTGCATTGGATAAGAATATTAGTGGTTTCAAAATACTAACTAATAAGATTCTGTATATAGGAAGGAATTTTTGAATAAACAGAAAGTTAATGAAGTTTGAAACTTCAGTGATATTATTTAATAGAACAAACATTTATTAAGATTTAAAATTATTGAAAGGAATAAAGAAGAAATTGGGAAAAGCCTGAAATTTGTATATTTCAGTTAAAAGGTTTAAAATCAAACGGAAAATAATAACATTAATAATAAGTCCATAACTAATGAATTTTGAAATGAATTGAGAAATTAAATAAACTTATTTCAAATAAAATAAATTGGAAATCAATTTGGGGAAATTGATTTAATTGATTGAAATTGGAATTTCCTCTGGATAGCCAAGTACATGTTTTTAAAAGTAAATTTTTAAATATAAATTAAATGTTTTAAAGTTGTTTTTAAAGAAAGCAAGTTTTGGAAAATTTATCATTTCTAAATATTTAAATTCTAAAGTAAGTATTTCTTTTAATCTATTATAGCAGTAATTATTAAGAAGTAACCTAGTATTTTGTTTTTAAAAGAAGAAATCTAGTTTTATATTTTGTTAAGTAACTTCATTTTCAAATGTGTATATAGTATGTATTTTTAGTAAATTATTGAAGTAGTTTTAACTTAAATGTTTAAAAGTAAATTCCAAAGTAAGTATTTTTGTTTAATCTATTATCGTAATAATTATTTAAAGAATGATTTGGTATTTTGTTTAAAGTATTATTATAAATTAAGTATTAAAGTAAATTTTTCTAAATTGAACGTTAAATAGATTTTTACAATAAAGTGTTTTTAAATTACTTTAAAAATCTAAAGTTTTGTGCTTGGTGATTCCAATGGAAATGGAAATACTCGGAATTTATCCTGAGGAAAGGAAAATAGTTGAAACTGTTTTCAAAAGGATTTGAAAGTGAGAATATATCTTGTAAAGATATTTTTGAGATTAATAAATAACTTGGAAAATTATTTATTGGTTGATGGATGTTAGTGCATATTAATTGATAGTTAAATAACCGACTATCAATATTGGCCAAATACGTTGATCGTTTTGAAGAGACCAGGATCGAGATTTATTTCTCGAAAACCACTTCGATCCGTTTTGTACGTTTCGTGGAAACGAGTTTGCATTCGAAGATGGAGCAGTGAAGTGTAAGGGCTAATCGCTACTAATCCTGAGGATATTTCCAAAATGGATGTAGTAGGACTAGTGCCTTCGGTTCCGTTCGGACCCGGGACGGACTTGTATGGATGAATGCTTGCGAAACATCGTCAGATGGACGATGGGCATTCTAAGGGATATATATTCTAAAAAGGCAACGTTAGCCTCAAGCCTCATCAAATGGGAATGAGTGAAAATCAGGGGTTATGCAGCAAGGCTAGGTGGGTAGCACCCAAGCAGGGTGAGGTCATTCCAGTCTAGATGTCTCTTTTTATTTTGGCTTAGTGGGCGATTGCTGATCCCAACTGCGGGGTGATCTCACTCGAGATTATCCAGTAAGGGGTAGTCTCGGCCTTGTGTTGCAGGGGAGCGGGCGTACTCCTCGGTACGGTGATCTAGGCCCCGTACTGTGACAGGTGGTACCCCAGTGCCTAGTCATTAGTTGGAAATCCATTCTCCCTATGAGCCTTGTATGATTTTTTGTTTGTATTACCCACTCTGTGGCTAGTAGCTGGAATTTAATCATGTAACAATTTCGGCTATTTTATAAGTATTTGTATATAGACCCTATTATAATATCAGATGATTTCTATAAAAATTGTTTTAGCTATCGTAAGGTAAAAGCCCGACATGTTTATTTGTGGCGTGGTCTTACGAGATGCTTTTGTTTTCAAAGGATTTTTGAAACTTTAATAATCAATTGAGTGTGATTTTCTCACGCTGGTATTCCAGACTGACTCGGGTGTTATTTAACTGTAATGCTCGGGTCAGACCGAGTATTATAGCATACATGATATGATGCTGTGGAGATCAGGAGACGAGCAAGATGGCGATACGTACTCCCGTACTTGTTTATATACATATATTCCGCTGTGTTGAGTTGTTGTGTATCCATTTGTATGATATTGATGTTGAGTTGTGATTGATGTACTCTGATGATGTAATATATAAAGATAGATATTTAAGTTATGAGTAAAGAGTATTTATTATCTATTATATTTTATTCCGCTGCGATGGTTAGATTCTGTTGTTGTTTTCTATTTTTCTTCTTCTACCTCTTTTCTTTAACCCAAATGGTTCGTATTTCTGTACAACTTGAGTTGATTTAGGTAGTATAGTGTTGACTCAAGGGGTACGGATTTGCAGGCTGTTACAATTTTAATTCCCAAAATTACATCAGCCTCTCCTAGATCTTTCATATCGAATTTAGAAGACATAAACTTTTTAGTCTCATTCACACATGATATATTGAAACCAAATATTAGCATGTCATCAATGTATAAACATATTATAACAATACCATAATTATCTGATTTGCTATAAATTCGTTTATCAGTATCATTAACAATGAATCCATATGACAGTGCAATTTTATCAAATTTTTCATGTCATTGCATGGGAGCTTGCTTCAGGCCATAATGAGATTTCACTAATTTGCAAACTTTCTTTTCTTGGCCTGGGGTTTTGAAACATTCAGGTTGTTCCATATATATCTCTTCTTCTAAATCTCCATTTAGAAAAGCAGTCGTTACATCCATTTGATGTATGACTAAGTTATGAATTGATGCAAGTGCAATTAAATAGCGTATAGAAGATATGCGAGCAGCTGGAGTATATGTATCAAAGTAATCTACTCTATGTCTTTGCTTATATCTCTTAGCAACTAATATGGCTTTAAACTTATCAATGGATCCATTTGTATTCAACTTTTTCTTAAATATCCATTTATATCCTATAGGTTTAGCACCAGGAGGTAAATCAGTTAAAAATCAAGTTTGGTTTAATAGTATGGAATTCATTTCATCATTGATAGCTTCTTTCCAGAAATTGGAATCTCTGTAACTCATAGCCTTAGAATAAGTTTTAGGATCGTCATTTACGTTCATTACATATTTAGTCATATTAAGGACTTCGTCCTTACTGTCTTCTACAAGATATGTAATGAAGTCAGGACCATAGTCTTTCTCTGTTCTCGCTCTTTTACTTCTTCGTTGTTCAGTACTATTATCTGGTACTGATATTTCCTTGCTGTTTTGAGCAGAAGCATAATCATCGTCATTGATATCATTAGCCATACTAGATTCTGGACTAGATGATCTCAATGGGATCTCAACAGCATTGATATCATTAGCATAATCATCGTCATTGATTTCCTTGCTGTTTTGAGAAATATTCACCACCACGATCTGAATGTAATATTTTAATTTTAACTCCTAATTGTGTTTTGACCTCTGCTTTGAAAATTTTGAATTTATCAAAAGTCTCATCTTTAGTTTTCATTAGATATACATACGCATATCTAGTATAATCATCGATGAAGGTTATATAGTATTGATTACCAACATAGGTGATATGACTTTTTAAGTCACCCACATCACTATATACCAATTCAAGCAAACCAGTTTTCCTTTCTACGGATTTAAAGGATTTCCGATGTATTTTTGCTTGAACATGTATTTCACATTTAGAGATGGTATCAAAATCACAATCAGAAATTAATCCTAATTTTATTCATATTTATAATGGAATTATAATTAACATGTCCTAATCTACCATGCCATAAATTAATAGAACCAACAATATAAACATAAGATTTCTTTATTAGATTCAACTTAATCATGCCGTTACAAGAGTATCCCTGTCCAATGAATCTACTATTCTTAGACAACACTAGCTTATCAAACTCATACACCATCTTGAATCCTCCTTTGTTAAGAAAGTATTCAGAGACCAAATTCTTACACATTTCAGGTACATAAAATACATTGCTAGTGTAAGAACTTTTTCAGAGGTGAAAGGAAGTTCTATAGTGCCTTTTCCCAGAGCTTTACTTAAAACCTTATTTGCTCCAGTAACTTCGTCGGCTTCTCCTTTGTTTTCTTCGTAACTCTTGAAAAGATTACGGTCCTTGCAAATGTGAATGGTTGCTCCAGTATCAAAGCACCAATCATTATCATTGCTACTAACGGAGTTCGCCTCTTGCACTACAGCCACAAGCGAGTCTTCGACCACATTCACTTTTTGTTGTTTCTTCCGCAGACGGCGGTCTCGGGCATAGTGGCCAGGCTTGTTACAAAAATAGCAAGCACCTTTCTTTTTGTTGTTGTTTTTGGAATGATTTTTCTTCTTAAACTGTGTCTCATTCTTTGGCTTTAACTTATTAGTAATTTCAACATTATTTGCCTTAGAATGAGACTCAGTTTGCGGATTATCATCTAGATCGCGTTTGCGAGAGTCTTCTTCAATACGAAGATGACGTTGTAAATCGTCTAAATTATAATCCGTTTTCGCATGCTTCATCTTTTTCTTATAATCATTCCAACTATATGGAAGTCTAGAAATTATAACTCCAACAACAAAAGATTCGGGGAGATCAATTCCAGCATCTTTAAGTTGATTCACCAACAGTAAGATTTCGCTTACTTGTCCAATTATGGACTTATTGGTGACCATTTTGAAATCCATAAAAATAGAAATAAGAAACTTCTTATTACTTGCCTCGGATATGCGGTACTTATTCTCCAGTGCAGTCCAGAGTGCCTTCGCTGTTTCCAGTGTCCTATGAGCATTATAGACTGGGGTAGATAGCGCATTTAGAATACAGCCTCTGCATAGAAAATCGTTCTCTTTGCGCTTTGCACGTTTAGCCTTTAGAGCAGCATCATCTTTATCAGTTTCCTTTGGGATTTCTTCCAAGTCGTCTTCCAAAATGTAGAACAATTTAACGGTGACCAGGAAAAATTTCACCATCTCTTGCCAACGAGTGAAATTGTCACCATCAAAACGCTCCAATCGAGTTAGATGCCAATTCATAACTTGTAGAGCGCTCGAACCTTCCATGGTTGAACTATTGTCTGAACTTTGTTGGGAATTTTGCGGTTCGATGAGAATTTGATGACGATTGTGATGAAGATAATGTTGTACTTCCGACTTTAAGAATCTATGAAACAGATTCCTTTAGACAATAGTTCAACCCACCAGTACAAACGAGTTATCGAATTATCGACTTTCAGGATTCAATGAAGCCCTATAACAGGGTAATGGATTCAAAGTTTGTACGACTTTGATCCGACCAAGAACACTTTAGTAATGGTTTACGATGATGCAATTTGCATAGAATAGAATGGAAAGGAAGAAGAGAGCACAATTCTGCGACAGTTTCAGAATTTGCAACACCTTGGAGGCGTCACAAAACAGAGCAATGGTGGCACAACGTATCCGGCGGCACGAAACGCTTTGTGAGAAAGCTATATTTATACAAAATTATTGTATAATTTTCTACAATGTGGGACTAATTGTTCTCTTCTTCCTCTGCACCTCTTCTCTTTCAAATTAAAACCCAAAATAATTTTTGTAAATTTTACAACAATTTTTAAACGAGTATATTGCCTTTAGTTTCTTTCCCTTTTGAATATTTTGGAGAAGACTAATCTTTTACAAATGATTTGTAAATTCATTGCCCTTGAGGATGACCTTGATGGTGAACTCAATTGTAAAGATATTCTGGAGTAAGATTTGCGATTGTTATTTGAAGTGAACTAAATCATTGTTCATCAATTGTGGCAAGTTATTTTACCGAAGGTTTCTTCGCTATAGGCAGATGTCCTGGTATAATTTATTGGACCAATAAATGTAGATAACAATCTCGAAATTAACAAAATATGCATTATTGTTGCATGTTAATTAATTTAATAGAAGTGCTTTTTGTATGGAATATATGTCGTATATTGCTGCTACACATGTGCATGCTTAAGAAGATGTTGTTATGTTTCAGGTAAGCAATAGTCGTCGACATCACCCATTGCACTGCTGTCTACGAAGACCAATAGATTGCAAGCTACTCACATTCCCTTGAATTTAGAAACTTTAGGTCTCACCATGTGATTCTTGCTTCAATTTTCCAAGCATGCGGCTGCTGTACCTCCAAACTACCGAAAGAACTATGCAAAGCTTTATAGAACATCAACTTTGTCTTCATATCAGTGGTCTCATTATGGGTTTCCCTAGCTTCCTGCTTTTGTATTAGCCCAAATTAGCCAAAAAACTATGCATAATTTTGTATATCATTAGCTTTGTTTTTATATTAGTGGTATTCGATATCGTAATCTATAACACCGTGACTTCATGCTTCGGAATCATATGCATTTCTATTTATTTTGCACATTATCATATCATAAATTTTTATTATGCTTGGTTAGTCGATTTGGATAACATGAACTTATATGCCAAATATTACAACATGCTTAATGATCAGAGCATGGATCCTATTTGAATGCTTTAGATTTTTGTACTATGACTATTTAGCTATTTGAATGCTGGTGTATACGAACTCTTTGTAAGAACGTTTGTTCTTATTTTAGGTTGTTTTATCATGATAAAATGCTTCGGTTTATATGTTAAAAAATATATACGAAGATTACATTATTAATTAAGGCTACTAAAACTTCAGTGCTTTAGATTTTATCCATTGTGCATCCTAAAAATTTTTGCATGTTTAAAAAGAAAATTGACACTTATTATTCACTATTTACATACATTTTCTTTGATATCAATGCAAAAAAAATTCATATGTATATGATTTATATGTTTAATTGAAATGAATGAAACATTTTAACAAAACAATTTTATTAAATTATACAATCAAACGGTCTATTCTCTACTATTGTATGATTGTGCTAGGTAGTTTAAAAGATAATCTATACTATTATATTATTAGTGAATTTGATTTCGAAGGCACGGAAGCCCCCTTCGTATTTTCAGAAACGAAGCGTCACGATTTATATTGTTCCTTTCCCGACCTTCCTCTCTACTTCATCCTCCTTTCCCGTAAAGAAAAACAGGTTTTCCCTGCCTTCATCGTCATTTCTCTCAGGCATTTTCATCCCTTTCTCCCTTCGTATCCAAACCCTAGCTATTTGCGTTCCCCCACTTTGAGGCTGTTACCCACCATCAATGTTTATTTTTTTCTCCTAACAGTGTTGCCTACCCTTCGTTCCAAATCTTTGGCTGATTTTCTAACGTCTGTCTTCACAACCCCCTCTCTATCATTGTTTTTTCTCCCATCACTTACGGGCATTCGTCTTCTCCGACCATCAGGGACTATCATCGGCAACTCAGCATCTACAAATTGACCTTCACCGTGCCGACTCCTCTGTAGTTGTAAGTAAAAAATAATTGTAGATATTTAAATTATTTCTTCATTATCAGGAGTAGCTATCTAATTATGGTTGTCCATGGCTAATGGACGGATTGACTAGCAAGATCCATCATTCCCTTTCAGTTTGAAAACCGTCTTTCCACGTCGTACTTTTCCTACTTTTTTATCATTTGGTTTTATGTGCTGTTAGCTTGGATAAACCGAAGTTTGAAGTTTGGTCTTTTTAAAGTAATTAATTTCATATTAGCTTAATTACACTTCATAGAGAATTTAGAATTTTACCTGTTGCATTCAAGACTTAACTGTGCAAGTCATAGAAATAGTGATAGGCCACTTATTAGTGATGATTCAAACTTATGCATAAAGCACAATTTTGACTGTTCTACTGATAACTTTATCATATCATCAATTTTCTTCAATGATCTGTGTAACAACCCGTCTTTTTATACGTTTTAAATCGACGATAAACCACACACGTCAGACTCAAACAATATAAAAGGGCGAATTGTTATTGGAGAGAATAAGAAAAAGGAAGAAAGAAAGAAAACAAAACAGAATCTCGCAGCGGAATGACAAAATATAATAATCAAATAACAGTTCATGAAGTTGTTTACAAAACATTTGATTATACTAATTCAATTTAGAATTAGAGTTACACATACCAAAGAATAATAATTACAATACAGTGGAATAGTATGAATGTAGTGAAATAATATAATAATTGACAACAATACAATCTTCGTCTTCGTCCTCCAAAAATGAGGTCTTTAAAACCTGAAATGCTCAGACTGACCCGAGCGAATTGAAAATACAAAACACTCGAGTCGGAACTAAAATATCTTATGTGAGTTAAATCGACGATAAGTAAATATGATCGTAAACGACGTCGGAGATGTTTACGGGGTTTGACATCTCCTATCCAGTGTCTAACGTGAGTGTGGTAACTTAAGAGATGCTCGGGATTCACATCTCTTAAGGATCCGTTAAACTATTTACTATGTAGTAATATTTTGCTATTATAATAATGTCTATTAGTAAAATAAACTTACTTTTAAATAGCGTTAAGGAGTGATCCAATATTCTCCTTAACACGTAATATTCCCAGTAGTCTATCCAGTATCATAGTCCCTCCTGATCGGGAAGCCACCAGATGATACTCCACGGGCTACAGGAGAAAACCAAACTCGTACAAGGCACGCTAGGGTAGGTGACATGGCACAACTAGGCAATGCCAGTGTAGATATACCAATTACGCTTCCGGACCGGTGGTAACGCGTAGCGTGCAGCTACCGTCCACGTCGAGCCACACTCCCAAATTAAAAAAATCAAAAGTGGCCACCGAATCAATCCAAAAGTCAAAGTGTAATATCGAAGGTATGTGCCTGATCAAAGGGGCTACCTCATTAGTCCGTCAATCGCTCCAGTTTTAGCTACCTTATGCCAACCCACGGGAGTCGGGTCCACGTATATACCTCAAAGGAACGTCGCCGCGATCCTTCTTCATTCTGCAATCTCCACCGCGTACACGGTCGTTAAAGTGGTTTTTGGAGTTGGCAGAGAGTATAACAACTTCCGATCCCAGTCTCTTTAACAACCAAACGATATTATAACACCGTGGTCATTTTCAAAATAGTATACTTTAAAACCAAATATCAATGCCTTTCAAAACCAAATCAATACGATATCATTTTCATTTCAAATATATCCTTTTCTAAAATAATAACACTTTCAAAGTTATACATTTCGAAATCAAGACACTTGACATATACACTTTCAAATCATAATACCTTGAAACTCATAACTTTGAAACATTACTTCCCCCACTTAAATGGTTTAAATATTAAATACTTTATACAATAAAATAGCTTCTTCAGATTCACAAATCAATTCCAAAACAACTCGAATTTTTAAATTTTATATTTAACCAAATTCCAAATCATAAACTTCAGTTCAATTCAGTTTTCAAATAAACTATTCCAAATTATATCGATTTCAAAGCAGATTTGATCCATAAAATAAACCATTTCAAGTTCAATATATTTCAAACTTTAAGTATTCAACAATTTCAAAACTAAGTTTGATAATTTCATATATATATATATATATATATATATATATATATATATGTATATATATGTATAAATTCAATTTTTTATTATTTAGTTTCGAAATATTTACTTAATAAATCCATTATCATTTAAATAAAACTCAAATTACAAATAACTAAATGTTTCCTTCAATTTATTTATACTTGAAATATTTATCTAATTCACCTTAAACACGATAAAGCTATAAACCATATCCTTTACAAATCTCAAATTCCATAATTTCCAAATCGGTTTCATTTAATACAATTTCAAATCAATTTCAAATCTGTCTTCTCGGCCTTAATTTTATTAAAAATCATTAAAACTCTATATAAAATATAATTTATATAAATACTTAACCATATTACATTTTTAATAAAATCAATCTTTATTTTTAAACTTGTTTTATACCAAACAAATTTATACATAGCTAAAAATCAAGAATTTAACTATATATATAAAGTAACATTTATATAATATCTGAAATCAATATTTCTATAAAACCATATATTTCTTTACAAAACCATAGAAATCATTTCAAAATATTTTTATATATAGACCGAGGTGTCTGTATATAATTTTATATCCTATGGTCAAGTGATATTGATATTTATCATTTCAATCCGCAATTTAAAATAAAAATACTGTTATATATCATTTCAAACCGCAATCTCGAATGAAATAAAAATCCATAACAACTTGTAGTTTATAACATTATAAAATACAACATCCATTCATCCAATATCAATCATCAAACATTTATCACAATCATCATCAAATTCAATCAATAACATCAAGATAGAACAGATAACAAATAACAGGTATTTACTAGCAGTTTATATTCAATAATAAATTAAATAACTATTTTATCCAAATAAATTCAAATAAATTGAGATGATGATTCAAAATATGTCAAACAGTCATAAGTAAATTTCTAATCCCATCATAAATCAATTTAACAAATATAAGAAATTTTAGAAGTTGTGAGTGGGTTAAACACTCATCTTTGAATTTAAATTGAATTTAAATCCAATTTAAACCCAAAATTTGAACGGTTTCAGAATTCGTCCAAACCAGCGTCAAAGTGTCTGGAATTCCAATACAATCCTAATGGAGAAAATCACGCGTAAAACCGATCTCGTATCACTACGCCATAGATTGCATATTGCAACACCCAAGAAGTGATGCAGGAAGTGCCAAAAAATGTTTCTGTAGGCTAAAAAGGGCCAAAGGCAACACTTTCTCGGTGATGCATTTTGCCGCGTTGCCATAGAGTCAAAGGCAAGTTCTTTGCGCCCCTAGGGAAACATCGGTTCTGTTGTTTCCACAGGTACCAAATTTATTAAAAAGTGGTCCCCACAATCTGGGCCCACATTGTGGGGGCCCGTTAATTCTGTGGACCACCTTTACGGAACCCTGTTGTGGGGCCCATATTCATTAATCTATGGTAATACTTTTACCATCCAATGGCAACACTTTGCCAGTTTATTACCACATTTAACATCACATACTGCAACATTATATCATGTCTATGGCAACACCTTTTGCAATTTAAATTAGAAATGTACTGCAACATTATACCACTGCAACATTATATCATATCTATGGCAACATTATACTGCAACATTATATCATATCTAATGGCAACATTACACTGCAACAAAGAACTTTTCATTTCAGAATAACAAGCAACACAAGTTTTACTTAGTCAATTACAAAATAACAAACATACTTAAAAACATAGCCAGTGTATTCTAGTTACAGCCAGTACATACTAAATTCTACTTATTAACAGTATATTCATATTTGCAAGCCTCCAGTGCCATCAGTGCCTCTAGTGCCATCACTGCAGACGGTCGCACAAAGATCCCCAACATCAATTTGCATGTCAGGGTTTGCTTCGCCTAATTTCTTAAGCACCCATGTCAAGTTCTCTCGAACTTTTTGATTCACCTTTGCATCAAATTCATTTTGTCAGCATTAGACATAATTTCCAGTTGTAGTTAAAAGAAGAAGCTTACATAGCTATGCCAAGAATAAAAGTATCATCAGCTCATTTTAATTTTATTTTTTGATTCCATATGCAATGCATATGCAATATAAAACAATGAATAATTCTGTCCAATTTCATTCGCTTCAAGAAATGCATATATAGCTTCAACATAATCATAATTCCTAGCCTGTATTGATAAAGACGAAATATAGGCTTTCAAAATGTGATTCATACCGTAAATCAAGTATAAAATAAATACTTTGATAACTCTTTAGATTACCATGTGTTTCAATTTCCGAGTACATGCAACTCATAAGTTTGAACATGAGTTTACCAAATACTGTGAATGAAGATGCCATAATAACTTGTAGAGATACTTGATACCACGCAAATACTATGACTAAATATTGTGAATTAAGGGTGTAACCAAGTATTTCTTAGGAAGTTGTTGCTTGTGCATAGGAAGCAAATGTCATAGTGCAAAATTGAATCATACTGAAATGATATAATATGCATATCGCCGTTATAAACACACTGGCTACGATGCAAGAGTTACACAAGAGAATACAAAAGCTAATTATGTTGTTAATACTAATTAATGATGTTATGAAATCATATAAGTTGTTCCATGACGTTGTAGAATATTTTTATTAAAAGATATTTCACATACATATAACTAATAAATTAAATTACCACACAGTTATAAAAAATAGTGGATGTAAGTATATAACCAAGTTGTTACCTTGTACAAACTGGTAGAGAGTTAAAATTTGCTTCATCTACTATACAAGTCTCTAAGTTGATACAAATTGTTAGTACTTGGTTGAACTTGTATAGCGAAAGAAATTTATTTATGTTGATGTAGATGAACCTCGTGTTCCAAAAATAGCCGTGGGCATAAGTAATTTAAAACTGTAGAAGCAACTGTCTCATTTTAATAAGCTGCCTATTTATATTCACATAGGAATTAGTAATCAGAGCACGGAAAAATGACTGTAAAGAGTAATGTATTGGCAACAAAGATACAACAGTAGTATCCTTATTCAAGTTACCAAAATCAGTAGTGGCACATTAACAGTATACCATACAAATTTTTAAATAAGATTGCATGATTTAGTCATATGTCTTGTGACTGCCAGAGGAATCAGTTCCTAGCCTACTCTTCTCTGACTGTTTTCATTTCAGCAAACAACACTTCACTTTACGTCAACAGTGAAGACAGTTATAATTTGCAAGATTGCATCTTACAACACTCAATACATTGTTGTTGTATGTTGCAGCTTACCTACATTCTATTATACTAATACATACTATACATTAAATAATAATTTGGCTTATTCAATCAAGCACACTCTTCTAGGTTGTGAAGTAAAACGAGTAAATCGGAATATGAAAATGGAAAGAGAATAAGAACCAGATTGGAAATGGATCATTTATTTGGCATTATTAATATACAAACTATCAATTTTAACCGTAACTTTAAAATATAATTCCACCAGAGTCTGAAGCATTTGGACACAATGAACTCGGCATAAAGGATAATAAAGAAGCACAAGTTTCATTAAGGATGTATTTTTTTGTTCATGTTCAATGCTTCAAACAAAAAAACAAACAAACAAAGTTGTGCCTTAAAGATCGAAATAAGAAAATAACTCCCTTGCTCAACTAGGTATACTTGTATTGTCTATGATGTGTGATGCATCGTTCTAATTTTGAATCATTTGAAGCTATAACAATTAGAAACTTTTTATTTAAATTATATCACAATTAACAATGAATGATAAGTGGTAGTTTTTATATTTTATATTTTATATTTATGAAAATGTTCAAATACTCACTTATTATTCATTATTAATTTAATTCATTAAGTGGGATTAAAATTCAGTTTCCCACTTAATGATTTTATTTCAGTAAACAGTCATGCTTATACATGGACTTTTTGAACATGCACTCAATTAGTAAAATAGTAAACAATAAATTTTTATAAAAAACTTTAAAATTAACCACTTGATGTACCAATAAATGACTGTTATGTTTATCGTTAATTACCTGCAAACTACATCAATTTATTTCCTACAGGACTAACAGCATAGCATACTAAAAGATCTCTGAGAAAAACCTTACTATTTCAAAAGTAGTCATGCAAAACATCCTAAACTGATGGTTGACCTCTAACAATAAAAATTCTAGAACTTCAAATATATAAAGGTTATTTCCCTCCTTTCCTTGGCAAGATACAGAAGAAGAAACATAGAAAGAAATAGGAGTCAAAACGGAAATCTTAATGGTAGAAATGATGTAAAATAACAAGAAAATGAGAAACAAAACATAAAAAAGACTTATTTATGTTGAATAATAAGCCAAAGTATGATGCCAATGCCACAAATTCACTGATTGTAGTGGTAGTTGATAAGGATAAAGTAAGACAAATTGCATTGAAATGGGTTCATGATAATCTTGTATCCAAAGGCTAATTAATCACATTAGTTCATGCCAATACTAAAGGTGGTAAGATTCTATTCATCATCATTTATGTTTTTGTGTCCATAATATTTTTTTTTCAATCCTCAATTAAATACGGATTTAGTCTTACCTTCACCATTGCATGATGCAATATTTGATTTTTGTCAACAAATGAGGAGGAAACAAAGATGATGCTGGAAAAGGATTTAAAGCACCCCCCGATCAATATTTGAAGGATTTGTTCCTCCCTTTCCATTGTTTCTAAGGTCGGAAAAATGTAAATTTATTATTTAGATTCATGAATACCTAATTGCAACAATATTAAAATGCATTCAACTTACTTGCTAGGAGCAGAAGGAATACTCAGTTTCAATTTGCAATACTTTGCAGGTACAATGTGAAGATATAGTGCTTGAAGACACTGAAATAGCTAAGGCAATAATCAAGTTTGTTGCACAAGTAGCTATCAAAAAACTTGTTGTTGGATCTGCTTCCAAAGGAGGATTTGTTAGGTAAGAATAAAGATTGTTTCAATATAAATTAGCAATAAATTGTGCAAGGAAAAAAAGGAGAACCTCACCTTTGTCACTACCTAGAAGGATGGAGGCGATAACCTGGTAACGGCAGTGTTGGTACGAGGTGGAGGCGAAGGAGGCGATAAACCTAGAACAAATATCGAGGCAGAGGCGGGTAATCTTAAAATGGTAATGAGGTGGAGGGGGAAGCTATAGGCGGAGGTGGCGATAACGGAGGCGGTGAAAACCCTAGATTAAAATTTTGATTTATAGAACGATAGTGGAAAATGATATTAGAAGTGTGGGAAATGATTTAGAAGCGTGAGAAACGGGATGCGTGTGAAACCCTTCAATATTTTGTTAACTTTTGCCCTTTTTTTTTGCTTCCCGCGTTAAAAATTATTTCAGCCCGCACTCATTTTTTATAATATTTTTATAAGTCTATAGCTACTGCAACACAGTGTTGATATCTATGCTAACATCCTGAAGCTAATGTTGTAATAGACAAAAAATCGACATAGCTATCGTTACATTGTAGCTAGCAACATCTTGTATTTTCGTTGCAATAGGCCATCTATGGTGTAGTGTATATGCAACAGTTGTATAAGTTAGAACGCTCGAAATTTAAATTTAACTTAAATTAACAAAAATAAAACAAACTCCATACCATGCCACGTCACTAATTCCAGAATCATCATCCCAGGCACACAGACCTACGCACGTAATCTATTCCTAGCTCCTCCATTCGAACCCTAATGCACAGCCATTGCACAATCGATCACCAATCTCTGGTGATCGCATCACCCCCCCAACGTCTCCGATACATCACACCACCGCCCTCCGAGTTTCTGACCACACGCGGCCTAGCTCACCAGAGCTACCGCCACCGTCGATTTAGGGTTAACCCTAATCGAATTTTCTCTGATGATCTAGCCACCAAATTGCGAAACGAACCATATAGATGAAGTTCCCTCATTCCCCTCTACAAACGCTACCCTCCAATCGACGATCCGTCGAAGATCATCAAACGCCAATGAACGGCCGTGGCTAAATCGACCAATTTCGGCCAGCAAGAAATCCAAATCCAAAAACAAATAGTAGAATTGACTTGCGCTCGTCGATAGCTTCGAATCGATATATAATTCGTTATTATTTGAGGAGTTTGAATTTTTGAAGTAGAAATTTTGAATTGAAATTGCAATTGGAAATTAGGGTTTTGTCTACAATTGAAATGAGAAGTAAATGGAATTGTACGTACAAAAATGAGAAATAGAAAGGCTGCTAGGTTTTATAACGAGGTATATATAGACAAATCTGAAATTAGAATGGACCGGATTGATTTGGATTGAAAGTTGAACGACAAATGGCCCGAAAAGCCTGTTCTTACTCCGGACGAAAATGGATCAACTCGTGTATCAAAATATATGTTTTAAAATATTTTAAAATCAATGGAATAGATTTCAAGTCCAAATTCCATTGTATGAAGAAGTTATGCTAAAATCAAGTTATTTCAAATCGATTTCAATTGAATTGATTTGTAGGCGTTTCGTGTCCGTTTGATCAAACGACAAGTCCGATCACTACGAAACTTGGAATCCTTCAATAAATCACCGTTACGGATCCAATGAAACTAGTTTCGTCGAAATCCGAGTCAGTGGCCAAAATGGCTATCTTTCAGATTAATTAAATAATTTAATATTAAATTAATTAATCACTTCTTCAATTCAACTTTAATTATTTACCATTTCTATCATTTTTGATTTCAATTAAATTTATAATTCATTAACCAAAATTTCCATGTCAATCATGTAAGGATTCATTGCAAAATTTATAGGTTTACCTTCAATTTAAGTAAATTAAAATAAATTATATTTTTAATTTCAAATAAATTAATTCAATTTGTTTTCAGTTTGTTTATTCAGTCAATCATCGACTTATAGATAAATTTAACATTAGTATATATCCAATTACCCTAATATTTTTACAGTCATCAACTAAATTCATATTAATGTAGTATTGAATTACGTTTAGTTACAACGGATTTAGATCTAATTCAATAGCTTATATAAATGGGTAAACAAATATTACTATTTGCCTAATTTACTTCCATTCATACTTCATTATCAACCAACAATTATTATAATTACTTATCTAGCATTGATTCTATCAAATTACAATTTATTACGTATTATTTCATCAATTACTATAGCTTTGAATTTATTTCCCAATTTACTAATTACAATCAATTATAACCTTATAATTGTTCCAATTAATTGGGATTGCACTAAATTAGTTATTTATCAACTTGCGTTAACATTATTACCTTAATTTACATTCACTTACTATTATCAATATATTATTTCATTGGTTAATTCAATACTTACCTTTATTTACTTATTTTCAATTTTATAACCAAGTGCAACAATTTACACTATTACATTATAGGGATTTCACTCCAATTGTCAATAATTAATTTTAATTACCATTGCTACATTTCATTTCTAATATTCGCTTCATTTTATATTATAAAGTTTTTATTTCTTTCTATATTTAATTACAAAAATCTTATTAAATTAACCAATTTAATTATCGAAATTTACGGGTCGTTACAATCTCTCAACATGTATATTTACTTAACATTTTATTTAATGAAGGTTTTGATTAAGACTGAAGGAGTTGCTGGTTCCTTGAGGGATGCTCTTTGTAATAATCTACATGGAGAAGAGCAAACTATAAAGTATATATATTATTTTTAGAAGTTTGCTAAATTGGGAATTAATTATATTTCCCAATGATTTGAAAATGATGCAAATAAAGTCATAATGTAATAAATTTACTAAAATTATTTACAGGTCATTCTTAGTTGATTAAATACGCAATGTAGAATGTAACACGATGTCTTTATGATTTGGTAGTTAGTTTTCATGAAATTTAAGGATAAAACTTATTGAAACTGCATTGAATTCATGTCATTGTAGATAATGTACGAGAAAAGAAGGCATGAAGCCGATAATTGGTTGATTGAATTAAAATTTAACATGTCGTTGTAGATAATGTACGAGAAATGATAATTGGTCAAATGAATATTACTGTGGCTTCTTAAACGACTTTATAGAAGTATTTTTCACAAGTGCTAAAGAATCAAAAATCAAATTCATCATATGCTTCGGACCCTTCAAACCTAAAGGCTCTTTATCCACTCACCCATTTAAGAGAGCTAGATTTTGATTAAGCAAATGGATCATGATCCAAATTACATGATTTCTTAGAAAATATGGCGAGTTACTAAATTGTGTTAAATGAGAAATATATGGTAAAAGAGTTAATGCAGGACCTAGCATGAATCATATTGCTCATTATTAATCAAAATTATGATTTTAGAAATTGAACTCTCCAGAATGCTCTCACCGCACTCTTACATGAAATGACTATATCTTAGTAGCATTCAACATTTTCTCAACACATGTTTTAGCTAATATTAAATCTCATGGATTATAAGGTTGCATTACATTTTCCCTATGCATATATCATCGAACATGTTTATGTTGATAAACCGTGTATGAGATGAACTTTTAAGACATTTATTTTCTCTTGGCAGACAAATGTAATATACCATGTGTCGTAATATGGATCCTTATAGCTCACTGAACTTTTATCCATTTACTAGGCAATCAAAGTTATAAAACAAGTTCGTTGATTTTTAGATTGTGATGTGAGTTTATTCAAGATTGTTTAAACATAAACAAATAACAAATATTTTGAATGCATCAAACTAAATGGTGAAAACCAAAAAAATTCACATTTTGTCTGGCACTTTTGAATAGTGTTAGCATTTTTTAGCAAATGTATCATTACTTATGATCCACTTTAGGAACATTACGCATTTGCATCAATCTATTAGAGATGTTGACTTCTACTTGATCTTGGATTTACGTTAAATGAAGTTGTTGGTACATATACAAACAAAGTGAAAATTAAGCATTTTAGTTAGAAGCATGTAATTCTTATTTCACTTACAATGGAGGAGACAGTATACAAAATTTGACAAATTCATATATGCACGCACCAGCTAAATTTTAATTTCTAACACTACCAAAAGCATGTAATGGATAGTGCATTATCTTAAATTTTACCAAGATATTTGAATGAAGATTTTAATATCTCAAAATTCCT
Source organism: Allium cepa (assembly GCA_030765085.1). Classification (NCBI taxonomy): domain Eukaryota; kingdom Viridiplantae; phylum Streptophyta; class Magnoliopsida; order Asparagales; family Amaryllidaceae; genus Allium; species Allium cepa. The sequence continues at coordinate 861,769,978 of CM060934.1, read as the reverse complement.
GGAATCGATCTTTGACATGTGATTTTTTATGGAATAAAAAAATGTATAGATTATTATGTTTTATATGGTTGTGGATGAAAAGCAAATCATCATATTAGAAAAAAAATTCTAAATTGCATATTTCGATAAACCTTTATCGAGTTTTAAGGAATTAGCAACCAAAATATTTTTAATATATTTAGGCATGTTGTTTGTGCAATTAAAAATGATCTAACCTTCAAGAATGTGTAGAGTTACAAGTCATATAAAGCACATACATTATTTAGATGTAGCAATCACTAATAACTTCATATGGTAACTAAATGCACAATTGTTGATTTCTCAGTCTTATAAATGTTATAAAAATGGAGTTGGCATGCATATTTGTTTTTATCATTACATTAAATGCAATCTAGCTCAAATCTTTTTGATGGATCTGAAATTAATTACTCATACAAGAATTAGTTGAAGTGTGACGACTCGGAATTTTCGAGCATTTGAAATCAAAATATTTAATTGATTTTAAATATTCAATAGAGTAATTTTAACTTGAATTACGAATATCACAATTTATTTGATAATTTAATTATTGAATTAAATAATTTGAAGTGGGATAAAATATGAAATCTGAGATTTTAAGTCTGTTTAAAAATAATTTGAAGGCTTATAAAATTTATAGTGATGATAGTGAAGATAGTAAAAATGTTAAAATTGAATTTGAAAGTTATTTGTTCAGTTTTGAAATTTAAATCGTTTAAATTGAATCTAAAAATAGTCTTCCGGAGCACGGTCTCGGAATTCAATGAAACCAGTTCCATTGGATCCGTAATATTGAATTATTATCGGATTTCAAATTTCGTATTTATCGGAATCAGTGTGTGAGTGTACGATATATAAACGCGCTGGAAAAAAAATTAATTGATAATAATCCGATGAAATTCAATTTCATTAGTCAAACTTCTTGTATAACCTACTACCCTTATCTTAAAATCGTGTTCCCTCTCGTTCTCTTATAAACTCACAGGCAGATATTATAAAAAAAATAAAAAAAATAAAATAATAAATAAATATGTTATTCGCGTTTTCCTTCTGAAGGAAGCCAAGCCGAAATTTTTATATATAAAATCACGCAACTTTTCCCCTCTTTTAGAAACTGAGCCTCATCTCTCTTCAGTAAACGAAATTCGTTCATTCAAAAGAAAAACAAAAAGAAAAAAAAATCGAAGTCTATTTCGATTATAGCTCGTCGAACGGTACTTGGTGGGTGATTTTTGAGTAGTGCGATCGAGGGTTGGGGGTCGCGATTGAACAGTCGCCGAAAGGACGAGGGGCGGTCTCTTTTTCGTGGGAACGTTCGAGTGGGGTTTTGATAAGTCGAAGTGGTGGAGGCCGGGAAGAGATGAAGTTTGGTGGTGGTTCCCGAGCATTTCATGGAGAGAGGTAAGGGTGTTGGTTGGTCAAATTTGCGGCCATGGTGAAGTTGAGAGGGTCTGGAGTGGGAAGAAGGAAAGGAGGAGATTAGGGTTGCGACCTATGAAGTTTGGGTTGTCGAATAGAAGATATGGGGGAGCTCGAGTGGCACGCGTACTTGGGGTTTCGAGCTCAGTCTCGATCGAGCAAGTGGTGCAGGCAGTGAGGGAGGCGAGCACGTGTAGGAGAGGCACTCGCGAGGGTTTTCGATGCCGTGGAAGTCTCGGTGGCGAACGAAGTGGGATAGCCTCAATTTGTTTCCCAGTAAGGTATATAAATCTGTTTTGTTTTGTTCTATATTTAAATCAGGAAAGAAATTGAAAAAAAGGGGCTTTGAAATGGATTGAGATGGGAAGTTTACTGTTAGAGAAATTTCTGTTTTGATATTTAAAGTAAGAGATAAAATTTTCGCTTAATTTAAAAAGGAAAAAAAATGATAGTTAAGTAGATAAGAAATATATATATATGGAAATTAAAATAAAAATGTTTAAAATCAAATTTTAATAAAATCATTAGTTGATTGAATTATAAAAAAAATGGAGATTTAATTATTCGAATGGTTCAAATATTAATAAATCATATAAATTGTTTATTCAAGGTCATTAGTCGGAAAATCAAGGCAGTTTCGGAGTGGGTTGCAAATAAAAGCAAAGGTGAGTTAATCTCACTCAGTTTAAATTTAAATTTGAATGACTAAAGTTAAATAACTGTTTGAGTGGTTGGATGACTGATGTACTGTAGTATGACACATTTTGGGATTGATATTTATATTGTGCTAACATCTGTGGATGCAGGGAAAACAGGTTGGAGGGATCCAACTGGATCCCTCAACATTTATTTAAATTATTTAATATCCTCTGCTGTGAATATTGATATGCTATGATGAGTTATATTGGAATATTGAATGTTAGGGTTGATTGGATGTATTTGGATATAATGAATTACCAAAATTATATAGATTGGATTTGGAAAGAAAATAAAAGAAATGAGTTTGTAAGTAAAATAATTATAGGTAATTTGAATAAATTAAAAATGAATTGAAAAGAAATAGAAGTAATATGAAAATAATAATAAATAACTTCGAGTATGTAAAGAAAAGAGTTGAATAAACAGTAATTGATGAATTGTAAAATTATGTGGTATTAATTTAAAGAAATAAAGAATTATTTTAAACTTAAGTTTTAAATTTATATAAAAAGGATAAGGAAGTAATTAAGGAATCTAAAAATTGAAATTTTTAGTTAAAGTATTTTAAATCATAATTAAGAAATGAAATTTGAAATTAATAGATTTTGAATTAAAAGGAAGTAAATGGGAAATCAATCTGGAAATTGATTCAAGAGTTTGAAATTGAAAATTTTAAGGAAGAATGTGAAGAGAGAGATATTTCTCTGGATAGCCAAGTACGTTCAAAGTAAATTTTAGATATAAATTAAAGGTTTTAATGTTGTTTTTAAAAAGCATGTTTTAGAAAATTTATTATCTTAAATTTTTAAGTAAATATTTTTTCAAATCTATTAGCGTAATAAATATTTATAAATAGTGACTTAGTATTTGTTTGAAAGGTGAAAGCCTAGTTTTATATTTTATAAAGTAACTTTGTTTCCAATGTTTATATAGTATGTATTTTTAGTAAATCATTGAAGTAGTCTTAATTTAAATATTTTAAAGTAAATCCCAAAGTAAGTGTTTTGGTTAATCTATTATCGTAATAATTATTTAAAGAATGATTTGGTATTTCGTGTAAAAAAAAAATCTAGTTATATTTATAAAGTAAACTTATTTTAGTTATTTCTAGAGTATTATCTAAATTAAGTACTAAAGTAATTTGTCTATATCAAATGTTAAATATATTTTACAATAAGGTGTTTTTAGATTTATTTCAAAAATCTTAAGTTTTGTGCTTGGTGATTCTAGTGGAAATAGAAATACTTGGAATTTATTCTGAGAAAGGCAGATAGTTTTGTAAATTGTTTTTTTTTTCAAAGGTGTTTGGAAAGTGAAAATATATCTTGTAAAGATATTTTGATATAAGTAAATAATTTGGAAAATTATTTATTGTGTGATGGATGTTGTAAACATGAATTGATAGTTAAATCACCGACTATCAATATTGGTCAATGCATTGATCGCTTCGAAGAGACCAGGATCGAGATTTATTTCTCGAAAACCACTTCAATCCGGTTTGTACGTTTCGTGGAAAACGATTTTGGATTCAAAGATGGAGCAGTGAAGTGCAAGGGCTAGTCGCTACTAATCCTGAGGATATTTCCAAAATGGATGTAGTAGGAATAGTGCCTTCGGTTCCGTTCGAACCCGGGACGGACTTATATAGATGAATGCTTGCGAAACATCGTTAGATGGACGATGGGCATTCTAAGGAATATGTTCTTATAAGGTAACGCTTAGCCTCAAGCCTCATCAAATGGGAATGACTGAAAATCAGGGGTTATGCAGCAAGGCTAGGTGTGTAGCACCCAAGCAAGGTGAGGTCATTCCAGTCTAGATGTCCCTTTTTATTTCGGCTTAGTGGGCGGTTGCTGATCCCAACCGCGGGGTGATCTCACTCGGGATTATCCAGTAAGGGATAGTCCCGGCCTTATGTTGCAGGGGAGCGGGCGTACTCCTCGGTATGGTGATCTAGGCCCCGTACTGTGACAGGTGGTACCCCAGTGCCTAGTCATTGGTTGGAAATCCATTTTCCCTACGAGCCTTGTACGAGTTTTGTTTGTATTACCCACTTTGTGGCTAGTAGATGGAATTTAATAATGTAACAATTTCGGCTATTTTATAAGTATTTGTGTATAGACCCTATTATAATATCAGAGGATGTCTATAAAAATTGTTTTAGCTATCGTAAGGTAAAAACCCGACATGTTTATTTGTGGCGTGGTCTTACGAGATGCTTTTGTTTTCAAAGGGTTTTGAAACTTTAATAATCAATTGGGTGTGATTTTCTCACGCTGGTATTCCAGACTGACTCGGGTATTATTTAACTGTAATGATCGGGTCAGACCGAGTATTATAGAATGCAGGATATGATGCTGTGAAGCTCAGGAGACGAGCAGGATGGCGATACGTACTCCCGTACTTGTATATATATACGTATTCCGCTGTGTTGAGTTGTTGAGTATCCATTTGTATGATATTGATGTTGAGTTGTGATTGATGTACTCTGATGATGTAATATATATAGACAGATATATCTGATTTTGAGTAAAGATCATTTATTATCTATTATATTTTATTCCGCTGCGATGGTTAGATTCTGATGTTGTTCTCTATTTTTCTTCTTCTACCTCTTCTTCTTTAACCCAAACGGTTCGTATTTCTGTGCAACTTGAGTTGATTGTTGTAGAATAGTGTTGACTCAAGGGGTACGGATTTGCGGGTTGTTACATGAAGGTTTTGGTCAGGAAGCAGTTGTTGCCAGTTCAGCAAGATTCAGTTCATTGAAGATGAATACAAAGGCAAGACAATATAGACCAAAAGAGTTGAAACTTTCTTCTTCTTATAAATTGTTTAACTTCGTGCTTTAAAGGTTTTCATTTACACCATTACTGTCAGAAATATATAAATTATAGTTAATTATCCGACCTCTAGATGTATGTATGCATTCTTACACTATTGGAATATCAACTCATTTTCAATTTCATAATATGGTGATGCCATTTTTGTTTTCATCTTTGGTACAATCAAATTACTATTTTCAGTCTTGGTACATTATAAATAAGTTTGTTTGCCTTACCGGTACTTTTCTTCCTAGCTTTTCTGATTGCATATTCATCAATTTATTTGCATCAGAGGAAGAATCATTTTATTTCAATACCTATATGTTTAGATGGATGAAAAATAATAAACTATTTAATTCATCCAAAACTAGTTTGCAGGATTTGGATGTGCATGCACAATGATGTGTAGCTGGAAGGTGAAATACGCAGACATTCAAACTACATTTTGTTAGCTTTATTATCATAATTTATGCTAGAGGAATCATATATGCCATCATATACAACACATATTAGTTGTTTGTAATTTCCAACAAAAATTAGTAAACTTTAGAGTTTGCTATTCGCATCTACACTATTGGTTATAATGTCTAACCGAAAAAATTCTCTGTTTTGCATGGTGCTGAAGTTATACTCAATTCTGAAAAATCATAAAATCCCTAAGCATGGGTTTGTCGTCATATAATTACTCCTCATACTAAAATGAAGTTAAAGGTACATACATTTTTTAATTAAAATTCTTGATTCAGGTAAATTCTTACTTACATTATGTAAGTGATGGCTCAATTATTTTTTCTCTGGTAGTAGCAACCAACACAAACATTAATTGTATATGAAACAACTTCGTATACTAATTTAAAGCCTGTCTTTCATATACTAATACATTGTATGCTCAAACATAATAGACTGTATTTAAAGCTTTTGCTTAAGATAACTTTTAGCTATCGTCTAAAGTTTGTTAAACTCAATTCTTTTTATTTGATAAAAAATACAGTAGAGTTTAGCTTATACTAAGGTTGTAGCATATTTTTGCTGATTTGATTACTGATTAACATAAAGAGGGATCTACCAAATCAGTAACAAATTACCTGTTTCTACAGTCTTTTGTTAACGGTATAACTAACAAGAGTCATTTGTAGTTTCTATTCATTATGTTTTTTTATGTCAACATTAATTTTTATTTTAGCTTTTTCGAAGAAGACTTCTTGAATCACCTAAATAAACTTTTATATTTGACTGATGCATAGTCCAACACACATACTATTATTGATTTTATCGGCCCTTCTTTTGAATGTTCCATTGAAGGCATTTGTACCTCTCCTAAATGCTTGACTCCAAATTTGAATAGCTAAAGTTCACTCTAAAATTTTATAGCCAGTTTATTGTGAGTACAAACTAAGCAATTACGTAATAATATTGTACCAAACGTTGTATACAAAATTGGTTATATGTTCTTCCTTTTTAATGACATTTGGTTTGTAAAGACTGTCCATTTCCTCACTGCTTTTTTCTACCTTCGTTTAATATCCTACTGATAATATAGTTTCAGTAACCACTGTATTCAATGATGTAGCGTTTAATAATGTAGCAGTTATTCATTTTATTTATTGGCAGTAAATGTAAAAAGGAACGATTAAGTCCATTAGAAGCTAAACTGTTTCCACTATATTTAAACGGAATTTCAATTACCTAAATGAATTACTAAAGGTCGTACTTTACCACTACATCTTTCTTATATAACCACTATTTTCTTATTTCACACTGTCATCTAACATACTAACTTACTATCTTCCTCTTACAAGAAACGCTATCAACTATGGATATTACACTTGCGCCACTAGGATCACTTACCATTGACACTATAGGGGCATTAGTATAAGGGTGCATTGGTAGGCTATGGAATTCCGTCGACCTCCGACGCAATGACGTATTTGGATTCAACTTGCAATTCCCTGTCAAAAGGTATTTGTTTGTCCAATATTTACATTTCAGTCTATATGGTTTACATTTTATTCCCATCATTTGTCTACGTTTTCTTCTGCTTCTTTTTTTTTCTTGATTCATTCACACAAATTGAAAGGAACCTAAGATGAAATATTTTTCTGAGGTAGAAGTAACTTTAAGCTTTGAATATGCTGTGACAATTATGAATTCTGTAACCATTATTTTGCATTGATCTGATTTTTTTTCTTTTTCTTCCCTATTAATTTTTCTCATATAATAAAAAATGTGAAGCATATTTACAGTGAAGTTGTTCACATAAGCTTTCTTTAAAAGATCTATTCTTTTTTCCACTGTCTTGCTTTGATCCTTACTCACTGTATCCTTTTCTCTCTGCAGTTTCCTCAAACATGATATTTGAGAAGGTATTTAACTTTGGTTTTTGCTCATGCTTTCAGTCCAGCCATTATTACCATAAAGGTATGCACTAATTCTTCCACCACTTATTTTGGAACTGTATGTACAAATTTTTTCATCCCGCCTATATTAACCGAAGTATATAATCGTATCAATCCAATTATTCATGGACAGTTATGTTATTTTTTCCAAACGTATGTTGCTGTTTTCGAAAAAAGTTAGCTAACTGTATGGGGTAAAGCTAATAGCCATGCTTCATAGATTTTATGCAGTTGCATCACAATGATTTATAATATCATTTAAGAACTTAAGGTATTTCAATAATCAGACAAACCTATGTAACAGCTTTCTTTAGACATATTATGCTGTTATTGTTGAGGTTTTTTTGCTTCATTCGCTCTGGCTGTCAAATGCTATGTGATATTCAAATTTACAATAAGTTTACTTAGCTCTGATTGTCAAATGCTATGACTTCCAATTGGTTTCCTATCAACGGCTCTATTTACAGTTCAATGGTTTTTTCAGTGCTTGGGACATACCTATACAATATATTGCAGATAATATTATGTTGCAAAGTAATTCAGTAGCCGCAATGATTCCATTTTGTTTTCTAACAATAAACAAACATTCAACTTTTTATCTTGCTATCTTCCAATTCTACTGATACATAGAATTTCATCCTTCTATGATTTATGAAAATATCATGGAAAGGTAATATGCGAGTATAGTGCACAGAACCTCTAAATTGCATGAAATTTCTAACAGTTTAACAAATATTTCTATGCCATGTTTTTTTATATTTTTAAGAAACAGTGTGGACCCATCTATACTATACCTTAAGTAGACATCTTACAGATATAGGATACTGATTCAAAGTGACAACATTTATCCAGCCATTGGCTCATGGAAAAGTCACATCTTTCACTACTTTCATATTTTTTTTAATGAATATCTTATTATTTACTTTTGATCATTTATAGCAAAATATTATAAATGCACAAATTATTGAGTTGTAATATCAATCAGAAATTATTTTTATAGCAGAGGTTAATGGGCTGTGATATCAACCAAAGGTTATAGTACCGTCCAAAATTAATGTGCTATAATATCAACCAATGAAGATTAGTGCACAAATTAATGGGCTGTAGAAGAAATGATTTTTCCATGAGCCATTTTATCAATGCCTATAATGTATTTTTGGTTATTGTATTGATCCATTGTATACTCATTGCTTTTCAATGCAACGCTATATTTCAGACTGAAGTCCAGCTTTTTTTTAAACTTCTTTGCTGTTTTCTTAATTTCACCGTTCAATGCTATTTACTTTGTTTCATTAAAATTACTCACATGGTTATTATCCAGGTAGTAGCCCATTTTCTAGGTTGACCAATATATTACAATGCTTAATTATTAACTAGATAAAAATTATAATTTTAATGCTTCAATTAGTTAGTTCCAATTTTGAATCATGCCATCTTATTTAGGTGGTTATGTAACCTATCAATTTTCATATATATAACATGTACCACCAGTTTTTAACAATATTTACATCATACTTCCGTTTCTGTTACAACCATTGGCAATACCTGTGTGCGAAGCACAGGTTCACACTAGTTCTAACATAATATTCAACCTTAAATACACTACTTTCATATACTAGTCCCCATAACAAATTCACTTATTATTCCCTAAATCAACCTTCTTCCCTCATCTCCTCGTTAATAACGCTTTGTCATTACCATCTCTTTCTTGCCCTATCTCACATTTCCACCTCGTTGCAATAGCTCGCCTCCTCTTCTCCTTCTTCTCATCAATCTTCAAATGGTGCAGTATAAACCATGAAAATAATAGTACAATACAAAAACAATGAAATTTTATGCTAAAACAACATTATAAGACTTTAGCGACAACGATATTAGCTTTCAATGATATAATATTTTCATATTAAAGAATATTTGGAAGAATTTGTTGATTTCGATGATATTATATTTCCAAGTTAATAAGATTTGAAAGATATTTGAAATAATGACTTAAATATATTGCCCCTTTTATTACATTAAAGAGGACAATGAATTATCTTCATGAGAAGGAGAGTGTGAGATTGAAGTAATCAAACAATTTTCTAATCAGCTGATTAAAAAAGAAATCTTGTCAGGTGCTTGCATACAGAAGGAAACTTAAAACTCAAACGAATAAACTGTAGGATCGATTTCACCCTAGAGGGGGTGAACATGGTGATACTAATAATAATAATTAATGCAGAAATATATATAATAATTGCAGCATAGATAATAACTGAATACTAAAAGCTGAAATAGAACAACACATCAATCTTTGTTCAATTCACTAACTTGTTCAAATCGTATATGCATTTCTCCATTCATGACTCACGGCTTCTGACATTATTTGAACGAATACTTGCACTATTTTATAAAAAGCTGTAAGTTGTTTTATTGAACTGATATACTATATATATACACACATGCATATACATATATATATATATATGTATGTATGTACACGTGTGTATGTACTTCATATTGTCTCTGGAGTAGTTCTTGTAATTTGGTTTCTTTATCTGATTACATTTTGTGGTGGCATATGTATTTGTTGAACTTGCTGTCGCACATGTAACTGTAGTCTGGTTCATCATTGTTTGATCCGAAGCTTGATCTATGTTGCATTAGAGTCTTGTTGTATGTTGTTGCTGGTCTGAGTTGTGTTGCATCCCTGGTGGTCTTCATGTTTAGTTGTTGAGCACGCATATATATATATATGTATACATGTGTGTACACATATGTGCATATATATGTATGGTGGTTTCTTTGTGTAGCCTTCATCTCATGTTTGTGTACTGCTCCCATTGTTGTCTATGTTTCATATGTTTGTGTCTGTTCCTTTGCATTGCTTTGAGTCCCTGTGCATTGAAGTCACTGGCTTGTACATTTTGTTGAGTCTTGTTCATCATGTTGAATTGCGACTCATCTTCATATGTATGTTACCACTGCTTGTCTCTGAACAGTCCAATATGTTTTAGTGTGATTGCATATTCATTGTTTTGAATCTGCATTTGCTTATTGAAGGTCTGGTGCACATATTCATGTATATACATGCATACATATGTGAGATGCATGTATACATGTATGTTGTACAGTTCCTGCTTCTGGTAATTTCTTTTGTCGAGTCTCCTCACTTTGTTTATATGCACTGAATCCATATTTATGTTACATAGTGTGATCTGGTTCAATATGTTTAACTGTGGTTTCCTTTGAATTTGCATGTGTCAATTCCATGTATACTTGAGTTTGTCCCATTTTATAGTGGTCAAGTTTCATTCTTGTTTGGTTGCTCTTGCCTTGAGTTTGAATGGTTGAGGCTGCTGTGTGTTGCTGATCTGGTTGCACCCCATACTTGAACCGATGTTGTATTTGGTCTTTTTGTAGCTTGCTTGTGCACTTGTTTGTACAACCTTGTGCTTCACTTTGCTACATCCATTCAGTTCACCACTTTGTTTTAACTGCATTGGCCTGGTCTTGATTTGAGACGTCTGATCTGAATTGCATCCCTTTGTGCTCATTTTGAGGCTGGTCGGAGTTGTGAATGTGAGACTGACATGTGTATGTATATATGAGTATATGCATACATGTGTATCTTGTTTCATATGTGATAATGATCTCACTTGTGATGTGCATTGTTTTCAACATGGAACTTTGTTGTGAGTGTTTGTGTTTATTGAAGTCATTCTATTTTTGTTTTAGTATTGCACCTGAGTTGAATCCAGCTTTGGCTCGGGTTTGACTTTATGCTCACCTGTCCCTGTAGTTTTAACACACAAGTGTATATCGGTATCCCGAAGAGGAGGTTGTTTACTTACTTCTAAAGGTGGTGCACGGCCTGGTGGCATGTACAGTGATATACTGTGCATGTCACAAGTTGTTCATGTATGATGAATTCAAAAGAAATGACAATGAACAACCCAAATAACTGAGGCAAATAATAGTTTCAAAACACACATTTTATTATACGCTACAAAATATTTCCTTTTCAATTTAACTACGTTAGTGTTTATTTTGCAGATAATTTAGACGCTAGATACAAATTGGAATAAAGTTGAAGATAAAATACGAGTGTGAGTGAATATGTAGTGAGGTGAAAGTTATAGATTGGAAGATGTATTGTCATTAAAATTGTATGGTAATTGAAAATGTATATTATATATAGTGAGAGCTCAAATTTGTACTATTTGAATTTTTAATAAAATATTTGTTTGAATAAAATATTTGTTTGAATATGAATACTTTGTTATTTATTTTATTCATCAAAGATTTATTTAATTATGTGAAAATAAAAAAGTACAATAAAAAATACATTTAAACGAATATATATATATAATATCATCAAATAATAATCATATACTAGCATATTCTACAATCTCCCCATTTTGGTGATAATAAACATATATTAAGATTTTGAATTTATTAAATGTATTTGGTCATTGATGAAATCTATTTGCTCCGCATATTTGAATGATCCCCCTATAACCAAGCTCCCCCTTCACATATGCATGAAAAATATGCAAATAAAAAACAAATGCAATGAGCCTATATGAGAATAAGTTTTGCAAATAGATGAGAATATGCAAAATAAACATTGAATTTCTTTGCCTAAACCTTAACTTTTCTCTGTCCCTTTTGTTATCAGAAAAAGAGTAACAGTGTTAGAAAAATAGAGATCAAGTTATAGACATTAATACAATATTAATACCCAATCGAGTATAAATATTAAATTTCAATAAAAAATCAAACAAAAATCATAAATACTCTATTAAGAGCATTTCCACTTTAGAGTGATAGGGGTGATATCAGCATATAAAACCATATAGTTGTGACTATTTGTGGTATGTTTATATCAGGAATTTGAATACATACTAAACGTGCATAACCGTTAGGACTTTTAAATAAGATTAGTAGTATTTCCAATTTTTATATAAAAAAATGAATTTCAAGCATCTTCTAACCATGCATAACCGTAAGGACTATCAAAAGCGATTAGAATCAACTCATCTATTTAATAATCAATTTTGATCTGTGTTCCATACATGCATAACGATGAGGACTTTTATATGAGCATGAAAGCACATAAATAAATATTCCAAGTAATTCATCAATGCATAACTGTGAGGACTTTTAAATGAGAGTGAATATTTTGGATGTTTGTATTGCTAAAAAAATAAAAACGAATAATTTCCCATTTAAAATACCACATTTTGACATACTATATTGGATTTTAACGAGTGATGGTCATTAGAAATACGATAGAAATAGATATGGTCATGGCATTTTTACCAACAAAAGTTATTATAAATCTTGTTTATATTTTTACAGAAATTTACTAAATATACCGTCTCAAGTCATAATATATGATTAATATCGACACTTGTCACTTTTTCAATCACTATTTATCTTTTCGATAATCAACAGGGAGTCAGATTAGTTAATGCAGTCATTTAAGATCAAATCCAAAAATAAATATAAAATCAGATTTCTAAAATGTCCAATCTGAAATGAAGTCAACAAAAAAACTATTTTCTGGAAGGGGTTTTAAAAAAATGTCCACTGACTGAAATTCAGTTGAAATGAAAAATATGCAGATATTTTCTTTGAAAATGATATAACTAATGAATGTCTCAATATAAAACACGTTTCACTAGTAATTTTTCTATCAACTAGGCTACCAGTGTAATCTGGATCTGAATTCCCCTTTGACTCAAAGTTATCATTAGATAGATATCATAGATTAAACCATAAAGTTGCAACGATTACCTTATAATCATTTTACATCTTTTAAAATGTGATTCCTTAAGAATTTGATTTAAAATGTGTACATAAACAACTAGTGAACATAGTGTCAGATCTAGAAATAGTAAGATAAACAAATATTTCCACGTGTACCTAGAGTAATCATTAACTAATACAGGATACTATCTCTTACCACCTAAACTTTCAATGTCGTTAGTCCAAACGAATTTATATGAACTAGTTCGGAGACTATAGATGTACTTATAGTGTTCTCAGCATAAAAGGATATTTGGCCAATAATTTTGCATAAGTCAAAATAAAAATCAACATTCATTACCTTATCACATAACTGGCTGATTTAAAACAGATTATGGTGTAGATTTTCAACATATAATATATCGTTCAAGATAAATGTATTGTTACCTATTTTACCTTTACCGATATTTTTTTTTGTTATTACCCATTATGACTCTTCCGCCTTTGTATTAAGCTAAAGATCCTTGATTTGTCACCCGTCATGTGCCTGGAACAGCTATAATTTAGATAACACTGTTATTGTTCCTTAGCCTGCCACCACACCTACACGAGAAAAGATTTTTGTGATCTATTTGTTTTTATAGGTCCTTCATTGTTAGTGACAAAAGAGTTTGAAAATTATGTTTGTGTAGACCCAAAATAATTTATATTTGTTTCTTTTGGCATCCAGATTTGTTTAACTTTAAGGGATTTTATATTCGTGTCTTTTGGAACCCAAATTGGTATTGTTTTCACGTGTTTGAGTCTATACCAGCAATTATTGTGATTGTGTCCAGTTTTTCCACAAATCTTGCACTTGGAATTGACTTTATTAATTTTGTTTCTAACACATTCTGTTTGAGTATATCCATGTCCTTATCTAATATGATTAACAGTTTGTTTCCCTAATAACGTATTTAGTGATTTTTCTCCTTTGGAGGATTTCCCTAAAGTTGTAGACAATTGTTGGACTTGTGTTTTAAGAGATTTATTTTCATTCAATAACAAAGTGCACTTTTTAATAGAATTTTCTCTCCTGGTGTTTTCACTTTCTTTCAAAATTAGAATTTCATTTTCAAGTGATTTAATTATAATTTCTGATTTTTTTTAATTTCTTCTTCAAATGATGCACACTTATCACACTTAGGGCTCTTGTTTCGATAGTTTTTAACCAATTGATCAAACTGTTTATTTAATTTTATCAAGCTATCTCTTTATGATTCAATTTTAGCATACTTCTCATTAAGTCTTTCAAAACAGCCATTTACTTCATGAAAATATACAAGTAATTCCGAATGAGTAAGTTTTGATACCATGCTTGGCTCATCGTCATCACTGTCGGTTATTTCTCCTTGAAGGCACAAATTTTCCTTTTCACTCTCACTACCAGTGCTTTTATCAGCTTCATCAGTTTCATCCCAAGTAGTTTCAAAACTTCTTCTTTTCGGTTTCTTTCCTTGACCGAGTCGATTCTGAGGACAATTGGGCATGATGTGACCAGTTTTGGTGCATTTGTGACATGCTATTCTGAGTTGTCTAGTTTTTTGACTATTCTGCTTTTCAATTGTTGATTTAGATATGGATTTTCATATTTGTGATTCCACCTTTTGAATTTCTTTATTATCAGCGCCAGTTCTGCTGTGCCATCATCATCATCATCTTCACTTTTAGATATTCCTTTGAGAGCTATTGATTTCTTTCGAGTATCACCTCCTTCATATTCTTCCTTAAATTTCATTTCTAGCTCATAAGTGGTGACATTTCCAATGAGTTCTTCAACTTTAACTTGTTTCAAATCCTTTGATTCTTGAATGGAGGTAAATTTTGCTTTAAAATTTCATGGAAGGTCTCTAGGGATTTTTTGGACTATTTCCAATTTTGTATATGGTTTTCCGAGAGGTTTGATTTGTATACGAGATTAGAAAGTCGTCCATACATCTCTTTGACATTTTCATCCTTGCCATTGTGAAGTTCTCGTATTTGCTACTAAGCATGGCAAGGCGAGATTCTTTGACTTGAGAGGTTCCTTCGTGAGTCACTTCAAGTGTGTGCCAAATTTCCTACGCAGTTAGACAACGTGAGACGCGATTAAGTTCAACTTTATCTAATGAACACATAATAGAATTCATAGCTTTAGCATTAGCATTTTGTAGTTTATGTTCAAGATCCATCCATTGATTCATCAGTTTTTCAATCTCTTGATTATCTACCACTATAGTTGGTTCCCTATATCCCGGCTCTGCAATATTCCATGCATCTATGGTTTTCAGAAAGATTTTCATTCTATTTTTCAAGTAAGCATATTTATCATTGAACATGGGTGATCTAACTATGGACCGAGCCTCAGCAAAAGCCAAGTTATTTAAAAAAAAAAATCAAATTTTTAAAACAAAAATTGGTCTTTAAATCAAATTTTTAAAACAAAAAAGGATTTTGTTTCTAGCTCTGATACCACTAGTAGGATCGATTTCACCCTAGAGGAAGGGTGAATAGGGTGATACTAATAATAATAAAAATTAATCCAGAAATATATATAATAATTGCAGCACAGATAATAGTAGAATAATAAAACAGAAATAGAACATCACATATTTTTTCAACTTTGGCAAAACCCTACCTACGTGCTGCCACCAAGGTTTCTACTAGAAATTAAGTAGTCAGATGCTTCACACGTAAACTTGTGACACCCACTAACGACCAACCTAACTCTATGCTTAAAACCCTGCCACAACTCAGCCACTGAGTTGCAAATTCTCGAACTATACTACTATAGTTCATCCCTAGTCACATGACTAGAATTGACACAAATTTTAAAAGAAAAAAACAAAATAAATAAAAAACAATATAAACAAAACCCTATTAAAAATATAAGCCCAAAGCAAAATATAATAGAGAAGGCGCAATTAATATTAAACCAAAGAGATGTCTCTCTCTTTTTTTCATGGTCGATGCTTTCCTCGTTCCTCTTCCAAAAACTAGGGCTTTATTCGATTGAAGCTCTGATTCAAAAATTGATCGATTGAACTATGTTTCTGCTTCGAGTTGCTTCGTCAATCGATTCTCTAGCTTTGATAGGCTTGCAGCTGCTCCAATTATCTTGTTTGATTCGTGCTTTGAATTGGTATGTGTTTTCCCTTTTTCGATTTATACTTATACTCGACTTGATTCGAGTTCTGGATTGGTGCGTGATTTATTTTGATGCTTGCTCTCTGATTTTTCTTGAACTCGAATCGATAATTTGCCAATGATGTAACATGTTTAATTTATAGTGATAAAATCCCTAAATTTTCATTCGTATATATTGTTTGAATTCTTCATGATAATTTTGTTCGACCATTCGATTTTGATTGAATGCTAGTGATTAATTTGACTTATTCATCTCTGATACGTTAATTTGTTTGAATTGTTAGTTCCGTTCTTCTCTAGTTCCATTCTTCAGCGGTGCTGTTATTTGTTCACTGGCTTTTTCAAACGTATGACTTTGTTTGATTTTCTCTAAGTCGGTTTTGTTCCTTTTGCCTTGGCCTAGGCCATTTTAATTTTTGAGATAATATTTTGATTTTTAAATCATTGTTCAATTCACTGACTTGTTCAAATCGTATATGCATTGCTCCATTCATGACTCATGGCTTTTGACATTATTTGAACTGCTACTTGCACTGTTTTGTGAAAAGTTGTAAACTGCTTTATTGAACTGATATATGTGTATACATATATATGCATATATGTATACATGTGTATGTACTTCATATTGTCTCTGGAGTAGTTCTTGTAATCTGGTTTCTTTATCTGATAACATTTTGTGGGGGCCTATGTATTTGTTGAACTCACTGTTGCACATGTAATTGTAGTCTGGTTCACCATTGTTTGATCTGAAGCTTGATCTATGTTGCATTTGAGTCTTGTTGTATGTTGTTGCTGGTCTGAGTTGTGTTGCATCCCTGGTGGTCTTTATGTTTAGTTGTTGTGCACTGCATATATATGTATATGTGTATATATATGTATGGTGGTTTCTTTGTGTAGCCTTCATCTCATATTTGTGTATTGCTCCCATTATTGTCTATGTTTCATATGTTTGGGTCTGTTCACTTGCATTGGTTTGAGTCCTTGTGCATTAAAGTCACTGGCTTATACATTTTGTTGAGTCTTGTTCATCATGTTGTATATTAACTCATCTACATATGTATGCTACCACTGCTTGTCTCTGAACAGTCCAATATGTTTTAGTGCGATTGCATATTCATTGTTTTGAACCTGCATTTGCTCAATGAAGGTCTGGTGCACATATTCATGTATATACATGCATATATACGTGAGATGCATATATATATATATATATATATATATATATGCTATATGGTTCCTGCTTTTGGTAATTTCTTTTGTCAAGTCTCCTCACTTTGTTTATATGCACTGAATTCACCTTCATGTTACATATTGTGATCTGGTTCAATATGTTTGAATGTGGTTTGCATGTGTCAATTTCATATATACTTGAGTTTATCTCATTTTAGAGTGGTCTAGTTTCATTCTTGTTTGGTTGCTTCTGCCTTGAGTTTGAATAGTTGAGGCTGCCGTGTGTTACTGATCTGGTTGCACCCCATACTTGAACTGATGTTGTATTTGGTCTTTTTGTAGCCTACTTGTGCACTTGTTTGTACAGTCCTTGTGCTTTACTTTGCAACATCCATTCAGTTCATCACTTTGTTTTAATTGCATTGGCCTGGTCTTGATTTGAGAAGTCTGATCTGAATTGCATCCTTTTATGTTCATTTTGGAGGTTGGTTTGAGTTGTGAATTTGAGGCTGACATGTGTATGTACACACACACACACACACACACACACACATATATATATATATATATATATATGCATACATGTGTATCTTGTTTCATATGTCGAACTGGTCTCACTTGTAATGTGCATTGTTTTCAACATCAAACTTTGTTGTGAGTGTTTGTGTTTATTGAAGTAATTTTATTTTTGTTTTAGTATTGCACCTGAGTTGAATCCAGCTTTGGCTCGGGTTTGACCTTGTGCTTACCTGTCCCTGTAGTTTTAATACGCAAGTGTATATCGGTGTGCATGGCCTTATGACATATACAATAGTACACTGTGCATGTCACAAGTTGTTCATGTATGATGAATTCAAAAGGAATGATGACGAACAACCCAAATAACTAAGGCAAATAATATTTTCAAATTACATTTTATTGTACACTGCAAAATATTTCTTTTTCAATTATACAACATTAGTGTTTTTTAGCAGATAATTCAGATGTTGAATACAAACTGAAATAAAGTGTAAGATAAAATATGAGTGGGAGTAAATATGTAGTGAGGTGAAAATTGTAGATTGGAAGATGTGTTGTAATTAAAATTGTATTGTAATTGAAAATGCATATATGTAGTGAGAGCTCAAATTTGCACTACTTGAATTTGTAATAAAATATTTGTTTGAATATGAATTCTATGTTATCTATTTTATTCATCAAATATTTATTTAATTATGTGAAAAATAAAAAAGTACAATAACAAATACATTTAAACGAATATGTATGTTTACTATCATCAAACAAAAATCATATACTACCATATTCTTCATAAACGTTTTCCATATAAATAGGAGAATTGATGAGACATTGATTTATAACCATAAATCAATTACTTCAATCTTAAGTAATATATATATATATATATATATATATATATAAAGATAGTCATTCTATAAAGATTAGGATCATCATCTCAAGTTGTATTTCGTATTCTCTTGTTAACCTCAACTATCAGTCTTATAAATCTCTCTTTTTTATAAAGTAATAAATTCTTCTCTCCCAAAGTAGATGTACACTATCTCGCAATAGTGAAACCACTATAAATCCTTTGTATATTCTCTGTTTGCTTTCTTATGTGATTTGCTGCTTTGTATTCTCTTGTTGCTATTTGTTTTATCGTACTACAACACGATCCTATTGTTTCCGCTTTTATTTAGATTTATTTACAAGCATTTGTGTAAAATTAACCCAATATCTCGTACTAGAGCTTTAAAGGTTATTGTTGAAGTCTAAGGCTAGAAGGTAAAAAAATAAGATGGTAGGATCTAAATATGGAAGCGAGGTTAGACATACACAGGAATATGCACCCTACACTAGGGGTTCATATGTAGAATCCGGCCACATTTGGCTATAGAGAAGTGGAAAGGAGATAATGATTTTGAGAAGTGGCAGTGGAAGATGAAGACGGCGTTGAGAAGAAATCGTGTTCATTAGGTTGTGTTTGACGCTGCCAACGGATATCTCAGATTTTGAAAGGAAGAAGATGGAAGAATGAGCCTTTACTACTCTCCAATTGGCCATAGGTGAGAATATCATCCGACAGATTGGTAGAGAAACTGCCGCTAAAGACTTGTGAAAGAAGTTGGAGGATCTTTACATGAAGAAGTCTCTCATGAATATGCTAATTTTATTGAAGACTTTCTTCACTTAAAAGATGTGGGAATGTACATTATTGAAAGCACATCTTAACTTCCTCGACGACCTGATGATGAAGATGATAGTTGTCGATTTGAATGTGGACGAAGAGCAAAAGACAATGGTGTTATTATGCTCTCTTCCAAAGTGATACACAATATTCTCTAACAACTTAATGTATGGTAGAAGCACGCTAACGTTAGAAGATGTGATGACGGGACCCTTGAGTGAAGAGATGATAGATCAAATGAAGCTTACGAAAGAAAGTGTAGAAGCTATTAGTAGTAAGAGTTGTTTGTAGAGAGGGGAAGAAATGAGAAGAAGGGGAATAATTTCAGTAGGCACTCCAAGGCGAGGAAGCCTAGAAGTGGTTGGAGAGGCGAGTCCAAAGATAGCAAGTGTCATCATTGTAAAAAGCATGGCCACTGGAAGAAAGATTGTTCAGACTTGAGGAAGAGAAATGAAGCGGATTATTCTTCATCTATTAAAGTGGAGAAGGTTGTTTCCAATGGTGTGCCGACTGCATCTATTTTTGATGTATCAGATCACTAGGTGTTGGATTCAGGGGCGTCTTTTCACAAAACGCAGATGAAGAAGTATTTTTGCTCTTATGAAGGTAAGGAGGGAAGTGCTATATTGATGGACAATGATGCTACTTGCAAGTCATTAGAAGAAGGATTGGTGCATATTCGCATGCACGATGGTATGGTGCGCACTATCACCGGAGTTCGCTATGTTCCAAGTTTAAGAAAACCTCTTCTATCTTTGGGTTAGTTAGCATCTTTGGGTTATAGAATTATGATAGAGTCGGATAGTTTGAAGGTGACATGTGGTGCTCTTGTATTGATGAAAGAAGTAATGGTTTGGAATCTTTAACCGCTAAAAGGATCTACAGTTCTTGGAGAGTCATGTGTTGAAGTTGATAGTTCACAAGCTTTGGATGCCACCAAATTTTGGCATCTCAGTTTGTTTCATGTTTCGAAGAAGTGCTTGGATCTACTTCATAGAAGGAAGATGATCAAGGGTGAAAGCTTCAATCATTTAGAATTCTGCTAGAAGTGTGTATTAGGGAAGAAGACAAAGGTTTCTTTTGGTGTCGATAAACGTGAGTCCAAGGGATTACTAAAATATGGGACATATGAATATTTAAGGACCAGTGGCTACAACTTCTATTGGAGGAGCTAAGTACTTTATATCCTTTATTAATGACTACTCTCAGAAGGTTTGGGTGTTCGTGATGAAAGCTAAGTTGGAGTTGTTTGAGAAGTTTAAAACTTGAAAGGCACTGGTAAAGAATGAAATCGAAAGGAAGTTGAAGGTGCTAAGATCCGACAATGGCAGTGAGTTTGTTTCTAATTAGTTCAAATAGATTTTTGTTAAGTAGCATGAAACTTGGAGACACTTCACTACACCTGGAGATTCGCAGTCAAATATAGTCGTTGAAAGGATGAATATGACTCTATTGGAGAAAGCTCGTTGTTTGAGATTGACGACGGGTTTGTCTAAAGACCTTTAGGGTGAAGCTTTGTTGATTGCAACATATTTATCAATCTAATTCCATGCTTGGTTATTGATGGGAAGATTCCAAAGAAAAGGTGGAAATGTACATTTATACATATAAGTTATTTTCGAATATTTGGCAGCCCAATGTATGTTCACCATACTGGAAATGGCTAGTTGGAGGCTAAAGCCTATCAAGGTATGTTCCTGGGATATATAAAAGGCATCAAAGGGTATTGCATTTGGAACTCTATTGATAGGAAGGTAGTGCACTCTAGACATGTGACACTTGATGAGTCCGCTATGTTCAAGCCGAAGGAGAATCCATTTAGTTTAGTAGATTCAAAGTTGAAAGGCCAAAGGAGATGGAAATTATTCCCACATTCCGCCTAGTAGTAGAGCCAGAGCTGCAAAAGAAGGTAGAGTAATTGCAATCGTTGACACATCACATGAAGACCCATAAAATTCCTCTAGCAATGATAGTGCTGGCTATGAAGCTAAAGATGATTCAGCTTAAGGTAGAGTTGATAGAAGCTTAGACGAAGTTGCATCTATTCGGTCTAGCTCTAGAGTTATAAGGCCACCAAATAGGTATAAGGATTATAACTATGCAAATCTTAGCCCTGATGAATAGTTTGGCTATGCACTATATATGGTGCAAGATGGGCCTTTCGACCTTGAAGAAGCGAAGAGTTAGTTCGAGTGCCAACTCAAAATGGATGCATGCTATGGAAGACGAGATGGATTCGTTGAAGAAGAATCAAACTGGAAATTGACATCATCCCTTCAAGGAAGTCGAGCCATAGGATGCAAGTGGGTATATAGTGTGAAGGACAATGGGTGATACAAAGCTAGACCTGTTGCAAAAGAGATTTTCACAAAGGAAGGGGATAGAATATGATAAGGTGTTTGCTATGGCTGTTAAACATACTTATATCCAGATATTGCAAGCTATAGTTACGACTTACGACATGAAGTTGAAACAATTAAACCTAAAGACAATCTTTTTGCATGGAGACTTAAAGGAGACCATCTATATAAAGTAGGTAGCAGGATTTATAGAAGATGGAAAGAAGGAATGAGTTTGTAAATTGAAGAAGTCCCTGTATGGTTTGAAGCGATTGCCTAGGCAATGGTATAAGAGGTTTGAGTCTTTTATGTTTACTCTTGGTTTTGATAGAAGCGTCAAAGACATTTGCTTTTGTTTTAAGCATATGAACGATGGTAACTAGATATATTTACTTTTGTATATGGACATATGCTAATCACTTCCAAGGAAAAAGGTGAAATTGATAGGTTAAAATCAAAGCTAAAGGCGGAATTCAAGATGAAATACCTTGGTAAAGCAAAAAAGATTTTAGGGATGGAAATCCAGAGGGAGGGAAAGCTGAAGATGTTTAGATTGGCATAAAAAGAATGTATATTTAGAAAGTACTAGCCCGGTTTAGCATGGAGAAGGCAAAGGCAATTATTGCTCCCATGCCTTTGCACATTCAGCTTTCAAAGAAGAGCTCTCCGATCTCAGACAAAGACAAAACTTATATGGAGAAGGTACCTTATGCTAGTGCGGTTGGAAACTTGATGTATGTCATGGTCTGCACGAGATCAGATATTGCATTAGCTGTTGGTTTGGTTAGTCGTTATATGGCTAATCCTAGTAAACCGCATTGAGAAGCAGTGAAGTACATTTTGAGGTATGTTAGATGAACAACAGATTATGAGCTTGTTTTTGGGGAGTAGGGAAAAATATTTTAGCTTGGTCGGATTTTGTGATTCTGATTATGCCGGAGACAAAGATCGAAGGAAGTTAACCTCAAGTTACGCCTTTACACTTGGAAAGATAGCTATTAGGTGCAGAACGAGGTTGCAGACTATAGTTGCCTTGTCTATAGAGGTAGAATTGATAGCTGATGTTGAAGCAGCTAAGAAAGCACTTTACTTGAAGTAATTATTATGTCATTTATGCTTTCTTCATGGGAGAATAGTAGTAAATTGCGATAGTCAAAGCGCAATACATCTGGCTGAGAATCTGACATTTCGTTCGAGGACGAAGTACATAAAGGTAAGAGAGTCTTTTCTTGTCTCTATGAATGAAGAAAAGCAGGTGCATCTTCAGAAGATTCACATCGAGGAGAACGCAACATACATGTTTACTAAGTCCTTGCCTATTGAAAAGTTTGAGCATTGCTTGAACTTGATTCGTTTGCTGAAGTTCTAGGTGACACTTGGTGGGCACATGGGGAGAATGAGTTGGTAGATCGAGACGTTGTTGGAGATTGATAGATCATATATGGAGAGGGTACTTTCAATACTTTATTGGTGGGTGGTGGTCTTGCCGGAGTTCATTGACAAAGTGCAATGACTGACAGTCATGTGAACCTCATTAGGGAAGTATACATGGTATCTTGTTCGAGAGTTGCTTGGAGTAAAATGATGTAGGTAGAATTGGTAGGCTTGGATGGAAATATAGTATCACGGTGGAGATTATTAGATTTCGGTGATACAATATTTCCATATTAAAGAAGATTTTGAAGATATTGTTATCTTTGGTGATATTATATTTCAAAGTAAAGATTGGAAAGATATTTAAGATAATAACTCAAATTTATTGCCTTATTTATTGTACTAAAGAGGGTAATAAATTATTTTCATGAGAAGAAGAGTGAAATGAAAGATTTAAGTAATCAAACAATTTGCTAATCAACTGATTAAAGAAGGAATCTTATCATGCGCATGCAAATTGGAGGAAATTAAAAAGTCAAACAGATAAACGTTTCCTATATGAATAGAAGAATTTGGTAAGGTGTTGATTTATAATCGCAAATCAATTACTTCAACCCTAAGTAATCATTTTTATATAAAGGCAGTCATTTTGTATATATTAGTAGCATCTTTTCAAGTTGTATTTTTTATTCTTTTTCTTAGCTTTCATTATTAATCTTATAAAATTCTCTTTTCTTAGGAAGTAACAAAATCTCCCCTCTTCAAAATGGATGTACGTTGTCTTGCGATAGTGGAACCACTATAATTCCATGTGTGAATTCTCTATTAATTGCTTCTTCTATGATTTACTGTTTTGTATCCTATTATTGTTTGTTTGATCGCAGTACAACTTGAAATTATTGCTTCCGCATGTATTTGGGTTGCTTTACAGCCAATCGCGTAAAATTACCCCAACAAAAAATTATGAAATGTTATACAAAAATAGCATTATAGAGAAATAAAATGTAGAAAACAAATTATACAAAAATTTTGTTTACAAATTGTCATATACAACCGACATTATGAGCTCTAACTTCCATCTTCTTCATCAAAATGAACTTCACCTCTAAAAACCGCTTCCACCACCACTATCATTGACACTAAACCTCTAGATGCCATCCTCATTGTAGAGTACAACAGTTTATGATTTTTGTATGATGATAGTAAACATGTATATATTCATTAAATGTGTTTGTTATAGTACTATTGTGATTTCATAGAATGAAATAAATATTTGTTGAATAAAATAAATAAATCAGAATTTCAATTAAAAATATATTTTAGTACAAATTCAAATAGTACACATTTAGCTTCCACTGTAATTACATTTTCGAATACAACTCTCATTATACATTTTCCACACTCTCGTATACACAAAACTCTCGTATAAATATCAACTCACTCACACTCGAATTCGTCTTTGATATCTTCTTACTCTAGCTTGTGTCCATTCATCCGCTATAGCTGTCAAATAAACAACGCAGTAAAATGGAAAAGGAAACAAACCTAAATTGCAAAGATAAAATTATATTTGAATATTGGTATTGTCGCAGTTTATGGATTTGATTTTATTTTATATTTCAGACAAGGACCAAAATAAATGTGCACGAGCAACATATGACATACAGTGCATCACTACACATGTCATAGGGCCGTGCATATATGTAAAATATGCTTGCATCATTTAAATTTCAGGGACAAGTGCGAGGTCAAGCCCAAAGGCTCAACACAACGCAAATGTGCATGAGATCAGGCCAAGGAAGTTTCAGCCAATTCAAGTGCACCATGAAAGTATCAGCCAAGCAATGTACATAGGGTCGAGAACCAAGGGTGAAAACTGAAATGAAGTAGCAACATATAAAAGCTTGCATATAAAAATCAAGGAATCCAAGATCTCATAAGACCAGAGTGAAAAGTGTACGTATGCAAAAGCAATGTGCAATCGCAAACAACAAGGAGCACTAGGCATGGGAACACAATTAAGCAACAAAGACACAAGACTAGGCAGTGCGGCAAGATGAATATAATAACAATAAACAATAGCATCCAGACATGGTCACGCACACATAAATGCACCAAAACATATGCAGGCATGAGCATGGAAAACCTGCACTACATGTACACGTGTAGAAAGCATTAGAGAATACTCTCATACCAACACATCTTAAAACAGTAAACAATGAATGCAACATGTAGTCATAACTAAAACAAGGGAACAAGCATGTCTCATTCGAGCATCAACGAGCAAGGCCGGAATAGACCCACAAAGCTGCAACTCAAAGCAAGACACGCTAAAATCATGGCCAAGCCAAATCAGAACCAAAACAACAATGCAAACAGGGTGGAAAAGGGATACTCGGTCAACGCAGCAAAGCCTCATTGCATTAAATGGAAAAATAGTATATATCATCAAAGTAAGTATGATGTGTGTGCACGCATACATATACATAGGCATCAAAAATTCAGTCTTGGCATCAAAAGACATGAGCAAATTAGCAAGGACAAACTGATATACATATATATGCACATATGTACACACACATACATATATATACATAGTGAGTAATCTCAGGAAACAATGCAAAACAAGATCGGTTCAAAGAAAAATAAAGTGCAACAGGCAACATAAGCATCAAGGCAAGGTCACGAACCAACAATAAACAGAACATCTCAGATGCACAAGAAACGCACTCAACACGAAGAAGGACAATGCACGTGAATTTCATATACCAGTAAGAAGAATTGATGCAACAAAGAAACATGCAAATGAATGATTCAAAATTTCAGGCAACATGTTATCAATGACCATTCAGTTCAGAATTCAAAAGCAGTAAGAAATAGAACAAGTCCAACTGTCAAGCCAAATATATCATAGTATTTTCAAGCCGAAGCTCAAGTCAATGTCATAATAAAAAAGTCAACCATCATCTAAGTATATTTGAATATATACCAGAGGATGAGGCATATATATCAAGTAGCGACCAAGTCAGAAAATATCAAACCGCTCAATTAGAAATCAATATTTGAAGTGTAAATAACTTAAAGTCAAGTTTGAACATTGCAATTCGAAAATTTAGGAAATCGATTCCTATATATACCCATATCATCATTAGCATTGAAATCTAAGTTGAGAACGCTACAAATTGAAAAGGGAAAAATTGCATACCAATTTATCAACATCCAGTTCGACGACGAATCAACCGAGGGGAATCAATGTAAGGAGATTGATCGATAAAACATCAAGGGGAAGATCTTTCTTCAATCAACTGCGTTTTGGAATGGCTTTGAACAAGTGAAAACCCTGATTTTGAGAACGAAAATAGGATCCGCTAAACCATAGAACAAAAGTGAGAAACTGGAAGATGTGGGCCTACGCGTCTTTATTTATCCCTAGTGGATCTAATTTTAAGTGTTAATTAAGGGTTGCTTTGTTTTTATTTTTTATTGTAATTTTATTTTTAATTGTTAAACTTTAGTGTTAACTCGGTTAATAACTACACATCGTAGTTCGTGAATTCGCAACTCAGTGGATGAGATGTGGCAAGATTTTGAATGTAGGGTTAGAACAATCAGGTTAGCGAGTGTCGCGAATTTACAGAGTCTATAAGCGCTAGATTATTTAATTTCTAATAGAAACTCTGGAGCAACAGTAGGCGCGTTTTACCGAAGCTGTGTAAACTCATATGTCATTTTTGTTTCCGCATTTACTCTGTTATTATCTTTGCTATAATTTTTATTTACATTTAAATCTTGTTCACCCCTTCTAGGGTTAATTCGATACCACAGTCATTCCTTCAACAACCAACCAGAAAGTCATAATAGATCTCCTCCGCCACCATGGCAACTGTGACACATCCACTATCCTTCATGGGTAGCTACACCGACTATCATGGCATGCCCACCGATCCTTGTTTCCCTTTTCACTAAGATCATTTCAGAAGTGCAAAACCTCAATTCATGGAGTTTTGAGTTTGAAAAAATAAATAGATATTCTACATTTACGTAAAATTTTGTAACTGAAGTTAAAATGCTTGTTATTCTTAAGGTAAATTTTGTTTAAAGCCCGTTAAGCATGCTCTCGTCTTTTTTAAATAGATTACAGTATTAAAATCATCTTACCATGCACTGAACAATTAGCTAGACAAAACTAGTATACACTAAAGATTACTTAGCATATGCCATATCTTTACAAAATTACACCTTATTTCATCCTTAATTATCATCCGCCTTTCAAATTTTCATCTATTCACATGAACATCAAGAAATTTTCAAAACTAAATCAAATATAAATTCAATGAAAAAAAATATAGTATCTTTAATTCTTTATGTCTAAATAATTTATTTTTAATAAAACTGATTTAAAACTGTTAAAAATGTGTTATAATAGTTTTAGATTGTAATGGTTAGACCTATACAAATTCCTTACTTTGGTGAAGCTTTTTTGAACTTCTCAATAAACCCATGCACCCACTATCTACGCAATTAACTTACCAACAATGGAAAGAGGGCAGATTTGTCCATTCTTCTATACATGTTTTACCTCCGTTAGCCCAGCTAACGATCATGAACCTGTGTTTAATGTTTTAAGCCTTCAACCAATGTTTCTCCACTTCCCATACATATCGCTTCCCCCACTACCCCCTTCAGCCATTGTCATTGTATTTATGATGTAGGAAATCGTTTCAACTCGCCCTTATATCCATTCAATGATTTATTTTTTGTTCTCATGTACCGTTTCATTTTCATATCTTCCTTCCTCCACACTGAAAGTCTACAGGGTAGATCGTGTAGTGTATATGCAAGTATATGTGACAAAATATATGATGCAACTAAAACAATATTAATCTAAGTAAATATAGAATAAGCACTCCAGGATTTTATGCTGGTTCAGACCTCCCGTCCTACGTCCAGTCCCGAAGCTCCCCTTCGGAATTCGACTATCAAACACCCTCGCTTCGCCCGAAGTAATATGCTTGGTTACAATAAGTTGTTCTTGTCAAATGTGTGTTCTATAACATGGATATTGGCTAATTAGTACAAATGCTTCCAATATATATCTAGAGAGTATTGTCTATGAAGAACTGAATATATGGAAGAGTGAAATACAAGTATAGATTGCTAGAGATCAAGAATATATAATAGAGTATGTAATTAGAGAGCATAAGTAAGTAAGGTGATTTATTCTCTTAATTCTTGATGCTATATATACTTGTAGATATGTATCTTGAGTAATTGCATCCATTAACTAGTGCTCTACAGTTGATTTTGTTGATGATGAAGATTTGCGACGAAGAGAAGCGGAGATATCTATTCGAATGTGGCAGTTGAAGTTTATATTTAAAATCCGAGTTTGAAATCAGACGTCTGGAATATATTTCAGACGTTTGATACTATATATATTTTTGAATATAGTAGCAGATCAGACGTCTAAGTGCAGTCGCTAGACGTCTGGTTCAGTTTGTCTGTTGTTTCAGATAACTGTTTCAGATGTCTGGCTTATGCACCCAGACGTTTGATATTGTGCATATCAGTTTTTGTGCTCTTTTTCTTGTGCTTCTTTGATCCTATCGACTTGTAGTCTCTTGTAATGTTCATTGAGCCTTGTTCCTGTCTTTCTAGTGATGTTACTTTAGCAAGTACCTGTATATATAAATATATATATATGCATGTTTGATTTTCATTGTATAGTTGTTGTCATCGAAACCATAGATTTGATTTCCTAACAATCTCCCCCTTTTTGATGATGACAAATATACATTGTACTTATATACAATTTTATAAATCTCCCACTGAATATGTGTTTTCCATTATTTATTACGATCTTTATTATTTCTCCCCCTTTGGCATTACCAAAAAGGAGTAATAACTTTTTTATTGTAGACATCATGTCCATTCCATTAAGTATATACCAATCGTTGTAAGATTACATAAATATACAGAAATAACACACCAAAAAAGGAAATTTCATTTATCATATTAATCTATTACATTTTTTTTCTCTTCATTTTTATACAAAAGATGGAATCCTAAAAATCTAAGAATCTTTTGGGGAAGCTTTATCTTGATCATCTCCTTCATCTTCATTTTTGGAAGAGCTGGCTTGTTTTTAGGAGATATCGAAGTTTGTTCGAGAGGTTCTTTTTCCTCGTTGAAAAGTTTGGAATGTTTTGAAGGAGAAGAAGAAGGCACGGGAGTTGGCCAATCTTCTGAAGGTGGTGTAAGACCAAGAACCCTTTGAAGAACCTCCTTTAGAACGGATAATACAGTCGAAAGTGACGTTTCAACTGTGGCTAGGCGAGAAGCAAAAGATGTTTCAAAACTATCAATGCGCTTAGCCAATAATTTTTTATTTTGAGATAAAATAAGCTGATTTTGAAGAGTTAAGTTGCGAATACTCTCATTTGGATTCGTCTCAGTGCGAGTCTCCAAAATGTCATCCTCGCACGTATAGTCAAATGGTGCAGGAGGAGGAAGAGTATTCTCGTGATGTTGGTCCACCTCTTGTGATGGTTCGGGTTTTGTTTGAGGTGGAGGCCTAACTTGTCTTTGCTCGACGACGTTGCATCCACTCTTCAAATGATATAAAATTCGGAGGATTTTCCGGTACGTGCATTAGAGAGAAAATTTTTGTGGATGTATATTTCGGAGAAATCTCTTCAAAAGTGGATAAATATGAGGGGATGTTGTGAGCTCTTAGAAGTCTCTGATGTATGTAGGATAGATGATGGATAGGCGTGATCGAGTCCGAAAATGTTTGAGCTCGTCAAATACAAATTTTTCCCAATTAACCTTTTTTCCACTGAATATAACATATAGAGCCTTGTGCTCTAACTTCGTGATTTGCTCGTGACTACCAAGGCGAGGAATGATAGTGTTGATAATCATTCTAGTGAGAAGTCTCGCCTTAGGTCTTAAGTATTTAGATGCAAATCTAGGCATTTCATCTTCCCATATTTGATGATATTATCTCTCGATTTGAGGCGCATATCCGGAATATTGCATAAATTTCTCCGGTGTTAGAACATCCGAGAGTTCGCCCTATGATTCCTGGAGTAAGTCTAATTATGTTGTCATAATCACTTGACCATAGCTAATTATCATCGTTGTCAGTGTTCCAAACTGTTGTGCTATCTAAATTAGCATAGAAAAGAAATATGGCTAGATGATCGGTTTGGATGTTGTTGGGATTAAATGATATCAATGTTTCTAATCCAGCGTTTTTGCACATTTTGTCTAAATCATACATTGGGAACTTTAGCAGATCATAAAATGGACCTGTATGGAGTTTCTTCTTTTGAATATCCTCGTATCTCTTGAGTGAATGTGGTACACGATTCATCCATCGCTCAATTTGATCGTCAGAGCAAACTTGGGGATTGGATGAAGTTGCTTGGTCTTGCTTTCACTTAGAGATCTTAGGGTTTTTAGTTTTAGGAGCCATAGAATTCGAGCGAGTTTGGAAGAGAAAGTAATTTTGAGAAATAGGGAATCGACTTTGCAGTAGAAATGAAATGAAACGTAAATGAGAAAAGTAAAAAAATAGATGATATCTGGGTACTTAAGAGTGTCAATTGAATTTCAGACGTTTGGAAGGTGAATCAGACGTCTGATTTAACCTAGTTTAAGGACAGTAAATAGAAGTAGACGTCTGATTTTTGGTTGCAGACATCTGGAATTGATCGATTTGTAAAATTTTGAAAGGCAAAGAGAATTATCAGACGTCTGGTTGTAGAATGGACATTTGGAATATGTCAAAGTGTTATTTTTGTAGGACAAATAGTTGTCTCAAACATCTGGATATAATATCAGATGTCTGAAATGATCTGAGTTTTTATCTTATGGAGGTAGAGACTTTACTCAGACGCCTAGTCAATAGTTCAGACGTCTGAAATGGACTGGTTTTTATTTTTTATTAAACAAAAATAATTTTCAGACGTTTGAAAGGTTATATAAAATGTCTGATATATTACGATGGTTAAAAATTCGTGTGATATAAGAGCGTCAGACGTCTGATGGCAATGTTCAGATGTCTGAAATGACCAGTTTGTCTTAAAATAGCCTAATTTTGAAGGGTGTTGCTTAATTTTCGAAGAGTATTATTTGTGAAACAGAATACAAATATAACTAGATAAAAATACAATGAGAATAATTAAATTTATTTAGATGACGATGAAGCATTGCGACCTTCAGACTTGCCATCCCTCCATGACTCGAGTGGAGACCATATATTTCCACGTTCATGGGTTCTCAGAGAATCAGAGAATGGCCTAGGTGAAGGATCCAAAGGTGTACGATAAGAGGCAGAGGGATCCAAAGAATTACAAGAAATCGAAAGTGGTTCATGTACATCCTTCTTTCCTGAATTACAAAATTTTATCGCTACTTGCTTCAGAAAACTTAGTCGTCGTGTAGTGACCTTTTGCTCAAAGTATAATTCTCATTGTAAATCTATTTGTTGCTTGATAGTGATGTATCCCATCGATTTTCTCCTTGGTATTAGGAGAGACAAATAGAGATCGTTTGGACTTCTTTTTATCGAAAGTGAATCACATGTGGTAGGAAGACCACTTATAGGTTGGTTCCTGATCTGGTGTAAGAGTAAGAAGGCGATGAGGTGTATCTGTTGAGCTATCCGTTGTTGGTGGCGAGAAGGAGAGTTGTCGGAAGACATGCTTTTATTTTTTATTGTAAAAAAAATGAAATCTATATATTCTTTACCTTTTGTTTTGTAAAAAACTATTTATACATGATTATAAATGTTATTCATAGATAATTCCAGAAAACAACCACCTAAAAAATTTAAGGCGAAGGAATTAACATTTTTAATTTGTGGATAAATTTTTTTTAGTCAAAAATAGAATAAATGAAAAATGTAATATTAGTTTAGAGGATCATTAAGAGAACATATTCCTAAATTATGTCGCAGTTTAACAAATGCTTGTTCATTTAGTGGTTTTGTAAAAATATTTGCTATTTGATTCTCGGTATTTACGTATTCTAATGTAATAATTTCTTTTTCTACATTGTCACGTAAAAAATGACGTTGTATATCTATATGTTTAGTACGTGAGTGATTTACTGGGCTTTTTGATAGATTTATTGCACTCGTGTTATCGCAATATATTGGTGATTTATTGATAACTTTGCCGAAATCCGTAAGTGTTTGTTGTTGTCGAAAATATTACATCTATTTTTTTCAAAATTGATTTGAAAACCTTTATCGCATAATTGACTAATGCTAAGTAGGTTGTATTTTAATTTTCTATTGACAATACATTTGTAATAATATGAGAGTTAGAAATACCAGAGTTGATGACTTCTCCCATGCCAACGACGTATCCTTTTGAGTTATCTCCAAAAGTTACCATTCTACCATCAATGTATGTTATATTTGATAATATTTTTAAGTTTCCAGTAATATGCTTAGAGCATTCACTATCAAGTATCATTTCTCCTTATTTTTTATTTTGGGTACCTACAGAATAAAAGATGATTTAAATCGTACCCACATACTTTGTTAGGGTCCTAGATGTTAGGAGGAGCATGTACTCCTACCCAAGAAGGTTTGGTACCTTTATGAACATAATTTTTATTATAGACTATATTATTTAAAAAATTATTAATATATTTTTGTCTAATCAAATTATTATTTGTCTTAGGAATCCAAATTTTTATACTTTTGGTATTCGTATTAGACTTAGGTGGCTTTTTAGTCTTTTGATAGATAAAACTACATTTCTTAATATTATTTCCTTTTAGTTTAGGAGTATTTTAAATTCTTTTACATTTCTATTACCTGATGGTTTTGAAGCATTGGTAAGATTTTTCAAATCTTGTTTTCCTTTATTAAATTTTGAAACATTATTTGTAATTTTATCTAATTTTTCTTTTAATTCTAAATTTTCAATTTTCAATGTTTCTATATTACTTTTCAAGTTGATATTTTTTTTAACAATTTATCCTTTTATATTTTATTTTTTTTCAAAATCATTAGATATAGTCTCATTTTCAAATAAACTGTTTTTAATTTTTTTTCTTGAGATAATTCTAATTCCTCCTCTAAAATAATTTTTTTATCTTTTAACATCCCTATTTCAAGTTCTGGTCTATTTATTTTGGCTATGTGTTCTTTATTCGATTTTTTAATACCTGTTATTGTTTTATTCCATGTTAAGTTCTAATAATTCATCATAGTTAAGTTCGGGACATACCTCATCAGTTTGTGCCATAAAACATACATTAGCTTATTCTCCGTCACTATCGCTGTCACTGTATGATGATGATGAAGAATCCAAGTCATCCCATGTTACTTTGAAAGCTTTCTTCTTTTGAATTTTCAAATTTTCTTTTTCATTTTATCATTGTTGAGCTTGGGACAATCTTTCTTTATATGTCCAAATTGGTCACATTCATAGCATTTGATTGATGTTTGATTTGTAGAGCTTGATTTTCCTCCTTTTCGAAATCTGGTCATTTTCCTAAATTTCTTGAATTTGTTGTAGTTTTCGGCAATAAATACGATTTCTTTTTTGTCTAAGTCGGAGTGTTCATTTGTTGCTGGGAATGCTATGTTTTTCTTCTTCAAATTTTGTTCTTTTCTTGCCAGTAAATTAGCTTCACATGACATTAAATTTCCTATCAATTCTTCAACTAAGGGTGTTGAGAGATCATTAGCTTCTTCGATAGCTAGTACTTTTCTTTCCCACGCTGGAGTTAAAGAATTGAGTATTCTAGATATTAAGTCAAAAATTATGAATTTGACTTCAAGTGCCATTAAATCGTGTTGAATGGTTTGGAATCTAGAGTACATGTCTACTATGGATTCATTTTGTTTCATTTTAAATGATGAAAATTGATTTTGTAAAATTGTGATTTTAGTTTGTTTAACTTTGTTTGTGCCTTCATGTGTAACTTGTAAGGTACGTCAAACATCATATGCAGTGTTACATAACATAACACGTGAAAATTCATTCTTATCTAATGAACAAAATAAAACATTTATAACTTTGGCATTATTAGAAGCTGCGATTTTTTATGCATCGTTCCATGTGTTCATAGCACTGTTAGGTGCTTCATATTTATTTTGAGTGGTGGATCAAATTTCTAATCCATTGGCTTCTATAAAAATTCTCATACGTATTGGCTAATACGCATAGCTAGAACCATTAAAAAGTGGGGATCGTGCTGTGGATTGACCTTCTTCAAAAATACTTGCCATATTAAGGTGATTCAAAAATGTGTTACCGTACTTTGATCAAAGCTTGCTCTGATACCAATTGAAAGTACACATGGTAGATCGTGTAGTGTATATGCAAGTATATGTGACAAAATATATGATGCAACTAAAACAATATTAATCTAAGTAAATATAGAATAAGCACATCATGATTTTATACTAATTTGGACCTCCCTCCTACGTCCAATCCCGAAACTCACCTTTGGAATTCGACTATCTGTTGTTTCAGAGAACTGTTTCAGACGTCTAGCTTGTGCACCCAGACATGTGATATTATGCATATCAGTTTTTATGCTCCTTTTCTCGTGCTTCTTTGATTCTATCGACTTGTAGTCTTTTGTAGTGTTCTTTGAGCCTTGTTCTTGTCTTTCTAGTGATGTTGCTCTAGCAAGTACCTGTATATATGTATATTTGATTTCCATTGTATAGTTGTTTTCATTGGAACCGTAGATTTGATTTCCTAACACACACTTCCTCCATCCTATAATTGTTTACGGCCACATCTTCTCTTTTACTCTGTTTACGTTATTGCGCATGAATTGTTTGAATAAATACATATATATTAGCAGCGTACTAACAATATTTTTTTTTTGTTTCTCAACTTTCT
Organism: Allium cepa; assembly: GCA_030765085.1. Classification (NCBI taxonomy): domain Eukaryota; kingdom Viridiplantae; phylum Streptophyta; class Magnoliopsida; order Asparagales; family Amaryllidaceae; genus Allium; species Allium cepa. The sequence continues at coordinate 861,734,773 of CM060934.1, read as the reverse complement.
TACAGTTCAAGTAGAAGTTGCAGCATTAAACGAGTACTTTCATACTCCTTGAAATTTCTACTACACTCTTACTTACTTTCTTCATCGTTTTTATTCACAACATGGCAAAAAGCAGTGGATCGGAAGAGAGAAGCAAAGAGAAAAAAAGAATTGACTCCTCCATTATAGTGAAAATTGAAGTGGATGAGATGCCAACAAACTTACCAAACAGAAGTAAGATTGTTAAGATGGAAGCAGATCATGCAACTATGTTGGAAAGCCAAGGAATTGATATACAACATGTATTAATCAACGGTGATATATGTTAACAAATCTGATTATTAGCAGAAAGGATATTGTTGGACATGGAGTGCTTTCTCCTCCCCCAACAGAAAAGTTGGCCGATGGTGCAAAAGTAAAGTTAGTTGATGGTGCAAGGATGGAAGAGTTTGAAGATCAGAAACAACCTTCGCTATGCTGCAAATTAATTACCATTAATGTAAAATAAATTAACCATATTTACCGTCTAAATGCATAGAACTTTGTTTCTATGGGATGCTTTTAGACTTGCCTCCTTTTCTATATAATTACCATTGTTACATGCATGCCCAATCAATCCGAGATAAATATCATCAACAATATATATGTGTATCATGTATCCGTTCAGCATTAGTAATAATTGCCTCATTAACCAAATAAACTCTTTCTAGGTTTAAAGATATTCATGTGTGTGTTTAGTATTTGAAGAAGTAAATATACTGAATACTTCGCTGTAATTAATGTGATGTATTGAATGTGGTTAGGGTCCCCCTAGTCACTGCTACAAATAATCAGTTAAGGATTGCAAATTAAAAACTGACATAAAATCAGTCAATTAACCATATACCTATTGTCACATTTTAGATATATACAACACGGAAACACTTGGACTGCGATATAACCAATCATAATAACAACATACTTATAGATTTTACTTTTGAATAGAAAAAAATTCATACACGGTGCCTCGGTATTGTGTTTATGCACATACAATAAGTCGTTAATCTTTCTTCCAATATACACTTTAACTAATATCCAGCCTTAATTAAATTGCCATGAATGTACAAAATAATATTCTTGCCTGGTTTTAGGCGTTAGCTAACCCCATATTAAATATTCTTGAATGTCAAAATAATAATTATTTATTTAAAATAGAAGAATGTACATAATATAAATATTATTTTATTTAAAATCATACAGACAATCGTATGTGGATACTATCATATTGCATGAGTGTCCTTTTTTCAAACTCGGATAATCATTCATTTTCTGATAGAAATGCATAAGAATTTAAATTTTGGATATTACTTAACGAATTAATATACATCGTCATAAGTTTTATATAATGTAAAATTTTCTTCCGTGACATCGGCATGGACTTCTCACATTTAGTTTCTATTCCATAAAAAGATTAAACAAAGAAAATATGTCACAAATACGATATCTTTGGGTATCACAACAGTTTTATTTCCAGTGGTTGGCGATGGTACTGCTTCCTAACTTACAACGAGAGCCATCGATGAATGGTCCGGCAGAGAATGATATTTCGCACACTACACCAACCGTGAAATTGAAGAAGGAATTTTACAGATTTCAAATAGACATCGCCAACCTCTATTCATTGAATTCAATTTGTTACAACTGTATACTGGTAAAATAATGACTAGTATCATGCCGGATAAGGATACTTGCTAACTGAACCGAGGTAGTTGCCTTACTATATTACCCCCATCAATTTTCATAAAAAACTGACAAATTATGCAGACTGGACAACAGAACGAATTCACACAGTAATATTTTTTCCACAGTACATATTCCACGCATTTCGCTTCTTCCCCGTCCAATTTTACACCAATTTGCCTTATTTGTTAATAATAATAATTATTGCTTTTGGTATGATTTGAGTTTAATAGAATTTGTCTTACGACATTAGCCCATGCGTTGCGAGGGTTAACATGCCCACTTATTTTTGGCACCACCTTCGCTTCGTTATAAGTTCCAAGCTAAAAGACACATCATCATCTCTCAAAATCCCCAAATACAGTTTTCATTTTCCACAGCGATGGATTCGTATCCATACCATCACCAGCAAAATCAACCACCGCCACCTGCTTCATATTACAACCACGCACCTCCTCCGCCTCCTCCTCAACAGCCTTATAATTACGCTTATCCTCCTCAACCATATAACTATCCACCACCTCCTCCTCCTCCTCATCCTCAACAGTACGCTCCTCCTCCTCCGCCGCCACTTCACCACAGCCAATACCCTCCTTCGTCTCGATCTCATTTTCCACCTCCACATCTTCCGCCGTCCGGGGCTCCAACAGCCTACTCTCATCCTCCGCCACCCGATCAGGTCGGTAAATATTTATCTATGTAATTAATTTTATCTCATTACTTTGTATTAGATTGTGATCTTGTTATATATAAGAAGAATGGATAGTTGATTGATCTATTATTACTTTATTGAATTTAATTTAGGGTTTAGCGTGTTAAGTGTATTTTTTGCTGAAGTTAATCGTTATGTTTCAGCTTTTCGTGCATCAAAGCGATGTAAAAAAATGAACTTAAACAGCTTTGTTTATGAAATGTTCTTGTATGTGTGCGTGAGAGAGATTTTCCTGGATGTAGCTATTTGCAGGGTTTAGTGTAGATATGAATTTGGGATGTGTATGGACTATGGATACCTTTTTTTATTCATATACTTGAATTGTAATATTTCATCCAAGTATTTTTTTACTTGTCTACAATTCATGCTTATATATTCTCTCACTGGCTGATATGCTTGCAGTGGGGTAATGCGTCATGGCAACCACATCATGGATGGGATTATTCAGGTATCATTTAATAATTTTTTTTCAATATGTAATCTCCATTTGGATATTTAAAATTTACTTATGCTTTCGGATCAAGCTTAGGAATATTCTAACCGTTTAATCTTCCTTCTTCTAGTTTGGACTGAATGGAAGATCTTATGCATGCATAACTTTTTTAAAGAATACATCATAATTTCATCATTTATTTTTATGTCAACCCAATAAATTGAAGTAAATTCATTTTTAGTTATTTTTGCCTGTGCCATCTCTAAGCCTAAACCCCTTAATTTTTATCATGTATCTGTTATCATTAAAGTATTGTGGTGATGCATATCCCATAAATGTTTATTTCATGTTTTGACAGAAAGGAATGATCCCTATAATAACAATGAAGATTGGGCTTCTAAAGCTAAAGAATGGGCAACCACCAAAGTTGGGACTGAGACGGTTCATGCACATTCACATTTTGCACCGGTAGATGATAACAGATATACCTACCACAATCAGTTTCAGCAGCCAAACCAGCAATTAAGTAATCAGCAGCTGCATGCCGTGGATCCACTCAACCAAGCAACTTACACACATGGCGCTGGGCCTTATGCCGCAGGTTATAATGCAGGAGATGAAACTATCAGAGCAAAAGCTAGTGATGTAGCGCCTTCTCAGAAAAATTATGGATCTACAACTTCATCTGTTTATGAGCAGGAGGTATCATATAGTTATTCTTCTGCCCCAGGTACCATATTTACGTTTTGATTCTGGTATGCATCTTTGCAAAAGAGTCCGTTTATATCCTTTGTGATACTTTATCAAAATGGCCTTATGTCATTGTGTCAAACCCAACTATTGTCTTATGCACCGATTAGCATATTCACTGTTCAATTTTGTTCAAGCAAAATTATCACAGATCCCACTACGCATTGCCTATGCTTTTTTTTATAGGAATGGTGTGTGTGAGTGCTTAATAATGTCGCAATGCTTCACTTCATCGTCTGTAGTGCTTTTCATGGGTATATTGTAATTTTTGTGTGTAAATGTCAGCTCATAGCTTCCAGTTCCAAACACAACAACATAGAAGTATTTGTTTTGGAATTTTGGCTTGCACTATGTTGTGTTGTATACAAGCATGTAAATTTCACCCTTAAACATGCAAAGTGCTAAGCGGTTAATACCGTTATAGGTTGCTTAACGATCACATTTTGATATGCGATATCTAATAATATAAGGGTAATATTAAAAAAAATACCGGACATGTTATAATATCGGCATCGGTTATGTATTGGCTAAGCACTGCAAAATGTTTTTATCCCTAAATATGCAAAATCCTAAGTAGTTAATACCATTATCCAATCAAGTATAAACAGTGATATTTAATAATATTAAGGTGCTATCATAAAATACTAGACATGCTAGAATGTTGGTATCGTTATATATTGTTTGAAACATTTAGAAACAATCTTTCAAATCTTGGATTTTGATTGCTTCTTATTTCGAGATTTTCGTACATGACATTTTATATATGAGATTTTGACCATGATAAATATATCTTGAATGTACATCTCGGATTGATATATGAGATGTTAAAGTACATATTAATCTATGTCAAGAGTAACTAATGAATATGAAATTAGCTTATTTAATGATTTTACCGACAGTCACTATCCGAGAAGACAAGAATAAGAATTATATAATATATATACTTCAGTTGCATAAAAAGATAATTGTGCACTAGAAGCATTATTGATCAATTAAAATTTAATTAATGGATAAAAATAAAGATAACCATACATACATAATAAGAGATAATATACGATGAGTTGATAATCGTTTTCATCATTTACAACACTGGAACGTAAAATTTTAGTTTGTCATTACCTATAATTTTCAATATATATGTATATATTACAGATTTAACTATCGATATTTTTCTATTTTTTGGAGGAATGAAGTTTTAACACCAAAATATCGATACATTTCAGTTGATATTTCAACTATTCATATCATAATTGAATTTTCAAAAATTTAACGATCAAAGTCAGATGTGTGATATTTTGTTTACTTTTGGAAGTGAACTACATCGGAAAAATGGATGACAATGAAATGAAATCTTAGTGACTACCTTGAAAACATATCACATCCGAATTTTTAATTTATTATTTTAGACTATGAGAGATTTAATGGAAGTGAATGAAAAAGATAAAACATCCGTATTATTCATACATCTACAATAAATGCTCATTTTTGTGATATGTTTTTTCTAAAGGAAAATAATAAACACAACATTATTATAATTATAATTATTATATTGCCACAATTCATACTTTCATTATTGGTTTCTGATTCTATATGCGCATTTCTAATCACAATATGAAAGTGATCCGAAATGTGGTACACATGCATGATACAATTTGAAATATCTAAAACACGGATTCCAACGATGCAAAAATCGAATTTGACAACTTAAGACGAGTTATGTTAACATGCATTGAGTAATTATGATTATTTACGAAAATTTCAATAAATAGTGAAAAATATTTAAGAAATCCCAACAACATAAAATTCGAGGTTCATGCAACAAAGAGGGTCATCATATAGCATGGACAAAGGAAAAATACTATAATTTTGGTTATTTCATTTTGCTTATAACTACTAAAATCTTAGAAGTCAACAATTGAAATAGGAAGATTATTTTTTGAATCTTGCCCATTTCAGTTGAGATCTCGATCAAGGTCTCATTCTTGTGTCGGCACGAAGCGAACAAATTTTTTCGATGAGATCTCAATTAAATCTTGCCTCGCTCACTATATAGAATCTTGACAAAAATCACATCATCCTTGACGTGTTTTAAGTGGGACAAATTAGTTACCAAATTCAATTATTATTTGCACTAATTCTTTGTTTTAACATTATACTCTTACTTTTCTCCACATAAAGGAAAAGTGTTTCTTGTTTTTGATTTTGATCTCTGTATTCGTATAGTTGTCAAACACAAAATCAATTGTGGTACATTCATTTACCAAATTCAAACCACTAATCTTCTCTCTTTATCAAAACCGCTGCCATCATCGAATCACAACTTGCATGTAACTTACATGTAATCATCGTATCTTATACTTGCCGCGGGTTTTTGATTTGGTGTAGGCATTTAACATTTTTTAGTTCTTACTTTATATAATTCAAAGGCTCATGTAATGTGCATATATTATCTTTTTATGTGCGTTCCATTGAAAGTTGGAACAATTATTGAAATTGATTTACTTATTAAACATGACTTTGTAGCCTATGGTATAAACAATTTGTATAATTAGTTTATTATTTTATTTAGTTGATGTAAGAGACAATACAAAAATGCGATTTAAACTAGAAAATAATAACATGTATTGCTGGTTTAACATTTTGTTTAGTAAAGATAAAAAGTGCATAAATACGATCTTGTTTATTTAATATAGCTCGCACCAATGCACATATCAAATAAGTCAAGATTATTCTTTTTAGTTGCATTGGTAAATCAACTTTCAGTAAATATACTCCATGATGGTTATGATAGAGGTTTAGACTCCAAAAGGCTTAAAATCATCACTTAATCCGGTTAATAATCAAATTTGATTATTATACGAGAATTGGATGAAATCATAGTTGTGAAGTATCAGTCAATCTATGCCGAAATAAATAACATATCAAGATACTTTTTGAAGTTACAATTCAATAAAATTAAGATGAAACGAGGGATAAAAGTAAAATTTAAACATACACGCAAAAGCTCAAGCAATATAAAAAGAAAAATCAATGTTTTTACACATATATGTTTAATTTAATAATCTAGACAAGCAAAATTCTTATCATACAAACATGCATAATCATTGAAATGTGTGTGAGAATTCATTTTGAATTCATGATGCACAATTTACATTTATTTCAATTAAAATTTAAACTATGCGTTTTGCATTTTAAAGCCTGCTTTGAAAATCTCGATTTGGTGTATGAAATTCTCAAAACGAAAGATGATATATGAGATATTAAACCCATGAGTGTTGGCTTGCAAAAATTGATTGTTTCGTAAATTTTTAGCTTCAATTGTATAAGCATTACATTTTTGCTAATTATAACAACCATTTTGCTCGATTTTGTCTATGTGTCAATTTTTTCAATTTGCTAACTTATCCCACACGGTTATACTCATCAAATCCCTTTCAAAATCAACTGTCAAAAAAAAAAAAAATTAACAAATTTATTTTTGGAATTCAATAAAACAAATGACATGAACAAAAACTCATTAAATTCCAAAGCGGTTAACAAACCGGCTTAGATGTTGCATAAAAGAAAACAATATACTACAACACATACATCTATACGTAAATAAGAATTGAAAGATAGCTTAGATCTTTTGATGTTCAATTAAGATTACAGTTTAATTGAATAGATTTGACTCTGCAAACAGTCGTATAATTGATCAAAAGACATATTTTGATTCTTTGAACGAAAAAAAAACACAATATATTATAGACGTTCTTCTTTGAATATATATTTGGATGCTTTCATTTTTAGTCTCTTCATAGTCCTATAACATTCATAGTTGGATTTGATAAATTACTGGATGAATTAGATGATGAATGAAGAAAAAGAATAACAAATAGGAATGAGAATATCATCGACTCCATCCATCAATTTGTGAAAATCCAGTGATGAATGTTACGGGGCTACAAATGAATTACAAACGAATGGATTATGGATCCCTTCTCTTCCTCTTTCCACGTACATATCCAAAAAATCAAACTAAACTTGTAAATTCTAAGAAAATATATACCGTTCCCTCGACACATACTTCAAATAATTTACATCAATACCATAGCTCGAACCCTTAACCTCGCCGTCAAAGCCGACATACTCGACCAACCTTACTGCCTGGGGAGGGTGGGAGGGAGAGAGATGATCAAATTTTTTTTTTATGAAAGGTTGAACTTGTATGCACTTCCGGATAGCGTGTTTTGAAGGAGAAAGATTATATGCACTTTAGATCAATTGAAGAATATACAGTATTTAAACTTCAATTTTAAGATGAGGACGTCAATTTTAAGATGATGTTGTCAATTTTTATCTCATAGTCTCTTGCATTCTACTCTTTGCTCCACTTGTATGTAAACATAAAAATTTATATTTTTTACAATAAAAACTTAAATGCTGGTAACATTTCGGGGTCGTGGGACTGTAAATCACCATAATCAATTGGAATTGTATTATGAATTTGAGCATCAAAGTTTATCATATTATAAATTAAACATCATGCTCACAGACATATATATGTTTTTCATATCATATATCCAAAGTAATTTTGAATGATGAAACGAAGAACATCATTTGTACAACCATCAAAAAGTAGACACATACGAAAATCAACTCTTACAAGGCTTAATAAATGCCAAACTTTATATAAGATCAATATCGCAAACTAGTAAAGTGTAAGAAGCAACCAACATCTTAGTTTATGTCTTTTGAGTAATTTTAGTTACATTCAAATTGAGATTATAGTTATAGAGGCTCGATCAGTCGGTTATTGCACTCAAGATAAAAGATGTATCGTGGAGCAAATGAGGTGGATTTGATGTCGAGTAAAGGAGGACATTCTCAGGAGTCAAGAGAAACTGAGGCGTTGACCAAATCGAGCAGATTATTCTTATAGTTAACAAAGATGTTATAACCTACAACAATTAAGCCAAGGACCTTAAGCTCAAGTGATTAGAGGTGTGACCTCTAGGCAAATGTTGTAGATGTCATAAGTTCGAGCCTCTGAGACATCATCATAATGAATTTTCTGCTTGAATAAAGTATCACTATTGTTATCCAAAAAATAAAAAAATCTTCGCAACAATTAAAGCTATTTTTTAACAAAACATTTAATTTTGTAGCCTAAAAAATAAAAATTGAATAACAAAATTAACGTGGCAGTACAAAGAAGGTTCGGGAGATAGGAACCCCTAGGCATGGATGCAACGTCCACATGAATGGTATTTGATCTGACTGGACATTTTGTAGAGGTTTAGGAAGTCTAGGAGCAACGCCTACTATTAGGGTGTGGGGAAGTACCCATTGAAAAAAGGGTAAATGTTTGTTGGTGTCAGTTGTCATTTTCACAAATTACAAATATTTATTATTATTTGATTACGAAAATATCGCTTTTAACATTTATTATTAATTTGAATATCAGTTTTTACATTTTCTTTTTCCAAGTTATGGCATGTAATGCGCCCAGTAGTAAAACTGGCATCCGACACCAATGCAGCAACTTTGCTCCTCCAAATGAACAGAGTATTTGCTGGTTCAGAAGGCCGACTCATTGGCTGCATCTGCTCCTTCTGATGCTTCGGATGCTGTAAATAAATTGAAAAAGGCTGCGAATAGACCTTATATTTTATATAGATTACATATGTCCTACACCAGTGTTAGAATGATACAGTGTCAGCATGTTTCTTAGCAATGAATGTATAAACCTTCTGCACTATTTATTTTTGGTAAAGTGATGTTAATTGGTTTAGTATAACAATCCACTAGGAAACTTTACTGAAGATTTAATTATCATATTCCTCATGACATGAAAATAACTTGGTTTCTAACTTAGGGCAAGTCAATTGTTCAAGATGGTTTTTAGATTAATCTGTTGAAACATCTACAAATCAACACATATACGGACTTTCGAAGGAACATAAACAAAGCTATTTCTCATGATTTCTTCTTTAGTCACTTGACATTATTGTGTTATAGCAGGTCATCAAGATTCTATGCATCAAACTCAAAGCTCACATGTTCCAATGCCTGCACATTTTCCTGTAATTCAAGAGTCGTTTCACTCACAGTCTTTACCTTCACCAGTAATCGTAGGTGAACAACCACATTTGTCAAATCATGGCCCTGCCGGTTTCATGCCAGATGCGTGTGACCGACCTCTGGATTTTGTAGGCACACATAAGCCAGAATATGAACCACGTCGGAATGCTGATTTTGCTCCCATGTCATCTTCTGCTCACACTTGGACTCCTCAAATTCCTTTAGGACCAGCTGCCCCAGTAATGGTTCTTTAACAGAAATTGGTAGATAATGGTTTCTAATTATATGGTTCTTCTATATAAACTACTTTTTCTTTTTTTAGTTTGATCCTGCTTATGTACCACAAGCTTCTATTCCTATGCATGCCCCCAACTTTCAGTCAAGCATGCCGCCAGTCAGTGTAGCATCGTCTTACGCTTTTAATGCAGATTCTAGTGTCAACATGAATTTTTCTGAGCGTCCCAAAAAAGTAATTTTACACGACCACAATCTGTTTATGTTATTTATTTATATCCTCTCTTAAATGTTATGGTTCACCTTTGTAAAATGTAGGCAACTGTACCTAACTGGCTCAGAGAAGAAATTATAAAAAATAAACCTGTTATTCCAAGCATGGCATCAGCTCTGCCAGCTGAAAATTCTATAAACTCTGTTGGATCAGAAGACGGTGATAATTCTATGAAAAGAGTTGATCAGGGTGATAACAAGAGTATCGATTCTATCAAGTCTACTGAAGATGAAGATGATGAAGAGGTATTTTTCCTTAATATGGTCATTTTTACCTTAACCATGATAGCATAAAGATTGGTAGCATTTTCCTGTCTCTGTTACAAGTTTTTGGCATAGTCCATCTTTTATTAACTATTGCTTATTTACTGTTACATTGTATGCTATGAATGATGTATGGAATCAGTATGTCTAAATGCAACTTAATCAACTCTTGGTTACTAACTGGTCTATGCCAAAATAATATATTGGATGGTGCTGTACTTGTGGTATTTGCTTGTTTTTTTAATTTTTTTAGTTTAACTGTTGCCCTTTTACCCAACTTTATGTAAAAGGTTTACATTACATCATGCAGCCTGTCTTTGTATCATTTGCTGATAGGATGTTTCCAATATCATACACTATCATATTTGTGCAAATTATCTGCAAAACTAACATTCAAATTTAATTGCACTTGATTTTCTTATATAATGGGTGCCGTTGATTATGACATAGGAGGATGTGGAAGCAGCAAGAACTGCAGCACTCAACCAGGAAATCAAGCGAGTGTTAACTGAAATTCTTTTGAAGGTTTGACTGATCCACTTGTGTATTTATCTGGTAGTTTTCACGGTTGTATTAAGATGCCACTGTTAACAGGTTACAGATGACCTTTTTGATGAGATTGCTACAAAAGTTCTCGATGAAGAGCAGCAAACCATCGGTAATACACTGGGGTCTATTGAATTTTTTTTTCACTTAACCATGAAGTCTAAAATTTTGCAAATGATTTCCTTGAAGTGAAAAATAAACACCAGAACTACTAACATATTCACATTTTGATGAAATAACAACAGAACAAGAGCTTGAATAAACAAGTATCTAACCCAAGAATATGAGTAATAGATTCTAATCGAAAAATGCATACGGCAAAGAAATTCGAAACTTCTAATTTTTTATGTGATAGATCTCAATTCATAGAAATCATGTCTTTTTCTTCCTTATCTTCATTCAAATATTATTTTTCTGGTTTTGTCACACCCAATAATACATTTAATATTTGTACCTTTGTAGCATTAATGTTATGCTAATGCTTTATTTTTATGATTGTTCAGTGCAATAAAATAGAATTGTTATGGTGTTACTTTATAATATCATACATTCAGTTAGACAACATTCATGTTGGGGTAGTTATTTCTTCTAATCTTTTTTTTTTGGAATTTATTCTCCTAATCTTTTTTAGTTAGATGTTTTAATATTAATTTTTGCATTCTCATGAATATTCGAACTAGAGTATCTTAAATTTTCATACATGAGTATTTGGTACATGCAGTGCGCGCGCGCGATTGAAAAATAAACGTGAAGTATTAATGTTCAAAAATAAATTAACCAAGCACATATTTTTTACATTACATCCTTGCAAAGATTATTGTCAAATCCTAACATTAATAACTTGCGTTGATAATTTTATTTGACATTAATGCGAAAATAAGTGTATTATATGATGCATAATTTATAACAAAGTTAAACCTTACGATAATTAAACTTCCCAGAACTTCTAAAAGTAAATTTATTAATTTTAATTTTAAAATACTCAAAATTCAAAATTCAGCTTTCTAAAAATTTTGTAGATTCGTATTTGAAAGAATATTAATCCAAAATTAAAGTAAAAGATTGTTTTAAAACTTTTTACGACAACAAAATTATAATTTTCTAAAGCAATGAAATAATATTTTTTTTAACAACATGGTGCTTTTCAAAAATAGCAATTTTTTTGTATGAATTCATTTTTTTTAAAGTATTCATATGAAAATAAGAAAATTAAAGATTTGATATTCTAATAGTTATTCTTCAACAAAATTGAAAGTTTGACTTTATTTTTTGTTATCTCTTCAGACATAAATTATTTGGAACTATATATGAAAAAATTCCTATACTTGGTAATTTGTTGAAAGGGTCAGTATGTTCTTGTTTAAATTTTTTTAACTGTTATCCTGCTTTTTGGTCAAAGCCATGATATCAACAAATTGGATAAAAAGGACGAATACCAGGATTGGAGATCGATTGGAAACAAGACTATGATCGATACTGTAAAAATTGGACCAAGCTCCCACCAAGGTGGGATCGATATGGAATGATACATAAGGTCCGGTGAGACTATGTTTTGAATTTCAGGTCAATCGGAGTTCGTATGCTAAAGTAATAGATGAACAAAAAATTGTATGGATCAATTAGAATCGGTACTCGAATTAATGAAGATTTGGTGGATAATTCAAAACCTACAAATCCAATTCACTTGGAACTTTTAGGATATCATTACTTTGGAATGTGGAGCCCACAGGAAGAATCTTAGATCAAAACTTGGAAGTTGGATTTTCAACTAGGATCGACGTAATTCGTATCGATCGAACGACAGTGCACAATACAACTCACTACTTCAGGATGGATACGGGCATGGATAACGCGCTTTGCACCTTATTTCTGATCGATCATGGTTCGTATCAATGCAATTCATATCGATCAAAGGCGACATCAGATCGATACGAAGAACACATACTTCGCAAGAGCACATCAGATTGATACGAAGAATAGCGGCATTGGATGGATTCGAAGGCATATTTCGTATCGATCATTCTTGTCGATGAATACGAAAGAAGCGGTCAAGGAATGGAGTGCAAAACATGGATCACAATTCAAGATTCAGAAGGATGGTAATCTGATGGACACAAACCGATGGATGCAAAATCATCAGCCTACACTTGCAAACTAGAACTTGGATCGATCATATCACACAATTTACACGTTGGAACTTCATGAAATTTGAAGAGCAAGGATTTTGCACTGTCATTTTTCACCATGATCGATCTCAGCGGATTCTAACGTGGGGATTATCTATACGAATGACTTATTGATCGATCCTAAAGCTGGAGGTGGGCCCCATCGATCTGCATACGAGCCCATATGTACTAAGAGACTTCTCTGTCTAATTTTCAGCAAGATCTTTGCAGATCTCCACCTATAGATAGAGAGAGCACGATTTAAGAAAAAAGATCTCTCCGCTCTTCTTTTTCTTCAAGCTTGGTTGAACTCTGCCGTTTGAGCTATCGAATAACACTATTTTGTAACTGTAACTACAGTATAAAGGAATAGAAATGAAATTCTTGAAGTGGACACAGACCGGAGAAAGCTGAACCACTATAATTCTCTTGTGTTCGTTACTTGCTTTCATTTTTTATTTCCTATTTCTTCACTTTATTACTCTCCATATACAACTATCATAAGATCCGTGATTGGATCTGCTTGGACATCGGTGCTTTCACTATAATCGGGGTTAGCGACCGTTTTTTGCCACTAACACTTTGGTGCTTTCACTGAGAACTCTAGCACTCGCTGCTTTGGAAGAAGATTGGATCTGAAGATATGGTTAGACAGTCGGCTAGAAGGACATTACCAGAAAGGAGCTATCAGGAGGGAAATTAAGGGGCTTCCTCTGAAGCAAATCAGGCATCCATCTACATTACAAGGGATGAGATGCAGACAATAATGGATTCCATGCAGGAGAGATTATTGAAGAGCCAATAGGAGATGATGCAGAATCTCTTCAGGCAAATGGGCACAGCTGGAACCCAGAACCAGTAAATGGAGCAATCACAGTTGCCGGCAATGTAGAACAAGGAGTTAGAGTTCTAGAAATCTCTGGAGGTCAGATCCAGAACCAGAATGGAGAACGTGAAGGGAATCAACAAAGGCTTGAGGGCAGACCCTCGAGATCAGATATTGGAAGGCCCATGAATGAAGCTCAACAGGCTGGGGCCAACGCAAACGTGAATGAGCAACATGAAGGGTACTATCCAGAATATCCTCCAGGACATGGGAGGCATGATGGAAATGCATATAGGAGGTCACCCTCGGATGGAGATGAACGGATGACTGGATTAATAAGAAGGATTATGAGAGGAGGGCTACCGAGAGGAGGCTTGGAGGAAGTTAGTCGGAGTTCGTTCACTCCGAATACCAGAAACGCTAGGAACCCTTCAAAATTCGAACTATCAACGCTGGAGGCCTATGATGGGAAGTCAGACCCAACTATGCACGTAACCAGATACATCAGACATATGGAAGTGCTGAGGGCATCCGAAGAAATTATGGCTAGATGCTTCCCGTTGTATTTGATAGATTTAGCCGTGTTCTGGTTTAGGCAGCTGAGAGTGGATCGATCAGGACATGGGGCGAACTAGTGGAACGCTTCATGAGACAGTGCAGGGTCCACATTACGCGATCCAAGAACATAATGACATTAGCATCGATGAAGCGAAGGACAGGAGATGCCGTAAGGAATTTTCTAATGTGGTTAAATGCAGCTGTGGCTTCGGTGGATTGTCCAGATCCTTCAATGATTTTGATGACCGCGGTAGCAGGAATTGCAGAGGGCACTGAGTTCAAAGATTTATTGGCACGGGATCCACCACAGGATCTCGAAGTGTTCTACCACGAGGCAGAAATGTTTATACGATTAGAGGATGCACGCGTTGAAAGGCAGGAGATGAACGCCGCGCAAGACGAAGGAACGTTTGGAGAAGGATGTGGGATGGATAAAGAAAAGCAAAAGTAGGATGATGTATATGATGGTTCTAACAAATGGAGGAGAGACCGAGAACCCCAATTCGTCACATACGCAAACTTGACAGAGAATCTGGAATTAATTTACTTGAAAACACGGGCAACTCCCCTATCGAAAACCATCCAGAAGGAATTTCATTGAGCGGGAGCGCATGAGCGGAAGGTACTTGCCTATTCCATGAGCTGGAAGGGCATACCACAGATGAATGCCGCCACTTGAAGGATATGGTGGAAGAACACATCAAGAGTGGCAGATTGCCACAATATGTAAGGTACCGGACAACAATGGTAGAACATGAGCAGCTACCGTCTGCACCAAACAGAAATGACCTTGGATTGGGGTCATGACTCGTCATAAGCTGATCGTGATGGCAATGGCCGAGTTCAGGATTTGAACTTCGGTTATCAAATAATCCTTTTGTTTTTGTTTCTAAAAATAAAGTGGCTATGCCACTTACACATGTAAGGGAACCATAGCAATTTCCAGGCATGCTCTGAGATGGTAATAAACCGCTCTGTCCGAAGAGGCAACACTTAGTTTTTTCTGTTTTTTCTTTGGACATTTGGAATTTTGATTTAATATATGGATTTGGATTTTATGAACAAATCCCCGACAGGACAGTCAAGGGACAGATACTGGAAGTCGGTTGGAAATTGATTGCTTTATGACCCTGTTCGGAGAGACAGAGACCAGAGCGCAAGAAGTGAGTTGCTTCGTCGGAGAGTGATTGGATCGGGGTTCGACAAGAGCACAACGCGGTTGTAATCGGTCTAGGGCTTAAATCATGACGTCGCTTAATGTCCAGGGATACTAAACCAGAGTGCAGGGAGTGACTCCGCTTCGTCGGAGAGCGACAAGATCGGCTTGCTCGACGTTGTTTCCCCTTCACCGGAAAGTGATAGGATGAGACATCAAGAGTCCGGAGAGGCTATAATCGGTCTAGGACCAGGACATCGCTATATGCCCCCACCGGGGTAGGAGTGCAAGGGATAGGTTGCTTTGCCGGAGCGCGACATGGTCTGTCTATTCAATCGTTAAGTTTGGATGGAGCTTAGCAAGGGTCCAGAGAGACCGTCGATGATCCGAAGAGATTGTAAGATTCGATTGCTGGCTTTCAAGATGTGAAATGGATATTGATTCAACTTAAAATGGCTAGGATTGGATACGAAGTCGGAGCGGTCCTGGATTCGGTTAAGGGCCGGAGCGGTCCCGGATTTGAATATTGACCCGGAGAGGTCACGGATTTGGTTATTGGTTACTGAATATGGATGTATTAGAACTCGATTGTTGGGTTTGGATGGAATTGCTTGATAACGGATTGAATGATATGGCTACCGGGGGAGTATGGATTTTGGATATCGGATTTAAAACTATTCAAAACACGCCTTCCTATCGCAAGACATGTTTTGAAAAGCAAATGTTATTTCGCTTTTTGTCAAAGCCAAGATATCAACAAATTGACTAAAAATGATAGATATCAGGATTGAAGATCGATTTGAAGCAAGGCTATGATCAATACTGTCAAAATTGAAACAAGCTCCCATAGAATGATACATATAAGGTCTGGTGAGACTGTTTTGAATTTTAGATCAATCAGAGTTCGTATGCTAAAGTTATGGATGAACAAAGAATTGTATGGATCAATTAGAATCGGTACTCAAATCGATGAAGATCGATGGATAAATCAAAACCTATAAGTTCAATTCACTTAACTTTTAGGATATCATTACTTTGAAATGTGGAGCCCGCAGGAAGAATCTTAGGTCAAAATTTGAAAGTTGGATTTTCAGCTTGGATCGATGGATTTCGTATCGATACTTTCGTATCGATGTAATTCATATCGATCGAACGACAATGCACAATACAACTCACTACTTCAGAATGTATACGGGTACTTCAGGATGTATACGGGTATGGATAATGCGCTTTGCATCTTATTTCTGATCGATCATGGTTCGTATCAATGCAATTCATATCGATCGAAGGTGGCATCAGATCGATACGAAGAGCACATCAGATTGATACGAAGAATAGCGGCATTGGATGGATTCAGAGGGATATTTAGCATCGATCATTCGTATCGATCGATATAAAAAGAAGCAGTCAAGGAATGGAGAACAAAACATGGGTCACAGCGCAAGACTTGGATGAGTGGTAATCTGATGGATACGAACTGATGGATAGGAAATGAACCTATGGATACGAAATCATCAGCCTACACTTGCAATTTCGAAATTGGATTGATCATATCTCATAATCTACACGTTGGAACTTCATGAAATTTGAAGAGCAATGACTTTGCACTGTCATCTTTCACCATAATCGATCTCAGCTGATTCTAACGTGGGGATTATCGATACAAATGACTTATTGATTGATCCCAAAACATGGAGTTAGGCCCCACCGATCTGCATACGGGCCCACATGTACCGAAAGACTTCTCTGCCTAATTTTCAGCAAAGTCTTTGCAGATCTCCACCTATAAATAGAGAAAGCATGACTCAAGAAAATGGATCTTGTTCTCTCTGCTCTCCTTTATCTTTAAGCTTGGTTAAACTCTGCCATTTAAGCTATTGAATAACACTCTTTTATAACTGTAGCTATAGTATAAACGAATAAAAATGAAATTCTTGAAGTTGACGTAGGCCGAAGAAAGCCGAACCACTATGATTCTCTTGTGTTCTTTACTTGCTTCCATTTTTCATTTACCATTTCTTCACTTTATTACTCTCTGCAACTATCATAAGATCCGTGATTGGATCTACCTGGACATTGGTGCTTTCACAATCGGGGTTGGTGACCATTTTTGCCACTAACACTAACATTGGTCTAGACTTAATAAAAAATTTAGTGTGCTAAAACTTCTTTAAATTAAACTAATTTCCATGTGAAAAAATGGTACATAAACTCTATAAATTTAATTTGTGATTTTTTTTTAGATTCTTATCCTTGGGTTATTTTCTTTCAAAATATGAAACCTTTTTATGATGACAATCCGAGAGGATTCTTGGTGCTTTAAGTTTATGTATAAATATCGTGACACTAAAGATATCACAGCTATGTAGTAAAGATATATATCAGCATTTGAATTCTCATATGTACTTGGCCTAATTTCTACTCGGTGAATTCAAGATTATTTTTAAGAGGGGTTATAAAACAGACAACAAAAATTATCCATAGAGAAATTATGTCGATTAATCAAAGTTTGTCTCAATTGTTAAAAAAAAAACCAATCAAAAAGTTACTTTGACAACTAATTTCAATTATAATGTGGCAATCAGTGCAAGTGTAGCATTAGAGCATCGGTGAGGTAGTTTTGCATGGTAAAGAATGTCAGCAGTAACCGGATTTATTTGAAAATAATTAGAGTCTACCTTTTCTTTTTAGTATATAGCAGATGGCTTTAATACTTCGTAGATTGAATTCGTACTAGGAGTGAAGGAATTGAGATCTAATTTTGTTGATTAATCCATGGATTGTTATAATTCGAGGAGGATCATTTTTTTGAGGTCCTTGTACAAATTTTGAAAGATTTGAGTGTACAAACAATTGCCATTGCATCTACTAGCTCTTTAGACTACACCATATTCTTTGTAAATTTAGTTTTACAATCACTCTCTTCTTAGCAACATCGATTAATATGTTGTTAACTAAAACAACGGTACATTATCCTCTGCATATAATATATTTTGTGGTATGATATACTGCTATGATAGAGTAACATGACTTTGACCAAAGCCCTTAGTACATTTAAACAATGGTCAAAGATCATATAGTATTCGTTGCAAGTTTTAAACTAGTGTACTTGACAGTTATACAGATTTTGCCACTGTACATATTTTCTCAATTTAAAGTCCAAATGCAACCACTTAATTGCAAAATTTTATGGCATGATGGAATTCTTATGCCACAGTAGGCACAACAGCTTCGAGCATCTTCTTTGCATTGGTATGTACGGTCTATATTGCTATTGCTCAAATGCTGATGCATGTTATTGATATTTGAATTTTGTGAATGATCTTAATCTCTGTCTTGTAACTGCATACTTAATACATTTACATTCTGTAAGTTTCACATTCATTAGCCTTTTTCCCTTTTAATTCTTATACTAGTGTTTACTTCTCAAGCTCAGGTTTGATTTAATATGAAATTCTCCTCTATTTATGAAACTTAATTATCATCTGTCTTGAGATTGACTTGTGAAGATTTCTGAAGTAACATTTTTTATTTTCATTGATATTAAAATCCTTTAGCAATATATGTACTTGCTTGCACGCATGCACGTATGTATATGTGTTGTGCACGTATGTATATGTGTGTATTACTTGTTATATTTGTCTTTGCTCAAACTATTTTTTCTCTCAGTTGCACTAGTCAGTTGACGTTCGTGCCTATTTTATATAATTGTTTTCAACATATAATAAAAAGGTGAAATATTAGATTAGACTTTGTTTCTTATACAACTCATTCGGCTAAGCCAACTTATAGTTTTCAGACTCACCTTCATTGCTGCAACAATAAGTTTCAAAAGCTATCTTGTTTAGATCCGATTTTGATATTCACAATTCCATTTACCCTTAAAAGAAGCATTGTTTAGATTCTCCTTGCAGAATCCACAGTGTTAGCTAACACTAATTGTAGGCAAGTGAATAGTGTATATAGAGTTTCATGTTCCAGGTATTCCTAGTGTAGTTATAAAAAAAAAGTATGATTCAACATTTAATGACTGAACCTTTTATGATGTTTCGGTTTCAATTTGACATAATTTACTGCAATTTTTTTGCAGTAGTAGGTGAGGATAACAGCGCTAATGGAAACCATAAGGCATCTGTTCCTACTACAACTACACAAAAGGCGTCTGCGAAAGTTCTGATTCCATATAATACAGAGTCTAGCCAAGCTGATAACGGTGAGGGGAATACAAGTACAAGCTCTCCTGGTGGAAACTTGTTAGGGTTAGCTACATATGCTTCAGACGATGAAGATGAAATTCAAAGTTCAAAAGTAGCTTCTTCAGAAAATGAAAAAAGTGTTTATCATCATCAGGAATCTAAACATGATAATAAGCAAGTAAAAGATGGAACAGATAATGGATCAGCAGTAAGAAAGGCAAACAATGTGGCAAAAACCATAATATCATCCGTTGAAAGTTTGAGTCATATTGAAAAGGCTTCGCCAGCTACTAAAAGCAATATAGATGGTAGTAAATTGGAGAGGGATGAACCGTTGACTAAGGATGACAACGGTAGCAACAACTCATTAAGCAGGGGTGATAAAAGATCCAGTATGGAAAAGATTAGTTGTGAAAATTCTGTAGCAAGCGATTCTGTAACTCAACTGGACAAAAATAGACCCAAAGAAAAACATGATAAAGATAAATCAAAGAAGAAAGAAGATGATAAAAAATCAGAAAGGAGGTCAAACATGAAAGAGTCTGATCATGGAAGAAATTCTAAGCAAGGTAGTATCGGGAATGACAAGGAGGATAGAATAAAAGACAAAAGGGACAAACGTGAAGATGGTGAAAAGAAACGAGAGCGAATAAAAGACGAGAAGGAAGACCAATCTAAAAGAGCAAAGGAGTCGGCCAAATATAATCATAGAAGGTCTCTTTCACCTAGCAGCAGAGGTAAAAATAGTAAAGATAAATCTTTTAGTCGTAATAGTGCATCAGGTGATGAACCTTCTGATTATTCAAGAAAGAGGTATGAATATATATCTTATTTAGGTTTCATATATTGTTATGGCCTTCTTTGTCATGTTCAGGGCGAACTTTTCTCCATAATTGTATTAAAATTGCAGGAGTAAGCAATCCCATAATAGTAGTTTGTCACCATCACCAACAAGATCTCGAAAAAGGTATTTATTAATCTTTATAATTATATGTTAGCTCCTATGCAAATTATATATTCAATTGGATGAGTAATATTGATATATTTTAATGTATTTGCTTGGTTGGTTGCTTACCTGTTTCGGGCTTAAATAGCTCCAGTCCCCATAACCACCATAGCGGAATTTTGTAATTATTAGTTACATTAGCATTTGATGTTAACTATGTAAGTTATGCTTTGTCCTTGGTTTATTCCATCTGCTGCATAAATACATCTATTTGTTTATATCACAATTTGTTTGTCTTAAACTACCTGGAATATGGCAAGAATGTTTCGTATAAAATTGAAAATCTTTCTAAAAGTAAACCATATATGTTTTCATCCAATTGTATATACATGCTTAGGCTTTACGGCAGATCAAGATGAAACCAATCTGATTATTTGTGTTTTGGGCATGAAGTCTTGAAATATTTCATTTCATTCGAGATGGTAGTTCCCCAAATTCTTTCCATACCTCAACGCTATGGTAGGTCATCTTGGTAGCAGTTCAATGTGTTCTTACAGTCTTAATTTTATTTCAAATTGCAAAAGACACAGTTTGTTGGTGTTTCAATCAATTATTTTGTAGCCAATTTGTTATAAAAATCATATGGAAAGCGCATGGGACACTGTCGTTCCACCATGGCGTGGCGGAGTCAGCTGCAAGGTGAGGTTGGGCAGAAAATTTAGGTAGGGTGAACTGCATATAAACTAATTTTTGTAAAAGAAGTATAAATTTTGAGACAAGGCTTGAGTCCCATCTCAGCATATAGTGCCTCTGCTGGCATGTTAGTTTATATTGTATCAGTGGTCGAATTCTTATATAACATATATGGTTCCAAACTTCGCGCAAGTCAAAGTAAACAATGATCATATAAACATGATTCCTAATTTTGAGGTTGTGGTTGATGTTGCCTTCCAAAACTAATGCACTGAACCTGACTATGTATGTGATTTACATCATAAGAAAAAAGATAAAGTTCATCGGAAATGGTTATATTTAAAGTTTATGCAGAGTAACATATGTTTTTGGCCTTCTTTCTTACTGCTAATTAGTAATTAATCATTTGGATGATTGGATGGAGGTGACCTGGGTCAATACTGATTATTATATGATATCAAAATTTATTTGGGAGGAATAATAGAAGCTAAAGATGTACCAAGTATGCAACTTCGTGCATGAGCTCATATTATAGTTGTTGTCAAAAATTTTAAAATCTTAAGATTTAAATCCCGATTCAGATCGGATCTCTCCTTTTACAATTCGATTTTACATTCCGATTCAAACTTAGTTAAAACCACAATTTAAAAAACATTTAACTTACAAGAATATTTTTAGTATACTTATTTTGATTTACGATTTCAATTATAATGTTCTCAAAACAAAACTTAAAAAGATAATATAAGGGAAAATTCAGTATCAAGTTTAGTTGTAGAAGTTCAAACGTCAAAATCAATTTTAAAGTGTGTACATGCTTTAAAATATGGATCTTTTGAATCCACGATTTACGATTCAAATCCCGTTTCGATTTAAAGTTCGAACTTTACGATTTAAATCCCATACCGAAAACCTTGTTACAGAATATGAATTATTAATTGTGAAGTGAACACAACAGATTGGATATGTTTAGCTTTGGGGTTAAACATTGTCGTTCTAAGGTCTGTAAATTTAATCAAACTAGCACTTTGCAAGTGAGCCTGTAATGTTTTTTGTCAATTTTTTTTTCCATATGCAATATGAATATTGTTGGTAAAGTCATGCACATGATGACCTAATAATGAAAGCAGATCTCTATTCCGCTTTGCTACAGAGCGATATTACATTTTAATATTTTAGTTAATTTATTGCCATGTGTTATCTATAATACTGTTTACAACGAAGAAGTTGGAAGATGCAATCCTTGTTTAAATTAAATATTTAGACGGAAACTTTCTTCAAGAATTTGATATGTTTGGAAATTTTGGCTTGAAGTTTTTAGCATGTAAACAATTATCCCGCGAAATTTGTTTAGCTTAAAAGTATCAGAACAAGCCAATAGCAGCTTCTATTAATGAAGGCCTTGAAAAGTGTTTGAACTAAGATTTGGAAGTCGGATGGGTTTAACTAAATTTAGAAAGTGGAGGGATGAGAGAAGAAACAGATATCGGAGTAGGACGCATGTAGTATCTATTAATAGGACTCTCAACGAGTATCCGAAAATTTTGAAATCTATCTGTATCCGTATCCGAAATATGAAAATGTTTCCGATATCCGAAAATGGATATGGATGCTGATATGGTCATATCCATATCCAATAATTATCCGTCCGTCCGGTTTTTATCAAGATTATAGTTATTGTTTTGTGTATTTTGGTACATAAAATGATTGTCTTTACTATTTATCTAGGTAAAATAAATAAATTATGTATATAAAAATAATTATTTGCTGCTTAAAATTATTTTTCTTAGCGTATTTTTTTATAAATATTTTTAGTGCTGAAATGGACTTGTAATAAATCAAAATTTTGTATTTATTTGTTTAGATTTACTGGTTGTGAACTGGTCAAATAATATCCGATATCCGTTCGCATCCACAAATATGGATATCCGATATCCGAAAGTTATTACGGATATGGATATGGCGCCATCCGAATCCGTATCCGACCGTTTACAGGCCTATCTATTAAAGTGGTAGGTCTGATTATATATAGTATATTTCTTAGAACATCGATTTAAATCGATTCTGCACACATTGGCATAATGGGAATATGACAGGGTTGTAAAGTCTAACACATATACAATCATACAGGGAAGTGTTCATTTGCACTTTGCCAGTTTGACTTCTAAAGATATATTGGAAATCAAGAATTGAAACACACAGGGGATCCCATATTGTTGTTCGAAATACGGCAAGGTGTTGTTTGAATAGCTTTGAAAATCTATTCTTTGGCTTTTTAAAAGCAAGAATTAAAAAATAAAAATAAAAAATCAAATTTGGTATGAAAAGGTTAGTGACTTTCAATATTGTTTTCTAATTTTATCTGACAGGACATATTTCAACTAAACTAACGAATATACTGGTACATTTATTTTGTTGATTCATTTATTCTAAAATCAGAAGACAATTTTGGAAGAAAAAAGCGCTGTTTTTATATCGCCAAATCCAGCTGGAAGATGTCTGTAGCAATATTGTTAGCTAATTGTCTCAAAATCTAGCAAAATAATTGTGGTGGAGGCGAGAGTTGGGAAATGGTATCATCGTAACATGCTACTCTTTAGATGTCAGTTTCGTGATTGGTACATCAATCAAAATTGGAAGGTTGAGAAAGTATTGAAGATGTTTAGAAAATTGATGTATCATTATGGGTATATAGTGTATACGAGAATGCTAGGTTCAATAGCAGATTCAGATGGGGTCCAGTGGGGGTGGTGCCCTCATTGATGCTCCTCATATTCACTGCCTGTTGTTTGAGCAAGTGATACAGTAGAAATGCAGAGAGTGAGCATGTGGATGAGCTTGACCCAATATTGAATTATTCTTTGAAATATGTCCTATTCAGTAACTTTTCTTCATACTTTCCATGCACTTCTACTATGTTAAGCTCTATGTGTTACTTCCATGTTTTTCTGGTATTCAGCCAATTAACGCTCTACTACCCGTTATTCATTGTTCTCGTATCTGAAATAAATTGTATTTCTGCCCCCAAATGAAGCTACATTTTGGTTAGTGAATTGTCAATGGAGAAAGTAGGTTACCGGGTTATATGCTGTGCATGTGTGGTAGCTTTGGTAAATATTATTTGAGTCATAGGGTGTCACTGTCGATTGTTTGTATATTGGTTTGGGTTTGGACATAAGGTATTACTCTGTGCTGCCAAGGATAACACTTGTTTTTTATTTCCAAAGGAGTGTATCATTTACGTTCCTGCATTTTTGTGTTCAGAAATCTCCATTACTCTATTTATAACTGTTTTGAGTTCGTCTGTGGCATATTAATCAGATTAGATTCTATTAGCCTGTTGGCCTATATATTACGTGATAGGCATGGTTTCCTCATGAATGACATTATTTGTTTATTTGGATATTAATAAGTGGAATCGTTTATCACACATAGTTCAGATGGAATCATGGAATGTGCCGATAAATGTCGCTATATATTTTTATTACGATTGGATAAACTTGAAATATCCAGGGTCTGGTTATCGCATCCTTTACATTTTAGCTATCCTATCTGTATAGCAAAATATATTTTGTGCTGTAGTTTGCAGGAAGAAGTATGATTGCAACAATGATTGAGGATGAAGAATAATTGTATATGTAAAACATTATGCTCTTTCTTACCCAGTTAGTATGATGTTGTTTTTATGTATAGACAAAATTCAAGGTCTCCACATAGCAGGCATTCTCATCGCAGACATTCTCCTTATTCATCTACTGAGAGAAGGTAAGGAACTAAACCAGCTTTTTAAATTTTAGGATCCAACAACACCTCAGGTGAAGGATGATATAAACTTTATTATACAGCCTACTCCAACTTTGCTATTCTTGTGAGTGGTTCTATTTTCCTACATTATATCCTGATGTGATTTTCTGTTCATTCTGCAGGAGAAGGTGATGTAGCTTATAAGCGGACAAAAGGCAGGCATGGGATTGGATGACTTTCCCTTGAGTTATAATGGAGTCAATCATAGTCATATCCTAATGAGATATTAGTAATTAGTGTATGATATTTGTGAAATTAGGCATATCCTAATGAGATATTACTTCATTAGTTGAAGAGTGTTGCCATTTTTTTTAGCATGTAATTTATGTTGTATTACTTGGAACGTAATTTTTGTTTTGCCATCATTTTTAGTTTCTTTACCTTTTTTTTTCTTACTTCTCATTTGTACCGTGAAGTATGTTGTTGGTGTTGCTTTAGCTATGAGGTTGCTCTATGCATGGAAACTTACGACACTATGCATGGCAAGCAATTCATTGTAGAAATATTTGCGAATGCACTGCTTTTGAATCTGGTGGCCTTCGTGAAATACAATGCATGGTTATTGTATTCCAATCCATGGGTGCCTTGTGTTGTGATGAGTTTATAAATTAAATATGCAGAAACTTTAAAACTTCATGGCAACATGCAAGTGCTGCTCGGTCCAAGCTGCCTGTTTTAGCAGGTCCAGTTAATGAAATGGACGCCAGAAGGCGACGCTTCATGCATAAACCAGATTTTGGATCTGGGAGACCGAAGGAATGCATTTAAGAATTATGGGATGTAATCAACCAAAAAATGAATTAATAACTTGTGTTTAGCTATTTGTTCGTGGTGATGGTTTGATAATTTAGTTTTTGTGAGATTCGAATGTGGCATTTTTATTATTTCACAAAAAATTTGCTTTCATACCAGTGAAAACAACAATAATATCTTGAGCAAATTTTCATATTTAAATCGTTAATTATATTTAAGGAGTTAAACATGAGAATTTATTTACCGCAAGGTTTTTGAGACGAACTAAATTTTTTCTTTCTTTGTCAATTATATTTTGTAAAGTATAATATAGAATATATTTTGTAAATTGAGAACTTTTGGCTCACGTCTTTCTCTTTAAATAAAATTAGATTCATATCCTTTCATACTTTGAAACACAAATTACATCCATGAAATTATTTATCTTGTTTAACGTTTTTTCGTGCAGACAATTATGTGAATTTAAATTGGAATATTAAAAAACGTGATATCTTTTAGTAGATTTATCGGATTTTAATTTCGTTTTCACTAGATCACATATTTTATTATCCTTCTATTAAGATCCATATGTCGTGTTTTAGCAATTTTTTTAGAGGGGCAAGTATTTGCTTGTGGAAATTCAGATTGCCTCCAGACAAATATTTGACAGGTAAGTATTTGCTTGGGAAAGTTCAAACAAATATTCGTCGGAAAAATATTTTCCCTCTGTAAATACATAAAAAAATTCGTCAAAACATGTCATATATAGATTTTAATAGAAATATAATAAAATTCGTGATGTAACGGTAAAAACAAAATTGAAATCCGATAAATCTATTGAAAGATATCATATTTTTAATATTGTAAAATATTTATTTAACCATGATGTCCACCCATAATAATCCAGTGGGGACTAGACTAAACATGAACGTAATTTGTATTTCAAAGTATAAAGGGACGTGGGCCTAACATAAAAATAAAGACGTTTCCCTAATTTCACTTGTTAATTTAGTAATTTGTCATAAATAAATAATAGAAACGAGAAGCTGTTATAGAACACAGTGAGAGGACAATGTGTTAAGGAAAAAAAGAACAAGTATCTGAAGCTTGATAACATAGTTCCTCCTTTAGTGAAACCCTACCCCTCCCCCTATATTAACACTATCACTATCAACTCCCATTGCGCTTTCAAAAAAAGGTGCAGTGCACGAAAGGAGATGCTCGACGATGATCATTAATGAGTGTGCTGAACTTTGAAAGTGTATGTCAAGGATAGGCGAGTGGGATGGTGATTGTACGAGCTGGAAGAAATGTGAATGGGAAGAGCTCGACGTCAACCAAGAAGCGTGCACGACGACAACGTGGAGGGATTAACCTAAGCTAGGAGTGACGCAACGGCTTGTTGGGTCATGATGACCAGGAGCAATCGACAACGATTAGAGCTAGATTTGTCACGGTGGATGTAACAACCAAGCCTTAGTTGCCTTGCTATTGAAGAAGGAGGACTATTGCTCAATGACAGAAAAAGATGAACCCATAACCAGTCAACGTTCACCAAAGTTGGCCTTGGATTCGTCGGAGGTAGTGATAGATGATGAAGTGCAGATGACAGAAGCTTAAGCAAGTGAATACATTGGTTAGGGAGAGAGATAATTGAGTGTGCATGTGTGCACATGCACAATTGGTTTTTGCAGATCTCAGATTGTGAGTGAATGCAGCGTGTTTGAATCATGTTGTTAAATGATGTGTGTTTATTTTGTGATTTGAATGAGTCAATGGGTTGTATCGGGTTGTTGCAGTCTGATTGAATTCATTTGTGAGTGTGCATGAGTATGTATATAAGGAAGTGCATGTATTGGTCAGTTTTGTGTGGAGAAATCTAAAGCTTTATTTAATTCAATTTCATTTCCAGTTCCTTGAAAAACTTGTATCATTTCTTTACTTTACTTCTTGTTCATAGCATAGCCTTTGTTATCTTTTATCTAGCTTTATTCCCTTAATTTCCTACTTGTTATCCTTTTGCATTGTTATAATTCTAGTTATTCAATTCAGTTTAGTTCTTTGTATCATTTTCATTTCAAGCAATTTTAGCAATGCAACGACGCAGAATTTAATCATTTTAAAATATACTATTTAAAATGATTTTAAATATAAAATAAGTAAAGCTATATGATTCAAATAATATTAGATAGGATTTGAAAAGAGAAGTATACACAAAATAGTAACATTTACCTATATCGACAAAAGTGACAAAATGCTGATTTCAGAAAAGTATGTTCTAATGGTTAAATAAATTATTTAATTTATTTATAAGTGTTTATATTTTTAAATAACATTATACAAATTTATTTTTAAATTTGGTTTACATAAATAAATAGTTTAACTAAAATGTCAAAACGTGACCGTATTTTTTTTTGTCGATATCAACGTTTTGTCAATTAAAATTTTTCACAACAACGTCGCATCTTTATTTTCTTATATAGAAACTAATATAAGTATTAATTAATTCACTAATCAAGTTTAATTTTATTAAACATACGTAGAAAATTCTAGAATATAATTAACAAAAAGTAAGCATAAAAAGACAAAAAGTGCAAAAGTCAAAAAGTACAACATCAAATCAAACAAATACAATTATTACTATCATTACTTAATATTTAAGTGAAAATAACATAAAGTAATGATTTGAAATGTGATGTTAAGTGTTGAAAAAAATAAGGTTGCTTAAAAAGCAAGTAAGGTTATTTTGATAATTTGGTAAAGTGATATTTTGGTAACTTACCACTTCATTTTTTCTATAAATACCACTCACTTTCTCACTTTTTTCACACCATATCTACATTCTTCTTCTTTCTTGACGCTCTCTTTAATGGCCTCTTCTTCTCTCTTTTCCTTACAACTTTTTCAAAAGTATATCAAATCGACTCCAAACACAACCAAACTTTGCCAAAGACCTTAGAATACTATTAAAACATGTTTTAGCATCTAAAAATGGAAGAAATGATGGAGGAGAGGTTGAAACCCATGGAGGCCGAACCATTTGGAAGGAAGAAAGTAAGTTTGGGAAGCTCCGGAGCAAGAAAAAGGGAAGGAAGTGCCGCCGATTTCATTCCAAAGAGGCAGGATCAAATTCAAGGTGCTGCGGAAGCTCTGTCAAATTTTTTGAAGTTAGTTGAAGTTGTAAACAATAGTGAAGTATTGGATTAAACGAATGTTGGTAGAAAATTAAACGATTTGGTTAAACGTGATTACTCATATTTTTAGTTACTAATTCCTAAAAATATTTCAAGTTAATTACATAAAAAGTTTGTTATATGTTGGATGATTTAATGGATGATAACTTGGTTGCAAAATTGGTTGATTATGTGATTGTTTATATGGTTGATAACTTGTTTGATAAATGATAAGATAAATAAGTAGAAATTAATAATTTAATAAGAATTTAAATCTATAGAAATATGTGTATGAAAGTTATTTAGCCTCTTAATGATGTTAAATAATCTAAAAAGATTGAAAATGATATTATAATAATATGATATTGTAATGAAATGAAAAATGAGTTTGAAATGATGAAAATGTTGTTTTAAATGGGTTAAAATAGTTTAATATGATTTAGAACAAATATGAAGTGTTTCGGACAAGTTCCAAAGCAATTCACAAAATTTGTCAAGACAGAGCTCGTTGCGTAGCGGCAGTTCGTAAATTTCGACCCATAACTTCAAATCAATGTAGAGAATGATTTATAAGTCGGATTTATTTGAAATAAAAATTCTTTGGTCCATAATGATAAAAGTTTTCCAACGAAGAAATAAAATCAATATTTCATCAAGTATATTTTGAAATATGTTCAAAACAATTTTCTAAAAATATCGCGACGTTGCAGTTTAGAATACAAAAAGTTTTTTTTATAAATGATATTTTTAAATAATAAAAAATATGAAATAAATTTGATAAATATATTAAAATGGTTTAAAAGAGATTTGGAATGGAACATATGAATTTTCAAATATTAAATAGTTGTTTAAATCAAATAAGCTTATAAAGCGCTTTCCGCAGCACTTTTCTGCTGTCATTGCTATGACTTTTTAGAAGAAGGTTTAAACTTAACAGTTCTTTCTTTAATTTTTTGTGAATGATTTTAAAAGAATAATTAAGTAATTTAAAGATGATTTGGAAGTTTTAATAAAATTTTGAATAAATTGTTAAGAGGAATTGCTTATAACACTTAAACAATAATTGAAGAATACTGAGTATAATAACAAACTGAGTATGCGGAAACGACTAATATATTTGTCCCGTCTGTGAGAGCTAAACGATAAAACAAGATGTTTAACTATGGTTAGGAATGGAGCAACCAGTGCCCTGAATTTATCTGGCCTTCACTTTATCTTTTAAAAGAGGGGTGGAACAGATCGAAAGGAAAGTCTGGATGCTCTAAAAGATCACATTTAAGTTTTTTCAATATAAAAGGAAAGAAACAAATTCTTTGAATGTTAATTAAGCATGTAACATTTTTTTTATCGATGATTAGCATGAAGGAACCAGGATCGGATTTGGATGATTCCTATCCAAAAAACCGAGATCGGATTTGGGTGATTCTTATCCGAAAAACCCTTCAAAATAATTTTTGAAATAAAACATATTGAAGAAAAAGATCTTCATGATTTAGGATTACTTGCCATTAGCCCTTGGAGATGAAATTTACCATATCTAAGGTGGTAGTAGTGCTTTGTTATGAAGATCTTCAATTTGCAAGAATATTATTTGAAGTTAAGAAAGAAATCTGTAATTAGGATTTAATGAATGATTTAGGGAATTTTCCTTAAGTTAAAAGTTATAACTTGAATCTAAAAAATCTTTGATTAAGATAAAAAAAATTATTTGGAAAGGTTTTTCTAAGTAAAAGAGAAAGTGATTTGGAATTATTCATGGATTTAAGAAAGGTTTAAATAAACCAAATGATTTGATAAATAAGGCTTAATGATTGCATATACTCTTGAAAAGAAAATGAAATAAATTGAAAAGAATATATCTAAGAAAGATATTTTATAAAAGATGAATTAATTAATTGATGATTGATATCCACATATGAACTTAACATCTTTTACAGCGATGATTGGTTTCGAAGGAACCAGGGTCAGATTTGGGTGATCCCTATCCGAAAACCACTTCAATTCAATGTATACGTTAAAAATGAAGATATGTTGAAGATGATGATTATTGAAGACCGAGGATCTTCTTAGCGTGAGGACTACTTGTTGACATGCTTTGGGTCGCTCCCATTATAGAGTTATTTATTGCAGTGATCTCCTCGTTGTGGAGATTTTTTCGGTTTGCAAGGGCTTCTCGTCTAGTAATGGTTGAGGAAAGTGCCTTCGGTTTTGCTCTGTCCCAGAATGAACTTGTATGGACTAATGTCTGACATTGCATTTCTGAGACACAACGTTTGACTTTTACAAATGTACATCTGCTTGGTGGCGGAGAAGACAACTTCTCTTAGCTCAACACCCTTCTCCGAGACATACGAGCTCAGAGGTTGTATGCTTGTGCGAGTCAAATAGTGATCAAAGGAATGACAGTGTGACATTCAAAGTGGAACCTGGTATGATCAAAGCGTGGTTTTGTATGAAAAGCATGACTTTGAAGAAATTGAACGTAGCCTCACTAGCCTCACATCCCGCAAGATGATATGGGATACTATATGGTCTGACAGACACAAATTAGGAATAAGTGAGTATGTATGGTGGTGTCTAATACGTTGGGCCCTTTGGGGTATACGCTCCTCAAGGCATTTATTGCCCCATTTGATAAAGTGGTTAGCTTGAAAAAAGCTGGGAACTACCGGCTATCAGTGGTAGTATAGCAAGTATAGACCCAAATGACTAGTTTGAGAAAAGCGATTAAGGCACCGTGTGAGCTATGTTTGTTATGCATGGATCAGAGAAAAGGCCACTAATTCCCTATCATGTTGCAAATCCAATCATAATATGAGAATTACGGTTTTGATGGTAGGTCCAAAATAGCCGTACGGACTTGCAAACATTTCAGCTGCCCCTTTTGGTATCATATATTTCGTTTGGTATATTCCGTTGACCCAGTCCGGATATATTACCTTAGACTTAGTTCGGGTATTGATACCTTATTTGAATAAGTTTATTTGAAAAGTGTTTTCAAAGGAATGTCATTAAAAATTATATCAAGTGTATTATAGTATAAAAATGTTTTAGTTATCACAAGGTAAAAACTCATTCGTATTTATGTATGGGCATGTTCTTATGAGATACCCTTCTTTTCAAAAGTTTTGTTAATATAGTCAACGTAAATTTCGAGTATCTCACGCTGGTTTATCAAGCCTGATCCGGTTATTTTTGATACTCGGGTTAGATCTGAGTAGTTTTAGGTTGAGTTGAAGACGGTTGGAGTTTCCTGGGAAGCGTTGGAGATCAACAGTACGAACGTATTCTATTAACCGCTACATTTATTGCATTTTTTTGTTGTTTTCAGCATTTGTAAGGACATAAATTTATAACCGTTCAGGCTAAATCTTGGTTAGACTCTGATATTGTATATTAAAATTTTCCGCTATAAAGATTATTATTGAAATAATATATACTATTCTATTCATGTGAGAGTTTATTCTGTCTTTATTTTCTTTCTACCCTTAATGATCCGCTTATTAGTGCAATTTGAGTTGGTCATGTGTGGTTTATTGTCGATTCAAAAGGTACGAAAAAACGAGCCATTAGATTTGGTATCAGAGTTGAAAGCTAAGCGAGAAGCTTGGCTTTGGTGGGGTAAAGTCTCATCAGAGATAGGGTTAGATAGTCCCTAGGATGAGTAACTCATTAGAGACAGGTTTAATAACATCCTAGAATGAGTTTGAGTGTATTATATATGAGCGTATTTGTTATTGGATATAAAAATGTTTTGTGTTGATTAATCTGCTGACTGATATATGGATTCCGGTCGATGTATGAGCGCTCCATGTAATCGAAAGGGATTCCTAAACACTTCAATAAGGCGAACCGACACACTGATTTTGAAAAATTGGTAAATGAAATAATTTTACCTTGGATTATTTTTTGAATACAAAGTATATATTTTAAAAGTTATATAGTTAGAAATCAGGATTAGTGAAATTTAAATATGAACATCTTGTGATAGAATTTCACAGTTTGACTATAAGATGTTTCGTAAAGATAATCGATAAGTAAGAAATCCGATAAGGTGATTAAGATCTTTAATACTTATTTAAAAATAATAAATTAAGAAATGATAATGTTAAGTTACTATCATAAATTGCTTAATTGTTTGATTTAAATGTTTAAGGACAAATACCTTATGAATTAAGTTTCACGATTTGACTATAAGGTGTTTGATAATAAAATTTGTTTAAGGAATGAATATATAAGATAAAAATATATTTAAATAATAGAAAACAATTATGTAAAAATACAAAATATAAAAGGAATGAGAATTTAAATTCGAGTAAAAGAATTATGGAAATTTAAATAAAGTTAATTAATATAAGATAAAATGAGTTTATAAAATAGGTTTTATAAAGTAATCTTTAAAGGATTTTGAAAATTGTAATATTTCAAATAAAAAGTGGTATTTTATGATAACTAATTCGATTGGCTCGAAAATAAACTAAAAATGGACAAGTGATGTATTCAGATGGTAAACACTTCTCTTAAGTATTACTCTTCTTGTTAAGAGGATATATGATACTATTGTTAGTACCCAGTTTCTTGGATTGTTTTGGAGTTACTCAATCTATATAATTTTCTTAAGTTAAATTAATAATGTGAATCATTGATTAGTAATCTTTATAAAAGTGTTTAAACCAAAAATAAGTTGGGATCGCTAATTGATAAGATAAAACAAAATTCTCAACTATTTTGGGCAGTCGAAGTTTTCGAATCATACCTAACTCAGAGCTAAGAAATTTATGAAAACTTTTGGTAAAATGTTGAAATACTTTGAGTAAATGAAATAAAATAAGGATAATTTGTAAATCTTATTTATAAAGAAAAAAAAGATTTAAGAGTTAGGAGTTTGAGGATTTTCACCCGTGTGGTTTTGAAGATTTGTTTTTTAGTGCTAGAAAATTAATAATAGTATTAAATAAGAAATAAGTTTTATAACTTAAGAAATTGAGGTAACAGTAAATTACAACAAAGTCTAAATTTGTTAGACAAGTGAATTTAGGTAAAATCAATCTGAAATTTGGGATGTATATACTCTTAAGATATAAAGGTATATCACACAAATAAAGATTTAAGTCATGAACTATTAAGTAAAATAATGACTCCTCAAAAAGGTAATTATAACCTGGAAAATGTTTTATTAATGAATTTCTTGCATTAATTAAGAATTTGGACTTAAGTCTTTAAAATATGATTGATTTACATAAGTTATAAGATGTAAATAAATTAAGTAATAGTTTTACGTAATGATTCATAAATAATATTAGTGTTAAAGGAAATATACTAAGTTAGTGGATTGTGGGAGATTTTTTTAATAAAGATAAATTATCTTTTGAGTGAAAAATGGTTTCTTTAGAATATTTTCCTTTAATAAAAATATTTGGTAATAAATTATAAAGGGATTATATAAAGAAGCACCTTTATAAAATGTTTAAATTAAGATAAAAATGATTTTTTTTTGAAAGTTAATATATATATATATACATATTATATGTAAATCATTTCAACGCACAAATTTTGATCTAAAATTTGAGTACGAAATTTTGAGGTGTTTATATTGGTTCGAAAAAGGATTTATCACTTGATTCTTGACGACAAACGTTGATTAGGGTTACGGTTAGGTACTGAGTTTTTTTATCATAGTTGAGCACTATGTAAGGAAAGCAAAGGTTCTGATCAAAAAGCCTGATCAGATTTTGCACTAGAGGATCGGGGATCGATACTAGTTTGGAAATAAAATTGTGTATTCGAATAGGAGATCGAATATATAAGATATTTCATACGGATGATCTGTGTATATTATATGGAATTAAGTTTAAATATAAATGTTTTAGGCAAACTTTTGTTTTGAGTAATTTCAAGGATGAAATTCTTTTAAGTAGGAGAGAATGTAACGACTCAGAATTTGACCACTTTAAAATATACTATTTAAAGTGATTTTAAATATAAAATAGGTAAGGTTATGATTCGAATAATATTAGATAGGTTCTAGAAAGAGAAGTATACACAAAAATAGTAACATTTATCTATCTCGATAAAAGCGATGAAATGTTGATTTTAGAAAAGTAGGTTTCAATGGTTAAATAAATTATTTTAATTTATTTATAAGTATTTATATTTTTAATAACATTGTGAAAATTTATTTTTAAATTTGGTTTACATAAATAAATAGTTTAACTAAAACATCAAAATGTGACCGTAAAGATTTTGTCAAAAATCAACGTTTTGACAATTAAAAGTTGTCGCAACGTTATCGCACTTTTATTTTCTTATATAATAACATATTATTCAAATAGTATAAGTT
Organism: Allium cepa; assembly: GCA_030765085.1. NCBI lineage: Eukaryota > Viridiplantae > Streptophyta > Magnoliopsida > Asparagales > Amaryllidaceae > Allium > Allium cepa. The sequence goes on along the minus strand of CM060934.1, from coordinate 861,699,214 downwards.
TTAATTAATTCACTAATCAAGTTACTTTTATTAAACATACCTAGGAAATTCTAGAATACAATTAACAAAAAGTAAGCATAAAAAGACGAAAAAAGTACGAAAGTCAAAAAGTAAAACATCAAATCAAACAAATATAATTATTACTTTCTTTACTTAATATTTAAGTAAAAATGACATAAATTAATAATTTGAAATGTGATTTTAAGCGTTGAAAAAAATGAGCTTGCTTAAAAAGGAAGTAAGGTTATTTTGATAATTTTGTAAAGGGATATTTTGGTAATTTACCACTTCTATTTTTTTATAAATACCAACTACTTCCTCACTTTTTTTCACACAATTTGTACCTTTTTCTTCCTCCTGGAAGCTCTCTTTAATGGCTTCTTCTTCTCTCTTTTCCTTACTAACTTTTTTAAAATTATATCAAATCAATTTCAAACACAACCAAACTTTGCCAAAGACCTTAGAATACCATTAAAATATGGTTTAGTATCTAAAAATAGAAGAAATGATGGAGGAAAGGTTGAAACCCATGGAGGCCGAACCATTTGAAAGGAAGAATGTAAGTTCGGGAAGCTCAGAAGCAAGAAAAAGAGAAGGAAGTGCCGCCGATTTCATTCCAAGGAGCTATGACCAAATTCATGGTACTGCGGAAGCTCTGTTGAGTTTTCCAAAATTAAAAACAATAGTGAAATATTGAATTAAATGAATGTTGGTAGGAAGTTAAACGATTTGGTTAAAGGTGAGTACTCATATTTTAAGTTACTAATTCCTAAAAATATTTCAAGTTAATTATATAAAAAGTTTGTTATATGTTGGATGATTTAATAGATGATAACTTGGTTGCAAAATTGGTTGACTATGTGATTGTTTATATGGTTGATAACTTGTTTGATAAATGATAAGAGAAATATTTAAAAATTAACCGTAGTTAATTTAATAAAAATTTAAATCCATAGAAATATGTGTATGGAAGTTATTTTGTCACTTAATGATTTGAAATAATCTAAAAAGATTGAAAATGATGTTATAATAATATGATATTATAATGAAATGAAAAACGAGTTTAAAATGATGAAAATATTGTTTTAAATGTGTTAAAATAGTTTAATATATTTTAAAACAAATTTGAAGTGTTTCGAACAAGTTCCAAAGCAATTCACAAACTTGGTCAAATTAGAGCTCATCGCGTAGCGACGGTTTGTAAATTTCGACCTGTAACTTCAAATTAATGTAGAGAATGATTTATAAGTCGGATTTCTTTGAAATAAAAATTCTTTGGTCCACAATGATTATAGTTTTCCAATAAAGAAAGAAAATCAAGATTTCATTAAGCAGATTTTGAAATATATCCAAAACCATTTTCTAAAAACATCACGATTTTGTAGTTCGGAATCCAAAAAGAGATTTCTTTATAAATGATATTTTTAAATGATTAAAAATAAAAAATAAATTTGATAAATATATTAAAATGGTTTAAAAGAGATTTGGAATGGAACATATAAATTTTCAAATATTAAAAAGTGGTTTAAATCAAATAAGTTTATAAAGCACTTTCCGTAGCACTTTTCTGCTGCCGTTGCTACGACTTTTCAGAAGAAGGTTTAAACTTAACAATTCTTTCCTAAATCTTTTGTAAATGATTTTAAAAGAATAATTAAGTAATCTAAAGATGATTTGGAAATTTTAATAAGAGTGAATAAAAGGTAAAGAGGAATTGTTTATAACACTAAAACAATAATCGACGTATATTGAATATAATAACAAATTGAGTGTGCGGAAATGACTAGTACATTTGTCCCGTCTGTGAGAGCTAAACGGTAAAACAGGATGTGTAACTAAGGTTAAGAATGGAGCAACCAGTGCCCTGAACTTACTTGGCCTTCGCTTTATCTTTTAGACGAGGGGTGGAACAGATCGTAAGGAAAGTCCGGATGCTCTAAAAAATCATATTTAAGTTTTTCCAAGGCAAAAGAAAAGAAACAAATTCTTTGAATGTTAATTAACCACTTAACATATTTTTATCGATGATTAGCATGAAGGAACCGGGATCGGATTTGGGTGATTCCTATCCAAAAAACCGAGATCGAATTTGGGTGATTCCTATCCGAAAACCTCTTCAAACTAATTATCGAAATAAAAAATATTGAAGAAAAAGATCTTCACGATTTAGGATTACTTGCCATAGTCCCTGTAGGTGAAATTTACCATATCTAAAGTGGTAGTAGTGCTTTGTTATGAAGACCTTCGATTTGCAAGAATATGAGTTAAAGTTAAGAAATAAATCTTTGATTAAGATTTAATGAATGGTTTGGGAATATTTTTCCTAAGTTTAAAGTTATAACTTGAATACAAGAAATCTTTGATTAAGATTAAAAGAACTATTTGGAAAGATTTTCCTAAGTAAAAGAAGAAGTGATTTGGAATTATTCCAGGATTTGTGAATGGTTTAAATAAACAAATAATTTGATAAATAAGGCTTAATGATTCCATATACTATTGAAAAGAAAATCGAATATATTGAAAAAAATATTTCTAAGAAAGATATTTTATAAAAGATGAAATAATTGATTGATGATTGATATCCACATATGGACTTAACATCTTCTAAAGCGACGATTGGCTTCGAAGGAACCTGGGTCAGATTTGGGCGATCTTTATACGAAAACCACTTCGAACCAATGTATACGTTCGAAAGTGAAGACACGTTGAAGATGACAATTATTGAAGACCGAGGATCTTCATCGCCTGAGGACTACTTGTTGACATGCTCTAGGTCGCTCCCATTATAGAGTTATTTATGGCAGTGGTCTCCACGTTGTGGAGATTTTTTTGGATTACAAGGGCTTCTCGCCTAGTAATGGACGAGGAAAGTACCTTCAGTTTCGTTTAGTCGCAGAATGAACTTGTATGGATGAATGTTTGACATTTCATTTTGAGACGTAACGTTTCCTTTTACAAATGCATATATGCTTGGTGGCGGAGAAGACAACTTCTCTTAGTTTAATACCCTTTTTTGAGACATACGAGCTTAGAGGTTGTATGCTTCTGGGAGTCAAATAGTGATCAAAGGAATGGCACTGTGGCATTCAAAGTGGAAGCTGTTGTGATCAAAATGTGTTTTTTATGAAGAAGTATGACTTTGAAGAAATTGAGCGCAGCCTCACTAGCTTCCCATCTCGGAAGATGATATGGGATATTATGTGGTTTGACAGACGCAAATTCGGAATAAGTGAGTATGTAAGGTGGTGTCCAATATGTTAGGCCCTTTGGGGAATACGTCCCTCAAGGCATTTATTGCCCCATTTTGATAAAGTGGTTGGCTTGAGAAAAGCAGAGAACTACCAATTATCAGTGGTAATATAGCAACTACAGTTTCAAGTGATTAGTTTGAGAAAAGCGATTAAGGAACCGTGGGAATTATTTTTGTTATGCGTGGATTGGAGAAAAGGCCACTAGTTCCCTATCATGTTGCAAATCCCATCCCAATACGAGATTTACGGTTTTGATTGTAGTCCTAGAATAGCCGTAATGACTTGCAAACATTTCAGCTACACGTTTTGGTATCATATATTTCGTTCGATATACTCTGTTGACCCAGTCCAGATATGTTACCGACTTAGTCCGTTATTGATACCTTATTTGAATAAGTTTTTGTGAAAAGTGTTTTCAAACGAATGTTATTAAAAATAATATCAAGTGTGTTTTGGTATAAAAGTGTTTTGGTTATCATAAGATAAGAACCATGCCCGTCCGTATTTATGTGTGGGAATGATCTTATGAGATACCCTTCTTTTCAAAGGTTTGATAATATAGTCATTTTAAATTCCAAGTATATCACGCTAGTTTATCAAGCTTGATCTGGTTTTTGTAATACTCGGGTCAGATCCGAGTAGTTTCGGATTGAGTTGAAGATAGTTGGAGTTTCTAGAGGTGAGCTAGAGATCTTCATCATCGTATGGATGTATTCTATTATCCTCTACATCTATTGCATTTGTTTTTTTATTCTCAGCATTTTTAAGGACAGAAGTTTATAACTGTCCAGGCTGAATCTACGTTAGACTCTGATATTATATTTTAAAATTTTCCGCTGTAAAGATTATTATTGAAATATTATATGTTATTCCATTCATGTGAGATTCTATTATGTCTTTATTTTCTTTCTACCCTTAATGATTTACTTATTCGTGCAATTTGAGTTGGACATGTGTGGTTTATTGTCTATTCAAAAGGTACTGAAAAACGGGCCATCACAAGTATTAGTCCCTTTAATTTCTTGCAATTCTATTCAGTTCTATATTTGTTGGCGATTGTTCTTAGATCTACCAATTCATTTCATTTACTTGTTAATTTTTCTTGCTCCAGTTCTTGTATCTCTTGCAATTTCAGCATTGTTCTTCATATTTGTTGATAATTCTTGTTGCATCTATCATCAGTTGTTCAGTTCCAGTGCTATTTTCTTCTTGTTTCATTTTGCTCAATTCGGTTTTTTCTTAAAAATTGGAATTCAAGGCAGTTTTTGAATCACTGAAAAATGCTACTTCTTCCCACCCGTTTTTGAATCAATTTTCTAAGCTGCAGTTCAAATTTCATAATTCTTGTTACATTTCATTTGTTTGGGATGCTAGAAACTTCATATGCCATTTAAACTATGTGTATATATTTCATTGTGTACATTTAATTCCACCATCCTCTTCAAATCATTTCCACAAACACTTTCTCCAATCCATCGAACATCTTCTTCTTCCTCACAAAACCTTCAAATCGGCATTTAAATCGGCATGAACAAAGAAAACAACCTACAAGCGCCTTCCATACTGGTATCAGAGCAATCTAATAGGGAGGAATCAGACCCCCAAAATGATCCATACCTCGACAGCAACATTTCCCAAAAAACCCACATCTTCTTGAACAAGAATTGTTATGGAAGCGGCAATGAGAGTTTAATGACCATGTCACCAATTCATTGATCTAGCTTGAGCACAACACCCAAAAAATGGAGCACAGGACCCATGACCTCTCTATCAGATTTGAAGGATTCCACAATGTTCTCACTACCCTCGCAAATGATATTCAACAAATTAAGAACAAATCACAAATTCCACCACCAACACCACTAGTTGTTCCAACCCCAATTCCTCAATACCCACCTTCGGTGCGACCCCCAGAGAATCTTCTTTGCAATCCCTATCCCCTTCCTGTACCTCCTATGCCATATACAAGTTCAAGAAATGCTATACCATAGCCATGAAATGCACCCTACCATATGAATCCTCCACTTTATCCAGAACCGCCACCTCCAGTGCCCAGAAAACCTTATCAAAACTATCCAAACCCAAATTAACCCCATACACACTACCCCAAGCCAATGTTCTCATACAAGTTAGACGTTTCCAGTTTTACGGATGAAGAAGGAGTGGCTGGTTGGTTGAGGTAGGTCGAGTAATTATTTAGGTTTCATCACACCGAGCAGTAGTACTGGGTGGAGATTTGTTCATTTTACCTCAAGAAGGAGGCCTTGCAATGGTATCATTGCTATACAAACACTGTGCCCAATCATGAATTATGGCCAGTGTTTAAGGAAGAGTTCGTGGTGCGGTTTAACCCTGAAGAAATGGAAAGACCCTATGGCACCCCATCCAAACTCAAACAACACACCACTATCAGAGCCTACCTTAGCCGATTTGAGCAGTTATAGAAACCCTACCCTTTAAGTTCTTGCTTGATAGATTTATTCAAGGATTAAAAGAGGAGATTAGATATGGTGTGATGACTTCAAAGCCTATTGATTTTAAAGATGCAGGTGCTCTTGCAAAAATGTTTGAAAGTAAGTATATCCAAACCAAGAAAAGCCATAAATCCACTTATAACCATTCCTCTTCTCCTATTTCCAACTCCACTAATCATACCTCTCAACCTTATGTCAAAGAACCATCCACTTCCAACTCTAACACTTGTCCTAAATATGGTATTACTACTTCCATTGAGAATATAGCAAGAAATAGAGGTCTAACTCCTAGTCAGATTGTAGAGATGAGGAGGAAAAACCTTTGTTATAGGTGCAAGGAGATATGGACTAAAGATCATAAATGCACGAATCCATATGTATATGTTTTAGAAGGGTTTATGTCACTCAAGGAAGGAGAGGAAAATGAAGGCAGTTTGACCGAGGAGGTGATAGAGTCAAAAGATGGAGTTGTAGTAGAAGAAGCCTTACCTATAACTTTACAGGCCATGTAACTCCCCTATCTAGAGGCCCAAAGCTAAGCACTACAGATGCTGCAGTCATCCATAATATTAACTTCCGACAACTAAATACAAATATGTTAATGGAATCCATAATATCAGAAGCATTTGAATATGAAACAAAATCATAGATTTCAAAAAACAACATTTTACTGATTACATTTCAAAACACATGTTTCACATTCAAATTAAATTATCCCATAATCATTTCCGGGTATAGATAAAATACAATTATTACATAAATACGCCAAGAGCAATATATGATGATGCCCCCATAGTTAACAAGAGTACTATATAGACATAACTGTCCTTAATACAACACAGTGGAATAAAACAAAACAAAATATAAACTCTAAATAGCTATCCGTCAGCCACCTGCTCATCTCTGCAAGCTTTATTCGTCAGCCTACTAAAACCTTAACCCTCAACTTACTCAAATCAATTTTTATCACCCAAGAGTTTAAGGGAAAAAACATAAACTTCAAGTCAGATATAAAGCCTGGTGTGAATAATACTATACATCTCGATTATTTAATATTAAATGAGACCACACTGCTTAGTGGAACGGGTTTCCCCTCATTAATATCCTTTTAAAATACATCTTTTGCAAACTTTATCCTGCAACTAAAATTGGTTAAAACTGTAAAGCATTATTACGTAAACATATGTACCATGTAACAAATGAACTATCTATCCGAACACTATAGTTTTGTTTGGCTAACTACCAACCTTTGGCTGACTCGGGCCTACTAGACAATATAATCAAAGTAATATAACATCTATTAGACACTTCTCTTCTAGACGGTCTATCCTTAACTATCTATTAGATACTCCTCTTCTGCGCGGTCTATCCCTAACTTAACATCTCCCAAGGTCACCTGATCCTAATGGTTTTGTGGACTCATTCATAGCGTATTTATATCCAAATATATATTCTCTTCTGTGTGTAATCATAATCTTAGTCTTACCAGTAACAAAGCCCCTCACACTGGAATTTTGGACGAAATTAGCTGGAGCTAATAACTAATGTATAGGATGCGACCCGATACCAGTCAACTGGTATTCTAACATCCGAGCCATTTTACTTAGGGTAATCTTCCTTTAAATTTTCCTTGAAAACCTTTTCATCTCAAATTGGTTTAAACCTTTACCAAACTTAAACAAGGAAAATATATACTCAATGCTTTACTAAAAATCACCTTGCCATGTTATATATACTTTACTAAAATCTTTGTTGATGAAAACATTTAAACCTTTGAAAGTACCCCTTTCGAAACCAAGTAAAATCCTTCTTTCACCTAGGAAAAAAGGCCAAAACATTTCTTTCGAAATCATAATATCTTCCTTTCAAAAAAGATGAAAAACCATTCCTTCGAAAGCACTAAAACCTTAAACATCCTTCTTCAAAACCTTTAAACATTACCTTTCGAATACATTGGAATACCATTCTTTCCGAACCTTTCAAAACCATTAGGGAACCACCCATTGGAAACCATTCTTAAAACCTTTAGAAAGCAATAAAACATCAAACCTTCGAAAGCCTTTGGGTTTAAGTAAAACATGTGGAAACACCGTTCGAAACCATTAAAAATTAACTCCTACGAAACAGTTTGAGTTCTTCCTTCAATAGAGCAAAAGGGTCATAAAACATTTAAGTCGAAAGCACTCTTTCAAAAGAATTTCCTAAGCAAAGAAGTGATGGTGTCGAAACCAACCTTCTAAAAGCATTGGAGAAGCGGCTAAGTTTTAAAAGCAAAGTATACCTTCCGAAACCATTGACATCGAAAGGAAGAAACGGCGGCTAAGGGTTTTCGACCTCGACAGAAGATTTTACTTAAAACAAAAGGCTCAAACCATTCGAAACCTTCCCTTTAAAACATTTGACTCAACCGAAAGCCAACTAAGTCGAAAGCATACCCTTCGAAAGCAAAGCAAGTGTGTTTTAATTTAAGAGCAAAGACATGCTTCGACCCCTTCAGAACCTTTGGTCTAGATCTAGTGCCTTCCGCCTTAGTCAATTCACTCTATATCAAGTTATCGATACTATGTGCATTGCTATCGATGGCATGGAGGTGGTGGTACTTGGTCGGAACCCCTTTGCCAAAAGTGGCGAAACATGCTAAAAGCATGTAAAAATTGATTTTTACTTTAAAAAGGATTTCTTTTCAACTACCCTGTCTTATTTGTCAAAATATTATTGGTTGCTAATTTTCTTTTCTAAAAGTGCTCCAATATTTTAGAAATTAACAATTTAATTTATTTATAACATACCCCTTCCCCTTTTACAAATATATAAAACATTTAAGTCCCATACCCTAAATAATTTTATATACCTATCAAAACACTTAGTAAAATTCTATAAATATTCTAGAAAATCATTATTAACACGTTTTCTAACATATATTAATTGCAGATCCAAAATATTAATCATTTGGCCATAAATAATTTAAAGCCAAAATAATCATTTTCTACACTAGAAAATTAATATAAATTCCACATTAATTCAGAAAATTATGAAAGTTTAAACTTATCTTTATAATATCATTTCTAATCTATGTCTAAAATGGCAAAGCATTTGGATGTCATTAAAATGGGTTTCACATTAAAACATATCATAAAACTTATATGATTAAGCATAAATCATCAACAAGCACATATAAACAATTAATAATTCAAAAACATGGCATAATCTTGTAAACCATTTCATATTCATCTTAAAACCGAAAACAATTAAAAAATGGGATGTAGTCATTATTCATTTGTTTTTTAGATTGATGATTTGAGATTTGATCTTGACTAAGTTGCTTAAGCTTTTCCTCTTGAAGTCTTCTCTTTGCTTTTCCTAATGATGGTCGCCTTAGTTTATATTTTTGTTTGTGAATCATGAATGAATGTGAGAATGAGGGCTTAAGGGGTTTAGGGCATAAGAGTGTATCTATTCCTATATTGCCCCTTATCTATTATACTTAACCATTTCATTTTAGTTTATTTTTTTATCAAGGCACGATTACCCCCTAATCATCACATTATTTTATTTTATTTAGCTGATTAAATATCCTAAATAATGTTACTAAAATATGGGTGTTACAGGCCATGTGTGGAATCCCTGCCTTATCCACCATTAAGATGATGGGAATTGTTAATATAAAGCCATTACAAATTCTTATAGACTCTTGGTCGACACATAGCTTCATTAATGAACATTTGGCCAAGAAATTAAGACTGAAATTGATGAGTCTAAGGTGTATGATGTGATAGTGGCTAATGGAGAAAAGCTAACTTGGTCTAGTATATGTAATAATATGATACTCAAATGCCAAGGGTTTAAGATGCAAGTAGAGTTGTTATTATTGACATTGGAGGGGTGTTAAGTAGTGTTGGATACTCAATGGATGACGAGCTTAGGTGATGTGACTCTAAACTTAGAATAGTTGCAAGTTAAGTTCCAATACAATAAGAAGTACTACATATGGCATAGTTTAAACTAAGAGAAGATGAAGATTGTTGACAAGAAAACCATAACCAAGGAGAATGCATATGGTCAATTAACCATGGTGTTATGTTTTTAGATCATCTTGAAAGAGGAGTAAACACCATCAATATCACCAGAAATGACCAAACTCCTAAAACTATACCCTGAGATCACTTGCACCAATCCCTTTCTCCCTCCAAAAATATCACATGACCATAAAATTCCTCTACTCCTTAGTTCCAAACCCATACGCCTTAAACCTTATAGACATTCACTTATATCATAAATGAATTAGATAAAATTGTAAATGAATTATTGGATGCTGGAATCATTAGGAACGACAGCACTTCTTACTCATCCCCGGTTGTAATGGTTAGGAAAAAGGATGGAACATGGAGGTTATGTGTGGACTAGAGAAGCTTGAATTTCTGCACCATTAAAGATAAATTTCCCATTCCCTTAGTTGATGACCTATTTGATGAATTACAAGGGGCTGCCTACTTCTCGAAATTGGATCTAAGGTCGAGGTATCATTAAGTTAGGATGCACGAGCCAGATATACATAAGACAGCTTTCAAAACACATGAAGGCCATTATGAGTTTCTCATAATTCCTTTTGGGCTTGTCAATGCCCCTTCTACCTTCCAAGCCTCAATGAACCGTATCTTTAAGCCATATTTGAGAAAGTTCATCTTAGTATTTTTTGATGACATAATGGTATAGCAAGAACTGGAAGGAGCATCTCAATCACCTTAATACCACTTGCTACACCTTACAACATAGTTTATTAGCTATCAAACTCTCCAAATGCAGCAGCAGACCCTGGAGTACTTAGGCCATATTACCTCTTACCAAGGATTTGCTGTTGACCCCAATAAAGTGCAAGCAGTTGTTTATTGGCGCCTACCCAAATACTTCAAATTTTTTTAAGAGGATTCTTGGGATTAACCAGTTACTATTGAAAATTTATCAAAGATTATAGAGTAATTGCCAAACCCCTTATAGAGATGTTGAAGAAGGATGCTTTCAAGCGGACTGAGCAATCAAAGATATCCTTTGAGAAGTTGAAGCAATGTTTAACCAATCCACCCATATTAGCTATGCCAGATTTCAATAAACCTTTTACGTTAGAGTGTGATGTCAGTGGCTATGGCGTGGGAGCATTATATTACAAAATGACAAATCCATAGCATATATGAGTGAAGTTTTGCATGGAAAGAATATCTTGTTGTCTACTTATGAAAAGGAATTGTTAATCATTATTATGGCTACAAAAAATGGGCTCAATATTTTTTGGGAAGGAAATTTATTGTCAAAATCAACAATCAAAGTTTAAATTTTTTATTTTCATAGAACTTACATACAGGACTACATCACAAATGGTTGATCAAATTGCTTGGCTATTATTATAGAGTGGAGTATAAAAGTGGAAAAGAAAATATAACAGCTGATGCATTGTCTAGGAGGGATGGAGACACATTGGAAGAGGTAGAGGTGCAAGCCATATCAGTGATACAAACTCCTTTGGTTGTAGGAGCTAAAGCATACTCTCCATTCATTTGCTTGGTACCAGAAACAAATAACAAAGGTCCAGGACAATGAGCTAATCAATGCCAAATATAAAGTAGTAGATGGCTTGTTTTTTCACAAGTGCGAGATTTTAGTTGATTATCACGTAAAGGATTTGCTGCAATCACTTATCAAAGAGCATCATCAACATCTTTCGGTGGACATGCTAGTATCAAGGCTATATTAATTTTTTTAAAAATAGGTCTTTTATTGGACAAAAAAGGAGGGATGTGGAAGACTTTGTTAAAGCATGTGATGAATGTCAAAGGAATAAAGGTGAAAATGTACTATTGCTCAGGTTGCTACAGCCACTACATATACCTAAGGGTTGATATATCTATGAATTTCATTATTGGTTTGCTAAAAAGTAATAAATACACCGTCATATTTATTGTTGTGGATCGACTAAACAAGTATGCACATTTTTTCCTTCTTAGCCACCCATATACATCAAAGGAATTTGCCACTGTTTCTTTAATAGGGTGTTCAAATTGCATGGGATGCCTAAATCCATAGTTAATGAAAGGGATGCCATCTTTACAAGCAAGTTTTGGCAGGAGTTGTTTAAGTTACAAGGATATAGTTTAAAATTAAGTATCGCATACCACCTCCAAAGCGATGGATAGTCTGAGGTAGTAAACAATGTTTTAGAAGGTTATCCAAGATGCTTCATTTGTCATAAACCACATGAATGGAGGAGTTGGTTAACTTTGGATGAGTATTGGTACAACACCACTTGGAAATTTTCAACAAACACTACTCCTTTAAGGCAGAGTATGGTGTACATCCTCCTAACAAGTTAAAGAAGCATTATTTACTAGAGATATCGTATTGGAATAATTAATAATAGCTTGAAGTTAGCACGTGAGAGAATGAAGAAGTATGCATATTTGAAGAGATCGGAGAGGAAGTTTGAAGTGGTAGATTGGGTGTTTCTTAAGCTACAACCCTATACACAAATCACTGCAAGAGATCAAAAGAGCCTGCAAGTTGTCACCTATATTCTATGAACCATATTAAGTGGAAGAAAAGATCGGAGAAGTGGCTCATAAACTTCAGTTGCTTGCTATTGCTAAAATTTACCCTGTTTTTCATGTTTCCCAATTGAAGAAGAAGTAGGGTTTGCCATTATTGTACAAGATGATGCACCTAGCTTTGTGGAGGAGATAGTAGAACAACTTGGGAAGATACTCGATAGAAGAATGATACCTAGAGATAATTAGGCTGCATTTCAAATTCTAGTTAAGTGGAAGGATAGACCGATTGAAGAGGATATATGGGAAGACTATTGGCCTATGATAAGGAGATTTCCTACAACGAACCTTGGGACAAGGTCCCTTCTTGAAGTGGAGGGGAGATGTAATGACCAAGTCTGGTTCCCTTGCTTTTGGAGAAGGAGGACTGTTGCTCAATGGCAGAAAAAGAAGAAGAATCCATAACTAGTCAAAGTTCACCAAAGTTGGCCTTAGGTTCATTGGAGGTTGTGCTGGATGATGAAGTGCAGATGTTATAAGCTTAAGCAAGTGAATACATTGGTTTGGGGGGGGGGAGATAATTAAGTGTGCATGTGTGCACATGCACACTTAGTTTTTGTAGATCTTAGGTTATGAATGAATGCAGTGTGTTTGAATCATGTTGTTAAATGATGTGTGTTTGTTTTGTGAGTTGAATGAGTCAGTGGGTTGTATTAAGCTGTTGTAGTCTGGTTGAGTCCATTTGTGAGCATGCATGAGAATGTATATAAGGAAGTGCATGTATTGGTCAGTTTTGTATGAAGAAATTTGAAGCTTTATTCAAATCAATTTCACTTCTAGTTCCTTGAAAAACTCGTATCATTTCTTTCGTTCACTTCCAGTTCATAGCATAGCCTTTGTTATCTTTTATCTAGATTAATTCCCTTAATTTACTGCTTATTATCTTTGCATTTTTACCATTCTAGTTATTCAATTCAGTTTAGTTCTTTGTATCATTTCCAATTCAAACAATTTTAGTATTAGTCCCTTTAATTTCTTGCAATTCCGATTCAGTTCTATATTAGTTGATAATTGTTCTTAGATCTCCCAATTCATTTCATTTACGTGTTAATTTTCCTTTCTCCAGTTATTGTATCTCTAGCATCTTTTTCTTCATGTTTGTTGATAATTCTTGTTACATCTATTGTCAGTTATTCATTTCCAGTGCTATTTGCTTCTTGTTTCATTTTGCTCAAGCCAGTTTTTGCTCTTGAAAACTGGAATTCATGGAAGTTTTTGAATCAATGAAAACTGTTACTTCTTCCCACCAGTTCTTGTTTCAGTTTAACCACATTACATCAATTTTCCAAGCCGCAGTTCCAATTTCAAAATTCTTCATACATTTTGGTTACTTAGGCTGCAAGAAACTTCATATATCACTTAAATTGTGTGTACATATATCATTGTGCACATTTATTTCCACCATCCTCTTCAAATTATTTCCATAAACACTTTCTCCAACCCATCAAACACCTTCTTCTTCCTCACAAAACTTCTAAATTTCCATGAGCAAAGAAAACAACCCACCAGCCCCTTCCAGTGGAGCTCAGTCGATAGGGATAGGCTGCTATTGCTTGAGCTTAGAACATAACAAATTGAGGTGAGGCAATAATGAATTGGTCACAATGGACCGTTGTTAGAGCATCTGAGGATAGATCCTTAAAAAAAGGAAAGATAGAGGAAGAGTAGAAAGAATTCCATGGATCCAGCACTAAACATGGGTTTTGTTTTTTTTATAAGAAACACACTAAATGGTACTTAGAAAACTGTTTGTGGTATTTTACATGAAACGATTTTCATAAAACCGTTTAACCCTAAATGGTTTTCAAAAAATTATTTAGTACATTTTATATTAAAAATATATATTATTTATATCTAATTTTTTTTTAAAATCATTTGAAAACTAAATGATTTTCTGAAAACAATTTAGGAGTCTACATTTGTAAAAGAAATGGGAACGATCCTCGCTTTCTCTTCTTCTCCGCACTACCACTGCCGAAGCATGAGGAATAAAATAAAGGGGCATTTCAGTAGAAGGACAAACTTTACAGTCCAATTAGTTTCGAGGACACACATCTACAGAAATTAAATTCAAGGCCGAAGTCAGCACAATAATTACTTTTAAGGACAAGGTCAGCAGTCCAATTACTTTCAAGGACATAATTTCATAGGTTTTTAAGCCTTAGAAATTAATTATTTTTCATTTTGTCTTTAAAAGTAATTATTTCAGTTGTGTATTCTAAAAACTAATTGCACTTGCTAAAGAGGTCATTGTGGCTAATTTCCACTAAAACAAAAGTGCAAATTTATCTTATCTTCTTCTCTGAGTCCTATTGGAGATGCTTTTAGATAATGAATTATGGTAGGAAGACCTTGATTTTGGTAAGTAAAGTCATATCCACGTAGTTTCTTACATTCCAATGATTATTTTAATATATTATCCTTTTAATTTTAATGCGTGCTTATTTTATGAGAATATGAATGTTAGAATTTAATTACATGCTCTCAAATCATCGTTTGAAATAATATGAGTTATCACTTGAGCTAGTGGTCCTTAATATTTATGTATGAAGTTGAATGACTATTGCTAAACTTATTTGGTTATGATTTCTTTTGTGGTTATATAAAGTGTATTGCTAGTAAATGATATTATTATCATTGGAAATATACGTACATACATACATAACTACATACGTACGTATGTACACATACGCACATGTATGTATATACATATATAGCGATGAATATAAGTATGAAATTTGAATAAACAATGGATAATAATCGAGAGGGAAGGGACATTTCACTATTACTATGATGCTTATTCATTTTTCATTCACTTTAAATAACAATGTATTCATAGATAAGTAGTTATACAAAATTTATACATAAATACATTGTTTATATTTGTATAAATTATGACTCTTTTTCTTTAATTAAGAGTTATTTGAATTAATTTTCTGAAAATGTTGCATAACCATTAACCATTGTAATTTTGAGAATATATTAAATGATATTCTTTATGCATCATTTATTTTGAGAATGCATATTGAATGATAATTCCGTATATCATTTATTATGAGAATATATTAAATTATATCTGCACATATCATTTACAATGAGATATGTTAAAATGATATTTTCACATATCATTAACTTTTCCAAATATTTTCATGTATCTATTTTTTGATAATTAGTGTGGTAATCTATCCAAGCAGAACATTCATTTTGATGTCTCTGAAGTTTGAGCCATGACCTTTAAAACATCTGCCTAAAGCGTCATACCTCTAACCACTTGAACTAGAGGTCCTTTATTATTTTCATGTTTCTTTGATTTTTGAGATCGAGTTAATTCATGAAAAAATATTGGAATATATAAAAACGGAGCTCGATATTTTCATACTGCATCTTATGGAAAATAAAGTAACGCACACACACACACACACATATATATATATATTATATGTGTAGTATTTGATTTAATTATATTCCAATATAATTATATACTTAGGGTAAGTGATATATATGTACCAAATTATGTAAACTATTTCGAAGTTGCGACCCGAATCCATATAACGATCATCCCACGTCACAACCAGTCAACTAGCCATCGCTCGGGTATCTACAAGCATTCAATTTTTTTATAGTAATCTATATTAATTTTTTCTTTTTAATATAGCTTTATACTTTTTTATAGATAGGCATAGACGTTAGGAAAGTGCAAGCCCATTTTCCGAGTAATGTGTATAAATTGTTTGAATAACATTCGATATACATCAATGTACTATTAAGATAATTTATATCGAAACTGGTATAGCCATTCTTATGATCAACCCTAATGTTGTTTAATTATAATATAATTAAATTGTAATTATTTTTTTCACCAGTTTATTATATTGTGTTAATCAAACTATCAGTGAACAAAAATTTGTGAATGAAATATTTGTTGTATTTGTATGTGAAAACTAAAAACACGATAAAAAATAATTGAGTAGCTTGGGATTCTTGATTATTACGGTGGTGTTTATTAATTTCTCTTTAATAAATGATGGATAATAAGTAGTATGGAATGCTCAATTATTACTATGACATCTATTCATTTTTGTTTCACGTTAAATAAAATATACTGGTTGTAGAATAATGTTTATTTTTTCTCGATTTGAGTTTGGAATTATTTGCAATTCATCACATTTTCATGCAGAATATGTGTAGTTTGATTACTCCACTATTTTCATGTGGTGTATGACTTCACTCAACTAGACATAGTCTGTCCCATTTTTTTATATCTATTTATAATTCTTGGGTCTCCCCGAGTATTTATAGGTTATCACTAGTATTTGATATAATTTTGAAGACTTGTTTAAATCGTATCAATGTTAGCCTAAGATAATAAGTATATCTGATAACTCTTATTGTGCCCCATTCTCCGTGCTTATGGGAAGTTTTATTATTAACATGAGTACATGGGAATAGGCATTATACATTTGGTGCAATGCAAAAAAAATCTCATTTTAAAGGTAAATTTGACATAAATCTCAAGTTTTATTAGCTTAAAGTATCAAGTTTTCAACCATCTATAATGCATGTATATAAGTTTTCTAAAAATGAAAAAATGATTACGTATGAATGGTGAATCGAATCAAATTTTTATATAGACATTATTTGGATTGAATTTAAATTATAAATACATGAAATTGTATTTTGATGAATAGATGTTTTGTGGAAAGTCAAATGATTTTGGGATAACAATATTTTATACCAGATAGGCTAATTGGTCCGAGAATTAGTTGATTGATTGAGGTTTATCCATCAATTAACTAACTGACTCATGATAGTGACTTGTATCTAGTGACAATCATCCCACATCACTATAGTTGTAATAGCCCATATATTTTTTACGTTTAGAAATTAAATAAAACTAATCGTTTAATTTGAATTAAACAGATTAATGACTTAAATGACGAATTTTTAAAGGTGGCTAAATTAGGATTCAAGACTTATTCCATTATGTTTGTAATGTCATTTATATATAAGAACGATATACAGTTTGTTAAATCAGATACAAATTGATAGAATAAGAAGAAAAGAGAAGATAGAGGCAAAATGGTCATTTAACTATAATTGGCCTTATTAATTATAAAACGAAACCCGCCTCATTCATTACCTATTCCCTTCTTCTCCATCTTCTCAAAAGAGAAAGTAAGGGTGCCAAAAAGTAAAACCAACCCAACTTCTTCATTTTTATAAAAACCATGAAATAAGTATCTAAATTCAAGTTCAACGATTCTCTATTCTATCTTTTCAAGTTTACATTTTGGATAAATTTGGAGCCAAATTTCAAAAAGCAAAGGAGAGCTTCAAAGTGTGTTTCATTGAAGTTTGGATTTTTTTATATTGGATGAGTGATATTTATACCCCATGATATATAATCACTAAATATGCTAGAAATCATGTTAAATATGCAAATTTTTGTTAGGGATTCAATAGTGAATTTGAATTAGGGTTGTGGAGATAAGAATATTGTTTATTGAATATTTTAAAAGAAACCGATTATAAAATGAAGTAATTAGACATAATCTCTTGTTATGTTTGGTTGGATTTTGGATTGATTGTTGGTTTGGGAATCGATAGATTGATAAGAGATATTGATTCATGATATTTTTAATTAGCAATATGAATGAAAAACAGAGATGGAATGGTAAATCAAGTAGTTAAAATCAATAGTTGTGAAATCGGTTCATTGCCTCAAAGTCGTTCGTTGGGTGCGAAGTTGCATTCATCTAAATGACCAATGACTTATAAAGAGCCATGAATTTGTGTGAATGACGTTTATGTAAAGTTCCTTGGTGACACGTAGTCGTATGTCGAAGATGGGAAAGATGAAGGCAAAAAAGGAAAGATAGGGAGAACTTCCACTAAGGGGAATTCTCCATCCAGGTTCATGTTCAACACCATCAGGTATTCAGACATCCGGATGCCAAATTCAAATGCTTGAAATTTAGGAAAATTCATCCTGTAGTTTTTCAGTGTATTTTCCAAGTTTTTAGACATATGAAATTTTAGGTTCGGACGCTTGAAATAGGGGTTAGACATTTGAAATGCTGTTTTGAAGATAGTGTGTTTTGTGTTTTGGATTTTGATATTCTTGGATCTCAGGTTCACTTTGGGTACCCGCGCGATGATCGTAAGGTTCAAAGCGACTATAAGGAAAAATGATGAGTTCAGGGACGATATGCCTTATCTCGAAAATGCGGTTGACTCCAAATAAGATAGATACTATGGCAATAGTTCGAGATGTGGTTTGGAATTTATGATGGTTTTATAAAGTTGTCTAGTGGTTTTGAGACGTAAAAAATAGGGTATTATGATATATGATTCCACATGATATTGGATATATGGATTACGTCCTACCCATTAGCTATGACTTTGGGAGCTGACATTTCTAATCATTTACAAAATGCGACGCGATTGTTTTGGTTTTGTGTGTTTGGCTACACCGCTTAGGAGATAGAAGTCATTCTATCTCGGTAGTAAAAACTGTAAACCTTGGGTTACTTTATAGTAAAAGATGATCGACCTCGAGATACTTGTACCATGTCTTCTTGTTAAAGAAATGGTAGTGATTAGCTACTTGTATATTGATTCGAGTTTGATACTATTATAGGTGGTGGGCGATATATTAAAGCGTTGTAGTAATGGTCTTAAATTAGCGAATGTGCTAGCGGGTCTTAGCCTTACTAGAAGATCTAAAAATCCACTAGCCTATTGAGTGATGGTTGGGTCACGATCGGTATCATGATTAGTATTCGATAGACTTATCATGTATTGCGAGCATTACAATAAAAATGTGTTAACTTGTTAGATTCATTTGAAGATGTTATAACAACCCGCACCATGATAGGACCATGTTTTGCTAAATCGAAAACCCAAGTCTACCAAAGTACAGACCGTAGCGTTGGTATCTTGTAAATAGAAAAATAATATCATAACACTATCGATATAAACTCACAGTGGAATAGTAAGGTATAATAAACACAATCACTGACCAATGCTAATATTTTTGATGTCTAGTGCGCTTGTTAATGTCGAGCATGCATGTCCTTCCATCGTTCGTGCTTTGTACTAGTACCCGTCACTCTAAATCTATCCTATGGGTTGTAATGAGTAGAATAATGTTTTTGTGATTGGTAAATTACATTTTTTTGTACATAACACTAGTTTATGTTGATTTTCTTCCATTACATGTTATGTCTATTTTTTTAATGTAGTTGTCTTAACTTCATGTATGCGTACGATATACCCATATACCCTAGGTAGACATTAATTACGTACGTGTGCGTGTAAAAGTACCACGGCCCCCCTTTGGACCAATACACTTTCTCCGCTAGTACCCATAACTTAGCACCTTGTCAGAATCCATCATAACATAGTATCACGTCCTCATCATCGTGCATACCAAGAAACTCCCATAGTGCTTAATAACGAGCCACAATAGTTTAACCTTATTCTATTTGTATTTGAAAGACCCCCACAAAAGAGTTATCTAGCCCTGCCTCCTAACAACAAGCAAACTAGAAAACAATTATGAAGGGTGCATGTCCAAAACAGGATCTACACTAGTAGGAGGTATAGTACATTTATGCGTAATCTCATCTTTCCATTGACCACTCAGGACCGATGACGTTCTCGATCTATAAACAGCTTCTACTATCGTATGTGGTACCAATCTCATTGTCATAGTGTCGAGACTTACTTGCCGTCCCATTTACATTGCCTAATGAAGTCTAAGAAATGCCTACTTTTTACTTAATATCCCTTAAAAGATTGAATAAGACTCTACTTGTCCTTTAACACTTTGTCCGAAACAAACCATCCTACTTGGTATTCCCTTTGCCTATACAAGAACATATAATTCCATGGGTCTTATAGTTGGATATGTTCCACATCAATATAATGTATAAATAAATGCTGGTAGTCCCCTGCGGTGGGTAGACTTTTGTTGTGTAACACTAGTGATCTCGCATTCCCACTAATTTTAGTGACTATCTCATTTTTATTTAATCTAAGCTATAAGCTAACTTTAATAATTCACACCCGTTATATGTATACTTGAGTATTTATATAGATATTCATACTTATTTAATTGCTACGCCTCTAATGTTTAACTATTCACATCCATTTATTTTTATTTAATGACTCCTTGATTCATTAATGTCAAAGTAATGTCATTTACCGTTTTCTTGAACTCAAACGATTTAAATATCTTTACTGTTTACTTCCCTCTTTCATTATTAAACCCATATTACTATTCTTCTTAAGTCTTACTACCCTTCCTTATTTACTAAACCTTCTTACATATTTATTCCCTTTCTTACCTACAATTTATCGCTTATTATTTAATTTCTAACTCGTCTTTATTGCAAATATTGGTTTTAAAGATTTACCGTTATTTTTATCTCTATTAAAACCTTTAGCTCAACATACGGATTTTTTCATTTTAAAGCGTTGGAATTACGTCTCCCCCAAAAGGAAAGGTTAACACCGTAAATTTCTATAGCCTATCTATAAAGATAATTTATGTTATGTTTGGAATTACAAGGAATTATCTTTTTGTAGCTATTGAAATAGACAAAACAAAATATAGTAAATACCTCTATTTTATACATCTATTTCTTTTTGGTTTATTCCTTGTTATTTCAAATGACACACTTTTATTTGCGAATCCAAACATGATAATCTATAGAAATGTACATTGCAACACTCTACATTCAAATGCACTAAATATTACTTAAATCCTGATAAATTTTATAATAACTTCTAATTCACATTTACTCCCATACATAATTGAAACAACGAACTTGGAATTTCTATATAATTTATTAATTCAATGACTATCTTTACCCATAGTTTCCATATTCTAAAATATGAAATATTAAATCTAAGTTATCCATCCACAATAGGCATGGTTTATAAATTCATTACATGTATACAATTAGGCCAACAACTCCAAAAGTAAATTTAGGCATATAGGAACAAATTTACAATGATATAAATCCAATATTATATAAAAGTATATAATGTCCCACTCATCTTTTAGCTTTCCAAAGCTCCAATTCTAATCCCTGTTATTCCAGTTGGACTCCTCTTTTCTCCCTATCAGAATACGTATACCATAAACATACATATATCTATTTGAAATCTAGATCCGAGAAGAGATTTAGATTTAATTTAGATTTGGATCTTGATTAACAATTTACCTAGGCTTTGGTGATTTGATTCGACCCTATTCTTTTTCCCCATTATCCTATGCTATTCTCCACTTGCATACACATATATAAACTATAGACTTATTTAGATTTAAGACTTTGTGGAAAAAATAAAATGGTAGAGCTTTGTCATTGTTTCAGAAAATATGAGAAACTTTTTTAAGGGTTAGACCCATATTTATAGGGGTTTTAATCGACGTCAACCATTAGATTAGATTTTGTTAAATCCAGGCCATTGGATTAGGTTCAATTTGTGGCCAACACAGGACTACCGGTCGACCACGCAACATCTATCATTCGAACGCTAGCAGTCGACTAAGCCGAATGAGGGGGTCGACTGGTTTCCCTTATTTGTTGACAAATTTATGCCATTTGTTTTATTCCTTATACAACCTATTCTCTACCTTTTTGACCGATCTAATTTGATGTCAATTATACTTAGACGTTATGTAAGCGTTAACTGACCATTAATGTTAATTAACATTGGTTAATTATATTCATTTCCATAATTACATATATAATTATTTTTAACCCGAAATGTTCGTATGTTTATAACGTTATTTTTGAACTTCGATTGGAAAACTTTGCATATGAAAGATTGATTAGAAAATCGTTATGAAAGCAACAGTGAATGTTTCATAGCCAAATTTCGATGTTTATGAAAATCCTGTTAACGACATTACTAATTATTAATTAATTTCTTTTTAATTAATTATCATTCAATTTACGGGGTGTTACAGATGTAGGTTAGGCTATGATTTCATTACCTCATATATTACAACTCAGTATTGTACGTGACATTATAACATTTCGATGAGCTTGTAAATAATGGGTATTTCTTTTTTACTAGACTTTATACCCTCTCTTTGTAATTTTATATCTATTCTTGGATTAGGTCAATTACATATGTGGAATTTTAATTGTTAAAGGCGAGCTAAAAAGCCATAGCAATTTCCTACTATGTTTACATCTATCTAATTTATTTTTAGGATATTGACTTGTAAATTATATATTCATTTTGACATAAGTTAAATATGGGATCTGTGTACCATTTGCATACTATATTATGATACTAAATTTTATGTCCTTTGATATGATACACATTTAGTCTTTTACGTGTTTATATTGGTATTATACTTTATTCCTCCAACAATGAGATTTAGCATGATGATAGATGTGATATATATGCCGTTTCTTGTTACTATTTTCAATTCTACACTTAATGGATTACCATTCGTGACACTTATGGAATCTGGTTTCCTTTATGCATGGATTATATTTATTATGGAAGGTGGGTCGTTACAGTTGGTATCGGAGCTTAGGTTACATGATCACCATAAATTGGGGTAAGTTGAGAGAATATATTAATATTTTGACATACTTATGCATATGGCCAATAGGTCCCATCTACATATAGCTACTATGAGTCGTGCCACCAGAACAATGACTGCTAGAGATAATGTTAAAGCTCTAGATCTCCATTTGCTAGCATGATTCCAAAAAAATCTTCAGCCAACAGTATAAGGTACTCCACCTCCAACTGAGATCCCTCTTGTAACAGCAATAGCTAGAGTAATGCCTATTCCTCCATCACCCTTGCCATCAATTCTTGATTTCCCCCAGCTTTAAAGAGATTATATTCATTTCAGAGGCAAACCTTATTTGGGAATGGAGTCATCACCGAGGCTAAAGCGTGGATCTACACTAGTGAGTGGATCTTTGATGATATGGCACTTGAGGTTTGATAAAGCGATGAATTATTTCTAGCCAACTTCAAGAAAAAATTTGTGTTGGTGGAGTATTGTGGGGATATGGATGAGCATGGTATGACTTCGAAAGAATACTAAAGAAGTTTTTAGGCTCAGCTAATTTTTGAGGCCGAGAGGTGCTTACAATAAGAGAAGTTCATTTGTCTCCTATAAGATTATAAGATTGTGAAGGAATACATCATGAGTTCATACTTTTGGATTGTTTGAGGATAGATATGATCAATAGTCTTACTAGGAAGGCTGAAAAGTTTGCTACGGGACTCAACCAACCTCTTAAGAGTCTTGCTCATATTCATATTTTTAACAGGTGCTACTATTGAAAGTCTTGTCAAAATAGATTTATTGAACTCTATTTCTAGAGAGGCCCCTAAAGTGGAGGATGATAAAGTTGAAGTCAAGCCCAAGTTAGAAGGCAAGAGGAAAGGAAAATGGAATAGGAATGATTAATGCCATTGTTAGAGGGGATGGGTGACACATTGCTAAAGATTGAAGAGTCAACCTCAAGTAAAGGAATTTTTTAATTGTGATCAACTGGGATTTTTCAAGAGTGATTGTCCATCTCTTCCAAAGAGAGAACAAGTGGTCAAAGCCTATGCTATCCAAGCTACTCCAATTCAAATGCTCCTCCTAATATCGACAAAGGGAAGAACATTATCATGGAAGGTATGATTTCTATTTACGACTTTCTTATATGTGTTTTATTTGATACATGAGCTTTACATTCTTTCGTCGCTAGTCATCTTATTAATAGTTTATGCCCAGTGCCCCATCTTATTGATGGTATATGGAGATATTAAATTATCTCGGGGCAAGTATGAGTTTTCTTGTTATATTTCGTACTTTATTTTTCAGGTTATAGACTTATTCTAGGGATGGATTAGATGACAAAGCACGCGGTTATTATCGATTATGATGGGCGCATTGTTCGTTTGAAGAGTAATGGTGGTAATGGGCTCAACATTTATTATGAGTTTTAGAGCTCCATTATATTGAGATATTTATACTCCTTAGACCTCTCACATGATGAATTGGCACAAGTTCCTGTTGAATATGCTAGTATATGATTTTTGTTTGATGATAATTAATATATATATTCATTTAAATGTATTTGTTAATGTACTATTTTCTTTTTCACATAATTAAATAAATATTTTCTGAATAAAATAAATAACACAGAATTTAAATTCAAACAGATATTTTATTCAAACAAATATTTATTACAATTTTGAATAGTATAAATTTGAGCTCTCATTATACACACACACACAAATTTCAATTACATTACAATTTCAATCACATAAGTTTTTCACTAAACATACATTTGCACCTCACTACATTTCACTCATTTACTCGTATTTGATCTTCAACTCTATTCCAAATTGAATCCAACATTTGAGCAATCTACAAAATAAACACTACGCAGCAAGATTGAAAAGAAAATATTTTGCATTGAAAAATAAAGTGTATATTTAAAAAAAGTTATATGCCTTAGTTATTTGGGTTGTTCGTCATCACTTAATTTTTAATTCATCTACACAAACAACTTGTGACATGCACAGTGTATCACTGTACATGCCACAAGGCCATGCACACCAATATACACTTGATAAAATTACAGGGATAGGTGAGCACAAGGTCAAACCCAATCAAAAGCCGGGTTCAACTCAAGTGAAATACGGATAAAGTCACAATACAAGCACAAGTTCAAACCCGAGCTATAAAATGGATTCAACTCAGGTGCAATTTCAAAAATCAACATGAAGTTCAAAGTGAACCAGACAAAATTGAAACAGTACCAAAATAGCTTTGAACACAAATGATTCAAAGCACATGACACAACAACTCAGACTCCAAAAGGAACCAGCATACATGCATACATGCACAAAGCAGAACAACACTTTATGTACATATGAAGATGTAACATGTTCCATGAACTGGTCAGAGCAAAGGAAAGTCCAGACACCACATGATGACTCGAAGACTACAAACAACTGAAGACTATTGGTTAGTACAAAGCTTCAAAAGCATTTTAGTGCATGACATTTCATTGCAGACTGCACAACTAAAGTCAAATGCATATAAAATCATGTGGACAGTGCAACCAAGGAATATATATATGAAATGCACAGTGAAAAAAAAGAATATCTGCACAAGCATATATCAGTTCATATGGAAATGCAAACAGTTCAAGTGTACAGTTGTGAACTTGATTTATTCAGACTGTATACATATGTATATATGAACATGCATTCAAGTACAAAAGGTTCGGACATAAGAAAATGGATATGAAACTCAATGTCTGAAAACAGTATGAAATAAAGACCAGACTCAAGTAGAACAAGTGAAGACATAGAAGTGTCATATGCAAACCAGAAGCTACAGACTTCAAGTGCAAAGCTACAACCAGACCTGTGATGATAACTCAACCAAATTGTCGAGTGAAAGGCAAGTATGAGTCAAAGCAATGCAATGACCAAAATACAACAATACAGGGTTTAGTTAAATATACAGTGGAGCTTGAAAGCAGTTCAATATCCTATCTAAACATGAATCAAGTACATATCTACACCAGTGAACCTAGTGAAGGCATGGAGGCAACATGGAGATAAACAGTGGAAATATGGGATACAAGCATCAGGTCGAAAATGCTTCAGACATGTACAAATATGAAAGGCCAAATGCCACCAGACGTATACATGATACTTGACTGGAAAGAACAATAGAAATTCACCAATGACAATACAGGATACAGTGATGCAATATATATATATATATATATATATATATATATGAATAAAGACGTAAATACAATATGATCTGCCTCAAAGAAATAACAAACAAACTCAGTGCAAAAAAGTACACAAGTTAATCCAGACAGCATGTAGACAAATAACTCAATGCATATATGTATATGTTAGCATATATGTACACATGAATCAAATGGCCGAGACCAGATACAAGAAAGAAGGCAGCAAAGCTCAATATAGTAAATTACAACATCCAGGCAGTGACAGTGATCAGAGGCACACTGAATATACAATGCAACCCGAAGAAAATGCTAAGTTATGCTAGTGAATTCAAAAGTGCAGACCACCAGATCAACGCAAAGAATAAGCCACAGTTTCAAACAAAGGCAAGGCCGAATTCAATCAGAATTCATCAAGTCAAAGTCCATCAAATCGTGAAAATCAGAAAAATCAAAACTTCCAGATGATCACAATTTTTAATACCGTGGTGGCCAAGGAATCGAACGGGTAAAATTCAAAGCTGTGATATTAGATAATATACGAATTAAACAAGTCAAGTTTAATCACTAACGTTCAATCAAAATCATACGGCCAAGCAAGAACAGAGAAGAATTCAAATCAGAAGTAAACGAACGAAATTATAAGATTTAGAATCCTATTTAAACCCAATCATCATTGGTAGATTAAGCATTCGAGTTCAAAAAAATCATAGAGTCAAGTTTCAATTTAAGTTGAAAATCAAAAACTCGAATCAACATCGAGCACAAACGAAATCAAAAAGGAATTTCACGTACCAATTCTTCAATCAAGCAAAGGCACTCGACAATTTTGAAGAGCCGAGAAATAAATCAAAGAAAGCAAACGATTCATCGTTCAATCAACAACGAAGACAGCGACTTCTAATTTATCAAAAGCCCTAATTTTTCGAGCAAAGGAAAAGAGGAACGAACGCTGCCATTTTTCACGAAGAAGGAAATACAGCCAGTAATTAATAGAAAAAGGGGTTTCATTTTTATTTTAATTTGGGCCGGTTTCCTCTAATTTGGGCTATAGTTTAAAATTAGGTTTTTTTATTGTTTAATTGTTTTATAATTTTACTTTTAAACTTTTGTAAATTCTATTCGTGTGACTAGGGCACGAACTATAGTGGTGTTGTTCGAGAATTCGCAATTCAATGGCTGAGTTGTGGTAGGGTTTTGAGCGTAGAGTTAGGTTAGTCGAAAGTGGGTATCTTGAGTTTATGTGTGTAAGCATCTGACTATTTAATTTCTGGTAGAAACCTTGGGGGCAGCATGTAGGCAGGGCTTTGCCTAAGCTGGAAAAATCTGTGTTATTCTATTTCTGCATTTATTATTCTGGTATTATCTGTATTGCTACTACTCTGCTATATATGTGTTGAAATTATTTTATATACTTCCACGTTAAATTTTTATAATTGATAGTATCACCCTATTCACCCCCCTCTAGGGTGAAATCGATCCTACATGTGGTATCGGAGCTAGGAACAGAAGTTCATTTTTGTTTTAAAATTTTGACTTTTTAGAAATAATTTTTTTAAAATTTGAATTTTTATAAAATGGATTCTTTTAATAATGCTTTTGCTGAAGGTCAGACATAGTTAGACCAACAATGTTCAATGGTGAATATGCTTACTGGAAAAATAGAATGAATTTTTTTCTAAAAACCTTTGATGCTTGGAATATTATTGAGATAGGTTATAGAGTGCGAACTATAGGTGTAGATAATCAAGAAATAGATAAACCCACGGATCAATGGACAGATCTAGAAAATAGACTACAGAATGCTAAAGCCATGAATTCTATTATTTGTTCATTGGATCAAATTGAATTTAATCATGTCACACATTGTCTAACTGCGCAGCAAATATGGCACACACTCGAAGTGACTCATGAAGGAACATCTCAAGTCAAGGAATCTCGCCTTCCCATTCTTTGTAGTGAATACGAGAATTTCACAATAGCTAAGGAAGTAAATGTTAAAGAGATGTACGGACGACTTTACAATATCGTATATAAATCAAAATCTCTTGGAAAATCATACACAGTATTGGAAATAGTCTGAAAAATCCTCAAAGTCCTTGCACGAAGTTTTGAAGCGAAAGTTACAGCCATTCAAGAGTCAAAAGATTTGAAACAAA
The DNA here is from genome assembly GCA_030765085.1 of Allium cepa. Classification (NCBI taxonomy): domain Eukaryota; kingdom Viridiplantae; phylum Streptophyta; class Magnoliopsida; order Asparagales; family Amaryllidaceae; genus Allium; species Allium cepa. The sequence continues at coordinate 861,670,980 of CM060934.1, read as the reverse complement.
TAAAATTGAAGAACTCAGAAGAAATCTCTCCGCTTATGAGCTAGAAATGAAATTCAAGGAAGAACGTGAAGGAGGTGATACTCGAAAGAAATCGATAGCTCTCAAAGGAACAACAGAAAGTGATGACGATGACGATGATGAAGTAGCTGAGCTAGCACAATTAGTAAAGAAATTCAAAAGGTGGAATCACAAATACGAAAATCCAACTCTAAATCAAAAATTGAAAAAGCAGAATAGCCAAAGCACTAGACAACTCAAAAGAATGGGAGATCATCTATCACAAGTGCAACAAACCCAGTCATATCATGTGATGACCTTGAATTTTGGGCAATATCAATTTAATAATCTGTATTAAAACTTAAATTGATTTGGTAATTTTCTTTTATAATTGTAATTTAAATTGGCCAATTTATTCTTTTAAAAGCAAATAAATATTCAATTGGTAAATTTTAAAAGCTAATAAAATGTTTTCTATTTATAATGTATATATATTTGTATATATTCTAAATAGAAATGCTTGGTTTGAATTTAGTAAATAAAATTATGTTTTCAAATTCCAATATATCTTGGTAATTTGGAAATTATGATTAAATTTAATATATGACTTTTTAAAGCTATTTAAATAGTAAATTATATAGTTTCAAATTATTTAAGGTAAAAAATTGATTGTTTAAAATATATTTTAAGCTAAAGTTTAAATTTAAATAAAATTAATTAAAAGGTTTGTTTTATTTTCTTTTTAAAAATATTACTTGATAGATATGATTTGAATATATATATATATATATATATATATATAAGTTAAAATACAATTTACACATGATACATTAATTTATTTAGGTAATATAGGTTATTTATAAATAAAGGAATAATTTCCTTTATAAATTATTTAAATTTGACAAATTTGTTATTTTCGAACAATATTAATAATGTATTGTTTTTATATAGATATAAACAGTTTTATAAAAATAGAATTGTTATTTTTAGAATTGAATGTGTTGTTATAGATGTATATATAACTATATTTTTAATTTGGATTTTCAAATTTAATTTGAATTTGAATTTAAAATTGAATTTAAAAGATAGATATTTTAAGAAGTTTTGGATTTTAAAATATACGTATAAGCTTTTATTTATATATATAATTGGTTTTATTTTCTTAAAAGTAATTTATATGTATAAACAAGTATTTATAAAATAATAAAGTTAGTATAAAAGCTTTTATTAACATTTTAAAATAAATAAAATTACTTAAAAAAAAGTGTTAACACATTAAGACATTAGTGGCATGTGTTAAGTAATTAATAATACGATATGACAAATGTTAAGATATTAGATAAGTGTCATATATTATTTTTGATTTTTCTTTTATTTTAAAATAAATCATTTCAACTAATAAAAACAAATGCATTCTCACCTTCATTGCTTTTTCTATCTTTTATAAAATCAAAAACAAAGAAACTTACACAAAATTCTCATGAACAACCTGATAATCAACATTCTCCTAAAAACCAGAAATCATGATCAAAAACCTGTAAATCTCATTTTTAAATCTTTTTAAGCCAAAGCCTGTAAAAAATCTCTCAAAACAAAATCAGTGATCAATCCTTCCAAACCCGAAAACTTATTCAAATTCAAAAAAAATCTGTTAATCATCTTCAAGTCAAAACTGCAATTCATTTTCAAGATTCAAAATCTTTAAATCAATTTCAATATCAAAATCAAACCAGTAACTTGAGCATTCTCTTTCAAACCTGAGATTTTCAAAAGCCTGCAAGCAAACCTGGGTTGTAAACCAAAGTAAGTTCAAGCAGTTCATTTCTGTTCTAGATTTAAGTCATCTCTGCAAGTTTCAATAAAAAGCAACTCAAGTTTTTAAATCAAAGCCATATTCCAACAACTCAAGTTTTCAAAATCAAAAGCTATTTCAAATTATAGAAGCCTCTGTTCATCTTTGTGACAGGTGAGCAAACATTTTTATTAAAAAGTTTAAGTAAGTAAATGATAGTTGCTTGTGAAATCTCTGTGATGATGATACCCTGCATGTGTATATATAAGTGTAGAATCTGTATATATGAATGTATTCATGTGTGCATGTCTGGTTGTATTCATGCTTTTCTATGTTGCCATATTTCAGAGTTTAAATTTACTTCAAATTCCATTTTCTCTTCCTCCGATCCCTGATGTGACTTAGTTTTCAAACAATAAATGACTGTTTAATCATAGATTGAAACTTAAAAATGAAATGAAGTAAAATATTTGGATATTTATCTGGAAAAATGGAAAGATAGTAGAAATTTTTAAAATCATGATAAAATTAATCACTGTAATCTGCTATTTCAGGATTATAATTTGAATCTACATAGAAAGTTACGATTTTTAAAACAAAAATCATAATTTTTTGTATTGAAATAAATGAGCATTTCGGGGATAACCAGAAATTGGTTTTTGAGTGTTTTCTGGTGACCGAAGCATCTCTGGTGGTCGGGGTTTCGACTGGAGGAGGTCGGGGGTGTAGGATAGCTTTGGAAAATTGTTAGGTGAATTTATCATCACCTGTGGCATTGGCGATCAGTCGATTTGCGTTTTAAACCTAGTTTAGTTTAAGGTCATATTTGAGGTCGCTAGATCATCTCAGGGTGATCTAGTGGATCGAGGCTTTGGGAAATGGTGGAGTAGAAGCTCGGCAAGGTGTGGACGAGGTGACAGTGGCTATGGTGATCAAAGACAAGGGTTCGAGGCATTTTCAGGTTTGGGGTACTGGATCCAGTTTCTACTTTATGGTTTGATTTTGATCAGGGGATTATGCCTGTGTTTTTGCAATTGGGAAAGGTTGCAGCGATGATGGTCAATGTGCTAAGGGTGCCGTGGATGGTCGGAAGAGGCTTTGGCGATGGTGCATGTGAACGGTGGCATGTTTTGTGTTAATGGATTTTTATTGTTGGTAGTCTCGAAGGAGAGATCGAGATTTGAGGGTTGTAGCTCGAGTTTGAACTCGAGTAGATGAAGTGTGTTAGGCCTATAGGTTTTCAAATATAAAAATTAGTTTAAGTTTTTGAAATTAGGAAGAAGAGAAGAAAATTTGGGCTAGACCCGAGTGGTCTTCGGGTTGAACCCGTAACAAGTGTTGAGCAGTTTAAAAAGGGTTTTATAACTAGGCTTTTGGAATTTAAAAATAAATTAGTTTAAACTTTCTTATAATATTACTGTATAAATAACAATTGTTTCTTTAGCACTTAATAAAGAAGTTTTCAAAATTTGTTTAATTTAAATTTGGTTAAGTAAAGTTTAACTTATTTTAAAACTTAAGTATAAATGAAATTTTAAAGATTTTTATAAAAGTGAATTTTAAATTTAAATTGAAACTAGTTTTAAAACTATTATTTGATAAATGTTTTAAGTTATTTAAAGTAAGTTATGAATTGGTAACTTTAATTTATCAAGTTAGATGATTATTTTTAAAATTTAATTAATGATTTAATTAAGCAAAGTTAATTTTAAAGGTAAAAATGGTTTAAAATATATTAATGGTAATTAAGGTATTAATAGGATAATGTTTTATCTTAAGGTTAATTTAAGTTTTTAATAAGTTGAGATTAATTAAGTTAATTAAGAAAATTTAAGTTTAATTAATTAATTAAATTAATTAATGATAAAGGGTTAATTAAGTAATTAATTAAGAGTAATTAATTAATTTAATTAACTAATAATTAAGGATAAATTAACTTATAATGGAAGGTTATAATTAATTAATAAATGATTAATTAATAATTAGGACTAGATTAATCAAGTAATTAAGATGGATTAATTAAGTAATCAAAGATTAATTAATTGGTAATCAAGGATTGATTAACAGATAATTAAATATTAATTAATTTGTTATTAAGGAATATTAATTAATAATTAAGGTTTATTAATTAATAGTTAAGATTAATTAATCTATAATTAAAGATTAATTAATTGGTTTATAAGGAAATTAAGGGATGAATTACCCAGTTGTAATAAAAGAATGTGGTTAATTTGAGTTATTTAATTTGTTAATTTATTTAAAGATAATCTCTTGATGATTGGTTAAGTATAAATACTTAATGAGATTGATTAGTGTAATTACTTAGTGTAAGTAATTAATAGGAAATTACTAGATATAATTAATTGAAGAAGTTAAGTAATTTGGGTTTAATTACTTTGTGTAATTAATAAGAAGAATAATTACTTAGTGGAAGTAACTAAGAATTAATTACTTAGTGTAATTAATTTAAGAATTAATTAATAAAGTTATTTGAAGTTAGTTAAGTAAGTTAATTAATTAAGGATAGTTAATTACTGAATGTAATTAATCAAGGTTGATTAATGAATGTAATTAATTAAAGATTAATTATTAAATGTGATTAATTATAATAATTTATTAAGGAAGTAATTAAGGTATCAATAATTAATATAATTAATGATGTAATTAAGGATTGATTAATTAAAGATAATTAATCAATAATGAGTGATTATAAAGTAATTAATTAGTTGTAATTAATTAAGGATTAATGTAATTAATTATAGTTAATTAATTATTGGAAGTAATTAAAGGTTAATTACTATAGATGGTTAAGAATAATTTATTTGTGTAATTGATTAAAGGCTAATTACTTAATGTAATTAGAGGATAATTAATCAAGGATGATTACTTAAGATGAATAATTAGAAGATGAATAATTAATTGATTTGTAATTAATTAATGGATAAGAAAGCAATATTTATGTGATTTAAGTAATTAATTTAATTTATTTTAAATTAATTAGAGATGGAAGCAATTAATATAACTTATTTTAAATTAATTGTAGATGGTGTGATTAATAGATCTTTGCTTATGGATGGCTGAATGTTATTGAATGCCTTGAATTATTTATCTCTGATATGAGATATGTGCTGATCTGCGATATTGGGTGCTTTGGTTGAATTGTGATGATAATGTGGATTATCTATTTATGACGATGTGAATTATCTATCTGTATGAATATAGGTAATAGAATTGAATTGTTTTAACTTTAAAACAACTTGGCTTTAAAAGACGGCATTTTGGATTTCGATAAGACCGAGATCGGATTTCCATATTTGGATATCCGAAAACCACATCGATCCAAATTAACGATAGGTCGTGAATCTCAAGTGAAGATGAAGATTCATAGTGTAAGGGTTATCATCGTTAACTCTATGAGTGATTCCAAAATGAGTGTAACGAGATAATGCCTTCGGTTTCGTTCGAACCCGAAACGTACTTGTATGGATTAAATGCTTTCAAAACTTTGTCAGGTGGACGATGAGCATTCTAAGATAGATGTGTTCTATAAAGGTAATCGTAGCCTCAAGCCTCATCAACCGAGAATGGCTAAAATGGGGAGGTGCAACAAGGCTAAGTGAGTCGCGCTCAAGTAGGACAAGATTTCCCCCTGTCTAGAAGTCCCTTTATATTCGACTATGTGGACAGTTGGATGCGCACCAACTGCGGGGTTGTCTTGTTCGGGACTGTCTAGTAAGGGATGGTTCCCACTTTGTGTTGCACGGGATCGGGATCCTTGGTTCATTGATCTAGGTCATGTACTGTGACGTACGGTACCCTAGTAGCCCTGCCATTGTATGGAATCCCCAATAAGTGCCGTACGTTTTAGTTGTGCCCAACTATATTGGAACGTGAGATGTAAGCATTCCAGTTATTTCTGTATTTTATTTGAAAACCCTATAACCCTATTATAATATCACTGGGTTTCTTGTCAAATGTTTTGGTTAATGTAAGGTAATTTTTTTTCCGTATTTATGTCCGAGAAGTCTTACGAGATACCTTTTGTTTCAAAGGTTTTCAAAGTTAAGCAACTTTAACCCATTTACACACACCAGACCCATGTCTGACTCGGAGTTTACTTTCTGTTTTATTAAACTCTTGGGTACTCAAATTTTTACGAGTAGCCAAGGGATTTAGGTTAGCTTTGATAAATTCTGAAGTAGCAATGGAGTAGGAGGCTCCAACGTTTGTAGATATAGTGTTCCGCTCTGTGTTATATTTTTGTTGTAATGACTAGACAGGTGTTTATAACTGTCTAGTATGTGATGTATAAGTTGTGTAACTCTGATAGATGTTGTATACTATGTAATATTTATGTGACTAATATAATTTATTCGTGCCGCTGTTGAGTTTCTGACGTTGTTTCGTTCTTTCTTCTCTATTTTTTCTCTTTTCTATGTCTTTCTTTCTTAAAAATGATGCGTCTTTCTGTGAGATGAAAGGAGGGTCGTTATAGTGGTATTAGAGCATTAAGTTGAGTGAATACCTAGGCTTTGGAGTGATTTCTTTCTATAGAGAGCGTAATTGTATGTGTATTTATATATTTCTACCTATCTGTTGGGTTACCTATTCGGGTTTTCCAATATAAGTTATAGAGGCAGGAAGGGTAATGGTGTGTAGCACGACTACCAATGGTAATAGTCTGAGTGTTGAGGTTGGAAGTATATATATCGAGACTGTAGACCCAATAACATCTCGAGTGAGTTATGCAGTGGTGTAAGGATTTCACCAATCTCTAAAGGAATCGTTTTTGAGGTTCAGAGTCCATCTTTGGAGTGCAAGTTTGGTTGAGTAGAGTTTGGATCTGTCAGATGAGCTGAAGTGTGTGATGCTATCTTAGCAACTTCGGGAAGAAGCAACTGCGTGGGGAGACGCAGTGACCATGGGTGTTACCGAAGATGTTTCTTTTTGGAGCAAGTTTAAGGAAGAGTGTCTGCATCGGTAGTGTGATTAGGCTCAACAGGGTGTTTGTGTATGGATTTTGAGGTTTGAAGAGTTTTGGATAGGAAGTCTTTGGCATATGTGTCTGTAGTGTAGTTCGGAGTGTTCTGTGTGCCGGCAGGACGGTCATCTGGCTAAGCAGTTTTCTAAAGGTGGAGTTCAGAAGCAATAGAGTGGATCCATTTCTTTGATGGATTGGATAAATAAGCATAAGCTGTTCTGATTGGTAAAGAGTAATAATATCGTCAAATTAGTCTGGGTTGATCGCAAAAGTGACTTGCGATAGTTAAGTTTTCTCTCGGGTGATCTTTTGCTAGGGATCGAGGCATCTCTAGGGGATGTAGGAGTTATGGATGTTGTCAGAGATTCTTTCGGATGTCTTCATGGAAGCCAAGGTTTGCCTTAGCATCTGGAGATTGAGTTTTCGTACCGACTAGGGTTCCAGGAGAAGCACCGGTGGTTCAGCTGATAGAGGATGGTTCCTAGAGAGAGAGTTTGGTGAAGCAGCTCAGGATTTCGTGGAACTTCTGTGTTTTTCTCTTATGGATTTGTCGAACCATATTTTTGGGATGTGATGTCTAGTTTGTGCTCGTGTTCATCATTAGCATTTTCATCTGCTCTAGATCAGAGTTGTGTAGCGGAAGCAAGCTTGGCGAGTGCACCTGTTTGTCTTTTCTGGACAGGAGAAGTAAGTTTGAAGTCTACTGATGTTTGTGGAGTAGAGTTGGTGTTCTTGAGTTCGGTTGATCTTGAAAGGATCATTTTGTTGGATTTTTTTTGGTCCAGTTTGTTTCTAGAGGCATCAGAGAAGGTTGAGCTGATCGGGAAGGTTGTAGGCAACCCAAGATCGTCAGAAAAGTTTTGTGGATAAGAGACGGAGGAATTTGGAATTTGAAGTTGGAGACTTCATTTTTATTAAGGTTTCTCCGATCAAAGGAGCTATCAGATTGGTAAGATTTGAAAACTAGCTCTAAAGTATATTGGATTTTTCTAAGTTCTTGTAAAGATAAGTGCTATGGTCTACAAGATTGAATGGCCAGTTTGGAAGACTGGGATTCATTGTTTTTCACGTATCTCTGAGGGAGTACGTGTATGATCCATATCTGGTTTTAGAATCAACAGTTCAAGAGGATTTGGTAGTTGATTCAGACTTGTCTGTAGTCTGATATCCTGTTCAGTTTTGCAGATCTAGATTAGTTGAAGCTCCCTAGCTTAGTAGTGTAGATTGTTTGGATTCAGTAGAGCGAGTATCCCAGTGTTTATACTTGGGAAACTCTAGATAATGATTAGGAGATCTATCCTGATTTGTGTCTGGATAGTTAGATTTGTTTGATTAAGTGAATTGGTTGCTATGGTTGTTAGTATATGATTGATAATATATGCTTATGGTTTAAAATTAAAATCTTTGTTGGGTTACTAAATTATCTTTGCTTTTAAATTTCGAGGATGAGATTCTTTTAAGGGGGAGGAATGTGATGACCTGCAATTTTGGGCAATATCAATTTAATAATCTGTATTAAAAATTAAATTGATTTGATAATTTTCTTTTATAATTGTAATTTAAATTGGCAAATTTATTCTTTTAAAAGCAAATAAATATTCAATTGGTGATTTTAAAAGCTAATAAAATGTTTTCTATTTATAATGTATATATATTTGTGTATATTGTAAATAGAAAAGCTGGGTTTGAATTTAATAAATAAAATCATGGTTTCAAATTCTAATATATCTTGGTAATTTGGAAATTATTATTAAATTTAATATATGACTTTTCAAAGCTATTTAAATAGTTAATTATATAGTTTCAAATTATTTACGGTAAAATGTTAATTATTTAAAATACACTTTTAGCTTAAGTATAAATTTAAATAAAATTGATTAAAAGGTTTGTTTTATTTTCTTTTTAAAAATATTACTTGATAGATATGATTTGAAAATATATGTATGCATGTATGTATGTGTATGTCTAAGATTTTGTGTAAATACATACATACATATATATATATGTAAATTAATATATATATATATATATATATATATCTGTGTGTGTATGTGTGTATTTATAAACATACATTTGGGTAATATAGTGGTATATAGGATGAGCTAACGTGTCTGTTGCGGTATAAATCCCAGCACTTATACACGGGCATGTTATAGCTTATGCGGATTGATATGTTACGCATGCGCACACACACATACACACATATGTGTATGATACACATATGTGTGTGTATATAATACAGCATTATTCAAATTGTAACAATCCACCTCGAAACAGGCCTAATTTTCAACCTAGTAAATTCCCCTCGAACTTTAAACTCATTTCAAAACTAGTTATTGGCTGGTAAAATTAATACAATGAACAATACACAGAGCTACCTATCTATACTGTCAGAATCTCATAGTAGAATGGATAAAATATACTATCAGAAATAGTACCCATTTTATGGAAATTCAAACCTCAAAACATAACACAACATCTCAACATCCGAAATAAAATATCTTAACATAATAACATCAAGTCTGAAATGGGTACATCAAATATAACAAACCATAAATAGGCAGACAACTGCTATAAGGATCCGCCTCCGCCTTCGTCTCCTAAATCAGCATCGTCTTCTATAACTTTTGTTGTAATAAGAAAGGTATCAGAGTAACAATATTTGATGAATAAAAATCTCGAGCCTTTTCAAAATAGTATTTGGGTAGTATAATTTAGATAAATATAAGTTTTACGCATCCTAACTATATGCTATATGAAATACTTCCAACGTAAGCCCTAAGGCTCTCCCAACCCAATTCTATAACCTACACATTTCCGATCCAACTCTATAACTCACCTTCAACTGTAGGCTAAAAGCGCTTTCCAGTTCCACGCATCTACCGTCAATCATGTCCTAACAATGTGAAAGAAAGTACCTAAGCCACTTAATACCTTTTCAATAGGTATTAAGCAGACTCTGACCATTTAATACATGTATCTTAGGCATGTCCCTGTTATTTAATAACTAACCCAAGGCAGACCCCTCTTTGGTAATCTGTGGCTGACATCACAAGAAATCTCGTCAAACCACTTAATACCTTTTTATATGGAGGCAGACCCTGCAATAGCCACTTATTACCTTTAACCCAAAGTAGACCCTTCCCAAGATTTCCCATTGCCGTGCCCAAACGATAACATCGATCATTTAATATTTTCTAAGTAGGGAGGAAGCAGACCCTACAATAGTCACCGAATACCCTCGACCTCGAAGCAGTTCCTACGCATTATGACCTATAACCCAAATTGTGATGTCTCATATTAGTCCAACTATTCGTAGGCACTAATAGCCAACTTAACTGAGCAGTTTTACCCTATAGAATTGGGACTAACCTCACATCCTTCGTAGGTGCTTATTATAAGCGATGTCTCACATCAGTTTCAAAGTCACACTGTGATAGCTAAATTAGCTGGGTAGACTTCTACGTGCTTTTTGAGAGAAATGCGGATTAAGCATATTAAGGCTAGGATAAACACTAGAGGGGAGGGTGAACAGTGTTTTAGAGAATTGTTAAATCTTTTTGAGTTTTTGTTAATTTAAACACAAATGAATGCAATATTCAGACACAGATATGATCACAGAATCAAACACAAATGCAAATATAAAGTAAAAGCAGTGAAGGAAAGAACACACCGGATTTTATACTGGTTCGGAGTTACCCTACATCCAGTCCCGCACACAAGTATGGATTTCCTTTCAAAAACAATCTTTACAATTACACCCTCGATTTCAAGGCAACGAAGTCACCCTCCAGAATCACAATCCTCTGGGTAGTGATACTTGATTTCCCGGGCAACAAGTTCACCCAATTGATTTCCTAAGGCCACAATCACACCTTATCTCGCTTGATTGATTTCCAAGGCTACAATCACACCTTTTCTCACTAAGTTGATTACAAAAAGCCTATAACTCTGAATAGCACTGAGGATCTTGTTGAGATAGTGATAGAGAATCAAACCAGAGATAATCTAGTTATATTCAATGTTGATTTCGGTAGAGTAATGGTAAGAATATGTATATAGAAATATGGAAGAAGAAGAGGAGTGAAAAACCAGAAAAACTAAATTAAAATTCATTGAAACTAACTCCTATTTATAGAATAACAACGGCCATGTCCATTCGTGAAGAGTTATGACGAATAGACACTTATTTTGAAATTTAATTTTTGAACTCAACTGACACCATGTCAACATGGGGTACTTGAGTATGTCGTCATCCCAAAGGGATTTTTGGTGTTTTGATTTTATTTGAAAATAACCTTTATTTTATATTAAAACTATTTTAAACTTTATAAATATACTTGACTATAATCAAAATACATAAGTAAATATAAAGAATAATATATATACAAAATTTTACTATAATTTTATGTAACAACCCGCATATTTGTCGATTTTATATTTAAATATTTTATTTAAATATTTTATCAATACTCGGAATTTAGTCCGAAAAGTTACTTTTTGCATACGGTCGAATTAGGGCTCGGGACCACTCCCATTGAGTTTAAAATGCCGTTTGCGACCTTTTTGAGTGTAAGCTTCGATATGTTTGGAGAAAGTTGATTTTTACTACTTTTCACTTTGGGTTTGGGTTTGGGTTCAGCCCTATGTTTGGACTTATACTCAAAACTGAGCCACTCTTCCCCATGCACCCTCATTTTCTTCCTCTTTTCAGTTCTAAGGCAATAATGGTGGGAGAGATTGGAAATTAAAACTCCAAACCCTAGTTTTCTCTTGCAAATCAACTCTTGCTCCAAACTAATAGAAGAACCCATTGGTAAGCTTCTCTTCTTCTTCTCCAACTTATTCTCTTACCAATTTCAGAAATTCCTAAACCTAATTTTGGGAATGTTCTTGTTTTAAGCATAGATTCAAGCTCATTTGGTTGTGTTGAAGAGAGGTTGATTCTCCATTTGCTTTCAAGCTTCTTCTTGTTTGATTTTGTAAAAAGGTGAGATTTTTATCTCGCATCTATGCTTATATATATCTTCGATTGTTAGGTATGAATTCCTAACATTTATTCGTGTGCATTTGCTTTTGGTTTGGATTGATTTGGTGAATATTCCAATTTTTAGTGTTTTGGGTTCAATCCTTTAAAAATCATAACTTTGATGTTTGAACATGTGCTTGGTGATGCATCGAGGAGCATATAGGGCCGAGTAGTTGACTAGCATAATCCCTTAGTGTCGTTGCTCGAGAGAATGCAATTTGTTGGAGGTTGGACCTCAATTGGATGGACTGGGAGGGGACTGGCAACAGGTCCGGTCGACCGAGCACTACAGCCGGCCGACCGACCTGCTGCCAAGTGCATAAGCACTCCCCTGTTTAAAGGTTCGGTCGACCGAGTACAGTGTTCGGCCGACCGACCTGTTTCCCGAGGAACTCTGAGAACAGGGTCCGGTCGACCGAGCTCTGTAGCCAGCCGACTGACCTGCTGCATTTTTGCCTATTCCGCCTAGTTGTTTGAATTTTCAACTTTAATCGATTCGTGTTGTTTCCTATGTGTTATCATTTGTTATGACTTTGATGACTCCTTTTTAGGGATTTTTGAATATCCATTTTGATGGATTCTTTATCGGTTTCGTTGGATTTTTATTCACATCTTCGTATGTGAATTTTAGTGATTGATTGTTCCTACAATCTTCTTTGTGTTTTGTCACTTTAAAAATATAAAGGTTTTCTATACTAGTAGTAAATATCAAAACTCTTTCCTCAAACGATTTCAATACTATTTTAATACCAAAATTCGTTTATAAAACCGTTTTCCAATCTATTAGTATATATAAACCTTTACCTCACTCGTATGAGAAATCTAATTAAACGACTTAGTAAAACAAATGGTATGAAACGCTTGCGTTCACTTTGTTGGTTAATTCTTGGACTTGTTCGATTGAATCCCTTGTGACAATTTTATAGTGGAGATCTACAGTTTGTTTGTAAATATTTAAGTTAAGCAAGTGGTTATGGGACATGAAGCTAAACTCATATATTTACTATCTTAGTGTAATTGACACTTCTCGTTGATCATGACGATCATCTTTGTGATTTAGACTAGCAATGTGCGATGTCTCTTTATCTGCGAGGGAGACTAAACCCCGTTTTGTGGAGTTTCGACTCAATTTGGTGGGGTAGCAACCCATGGTCTTCGGGCCGTTTGTGGAGCTTCGGCTCAATTTGTGATGGTTAGCAACCATGGAATTAGCGTTCCGTTTGTGATACACGTGTTGGCGAGCTTTATGCTCCCGTTTGTGATAGGCCTTCCCCCCTTTGTGATTTCTGGATTTCTTGAGATGATTTAGAATTTGTGTTTCACCAATTTTCGCGATTTCCATCGATAAGCTATATCGATATTTGTGTATTGGTGAATTTGTGCGTCATTGACTTTTGTGATTTCTGGATTTCTTGAGATGATTTCTAGAATTTGTGTTTCACCAATTTTCGTGATTTCCATCGATAAGCTATATCGATATTTGTGTATTGGTGAATTTGGGTGTCATTGACTTTTGTGATTGGCATTGATATAATATGTCATTTATTGTGGTTTGGTGAACGAAATGAGGAGTATGACATTTCTTTGTTTCTTGTGTAGATTTGGTGATATTGATTAATCTCTCGTTGATTTTCAATTACTTATATATATCACAGCTTGGCATTGTGATTATTATGTGTTCAGTCATATCTCTTATTCTATATCGTTTCATCTGATATTTATAGTTAGACTGATCCGTTTATTATTTTCTTATTAAATAATACTCGGGTCAGACCGAGATGTTACAGGTGCTTCTGCTTGACTTCTCCCCTGTGATTGATTTCTCTGACTTTTGGCAAACTACTTAAATTAGTAGTTTATTTTGTTATATACACTTGAGATATAGACTCATTGTTGTATTCTTTTGCATAGCACGTGTTGCTATTCTTTTGTATTATTGTGGATCTTTTTGACCACTACTCTGATATACACTTCCATGTGTTAATTATATATTCATATCTTTTTCCATCTTTGTGATATGAATTATCTGTGACTGATTTATGTTATGTTTATTTCTGTATTTGTTTCCGAAGAGATTATAGCCACTGTGTAGTAGCTTTGAGTTTGTGTCGGTATGTCGGATTTCCTCTTGATAAAGTATTGCATGTTATACTATCTGACATATCGATGCTCGCACAAAGCAATTACACGGATGGTCGCTCCTCAACAGCCTTATTCTCTGTGCTATTCGACAGCATTCACCGTAATGTTCTTGGCTAGCGTGGGTATAGAGGTGGGGCGTCACAACTTGGTATCAGAGCAAAACTTCGGAACAATATGGAATATTATAACAAGGATCATCGTCCTAAGTCTTTCTTAGGAGTCGTGCTTTAGGATTTTATTCGGATCTACGTACCGTTCTATCCTATTTTCTTTTATGATCCTTGTTTTGTCTATCAAGATTGCTTGATATTCATTAGTGAATAATCTTCTTCTTGCTCTTCTTTCTTTCTAAGGAAGAGGAATGTCTAGACCAGGCCGTCCCAGAGCTGGACCATCTAGTGTTCCACCCCAAGATGGAGTTTTTATGACTGCTCAACAGCTTCTTGATTTAGTGATGAATGCTCAAGCAGCTGGAGCTAACCCGGAACCTACTCACCTAAAGTCGGGATTTGCACGCTTGTGTAGCGATTACACTAATTTGGGTGGGGAGCCATTCAAAGGTTCCGAAACTGTTATTGAAGTACAGGCTTGGCTAAGGTCATGCGATCGAATCTTTTCTCGCATGAATCTTATTGACCTTCACCGAGTTCAGGTGGCCTCTACTATGCTCCGAGAAAGAGCATTAGACTGGTACGAGCTTCTTATTTCTGAGATTAATGAAGCAGATCTCACCTGGGAGCAATTCCGGGAACGCTTCGAATTGAAATTTGTACCGGAAGCAGAGAAAGTGACATTGGCTCGACGATTTATAGACCTTGTTCAAGGTGAGTCCTCCGTGACTGATTACGTCGCCTCCTTCGAGTCGCTTTCCAAATATGGGGTTGAATACATCAACACCCCTTTAAAGAAGAACCAGAGGTTCATCTATGGCTTAAAAAAAAATCTCAAGAAGCCATTACTTCTAAAATTAGAAGTTTCTTTCGACCAACTCTTTGATATTGCTCTTCGTCTTGAAGAGGCGGATAGGGAGAACGATGTTGAAGTGGTGGGTTCCAAACCAAACTTCAACAACAAGAAGAGGCCAAACAAATTCAAAGGCCCCTATCCTAATAAGAAAGGGAAGCAAGCAACCTCCGTGGCAAAGACTTCTTCCTTTGGTCGTGGGGAATGCTATAATTGTGGTTCGAAGGACCATTATGCGAACAAGTGCCCAAGGTCTCTCTCTTGTCGCTACTGCAAAGTTCCCGGTCATGTTATATCTTCATGCCCCAAGCTTCAGGGCAAGAAGGAGGGAAAGCTTAATGTTGCTCAAGCCCCTGGCAACACATCTCATGGCCAAGGCATTTCTCATTCTATTCTGGATGGAATTATTTTATTTCGTGATCATCCTATTCGAGTTCTTTTTGATACGGGAGCATCCCATTCTTTTATATCAAAAGAACTTGTTGATGCTTTTTCTTTGGATGTTTTGTGTTTAATGACTTCTTTGAGAATTGCGAATCCGGTTGGTGGATCCGCAACAATCAGTTTATTGTGTAAAGATGTCCAGATTATTTTGTGTGATTTTTCTTTCCGAGCCGATTTGCATGTCATGCGATATTTAGGCTTTGGAATGATTTTGGGAATGGATTGGCTTAATCGTTATGAAGCTCACATCCTATGTCCTGAGCGGACTATTTATCTTCGACATCCACTATCTGTTAATCAGGTTTCTGTTATTATTAAAGATTCGGATTCCGCTTTGGTTGCATCTTTATATTCTTTAAACCCTCGTGATGACGATGATGATGATGAGGGTGATATTATTTCTCTTATTCACATCGTTCGTGAATTTTCCGACATATTCGAGCCCGTTTTAGGATTACCACCTAAGCGAGCAATTGAGTTCAGAATTAATCTTATTCCTGGAGCTCAACCTATCACTCGTCCTCCTTATCGTTTGTCCAATAAAGAAAACGAGGAGATGCGCAAACAATTATCCGAATTGGAGACGAAGCAATTCATTCGCTCTAGTTCCTCGCCTTGGGGAGCTTCGGCTATTTTCGTGAAGAAATCCGATGGTACACTTAGGCTTTGCGTTGACTACCGCAAGCTTAATGATCTTACTATCAAAAATAAATATCCTTTACCTCGGATTGATGATCTATTCGATCAACTTACTGGTGCTAGAGTCTTTTCACAATTAGACTTAGCTACTGGATTTCATCAGCTTCGTATTGCATAGGATAGCATTCCTTTGACATCGTTCCGTACTCGTTATGGATCTTATGAATGGCTTATTATGCCATTTGGTCTAACGAATGCCCCGGCTTATTTCGTTGACCTTATGAATAGAGTTTTCAAAGACTTCCTCGACCGGTTTGTCCTCATCTTTATTGATGATATTCTTGTGTATTCAAAAACCGAGGAGGAGCATGAAAAACATCTTCGGATTGTGTTGGAAACTCTTAGGAGTAATCAATTGAAAGCAAAATTTTCTAAATGCCATTTTTGGCAATCTCGTGTGAAGTTTCTCGGTCATATTATTTCCGAATCCGGAATTTCCGTGGATCCTTTAAAGATTGAAGCGATTCAAGATTGGAAGAGACCGGAGAGTGTGACAGAGATTCGTAGTTTTCTTGGATTGGCGGGTTATTACCGGCGTTTTATCAAAGACTTTTCTAAGATTGCCGTGCTTCTCACTAGCTTAACGAGGAAAGGTATTAAATACATTTGGTCGGACAAATGTGAAGCTTCTTTTCAGAAATTAAAAGAACTTCTTTCTGATGCTCCTATTCTTGTTATTCCCGAGGGGAATCAAGATTTCGTTGTTTATACCGATGCTAGTCGCGTTGGTTTGGGTGCCGTTCTTATGCAAAGAGAACGTGTTATTGCTTATGCTTCTAGGCAATTGAAGCCTGCTGAGACTAGATATGCCACTCATGATTTAGAGCTCGCGGCTATTGTTTTCGCCCTTCGTATTTGGCGTAATTATCTTTTAGGAGAGAAATTTGTTTCTTATACCGATCATAAGTCCTTGAAGTATTTATTTTCTCAAAAGGAACTTAATTTACGTCAACAACGTTGGCTCGAGTTCCTTGCTCCTTATGATCTTGATATTCTTTATACACCCGGTAAGGGTAATCGTGTCGCCGATGCTCTTAGCCGTAAACAACAAGCTATTGTTTCTATGATGATATCCGAATGGAACGATCTCGAGATCTTATCCACTTATGAGATTCGAGACCGCGTATCCGATTTATGTTCATCTCTTGTTTTATGTAGCCTTAAGGCTCATCCTTCTCTTTTAGACCGCATTCTTGAAGCTCAAAGGCTAGATCCTGAATTGGCGCTTCTTGGCCAAAATATTAAGGATAAGATTGATATTGAAGGTTTGAAGGACTTTGATATCGATTTTCGTGGCGGCATTCGAAAATTTGGTAGACTTATCGTGCCAAATATTAGTGATCTTCGTAAAGATATTTTAGAAGATTCACATCGTTCTAAATTTACCATTCATCCCGGTAGTAGTAAAATGTACGCGGATATAAAGCGACTTTATTATTGGGTGGGAATGAAACTTGACATCGCTAACTTCGTTAAGCGTTGCATGACTTGCCAACTCGTTAAGGCCGAACATCAAAGGCCCGGTGGGTTATTGCAACCTTTAGAAATTCCAATTTGGAAGTGGGACAAAATTTCCATGGATTTTATAGATGGCCTTCCCCGTTCTCGATCGGGTGATGATAGCTTATGGGTGATCGTTGATAGACTTACTAAATCCGTCCATTTTATTCCCGTTCGGTCTAACCGAACCGTTCCTCTTTTGGCCAAGCTCTTTATCAAAGAGATTGTTAAATTGCATGGAGTTCCTACTTCTATTGTTAGTGATCGTGATTTATTGTTTACTAGCGGATTTTGGAAGAGTCTTCAAAAATCTTTGGGAACGAAGCTCAATTTTAGCACCGCTTATCATCCTCAGTCCGATGGGCAAACTGAGCGTGTGGATCAAACTCTTGAAGATCTTCTTCGTGCATGTGTGCTTGATTTTGGGGGAAGTTGGGAAGATCATATTTCACTTGTTGAATATTCCTATAATAATAGCTTCCAATCTAGTATTGGTATGGCACCTTTCGAGGCACTCTATGGAAGGCCATGCCGATCTCCTTCTTGTTGGCTTGAGGCCGGTGAGAAGCTGGTTTTAGGTCCAGATTTTATTCGTGATTCCACAGAAAAGATTGATCTTATTCGTCATAGGATGAAAGAAGCCCAAAGTAGACAAAAATCCTATGCCGATAACCGGAGAAGGAAGTTAGAATTTTCTGTGGGAGATCTTGTGTTCATTCGTGTTTCACCAATGAAAGGTGTTGTACGTTTCAGTCGATCGGGAAAATTGGCGCCTCGATATATTGGGCCATTTCCTATCACTGAACGTATTGGTTCAATGGCTTATCGCCTTTTATTACCGGCTCAATTTTCTTCTATCCATGACGTGTTTCACGTTTCTCAACTTCGGAAATGTCTTCGAGATTCCGATTCTATTCTTGAGCCCGGTGTTGTGGAAGAGATTGAAGTTTCGCCTAATTTAACTTATGAGCAGCACCCTATTCGAATTGTTGCTTCGGAGGTCAAACGACTTCGAAATAAAGATGTTCCGCTTGTTAAAGTTCAATGGTCTTCAAATCCTAAGGATTGTTCTTGGGAATCTAGAGAATACATCAAGCGAACACATCCGGACTTACTTTCTCATGCTCTTTGAGGTGAACTTCTTATTTCAAATTTCTTTTGTGTTGAATATGCTTTTATGGTTGTTACTACATATATTCTTCTTAAATATTGCGAGGACGCAATTTCTTTAAGGAGGGGAGTCTGTAACAACCCGCATATTTGTCGATTTTATATTTAAATATTTTATTTAAATATTTTATCAATACTCGGAATTTAGTCCGAAAAGCTACTTTTTGCATACGGTCGAATTAGGGCTCGGGACCACTCCCATTGAGTTTAAAATGCCATTTGCGACCTTTTTGAGTGTAAGCTTCGATATATTTGGAGAAAGTTGATTTTTACTACTTTTCACTTTGGGTTTGGGTTCAGCCCTATGTTTGGACTTATACTCAAAACTGAGCCACTCTTCCCCATTCACCCTCATTTTCTTCCTCTTTTCAGTTCTAAGGCAATAATGGTGGGAGAGATTGGAAATTAAAACTCCAAAACCCTAGTTTTCTCTTGCAAATCAACTCTTGCTCCAAACTAATAGAAGAACCCATTGGTAAGCTTCTCTTCTTCTTCTCCAACTTATTCTCTTACCAATTTCAGAAATTCCTAAACCTAATTTTGGGAATGTTCTTGTTTTGAGCATAGATTCAAGCTCATTTGGGTTGTGTTGAAGAGAGGTTGATTCTCCATTTGCTTTCAAGCTTCTTCTTGTTTGATTTTGTAAAAAGGTGAGATTTTTATCTCACATCTATGCTTATATTTATCTTCGATTGTTAGGTATGAATTCCTAACATTTATTCGTGTGCATTTGCTTTTGGTTTGGATTGATTTGGTGAATATTCCAATTTTTAGTGTTTTGGGTTCAATCCTTTAAAAATCATAACTTTGATGTTTGAACATGTGTTTGGTGATGCATCGAGGAGCATATAGGGCCGGGTAGTTGATTAGCATAATCCCTTAGTGCCGTTGCTCGAGAGAATGCAATTTGGTGGAGGTTGGACCTCAATTGGATGGACTAGGAGGGGACTGGCAACAGGTCCGGTCGACCGAGCACTGCAGCCGGCCGACCTGCTGCCAAGTGCATAAGCACTCCCCTGTTTAAAGGTTCGGTCGACCGAGTACAGTGTTCGGCCGACCGACCTGTTTCCCGAGGAACTCTGAGAACAGGGTCCGGTCGACTGAGCTCTGTAGCCGGCCGACCGACCTGCGGCATTTTTGCCTATTCCGCCTAGTTGTTTGAATTTCCAACTTTAATCGATTCGTGTTGTTTCCTATGTGCTGTTATCATTTGTTATGACTTTGATGACTCCTTTTTAGGGATTTTTGAATATCCATTTTGATGGATTCTTTATCGGTTTCGTTGGATTTTTATTCAAATCTTCGTATGTGAATTTTAGTGATTGATTGTTCCTACAATCTTCTTTGTGTTTTGTCACTTTAAAAATATAAAGGTTTTCTATACTAGTAGTAAATATCAAAACTCTTTCCTCAAACGATTTCAATACTATTTAATACCAAAATTCGTTTATAAAACCATTTTCCAATCTATTAGTATATATAAACCTTTACCTCACTCGTATGAGAAATCTAATTAAACGACTTAATAAAACAAGTGGTATGAAACGCTTGCGTTCACTTTGTCGGTTAATTCTTGGACTTGTTCGATTGAATCCCTTGTGACAATTTTATAGTGGAGATCTACAGTTTGTTCGTAAATATTTAAGTTAAGCAAGTGGTTATGGGACATGAAGCTAAACTCATATATTTACTAGCTTAGTGTAATTGACACTTCTCGTTCATCATGACGATATTCTTTGTGATTTAGACTAGCAATGTGCGATGTCTCTTTGTCTGCGAGGGAGACTAAACCCCGTTTTGTGGAGTTTCGACTCAATTTGGTGGGGTAGCAACCGATGGTCTTCGGGCCGTTTGTGGAGCTTCAGCTCAATTTGTGATGGTTAGCAACCATGGAATTAGCGTTCCGTTTGTGATACACGTGTTGGCGAGCTTTATGCTCCCGTTTGTGATAGGCCTTCCCCCCTTTGTGATTTCTGGATTTCTTGAGATGATTTCTAGAATTTGTGTTTCATCAATTTTCGCGATTTCCATCGATAAGCTATATCGATATTTGTGTATTGGTGAATTTGTGCGTCATTGACTTTTGTGATTTTTGGATTTCTTGAGATGATTTCTAGAATTTGTGTTTCACCAATTTCCGTGATTTCCATCGATAAGCTATATCGATATTTGTGTATTGGTGAATTTGGGTGTCATTGACTTTTGTGATTGGCATTTATATAATATGTCATTTATTGTGGTTTGGTGAACGAAATGAGGAGTATGACATTTCTTTGTTTCTTGTGTAGATTTGGTGATATTGATTAATCTCTCGTTGATTTTCAATTACTTATATATATCACAGCTTGGCATTGTGATTATTATGTGTTCAGTCATATCTCTTATTCTATATCGTTTCATCTGATATTTATAATTAGACTGATCCATTTATTATTTTCTTATTAAATAATACTCGGGTCAGACCGAGATGTTACAGGTGCTTCTGCTTGACTTCTCCCTTGGGATTGATTTCTCTGACTTTTGGCAAACTACTTAAATTAGTAGTTTATTTTGTTATATACACTTGAGATATAGACTCATTGTTGTATTCTTTTGTATAGCACGTGTTGCTATTCTTTTGTATTATTGTGGATCTTTTTGACCACTACTCTGATATACACTTCCATGTGTTAATTATATATTCATACCTTCTTCCGCGTTTGTGATATGAATTATCTGTGACTGATTTATGTTATGTTTATTTCTGTATTTGTTTCCGAAGAGATTATAGCCACTGTGTAGTAGCTTTGAGTTTGTGTCGGTATGTCGGATTTCCTCTTGATAAAGTATTGCATGTTATACTATCTGACATATCGATGCTCGCACAAAGCAATTACACGGATGGTCGCTCCTCAACAGCCTTATTCTCCGTGCTAGTCGACAGCATTCACCGTAATTTTCTTGGCTAGCGTGGGTATAGAGGTGGGGCGTCACATTTTATATTTAAAATCTAAGTATAAATATTTAAAAGTTAATTATATTATATTTAAAGGATAGCTTAAAAACAAGGATAATTTTATTTTGAAATTAAAGATTATTTTGAGGCTAAAGTATTTGAAATCAGGATACATGTTTTTGATGCTTTTAAAAGGAAGGTTTTGAAAACAAGATATAATTTGAAAAATCATTTTGAACAAAAAGTTAGCGGATGCAAAACAATGTTCCACTAGATTTTTCATAGGTTCCATCCTACTTAGGGTTCCATCCCTTTAACAAGCTCGAAGTGGATTCCATTCCACGAATAAATTGGATTTTAAGATCCCAGTGCTTTTTTAGGAGTTTTAACAAAATTTCTAAAAGATAAATTACTTGAAATCTTGATAATCTTGATACTCATGTGTCTTCAATCTTGATAGCTTGAATCTCTATACTGTACAGTCATCATTCTTGATACATGCATGGTTAAATCTTGCATATACATATATATCTAAACTAATAATGTTAGCATTCATATTTTATAATCTATTCTAAGGTTATTGTCATCAAAACCATCATCTCACGGACTAACAATCTCCTTCTTTTTGATGATGACAACCTTTGTTTATAAAATATTACTTCTATCCTAAAACTCCCCTTTAATCTATGCCTAACTACCCTATTTTATACTTCTCCCCCTTTGTCATCAACAAAAACTAACTCTAAGCTATATAACACCAAACTATATAACCCCCCCTCATTCTTGGACTAAAATACCTGCATTAATAAACTTATACAATAAAATATAGAATTAAGAAATAATTATGTTGATAGTCACAATAATGAATCAAAGAATATATACATATCAATGTATAATTATACATGTTTCGTACAACAAACATCAATCCATACTAAATCTTTATCAAATTCAAACCAAGCCAAGCCAAAGCAAATGAAATCAAATCAATCAAAGCAAACAATTCAAACAAAGCAACCAAATAAAATTAAACGTTACGAGGAACTTCAACCATCATTCTTCTCCAAAGATAGGGTCTGCCTTAATAGCAACCCAATTTTCATTGTCGTTGGTGAGAGAGACCGGAGGATGTGCTTCGTTATCATCCTTGTGTAGGGAGGAAATCATCCATCATATTGCATCGAAATGTCTTTCTTGCTCCTTGATCATCTGTATTTGACTCAATTCTAAGTGTCGCTGGTTACGAAGAATGAACGAGAGAATATTCTTGAATGAATTAAGAGTTTCTTCAAGATTTTTGGATAAGTTATGAATTGGGTTAGCCATATTTGGATTTGTGAGAAGAAGGAGAGATAGAGTAGATAAGAAATAGTTTTCAGTGATGAATTCTGGAAGAAATAGGTATTTATAGGTGTAGAAATTCGTTTGAAATAAATAGACATATGGTAGATATTCAAATTTCAAATTCAAAATGAATTGTCATTTTTGACCAGTACATGTCGACATAGTCATAGAGGGTATGTCGACATGGTGTAGTGAAATTTGATGATATGTTTTGATTTTGTGAATAATTGTGTATATATATTTATATAACATACTAACATTTATTCTGGAGATAAGATAAGCTATATGACAGAAAGAATTTCCATTTCATTTCATACTAAGACGATACAACGATTAATCATGAAGAACTACACGAACATTCAAGTCAAAATAAACTAAAACAAATACAACAAGATACAAAAAGATAGAACTAATTAGAGGATGATGAGGAAGAAAATCCAAGTTTCTTGCTGACTTTGGAAATGAACTAGTTCATCTTGGATGAAATTTTGTCCAACTTCTTACTAACGGATCGTTTAAGAATCCGTTGGTTCTCAACAATCGTCTTTTGGTTTTTGAGAATGGTTTTGTTGAATGGATTAGGAGGATAGTCGATGCTTTCCAAAGAGGTTTCACCTTCTTCTTCTTCTTCAATTTCCATTTCACCCCCTTCTTCTTCTTCTTCCTCTTCATCTTCTTCCATTTCCTCATGAGCCAAACGTTCTTCCTTTTCGACAAGAGTCTCATAAGGTTGAAAAACTAATGGAATTTTCATAAGCGAAATGTTGGAACGATTGAAAACTTTTCTAGAAACAAATTTTTCGCCTTTGAAACCCACTCCAAAATAGTTAAAAATCCAAGTGAGATAAATTCCATGACAAAATGTTCTCACCCATTTCAAGATTTTTAGGACGAAGTTCATCCAAAATAACTGGCGTCCAATTAATGTCACAATTTTCAAAAATAGCAAAAAGCGTTTTGCAAACTTTTGAAGTAGGATTGTTAAAATTGCCCGATCATGGCGTCAAAGTATGTTGCAAAAGAAGATTGACAATTCTTGCTTTTGGTCGAAAATTTTGATTTTTGAATTCAACATTATCATTCTCTTCGAAAATGTGATGAAATGTCTCATGATCATTTTCCTCGATTTTAAAATTAGAATGATCCATTTCTGTACTCTTGCAATTGAGAATGGTACCCAAAAAATCACAATTCAACACAATTCTAGTGCCTTTGACACTACTCCAAATTTCATCCTCATTTCCATTATAAAATCCACGGTTTAAATTTGCATAGAAAATTTTGACAAGGTTTGGATAGCAAACAAAATCATTTTGAGAAGCGTCAACAGGACTAAGAATTTGATTGTTTGCAAAAAGAAAATCAATTTCATAAGAAGAAAAATCTTGAAAAATAGCAAACTTTCCAGGATGGACTTTGGCATAATTAGCATAATTGATGTATGCTTTTATTGCATCTGGATCATTGAAGAGTTGCTCTTTTCTTTTTCTGGAAATTCTCATTGTAGAAGGGTTGCTTGAAGAAGCAATTAAAGTAGAGGGTAGAGAGCTTGAAGTTTTGAAGGGAGAGTTTGAATTTGAAAATGAGAGTGAAAAGATGTGATAAAAGATAGTGAATAAATAGATTCTCAAAGGACATGTTCTCTGGTCAAAAGACGCCATTTCAGAGAATTGAATGAAGTGAAAAGGTGGAGGAAAATTCAACTATTTGAATTCAAATTTTGAATTTCAAATTCTGGTACCCATGTCGCATCATGGTGGGGACCATGTTGACATGTACCTATGAATTTTTGTGATTTATTTTTCCTAAGTACTCTAATATATATATATATATATATATATATATATACTTATTATGTTTAATGTGTATATATATATATTTGGAATATTATTAGAATTATAGTATTTTCAATATATTATTATACTATGAAAATAATAATAAAAATAATAATAAAAAATTTAAAATTCAAATAACACACCAATTAAAATCAATCAATCAAGCATCTAATTCTAAGCATGCAATTTCAACCAATTATATTGTAAATGTGTACCTTTTTCAGAGTCCGTTTCGCTGATCTCGTCGGACCCGTGAAGTGCCGTGAAACATAAATTTGAATTATCTGTCTTCTGATCATCATCGCTTGAGGACGAGTCTGAGTCATCTAGAGTAGCATTAAATGCACGCTTTCATTTCTTTACTGAATCTTTTTTGTAGGAGGATTTTGCCTATTTGGATACGGATAGTCTCTTTTGATATGCCCTGGTTCATCACAATTGAAACATTTGACATTGTTTGGCATTACATTCTGATTTCCAGAGTTCTTATAATTGTTTCTATTGAGATTATTCATCTTTTTGTATTTCAGGAATTTCCTAAAATTTCTGGTCATAAAGGCCATCTCTCATCATTATCACTGTTTGAGTCTGATCCATCGGTCAATGTATTGAATGCCATTGATTTCTTTTCAGATGCTTTGGTTTCTCTTCTCCCGATCATTTGGACTTCAAACGACATTAGATTTCCAATTAATTCTTCTATCTTTAAGGTACTGATGTCATTTGCTTCTTCGATCGCAAGTGTCTTTTGATCCCATTCTGGAGTAAGAGAATTTAAATTTTTTCTGACTTGATCTTCTTTAGAAAATTCCTTTCGCAAGGATTTAAAGAATGCACAATATCCTCAAATCTGCTATACATATCTGAAATAGACTCATTAGGATTCATTTTAAAAAATTGAAACTGATTTGTGAGCATGGAAATTTTGGTCTGTTTAACTTTGCTTGTTCTTTCGTGAGTTACTTGCAAAGTTTTCCCGATTTCATATCCAGACTTACAAACTGATACTCTATTAAATTCATTTCTATCTAGTGAAAAAAATAGAATATTCATTGCTTAGGAATTATTTTGTGCAATGGTCTTTTGCTCAGCGGTCCACTGTGCAAAATCAGTTGTGGGTTCAGAATATTCAGTCTGTGTGATATTCCAAGTGTCTAATCCTATAGATTGTAAATATATTTTCATCCTACAATCCCAATATGCATAGTTACTGCCATTAAAAAGTGGTGGTCTGACAGTAGACTGATCTTCTACAAATGAACTAGTGACAGGGATACTAGTGTTAGTAACAATACCAGTGTTGGTAGCCATTTTTAAATAACTCTTTCAAAAATCAGATTATGAAACTTTGAAAACCTTGCTCTGATACCAAATTAGAGAAATGCGGATTAAGGATCTTAAGGCTAGGATAAACATTAGAGGGGGTGAATAGTGTTTTAGAGAATTGTTAAATCATTTTGAGTTTTTGTTAATTTAAACACAAATGAATGCAATATTCAAACACAAATATGATCACAGAATCAAGCACAAATGCAAATATAAAGTAAAGGCAGTAAAGGAAAGAACACACCGGATTTTATACTGGTTCGGAGTTACCCTACATCCAGTCCCCCACACAAGTATGGATTTCCTTTCATAAACAATTTTTACAATTACACCCTCGATTTCAAGGCAACGAGGTACACCCTCCAGAATCACAATCCTCTGGGTAGAGATACTTGATTTCCCGGGCAACAACTTCATCCAATTGATTTCCCAATGCTACAATCACACCTTATCTCACTTGATTGATTTCCAAGGCTACAATCACACCTTTTCTTGCTAAGTTGATTACAAAAAGCCTATAACTCTGAATAGCACTGAGGATCTTGTTGAAATAGTGATAGAGAATCAAGCCAGAGATAATCTAGTTAGATTCAATGTTGATTTCGGCAGAGTAATGGTAAGAATATGTATATAGAAATATGGAAGAAGAAGAGGAGTAAAAAAACCAGAAAAACTGAATTAAAATTCGTTGAAACTAACCCCTGTTTATAGAAGAACAACAGCCATGTCCATTCGTGAAGAGTTATGACGAATAGACACTTCTTTTAAAATTTAAATTTTAAACTCAACTCACACCATGTCGACATGGGGTACTTGAGTATGTCGACATCCCAAAGGGATTTTTGGTGTTTTGATTTTCTTTGAAAATAACCTTTATTTTATATTAAAACTATTTTAAACTTTATAAATATACTTGACTATAATTAAAATACATAAGTAAATATAAAGAATAATATATATACAAAATTTTATATTTAAAATCTAAGTATAAATATTTAAAAGTTAAATATATTATATTTAATAGATAGTTTAAAAACAAGGATAATTTGATTTTGAAATTAAAGATTATTTTGAGGCTAAAAGTATTTGAAATCAGGATAGATGTTTTTGATGCTTTTAAAAGGAAGGTTTTGAAATCATTTTGAAAACAAGATATAATTTTGAAAAATCATTTTGAATAAAAAATTAGCGGATACAAAACAATGTTCCACTATATTTTTCATAGGTTCCATCCTACTTAGGGTTCCATCCCTTTAACAGGCTCGAAGTGGATTCCATTCCACGAATAAATTGGATTTTAAGATGCCAGTGCTTTTTAGGAGTTTTAACAAAATTTCTAAAAGATAAATTACTTGAACTCTTCATAATCTTGATATTCATGAGTCTTCAATCTTGATAACTTGAATCTATACTGTACAGTCTGCATTCTTGATACCTGCATGGTTAAATCCTGCATATACATATATATCTAAACTTATACTGTTAGTATTTATATTTTATAATCTATTCTAAGGTTGTTGTCATCAAAACCGTCATCTCACGGATTAACACTTTTGACTAACCTCGCATCCCTATAACAATCATAATTTCCACCCTCCTAACATATACTTCACTATATTGCCTTACAAGGAAATCTCCTTATTCCGCCTTTTATTGTAAATTACTTTCCATAGTTATCTCAACTTATTTCCTATGGGGTTTAATGCTAATTACTAACCTATCTATACTACGTGGTTAATATGTTATTAATTATATGTTATTTATATGCTAATATATGTATATATAAATACGTGACTAAATACTCCTAAGCATGCAAAGATTTGGCATCCTATACTAATCATTTAAATGTCAAAACTTCTAATTATATAAGTCTAACTCCACATAACATCAAATTAGCTAATATCCTTAGCCCCACAATAAAGTTGTATAAGAAAATAGAATCAACTACCAACTTATTTTATTTTCAAATAGTAGAATCGGCACCAATAGAACTTACAATTCAAACCTTTTTACACTCCATTCAACTTTTACATATAAAATAAAAAGGGATTAATATTTAAATCATGGAAATAGGTAGTGTAAACTACGAGTAGGAGAATCCGTACTTTTCACTTAATCACATCGAAAGAGAAAAATGAGAAGTGGAATAGAACGCAAAATATCCAAGTTGCAATAAATATACAAATTCTGTTATTTTAATATAGAATAATTGAGATTCTAATAACATGAGAATTGACTTTTGGCTTTAAGGGATTTTGGGGTTTTAGTTTGGTGTTTTCATGAACAAAACTCCCTAAGGCATAAATCAAATCCAACTTATACTATACAATTACTAAAACGAGAAAAACTAAGATTCTGCTCATAGTTGATTCTCGGCTTTCCTTAGATTCGATTACGCCTGCTCCTATTCTCATTTTAGACTTCTTCCTTTTTAAATATACAATAATGGATTGCAGATTAATTAGATTCAGAATTTCAAGGATGGAGAAGAATAGAATTATAAACTGGATATTGAATACCTAAAATCCCTTACTTAAAAATCTTAAGAAATTCTAAATCATATAAAAGAAATTGAAAGAGCCCTGCTTGCATTTCCAAATAATTTGTAAATAAAAGTGAAGGGGGTAGCTTTCTATTTAAAGGGTTAGAAGGCACCATAACCGTCAGATTTAATGTGACGACAAACATTTCGGAAAGTTTAAATTGACAATAATCCACACATGTCCAACTTAAACAATCTGAAACATAGATAATCAATGGTGTTAATTAAGAAAAATAAGAAAACAAAGACAGAATCTCGCAGCGGAATGAGAAAATATAATAATCAAATAAACAATTCATGAAGCTGTTTATATTATACATTTGATTATAATTCATACAACATTTATCAGAGTTATATATACAACATGGATAAATAAATAATGCGGCAGAACACCATGATGCAGGGAATAATTGAATAATACTAATAATAATAATATACCAAATCTTTGTCTTCGTCCTCCAAAAAATAATCTTCAGTGCGCTAAAATACCCGTGGCTGACCCAAGCATAATGAGAAGAAAAAACACTTGAGTCAGGACTAAAATATCCTTATGTGAGTCAAATCGATTTCACATAACTTGAGTGTAATAGCATCATATATGTTTACGGGGTTTCACATCTCCTATCTAGTGTATAACGTGCGTGCAGTAAATCAAAAGATGTTACGAGATTCTCCATCTCTTAAGGTTCTGCCAAAATATTTATATGTAGTAGAATACGCTATATATATAATATTTAATCAACAAAATAAATAATTTTCTTAGCGTTAAGGCTTTACATTAATTCCCCTTAATGCGTTTTTGAGCATTGTCGTATAGTTTGCATATAACGCCCCAGTAGCACATCGAGGGATAGGGATGCACCATCATATGAAAACACTAAACCAAAATCATAGGGGTCTTGTATAGGGATAAAAGTATGACAAGGCATATAAGGCAATGCCCAAGGTAGGATACTACTAGTTCGGGTCGGAGGGCTGGTGGTGACGTATCATAGCCATGACCGCCCACCACGCACATCTATCCCTTATCGAGTCAAAGGGAGGCTATCCCAAGATCGAGGTGCACCAATCGAAACCAACAAAAAGGTAATAGAATGGACTAAGTTCAATAAGAAAATCGAAGAACGAATGTCCGCTAGGGGTAACTAGCCCACTTAGCCCTGTCAAGCCATCCGTTTTAGTCATTTCAAATTAGCACAAGTGTCGAGGTCTATCCATCATCGTTCTTTTTCTTCAAGTCTAGCGAACATCGTCAAATCCAACCACTTCGGTTTGGAGTCTCCTTCGCCTATACAGTTATTAAAGTGATTTAATATTGGCAGAGAGTATGCCAATAAGAGGTCACGGTCCCTTCAACAACAAAACGTCGTTTTACACACCGGTTGGTACTTTTATATTTCGAAACTATTCATATTTGATATCGAAATATCAAATTCGCTTCAAAATCAATTTTATTTCAAAGTCATCATATTTACTTCAAAATATCTATTCAGTTTGATATGATATTTTCACTTGAAATATCATTTCACTTCAATATCTCTCTTTCATTTCCAAAATCGTTTCGAAATTCAATTTGGGTCATAACTTCATTTTAACTAAATTCGCATTTAAATCCATGATTTAAATATAAGCAGTTCCCATTCTGACCAATTTGAATTTTTAGAAAATAGTTTGAATAGTCTAAGATAATTTGAAATTTTAAAATAGTTTAATATAAAATTGTTTGAATATTGAAAATGGTTTATATACTAATATAGCTTGGAAAATCAAAATAATTTGAATATTTAAAAGATAGATTTTAAATAGATTATATCAAAATAATTTATTTGAAAATAGTTTCAAAATCAAACTGATCCAATTCCAAAATTTTCA
Organism: Allium cepa; assembly: GCA_030765085.1. Lineage (NCBI taxonomy): Eukaryota > Viridiplantae > Streptophyta > Magnoliopsida > Asparagales > Amaryllidaceae > Allium > Allium cepa. The sequence goes on along the minus strand of CM060934.1, from coordinate 861,640,412 downwards.
ATTCAAATCAATTCAATTTCCATTTCAATCTAATCGATTCCATTTCAATTTTAATTCGAATTAACTTCGATTCATTGTCCAAAATTTTAAAATAATTCAATTCTAAGCTCAACTTTTGAAATATTGATTTAAATTACTTTTACTTGGCAATATTCAAAGATCGAATAAAGTCTGATCTTTTAAAACAAACCAATTCCCGAAATTCAAATCATATTTCAATTATAACTTCAAAATCTCAACTTCGATTATTTAAACAATTGCTGTTACCAAATTTAAATTTCAACATTTCAAGCTCAAGTTCGAAAATAATTCAATTTTCATAAATTCGATTTTTATTTCTTTAAATCAAAATCATTTATATAATTTCAAATCAAAATTCTGAAATCATTTAATTTAACCGATCCGATATCCGTATATAATTTTCTATCCTATGGCAAAATGAATCAATTATTCCAATTTAATTCAGGGATGGATATATATCATTTCAATCCAAAATAAATGTTATAGGTATATATCATTTCAACCTATTTCTTAATTTACTCGGAATAATTCGATTTACTGTATTATATACTGCAAATAATATACAGAATGATAACATGATATATCAAAATAAAGAAACATCCAAATCACTAGCATCCATCACAAGCAACATTCAAATAAGTAAAAATATCATAAAAATTTACTAGTTAACAATAATCGGGAATTTAACTTCGAATTTTATTTCCATTTCAAATTTGAACTGTCAATTCAAATTCCTACCAAACAACGGTCAATAAATTTAAATCACTTCACGCTATAAATTTAACTAGCATAAAAGTTATTTCAGTCAAATGTGAGAATATGAAACACTCAACTTATATTGAAACTGAAAATGTTTTCAGCTTCAAATAAATACCACCTTGATTCCACCCTATGGCCTTCATCAATACAAACCCAATGCCACTCGTTTCATCTGATAGGACCTCGTACACAAAAGTTATGATTTTATTAATATTGATATAATTAAAATAATTAAACCAACTAATAATTAACTTACCCTATAGCTCCTCACACGATCGTTCTTCAAGTCCAGGCACACGAACCCATTCGCGATTGAATGCTTGCCAAAACCACCATACCGCATGACGCAACGGATTTAACTTGGACGTGCTAATAATGCTTTGATACAAATTGATGCAGTTTTCTTCCTCATGAAATGATGATTTCGTATCAAATAAACCGGTAGAACGATAAATGCCCAATTCCGTTGATTGTGACGATGCCGGAATCTAGCTATCTCCAACCCATTGTTCTTGCAAGATAACGTGTTGAAAGATCTACAATTCGATCGTTGATCACTCGCAAGTGATACCGAGAATTGGCTTCAACTTCGTTGATTCACGCACGAATAACCCGAAGATGGAAAGAAGAAGGAGATCACACTCAACTTCAACAAAGGTGGCCAAAGCGCACACAATTTTTTTATTCAAAATCAACTCCCTTTACAATGACATCACACCCCTATTTATAGGAATTACAACACACACGACTAACTTGCGACTCAACATAACTCGACCCATGACATTCAACTTAGCACAATTACAAGTTACAACATCTCACGCGACCTAATACAACACAAGCGACTTACATTATACGACTCAACGGTACAACACAAGCACATGACTTAACACATTCGAGTTATACATCATACGCGACTTAACAATATAACATAACAACATATGACACACGACTCAATGACATAAGAAGTTACAACATAACGGCATAAGGAGATCAGCGACATAAGCATCAGCGACTTAAGGAAGCAGCATAGGAGGTGAGCGACCTATAGAAAGCGGCATAGGTGAGCGACTTAAATCAGCCTTTATGCGACATAAGAAATCCACGGCATAAGAAATCATGCGACTTAAGGAAGCATGCGACTTAAGAGAAGAAGGCGACTTAAGAGAAGCGGCTATATAGATGCGGCATAAGCATATAAGCGACTTAAGATTAACGACCTAGGAAATGCGGCCTTGTTTTCTTGAGCAGTTAACCTTAAGGCATGTGACTTATGTTTGAGCGATTTAAGGCCGAGCGACCTATGCTGGTTGAGCGACTTAAGGAATTGGGGCGACTTAACTTGTTATGTCGCGTTTGTTCTGCCTGCGCTGCATCATCTATCTCGTTATGTCGCGGACGACTTAAGGCAAGCGAACGACTTAAGACCAACGAGCGACTTAAAGCATACGAGTTATCATGGTGCGCTGCATCATCCTCCCCTGGTTGAAAAGAATTCGTCCCCGAATTTACACTTTCCTCTTCTTCGACATCCTTATTCTCAAGATGCAGAATCAAGTGTTTGACGTTGAAAACTTCAGCAGTATGGATATGATCCGGCAATCTTAACTAATAAGCATTCTCATTAGAAGCTAACCCATGAAAACTTCTGACTTCGGTTATAGTCTTGGGCCGTGGCCAATTTCTGATTGCGGCTACTTTACTTTGGTCCACTTGTATCCCTTCCTCAGACATAACATAACCCAGAAATTAAACACTTGGCGTCATGAACATGCATTTCTTCGTCGCCGCATAGAACTGTTCTTGACGAAGAATAGTTAACACCTTGCGCAAGTGTTGAATGTGCTCCTCTATGCTTGCACTATAGATCAAGATATCATCAAAGTAGACTACCACAAACTTTCCGATGTAAGGTCTGAAAATTTGATTCATCACCCTCATAAATGTACTTGGTACATTAGATAGACCAAACGGCATAACCAGCCATTCATATAATCCTTCCCGAGTCTTGAATGCTGTCTTCCATTCATCACCTGGTCTTATGCGAATTTGATGATAACCACTCTTAAGATCGATCTTTGAAAAGATTAAAGACCCGCTAAGTTGATCCAATAGATCATCAAGTCTTGGCATAGGAAATTTGTATCTGACAGTTATTTTGTTGAGTGCCCTGCTATCCGTACACATCCTCCATGAACCATCTTTCTTCGGTACCAACAGAGCTGGTACAGCACAAGGACTATGACTCTCTCAAACACGCCCTTGCTCAAGCAACTCCTCAACCTGTCTCCTTAACTCTTCATGCTCCTTTGGGCTCATCCGATAATGTGGCCTATGCGGTAAAACAACACCTGGCACTAGATCAATCTGATGTTGTATATCCCTTAGCGGCGGTAATTCCTTAGGCAACTCCACAGGAAAGACATCTTCAAATTCATTCAACATTGGTCTAACCTCCGTAGGAATTTCAAGATCTTCACTTGTTTCATACCTAATCAACGTAAACAATTCAACACTATCTTTCACTTCTTCAACAAATTCCCTCGTCGATAATAGGCTAGTTGATTCCACTTTCTTCTCTGCCTTTCTTTCACTTTGTTCACGCTTCTTAGGAACCAAAGTAATTTGAGTGCCTTCGAACATGAAACTGTAGCTGTTGGTGCGACCATTATGTTATACAACTCGATCATATTGCCATGGTCTTCCCAATAGTAAATGACACACATCCATGTCGACAACATCACATCATATATCATCTTTGTACTTCTTCCCAATAGAAAATGTAACAAATGCTCGTCTTTCCACTATCACTTCTCCACCTTTCTTTAGCCATGCCAGCTTATAAGATCTAGGATGTTTTTCAGTCTTCAACCCTAACTTCCTGACGGCTTTCAGAAATATGTTATCACAACTTCCCACATCAATAACAAGTCGACAAACCTTTATCAAGATAGTACATGTAGACTGAAAGATATTGCTTCGTATCCAACTAGAATCATTCTCATGCTTTGGCACTAAACAAGACCTTCTTATCATCAAGTTACACCCTTCATCTCGTGACACAACTTCTTCATCTTCATCAAACTTCGATGGTTGAGAATAATCAACTTCATCTTCCATATTCTCATACTCACATTCCTCTGCAACCAATGCTCTCTTTTTTGGCTTTGTACATTCATTACTTTCATGGCCAAACTCCTGACAATTATAGCACTTGATACTGTTGTTGACCTTTGCTTTAGCGGCTTCATTGACAATTGGTTTATTGACTGCCTTGGAAACATTAGCACTGCTACTAGCACCCTTATTCTGATTGTTGGGACTCGTAAACATACCACCTCCTTGTCTCCCTTGTTTCTCCCAAGCTAAGGCTTTCTGATGTGCTTCAGCAAAAGACATTGGATTAAACATATTAACCATGTCTTGAATTTGCGTTCGTAACCCTCCAATATATCTAGCTGTTAGCTGTTCCTCAGTCTCCATGATATCATTCCTTGCAATCAATTTATAGAATTCATCTGCATAATCATTCACTGTCCTCGTCCCTTGTCTCAAATTCTGTAAACGTTGATACATAAGAGATTGGTAATTGTATGGCAAGAAAGTCGCTTTCATCATCTTTCTCATCTTCTCCCAAGTGACAACTTTTGATTTTCCCATTCTCTCCCGAGTTAGTTTAGTTTGTTGCCACCAAGCCATAGCTCTTCCCCTTAGCCTTGTAGCAACTAATTGGACTCTACGATTCTCAGGCACCTCCTTGAATTCCAAAATTTCCTCAACATTCGACAACCAATCAAGAAATTCTTCTTCTTGCATACCACCTTTGAACTCTGGAATTTCCATTCTCATACCTGACTCCCACTTATGATCATTTTCTGAATCCAGATATTGATTTCGCACTTGGCCTCGATTTCGATAATGAATACTACCTCCATCACCATCCTCTTCAAAATCATATGTACTTCGATATCGATCCCGTCCATCTACATCTCTTCGACCATACATGTCCCTTCTACCCTGTCTTTCAACATCACGATAAGGTTCATTGTCAAACCCACGTTGAGTTCTTCCCTCTTCATGTCGATACCCATGGTGTTCTCGCCTCATTGAAACTGAAGATTCTCTCCTATCTCGATAAGATTGTGGTGACATTCTCCTTTCTTCCGAAACCGATGGTGAAACCCTGTTTCCATTCTGGTTTGATACTGGTGACGTTCTCCTTTGATTTTGATTCATGTCTTTCATCAATTTCTCTAACTTATTAATATCCTCCTTGAAATTTTCATTGATACGCTGCTCCATCTGCTCAGCTTCTTGTCTTCTATACACATCCTCAACATTATGATAGCGATTAGCATGTCTCGGAGGCATGATCTAGCTATGATCTGATATGGCTCAACTTGGCCTTGATCTTACTTGGCTCTAAACTTGGCTTTGAACGTGGCTTCGAATTGATATGGATTCGATATGGCTCCGATACCAAAGTGACGCAGGGATTTAACTTTGACGTGCTAATAATGCATTGATACAAATTGACGCAGCTTTCTTCCTCACGAAATGATGATTTCGTGTCAAATAAACCGGTAGAACGATAAATGCCCAATTCCGTTGATCGTGACGATGCCAGAATCTAGCTATCTCCAACCTGTTGATCTCGTAAGATACCGTGTTGAAAGGTCTATAATTCGATCGTTGATCACTCGCAAGTGATATCGAGAATTGGCTTCAACTTCATTTATTCACGCACGAATAAGGTAGCCAAAGCGCACGCAAATTTTTTATTCAAAATCAACTCCCTTTACAATGACATTACACCCCTATTTATAGGAATTACAACACACACGACTCCAACTTGCGACTCAACATAACTCGACCCATGACATACAACTTAGCACAATTACAAATTACAACATCTCACACGTCCTAATACAACACAAGCGACTTACATCATATGACTCAACAGTACAACACAAGCACACGACTTAACACACTCGAGTTATACATCATACGCGACTTAATAATATAACATAACAACATATGACATACGACTCAACGACATAAGAAGTTACAACATAACAGCATAAGAAGATCAGCGACATAAGCATTAGCGACTTAAGGAAGCAGCATAGGAGGTCAGCGACCTATAGAAAGCGGCATAGGTGAGCGACTTAAATCAGCCTTCACGCGACATAAGAAATCCACGGCTTAAGAAATCAGGCGACTTAAGGAAGGAGGCGACTTAAGAGAAGCAGGCGACTTAAGAGAAGCGGCTATAGAGATGCGGCATAAGCATATAAGCGACTTAAGATTAACGACCTATGAAATGCGGCATTGTTTTCTTGAGCCGTTATCTTTAAGGCATGTGAATTATGTTTGAGCGATTTAAGGCCGAGCGACCTATGCTGGTTAAGTGACTTAAGGAATTGGGGCGACTTAACTTGTTATGTCGTGTTTGTTTTGCCTACGTTGCATCATCTATCTCGTTATGTCGCGGGTGACTTAAGGCAAGCGAATGACTTAAGACCAACGAGCGACTTAAAGCAAACGAGTTATCATGGTGCGCTGCATCACCACGCCACTTCCAACGCCGCCCACATCCAATCACACGCACACCACGACACAACGAAAACCCTAACTTGTAGTCGAACATCCCTTGTACCATCACCCTCCACCATAAATTCTAACTCCAGTCACTCGAGCCAACGCCTGTAGCTATCGCTCCCATTGCCGATAATCCCAGGCTAGACTCGACCGCGATTGCTCGCCCCCACTCGTGCATGCTTGATTTCATTTACCCTTTTTTCATCTTCGATTGTAGAAAAGATAAGAGGGAGAGAGGGAGTGCGGGGGGAGACAAAAGGAATGGGCGCTTTTTACGAGATGTGTTGGAGAAAGGTAAATATGTAATATTATATTAGAAAATATCTAACCAATTGCCCATGAAAATACTAAACTGCAAATGACTCGTGCCGCCTGGCGTTCATAATATTTTGCCCCTATTCTAAACATAATGGAACTAGTTTCAAGGCCTAATTCAATCGTGTTCAGAAGATAGCTTTTCAAAGTTAATTAATTTTAATTAAATTCCTTTGATTAATTCCGACATGTTCCAAGCTCACACGGTCAAATGATAAGTCTGATCGCGACGAAACTTGAAATTCTACAATACTTCATTATTATGGATCCGATGAAACTGGCTTCATCAAAATCCGAGATAGTGGCCAAAATGGCTATTTTAGCTGGATCCGGTGAAACTGGTTTCTTCAAAATCCGAGGCAGTGGCCAAAATGGCTATTTTAACTCGTTAAATAAAATATACAATCTCCAAGTTTTATTTATTCACTTTTAAATCCAATTTTAAATGTTAACATTCTTCATTTAAACTTAAATAAAATTTAGATCAATTTTCTATACCATTTTTATTCACATTAATTCAAGATTCAATTAATTAAATATTTGCAATATTAAATTTAAACAATTTAATTATCCAACGAATCACCATATTTCAATATAAGTTATTTAACTTATAAATTTAATTTTAAAACGAACTCAAATAATTAGACAACTACTTTCATTTTACAGTCATTCAACATTCATTATTCAATTCCAACCATCGATTATAACCCATTCAATATATAGAATTCCATTTCAATACTATATTACCTAAATCATTGAAATTTTGGTTATTTAAAAATCTTACTCAAGTTCAAATTCAATAAATTACATAAATAAACATTAAAGTTTTTTGTTTCTAACCATTATTATTCAATCATCATATTAAATTTGATAATTTAAAATAGTTAAAAATACGGGTCGTTACATTCTCCCCCACTCAAAATTTTTCATCCTCGAAAATAGGTTAAGTAGAGAGTTTAACATTTGATATATTTTATTCAAAACAAATAACTTATAAAACATTTAATATCTTATTTTCAAAACTTTTACTATGCTTCTACTACGCCACTCCGATATTGATTTTACGAAATTAAAACTTATGTACAAAAGCAAGTTATATTTTATAATCTCAAAATTTTTCTAACACCCGGATTTACAAAAAAATTCGGCAGAGTATCCTTTGCACGGGTCGATTAGAATTTTTTTCCAATACAACATATAACACAGATATATACCAATATATCAAATATACATCTCATCTCAATGGGGAGGCATCCGAAAGGAAAAAATATAAAAGTGTAGTATTTAATTTGAGACACCTACTTTATTATTATTAATACGAGCGAGTTCGCTCGTATTAAGCAAGCAAAAGCAAATATTAATCCGAGTATATGCCAAAACGATCTTCGTATGTACCTATCTCAACTCAAATTTGAATGTTAGTCACTTATAATGAGATATAGAACATGTATAAGTTCGATAAACTGTAAAACATGCATTTTGAATCCAAATCAAAAGCACAAGCGCAAATACACAACATACAACAATCACAAGCAGTCAAAATAGTTACAACGACGATTTACAACAAAAGCAACCATTCAATTAATAATACTCATTCAATTAATCCAATTAACTCATAACTATGTTAGTTTACATGTTCCAATGTCAATATTTAATTTATACACTATCATTTCTTACTAATATCTAATTTTTATTAGTATTTAATCGATTTTTTTCCAATTTATTCACATTAATTTTGTTTACATTCAATTCAATTTGTTATATTCCAATCGTTTCACTTTTTTGTTAAATATATTACATATAAATTCATTTATGGGCCATTTATAAATTATTTCATTTAACTTTATCTAAATTAAGTTTTACTTATTACCACTTAGTATCTTCTCTTTAATACTAATATTATTTATAAATCATTTCATAAACATTTAAGTCTATCACAACCATTATAAAACACAACTCATTTTTTTATTTTTCTTTCCATAACTTAAGTCCATGTTAACTCACGAATTCACTTAATTAGTTCAATTCATAAATTTAAATTCATATTAATTATTTTACTTTAGTAAATTTTATTTTAGAAAATGATTTACTTCATTAGTTTATTCATTTATTCAAATTCATCTTAATAATTTTACTTAAGTAAATTTAACTTCATAACTCCAATTCATATTAATAAAAAAATTTCATCACCATCAATTTCATTCAATTTCTCCTAAGCTAATTTTCATCTTATAATTCATTTCATTAACTTATTTTATATCCAATTAGTTACCATTCAATTTATTTAAAACTCACTCCATTTGTATTCAATTTATTACATCCAATTTAATTTAAATTGAATTACTCATATTAATTTTACTTACACTCATTTATTTTTGTTCAATTTCTTTTACACCCAAGTTTCATTTTATTTTATAATTCAAGTTCGTACTTATTCTATTAATTCATTTTATAGCTTAAGTGGAATTAATTCACTTTATTAATTCATCGAGTTATATTCAAATCCAATTCAATTCATTTAATCTTTATTAAATTAAACATTATTTCATTTAATTATTTCTCGGTTTACTCAACTTTATTTATGTTAACCTTTTCTTTTCTTTTCCTATCATTCTCATTCAACAAATTTAAATTTTATTTTTAGCTTAATATTCTCAAATCTATAAACTATTCAAATTTATTTACTTAAATTTCATTTCATTATTTTTATCTAATTTATTTCAAGTATAGTTCTTATTTGAGTTTTCAAGAGTTAAACTTTATTTTATTTACTTCATTTCATTAACTCAATTTATTAAACATTTCTTAGGTTAATTCTTTTATTTCATATCTTAGTTTCAAATTTCTTTTGTCTGCTTAACAAAAATATCCAATAGTTTTAAAATTTATTTTTTCTTCCCTGTTCAAATTTATAAGTTATGAACTTATTTTTATCTATACTATTTTCAATTATAAGTTCAAAACCATTTTCATATATTTATCAGATTATACTTAGAATATATTTTTCACAATCAATACTTGTTTTAATTAAAAATGAATTTCTTTTGATAGCTATTCTCACTTAGAAACTCGAAAATGAATGCTGGCGATGCTACAGTCATCCCCCAGGATTATTTCCTAACGACTAGAGCGAGTTTAATGCTTTATTCCTTTCAACAATCTTTTCAAAATATATTTCTAGTCAAAACACTTTCAAATAATATTATTATTAATGTTGAAGGCTATGAAAACAATTTTGAAAGCAACGTGTTTTAAATTCAAAATTTCTCGACTTTTAATTCCTTTCTATTTATAAGCAATATTATAAATATACTTGTATAATTTCATTACCTTATTATGAAAATATTTCATTCACTTATTTTAAATGATTTTAATTCAATTTAATTATCGGACGGTTCGTGAAATGAAGTTCATCAAGTATTCGTTTAAATTTAATTCAACAATAATCGATGATAGTTAAAAATTATCATCTTCTAACATACAACATTCATTGAAAATTATCATTTTATATATAAAATATATTTTAGGTAAAATTATTTCATTTACCTTATTTTAAAGCAATATTATGCCGACTTGCCTCGTTTAAGAGTTTAGAAACCCCTGTCAGTAACATGGCGTCCCACGCACTGATTAGAATTCATAAACAACTCTACGGATAAATAATCACAATATATAACAATTTATAACACTAACAAATATGCGCTCTCATATATACACGCTCAACAAACTCATTTTAGGTTATTACTACCCTATTTCTAATGAGTCAAACCCCAAAAAGCTAAGGTTATCGCTAAACCAAAGCTCTAATACCAACTGTGCCGACCTACATTTCGGAAGGTTTAAATCGAAAAAAATCCACACATGTTTAACTTAAACAATCTGGAACATAGATAATCAATGAGGTTAATTAAGAAAAATAAGAAATAATAAGAAACGAACACAGAATCTCACAGTGGAATGACAAAATATAATAATCAAATAAACAGTTCATGAAAATATTTATATTATACATTTGATTATAATTTATACAACATTTATCAGAGTTATATATATAAAAGGGATAAATAAATAACGTAGTAGAATAACATGATGCATGGAATAATAGAATAATAATAATATATACCAAAATCTTCGTTTTCGTCCTTCAGAAAATGATCTTCAATGTGTTAAAATACTCAGGGCTGACCCGAGCGTAATGAGAAGACAAAAAACTCGAGTCAGGACTAAAATATCCTTATGTGGGTCAAATCTATGTCACATAACATGCATGTAATAGCGTCAGAGAAGTTTACGGGGTTTCACATCTCCTATCAAGTGTAAAACGTGCGTGTAGTAACTCAAGAGATGTTATGGGATTTTCCATCGCTTAAGTATCCACCAAAATATTTATATGTGGTAGAATAAGCTAAATATATAATGTCTAAATAGTAAAATAAATATTTTTCTTAGCGTCAAGGCTTTAAATTAATCCCCCTTACGCGTTTTTGAGCATTGTTGTACAGTTTGCATATAACGCCCCAGTAGCACGTCGGGGGATAGGGATGCACCGTGATACAACAACACTAAACCAAAATCATAGGGGTTTCATATAGGGATAAATGTATGGCAAGGCACGTAAGGCAATGCCCAAGGTAGGATACTACCAATTCGGGCCGCATGGCTAGTGGTAATGCATTGTAGCTATGATCGCCAACCGCGTATATCCATCCTATATTGAGTCAAAAGGAGGCTATCCCAAATAAAAATTCCCCAATCAAAACCAACAAGGCAATAGAATGAACCAAGTTCAAGAAGAAAATCGAATAATGGATGTTCGCTAAGGGTAGCTAGCCCACTTGGCCCTGTCAAGCCATCATGTTTCAGTCATTTCAAATTGGCACTAGTGCCGGGGTCTATCCATCATCGTTCTCTTTCTTCAGATCCAACGAACGTCGCCAAATCCAACCACTTCATTCTAGAGTCACCTCTGCATGCACAGTTGTTAAAGTGGTTCCAATATTGGCAGAGAGCATACAAATAAGAGGCCCTAGTCTATTTAACAACCAAACATCGTTTTACACACCGGTTGGTTACATTTCGAAACAATTCATATTTGATATCAATATATCACATTCACTTCAAAATCAATTTTATTTCGAAGTCATCATATTTATAGCAAAATATCGTATTCAGTTCGATATGTCATTTTCACCTGAAAATATCATTTCACTTCAATATCTCGCTTTCATTTTTAAAATCGTTTTGAATTTCAATTTAGGTCACAACTTCATTTTAACTATATTTGCATTTAAATCCATGATTTAAATATAAACAGTTCCCACTCTGACCAGTTTGAATTTTTAGAAAATAGTTTAAATAGTTTAAAATAATTTAAAAAGTTAAAATAATTTAATATAAAATAGTTTAAGTATTGAAAATGGTTCATATAGTAGTATAGCTTGGAAAATCAAAATAATCTGAATATTCAAAAGATAGATTTTAAATAGTTTATATCAAAATAATTTATTGAAAATAGTTTTAAAATCAAACTGATCTAATTCCAAATTTTCCAATTCAAATCGATTCAATTTCCATTTCAATCCAATTGATTCCATTCCGATTTCAATCCGAATTAATTTCGATTCCAATTTCATTTCAATGTCTAGATCTTTAAAGTAATTCAATTTCGAGCTTAACTTTTGAAACATCGATTTAAATTACTTTTACATAGCAATATTCAAAGTTTGAATAAAGTCCGATCATTTAAACCAATCAATTTTTGAAATTCAAATCATAATTCAATTATAACTACAAAATCTTAACTTCGATTATGTAAATAATTACTTTTACCAAATTTAAGTTTCAGCATTTCAAGCTCAAGATCGGAAATAATTAAATTTTATAAATTCAATTTTTTTTCTTTAAATCAAAATCATTTAAATAATTTCGAGTCAAAATTTCGAAATCATTTAATTTAACCAATCCGGTGTCTGTATATGATTTTCTATCCTGTGGCCTAGTGAATCAATTATTCCAAATTAATTCAGAGATGGATATATATCATTTCAATCCAAATAAATGTCATAGGTATATATTTCTTCAACCTATTTCTTAATTTATTTGGAATAATTCGATTTACAATTTTATATACTGTAAATAATATACAGGATGATAATAGGATATATCAAAATAAATAAACATCCAAATATCCAAATTATCAATCAATAGCATTCATCACAGTTAACATCCAAATCTGTCAAATATCATAATAATTTACTAGTTATCAATAATCAGGAATTTAACAGAAAATTTATTTCCATTTCAAATTTGAGCTGTCAATTCAAATTTTTATCATTTCAATTCGTATCAATTTAAATGCCTATTAAATTTTCCAAACAATAGTAAATAAATTTAAATCACTTCGTGATATAAATTTAACTAACAAAAAATTATTTTAGTCAATTATGAGCGTATAAAACACTCACCTTTTATTTGAAACTGAAAATATTTTCGTCTTCAAATAAATAGCACCTTGAGCCCATACTGTAGCCTTCGTCAATACGAACCCAATGCCACTTGTTTCGTTTGAAACGGATCTCGTACGCAAATGTTACGATTTATTAATATCGATATAAGTAAAACTAAATTAATTAAAATAATCAAACCAACTAACAATTAACTTACCATGTAGCGCCTCACGTGACCGTTCTTCAAATCCAGGCACACGAACCCACTCGCGATCGAACGCTCGCCAAAACCACCACGTCGCGCCACATCCAGCGCCGCCCATGTCCAGTCGCGAGTGCACTAGGACGCAACGAAAACCCTAACTCACAGTTGAACGTCCCTCACACCATCGCCCTCCATCCTAAACTGTAACGACCCAAAATTTTTGTTATTTTATTTATTAAATTAATTGAAATTTTGTAAAATTTTAAACAACAAAATTTGAGAATAAAAATTTATTATTTGGAATACGTCTATTAAAACATAACAACTGGTAAATTTTAATCTAATAATATTGAATTTTATTTTATTGTATAATTCTATTTCAATTTAAATCAGTTAATAATTGATGATAATAAATTAATTTCCAAACTGGAAATATTTTTCTATAGAAAAATTCTAAATCATCTTCCGAGTGAGACGTCAAATTTCGTTTCATCGAATTCGGACTTCTTTACCTCCGTCGATCTTATTTTTCTGTGTTTTTGCTGCATTTTTTCCGCTAGCAGAAATTCGAGTTTTTATAATCAATCGTACCACTGATGTTTGTATGCCATTTTAATCGTCTCGTCGCGCTGATCTCTGCGGTATATTCGTTTCTGTGTTTTGAGATTCGATATGCGACGAAACGGTAATAGCGATCCGTTGTAACGGTACCAAAATCTATAATTTTCCGCATTCCTTTGCCTTTCAAATTTGAAACGTATAGCCTGGACCACTATTATAATTTGCCTTAAAAATGTTCAGCTAAATCGAGGGGAACTGACCGTTACGAATTACTTTTACTTTATTTAATTATTCACTTAAATGTTTGCTTTTCATTTCTTTTCTTCTGGGCTTTGAAACGTCTGTTTATATATCCAAGTTATATATATATATAAATTTGAGATCTGAAGCTATTCACATTTGTTCACTTCTCTCTCTTCCCATGTTCTTCTTCTTCTCTTTGCCTCCAAACCATGCTTGCCCCACCTTTGCCGCTAGCCTTCACTCGCCACGTCACAATGATTGCCTGACGACCAAGCTGCCTCCACCTCCCTCTTGCTTACCGAGCCCAGCCTGTGCAACCGCCTACGCCCCTTCGCATCAACCCGAACCCATCCCCTTGCCCACGCAGCTGCTCGCAAGCACCGTACCAAGCCACAGCGACCTTCGGCCTCAGCCACCGCGTGACCGAGCACTACATCAGAGAATCCAAACCCCGCCTTCCCCTTCCTTTTCCATCTTCCCCACCCCACTTCCAGCGAACCACCTTCCATCTCCGCCCGAGCACCTAGCTCGCAACCCTATGCCGCATATCCTCCCCACCACCCGACCTTTTTCCCTGTCGCTAGCACGCACAGCAAGCCACCTTGCCAAGCTCTTCGTTTTTTTTGTTTTCTTAACAGGTTAGTATATATATATATTGATTAGTTTATATATATTTTGATCGGTTATTTTATAAACTGTATGTATCATTATATAGGTGAATCTAGACGTTTGTTTATATTTCTTATATATAAGTCTCGTATATATATATATATATAAAGTTTAAATGGGTTTTTTTGTTGTTGTTGTCTTACCTTATATAATAGTACGGTCAGGGTATATATATGTGTATATATATATATATAAATCAGAGTTTGTATATTAGCTTAGGTTGTTTTCTGTTGTATGACCGAAACAAAGATGTTTATATTAGTTTTATATATGTATTGTAAGTATTATAAGTGCTATGAGTAATATGTTTGTATAAGATATTTTTTTTGTTTTTTTTGTTTTTTGTTTTGTTTTATGCATTAGTCACAAACTTTCGGTCCAATAGTTTATATATATATATATATATATATATATTGCATATTTTCGCTGGGCTTCAGGGTTTTTGGGTATACATTTATATTTATATGGATGTGAATTATTTATGTATTATATCTGTTTTACAAAAACATATATATGTTGTTTCATATATATATATATACACACACACACACATCCTTGTTTGTCAGTCTGCAGTCTCATATATTAGTCCATACATTATGTTACATTAGTTTACTTATAACAGATAGTTTATGTTAGTATTTACATACATATAAAGTTTTGATTTTTTTTGTGTATATGTTATTTATATATTGTTTGTTTTATGATCAGTAGTATATATACATATTATATATTAGCTGCAACAGTATAATTAGTAGTTTACCAAGAATATTTAGGATACCTATGGTTTAAATTTTGTATATATATATATATACTAGTTTCCATATGAGTAACGTATTTAAGTGTTTGTAGCTATATTCTAAGTTATATTTGTTGTTATATTTTTGAAATAGTTTTTAATAATAATATTGTATAAGTGCTATATATATAAGCTGTACTGCTTATATAAGCTGTTTGTTTAGTCATTTGTTTCAATCCCAGCTCTGGCTTTTAATGGGCATTCTTTATATTATATAGTTGTTAGCTGTATTTATATATTATATAAGTATGTACATCCTCTGCACCAAAGTATATTTATATTTTCTGTTTAAATGTTTTATTGTGTGTGGGTGTGTATTTATTTATTTATTTATTACAATCTTACTATGTAGATAGGTGGTTTATATGGGTTTTATTTAAAAACAATGACTTAGATATATATATATATATATATATATATATAATTTGTGTTTAAATTTATCTTGAGTTGAAAATAAATATAATATATATATATATTATATCTTATTTTAAATGTATGTCTAAAATCGGTTTAGAGAGAAGTTATAACATATATTTTTTGTTTTGATTTTATCAAGACGATTCCGATTCGTTTCCATCAATCCCTATCTTTCAGCTTTGCGCGTCAAATCCATTTTCAGCTTACTTCGCTTTTAGATTGTTGTGGATTTGTTCGATTGTCCAGATCGTGATCCAATTCGTAGCTCAACTCCTTTGTCTATCCTCTGGCCACGAAAGGTGAGCAATCACTCTCGATTAACGTCCTTTTATTTATTAAATTTGATTTCAATTGAAACACCAATTGAAATACGCTGCTGTTATTAATTTAAAATTGTTATGTATGCTATTATCTGTAACTGTTCACCTGTGGGATATGACACCATATCCTGTTGTTTATATTTTGTTGTTATTGATGATATGTTCCTGTTATTATTAGTTCCATATCTGTTATCACTCTGCAAGTTCCCTGTTAATATAGAAATCACTATGGGTTGAAATGATACATACCCGAACAGACTTTAGAATAGGAGAAAATCATTATGGGTTGAAATGATAAACTAATGAATTGTATGAATAAATGAAATTACTAAAAGCTAGTAATTTTCACTTAAACTCTTTTAACAAATTATAGTAATAAACTAATGAATTGTACGAAAAGCCCCATACCAATCTGATAATTCAATGGTTTATTAATTCTTTGTTTCATAGAAAATCACGAAATTCAAATGGAAATTCAAATCAATAAAAGTAAAATAAAATAAAAAAGTTTTGAAATCTTTTTATTTGTTTAAAATAAATGAAAAGAAAAAAAGAAAAGAAAAGGAGAATTTATTTTAGACAAAATTTGAAACTACTTAATTACTCATTGTATATGGTGTTTGTAATAAAATTTATTTGTAAAAATAAATGGCACTTTATCACAAGACATTTCAAAAACTTATTTTCTAAAACATGTACAAGTCAGTAGTGCATTGAGTTGAAAAGCATGTGCAGGCATTTAGAAACTAATATATATAGAGTTAGGCTACACAATAAAATACATACAAAGCAATGTAAGCCAAGCTAGGTAAAATTCGAAACTTAGATGTACATGCAACATATTTTTATTTTGTAAAGTTGGCTACAAATTAAAAGTAGCTACAAGGTGATGCCAAGTCAAGGCTAATAAACATGTACTGTCTTTCTCAATCAAAGCAACAAATTGAATGTCAAAGCAAGAATGCTTTGTGATCAAAATATGTACATGTAATAAAATATAATCATGTAAAAGATATTAAAGCATTGTACGTGCATGTACAGTCAATAAAAATAAATCAAAGAATGTACAGGCAATAAAATATAATCAAAGCAAAGTGTTTAAAAAAGCATGTTTAACATTGCTCTGAAAAGTGTACAGACATATAAAAGATATCAAAGCAAGAAAAGAAAGAAAAAAAAGGGACAGGGCGAAAATCAAACATGATCAACTTAAACAATACATACTATATTTCAGTGTCATAGTACAAGTTGTATACCACAATTATGCAAGGAAAAGATGAAAACTAAATAAAAAATAGAATTGGTGAGTGTTTTTCATCAAAAACAAAAGGACAGTTCAAAGGATGAACTGCCAGGGTGAACTGAATATCTAAGCAAAATGCACCAAAATATCATGTAATAGGACAAGTTAAAATATATTTCCATGCAAAACACAATTAAATGTACTTAATTTAACAATGCACTGAGATGAAGGACGCATGTAGTTAATGCCAAAGCAAAGTTGAGTGATCATATCTTCAAACATGGATTTAGTACGATCAGTTTTCTGAAAATTTGATATTATTGTTTAACCAACCATCCATTTATTCAAACGTTAATCTAACTAATAATCATTTCAGGCATTCAAGCTATTAGATACAGTTGTGTGAGATTAGAAATCTCACCTAGAACGATGCTTGAATTACGCCTAATTCGACAACCCTAAGCTCAGCCAATCACTGTATTAACCGCCTTCGCCACCTGAAATCATTACGTCAGTAACTTCGTCGACCATCCCCGTTCGGCATCTATGCCTCGAAGCTTTCGTGACCATATATAGTGCCCTAGGTTGCTAACGCAAATCCACCTTCGTGCTCGAGCGTCTTCAGCTTGCATGCCACCATAGAACTCGCACTTGATGCTAACATCGGCCAGGTCGCGCTCCCTTCGATCGATCGCCGTTTTCATCATTCGTTTATACTTTGTTTTTATTTTCGTGAGGCTAGGTATGAATAATTGGGAACGGGATAGGCAAAATGGAACGAGTATAGAGGGTCGACAAATGTTTCTTTTTTCCAGGAAAAATAGGATGGGAACTTAGTTTTAAAGATTCTGGCCCGTTCGTTAATTTATTTAGTTTCTTTCCTATATTCTCCTTGTAAATAATCATTTTTTTCCTTTGTAAATTTATTTCTACAACTTAAATCGATTCATATTTTGCTTAACAAATTATATTTCGATATCGGTTAATTTTATTTAATTCGGTACTTATTTTTTTTATTTCATCATCAATCATATAATTATGAAATAGATTTAATTTTCCTCAACTATGTTAATAGCATATGAAAAATTTATTCACACTCCTAATAGTTATCATTTATTCCTCACAATAAATCCCAAAATTCCCAAAAATTTAGCTAAATTCTCCAAAATCCATTTCAATATATTTATTTTATTTTAACCACGACAAGGTGTAGGATCTAGATTAACCCTAGAGGGGGGGGGTGAATAGGGTTATAGCAAACTTTCTCGATTTAAACACAGAAACAAACTGCAGAAATAAATATGCTGAAAAGTAAATCACACACAAAATTTACCCAGCTTCGGCAACCCCTGCCTACTGCTGCATTCCCAGATTTCTATTAGAATTAAACAGTATCCCGCTTACAAACACTCTAACAGACTCGCAAACCCTGCTCCCGCTTATAATCACTCTAATAGACTCGCACCCCCTGCTCCGCCTATAGAGTTTTGCAAACTCGCAAATCCTTGCTCCCGACTATAGAGTTTTGCAAACTCGCACACCCTGCTCACTGAACTAATTCTAACCAGACAATCTGACACTACCTACAACCTAGGTGGTGATTTTGCCAATTCTTTGATTCGAAAAGTAAAAACAACAAATAACAAAAACTTAAAACCCTATAAACTAAAAACCCCCTTTTATAAAATAAAGCCGGCCCAGTTGTTTTATTCTCTAGCCCATTCTTTCTTCTTTTGCTATTGAAATTTTTTGGCCAATCCTCCTTCTGAAATTAGGGTTTTCTGACTTGTTCGCGGCTCTCTGATGATCGATTCTCTGACTTGCGTTGCTCTTGCTCGCGCTCGTTCTCTGATGATCGATTCTCTTGAGTTGCTTGTTCGCAGCTGCTCCTTTGATTGTTTTATGAAATTTGGACTAGGTTGCTTCGAGACGATCGAGGTCACTGTTGCGATATGTAATCTTTTTCGTTGCTGGTTTGATTGCTTTCTTGACTCGATGCCTATGATGAATTCTGGGTGTGGTATTTATATGAATTCGAGACACTTGATCAATTCGATACTTCCCTAAATTACGCTTTCCTGATTTCTGTGACAACTTGATACACACGGTTTTGATTTTCAATCGTTCGTTTTTCCTTGATTAATACGGCAGAGACTTTCCTCTTTTAATTTGCTTTGACTTTTTCAAATTCACACACACTTGAATTTCTTACTTGGTCATCCCTGTACTATTGAACTTTGTTCATCCACTGTATCATTGATTTATACGGCATTGAATTTGTTACGTGGTCACCACGGTGTTAAATTCATTTAAATTCGGCCATGATCTTTGACGTTGAACATTGATGATTTATTTTTGACTTTGGCTTGAATCTGTTTCGAACTTGCATCCTTCTTGCGACTGTTGTTCATTCCACTGTGCCTCGGCTTGCTTTTATTGTTCTGTGTTTGGTCACTGATGCATACATGAACTGTTGCTCCAATTGTCATTGATGTATCACTACTTGTGTCTGCATTATCATCATTGCTACCTAGTCGACATTTGATATTTGTAACTTGTGATTGCCACTGTGTTGCATTGTTGTTGACACATGGTTTGTTCTGTGCTTTGATATTGTGACACTATTGCATTATATTGTGATATTGAGTCAGTGCTGTATTGATTTACTTGTGATGTTCTTGTAGTCAAGGCTTTGGTTGTTGCAGTATGTCACTGTTTTTCTTGTTAAAAAAAAACTGCTGTTTCACTGCCTTTGGTCTCCTTGATTCTGCATTACTTGTAGCTTGCTGTACATATGAACTTGCATTGCTTCGAGTTGTATTTACACCTGTGGTCTTTGAGTATTGTGTCATCTCTGTTTTTGCTGTAGTCATTTGGGTCGCACATTCACCTGTTGTTGTTGTTCGACCTGATGCTGCACTGTTTACTGTATATAATGTTTCTGGTCAAACTTTGTACTACCTGTTCATTTGAGTCTGCTTCACCACTGAGCCTCAATGTAGTTGTGATTGCTTCTGTGCATTTGCCTGAGTCACTTGCATACTCGGTCGTGCTGTCCACTTGAGTTTGAGCATTTGCTGTCATGTGTATTGAGTATCGCCACTGAGTGTTGTTAGCTTTGTGTTTATTGATTTAGTGGTCCACTTGCTTGGCCATTTTGTACTTCTGGTCTTTGTTCTGGTTGGCACTTGCATTTTTGCTGGTTTGATAATTGTTTTATTACTTTGGCTTCACTGAGTTTGTTATGCACTTGCTTGAGTTTCAATGCCATACTTGGATTTCTGATTGGTCTGCCTTATGATATCTTGTAGCCTGGCCATTGCTTGCCATCACTGGTCTTTGATCCATTCATGTTGATTTTTGAAATTTTACTTGAGTTGAATCCAGTTTCAAAACTCGGGTTTGACCTTGTGCTCGTGTCATGATTTTAAATATATTGCACGTGAGTTGAACCCGGCTTTTCATTTGGGTTTGACCTGTGCTTACCTATCCCTGTAGCATTATCAAGTGTATATTGATGTGCATGGCCTTGTGGCATGTACAGTGATACACTGTGCATGTCACATTATTCGTGTATGATGAATTCAAATGTGAACAATGACGAACAACCCAAATAACTGAGGCAAATCATATTTTCAAAAATTATATTTCATTTTATATTGCAAAAATATTTTTTTTTCAATTTTACTGCGTTAGTGAATATTTTTGCAGATTACTCGAATGCTGGAATCAAACTGGAATGAAGTTGAATATAAAACTACGAGTGTGAGTGATATGTAGTGAGGAATTTATGTAAACTGAATTGTGATGTAATCAAAAATGTATATGTACAGTGAGAGCTTGAATTTGTACTATTCAAGATTGTAATAAATATTTGTTTGAACAAAATTTCTGTTTGAATTCAAATTCCATTCAAATTCTGTGTAATTTATTTTATTCAACAAATATTTATTTAATCTATGAAAAATTCAGTAGTACATTGACAAATACATTTAAATGAATATATATATGTTTATTATCATCAAACAAAATCGTATAAGCGCAAAGCGTATATTCATACAATCTCCCCCTTTTGATGATAACAAACATATATTTAAGATTTTGAATGTGTTAAATGTATTTGCTCTATAGATATCTCCTAATTTCTCCCCCTATTTAAATGCTTCCTCTCTACACGATGCTCCCCCAACATATATGCATACAAATAGAAATATACAAATGAGCCTAGATGCAAATGGAAAATTATTTGACTTTGCTTGATTCTATTTGACAAAATCTTAACTTTTCTCTCCCCCTTTTGTTATCAGCAAAAGAATAATAGTGTTAGAGAAAATAGAGATAAAGTGATCAATATTAATCCAACATTAAACTCAAATTGAATATAAATATTAAACTTCAATAAAAATCATACAAAAATCAACTACCATTGTTAGGCGTATATTCCACTTTTAGAATGATGGAAATGATATTCTCATATAAAATCATACAGTTGTATCTACCTGTGGTACATTTATATCAGGAATTTGAATATCTACTAATCATGTATAACCGTTAGGACTTTTAAATGAGATTAGTAGTATTCCAATTTAATTTAAGTATTTTCTAACCACGCATAACCGTGAGGACTTTTAAATGGGATTAGAATCAACTTGTTTATTTAATCAATTAATTTTGATATGCCTTCCATACATGCATAACCGTGAGGACTTTTAAATGAGCATGGAAGCACATAATCAAAAATCTAAGTAATTCACCCATGCATAACCGTGAGGACTTTTAAATGAGAGTGAATACTTTGGATATTTATTTATTTTTACAAAAAAATGCGAAATGAAAAACAAATGATTCCTGATTATAGTACCACATATCGACAAACTATATTTAAGATTTGATAAACAATGGTCGATAGAAATATGATAGATATAGAAATGGTTATGAAATCTTTACCCAACAAAAAGTTTTATAACTCTTGTTTGAATTCCTAAAGAAATTTTCCAAATATACTCTCTTGAGTAATGTATGTTAAATATCAACACTTATCACCTTTTCAATCACTATTTATCTTTTTGATAATTAGTAGGGAGTCGGATTAGTCAAAAATTTGTCATTTAAAATCAAATAAAAATGACTAATCTGAAAATATGGTCAACAATGATTTTCTCGAAGGGGTTATATGAGAAAAAATTTCTGCTAATTGAAAATTATTTGTAATGAAAAAATATGCAGATATTTTCTTTGAAAAACGATGCAGTTACTAAATGTCTCACCATAAATCACGTTCAACTAGTAATTTTTCTATCAACTAGATTACCAGTGTAATCTGCATCTGAATTTCTCTTTCACTCCAAAATATCACTAACTAAATTTGATAGACCAGACCATGAAGTGTGCACAAAAAAACTCAAACTCAATTTTTACAGCATTCTTGAATTTGAATTGAAGTCTTGTAAATAATCAGAAACTGTGAATATAGAGTTAGCCAAAAATAACCAAAAATATTATCATCCAACAAAACACTATGTTTAATCCAAACGTATATGTATGAAGTAATTCAGAGAATAGTGTTTTTGGCATAAATGTAATTGGCCAACTATGTTGAACAAGTCAGAATAAAAAAAAACATCTCTTCAACATCTCAATATTGGCTGATTTTAATTCAGACTATGGTGGGATCATCACATTTAATATATCGTTCAAATAAATATACCATTACCTGTTTTACCTTTACGATATTTTTCGTTGTTTATCCATTATGATCCTGTCACCTTTATAATAGGCTAAGGAACTTTGCTTTGTTGCCCGTTGTGTTTCTGGAACAGCCAAAATCCAGCGAACACTGTTGTTGTTCCTTAGCCCCCCACCATACCTACACGATGAAAGATTTTTGTGACCTATTTGTTTTTATAGGTCCAAGGTTGTTAGTGGCAGAAGATTTAGAAAAATAATTTTGTGGAGACCCAAAACTGTTTATATATGTTCCTTTTGGCACCCAAATTTGTTTAACTTTGAGAGATTTTATATTTGTGCCTTTTGGAACCCAAATTGATATAGTTTTCACGTGTTTGGGTCTATACCAACAATTATTTTGATCGTGTCCAAATTTTCTACAAATTGTGCACACTGAATTTTCTTGATTAATCTTGCTTTCAACATTTTCAGATTTATTATATCCAAGTCCTTGTCTAACCGTATTAACAGTTTGCTTTCCTAATAGCATATTCAATGATTTTTCACTTTTTGAGAATTTATCCAAAATCATTGACAATTGTTGGACTTGTGTTTTGAGAGATTCATTTTCATTCAATAATTGTGTGCACTTTTTGATAGAATTTTCTCTCCTAGTATTTTCGTTCTCTTTCAAAATCAGAATTTCATTTTCAAGTGATTTTATATTCATTTTTGATTTTTTAATTTTTTCTTCGAATGTTGGACACGTATCACACTTAGGGATCCTACTTTGATAGGTTTTAACTAATTGGTCAAGTTGTTTATTTAATTCTATCAAAGTGTCTTTTTGTGATTCAAGTTTGACATACTTCTCCCTAAGTCGTTCAAAACAGCCATTCACTTCGTGGAAATAAATGAGTAATTCAGAGAGTTTTGATACCTCGCTTGGCTTCATATTATGCTCTCTGTTTTTTAATTTTTGATTTAGAGCTGGATTTCCATATTTGCGGTTCCTCCTTTTGAATTTCTTTATTAGTAATGCCAGCTTGGCTGCTCCATCATCCTCATCACAACTGCTATTTACCACTCCTGTTAAGCACATTTCTTTAACTGAGTCGGTTGTGGAGGATATCTCATTGCTGTTGACTTTTGCTCCATATATTGCATCAAAAGTATTCTAGATTTTCTATGCATTTTCACAATGAGAGACGAAATAAAAATTATCACGATTAATATGAGAATATAATATATGCATAGCAAGAGCATTAATCGAGATAATTTCCTTATTTGTTATATCACACCCATTTTCAATAATATCCCAACATTTAATATTAACAGATTTTAAATAAAATTCCATTTTCAATTTCCAGTTCAAAAAATCTGTTCCATCGAAAATAGAAGGAATAATATTGGAACGACCCTCAACAAAAGTATTATTTGGTGGATTCATGACTCTAGAGTTAAAGAAAAATACCATGCTCTGATACCACTTGTAGGATCTAGATTAACCCTAGAGGGGGGGTGAATAGGGTTATAGCAAATTTTCTCGATTTAAACACAGAAACAAACTGCAGAAATAAATATGCTGAAAAGTAAATCACACACAAAATTTACCCAGCTTCGGAAACCCCTGCCTACTACTGCATTCCCAGATTTCTATTAGAATTAAACAGTATCCCGCTTACAAACTCTCTAACAGACTCGCAAACTCTGCTCCCGCTTACAAACACTCTAATAGACTCGCACCCCCTGCTCCGCCTATAGAGTTTTGCAAACTCGCAAACCCTTGCTCCCGCCTATAGAGTTTTGCAAACTCGCACACCCTGCTCACTGAACTAATTCTAACTAGACAATCTGACACTACCTACAACCTAGATGGTGATTTTGCCAATTCTTTGATTCGAAAAGTAAAAACAACAAATAACAAAAACTTAAAACCCTATAAACTAAAAACCCCCTTTTATAAAATAAAGCCGGCCCAATTGTTTTATTCTCTAGCCCGTTCTTTCTTCTTTTGCTATTGAAAAATTTCGGCCAATCCTCTTTCTGAAATTAGGGTTTTCTGACTTGTTCGCGGCTCTCTGATGATCGATTCTCTGACTTGCGTTGCTCTTGCTCGCGCTCGTTCTCTGATGATCGATTCTCTTGAGTTGCTTGTTCGCAGCTGCTCCTTTGATTGTTTTATGAAATTTGGACTTGGTTGCTTCGAGACGATCGAGGTCACTGTTGCGGTATGTAATCTTTTTCGTTGCTGGTTTGATTGCTTGCTTGACTCGATGCCTATGATGAATTCTGGGTGTGGTATTTATATGAATTCGAGACACTTGATCAATTCGATACTTCCCTAAATTACGCTTTCCTGATTTCTGTGACAACTTGATACACACGGTTTTGATTTTCAATCGTTCGTTTTTCCTTGATTAATACGGCAGAGACTTTCCTCTTTTAATTTGCTTTGACTTTTTCAAATTCACACACACTTGAATTTCTTACTTGGTCATCCCTGTACTTTTGAACTTCGTTCATCCACTGTATAATTGATTTACACGGCATTGAATTTGTTACGTGGTCACCACGGTGTTAAATTCATTTAACTTCGGCCATGATCTTTGACGTTGAACACTGATGGTTTATTTTTGACTTTGGCTTGAATCTATTTCGAACTTGCATCCTTCTTGCGGCTGTTGTTCATTCTACTGTGCCTCGGCTTGCTTTTATTGTTCTGTGTTTGGTCACTGATGCATACATGAACTGTTGCTCCAATTATCATTGATGTATCACTACTTGTGTCTGCATTATCATCATTGCTACCTAGTCGACATTTGATGTTTGTAACTTGTGATTGCCACTGTGTTGCATTGTTGTTGACACATGGTTTGTTCTGTGCTTTGATATTGTGACACTATTGCATTATATTGTGATACTGAGTCAATGCTGTAATGGTTTACTTGTGATGTTCTTGTAGTCAAGGCTCTGGTTGTTGCAATATGTCACTGTTTTTCTTGTTAAAAAAAAACTGCCGTGTCACTGCCTTTGGTCTCCTTGATTCTGCATTACTTGTAGCTTGCTGTACATATGAACTTGCATTGCTTCGAATTGTATTTACACCCGTGGTCTTTGAGTATTGTGTCATCTCTATTTTTGCTGTAGTCATTTGGGTCGCACATTCACCTGTTGTTGTTGTTCGACCTGATGCTGCACTGTTTACTGTATATAATGTTTCTGGTCAAACTTTGTACTACCTGTTCATTTGAGTCTGCTTCACCACTGAGCCTCAATGTAGTTGTGATTGCTTCTGTGCATTTGCCTGAGTCACTTGCATACTTGGTCGTGCTGTCCACTTGAGTTTGAGCATTTGCTGTCATGTGTATTGAGTATCACCACTGAGTGTTGTTAGCTTTGTGTTTGTTGATTTAGTGGTCCACTTGCTTGGCCATTTTGTACTTCTGGTCTTTTTTCTGGTTGGCACTTGCATTTTTGCTGGTTTAATAATTGTTTTATTACTTTGGCTTCACTGAGTTTGTTATGCACTTGCTTGAGTTTCACTGCCATACTTGGATTTCTGATTGGTCTGCCCTATGATATCTTGCAGCCTGGCCATTGCTTGCCATCACTGGTCTTTGCATCCATTCATGTTGATTTTTGAAATTTTTCTTGAGTTGAATCCAGTTTCAAAACTCGGGTTTGACCTTGTGCTCGTGTCGTGATTTTAAATATATTGCATGTGAGTTGAACCCGGCTTTTCATTTGGGTTTGACCTTTGCTCACCTGTCCCTGTAGCATTATCAAGTGTATATTGATGTGCATGGCCTTGTGGCATGTACAGTGATACACTGTGCATGTCACATTGTTCGTGTATGATGAATTCAAATGTGAACAATGACGAACAACCCAAATAACTGAGGCAAATCATATTTTCAAAAATCATATTTCATCTTATATTGCAAAAATATTTCTTTTTCAATTTTACTACGTTAGTGAATATTTTTGCAGATTACTCGGATGCTGGAATCAAACTGGAATGAAGTTGAATATAAAACTACGAGTGTGAGTGATATGTAGTGAGGAATTTATGTAAACTGAATTGTGATGTAATTGTGATGTAATCAAAAATGTATATGTATAGTGAGATCTTGAATTTGTACTATTCAAGATTGTAATAAATATTTGTTTGAATAAAATTTCTGTTTGAATTCAAATTCCATTCAAATTCTGTGTAATTTATTTTATTCAACAAATATTTATTTAATCTATGAAAAATTCAATAGTACATTGACAAATACATTTAAATGAATATATATATATATATGTTTTATTATCATCAAACAAAATCATATAAGTGCAAAGCGCATATTCATACACCAGGGTTGTTACAAACTTCCCCCCTTTAAAGAATTGCGTCCTCGCAATCCATTAGAGAATTATGCAATTGAATAAATCAATAACATTAATTACAAAAATATATTCATACCATTCATTCTGCACTTTCCTCGCAACACTACGATAAAATTTTAGTTCTTTATGTAAAACATATGATATCATAAATATAGCAAATAATATACATACAGATTTCGTTAGTTCTTTTCACAAATTATGTAAATTTTGAAACGTATAAAATTTTCAAAAATAATAATAATTCTAAGTGCTGAAAATTTTGAAATTTTTTGGGAAAGTCTCATTTATACGGAGAGTTGTTTGCAATTTCACAAATATAATATTAACAATATACATCGACCACATGGTCAAAAACACCATATATATCAATATTTCTATCATTGCCGTATTTAATCCGAAAGCATACCTTTATTTAGCATTTTAAAGCAACTTACTTAGCTATTAGGTATGTATAAGCGAGCAAAAAGCGAGTTTACGCTGCATACCAATCCATGTAGCCTTCTTGTACCTATGCTTCACTCAATTCAAAGTATAAGTCTCATATAAATGAATTTTAGTAACACAACATTGCATTCTTAGTTTGCAACTCACAGATTTTTTTTTCTTTCAATTTAAGGCAAGGAAAATTCAGTGCCTAAATTCATGAACTTGGAAAGCAGATCTAAAGAAAAATTCATCTCTAAATTCAAAAGAAACTTGCATGACAAACTTATCTTGTAAAGCCTTTTTTTTAGCACTTTATAATAAGAGATTTCATGAAAAGAGAAATGTTAGCGCCAAAATTGGTCACTAACACCCAAATATAAATGAAAGCACCAATTAACAGTTACTGATAACAGATAGAGTGTGTGTAGAGAGTAATAATATGAAGAACAGTTAAAATTAAAAAGAAAGCAGTAGAGAACAATAGATTTTATAGTGGTTCGGCTAACTCTGGCCTACGTCCACTCCAGAAGTTTTCTTTCTTATCGATATGAGAATCAGTTATAGTTACAAAGTGGTAGGCTAGCCTTAGCCTTAGAAAATAGAAAGTCCGAAAGCAGAGGAGAAGAAGAAGATAAAAATGAAGTCCCTTTTTCTGAAGCTCTACGTGCTCTATTTATAGACACGTCCAGGTAGATGTTGGGCTCTCTGAATGATTCCGGACCACCAAGGCCATATGCCGAACCGTGCTTCCCATTGTAACCGAACTACTCGTGCCGAACAACAACCATGGCCGTACCATCCTTTGCTAAACCCTCAGGCCGACCTACCTCCTAATGCCGAGCCAACCTCCTAATACCGAACCAGGACCTTATGTCGAGCGACATCTGCCGTCCTCCTCCTTATGCCGAGCCACCATCGGATGCCGAACCATCCAAAGGCCGAGCCACTAATGAGTGCCGAACTACCCCGATGTCGAACGATGTCTGATGCCGAACGAGGTTGGATGTTGAATGATGCTTCCATGCCGAACACTCGTCCAATGCCGAATGATGCCATCATGCCGAACGCTAGTCTAATGCCGAACGCTACTTCCATGCCGAACGCTGCTAGGATCCCGAGCGATACATCTAATGCCGATCGATCCCTGATGCTGAACGATCCATCCTGCCGAACGACCTACCATGTCGAACGATCCCTGATGCCGAGCGACCTACCAATGCCGAACGATCCAACGTGCCGAGCGACCTCGTATGCCGAACGATCCATCGTGCCGGTCGACCTACCATGCCGAATGATTGCCAATGCCGAACCATATTTCCTAGACCCAAACTATAGTTGATCCATCTTTATCCAGTCATATTTCCATCTCCTAAGCACGTTGCGTCATCCATCCATCCGGTCGACTGAATCCATCGTACACCAGCCTTGACGAACGTGCAACCGATTAAGTTAAACCCGCATGTCCATGGCCGGGTAAAAAGGCGGGTTAACACTTGCCTCCCAAAACATGCCTTGCTATTGAAAGGTGTGTTTTGAATAGCCTCAAATCTGATATCCAAAGTCCACATCCTTTTTGTAACCATATCATCAAATCCATGACCTCTCCGGGCTTAATCTTGATTTTGTAGACCTCGCCGGGTCGTGTTATCCTATTCCAGCCGTGACTTTTCCATCACGGCTTGTATGTTCTCCGGCCTCGACTCTCCGGTCAAAGACTTTGATATTCACCGGCCTCAGCAATCCGGCAAAGGATTTTGATATTCTCCAACCTCGGCACCCCGGCCAAGGACTTTTTATATTCTCCGGCCTCGACTCTCCGGTCAAGGACTTTTTGTATTCTCCGGCCTCGACTCTCCGGTCAAGGACTTTTTATATTCTCCGGCCTCGACTCTCTGGTCAAGGACTTTTTATATTCTGCCCGAGTCCATTTCTTCGCTCTCCGGCGAAGGGACTCGTAACTTGTGACCATTGCCCCGTCTCTCCGGTCGGGGCAGTAATTATAAAACTTGAACTGTTTATTACATTGATCCAAAACCAAATATAAAACCAGAAATCCGTATCAAAAATCAAACATCCAAACCAGAATGGGAAACCAAGAAAAAACCAACCAAATCGGGAGTTCAATCCAAACTCCAAAACCATAACAAAGAAAAGTAAATGTCCGAAATACGAAAGAGAGAACCAAAGTTTGCAAAAAACTAAAAAGAAAGCAGAATTTTATAGACTCAAGTAGTACGGTTTTCAGTTATCTCAGAGCATGCCTAGGGACCGTCCTCAATCCCGTACGTGTGTAAGTGACCTAGCCGTATTACTTTGAGTTCTATTACTTATTCAAAACCATGAACCTGTTTAGTTGATAGTAAACCGGCGTTGATCAGACCCAATGCCGCCATTGCTAGAGGTAGGTGGTGGCTGCTCTTGTTCCCCTGCCGTAGTTCGATTCCTGACATATTGCTGTAGGTGACCATTCCTTACATGCTCCTCAATGATATCCCTCAAATGCCTACAATCGTTTGTGTTGTGCCCATCCAGCTCATGGAATAGGCAATGCTTTCCCGATGTCCGTTCGTATTCTGAAGGCTCTCTCTTTGCTGGCCTTCGATATTGGAGCCGCCCTCGAGTGTCCAAGTAAATCCTTTCTAGAGTCTCAGTTAAATCTGTGTAAGAAGAAAACTTTGACTCCCTCCGAGGTTTCTTCGAAGTGCCACCATTTCCATTCGTTTTCCTTTTTCCTTTATCATCTTTACTTAGATCCTCCCTGGATGGACCTCCACCCCTCACTGCATAAGCTTCAGCCTCTCTCCCTACTCTCTCAGCCTGCACATCCTCCTGTCTCAAGAACCTTTCCGCCTCATGATAGAACTCCCTGAGATCCCTCGGTGGGTCCCGTTCCAATGATATTTTGAAATCCGAGTTATCCGCGATTCCCGAGACGGCTGCCATCAAAACCATTGACGGATCGGGTCGATCCACTGAGGCTACCGCTGCGTTGAATCTGGTTAAGAAGTCCCTGAGCGATTCCCTTTTCATTGTTTCATAGATGTCAGAGTCATCACGTTCTTGGGTCTAACTATGTGGACCCGAAACTGTCTCATAAACCTCTCAATTAGCTCCGTCCATGTGCCGATAGAACCATTCTCCATCTGTCTAAACCACATAGCTGCGATATCTGTCAAATACAATGGGAAGCATCGAGCCATGACCTCATCCGATGCCCCCAGTACCTCCATATGCCTTATGTATTTCGTCAGATGAACCGTTGGATCCGCCTTCCCATTATACATTTCCAAATTTGGTAGCTTAAATTCGGGTGGGTTCCTAGCTTGCCTGATAGTAGGAGTAAAGGGACTCCTATTTACATCCTCCAAGTCTCTATTTACCAATCCACCTCTCATAGCCCGTCTAACCATCTCCGCTAATCTGTCGTTGCCCCTAAGATGTAATCCTTGTCCATCGCCTCTGGTCTGCCCCCCGAGTTTATGAGGGAATTCTGGTACATACTCCTCATCTCGCACTCCTGCACTCCTGTTGGTGTCGGGTTGCACAACATCGTCTGGTATCCCTCCATGGGTTGGTCCAACATTTCCTGGTGGTATGCCCCCAAGTCTAGATCCATCTGGATTGATAGCTGTTTGCTGATTGGGGGTTGCCCTTTGCCGAGCTATTCCCTCTGCTTGCTGGTTGAGTGCTTCTGATCCAGCTCCACGGATCTGAGCTCCTGCATTTTTTGTTTGTGTAAATTGTCTGAGAAGAGTCTGCATCATCTCCTCTTGTCTTTTCATCATCGCCTCCATTTCCTCTCTAGTGATGTAAATGGATGCTCCACCTGCTCCATCTCTAGAGGAAGCCTCTTGACTTCCCTCCTGATTGCTCCTTTCCATTACTTGCTTCCTTGCTGATGGTCTAGCCATTGCTCTTTTAAATCCAAGTTTATAACTCCAAAATTCCTGAGTTCAACTCTCAGTGAAAGCACCAAAATGTTAGCGCCAAAATTGGTCACTAACACCCAAATGTAAATGAAAGCACCAATTAACAGTTACTGATAACAGATAGAGTGTGTGTAGAGAGTAATAATATGAAGAACAGTTAAAATTAAAACGAAAGCAGTAGAGAACATTAGATTTTATAGTGGTTCGGCTAACTCTGGCCTACGTCCACTCCAGAAGTTTTCTTTCTTATCGATATGAGAATCAGTTATAGTTACAAAGTGGTAGGCTAGCCTTAGCCTTAGAAAATAGAAAGTCCGAAAGAAGAGGAGAAGAAGAAGAATAAGATAAAAATGAAGTCCATTTTTCTGAAGCTCTACGTGCTCTATTTATAGACACGTCCAGGTAGATGTTGGGCTCTCTGAATGATTCCGGCCCACCAAGGACATATGCCGAACCGTGCTTCCCATTGTAACTGAACTACTCGTGCCGAACAACAACCATGGCCGTACCATCCTTTGCTAAACCCTCAGGCCGACCTACCTCCTAATGCCGAGCCAACCTCCTAATACCGAACCAGGACCTTATGCCGAGCGGCATCTGCCGTCCTCCTCCTTATGCCGAGCCACCATCGGATGCCGAACCATCCAAAGGCCGAGCCACTAATGAGTGCCGAACTACCCCGATGTCGAACGATGTCTGATGCCGAACGAGGTTGGATGTTGAATGATGCTTCCATGCGGAACACTCGTCCAATGCCGAACGATGCCATCATGCCGAACGCTAGTCTAATGCCGAACGCTACTTCCATGCCGAACGCTGCTAGAATCCCGAGCGATACATCTAATGCCGATCGATCCCTGATGCCGAACGATCCATCCTGCCGAACGACCTACCATGCCGAACGATCCCTGATGCCGAGCGACCTACCAATGCCGAACGATCCAACGTGCCGAGCGACCTCGTATGCCGAACGATCCATCGTGCCGGTCGACCTACCATGCCGAATGATTGCCAATGCCGAACCATATTTCCTAGACCCAAACTATAGTTGATCCATCTTTATCCAGTCATATTTCCATCTCCTAAGCACGTTGCGTCATCCATCCATCCGGTCGACTGAATCCATCGTACACCAGCCTTGACGAACGTGCAACCGATTAAGTTAAACCCGCATGTCCATGGCCTGGTAAAAAGGCGGGTTAACACTTGCCCTCCAAAACATGCCTTGCTATTGGAAGGTGTGTTTTGAATAGCATCAAATTTGATATCCAAAGTTCACATCCTTTTTGAAACCATATCATCAAATCCATGACCTCTCCGGGCTTAATCTTGATTTTGTAGACCTCGCCGGGTCGTGTTATCCTGTTCCAGCCTTGACTTTTCCATCACGGCTTGTATGTTCTCCGGCCTCGACTCTCCAGTCAAAGACTTTGATATTCACCGGCCTCAGCAATCCGGCAAAGGATTTTGATATTCTCCAACCTCGGCACCCCGGCCAAGGACTTTTTATATTCTCCGGCCTCGACTCTCCGGTCAAGGACTTTTTATATTCTCCGGCCTCGACTCTCCGGTCAAGGACTTTTTATATTCTGCCCGAGTCCATTTCTTCGCTCTCCGGCGAAGGGACTCGTAACTTGTGACCATTGCCCCGTCTCTCCGGTCGGGGCAGTAATTATAAAACCTGAACTGTTTATTACATTGATCCAAAACCAAATATAAAACCAGAAATCCGTATCAAAAATCAAACATCCAAACCAGAATGGGAAACCAAGAAAAAACCAACCAAATCGGGAGTTCAATCCAAACTCCTAAACCATACCAGAGAAAAGTAAATGTCCGAAATACGAAAGAGAGAACCAAAGTTTGCAGAAAACTAAAAAGAAAGCAGAATTTCATAGACTCAAGTAGTACGGTTTTCAGTTATCTCAGAGCACGCCTAGAGACCGTCCTCAATCCCGTACGTGTGTAAGTGACCTAGCCGTATTACTTTGAGTTCTATTACTTATTCAAAACCATAAACCTGTTTAGTTGATAGTAAACCGGCGTTGACCAGACCCAATGCCGCCATTGCTAGAGGTAGGTGGTGGCTGCTCTTGCTCCCCTGCCGTAGTTCGATTCCTGACATATTGCTGTAGGTGACCATTCCTTACATGCTCCTCAATGATATCCCTCAAATGCCTACAATCGTTTGTGTTGTGCCCATCCAGCTCATGGAATAGGCAATGCTTTCCCGATGTCCGTTCGTATTCTGAAGGCTCTCTCTTTGCTGGCCTTCGGTATTGGAGCCGCCCTCGAGTGTCCAAGTAAATCCTTTCTAGAGTCTCAGTTAAATCTGTGTAAGAAGAAAACTTTGACTCCCTCCGAGGTTTCTTCGAAGTGCCACCATTTCCATTCGTTTTCCTTTTTCCTTTATCATCTTTACTTAGATCCTCCCTGGATGGACCTCCACCCCTCACTGCATAAGCTTCAGCTTCTCTCCCTACTCTCTCAGCCTGCACATCCTCCTGTCTCAAGAACCTTTCCGCCTCATGATAGAACTCCCCGAGATCCCTCGGTGGGTCCCGTTCCAATGATATTTTGAAATCCGAGTTATCCGCGATTCCCGAGACGGCTGCCATCAAAACCATTGACGGATCGGGTCGATCCACTGAGGCTACCGCTGCGTTGAATCTGGTTAAGAAGTCCCTGAGCGATTCCCTTTTCATTGTTTCATAGATGTCAGAGTCATCACGTTCTTGGGTCTAACTATGTGGACCCGAAACTGTCTCATAAACCTCTCAATTAGCTCCGTCCATGTGCCGATAGAACCATTCTCCATCTGTCTAAACCACATAGCTGCGATATCTGTCAAATACAATGGGAAGCATCGAGCCATGACCTCATCCGATGCCCCCAGTACCTCCATATGCCTTATGTATTTCGTCAGATGAACCGTTGGATCCGCCTTCCCATTATACATTTCCAAATTTGGTAGCTTAAATTCGGGTGGGTTCCTAGCTTGCCTGATAGTAGGAGTAAAGGGACTCCTATTTACATCCTCCAAGTCTCTATTTACCAATCCACCTCTCATAGCCCGTCTAACCATCTCCGCTAATCTGTCGTTGCCCCTAAGATGTAATCCTTGTCCATCGCCTCTGGTCTGCCCCCCGAGTTTATGAGGGAATTCTGGTACATACTCCTCATATCGCACTCCTGCACTCCTGTTGGTGTCGGGTTGCACAACATCGTCTGGTATCCCTCCATGGGTTGGTCCAACATTTCCTGGTGGTATGCCCCCAAGTCTAGATCCATCTGGATTGATAGCTATTTGCTGATTGGGGGTTGCCCCCTGCCGAGCTATTCCCTCTGCTTGCTGGTTGAGTGCTTCTGATCCAGCTCCACGGATCTGAGCTCCTGCATTTTTTGTTTGTGTAAATTGTCTGAGAAAAGTCTGCATCATCTCCTCTTGTCTTTTCATCATCGCCTCCATTTCCTCTCTAGTGATGTAAATGGATGCTCCACCTGCTCCATCTCTAGAGGAAGCCTCTTGACTTCCCTTCTGATTGCTCCTTTCCATTACTTGCTTCCTTGCTGATGGTCTAGCCATTGCTCTTTTAAATCCAAGTTTCTAACTCCAAAATTCCTGAGTTCAACTCTCAGTGAATGCACCAAAATGTTAGCGTCAAAATTGGTCACTAATACCCAAATGTAAATGAAAGCACCAATTAACAGTTACTGATAACAGATAGAGTGTGTGTAGAGAGTAATAATATGAAGAACAGTTAAAATTAAAACGAAAGCAGTAGAGAACAATAGATTTTATAGTGGTTCGGCTAACTCTGGCCTACGTCCACTCCAGAAGTTTTCTTTCTTATCGATATGAGAATCAGTTATAGTTACAAAGTGGTAGGCTAGCCTTAGCCTTAGAAAATAGAAAGTCCGAAAGCAGAGGAGAAGAAGAAGAAGAAGATAAAAATGAAGTCCCTTTTTCTGAAGCTCTACGTGCTCTATTTATTGACACGTCCAGGTAGATGTTGGGCTCTCTGAATGATTCCGGCCCACCAAGGCCATATGCCGAACCGTGCTTCCCATTGTAACCGAACTACTCGTGCCGAACAACAACCATGGCCGTACCATCCTTTGCTAAACCCTCAGGCCGACCTACCTCCTAATGCCGAGCCAACCTCCTAATACCGAATCAGGACCTTATGTCGGGCGGCATCTGCCGTCCTCCTCCTTATGCCGAGCCACCATCGGATGCCAAACCATCCAAAGGCCGAGCCACTAATGAGTGCCGAACTACCCCGATGTCGAACGATGTCTAATGCCGAACGAGGTTGGATGTTGAATGATGCTTTCATGCCGAACACTCGTCTAATGCCGAACGATGCCATCATGCCGAACGCTAGTCTAATGCCGAACGCTACTTCCATGCCGAACGCTGCTAGGATGCCGAGCGATACATCTAATGCCGATCGATCCCTGATGCCGAACGATCCATCCTGCCGAACGACCTACCATGCCGAACGATCCCTGATGCCGAGCGACCTACCAATGCCGAACGATCCAACGTGCCGAGCGACCTCGTATGCCGAACGATCCATCGTGCCGGTCGACCTACCATGCCGAATGATTGCCAATGCCGAACCATATTTTCTAGACCCAAACTATAGTTGATCCATCTTTATTCAGTCATATTTCAATCTCCTAAGCACGTTGCGTCATCCATCCATCCGGTCGACTGAATCCATCGTACACCAGCCTTGACGAACGTGCAACCGATTAAGTTAAACCCGCATGTCCATGGCCTGGTAAAAAGGCGGGTTAACAAGAAATTTCAAAGCAGGTATAAGTAGGTAACATAAATGATAACACATATGCAGTTCAAGTCAAATTATTTACATATATGACACTAAGTGATTTAAAGGTGGCTGGCAACATTATAAAGTATGTACAATATGAAAAGTATTAGCGGTTCTAAACATGTAATTATATTTTGTGTGAAAGCTAAGTTACATAATAAAAGCATGAGTAGGAAAAAAAATGTACAGCAAAAATTGACATTGTATATATATGCTTTGATGGTTTGTCTACATGTTCTCAAGGCTACTGGGATACAGGTACCTTTATTAACAAAATTATAAATGGTCTATGCTTCATGTACAACAAACTTCAACCAATATAGTACATGCACACACCACACAGCAAAGTAGCTAAGTACCTAAATCTCTTTATTTCATATATCTTAACATACTAACAATAAGATGTAGCAGGAAAAAAATTGGAACAGATTGATATTTATCATCTTTTTAGGACGTGTGTCCTTGTTTCCATACTAAACAATTTAGTTAAATAATGCAAGGCCACAGGCGAAAAAAGAAATTTAAGCTTCTTTGTCCATTTTGAACCATACGTGTCCAATTTTTCAACATGTCAGGCATGTAGCCACTTTGTAATATGTCAAATCACATTACTCATTAATATATCTAGCATGTACTACAATATATGTCAGCTTGTATGTCAGCTTGCATATAAATAATTCATGTAGCTTGCATATAAAAATGAATACAAATGTTAGGCATCAAAGCAAAACGTGCCCTTGAGTGGGTGACAAATTTTCCAAACATTTACAAAATATGACAGGCAGTTTTGAAAACATGATATGTTTTATAAAACATGTACAGGCAAGCACTTATAAATATACTTACAAAGTGATGCCCAGTGTTTACAAGCATATACAGGCAGTCAGGCAAAATAATAATAATAATAATAATTAGAAACCAAAGTGCTTTCTTAAAAAAAATGCTGCCTATATTTCCATACATTGGTATAAATCAAAGTGGACAAATTTATAACAGCGACATATTTATGGCAGGGACGTGCATGATTATATGCAAAGCTTGAGTGTGACTTTAAGATGACATGCACAAATTTTCAATTTCTACTCTAATAATAAATATATGCGTTCCTACCTTTTTAACAAGTCGGGCATTTATGCCACTTCTAAAATGCCAGGTACGTATGCCCCTTTCTTGTATATGTCAGGCATGTATGTATGCCCACCTTTTATTTAATGTGTCGGGCATGTACCAACTAAATGCAAGAGTTGAATGTGACTTGTCTTCATAACAAGGACAATGAAAGAACATGTTCTTTTATATTAAAGTTAATACTGGATGTAGTTTGAAATTAAAAATCCAAACTAACGTATACAACTGCAAGGCAAGGATTTGGACGTGCTCAAGTGACAGAGCATGGAGGCAGAGAGGTACGTAACATGTTCAATTGACAGAGCAAATCATAGGAGAATTTCCAAACTTGAGATCAAACCGATAACACTTGTTTGCTCAATTCAATTAAACAGTATCAGTTTTTAAAAGTTAAATTATACTGAATAAAATTTTATTTCATTTTTCCTGATTAATTTATTAAATTTGCAAATCAATTATAAAACAGTAAATTATCTCAGATAATAGATATCGTAGCGTTATATATATATATATTCCAAAACATCTTTTGGAAAATCATCATAAGAATATAACTATGTATTTTCAAGTTTCAAAACATCAAAACAATACCAAAGTACTCAAAATGAAAGATATGAAAAAAATGAATATATAGGTAATTCATAGAAAACAAAAATTAATTTACAAAGCTACAATTTAATTGTAGTAAGTTGTAATGTATATCGATATTTTTTTCAATCATATACATAAATAATGAGCAAATAAAAGAAGAACACAATTATATAAAACCTGGAAAATACAAAACTTGTTTTCCTTGGAATAACATTTCTTCTGTTATCGTATCTATGCAGAAGATATCGAAGCCAGGATATTTTGTTTTGAGTAGATAGTGTAATTCAAGCTTCAGATTAAACAGCTGAAGTTTATATTTACGAATCACCAGCTACATCTTGATTGGATTTCTTTGTTGTCACGGTGGAGAGATAAACAAGCCCTTGTCCTAATCACATTTACGTGAGTGAAATGGCTTCTAAATGAAGCCATAAAAGATGTAGCTTGGTTAACATATTCATCATACATTGCAGAAACACAAGATCTAGTCTACACAGAGTGAAATTTATCACTGTTCATAATTTTTGTAACATGATTACAAAAATGGCCATGTTAAAGCCTGTTCTAGCTTGTCTAACTAGTATACATGAGGGGGATATTACAAAATTAGTTTGATCACAGAACAAAACAATGAAAAATGAATAGTATAAACTCACTTTATTCCATAAAATATTATCCTATTTCAAAATCCTATCTTCTGTTCCAAAATATTATACACTTACTAAATATTATTACCTAAAACATTTTATACCTAAATTATTGTGTCCGAATGTCTCGTACTAGTGTTTATGTAACGATCCGTATTTTACGTGTCGATGGATCGTAGAATTTACAGGTCGTTAGTGTTGTTTATGTTGTCTCTAGCCTGAGTAGTATAGGAAGTTAACTCGTGTGTTAAGTGTTGAGTCGTTAACGAGTTAACTAGTGGACCGAGTTAAGAAGATGGCCGACTCATAGAAGACCGACCCATAGGTGTTGACCGACTCATAGAGTGACCGACTTAAGGCTTAGGTCGTAGATAGCTGAGTCGTGAGTCGGCTATGTTGATGAGTCGTAACAGTTAGGTCGGAGATTTTCTTGAGTCGGCAACGACTCATGGGGCGACGACTCATGGACAAATCAGTCTATAAATAGAGGGGTTTGGCTCACTTTTTGGCACCGGATTTTGAAGCGACGAAGTGCTGCCATTTTTAGAGCTCGACTACAACATTTCTTCATCTTCTTTTCTCCACTATAATCTAGTTCTAACATCCATCCAAGATCGAAGATTCAAGAGCCAAAGTTGAAGATCTTCATCCAACCAAGCTAGATTTCATCGTTTCAAGCGGGATTTCGACGAATCAAGCTTGAATCCTTGCTGTCCAGATCTGAAGTTGATAGTTTTTGAAGTGTTTGAGTGATTCGGTGAGTGGTGGTTATCTCTCACGCGGACCCAAAGGAGTATATTGGTTTGGTGGTTTGTTGGAGTGTTGTAGATAGTGGTTTTATGCATTTTTCCTTAGATTCAAGTGTAGATCCATTACTTATAAAGATGTTTACTTTTGCAAGTTCATTCATCAAGTTGTAGAGACAAAACCCATGATTTATATTTGTTAGATCTATGCTAAAAACCCATGATTTATGTATGTTATATCTATGCTCATTTATTTACGAAATTGCCATTGTAGTTATAAATGCCTACTTAGACCATATTTGATTACTTGATTTCTTAAGCTAATGATTGATTTGATTGGTTGTTATGTATGTTAGTTGATTGATAGTTAGATCTAGACAAGATGGTCGAAGATGATTCAAAAGCTAAGTGTAAAGGCTCTTGAATGGTGAAAGCTGCTTGTGGCATATGAAGCGGATGTTGAAGCTCATATGTATGGATTAGATGACGTTGAGATGGACTTTGCCATAATGCGAGGAGGCAAAGCATGGTATTGAGATGGACTTTGCCATGATGCGAGGAGGCAAAGCATGATGATGAGATGGGACTGGTCATGATGACATTCCAAGCACGGGCTGTGACGACGTGCGAAGCTATGTTGATAACTCGGTGATGCGATACGGGTTGAT
Source organism: Allium cepa (assembly GCA_030765085.1). Classification (NCBI taxonomy): domain Eukaryota; kingdom Viridiplantae; phylum Streptophyta; class Magnoliopsida; order Asparagales; family Amaryllidaceae; genus Allium; species Allium cepa. The sequence goes on along the minus strand of CM060934.1, from coordinate 861,599,784 downwards.
GATAATGGTTAGCTTGAGAGGCGCTTGAGCTAGTATGAAAATAGTCGTCAAGGAGGATGACTAGGAGGCTGAGATCTCATCGTTGTTGAAGGTTCTAGCATGCTCAAAGCAAGAGTACGTTGGAACGGGCTGCGACGACGTTCCAATCACGGGTTGCGACGACGTGCTAGTACTCTGGGTAGTTGCGAAAATTCATAGGCACGGGCTGCGACGACGTGCGGAGTTATGTCTAGAACCGGGGTTACCATTAGCCCTTGACAGGTGGTCATTCAACTAACGGTGAAATCAAGGCAATGATAACAGTGATAGCCAGTGTCATGGATGTTTAGACATTTGGTTGTATCATCATTCGGTCTCGAGAGCGGTGTTTTCTGGGTGCTTATCTGATCTTGGTTTAGGTCTTGCGGGTTTGTATTTGGAAAACATCGACCTTGACTCGAGTGATTATTGCTTTACCTTAATTATCTGTTATGTTATGCTTGCTTCTCCTTGGTGTGTGTGTCTGGGGCTATCACTGTAGAAAGAGGTGGAGTGGGATGGTTTGGTTCCTATTCCTTTTAACCCTTATGCTCTTTTGGTATGTTTGATAGTTGATTTACTGCTCACTAAGACATTGTCTGACTCAAGGTTTTATGTCTTCTCTTATTACCTTGGGTTGTTCATCCATGTTGGGATAGGCAGACTAGGTAACAGGTGACAGGTGCTGTTCATGGAGGCCTACGCTGATGACGACAAAGACGAGCAGGAGGCTTTTGCATATTATTTCTTATTATATGTACTGGGTGTTCCGCTGCTGTATTTGTTTGAGTGTTTTGTAGTGAGGCTTTGATGTATGGATGATTCATATGATGCTTATATGATGGTGTTCTGTTCTATGGAGCTTCACTATATTATATTTCTCTATTGTATTTTATCCATGCGTTGTGAGTTGTACGATAGATTCTGCGATGTTTATTCTACCTTGACGGTCACCCATGGCTGCCTGGCACACCTTCAGCGCACCATTCCCTTGTTTCCGTGCGGGAGTCATGGGCGGTCGTCACATTTGGTATCAGAGCTTTGGTTAATCGATTTTAGCCAACGCTCGTTGACGTAACTACGTAAGAGAGACGTAATTGTATTGTGATGGATGATTACTATATATAATATATAGTAGTTTAGATGGATTTGAACTCCTTATGCAGTTGTTTTTCAAGGTGTTCTAAATCATTCCTTTTTGTAGATATTAAGGATGAGTCGAAGTGAGAGACAAGCTGCGAGGGAAAGCCGTGCTACTAGGGAAGCTGTTGATTATGCTCCTATGTTTGAGGCCATGATGACTTCGATCATGAGGAGGATACCAGCTTCAGGATCATCAGTGGATGTGGGAGTTCAAGTCCAAGCTCCAAGACCGGTGGATTTTGCTAAGCTTTGCAAGGACTATACTTCTCTTGGAGGAAAAGCTTTCTTGGGGACAGAGTCGACCATTGAAGTCCAAAGATGGATAGATGCATGTCGAAGGATCTTTGGTGACTTGGGGATTGAGGATGCAACTAAGAGGAAGCTTGCATCGAGACAGCTTCAAGGAAGAGCTTCGGATTGGTGGAATTCTATCACCATTGATACCCCAGAAGAAGAGATTACGTGGGAGCAATTCCAAGCTAGATTTGAGGCTAAGTTCATCTCTACAGCTCAGAAATCTGTTTTGTTCAAGAAGTTTGTAGAGCTCAAGCAAGGTGGGAGATCGGTTCTTGAGTATGTTTCTGAGTTTGAAGCTTTGTCCAAGTATGCTCGATCGTATATCGATTCTCCCTATCAGAAGAATGAGAAGTTTGTGACGGGCTTGGACGCTTATCTTGGGAGGCGGTTGGTGGATCATTTGGACGATCCATTTGAGAAGCTTGTGGAGAAAGCTCTCAGGCATGAGAGTTTGTTTCCTAGGGAAAGTCCTGTTGTTGCTGTAACCAAGGAAGGATCTAAGCCACAGCAGAGTGGAAACAAGAAGAGGAAGCAGCAGCAACAGAAGAGTAAGGATGGCCAGAAGAAGCCAAGGGGCGAAGTGACTTGCTACAATTGCCAGCAGAAGGGTCATCTCTCCAAGGATTGTAGGAATCCAAGGGCGCCGGCGAAATGCCACAACTGTGATAAGCCAGGGCATTTCAGGAGGGATTGTCCGGAACCTAGGAAGGACAGACAGATTGTGTAAGCTTATGCTATGGGAGCTGTGCCGTCGTCTTCAAAAGCTCCTACTGCTGAAGAGAAGGGGAAGAGTGTGGTGGTTCAAGGTACTCTTTCCATTTGTGGTGTTCCAGTTAGAGTGTTGTTTGATACTGGAGCGTCGCATTCTTTTGTTTGTGATGATTTGGTAGGCCGGTTAGGTTTGAAACCGGATATTGTTGATAGGCCATTGGTTGTGACAAATCCAGTTGGGGGTTCGTCATGTTTGTGTATGATATGCCGTGGTCTAGTTGTGTCGAGTCATGATTGCTCGTTTGGTTGTGATTGCTTTGTTCTGAACTTTGCGGGGTTCGGAATTATTTTGGGTATGGACTGGCTTAGGAAGTATGTGTTCGTACGACGGAAATTCTATCGGTTTAGAAAACCGTCGAACGAATTGTGAAATAATATTTATACCGCAAGCGCACGGTGTACGAATGTAGCACGCGGCGAATACGGGTCGATCCGCAGGGAATTGATGATTTTAAAATTCTACTCAATCAAATTAACCAAAGTTGGAAGAGTGATTAACTACAAAAAAGAGAAAAATGCTAATAGATAAAAATATGAGAGTGTTAAGACAATTTAGAGGCAATTTCCACTCTCTAGATCACATAAATCAACAAAATGAAGTTATGATCTCTCTTTTCTTGTCATTAGTGAATTAGTTGATGTGCTTATCATAAGTATGGTATATTTGTGCTATTAATTAGCTCAATATAAACCATCAAACTATAACACAACCACTAATACACTTTTAAATCTCATAAAATATGACAACAAAGTTGAAAGCAAAATTTATTTTAAGCATGGCCTATTAACTATTACTTAGAAATATAAGCCATCAAATTTTAATTTCAACAAACACTTCTTTGCCATAATCATATGTAGATGAAGAGGCAATTTTGTGTTTTGTTTGTTTAAGCATAGCCTATTTGTTATGAACAACATAGACTATCAAATTCAAAGCTAAAACAACAAGTTAAACCACTTCAAAACATTTCATTTAAGCACAAAAGAGAGCATAAACAACTAAATGTTGGATCTACATACTAGAGAGCTTCATTACCCCTAAATTGAAGGGATTAAGCTCTCATATTTGTTATCAAATCAACAAATGTAGAAAGCAACATGAAAGCAAACAAGAAAGAAAAAGAGAGCAAAGCAATGAAACAAAACTAATCTACTTGCATGAAATAAGAGAAACCTACACTACAACATGAAAGTAAATGAACATGAAAAGGAAAGAGCATGTATTAAATTGCATAAAATAAAAAAGATTACAAGAAATAAAAATTGGCTAAGTAGCCATTAAAAGAGAAAGAGAGCTTTCTTTTATTTGATCTAAACTAAACTAAAGAGAAGGAGGCCTAAGAGAGACTAAGAGAAGAGATGATATTACATGAAACATATGGGTATTTATACATGTATGAAACCCTAATTCATATTTTTGGGGAATACCCAAAATACCCCTTAGGAAGTGTGGAGGCCAAGTAACCATTAACATGTCTTAATCCCCCATTAAGTGTACATGAAACCATTAGCTCCAAAAGCATGTGCATTAGCCTTTAATTTGTACATTAAGGTAGGTGGGTAGGTGGGGTCCTCCATGATCTTCACTTTGAATTATTTCCATCTTCATTCCTTTATATTCTTTGTGCATGCATATTCCTTCATGAAACCACTTCTATTTGAGATCAATTTCCTACAAAAATATATACAAATTTTCAATTAATTTTTCTCAAAGAAATATATGCACTTAAATGACCGTTTTACCCCTATATGAAGATGAATATGTGAAAATTTGGAATTAATCTGAATTTTGGTTAAAACAAGTTAAAATACCCAATATGATCATTTATTTAATTTAAATAGAATAAATATGGTGGTAAAAATATGCACATTTACGTGCACATCAAATACCCCCACACTTATCTTTTTATTCGTCCTCGAATAAACTAAAACTAAGATAAATCCATTTTCGTAGGGAGTACGATTGCATTGAGCGTATGCAACAAGCCGTTAAACCTCTGGGTGTCCCCAGTAGGACGAGTGTTGTCTCGTGAGGGTTTTCAGCGGATACTACCCACAAAATCCAAATGCAGGATGAAAATATTTACAAAATGCAAGATTTATTTACAAAAAGATGAATGCAAAATTTTGAAAATATTTACAAATGAAGGATTTATTTTTAAATTGACACAAATAAGTTAAATATAGGTTTTGGTTATTATTTGAAAATTTATGTCATTTACTCGTCAAAATTTTCAACAAAAATCAAGTTATCATAACGAATACATTATAGTTTAACTCGTTGTTTCGGTTGATAACAAAGTGTAATTATAAAATGAATCCTTAGTTGATTATCAAAGTTTATCAAAGTGGTATTTTCATTTCTTTTCAATAACAAATCAAATCAAATAAGTAAAAATAGTGCTAGGATTTCAATTGCTTGCTCTCTCATTATTTGCAAAAAAAATTACACACCTAGCTCAGGTAAACTGAGGCCAGATATACCACCCATGCACTTCCTTTCGGGCTTATGTGAGGGGAGTACAGAGCATGGCGAGTGCACACACTTTCGTGCATACACCTATCGACCGTAGGTGATTTTTATTAAGTTTGTTCTTCTTTTTTTTTCTTTTTCTTTTTTATATGTGTTCCATACATGCATAACCGTGAGGACTTTTAAATGAGTATGAAAGCACATAATCAAAGATTCCAAGTAATTCACCCATGCATAACCGTGAGGACTTTTAAATGAGAGTGAATACTTTAGATATTCTTATTTTTTTATTTTTTTATATTTTTTAAAAGAGAGAGAGTTTTGCAAAATCATCTTAGCACCATTTAACTTAGATGACAAAAAAAATGTTACATCCTTTACTTTAAATCAACCACTTTTTAAAACAAAGATTTTCAATTAGGATGTATTTCATAATTAACACGTATGAATCTTCCTATATACCAGTTAAACCATTATTATTTGTAATAAAACTTCATTTTTATTTTTGTTAAGACGAATAAATTTCTAAAATTTCAATTTAATAAGCCAAAACCATATATTTATCCTATAGTATTTCTTTAAAAATAAATCAAAATGCTTAAAAAAATTCTTCTTTTGTTTTTAAATTTTTTTTTTTTTTTTTTTTTTTTTTGGAAGAAAAATGAAAAAAATCAAAAAGAAGATGAGTCTCCCCCCCACACTTGATTTTGACTGTGTCCCCACAGTCAACCCAAGTGAAAGGAACGTTTATTATTATTTACATGAAATTGAAATGTATTTACACGACATCAGAAAGTATATTGCCAAAAAGTAAATGAAACGGTCTTCCAAAAACCGGTTCATTTGTCTCGTCAAATATACGAGACACAACTTAAGCGTAGAAAACCAAACCGTAAAAGATTTCGAAGTTGAACGTTGATTTGGAAAAACGAATTTTGTTTTATTAAAAATTGAACGAGTTGTTTTATTTTCAATGATTTTTGGGGTTGATAAAATAATTGATTGAAATTCAAGTTTATCGTTGAAAAATTCTTCAAAATTATTGATTTCAAAATCAAAGTGGTGATTTAAATCTTCCCCGTTGGAATTTAACAACTCGTCATCCAAAAGTCCAAAAAATTCATGTTCGTTAAATGCGACTTCCTTTGTTGGATTATCAACAACTTCATCATGTAGATCGAGTTTCAAAGTTGTCGTATTCAAATTTTCAGAAAAAGGAAGATCGAAGTTTAAATCGTGTTTCGCACCCTCAAAAGAATTGAAATCCAACTCAATTACCGTATTTTCAACAACTTGATTAAGATCGTCATTATCAAATTCAACAGTTGTTATTTGAAAATCATCGATTTGGGTAAAAGGTGGATTATCACTTGACTCATCACACGTTGAGATTTGATTTTGTTGTTCACGTTGTTTCATATAAGTTTCAAACAACAAATCCGTGTGATCATCGTAAATTTCATTCATTTGTTCAACAAAATCCAATTTATAGTTATTAAATTGAGAATTTTTGATTTGGATTTGTTGAGAACAAAAATTTTCACTTGTAACATGGTTAAGATTATTCCCACTGCCAAATTCATTTGAAAAGTTTTTCCCATTTTCATGTTGAGTTTGGAATTCATTTTGGAGTTCGAAATTAAATTGGCATGGGTTATAATCGTAATCGTTTGAATTTTGAATTGAATTCAAATTTTGAAATCCTTGACTCGAGTTATTACACAAATCAGAATTACATAAATCACTTATCTCTTGATTTTGTCGTGTAGAAAGTTCGAGTAAAGATGAAATCATTTCAATGCTATTTTCAAGAGTCGAACGTTGGTCATCGTTTTGAAAATTTTGTTGTTCAAAATTTGAATTATTTACAAAATAGTTGTTGTTAAAATATCCATACGAATTTGGACTGAAATCATATGGATTATATTGATTTTCACAACTATTGTAAAATTCAAGTGGATATGGATATTCAGACATTTTCAAGAATTTTTTTTTTTTTTGGTTTTTTTTTATAAAGAAAAATATTTACAAACAGAATTTATTTTGCAAAAGGGAAATTGATTTTTTTTTTTTTTAGGTTTTTCAAATGTTTTTGGCTTTTTTTTTACGAAAAAGTTATATATATATATATATATATATTTTAATTTTTTGGATTTTAGAAATTTCAAAGGAAAGGATTTAAAAATTGCAAAGAAAAATAAAAGGAATATTTACAATTTTTTTTAGTTTTGGATTTTGAATTTTTTTTTTAAATATGCATGAGCTAATGCAACTAAATGAATGCAAGGTTAATTACAAATGATTTCTCCTAAGTTAACCAAAATTGTATAATCACAAATTGTCTTAAATCAACAAGATAGTTCTCAGCCAGGTAACGGACAGGATTTATCGGTGCACAACGAATCACCGTAGCAATGCAGCCGAAGATTTAAGTACCTTCAGAGGAACAACCACTATAATATTTACGAATCACCGTTATATTTATAAATGGTTATTACTCTGCCGTAGCCTAGACACCAAGAATTTAAATTGTTCAAAGAAGACAACTTGTCAATATACAATTAAGTGTTATCGATGTCTAACCGTTATTATTAATCACAATTCTAGAATGAAATGCAAAACTGAAATTAAACGTGAATTACTAATGCAACTAGAATGGAATTTTTTTGTTTTTTTTTAAATGCAAGCAAACAACAATACAACTAATAAAAACAAGAGATATATACAATAGAAGGCAAATAAAACAAAAAAAAACTATAAGCAAGCAGGCAATCTTTTTTTTTGGCAGCAGTCTTCCTTCTGAAATTCTGCTTTGGCAACCTGAAATATAAAACAAGAATATGTACAATTTTTTTTTTTTTTTTGAAAGGAAACTTAAAAGTAGGGTTTTACTTAAAAAAAAAAAAAAAAAAAATTGATTTTTTTTTTGGAGAGGAAATTTAAAAGTATTATATATATATATACAAAAAACAATTTTTAAGGATGAAAACTAAAAACAATTTAAAACAAAACTTATTATATATATGTATAAAATACCAAAAAAAAGAAAATGCCTTAAAATTAAAATAAAATTGAAACCGCACTTCCTAAAACACGCAGCCCAAAGAGGAAACAAACCCCAACCCTTTATCGTTCCCACCAAACAGATCAAACGCCCAAAAAAAAATGATTCCTAAAAGGAAAATTAAAATTCGCTTCAGAAGAAGAAAGAAGAATTAAATCGAATTTCCCACAATCAATTCCCGCCTCGTTCAAATCTTGTTCAAGCAAGTTCAAGTACAAATTCGTTCAGTGATAACGCTGCAATTGAAATCGATATCGAGGGTGTTGCTGTGGTTCGAAGGAGCTAGGTGATTGTATTAGTGATTGCGAAGTCAAGGGAAGTTGCGGGTTGGAGTTGCGGTTTGGATTTGTCGTGGATTATACTGTGATTGGTCGTGATGGTATTGAGGGCGGAGGCAATGACGAAGCGGTGGAGATTTCGTTTACAGATTGACTTTGGGTTTGTGGGTTGTCGAGTTGCGACGCAGTGGGTTTATCTGGTGAAGTTTGAAGAAGAAGGCGGGCGCTGCTAGCTTGTAGGTGGTTTTGGAGAGGGGTTGTTGAGGAGCAGAAGTAGTGTTTTGTTCAGGCAGAAGTATGGGTAGTTTGTTGCTGAAAGGCAGTGATGGGTAGAAGGTAGACGGTGAACAGTTGTGGCAGCAGGCAGGTTGTAGATGAATGTTGGTGGTTGATGAGTTTACGGCAGGAGAAGTTGTAGGATGAAGGCGTATGTATGCAGAGGGGTGATGTGCTCTGTTAAACAGTGAAGTGGTGATGTTGATCACAGTGGGACGGTGGATGAGATGTAGTTGTATAGGGATGGTCAGATGAGTTTGTTGATGGTTGTTGAAGGAAGTAGAGGAAGCTGTTGTTTGTAATGTATTGAAGTGGATAAGGGGATGTGGATTGTTCACGGTGATATTGTAGTGAAGTAAATCAGGGGATGTGGATGGTATGTTGATTGTTGAAGACTGTTTTGTTTTGGTGGATACAGTGAGGAGTTCTGTGATGATCAGTGGACAGTGGGTAGAGGAAGTTGTGAATTGAACAGGATGGCAGCAGATGGAATGTGGTTGTGATGGATGAAACAGTGGTAGTCGGTGGTGGATCGAAGAACTGGTCAGTGGATATTTGTTGAACTGTTGGTTTGGATGGTATTGCCGAGTGATGTAGAGTGAATTTTGGAAATGAAGGTGTGTTGTTTGTGGAGGAAAGCAGAGGCAAACAGGTCAGTGACTTGGTGGTGAAGGTTATGGTTGTGAATGTGAGAGGCGGGAGGAGATATTGCAGATGGGTGGTTTCTACAATTGGTGAAGTGCGATGATTTGTTGATGATGTAGATGGGCTGTAAGAAGGGGGTTGGCACAATTGTTTGTTGTCAGTGGTGAATGAAGTTTGTGTTGAATGGATGTGGTCTGTGGGTTGCGGTCTGTTGAAGGAGGCAGTAACTGGTGGGGGGAGTCTGACTGGAGTTGTTTGGCTGTAGAGGAGTTGGGTGAAGGGTTGTAGATGAAGTCTGTTGTAATGGTTAGGTGATGTGGAATGGTCAGAGAGCAATGGGATGATGGAGGTAAGCAGTAAGGAAGGTGAAGTTAGGTTGCCGGGATGAGGAGATGAAGTTGCTGTGAAGGTGCAGGCATTGGTTACAGAGGGGGGGTTGGTGATGTGCAACAGAGAGAGAAATGTGCACAGCAGTTTAAAAAATGAAACAGTGCACAGAGGCAATGCAACAGTGAACAGAGAGGAAAACAAAGGAAAACCAAAACAAATGTTTTTTTTTCGAAATGCAAATTGATGTAAAAAAAATGAGATGAAATATAATTTTGTAAATGAAGTTGTGTAATTTTTTTTTAATATGCAAATGCAACTAGAAAACACAAACACACAAACAAAATAGAAACAAAAATCACTCAAACACACAACATAACATCTTTCTAAAAAAAAATGCAACACACACAAAAAAATTAAAACACACAAGAAGCAAACGAAAATAATTCGAAGAATAGAAAATTAAAATCAAAACAACTCCCCGGCAACGGCGCCAAAAACTTGTTCGTACGACGGAAATTCTATCGGTTTAGAAAACCGTCGAACGAATTGTGAAATAATATTTATACCGCAAGCGCACGGTGTACGAATGTAGCACGCGGCGAATACGGGTCGATCCGCAGGGAATTGATGATTTTAAAATTCTACTCAATCAAATTAACCAAAGTTGGAAGAGTGATTAACTACAAAAAAGAGAAAAATGCTAATAGATAAAAATATGAGAGTGTTAAGACAATTTAGAGGCAATTTCCACTCTCTAGATCACATAAATCAACAAAATGAAGTTATGATCTCTCTTTTCTTGTCATTAGTGAATTAGTTGATGTGCTTATCATAAGTATGGTATATTTGTGCTATTAATTAGCTCAATATAAACCATCAAACTATAACACAACCACTAATACACTTTTAAATCTCATAAAATATGACAACAAAGTTGAAAGCAAAATTTATTTTAAGCATGGCCTATTAACTATTACTTAGAAATATAAGCCATCAAATTTTAATTTCAACAAACACTTCTTTGCCATAATCATATGTAGATGAAGAGGCAATTTTGTGTTTTGTTTGTTTAAGCATAGCCTATTTGTTATGAACAACATAGACTATCAAATTCAAAGCTAAAACAACAAGTTAAACCACTTCAAAACATTTCATTTAAGCACAAAAGAGAGCATAAACAACTAAATGTTGGATCTACATACTAGAGAGCTTCATTACCCCTAAATTGAAGGGATTAAGCTCTCATATTTGTTATCAAATCAACAAATGTAGAAAGCAACATGAAAGCAAACAAGAAAGAAAAAGAGAGCAAAGCAATGAAACAAAACTAATCTACTTGCATGAAATAAGAGAAACCTACACTACAACATGAAAGTAAATGAACATGAAAAGGAAAGAGCATGTATTAAATTGCATAAAATAAAAAAGATTACAAGAAATAAAAATTGGCTAAGTAGCCATTAAAAGAGAAAGAGAGCTTTCTTTTATTTGATCTAAACTAAACTAAAGAGAAGGAGGCCTAAGAGAGACTAAGAGAAGAGATGATATTACATGAAACATATGGGTATTTATACATGTATGAAACCCTAATTCATATTTTTGGGGAATACCCAAAATACCCCTTAGGAAGTGTGGAGGCCAAGTAACCATTAACATGTCTTAATCCCCCATTAAGTGTACATGAAACCATTAGCTCCAAAAGCATGTGCATTAGCCTTTAATTTGTACATTAAGGTAGGTGGGTAGGTGGGGTCCTCCATGATCTTCACTTTGAATTATTTCCATCTTCATTCCTTTATATTCTTTGTGCATGCATATTCCTTCATGAAACCACTTCTATTTGAGATCAATTTCCTACAAAAATATATACAAATTTTCAATTAATTTTTCTCAAAGAAATATATGCACTTAAATGACCGTTTTACCCCTATATGAAGATGAATATGTGAAAATTTGGAATTAATCTGAATTTTGGTTAAAACAAGTTAAAATACCCAATATGATCATTTATTTAATTTAAATAGAATAAATATGGTGGTAAAAATATGCACATTTACGTGCACATCAGTATGCGGCAAAGATGGATTGTGAGAGGCTGGAGGTGACAGTCGGGAATGTGGAAGGGCGAAAGGTTGTGATACGATGTAAGCATGAAGAAGGCGTCTTCATGAGCTTCATGTATTCGCTGGTTGTTCCACGGGATGGATTGTCATCGGTGCCTATTGTGAATGGATTTGAGGATGTCTTTGATGAAGTCAAAGGGTTACCGCCACATAGGGAGATCGAGTTTCGTATCGATCTAGTTGAGGGAGCCAGACCTGTTGTGATGCCTCTTAGGCGGATGGCGCCTAGGGAGCAGCTAGAGTTGAAGGTGCAAGTTGATGACCTTTTACGGAAAGGATTCATTCGGCGTAGTGTGTCCGAATGGGGTGCACCAGTTGTGTTCGCAACCAAAGCGGATGGATCGTTGAGATTGTGTGTGGATTATCGTGAGCTGAATAAGGTGACTAAGAAGAACAAGTATCCATTGCCGAGAATAGATGACTTGTTTGATCAGCTTCACGAGGCTAAGGTGTTCTCTCAGATGGATTTGGCAACGGGATTTCACCAGTTGAGAGTGGCTAAGGATAGTGTGCCGAAGACTGCTTTTAGGACACCATCCGGTTTTTATGAGTGGCTGGTAATGCCGTTTGGATTGACTAACGCACCAGCATATTTTGTGGATCTTATGAATAGAGTATTCAGAGATCAGTTGAACAAGTTTGTACTTGTGTTCGTGGATGATATTTTGGTTTATTCCAGAACTGAAGAAGAGCACAAGACGCACTTGAGTATTGTTTTGGAAATCTTGCGGAAACATCAGCTGAAGGCTAAGTTTTCGAAGTGTCACTTCTGGAAGAGTGAAGTGAGGTTCTTAGGCCATGTTATTTCTGGAAATGGGATAGCGGTTGATCCCGCTAAGGTGGCAGCGATCCAGGATTGGATTAGACCTAAGAATGCATCTGATGTGAGAAGTTTTCTTGGATTAGCAGGATATTATCGTCGGTTTATCAAAGACTTTTCCAAGATAGCTGCACCATTAACAGGATTGACGAAGAAGAATCAAGTGTTCTATTGGGATGCTAAGTGTGAGCAAGCTTTTGGAATCCTGAAAGAGCGACTGACGAGTGCTCCTGTTTTGACTATTCCAAGTGGGAATGATGAGATGGTGGTTTACACCGATGCATGTGGTACTGGACTTGGAGCAGTACTAATGCAGAAGAATAAAGTTGTTGCATATGCAAGTCGACAACTGAAGAGTTAGATTCGAGTTGTTTACAGATCATAAGTCGTTGAAGTATCTGTTCTCCCAAAAGGATTTGAATCTTCGACAGCAACGATGGCTAGAGTTTTTAGCATCATACGATTTTGGTATAGCCTATACTCCGGGAAAAGGTAACGCAGTGGCTGACGCGTTGAGTCAAAGACATGCAGGACTAGGAGCCATGTTTTCGGAGTGGATGAGCCTTGAGTATTTGGCTGGATTTGATTTCAGGCCTAGATGTGAGTTGGAACCTGAGATGTTGGCAAACTTATCGATAAGACCTACTCTTTCGGAAAGAATTGGCGAGGGCCAAAAGCGAGACGATAAGCTTGTCAAGATTATTTGTGATTTGGAATCTGGATTGGACCCAGAGAAGGATAAAGGATTCGAGGTCGATCGAGAAGGTTGGCTTCGAAAGCAAGGACGATTGGTTGTTCCCGATATAGATGGATTGAGAGATGAAGTTCTGAGGGAAAGTCATCACTCGAAGTTGACGATTCATCCAGGTGGAAATAAGATGTATCGGGACATGAAGAGAACCTATTATTGGGAAGGTATGAAGAAGGATGTTGGAAATTTTATTTCCAAGTGTACGAACTGCCAGTTGGTGAAAGCTGAGCAGAAGAAGCCCAGTGGATTACTTCAGCCATTAGAGGTTCCTACATGGAAGTGGGAGCAAGTGTCGATGGATTTTATCGATGGTCTACCTAGAACCAGACCGGGGAATAAAGGGATTTGGGTCATAGTAGATCGATTGACCAAGAGTGCAAGATTCATTCCTGTTCGATCAACTAGGACTGCATCGAAGTTGGCTGAGTTGTATGTTAAGTGGATTGTTCGATTCCATGGTGTTCCGAAGAGTATAGTGAGCGATCGAGACCCATCGTTCACTAGTGGATTTTGGAAGAGCTTCCAGGAAGTTTTGGGAACCAAGTTGTGTTTGAGTACAGCTTAACACCCTCAAACAGATGGTCAGACTGAGAGAGTCAACCGAGTTTTGGAAGATCTTCTTAGAGCTTGTGTTTTGGACTTCGAAGGATCATGGGAAGATCACCTTCATTTGGTGGAATTTGCATATAACAACAGTTATCAGTCGAGTATTGGTATGGCACCATTTGAGGCATTATATGGAAGACCGTGTAACTCTCCGACATGTTGGTTAGAAACTGGAGAAAAGTTGATACTTGGGCCAGAGATGATTCGACAGACTTCGGATTGTAAAGAGATCATTCGGCAACGAATGAAGGCAGCCCAAGATCGTCAGAAAAGTTATGCCGATAATCGTCGTAAGGATTTGGAATTCGACGTAGGCGATATGGTTTTTGTGAAGATTTCTCCACTGAAGAATGTTATTAGATTCGGGAAGAAAGGAAAGTTAACTCCGAGATTTGTTGGACCATTCCCGATTATCGAGCGAATTGGAAAGCTCGCTTATAGATTGGAGTTACCGGAGAAGATGGCGGGTGTGCACAATGTCTTTCATGTATCTTATCTACGGAAGTATGTGCACGACTCGAATGCAGTGGTTTCTGCTATTAGCTGTGAAGATTTAGAGGTTGATCCAGTGGTTACAAGACCTCGTAAGCCGCTTTGTGTTGTTGAAACCGACACGAAACAGCTTAGGAGGAAGACGATTACGTTGCTCAAGATACAATGGAGTGATGATGTTAACGACTGTACGTGGAAGGAGGAAGAGAGGATGAAGGCAGCTCATCCCGAACTCTTCGAGGTATGGCCCTAAGGTGCCGTGACATCTCATGAATTTGTAGCTTGTTCTAAGTCTTAGAATTCTGCATGCTAGGCTAGAATTGGATGCATGGTTTGTTGATTGCTATAGATGGTAGGCATGCGGAATTATTTTGATTGCTGTTGTTTGTTTGGAATTTCGGGGACGAAATTCCTAAGGGGGGAAGAATGTAACGACCCGTATTTTACGTGTCGATAGATCGTAGAATTTATCGTTAGTGTTGTTTATGTTGTCTCTAGCCTGAGTCGTATAGGAAGTTAACTCGTGTGTTAAGTGTTGAGTCGTTAACGAGTTAACTAGTGGACCGAGTTAAGAAGATGGCCGACTCATAGAAGACCGACCCATAGGTGTTGACCGACTCATAGAGTGACCGGCTTAGGGCATGGCCGAGCCAAGGAGATCGCCGATTTAGTAGTTGGCCGACTCATAAGGGATGCCGACTCATGGGTTAGCGGCTTAAGGGGTTAAGGCTTAGGTCGTGGGTAGCTGAGTCGGCAGGGTCTTGAGTCGTAAGTCGTTGGAACTTAGGCTGGGCGTTAGGTCGCGTGAGCGTTGTTGTGTTGAGTCGGCAGCTAGTTGAGTCGTATGGCCGAGTCATAAGGACATGATCTATGTGTTAACTCGTATACGAGTTAAGTCGTAGGACCTGTTGAGTCGTAGGTCGTAAGGTCGGTTGAGTCGTGTCAGTGTTTATCTGTTGAGTCGTGTGGGGGCATAAGGCGTAAGTCGTAGGTCGTAGTTTCGTTGAGTCGTCCAAACGACTTAGTAGTAAAGCAGCAGTGTGTTCAGGCTTAGGTCGTAGATAGCTGAGTCGTGAGTCGGCTATGTTGATGAGTCGTAACAGTTAGGTCAGAGATTTTCTTGAGTCGGCAACGACTCATGGGGCGACGACTCATGGACAAATCAGCCTATAAATAGAGGGGTTTGGCTCACTTTTTGGCATCGGATTTTGAAGCGACGAAGTGCTGCCATTTTTAGAGCTCCACTACAACATTTCTTCATCTTCTTTTCTCCACTCTAATCTAGTTCTAACATCCATCCAAGATCGAAGATCCAAGAGCCAAAGTTGAAGATCTTCATCCAACCAAGCTAGATTTCATCGTTTCAAGCGGGACTTCGACGAATCAAGCTTGAATCCTTGCTGTCCAGATCTGAAGTTGATAGTTTTTGAAGTGTTTGGGTGATTCGGTGAGTGGTGGTTATCTCTCACGCGGACCCAAAGGAGTATATTGGTTTGGTGGTTTGTTGGAGTGTTGTAGATAGTGGTTTTATGCATTTTTCCTTAGATTCAAGTGTAGATCCATTACTTATAAAGATGTTTACTTTTGCAAGTTCATTCATCAAGTTGTAGAGACAAAACCCATGATTTATATTTGTTAGATCTATGCTATCATGATTTATGTATGTTATATCTATGCTCATTTATTTACGAAATTGCCATTGTAGTTATAAATGCCTACTTAGACCATATTTGATTACTTGATTTCTTAAGCTAATGATTGATTTGATTGGTTGTTATGTATGTTAGTTGATTGATAGTTAGATCTAGACAAGATGGTCGAAGATGATTCAAAAGCTAAGTGGAAAGGCTCTTGAATGGTGAAAGCTGCTTGTGGCATATGAAGCGGATGTTGAAGCTCATATGTATGGATTAGATGACGTTGAGATGGACTTTGCCATAATGCGAGGAGGCAAAGCATGGTATTGAGATGGACTTTGCCATGATGCGAGGAGGCAAAGCATGATGATGAGATGGGACGGGTCATGATGACGTTCCAAGCACGGGCTGTGACGACGTGCGAAGCTATGTTGATAACTCGGTGATGCGATACGGGTTGATGATAATAGTTAGCTTGAGAGGCGCTTGAGCTAGTATGAAAATAGTCGTCAAGGAGGATGACTAGGAGGCTGAGATCTCATCGTTGTTGAAGGTTCTAGCATGCTCAAAGCAAGAGTACGTTGGAACGGGCTGCGACGACGTTCCAAGCACGGGCTGCGACGACGTGCTAGTACTCTGGGTAGTTGCGAAAATTCCTAAGCACGGGTTGCGACGACGTGCGGAGTTATGTCTAGAACCGGGGTTACCATTAGCCCTTGACAGGTGGTCATTCAACTAACGGTGAAATCAAGGCAATGATAACAGTGATAGCCAGTGTCATGGATGTTTATACGTTTGGTTGTATCATCATTCGGTCTCGAGAGCGGTGTTTTCTGGGTGCTTATCTGATCTTGGTTTAGGCCTTGGGGGTTTGTATTTGGAAAACATCGACCTTGGCTCGAGTGATTATTGCTTTACCTTAATTATCTGTTATGTTATGCTTGCTTCTCCTTGGTGTGTGTGTCTGGGGCTATCACTGTAGAAAGAGGTGGAGTGGGATGGTTTGGTTCCTATTCCTTTTATCCCTTATGCTTTTTTGGTATGTTTGATAGTTGATTTACTGCTCACTAAGACATTGTCTGACTCAAGGTTTTATGTCTTCTCTTATTACCTTGGGCTGTTCATCCATGTTGGGATGGGCAGACTAGGTAACAAGTGACAGGTGCTGTTCATGGAGGCCTACGCTGATGACGACAAAGACGAGCAGGAGGCTTTTGCATATTATTTCTTATTATATGTACTGGGTGTTCCGTTGCTGTATTTGTTTGAGTGTTTTGTAGTGAGGCTTTGATGTATGGATGATTCATATGATGCTTATATGATGGTGTTCTGTTCTATGGAGCTTCACTATATTATATTTCTCTATTGTATTTTATCCATGCGCTGTGAGTTGTACGATAGATTCTGCGATGTTTATTCTACCTTGACGGTCACCCATGGCTGCCTGGCACACCTTCAGCGCACCATTCCCTTGTTTCCGTGCGGGAGTCATGGACGGTCGTCACATTTGGTATCAGAGCTTTGGTCAATCGATTTTAGCCAACGCTCGCTTACGTAACTACGTAAGAGAGACGTAATTGTATTGTGATGGATGATTACTATATATAATATATAGTAGTTTAGATGGATTTGAACTCCTTATGCAGTTGTTTTTCAAGGTGTTCTAAATCATTCCTTTTTGTAGATATTAAGGATGAGTCGAAGTGAGAGACAAGCTGCGAGGGAAAGCCGTGCTACTAGGGAAGCTGTTGATTATGCTCCTATGTTTGACGCCATGATGACTTCGATTATGAGGAGGATACCAGCTCCAGGATCATCAGTGGATGTGGGAGTTCAAGTCAAAGCTCCAAGACCGGTGGATTTTGCTAAGATTTGCAAGGACTATACTTCTCTTGGAGGAAAAGCTTTCTTGGGGATAGAGTCGACCATTGAAGTCCAAAGATGGATAGATGCATGTCGAAGGATCTTTGGTGACTTGGGGATTGAGGATGCAACTAAGAGGAAGCTTGCATCGAGACAGCTTCAAGGAAGAGCTTCGGATTGGTGGAATTCTATCACCATTGATACCCCAAAAGAAGAGATTACGTGGGAGCAATTCCAAGCTAGATTTGAGGCTAAGTTCATTTCTACAGCTCAGAAATCTGTTTTGTTCAAGAAGTTTGTAGAGCTCAAGCAAGGTGGGAGATCGGTTCTTGAGTATGTTTCTGAGTTTGAAGCTTTGTCCAAGTATGCTCGATCGTATATCGATTCTCCCTATCAGAAGAATGAGAAGTTTGTGATGGGCTTGGACGCTTATCTTGGGAGGCGGTTGGTGGATCATTTGGACGATCCATTTGAGAAGCTTGTGGAGAAAGCTCTCAGGCATGAGAGTTTGTTTCCTAGGGAAAGTCCTGTTGTTGCTGTAACCAAGGAAGGATCTAAGCCACAGCAGAGTGGAAACAAGAAGAGGAAGCAGCAGCAACAGAAGAGTAAGGATGGCCAGAAGAAGCCAAGGGGCGAAGTGACTTGCTACAATTGCCAGCAGAAGGGTCATCTCTCCAAGGATTGTAGGAATCCAAGGGCGCCGGCGAAATGCCACAACTGTGATAAGCCAGGGCATTTCAGGAGGGATTGTCCGGAACCGAGGAAGGACAGGCAGATTGTGCAAGCTTATGCTATGGGAGCTGTGCCGTCGTCTTCAAAAGCTCCTACTGCTGAAGAGAAGGGGAAGAGTGTGGTGGTTCAAGGTACTCTTTCCATTTGTGGTGTTCTAGTTAGAGTGTTGTTTGATACTGGAGCGTCGCATTCTTTTGTTTGTGATGATTTGGTAGGCCGGTTAGGTTTGAAACCGGATATTGTTGATAGGCCATTGGTTGTGACAAATCCAGTTGGGGGTTCGTCATGTTTGTGTATGATATGCCGTGGTCTAGTTGTGTCGAGTCATGATTGCTCGTTTGGTTGTGATTGCTTTGTTCTGAACTTTGCGGGGTTCGGAATTATTTTGGGTATGGACTGGCTTAGGAAGTATGCGGCAAGGATGGATTGTGAGAGGCTGGAGGTGACAGTCGGGAATGTGGAAGGGCGAAAGGTTGTGATACGATGTAAGCATGAAGAAGGCGTCTTCATGAGCTTCATGTATTCGCTGGTTGTTCCACGGGATGGATTGTCATCGGTGCCTATTGTGAATGGATTTGAGGATGTCTTTGATGAAGTCAAAGGGTTACCGCCATATAGGGAGATCGAGTTTCGTATCGATCTAGTTGAGGGAGCCAGGCCTGTTGTGATGCCTCTTAGGCGGATGGCGCCTAGGGAGCAGCTAGAGTTGAAGGTGCAAGTTGATGACCTTTTACGGAAAGGATTTATTCGGCATAGTGTGTCCGAATGGGGTGCACCAGTTGTGTTCGCAACCAAAGCGGATGGATCGTTGAGGTTGTGTGTGGATTATCGTGAGCTGAATAAGGTGACTAAGAAGAAAAAGTATCCATTGCCGAGAATAGATGACTTGTTTGATCAGCTTCACGAGGCTAAGGTGTTTTCTCAGATGGATTTGGCAACGGGATTTCACCAGTTGAGAGTGGCTAAGGATAGTGTGCCGAAGACTGCTTTTAGGACACCATCCGGTTTTTATGAGTGGCTGGTAATGCCGTTTGGATTGACTAACGCACCAGCATATTTTGTGGATCTTATGAATAGAGTATTCAGAGATCAGTTGAACAAGTTTGTACTTGTGTTCGTGGATGATATTTTGGTTTATTCCAGAACTGAAGAAGAGCACAAGACGCACTTGAGTATTGTTTTGGAAATCTTGCGGAAACATCAGCTGAAGGCTAAGTTTTCGAAGTGTCACTTCTGGAAGAGTGAAGTGAGGTTCTTAGGCCATGTTATTTCTGGAAATGGGATAGCGGTTGATCCCGCTAAGGTGGCAGCGATCCAGGATTGGATTAGACCTAAGAATGCATCTGATGTGAGAAGTTTTCTTGGATTAGCAGGATATTATCGTCGGTTTATCAAAGACTTTTCCAAGATAGCTGCACCATTAACAGGATTGACGAAGAAGAACCAAGTGTTCTGTTGGGATGCTAAGTGTGAGCAAGCTTTTGGAATCCTGAAAGAGCGACTGACGAGTGCTCCTGTTTTGACTATTCCAAGTGGGAATGATGAGATGGTGGTTTACACCGATGCATGTGGTACTGGACTTGGAGCAGTACTAATGCAGAAGAATAAAGTTGTTGCATATGCAAGTCGACAACTGAAGCCGCATGAAAGGAATTATCCGACTCATGATTTGGAGTTAGCGGCGATCGTATTTGCTTTGAAGATGTGGAGACATTATCTATTGGGAGTTAGATTCGAGTTGTTTACAGATCATAAGTCGTTGAAGTATCTGTTCTCCCAAAAGGATTTGAATCTTCGACAGCAACGATAGCTAGAGTTTTTAGCATCATACGATTTTGGTATAGCCTATACTCCGGGAAAAGGTAACGCAGTGGCTGACGCGTTGAGTCGAAGACATGCAGGACTAGGAGCCATGTTTTCGGAGTGGATGAGTCTTGAGTATTTGGCTGAATTTGATTTCAGGCCTAGATGTGAGTTGGAACCTGAGATGTTGGCAAACTTATCGATAAGACCTACTCTTGTGGAAAGAATTGGCGAGGGCCAAAAGCGAGACGATAAGCTTGTCAAGATTATTTGTGATTTGGAATCTGGATTGGACCCAGAGAAGGATAAAGGATTCGAGGTCGATCGAGAAGGTTGGCTTCGAAAGCAAGGACGATTGGTTGTTCCCGATATAGATGGATTGAGAGATGAAGTTCTGAGGGAAAGTCATCACTCGAAGTTGACGATTCATCCAGGTGGAAATAAGATGTATCGGGACATGAAGAGAACCTATTATTGGGAAGGTATTAAGATGGATGTTGGAAATTTTATTTCCAAGTGTATGAAGTGCCAGTTGGTGAAAGCTGAGCAGAAGAAGCCCGGTGGATTATTTCAGCCATTAGAGGTTCCTACATGGAAGTGGGAGCAAGTGTCGATGGATTTTATCGATGGTCTACCTAGAACCAGAGCGGGGAATGAAGGGATTTGGGTCATAGTAGATCGATTGACCAAGAGTGCAAGATTCATTCCTGTTCGATCAACTAGGACTGCATCGAAGTTGGCTGAGTTGTATGTTAAGTGGATTGTTCGATTCCATGGTGTTCCGAAGAGTATAGTGAGCGATCGAGACCCATTGTTCACTAGTGGATTTTGGAAGAGCTTTCAGGAAGTTTTGGGAACCAAGTTGTGTTTGAGTACAGCTTATCACCCTCAAACAGATGGTCAGACTGAGAGAGTCAACCGAGTTTTGGAAGATCTTCTCAGAGCTTGTGTTTTGGACTTCGGAGGATCATGGGAAGATCACCTTCATTTGGTGGAATTTGCATATAACAACAGTTATCAGTCGAGTATTGGTATGGCACCATTTGAGGCATTATATGGAAGACCGTGTAACTCTCCGACATGTTGGTTAGAAACTGGAGAAAAGTTGATACTTGGGCCAGAGATGATTCGACAGACTTCGGATTGTAAAGAGATCATTCGGCAACGAATGAAGGCAGCCCAAGATCGTCAGAAAAGTTATGCCGATAATCGTCGTAAGGATTTGGAATTCGACGTAGGCGATATGGTTTTTGTGAAGATTTCTCCACTGAAGAATGTTATTAGATTCGGGAAGAAAGGAAAGTTAACTCCGAGATTTGTTGGACCATTCCCGATTATCGAGCGAATTGGAAAGCTCGCTTATAGATTGGAGTTACCGGAGAAGATGGCGGGTGTGCACAATGTCTTTCATGTATCTTATCTACGGAAGTATGTGCACGACTCGAATGCAGTGGTTTCTGCTGATAGCTGTGAAGATTTAGAGGTTGATCCAGTGGTTACAAGACCTCGTAAGCTGCTTTGTGTTGTTGAAACCGACACGAAACAGCTTAGGAGGAATACGATTACGTTGCTCAAGATACAATGGAGTGATGATGTTAACGACTGTACGTGGAAGGAGGAAGAGAGGATGAAGGTAGCTCATCCCGAACTCTTCGAGGTATGGCCCTAAGGTGTCGTGACATCTCATGAATTTGTAGCTTGTTCTAAGTCTTAGAATTCTGCATGCTAGGCTAGAATTGGATGCATGGTTTGTTGATTGCTATAGATGGTAGGCATGCGGAATTATTTTGATTGCTGTTGTTTGTTTGGAATTTCGGGGACGAAATTCCTAAGGGGGGAAGAATTTAACGACCCGTATTTTACGTGTCGATAGATCGTAGAATTTACAGGTCGTTAGTGTTGTTTATGTTGTCTCTAGCCTGAGTCGTATAGGAAGTTAACTCGTGTGTTAAGTGTTGAGTCGTTAACGAGTTAACTAGTGGACCGAGTTAAGAAGATGGCCGACTCATATAAGACCGACCCATAGGTGTTGACCGACTCATAGAGTGACCGGCTTAAGGCATGGCCGAGCCAAGGAGATCGCCGATTTAGTAGTTGGCCGACTCATAAGGGATGCCGACTCATGGGTTAGCGGCTTAAGGGGTTAAGGCTTAGGTCGTGGGTAGCTGAGTCGGCAGGGTCTTGAGTCGTAAGTCGTTGGAACTTAGGCTGGGCGTTAGGTCGCGTGAGCGTTGTTGTGTTGAGTCGGCAGCTAGTTGAGTCGTATGGCCGAGTCATAAGGACATGATCTATGTGTTAACTCGTATACGAGTTAAGTCATAGGACCTGTTGAGTCGTAGGTCGTAAGGTCGGTTGAGTCGTGTCAGTGTTTATCTGTTGAGTCGTGTGGGGGCATAAGGCGTAAGTCGTAGGTCGTAGTTTCGTTGAGTCGTCCAAACGACTTAGTAGTAAAGCAGCAGTGTGTTCAGGCTTAGGTCGTAGATAGCTGAGTCGTGAGTCGGCTATGTTGATGAGTCGTAACAGTTAGGTCGGAGATTTTCTTGAGTCGGCAACGACTCATGGGGCGACGACTCATGGACAAATCAGCCTATAAATAGAGGGGTTTGGCTCACTTTTTGGCACCGGATTTTGAAGCGACGAAGTGCTGCCTTTTTTAGAGCTCGACTACAACATTTCTTCATCTTCTTTTCTCCACTCTAATCTAGTTCTAACATCCATCCAAGATCGAAGATCCAAGAGCCAAAGTTGAAGATCTTCATCCAACCAAGCTAGATTTCATCGTTTCAAGCGGGATTTCGACGAATCAAGCTTGAATCCTTGCTGTCCAGATCTGAAGTTGATAGTTTTTGAAGTGTTTGAGTGATTCGGTGAGTGGTGGTTATCTCTCACGCGGACCCAAAGGAGTATATTGGTTTGGTGGTTTGTTGGAGTGTTGTAGATAGTGGTTTTATGCATTTTTCCTTAGATTCAAGTGTAGATCCATTACTTATAAAGATGTTTACTTTTGCAAGTTCATTCATCAAGTTGTAGAGACAAAACCCATGATTTATATTTGTTAGATCTATGCTAAAAACCCATGATTTATGTATGTTATATCTATGCTCATTTATTTACGAAATTGCCATTGTAGTTATAAATGCCTACTTAGACCATATTTGATTACTTGATTTCTTAAGCTAATGATTGATTTGATTGGTTGTTATGTATGTTAGTTGATTGATAGTTAGATCTAGATAAGATGGTCGAAGATGATTCAAAAGCTAAGTGGAAAGGCTCTTGAATGGTGAAAGCTGCTTGTGGCATATGAAGCGGATGTTGAAGCTCATATGTATGGATTAGATGACGTTGAGATGGACTTTGCCATAATGCGAGGAGGCAAAGCATGGTATTGAGATGGACTTTGCCATGATGCGAGGAGGCAAAGCATGATGATGAGATGGGACTGGTCATGATGACATTCCAAGCACGGGCTGTGACGACGTGCGAAGCTATGTTGATAACTCGGTGATGCGATACGGGTTGATGATAATGGTTAGCTTGAGAGGCGCTTGAGCTAGTATGAAAATAGTCATCAAGGAGGATGACTAGGAGGCTGAGATCTCATCGTTGTTGAAGGTTCTAGCATGCTCAAAGCAAGAGTACGTTGGAACGGGCTGCGACGACGTTCCAAGCACGGGCTGCGACGACGTGCTAGTACTCTGGGTAGTTGCGAAAATTCCTAGGCACGGGCTGCGACGACGTGCGGAGTTATGTCTAGAACCGGGGTTACCATTAGCCCTTGACAGGTGGTCATTCAACTAACGGTGAAATCAAGGCAATGATAATAGTGATAGCTAGTGTCATGGATGTTTAGACGTTTGGTTGTATCATCATTCGGTCTCGAGAGCGGTGTTTTTTGGGTGCTTATCTGATCTTGGTTTAGGCCTTGGGGGTTTGTATTTGGAAAACATCGACCTTGACTCGAGTGATTATTGCTTTACCTTAATTATCTGTTATGTTATGCTTGCTTCTCCTTGGTGTGTGTGTCTGGGGCTATCACTGTAGAATGAGGTGGAGTGGGATGGTTTGGTTCCTATTCCTTTTATCCCTTATGCTCTTTTGGTATGTTTGATAGTTGATTTACTGCTCACTAAGACATTGTCTGACTCAAGGTTTTATGTCTTCTCTTATTACCTTGGGCTGTTCATCCATGTTGGGATGGGCAGACTAGGTAACAGGTGACAGGTGCTGTTCATGGAGGCCTACGCTGATGACGACAAAGACGAGCAGGAGGCTTTTGCATATTATTTCTTATTATATGTACTGGGTGTTCCGCTGCTGTATTTGTTTGAGTGTTTTGTAGTGAGGCTTTGATGTATGGATGATTCATATGATGCTTATATGATGGTGTTCTGTTCTATGGAGCTTCACTATATTATATTTCTCTATTGTATTTTATCCATGCGCTGTGAGTTGTACGATAGATTCTGCGATGTTTATTCTACCTTGACGGTCACTGGCACACCTTCAGCGCACCATTCCCTTTTTTCCGTGCGGGAGTCATGGGCGGTCGTCACAGTTTTGGAAATTCGTATCGATAATGTTGATCAAGCGCATTGACCAGAATTCTTAGAACACTCTACGGGCAATTTAACACAAATTATTTTCTAGATGATATACATATAACTTTTTTATACTTTATTCCGTTACAAAATATTTGCTTGTATATAATAACGTAATCGAGTTCCATATATATGTATATTTAGTATTAAAAGATTTTAATTCAAATAGATGCTTGCTTTTGTTAAAATTCTTTCAATCAATTTTAATGTTATCATAATATATATAATTTACTGATAACAATTCCATAACACTCATCCATCCATAAATACTTCAAACAAACTCAAAAATTAAATTCATTTTAATATTTAATTAATCACACATATGAATTCACATCTCGTTAAGTATATTTTCAAATACCAAATTAAATATTTGCTTTTTATAAAAGTTTTTTGTATCCATTTCAAAATTTAAATAAAATAATTCTTCACACATTTTAATTCCATTGTGCATCTTGGTATTTATTTGGTTGTACCAATAATTACAATTTCATTTTATATAAAACAAAGTTCTCAATTTCCTTTGCGGAAACCACACCAATGAAGGTACCATAATATATTCAATAATTAATTTCGAGCAGATTATAAATTTCCAAATGAAAATTCCTACTCAATACTAATCCAACAATTATTTAGAATTTTCAAACAATCAAACATCCATTGATGCAAACAACATACATTTAAACCAAATAAAAATTCTTCTTTAGTGGAAAGCTATTTTCCAGCTTCCGCTGCACATTCTGATCACTAACAAATCAGGACACAACAATTTAATTTTAAGTCATCTACTTATCTATAATATCCATTAAATCCCACTCTTTACAGAAGTGAGTTCCAATATTTTTATAACAATAAGTTATATAGTATTATCAAAAGATTTTTCATATACGTCCTAATGATTATTCCTCTTCCTAGCAGTTAATTAAATTACTAACTACTACACGCCCAAGGGATGAGACTCTAGGTTATCTAGGTCTAGATTTCAACTCTGTGGAATTTATATTCTATAATGTTCTGAATCCAGCTCTGATACCAAGCTGTAACGACCCCACCGCTATGCCCAGTTAGCAAAGAATATTACAAGTAATGTCGTCTGCTAATCCGGAGAATACGGCTGGTTAATGGCGATCGAATGTGAATATATCTTTATACTGACACTGATACGTCTTATTTACCTTTTTGAGGATCTGAACTGAAATTTAAACGTGATGCAGTATTAATACAAAGTAATAAACACATCGATAAAAAATTATTCAGAACAATATATAATATAGATAAATCAGAGTCACAAATCACAGCGGAATAATATACATCATCATATACATAATATCCAAAATCTTGTATCAGGTACATAGTCACTACTATATAATATATATGATATAAACTTGTAACTGTCAATATATACAAGTATGAGGAAGTAACCTAAAACTATCAAAATAATCTACTTCAATGCTAGCCCGAAATCCGAAGGCCAATGGGCCTTAGTATTTGTAAAGCCTCGCCCTGACTCGAGTATTACAAAATAAACGGGTCAGACTATATCTAATAGAGTGGTGAAATGATACCGATATAATAATTATACGACTTAAAATAAATAAGCCATAATAAAAATATGCCAGAACAAATGATTATAATAGGGCATATCAATTTATGCCTAAAACCAATTAACCAAAATAAGGCATATTAAACCAAATTACCATTTCAGAATTCCATATCAAGCTCTCCAATAGACTATTAAAGTATGGTGATAACAAATTCAAAATTATCCAGGGCCCACTGAAGAAATGATCATCACTAAGGAAATAATAATGGTAGTCAACTATCAGTGTGATACAGTGCGACATGGGGCATAACTAAAATAAATAAACCCCGCCACATAGCACAATAGTCTAATGAAAAGAAATAGACTACCAGGTAAAAACCCTAACTCCTAACGATAAGAAATAGGTAGTCGTGTTTATGACAAAACTATGTGAATATACCTAATGGGTATAAATAGGTAAGCATTGTCCAGCTGTGAAATGAATTGATAGGGCTGCAATATAACATCTGCCTAAATAACAAAAAAAAGATAGCTATGTTACACCAGAACATACCTAACCCCAAGAAATAGGTCTGCCTACCCAAATCTAAAAATAAATCGATTCTCAGGTCGATGAAAAATAAGTCGTCTCTCGAGGATCTATCGGTCTCAAATAAAATTCGAACTCCCCAAGATAATACAACACTAAAGTGCTAATTACTGTCACTCCAGTAATCACAAGAATTTAATTAACTGCCCCATACCAGATAGTAAGTTCAAGTATTTACTAAAAGTTAGTAATTTTCACTTAAACTCTATTTAACAAATTATAGTAATAAACTAAAGAATTGTACGAAAAGTCCCATACCAATCCGATAATTCATTGGTTTATTAAAATTCTTTGTTTCATAGAAAATCACTCATTCAAATGGAAATTCAAATCAATAAAAATAAAATAAAATAAAAAAGTTCTAAAATCTTTTTATTTGTTTAAAATAAATGAAAAGAAAAAAGAAAAGGAGAATTTCTTTTAGATAAAATTTGAAACTACTTAATTACTCATTGTATATGGTGTTTGTAATAAAATTTATTTGTAAAAATAAACGGCACTTTATCATAAGACATTTCAAAAACTTATTTTCTAAAACATGTACAAGTCAGTAGTGCATTGAGTTGTAAAGCATGTGCAGGCATTTAGAAACTAATATATATATAGAGTTAGGCTACGCAGTAAAATATATACAAAGCAATGTAAGCCAAGCTAGGTAAAATTCGAAACTTAGATGTACAGGCAACATATTTTTATTTTGTAAAGCTGGCTACAAATTAAAAGTAGCTACAAGGTGATGTCAAGTCAAGGATAATAAACATGTACTGTCTTTCTCAATCAAAGCAACAAATTGAATGTCAAAGCAAGAATGCTTTGTGATCAAAATATGTACATGTAATAAAATATAATCATGTAAAAGATATCAAAGCATTGTACAGGCATGTACAGTCAATAAAATTAAATCAAAGAATGTACAGGCAACAAAATATAATCAAACAAAAGAGTTTATAAAAACATGTTTTACATTGCTCTGAAAAGTGTACAGACATATAAAAGATATCAAAGCAAGAAAAGAAAGAAAAAAAGGGATAGGGCGAAAATCAAACATGATCAATTTAAACAATGCATACTATACTTCAATGTCATAGTACAAGTTGGATACCACAATTATGCAAGGCAGCCCATAGTTATGCAAGGCAAAGATGAAAACTAAACAAAAAATAGAATTGGTGAGTGTTTTTCATCAAAAACAAAAGGACAGTTCAAAGGATGAACCGCTAGGGTGAAATGAATATCTAAGCAAAATGCACCAATATATCATGTAATAGGACAAGTTAAAGTATATTTCAATGCAAAACACAATTAAATGCACTTAATTTAACAATGCACTGAGATGAAGGACACATGTAGTTAACGCGAAAGCAAAGTTGAGTGATCATATCTTCAAACATGAATTTAATACGATCAGTTTTCTGAAAATTTGATATTATTGTTTAACCAGCCATCCATTTATTCAAACGTTAATCTAACTAATAATCATCTCAGGCATTCAAGCTATTAGATATAGTTGTGTGAAATTAAAAATCTCACCTATAACGATGCTTGAATTATGCCTAATTCGACAACCCTAAGCTCAGCCAATCACTATATTAACCGCCTTCGCCACCTGAAATCATTACGTCAGTACCTTCGTCGACCATCCCCGTTCAACATCTACGCCTCGAAGCTTTCGCGACCATATATACTGCCCTAGGTTGCTAACGTAAATCCACCTTCGTGCTCGAGCGTCTTCAGCTTGCGTGCCACCATCGGACTCGCACTTGATGCCAACATCGGCCAGGTCGTGCTCCCTTCAATCGATCGCCGTTTTCATCGTTCGTTTATAATTTGTTTTTACTTTTGTGAGGCTAGGGATTTGAATAATTGGGAACGGGATAGGCAAAATGGAACGAGTATAGAGGGTCGAAAAATGTTTCTTTTTTCCAGAAAAATAGGATGGGAACTTAGTTTTAAAGATTCTGGCCCGTTTGTTAATTTATTTTCTTTCCTATATTCTCCTTGTAAATAATCATTTTTTTCCTTTGTAAATTTATTTCTCTAACTTAAATTGATTCATATTTTTCTTAAAAAATTATATTTCGATATCGGTTATTTTTGTTTAGTTCGGTACTTATTTTTTTTATTTCATCATCAATCATATAATTACGAAATAGATTTAATTTTCCTCAACTATGTCAATAGCATATGAAAAATTTATTCACACTTCTAACAGTTATTGTTTATTTCTCACAATAAATCCCAAAATTTCCAAAAATTTAACTAAATTCTCCAAAATCCATTTCAAAATATTTATTTTATTTTAACCTCGACCAGGATTGTTACAGCCGGCTCCCCTTTAACGTTTGCGTTTTGTTTTCAAATCGTGAATGGGAAATGTGAATAGCGAAAGAGAATATATATATATATATATATATATATATATATATATATATATAAGGGAATATGCAGCAAATTCCCAATATACCCTTACGTAAATTAGTTAACTTATAACCCATTCTTAAGCCCATTTAATTATTTAATTGAGCACGACCATAATTACATTTATTCAAATCTCAACCCCCTTATCACTTAACGTTCACATTATTCTATTTAATTTATCTAATTAAATCTCCAGAATTATGTTAACAAAAATTAGGGGTGTTACAAGCTCTCCTCCTTAAAGAATTTCGTCCTTGAAATTCAGTAAGGACTAAATACTGAACGTTGTAATCATCTGTAGCGACTCCTAACAACGATACTAGTCTACCTTACTATGAATTATCTATATAAATCTAATATAGACATATCCTCAAAACAGACCAGGATAAGTATCTCGAATCCAGTCCTCTTCTTCCAAGTACAATCCTTCTCATCGTCGCTCCACCGAACTTTTACTAACTTGACTGTTTTGTTTCTCTATTATTTTTCATCTCTCGCTACAACGCGAACTGGTTGTGTAACAAAAGTCAAATTAGGCTCTACTACTAGATCTTCCAACCCTGTCGGAGCAATAGTAGTCTTTGGATCATGTACATACTTGCGAAGATGAGACACTGAAATACATTATGGACACCTTTTATACTGCTTGACAAATCTACTCTGTATGCGAGCTTTCCAATCCTTTCTATAATCTGGAATGGACCAACATATCTCGGTGCCAGTTTCCTCGACTTCCCAAACCGTACCACATCTTTCATCGGTGATATCTTAACGAAAACCTTGTCTCCAACTGAGAACTCTAGGTGTTTATGCCTCTTATCTGTGTAACTTTTCTGTCCGCATTAAGCTTCCTTCATCCTTTCTCGGATCAACTCAATCTTCTCTGAAGCTTCCCTAACCCAATCTAGACCTAAGATCAGTCTCCAGCCTCCAACCAACATGCTGGTGATTTGCATGGCCTTGCGTACAAAGCTTCAAAATGCGCTATTCCTATACTAGTCTGATGACAATTATTATAGAAAAACTCAACCAAATGTAGGCGATCTTCTAAGATGCACCAAAGTCCAATACATAAGCTCTCAACAAATCGTTGTGTACCTTTCTGCCTATCTGTCTGTGGGTGATATGCAGTACCCATCTTGAGCTTAGTGCTTAATACATCCTGTAGACTCTTCTAGAATTCGCTAGTGAACAAAGCATCTATCACTGACTATGCTACTAGGAACTCCATGTAGTCTAACTATGTTCTTTCTTCATTAGAATGAAATAGGTATTCTTGATCAACCTGTCCACTATGACCCGCATACTTTCATTTTCTCCTTTTGACCTTGGCAACCCATCTATAAAATTCATGAATATCGAATCTCATTTCCAAACTGGAATCTCTAGAGGCTGAAGGAACCCACTTGGCTTCTGATGTTCGGCTTTCACTTGTTTACAGTTTGCACACTACCTAACCCACAAGCCAACATCCCTCTTCATACCTTCCCAATAGAAGCTCTTCTATATATCTTGATACATCTTGGTCCCTCCAGGATGAATCATAAAACTATATCAATGGCATTCTCCAAGAACTTCTTTCCTCAAATTCTCAACATTTAGAACACATAACCATCCCTTCTTTCTCAATCATCCTCTCTGGTCAAGACAAAAAATCTTTCAAATCATCGATCTCAGTTCCAACCTCAAGCCTTCTAATTTTCTCGGCTAATAATGGATCGTCCTTCTGCTTAGAAGCAATTCTCTCGATCAACACTGTTCGATCTTCTAAACATGACATTATGGTGGTACTCTGCCTAGATCTAGCAGTTGATCTTAACTGCACACCATGACTGGCCAAAGCTTCTAGATCCTTTCATTCTGCCAACATAGCCAACACCACATTCTGGTTTTTTCTACTAAGAGCATCCGCTACTTTGTTACCTTTCCCTGTTGTTTACTCTATACCAAAATTATGAGCAGCCAAAAACTCCAGCCACCTCTGCTATCTCATATTCAACTCATCTGAGAGAATAAATATCTTAAAGACTTATGATATGTGTATAGCTCAAATCTCTCCCCTAAGAGATAATGCCTCAAAATCTTCAATGCAAAGATCACTGCAGCCAACCCTAAATCATGAATAGGATATCTCACTTCATGCGGTCTAAGCTGTCCACTTTACCCTTCTACATCAATTAAGGTCCCAATCTAGTCTCACATGCATCATTATACACCATTAACCCTTAACACTGGTGCATTGGTCAACAAATGCTTTAACTTAAGGAATTCTTCCTCACATTTGTTGGACCAAAAAAACTTCACCTCCTTCATGGTTGGCTTAGTCAAAGGTGCTATTATCCACGAGAAATCCCCGATAAGTCTCCGGTAATAGCTACCAAGTGCATGAAATCTTCTAATCTCAGTCACCATCTTTGGTCCCTTCCAATTATTAATAGCTTCGATCTTATCAGGATCGGCTGATAACCTCTTCTATGAAATCACGCGACCAAGAAACTTAACCTCTTTCATTCAAAAGTGACACTTGGAAAACTTCACCTTTAGCTAATTCTGCCTTAGCGCCTCAAGCACAACTCTAAGATGATCCTCATGCTCTCTTTCATCCTTAGAGTATAACAAAATGTTATCTATAAACATTAACTTGAATTTTTCCAAATACTCTCAGAGACTCGGTTCATCAAATCCACGAAGAAACCAGGTGCATTCATTAACCCAAATGACATTACTAACCACTCAAACGAACAATATCTAGTCCGAAATGCTATCAAAGGAATGTTGTCCTCTGCCACTCTTAACCGATGGAAACCTGTCGCTAAATCCATCTAGGAAAATGCTCTAGCTCCATTCAACTGATCAAACAGGTCATCAATTCTTGGAAAAGGATACTTATTCTTTATCGTTCTCTCGTTTAGCTTACGATAGTCGATACACATCCTTAACGACCTATCTGATTTCTTCACGAATACTGCGGCCGCCTCCAAGGCGAACTGCTTGGTCTAATAAAATTCTTTCCTTCTAGATCCACTAGCTGCAACTTCAATTCCTTTATCTCAGTAGGTGTCATGCTGCTAGGTGGTCTACTACAGGTTCAGCTCCTGACACAAGATCTATTCGAAACTCAATAACTCGTTTGGGTGGCAGTCCTGTGATTGGCTCAAAAACATCTGCAAACTCTCTTGCAACTCAAACCTGACTTAGTTCTTCTCCTACTTCCATTGCACTTAATAAATCAAAAATACTCCACTCAGAATTCTCCATTGTGAAAATAATGTGATTATGATTATCAGGATGCCTTAGTGATATCTCCCCATCCTGGTAAAATATCCTGGCCTCGTACCTTCTCAACCAATCCATATCCTAAATGATTCCAAAATCTACGAAATAAAGAGCATATAGACTGCATGCAAATTTATGACCTAATAAATCAGGTTCTAACTGGTCACATCTTATCCCCAGAGTTGCATACCCTCCTATTGGATTCGCAACCCTTAAGGAAGTAACAAAGTATGTGGGTTCTGAGCATAACCTAACAACCAAACACTGAGATATAAATGAATGTGATGCATCAGTATTAAATAGTATCCTAACTGGTATACTCTGAATCAAAAACGTACTTTTCGTCACAGTCTTTCCTTTATTAGCTGCAGTTGGCTTAGCTGATGATCCAATAGCAAATACCTTTCCCTTATCCGCCCTGACTTGCTCTGGACACTAGTTCTTATAATACCCAACTTGGTCGCATTTGAGTGACACTTTACATTCGTTTTGTCTACAGCCTTCTTTCCCTTACCCGACCAGCAGTCATTTGCGTAATGACCCTTCTTGTCACACTTGTAACAAACTAAATGAACCTTTGCTTTCATGGTAGTATCTCCCTTCTATGCTTCCTTCTTTTTAAAGAACTTTCCCTTCTTTCGTTGAGAACCCTGGGTTTCAACTAGCTTCTCTCTAGCACAAACAACAAGCATCTCGTCATGGAAAATTGCCATCTCCATAACCACATTACATGGATATGTGTCATGTTGCTCTAGCAAGCTTAGGTCTCAAACCCTAAACAAACTCTCATTCCTTCTGTCAACAATATCATACCCATATCAAGACAACTCATCAAACCTAGTGGCATACTCGATAACCGACATATCTACCTGAACTAGATTCATAAACTTCCTCATCCATGCTAACTTAGCAACCTCAGATAAAAATCTCTGTTCAAATCTCCTTCTGAACTCATCCCATGTCAAATCTTCCTCCGGAATTCTGGAAGTTCACTGTTCCACCAATGAAGTGCCGACCCCTGCAACGGCCTAGAGGCCAACCTTCTTTTTTGCTCATCATCTAAACCCAAATCATCAAAGATATGCTCACAATGCAACAACCAATTCTCTACTTCCATGGCATTCTCCATTTCCATAAACGATTTCCCACCAAGACTGGTGTAGTCTCTGCTCAACTTAGCTAAGTTATTCCCAATTGGAGCCATAGGATTTGCTCCTCCAACATTCCCAGCAAATCCAACAGCAGCTCCTGCTTGCATCACATTAATGAAGAACTGATACATCGCCCTATATCTACTGGTGGATTTTCAACACCCACACTAGGTTTAGCATTTCAGTTAGCATTAGCCCGTCGACATTGGTTCTTCCTGGTATCAGGTCGAGCATTTTCATTGGTTGTGGTGCTTCCTCCAGCGAGATTTCCTCTTTCATTTTCTGCTTCCATATCTTATTTCTTATAAATCTGCATACGAGCCATAGTAAGATACAGAAGAATAGTCTAAGAGAGAGGGAAATACGTACTTGTGTGTGTATATATCAAATACAAGTACATTACTATAGCGTTATCCCAAACTCCGATCATATTTTTGAATCATTGGATTATGTTTCATAAAAGCTTTTAGATTTAATTTCTTTTAAAGTTTTATAAACCTATGCTTTGATACCAACTTGTAACATCCCCCTACTTGGAGGCCCAAAACTTATGGCTACAGATGCTACAATCATCCATAGTTTTTAATCCTCGACGATCAAATATGGCGATATTAGATTCACTGATACATAGAAACACATGAATATGGAATTTTTTTAAAACATCAAACATGATCACATTGCACTTTGAAACATTTCCAATCCATTACATAGTCCCATAATCATCAACCACTTTCAGAGAAAATATACTTATTACATCATTCGCTAAGAGCGACATACGAAGATGCCCCCATGGATGATTAAAGTATATATAGATAATTTAACAAATTTTTCATTACAAACAACACAGCAAATCAGAATAAAAGAGAACTCTAGATATCTATCATGCTTCCTACACTTCTCTGGAAGCTTTCGTTTAATGAGGTATCTGAAAACCTCAGCTCTCAAACTACTCAAAATTAATTGAGTACCCGAAAGTTTAGGGGAAAACATAAACTTCGAGTCAGACATAAAGCCTGGTATGAATAATAATCTACCATCTCAAACCATTTCGATATATAGTGAGACCATGCCACATAGCGGAATGGGTTTTCCCCTCACTAGTATCTCAAACCTTTATAAAACCATATACCATGCTCCTGCATCCACAATGGTTAAAACAATTCAAAACAATATGATATGATGATATGCAAAACAAATGAATCAATTGTGGATTATCCATCCCCACTCATTCTGACTATCTGTCACAGCTATAGTTTCTTCGATTACTATTAACCTATAGTTTTCATGGCTAACTAATGACCAGTAAAATTTATAAGGACTCCCTATCCAATTACAATAATTTCATGGGATCACTATGAATGTATTGGTAACTCCAATATCTTTACCCTTATCCTAGTTTTCATGGATTGATTAGGAACCTATCGGTGACTCCAATATCCTCTCATTTTATCCTAGTTTTCATGGACTGACTAGGAACCTATTGACATCCGTCAATATCTTAATCCGGACATAGTTTTCATAGGTTAACTGCAAACCTACTGGCCTCTGCCAGTATCAAATTATAGTTTTCATGGGCTTACTATGAACCTGTCTTTCTAACATCTTCATATGTGCATAGTTTTCATGGGCAAACTATGAACCTATTGGCCCTTGCCAATATCTTTTTATATACATAGTTTCCATTGGCTTACCGAGAACCAATTGGCCTTTGCCAATATCTTTTCATTTAATGTTTTAGCATCCTTATTTTGGTCTTCCTGACCTCCTAAATGCAATTCTATTCATTCAGGAGTTAATTTAATTTATATACACTACTAGGTCAACCTAGCAGATTGTTCTGCCCTTCTCCAAAATTCAATTATGGGTCCATTACAATGTGAATATATACATATATGAAGAAGCATACACAATAACTTGGTTAATCCCTTTAACTTTTTCGTCAACGAAAACTTCTTCAAAAACTCCTTTTAATAACACTATATTTGATTATTCCATGGTATTCTTTTAAAATTGAAATTGGGTTATTTGCTTTTAAAACTAAGGCTGTCGAAACCTTCAAAACCTTGCTTTTGACTTCACTAGATAACCACCTTCGAAAGCATATAAATCTTTTTTCAAAACATTATGCCCCTGCCTTCAAAACACTTTAAAACTTCTCTTTCGAAACCTTTCGAATGTATTAAAGCATTATTTATTCTCTCTTAGAAGCATAGCTTGGTAACTCTTGAAAGTACCCCTTTCGAAACCTTTGGAAGTATCCTTTCCGAAACCATTGAAAGTCCCCCTTTTGAAACCATTGGGTTCACACTAAAAATATCATTTAGGTCAAAGTGAATATAAATGAAAGAATCTCTTTCGAAACCATCCTTTATTGTGTAAATATATTGGGGAAAACCTAATGGCGTCGGCACCATTCCTTTCGGAAGCTTCAAACCATTTAAACAAAACACTGAAGGATAGCATCGAAACCTCCTTTCGAAGCCATTCACTTCGAAACTCTTGGACCCTTTTGAAAGCATATAAGAAGTGGCTTAAAACATATTTAATGCAAGCACCACCTTTCGAAAGCATTGATGACTTCAATACACTCGAAAGACTAAAGAACGGCAGTAGGGCTTCGACTTGGTCGGAGCTCCTTCTTTCGAAAGCATTATTTTATAAGTAAAGGAACCCATTCGAAAGCTTGTTCTCTAAAACATAAGTTGATGGCAACCCCTTCGAAAGCATTTAGAAAACCTCTTTTGAAGCCATATGCTTCGACTCCTTTGAAGGCTCTAATTAAAACAAAGGCATGCGCCTCACTTTTGAAACAAACAAAAAGGTATTGGCCTCATCCGAAGCAATGCTTTCAACACCTAGCGTTCCACCTTTCTCCAATCCTCTATGTACCATCTAAGTGATACCTTGTGAATTGGTTTCGGCTTAGCGGGGTTTCGATTTGATTGAAGGAGGAAAAACTGAGTCGAAAGGGACTTCTAAAGAAGGAGGAATCGACTTTTCTGGGTAAACCTGATTTAGTACTAATTAAAGCAAACACTTTCCAACAAACCTATCACCTTTAAACACAAGATTGGCTGCCTTAACTGTTCAAATTCTGTACTAAAATAACTACCGCTAATTTCAGATCTAAACCGTGGTTAAGTTAACAAATAAACCCTTCAATTAAGCAAAACCAAAATTGCCAATAAGTCCTTCCAAAATAATTTAATCTGCATAGCAAATTACTTAAAAAAATCCCTAAAAATTCCAGAAATTCACTTTAATCATGTTTTCTAAAATCAAAATTTCAGACCCAAATTCTCTTTATAATTTCTGAAATAAATTTATAAACCCAATTAATCATATTTTGCTTTGAAAATTCATAGTAATCTTTCCATAACTTGGAAAACTATCAAAATTAAAACCCAACTCTAAAATCGTATTTACGTAGCATAATTTTTTTTCCATGGCATTTAAACATCAATATAAATCGGTTTTGCCATAAAACCACATATAATTTTATTCAAACATTCTTGTTTAAATAAAACAAATTACAATTCAAGCATATCATCATCCAATCATCGTAAAATCTTAAATCCGAAAACATATAAATATAAAACAAAATGGAGATGAAATGAATTATTATTCACCTTCATTAAGTAAGGAGATTGGATCGAGATTTATTTTCTCAGCTTTAATCCTTAGGTTTCTTTGAATTCTCTTCTCTTTTCCTTATTAATGGCCGACTCCCCCTTAACGTTTGCGTTTTGTTTTTAAATCGTGAATGGGAAAAATGAAACGTGAATAGGGAACGAGAATATATATAAGGTTATGGGTTATGAGCAGCGAATTCCCAATATAACCTTATGTAAATTAATTAACTTATAACCCATTCTTAAGCCCATTTAATTATCTAATTGAGTACGACCTTAATTATATTTATTTAAATCTCAACCCCTTATCACTTAACATTTACATTATTCTATTTAATTTATCTAAATAAATATCCACAATAATGTTATCAAAAATTAGTGGTGTTACATGTCCTCTTGTCCCCATTGATTTAAGCCTTCATTTAAGAAGTTGGTTTAATTTGCTTACATGTAGGAATTTTTCTTGGCATATGTGTGTATATATATATGTATGTATGTATGTATGTATGTATGTGTAACACCCGCAGATTTAACCGGTTTTAGTAACGTTTTTAACTGAAATTTTATGAAGTTTTAAATAGTAAAATTTTGAAATATAAATTTGATATTTGGAATACGTCTAGTTAAACATAGCAACTGATAAATTTTCGTCCGAAAATACGGAAGTTTATTTCGCGCGTAAATTTACTTCAGTTAAATCAGTTAAAAATCGATGAAAATAAAACGTTTTCAAAACCAAAATATTGTTACATAGAAAAATTCTAAAACATCTTTTGAGCAAGTTGTCAGTTTGTCGTTTTTCCAAATTCGGACATCTTTGGCTCCGCCGATCTTATTTTTCTGCGATTTTTATGCATTTTCCGCAGTAGAAAATTTCGAATTTTTATAATACAGTCATACCACTAATATCCGTATACCGTTTTGATCGTCTTGTCATGCTGATCTCTACGGTATATTCATTTTGGTGTTTTGAAGTCCGGTTCGTCGCGAAAATCGTGAAACGGACAGTGGTATCGGTACCCATTCGAGTCTGTTTGTGTTCCGTGACCATTCAAATTTTCACTGGTTGAATTCAAATGGTGATCAGCTTTTACTATTATTATCAGTGCTTGAATTCATGCGTTATCCATTTCCAAAGTTTGATTTATATTCCCGTTGCCGTCTCCATCCCTTTCATTTTCCCAATACTCTCTCTGTCATCATTTTTAAAGAAAAACTGTTGCCTTTTTGTTGCATCACCATTCCAACTTACTGGCTACCTAATTTCTATATGCATTTATCTTATGCACGTCTCTTCTCTCCCTTCTTTCCGTTACTTAGTCTTTCCATTCCCCTCTTCACCTTCCTTCACGCGTACAACAAAAAAAAGAAGAAGAAGAAAACTCACGCAAGTTCTATTCCCATCCTCGGCCACCCTACCGTACCCATCAGCCAAGACCGAGCCGCTGCCACCTCTCCTTCTTTCCCTGCCGAGCACCGCCACAGCAAACCGGGCCTCCAACCACCATCGTTCCTTCACGACTCCGCTTCGCCGCGCCTGCACGCAACCACCTATCACTCCCCACTCCACTTCAGCCGAGATACCACTGCTCCTATTCCACCACAAAACGCAGATTCTCTTCATCCCGCAACCTACGCGCTCTCCCTTGCTTACATCACAGCTGCCACCTAGCTCGCCTCCACCTGTAGGCCGTGTTGGAGCAACCCAGCTCCGCTTATCCCATCAATCTCAGCCGCATCCATTTCTCCGTCATCGCGGCATTCATCTCCTTCCTTCATCGACTCAGTAGCACCCCTCCATCACCACGGCAACCATCGGCCGAGCCTTCCGACCTGAAGCTGAACATACTGACGTACATCTTTATCCTTGTGCTCGGTAATTCATTGTTTTATATATTATATTTATATATAAGACTTAGACATATATGTTAGTTATACATTTTTTTTTGTTTTGTTGTCCTAGTTTTAATCTTACAGTTTGCTAGCTTATACATATTAATATATATGAGAGGTTTTGATTCTGCTTTTCTCTCTCACAGTTTGCATGTAATACATAAAGTAATGTATATATGTTGTATATTTATTCACATGCATATGAAGCTTATATGTCTCAGAATATATGTATTATATATATTTATAAAGAGATAGTACGCATGTTCATGTTAACTACTATAATTTTAAAATACTTATTTTATATTGTAAAAGGTACGTATTATGTATTATTTTATAAGCTTAAAAAAAAAACTCGAATTTGCCATTTTGTTTTCTTGTAAATGCTGTTATAGAACTACATATGTCTGCATATATGATGTCTGAAGTTGTTGTATATAATAGATTGTTATATGAATTTGCTTTTAGATGGAGTGGTTTATAACGCATATTTATACAATGTATATCTGTTGCATGCATTTTTAGTTTTATAAATATATTATAATATAAAGTTGTTATGTTTATATGTTCAGTTATAAAAAAAAAATTCATATATTAGTTTATTAAGTTGAAACTGTTTGGATATTGATATTTGTACACAATGTTGAATACAATATTTTGTATCTATATTAGCATGAGCATATACGAGTCACAAAGTCACAGTGCATAAAGTTTGTAAATTCTTATTTTGATTACAGCATATTATATGTGTATTATATGCTAAAGGGTTAGTCGTTAAAATATAAAATGTATGAATATGACGATTTGGTTTTTGTTTGTATACCAAGGTTTTAGTCATTTTTAAAAAAAAAAAGTTTGAGTATATATGTTTTCAAAAGTTTTATTCGCCTAGCAAAAGAAAAAAAAAGGGTTCACAATTTTTATTTTTGTATAGGTGCGTTTGTTATAAGAATGATCATTTTATTAAATGAAATACATGCAAGCTTATATATCGACTTTCATCAATATTAATATCTTTGATTTTGGTTATAAGTATATTAATGTACGGTTAGTCACATATGCTACATGTGGACTGTCAAGTATTTAAGTATGTACTTTTGTTTTGAATACATATAAGTTTACAACAATATATATTAAAATATTGATTTTATAAAATAACAAATATTTTTCGTAGATATCAAACTGATGCTGATTCGGTTCATCAAACTTTGAATTTCAGCCTTGTTCATCTAATCCATGTCAATCCCGCCTTGCTTGGAAATCCGCACTTGGATTTGTTTAATTTTGCAATTCAAATCGTATCCTATTGTGTCGTCTATCTTCGTGTGTTCTCTAGCGTCGAAAGGTGAGTAATCACTCACGATTAATATTCTTTTATTTATTAAATTTGATTTCAATTGAAACGACAATTGAAATATACTGCGGTTATTTATTGCACTGTTATGTATGTATCAGTTCATCTTTGACATCTGACACCGTTATCTGTTATGTATGCAATAATAATCCAGTTTGGTTGATAAATTGATTGATTGTTTGCTGTTAATATTGGATGTAAATTGTGATGTATAAAGTGATAAATATTATGCAATTGAATTTGACGTAGGATAGTTAAAATTTTGAATCAACATATATGTTGAACTTGATTGGTTAAATTTGCATAATATGACCCCTTGAATGTTTAAATGAATCGACACGTAGAAATATGGTAAATCGCACTTTGAACTATTTAATCGTATGTTGTGTAAATCGATGTAGTTGAAATTGAATAATAAGTGACAAGTAAAGAACCGTATAAATAATATTGTAATAATCTTTAATCTACATGAAATGATAGTGTAGATTCTAGAAATAATTATATTAATTTGCACAAACAACAATGTGAATTAATACGATTGTTTCGGGATTATTTATTGGATTGTTATTGATTGTTGTTATTGCTTGTTTATTTACTTTGACACCATCCCAGTTATCACACTGCAAGTTTAATTTATTATGCTCGATCTTGAATTGAAATTGGAATCGGGTTGAAATGATATATACCCAAATGAATTTGACATAGGATAGAGAATTAAATAAAATCCGATTGGTCAATAATTTGATTTAAAAATAAAATAATGATTTATTCGAGTAAAGAATAAGTTTTGAAATGAAGTTGGAATTTGAATTTTATGAGAGGCAAATGTAAAGATTGAATTCTGAACAAATATTAACGTAATAATTGATGAAAGAACGTTGTTGAAATTTAATTATTTAATAATTAAATTTGGAATTATTAATAAATAATTTGGAACTAGTAATAATTAAGCTTGAAATTTTAAGTTGAAATTATAATTAAGTTAAATGATTTGATAATTAAGTTTGAATTCAAAATTAAGTGGAAATAATTTAATAATTAAGTTTGAATTTATAATCAAGTTTGTAATTATTAAGTTTTGAAATTATTAATAATTAAGATCGAAATTATTTAATAATTGAATAATATTTAATTATTTGATAATTAAATAAAAATTGAATTCTTTGATGAGAGAAATTGAACTTTTGAATAAGTGGATTTGAACTTCGTTAATTAATGAAATTGAATTACTTTATTTATTAAAGTTTTGGAAAAATTATTTAAGTAAATAAGTGAAATTGAAACTTCTCGATTATGTGAAATTTAGTTCTTTATTAACTGAGTTTGAAATTGTAATGAAGTCAATAAATAAGTGAAAATTGAATTTCTTTAACAAGAAATAAAATGTGATTTATTGAAATAAAACGAATGGGATTTATTGAAATTAACGTAAGACTTGTAATTTAAAGAATTGATTTGACGAATCTAATTTAACTCAATTTGAAGTTTTGATATAATAAAGTTGAACTTAAGTAACTGATTTAGTGAATTGGAAATTTAATAGAAATTGTTTTGAATGATAAATTTACTTAACGAATATTGAATGAAATCGATAAATGAGTTTAGATTGATTTGGATGTTAAATTAATTTAATTTAAAGGATTTCGGAATGAAATTTATATACGAACTTGAATCAATATTTGAATTGTTTTAAATAAAAGTTGAAATTGAATTGTAAGACTTTGAAATGGTTATTTGGATGTTTTGAAACGTAAAATTTTGGAAATCGACTTAGAAAGACGAATGAAATGTTGATTATAAATTCTAATTTAAGTTGAAATTGATTTGGTTTTGAAATTTATTAAACGACCAATCGGTGTAATAATTACGAAAGTTATTAAAGAGACCGGAATCGGTTATGGACATACTCTCTATCTAAACCGAAAACCACTTTAATAGCTATACGCGAAGTGATGATCCAGAATGAAGTGGTTGGGATGATGTACGTGCTGACTGAAGAAAGTGAACGATATGGATAGCCTTGACAATTGTGTCAAATTGGAAATGACTAAAATCAGGAGCCGTGCCGGGCCAAATGGGGTTAGCCACCTCGAGCGAACACACTTCTTCGTAAACTACTCATTACTTGTTATTGATTGGTGCACCTTCGAAATTTCAGGAGTGTTGTTTCGCGGTGTTGCGATCGCTGCGGCGATGCGTTCTCACCAGTCCGGATCAGGCGAACGGTAGTTTCACTACCTTGGGTATTGCCTCATGTGCCTTGTCATACTTGTATTCCCGTATACGTGACCACTACGAATTTGTTTTGTGTTATACCTATGGAGTACTCCCTGATATCCCACTAGTTTACGGTGGAGTTTACAGTGCTATATAGACTATGACATTTGTATAAAATGTGTTAAGGGGGATAATGGTAACGCCTTAACACTATTTTGATACTTTATATTACTGATAGACATTATCTATTTAGCGTACACTACTAAATAGTAGATAGTTTAACGGATCCTTAGAGGATGGTGATTCCAACATCCTTTGAGTTACTTGTATTTCGATTGCTATTTCACTTGAGTTGGATTTATTGATATGAGAATATTAATCCTGACTCGAGTGTTTTGTGTTTTGCTTTACGCTCGGGTTAGACTGAGTGGTTGATCAGCTTTCGAGACTCATCTTTGGAGTTGGAGCTTGCTTGAAGATCCAGCCATCTATTCTGCTTTCAGTATTCGATGATTACAGTGATGTATTCTGATTTGTACTTGATGTATCATATTTCTCTTCTGTTGTAAACTCTGATGTATCTTATATATATATAGTAGCTTCATGAACTACTATCTCTTTTACTTCCGCTGCATATTATTACTCTGTGTCTGTGATTCTGTGATTATTTATTTACTGTATATCTGAGTTTTGCCAAATTTAAATTAACAATTCGGTATTTTGAATTATTCAAGTCCGACATGTGCGGATGTGAATTGTCCAAAATAGCGGGTTGTTACAGTATGCTTGTACAAAGAGAGGTTTTGTATCTTCTTTGTCCATTCTAAAAGTTGTTCTTACGGATATCTAGTTTTTTTAAAACTTAGTCACACTCGACTATGTTGAAAATTGAGCGAGTTATCACCATATTTCTAAAAGAGGTTAAAAATGTTTCTAAATTTCAAAGGGATATATCTCGTGATTCGGAAAGAATTATTTGGCGCTTTATGCGTTGTTGAGTTCGCATCAAGGAGTAGAATTTTTGTTGTAAGTTCAATGGCATTATGTGATGAAGATTGTCGTTCGTTGGAAACTAGGGTTCGAATTTCTTTCGATTGGAGCATCGATTAAAGATTTGGAACTTGGATTTGGGTTCAGGGTAGAATGGTGCATCTGAAGTGAGTTTTTGATGGGGATCGGAGGGAAAAATGGTCGCATGTTCTTTGACCTGGACAAGTATTTCATTTTGGCTTTAGATGATCAGGTTTTACTATAGGAGACTAGAGGGCGAAGCATCATCGTCGTTAGGACGAGTGGACCAAGGTGATCATGATGGCGGGGATTGTTCATGGATTCAGGTGGTAGAGAGGTGCGCGTGCACAAGAAGCATGTACGTGTTATGGAATTGAGTTTGGGG
Source organism: Allium cepa (assembly GCA_030765085.1). Taxonomy (NCBI): domain Eukaryota; kingdom Viridiplantae; phylum Streptophyta; class Magnoliopsida; order Asparagales; family Amaryllidaceae; genus Allium; species Allium cepa. The sequence continues at coordinate 861,555,598 of CM060934.1, read as the reverse complement.
AAAAAGCTCCTATTCATAGTGGATGTCGGGTCGGGTTTAAAAGGTGATTGGTTGGGCAGTTTTTTTTATGGTGAGATAACAATTTATATTTGTTTATTCATATAAATAAATGCATTGAGTTTAAAACATGATATTTAGCTCGTTTTAAATCCAATTGACTTGCGAATTTTTGCGTTTTGCTTGTATTGGTGAGCATAATGTCTAATGAAATTTGTTCAAGATTTGGGATGTTTAAAAATTATGATATATTAAAATGTACCGAATTTAAATTATGTTATTTGAATTAATAACATCGTTAAAATTTATATATCTTAATTATTGATGTTTATTTGGCCAAATAAATTACTAGTTAGTTAAATCGGATCGAATATGGTAATTAGACATTTTTTTAGTAGGATAAACCACCGTTCCACTAGTTAAATTAATTGAGCATCTGTTTAGCAGAATAAGTTACCATTCTGCTATTATTAACTAGGTAGTTTAAATTTGGACATTTATTTAGTAGAAATAAACCCTGTTCTACTATTACATTAGTGTAGACACTTTTATGCCTTCCAATTGATTAATATTGGGTAAGTGTTATATTAACAATTGCTGGTTAATTATGGGTTTAATTTACATATATGATGTTATGTAAATACTGAATTATAACATGGATAGTCTAATGGAATTAATGGTGACTTGATTAAGTACCATTGAGTTGCTAAATCTCGTTTTAAATTGAAAATTTAATTACTTAATAAATTTATTTTTAAAGTATAATTATTAATTATTAATAAGACATTAAAGATAATTATGATTTATTAATAATGCTTTAAAAGATAATTGGTTTTTGTTTATAATGAAATAAAAGGTTAATTATTTTATGATTTTTTAGAAGCATTTCTTATAGTTATTTAAGAATATTTTTCCAAGTTATTTAATTACTGTTTTAAAATGTTGATTGCGATTATTTGTTTAAAAGTTAATTAATTATTTAATTAAAGTAATTTTAATTTAGTTTTTAGTTAATTATTATCTTAAGTTAATTGTAGTATTGTTTCAAAGTTAATGTATTATACATTAATATTGTTTTAAAAATTAATATATATATATATATATATTAATATTTCTTTAAGAATAATTTATTATGATTATATCAATACTGTTTGAACTTAATTAATTATTTTATGATTAAAAGGTTAAAGTTTATTTTTAAATGAAAGGTTTAAAAAGGGTTTCATCCGATGGAAGGGATTTATCAAAGGGTTTCTAAATTGGAAAGAGATTTTGGAATTGGAAAAGGAGTTTGGTTTTAAAATGATGACAGAATGGATATTTATAAACGGGTTAGAGATCTAAAAAGGGAAAGTCTTATAAATAGGGTTTTAAGATTTATAAATGAGTATTTTATAAATAGATTGGAAGACTTATAAAATATTTTATAAATTGATTTGCAAAGTAATAAAGGAGATATTTATTTATAAAAATAAAAAAGATTTATGGAAATAATTAGTGTTTAGATTATTAATATCTCCTTTTTATGAATATGGAGTTTTGGTCATTTTAATATGATTTGGAACAAAAAATCATTTCGAATGTTTCGTGAATATACTTGTAGTATTACTTAAGTACATGGAAAAGTTTCTAAGCTTTTGAAAGTGAAATGGTTTGTGAATATACTTATACCATTGAGATAAGTATATGGTTATATATTCTAAGCATCGATGATATAGTGGATTGTGAATATATTATCCTATTGAGGTAAGCATATGGAAGTAATTTCCAAGTATTTGAAGTATGAATTTAAATTAATGAAAGATTAATTTAAGAGGCTTAGTGATCTCCATGGGAAATGTAATCTCTGTTTGAAATGTTTGTTTATTTGATAGTTAAATAATCGACTATCAAATCTTGGCCTAAATAAGCAATCCTTTTGAATTTTGGTGGTAAGGAAATATTCCCTACTTAAAACCAAAGGATTTTAACTCTGGAAATATCTTAGAGAAACACTGGAATTATAGGGTATAGTTACCGTCGGTGGTGCTGTACTTTATGTATAATCTTGTTTTGTTCTTCTAGGACAAGTGATAAGGAGATCTGTCCACTTAAACGGTTAGGGGTTGATCCCCACTCTTATGTATTGTCTGATTATTTCCTAAAGGACCTGAAGTGAGCATTTTGAAAAATCGATGATTGGTTTTTGGAGCGCTAGGGAAGCAGAAGAGTGTACTCATAAGAGATGACTCGAAAAATGCAGCCACTCCAAAACCATGTACGGTCTATTGAGGAGTTTTGTGGTATATTGAGATGTTGCAATCCGTGTGTGATTCTAAAACCCATTAGGATATGGGACTCCTTGTGTGATTCCAAGATCTATTTGAGATGTGGGGATCCATGTGTGATTCCAAGACCAGTTGGGGTATGGGAATCCATATGGCATTCCATGATCTATTTTGATGGCGGTGCATAAGCTGGAATTTCGGACGTTGCCTCATCAGCAGTAATGACTAAAACTAGAGATAGGAGGCATGGCCAATAGGGTTGATTAACCCATAAGGTGCAGTTGGCTCTACCTAGATGTTACCTATAGTTGGTATGCATGCACGGGGCGATGCACTTGGTCTTAGCGAGATCAGCTATGTTTTTCCTGTGGTACATCACAAGGGATGTATGCTGATTCGAAAGGACATCTCTGATCCTTTTGCAGGAAGACCATTCTCGAAGTACTTAGGGTACCTCCATGGAAATTCTACACAATTAGGGAACGTGCCTTATCGGTTTTTGATTGTATACCTAGTATTTTTATGATGTGCACTCACGAGCATCACAGCTACTTGATTATTATTATTTTCGCCCTTGGACATTATTATAATATCATTGGATTTTTCGATACAAAGGGTTTGGTTATCGTAAGGTAAAAACCCGACCGTGTTTATGTATGCATGGTCTTATGAGATACCTTTGATTTTAAAGAATTTATAAGTTATAATTTATGATTTGAGTTTCTCATGCTGGTTTTACCAGACTAACCCAAGCATTGTCTTTCTATAATACTCGGGTCAGACTAAGCATATTATAGATTTAGTTAGAGGCTTCGGAGCTTTAGAAGACAAGCTGGAGGCCAATAGACATATTCATGTATATGGTTATTTTCAGCTGCATTCATTATTGTATTTACCGAAAATTGTGAGATCATGTTGTTATAACTGCCCGGGATGTAATAGGGTAGGATACTCCGATTGACGTCTGTATATAATGTATTACAATTTGTTTTTGTGTAAAAATTTGTAACATATTATAGTTCATTCGTTCTGCCATATGATTCCGTGTCTTTATTTTTCTTCTTGTCTTCTTCCTTCTTTCTTTTCCCCTAACTATCCGCTTTTCCATTCAATTTGAGTGGGTTATGTATGGTTTATTGGCCGCTTAAACTGTACGAAAAATGGGTCGTTACAGAAGCACAAGGCAAGTGCAGAACACAACATTATACGCAATTACCAAGGAGGGCAAGGATTGAATACATTGTTGTTCCTCAACATGGTGGCAGTGTATGGAACTACATAAATAGTAGCATACAAATTAGCTAATATCCTTAGCCCAACAGTAGACTGGCATAAGAAAATAGAATCAGCTGTCAACTTATTTTTATATTAAAATAGTAAAATCAACACCAATAGAACTTGCAATTCAAACCCTTTTACACTCTGTTCAACTTTACATATAAAATGAAAAGATTCATATTTAAATTACAGAAATATGCAGTGTAAACTAATAGTAAGAGAATTTGTACTTTATACAACATTTATCGACTTATTTCTTCTTAGAACCCTTAATCACATCAAAAGAGAAAAATAAGAAGTGGAATGGAATGTAAAATATGAAATTGCAATAAGTACGCAAATTTTGCTATTTTAATATAAAATATTTGATATTCCATCAGCATAAGAATTGATATCTCGCTTTGGATGGATTTCGGTGGTTTAGTTTGATGTTTTTGTGAACAAAATTCCCCAAGACATAAATCAAATCCAACCTATACCATACAATTACTAAAATGAAAAAAAAACGTTCCCACTCATAGATGATTCACAACTTTCCATTGGATTTGATTGTGCCTGTTCTTATTCTCTTTTCAAAATTCTTCCTTTTGAAATATACAACAATTGGATTGAATATGAATTAGATTCAAAATTTCAAGGATTGGAGAAGAATAAAATTAGAAATTGAACATTGAATATCTAAAATATCTCACCTGAAAATCTTAAGGAATTTTGAATCATACAAAAGAAACTGACAGAGCCCCGCTTGCATTCTTAAATAATTTGTGAATAAAAGTGATGGGCTAACATTCTATTTATAGTGGTTAGAAGGCACCAGAACTGTCAGGTTTAAATTAGTTTAAATAATAAAATTTAGGGGTTCCTAGCCAAAATTAACCCTAGCCGCTTCAACTACACCGGCCAACCACTCTGATCGAGGTTGTCGACCACTAGCAGTCGACCGGCCCTCGGAAGACGATCGACAGGTCCTAATGTATTTAGAAACATATTAATGCTGCCTTTTAATTATTATTTAATTATATATTTATATTTTATGCTAATGTTTATTTTAATGTTTTTTAAACCCTATCTTACTAATCAACGTTAATTTTTTAATTCAAATTTTAACACTGTTTATAAATTTGAATTTGAATTCTGTTTGAATTATTTTGAATTCGAAAAAACTTCAAACGTCAATAACTTTTCTGCTTGAGCTCCAATTACAAAACATAATAAATGGAAATTGATCAAAAAATTGTCACGAATGCAATGACATAAATTCCATGGCCAAATTTTAACATCTACAAAATTTCCATTTTTGCCTTGTTATTAATTAATTAATTTCTACAAGGTGTTACCCAAATAAGACAAATTATTTTATAAATTTAAATAAAATAAATATTTGATTTAAAAGAAAATTAAAAAATTTCTAAATAAATTTGACTTCATAGACCCAGTAAAGATTCAAAATGGTATAAAAAATTCAATTTCACCCATTCCTTCCACTATCGACTGCTCCAGTTCCAGCAATTGCATCTAAACCCACTGCCATTGCGGTCCAAATTAATCATGTTAGGGTTTAAGTTCATAACCCACTTAGTACAGTGTTTAAAAAGGTAATGTCTAGGATTGGAATTGGGTAATTAAGTACCCTATTCTACTTGGTTACCAGCTTGGCCTGAAAGGTGAAGTTAGCCCTTACCCCTAATAGAAAAGGCCTAATTTGAATTAGACCTTGGGATAATTTTCAAAATTATTGAAAATTAAAAATATAGTAGTTTAAATTTAAAAGTTAAATTAAAAGTTAAATTTAAAATAAGATATACATATATTATAAAAGTTATATTATAACAAAAATTTTAAAATGTTTAAAATAATATAAATTAGTTTAGAAAATTTGAATCTATTAATATGATTAATAAAATTATAAATTAATTTAATTAATGGAAAATATATACATGCATTACATATTTTGATATATGTTACGATATTTTTAAATGTTCAAGTACTACAATAATATACATGACTATTATATAAGTAATATTAAATATAAAAATTATATAATAATAATACTTATATAATATGAATGTATAAATTGAAGGTGGAACATTACGAAGCCCTAAAATAGTCTTAAGGAACAAATACATACGTAAATGTACGTATCCATGATTTCTAATGTGTCTGACACTTGAATCATGATGGTATTTCAGAAGAAGTACATTATTCCATAAGTCGATATCACTCAATATAATATATTAATGATTATGAATCTTGAACACAATGTTGTCCTCTACCATATATATATATATATTAATAAATCGCTTACATACTCCTTAGTTATTTTGCAAACTCAAACTAGGGATGTTATATGTAGTATTATTAATAAATGAGTAGACGAGGTATGATAAATATATGTATTTGTTGAGCAAACTCAAGGTGCATATACTATACTTAGGCTGCTGCGATGTGGTAGGTACGAGTGAATAATTTTATTTCGATTTGTTGAGAAAACTCAAGGTCGAAGTGAAATTAGGACATGGTACCAAGGGTTAGGAGTTATATATAATACAACCGATAAGGAGTTATCCATCATCCATAGAGCCATGACTTGTTAAGCAAACTCAAGGTCAGAGTTCTAAGATGGACGAATCCTAACACCTACTAGTGAAATCAAAAGAACTACTATGCTTTGACTTAGGATTTGGTGATGCATAAAAGACTAGTGGGAACCTAAAATGAAATGAAAACATTTAACCTACCTAATATTGTAAGAACATGTGTTATATAATGTTATAATAATCTATATTGAAAAATTTGTGCATTTAATATAACCTATAAAACATTTATCAATTAAGATATAAAAATAAACTAAATTTAAGATTGATAAATAGAAATATAATATATACTTACTAATAAATGCTTATTTCATGCTAATGTTTCAACACCCAATGCAAGCACCCGATTCTACAACTACTAAATGTGTTCATAATTTGGTTTTTTCGCTTTTCTTTAGTCGGGACCAAGTATTGTATTCAATGAGTTTCGAACTCAATAGCGATACAAGACTATAGATATGTGACCCATATACTATAACATATAAGTGTTATATGGTGAACGATCACCAATTCGTAATATGCAATTCTTTGATAAAATTAGTTCATTTGAAGCAAAGAAATAAACTGTACGATAAGATCGAGTAAGCAGTTTGATTAATTACAATAAAGATAATATTGTGTTAAATATAATACAAGACCAAAACTACAATATAGGTATAAGAACTCGATAGCCAAAATGTTAGTTTGATTAGTTTATGTACGGTGCATCATATTTGATGTCCTTAGATGTTAAGGATAATCAAATGCATTTTTGTAAAAGGTTCGTTAAGATATTGTAGTTAAGTTTTTCTTTTGAAAGATTTGACCATTTAGAAAGAAAAACATTTGTACAAGTATGACTTAAGGTAAAGGTGGGATGAAGAGACCAAATAATCATTTCTTCTTCATAAAGAAATATCAGAAATTAGAATTGCAATAATAATAATCGATACTTAACATTGGAATGAGAAATATGATTTCTACTTTGAAATGTGTTCTCATATAGAAATTTTTTCTACCATATTTACTTCTTTGAGTAAAGAATATAGATCAAAGAATTCACCGATGTGAACTAGTTGTAGTACATAAAATAAAATAGTCTATATTTAGTGAATGATGGACCTCCGAATTTAGTATGCTTTTATAGTAATGGTGGAAATAGTGGGAGAATGACATATAGCACTTATTCATTGCATGAAAATTCTTTTTGTAAAACATACCGAATATTATTTATGAAATAATAGTTATTTTTCGGTGTTGACTGGAAATTATACATAGTCATATTTCAATATGAATATTAGTTATGAAATAAAACTATAATGCGGTACTTGTTTTCATAACAAGAGTGATGCATTGAAAAATATTAAAGTATCTAAAATTATTTTAGATTTATAGACTAAGTCATAGTTATGAGAAATAATTTTTATTATATGATTATGAATCATATGATACTAGTTAATTATATCTTAAATAATTAAGGGCTATGCACCTATTTAGTGGGAGCATCATAAGAGTTAATGAACTCTTCTGAATGATACATGTAGATGTATGCAATCGTAAGTCTACTAATACCAAAATGATTCCATATACTTCGCCACATTCACCGATAAGTTATCATAGACAAGGATATTTGTATTGATATGCTTGTATAAGTCTATGACAAGCTCATAGAATATAAAATGGAAGTAAATAAAATAACATGCAACAAAAATGATTTGATTTGATCGAATATGTGAGCGTATTGGGAAGAATTCCATATGTACCTAAGCTAATAAAGATTCAGTCTTAAAGATTACTCCTTCCTATAAAAATAATGATGTATTGATAAGGAGTAATCGAATTTTATTGGACAAAGCACGATTAACAATGAGTGAAGTTGATTAAACTCTTTCTATAAGGTGTGTATTTTAGAGTAGTAGACAAGATTATAATTAATATCATATAAATAATAATTTACAAAATCATACGAGATAAGGGTTTATAGGAAGCCCCTATATATCCTAAGCCAAGGAGTTGGCAGGTTATGCAAGTCTAAAGTGTGCATGTAAAATTGTATGTAAAGGATGTAGTATGAGTCATCCTAAGAGAATTTTGGCAACAGTGGTCATTAGATGTATGTTATGAACACACACACACACACATATACATGAACTAATGTAAAATCAGTGTTATATAAGGAAATTCGTAAAATGCTTATGAACGCCCATTCCATTGCATCAAGAAACAACTGTTGTTTCAAGAAATACCAACTTCGTAGTGAAGGAATTTTTTTTAAAATTATTTGTACAAAATGAGCTTGAATACAATCTAATGATAAAAATGATTACTAGGGATGAAATGAAAATGACCAAATCTAAATGAACACTAATACACCCTAACGTCTAATGAGTATTCTTGTACATTAAAGATAGATGTATTCAAAAATCTGAAATAGGTTTCAAGTACATTATCAAAATATAATTTTGATAAATATAACCGAAAGGATATGATCCATTAACTGCAAATGTGTCTTAAGAAAGAGAAAGACAAATGCAGTTGAAATATAGTAAGCCACATTAATAAGAATAATACCATGAATCACTTGTTGAAATTAACATAACAGATTCACCATTCAACGAGCTCAAGTAGGTTCAAATTTTACTCATAAAATTATCGCATGGTATGACTTTAGGTTTTTGGCACGTATGTGTTGAAATAGAAAATTCCAACTAATGATTTACAATAAACTGTTTTCACATAATAACCAAAGTGCCTCGAAGTTAGTGGGAGCGAAATTGAATTTGTGAGTTTTTGGATATGATCTAAACTATTTACGCATAATAACCTAAGTCTTTAGAAGTCTATGGGATCGATATTGAATTTATGAGTTTTTGGACATGACCTAAGAATAGATACAAAAGTATCATTTGATGAGCATTAAAATTGAACAAATGTTTTGATATTAATTAGTTTGATTGTCAATCAAAATGCAGATGAAGCTTGTGTTCATAATAAAGAACGTTAAAAGGTACATAGATATTTCTGTATCATAAAGAAACAACACATTACTGATTGATAATGATGTACTTGTGTTTAAATTGGCTTTAATCGTTTGAATACTTGATGTTGGATTAGTGAATGATGTCTTTTATAGCAAGTATAAAAGATATTGGAATATACCAAACGATATGCAAGGACACCCTAATCAAATGTTCAATACAGAACTTGTATGATGGATTCCTTATGCATTGGCAATAGGAATTATCATACATGTTATGATGTCTATGATATCATGATTTTTTTATGTATTTGATACATGGGCCAAATACCAATCCAAATAGATGCCACTATATGGTTATTTGAGGTGTTCTTATGTATTTATGAAATACTAGAGAATTGTTTATAGAAACAACGAACTCCTTATGATGGAGTGTTTGAACTCAAACTTCATAAATGTTATCGAGTATAATGTGTCAATTGTAAATTCAAATTAAGGATTTTTAAATTGGAAATGTTCCAAATAAAAGAAATTGTGGCTAATTCAAAAAAAAGGTTAAGTAATTGACCTGAATAGTGCCATAATAAAAGAAATGTATATAAATATATATGCATAAATTTATAACTGAGCTAAGGATGATTCCAAATATTATGATTCCCATAACATTGTTTTATGATAACAATGTCACAATATTGTTCATAACATAACTTAAAGCTCATTGGAAGTCATGTGACATACTCTGAGTTATTCCACATAATAAAAGCACTTTATTAGCGTCGGTGAGTTGATTGACAAAGTAGATAGTTAAAACATAATAGCATACCTAGTCACGGAGGGACTGATCCAATTGGTTCTGAGGAAACATATTGGAGAAGTTGGAATAAGATTTCATAATTGACCTCATATGCAAGTGGGAGATTGATTGAGTTAAGGATATGCTCTAGGGGAAATTATGTAATCTTTTACATATATCTAACTCGATAATCAATCTTGTTCAAAATAAAATATGTTTTCTTTATATTATATACTTGATATAATATGTCATATTAATGATTAATTAATTAGCTTAAAAGTATGTTTAATAGAAAATTCATAAATGGCAAGTTTTGTGATAGTAGCTACAAAGTATTGTAACCATGAGTAATCCATCACAATGAAAATAATACATCATTTTAAATATTCCTAGTCAAGATGTATAGAGGTCGGAATCGATACATCCATTGAGACTAGAATATGTTACGCTCTCGAAATGTTGATAGTGATTACTCATGACTGCTGGAGGAACCAAGGGGTTACATACTAATAGTTATTGGATAACTATGAGATGACTCACTCGATAGTCTTTTGTTAGCTAATATAACTATGGTCAAAGAGAAAATATCGATGTGATAAAATTACATCGTTCTCTTGACTTGAGAATACCGTTGATCTTCAATGTGAAAGATCAACTTTGATTATGGTTAAATTATAGCATGATGTCCATCGAATGGCTACAGTTGGGTTGAGTGGAAGCATTGGAAGTGAAACACTATTCAAGAGAGGATTTGTCTTCTCAGTGATATAAAGTTAGCACCACAGTTAACTAAAGTCAAAGTCTTCATCCCGAGCATTTTGGTTAATAATAATTGTTATTATTGAACCAAAGACTTTATGTTTGGACCATATAGTTGAATATGGTTGATATTGGAATTTTGACCATTACCAAATTCCATAAGTCCAAAGTGAAATAGTTTGGACAAGAGGATTGATGTAAATAATAATCACAATCGGGTAACGCTTAACAAAGTAAAATTAGATTTTAACAAAACCAAATAAGCGATAAATTTGGCCAAAATATCACACCACCTACTAAGAGTTTTGTGAACTTTAATATGTGAATAGTTCAATATTAAATAGTTCAATATTAAACGCTGACCAAATTTACACCTAACGAGTCACACAACCGAAACGGTGGATACTCCTTTAACCAAAATGATTTAATTATTTTGTAATTACTATAAATTAATAAAATTAACTAATATTTGTGAAATATTCATTATAAAATTTTATTTTGATTTGATGAACAAATATTGTTAAATGTATTTATGATAGTGATAAATATATTAATCGATCTATGATATGTGTTTCAATTGGATTTAAATGCAAAATATTATTTAGGCTTTAAACAGGTTTAAATCCCGTGAAGGTAGCAGTTTAGTTTGGCTTTGATATGGGGGTTATATGCGGCCTAAAGATGGGATAAAAAGGCATTGAGATGGAGGGTTAAGATGCAAGAGAATTGGTAAGAGCTGACGTAGGATATTGATCCTAAAATATCTCTAAATTATCCACTATGTAAGCAACTCTACCTTAAACCTTTAGAGGACGTTTGGAGCCTTCACTTACACTAGCTTGCTCAGAATATCATGAAACTTGGCAGATATCCTTAGAAAATATTGGTTCATGATGTAAGAAGTTTGGAGGATCCACAAGCAATCCTTATGGATAGATAGCGATCCATCCCCTTAGCCTATTTTTGCATCTTTCCTCTTGGGTTTCTCATAGCGTCTTTGTGACGACCAAGGATTTTTGATATTTGAAATTGGAGTATTTAATTGATTTTAAATATTTAAAAGTTAATTTCTAACTTGAATTTCAAATATCACTGTTTGTTTGGTAATTAAATTATGGAATTTAATAATATGAAATTGGGTAAAATATTGTATCTTCAGTTTTGAGCTTGTTAAAAATATTGTATCTTAATAATACTGAAGATAATAGAAGTGTTAAAAATTGAATTTGGAACTGTTTTGTTTAGTTTCGAAATTTATCGTTTAAATCGATATTTAAAAATAGCCTTCCGAGGCATAGTCTTGGAATTCGACGAAACTAATTCCATTGGATCCGTAATAGTGTATTATTATAGGATTTCAATTTTCTTAATGTTTGGGGCTGTCGTGTGACCGTACGGATTGTAAACGCGCTGAAATTCATATCGAAAATTTAAATTAATAACTAGGTCCAAAAATCTATCTTCTCCATACGATCAAATTTGGACTCGAAACCTTTTCCATTGCATTCGAAATAGAGGTTTATATTATAAATACCTAGCGGCACGCCTCGATAGGTGTCCGAAATTTAAGTTGCATTTGCAAGACGATTTAAATTTAAAACGTAAATATAATATATATGTTTTGACTGGTCAAATTTCTTCACATCAGAAATTTATCTTTCATATCATAGCCACATGTCCACCCTGAGAGAACGTGTCTTCTTTTTTCTGTTTTGCTTCACATGCATCTTCAATTTCAATTTCAACACGCCCTCTTTTCTTCTGTTAACACTAGACTGTGCCCTCCTCTTTATCGTCTTCAGTAACAAATCGATATTAATAGCCACATTTTAAAGAAATCTTCTTTTCATGTGCTTCCTCTCTCAGACCAAGTCAAAACCGACTTTGGAAATTCGTCCTCCTTCAAGTTGAAATCGAATTCATATAAATAAAAAAAGAGACCAAGATTCAACAGTAGCTAGAATTCAAGCTTTATCGAATCGCGCGAATCTGGTTCGTGGCACGTCGAGGTCGAGGCAATGACATCGAAGGTGGCGGCTAACCTAGAGCATGAATTGATAATGGGCGGTTGCTTTTCGTTCGTGGGTTTCGTGAGTCTCGAATTAGAAGTCTCGATTTGGGTATCGGTTGGCTTGATGATGAAGCTAGGGCGTACGTGAGCAGATGACGACTATCGCGATGGTTGAGATTGGTGCAAGGCGAGATCGATGCCGTGATAATCTTGGCAATGAGGTAATTCTAATTGATTTTTGCTGTAGAGTATATGTTAGTTTTTTAAAATTTAATTTAATATATATATATATATATATATTTAGGTTGGAAGTAAATTTATAGTAAAATAAATTTCTGTTACATTTGGAGAAAAGGAAAACAAATTTTGATAATAAAAATAGATATAAATACACATACAAATTTTATAACAATAACAGTAGATATATATATTTAGGATTCTGGAAAATATAAGGATATAAATTTGTTATAAAGTTTATATAAAAAATTAGATTTTAAAAATGTATATAGGTTACTTTAGTATATCTTGCTTCAAAGAAAAATAAAATAAATATATACGTATACACATATTTTCACTTAACTAGCTTTATAATGTATTATAGGGATTAATTTGTCTAATAAACTTATTTAATTATTTTAGTTGCTAAAAATATTTTTATTTAAAGGAAATTAGTTAAATTTTAATTATTTGTTTAAAATAAAATCATTTGTTAATTAAATTATCAAATGGGAATTTAATTGTTCGATTTATTCTAATATTAATAAAAATCATCTAATATTTATACAAGGTCCAAAATCGAGGAAGATAAGCCAATTTGGATCGGATTGCAAAGCAAAAGTCAAAGGTGAGTTAATCTCACTCATTTGGATAATTATTTAAATTTAAATAGTTAACTTTAAATGATTTGTTGAATGATTGAATTGTCTGGATGTGGTATATTATATAGTAGTATATATAGTATATATTGGAGTGATTGATTTCCCGCATTATATAGCGGATGAGACCTTATGCGCCCCGCATAATAGCGGAGGACCCCATATACCGTGATATTCCACCATGAATTGGGATTGTTATTTTTATATTGTGCCAACATCTATGAATGCAGAGAAACAGGTTGAAGGGATCTAAGTGGATTTCTCAAAATATTTAGATTGTTTTAATATTCTGTGATATGATTTATTTGATAATCTGAGATAGATTATATTGGTAATTGAAAATATTGAATGCTATGGTTTGATTGAATATATTTGGGTATACTGAGTTATCAAAGATGAAGATTGATTTTTCAAAGGAAAATAAAATAGGGAATTTTTATTGTAAAATAATTCTAGAGAATTTGGATAAATTAAAGAATGAATTGGAAAAGGATAAAAGTTGGTTTTTAAATTCTAATAAATAAATTCCAAGTGTGGGAAAGGAGATTTTTGAATAAATAGGAATAAATTAATTCTTAAACTTAAGTGACAATAAAGATTTATTTTTAAATTCAGAATTTAAATGGTTTAGGAAGGAATAAAGAAGAATTTTGAAATAAATATGAAATTTATATTTTCAGTTAAAATAAGATTTTAAATCATTATCAAGAAGTTAAACCTAAAATTAATGGGTTTTGAAATAAAAAATTAAGTAAGTAAAGGAATTTATTTTAAAATTGAGTAAAATCTAAAAATCGATTTGGAAATTGATTTAGAGTTTGAAATTATGTTTTAAAAGATGATGAGACTATGGAATTTATAAAACTGGGTTTATAAAAATATCAGTGGATATTTGGAAGTATAAATTCATGATGGGAATTTATAAAAAAATGGGTAAATTGTTTTAAAAATAAATAGTGGTTTATTTTTAAAAGTACGAAAGAAAAGTGTATTTCTTTGAAAAGCCAAGTACGCTTTCAAAGCAGATTTTTAAGTATAAGTTAAAAGTTTTAAAGTTGTTTAAAGGAAAGTTTTTAAAAAATTATTATTTAAGTTGTTAAAATTTTAAAGGTAAATATTTATTAAATTAGTTATAATAGTAATTATTTTAAAAGGTTGTATTATGTTTTAAAAAGATAATTATTAATATTTATATTTCACAGAATAATTTTATTTTAATGATCGTTTGGTTAAAGTTTTATTTGAAAACTTGTATGGAATTTCTAACTCTTATTTTAAAATTTAGTTTGGCTTAACTTTTATTTTAAAAAATTAGTTTTTATTTTATAAAGTAGTTTTATTTTAAATATTTTTAAAGTGTATTTTTTTGAATAAAGTGTTTAAGTAGTTTTGGTTTAAATGTTTTAAAGTATATTTTATAATAAAGTAATATAGATTATTTTAAAATCTAAAGTATTTGGACTTGGTGATTTTTAGTGGAAATAAACAATTTTGGGAAATTCATTCCATGAGAGAAAGGTGGTTTGAAACTGTTTTCAAAGGGTTGAAGTATGGAAATAGCTTGCGAAGTTATTTTGAAATAAATAATTTGAAAATTATATAAATCTTATGGTTGTTTGTGAATGTTATTTGATAGTTCAATAACCGACTATGTAACATCCCGCCTTTTCGCATACTTTAAACCGACACACGTGCCAATTCAAAGCATACGCAAGGGCGGATTGTTATGGGGTAAATAAGAAAACAGAGAAGAAATAAAACAAAACAGAATCTCACAGCGGAAGGATAAAATATAATAATAAATATACAGTTCAAAACAGTTTACAAACACTTGATTTGCTTTATACAATAAATATCAGAGTTACACCTACCAATACAATCAATGCATCGGAACAGTATGAGTGTGGTGCAATACTATAGATAATAATAATACGACTCCTTCGTCTTCGTCCTTCAAAGCTAAAGTCTTCGATCCTGAAACGCTCGGACTGACCCGAGCGAATTTGAAAAGACAAAAACACTCGAGTCAGAACTAAAAGATCTTATGTGAGTTAAATTAACAGAAATAAATATGAGTACAGTAACTCAAGAGATGCTCGGGATTTACATCTCCTAAGGATCCGTTAAACTATTTACTATGTAGTATATTGCGCTATTATAATAGTGTCTATTTATAAAATAAACTTACTTTTTAATAGCGTTAAGGGGTTACCCATATAGCCCTTAACACAAATAATGCCAATAGTCTATACAGTACCGTAATACCTCCTGATCGGGAAGCTACCGGAGGATGCTCCATAGGTACGACACAAATAGAAACTCGTAGTAAAGGCTCGGTATGGTAGGTGACACGGCACAACTAGGCAATGCCAGGGTAGATATACCAATTGCTATCCAGGCTGGTGGAAACGCGTAGCCGCAGTTACCGCCCACCTCGGACTAACTCCCCAAAATCAAAATATAGAAGTGGCCACTGAATCAATCCAAAATCAAAGTATAACATCGAAGAGGAGGGTCCGATCAGAGGAATGACCTCATTGGCCTGAGAATCGCTCCTGTTTTAGCCACCTTATGCCAACTCACGGGAGTCGGGTCCACGTATTTACCTTACAGGAAACGTCACCACCACCTACTTCATTCTGGAATCTCCACGGCGTACACGGTTAGTCAAAGTGGTTTTCGGTATCGACAGAGAGTATGTCAGATATCCGATCCCGGTCTCTTTGCCAACCCATCGTTATTATAACACCGCAGTCATTTAAAAATAGGTTATACTTTAAAAATCAGAATAAACATTCCATTTCATAACCATGAATACGATATCATTTCAAAACCCAAAACCATATTTTATCACTTATCCCAAATATAATTCTTTTCCAAAATCAAAATGCTTTAACTTCATATCGTCTGAAAATCAAATATTTTCAAAGCATAGTATTTTGAAAATCATAATTTAAAACCATAACTTCTAAAACTTGAATGGTTTGGATATTCAACGGTATATGAATTAAAAGGTTTAACTTAAATGTTACTTTGTAAAGAAAATAGTTCTCATGGCTTTACAAATACATTTCTTTATTAAAGTCTAAACCAAAATTTGTATTATCTCTCTCAAGTTCCAAAACCACTTCAATTTATATATATATATATATATATATCCATTTGGAGTATTAATATTTCAAAACTAAAGTTGGAATTTATTCCTTCAACCAAATTAAATGTTCTATTATTTAGTCTTGAATATTCACATAAAATCCATAAATAAATAAGAACTCCAATTTCTAGTAATAAAATATATATTTTTTTCAATTCAAATTATACTAGAATATTCATTTCAATTTATCTTGGAAAAAAATCCAATTATAAATATCATATCTTAAAATTTCCAAACTTAACATTTAAACATATGATATAAATTATCAAACTCCATTTTCTTAAATTTTTCCATTTTTAATAAAGAGATTTATACACCTTTTAATTTCAAAATTTTCAACTTCATATGTATATATATGGAAGAATAATATTTATACAATATAAATTTTAAGATTATTATAAACCGTATTCCATCCAAACCATAGAAATCACCTTTAAATAGTTATATATATACCGCGGTGCCTGTATATAATTTTCTATCCTATGGTCAAGTGATACGGATATTTATCATTTCAATCCGCAATTTAAAAGATATAAAATTTTACGGTTGTATATCATTTCAAACCACAATCCCGAATGAAATGAAATATGCATGATAATTTGCAATTTAATGATATACAATAAACATCCATTCATCAACATCATCCATCATCCAAATCGCAATCATCAATCAGTATCAATCAATAACAATATTATTTTTGGTACTACATAACAGGTAATACTGGCAATTTTATTCAAATTAAATTTAACAGCTATTAATCTACAGTCTATATTCAGTAATAAATTATATAACTGTTAACTAGCAGTTCATATACAAACAAATAAATTTTAACTGTAAATTTATACGCAATAAATTAATTAAATTAACAGTTAAATTAAATAAATGCAATTCAACAGATATGAATAAAATAAACATGCCAAATACTCATAAATAAATTTATATTCATTTCTAAAATTAGTTTAACAAACATAAAAGCTTCTAGTAGTTGTGAGTGGGTTTAAACACTCACCTTTGGAATTTAAATCGAATTTAAATTCGATTTAAACCCAAAAATTCGCCCTTCTCGAAATTCGTCCAAACCAGCGTCATCAAATCCGGAATTAAATTACGATCCTAACAAAAGAAATTTCGTGTGAATCCGACTTCGTATGAGAAAGTTATGGCGAAAAATGATGATTGAATTCAAAATTGAAAATAAATAAAACGACACACAAACCATATAGATGCGATCCCCATTGTCCACTCTACAAAACCCAGAAAAGGTTTGACGATCCGACGAAGTTTGCGACGACGATGATGAATTGTCACGGACTGTTTGAATTAATTCTGCTCAAACGAATGTTCAAAACAGAAAACGAATTGCACCAGTAGATTACGTGCCTCGAGAACATTAACATATATTTTTTTGTGGAATTTTTCTGAAGTGTTTGCATTTTCATTGAAATTTGGATTGAAGTAGATCTAGGTTTTGCAACCATTTGAGGAGGAGAAGGAGATGAAGAAATGAATATACAGCAAATGACAATAGGATGGAGCTAGGGTTTATAACTGCATATATATATTAAATTTCCAAAATTTAATTAAATTTACTTTCCATTATTTATTGTCAATTAGATTGATTTATCATTGGATTCATATTTCAATATGTAGATATCCCCAATTTCATCTGCACTTATATTTACATAGTTTCTAAATATTAAATTTCAAATATTACTTCATTTAACGTTACGTATTTATTATTTATTACTTGCTGCAGTTGATTATCAATTATACTTAATATACTAAATAGATGGTAAATTTTGAATACTTGTTATCATTAACGTTTTATTTCCACTTACAAAATAAATGAAATTATTACATAAACTCCCTTAATTAAGTCAACCATTATCTTATATAACTTAAATGGTAATATATATATACCCAATTGCCCTAATTGGTTTATAATTATCAGCTAAATACATACTAACTTGTAAATAAATTCGTTTAATTGCAAATGGATCTGATCAAATTTAATAGATTGAATAGATGGGTAAGCAAATAATAAATTTTCCTTCAAATTCAAACCCATTCCTACTTAATTATCAATTACAATTTATTACGAAACATTGATTTTATGCAGTTACCTTTTATTTGTGTAGTATTACATCAATTCCTATAACCTTGGATTCATTCCCAATTCACCAAATTCAATTAATTACACTTTACAAATGTGTTTCCAATATATAGGTATTGCCCAAATTAAATTTATTAGCTAACTCATAGTAATAAACAAATGACTTATATGAATGATTAAATTTTTCAATTATCTCACTTTACTCCTAAACTTCTGTTATTTAATAATTATTGCTTAGAACCTGATTTTAATCTTCCCATTATCTATTTAATTCCTTCTAGAATCATAGCTAATATTTGTCATCCCTTCATTACCCAAATGTTCTTATCCCATCAAATTTTAGGTTATCGAAATATTAATTGTCAATTTCTTTAATTGCACTAAGTTTATCTATTAAAGGTTGCACTTAACCCAAATACATAAAACTTGCCCAATTTCTCCTTAAATCAATAACCTTCATATACAAATATGTTTATCATAAATTTTATCTACTCTTCCTTTTTAGGTAATGTCCTATATATTAGATTTCCATGTAATTTGCAATAAATCATACTCGTAGTTATATCACATTAAATGAATAAATAAGTGTTGACTCTATTCTTTTGATTCAACATTGGTTTACGTTATATTTCATAAATATTTCTACATACATCAGGATTTTTTAAAAATGGTTGTAACGTGAAATCTCGTCTACTTTCCATTTTATATTTAAGGCTTCTAAAACCGATTCATATCATTTCTCTAGTCCAAATTTTATTAATATAACCTTAAATTTAATTTATTTCTATCGATGTAATGGTTAAACACAAATTTCACTTATTTGCAATAAATCCACAAATTGGATTTCAAATTTTCAAATAAATAAATAAATTTTAGTTTATCACTTCTTAAATACCCAAACGTCAATGCCTTAATTTAAACTGCATTTATTACATTTTATAAAAATCCTCCATCTTAAGTGACAAATCAAAACTACCCTAACTACATAAATCATCGTATTATAAAGATATTTACACTGTCCTCCATTTATTACCTTAATTTATTTAAGGTAACCTTAAATTAATATCTATTGCAATGATTTCAAATTATTATTCCCCCATTCCTTTTTAATTTCAATAACGCCAATTTTAACCGTTATATTCTCTTTATTTATGCGATAAATGCAATTATTGAATCTAATACTCCATTTAATTAATAGATCCTGCTTCCTAGAATCTATATCAACAATAGGTCAAATATATACATAGAATTAGCCTTAACTTCACCTAAAAGAATTAGCTATTTCAACTACCGCACAAAACTACGCTACTGCACTATTTAATCAAATAAATTAATTGAACTTAAATCAGCATAAAGGTTATAAAATTATAAATGTAATCTTAATAAATTCATTTATTGATTTAGACTCTTTCTATACAGTAATTAACCTATTTGTGGGTATAAATAACTTTGGAATTATATTACATCTCATTAGTGCGCGTTTTATTTCCTATAACTTCTCCTTATTTAACTATACCCATTAACAACCAAAAAAATTAAATTAGCTTTATTTCAATCTATTTCCCTTCTTAACTAAATAAAATAAATGGTTAACCTAAACACTTGTTATCCTTTGATATATTCAAATTCACTTCCAACATTTATTAACAAAATGTTGCCATAGGTTTAGATTTACATAAATAAATTATATGAATAGGTAGAAAAATTGGTAATCCGCAAATGCCCAATATACACGCATTAATTACTACCTATTGTTAGAATCCATTTATTAATTTACTAGTTAATAACGGTCTTTTTATTTCTATTTACTACCAAACTCTCTATTTTATTATAGTTCCAATATATTAATACTTAGGCACATCAAGTGCTAGCCCTTTTGTTATTTATATTAAATTGGGTATGCACAAATAAGTTGTTAATTAACTATTTCTACAAAATTATATTCATACATTCAGTTCCATATCTTATAGGGTTAAATTCTAATTACTTACGCTTAATCTATCAATTTAATACTCTATTCAAACATGCATTTAAATTCTTTTTATTCTAAATAAATTTTATTAAGTGTTGACATCCACTAATAGCATTCACCTTTATTACAACCAAAGGTGACATCTTCACTACTGATTTTATATTAATGAATCTCATTTTAGTTAATATTTTTTTATTAATATTCTCAATTCAACATTTATTGATTTCTTAAAATTTACTTTTAACAAAAAGTGACAAATTACATTATCCAAATCTATTGTCATAAAATTTTATTGTTACACTAGGTTACAACTACTATACCAAATTTCTACATTTATTCTTAAACAAATTAGAAATTATATTAATTTAATTTATTAAATATTATTAATTTCAACGGGTCGTTACAGACTATCAATATTGGCCAATGCGCTGATCGTCTCGAAGAGACCGGGATCGAGATTAATTTTTCGAAAATCACTTCAATCTGGTTTGAACGTTTTCATGTAGAAGACAAGTGCTTGAAGTTGAAGATGGAGCAGTGAAGTGCAAGGTCTAATTGATACTAACCCTGAGGGTGATTCCGAAATAGATGTGGTAGGAGAAGTGCCTTCGGTTCCGTTCGAACCCGGAACGGACTTGTATGGACGAATGCTTTCAGAACATCGTTAGGAGGACGATGAGCATTCTAAGTGAATGTGTGCTAAAAAGATAATGCATAGCCTCGAGCCTCATCAACCGGGAATGGCTAAAACAAGGGAGGTGCACACAAGGCTAAGTGGCTGACAACCAATTAGGGTAAGGTCTCCCCTGTCTAGATGTCCTTTTATTTCAGTTGTGTGATCCCAACCACAGGGTGAACTTATTCGCACTATCCAGTAAGGGGTAGCTTCGGCCTTGTGATACAGGGGATCATGGTGGATCCTCGGTACAGTAATCTAGACCACGTACTATGACGGGCGGTACCCCAGTAGCTCTGCCATTGATGGAAATCCATTGTCCCTACGTACCTTTACGGTTTTGTTTGTATACCTATTGGATGGAATTTAATAATGTAACACTTTTGGCTATTTGAATAAGTATTTGTATATAGACACTTCTATAATATCAGAGGATTTTATAAGAAAATGTTTTGGTTATCGTAAGGTAAAAACCTGGCATGTTTGGTCTTATGAGATACCTTTGATTTCAAAATGATTTTGAAAGCTTTAATAATCCAACTAAGTGTGTTTTCTCACGCTAGTTTTCCAGACTGACTCGGATGTTATTTAACTATAATGCTCGGGTCAGACCGAGTATTATAGAATACAGATTCTGGATGGACTGCTGTGGAGCTCAGGAGATGAGCTAGATGACGAGGCGTATTTCCATAGACTCATATTTACGTTGTGCAGTGTAAGCTGTATATTCAGCTTTGGAAGGACGAAATATTATAACTGTCATGAATTGTGATGTTGATTGTATTGTACTCTTACGATGTAATATTTTAAACAGATATAATTCTTTTGTTTTAAAATATTAGTCATTTATCTATTATATATTGTTCCGCTATGTTTGTGAGATTCTGATATTGTTTTTTATTTCTTCTTTTACCTCCTTCTTCTTTACCCCTAATGATTCGATTTTTTGGCATTCGATTGTTCGGAATTTGATACAATGGATGTATTGATGTCGATTTTCGGGTGTCGAAAAATCGTGTTGTTACAGTTGGTATCAGAGCCGAAGGTTAAGCGAGAACCTTGGCTCTGGTGGGGATTACTCATAAAAATAGAGTCCATAGTACTCTAAAATGTGTTTGAGTGTAATAATAGATATGAGCGCGTATTTGTTTGTGAATATAAAAATTGTTTTTATATTGTGTTGACTAATTGATTGGGTGTTTATGGATTCCGGTCGATATGTGGGACGCCATGTCATCGATAGGGGTTTCTAAACTCTTAAATAAGATAAACTGACACAGTATTGTTTTAAAATAGGGTAAATGAAATAATTTTACCCAAACTCTTTTTGTATATAAAAGAAATAATTTTATGTAAATTTTTATAGTTATATATGGTTGCTTGGTAGTTAGAAGATGATAATACTAAATTATTATCATTGTTAAGCGGAAATTGGATAAGAACTGGAAATTATAAACAAGAGTTAAGGAAATAATTATATAACAAAATGGAATTTGAAATGTAGATTACAGATGTAATTTATAAACTGAAATAAAATTCCAGATTAATTTTTCAATATGAGTTGAAGGATTTGAAATTTGAAATTTTGGGAAAGTTTTAAATTCCTTTGGTTTAAAAATGGTTCTCAAAGGTTTTGGAGAAATAATAGTGATATTATTTGGTAAATATTTTTGAATTGGATTTGAAATCTGGTGAGATTTTGAATTTAAAAATATTCGAGAGAACGTTTTAAAGAGGTAAAAGCACTAAACTCTTTTCGATCGCTGGAAAATAACTTCGGTGATGACTACAACATCATCGAAGTTCGTTTTCGAATTTCCAAGAGAGGGATTGCTACCTAAATGTTTTGAGTTGGTTGTTTGCAAAATTTGGTTTTATTTTGGAAGGCAAATGAATAATTGGATATACCAAAGGATTTTGGATATAGTTGATTTCAAAGGTGATTTTGAAATGTGAGAAATTGTTTAAACTCTGGAATCTTAATTAAGATGTTCATGGTATATAATAAGTTTGATAACTTATAGGAATTTGGAATTGGTTGAAATAAGATTCAACTTGAAAAGAGTTAAATAAAAGTAAGTGTGAAACCCAGATAAGGGGGAAGGTAAGCTAATTAATTGAGGTAAATCAAAAGAAGTTAGCAAATGTAATTAAATTTAAAATACTTATAGAAGTTTAAATTTAAATTGAATTGGAGTGTAATTAAATATAGTTAAGTAAAAGTGAATTTAAAGAAAAGGATAAGGAGACTAAGTGAAATGGTTACTTAAATAAAAAGTTATAAGTTGGAAATAAAATTGTGGATAGACAAAGGAATCTGCATTTGTAAGTAAATAGGATTGAAACTGAATATTTAATTTTGTAAAATGGAGAATTAGTCAGGTTGGACTAAATAAAATAAAATAAAATTCATAAATAAACAAATTGATTTAAGTGGGTAAGAAAATGAATTGAAATGAGATCTTATTTGAATCATGTTGAATAAAGTGAAGTATTAAATTTGATTAGGAACAAATGGAGAATTGAGTAAAGTGAAGTTGTAAAATTAATCTGTAAGTAAAAATGGTTTGAGATAAAATAAATTGAAATTTGAAATAAATTAGTAAATGGAACTAATTTAAAATAATAAAAATGATAAACTTCAGTAGTGATGTAGAAAAATAAATATAAGAAGTAAATAAAATATTTATATTGAACTTAAGAAAAGATGATTAAATTCTTAAGTAAATTTGGTATTAGAAATAATTTGAATTATTGAGTGAAGATTAAACTGGAAGTTGGGAAATGGGATGATTGTGAATAGGTAATGGAAATCAAAAATAAATGTAAATAAAAAGAGAATTGATATAGCTAGTAATCACTTGGAATAAATACACAGGATGTACGTCCGATCCAAGTTAGAATTTTTCCCTCGATTTTTGCCGGTGAATGCCGGATATTGATTTTTTATTGATTCTGGAAGTCTCTATCATAATAAATGGCTATATAAGGAGAATGACGGTTTTTTATCAAGAAATCCCGATCTGAGTCTGTACTAGGAAATCGGGTGGACGATACTAGTTCGGAAGTGTAATTGTATGGTCGAGTGAGCGATCGAATTTCGTATTGCGTACGGATGATATATGTGCATTGTACGACTTAGGTAAAGCAAATATTGAAACTTTGTAAAAAAATGTATAAAATGATTTTGAATGTGGTAATTGGACATTATTGCTAAGAAGGATATACACGTGTTTAAAAGCAAAAGGGAATTGGGTTTCTTTGATTTCAGAAGATAAATGAAATTTGCTCGACAAAGGTATGTATTTAAATTTCTGTGTGAAATTTGATGATTTTCTACTCAAGCCTCTTGGCGTTTTGTTTTCTTTTGAAATTTGAGGGGCCATAGAGCATTTTGTAGTTGTACCGAGCTAGCCGCGTAAAGGAAATGCTAGCGAAATTAATTTTTCGAAAATTTAGAGAGTTCGCAAAATTTTGGGAAAATTTTGATAATTTAAATTTGGTTTTAAATTTATATTTGAATGGTTGAGTAAGTGATATTGGTGGAAATCTATGGAAGAAGTTTGGAAAGTTAGTAAGGGTGATAGGATGACTTTTATTAAAGATTGTTTTTGGTATTGTTGAAAAATCGTTTGGTTTTGGGAAAAATAATAAATAGGTTAAGGATCACTCTTCTTAATAGTAATTTCGCGGACGAAATTATTTAACGGGGAAGAATGTGACGACCCGGAATTTTTGATATTTGAAATCAGAATATTTAATTTATTTTAAATATTTAAAAGTTAATTTCTAACTTGAATTTCAAATATCATTGTTTGTTTGGTAATCAAATTATGGAATTTAATAATATGAAATTGGGTAAAATATTGTATCTTCAGTTTTGAGCTTGTTAAAAATAATTTGAAAGCTTGAAAAATATATATTAACTATACTGAAGATAATAGAAGTATTAAAAATTGAATTTGGAACTCTTTTGTTTAGTTTTGAAATTTATCGTTTAAATCGATATTTAAAAATAGCCTTCCGAGGCACAATCTCGGATTTCGACGAAACCAGTTCCATTAGATTCGTAATAGTGCATTATTATTGGATTTCAATTTTCGTAATGTTTGGAATTGTTGTGTGATGTATGGATTCTATACGCGCTGAAATTCATATCGAAAAGTTAAATTAATAACTGGGTCCAAAAAGCTATCTTCTCCGTATGATCGAATTTGGACCCGAAACCTTTTCCATTGCGTTCGGAATTGGGGATTAACATTATAAACGCCTAGCGGCACGCCTCTATAGAATTTCAAAATTTAAGTTGGAATGCAAGACGATTTAAATTTAAAATGTAAATATAATATATATGTTTTGATTGGTCAAACTTCTTCACATCAGAAATTTATTTTTCATATCATAGCCACTTGTCCACCCTAAGAGAACGTGTTTTCTTTTTTCTTTTTTGCTTCACATGCGTCTTCAATTTTAGTTTCAACACGTCCTCTTCTCTTCTGTTAACATGAGATTATGCTCCCCTCTTTTACCCTCTTCAGTAACAAATCGATGTTAATAGCCACTGTTTAAAGAAATCTTCTTTTCGCATGCTTCCTCTCTCAGATCAATTCAAAACCGACTTTCAAAATTCATCCTCCTTCTTTAAGTTGAAATCGAATTCATATAAATAAAAAGAGAGAGAGAGACCGAGATTCAACAGTAGCTAGAATTCAGGCTTTATCGAATCGCAGGAATCTAGTTCGTGGCGCATCGAGGTCGAGGCAACGACATCGAAGGTGGCGGCTCATCTAGAGCACGAATTAATGATGGGCGGTTGCTTTTCGTTCGTGGGTTTCGTGAGTCTCGAATTAGAAGTCTCGATCTGGGTATCGGTCGGCTCGATGACGAAGCTAGGGCGTATGCGAGCTGAAGGCGACTGTCGCGATGGGTTGAGGTTCGTGCGAGGCGAGGTCGATGCCGTGATAATCTTGGCAGTGAGGCAATTCCAGTTGATTTTTGCTGTAGAGCATATGTTAGTTTTTTTAAATTTAATTTAATATGTGTTATATATATATATATATACTTAGGTTGGAAGTAAATTTTAGTAAAATAAATTTCTGTTACATTTGCAGAACAGGAAAACAAATTTTGATAATAAAAATATATATAAATACACGTACAAATTTTATAACAATAACAGTAGATATATATTTAGGATTCTGGAAAATATAAGGAAGTTAATATGTTTTGAAATAAAAAATTGAGTAAGTAAAGGAATTTATTTTAAAATGGAGTAAAATCTGAAAATCGATTTGGAAATTGAATTAGAATTTGAAATTGTGTTTTAAAAGAAGTTGAGACTATGGAATTTATAAAACTGGGTTTATAAAGTGAATTAAGGTATCAATGGATATTTGAAAGTATAAATTCACAATGGTAATTTATAAAGAAATGGGTAAATTGTTTTAAAAATAAATAGTGGTTTATTTTTAAAGGTACGGAAGAAAAGTGTATTTCCCTAAAAACCAAGTACATTTTCAAAGAATTTTTTTAAGTATAAGTTAAAAGTTTTAAAGTTGTTTAAAGAAATATTTTGAAGAAATTATTATTTAAGTTGTTAAAATTTTAAGGGTAAATATTTATTAAATTAGTTATAGTATTAATTATTTTAAAAGGTTAATTGGTATTATGTTTTAAAAAGATAATTATTAATGTTTTATATTTTATAAAATAATTTTATTTTAAAGATAGTTTGATTAAAGTTTTATTTGAAAACTTATATAGAATTACGTAACTCTAATTTTAAAATTTAGTTTGGCTTAACTTTTATTTTTAAAAATTAGTTTTATATTTTGTAAAGTTGTTTTATTTCAAATATTTTTAAAGTTTATTTTTTTGAATAAAGTGCTAAAGTAGTTTTGATTTAAATGTTTTAAAGTATATTTTAGAATAAAGTGATTTAAATTATTTTAAAATCTTAAGTATTTGGACTTGGTGATTTTCAGTGGAAATAAACAATATTTGAAAATTTTATTCCGTCGGAGAAAGGTGGTCTGAAACTGTTTTCCAAGGGTTCAAGTATGGAAAATAGCTTGCGAAGTTACTTTGAAATAAATAATTTGGAAATTATTCAAATCTGATGGTTGTTTGTGAATGTTATTTGATAGTTCAATAACCGACTATCAATATTGGCCAATGCGCTGATCGTTTCGAAGAGACCAAGATCAGGATTGATTTTCCGAAAACCACTTCGATCCGCTTTGAACGTTTTCGTGTTGAAGAAAAGAGCTTGAAGTCGAAGATGGAGAGTGAAGTGCAAGGTCTAATCGCTACTAATCCCGAGGGTGATTCCAAAATGGATGTAGTAGGAGTAGTGCCTTCGGTTCTGTTCGAACCCGAAACGGACATGTATGGACGAATGCTTTCAGAACATCGTTAGGAGGACGATGAACATTCTAAGTAAATGTGTGCTAAAAAGATAACGCATAGCCTCTAGCCTCATCAACCGGGAATGGCTAAAACCGGAGATGTGCACACAAGGCTAAGTGGCTAGCAACCAACTAGGGTAAGGTCATCCCTGTCTAGATGTCCTTTTATTTCAGCTGTGTGATCCCAACCACGGGGTAAACTTATTCGGACTATCCAGTAAGGGGTAGCTCCGACCTTGTGATACAGGGGATTAGGATGGATCCTCGGTACGGTGACCTGGACCACGTACTGTGACGGGCGGTCCTCCAGTAGCTCTGCCATTGATGGAAATCCATTCTCCCTTCGTACCTTTACGATTTTGTTTGTATACCTATTAGCTGGAATTTATTAATGTAACAATTTCGACTATTTGATTAAGTATTTGTATATAGACATTACTATAATATCAGAGGATTTTATAAGAAAATGTTTTGGTTATCGTTAGGTAAAAACCCAGCATGTTTATCTGTGGCATGGTCTTACGAGATACCTTTGATTTCAAAATGATTTTGAAAACTTTATTAATCCAACTGAGTGTGTTTTCTCACACTGGTTTTCCAGATCGACTCGGGTGTTATTTAACTATAATGCTCGGGTCAGACCGAGTATTATAGAATACAGATTCTGGATGGACTGCTGTGGAGCTCAGGAGACGAGTTGGATGACGAGGCGTATTTCCGTAGATTCATATTTCCGTTGTTCAGTGTAAGCTGTATATTCAGCTTTGGAAGGACGAAATATTATAACCGTCTTGAATTGTGATGTTGATTGTATTGTACTCTAATGATGTAATATATAAAACAGATATAATTCTTTTGTTTGAGAAAACTAGTAGTTTACCTATTATATATTGTTCCGCTGCGTTTGTGAGATTCTGATATTGTTTTCTATTTCTTCTTCTACCTCCTTCTTCTTTAACCCTAATGATTCGTTTTTCGGCATTCGATTGTTCGGAATTTGATACAATGGGTGTATTAATGTCAATTTTCAGGTGTCGAAAAATCGAGTCGTTACAATATTCTTCTAGTCGTTTTGTTTAATTCTTGAGTTTTTTCGATTTGACGTGGATGTTGTAGTTCCCATTGAATTATATTGGTTCTATTGGGTTAAAAATTCGGTTAACATTTCCCCTCGGAGCATGCCTTCGTTGGAAATAAGGTCTGCTCTGGAAGCAATTGCTTTTGAGTTCCCATTTCTTGAAGTTTAATTGATCATGTTGAGGCTATCATGCAAATTTTTTTTGCTATTCAGCCGTCTATTGAGTTTTCGATGTGAATCATCATTACTGGTAACAATCAATCAATTTTAATCCCACAACTTTCCAGATTCTTGCAAACAACGCTTAGATTGTGCTTGGCGAACGTGGAGAAAATTGACTGCAACTTGATGGATCCCTAGTGATCCATAGTCCATGGATTGTTGGCGATCCAAGGACTCAGCAAATTTTCTTTTATCCAATCTCCGATTTAATTTTGTTTGGCCTAATCCTTCATCATTTCACACTTTCCTTGTGAATCGAGCTAGTCTTTCTATGGACCATGCCAATCTTTCTACGGTCCGAGCTAAACGCGACCAAACCCTAACTTGCTCACACCATCGCCATCGTCGACCTTCATCGTCGAAGCTCTCTGTCTCCGACCCCGCCTAACCTCACCGCCACTTCGAGCCAACTTCCAGCACCTGAAATGTTGCCTACTTGTATTGCGAGCGATCTTGCCTAGATTGGATCGCAAGGGAATTTTAGCTGCATTTTCCTTCTGACTTAAGGTTGGTGATGTGGATTTTGGCGTAGTATTAGCAATTCTGATGAGTTTGTGTTGGTAATGGATGCAATGGAAAATTTGAGATGATTGTGACTTTGTGGATGGAGATAGTAAATATAGTATTGAATTCTTCATGGAACTATCTCGGGCTTTGCCTCGGTGCTTGACATGTTCTGCTATCTTCATCGACAGAGTCAGAATAAACTTGCACCAAGTTACACCGTGTATCCCAGCACATCGTCTTATGGATTGATTTTGGTTTTTTTAGAAGGTGATAATAGCTTAGGGTAGCGTCTCGTATGCAGCTCATGTTTTTATAACTTTTTAGAGAACTGAAATCGACTTATGATGAGAATTCTTTACTCGATTCGGACCCATCGATCTATAATTGCTCACTTTGGATTGGTCCTATCATTGCACAGTCTGTGTACCTAGAATAGGAAGGGCTTTCTGTGTCGCTTCGTACGACAAATCCGTTATCTACCGTTGATTCGTAAAAGTTAAGTTTAGGAGAAATAACTTTAATGGTTAATACGAAAAGCTTCTTCTTTTCTTCACTATGAGTGAACTATCTACACAGGGTAGAGCGTTCATAGTGTTCAGAAAACTGAGCCCGTCCCACATAGATAACACACTGCACTTGCCCCAATCAATGCTTGGTGTCCGATGAGTTGGCATAAGTTAACATTTTTTCCAGAATTTATGTGTTGAGCGTAGGGGACTTTTAATTATAAATAGAATTACCTGACCACATTAGATACAAGTTCTGTTGTATAGAATAAAGCACTGTCATCCCATCGTAAATCCAGTAGAGGAAATCTGACACTCTCAAAAGCTGAATCGACATCAGTTATGCCTTCACAAACAGTTTCAGCAGCGCCCACTTCTTCGGCACCACCAACTGAATATGGTTAATTGGTTCCAATTGGTCTAGTTGTACATCAAACTCCTCCAAACTTTAGAGTTTTAATCAACCCACTAGAGAGAGCTTCCATCGTAATTTCTTCTAAAGTCCCGCATAACATTTGTTTACAGCATGGCATTCCAAATGATGGAGTACGCCTTTCATTGAAAACGAGTTTGCACACAAGCCACCTTCGGGGTACACCTCCTGCCATCAGCACATGTGCTTGAATGGAGCCGTGCCCTATTCAATCATTGATTGATAGAGACTCTTCTGAATTTGGGAATTTCCCCATTTCAAATTTACCCTAACAGATACACGATTTTTACTTTTCTTCACGTTTTGTTTATTAGGACATTTAATCATGATCCAAGCTTTGATGAGCTAAGATATTTCCTCTTATTCAAGAAAAGAGACAAATGTCCATCCCTTGTGATCACCGAGACCCAATGAAATCGCAAAATTGTGTTGCAGCTTCAAAGTAATTTGTCCTAGTTCAAGACCCAATATTTTTTTGTTAGGTGTCCAGAGGGATTTAATAGCCTTTGGACAATAGGGGGTAAGTCTTCTTTTTTACTCATTGAGATTTAGTATGATGGTGTGGGGTTTTTAATAGACTGAATAATCCTTGTAGTTATTCCATGGCCAAATAAAGATCCATCACTTGATCCCATCTTCTATACTCTGAATTCCATAAATGCTAGAGAGAGACCGGTCTAGTCTTTGCTAACAGATGAGAATATGTTTCGGTATGGGTTATTTCATTCCAGGATATTTGCCATCACTATTGAAGTTCCATCTCCTTCCTGTTCTAGGATTCAAACACGCTCCACTTCTTCATCGCACGACTCTGAAGAGGGCGATCTACTAGAAGGAGAAGGTCCATCTGGTGGATCAACTAAAGAAATTCATGAAGGAAAAGACGTTATAACTAGAGCCATTTGCCCGATTAGGATGCCTCCGATCCTAGAGGAGGAGGAAGAAGAATTCAAGTAGCGTGAGGGCAAGGCTGCGGTATCATGAAAAAGGAGGAGGGTGAAATTGAGAATAGCAGTAGCTATGATTCATCCTCTAATGATGAGGAATTCGATGGAAGTTCTAGTGATAGGAACTTCAAATCATGCGATGTAACTCCAGGAATGAGTCTGGTCCTCCTAGACTCACCTCCTCAAGAGCTTATTACTAGAGATGCTCCCCCAATAGCCGAAGGACTTCATGGTTCTCCACCTAAGGAAACCATTATCAACTTTAGGGACTTGAGCAACTTTTATGTAGACATCGATGAACTCATGGGAGATGATTTCGGGTTCGAGGGATTGTCTTCTCACATCGATCATGCTATGTTTAGAGTTAGCCTGACTCCTGCTGTAGTCACCTCCTGATCTGGTTTATGAAGTCCTTTTGGGCTTCCTATGACATATTACACATTTCACTAGGGTCACACACATTTACGTATGAATTATTTGAGTTCATTTTCTATCGCTAAAGTTCTTCATTCATTTTTTATATCAGGTACTATGGGAGGTCATGGAATTTATGAGGACCTTGAATAATTTACAAATGCACAACGTGGGTCAAGACAGACTTCATGCCGCCATCATCCCCAAGAAATTGAGGAAGAATAGAGAAGGAGAAAAAATTCGAAAGTCAATGTTTGCCTTCGGGATGATAGGGACCAACGTAGTGTTTATAATAATGGTTATGAGAAGAGGAAAACTCATGGCGATCGGGAAGAACCATCAAAGAAATCAAAGGTAGATCGTGGTTCTTGTCCTTCTGAGCACCTAGCATTTGCCCCAGCTCCAATCTCTGTTGGAATTGAAATTCCGACTTCTACTGTTCAAGTCTCTCCATGGACACAGACTCCATCAACTCGTATAGTGCCTGCTTCTAGTTCTTCGCGCCTCCATAGGAGGCCAACTCATATTCTCCCATCTGGTCCATCTAAGCTTGAAGCCACACTCCTCGAGTGGTTTTTAAAGGGAGTAAAATTTGACCGTGACCTGCTCTGATCTATAAGGATTCTTATATGCCCTATCTCCAGGCGATTCAGAGCAATTTGGATCAAGCTGAAGGATGTGAGAAATTATGTAAGCAACTGGTGGACACAACCATAACAACTAATAAGAAATCCTTTTCTTCGAGCCAGAAAAGGATGATTATGAGAGGATGTTAACTGAACATGATGCTAGAATTGGGAAATTGACAAAGGAGAGGGATGCTACAATTCGAGAGATTAAGAACAATGCTAGTTTGATGAAGAAATAAAAGAGTCCCATAAAAATATTGAGATCATGTTTAGAGATGAAATCAAGAAGGCCCATGCTGATGAGGTTAAGCTGAAAAAGGAGCTTGAAATTCGAGACGAGATCGTCGAAGCTAAAAAGAGAACTATTGATAGTCATGACGAAGTAGTTGAAACTCATAAAAAGAATATTGCCGATTATGCAAGAATGTTGGAATCCCGTGACAAGAAGCTGTAGGATACGTTCGTTTATCTATGTGTGCCTCGCTCTAGGAAAGAGACGCGTAGCTTAATGTTGAAAAGACCTAATTTGGATTTGAGAAGGCCACTATGAAGACAGACTACTTCAAGCTGCAGGATACGTTCATAAGGAAGATAGAGAAGATGGATCACACCATCTTGAATTTCTATGTCAACTCCCTGCTACATCAAGGGAGCCTCAACTATTTGGGCCCCAATTTCCCATGTACTCTTGCTGTGGTTTGGGAAGAAGTTCTGGCCCATTTTTGAGAAAACAAGGATATATACACCGAGCAAGAGTTGGATGATGCCTATCTCAACGAAGTGTTGAAGAGGGATATGGCAGAGGGCCGAGAAATTATTCGGATTAAGAGGGAGCGAGAGGTCGCTGATGCTACTGCAACTGTAACTACTAAAGCGCTATCATAGCCTTCCAGTTTCGGGCCCGACGAATCATCAAAGCAGTCTCATGATCAGTCAGGAACTATTCCGGGTTCAACCGGTATTGCTTTATTGTCCGCCCCTTTAGTAGATGTTTTAGAAGTCTTTGGTGTTCCTGGAACTTCACCAAAGATCGTGCAACCATCCAAAGAAGGAGATAGTGAGGAGTATGAGGTTGAAATTCTCGATCACACTTCTAATGCAAGTAACCTTCTTGTTTCTCCTGAGTTTGAGAAATTTCAGTTCATGTCGCAAGAACAAGACGAATTGAGTGCTTTCATTTTTGGTCTTATATGTCTATCTTATTTGCCTATCGAACTGCCAATTTCTTTGATCCTAAGTCCTGCTGCTATTTCGACTTCTTCGACGCTTATATTTGTTGCTGCTTCAATCACCACACCTATGTTTGGCTCACAATTATGGACGAACTCCAAGAAAATTGCTCCTTTGTAGGGAGATTTCAATGAAGCTAATATTCGAGAGCAGACAGACCAAGCTAGCCAGCTAAGTAAAATCGAACAACAGATGGTGGCGGTTAAGAGGGAAAAGATTGAGGAGAGAAAGTCTTAGAAGAGCTATTGTAATTCGTAGAAGCTCAAAACCAAGGGGAAGTCTTTTGAGGGGGCTGAAGAATAAGGTGGAGACATGGGCACGGAGGCGATAATTGATATTTGTGGTAGCGATACAACTCCTAGTGGGGATGTTTAGGAAGAAGAAATTTTCGACCAAAGGCAGGAAGGAAAGTGGTGGAAAGAAATACTGACAGGCTCGAGTGACAACGGAGACAAATATTAGAACATTCTGATTTGTTTGACATGTATTTTGTACAAGTGCAGAGTCTGCACTTATTATTTTTGTTGTTATATTAGCTATACTTTTGTTGTTGGCCGATATTGTGTGGATATGGTCCCCGCGTTTTGACTTTGTATAGAAAACGTTATAAAGAATGAAAAGATTGATGTTTCTATTGTCATCTCTTCTGTGTTCTTCCTTAGTTATCACATACGCATCTTGCTTTTATACTACTTATGTGTGCACATGGCATGATTGCTTGTTCTGCAATTTCAATACTTCATATTGTCGTACCATGTTTTGCTGTAAACAATGCCTTTATTTCCATGATTTCACTCCTTATGTATGCATTTTTTAACTTTATAACTTCATTCGTTCCCGAAATTCTTTATTTGGAGAAATGGTCCAGTGGAATAGTTTTCCTTTCAACTAAATGTTGTATATGTGTGCCCTCTACTTTACATTGTTTTTTTTTTCGAGCACTTGACAAGTGATCGGGTTATCCATGCGATTCCTTGGATGTCTGTAATCGAATCTACTTTGCGATATCTATCTTCAGGAACTTGTGACTCGAGCATCTCGATGCCAGAGATTTTATCGATCAACGGTCGAAATTCTTTGCCGATTTCTAGTTGTGCGACATTGGTGGATTCATGTCAATTATTTTTGAGACATTGGTGGATTCATGTCAATTATTTTTGACAGTGGGAGTGGATTCTTGTTAGCCCCGCAATAGATGAATTTCTCGGTATTGTTTGGATAGTACAAGTACTTATAAGATCTTAAAGGTTTGTTGATAGTGCTAGAGCAACATCAAGCAGTGCTTGCACGGAATGCGCGGTTTTTAAGAGTGCGTGGTTTATGAAATGCACGACCCCGTGAGGGTGCACAGCTTACAAAATGCATGGCTTTTAAGAGCATGCATGGCTTATGAAACGAGCGACTTTTAAGAGTGCGTAGCTTATGAAATGCATGACCTTTTGAGAGTGCACGACTTACGAAATGTGTGACCTAAGTAATTATATTTTCTTGAGCTTGATTGCATAACCCAAGAAGTGGTGTGCGACTTACAAAATGCATGGCCTTGGTTTGGGCCTTCCCAGTGTTGCCGGAGAAACACCGGTTCTTAAAAGGCAGGGATCGAGTTCCGTTGGTCCAACGGTTTAAGTTGATTTTCTTCCATCGACTCGACGAGTAGGTGGGGCATACTTGAGCTTGGTTCCACTATTTTAAGTAGCGACTCGATGGTTTTGTGTCGATTTGATCCCGTCAAATCAGTAGGTTACTTTCATGAACGTAGTTTTATTTGTTCAGAAAGCAAATAAATTTTATTAATAAAAGTTAGCCAAGTTCTGCCTACTTACAATGCCGCTGATATTCTAGGACCTCTTATTGGTGAGAAATGGGAAATACATAAGATAGTCTTAGATAAAGTAAAGACACGACAATTCGCCATTCCAAGCTCGGAGAATTTGAACGGTTGTTAGCTTGAATATGCTATCCCATAGCTTTTGGCTGATCACATAGGTCCCTTCCCAGTTTGGTTCAAATGTTCCTGGTATAGAGTAAACCCATTTGTGGACAAGGACTACCACTTTGAACGTATGGTTACAGACTTTGGAATTGAAACATCATGCAACCCTTTTTTGATGAGTAGCAGTCCTAAACTTGGCCTCTTCCCTCTTCTCATCAACCATATCGAGCGACTCGAGTAGGAGCTACTCAATTTGCCTTTGATTGAAGTTTTGTCTTCGATGAAAGGGGACTTCTAGCTCGAATGGGATCATTGCTTCTAAACCATATGCTAGGGCGAATGAGGAGTGCCCTGTTGCATATTTGTGCATTGTCCTGTAAGCCCATAGCGCGAGTGGAAGTTCATCAACCCAAGTTCCTTTAGCTTTAGTTAGCCACTGGTTGATGGTGGACTTGATGATCTTGTTCACTGCTTCCACTTGCTCGTTTGCTTGTAGATGTGCAAAAGCAAAATAGCTTTTCTCGATTCAAAAGCATTTGCAAAAGTCTTTTAAATAGACGCTTTTGAATTGAGTCCATTATCCATGATGACTTTTGTGGCACTCAAAACTTGCAAATAATGTTTTTTTTTACAAAGATAATAACTTTCTTTATGGTAATAGTGGGCAACGGTTCCGCTTCGGTTTAATTGGTGAAATAGTCAATTGCAACGACAGCATATTTGGCTCCTCCTTTGGCCATTGTTAATACACCAATCAGATCGATTCCCCAGATCCTGAATGACCATGGGCTGACCATCTATGTTAGCTTTGTCGAAGGATTTCTTTTGATCTTTTGGAATCTTTAGCATTAGTCACATCATCTGGCATAATCTGCTGCATCATGGTTTACTGTTGGACAAATTTACCCATATCGAAGAACTTTCTTTGCAAATGTTTTCCCCTTAGTAAGATCTTCGTAGTTGCCTTCATGAGTTTCCCTGAGGATTCTTCGGGCTTTGTCGTTGGTCACATGCCTGAGCAAAGTGGTAGAGAATCCCTTTCTATGGAGCATCTCATCATGTACTCCAAATAGTGATGCCTTTCGAAGGAACTTTTTCTGTTGTTTCTTGCCAACTGTGAATGTTCCTCTGAGCATGTAGTCCTTGACTGATGTCATCCACGTTTCCGGTTCCTCGATTATTTCAAAATTCAATCGATATCCATCTTACTTATACTTGGAGCGGTCTGAATTTCAACTGGGACTAGCCCCAATGACAGAGCTTCTCCAAAACTGGCCTGTTTGGCCAGATAATCCACCTTCATGTTTTATTCTTTTGAGATATGAGCTACGGTGTACTATTCGATGTCATTCAGCAGTTCCAGCACTTTAGATAGATGCGAGGCGAGATTCTCTCCTCGAGTTTGGTATTTGCCTTTCACCTGGCAGACGACTAACTAAGAGTCGCTATAGATGTGTATGGACTTTATCTCATGTCCCTTCACAACTTTCGGCCTGCCTATCAATGCTTCATATTTTGCTTCGTCATTTGTTGTAGGGAATTCCAAGCATAAGGCAGAGCAAATGGATCGTCCTTTTGGAGTTTCGAGCGCTACTCCTTCCCCCAAACAGAGGTTGTTAGATGCACCATCAACGAACAACTTCCAACGTGTCTCCACTTCCGGAGTAATTTCTTCTTTGTTATCCCTTATCATAAACTTGGAAATGAAGTCTGTAAGTGCCTGCTTGTTCATCACCCTTCTAGGATGGTATGTGATTTCATACTGACTTAATTCGATGTTCCATTTGATAAACCGTCTAAAGGTCTTGGGGACGTATAACACTTGCTTTGAGGGTTTATTTGTTAGTACTTTGATTGGGTGTGCCTGGAGACATGGTTGTAACTTTCTGGGTGTGACCAAGAGGCAACATGCTAGTTTTTCCAATTTTAATAGCACTTCTTAGCTCCACTGAGTCGTTTACTAATGTAACATACGGTTCGCTTGATCTTAGCTTCTTCTTGTAAGAGCATGGCAGTTAATACATGAGGCAAGACTACTAAGTAGATAAACAAGTCTTCTCCATCTACCGGCTTGGACAGGATGGGCGGGGCTTCCATATGTTGCAGCAGCTCTTCGAAGGCGGTCTGATAAGCCTGATTCTATTCGAAGTTCTTCTTTTCCTTCTTTAGCGCGTCAAAGAATGGCATACATTTGTCGGCTACCTTTGAGATAAACAGGTTTAGTGCTGCAACTTTTCCATTCAAACTTTGCAACTCTTTCTTGTTCCTTGGGGTCTCTACTTCTCGTGAAGCGGTAATTTATTCAGGATTTGCTTCAATGCCTCTGATGCTTACAATGAATCCTAAGATATTTCCAAAGGCTACTCCGTAGTGACATTTAAGTGGATTGAGTTTTATTTTATATTTGCGGAGTTTTTCAAACATTTCAGTGAGGTTGTCCAAGTGATTTGCGACTATGCGTGATTAACCAACTTATCGTCTACATAAACTTCCATGGTCTTCCCAATTTGATGAACATGGTGTTTACTAGTCGTTGGTAGGTTGCCCCAACATTCTTTAAGCCGAATGAAATCTCTTTATACCATAATAATCCATGATCAGTAATGAAACTGGTATTTTCTTGGTCAGGTTCATGCATCGTGATCTTGTTGTACCCCGAGTAAGCGTCCAGTAATGATAGCAGTTCATGTCCAGCCGTCCCATCCAAAAGTTGATCGATTCTGGGTAGAGGAAAGCTGTCTTTTGGGCAAGCTTTTTTAGGTTTGAGTAGGCAATACAAGTTTGCCATTTCCCATTGGACCTCTTAACCAAGAACTGGTTAGATACCCATTCAAGGAAGGTTGCATCGCGAATAAAACCATTCGCCATCAGCTTATCCACTTCTTCTCTTAGCGCTTTGGACTGTTTGGATCACATGCTACGCCTCTTTTGCATCATTGGTGCATACTTGGGATTAATGTTGAGTTCGTGGAATGCAATCTCCATCAAAACCCTACACATATCGGAATGTGTCTAGTCAAATATGTCCAGGTTGGAATGAAGAAATTTGATGAGTTCTAGTCGCATCTTGTTTTCAATATGTGATTCAATTTTCAGGACCCGTGTTGGGTCATCCATATCGACTAGGGCAAACACTGTTAGTTCTGTCGGTGCTGCCTGTTCCTCCCTTGAACTCTTCTTTCTATGGTCCAAAGCCTCGTCAAATCGCCTATGGTCCCCAAGCCAAGGATGGCTTTGTAGTTGCTATAGTCCCCAAAGACAAGTTGATTGGTTGTAGGCTACCAAGTTTCCCTTCTAGCTCCTCTGCCTCTTGCAATCTCAAGTATTGGCTTGCCTTTCAATTAAAGTCCTTCCTGGTGGTAGATTTTTTCATTTTGATCCATTTTTTGAATTCAGTATCGAGATGGATGGTGCGGAACAGGGCTTTGAAGACCATATCTTCATTTGGGTTACTTACTTTAGTGATCGCTGTGTTAAATCGACTCTGAAGGATTTTAAAGATTCATTTCGTCGCTAGAATAGACCCGATAAGGACATCACGTCTTTTGGTGGTGCCGTGTGAAGCCTAAACTGATCAAGGAACCTTGTTGCTAATTCAACGAAAGTGGAGATGGATTTAGGTGGTAGCCTGGTGAACCCATGGAAGCATTTCCCTCCAAAAAGATTGGAAAACATCTACATTGAATTGCATTTTAATCATTCGCTCCGCTTCATGTACCAACTATACTTGTACAAGTGAGGTTTCGGGTCTCTAGTTCCATCGTAGGGTGGAATAGTTGGCATAGTTTACTTTTTAGGATATCATTCATTCAGAATGTCAACAGTGAAGGGAGTCTGTCTTCGAGCGGATCCAATTCATCATCTCTCCTATTCTTACTTTTACCTATTATGTGCTTGATCATGTCCGCAATATATGCCTCTGGTGTTCGGTAGCCCGTGGGTTAGCAGTCAGTGACTACACCAAGTGTTTGACCTTGCAAACCATCTTGGTAAGTGGACTAAAGCCTAGGCTCTCCTATCTTTGGGAGAGCAACTCCCTCAGAGTTCCGTTGGCTTGAGATTGTTCCGGTGGGATCAGTTTGGACCTCTATGTCCGTATTGAATGCATGAGTGTTTTCTTTCTACTCATCGTCATCAAGTTGCTCACCGTCTTCAGAGTCAGAAAGATCCACTATTGTATCTTCCCATGGTGTTTTCGTCCCCAAATTATAGTTCATGGTGGGTTGCTTTGCAGTTGGTGGAGTGCTTGTGTTTCCTTCTATGGTGATTCCTGCAGCCCTACCTACTACTCCTTTTTTTCTGCTACTTTTCGTTTCTCCTGTTAAGGCCAGAAACGTAAGAGTTTTCCTGCTTCGTAGCAGCCACGAGCTTTGGCATGGTTCTCGAAGCAGCAACTGATTGCAAGATTATAAGGCAATTTAATTTTTCCATAAGAGGTTTTTGGTTGTTCTCCATCTCTTTATTGATTTCATCAATCATTTTATCCAATTTTCCTTTGGTGACAAGTTCATGTTGGACAGAAGATCCTGGCACCGGATCGCATGTGTTGGCCCCAGAATTAGCTTTGATTAATGGATCATTGGTGCCATTGACCTCAACTTGCCGAGGATTGGTTTCTTCTCCAGCTAATATAGCTTTTATAGATCTTTCGGAAGTAGTTCTCTTTCTTTCTGGTGCCATTGATTCTAACCAGCAAATCTTCTAAGCGAAGATTAAAGACCTAACTTCTAAAAGTTGTTTGATCCAAAGTACATAGCTAGATCTAAGTCTGAGTTGGGTTCTCTGTTAAAGCACCAAAATGTTAACCCAAAAAATGGATCAACACCCTAGATTGAGTGTGAAAGCAAAAGCCCTGTTCTTATGGAGCAACAATATAGAAAATAATTGTAAAATAGAGCTGATATAGTAAAAAGACAAGAAGATTTTTATCGTGGTTCTGTTGTTATTGAAGCCCACATCCACTTTATAACTTTCTACTGACTGATTTCTGTTACAAGTGAAATCAGATTACAATATGATTTAATCTCCTAAGTTAGATCAAGTCACAAGCGCAAGAGTTCATTGGAGAATCGCAAAGAACCCTTAGATGATTATTGTGCAGGAGGAATAGAGTGAAGAATAATTTATACAGAGTTCCAGTAGCCGGTCTAGAAGATCCTCTTTTTATTGCAGATATGTGTGTATTTATGGGGATTTGAGAGCTATTGGCCTAGGATACTTTACCAAAAGCATATACTTAATGGTACGAAGGCACTCCAAAAAGTCCACAGCGAATCGATCTAACCAAATGGATCACTAGCAATCCATGTTGTTAAAGTTTTTTTGGATCGCTTCACTTGGATCGTGCTCCTTGCCTTATGTAAATGCTCTCTGTGTAATTTTATTACGAGTTGCCTTGTTTTGATGGTGATTCATGTATAGGTTGCATTGAACTATGACTGGAATCAGATGAATGCTCACTTCTCGTACTAGCTTGCTTGGAACATTATGAAACTTATTAGATATCCTTAAAAAGGTATTAGTTCATGATGCAAAAAGTTTAGAGGATCCACGAGAAATTCTTATGGATCGCTAGAGATCCATCCCATTGGCCTATTTTTGCATCTTTCCTCTTGGATCTCTCTTAGCTCCTTCTTTTGGTCTTTTTGGTCAATTCTTAAGTTATTTTGAATTGATGTGAATGTTCTAGTTCTCGTTGAATTCTGTTGGGTTAAAAAACAGTTAATATTTTTTTTTATGTTACATTTTATCAACATCTAGTAGACACTTTTATATAATATGCACCACTTTTATATTACATTGTATGTATTCGCGACTTTGTTGTTGTGAAATTCTATTATTTTCATTTTTATGAAATACTTGTTCTATTTTTCAATTTTACACTTTGTGAAATTTGTTCCATGTTAATGTATGTTATTGTTTGTGTATAGTGACATATGTAATAACCTAATTAAGTTCTTTTTTATTATCATTCATTTAATTAAACGAACCAGATTTAATTGTGTAAGCTTAAAAATCTAATAAAAGAGGAATTAGGTAGTTGGATTTTTAGGTCTAACTTGAGTATTTGTGTAAATTCAAGTATTAGAACCTTTATAAAGATTGAATGGTGATTTTAGAAATAAGCTGATATTAGAAATATTAAAGCTTATTTCTAGAATTTGTAATGAAGAGATTTGAGCGAAGTTAATTAAAAACATGTATTTTTATTTAATAAAGGAATTGGAGAATATATTGAATAAATAAGAGTACGTGTGTAAATTCTTGTTTAAAACTTGTTTAATATTGTGTTAGTGTTTGACAAAATATGTGTAAGCTTGTTTTGTGTGAAAATGAGTTTTAGTGTTAAAAATGGTTTAAGTGTTGTATTGTCTTATTTTTTATAATGCAACATTGCCGTAATTAAAATAAGGGTTTAAACATTATTAAAAACTGTGTTTCATTAATTACATGAAGCCTGGGTGATGAACTTAATTTTAGTGTATTAACATGAATTTTCTAGGTTGAAATCAATGAGACATTAGTGTTTATAAAGTGTTAAACAAACGAGGCAAATTAGCAGCACTTTTTTAGAAAATCAGAAATACTTGATTAATGGATCCACATTTTAGCCTATTAAGCCCAAACAAAAGGAATATGAGATGAGAAACATACATAAAGTTTCTTATTTCATTGCATTCCTATAATCAGAAAAACCAAATTATTTTCTAAGTTCCTAAAACCCTAGTCTCTTGCAAAAATCAAAACAATTCAAATAAATTTCTAAAATTATAAAATTTGGATATATTGTTTCTACCATGTTCCGACACCTCTGCTCTAAATTTCTTGTAATTTGGTTGGGTTTTGATGGGTTAAAGGTGGTTAATTTGCATTATTTTCGAGTAGATCTGGGTAGAAAATGCAGGTTAGTATAAAAATCATAAGTAATTGTAAAAAATAAAAATAAACAATCTAAAATTTGGATATGTTGTTCTCAACACATATATGCACCTTCAATAAATTTTTGGGGAAAAAATATTTAGGTTTACTATGTCAAATTAACTCTGCAATAGGATGCATTTGGGGTTGTTTTGGTTATTATTGGCTTAATGTTGATGTGTAACTTTGAAGGTTTTTGGACATTAAGATGAGTTTATTTCACGATTTCTGGCCTTAGATGAGTGGTTTCTACTGTTATATGATTATGGTTGAATCTCTAGTTTATATGATCTTAATATGTTGGTGGATTAATTCCCTAATTTTATTGGATTTGCTGTTAGCTTAAAACCCACTTATGAAATCATGATGTTCATCCAAGTATACATGTTTTTATATGCTTGCATGTTTGCTAATTCATTACCCTAAAACATTAGAGAAGCAATACAAGAATTATGAGCGAGATTGGATCATCGGAGGGTCATCGAAATCGCTTGGGGTTTAGCCCAAACGAAGCAACCAATGGACCATGTGACCTACCGTGCATCGGTCGTAGCCTGGACTTGACTCCCAGGCTATGTTCGTACTTCGATCGACCTGTTTGCCACTTGTTTGCTTGGTTGATTCTCTATTATCGATCGCTTGATTTTGGTTTTGCATTTCACATCAATTTCATTGATATTTCCAGATTTTTGAGATGTGAATTGATGAATTCATTTCGGTGTTTCTATACCATAGAATTGCTTTTTGGGTTTTGGTATTTTGATTAATGAATTGATGAATTCATTTGATGTTTTTATACCATAAAGATTGTTCTATGGACTTTGGGAGTAATATGCACTTTTAATGCACATTTTTGAATCGAATTTATAAAAGGCGGATTTCTAAATTAAACCCTTTTATGGTAATCTTTTTAAGT
The DNA here is from genome assembly GCA_030765085.1 of Allium cepa. Classification (NCBI taxonomy): domain Eukaryota; kingdom Viridiplantae; phylum Streptophyta; class Magnoliopsida; order Asparagales; family Amaryllidaceae; genus Allium; species Allium cepa. The sequence continues at coordinate 861,512,013 of CM060934.1, read as the reverse complement.
ACCAAACTAATTTCTACATGAAAGACTTTATATATATATATATATATATATTATTCTCTTTTACAACGGTTTTAAAAGTGATTTGGATCAATTGTCTGAAAAGTGTAAATATATATAAATATATATTTCCGTTATAAGTCAATGCTTTACAAAATGGTTTTAAAATGAAGAATTTGTAAAATCTCCCAACATCGATCGAATGAGATATTAATTTAAAAGTTATATAAAACGAGTGGTATGGAACGCTTACGTTTGTTTTACTGATTAATTGTCTGACTTGTTTGACCGAACCATTACTATACACAAGTGGAGTTTACTAGCACATAGTAAACATTTAGGTAAACCCATGTGGTATGGGACACATGGTCTTTATCAACTCTGTTGCTATATGAAGGTCATAACACTTTTATTTTGGAGTTTATAGGACTCATTCCTATCTTGATGTTTATAGGTCCCGTACCTATTTCGATATTTATAGGACTCATACGTATCTTAGAGTTTATAGGTATATTACCTATCTTGATGTTTATAAACTTACACATCTATTTTGGACTTACAAGCATGTAAGTGAATTTATTCACCAATCTTGCAGTATGGCATCTTCCCCTTTATTGTGAGATTTCTAGGGTTTTATTTGTGAGATTTCTGGATTTTATGTTGTTGAATTATCACTAAGTCATTTCAAGGATTTATTGCTTATAAAAAGCTACCTTAAGTTTTAATATTTGGTGATTTGAAGTTATTCATGCATGTTTAATATTTGATGATATATGACTACATTTGAAATCTAGTTCACGTTATCTATCACTCATTTTGCTAACTCATTTATTTTAGTCTAAGTTGACCCGTTCTCAGTCCAACTGTATCAATTCTTTATTAATCGTTTTGCGAAGCCTTGCCTTAAAAAAGTATTTAAAATTTTATATTATTTTATAATACTCGGGCCGGAGCGAGATGTTTTAGGTCTTTCAGCTTGATGCGTTAAGGTGGACTTCCTATCAGTTAGGTAGTTTTTTTCATCACCATGCATATTGATGTTATATTTTATCTTACGTCGAGCTAGACTCCTTTTATATACATATTCATATTTTAAAATGTAGTACTTGTGTACCATGTAGTCTACATCATGTATTAATTTTGTGTTGGTTCAGACTTGTATCTATTTATATTCCGCTATGTCTGTGATTCTATGATCTGTATATTATTATATGTTGTTCTGAATTTTTATTTTAGCCACCAAAGTTTTCTTTTAAGCCTAAATTGTATACGTCGATTCCATTTAATTAAAGAAATGTACAGCATACTAATCGATATATCGATGCTTGCTTAAAGTAAATTCACGGATGGTCGCTCCTAACCAGCCCTACATTATAATATACTTTGTTAGTATTTGCATTCCAAAAAATTTCTTTGTTAGTATGGGTCTCAGGGTGGGAGATCACAACAAATTTCAAAAAAACCATATCTAATGTCCCGATTATCAAAAAAATTAATAAAACATATTTTTCCTATGGTTACTTAAATTTTTTTGTCTCCCTATTGATGATAAAGGAAGAGAAAATTTGAGCACATCTATAACGATCCGTATTTTACCTATCGAAGGATCGTAAAATATTTATTTTAAATTCATGTTGGTTCAAGTGATTCTCAAAATTTATGTAATAGAAAATGACATCTTACACCCTTATAATTTTTATTGGATGATTTTGATTCAAAAAATCTTGTAAGACCTATATGTTTTGATAGAAGTCGAATTAGGTTTTGAAACCACTTCCATATGATAGATATGATGGTTTCTCCTTCCGTAGAGTAGTTATAATAGCCTTTTGATCTTATCATTTAGAAGATATGACCATTCGAAGTTAAGAAGTTTTAGGACTGATTAGGAGGTAATTATGTTTAGGCCCAGATAGGCTCACTAATCAGTTTCATGATTAGAGCATGATCAATTGATGTGATAGCCCCTAATCACTTTTCTTTATTCCTAAAAACATTATAATCTTCATTAATCTCTTCTTTGAGCCAAATGCTACCTAAATCTTAATATTTCTAGCCAAATTAAGTAATTAGAGGGTAACCATCAAGGGATTGACTAGAGAATCAAACTTGGTGCTGTTTGGAGTTCTTTGGATTTTGAAATCTACTATTCATCTTGAGATTTGTTCTAATTTGGATTGCTTTCGACTTAGGTGAGTGGCTTGACCCTCTCACTTTACGGTAGTTGTCATTTTAAGTCAATGATGATTTTAAATGATTTTAAAACTTTAGAACATGATTAGTGATAGATTTAAACTTACCCTGATTTATAAAATGAATTTAAATATGTTTTAAAGCTATTTTAAATTGAAGTCTATCAATAGACATTTTTGAATTTCTAGATCTATGCTATAATTTGATGTGATTTCATGTTTGGTTGATTTGTATATTATATATATATATATATATATATATATAATATGTATGCTTGATTGATCGTTTGGTTGCAAACATCGATCGATAAGCGACTTTGAATTAGGATGCACCATCCAATTTCGGTCCACTGCATATTTGATGTTGCACAAACAATGAAGGCTCAGATTACTAGAACAAATGCTTAGAAATGTTGTTGATTTCCAAAGGATGAGAGGAGGAAGAAAAGTATGGAAAATGACCAAGGGAATAAATGGTATTCGATCATATAGTTTGGATCTGATCTATCCAAAATGATGTGCGACCAATATAGGATGTCAAGGAAGGTCCTTAGAAGCAATATTTGAAGTTCCAATTTGATTGGAGTTGATTTGTGTAAGATATGGCCAATGTGGGTCGGTTATATATGGACCAATAGTGAGAATTCAAGGTGGAACCCCTGGATTTGAAGGCAAGAACTTTGGAGCAAGCTAGGAAAGATGTGGCAAAAGATGGGAGCAAGAGACTTAGCCAAAATGGCTAAGTCAAGGAACCAAAAAAGGTTAGATCCGACCCAAGCAAGGGTCGGTACCGACCCACTTAGGGGTTGAGTTTTGGGTGTAGAGTCATGGGGGCTTAGCCACATGGAAGAAAGAGGCGGCTACTTAAAAAACTTAGGGTGCTTCAAATTCTAGTCAGGGGAGATGGAATTTCCGGCTCAACACAAAATTCGATTAAGGCATGGATTATATGAGTGGAATCTAACCCATCTCTGAAACTCCACCACAACACCGTTGGTTCGAATTCATCAAATTGAATCCAAAATCTTAGGATGCTAAATGATGATGTGGTGAAGTTATATATAAAATTTGGAGGTAGTCCATCAGTTAAATCTTGAGATACGACGGATAGAAGATTGTACTCCAAAAAATACCTAGGAAATTTTGAAGGATGCTTTGGGACAAAACGATTGTAACGACCCAGAATTTTGGGTGGCCAAATTTAAACATTTAATTCATTTTGAGGGTCGAACATTGATTATAATTTGATTTTGAAATAAAAAGATTTTGGTTAAGTTAATAGAATTAGTTAAATTTTAAATTCGGAAATGAAATTGAAATTTGAATAATAATAATTTAATATTAGAATTGGGATAATTGGTGAATCTGAGTGTAAATAAATATAAAATGGTTTCTAAAAAAATTTATTTAAGTTTTTTTGATTTAAATAATAATATTGGACCATTGGATGAAATTAATAGTTAATAAATTGAATTTGGAATTTTATATTAATTTAATAATGGAATTTAATAATATAATTACGCAAATAATCATATTTAGATTTAAATTGAATTAGAATGATTTCTAATGTGAATATAAATTTCATACGAGTTATAATAGAGTTAGTAAAATTTTAAAGGTGAAATTTTAAATGATTTCGACGATTGTGAAAATCGCTCGATTTAATCGACGAGTTAAGATAGTCATCCGGGGCACAGTCTCGCAATTCGACGAAACCGGTTCCGTTGGATCCGTAATAGTTATTATTATCAGATTTCAATTTTAGTAGCAATCGGAGTTGTCATTTGACCCGGGCAGCTTAAAACGCATAGAAATCGTTTTAATCGATTTAATTTAAAATTGATCGTTTATTTCCGTAACTCGCGTATATGATCGAATTAGCTTCCGAAACACGTTCCATTGTGTTCGGAACGTAGGTCAAACCTTAGGAACGCCTGTCGGCACATGTGTTTTGGAGTTTGTTTGCAAATATTCATTAAAATTGAATTTAATAATAAAATAATATGTTATATGTATATATATTCACACATAGCCAAAACTATAGATCTATTCTTCAGGTCGCCGCTTCTTATACTTCTATGGCCGAAAATCCTTTCCCTTTGCCTTCAATTTGCGATCAGTCCATCGAGAGTTAGAGGAAACTTCCAACTCGAAGATCGAAGAGCTCGTTGGGAGCTTCAGATCCAACGGAAGTGATGGATTTTGGCGTCGCGTGGAGGGAGCTAGCGAGGCCCATGCATAGTCGGTTCGTGCACGACTTTCGGTGCAAATTGATGACCGAGCTTGATGCTTTTTGGGCCGTGGGTGGAGCTCGCGTGGGGGGTTGGAGTGGAGGCCACCGATCGTTCAATAGATGATCGTGAGGAGGTCGACGATCAACCCTAGTTTTTTGTGATGGGTTCGGTTTCGTTAACTGGGGGCGAATGTGTTGTAGAGGAAATCGCAGGCTACAACCTTGATTCCATTTGCTGAAGTAACGGCCGAGATTTTGTTCTGGTAACCAAATTAAAATAAAAAGGGAAATTTTGTTTTAAATTTATGTACAAACTTTATAATTCCATAACTTGAGCATACATTATCAGATCGCAACGAAACAAGAAGTGCCGGAATCGCAGAGACGCGTACTAAGCTGTGGAGCAGTTATGGAATAGTTTCGAGCAAGTAAAAGTTTAGGTGAAATCGAACGCCGTTCGATTTAATTTAAATTTGAATGCTCATCGAAAACTAAGGTGAGTTTAACTCACTCACATCTGGAATATTGGCTAATTTAAATAATCAATAATTGAATGATTGCTTGATTGGTTGAGTATGTTAATTATTATCAAATTGAATCGATATATATTGTTGTGCTAATATCTGTGGATGCAGGGAAACAGGTTGGAGGGATCCAACTGGATTCCTCACAAATAGAAATTAATTTATATTCTGTGATATACCTTATTTATTATTCTGCGATAATTTGTTTATATCCTGATATGCTGCGTTTTATTTATATGCTGTGATGAATTAAATTTAAATTTAAATTGTGTTGTGCTGTGATTGGGTGAATATAACTTGAAAACTTTAAATATAAATAGATGAATTGAGTGTAAAGGATATAAAAGAAATTCCTAAGTAAAGAATTTAAAAGGGAATTGGTTCAAGAAATTTGTTGATAATTTGAAATGTTTGAAGATGTGATATATAAGGGAAATATGAATTGCTCAAAATAACAGCGGGATTTATTTTAAAAAAATGGAAAGTATGCTTTCTCCTGGAAATTTTAGTATGTTTTTAAGAAAAGTTTTTAAATATAAATCTGCAGTTTTAAATATGATTGTATTTTAGAAAGAAATATTATTTTTAATTGGTTTTTAAGCGGAAGCAAATATTCGATTATATAATTATGGTGATTAATTATTTTTAATAAGTAAAGTAGTATTAAGTTTTCAAAGAGAAATTTTAATATGAACATTTGATTTAATAACCTTATTCTAAAATTAAAATTTTATTTTAAAGTACTTAGGAAACGTCTATATATTTCCTTAAGTATTATTTTTCAATTAAATAATTTTCTAGAAGCTTATTTTAAATATTTTAAACATATGTTTTGAAAATGATTTCCAGGAGATAGCAATGTGTTTAAGAATAAAAGTATGGGAAAGAATTTTACGGGATGAACGTAAAATTTAATTGGGTAAATCGTGATTGGATTGATAAAGAGAATTCTTGGGTTATCCTAAAATGGAAGTATATTTCCGTGAGATGCCAAATATGTTTTTAAAGTTGATTTTTGAAAAGCTAGGAGTTTTGAGTTTTATTTAAAGAATGGTCTCAAGAAAAGTTTTAAATGGTAAGAATTTTTAAAATGAACACGTATTAAAGTGGTTATAGAAGTAACTATTTTTAAAGGGTAATTAGAATTACGTTTTGAAGAAAAATTATTATCCTTATACTTTATAAATTGTTCTATTTTAAAGAAAATCAACTAAAGATCTATTTGAAATTGTATAAGGATTCATAACTTTATTTTTAAATCTAGTATGTCTTAACTTATTTTAAAGATATAGTTTATATTTTATAAAGTAGTTTTATTCAAAACATTTTTAAAGGTACATATATTTAAAATTAAGTACGTAAGTAGTGTTAATGTAAATGTTTAATGTATTTTCAAAAATAAAGTATTTATATTATTTTCAACCTTAAATATGGGTACTTGGATGTTTTCAGAGGAAGTAAAGGTTTGGGAATCTATTCCGTGAAAGAATTGGGTTTAAAAGTGTTTTCAATGGAATTTGAAAATAAAAATATATCTTGTAAGAGATATTTGAGGAAATAAATAATTGGGAATCATTCACTGTGTGATGGATGTTTGTGAATATTAATTGATAGTTAAATCACCGACTATCAATATTGGATAAATGCGTTGATTGTTTCGAAGAGACCGGGATCGAGATTTATTTCTCAAAAACCACATTGATCGGTTTGTACGTTTAGTGGGAAATCGTGTTCGGAGTCGAAGATGGAGCAGTGAAGTGCAAGGGCTAGTCGCTACTAATCCTGAGGATATTTCCAAAATGGATGCAGTAGGAGTAGTGCCTTCGGTTCCATTCGAACCTGGGACGAACTTGTATGGACGAATGCTTTCGGAACATCGTCAGGTGGGCGATGGGCATTCTAAGTGAAACGTTCTAAAAGGTAACGCTTAGCCTCAAGCCTCATCAATCGGGGATGACTGAAATTCAGGGGTTATGCAGCAAGGCTTCGTGGGTAGCTCCCACTTGAGAGTAAGGTCATCCTTGTCTAGATGTCCCTTTTTATTTCGGCTTAGTGGTGCTGTTGCTGATCCCAACCGCGGGGTGATCTTATTCGGAGCTGTCCAGTAAGGGATGGTTCCAGTCTTATGTTGCAGAGGAGCGGGCGTACTCCTCCGTACTGTGATCTAGACCACGTACTGTGACAGGTGGTACACCAGTGCCTAGTCATTAGTTGGAATCCATTCTCCCTACGAGCCTTGTACGAGTTTTGTTTGTATTACCCACTCTGTGGCTAGTAGCTGGAATTTAATAGATGTAACAATTTCGGCTATTTTATAAGTATTTGTATATAGACCCTATTATAATATCAGAGGATTTCTATAAAAAGTGTTTTAGCTATCGTAAGGTAAAAACCCGACATGTTTATTTGTGGCGTGGTCTTACGAGATGCTTTTGTTTTCAAAGGATTTTTGAAACTTTAATAATCAATTTGGATGCATTATTGTCAGCTGGTATTCCAGACTGACTCGGGTGTTATTTCATTATAATGCTCGGGTCAGACCGAGTATTATATGTTCAGTACAGGAAGCTATGGAGCAGAAGAGGAGCTGGAGTCCGAGACATATTATACGTACTTGTATATATACCCGCTGCTGTGAATAGTATGGAATTGCCTGACTGGTAAATGTTGTTTGTATGAGATACTCTGATGATATGATTTTAATTTTGTATGAAGATCTATTATTTACTATTATATTTTACTCCGCTGCGACTGTGAGATTCTGATATTGTTTAGCTTCTTCTTCTTCTATCTCTTCTTCTTTAACCCTAATGGTCCGTTTTCTGTTCCACTTGAGTTAATTGATGTAGAATAGTGTTGACTCAAGGGGTACGGATTTACGGTTTGTTACACTTGGTATCAGAGCTTAGGTTGACGACAACCTAGGCTTTGGTGGGGAAATTACTCATTGAATAGAGTCAATAGTACTATATAATGAGTTGAGTGTATTAATAGATATGAGAACGTACTTGTTAGTGAATATAAAATTGTTTTTATACTGTGTTGACTTATCGGTTGAGTGTTTATGAATTCTGGTCGGTACGGGAAGTACAACCGTATCGATAGGGGTTTCTAAACTCTTAAACAAGATAAACTGACATAGTATTGTTTTTAAAGTGGGTAAATGAAATAATTTAACCCAAAATTATATTTTTGATATAAAAGGAATAATCTTCTGAATTATTATATATATTTATATATTTGATTCTTGGATGTGGATATCTTAATCAAATAAGAATCTAAAATTTAGTCTAAAAATTCTATGAGTATAAATTATGCAAAAAGAGGAATAACCAAATTTGAACTGAACCAGAATTTAAATCCCGGAAATTTTGAAAAAGATTTTAAATATATTGAAATAATGTTTGGAAATTTAAACCTTGGGTATGTTCGAAATGTTTTCCATTGTGTTTGCAAGCAATAATGGAATATTATTGTGGAAAGTATTTTGGATGGGGATTGTTTTGAAATGAGTTTGGGAAAGTAAGGAAGCACTGAACTTACTTCAGTCGCTGGGAAATAATCCTGATGATGCTGGCCACATCATTAGAATTCATTTTTGAATTTTTAAAGTGATGGATTGCTATCATGTGAGTGATTATGATATTTGTTGGACTTGTTTGGGATATAGGTGATTTTAGAAGTTTCAAAAAGGGAAATTGCCTTGGTAAAAAAACAGATTGTTTTAGAAATCTACAAGTTTGATTTGATATACCAGGAGAGTATGAGTTATTTATTATTTCAAAATGGTTTTGGGATAAAACCGGGTAATTGAATTCTGGTAAATTCTATTTAGATAATGTGAAAGTTAAAATGCATCAACTATTGAGCTTATTAAGTGAAGTTGATATTTATAAGAAGGGAATGAAAATTTTAATCTTGGAATTAAAATTTAACTTGAGTAAATGGAAGTGAATGAAGTATGATGAGGTAAATAGAAAATTTGAATATTAACTTGGGATAAGTTAAATAAAGTGGATCTAGAATCAAATTGATTTGGATTAAATTGAAATGTAAAATGACTTTGTATTTGTGGGTTATGGTGTAATGAATTATACCCACAAGATATTAAGTATTATACTTATAATCTGAAATTATGGATTTAAAATTTGCAAAGAATTAAACTGAAAGAAAACTGTATCTGTAAGAATTCAGTGATACATAGATATATTTATAAAATTTGGAATTGTGATTATAAGATGTAAATGAATTAAAATGAGCAATATAAACTTTGAAGTAAATAAGTTGGTGAACTTAAGAATAGAAAATCAGATTGTAAACCCAAGTGAAATGGAATTATAATCACAAATGGAAAATAGTTAAATGGTATGGTAAATTCAAACCTAATCTCAAATGAAGTGTAAATTGAAAAGGGTGAAGAAAATATAAAATATACAAGGGTGTATGAACTTAAGTCAGTAAATAAATTTTGAACTTGTACATGGAAAATTTAAAATTTGATAGAAATTGGATTTAACTTCGAATAAATAAAATTGAGTTGAATTTGGAATAAATTAAAATCAAAATTCAGTTGTTTTATGAATAAAAAAATGAATGAAATTAAATTATTATTTAAGATAGTAAAGGTAATGGTATAAGTTCAAGATGGCTAAATAAATTTAGTTAAAACTTGAATTTAAATTGGAAAAGAGTTGAGATTGAAAGAAAATATAATTTAGTTGAAATGATATATGATTAATAGATTCAAAATGAATTGGGAGAGTGAGTTAAAAACTAATATGGATTAAGTCAGTAAACAAATTAAAGTTAAAGTTAAATCAAGTAAAGTATATGTTAACTTGGTCATGTTAAATATACAAGTGAATTATAAAAAGGTGTTTATAAGGTAAATTGATTCCAACTTTACTTTACCTGCTTGAATTAGTAAACGATCAAGTAACTAGTTGAATTACAATTTGTAAATGGATGGGAATTAAGAATCAAATTTAAAAGAAAATGATATACAAGAAATGAGAATAATTGTAAAATTGAAATTGAACTAACATAGGCATATTGGAAATTGATTTGTGGTAAGCTTCATAAGAGGACTTAAAATAAAACTTGTTTAGATAATAAATTGTAATGCAAGTGAGAGGATTTTAATTACTAATTGTGATGTAATATGAATGTAGGAGTTATAATTAATCCAAAATGGAATGATTAATATAAACTTAAATTGGATTATGAATTTGAAAAGAGAGAATCGTGATTTGATTTAGAAACTGTAATGAAGTAAAGTTTATTTGGTTTGTGGATAATTCCAATGAAATAAAATTGATATAGATTTAGATAGAATTAATTGGAACTTTGTATAAGTTTATGTAATTGTTGTTTGTATAAATAACATGAGGATTTGCTTAAGAAATTAGTTATGGTCGTAAAGCTAATGAATTTTAATTAATTATTGTGTGGAAGTAAGAATGTATGAGTTGTAAATAAGAATGGAATGATATTAATATAACAAGTTGGGTAATGAACTTAAAGCGTAAGAATAAGGATTTGATTTAAAATTGCAATGGAATATGAATGCTTGGATAGTGAACCATGCAAAGTTGAATAAAATTAATATGAATCTAAGTTGAAAATTAATTTTGATGGTTATAAGCTTAAGTGATGGTCACTTGCTCGGATAACCTTAAATTTGCATAGAATTGCTCGTTTTGTTGTATTCGAAATTGAGTTGGTTTAAAAGAAGCAAATAAAATCGATTTTGAATAAATTGATATGGATTGAAATCTAATTCAAAGGGGTTGTATGTAAATGCAAGTTAGTCATAAAAGAAAGGTAAATGAATCAAATTAAGATAGCTAAAGCATATGTCACTCCTATTGAAGTGGATATGAATCGAAAATAACAAACTTACATGCAATCTTTTGTGTGAAATAAAATGGAGTTTGGAATTTGAGGAGAAACCTTGTACATGCTATAAAAGTATGATTTAGGTATGAATTATGCAAATTGTAGTTTGAATTATGAAATTGATATGTTCGGTTTAGACTAATATTGGAAAGGTTGTTAAAAATGCTCATATTGTTGAAAACTCATATGTTTGTTGAGTAAGTATAGGTACGGGAGGCGATCGGTAGAGTGGAGCGCATATATGCTAAAATATTAGCCGCTTGCTTTTAAAATTTGCTAAAAAGGTACGCCTACGCTAATATAATTGGGAAATGATTTATATATTGTGAGATATTTTGATTTCCGACCGTGTGGGTCGATGTATATATATTTATCTGTATTGTGCTATCGCAAAAGCTCCTCCGTACATGGGAGACTCTGCCTAAATTTTCTGGAAATTTTGGGAGTTAGAAATTTTTTTGAAAAATTTGAAATGTTTCATTAACGACAAAATTGATTTCAAATAACAACTAAAATAAAAAGGATTTTGGAATGAAAGTCGAAACTAGCAATTTCGATTTGAAAATAAAGAGTTTAGGCAAAGAGAATTTGGGATTTTCACTAAGTAAGTTTCGTTAGTGAGTTAGGAACATTCTTCTATCTTAGCAAATTTCGGGGACGAAATTTTTATAAGGGGGAAGGAATGTAACGACCCAGAATTTTGGGTCGCCAAATTTGAACATTTAATTCATTTTAAGGGTCGAATATGGATTATAATTTGATTTTGAAATAAAAAGATTTTGGTTAAGTTAATAGAATAAGTTAAATTTTAAATTCGGGAATGAAATTGAAATTTGAATAATAATAATTTAATATTAGGATTGGGATAACTGGTGAATCTGAGTGTAAATAAATATAAAAATGGTTTCTAGAAATTTTTTTTATTCAAGTTTATTTTGATTTAAATAATAATATTGGACCATTGGATGAAATTAATAGTTAATAAATTGAATTTGGAATTTTATATTAACTTAATAATGGAATTTGATAATATAATAATGCAAATAATCAGATTTAGATTTAAAATGAATCGGAATGATTTCCAATGTGAATATAAATTTCATACGGTTATAATAGAGTTTGTAAAATTTTAAAGGTGAAATTTTAAATGATTTCTACGATTGTGAAAATCGCTCGATTTAATCGACAAGTTAAGATAGCCTTCCGGGACACAGTCTCGGAATTCGACGAAACCAGCTCCATTGGATCCGTAATAGTTAGTTATTATCGGATTTCAATTTTCGTAGCAATCGGAGTTGTCGTTTGACCCCGGCAGCTTAAAACGCTTAAAAATCGTTTTAATCGATTTAATTTAAAATTGATCGTTTATTTCCGTAACTCGCATGTATGATCGAATTAGCTTCCGAAACATGTTGCATTGTGTTCGGAACGTAGGTAAAACCTTAAGAATGCCTGTCGGCACGTGTGTTTTGGAGTTCGTTTGCAAATATTCATTAAAATTGAATTTAATAATAAAATAATATGTTATATGTATATATATTCACGCATAGCCAAAACCCTAGATCTATTCATCAGGCCACCGCTTCTTATACTTCTATGGCCGAAAATCATTTCCCTTTGCCTTCAATTTGCGATCAATCCGTCGAGAGTTAGAGGAAACTTCCAACTGGAAGATCGAAGAGCTCGTCGGGAGCTCCAGATCCAACGGTAGTGATGGATTTTGGCGTCGCGTGGAGGGAGCTAGCGAGGCCCATGCATAGCCTACTCGTGCACGACTTTCGGTGCAAATTGATGACCGAGCTTGAAGCTTTTTGGGCCGTGGGTGGAGCTCGCGTAGGGGGTTGGAGTGGAGGTCACCGATCGTTCAATAGATGATTGTGGGGAGGTCGACGATCAACCCTAGTTTTTTTTATGGGTTCGGTTTTTACCTGGGGGAGAACGTGTTGTAGAGGAAAAAGCAGGCTACAGCCTTGATTCCATTTGCTGAAGTAACGGCCGAGATTTTGTTCTGGTAACCAAATTAAAATAAAAAGGGACATTTTGATTTAAATTTATGTACAAACTTAATAATTCCATAACTTGAGCATACATTATCAGATCTCAACGAAACAAGAAGCGCCGGAATCGCAGAGACGCGTATTACGCTGTGGAGCAGTTCTGGAATAATTTCTAGCAAGTAAAAGTTTAGGTTAAATCGAACGCCGTTCGATTTAATTTAAATTTGAACACTCGCCGAAAACCAAGGTGAATTTAACTCACTCACATCTGGAATATTAGCTAATTTAAATAATCAATAATTGAATGATTGCTTGATTGCTTGAGTATGTTAATTATTATCAAATTGAATCGATATATATTGTTGTGCTAATATCTGTGGATGCAGGGAAACAGGTTGGAGGGATCCAACTAGATTCCTCACAAGTAGAAATTAATTTATATTATGTGATATACCTTATTTATTATTCTGCGATAATTTGTTTATATCCTGATATGCTGTGTTTTATTTATATGATGTGATGAATTAAATTAAAATTTAAATTGTGTTGTGCTGTGATTGGGTGAATATAACATGAAAACTTTAAATATAAATAGATTAATTGGGTGTAAAGGATATAAAAGAAATTCCTAAGTAAAGAATTTAAAAAGGAATTGAGTTCAAGAAATTTGTTGATAATTTGAAATGTTTGAAGATGTGATATATAAGGGAAATATGAATTGTTTAAAACAATAGCGGGATTTATTTTAAAAAAATGGAAAGTATGCTTTCTTCTGGAAATTTTAGTATGTTTTTAAGAAATGTTTTTAAATATAAATCTGCAGTTTTAAATATGATTTGGGTATATTGGAAAGAAATATTCTTTTAAATTGGTTTTTAAGCGGAAGCAAATATTTGATTATGTAATTATGGTGATTAATTATTTTTAATAAGTAAAGTAGTATTATTTTTTCAAAGAGAAATTTTAATATTAATATTTGATTTAATAACCTTATTCTAAAAGTTAAAATTTTGTTTTAAAGTACTTAGGAAACCTCTATATATTTCCTTAAGTATTATTTTTCAATTAAATAATTTTCTAGAAGCTTATTTTAAATATTTAAACATATGTTTTGAAAATGATTTCCAAGAGATAGCAATGTGTTTAAGAATAAAAGTATGGGAAGGAATTTTACGGGATGAACGTAAAATTTAATTGGGTAAATCGTGATTGGATTGATAAAGAGAATACTTGGGTTATCCTAAAATGGAAGTATATATCCCTGAGATGCCAAGTACGTTTTTAAAGTTGATTTTTGAAAAGCTAGGAGTTTTGAATTTTATTTAAAGAATGGTTTCAAGAAAAGTTTTAAATGGTAAGAATTTTTAAAGTGAACACGTATTAAAGAGGTTATAGAAGTAACCATTTTTAAAGGGTAATTAGAATTACGTTTTGAAGAAAAATTATCATCCTTATACTTTATTAATGGTTCTATTTTAAAGAAAATCAATTAAAGCTCTATTTGAAATTTTATAAGGATTCATAACTTTTTTTAAAATCTAGTATGTCTTAACTTATTTTAAAGATATAGTTTATATTTTATAAAGTAGTTTTATTCGAAACATTTTTAAAGGTACGTATATTTAAAATTAAGTACGTAAGTAGTGTTAATGTAAATGTTAAATGTATTTTCAAAAATAAAGTATTCATATTATTTTCAACCTTAAATATGGGTACTTGGATGTTTTCAGAGGAAGTAAAGGTTTGGGAATCTATTCCGTGAAAGAATTGGGTTTAAAAGTGTTTTCAATGGAATCTGAAAATAAAAATATATCTTGTAAGAGATATTTGAGGAAATAAATAATTGGGAATCATTCACTGTGTGATGGATGTTTGTGAATATTAATTGATAGCTAAATCACCGACTATCAATATTGGACAAATGCATTGATCGTTTCGAAGAGACTGGGATCGAGATTTATTTCTCGAAAACCACTTCGATCCGGTTTGTACGTTTCGTGGGAAAACATGTTCGGAGTGGAAGATGGAGCAGTGAAGTGCAAGGGCTATTCGCTACTAATCCTGAGGATATTTCCAAAATGGATGCAGTAGGACAAGATGCTATGGAGCAGAAGAGGAGCTGGAGTCCGAGACGTATTATACGTACTTGTATATATACCTGCTGTTGTGAATTGTATGGAATTGTCTGACTGGTAAATGTTGTTTGTATGAGATACTCTGATGATATTATGTATAAAACAGATATAGTTTCATTTTGTATGAAGATCTATTATTTACTATTATATTTTATTCCGCTACGACTGTGAGATTCTGATGTTGTTTAGCTTCTTCTTCTTCTATCTCTTCTTCTTTAACCCTAATGGTCCGTTTTCTATTCCACTTGAGTTAATTGACGTAGAATAGTGTTGACTCAAGGGGTACGGATTTACGGGTTGTTACAGCGATACTCTACAACTTATGATGGATGTGTAGAGATTTTCCAAGCCAAACAACTAGTGATTGGAGTTGTATGAAGATTCATAAGGACAAGTTCTAGGATGCATACTTGTGAAGTGGAGCCAGGATGCAACCTATGATGGATATGAGGTATGCAAAGGGATCGTTGATACTCGAAGGTTTCGATGTGTACCCGTAATGTAGGTGTATGTGAGGATGCATATCTAGTCTAGGAAGTGTCCCAGATTATTTAGACGGGAAATCTTTCTTACCCTAGACTGCTAGGATGCACGGTTTAGTTCCTAGCTTACCTAGTGGAATGGATTCAAGTATCCAGAGACCGAGACGTTGAGTAGTCTTTGATCTAGGACGTGATCATATGAGTTATCATATATCCAACACACCGAGTGAGTGATGTGAGAATGGATGATGAATACTATGTTTACTAGGGATGTCACATGACGTAGGTATCATTGATATATATATCTATATATATGTACTTTGACGTATAGTACACCCATAATGATTATGATGTAGAGTAGCATATTTGATGTTATGTGTCAACTCTTTGGATACAGGAACATGTTGGGTTTGATCCTCCATAGCATATGTCCTATTATATTGAATTTTATAGTATTTTGAGATTTTCTACTGCTCACACCAGACTGTTATCTGACTTGGGATTTTATGCTTTTCTTATTATTATTCCAGATACTCTTAAATGAGTAGATTAGAGATAGCAGGTCTAATGAGCACGATCTCCATATACTATATTTAGCTTATTATTCCACTGTGCATCACTGTGGAGTATATTAGTTCATTTATTTATATGTAGTTTTCTTTGAGTTATTATTTGACGTGTAACTCTATCACTTATGTTATATAACTTTGATGGACCTTTGCACTCTGGCATGGTTTTGATTCATTTAGTTATATTTACCATCTCGCTTGTTTTACATGTGTATAGGATATTATATTTGGTTCATTGCACCGTGAGATATATGTCAGGTTTTGATTTGGAGACTGTACTTTACCACCCGATAATTGTTCTATATTGGTCGGGCACCGTCGCAGCATAATCTATAGGTTAATTAGGTGCCAAGGGTGTAGAGAGATCATTATAATATCGATTAAGGAAGTACAAAAAATAACTGGGGTTTAATATAGTTATTTTTTTTATAAGTCATGTTGCTTTCATTATCAAAAAGAGGAACATTAGAGCAACGTATTTGTATTTTGATGATAAAAACCATACAACAAAGATACTAATGTATTATTCAAAGTCAATAGGTTAGAAGTAAGTTTTGGAGAAAAGTAACATTAGAAAGATGGAGATCAAATATCATAGTCAAGGTGAGTTGCTTTAATACGAGATCAAAAAGTCAAAATAAAGAAAATAAAAGTTAATGGATAATGAAGGAGCTATCAGAGACTTATATTGTAGTTAACATATCTATAAGAATGTATCAAAGTCAAAAAATACTTGAAGATGGATAAACATGTAGAATAGTCAAATATTTTGTTTTTCAATTCCATACCGAGTCATTTTAATTTATACCTGTTAAAGCCCCACAAACTATCTCCAAATTTTGACATAACACTCTAGACATCTTAATAATTTTTCAGAATTTTTGGATTTTTCTAAATATAATATAAGAAAGAGTCAAACATAAAAGAAAATTAAAATAAGTATGGTGTATATTTTTATAGAGGATCAAGGTCATACACATGTAGACCTATATAAAACACACATATCAACTTATATATAGTCACGTGTTGACCTATGTGTTTTATATAGGTTGACTATATGTTTTTCTTAGCTATGAAAATTTTCAAATCTTGCATCTCTTCATCACATCTTGCTTAATCAAAAATTCTTCATCTTCGTTCTTCAGTCGTTTCTCTTCAATTTATAATAGTAGAAACCTCCCATATGCAACCCAACATCATCTACAAAATCCCTTATACAATCTTTGGGCGAAGTTACCAATTCATCCTCCGCATTTTCCGATTCAACAATTTACCACTCTAATCTCTAATCATTTTCATTCAATGATTATTTAATTCTTTATTCATTGAAATCAATTTACATCCCATTCCACTCATTCATTCACTTCAAGGATATTATGTGTGGATTTTAATACGTTGCACTACAAGAGATAAACTAATATAGTTAAGATACACTATAACGACCCAATTTTTCGACGCCCGAAAGTCGACATCAATACGCCCACTGTATCAAATGTCGCATAGTCGAATGTCGAAAAACTGAACCGTTAGGGTTAGAGAAGAAGAAGATAGAAGAAGAAATAGAAACAATAACAGAAACTCACATTTTGTAGCGGAACAAAATATAATAGATAAATGAATAATCTTTAAAACAAAAACACTATATCAGTTTATACATACATCATCAGAGTTTACAACAATACAAAGAAACAGCGGAAAAGAAATAACATATACTAGTGATACACCTCGCCATACAGCTTGGACTTCAGATCTCCATAACATACTTCTTGACTTCGCTCCCGAATAATTGATAACCTGACTCTAGGCTGCCCGTGTGAAAAATTATGGGCACCCAAAGTTTAGAAAGGGAACAATAAACTCCAGGCCAGTCATGAGACTGGTGTGAGATCTTAAAAACAGTTATTTTCACAAAGAAAATAAAAAGAAATCCGCCATGCTTTTGGAAAATGAAACTACCATAAGGCATCTCGTCACACACACAATGCAAACGCAGAATTAGAGGAGATTTCTCCTTATGATAGTCAAACACGCTTGATATGCAAAATCCTTTTAATATTATCATTGGTGCATAGTCCAAAAAACATTTTGAAAGTATAATATTAATCTTAGCCAGCATACAACCATTACTGTATGCCTACTATAGCTACCATGTTCAATAACAGGTTACCGCCACATTCCATGGCAGGTTATACAACTAAAACCGTACAGGGCGTGTATTGTTTCTTTGGATTTCCAACAAATGGTCAGGCTAAGGAACTTCCTACTGCCACATGGGTACGCTTATGGAGGGACGCCCTGATAACTTACCAGCTCTCTGCCAACACAAGGCAGAGTTACCCCAAGCTATAATACAGCTATAGCATGAGTAACTACCACGAGTATGCCATCCCCGATTGTTACCGAGCTTTATCCGAGGGTCCTCAACCACAAAGCAATAAATTTGTAGTAACCACATAAGTTAAGTATCTGGGCTCCATACCATTGAACCACCCTTTTCCAGAAGGACATAGATATACCCTAAGGGAGCTACCCCTAAATTTCGTGCTGCATCCTTCCTGTTTCGACCATTTCTAGGGTGTGAGGTCCGATGAAGTCTCGTCGACAAAGCTACGCTTTTCACAAAAACCATGCTTCGATCAACAAATGATCAGCAGCACTTCGTATGCCACATTACCAAATTGGGAATGTATCACCAGTAACCATCAAATACATAACCTCTAAGCACGTACGTCTTAGAGAAGGGTGTTAAGCTAAGAGAATAAATTCTCCTCCACCAACATAAATGTATTTGATAGAAACCAGCTTTACATCTCAAAGTGTAACTTCAGACACACATCCATACAAGTCCGTTCCAGGATCGAACGGAACCGAAGGCACTTCAAAGAAGTCCTTGCGAATTCGGATATTCACTAATCACGTTCGGAATTCCCATCAAAAAGGGTGATCAAATCTCTATACCGGGGCTATTCGGTGCAGAGACATTCGGTTGGCAATCCTTTCGTTTTCGAAAATACCTGGTCTTCAACTATATCTTCAAATGCAATCCCATTTCATCGTATCATTATTCGAAATGGGTTTTATGACACAAAGTCCTCTCTCGGCTAATCTGAATAATGAGCGCTTATTTTAAAAATAAGTGTTACATTCATATTTCAAACAAATCACAACAAATTTCCACTTTGAACTTTTAAATAAAAGATCCATCACAAAGATTCGATGTGGTTTTCGAATATCCATGTGGAATCCGACCGCCGGTCGCATCGAAATTCAAATGCCATTTAAAGGCCAATATTGATAATTGGTTATTTAACTATCAACCAACATTCACAACAATCACCAGATCTCAAATAATTTTCCTCCAGTTATTTACTTTCAAAATACCTTCGCAAGATACATTTTCACACTTCAACCATTTGAAAACAAATTTCAAATCACTTTTCACCTTTCAATCCTTTGAAAACAAATTTCGAATCATTTTCCTCATGTGGAATAAATTTCCAAATATTATTTATTTCCACTGAAAATCTGTCGAGTTCAAACACTTTAAAATAATTTAAATCACTTATCCAAAATATACTTGGAGACATTTAGAATAAAACTATTTCTAAACACTTATTTAAATATTAGCTATGAAAACATTTTTCCAGTATCTCTTATAACTTTCAAGTCCAAACTAATTAAAAATAAAATTTGTAGATAGGGTATAACTATTTAAATAACTATTTTCTAAAACCAATATCAATTAAATCTTTAAATCGTTACTTCTATAATTAATTAAATAAATCTTTACTTTAAAGATTTTCAAAATAACTTCGGATTATAATTTCTCCAGAATATTCTTTTAAAACCAACTTTAGAATTTTTAATTTATACTTTAAAAGCTACTTTGAAAATATACTCGGCTTCCAGAGAGAACACACTTCCATTTCAAAATGGTTCATTTAAATCAATCAATAAATCCTTCTTGATTTATTTTAAATTTACATTCCAAATCCGTAAATTCCTTTCACACTTTTAGAAATAAACCAATATTTATTTTTAAATTTTTTCCCTTTTCTTTATAAAATTCCCATTGTGAATTTAAATTTTCAAATATCCATTGATATATGATTTTCAAATCGATTTCGAAATATTCATTTTCACACCAAATCAAATTCCAAATTGATTTTCCAAACATTTATTTTCAAACACCAAATAAATTTTCATTCAAACACCAAATGTATTATCTTTTAAAATAATTTCCTTTATTTCTTTCGAACTATTTAAAATCTGAATTTTAAATAAATTCTCCAACCTTTAATCCATTTAAAAAAAACTTTCCCATATTTTGGAATTAATTCGATAAGATTACAAAATCAATCCTTACCCATTTAAATTCCTTCTTTTAAATTCAACAATTCTTAAAATGAATTTTACTATAACTTTCTACTTAAATTTCAAAAATCACATTTTATTTATTTCTGGTATCCTACGATACCAAGAATATACTCGGCTAAACTATAGCCTTCAACGATTTCAATGACAAATGTAATCACATATAAATTATAAATAAATCAATGCACAACATATTATACAAATTCAAATGTTTGAGGAATCCAGTTGGATCCCTCCAACCTGTTTTCTTGTATCCACAAACGTTAGCACAACAATTAAATGGCAATTCCACTTCTAGATGGAATATTGCGGTATATGGGATTATATAAAATCATCCGCTATTATACGACGCATAGTCTCGCATCTGCTATATAATGCGAAAAATCATTCACTCCAATTATATATACATATATATACTATATATAATACCACAACAGATAATCAATTAATAACTGAAATTTTAATTTCAATTGAGTGAGAAGATCTCACATTTGCCTTTTTATTTGCAATCCATTTCCAATTCTAACTTGATTTCACAGTTTTGACCTTGCATAATAATTATATGATTTTATTAATATTCGAAACAAATTTGAACAATTCAATTCACCATTTTATAATTTTAATTCAACTAATAATTTATTTTTGAATTGATGATTAAATTTTAAACAAATTTTCTTTTGAATAATTCTCTTGGTAACTAAAATAAATTTAACAAGTTAATTAACCAATGATTTTATTTTAAACTACTACTTTTTAATTTTAAACCAATTTCTTTTAATAAATTTATTTAACTAATTTTTTTTTACTTTCAAAATCTTTCTGTTTTACCGTATAAATTATATATATATATATATATTTAGATTTTAATAAATTGTTTTTAACTTACTGTATAATAAAAATTTCTTCAACTCGTATGTGTGTGTATATGTATATTATAAATATCAAATTGAACGAAAGCAATCAAATGATTACCTCACCGTCGACTTCGAAACCACGGCCTTGCTCATGAAAACCTAGCTTGCGGTCGCTGTGACACGAGCAGGAACAACATCTCCGCCGTACGACCCACCTCGACACCTCCTAGGAATCGCACCATCCACGCGTGCAATTTGTCGCACCTCGAACTTCGCGAAACTCGTCGGGCACTCGCCTGAGCCTCCAAACTGCCCTGCCGTTGCGACACGATCGCAATCTGCACCGCTACTTGGTCGCACACCACGTCCCCACGCGCACGAGGTGCCATAAATCGATCGATCTCCACCGTGTTCACACTTCCACCTCAACCCGCACGCCTATCTCCAATTGATAGCAGCGACAATGAATTTCCCCAAATCCATGCGTACGCACGCACAAATCACCTCATCGAAAACCTTTTAATGCTGAGCCATTAATTCGAAATCGATTCGATTTGATTCTGAACGATATAAATTTTCGTTCGTTTGAAAATTAGAGAAGAGGGGAGAATGCATTGGACATTATATATATATATATATATATATATATATATATAATTTTTTATTTTGAAGTTTGCTGTTTCGATCTTTCGTTTAAGGCAAAAGTAAGCTGGTTGAACGATTTTGTTTTATCGTTTTATATTATTTTTCTTAAAAAAATTTTACAAGCCTTAAATTTTTCTGCATGCTTGATAGATGTTCGAAAGTGCAGCAACATGTAATTTACCTTGTGAAATTATATATATATATATATATATTTTAAATTTAAATTCAAATCCAAATTGCTTTGATAAACACAACTCAAAATCTCGATCTCCAATCGACGCGTACTACCAGGCATTTATAAGGTATATGCCTATTTCGAACGCAATGGAAAAGGTTTCGAGTCCAAATTCAATCGTATGGAGAAGATAACTTAACGGACCCTGCTATTAAATTTAATTTCTATATAAATTTCAGCGTGTTTGCTTATCGTACGACCAAACGATCACTCCAAACATTATGAAAATTGAAATCCGATAATAATACAATATTACAGATCCGATGGAACTAGTTTCGTCGAATTCCAAGACTGTGCCTTGGAAGGTTATTTTTAAATATCGGTTTAAACGATATAATATTCATAACTGAACAAATCATTTCAAAATTCAATTTTTGAAGCTTTTATTATCTTCAGTATTATCAATTTAAATTTTCGAAGCCTTGAAATTTTTTTTAATCAGCTTGAAACTGAAGATTCATAATTTTACCCAATTTCAATATATTAAATTCAATAATTTAATTGCTAAATTCATAGCAATATTTGAAATTCAAGTTAAAATAACTTCCAAATATTTAAAATCAATTAGATATTTCGATTTCAAATATTCAAAAGTATGGGTCGTCACATTCTTCCCCACTTAAAAGAATTTCGTCCCAAAATTACTAGCTAAGAAGAATGATCCTTAACCCATTTACCATTTTCCCCAAAACCAAACAATTTGATTAATTTGCCAAAATAAATCTTTTATTTAACAACCCATTATAACGTCATCTATCTTTTCAAAACTTTCCATAGTTTCCAAACAACATTGTTTTCCTAACAATTCAAATTTAAATTTAAATTCAAATTTTAAATTCTCAAAATTTTCTTAATTTTTTTTCTAACTCTCTAAATTTTTGGAAAATTTCGCTAGCGTTTCCTTTGCACGACTAGCTCGGTATGACTACAAAATGGCACCACGGGCCCCCAGATTCAAAAAAAAAAGAAAAGCCAAGCGGCTAGACAAGAAAATCATCAAATTTCATATAGAAATTTAATACATACCTTTTTCTAGCAATTCAAATTTATCTTTTTCCTTTAACACACCTGTATATCCTTCTTATCATTTTGCACATTCCTTTACAAAAGTCTGAATATTTATTTTATTCACATCCGTACGATGTACTTATATCATTTGTATGCAATACCAAATCCGATCGCTCACTCGATCACAAAATTTCACTTTCGAACTAGTATCGTCCACCCGACTTTCTAGTGAGGATTCAGATCTGGTTGCTTGATCAGAAACCGTCATTCTCCTTATATAGCCATAAACTATGATAGAGAATTTCTAGAATCAACCAAAAATTCATATCTAGGATCGTCGTCGAAAATCGAGTGAAAAATCCTAACTCGGATCGATATAACTATCTCGAAATTCTGTGCTCGAATTCTGGATCAAATCGCTATGCGAACAAAGTAATATACGTATATTCCACGTATTCATTTCTAATTGATTGTTAGATATATCAATTTTCTTTTCCTTTTTTTTCACGTTGATTCACTTATTCACAATTACCATTTCACAGTTTTTCAGTTTAATCTTTATTCAATCATTAGCTTAGGATATTTCACTACACCAAAACAGGCAAATTCTAACATTTATAAGTGTTACAAATAATTTCAGTAACACTTTTTAAGCGTTACTAATGGACTGCGAGGAATGGAGCGACCAAATTTGTAACACTTATAAGTGTTACAAACGTACGTATTACTAACACTTATAAGTGTTGGTACCTAAATATACGGTAACGCTTATAAGTGTTGGTAACGAAATATACGGTAACGCTTATAAGTGTTGGTAACGAAATATACGGTAACACTTATAAGTGTTGGTATAGAAATACACGGTAACGCTTATAAGTGTTGGAAAATGATTGTTTAGTAACACATATATAGACATATACCAAAACTTAAACGCAAAGTTTAAATATAAACACACTGCAAATAATGGTTTCCATATCACAAATAATTCACCATACATTTCAATGCAAAGTTTAAACGCTCTGCAAATGTAGTATAATATATCATAAACAATTATTTACATGTCTAAAATACCACAATGTCATATATTAGGATATTATTACAACATAAGCTTCAAAAAATGTCCTATGCACCATCTCACCGTCCTTCACCTCTACCATAAGCTTCTTCGACTCCACTCCTCCAAACGATCCAACCACTGCTACAAAACAAAACAGCCTCTGCCACCATTCATTCATGCCTCTGCCACCATATTCAAAACAACCATTAACAATCATCAAACATCACCATCCCCTGCAGCTGTTCCAAACACAAGTGCAACATCACACACCCCCTTCCTTCATTCTCTCACCATTATCAATTCCTTAACAGCACTAATCACTGCAACCTGTAAACTAATAAACAAGTTGACTGCACACTAAATAAACAACCATCATCAGTCCTCCATCCCAATCGCGACTGAAACTCCTTGACCCATCTCTGACCACTGTGCCACTGTTCTAACAGCCTCCAGAACCTCCCCACTGTCATACATACACCTAAACTTCCATTCTCTGGGCAATTCTCATCCCATAATTCTCTCGGCAATTCAAAACTTCCATTCAGAATCCCCTTAGCAACTCTACATTGCAACCTGCCACATCCCATAATTCATCAAATTATCATCACAAACCAAAGCAGACACCAACAAAGCCATATCCACCGTCCAGCACCTATACTCCATCTCCTTGCTCCACTGTCCAACACCTGTACTCCGTCTCGTTGCTTCCTTCACAACTAGAGCTACCATTCTGCCATAACCCATTCAAAACATCCAACCCAAACCAAGACCAACTGACATACCCAAAATGGCCATTACCCACCCACTCTCGCCATATCATGTTCACCATCTAACAACTTCTTCCATCACCATATACCCCTGTCATCTCAGTGCTTCTTGCATCTCCATACTCCTGTAACCTATAATTGCTCAACATCGTACTTACCACTCCTCGCATCGTCATAACATATCACAACTACTCCATCTTCTAACAAACTGCTCAAATCGCTACAGCCACTATTTCCTGTCAAATACATTGCACCATCATCTTGCAAACCGAGCGGTCAACCACTGCAGTTACAAATTTCATGTTATTAAAATTTAGAATAAACGCCAATTGGACTTGCTGCATAAAATAAAAGTGCTATATTAATGTGCAATAGCATAAGAAATATATGATACCAAATTATCAATACAAGGCATCATCAAAGAACATTTACAGAGAAAATACGAATGCTGTGATTCGATATTTTGATGACATAAACGCATGCTAGGGAACCTTGATGACAGAAGATAATATCATAGCAACATCAGTAAATAGTGGAGAAAACTCATCACAAATTCCTATGCAACAAACGTCAGTTTAAACCGTACATCATCTTTTAATCATCATTTATCGATTGAAAAAGAATAGAAACACAGAAATGTTAATGACGAGTGCTTACCCAGGTTAAAAAGGACAAAGCCAAACAATATGTTGTCGTCATCAATCCTTGATAATTTAAAATACTCACGTTGCATCTATAAGTGGCACTATCGATAAAAGGCACTATCCCTGATAATTTAAAATACATGTAATTGTTTTGAATGAGGGAGATAAGTTGCCTGGTCGGAATGATTTTTCAGTAGAGGATGACCAAATGGAAGTTGTTTGTACATGTCCAGAAATCTTTGCCTTGCGGTCCGAACATATATAGCCAAAATTTTCAAATGTGGGTTCAATATCATAACCTTCCAGACTGAACTCTCAACCACACAAAACACAGATTGAATTAGGTGCAGTATTAGCAGGCGTTTAGTACGTTTAAAGATATTCTATATTCAAGCTACAATGCAATAGAAATTAGTTTCCATAAATGCACGGTTATTATAACCGCACTCTCGAAAACAATTAGTTCCAAATTTTAACCATTAAGCATAAAGAATAACAAAGCCTCTTCGTGAGCTAGTAAGAAAGGTATATGAAAACAAGATGTTTTGTCCCTTTTAAACTAATAAATCTACATAACATCTTGCAAACCGAGCTAGTATTTCCTGTCAAATAACAATTGGACTGCTGAGAACAATAAATCTACATAATTTAAAACGATAATAATTAAAACATCTTTTAACCAAATATCGAAACAATGCCCAAAAAATAAAATAAAAGTAAAATAAAATATAGGGAAAATTGAATATGTCCAAAGAAAAAAAGTTATGACTAGGATACAAACTCCTATCACCAAATTTTTTGATTATAAACAGAAGGCAATTTAAAAAGTTTGCATTGACACAAAGAACGCAGTACCAAAAAATTGGAATAGCTAAGGTATTACGATTACATGTTGAAGAAATGGATGATAGTTTTATACAATTTAAAATTAAATTAGCTGCCTTTACCTTAAATGAAGCTGGCAGTGGGACAATCTGTTCTTTTGTACTTGCAAATTCTTCAGAGTTCGCATTTTGAACTTCAATTTCCTCTGTTATATTATTATATTATGATGAAATAATCTAGTAAAACGTCGGACATAAAACTTTTGCATATCTGCATAATAATATTGCGTTGAAAATTTAACAAAAATTTAATATAAACACTCGATAAAAACTTATACCTTCAAAATCAAAAGGTTAAAGACCGAGTTATAACTCAGGTTCTAATTTTTTTTGTATTTATGAATTCGCAAACTTAGTATGCAAAATACATGTTAATCAAACTCAATTAGCATTTGCGAATTGAGTTTGCAAACCCAACTTTGGCAAACTTTAAAACGTATCTATAATAAATCAAACGTATCTACACTAGATGCCTACACATGATTATTTTACCACCAAATTTTAAAACGTATGTATAATAATAAATCAAACGTAATGCCTGATAGTCCGAGTCAATCATTTACATTTGGCAAGAAACTGGAGTTGGTTAATAAGCAGTAGGGTGGAAGCAAAACATAACAGAACTCAACCACACCGCAAAAGGCCCACATAGTGATCCACAAGTAGATTAAGCATTGCCTGAACCATAGCTTTTCATATATAGAAGCAAATGTTGGGCTGTCACCGAGAAATGCAGGCGGCTCTACCGTAACGTGTACGGACTTCCATCCCTTGGCATGTATCCTTAATCCAGTTAGGACATCTTCTGTCACTGATCCATAGATCCATCCAATCTGTACCATGAAGTTAAAATAATGGGCATACGTATAAATATAAGTACGGAAGTTGATAGCTTGTTATAGCAAGTATTGAAGAGGGAATGAATATTAACGATATTGCTTACACTCTTCCCCCATCCTGTATTGAGCTCATACGTACAACTGGCGATCTCTACAGCTGTTGGGATTATGCTAGAAAGATTGATGTTTGCCTCAACTTTTGTTGGTTTTCTTGTTATAGACTCTATTAGTTCTTTTGAACTTCCATATGTCTTTTGAAGTTGCTTACCAGTTAGCTCTGTAAATTGAAATTGGTAGAAAAACAACTTAGTGACGGACTGAAGGAAATTTGAATGAGATCAAATAAAGATCTATACAAATAAAAACTTTATTAAGATGAAGATTATATCAACCCGTAGATCGTTGAATGTCTTAAGACAACCTATATCTAGATGTCTGAAATGCAAAAAAAAATTCCCCTCCTTAAGCTGGTAATGTTACCGACCTAATGTTAAGTTTGATGTACTAAGGCATAATATAGTCTAGTTTACCTTGTTGATTAAGGTAGGCGTTAGGCGATGCACCATATATGATTTTTCTACGATGGAAACATCCTGTTCCCTCATACATCGAACCTTGAAGTCCACCAATGCCTCTTCCTATTTTCTGGGCAACAACAAAAATTAAATAAAATTAGTCAAAGGGATGCAATGGAGTTTTAGTTTTAATAAGGTTATATTAAAAAAATGCATTCAATTTTCTAAGGAGAACATACCTTATGCACAACCTCCAATTGGTTTCCGAATGGATCGTCTTTTAAAGCCCCGTAAAATTGCTGATAGACTTGAACAAATCCACTTGATGTCTCATCATCAAATCCAAGCAGAAGGCACATACTATGTAAAATTACTTGATGATTATTTGCAAACATCTCCCACTAAAATTATTCATGCTCTTTCCCTTTTACCTTAACTTAATGGATTTTATAGCTGCCAAACAAGATATAAACAAATTGAAACATAAATTACATTTTATTGCGTTGTTGTCATGTTACAAAAGTACATAAACTAAAATGTATGGACTATCAAGCTAAAAAAGGGCTTATAATCTAGAAAATGAAATATAATGCATCGAAAAAATGAACATCAACAAGAATACAAGTAATTCTATAGATTAATGGAACTTTATCAATCTATAGTAAGACTAAGAAAGGATACTCAAAGATAAATATACGCTTAGATGAACGGAGAACAATGTTAACTGAATCTACTGACTTCATCAACTACTATCATCTTCCTTATCTACTCTTCTAAATAGCTTAAAAGCACCCACTTTATCATGAAGAAAATAATGAGAAATAGATGTGAACAACCATCTGTAAGTGAAGCATTACAATCATTAATAAGCGACTTTACTAAAGCACCAATGTATTATACTTCACCACGTTTATTTACAATTTCTAATCAAGCTTTTGATTTAAAATACTAGCATGCATTACAAAAAGAGCATTAAAGGGGAACAAAGTACCATCCTACATATGCGTAAAGCATCACAAAAAAGTAGAAGATGGAACGTAAGCATTATATTACCTTATAATTCTCTTCTTATGGATTTTAAATTAGAGCAAAAGATTGTGTGTAATTTTAAGGAAACAGCGGACGAGATGGGCATCCTCACTCAAAAGGCGGACATCATGCTGTTTGGGATTGTTGACCACTTTGCTGTAGCGCGATATTTTTGTGATGAAGTTGCGTGGGTTGCTGAGGTCGGACGAGATGGGCATCCTCGCTCGGAAGGTATGTAGAAGCATAACCACAGCGAATACAGCGGAAGCAAGAGTGCAGATGCCGTAGAAGGCAAGGATAAAGCACCATGTGGCGGAGAATTCTTGGATGGGGGTCGTGGATGAAGGCGACGAGGTTTGGGAGCGGCTGAAATAATTTCTGTGTCTGGATTTAATTCAGTGTGATTGAGGGAGAAAAAGGGCGTTGGTTTTTTTTATGAGGAAGAGCAAACCCTAAAATAAATTTTAGGCGTCCAAAATCTGGGCAAGCGTGGGAAAAGGGATCCTATTTACAAATTACAAAAGACTCCTTTTGTTATTAAATTATTTACATTTTTACCGATTGTTGTAACACTTATATGCGTTGGCAAAATTAATGCAGAAGACTATTTATTTTTACTAACACTTTTTAGGTATTCTAACACTTTTTTACTGTTAGCGGTCTATGACATTTATAAGTGTTAGCAATTGACAGATATAAAATGTTTCAAAATCACTTGTTTGGTGTAGTGTTTTCTCAATACACATCTTATTCTTGTTTTCAATTCACCACTTTGGTTTATATCTATTAGTATTTAAACTGGATCTCAAATTCCATATGAATTCAATTTACCTTTCATTTATAATTATTGAAGTCAATTCATTTCAAACCATATTTTCTTTGTCATTCCTTTAATTAGTTTCACTTACTAATTTTATTTCAATACTTTGCTTTGTTTATCATAAATCAAATTCAACTCCAATTCCAGTTCTATTTACTTACAAATTCGAAATGAATTTCAACATTCAATTTCACTTTCATTTACTTGCAATTGTAAATTTATTTATTCATTCACAATTTTATTTTTCACCTTAATAAATTTTATTCCATAACCTTTTTTTATCAGATTCCAGAGTCTTTCCAACATTTCAAAATCATTTTTTTGAAACCAATTCAAATTGTCTTTGGAATTCCCAAAACCAACCCAGTTTGCAAACAACTTCAATTTTTTAAAATAAATTGGGCCGTAATTCCTCTCTGGGAAACTCGAAAATGAACACCGATGATGTCGAGATCATCATCGGAATTATTTTCCAGCGATCGATAAGAGTTTAGTGCTTTTATCCCTCCAAAACATTTTTCAAAACCTTTAAAAACCATTTTCAAATTAAAAATGGATTTTAAAATTTTTCCAAATCTTCAAAACTTCAAATCCTTTCAATTTCTTTTCAAATATTTCTCTGGAATTCTAATCCAAATTATAAATCACCTTTAAAATTTATATTTGCAAATCTCATTTGTATATGGATTTTATTTCTCAACTTTTGATTATGATTTCAATTTCTTACTCAATAATCAACGATAATAATTTAAATATTATCACTTGCTAACATCCAAGCAACCATATACTATAATAATTTGCGGAAAATTATTCCTTTTATATATGAAAATAATTTAGGTAAAATTTATCTCGTTTACCCGATTTTTTAAAACAATACAGTTTTGTTTTATATTGTCTAAGAGTTTAGAAACCCCTATCGATACAATTGGCCAAACTGCACTAACCAAAATCTATAAACAATCAAGCGATAAGTCAACACAATATAAAACAATTTACTATTCACTAACAAATACGCGCTCTTATCTATTATTACACTCAAACTTATTCTGGAGTACTGCTGACTCTATCTCTAATGAGTATTCCCCACCGGAGCCAAGGTTGTCACTTAACCAATTGCTCTGATACCACTTTGTAACGACTCGATTCTTCGAATGCTTGAAAGTCGACATCAATATGTCCACTATATCAATGTCGCATATTCGAATGCCGAAAAACCGAACCATTAGGGTTAGAGAAGAAGAAGGTAGAAGATGAAACAGAACAATAACAGAAACTCACATTTCGCAGCGGAACAAAATATAATAGATAAATGAATAATTTTTAAAACAAAAACACTATATTAGTTTATACATACATCATCAAAGTTTACAACAACACAACAAAACAACGGAAAATAAATAACATATACTAGTGATACGCCTCGCCATCCAGCTTGGACTCCATATCTCCATAGCATACTTCTGACTTTCAAAATCTTTCTGTTTTATTGTAAAAGTTATAAATATTTTTTTTTTTAGATTTTAAGAAATAAATTGTTTTTAACTTACTGCATAGTAAAAATTTCTTCAACTCGTATATATATACATTATAAATCTCAAATTGAACGAAAGTAATCAAATGATTACCTCACTTTCGACTTTGTAACCATGGCCTTGCTCGCGAAACCTGTAACAACCCTAGATTTTTTTGCATATAATTTAAATTTGACTTTATTTTATTTTGAAATTATTTTAAACCTTTTTATTTCAAACATTTAATTTTTAATATAAACTTTGATTATTATATGAATTATAATTTCAAACTGGTATAAATTTGGATATTTTCCTGAAAAATGGAATTGTGGTCAAAACTGGTCAAGCTTTGACTTTAAATTTTAAATTTAAATATTTGAATTCTTAAATTTTTCCTTTTAGTATGAAACTAGATTTAATAACATGAATGCTGTCGTTGGAAAAGGATTTAAATTATGAAAGTTATACCCTTTACAATATTGTGTGTATATAGGGTTATTTAACAATATTCTTTGTTTTAATTTATGTAAATTATATTTGTACTTGACATATCTTATATAATTTGTATATTTATGTTATATTATGTATATTTTGACTTTTAAATATTTTTAAAGTGATGTTTGAATTTTTCCAAAGCTAACTGAATTTATTTTCTATTTTTAAAGCCTAGTTTCTATTTTCTTTGCTATTTTCTTCATTTAAATTATTTTTAATTAAAATTTATTTATTTACTTTGTGAATTAATTTTTATTTTATGTTAGTATGTTTATTTATAATTATTTTCCAAGTCCATATAATCTTTCCAAAATTTATTCTGTTTATTTTCAAATTTTCTTGACTAGTTTACATTTTCTGTGCTATTTTCCTATTTTATCATATATATAATTATTATTTATTTATTTATATTTTATTTTTTGTTGCATTTTCGAAATTTAAACTGTAAATATTATTATTTTCAGTAACTTGAACTTATATAAATAAATTAAAGGTAATTTGAAAAGGTTATGACTTTTGATTTTCCTATGGCTCTTTATCTTCCGCCTTTTCACATCAATTAGCTATAATTTCTCACAACTTTCAGCCACATACTCTTCTTCACATTCACATACTTTCTTTTCTCATTCCTGAACAAAAAAAATTCAGCCATAGCTATGAGAAGTTTGGGTAAATTTTTTTCTCCTTTTCTTTATTTAATTTTATTCTTCTTTTGTTTTGACATTGTTTTGCACTTGTTCTTCTTCACTTCTAGGTTTGGTCACCTTCTCTCTAGCCCCTGCTGCCTCCACCACAACCTGAGAACACCACCATCATCACCTCTTCTCTGACCAAACCCCAAGCCGTGCCTCCTTGTGGATTGGTCCATCACCAAAATCAAACAAAACTCCATAAACTTGCCTAGAACGAGCACAATCATCCACATCCACCACTTCCACCACCCATGGCCGCCACTATCATCACCTCCACCACCTCCAGCACCACCTGGAATCTCGGCCACACCATCCCCTTAGACCCCACAGTACAGGCCGTGAACCTAGTGCCTTGACCGAGCCTTGTTTTGGCCTTGAATAATGTGATATTGCCTTGTTGTGTTGTTTTCACCACTACCCACCTTTGCATCATCAACAATCAAGTGTAGGCCGACCATACCCAACCAAAACTTGATCCAAATCTTTCCTTAGACTTGTAATACACCTTATGGCTGAACCTGAAGGTTTTTGGAAGTAAGGGCAAAGCAATACTGCTTTGATTCGTGAAGTTGATTCTATCTTATTCTATCGTATTTTGCATTTGAAAACTTATGTTATTATTATTGTTTTTTGTGACTTGTATTCAAGGGATTTGATACTTTGTCTCTTCAACCCATCTCTATGTCGTGTTATCGTGCTTTTTGGATCTCATTTGTGCATTCGTTGTTGTGTCTCCAGCTCAAACCAGTGAGTAATTCTTACCAGACGATTTGTACTTATATAACTAGTAAACTGACCCCTTTTGAATCTGTAAAATGCATTATCATGTTACACCTGCTATATTATGATCATATGATGTTCACCCATGCTTAAACACCTGTTATATCATATGTTACTATTATATTATGCTGTTCTGTTATTTTTATCAGTTTATCACACTGCAAGTTCCCTTTAGATTAGAATCACTATGGGTTGAAATGATACATACTCGAACGGACTTTAGAATAGGGGAAAATCGTTATGGGCTGAAATGATAGGACTGAGCAATTTTCAATTTATTTCATATACTTGGGACTGCGGGTTTGAAATGATAAAACACGGATTTTCTTTGTAAACTACGGGTTGAAATGATATATTACCCGTATCACTTTACCTAGGCTAGAAAATTATGTACAGACCCGTAGTTAAAATATATTTTTCTAAATTTTTTAAAATATTTTAGAAATGTAATTATTATAATATTTTGATTTAAAATTAATTAAAACTAATTTTTGTAAAGTATTATTGATTTTCTAGAAATTTATAAGTTAAATAAATTATGGAAAGGTTAGAAAATTTGAATGTAAGAGTTTTTGAAAATTTTGATTTAATTATAATTGGAAATTAAATTAAATATGGAATTATGATAAATTTGTGATAATTTGAATTTAAAATTAATTTAAAGTGATTTTATAATATATTAATGATTTTTGAATAAAGAAATGAATGATTATTTAAGTTGAAATTTTGAATTATAACCAAAAATGGGAATTTGTGAATTTGGTTTAAAAGTGAATTTTAAGTTATGTAAATAAAATTAAAATTATGTTATATTTTGAAATTTCAAACTTAAGTGTTAATTTGAAATTCAATTCAATAAAATTGAAATTTAATGTTGAAATTTAATAGTGAATTATTATTAAATCTTGATTTTTGAATAGAAACTTAACTTTATAAAATCATGAACTTAAGGAAAATCTAATGATGTTTATAAATGTGAAATATATGATTTTATAAGTTAAATTTTTTTTGAATAAAAATATAATTGGTTGTGAAATTATATTGAATATTTGAAGTTAATTAACTGCATTTTTGAAATGCTATTAATTGTAATGTAAATGATATTACAGCATTTGTAAATGCTGTTATTGATGATAATGAACTAAAAAGCTAAATTGAATTAAAGGCTATTATAGCAATTTATGTAGTGCTATAATTTTTGAATTTAACTAAGTTTATTTGAAATTTAAGTAAACCCTATTACAGCATTTTTAAAATGCTGTCTTTTGTTAAAGTGAACTGTTTTGAATGTAACTTTCTGTAGCATTTTCTAAATGTTGCAAAAAGTGAATTTTCACTGTTTTGATAAACTTAAGTGAATAAATGAACTTTGAAAGTTGAAAATTTTGAAAATTTAATAATTTAATTATTATATATAATAACTTCATTTTAATGATTAAAAATGATTTTTGAAATATAAACTGTTTTGAAACGTGAATTGAAATGGTATTTTAAATTGAATGAAATGAATAATGATTTGAAATGAAGTTTTGTAAAGATATGATATTTTGATATATTGAAATGATTTGAAAGGAAGTTTGTAAAGATATGATATTTTGATATATTGAAATGATTTGAAAGGAAGTTTGTAAAGATTTGATATTTTAATATATTAAAATGATTGGAAAGGAAGTTTTGTAAAGATATGATATTTTAATATATTGAAATGATTTGAAATGAAGTTTTGTAAAGATATGATATTTTGATATATTAAAATGATTGGAAATGAAGTTTTGTAAAGATATCATATTTTAATATATTGAAATGATTTGACATGAAGTTTTGGAAAGATATGATGTTTTTGAAATGGTTTGGAATTAATTTAATCTTTATTTTGATAAAGATTTGGATTTGAAATGATATTCTGTTTTGAAGTATAAATATCATTTTAAATTATAACTACGGTTTATAATAATGATTGGTTGGCAAAGAGACTGGGATAAAAATATCTGGCATACTCTCTGTCGATACCTAAAACCACTTTGACAACCGTGTACGCGGTGGAGGTTCCAGAATGAAGTAGGATGGTGGCGACGTTCTTGAGGTATATTTCGTGGACCCAACTCCAGTGAGTTGGCATAAGGTGGCTAAAACAGGAGTGATCTCGGGCCAAGTGAGGTCATTCCTCCGATCGGACACATTCCTTCGATACTATACTCTTACTTGTGACTGATTTGATAGCCACCCTTCGATTTTGGTTTGGAGTATGTTCCGAGGTAGGCGTATGTGGCTGCTGCGTTACCACCAACCCGTGTGCGTAATTGGTATATCTACCCTGGCATTGCCTTGTGTGCAGTGTCACCTACCATACCGAGCCTTTATTATGAGTTTGTTTTTCTCCCGTAGCCCGTGTGGTATCCTCTGACAGTCACCCGGTGTGGAGATGTCATGATATTGGATGGACTGCTAGGACTATTATGTGTGAAGGGTGATATGGGTAGCCCGGAACGCTATTTAAAAGTATGTTTATTTTACTGCAGACATTATTATAATAGCGAAATATTACTACATAGTAAATAGTTTAACGGATCCTTAGAGGATGGGCGGTCCCAGGCATCCTTTAAGTTACTTGTACTTTATTACAGTTCACTTGAGTTGGTTTACATTATATAAGTATATATTGTCCTGACTCGAGTGTTTGTATTTTTATTTACGCTTGAGTCAGCATGAGTTATTCATAGATTTGGATTCCACTTTCTGGAGATTGGAATCGCTGGAGATTATCTGGTTATCTAGTTTTATCTATTCCAGTTCTGTTGTTCTATTTAGCCTGTACTTGGTCATCATCTTGAGACTTCTGTTGTACTTTATTTATTCTGTTGTATTTTATTTAACCCTGATATATTTACATAGTAGCTTCATGAACTACTATTTCTTTTACTTCCGCTGCACTATTATTGCTCTGTGTCTGTGATCTGTGATTATTATTTACTGTATATTCTGAGATTTGCCAAATTTTATTTACAATGCGGTATTTTGAGCAATTCAAGTCCGACATGTGCGGATGCGAATGGTTGAAAATAGCTGGTTGTTATAGTTGGTATCATAGCTTTGGTAGCTCTAGGAAAAACTCAGTATATAGGGTAAATGTATTTACAGAACCACTTTCATTCTAGTTTAAATCTCTTCTTTTTTTACTCGATTCATTTGAATTTTGGAACGTTCCCTGCGGTTCCAAAATCCATTCATGTCCCTCACTATTCATCTCCTTTTGATTCTGGAGTGTCCCATAACTCCACTTCGAATGAGCTTTATAGTGAATTGGCAGTCCCGCCAATCTCAAAAATTCATTTGTAAAGGGACGAACTCCTTTACAATTAGCATAGATTCACCAGAGATTTATATCTATCCTTGGTTTAGATGCTAAAATCTTTTGTTAGTCCAAACTCTATCCCCTGACGTTGAATGTAGATTTACCCCAGAAAATCCACATCGATCTTATTCTTTAAGTCACAGTTGACCAGTTAAAGTTGCCCGCGATTTATATAAGCTTATCCATCTTCCTATTCTGTTATTTAAGCATCTCATCCTTGTTTCCAACTTAATTTCAAATCACAATTTCCTTTGATTTGTGTTAATCATATATGAATCTATATCCTTCTTTGAAAATCTATTCATGTATAGTGTATTTGTAAACTAATATTTTAAATTTAAATGTTTTATATATTGTGTTGTTTGAGTTGTTGATGTTGATTTGGGTTTCCGATCGATTCGTCTGATCAACGCAATCGGTAGGATTTCTAAAACACTTTGACAGAACAAACTGACACAATATTATTTTAAAATTTGGTTAATGAAATAAATTTTGATATAAGTAAATTTATGGAGCTTAATAAATTGATTTAAATTAATTATTTGAAATGATAATACTTGATTTATCATTTATTGTTCTATAAATGAATTTATAAATAGCTGTTTATTTGATTTGGGAATTGAAATGAGTTTAAAACAAGAAACTTGAGAATTTAATTTCTGATGATTTCGAACTTTGGTTTAAAGTTTTAAAAAGGGATACATTATTTGAATTATTTTCTAATAGAAATTTGTTTCAAGAAATTTTGAAGTTTAAAATTAGTGCTCTTCTCTTTGTCGTTGGAAAATAACTCCGGTGATGACCGCGGCATCATCGACGTTCATTTTCGAGTTTCGAAGTGAAGAGATCGTTCTATAGTCTTGCTACAGCTTTGTTTTGGGAAATTAAATTGATTTGAATTTCTAATATAAGATTGAATTTACAATATAGATAGATATATTATTAAATTTGATTTGACATATTATGTATATATATATTTATTTATCTCTAAATGATTTGAAGGAATCGAAAATTTTATTCTAAACTTTATCTTAAAAGAACCATTTCAATTATAAAAAAAGTCAAAATTTTAGATAAATGATTCAAAATTGAGATGAGAGAATTAGAAAGTTTTATTTGTATAATACTCAATTGCATTTAAATATAACTTACCCAAATTATACAGAAGTTAACAATGTAATTGGATAATAAACAATATAAAAAGATTTTATAAATAAATTTGAATGGTTAAAATAAATGTTATACACTTAAATTTTAGTTATAAAATGATTAACATGAGTAAATAGAATAAAAGGTTAATTGAATAATTTACAATATAAAATGATGTTAATGGAACTAACAATAAATTAAAGAAGTTTTAATAAGAGTAAGTATAAGGGGCATAGATGATAAAATATATTGAGAGGAATAAATTTAACTTTAAGTAGGAATAAAGAAGAATTAAATTTATTAAGTACATTATGAGTATAATGAATGATTAATTTTCAAATCCATGATATTAGAAATTGTTAATTTAAGATGATTAGAAGATAAGATAATAAAATTTGAGATAGCTAAGATATATTTAACTTGTGTAAAAATCAGTTATTTATTGAAGTTGAAATTTCCATGGTTTCTAACTTATTATCTTATTTTGTTTTTCAAACTATCTTTTGGTTGTCCTTATTTTCCTTATCTTGCTTCAGGCTGGTGTAGGCATTTTTCTATAATTTTTCTGCTTAGAAATCTTTCTGTAATCTTTGATAATCTCTACCTTGTTAAACTTACCTATAACAATAGTTATTAGGTATAATTTCAATATCCTTGTCATCTTGTCTTAATCTTATTTCACTTTATCTTTTTCTGTGCTTTCCCGTACCTCATTCCTTTTCGGGGACAAAAAGTTTTGAGTCGGGGAGAGTGTAACAACCCTAGATTTTTTGCATATAATTTAAATTTGACTTTATTTTATTTTGAAATTATTTTAAACTTTTTTTATTTCAAACATTTAATTTTTAATATAAATTTTGATTATTATATGAATTATAATTTCAAACTGGTATAAATTTGGATATTTTCCTGAAAAATGGAATTTTGGTCAAAACTGGTCAAACTTTGACTTTTAAATTTTAAATTTAAATATTTGAATTCTTGAATTTTACCTTTAGTATGAAACTAGATTTAATAACATGAATACTGCTTTTCGTTTTGTTGAAAAAGGATTTAAATTGTGAAAGTTATACCCTTTACAATATTGTGTGTATATAGGGTTATTTAACAATATTCTTTGTTTTAATTTATATAAATTAAATTTGTACTTGATATATCTTATCTAATTTGTATATATATGTTATATTATTTATATTTTGTCTTTTAAATATTTTTAAAGTGATGTTTGAATTTTTCCAAAGCTAACTGAATTTATTTTCTATTTTTAAAGCCTACTTTCTATTTTCTTTGCTATTTTCTTCATTTAAATTATAGTTAATTAAAATTTATTTATTTATTTTGTGAATGAATTTTTATTTTATGTTATTATGTTTATTTATAATTATTTTCCAAGTCCATATAATCTTTCCAAAATTTATTCTGTTTACTTTCAAATTTCCTTGACAAGTATACATTTTCTGTAATATTTTCCTATATATAATTATTATTTATTTATTTATTTATATTTTATGTTTTGTTGCATTTTCGAAATTTAAACTGTAAATATTATTTTTTTCAGTAACTTGAACTTATATAAATAAATTAAAGGTAATTTGAAAAGGTTATGACTTTTGATTTTCCTATGGCTCTTTATCTTCCACCTTTTCACATTTAACATAACTTTTCATCAATTAGCCATAATTTCTCACAACTTTCAGCCACATACTCTTCTTCACATTCACATACTTTCTTTTCTCATTCTTTAAAAAAAAAAATTCGGCCATAGCCATGAGAAGTTTGGGTAATTTTTTTCTTCTTTTCTTTGTTTAATTTTATTCTTCTTTTGTTTTGACATTGTTTTACACTTGTTCTTCTTCACTTCTAGGTTCGGCCACCTTCTCTCCTGCCCCTGCCGCCTCCACCACCACCTGAGAACACCACCATCATCACCTCTTCTCTGACCAAACTCCAAGCCGTGCCTCCTTGTGGATTGATCCATCACCAAACTCCATAAACTTGCCTAGAACGAGCACAATCATCCGCATCCACCACTTCCACCACCCATGGCCTCCACTATCATCACCTCCACCTCCTCCAGCACCACCTGGACACTCAGCCACACCATCCCCTTGGACCCCACAGTACAGACCGTGAACCTAGTGCCTTGACCGAGCCTTGTTTTGGCCTTGAATAATGTGATATTGCCTTGTTGTGTTGTTTTCACCACTACCCACCTTTGCACCATCAAAAACTAAGTGTAGGCCGACCATACCCAACCAAAACCTGATTCAAATCTTGCCTTAGACCTGTAATACACCTTATGGCTGAACTTGAAGGTCGTTGGAAGCAAGTGCAGACCAATTCGGCTTTGATTCGTGCAGTTGATTCTATCTTATTTTATCGTATTTTGCATTTGAAAACTTATGTTATTATTATTGTTTTGTGTGACTTGTATTCAAGGGATTTGATACTTTGGCTCTTCCACTCATCTCTGTGTCATGTTATCGTACTTTTTGGATCTCATTCGTGCATTCGTTGTTGTGTCTCCAGCTCAAACCAGTGAGTAATTCTTACCAGACGATTTGTACTTATATAACTAGTAAACTGACCCCTTTTGAATCTGTAAAATGCATTATAATGTTACACCTACTATATTATGATCATATGATGTTCACCCATGCTTAAACACCTATTACATCATATTTTACTATTATATTATGCTGTTCTGTTATTTTTATCAGTTTATCACACTGCAAGTTCCCTTTAGATTAGAATCACTATGGGTTGAAATGATACATACCCGAACGGACTTTAGAATAGGGGAAAATCGTTATGGGTTGAAATGATAGGCCTGAGCGATTTTCAATTTATTTCATATACTTGGGACTTTGGGTTTGAAATGATAAAACCTGGATTTTCTTTGTAAATTACGGGTTGAAATGATATATTACCCGTATCACTTTACCTAGGCTAGAAAATTATATACAGACCCGTAGTTAAAATATATTTTTCTAAACTTTTTAAAATATTTTAGAAATGTAATTATTATAATATTTTGATTTAAAATTAAATAAAACTAATTTTTGTAAAGTATTATGATTTTCTGGAAATTTATAAGTTAAATAAATTATGGAAAGGTTAGAAAATTTGAATGTAAGAGTTTTTGGAAATTTTGATTTAATTATAATTGGAAATTAAATACGGAATTATGATAAACTTGTGATAATTTGAATTTAAAATGAATTTAAAGTGATTTTACAATATATTAATGATTTTTGAATAAAGAAATGAATGATTATTTAAGTTGAAATTTTGAAATATAACCAAAATGGGAATTTGTGAATTTGGCTTAAAAGTGAATTTTAAGTTATGTAAATAAAATTGAAATTAAGTTATATTTTCAAATTTTAAACTTAAGTGTTAAGTTGAAATTAAATTCAATGAATTTAAAATTTAATGTTGAAATTTAATAAGTGAATTATTATTAAATCTTGATTTTTAAATGGAAACTTAACTTT
Organism: Allium cepa; assembly: GCA_030765085.1. Classification (NCBI taxonomy): domain Eukaryota; kingdom Viridiplantae; phylum Streptophyta; class Magnoliopsida; order Asparagales; family Amaryllidaceae; genus Allium; species Allium cepa. Next base: position 861,470,839 of record CM060934.1, on the reverse strand, counting down.
ATAAAATCATGAACTTAAGGAAAATCTAATGATGTTTATAAATGTGAAATATATGATTTTATAAGTTAAAAATGTTTTAAATAAAAATATAATTGGTTGTGTAATTATATTGAATATTTGAAGTTAATTAACTGCATTTTGAAATGCTATTAATTGTAATGTAAATGATATTACAACATTTGCAAATGCTATTGTTGATGATAATGAACTAAAAAGCTAAATTGAATTAAAGGCTATTATAGCAATTTATGTAAGTGCTATAATTGTTGAATTTAGCTAAGTTTATTTGAAATTTAAGTAAACCCTATTACAGCATTTTAAAAATGCTGTCTTTTGTTAAAGTGAACTGTTTTGAATGTAACTTTTCGTAGCATTTTCTAAATGCTGCGAAAAGTGAATTTTCACTGTTTTGATAAACTTAAGTGAATAATTGCACTTTGAAAGTTGAAATTTTTTAAAATAATAATTTAATTATTAAATATAATAACTTCATTTTAATGATTAAAAATGATTTTTGAAATATAAACTGTTTTGAAATGTGAATTGAAATGGTATTTTAAATTGAATTAAATGAATAATGATTTGAAATGAAGTTTTGTAAAGATATGATATTTTGATATATTGAAATGATTTGAAAGGAAGTTTGTAAAGATGTGATATTTTGATATATTGAAATGATTTGAAAGGAAGTTTGTAAAGATATGATATTTTAATATATTAAAATGATTGGAAAGGAAGTTTTGTAAAGATATGATATTTTAATATATTGAAATGATTTGAAATGAAGTTTTGTAAAGATATTATATTTTGATATAATAAAATGATTGGAAATGAAGTTTTGTAAAGATATCATATTATAATATATTGAAATGATTTGACATGAAGTTTTGGAAAGATATGATGTTTTTGAAATGGTTTGGAATTAATTTAATCTTTATTTTGAAAAAGATTTGGATTTGAAATGATATTTTGTTTTGAAGTATAAATATCATTTTAAATTATAACTATGGGTTATAATAACGATTGGTTGGCAAAGAGACCGGGATCGGATATCTGGCATACTCTCTGTCGATACCGAAAACCACTTTGACAACCGTATACGCAGTGGAGATTCCAGAATGAAGTAGGATGGCGGCGACGTTCTTGAGGTATATTACGTGGACCCAACTCCCGTGAGGTTGCATAAGGTGGCTAAAACAGGAGCGATCTCGGGCCAAGTGAGGTCATTCCTCCGGTCGGACACGTTCCTTCGATACTATACTCTTACTTGTGATTGATTAGATGGCCATCCTTCGATTTTGGTTTGGAGCGTGTTTCGAGGTGGGCGTATATGGCTGCTGCGTTACCACCATCCCGTGTGCGTAATTGGTATATCTACCGTGGCATTGCCTTGTGTGCTGTGTCACCTACCATATCGAGCCTTTACTACGAGTTTGTTTTTCTCCTGTAGCCCGTGTGGTATCCTCTGACAGTCGCCCGTTGTGGAGATGTCTTGATATTGTATGGACTGCTGGGACTATTATGTGTGAAGGGTGATATGGGTAGCCTGGAATGCTATTTAAAAGTATGTTTATTTTACTGTAGACATTATTATTGTAGCGAAATATTCCTACATAGTAAATAGTTTAACGGATCCTTAGAGGATAGGCGGTCCCAAGCATCCTTTAAGTTACTTGTACTTTATTACAGTTCACTAGAGTTGGTTTACATTATATAAGTATATATTGTCCTGACTCGAGTGTTTGTATTTTTATTTACGCTTGGGTCAGCCTGAGTTATTCACAGATTTGGATTCCACTTTCTGGAGATTGGAATCGCTGGAGATTATCTGCTTATCTAGTTTTATCTATTCCATTTATGTTGTTCTATTTAGCTTGTACTTGGTTATCATCTTGAGACTTCTGTTGTACTTTATTTATTCTGTTGTATTTTATTTAACTCTGATATATTTACATAGTAGCTTCATGAACTACTATTTCTCTTACTTCCGCTGCACTATTATTACTTTATGTCTGTGATCTGTGATTATTATTTACTGTATATTCTAAGATTTGCCAAATTTTATTTACAATGCGGTATTTTGAGCAATTCAAGTCCGACATGTGCGGATGCGAATGGTTGAAAATACCTGGTTGTTACAAAACCCTGGCTCACGGCCGCTGTGACACGAGCACGAACACCATCTTCGCCGTACGACCTACCTCGACACCTTCCAGGAATCGCACCATCCACGCTTGCAATTTGTCACACCTCGAACTTCGCAAATTCGTCGCACACTCGCCTGTGCCTCCAAACCGCCCTACCGTTACGACACGATCGCAATGTACACCTACTACTTGTTCGTGCACTATGTCCCCACGAGCGCGAGGCGCCATAAATCGATCAATCTCCGTCGTGTTCGCACTTTCACTTCAACGCACGCACCTACCTCCAATTGACAGTAGCGATGACGAATTTCTCCACATCCATGCGTACGCACGCACAAATTGCCTCGTCGAAACCCTTTTGATGCCGAGCCATTAATTAAATATCGATTCGATTTAATTTCGAACGATATAAATTTTTGTTCGTTTGAAAATTACAGAAGAGGGGAAAATGCATTGGCCATTATTTTTATAGGATTTTATTAATATTCAAATCAATCGAACAATTAATTTCCTAGTTAATAATTTTAATTTAAGCTACGATTTCAATCACCAATATAATCACACATAGATTATAAATAAATCAACACATAACATATAAAACAAATTCAAATGTTTGAGGAATCCAGTTGGATCCCTCTAACCTGTTTTCCTTCATCCACAAATGTTAGCACAACAATTAAATACCAATTCCACTTCGAAGTGGAATATCGCTATATATGGGATAATATAAAATCATCCGCTATTATGCGGCGCATAGGGTCTCATCCGCTATATAATGCGGGAAATCAATCACTCCATATATATACAAACTACTATATATACTACCACCATATATAATCAATCAATAACTGAAATTTTATTTCAATTGAGTGATAAGATCTCACCTTTGCCTTTTTATTTGCAACCCATTTCCAATTCCAACTTGATTTCACGGCCTTGACCTTGCATAATAATTATATGATTTTATTAATTCGAAATAAATTTGAACAATTCAATTCTCCATTTTATAATTTTAATTCAACTAATAATTTAGTTTTAAATTAATGATTAAATTTAAAAAAATTCTTTTGAATAATTCTCTTAGTAACTAAAATAAATTTAATATGTTAATTAACCAATGATTTCATTTTCAACTACGACTTTTTAATTTTAAACCAATTTCTTTTAATGAATTTATTTAACTAATTTTTTTCTTTTTTCTGACTTTCAAAATCTTTCTGTTTTACTGTATAAATTATATATATATATATATATATATATATATAGATTTTTAGATTTTAAGAAATAATTTTTTTTAACTTACTGTATAATAAAAATTTCTTCAACTCGTATATATATATACATTATAAATATCAAATTGAACGAAAGTAATCAAATGATTACCTCGCTGTCGCCTTTGAAAACATGGCCTTGCTCGCGAAACCCTAGCTCACGGCCGCTGTGACACGAGCACGAACACCATCTCCGCCGTACGACCCACCTCAACACCTTCTAGGAATCACACCATCCACGCGTCTAATTTTCCGCACCTCGAACTTCGCGAAACTCGTCACGCATTCGCCCGAGCCTCCAAACTGCCCTACCGTTGCGACACGATCGCAATCTACAGCTGCTACTTATTCGCGCACCACGTCCCCACGTGCACGAGGCTCCATAAATCGATTGATCTCTACCATGTTCGCGCTTCCACCTCAACGTGCACGCCTAACTCCAATTGACAGTAGCGACGACAAATTTCCTCAAATCCATGCGTACGCATGCACAAATCGCCTCGTCGAAACCCTTTTGATGCTGAGCCATTGATTAAATACTGATTTGATTTGATTCCGAAAGATATAAATTTTCATTCGTTTGAAAATTAGAGAAGAGGGGAAAATGCATTGGCCATTATATATATATATATATATATATATATTATTTTGAAGTTTTCTGTTTCGATCTTTCGTTTGAGGCAAAAGTAAGCTGGTTGAACGATTTTGTTCTATCGTTTTATATCTTTTGTCTTAAAAAAAACATTATGTGCCGTAAATTCTCCTACATGCTTTGCAGATGTTAGAAAGGGCAGCAACGTGTAACCTTTTGAAATTATATTAAAATATATATATTAAATTTAAATTCAAATCCAAATCGCTTTGATAAACACAACTCAAAATCTCGATCTCCAATCGAGGCGTGCCGCCGGGCGTTTATAAGGTTGTATGCCTATTCCGAACGCAATGGAAAAGGTTCCGAGTCCAAATTCAATCGTATGGAGAAAATAGCTTTTCGGACCCAGCTATTAAATTAAATTTCGATATAAATTTCAACACGTTTGCTTATCGTACGACCAAACGATCACTCCAAACATTTCCAATAAAAATACAATATTATAGATCCAATGGAACTGGTTTCGTCGAATTCCGAGACTGTGCCTCGGAAGGCTATTTTTAAATATCAATTTAAACGATATAATTTTCAAAACTGAACAAATCATTTCCAAATTCAATTTTTGAAGCTTCCATTATCTTCAATATGATCAATATAAATTTCCGAAGCCTTTAAAATATTTTTAATTAGCTTAAAACCGAAGATTCATAATTTTACCCAATTTCAATATATTAAATTCAATAATTTAATTGCCAAATTCATAGCAATATTTGAAATTCAAGTTAAAATAACTTCCAAATATTTAAAATCAATCAATTTTTTCGATTTCAAATGTCCGAAATTCTGTGTCGTCACATACACTATTGTCAACAACTTATCTAAAAAAAGTTGGAAGTCCTATGCAAAATCTCAGGCAAAGTCTGTATGATACCTGTTCGTCTGGATCAAGTGAGGGAAGATAGTGAAATTCCAAAAGGAATCATAGGACTAGATGTAGGACAAAAGTCTAAACTAGTACAAATCACCTGGTCTCCTTATAGCGATTACATTTTGTACTTTACTTATCATTCTCATTTATATTATTATATACAATTCGTTTACATAGCTAGAATAATAATAAAAATTAGATAACTTTGGCCAAAGTCGATCTATATAGCCTTTTTAGGGCAAATCCAAGGCAAGGAAGAGAAGGGTGAATGTCACAGTTGCACTAAAAAAGGACACTGGAAGAGGAACTATCTATATTATTTAAAGGTGCATAAAGGGAAGGAATCTAATTCCATTCCTAAATGTACCATATGTTAAGAAAAAAATGGTTATCTATGAGTGTTTCTTCTTAGGTTTTAGATACTGTATTTGGAGCTCATATTTGTAATTCGTTATAGGCATATAGGAATCGAGATACTTATAGCAAGAGGGACCATGGAATTCCAATTTGCAAATGGAGCTACTGTAGTTGCCGTAGCTATGGAAGATTACCATGTGAACCTTGCTGGACATGATCTAGTTTGATATAATTGGTATTTTGTACCAAACTTTATTAGTGGAATAATCTCCTTTTCTTGGCTGATGGAAAACCATTATAATTTTATTTGTAATGATAGTGTTATGAATATTTGTTGTGATAATAATACCGTATGTTTTCATAATCTTAAAATTAACATTTATATACCTTAATTATAATTATGTTTTTATATGGAAATGACAATCCATGTAAAATAAATGATAGCTACCTATGGTACTATAGACTATACCATATAAGTGATAAACAATTAAACAAGTTAAGAAACTAAGGGTTTTATACCATCTTATGATCCTAAATCATTTGATACTTGTAAATAATATATCAAAGGTGAAATGGCCAAGCACCCATTCAGTGGGAGAAACAAAAGAATTATTGAACTTTTAGGACTACTAAACACATATGTATGTGGTTCCATGTCAAAAGTAACAAAAAGTGGATCTCTTTCTTCGTTTCATTCACCATGATTTATCTTGATATGGATATCTGTATATTTTGAACATACAATTCAAAGTTCTTCAATAAACTCATAGAATATAGAAATAAAGTTGAAAATGAAATATGAACAAAAATTAAAGCACTTCAATCCGACCAACGCAGTGAGTACCTCAAATATTAGGTTCCTAAAAGAGAATGGGATTCCCTGTCAAATCAGTCCTCCCTATACCACTCAACATAATGGAGTTTAAAAAGGAGAAATTGAACTCAGTTTGACATGGTTCAGTTTATGATGAGTGATACCGAGTTAACATTTTTTTAGGGGTATGTGCTTGAAACTATGACATATATGTTGAATTTTCTAACATCAAAATTTATGCCTAAGATACTATACAAGATATGGATTAACAAGAAACCCAACCTTAATAATCTCAAGGTATGAGGTTGTTTGGCTTACATTAAGAACGTAAACCCTAGCACTATCAGTTTTATATAAGTTTGTATGGTATCCTAGAAATTTCCATGAATAAATATTGTATCATACGAAGGAACAAAAAATATTGTATCATACCAAGGAACAAAAAGTTTTGTTGAAGACACACAGCCTATTAGAAGGTCTAGTAGGAAATCCTATGCATTAGATAGGTATTATAGTTTTCTCATTGAAAGTGATAAGAGGACAACATCATATATGACAATGATATCCTCACATTTTGATAAGACTTGGAGAGTGAAGACACAACCTTGTGACTTGATGCGACGAAAGCCCAATTGGATTTCATGTACAAAAACAAAGTGCGACCACTGGATAATGTACTTGAAAGAGGTAAAACCATTCGGTTGCAAATGGATCTTTAAGAAAAATAAGTGTAAATGGAAAGGTTGAGACCTATAACGCAAGGTTAGTGGAGATAGGTTTGTGTAACACCCCCACCTCTATACCCATACTATCAAAGAGTATTACCAAGTAACACCATCGGATAATATGGAGAATGAGATGGTATGGGGCACATATGTGAATATCCCTTTGGGCCACCACTGGTACATATTTAAACATCGAATAAATAACTCATCCGTATGCACATAGCGTTTGGCATAAAGAAATAAATGCGTATGCCTCAGGATAGCATAATACATAATATACAATAAATAATAGAGAACAAAGAGTAAGAATTGTAACTATAATATATAATACTAAATATATAAAGTATGTCCATTATACATCACATGAATATTCATAAAAGAGAATATAAAATACAAGATGGTAAACCATTATATTGAATACCAGTCTCCTCCATGCCTAAAAACACAAGTTGGTCATATTGTCCATGTACATGAAAAGCCTCGAACTAACCCGAGTATTATATAAATAACACAGGGTCAGACTATGTCTAAATCAATAGTTAGTATGCATATATAACTTAGTATATGTATGGTATAATATAATGATGACACCATAAGGGTAACTCAAGGCAACTTAATATATATATATATATATATATATATATATATATATCAGTGTATGCATGGTATATAATTATAAAATCATAAATAATTCCTAAAGTATCACATAACTTAAAACATCACAAAACCTTACATAAAGATGTCATCACCCGTATAGCAGCACACAAATTAGAAATCACGGAATTAACGTCAAATGGGTGAATCATCCATATTTGGAAATCATCATCAAAATCCAAAAATCATCAATAATGAGATATCCTCAAGTATAATTAGGCTAGCTCACGACAGTGCCCAAGTATCTCTCAATCTCAAGTAATAGAATACCAACATCAATATAAATATAGGTAGCCTATCAAAGAAATAATATATAATAAAATATAAGAGAAACTACTATACATTAGACACCTATCCAGATATAATCTCATCTCTTCGTATATAAATAAATGAGAATAAAGATTGATGGGTTAATGACTATACGACAAACATGAAGTCCTAAGTAGAGTCATATATATATATATATATATATATATATATATATATGCACATCAATATATGAGTCACCTAACCTTGGGTCACCTAACCCATATTTATACTTAAGTGAGGTATATCAATAGTATATGCCAATCACCACTCCGTTAGAACCAAAAGGGAGACTGATGGTCATCTACCCACTCTAGGAGCACAGGGTCACCTAATTGTATCTACTCCTATCTTTAGTTACCTCGATGAACATCGTCATTCATATTCACCAGTAACTCGTCAATGCATAGCCTTGGCCATGATTCAGCTTTTCCCCTATAGGCAACAAATTGTTGGCCTATGTGACACAAGGGAGTATAAGGAACCTAACTAAGTCCTATGATGCATATTTAATAAAATTTCAACAAAAAGATGTCGTGGATCTAGAGCGTGATCCGCTATAGTAGAATCTAGCTATTTGGTCCTCTCTAATGCCAAAACAAGGAGCATATCATAATAGGTACACATAATATCAATAAATGTAAGGGTACCTATCCTTCTCATACCTATAAGAATCACCTCATAGTATAATCCCATAATACTATTCCCATCACGTGATTATCATCTACTTACAACGAATAACCGAACAAATATCACAACATCGTCCCATACCACTACGTGATACTCAATCATTTAATCACTGCTCATAAACTACAATCAACCTTCATAATATTCTATATAACGAGTCTAAAGAATAACTAGAGAAATTTTGCAGAATACCTCATCCCAAATGGTATTATAACTCCGTTTATTCAGATTTCTCAACACACAGAACTAAAATCATCTAAATAAAAATATCACAAAATAGAAATATTATGAATCCATACAAAAGGATTTCATCACCGTATTATATCAAAAATCTAATCAAACCAATATCAATGGTGGATCATTCATATGAATCAATTCAATCTATAAGAAAGGAGAAATCAAGGAAAGTAAAATAAAATAGATTAATTAAATATAGAGAACAATCAAATTAATATTCGACGATAATCATTTACAACATCCAAGTTCAATATGATAAGATGAGAGCAATAGAAATGCATAATAACCATTTTAGAATTAAGTTGGTTATTTAAACAAACTTTAAATTATTTTTTTATTTTTTATTTTTATTATTCTATGAGAGCAAAATAAACGCATAATAACCATTTTTATTTTCATTATTCGATACGAAAAAACTGGAGATAGAAATTTGAGTTTGGGTTTGAATATGGGCTTACGTAAAAAATTTAAATTTAAATTTTATTATTTGGTTTATTTTAAATTATTTTCTATTTAAATAAAATCATGATAAAATTCCAATTAAAATCCGTATATTCAATGCTTAATTATTTAACCCACATTACAAAATTTTCTAAAGTTTATTTTTCTAATTTTTTGACGCATTTAAATTTAAATGTCCAGTATTCACATTTTAAGCCCATTTATTAATAAAGTTCCAAATTCATTTATTTCAAAATTTTAAAACAAATGATTATTGTCAAAACCATTAAATTTCATTACTAATTACCTTATAATAAATTTTCAATATTCCTTATTAAATCCAAATTATTTACATTTAATCACTAAATTCCATTTTAATCATTTTAGTTACTATTATTAACTTTAATTAATTATTGCTCAAAATTGGATTGTTACAGACTTTTCCTTTAACAAAATCCCTCGCAATTTCTTAGAAGGAATCTATAACAAAACTAATGATTTCATTATAAATTTATATTTAAATGCAAACCAAATATTCATTAAAACAAATTTCACAATACTCTCTTCACTTTCTTGAGTCGGCACTAATAATAATCTATATGAACTCATCAAGTATCCAATAGAATATTCAAAAAAAATGAATGATTAGACCTTTTATTGGTCACTTAACTCAAAAACAAAACATTTCAATTATCAACAAAATATCAAGATGGCAATTTATAAATTTTATTCTTTAAATAAATGACATACCCTAAAATCTTGTTTTAAATTTAAAAAGCATCGAGTATTGAATCAAAAGAAAATTCATTGCAAATCGTGTAAATATTTTACTCATACTTCAATCATAATTTTTTCCATCAAAAAAATTTCACTCCAAATTAAATTTCAAAATATTATATTAGTTCAAAAATACATTACCTTAAACAATATACTTTAACTAAATACTTTTCATATTAAAATTTGAGTTTTGAGAACAAAATTTCAATACCTTCATTTTCTAATAATTAATAATATTCATAATCAAAAAGATTCCTTCATATCGAAATATACTATTCGATATTCATTACTTTAAATATATATATATATATATATATATCCAAAACTTTCTTTCCATATTCACTTATAAGCTCACTTAGGTTTATAATATTTCATATTCTCGATTACCACCAGTTAATATGATTCTAATACTTACTTATTTCATAAACTTTCCAAAATTCAAAATTTGAATTTTTAGGTAATTATAGCTTCCTAAATTTCCTTATTCACTTAAATCCAAATATCTTTTTTTACCAAAGCCAGCCAATGTTTTAAGTGTGCAGTCCACATTTATTACTCAACCAGTTTAAGAAGAGGTGATTGGAATATGCTCCGGAATAGCTAATACAACAATAACAAAAAACACAGGAGATAGAAAAACACGCCTAAACTACTATCCAAAGGAAGGATTGCAAGTCCCTCTTATCAAAATTGAGATCAGCATCAGAGCAAGGGCCAATAACATGCAAAAACCCAGAGAATAGAGATGCAAGGTTAGGAACAAACATATGTGAGAGCTTGGTGTAATGATATTTCCTATCCCAAGATGAGTCTAGAAATAAGTGCCAATTGTGAATTCCATCACTACCTGCAGTTGATAGAGACATACCTTCCCCTCTATAAATGAGATGTCTAGATTCCCTGTCTTCACCAACATACATATGGTAACCATTTGCGATGGGTTGTACATCATTTCCGAGTCATTATCAATCCAAATACACTCAATAGAGTCCTAGTAAATAGCTTCCTCTAATGGAGAAGAGAAAACCATATCATCACTAACTAGAGCACGGAGGAATCTCTGGCTGTAGGAGTAGAGATAACATGGATAGAGGTAGTATGAGAAGGATTCCTAGTCTTAGGAACCCAGTTCAAAAATGGCCCATGAAGTGGAACCTTGTCAGGAAGAGACTGGGAGGCGAGGACGGTCCCAACCATACAAGATTCCAATGTATGACCAAACGACTGACAAGAAGTGCAAATATCCGGCTTCCATTTATACTACACATCAACTTCCACATCACGTCCTTAAGCTAATCTAACTTTCAGCTTTGTCGCTAATGGTTTAGTAGGGGAGATTTCAATTAAAGCTCTATCATACAACAAATTCTTACGAGCCTCAGTACTAGTATCAAAACATTTAAGATAACCTATGAGACTAGCAAGCCAGTTTGATCAATCAAGGCCCGTAAGACAAATATGAGTACCGGTGGCCAAAACTAGAATAGAGAGAACTTGCTTCCTTTCTTTATCCACCCCATGACTCCATTGTGTGATAATTTTCGAACCAGCTAACTTTCCACCGGATTAGGAGATAGCCAATCGAATTTTAATTAAAAATAACCGTAAGCTCACGACGTACAATTTTAGTACGTGGCGAGTACGGGTCGAACTGTGGGGAATTGTTTAGATTTTAAAATTTCTATTTGATCAAATTAACCAAAGTTGAGAGTGTTGTTAAACTAGAAATGAAAATATAAATAAACAAACAAATGAAAACGATAAAAATATGAGAGTAGAAGGCAATTTAGGGGTAATTTCCTTCTCATAAACACATAAATCAACAAAACGAAATTATGATATCTATTTTGGTCATTAGTGAAATTAGTTGATGTGCTTATCATAGCTAAATATAAACCATCAAACTATAACACAATAATTAAATCACTTTTACCTCTTATGAAAATTGAGAATGAACTTGAAAATAAAATCTATTCTAAGCCTAGCCTATTAACTATTGATTTATAAATATAGATCATCAACTTTTTATTTTAAAATCACTTCATTACCAACATCATATGTAAATGAAATGGTAATTTGTGTTTATTGTCTATTTAAGCATAGCCTATTTGGTGTCAACAATATAGGCTATCAAATTCAAAGCTAAAACAACAAGTTAACCCATTCAAACATTTACATTAAGCACAAAAAGAGAACATAAACGATCAAAATATTGAATCTACATGATTAAGAGAGCTTTATTACTCCTAATTTAAGGGGTTTTAGCCTTTTATATTTGTTATCATATCAATAAATATAGATTGTAACATGAAACAAAAAGAAGAGGAAAATGCGAGCTAATGAGAAAGAGATGCAACAACTCGTAAATTTTAAAGGTTTTATTTATTAAATTAATTAAAATTTTGTGAAATTTTAAACAATAAAATTTTGAAATATAAATTTGATATTTGAAATACGTCTATTTAAACATAGCAACTGGTAAATTTTCATCTGATAACATCGATGTTTATTTTATTGTGAAATTTTATTCAATTTAAATCAGTTAAATTTGATGATAATAAAATATTTTCCAAACTTGAATATTTTTCTACAGAAAATTTGTAAATCATCTTATGGGTGAGACGTCATCTTTCACTTTTCCAAATTTGGACTTCTATTGCTCCGTTTACCTTATTTTTGGCAAATTGCAGCATTTTCAGGTACCGATTATCGACTTTAGATTGGATGATCATACCACTAATATCTGTATACCGTCTTGATCGTCGTCTAGCTGATCTTTGCAGTATATTTATTTCAGTATTTTGAGGTCCGGTACGCGACGGAAACGGGAAAACCGTGCGTCGTACTGTACCGAAATTGTGACTTTTAACTTCCCAATCCTTTTCAAATCTTTACCATGCAGCTCAAGCAAATAATCAATTGCTTTAATAACCTTTGCAGGAGTCAATGATGTGACTGTTATTATTCCCTATATCACTTTATAGCCATGTTCACTTTTCTCCGTCCTTTTACTTTCTTCAAGAAACGAAAAAAAATTATATGTATTATTTTCGCTTACACTTCTCCTTCTTTCAGATCTGTTCATCCCTTCTTTTTTTTTATAGCGCAAACCACTCACCGCCGAACGCCTCAACACCCCACTCCAGCACGCCGTGCTTTCCTTTCTCTTCGCCCAAAACCGTGCTCAGCCGCAACAACCTCACTCTTCCGTCCTCTCTCTCCATAGATATTCCACCGAGCTACCTTATATCTCCTTCCCACAGCTACGTGGGCAGCCGATCTCCTCCGCCCTGCCCTTCTTCTCCATCCGCGACCACCAGCACCGAAGAACCAAGCACAGCTATAACGATCACAGTTTAAAGACAAGTTTAAATTTGGAATTACATTAAAATTTTGGGTTAAATCGTGTATTTATTTGAACTTTTCAAATAATAAGAGATAAATACCTATTTATTTTATAAAATTTGGATTTGAAGCTCAAAATAAATGTTTAAATTGAATTGGATTATAAATAAATTTTGATTTGAAATTTCAAAATGTATTTGAATAAATTGGATTTAAAGATTGTACTTTGGGAAAAAATATTATATGCATGATTAAATTATTGAATGCAATATAGATACTAATATTTAAAATAAAAAATTTCAATTCCGTCAATATAAATACAAGTATACAGATATGAGGCTATAAATTAAATGTTTGAAAGTTAGACTTTAAATAGAAATAAAATTCAAGAATTTATGTTAATAATAGAATTTTATGGTTATAAGGCAACATAAAACAAAATCAAACTACAAAATAATACATGTATATGATATGTGAAGTAGGCAAGCAAGTTCAAGAGTCATTTCAGTAAATAAAACAAGAAAAAAATATCTACATACAAATAAAACATAAAAGCTTGCAAAAGAAGAAACAAGAAAAAAATCAAAAGAGATGATGATGCATGTAAACTAAACTAGAAACATATGTACTTAAGGCTATCATCTCAGCCGAAATAAGAATATTTCATACCAGTAACAAAAGAAAAAAAATCTCTGATCCTATTGTACAAAACAATTTAATCACTTGTACAAAAATATAACATCACCCTGTAAGCTTCATTTCTTATATATCAAGCTTTCTAAATTCAGTTTCATCCCTTCAGAGCTGTGTAAAAATCTGAAGTAACTTCTTTAACTTAAACAAAAAGCTTTAACTTAAACAACAATCTAAACCAACTCAAACCAGAGATTCAAGAGAGGTTTCCAGTTAACAGTTCAAAGCTTATTCAAATAGCAGTTCTCAGGCTGATTCAAAAAAGATATCTTCTGTTCATTTCCCTGGAAAACAAGGTGAGTAAACATTTTTTTTTTAAAAAAAAGTTTTAAGTGAATTAAAACAATCCAAACTTAATAGATAAATTGGTTTGTATATGCTTCAATTTGCATATGATTTTGAGGTGCTATGTGTTTTTAAAGTTTATTTAATATGTTAGTGAAATACTGGAAAAAAACCTTGTTTATAGGTAATCAAACAGTAAATTGATAAATTTGTTTGCTATAAACTATTAATTCAAGTTTATACCTTGAATTATTACTGCAAGTTTTGATTTTTAAAACAAAAACGAAGAATTTTATTTGCATATTCGAAGAGCAGTTTGTGGTTGAACGAAAATTGTATTCCTTTCAATTTCTAGTGTTTGAATCAATAATAAATATTGAAACTGGAATTGAAGCAAACGTAAATGAATGTTATCTCGAGAAAAATATGCAATAATATTTCCATTGAGTAAATTTAAGAAGTAAGATCATTTTAGGGTTTAGACTCAAGCTTTTGAAGGTGATTGTAATCGAGGGGTGTTTGTCATCTATGTTTGATCGAGTGTCATGAGATTCAAAGGGGTGGAAGCTTATCGTGTCGGGGTGGTGTGGATGGAATTGGAGCTTCTCGGGTGGTCTGAGGGACGATCGCGAGGCATTTTTGTTGAAGGTCGTGTTTGCAATTTTTTCGACCAAATGCTAAATTTTCAAATTTGATTTTCTGTTGGCATTTGAGCTTTGATTTCGAGTCGTGGGTGAATTCGCGACTTGCCGATGATCTTGAAAGATCACCAGAGCCTCGCACACCCCCATGCACGTGTACAGCAGGACGCCGTGTCAGCAACGTTGATGTCTTGGGTCGCGTTTTTGTCTCGAGTCGTTACTCGAGAATTCGAGTCAATGCTTCAGGTTGTATTTGAGTTCCAATGAGTAGCCTGATGCGTGAGTTTATACATAGTGAAACTTAAACTACAGGAAATAATAAAAAAAGAAAGGAAGAAGAAGAAGGTGTTTCAGGGTGAACGTCACGGGAAATAGGTTGTTTAACTCGAAATGGTACTCGGGTCTTAGTAGGGGTAGTACTCGGGATTGTTTCCAAACAGCTGTATTGCATTTTAAAGGTAATGTTAAGTAAACAATTTTTCATTCAATTTTAAATACTGTAAAACATAGTAGTAATTAACAGTTGGAGCTAAAAAACTTAGATACAAGATAATTATTTTAATCAATACTCTAAAATATTTTAAGTTCTTAATTATTATTCTAATTAAGTAATTAATATAAAATAAGTATAAAACTTATTAACATATAAGTTTGTAATTAGAAATAAATTGATTTCAAAAGCTAAAGAAGATTCCTTTTAAAATGTCAATTAAGTTGAATAATTAGTATTAATTGATTATTTTCAGAAAGTAATTAAGAATAATTACTTTTTAATTGTAATTAGTAATGGATTATAAGTAATAAATGAATTTTTAATTAACTACTTAAGCTAATTAATGAATGATTAGTAGTTAGTTAATTAAGTAATTTAATTAAGGATTAATAAATGATTAATCAAGTAATTAGTGGTTAATAAATAGGTAATCAAGTTTAATTAATAATTAAGATTATTAACTAATGATTGAGGAATAGTTAATTAAGTAATTAAAGTTAAATAAATTGATCAAGGAAGTAATTAGTTAAATAGTGTGAAATAAAATAATTAAGTAACTAAGATTTAATGATTGATTAAGGAATGATTTATTAATTAAAATGATTTGAATTAGAATAGTTAATTAATGATTAATTAAATAGGGTTAAGTAATTAATTCTCAAGTAATTGATTAAATTTGAATTAATTACAATAAGAATTTAAGATGATTGCTTATGGATAATGGTGTATATAGAATCTCTATTTTGTGATAATTACTTGGTGATATTATGTGATGTTTCTATGATATTGCTCTTGATATGTATATATATTGTGAATATATATATATGATGATTGTGTATGATTTATCTGTGATAAATGTTATTTGGATTCAAAGTGTTGAATTAAACTGCTTAAATTAATTAGACAACTTGGCCTTTAAAATGGCGTTTGGATTTCGATGTGACAGGGAGTCTGATTCTAGTTAGTTATCCGAAATCCACATCGAATCGTAATGATGAATCTCTGTGATTGATAAATTTCTTTTATCTATGAATCTGTGAATGAAGATAAGCGTTATCGATTATATCGCTTATCGATATTGATATATCTGTGATGATTGATGTTGTGCACTATTGTGTAAAACCCTGGACCACACTCGTACACACACAAATATGGATTTCACATGAAAATTGGTTAAGTCACAGATTTTTAAATAAGTTTTGAATTTGAATTTTAATTCAAATAGTTTTGGAAATGGAATTGAATTAAATATAAAGAGCTTTTGAAAAGGGATTTCAAAGATAAAAGTTATTCTCAATTACTTAGTTGAGATTTGAAATTTGAATAATTTGGTTTCAAAAAAAAATTGGAAATTGAGTTATATATTTGGTATTTATAATTTTAAAAGGATTATACAAGTCTGTATGGGTTTTAAACCATTTTTAAAGTATTGTTATGGGGATTTGAATTAACCCCAAAGATGTTAACTTGAATAAATAAAATCTAATTTTCCGAAATAAAAAACAGTTTGTTTTCAAACGATAAAAGGTTTCATATGAGTAATGAACTTTCAAATTTATATTAAAGGAATTCCAAGTTCGAATTGAAATAGTTTTCCAGATTATGGATGAATCTGGGAAACGAGATTTGAAAGCCATAAGTTAAATCTTGACTTAAAGATTTAAATGAATTAATCCAATTGAAACAAAAATTGTTTTGAAATCCATGAATGGATCTTTGTGAACTGAGTGAACGTTGTGAAACAAATCTTTTTTTTTAAAAATTTGAAATGTTAATTGGTTTAAACCATTTGTAAGAAAGTTAGAATTGTTAAGTTGTGACTTAATTGAAATCCCATATCCATATTTTTTTAAATATTGCGCTCATTATTCGGTTTAGTTGGGAGAGGACTTGGTGTCATATAACCCATTCCGAATAATGGTACGTCGTTATGGATAACATTTGAAGACCGATGGTGAAGACCGGGTATTTGCGAGAACGATAGGATGACCTATTGATTGTCTCTGCACTGAGTAGCTACGGTATAGAGATTTTCTAAGTGATGGGAAGTCCGATCGGGATTGTGAATACCCGGATTGCAAGGGCTTCTTCGGAAGTGCCTTCGGTTCTGTTCGAACCTAGGACAGACTTGTATGATTATATGTCTGACACTACACTTTGAGATATAAAGAAGATTTCTTTAAAATACATATCTGTTGGTGGCAGGAATTTATTCTCTTAGCTTAACACCATTCTCTGAGACATACGAGCTCAGAGGTTATGTAGTTGAAGGTTATCAGCGATATACTCCCAATTTGGTAGTGTGGCGTGCTAAGTGCTGCTGTGTGTTGTTGATCATTGGTTGATAAATTGTGATCAAAGCATGGCTTTAGTGTAAAGAGTAGCTTTGTGGAAGAAATCTCGTCGAGCCTCACAAACCGGTAATGGTCAAAACAGGAATGATGCGGCAAGGTTTCAGGGGTAGCTCCCCTAGGGTATGACCATTCCTTCTGGAAAAGGGTAGTATCATGGTATGGAGCCCAGATACTTACTCATGTGGGCACTGTAGTATACTTATTACTGTGTGATGTTGTTGGTGTTGAGAGCTCTCGGATAAAGGTCCCAAAGGACGGGGGGTGGCATATTTGTAGGTAGTACTCCCAGGCAGGGAGGAACCCGACCTTGTGTTGGCAGAGTGCCGGGTAGGTTCTCGGGGCATCCCGCCAGAGGCGTTCCCATGTGGCAGTAGGAAGTTCCTTAGCCTGACCATTTGTTGGAAATCCATTCATCCAATACGAGCCTTGTATGGTTTTAGTTGTATTACATGCCATCTACTTATGGTGGTGCCCCACTGTTTGGATGGTAGCTATAGTAGGCATAGTTCGAAATGTCTATGGCGGCTAAGATTAATATTATACTTTCAAAATTTTTTCCACTATGCACTAATAGTAATAATATCAAAATGGTTTTCGCGTATCAAGCATGTTTGACTATCATAAGGAGAAATCTCCTCCAATTCTGCGTTTGCATGGTGTGTGTGGCGGGAGGCCTTATGGTAGTTTCATTTTCAAAAAGCATTGCGGATTTCAAATTTAAAATCTTTGATTGTTTTTAAAGACAAACCGTTTTTGTTTGCTCACACCAGTCCCATGACTGACTCGGAGTTTATTGTTCCGTTCCTAAACTCTGGATGCCCACAATTTTCCACATGGGCAGTCTAGAGTTTGGTTTTATTTTCAGATAGTCAGGTTTATAGTTCATCTGGAGCTAGTTCAGTCTGTGGACGGCTGACTTTGCTTATCTTGGTGCAATCTTGATGGTGGATCGAGCTTGAAGTTTTGGAGCTTTTGGATCAAAGTTGCAGTATTGGATTCTGTGAAGACTTATCTCATATTGTATCGTGTTCCGCTGTATTCTGTGTTGTATATTCTCTGATGCTGATGACTATCATTGTATCAAATTGATGTATTGGATATTGTATTCATGTTGTATCAGTGATATCATCTTTTATTTCCGCTTTGTTTTTTATCATCTAATGGGTGTTGCAAGCTCCCGTGATACGAATTTGATGTTGTTGTCGGACATCGAGTTCGGGTCGTGACAACAGCCCACCACTTGGTCAGCCTTCCCACTTGAACCGTTCGGCCTCCTTTCTTCCACCATAATTCATCCCACAACACCGCATCATCAACCGTCCCACTTCCACACCCTCATCCATGGCCGCGTGTCACTCAACCTCTCACCGCACAGCGCACAATCCCTCGATCAGACATGACTGAGTCGCCACTCACTCTTGCTCATCCTTCTCCATTGCCGAGTTCCACCATGTTGCTAAAGGCCAAAAACTCACCGCATCTCAACGGTTGTTCCAATTTCTCCCTCCTCTAGTTTGAGTATAGGGGTTAGTTTTATAAAAATTATATATCAGTTGATTCTATTCATAAATATGTCTTGTTTGCAGATTCGCTAATAGGTTGCAGCCTATAATATGTATATATATTTTAGTTCGTAAAGTGTTAGTTATATATATGTATCAGTTTAAAATAGATGAAAATTATATATATACATATATATAACAGTTCATTGTAGGTGCCTGTACATATGTTAAGACATAGATGGAGGGCCTGTGTTATAAAGTTGCAAGTTTTCCTAGTATATAAGTATAAGTTATTATTTTATATAATTGCTTATATATATTTTACAATTTATTCTATATGTTAGAAAATGTATTTTGTTCATTTTTAAGCTCGTATAATAATTTATATATATGAGTGATACGCATATATATTTTAAGGAATAGCAGTGTATAGTAAATATATAGTCTTTGGTCTGCATTTAGATATACGTATAATATATTTATACAGAGCTTTCAAAATTCTATGCGTTTACACTTTATATTTGGTCGATTTAATTATTGATTTGTTAAAGTGTATATATATGTATATGTATATATATATATTGTTGTGAAGTAGATATTTGTGAGCGAACCCACTTATAATTTTGTATATACACATTTAACGCCTACGGTAATATACACTTATTTAACTAGTGAGTCTGCACATAAAATGTATATTAATTTTTTTTACATGAGTTATATTTGTGTACATGTATCGAGTTTGTTTTAATAAATAAATATATCTATATATAGTTTATATAAGAAGTTTGGGACGTTTTAATGATAAGTTTATATAAGCTTTAGAATATTGAATTTAAGATAATAACATATATGATAATATTTTTTATAAAATTTCTATCTGGTGCTCAGATCTATAGTGACGTATGTTGCTAAATTGAGAAATCTTAAAATAATATAGTATATAAAAATGGTATATAAGTTATATATTTATATGATTTTGTATACGAATATATGTTTTAAGTATGTTGATTTTATAGGTATATATATAAATATTTATTTTCAAAATGTATATGTTGATTTAAACATAACGTGAGGTCTATAGTTGTTTCAAAACTACAATTTTTGGAAATGTATGTAAATATAATTTTAATGAGTTTCAAAATTTATATGGGTTAAGAAAATAATATATCTCTACCACTAATAAAGAAAATTCGCTTACTTGGTGTCCTTTTGAAATTCCAAAAACGCCCTTGCATTCCACTTACATATTTGCGTTCAAATAAAATATCAACGTATACAATAACATAAACAGCCCGTGTGCGAAGCATGGACACATACTAGTTAGAATAATATATATATATATATATATATATATATATATATATATATATATTTCCATCTACGTCAAGCTGTTTCCGATCTATTTTCATCGATCTCTATTCATCAGCTCCGTTCGTCCAATTCGTGTCGATCTTGTTCATTTTGGAAATTCGTGCTTTGATTTATAACTTGATTTCAGCGTCAAATCCTCTCTAGCCTCGAAATGTGAGCAATCACTCACGACTAACATTCTCATATTTATTAAACTTGACGTCAATTGAAACGACAATTGAAATATGCTGCTGTTAGTTATGTTATTATCTATAACTGTTCACCTGTGGGATATGACACCATATCCCGTTGTTTATATTATATTGTTATTGAAGAATATGTCTGTTATTATTATTATCATATCCGTTATCACTCTGCAAGTTCCCTGTTAGTGTAGAATTCATTATGGATTGAAATGATACATACCCGAACAGACTTTAGAATATGAGAAAATCATTATGAGTTGAAATGATAGACCCAAGCGATTTTCATTGATTTGAATTTGGGATTGCAGGTTGAAATGATATCTATCCGTATATATTTAATCATGGATTAAAATGATAAATATCCGTATCACTTGACCATAGGATGGGAAATTATATACAGACACCGCTGGTCCATATATGTAAATGTTTTGAAAATAATTTCTATGGTTTTAAAAAGAAATAAATGGTTTTAAAAATATTGGTTCCTAAAATATTATATATAAATGGTAATTTTATATATAGATTTAATAATAATATTATTGAGATTGATTTAATACATATAATACGTTAAGTTTCTATGTAAATCTATATTTCAAAATAGATTGTTGTAATAATTGAATAAGTTAAGGTTGAGAAGATAAAGTTGAATTAATTGAAATTGTATTTAATTAATAATTTTACGAAATTATATCGATTTGAACTATTGAATTAAGTTTAAGATTTGATTTTATAACTTGATTTTTGATTTAAAGTGATTAAATGGATATTTCAAGCTTAAACAAATCGAAAGGAATATTTAGTTTAAAGGTAAATTTAGGTTATTTAAATAATACTGAATTTAATAATGAATATTTCAAGACTAAATAATAATGAGGTTAAATCAAGATCTATATGAAACAGTTAAGTTGAACTTTGAAAATGTTGAATATTAAAGCTTTGAAATAAATTGGAATTTAAATGGTTATTTTGTGATTCAGATCTGTATTTCAAATCAGTATAAGTTGAATTTGTTATTTAGAAACTGAATTGAGTTAAAATGGATAAATCTAGATTGAATTAAATTTGAATTTGGAACTCGAGTTGATTTGAATCAATTGTGAAATTGAGGATATATATATATATATATATATATATATATATATATATATATATATATTTAATGAAAAGGATTTTTCGGTTTTAAAGTATAAATTAATTTGAAATGGCCACGGTGTTGTAGTGACGTTTAGTCCCATGGATCCTTAGAGGATGGTTATCCCAAACAACCTTTAAGTTACTTGTATTTCAGTCGATATTTCACTTGATTGGATTTCTTGGTATAAGAATGTTAATCCTGACTCGAGTGTTTTGTGTTTTACGTTACGCTCGGGTCAGACTTAGTGATACAACATTTGAGACTCACCTTTGGAGTTTGGAGCTTCATTTGGAGATCCAACTATTGACTCAGCTTTCATCTCTTCTGTAGATTTGTTCAGAGAGCTCATCTGTTCGTACTAGAGACTTCACCGTATTTGAGATATTCTATTGTATTTTATTTCTAACTCTGATGTTTATATAGTAGCTTCCTGAACTACTATTTATCTATTTCGCTGCATTATTGTTATATTACTCTGTGTCTGTGATTCTATGATTGATTTATTTACTGTATATGCTGAGTTTTGCCAAATTTAAATTAAAATCTGATATTTTGAGCAATGCAAGTCCGGCATGTGCGGATGCGAATGGTTGAAAATATCGGGTCGTTACAAGAATGCTAATTAAAATGAACTAAAAACTAATCTACTTGCATAAGAAATGAAACTAAGCTACTAACATAAGAAGAAAGAGAGCAAGTAAGTATAAAAGAACATTATTAACATTGCATGAAAAGGAAAAATACATGAAAGGAACATGGCTAAGTGGCAATCAAAAGAAAGAAAAGGGAGCTTTTTTCATTTTTGATCCTAAACTAAGAAGGCGAAGAGAAGAGAGACTAATTATATGAAAATATGGAGTATTTATACATGTTTGGAAACCCTAATCCTGTTTTTGGAAACTACCCAAACTACTCTTAACGAAGTGTGTCCACCAAGTTATTATTAGCATGAGATAATCCACCATTTAAATGTGCATGAAACTTTAAGCTGTTTTAGAATGTGCATTAGCTTTTAATTGTACATTATGGTAAGTGGGTAGGTGTGGTCCTCTATGATACATGGTTTAAATTATTTCCATCTTCATTCCTTTATCTTCTCTTATGCATGCATGTTTTCATGAAGCCACTTATAATTTGAATCCAAATTTCTACAAAATAACATAGAAATTTCCAAGCAAATTTTCTAAAATTAATATATGCACAAAAATGCCTCTATTTGAAGATGAATAATTGCTGATTTGAAAATAATATGAATTTTGGTTTAAGCATGTTAAAATACCCTATATGATCGTTTATTTAATTAAATTCGATTAAATATAGAAGTAAATATATGCACATTTACGTGCACATCAGTTAATAAAATGATTTCCCTCAATGACAATCAAGCTTGTCTCAAGTGCTCTAATTCTATCTTCCTTTATAGCGAATTTGAAGTAATACATGGTTTTGAAATATTGGACTTGGAGACAAGTTCGCAATTTCCAAACACATTTGCATTGATCATGTACATCTTTATTTGGTGGGGAGGAATCCAAGAAAAACCGACTAAGAATTCAAACCATTTGTTAACGACCTATTGAATCACTTCGTCAGGAGGCACACAAATACCGTCCAGACCAACGGTGTTAAAGGTGGTTAAAGTGAAGCTTTAAGCATTATTGGGGAGAAACTTAAATAGGGAGGACCACTTATGCTGAGAAGGAACCTGATTACTAGAGATCGGATTGGGCTGGTCTTTAATAGCAGCAGGTTCGAGTAAAGCAAAATCATAAAAACTTGTTGAGCACTCCATGTTTTTGCTAATTTAAGTTTTGTCAGCATTGACAGATCATCCAACCCCAGTCAAATCTTCACCAACGATGTCAATTGGTTCAGAAAACATATCATCCATAATCGGATTTACTAAAGTGTACCACTGTCTAGCTCTACCATCAGCAAGCAACAAGGTTAAGGGAGATTCACCTACCAGTTTTTGTATTCCAGAGATCGGATAGTGGACCTAAGGCTGTGCAATAGTTGAATTCTCAAGCTCGACGAAAGGGTCCACAGCCAAGCCCAAATCCAAGCGATGTTGAACTCGATCGTGAGGGACAAATCTGGAAAAGTGAGCGTTGAAAGTATGACCAGACTTCGTACGCAATGGACTAGATTTTGACTTCACTGAATGCGAAATGAATACTAGAGGAGGCATAGAACTTGGAGAGAAATAGGATGGTTAGAGGGGATGTTGGAGACGCGAGGGGTTATGGTGGAGGAAGCATACACTGTATTGTCATGACTTGGAACAGAAGGTTTTTGTTTTTTACATAAATCAAAATATCCAAATCATATTAAATGAATTATAGTTACATAAACTAGAATATCCAAA
This sequence comes from Allium cepa, assembly GCA_030765085.1. Taxonomy (NCBI): domain Eukaryota; kingdom Viridiplantae; phylum Streptophyta; class Magnoliopsida; order Asparagales; family Amaryllidaceae; genus Allium; species Allium cepa. Next base: position 861,446,528 of record CM060934.1, on the reverse strand, counting down.
AATCCTACAAATTAATTCAAAATATTAATAAATTATAAACTATTCAACTATAACCTCAAATTCATAAATAATTTTTTCACGCATTATTACAATCATGATTTAATATTCATAATATGCAGTTCAATTCATTTATAATTTCTCAAAAATGTTATTCAATTTATTTCAACTCATACATCCTGTATCAAAATCACAAACACTCCAAAATATAATGATGTTGCCTCACCATATATTTAGTGATTCACTAATATCAATTGGCTGAAATATTGACCATATAATTAATGCAGCCAATGACTTATACCATTCACTAATATCCTATAGCTGCATATGTATTCAACTTATGAAATGTCTTATACAACACATTTTCCAAAATAATTAATATATACTCTAATCTCCAAAACCATTTCAAATATTGACTTCAAATATCACTTTATCAAGATCACTAACGTTACTTATATTATTATTTAAAATATTCATCATTTCTAAAATACTTTAATTTTCTTAGAACATTTAAAATAAAATTTATTTGTTTTATTTTTTCTTAAAAAATCGTGTCCAAAATGTCTTGTTCTGGTGTTTAGGGATCCCTATCGAATATGTATGCACTCACATCGAGCAGAATTATTAAAGCACTCAAGGGACATATTAACACAATTCATTTCAAAAAAAATTATAACATTATTAACGAAAATCCTATAACATCCTTGCCTTTATAAAATCATTATTAGTTTATAACAGGGTTGGCGCAGTTGGTTGATGGTCCGGACTGCGTGATCGAAGGTCACGAGTTCGAGCCCCGAAACTGACAACCCTGTAACAAGTACCCGAAGTATGTGTTTGGCAGGCACATACTTCCCTAGAGTTTACAAGCGAAGCTTGGTTCTCTAGGTAATTCAAAAAAAAAATATCAAGCTTAATCGATCACTATGGTTTATCATAATATTTCCATTTAAAGCATTTTTATAACAAGCTATATAATATAAATCAAAATCTTTTCTATAAGAAATCTACTCCGAGATAATGCATTTACAAACATCCTTTAAATACACATTAAATAAATCACTTTTTATTACTTTTAACATCACATCTCAGTAGACAATCTTCATACTATATATACCTATTATATATATATATATATATATATATATATATATATATATATATATATATATTCTCAAGAAACTTCTAAACAAAACATTGGCTTAGTCTTCAAAAACATTTAATAAAAAATCATATATATATATATATATATATATATGTGTGTGTGTGTATATATACACATATATGTATATACATACATACATATATATATATATATATACATACATACATATATATGTGTGTGTGTGTGTGTGTGTGTGTGTGTATAATTACACACACGTATATCAAAAGCCTTTGTTTCTAACAAATACATTGTATTATCAAATCATTTTAAAATACCCATTAAATAAATATATATATATATATATATTAAAACCTTATGTTATTTTAAGAATCATGATATAATATCAAACAATCATTAATAATGAAACAAATATAAGAAACAACGATCATTGCACTCTGTGGAGAACTGATAATTAAATTTTCCATTGCACATTCTGATTAAAATCAAATAAAAACACAATAATTCAATCTTACGCTACCCAAGGTCAATCAATTTATATTTTCAGACACAAATATCAAAAATCAAAATACCTTATACATATAGAAAATAACAAATATGTCCCTAATGTAGAATATAGTAGTTTATGACTTTTGTTTGATGACAACAAACACACACAAACATATATATATATATATATATATATATCTGTGTGTGTGTATTTGTTGTTGTACTATTGCAATATCATAGAATAAAATAAACAAATACAATTTTATTTCAACAAATATTTTATTTCAATAAAATTCTAATAGCACACACAATTACAGCAAGAGCTTCCGCAACTTTCATACACTATTCATATACGATCATTTTTACTCTCTTAAATACAACACTCTTTCAAATACAATAATATTTCAATCACTCCTATCCTCACTCACTCGAATACAATCTTTATCTTCATGCTCTAATTTTCTGTCCAAACTTCTACTTTGCCTATAAGATAACAACATAGTAGAAAGGAAAAAGAAAAAAATTAGACTACAAAAATATAAATATATTTATACTTGACATTGACTCAGTTTGCTCGTTTTGAATTTTAACTAGGCACCAAAAATAACGGATATGGACCAATACAACAAGTATATACAAGGACTAGTGCAACATGTTCATGTGGAACAATTTTTTAAAATAAAGTAAAAAATGTGCACGAGCAACCTATGACATGCACAGTGTATCACTGTACATGCCATAAGGCCGAGCAAATTAAGATGATCGAAAAAGACAATGCATATGCATATGTGCATATAGCACACTTGCACAAAAACAAATCTGATTATATAATATCAAAGTCAAGTACCACAACACATACAAACAGCCCATAAAGGAGGATATCAAGGTCAAGCCCAAAGTTATACTTCATGCTCAACATATGCACATGCTAGTATAAATTAGCACACAAGACAAGAACAAGCTAGACCAGGAAAATGCACCAATACATGTATAAATAGGAAGTAGGTAATGTAGTGTGCACCAATTCAAGTACACAAGGGGAAGCACAAATAGGTGCAAAAGCAAAACATATGCAAGAGCATATATAATTAGGTACCACAAGCATCAAAATAGTACAACCACAAGGACAAGCCAAGCACAATGAAAATGCACAATCCAAACACACAAGTGTTGGAACTAGGCCAACCTACAGCAAAATAAATGAATGAATTTCAAAAATTTTACCATTCTGGATCTTTAATGTGCTTATGAAGTCTAAATATACTTTGAACTTTTTAAAGTTTCTCTTAAATAAAATAAATAGTTTATTAAATTCATAAATAAAATTTCACTATAATTTAATGTGAATATAAATTAGAGTATATCATACATACTCTTATATAAATATTTGTGTGTGAAGGTTACATATTAAATTTATTTAGAGAAGGAAACTTTTTACTTCCTTTCTCTTCACTTATTTAATTAATAAAGGGGCATAAATTTATTTAGAGAAGGAAACTTATCATTTCCTTCTCTTAACTTATTCAATTAACGAGAGGTCACATTATTTATATGGAGAGAGAAACCTTTCATTTCTCTCTTTTTAATTAAATTGATTGATACATTAAGTGCCATTAATTAACAATTAATACATTGCCTAAAATGTAAGTTTGTCCACATATATTCCAATGTGAATTATGAATGTGCAACATTGTAGTGTTTATAAATGATATAAATTTTCACACACACATACATGCATACTCATACAATTGTGGTATAAAATGTCAAAATTTCTAACCATCGATACGATACTTGTAAATTAGATTGCAGTTTTAATTTTAAGATACCAACACCAAATAAAGCAATAGTTGAACAAGTTATAATTGGCAACAAATAACTATTCATACTACATATATATGACCGTAAATGAAAGTTTTAAAATACACATAAAGACACTTTGAATGCATATTAAATACACTTAAATGCACTTTAAATTACAATATAATTTTATAACTAAGCAGATGTTTATACGTATATGAATACGAAGATGGAAAAAACGTATAATGTATGTTTATATATATAGTTACATATATGGTTACAAAATATGTGAACAAAACTTTGTTTACACTAAACAAATTAACAGAACTCCCCTTTACATATAATCGGATATATAATTACACAACACTTTAATAAAATTTTCCTTGCATAAAGTAAATTAGAAAAACTTTCCCTTTTATTTTAAATCACATAATTAATATCTAATAAAATATGTATGTGAATTAGTTTAACAAATGTGCAAGCAAACAATTAAACATGAATAAATATTTATGACTAAATTTAACAACTGCATATTAAAAACTGCAAATTTCTTTGTTATAAAATAGAACATATGAACAAGTTCTGTTGATTAGCACAATCATATGATTATACAATTATATATGAAATTGTTCGTATGGATTATAACCTAATAAAGCTTATTTCAAATTTTGTCAAAATTAAAATTAAGAAGAAAAATACAATTATGAATTCAATAAAAAATTTGCATCTCCAAACATATAAACATAACAGAATTTTAATCAAAAATATATACATACATATGATCATGTTTGCATCTCATGTCGAGAAAATATGTGTATAGGAAATTGTGATAATGGATAAATTAATTAGACAAAAGTATGTAATAATTAGTCATAAACGATTATAAGAATTTATAAATCAAGAAGATACCTTGATATTGCCTAAGAGTACCTTGAATGATGAATCAAAAGCTCTAAAATTCCGTGAATTGATCTTATTACCCAAATATTTGAAGCACATCTTGCAATTAAATTCCTATAGGATTTGCCTAGAAGTCAGACCTTGAATGATGATATCTCCGGAGATCTTCAAGATCATCATCCAATCCTTGCAAGAGATGGATGACCGCTTTTATTTAAAATTATTTGATCCATTTTTATTTGGAGTTGAAAGAATTCAAAAATTATTTTTTATTGTCTATCATGTAGACTTAGTAGGGAAGAAAGAGAAAGAATGAATTAGAAAATATGTGCAACGACATGGATTTTTCAATGGTTAATTTTGAATATTTAAATGGCTTTAAATATTGGATTTGGAATTATAATTGAGTTAGAAAGTTTTTAAAATTGAAAATTTCAGTGATTTCGTTAATTTTTGAAAATCGTCGGTTTAAAATAGCGATCTGGGGCATAGTTTTGAAATTTGACGACACCAGTTCTATTGGATCCTAATAGCATGTTATTATCCGATTTTAAATTTCATAGCATTTGGATTCATCGTTTGGTCGCACAATCTGAAAATGCGTAGGAATAATTCAATTGAATTTAATTAAAATAGCGATTTAAAAAGCTATCTTTCACATATGATTGAATTTGGAGCCATAACTTGTTCCATTGGGATTAGAATAGCGATATAACATTAGAAATGTTGGGCGGCACACCTCCATAGGTGTTTAAAATTTTAGGTTTTGTGATGTGAGATATTTAGAATTGAATAAAAAATATAATCAAATCGAAATCAAATCTAAGCCGACCAACATTGAACCCGAGCTCTTCGTGTTCAAATCATGTCTTCCCCTATCTATTTAGATGGTACCCCTTCCTCTATAAGTCACGTTCCATGTCCTTCTCTTCAGTCCAAGCACAAAAAGAAAAAAAATCGAATCCTCATTAAAAAAATGAAAAAAAAGAAAAGTCACGTTGTTGGGGTAGAGGCCGATGGGGTATGCGTTCGTCGTGATTAGGGGTTGATGTTGAAATCTCGTTGGTAGCGAAGGGAAGGTCGCAGGCGAAGTGCCATGGTAGAGCATGTTGTGTTGGGATCACGCGCTTTAGGGGCTAGTGGTAGTTGTGAGTTTTGGATCGTGTGGGCGCGCGTGGACTGTAAGGGAGTGTAACGCTTCTTGGGGAGGAGGTCGCGATTATCTAGGGCAGAGGTCGATTGTGACATGGTGGGTTCGAGCAATTTAGGGTGGACAGCGATGCGAGGGAGGTGCATTTGGTTTGAAAACAGTTTTTTATTTAAAATTAAGTTAGTTATCAATTAAATTATTTCGAAGTCCATTGATCCATATACAATTTCATACATGTTCAAATTAGAAGATCAGTGGTGTTGGATTCGAAATGACATAAGATATGTAATTACAATTAAATGGATTGCAAATAAAATCAAGGCGAGAAATTCTCACTCTTTTGGGTTAGAATTAATTTTTAAATAGTTAAAAATTAGTTACTGGATGCCTGGTTGAATTTAATAATTGTTACCAGTTTGGATGTTATAAGATGTATATAGTAGCATATATATATATATATATATATATATATATATATATATATATATATATATATATATATTAGTAGTTGGATATATACTCGCCTATTGGAGCGGATGAGATCCTATGCGTCCCACATAATAGCGGATGACCTTATATGCCATGATATCCCCGTTGAAGTGGGATTGGTAATTTTTGTTGTATTAACATCTGTAGATGCAGGGAAAATAGGTTGGAGGGACCCAACTGGATTCCTCAAATATATTGATATTAAATTTCATATATGTATTGATATATGATGTGTTGGAATAATCTGTTATAGATTATTGTTGTGATTTGAATTATTGGGTTCTATAGTAGCACTGGCCTAAATTTTGGTATTTTAAATACCATAAATATTATTTTTGATTTAAAGGAATTAAAAGGAGATTTTGTATATAAAAACATTTATATCGATGTTTGGTTTATTTTAAAAGAAATTGATTTGGATAAAAACGATAAATTGATATTTAGGTTGTACTTAACTATTTGGAAAAATATATTTTAAATAAAGATTTAAAAATAACTTATATAGAAGATTTTTTTAAATGATGGGTTTTTAAATGATATTTATGAAAAATACGAAGAGAGGTTGAAATCGATATTAAAAATAGATTTGTGGAATGAATGAATTTTATTAAGAAACGAATTTATAAAAGGAGATTTTATAAATGAAATTAGGTTTATAAAAAGTGGAAACTCAAAGGAGTTTATAAATTTATAGCGATGTTTGTAAATAAGGATAAAACGATATCAGTTGATAAACTGGGAATATAAATTCATAAGGAGAATTTATATCAGAATATGGAAATCTGTTTAAGGAAAAATAGTGGTTTCTATTTTTGAAATGTGAGAACGATTAGGGGAATGGAAATGAATCGATGTATAGTGAACCAAGAGAGATTTATAAATTGAAATTGGACATTGGAATTTAAAAATAATAATATTTTTATAGAGAAATTAAATTGTTTTTCAAAAGAGAATTTTTACATATTCAAACTATGTAATTTAAAGCTACTTTAGTAATAAAATACTTCGAATGTGGATTTTTCAAATATTCAATATTAATTAAAATAAATTTCTAATTTTTATAATTAGCTTCGTAAAACCAATTTGTTATTCGAAAATGAAATAGGGAATGAAGTGTCAGTGTTCATTTAAGTACTTTAAAATTTTAAATAATTACTTAAACTTGTTTTTTTAAAAGTAAATTATCATTCTTTAAAAATACTTATTATACATATATAAAATTTTGAAAATGATTTGAGATTATTTATAAACTCTCTCAACATGTGGAAACATATATGATTTTTAGAAATTGTAAATGGATAGACGATATTATAAGTGAGTATAATCGACTTTGAAAAATGTAAATGAATTCATAAAAATTCGAAAATGTAGGCGATAGGATTAGAAAAACTCCTAAGTATTGATATTAGAAATGATTTCGAGAAAATGGATTATAATATTTTCCTAAGTGAGAAAATGATGGCTTTTGAAAATGTTTAGACATGAAGGATTTATATAGAGATATTTTCCAAGTAATGGATTATAAATCGAAGTTGGAAATATTTCGCTAAGTGTTGAAGTGAGGTATGGATGGGATATCCTGTTATGGAAACAAGTATTTGGAATGTTTTCAAATATTGATAAATTTAAAAGAGATTTGAATATATATCTTTGTAAAGATATTTTGAAATGAATGTTTTAAAGAATTATAAACAATGGCCTAGTGACTGCTTATGAATGTTATTCGATAGTTAAATAATAGACTATCAATATAGGCTAATTTTGTTAATCGTTTCGAAGAGACCGAGATAGGATTTAATTATCCGAAAACTACATCGATCCAGTTTGTCCAAACCCAGGATAACTTGTATGGACGAATCCTATCAAAACATCACCATTGGAGATGATGAGCATTCTAAGTAGAATTTTTGTTGAAAGGTAATCATTAGCTTCAAGCCTCATCAACCAAAAATGACTAAAAGAGGGGACATACAGCAAGGCTAGGTGGGTCACACCGAATTAGGATATGTTATCACTTTTCCAGATATCCTCAGAAATATTTATAAATTATGGATATGGTTGTGCTGAAAAAGGGAGCGCTCGATTTTTAAGGGTGGAAACTATAACAAGTTGCCTTTTTGGATGATTCAAATCGACGATGTACCACACACGTCAAATTCAAACCATGCAAAAGAGCATTTTGTTATTGGGGTGGATAGGAAAAAATAGAGAAAGAAAAAACAAAACATAATCTCGCAGCGGAATGAAAAATATAATAATCAAATAATAATTCATGAAGCCATTTACAAAACATTTGATTATATCAATACAACACAGAATCAGAGTTACAGACAATAAGAATAAATAAATAAATGCAGCGGAACATCTTGATGTAGTGGAATAAATATCATAAATAATAATAGTATAAATCCTCATCTTCGTCCTCCGAAAATAAGGTCTTCAGCCCTGAAAGGCTCAGGCGGACCTGAGCGAATTGAAAAGATAAAACACTCGAGTCAGAACTAAAGGATCTTATGTAAATTAAATCAGTAGTAAATAAATATGAGTGGAACGGTGTCTGTAACAGTCCAAAATTTTCGACTTTCGAAAATTCAACATCGACACTCACTTTATCGACTGCCGAGAAATCGAAGGCCAAAAACCGAGGTGTTATGGGTTTTTAAAAAGAAAAGAAAAGAAAGAAGAGAGAAAAAGAAGAAAGAAAAAGAAAAATAGAGGGAAAAGAAAATAGACGTTTTTTAGAAAACAGAGAATTAGAAAAACAGAAGATAGAAAATTTTAAAGATAGAACGGGACAGAAAGGGAACAACAGAACAACAACAGAATCTCACAATTCGCAGCGGAACAACATATAATAATAAATGAATAATCTTTAAATAAAGAACTATATCAGTTATTACATTTCATTTCATTACATCACATCATATCATATCATCAGAGTGTACAACAACATACAACATATAAACAGTGCAGCGGAAAAAGAAATACTATATAAACTAGTAATACGCCATGCCATCCAGCTTGCCTCCAGCAACTCCAGAATATCCAGAATATCCTGATAATCCTAACTCTTAACTGCCCGTGTGGAAATTGGTGGGCACCCAGAGTTTAGGAAGGAAAACAATAAACTCCAAGTCAGTCATGTGACTGGTGTGAGAACTTAAAACCGTTTATTTATCTTTAAAATCAAAATAGAATAATATTTTTAAATTCAATTCGCAATGCTTTTAAAAATGAGACTACCATAAGGCCTCCTGCCACACACACAATGCAAACGCAGACTTGGAGAAGATTTCTCCTTATGATAGTCAAACATGCTTGATACGCATTTAAAAAAAGAGCATTTGATATTATTACTAGTGCATAGTGTAGAACAAATCCTTTCGAAAGTAGAATATAAATCTTAGCCAGCATAGGTACCATTATATTATGCCTACTAATAGCTACCATATTAGATGGCAGGTTCTACAACTAAAACCGTACAAGATCGTATTGTTTCTTTGGATTTCCAACAAATGGTCAGGCCAAGGAACTTCCCATTGCCACTGAGAATGCCTCTGGAAAGACATCCCCGAGAACCAAACCGGAACTCTGCCAACACAAGGCCGGGTTACCCCTTAACTGGGTAACTACTGACACGAGCACGCCATTCCCCGGTCCTTTAGGACCTTTTCAACCGAGCGCTCGATATCCAACATCACACCATAATAAATAGAGTGTTTTCAACATGAGTAAGTATCTGGGCTCCATACCATGATACCACCCCTTTCCAGAAGGAAATGCACATACCCTAAGGGGAGCTACAGCAACCCCTAATAACCTTGCCGCATCTTTCCTGTTTTGACCATTTCCGGGATGTGAGGCTCGACGAAGTCACGTCCACAAAAACATACTTTATACAAAAGCCATGCTTTGGGTCAACAAATGATCAACACAATGATCACTAAGATAGACGATCAAATAAATGATCCTATCACAATAATCAACACAATGATCATTTCAGCATCACTCAGCATGTCACATTACCAAAATGGGATATATCGCTGATAACTTCAACTATATAACCTTTGAGCTCGTACGTCTCAAAGAAGGGTGTTAAGCAAAGAATAAATTCTTCGCCACCAACAGAAATATATTTGAAAGAAATCGGCTTTATATCTCAAATTGTAATGTCAGGCATACAATCCATACAAGTCTGTTCCGGGATCGAACAAAACCGAAGGCACTTACAAAGAAGTCCTTGCAATCCGGATATTCACAATCCTGATCGGATTCACCATCACATATGGAATCTCTATACCAGGTGCGACCCAGTGCAGAGACAATCGATAGGTCATCCTATCGCTCTCGCAAATACCGGTCTTCAACACCGATCTTCAAATGCAATTCATAACGACGTATCACATATTCGGAATGGGTTATACGACCCATGGTCCTTTCCCGGTTAACCCGAATAGTGAGCGCTTATTCAAAAATAAGTGTGCATTCAAATTCAATCAATTCACATCAAATACCCATTCAAAGGGAAATATTGATAGTCGGTTATTGAACTATCAATGGATATGCATACATCACCAGATTCCAAATAATTTTCCAAATTATTTATTTTCCAAAATATCTTTATAAGATATATAATTTCAACACTTCAAAAATAAATCAATATTTATTTTCACACAAATTCCACTTTCTCATATAAATTCCATAATGAATTTATATTTTCAAAATATTCATGCATATACGATTTCAATTATTCATTTCCAATTTATCTTCAAAAAGATAAATTCAAAATATTCACTTCATATTGGAAAATATTTCCATACTTATTTATTCATAAGTAATTCACAAATCTCTTTTATTTTCAACCATTAGAAAATATTCAATATACTTAAATCGAATTAAGTATATATTTCATTCTTTAAGGAAATCATTCACTTATACATATTTATTTGGGCCAAAACGAATGTTGCGTAAAACATCGTTACAACGTCCCAAAATCACTAGTATAGGGATTTGAAATTAAAATAGATATATAAATTCCAATACTAATCAAAAGCATTTCCTTTCGGAAATCATTTACTATAACAACAGTGTTATAGTCCACCATTTCCTTTCATTTCTCGAAACATCTATTTCAACAATAAATGTTAAAATCTATGGTTTCGAATCTCAACGCCTTTTAAAACATCGTTAGATCGTTTTAATTATGTTCAAAATATTCACATTCTAAACAATTTCTTTAACGTGTTATTCACTATTCAAAAACGTGAATAAACTACGTTAACCAATTTCATTCTTTTATTCATTTTAATTCAAAGGATTATTCACTATTAAAAAAATGTGAATATAACTCCATTTCTAAGTTATAACAATTAACTTGTCAAAATAAGTCCTTTGCGAATTTATAAAACAACGTTTATAAATTCCTTTTCTATTTCTTTATAAAAACTTCCTTTTTTATAAATTCCTTTATTAACATATTTGATTTCATATCTCAATTATAAACTAAAAGTTCATATTATAAGTCAATTGCTTATAAAACGATTATTTTACAAAATCGTTCTTTTTAAAGACTTTTCAATTTATAAACCTTATACTTATAAGATTTATTTATTTAATAAATCTATTCTTCAAATAATTTCACCAAATTTATAAATCTTACTATTTATAAATTTCGTTTATAACTTCACAGTTTATAATTCTATAAATTTCATTCTATTATGAAATTCATTTTCACTACATTCAAACACTTATAAAAACTCGTTTTATAATGTCTATATTTCAATTTATAAATATCCATTTATAAATCTCTTAATATAAATCAGTTTATATTATTATTCTAAAACGTCTTAAATTTCCTTTATAATCTCATCATCTCGATTTATAAAATAATCAAATTTTATAAATCCTATATTTAAACTTTTATCATATATTCAAAAATCCAATCTAAATTATTTTATAAAATCATTAGTTCATATTTCTCAAAAAATCGACTTTTAATCGTATTTCTAAAAATCAGCTTTTTAACTATATTTCACAAAAACCATAATTTTTATAACTTTAAAAATTATAACGTTTATTTATTTATAATGGATCAATTCCAAAAATATAGTATATTTTCAAAATCACTTTTAAAATCATTTTAAAATCCCAAAATCTGGGTCCAATGATGCTACACACCAAATAGTCAATCACGACAACAACGATATCATATATCGATATGATAATCAATCAAATATCAAAATATCTGAAATTAAATAAATACTGTTGAGGAATCCAGTTGGATCCCTCCAACCTGTTTCCTGCATCCAAAAACATTAGCACAATACCAATTTCGCTCCAGTACGAAATTATCGCGGTACATGTTCTTAATAAATATTATCCGCTTAATAACGGCGTAATAGGGTCTCATCCGCTAAACAAAAAAATGCGGGAAATCAATCAACTGCAATATATACATATGCCAATATATATATATTGATATTATATATAATACCAATTTCACTGTTTATGAAATATTCGCGGTATATGTTTTTAATAAATAACATCCGCTTACTAACGGCGTATAATGTCTATTTTAACAATCAATAATTTACAGTCATCATTCAAACATGCATTCAAATATTTTAAATCTAACTATTTAAAATAAAATCGAAATCTATTCGATTGAGTGAGAAATTCTCACCTGGGTTTCAATTTCCGTTTAAGCTTTTATTTCGAATAAAATTAAACGCGCGTTTAATTTTACCCGAAATTCTCACTAACTCCAAACGACTCCAAACCAACTCCATCGCATAGTGCTCGTCCATACGATTCCAACGCAACTGAGTTTGCATTTTTTCGACCTCGTATGAAAAAGTTATGAATTTTTGAAGTTTACACACGTTTTAACTTATATAAATACAACATAATCTAAATTTTTTTCACCATTTCGATCATCATAACCATTCACTCCCAATCCAACGGCCCCCCACCATCTTCCCAAATGCACGCGTATTGCCTCCAGGAGATCAAAGCACGGCCGAACCCATATTTCTAAACTAGGGTTGAATTATACATCTCGATCACTCAATGATTCTTCGATCAAGACGCGCCAAACGAAGCCCCTACACGACCCCCACCTTCGGCCCAAACTGCAGCAAGCTCGGCCTCCTCGTTTCTCGTGCGCACGAGGGTGAACACGTGATGAACGCGGCCTCCTAGACGACGCTGTGGTGCTCCAAACATGATCATATCCGTATGGATGTGAAGTACTCATTGCCCTCTACGAGATTGTAGTTGGATGTTTCTTGAATCATTGCACGGATTAGAAGATAATGAGGAGAATCGAATGGAACAATACTGGCCATTCAAAGGGTGAACGGCGGCTAGGGTTTCATATGTTAATTTTTTTTTTTTTTATAAATGAAGGCAAAGGTCTCTATTTATAGAATTTCAAACGACACTATTCATCCCGGATTTTCCGAACTCCGATTTAGACGCCGTAACCAGCGTACCTAGGGTTTATCCCGCGTTCCGGACACAATGGAACAGGTTTCGGAAGCTAATTCGGAAGTATGTGCGAGTTATGGCAGAAAACGTTCAATTTAAATTAAACCGATTTAAGTCGATTTCTAGGCGTTTTAATTTGTACCGGACAAACGGTAAATCCAATTGACTTGAAATTTGAAACCTTACAATAATATCACATTACGGATCCGATGAAACTGGTTTCGTCGAAATCCGAGACTTTTTGAAAAATGGCTATTTTGACTCGCCAAATTTAAATTAAAAACGATTCGATGTTTTTCGAGCTGCCACGATCAAACGATAGCTCCGATTGACACGAAATTTGAAATCCGGTAATAACTAACTATTACGGATCCAATGAAACTGGTTTCGTTCAATTCTGAGACTGTCCAAAAATTGACTATTTTACAGTCGATTATTAAATATTAAAATATTCAATTTTCACAAATTAACTTTTAATTCGATTTTAAAAGTTCTAAAATATTTATATAACTCCAGTATGATTAAATAAAATTTTCCAAATTATTTTCAATCATATTTAACTCGATTTTTAATTATTTCCATAATTTCACATATTAAATTATCGATTAAATTATCCGATTAAATCCAATAATTCAAATAAAAATTTATTTGACTTATAAATTCACTTATTAACATTTAAAATTAATTAAATATTCAAATTTTAATTAATAAAAATTCCGGGTCGTTACAATCTTTCCCCCTTAAAAGAATTTCGTCCCCGAAATTACAAGTAAGAAAGGTTACAGAATTTATTAACTTTCCAAAATTCATAATTAAACTTCTTTCAAATCTTTACTAAGTTTTCAAATCATACTTAGTTATCTTTTCAAAAACAGTTATATCATTTAACTTTCAACTTTAAAACAAAGTTTAAAGTTTTCAAAATTTTCCAATTTTTCTCAAAAATTTTCTAACGCCTTAAATTTCTGGAAAAATTCGCCATAGTCTCCTTTGCGCGGCTTGATCCGAAAAAAAAAAAATGACAGTATATATATCACAAATATACATCTCATCAAGTAATGAGGCATCCCGAAGGGAAAAAAGTGTAAAAGTGCGATATTTAATCCGAGATATGTACCTTATATTTTATTAGCAAGCATATACGGCTAATATAGCGCTAAAGCGAACTCCAAATGCGAAGCAAAAGCGATCCGCACCTACTAAACTCAACAAACAACATGAGAATCATGTATATAAAGCATAGTATCAATATACAACATATATCTCCATAACAACTATATATGTCACATAGCACATGTAGTAAAACAACATATATTCAACCATCAACCAATTACATTCCATAACCAACAATATTCATTTATATTCTCATTAATATTTAATGAATTGGCTTTCACTTTAAATCACATTTGATTTATTTACATTGGATTTTATCAACATTCATTTTCAATTCAATTAGTTTACATTTACTAATTGAATCTAATTCACATTCAATTCTATTCAACTTATTTTCTTCAAGTTTGAATTCAATTTCATAGCTTTCAATTTCATTAACACTTAATGAATTATATACAATCAATCAACAATCATATAACAACCAATGTATATTTATTACAACCAAATTTCCTTTGCTTATATTCATCCAATTTGGTTTAACATTAAATTGATTTCCATTCCAATTTATTCAACTCCCAATAACATTAGATTTTAATGAATTAACACTTATATTCATCTTTTCATATCAATTATTCACATTCAATTGATTAACAGCCAAGCCATTCATTCAATTCAATTACAAAGTTGAATTCTATTACATAACTTAAGTTCATATTCTTTTAATCCACTTGATTATTTACTTCGATACCAATATCAACTTAATTCAATATCTCTTAAGTTATATTCCATTTAACTTTAAATTCACTTTTATTCACAACTCATATTTTATATAGTTTCACTTCTTATATATAAGTTTATTTTACAATTGTAATTCACATTAATTATAACTTTAATTCTTATAATTCTTTTGCTTATACAATTATTCTTTTATTTGGATTATTCAAACAACCTAACAATCAACTTACATACAATTTAATAATTTTGAAAAATTATTCTTTCATATATAAAATATACTTAAGGTAAAATTATTCCATTTACCCAATTTAAAATCAATACTGTGCCGAATTGTTCTATTCAAGTGTTTAGAAACCCCTTCGGCAAAGTTGTACATACCGTGCTGAGGAAGGTTCATATGCCACTCAATAAACCAATCATCACAATATAAAACAATTTTTATATTCACTAACAAATACGCACTCATAGCTATTATTACACTCAAACTCATTCTAGAATACTGCTGACTCTATCTCTAATGAATTATACCCAACAGAACCATGGTTCTCGCTTAACCATCAGCTCTGATACCAAATGTAACATCACGGGGATTTTCGTTCTTCGGAAATCCGACATCGACACTCACTTTATCGACTGCCGAGAAATCGAAGGCCAAAAACCGAGGTGTTATGGGTTTTTAAAAAGAAAAGAAAAGAAAGAAGAGAGAAAAAGAAGAAAGAAAAAGAAAAATAGAGGGAAAAGAAAATAGACGTTTTTTAGAAAACAGAGAATTAGAAAAACAGAAGATAGAAAATTTTAAAGATAGAACGGGACAGAAAGGGAACAACAGAACAACAACAGAATCTCACAATTCGCAGCGGAACAACATATAATAATAAATGAATAATCTTTAAATAAAGAACTATATCAGTTATTACATTTCATTTCATTACATCACATCATATCATATCATCAGAGTGTACAACAACATACAACATATAAACAGTGCAGCGGAAAAAGAAATACTATATAAACTAGTAATACGCCATGCCATCCAGCTTGCCTCCAGCAACTCCAGAATATCCAGAATATCCTGATAATCCTAACTCTTAACTGCCCGTGTGGAAATTGGTGGGCACCCAGAGTTTAGGAAGGAAAACAATAAACTCCAAGTCAGTCATGTGACTGGTGTGAGAACTTAAAACCGTTTATTTATCTTTAAAATCAAAATAGAATAATATTTTTAAATTCAATTCGCAATGCTTTTAAAAATGAGACTACCATAAGGCCTCCTGCCACACACACAATGCAAACGCAGACTTGGAGAAGATTTCTCCTTATGATAGTCAAACATGCTTGATACGCATTTAAAAAAAGAGCATTTGATATTATTACTAGTGCATAGTGTAGAACAAATCCTTTCGAAAGTAGAATATAAATCTTAGCCAGCATAGGTACCATTATATTATGCCTACTAATAGCTACCATATTAGATGGCAGGTTCTACAACTAAAACCGTACAAGATCGTATTGTTTCTTTGGATTTCCAACAAATGGTCAGGCCAAGGAACTTCCCATTGCCACTGAGAATGCCTCTGGAAAGACATCCCCGAGAACCAAACCGGAACTCTGCCAACACAAGGCCGGGTTACCCCTTAACTGGGTAACTACTGACACGAGCACGCCATTCCCCGGTCCTTTAGGACCTTTTCAACCGAGCGCTCGATATCCAACATCACACCATAATAAATAGAGTGTTTTCAACATGAGTAAGTATCTGGGCTCCATACCATGATACCACCCCTTTCCAGAAGGAAATGCACATACCCTAAGGGGAGCTACAGCAACCCCTAATAACCTTGCCGCATCTTTCCTGTTTTGACCATTTCCGGGATGTGAGGCTCGACGAAGTCACGTCCACAAAAACATACTTTATACAAAAGCCATGCTTTGGGTCAACAAATGATCAACACAATGATCACTAAGATAGACGATCAAATAAATGATCCTATCACAATAATCAACACAATGATCATTTCAGCATCACTCAGCATGTCACATTACCAAAATGGGATATATCGCTGATAACTTCAACTATATAACCTTTGAGCTCGTACGTCTCAAAGAAGGGTGTTAAGCAAAGAATAAATTCTTCGCCACCAACAGAAATATATTTGAAAGAAATCGGCTTTATATCTCAAATTGTAATGTCAGGCATACAATCCATACAAGTCTGTTCCGGGATCGAACAAAACCGAAGGCACTTACAAAGAAGTCCTTGCAATCCGGATATTCACAATCCTGATCGGATTCACCATCACATATGGAATCTCTATACCAGGTGCGACCCAGTGCAGAGACAATCGATAGGTCATCCTATCGCTCTCGCAAATACCGGTCTTCAACACCGATCTTCAAATGCAATTCATAACGACGTATCACATATTCGGAATGGGTTATACGACCCATGGTCCTTTCCCGGTTAACCCGAATAGTGAGCGCTTATTCAAAAATAAGTGTGCATTCAAATTCAATCAATTCACATCAAATACCCATTCAAAGGGAAATATTGATAGTCGGTTATTGAACTATCAATGGATATGCATACATCACCAGATTCCAAATAATTTTCCAAATTATTTATTTTCCAAAATATCTTTATAAGATATATAATTTCAACACTTCAAAAATAAATCAATATTTATTTTCACACAAATTCCACTTTCTCATATAAATTCCATAATGAATTTATATTTTCAAAATATTCATGCATATACGATTTCAATTATTCATTTCCAATTTATCTTCAAAAAGATAAATTCAAAATATTCACTTCATATTGGAAAATATTTCCATACTTATTTATTCATAAGTAATTCACAAATCTCTTTTATTTTCAACCATTAGAAAATATTCAATATACTTAAATCGAATTAAGTATATATTTCATTCTTTAAGGAAATCATTCACTTATACATATTTATTTGGGCCAAAACGAATGTTGCGTAAAACATCGTTACAACGTCCCAAAATCACTAGTATAGGGATTTGAAATTAAAATAGATATATAAATTCCAATACTAATCAAAAGCATTTCCTTTCGGAAATCATTTACTATAACAACAGTGTTATAGTCCACCATTTCCTTTCATTTCTCGAAACATCTATTTCAACAATAAATGTTAAAATCTATGGTTTCGAATCTCAACGCCTTTTAAAACATCGTTAGATCGTTTTAATTATGTTCAAAATATTCACATTCTAAACAATTTCTTTAACGTGTTATTCACTATTCAAAAACGTGAATAAACTACGTTAACCAATTTCATTCTTTTATTCATTTTAATTCAAAGGATTATTCACTATTAAAAAAATGTGAATATAACTCCATTTCTAAGTTATAACAATTAACTTGTCAAAATAAGTCCTTTGCGAATTTATAAAACAACGTTTATAAATTCCTTTTCTATTTCTTTATAAAAACTTCCTTT
The DNA here is from genome assembly GCA_030765085.1 of Allium cepa. Taxonomy (NCBI): domain Eukaryota; kingdom Viridiplantae; phylum Streptophyta; class Magnoliopsida; order Asparagales; family Amaryllidaceae; genus Allium; species Allium cepa. The sequence goes on along the minus strand of CM060934.1, from coordinate 861,427,777 downwards.
TTTATAAATTCCTTTATTAACATATTTGATTTCATATCTCAATTATAAACTAAAAGTTCATATTATAAGTCAATTGCTTATAAAACGATTATTTTACAAAATCGTTCTTTTTAAAGACTTTTCAATTTATAAACCTTATACTTATAAGATTTATTTATTTAATAAATCTATTCTTCAAATAATTTCACCAAATTTATAAATCTTACTATTTATAAATTTCGTTTATAACTTCACAGTTTATAATTCTATAAATTTCATTCTATTATGAAATTCATTTTCACTACATTCAAACACTTATAAAAACTCGTTTTATAATGTCTATATTTCAATTTATAAATATCCATTTATAAATCTCTTAATATAAATCAGTTTATATTATTATTCTAAAACGTCTTAAATTTCCTTTATAATCTCATCATCTCGATTTATAAAATAATCAAATTTTATAAATCCTATATTTAAACTTTTATCATATATTCAAAAATCCAATCTAAATTATTTTATAAAATCATTAGTTCATATTTCTCAAAAAATCGACTTTTAATCGTATTTCTAAAAATCAGCTTTTTAACTATATTTCACAAAAACCATAATTTTTATAACTTTAAAAATTATAACGTTTATTTATTTATAATGGATCAATTCCAAAAATATAGTATATTTTCAAAATCACTTTTAAAATCATTTTAAAATCCCAAAATCTGGGTCCAATGATGCTACACACCAAATAGTCAATCACGACAACAACGATATCATATATCGATATGATAATCAATCAAATATCAAAATATCTGAAATTAAATAAATACTGTTGAGGAATCCAGTTGGATCCCTCCAACCTGTTTCCTGCATCCAAAAACATTAGCACAATACCAATTTCGCTCCAGTACGAAATTATCGCGGTACATGTTCTTAATAAATATTATCCGCTTAATAACGGCGTAATAGGGTCTCATCCGCTAAACAAAAAAATGCGGGAAATCAATCAACTGCAATATATACATATGCCAATATATATATATTGATATTATATATAATACCAATTTCACTGTTTATGAAATATTCGCGGTATATGTTTTTAATAAATAACATCCGCTTACTAACGGCGTATAATGTCTATTTTAACAATCAATAATTTACAGTCATCATTCAAACATGCATTCAAATATTTTAAATCTAACTATTTAAAATAAAATCGAAATCTATTCGATTGAGTGAGAAATTCTCACCTGGGTTTCAATTTCCGTTTAAGCTTTTATTTCGAATAAAATTAAACGCGCGTTTAATTTTACCCGAAATTCTCACTAACTCCAAACGACTCCAAACCAACTCCATCGCGTAGTGCTCGTCCATACGATTCCAACGCAACTGAGTTTGCATTTTTTCGACCTCGTATGAAAAAGTTATGAATTTTTGAAGTTTACACACGTTTTAACTTATATAAATACAACATACTCTAAATTTTTTTCACCATTTCGATCATCATAACCATTCACTCCCAATCCAACGGCCCCCCACCATCTTCCCAAATGCACGCGTATTGCCTCCAGGAGATCAAAGCACGGCCGAACCCATATTTCTAAACTAGGGTTGAATTATACATCTCGATCACTCAATGATTCTTCGATCAAGACGCGCCAAACGAAGCCCCTACACGACCCCCACCTTCGGCCCAAACTGCAGCAAGCTCGGCCTCCTCGTTTCTCGTGCGCACGAGGGTGAACACGTGATGAACGCGGCCTCCTAGACGACGCTGTGGTGCTCCAAACATGATCATATCCGTATGGATGTGAAGTACTCATTGCCCTCTACGAGATTGTAGTTGGATGTTTCTTGAATCATTGCACGGATTAGAAGATAATGAGGAGAATCGAATGGAACAATACTGGCCATTCAAAGGGTGAACGGCGGCTAGGGTTTCATATGTTAAATTTTTTTTTTTTATAAATGAAGGCAAAGGTCTCTATTTATAGAATTTCAAACGACACTATTCATCCCGGATTTTCCGAACTCCGATTTAGACGCCGTAACCAGCGTACCTAGGGTTTATCCCGCGTTCCGGACACAATGGAACAGGTTTCGGAAGCTAATTCGGAAGTATGTGCGAGTTATGGCAGAAAACGTTCAATTTAAATTAAACCGATTTAAGTCGATTTCTAGGCGTTTTAATTTGTACCGGACAAACGGTAAATCCAATTGACTTGAAATTTGAAACCTTACAATAATATCACATTACGGATCCGATGAAACTGGTTTCGTCGAAATCCGAGACTTTTTGAAAAATGGCTATTTTGACTCGCCAAATTTAAATTAAAAACGATTCGATGTTTTTCGAGCTGCCACGATCAAACGATAGCTCCGATTGACACGAAATTTGAAATCCGGTAATAACTAACTATTACGGATCCAATGAAACTGGTTTCGTTCAATTCTGAGACTGTCCAAAAATTGACTATTTTACAGTCGATTATTAAATATTAAAATATTCAATTTTCACAAATTAACTTTTAATTCGATTTTAAAAGTTCTAAAATATTTCTATAACTCCAGTATGATTAAATAAAATTTTCCAAATTATTTTCAATCATATTTAACTCGATTTTTAATTATTTCCATAATTTCACATATTAAATTATCGATTAAATTATCCGATTAAATCCAATAATTCAAATAAAAATTTATTTGACTTATAAATTCACTTATTAACATTTAAAATTAATTAAATATTCAAATTTTAATTAATAAAAATTCCGGGTCGTTACAGTGTCAGAGATGTTTGCGGGGTTTGACATCTCTTATCTAGAGTCTAATGTGGGTGCAGCAACTTAAGAGAAGTTCGTGATTTCCATCTTCCAAGGATCCATTAAACTATCTAGTATGTAGTACAATACACTCTTATAATAGTGTCTACAGTAAAGTAAAGTGTTAAAATAATGTTATGGTGTTACCCATATCCCCTTAACACATTTTTATATATTCTTATAGTCTATGCAGTATCGTAATCCTCCGTAAACCGGAGGGCCATCATAGGGCACTCCATAGGTATGGTACAAAACAAACTCCTAGAAGGCGCTATAGGGAATGTGAACACGACACTTGAGGTAATGCCAAGGTAGATATACCAATTAAGGATCTGGACTAGTGGTAATGCATAGTAGCTACTACTGCCCACCTCGGACACACTTCCAAATCAAAATCAAGGGTGGCCACAAAAACAATCACAAAATCAGAATATAGTATCGAAGAAATGTGCCTGATAGGTGGAGTGACCTCACTTGGCCCGACATGGTTCCTATTTTAGTCACATCTATGCTGACTCATAGGAGTCAGGGTCACGTCATACCTTATGCAGAAATCGTTTGCCAAACCATCCTACTTCATTTCTGGAATCTCCACTACGTACGCAGTTGTTAAAGTAGTTTTCGGTATTAGCAGAGAGTATGACGATATCTGATCGCGGTCTCTTCAACAACCAAACACTTATTTCACGCCGGATGGTTCTTTTACATTTCAAAAGTCAGTTTACAATTTATATCAAAATATCATATTCTCGAAACCATTTCGAAATTATATTCGCTTTCAAATTCTTATCATATTTGAAATCATAACATTTTCGAAATCATAATTTCTTTCAAAAATCATATTTCCAAATAGGTTAAATCCTTACTTCGAAATCATCATATTCAATTAATTATAACATTTCAATCCCAACTTAGGTTATAACATCATTTAACTGTAGTTGCTTTAAACCAGTGGATTGGTATATAAACACTTCCCTCTACTTAGTCTGAAAATTTAGAAAATAGTTTAAATAATTTTAAATAGTTAAGATACTCTAAAATAGTTTAGTTTTAGATTGAGGATATTGTAAAATTTGATTTAAGAGAGTTGAATAATTTTAAAAATATATTAAATATAATTAAAAATAGATTAGCATTTTGACTAAATTCAAAAATTTAGGATTTAAAAGTCATTTAACCTAACCAATCCGTTATCCATATATAATTCTCTACTCTAGGGTCAAGTGATACAGATATTTATCCTTTCAATCCATAATTATTTTATATTTATGGATATATATCATTTCAATCCGCAATCCGGAGTTAATATAAAAATCCATAAAATCGTTCGAGTCTATCATTTCAACCCATGACGATTTTTCTCTAATTTATATATTGTTCGGGTATATATCATTTCAACCCATAGTGATTTTCCCTAAGAATAACTAAGGGAACTTGCAGAGTGATAACATTTTATAAATCAAACATAACATTCAATCATCCAATATCAACAACCAAACATCCGTCACAATCATCATCCTATTCAATTAATAAACTTCAATAATTAACTAACTATCAATAACAGGTAATTAATTGGAAATTTAAATTCAATGTTAAATTAAATAACAATTTAATTCAAAATACCAATTAATAGGAATAACAATTTAAATACATCAAACAGTTATAAATAAATTCCTGATCACATCATAAATTTAATCTAACTAACATAAGAAATTTTATAAGTTGTAGGTGGGTTAAAACATTCACCTTTGAATTTAAATCGAATTTAAATCAAATTTAGGGCCCAAATTCAAAAAACCTCATAATTCATCCAAACCAGCGTCAAAATATCTAGAATTACAATACGATCCCGGTGGATCAAACCATGCATGAAACAGACCTCGTATGAAAAAGTTTTGGAGATTAGAACAGTTCAAAATTTAAAATTGAATTAAATAAAAAATATGGCATTTGAAAATAGTACAGCTTAGCCCTAGCCTCATGCGTGCAATAGTATGAACGAACCCTTCTAGCTATAGGAACGAAAAACATGGCTGCAACTATTCCGATCGATTCTGTCATCACCTACCTCGATTTGACACCGATCTGATAACACCAAAACCCTCCACGGCCCGAGGCGCTCCTCTGGCCAGCGTGCGAATGCCTACGACGTCGCCACCGCTGCCAATTATTCGACCAATTTTTGGAAATCTCGGTGAGCTTCAACGCGAATTAAACCGTTGGATCTTCATGCCTCGATCTCCTCTACACCCCCATACAACCCGATCGAACCCTCGTCGAAGATCTGCCGTTTAATCACAACACCCACACATGAAGGGCCAGAACTAAATCACTATTTCTAGGACAACTGGTGACTCGAACCGAAGAACAAATTCCATCAGTGGATTACGTTCGTCAAGGGCTTTCCAACGATATATAATTCGATATAGTTTAGAGAAGTTTGATTTTTGAAATTGATTTTGAAATTGAATTTTGCAATTTGGGAATTAGGGTTTCTGCCATGGTAAGATAGATTTGCACGTACTGAAAAACTGAGTTGAGCAACAATTAAGTTTATAACAGTCTATTTATAGGTAAAGCTGAAAGCAGAAAGAATGGACCGGATTGATTTTCACGTTGAACGATAAATGACCTGAGAAGCTCATTCTGACTCCGGAACGAAGATGGGTCAACCCATATATCAAAATAGTTATTTTAAATATTTTTAAACTCAATGGAACAGGTTTCAAGTCCTAATTCCATCGTATGAAGAAGTTATGTTAAAATCAGATTATTTCAAATTGATTTCAATTAAACTGATTTTTAGGCGTTTCGAGTCCATACGATCAAACGACAAGTTCGATCGCTAAGAAGCTTGAAATCCAATAATAATTCACCGTTATGGATCCGATGAAACTAGTTTCGTCAAAATCCGATGTAGTGGCCAAAATGTCTATATTACAATTAATTAGTTTAATTTTTTTTAACTCAAATTTAATAAATCACCATTTCTATCATTTTGGCTTACTTAGTATTTATAATCCTCTATAACAAATTTCTACATCAATTGATTATTGAATATTGCAAAATTTCCAGTGTTAAATTTCAATTTCATTAAGGTCGGAAATTATAAATTAAATTTCCAATAAATTGATTTATTTGTTTTTTCGGTTCTTCTTATTCACTCAATTATCATATTATGAATAGAATTTACGTTAGTTACATCTTATTGAATCAATATTCTACAACTATCAATTTAATCTACATTAATTGCACTAATTAAGTGAAGTAATTGCAATTGATTTCCAATTTTAATTGAATAGACTAAACAAATAGGTAACTTATAATAATTGTTACCATTAACTTTAAATCACACTATGATTTAATTATTTTCAAACAAATGTTACAATTGCTTTCGTAAAACTAATTTCATTCAATTACCATTAACAATATATTATTTCATTAGTTAATTAAATGTTTACATTTGTTTTCTTATATTCAATTTATAACCAAGTATAACATATTTCGATTGATTGGAATTTCATTCATGTTGATAATACTTAACTTTAATTAACATCATTACGTTTCATTTTAGTTATTATTTCATTAGTAAATCACAAAATTTTATTTCGTTCAATATTAAAATTACCAAAATCTTATTAAATTAACAAATTTAATTATCGAAAATTATAGGTCGTTACACTCTCCCCCACTCAAAACTATTCGTCCCCAAAAAGGAAAAAGAAGGGAAAAGGTGGAATTAAGTAATTAATATATCTTATTCAAAATATTAAATTTTTAATATATAATTTACGTAATTAAATAATTTAAATAAAATATATTAATTTATAAACCATTAAATCCTTTCATATTTAAGTTAACAAAAGTTTGAAAAACATTTCACAAAATTTTCTAAGTCCAAAATTCACGAAAAATTTCGGCAAAGTCTCCTTTGTACGAAGAACTCGAGAGAAATTATTATATCAATAATAATCATCTATCATATATTTTTCAAAATAATAAGTCCCAACAATTGGAAAACCGTAATCCGAGAATGTACCTATTTGTCGGGCAAATAACGCTTATTTTATGAAACCAAAAGCTGTAGTAATTGCTTCCATAAACCTGTATTTCACTTGTATAATCCAAAAGGATTTAAAAATTTATATAAACGTGAAATGTTCGTATTGTTTCAATAAATAACAAAATAAAACAATACAATAGAATATCATTTCACTTGCAACCAAAGCATACATTCATCACATGAAATCAACCATTCATCCATAGCAAGCAAAACAAATGGTTTGTTTGGGTTTAGACACTCTTAAATCGCATAGAATGACAATAACTATTAAATATACCATCTACTTAATAGTCTTATATAAAACTCAATAGATTATTTATACATCAAAACAACTAGAAGTATTCTTGCCGAAACAACCATAAACCAAAACCACAACTAATTCCAAACATTGTTTAAGTTTATGTTTACATATTCCCTTTCATATCATTTATTTTTGCCTATTTCCATTCTTACAGTGATTATCTTCTTTAATTTACATCCAGTTCTTACAAAAATTCAAATTCCATTCATTCGTAGAGTACTTAATTCCATTTATCTACATATGCCATTTACCTTTTCTTACATATGTTATCTACATTTTCTTACAAATGTTACTTATATACAAGTTTTTTTTACACATATGTAAGTCCATTCTTAAAGTACTATATAGGTTTCTTTGTAAATAAATAAATTCACAGCCATTCATTCAGTATTCATTTCATTTATTTTCACTCATTGCTTACAAAATTCATTTTATTTATTCATTTAATGAAAATTTCTTTTCATTGCTATACATTCATATTGTTATCCCACCTTTTGGTCAAGGCTAGGATATCAATAGACTTGTTGGAAAGGATGGATATTAGGATTGGAGGTCGATTGGAAACAAGGCTACGATCGATATCGTCAAAATTTGGCCAAGCTCCAATCAAGGCAGGATTGATTGGGAATGATGATCAAGGCTAGAAGAGGCTATATTTCAAATTTTAAGTCAATTGGAGTACGTGTGCTCAAGATATGATCGGTGCAATTTCAGCAAAAACCATGTTCGAATCGATCTGTTCATATCCATCATGCAATCAAAGAAATCCCTCTTCACATCGTTCTTGTTTGAATCATTCAAGCGCTCCTGTCTTTGTATCGATCGGGGGAGCTACACTCTTCATATCCATCAGCTGAAAGGCACTGTTTATATCGATGAGGCCTCGAAAGTTCGTATCCACCGATCATACTGACGCGTCCATTTGTTCATATCCATCAAGTAGGCAATTAATCGACATGAATGGAATATTTTCAATCGAGGCAAATGTACCTTAAGTGTATCGATAAGAACAGAGCAAGATCTAATCGATACAGAACAAGAAACTACCGAGCAATACGAACAAAGCATGTGCATAGGGGAGACTCAGCCAATTCGACATGAATTTCGGATCGATCCTAAAATCAAGCACCATGTCAACTAGCAGGCACGTGATCAACATCGATTTGAACTGGTCGATACGAATGTACCTATTGGAATTAAAGAGCCCATCGAAAACTCGAACTTGCATCGATCATATCTCACAATCTCAAGTCCAAATGCTACCAAATTTACATAGGAGTTTGCGTACAACCTAAAGAATGTTCATGATCGATCTCGGCTCGATTGGACAAGATCTTGATTGATAAGAAACTGGTTCATATCGATAACGGATTGAGCCAAAATCACCTGGGATCGATCACGTGGGCCCACTCACTGCCAGAAGAGGTCTCCCGAGATCTGAGCGAGATATTTGCAGTCTACGCCTATAAGTAGCATCCCAAGGCCTATAGGAAAGGGATTTCTGATTCTCTGACGTCCAAACTCTGATGAATCTCCATTGTACTCAAACTTCACTGTTGTACTCGAAAATTACTGCTACACTCCATTGTAACCAGCGAGCAAAGTCAATAAAAGATCATGTTTTGAAGTGGACGTAGGCCGAAGATAGCCGAACCACTATAAATCTGGTGTCTCTATCTATTTCTTTCTATTTTAAGTTTGTTATTCTTCATTTTTATTCTCTACACTACTTAGATCTGTGATCTGTGATTATATACTACTGATCTATGTTCATACATTGGTGCTTTCATGATATTTGGGGTTTGTGACCAATTTTGGCGCAAACACTTTGGTGCTTTCACTTAGAACGACTGGCACCTGCTATACCGGATTTGGAGTTCAAATTTGGAGAGATAAAGCATCACATCTAAAAGCTATGACAATGCAATCAACAAGGAGACAAAGAGCAAAGAGAGGTCAGCATGAAGGAAGCCAGGAAGCATCTTCAGGAGAAAATCAGACTTCAGCCTTCATCACCAGAGACGAGATGGAGATGATGATGGGAGCTATGCATGAAGAGTTTTTGAAAAGACAGGAGGAAATGATGCATAACCTCCTCAGACAGTTTGGACAGGCAGGGACAGCTAGAGTTGTTGGAGTTCAGATCCACGGAGCTGGAACAGAAGGACCCAACAGGCAATCAGACGGAGCAACACAACAGGGCACGACCCCTAATTAGCACACGACTGTTAATCAGGATGGATCCAGGATCGGGGGCACACCACCTAGCAACGATGGACAAAATCATGGAGGGATTCCAGGCGACGCCATATAATAAGATGCTGGCAGAAGCACAAGAGTACGTGATGAAGAGTACGTACCGGAATTCCCTCGGGGACTCAGAGGGGAACCCGTGGTGGACAATGCTAGATTAGCTGAGATTATCAGGCGAACTATGTGTGGAGGTTTAGCAAACAGAGATCTAGAAGGAGTAAACATGAGTCCGTTTACCCATGAAATAAAAATGGCCCGAAACCCACCAAAGTTCAAGCTACCTACTCTAGAGGTATACAATGGCAAGACTGATCCTACTAATCACTTGACTAGGTACACAAGACATATGGAAGTGCTAAGGGCATCGAAGGAAGTGATGGCCTGATGTTTCCTTCTGTACTTGACAGATATAGCTGCTATGTCGTTCAGACAGTTGGAAGAGGGATCTATCAGGACATGGACAGAATTGGTGGACAGGTTTCTGAAGTAGTTTCAGGTTCATATCAAAAGGCCGAAGAACGTAATGACCCTAACATCGGTGAAGCAAAAGACAGGAGAATCGCTTAGAGATTTCTTAACTCGGTTCAATGCAGCAGTTGCTTCGGTGGATCGGTCGAATCCATCAATGTTTTTAAAGGCAGCGGTGCCGAGAGTCAGGGATAACTCAGATTTCAAAGTGTCATTGATATGGGACCCACCAATGGATCTCGGAGAATTCTTTCATGAAGCTGAGAGATTCCTTCGACAAGAGGACGCATGTTCTGATATGAAGTTGAAGGAAGTGAACACGGCCGAGGATGGAGAACCATCCGGTGGAAGCTTTCATAAAGATATAGGGAAGAGGAAGTTGGACAACGAATCAGGAAAAGCTAGTAAGCGGTGGAGAGAGCCAAAATTTTCCGCTTGCACAGGATTGAACGAGACGTTAGAACATATATATCTGGTGACTCGGGATTGCCTTCCCTACCGAAGGCCAGCAAGGTGAGAACCCTCGAAACATGAAAGGGCATCAGGAAGGCACCGTCTCTTTCACGATTTGGATGGACATGATACCAACAGCTGTAGGCATTTGAAGGATGTAATCGAGGAGCATGTAAGGAGTGGTCAGTTACAATAATACGTCGGAGCTTGGAATGCCGTGGTGGAACAGGAGCAGCCACCGTCAACCTCAAACAACAATGGCACGAATCCCATGAATGATGGTAGATTGGTTATCAACTGAGGGGATGATACGAAATAAGTAGCAAACTCTAGGCAAAAAGCCAAGTCAATTACTCATGTACAGGGACGGAGATGGCCCCTAGGCATGCTCTGAGATGATGATGAACCATGACACTGTATTTTGTGAAATCTATTTTTTTTCTTTTTTGGTTTGGACATTTGCTTTTTTCTGGTTTGGTTTCGGAGTTTGGTTTGAACTTCTAGTTTTGTTAACTTTATGGTTTGGACTTTAGTTTGGACGCTTGTTTTATGATTTGGATATTGGTTTGGATTTTTGATGTGGACTTTTGGTTTTTCGATTTGATCTAGATTTTGGATTGGATTTTGATCGGATTTTTTATCTTGCTTTTGGTAAATGTTCGTCGGGATGGATTATGCTTGGCAAGTGGAAAGTTGCTTCGTCTGAGCGTGGAAAATCAACTTATTCAGGTCGTTGAGTATGGACAATGCTTGGCAAGGATCGGAGAGACCAGGATTCGGCCTAGGACTTAGGCCCCATAATATTTATTGGTTACTATTTCAGGTCATCGAGTATGGACTATGCTTGTCCGAGCGACCAGGATTCGACTTAAGACTTAAGTCATGACATTACTCAATGTTTAAGGACAGTGGACCACGATCACCAAGGCATTTCTTAGTACATGTCGTCAGATGTGGATTGCACTTGACAAGAACCCAAAGAGGTTATGAATTCAGATATCGGCTATAGATAGTCAAGAACTTGGATATCGACCAGGAGAGGTCTTGGATTTGGTTATTGGATAAGGATGGATTAGGGCTCGGTTGTCAGGTTTAGATGGATATGGAATTGGCTGAGGATTTGGTTATTGGACTTGGAATTGGACATTAACACGGAGCAGTCAAGAATGTGGCACTCGAATAAGATTTCCTGGTAATGGTTTGGATTATCAATCAGATGGCAAGGATATGGACGGAATATGGACTTCGGATGTCGAAATTGGAGCTTTTCAAAATGTGACGACCCGGAATTTTTGAGCATTTGAAATTGGAATATTTAATTGATTTTAAATATTTAAAAGTTAATTTTTAACTTGAATTCAAATATCGCTATTTATTTCATAATTAAATTATTGGATTAAATAATTTAAAGTTGGGTAAAATGTTGAATCTGGAGTTTTAAGACTGTTAAAAATAATTTAAAGGCTTGTAAAATTTGTATTGATAGTACTGAAGATAATAAAATGTTGAAATTGAATTTGGGAGTGTTTTGTTAAGTTTTGAAAATATATCGTTTAAATTGACGTTTAAAAATATCCATTCGAGGCACAGTCTCGGAATTCGACGAAACCAGTTCCATTGGGTCCGAATATTGTATTATTATCGGATTTCAATTTTCGTAGTGTTTAGAATAATCGTTTGGCTGTACGATAAGTAAACGCGCTGAAAATTAAATCGAGATTTAATATAATAACTGGGTTCAAAAAGCTATCTTCTCCATACGATCGAATTAGGACTCAAAACCTTTTCCAATACGTTCGGAATAGGGGTATGACATTATAGGTGCCTAGTAGTATGCCTCTGTTAGGGTTCAAAATTTAGAGATATGTATAACGAGACATTTTGGAAGTTTTATAATATAATAAAAATTGGAAGTCAACTAGCCAAACAATTTTTTTTTTTGATATTTTTATAATGGTCACTCGTACTCAAGAAGCCATCCCCAATTCATAATACATCTTCGTCTCCCTCAAGCCTTCATACCCAAAAATAAAGGCCGAAGTTTCTCTTATCCTCCCTTCCTCTCAAATTCAAATCATATTTCTTTTTTATTTTCTTCGATCAAAGGCCGAACGAAATAAAAAAAGAGAGAAAGGGGAAAACGCGGCGGATCCGCGTCCAAAATCGAATTAGGTAAATCGCTCGGAGTTGCGAGAAGGTGGAGCGGCGGCGACGGCTTGTGGTGTAACGGCTCGAACTGGGTGATGTGCGCGCATATCGGGTGACACGAATGATGCTCGCTTGCGTTGTCAGTCAGGTGACAGTGGCGGTTCGAGTGGGACGCGAGCAACGGTGGAAGGTCATGGAAGGAGCTCGGCGATGTTGGTCTCGGGTCTATAGCAGTAAGGTTGCATTTCTTTTTTTCTTATCTTAATTCGATTTAGCATTTGTCTACAGATTAATATATATATATATATATATATATATATATATATATATATATAATCTTCACAGTAAAGAAATTATAAAACTGTTCTATTTTTATTATTATCTATTTAATACATTTGAAAGGGAAATTTGTTTTATTAGAATTTAATATCTATATAAGGTTTAATTTATATAAGGATGCAAAACAATTATATTTTATACGATTCAGTATGTATATGTAAACAGGAAATGTATGTAGACAAGGTTTAGAAATATAGAAATTTTGAATTTGTGGAAGTTCATATAAAAAATTGATTTTTGAAATCTATAAATTAGTTTAAAAATAAATTTTTGGTTAATTAAATTATAAAATGGTAACAAATTGTTCAATTTATTCAAAATATTAATAAATCATATAATGTTGTTCAAGGTCTAAAAACTGTGAAGAAGCAAGGCGTGATGGAAATGGATCTGCAAACAAAATTTAAGGTGAGTTAATCTCACACTTCTAGGTTATTTAAATTTAAATGGTTAAATTTAAATAATTGGTTGAATGGTTGAATTGATTTGATGTGCTATATTACAGTATATAATACATCTTGGAATGATTGAATTCCCACATAATAGCGGATGAGACCCTATGCGCCTCATAATAGCGGATGATATTATATTAATCCCATATACCGCGATATTCCACCTCGAAGTGGAATTGGTATTTTATATTGTCTTAATGTGGATGCAGGGAAATAGGTTGTAGGGATCCAACTAGATTCCTCAAAATTATCTAGATTATTCTAATAATCCTATGTTATGATTATTTGCTATTCTAGGTTGAATTATATTGATAATTGGAAACGTTGGATGCTATGGGTTGACTTAATATATTTCAGTACTAAGTTATCAAAATATATAGAATCGTATTTTTGGAAAGAAAGTAAAGAAGAGAATTTGTAAGTAAAAATAATTATAGAGAAGTTGACTAAATTTACGAATGAATTGAAAAAGAATAAAAGTGAATTTTAAATGTTAAGAAATAAATTTCAAGTAGGGAAAGAAGATTTAAATAAACAGGGAAATAATGAATTTTTAAAACTTAAGAGGAGCATTTTATAGAGCAAAAGAATTTATTTTAAAGATTTAAGCTTTAAATTTATTCAAAGGAATAGAAAAGGAATTTGGGAAATCTGAAATTGATATTTTTAGTTAAAAGGATTTTTAATTATAATTAAGAAATGATATATGAGGTCAATGGATTTTGAATAAATTGAGTAAGTAAAGGAACTCATTTCAAATTAGGTAAATTGGAAATCCATTTGAGAATCCATTTAAGTGTTGGAATTGGGATTTTAAAAGGAGGTTGTGACTGTGAAATGTTTGAACTGGGTTTATAAAAGTAAAGTAAAATATATCAGTGGATATTTGGGAAGAATAAATTCATGGTGAGAATTTATTAAAGGAATGGGTAAATTTGTTTAAAAATAAATAGTGATTTATTTGTAAAGGACGTGGTAGAAAAGCTTATTTCCCTAAGTAGCCAAGTACGTTTTCAATCAAATTTAAAGGTATAAGTTAAAAAATTTAAAGTTGTTTTAAAAGTATGTTTTAGAAAAATTATTATTTTTAAATATTTAAATTTTAAAGTAAGTATTTTTCGAATTTATTATAGTAGTAATTATTTAAAAACGACTTGGTATTATGTTTTAATAGGATGAAAATTTCGTTTTATATTTTATAAAGTAGTTTTATTTTAAATATTCTTAAAGTATATATTTTTGAATAAAGTATTAAAGCATTTTTTAATTTAAATGTTTTAAAGTATATTTTATAATAAAGTGTTTGAATTATTCTGATGAAGTATTTGTACTTGGTGATTTCAGGGGAAATAGAAAAATATTTGGGGGGATTTGTTCCGTGAAAGGAAGATAGTTTGAAACTGTTTTCAAAAAGGTTTGAAAAGTGAAAATATATCTTGCGAAGATATTTTGAGATTAATAAATAATTTGGTGAAATTATTTATTGTTTGATGGTTTTTGTGAATATTAAATGATGGTTAAATAACCGACTATCAATATTGGCCAATGTGCTGATCGTTTCGAAGAGATCAGGATCGGGATTAATTTCTCGAAAACCACTTCGATCCGGTTTGAACGTTTTCGTGAAGAAGACGAGTTTGGATTCGAAAATGAAGCAATGAAGTGCAAGGGCTAGTCACTACTAATCCTGAGGATAATTCCAAAATGGATGTAGTAGGAGTAGTGCCTTCGGTTCAGTTCGAACCCGGGACAGACTTGTATGGATGAATGCTTTCAAAACATCGTCAGGTGGACGATGGGCATTCTAATTGAAACGTTCTAAAAGTTAATGCTTAGCCTCAATCCTCATCAATTGGGAATGACTGAAAATAAGGGGTTATGCAGCAAGGCTAGGTGGGTAGCACCCATTTCAGGGTGAGGTCATTCCTGTTTAGATGTCCCTTTTATTTCGGTTTAGTGGTGCGGTTGCTGATCACAACCGTGGGGTGATCTTACTGAGGATTATCCAGTAAGGGGTAGTCCCGATCTTGTGTTGCAGGGGGTCGGGAGTGATCCTCAGTGCAGTGATCTAGGCCATGTACTGTGACAGGTGGTACCCCAATGTCTAGTCATTAGTTAGATATCCATTCTCCCTACGCGCCTTTTACGAGTTTTGTTTGTATTACCCACTCTGTGGCTAGTAGCTGTAATTTAATAATGTAACAATTTCGGCTATTTTAATAAGTATTTGTATATAGACCCTATTATAATATCAGAGGATTTTAATAAAAATGTTTTAGCTATCGTAAGGTAAAAACCCGACATATTTATTCGTAACAACCCGATATTTTCAGCCATTCGCAGCCGCACATGTCAGACTTGAATTGCTCAAAATACCACATTGTAAATAAATTTGGAGCAAATAAAATACAAATCATAGAATCACAGACACAGAACAAACAGAATACCTCGTAGCGGAATATAAAATACATAGTAGTTCATGAAGCTACTACGGCAGAGTCTCAAACCAAATACATAATACAGTCTGGAGACCACACAATAGAATTTCCAAATACATAGAAGTTCACTAATACATGAGATAAACTAGAACAGCTGAAATAGAAAGTAGATATATATGTAGATAAGTAGAAACTCCAGCAAAGACCAGCTCCAGAAAGAGAATCCAAAGCTGTGAATACTCAGGCTGACCCGAGCGTAAAGTAAAACACAAAACACTCGAGTTAGGACAATATATACTTATATAATGTAAACCAACCCAAGTGAACTGTAGTAGAAATGCACAATAACTTAAAGGATGCTTGGGATCTCCCTTCCTTTAAGAATCGGTTAAACTATAAATTAAATACATCCCGTGGTTAAAATTTCAAAATGGTATTTTATACTTCAAAATCAAATATCATTTCAAAATTCAATATCATTCAAAATTCATTTCCAAATATCAAAATATCATATCTTCCAAACCACATTCATTTTAATTTAAATACCATTACAAAACACATTTCAAAATAGTTCATATTTCAAAACAAATTACTTCATTTTAAATCATAAAATGAAGTTATTATATTTAATAATTAAATTTCCAAAATTTTAGTCTTTCAACATTCATTTATTCACTTAATTTATTAAAACAGATGAAAATTCAACTTTCGCGGCATTTAGAAATTGCTATAGAAAGTTACATTCAAAACAGTTTAATTTAACGAAAGATAGCATTTAAAAATGCTGTATTATCATTTACATTAGAATTAATAGCATTTCTGAAATGCAGTTAAACAACTTCAAATATTCAGTATAATTTCACAAACAATTATATTTTTATTTAAATCATTTTTAACTTATAAAATCATATAATTTCACTTTCAAAACAATCATTCAAATACCCTTATATTCATGATTTTATAAAGTAAAATTTCCATTCAAAAATCAAGATTTAATAATAATTCACTTATTAAATCCCAACATTAAATTTAAATTCATTAAGTTTTAAAATTTTCAAATATAACTTAACTTCATTTTTATTTACTTAACTTAAATTTACGTTTAAGCCAAATTCACAGATTTCCAAATTTTGTTATATTTCAAAATTTCAACTTAAATATCCATTCATTTCACATTTAACTTTATTCAAAAATCATTAATATATTATAAAAAACATTTTTAAATTCATTTAATTCAAAATATCATAAATTTATCATATTTTAATATTTAATTTAAATTCCATTTATCACCAAATTATAATTTCTAAAATAACTTACATTTCAGATTTTCTAACTTTACCATTTATTTATTTCACTTTTAAATTTTCAGAAAATCAATAATGCTTTAAAAAAATCATTTTTAATTAAATTTAAATCAAAAAATTATAATATTTACATTTCAAAAACAATTTAAATTTTTTAGAAAAACATATTTTAACAACGGGTCTGTATTTCATTTTCTAGCCTTGATAAAGTGATATGGGTAATATAACATTTCAACCCGTAATTTACAAAGAAAACCCGGGTTTGATCATTTCAAACTCGCAATCCCAAGTAAATGAAAATAAATTGAAAATCATTCAGGCCTATCATTTCAGCCCATAACAATTTTCTCCTATTCTAAATTCCGTTCGGGTATGTATCATTTCAACCCATAGTGATTCTAATCTAAAGGGAACTTGCAGTGTGATAAACTGATAAAAATAACAGAACATCATAATATAACTGTAACAGATGTTATAACAGGTGTTTAAGCATGGATGAACATCATATAATCATAATATAGCAGGTGTAACATGATAATGCATTTTACAGATTCAAAAGGGGTCAATTTACTAGTTATATATGTACATATTGTCTGGTGAGAATAACTCACCTGTTCAGAGCTGGAGATAGCTACCAAAGCAAACAATACAGACACTACGAAGGCACGACAATACGGAAATGAATTGAGAGTGGAGAGCCAAAGCTAATTGTCTTGTACATATGAAACAAAACAATACATATAACATGAATTTCAAACCAAAATATGACATTAAACAAGCTAGAATTAAGGAACAACAATTAATCAAACACCTGCACTTGCTTCCACCATCACTATGCTCAGCCCATAGGGTGATAAGGTACTACCATGGGGTGTATTTGGTCAGGTATGGGTCATATATGGTCGGCCTAGCAAGGGTAGTGAAGGTATGGAAGTTGGTATGTATGAAAATACAAGTACAAGGCAAACAAGTGGATTTTTGTGCAATTTCAAGCTTCGGGCAAGGCTACAAATGGCATGGCCCGACCTGCTGGAGGCTAGGAGATGGTGTGGCAGTGGTTTTGGTTCAGGTATGGGCTGGAGAAGGTGGTGTAAAGGGCGGCTAAGGGTATGGTGTGGTGGAAGTTACAAGGTGTGAATACAAAGGGTTTAAGGCAAATAAGTGGCTTTTGTGCAACCATATGGCTCAACCAAAGGACCATTGGGCTCGGCCCCTACAAGGTGAAGGTCAGGTGGGGTCTGGAGTGTCGTCCAAAGGTGGTGGAGGGACTGGTGGTGGCGGCCAAGGAGGTGGTTTAGGTGAAAAATTAAGGGTATGTGCATAAATGGTTCGGCTAGGCTAGTTTCAAGGTGATTTTGCCACATTTGGTGATGATAGCTTCAAGGGGGCTCACGGCCTGGTCAAGTCAGAGGGAAAGGATGGTGGAGTTGGTCGGAGGAGGTGGTGGAGGAGTATGGCCAAGCAAAGCATGAAGAGACAAGTGCAAAACCATTAAAACAATGAAAAACAAAGGAAAAAGAGAAGAGATTTTTACCCAAACTTCTACAACAGAAGGCCGTATGTTTTTTTTTTGAGTTTGAGAATGTTTTTGCTCGTGAAAAAGAAATGAAATGTGGCTGGAAAGAAGGAGGAATGGTACGGCAAAAATAAAATAAAGGAGTAGGTTGAGAAAATGAAAAGGCGGAATGTAAAAATACTTTGGAAATATAAAGAGTCCAAAAACCTTTCAAATTTCCATCCATTTTATTTTATAAGTTTAAATATATGAAAATAAATATAATTTCAGTTAAAATACGAAAATATAACAAATAAAAAAAATATAAATAAATATTAATTATATATGATTAAAATAAGAAAATAGTATAAAATGAAAACTAGTCTAGAAAATTTGAAAATAAACAGAATAAACTTTGAAAGATTTATATGGACTTAAAAAATATTTATAAATAAAGATAGTAACATAAAAATAAAATGCATTCACAGAAATAAATAAACAAATTTTAATGAAATATAATTTAAATGAAGAAAATAGCAGAAAATGGAAACTAGCCTTTAAAAATAGAAAAGAAATGCAATATATTTTGGAATTTTTTTTATTATCACTTTAAAAAATATTAAAAGATAAAAATATAAATAAAATAACATATTAACACATATTTAAATAAAATATAACAAAGAAAATATGATTTATATAATTTAAAATAGGCAAAATTGCAAAATAAAACAAATTATACTCAAAATTGAAATGTACATAACTTTTACAATTTAACTCCGTTTTCAACGAAACGAAAAGTAGTATTCATGTTATTACATCTATTTTGATAATAAAAGGTAAAATTTAAGAATTTAAATTTTTAAATTTAAGATTTAAAAGTCAAAGTTTGACCAGTTTGAACAGAAATTCATCTTTCAGTAAAATATCCAATTTATACCGGTTTGAAATTATAATTCACATAATAATCAACATTTACATTTAAAAATGAAATGTTTGAAGTAAAACAAGTTTAAAAAAATTTCAAAATAAAATAAAGTCAAATATTAAAATATATGAAAAATATAGGGTTGTTACATTATTTATGGCGTGGTCTTACGAGATGCTTTTGTTTTCAAAGGATTTTTGAAACTTTAATAATCAATTTGAGTGTGGTTTTCTCATGCTGGTATTCCAGACTGACTCGGGTGTTATTTCACTACAATGCTCGGGTCAGACCGAGTATTATAGGATACATGATATGATGCTATGGAGCTCAGGAGACGAGCTGGATGGCGATACGTACTTCCGTGCTAGATTATTGTTCCGATGTGTATCCAGTTGTATGTTATTAATGTTGTTGAACTCAGATGATGTACTCTGATGATGTATGTATAAACATATATAGTTTTCTTTTGTGTAAAAATCATTGAATATTTATTATATTTTATTCCGCTGCGATGGTAAGATTCTGTTATTGTTTTTTCTGTTTTCTCTTCTTATACCTCTTCTTCTTTGACCCAAATGGTTCGTTTCAGTTCATCTTGAGTTGATTGATGGAGAATAGTGTTGACTCAAGATATACGGATTTGCGGGTCATCATAGTGGTATTAAAGCCGAAGGTTAAGCGAGAACCTTGGCTCTAGTGGGAATTACTCATTTTGTAGAGTCTGTAGTACTCTAGAATGAGTTTGAGAGTATTAAAAGATATGAGTACGTATTTGTTAGTGAATAAAAATTTGTTTTATATTGTGTTGACTTATCTGTTGGGTGTTTATGGATTCTGGTCGATATGTGGAACGCCATGTCATCGATAGGGGTTTCTAAACTCTTAAACAAGATAAACCGACACAGTATTGTCTTAAATAGGGTAAATGAAATAATTTTACCCAAATTATTTTCATATATAAAGGGAATAATTTTTCGTAAATTATGATAGTTATATATGGATGCTTGGTTGTTAGGGATGATGATATTAAATTATTATCATTAATGTGTAAAATTGAATAAGATATTGAAATCATAACCAAAAGCCAAGAAATGAATTCATATACAAATGGGATCCGTAGATGTGATTTATAATTGAATAAGGAATTGAAATCATAATTAAAAACTAAGAAACAAATTCATATACAAATGAGATTTGTAAATGCAAACTATAAATTTGAATTATAGTGTGATTAATAATTAAAATAAGATAAAATACCAAAGTAATGTTTGAATATAAATTTGAAGGATTTGGAATTTTAAAATTTGGAAATTTAAATTCCTTTGAATTTGAAAATGCTTCTCAAAAAATTGGAAAAAATAAAATATATTTGAGAAATATTTTTGAATCGAATTTTAAATCTAGAGAGATTTGGAATTTAAAAATATTTAAAGGGTTTTAAAAGAGATAAAAAGCATTGAACTCTTTTCGGTCGTTGGAAAATAATTTCGATGGTGATCGCGACATCATTGGTGTTCATTTTCGAGTTTCCAAGAGGGGGATTGCTACCTGGATGTTTTGGATTAATGTTTGTCTGTGAAATTGGGTTTGATTTTGAAAATGCAAAGAAATAGTTTGATTTAGATATATATGTTTACAAAATTGAATTTTGAACATTTTTATAATGTTTTAAAACTCTGGAGTTGGTTTGAAATGTTTGGATGAAACTCTGGAAGCTTATTTAAAATGATTATGGAATGGTAAATAAGTTTGGAAACTTATATTAAAAATAAAAGTCAGCAAATGGAAGATAAATAAATTAGAGAACTTATAGAAACCTAAAATTTGAATTAAATTAGAATGTAACTAAACCAAGTTAAATGAGAAGTGAATATGAGGAAATAAATCTAAGTAGGCTAAATGAAATAAGTAAATGAAATAAAAGTTATTAGTTAAAAATGAAATTTGAATATTGTATAATGTTTGATTTGAAATTGTGTAAAATGAGGTGTAGAATTAGTTCAAATGGACTAAAAATAATTAATGTTTGGAAATAAAATTTATTGGTTGAAAATAAATTTGTGAATGAACAAATGAATTTATAATTGTAAGTAAATGATCTGAAATTCGATATTGGAATGATATTAAATGGAATTAAGTCCTTGCTTAACAAAATTCAGAAGAATGGTATGTAGCTAAATTTAACTGGAGTAAAGTTAAATAAAATTGAATTGAAATGAATTCAGTTGAGTTTTAGGTGATATTGAATAGAATAAAATTCTGGCTTAAATAAATAAATGTAAACTAAGTAAGTATTGAACTGGAATAAATAAGCTTTGGAAGCTTATAAAAGAATCGGAAAGTATTGAAATAAAATATATAATCCCTAGTTAAAAGTAAAATGTGAATATGATTGACTGTAAATAGATGGAGAAGTATGATTGTTAATAAGTGAGTAGCTTATAAAAATTTAAAAAGGGAATAAATAAGCTGGAATAAAAGTATTGGTATTCTGGAAATGAAATAAAAAAAAATCCAAACTTGAGATATAAAGTAAGATTGAACTTAAGAAAATTAAATAAAATAATTTTGAAGATAAATGAAGAAAAAACGAAAAATCAGGTATGGGATTATAAATTGAAAGTATGGTCGAATGGAATTGAATTCGATTAAAATAGGTTTGGTGTGAGTTGTAAACAAATTCAATTTAAGCATAAATTGAATGACCTTATTATTAATAAATTCAATAATGAATTGTTAATATGAATCAAAATATAAAAAATGAATAAAAGAATAAACTAATCGAATAAATTAGTAAAATAATTGGGATTTGATCAAAGGAAAATCAAATCAAAGATTTAAATGGAGGTTGGTGGAATAAAATAAACTTAAGTTATTGGGTGGAATAGTTTGAAGAAAATAAATAACTTAAGTAAATTGTGAGATGGTTATTTAATATATTGGTTGTCGAGTTTAATAAAATGGTTTGGAATCAAACTTTTTGGATATGAAAGAAAATGCAATGAAAAGTTTGTGAATAAATTAAAATGGGATAGAATCAAATGTAAATTGAGTTGGAATCAATTTAAATGGTTATAAAGCTTAAGTAATTATTTATTCACATTAATATTATTGAATTGCATATGAAAATGGGTCGTTCGATGTAAACGGGATTAGATAAGATTCTATGAGTTAGTAGAAGTGAAATAGGATGATTTAGAAATCAATTGGAATGAATATGAGTTTGTTTTTCTTAGAATGAATTAAATATAAGAGAGTAAGTTGTAAATCACTTAAACTGAATGGAATGGTTTGAGAATTGATTGTAAGCAATTGTAATAAGTGGCGGAACCTTATATGTGCTTATGGAAATTATATATCATGCGTTATATGTGAAATTTATGTGTTAGCTATTGAAAGTAAGTGAAATGTTAATAAATTGCATATATTTAGTACTGATATGTTTGAATTGAGTAAGTACAGGTACCGAGAAGCCGTTTGGCTGGATTTGATCGCGCAAAATGCTAAATAATAAGACGCTTGCTTAAAAATGATAAATAAAGATACGCCTACGCAATAAAAATAGGAAATATGAACTGTTTTTGTTTTTCCGACCATGTGGGTCGATGATATATATTTATATCTCTTGTCAAATTGCAAAAGCTCCTCCGTACAAAGGAGACTCTGCCAAAATTTTCCTAAAATTTTAGGAGTTAGAATTTTTTTTGAAAATATTGGGAAAATTTTAGTTAGCGACAAAACAATTT
Source organism: Allium cepa (assembly GCA_030765085.1). Taxonomy (NCBI): domain Eukaryota; kingdom Viridiplantae; phylum Streptophyta; class Magnoliopsida; order Asparagales; family Amaryllidaceae; genus Allium; species Allium cepa. The sequence goes on along the minus strand of CM060934.1, from coordinate 861,404,591 downwards.
CAGATTGGAAATTGAAATAAATTAGGGAATGAAACTAATTTAAAATAATGATATGAATCAGTATAAATGGAAGATAAAATTCAATATTTAGAGTTGAAGATAAATTGAATTCATATGGAAATGGGAGAACCAATTTGAATAAAAATAGATATAAACTAAGTGGTGAAGTGAAATTAAATATAAGAAGCGTATAAAATCTTTATATTGAACTTAAGAAGAAATTGTGAAATACTTAAGTAATATGGGTGTTGGGAAAATACATTGAATAAGCATTTGAGTGAAGATTTAATAAAAATATATGTACATCTTACGGCTTGAATGGAATGAATATTGAAATTTTGTAAAGAAGTCAAATAAATGATTTTGAATATTGTGATTGGATATTATTATAGGATATACAGATATTTAAAAGCAGGAGAAAATAAATTGGTTTTGATCCCAAAAGATAAATTTGAATTGCTCGACAAAAAGGTTTGTGTTTAAATTTCTGTATGAAATTTGATTGGGTTTTTGATCGAGCCACTTGGAATTTTGTTTTATTTTGGAATTCGGGAGCCCGTGGAGGCATTTTGTAGTTGTACCGAGCTAGCCGCGCAAAGGAGACGCTGCAAATTTTTTTCGGAAATTTAGAGAGTTAGAATTTTTTTGAGAAAGTTTTGATAATTTAAATTTGGATTTAAATTTGAATTTGAATAAGTGGAGTAAATAATGTTGTTGAAAACTATGGGAGAATTTAGGAAGTTAGTAAGAATAATAATGGGTCTTTTATAAAAAGATAGTTGGTAGGATGTTGAATTGTTGGTTTTGGGGAAATGTAAACGGGTATTGGACCATTCTACCAAACTAGTAATTTCGGGGACGAAATTCTTTTAAGGAGGGGAGGAATGTGACGACCCAGAATTTTTGAGCATTTGAAATTGGAATATTTAATAGATTTTAAATATTTAATTTTTAACTTGAATTCAAATATCACTATTTATTTGATAATTAAATTATTGAATTAAATAATTTAAGGTTGGGTAAAATGTTGAATCTGGAGTTTTAAGCTTGTTAAAAATAATTTGAAGGCTTGTAAAATTTATATTGATAGTACTGAAGATAATAAAATGTTGAAATTGAATTTGGGAGTGTTTTGTTAAGTTTTGAAAATATATCGTTTAAATTGACGTTTAAAAATAGCTTCCAAGACACAGTCTCGGAATTCGACGAAACCAGTTCCATTGGGTTCGTAATATTGTATTATTATCGGATTTCAATTTTCGTAGTGTTTGGAATGATCGTTTGGCCGTACGATAAGTAAACGCGCTGAAAATTAAATCGAGATTTAATATAATAACTGGGTTCAAAAAGCTATCTTCTCCATACGATCGAATTAGGACTCGAAACCTTTTCTGATACGTTCGGGATAGGGGTATGACATTATAGATGCCTAGCAGCATGCCTCCATTGGGGTTCAAAATTTCAAGATATGTATAACGATACATTTTGGAAGTTTTATAATATAATAAAAATTGGAATTCAACTAGCCAAACAAATTATTTAATACTTTTATAATGGGTCACTCGTACTCAAGAAGCCATCCTCGATTTAAAGTACATCTTCGTCTCCCTCAAGCCTACATACCGAATTTAATAAAAAATAATAATAAAGGCCGATGTTTCTCCTATCCTCCCTTCCTCTCAAATTCAAATCAGATTTCCTTTTCATTTTCTTCGATCAAAGGCCGAGCGAAATAAAAAAAAGAGAAAGGGGAAAACGTGGCAGATCCGCGTTCGAAATCGAATTAGGTAAATCGCTCGGAGTTGCGAGAAGGTGGAGCAGCGGCTCGAACTAGGTGATGCGCGCACGTATGGGGTGACACGTAAGATGCTCGCTTGCGTTGTCAGTTAGGTGGCAGGGGCGGTTCGAGTGGGACGTGAGCAGCGGTGGAAGGTCGTGGGAGGAGCTCGGCGGTGTTGGTCTTGAGTCTGCAACAGCAATGCTGCATTTCTTTTTTTTCTTATCTTAATTCGATTTAGCATTTGTCTACAGATTAAAAAAATATTATCTTTACAGTAAAGAAAATATAAAACGGTTCTGTTTTTATTATTATTTATTTAATACATTTGAAAGGGAAATTTGTTTTATTAGAATTTAATATCTATGTAAGGTTTAATTTATAGAAGGATGCAAAACAATTATATTTTATAAGATTCAATATGTATATGTAAACAGGAAATGTATATAGACAAGGTTTGGAAATGTAGAAATTTTGAATTTGTGGAAGTTCACATAAAAATTTGATTTTTTTGAAATCTATAAATTAGTTTAAAAATAAATTTTTGTTTAATTAAATTATAAAATGGTAACAAATTGTTCAATTTACTCAAAATATTAATAAATCATATAATATTGTTCAAGGTCTAAAAAATGTGAAGAAGCAAGGCGCGATGGAAAGGGATTTGCAAACAAAATTTAAGGTGAGTTAATCTCACTCTTTTGGGTTATTTAAATTTAAATGGTTAAATTTAAATAATTGATTGAATGGTTGAATTGATTTGATGTGCTATATTATAGTATATAATACATCTTGGAATGATTGATTTCCCGCATAATAGCGGATGAGACCCTATGCCCCGCATAATAGCGAATGATATTATATTAATCACATATACCATGATATTCCACCTCGAAGTGGAATTGGTATTTTATATCATGCTATCGTCTGTGGATGCAGCGAAAAATGTTGGAGGGATCCAACTGGATTTCTCAAAATTATCTAGATTATTCTAATAATCCTATGTTATAATTATTTGCTATTCTAGGTTGAATTATATTGGTAATTGGAAATGTTGGATGCTATGGGTTGACTTAATCGGTACTAAGTTATCAAAATATATAGAATTGGATTTTTGGAAAGAAAATAAAGAATAGAATTTGTAAGTAAAAATAATTATAGAGAAGTTGACTAAATTTACGAATGAATTGAAAAAGAATAAAAGTGGATTTTAAATGTTAATAAATAAATTTCGAACAGAGAAAGAAAATTTAATAAACAGGGAAATAATGAATTTTTAAAACTTAAGAGGAGCATTTTAAAGAGCAAAAGAATTTATTTTAAAGATTTAAGCTTTAAATTTATTCAAAGGAATAAAAAAAGAATTTGGGAAATCTGAAATTGATATTTTTAGTTAAAAGGATTTTTAATTATAATTAAGAAATGAAATATGAGGTTAATGGATTTTGAATAAATTGAGTAAGTAAAGGAACTTATTTCAAATTAGGTAAATTGGAAATCCATTTGAGAATTCATTTAAGTGTTGGAATTGGGATTTTAATAGGGGTTGTGACTATGAAATGTTTGAACTGGGTTTGTAAAAGTAAAGTAAAATATGTCAGTGGATATTTGGGAAGAATAAATTCATGGTAAGGATTTATTAAAGGAATGAGTAAATTTGTTTAAAAATAAATAGTGATTTATTTGTAAAGGACGTGGAAGAAAAGCTTATTTCCTTGAGTAGCCAAGTACGTTTTCAAACAAATTTAAAGGTATAAGATAAAAGTTTTAAAGTTGTTTTAAAAGTATATTTTTGAAAATTTATTATTTTTTAAATGTTTAAATTTTAAAGTAGGTATTTTTCGAATTTATTATAGTAGTAATTATTTAAAAATGACTTGGTATTATGTTTTAAAAAGATAAAAATTTAGTTTTATATTTTATAAAGTAGTTTTATTTTAAATATTCTTAAAGTATATATTTTTGAATAAAGTATTCAAGCAGTTTTTAATTTAAATGTTTTAAAGTATATTTTATAATAAAGTGTTTGAATTATTCTAAAATCTAAAGTATTTGTACTTGGTGATTTCAGGGGAAATAGAAAAATATTTGGGGGGATTTGTTCCGTAAAAGGAAGATAGTTTGAAACTGTTTTCAAAAAGGTTTGAAAAGTGAAAATATATCTTGCGAAGTTATTTTGAGATTAAAAAATAATTTAGAGAAATTAGTTACTGTTTGATGGTTGTTGTGAATATTAATTGATAGTTAAATAATCGACTTTCAATATTTGCCAATACGCTGATCATTTCGAAGAGACCGGGATCGGGATTAATTTCTCGAAAACCAGTTCGATCCAATTTGAACGTTTTCGTGAAGAAGACGCGTTTGGATTCTAAGATGAACCAATGAAGTGCAAGGGCTAGTCGCTACTAATCCTGAGGATAATTCCAAAATGGATGTTGTAGGAGTAGTGCCTTCGGTTCCATTCGAACCCGGGACGGACTTGTATGGATGAATGCTTTCAGAACATCGTCAGGTGGACGATGGGCATTCTATATGAAACGTTCTAAAAGGTAATGCTTAGCCCCAAGCCTCATCAACCAGGAATGACTGAAAATCAGGGGTTATGCAGCAAGGCTAGGTGGGTAGCACCCATTCGGGGTGAGGTCATCCTTATCTAGATGTCTTTTTTATTTCGGTTTAGTGGTGCGATTGCTGATCACAATTGTTGGGTGATCTTATTCGGGATTATCCAGTAAGGGGTAGTCCCGGTCTTGTGTTGCAGGGGGGTCGGGAGTGATCTCGGTACAGTGATCTGGGCCACGTACTGTGATAGGTGGTACCCCAATGCCTAGTCATTAGTTGAAAATCCATTCTCCTTACGCACCTTTTACGAGTTTTGTTTGTATTACCCACTCTATGGCTAGTAGCTGGAATTTAATAAAGTAATAATTTCGGCTATTTTAATAAGTATTTGTATATAGACCATATTATAATATCAAAGGATTTTAATAAAAATGTTTTAGCTATCGTAAGGTAAAAACCCGACATGTTTATTTGCGGCGTGGTCTTAGGAGATGCTTTTGTTTTCAAAGGATTTTTGAAACTTTAATAATCAATTTGAGTGTGGTTTTCTCATGCTGGTATTCCAGACTGACTCGGGTGCTATTTCACTATAATGCTCGGGTCAGACCGAGTATTATAGGATACATGATATGATGCTATGGAGCTCAGGAGACGAGCTGGATGGCGATACGTACTTCCGTACTTGATTATTGTTCCGTTGTGTATCCAGTTGTATGTTGTTGATGTTGTTGTACTCTGATGATGTATGTATAAACAGATATAGTTTTCTTTTGTATAAAGATCATTGAATATCTATTATATTTTATTCCGCTGTGATGGTAAGATTCTGTTTTTTTTCTTCTGTTTTCTCATCTTCTACCTCTTCTTCTTTAACTCAAATGCTTCGTATTTCCGTTCATCTTGAGTTGATTGATGGAGAATAGTGTTGACTCAAGGGGTACGGATTTGCGGGTCATCACACAAAACACACCTTCTTACCACAAGGCATGTTTTAGGGGGCAAATGTTTTCCCACCTTTTGTTCAAGGCTGGGATATCAATAGATTGGCTGGAAAGGATGGATATTAGTATTGGAGGTCGATTGGAAACAAGGCTATGATCGATATCGTCAAAATTTGAACGAGCTCCAATCAAGGCGGGATTGATTGGGAATGATGGTCAAGGCTAGAAGAGGCTGTATTTCAAATTTCAAGTCAATCTAAGTTCGTGTGCTCAAGATATGATCGGTGCAATTTCAGCGAAAATCATGTTTGTATCTATCTATTCATATCCATCAAGCAACCAAAGAAATACCTCTTCATATTGTTCTTGTTCGAACCCTTTAGGTGCTTCCGTCTTCGTATCGATCGGTGGAACTATACTCTTTATATCCATCAGCTGAAAGGCACTGTTCGTATCGATGAGGCCTCGATTGTTCGTATCCATCGATCATACTGACGCATCCATTTGTTCGTATCAATTAATAGGCAATCAATCGATATGAAAAGAATATTTATGATTGATGCGAACGTACCTCAAATGTATCGATGTGAACAGAGCAAGATCTGATCGATACGAACAAGAAATCACCGATCGATACGAACAAAGCACATGCATAGGGGATACACGGCCGATTCGGCATGAACTTCCGATCGATCCTAAAATCATGCGCCATGTCAACTTGCAGGCGCATGCGCAACATCGATTCGAACTGGTCAATACGGATGTAGCAATTTGAACTAAACAACCTACTGAACTTGCATCGATCATATCTCATAATCTACGAGTCTAAATGCTACCAAATTTTCACAGGAGCTTGTGTACAACGAAAAGAATGTTCATGATCGATTTTGGCTTGATTGGACAAGATCTTGATTGATACGAAATTGGTTCATATCGATCACGGATCAAGCCGAAATCACCAGGGATCGATCGCGTGGACCCAGTCACGTGCCAGAAGAGGTCTCCCAAGATCTGAGCGAGATATTTGTATCCTACGCCTATAAATAGCAACCCAAGACCTACAGGAAAGGGACTTCTGATTCTCCGACGTCCAGAATTTGCCGAAATCACCATTTTACTCAAACTTCATGGTTATACTCAAAAATTACTGCTATAATCTGTTGTAACCAGCGAGCAAAGTCCATAAAAGATCATCTTTTGAAGTGGACATAGGTCGGAGAGAGTCGAACCACTATAAATCTGGTGTCTCTATCTATTTCTTTCTATTTTAAGTTTGTTATTATTCATTTTTATTCTCTAATTACTTAGATATGTGATATATACTGCTGATCTATGTTCATAAATTGGTGCTTTGATGATATCTGGGGTCTGTGACCAATTTTGGCTCAAACACATATCTTACAATAAGTTATTTCTATTCATTTGTTTATAATAATCACTAAATTCATTATTCAAGTATTTCATACATTTTATTACAGTTTGGTTCACATTAATTAATCTATACACTTGATTTTAATTACATATTAATATTCATTAGTGCATAAGTTCATACTTAAGTTTCTTACTTTTTAATCTACATCCATCCTTTCTAACAAAATGTCATTGAATATTAGATCCATTTCCTAAATCATTTCAACCTTTCTAAAGTAATAACCACTTAGTTTAATATGATATTCATTTTCTATTCATTTCGATTATAAATGGCTTCCATCATTAACTTAATTTTGTAATCTTTTACTTACAGTATTTACTTTATTTTTACATTTTATTTAGTAGCATTCCAATTATAACATAAGTTTATAACAACTATAATATCAAAGTTCTTATTTATATATATAAAAAAATTCATTAAACACCTTCATTACTTAAGCTTTACTTGTATAATATTCCATTACATTTTCTTTTAAACATTTCAATTTTTAATCTTTTGGTAAGTTATGTTTATATTTTTTAAGAATGCAATTGAAAGTTACACAAGTTTATCTTAATTATTTTAATTAACAAAATGTTCAATAATCATATCTTTCAGATTTTCATTCTTTTACTTACAGGTTACAAATTTCAAATTCCTTGTATATTTCATTTATAACCGAACATTTTCTTTCTTATTTTCGTTTTAGAAGTTCCAATTAATAATTGGTAAAATTTCATTTCATTTCAGTAATCAAAATCTCTAATTTATACAAATTTAAGAACTAAATGTCGGATTCCATTTTAAATCATTTAAGACAATATATATATATATATATATATATATATATATATATATATAACCATATCTTTATATATTCAAATCATGTATATAAAAAATTAAAATCAAGAATTGTTTATCAACAAGGTGTAGTTAACAACTACAATAGTCTTCCCGCTTTGAAACTCGAAAATGAACATAGGTGATGCGTGCACTCATCACCGAAATTATTTTCCAGCGACAGAGAGGAGTACAGAACTTATTTCTTTCCAAAATTCTTTTAAAACATTTCTTTCAAATTATATTGAAATATTTGTATCGAAAAATACTTCCTAATAATAATATTATTATATTCCAAAAATCCTTCGAAAGAAATTTTCAAAAGTCCCGAAACTTAAGTTCTAAAATTTCCAATTTATATATATTTTATTTACAATCTCATATCAGCCATTATTTATAAATTTCACTTCCTAAAAAACAAATAGATTACAACCAAGTTACTTTATAAAAAAATTATTTTGTATACAAAATATATAATAGGCAAAATTATTTCATTTACCTATATTTCAAACAAATATTTTGTTGGTCTATCCTATTAAGTGTTTAGAAATCCCTATCGATGTCATATCATCCTATGCACCAACTAGAATTTATAAATACAAAACGAAACAAATTAACACAATATAAAAATACTTTTATAACACTAACAAATACGCTCTCTCGTATATATACACTCAGCGACTCATTCTAGGGTATTACTGCCCTATTTAATATGAATTAGGCCCCACAAAGCTAACGTTATCGCTACCCGAAGCTCTAATACCAACTATAACGACTTGCCTTTTTGGACGTTTTAAATTAACGATAAACCACACATGTCAGATTCAAACCATACAAAAGAGCAGATTGTTATTGGGGTGGTAAGAAAAAAACAGAGAAAGAAAAAAAAACAGAATCTCGCAGCGGAATGACAAAATATAATAATCAAATAACAGTTCGTGAAGTTGTTTACAAAACATTTGATTATACCAATACTGTAGGATCTAGATTAACCCTAGAGGGGGAGGGGGGTGAATAGGGTTATAGCAAATTTTCTCGAGTTAAATGCAAAAACAAACTGCAGAGAAATAAATATGCTGAAAAGTAAATCACACACAAAATTTACCCATCTTCGGCAACCCCTGCCTACTGCTGCATTCCTAGATTTCTATTAGAATTAAATAGTCTCCCGCTCAAACACTCTAACAGACTCGCACACCGTGCTACCGCCTATAGAGTTTTGCAAACTCGCACACCCTGCTCACTGAACTAATTCTAACTAGACAATCTGACACTACCTAAACCCTAGGTGGTGATTTACCAAGGTTTGACAACCTTAAAAGAGAAATTAAATTTAAAACAAACTTAAAAACGATTTCAAACTAAAAACCCTAATTAAAAAATAAACTAGAGCAAATAAACTAAAGCCTCTCTATAATAATAAAAACCGGCCCAATTCATTTCTACTCCCCGTTCCCTTTTCTTTTGCTATTGTAAATGGCGGCCTTGCTCTGAAATTAGGGCTTGAGTCTTTAATCCAAATTAGGGCTTTTTTGACGCACGCCTATATTGATCGACTCTCTGGTTTGAGTGTTGGCTTGCTCGCTACTTCTCTGATGATCGATTCTCTGGATTGCGTTGCTTGCGCTCGTTCGCAGCTGCTCCTCTGTTGATCGAGTTAGATAGATTATGGTATGTATTCTCTTTCGTTGCTGGTTTAATGATTGCTTGAACTCAATGCCGATGATGAATTTGGGGTTTGGTATTTATATGAATTCCGAGACACTTAAATTTGTTCCTATTCATTTACACTTTCCTAATTCTCGATTGCCTGATGCGCACGGCTTTGATTATGAAACGTTCGATTTTTCTTGAGTCAAACGGCAGAAACTTTCCTCTTTTGATTTTTTGACTTTTTCAGAGACGTATATTTTCGTTCCTTGCTTCTCATGGCTTTGATGTTTAACTTGGTCAATTTTGACTTGTTCATCATATCCACGGCTTTGAATTTGTTACGTGGTCACCACGGTGTTGAATTCATTTGACTTCGGCCATGATCTTTGACGTTGAACACTGATGATTTATTTTTTACTTTGGCTTGAATCTGTTTCGAACTTGCATCCTTCTTGCGGCTTAATATTTGAGATTGATACATTTGTCTTTGGTATTTATGGTTCATGGTTGATTTTAGTTCTCTGTTATATTTCTTGAAGTCTTCATTGCATACTGATGTTGTCCGGCTGTTCTCTGGTCTTCGAGGCATGTTGCATTTTGGACATTGATTCATCTCCACTTGATTATTGTTTGTTGCCTTTCGAACTTGCTTGCTTTGTATATATTGTTGACAGATACTTGGAACTATTAAGAACAGTTCGACTTCGACTTGATCTTTGAGTTGCTTCACAGTCTTGTTGTCTGCTGTTGTTCATTCTACTGGTATCACTTGTCCATTAATTGGTTTGTTTAAGTCAGTGGTATTTGTATTTGATCATTTTGATACTACTGTTGCACTCGGTGTTTGTAGCTTGCCACTGACTTGTGTTCCATTTGTGGTCATTGCTGTATTGTTTACTTGATTACTTGAGCTTTTGTAGTTTGCCTTGTTGTGTACTAAGTCTTGCCTTGTATCACTGCAAAACTGCATGTTATATTTCTTGAATTAATCTGAACTTGGTTTTGCTTCATGGTCGGTAGTGCACTGTGCCTTGAACTTGTAGTATTGGCTCTATTCTTCGAGACAGTTTGCATTTCATTGATAATGAGCTTGACTTTGGTTGATGTGTATGTCACTGTTGCATTATGTTGGTCTGGCTTGAACTTGATATTGTACTGTCGATTGTTGTTCAATTGTTTGTTGCAGTCCTGTTAGTCGAGCTTGCATATTTCACTGTCACTGTTGGAGTTGTTGTACACTTGTGATCTTTGTATTCATGTGTGTCTCGTCATGTGTTCATCCCTGAGTACTTTTCGACCTGCTGTTTGATTTTGTACTTGTGTACTCCATATATGCACTGTGTCTAACTTGTAGCTGGACTTTGTCTCCATGTATTTCATGTTGATTTTTGAAATTTCACTTGAGTTGAATCCAGTTTCAAAACTCGGGTTTGACCTTGTGCTCGTGTCGTGATTTTAAATACATTGCACGTGAGTTGAACCCGGCTTTTCATTTGGGTTTGACCTGTGCTCACCTGTTCCTGTAGCATTATCAAGTGTATATCGATGTGCACGGCCTTATGGCATGTACAGTGATACACTGTGCATGTCACATTGTTCGTGTATGGTAAATTCAAATGTAAATGATGACGAACAACCTAAATAACTGAAGCAAATAATATTTTCAAAAATCATATTTCATTTTATATTGCAAAAATATTTCTTTTTCAATTTTACTACGCTAGTGAATATTTTTGCAAATTTCTCAGATACTGGATTCTAACTGGAATGAAGTTGAAGATAAACTACGAGTGTGAGTGATATGTAGCGAGGAATTTATGTAAATAGAATTGTGATGTAATTAGAGTCAAAGTTGTATATGTATAGTGAGAGCTTGAATTTGTACTATTCAAAATTGTAATAAATATTTGTTGAATAAAATTTCTGTTTGAATTCAAATTCTGTGTTTTTAATTTTATTCAGCAAATATTTATTTAATCTATGAAAAATAAAATAGTACATTAACAAATACATTTAAACGAATGTTTATATATGTTTATTATCATCAAACAAATAATCATATAAGCGCATATTCAACAATCTCCCCCTTTTGATGATAACAAACATATATTTAAGATTTTGACTGTGTTAAATGTATTAAACCAATGATATACTCTAATTGCTCCCCCTATTTAAATGCTTCCTCTCTATACGATGCTCCCCCTACATATATGCATACAAATAGAAATATATAAATGAGCCTAGATGCAAATGGAAAATTATTTGACCTTTGCTTGATTTCATTTGACAAAATCTTAATTTTTCTCTCCCCCTTTTGTTATCAGCAAAAGAATAACAGTGTTAGAGAAAATAGAGATAAAGTGATCAATATTAATCCAACATTAAAATTCAATTTGAATATAAATATTAAACTTCAATAAAAAATCAAACAAAAATCATAACTACCCTCATTAGGCGCATATTCCACTTTTAGAAATAATGGAAATGATGTTCTCATATAAAATCATACAGTTGTATCTACTTATGGTACATTTATATCAGGAATTTGAATATCTACTAATCATGCATAACCGTTAGGACTTTTAAATGAGATTAGTAGTATTCCAATTTAATTTTAAAAATGAATTCAAGTATCTTCTAACCACGCATAACCGTGAGGACTTTTAAATGGGATTAGAATCAACTTGTCTATTTAATCAATTAATTTTGATATGCGTTCCATACATGCATAACCGTGAGGACTTTTAAATGAGCATGAAAGCACATAATCAAAAATCCAAGTAATTCACCCATGCATAACCGTGAGGACTTTTAAATGAGAGTGAATACTTTGGATATTTATTTATTTTTGCAAAAAAATGTGAAATGAAAAACAAATGATCCTTGATTAAAGTACCACATATCGACAAACTATATTTAAGATTTGATAAACAATGGTCGATAGAAATATGATAGATATAAAAATGGCCATGGAATCTTTACCCAACAAAAAGTTTTATAACTCTTGTTTGAATTCCTAAAGAAATTTTCCAAAATATACTGTCTTGAGTAATGTATGAAAAATATCAACACTCGTCACTTTTTTCAATCACTATTTATCTTTTTGATAATTAGTAGGGAGTCGGATTAGTCAAAAATTTGTCATTTAAAATCAAATAAAAATGACTAATCTGAAAATATGGTCAAAAAATGATTTTCTTGAAGGGGTTATATGAGAAAAACATTTCTTCTATTTGAAAATTATTTGTAATGAAAGATATGCAGATATTTTCTTTGAAAAACAATGCAGTTACTGAATGTCTCACCATAAATCACGTTCAACTAGTAAGTTTTCTGTCAACTAGATTACCAGTATGATCTGCATCTGAATTTCTCTTTCACTCCAAAATATCACTAATTAAATTTGATAAACCAGACCACGAAGTTTGCATAAAAACTCAAACTCAATTTTTAACAGCATTCTTGAACTTGAATTGAAGTCGTGTAGATAATCAGAAACTGTGAATATAGACTTAGCCGTATTATAACCCAATGTATTATCATCCAACAAAACACTATGTTTTATCCAAACGTATGTATGAAGTAATTCAAAGAATTGTGTTCTTGGCATAAATATAATTGGCCAACTACGTCAGAATCAAAAAATCATCATCTCTTTATCATCACATTATTATTGGCTGATTTAATTCAAAATACGGTGCAGATTATCACATTTAATATATCGATCAAATGAATATACCTTCACCTGTTTTACCTTTACGATAATTTTTCGTGGTTGCCCGTTGTGATTCTGTCACCTTTGTACTAGGCTAAGGAACTTTGCTTTGTTGCCCGTTGTGTTTCTGGAACAGCCGGAATCCAGAGACCACTGTTGTTGTTCCTTAGCCTGCCACCACACCTACACGGGAAAAGATTTTTGTGACCTATTTGTTTTTATAGGTCCATGATTGTTAGTGGCTGAAGCATTGTGAATAAACAATCCCTTTGGAACCCAAACTTGTTTTGTCCTTTCATTCTTGTTCCAATAGACATGAAATTTGTTTGTAGAATTCTTAGGAGCCCAAACTTGTATAAATTTTGTGTTCTTGTTCCTATGACTACAATTTTCAATATGATGTCCAATTATTTCACATCTATCAAAGACACTCTTACCTTTTGTATTACCATCAACTTGTGTTTTCCCAAAGCCTAATCCTTTTCTGTTGTTAGCAAAAATTTGATTTCCCAATAACATGTTGAATGATTTTTCTCCTCTTGAAAAGTTATTCAGAGATTTCTCAAGATTTTGGACTTTGGTTTTTAGATTTGTGTTTTCAGTTACAAGTGAGGTGCATCTATTTATAAAATCCTTTTTCCTAGTGTCAATGATTTCCTTAAGACTCAAGTTTTCTTTTTCAAGATTCTCAAAGCTATTCTTAAGTCTTGATAATTCTGAATCTAGAATTTTACATTTTTTACATTCTAGGTTTTGAATATTTTCAAGTTCGGTTTCTAACCTAAAATTTTCATGAGCAAGTACTCTCCTATCAGATTTCAGTTTCTCAATTTTAGATTCAAGAGTATCAATTGTTTTAGTCAGATCAAGACACATAAAAACAAGTTCTTTATAAGAATAATCACCTACCTCACTAGTTTCCTCTGAGCTTGCTTCTGAATCTGATTTTGCCACAAGACATAAGTTAGCCTCCTCTGAGCTATTATTCGAAACTTCCTATCCTTCTTCATCATCCCAAGTCGCTGCAAAGGCCTTCTTCTTCTTTTTCTTTCCTCTGTTGTTTTTGAGAAGTGGGCATTATTGTTTGAAGTGGCCAGGCTTGTTGCAGTTAAAGCATGTCAGTTCATTATCGGAATTGTCAGAATCTTTTGGCCTATTACCACTTGTTTTTTCTTGCGTGGCCTGAAACTTGACAATTTTCTAAGATTATTGACAGCCATTGCAAGCTCTTCAATTGGATCTCCTTCTTCTTCATCGCTCTCTTCTTTGCTCTTTAAGGCAATCGTCTTCTTCTTTGATTCGGAGTTGTTGTGTTCCTCCTTTGCTTTTAGCTCAAGCTCATATGTCATCAAGTTGCCAATCAACTCCTCCATGCTTAGTTTACTCAGATTTTTCGATTCTTGTATTGCCGTGACTTTTGCCTCAAAGCTCATCGGTAAGACTCGTAGCACCTTCCTCACAAGCTCTACCTCAGTGAATACCTTCCCAAGTGCTCTAGCGTTGTACACCAAAGTTGAAAAGTGTCCAAACATGTCCTTTATGCTCTCGCCTTTGTCCATCACAAAGTTCTCGTATTCATTGCTGAATAGGGCTAGACGAGACTCCTTGACTTGAGAAGTTCCTTCATGTGTCACCTCCAAGGTATGCCAAATTTCCTATGCAGTTTAACAATGAGAAATTCTACTAAATTCAGTCTTATCAAGAGCACAGATCAAAGCATTCATGGCTTTGGCATTTGTAGTTTTTAATTTCTTATCGTTAGCATCCCACCTATCCTTAGGTTTAGGAATCTCAGTATTACCAACAGTTATAGTGGGAGATTTATAGCCAGTTTCAATAATGTCCCAAACAGCATAATCAACAGAACTAAGATAAATGCCCATCCGAACTTTCCAATAAGCATAATCATTCTCATTAAACATGGGTGGCCTAACAATAGATTGCCCCCAGAAAAAGCATTATTTGTTGGATTCATGACTCTAGAGTTAAAGAAAAATACCGTGCTCTGATACCACTTGTAGGATCTAGATTAACCCTAGAGGGGGAGGGGGGTGAATAGGGTTATAGCAAATTTTCTCGAGTTAAACGCAAAAACAAACTGTAGAGAAATAAATATGCTGAAAAGTAAATCACACACAAAATTTACCCATCTTCGGCAACCCCTGCCTACTGTTGCATTCCCAGATTTCTATTAGAATTAAACAGTCTCCCGCTTACAAACACTCTAACAGACTCGCACACCCTGCTACCGCCTATAGAGTTTTGCAAACTCACACACCCTGCTCACTGAACTAATTCTAACTAGACAATCTGACACTACCTAAACCCTAGGTGGTGATTTACCAAGGTTTGACAACCTTAAAAGAGAAATTAAATTTAAAACAAACTTAAAAACGATTTCAAACTAAAAACCCTAATTAAAAAATAAACTAGAGCAAATAAACTAAAGCCTCTCTATAATAATAAAAAAAACCGGGAATTCATTTCTTCTCCCCGTTCCCTTTTCTTTTGCTATTGTAAAATGGCGGCCTTGCTCTGAAATTAGGGCTTGAGTCTTTAATCCAAATTAGGGATTTTTTGATGCTCGCCTATATTGATCGACTCTCTGGTTTGAGTGTTGGCTTGCTCGCTACTTCTCTGATGATCGATTCTTTGGATTGTGTTGCTTGCGATCGTTCGCAGCTGCTCCTCTGTTGATCGAGTTAGATAGATTATGGTATGTATTCTCTTTCGTTGCTGGTTTAATGATTGCTTGAACTCGATGCCGATGATGAATTTGGGGTTTGGTATTTATATGAATTCCGAGGCACTTGAATTTGTTCGTATTCATTTACACTTTCCTAATTCTCGATTTCCTGATGCGCACGGCTTTGATTATGAAACGTTTGATTTTTCTTGAGTCATACGGCAGAAACTTTCCTCTTTTGATTTTTTGACTTTTCAAAGACGTATATTTTCGTTGCTTGCTTCTCATGGCTTTGATGTTTAACTTGGTCAATTTTGACTTGTTCATCATATCCACGGCTTTGAATTTGTTACGTGGTTACCACGGTGTTGAATTCATTTGACTTCGACCATGATCTTTGATGTTGAACACTGATGATTTATTTTTGACTTTGGCTTGAATCATTTTCGAACATGCATCCTTCTTGCGGCTTGATATTTGAGATTGATACATTTGTCTTTGGTCTTTATGGTTCATGGTTGATTTTAGTACTCTGTTATATTTCTTGAAGTCTTCATTGCATACTGATGTTGTCCGGTTGTTCTCTGGTCTTTGAGGCATGTTGCATTTTGGACATTGATTCATCTCCACATGATTATTGTTTGCTTCCTGTCGAACTTGCTTGCTTTGTATATATTGTTGACAGATACTTAGAACTATTAAGAATAGTTCGACTTCGACTTGATCTTTGAGTTGCTTCACAGTCTTGTTGTCTGCTGTTGTTCTTTCTACTGGTATCACTTGTCCATTAATTGGTTTGTTTAAGTTAGTGGTATTTGTATTTGATCATTTTAATACTTCTGTTGCACTCGGTGTTTGTAGCTTGCCACTGACTTGTGTTCCATTTGTGGTCATTGTTGTATTGTTTACTTGATTACTTGAGCATTTGTGTAGTTTGCCTTGTTGTGTACTAAGTCTTGTCTTGTATCACTGCAAAACTGCATGTTATATTTCTTGAATTAATCTGAACTTGGTTTTGCTTCATGGTCAGTAGTGCACTGTGCCTTGTACTTGTAGTCTTGGCTCTATTCTTCGAGACAGTTTGCATTTCATTGATATTGAGACCTGTAGTCTTCATTTGCGGCCTTGACTTTGGTTGATGTGTATGTCACTATTGCATTATGTTGGTCTGGTTTGAACTTGATATTGTACTGTCGATTGTTGTTCAATTGTTTGTTGCAGTCCTGTTAGTCGAGCTTGCATATTTCACTGTCACTGCTGGAGTTATTGTACACTTGTGATCTTCATACTCATGTGTGTCTGGTCATGTGTTCATCCCTGAGTACTTTTCGACCTGCTGTTTGATTTTGTACTTGTGTACTCCTTATATGCACTGTGTCTAACTTGTAGCTGGACTTTGTCTCCATGTATTTAATGTTGATTTTTGAAATTTCACTTGAGTTGAATCCAGTTTCAAAACTCGGGTTTGACCTTGTGCTCGTGTCGTGATTTTAAATATATTGCAGTGAGTTGAACCCGGCTTTTCATTTGAGTTTGACCTATGCTCACCTGTTCCTGTAGCATTATCAAGTGTATATCGATGTGCACGGCCTTGTGGCATGTACAGTGATACACTGTGCATGTCACATTGTTCGTGTATGATGAATTCAAATGTAAATGATGACGAACAACCCAAATAACTGAGGCAAATAATATTTTCAAAAATCATATTTTATTTTATATTGCAAAAATATTTCTTTTTCAATTTTACTGCGCTAGTGAATATTTTTGCAGATTTCTCAAATGCTGGTTTCTAACTGGAATGAAGTTGAAGATAAACTACGAGTGTGAGTGATATGTAGTGAGGAATTTATGTAAATAGAATTGTGATGTAATTAGAGTCAAAGTCGTATATGTATAGTGAGAGCTTGAATTTGTACTATTCAAAATTGTAATAAATATTTGTTGAATAAAATTTCTGTTTGAATTCAAATTCTGTGTTTTTAATTTTATTCAGCAAATATTTATTTAATCTATGAAAAATAAAATAGTACATTGACAAATACGTTTAAACGAATGTATATATATGTTTATTATCATCAAACAAATAATCACATAAGCGCATATTCAACAAATACAACACAGAATCAGAGTTATAGACAACAAGAAAAAATAAATAAATAAATGCAGCGGAACAACATGATGTAGCGGAATAAATAACATAAATAATAATACTACAAATCTTCGTCTTCGTCCTCCTAAAATAAGTTCTTCAGCCCTGAAATGCTCAGGCTGACTCGAGCGAATTGAAAAGACAAAACACTTGATTCATAACTAAAAGATCTTATGTAAGTTAAATAAATGGTTAATAAATATGAGTGGAACGGCGTCAAAGAAGTTTATGGGGTTTCACATCTCTTATCTAGTGTTTAACATGGGTGTCAAAGAAGTCTATAGTAAAGTAGAGTATTAAAATAGCCTTAAGGCATTACCCATTTCCCCTTAAACACATTTTTATATATTTCCTTAGTCTATACAATTCCGTAGTTCCTCCGTAAACTGGAGGGCTATCAGAGGGCACTCCATAGGTATGGTACAAAACAAACTCATAGAAGGCGCTCTAGGGAATGTGAACACGGCACTCGAGGCAATGCCAGGGTAGATATACCAATTGTGGATCTGGACTAGTGGTAATGAATAGCGGCTACAAGCGCGCACCTCAGACACACTCCCAATTCAAAATCAAGGGTGGCCACCAAAACAATCACAAAACCAGAATATAGTACCAAAGAAATGTGCCCGATAGGGGGTATGACCTAACTTGGCCCGACATGGCTCTTGTTTTAGTCATATCTATGCCGACTCACGAGAGTCAGGGTCATGTCAAACCTTATATAGAAATCGTTTGCGAAACTATCCTACTTCATTTCTGGAATCTCCACCACGTATACAGTTGTTAAAGTGGTTTTCGGTATTGGCAGAGAGTATGACAATATCCAATCTCGGTCTCTTTAACAACCAAATGCTTATTTTATACCGGATGGTTCTTTTACATTTCAAAAGTCGATTCACAATTTATATCAAAATATCATATTCTCAAAACCATATCACTTTCGAAATTATATTCACTTCCAAATTCTTATCATATTTAAAATCATATTGTTTTTGAAATCATAATTTCTTTCAAAAATCATATTTTCATACAAGTTAAATCCTTACTTCAAAATCGTCATATTCAATTTATTACAACATTTAAATCCAAACTTAGGTTATAACATCATTTAACCGTAGTTGCTTTAAACCAGTGAATTTGAATATAAACTCTTCCCTCTAATTAATTTGAAAATTTAGAAAATAGTTTTAAATAATTTTAAATAGTTAAATTAGTTATAAATAGTTAAGATACTCTAAAATAGTTTAGTTATAGATTGAAGAACTGTTAAATTTGATTTAAGAGAGTTAAATCATTTTAAAATAGATTAAATATAATTAAAATAGATTAAATAGCTTTAAAATATATTAATTATATTTAAAATAAGTTAAAATGGGTTAGTTGGTTTAAAATATATTAAATGGTTCAAGAAAAGGTTAAAATTATTTAATATAATTAGTATAGGTTAAAATAGTTTAATAGTTTGAAAATCTTAATAGTTAAAGCTTTAAAATAATATATTTTTTAAAACAGTTTATATCAAAATATGAGTTTGAAACTAGTATCAATTTAAACTATTTATTTCATTCCAACACAATTAAATCATTTCAAATTTCCAAATCAATAAAATCTAATTCCAAATTTCCATTCAAATTTTCAATAGAATATTTAAATTTACAAAGATTTTGATTCATGTTTGAAATATCAATTTAAGCTACATCAATTTCAATACATATTCAAGGTTATATTCAAACAATTTCAATAGCTCAATTCCTATAAATTTCAGTTACACTTCAAAAATCAACTTAAAAATTCAATTAAATTCTTTACAGCAATTCCTTTAAACCCGTTAAATTTCAACATAAAACTTGATTTCCAATAATAATTTAATTTATATAAATCGAATTTTATTTTCAAATTATTGTTTAAATAAATTCAAAAATTTAGGATTTTAAAATCATTTAATTTAACCAATCCGGTAATTCTCTATCCTAGGGCCAAGTGATATGGAAATTTATCCTTTCAATCTGTAATTATTTTATATTTACGGATATATATCATTTCAATCTGCAATCTCGAGTTAATATAAAAATCCATAAAATCATTCAAGTCTATGAGTTCAACCTATAATGATTTTTTCCTAATCTACAGATCGTTCGGGTATATATCATTTCAACCCATAGTGATTTTCCCTAATAATAACTAAGGGAACTTGTACAGTGATGACATTTTATAAATCAAACATAACATTCAATCATCCAATATCAACAACCAAACATCCATCACAATCATCATCCAGTTCAATTAATAAACTTCAACAATTAACTAATTATCAATAACAGGTAATTAGCTGGAAATTTAAATTCAATGTTAAATTAAATAACAATTTAATTCAAAAAAATAACAATTAACAGGAATAACAATTTAAATATACCAAAAAGTTATAAATAAATTCCTAATCGCATCATAAGTTTAACTTAGCTAACATAAGAAATTTTAAAAGTTGTGAGTGGGTTAAAACACTTACCTTTGAATGTAAAATGATTTTAAATCCAATTTAGGGCCAAATTTGAACGACCTCATGCCTGTAGTACAAATGAACCCTTCCACCTACAGGAATAAAAAACATGGCCACCATTATTTCGATCAATTCTTCCATCACCTACCTCGATTTGACACCGATCCGATAACACCAAAACCCTCCACGGCTCGAGGCACGCCTAAGGCCAGCGTGCAAATGCCTACGGTGTTGCCAATGCATGAACGCCGCCACCAATAATTCAACCAATTTCTGGAGATCCGGGTGAACTTCAACACGAACTAAACTGTTGGATCGTCATGCCTCGACCTCCTCTACACCCCCATATAAAACGATCGAACCCTCGTCGAAGATCTGTCTTTGAATCAAAACACCCACACACGAACGGTCGGAACTAAATCACTATTTTTAGGACAACCGGTGACTCAAATCAAAGAACAATTCCATCATTGGATTATGTGACGCCCCACCTCTATACCCACGCTAGCCAAGAACGCTACGGTGTAGTGCTTCCACTTGCACGGAGAATAAGGCTGTTGAGGAGCGACCATCCATGTAATTGCTTATCACACGGTGGTTATAAATAATATTCGAAAACAAACATAGAAATTAGCATAACACAAATCAATCACAGACATCCATATCACAAAGGCGGAAGAAGATATGAATATATAACTAACACATGAAAGTGTTCATCAGAGTAGTGGTCAAAAAGATCCACAATAGTACAAAAGAATAGCAACACGTGCTATACAAAAGAATACAACTATGAGTCTATATCTCAAGTGTATACAACAAAAATTGCTAATCTAAATAGTTAGCCAAAAGTCAGAGTAGCATATCCTGGGAAGAAGTCAAGCAAAAGCACCTGTAACATCTCGGTCTAACCCGAGTATTATTTAAGAAAATAATAAACGGATCAGTCTAGCTATAAATATCATATGACATTATATAAAATAAAAGATATGGCATAAACATAAAATATCCATACTGACATACTACTATAAGTATGCAAATGATGATCAACAGAAGATCAATCAATAAGAGATAAATCAATATCACAAGAATCTTCTCAAAGATCCAAAGAGGGCATCATACCCTAAACTTGTACTCATAACAAGTCAATGACATAAATTCCAGAAATCAACACAAGAAATCCAGAAATCACAGAAAAAGGGAAAGAGGCCTATCACATGACGGTCCGAAGACCATGGGGAGCTACCCCATATGGGTGAGTTGGAATCACCCAGATGATGTCTAGGCTAACCAAAAAGCAAAAAGGTATGTGTGAGTGGAATCACATAAATGGTGTCTAGCCTAACCTCGCAACAAAAAGGTATGTGTGAGTGGAATCACACAAATGGTGTCTAGACTAACCTTGCAAACAAAGAGATATGTGTGAGTCGGAATCACACCAATGAGGTCTAGTCTAACCTTGCAAACAAAGAGACATCGCACAATTGCTAGTCTAAATCATAAAATGATTGTCATGATCAACGAGAAGTGTCAATTACACTAAGCTAGTAAATATAAAAGTTTATCTTCGTGTCCCATAACCACTTTCTTAACTTAAATATTTACGAACAAACTATAAATCTTCACTAGAAAATTGTCACAAGATGTTCAATCGAACAGGTCCAAGAATTAACCGACGAAGTGAACGCAAGCGTTTCATACCACTTGTTTTACTAAGCCGTGTAATTAGATTTCTCATCCGAGTGAGGTAAAGGTTTGTATATACTAGTAGATTGGAAAACGGTTTAAGAAAAGAGCTTTGTTATTCAAAATAGAGTTGAAATCATTTTGTTGAAAGAGTTTTGATATTTACTACTAGTATTGAAACCTTCACATTTCTAAAGTTGTTATCCCGCCTTTTTAGCAAGGCCGTGATTCCATAAAATCGACCGAGAAGCCAAAGATAGTTTTTCTCGAAGAATGGTCAACTCAGCATCTCAACAAAGCAAGATCTGTTAAATGTTTTTCAGATAAGATCCCCTACGGAGCGGGGTCCGAGGGGGTGGCAACCCCCCAAGGTGGGGGTGCGGGGGCAATGCCCCCGCTACGGGGTTCGACCTATTGAAAACCTAAGGGAGGATAGGATCGAGCGACTTAAGAAGCTCACGACCTATCGTTAGCATGGTCGAGCGACCTAAATAGAACGGCCTAAGGTTGAAGGCCTAGCGACCTAATGTCCAGCGACCTACGACCTAATGGACTCAAGCGGGGTCACGGTGGAACGACCCAATGGCACGTGACCTAAGGAGGCAACGAACTAAAATGGTCCAGCGACCTAGTGGTTGCGACCTAGAGGTCTTGGCGACCTAATGGGAAAGGGGGTCAAACGACCTAACGATACAATGGTCATGCGACCTAACTGGAATTAAGGTCATGCGACCTATCTATGTGAGCGACCTAAGGGTTTAAAGGCCACGTGACCTAACGCCTTAACTAGACTGAGCGACCTAACAAATATCGCGACCTAAAAAGGGAACGACCCAAAAGGGGAACGAAGGCCTACGACCTAAAGTCCTAACGAGCTAAGGCCTACGACCTAAGGCCCTAACGTGCTAACATTTATCGCGACCTAACAGGGAAAGGCTGAGCGACCTAACGCTGCAGAGGGGATTTAAGGCCAGAAACAACCTAAGTGTTAGCGACCTAGCGACCTATAGGCCAACCGACCTACGACCTAATTCCGAGGCGACGTTTCCAGGCCGTGCGACCTAAATGTAGAAAATTCACCAAATCGCTAAAAATTGGAGTTTTTCGCCAATCCAATCCAAACCAAATGCAAATGTACATGCAAAAGTGATAGGGAATCATTCCCAACAGTCCAATATAGTTATAGCCTAGAATTGTGAGATAAAAATCTCACCTTTGCACCAAATTTATGAAGAAAAGCTTGAAAGCAATGGAGAAGTAATCACAAGCTTGAATCCAATATCTTCTTCTTGAATTTGGAATTGAATGTTGGATTTGCAAGAGAATTTGAGCTTGGAATATTAATTTCCCCTTCCACTCACCATTAATGCTAAAGCTTGGTTGTCAGGAAATTCATGAAGAGTGAGGAGAAGGAGAGAAGTGAGTTTGAGTTATAATGGCTAATCTAACCCAAAGTCCAAAGCGGGAAAAGTAAGTGAAATTCCACTAATCCAAACCTATCAATGTTTATACTTAAAAAAAATTGTAAATGGCATTTCGAACTCAATGGAAGTGGTCTCGAGTCCTAATTTGACCATTTGCAAAAAAGTAGCTTTTCGGACCAATATCCGATTAACGACAAAATATTTAAATAAAATATTTATATATAAAATCGATAAATATGCGGGTTGTTACAGATTACGTTCATCAAGAGCTTTCTAATGACATATAATTCGATATAGTTTGGAGGAGTTTGATTTTTGAAATTGATTTTGAAAATGAATTTTGCAATTTGCGAATTAGGGTTTCTACCATGGAAAGAAGAAGATAGGAATAGACAGATAGATTTGTACGTACTGAAAAAATGAGCTGAGCAACAATTAAGGTTTACAACAGGCTATTTATAGACAAAGCTGAAAATAGAAAGAATGGACCAGATTGATTTACACGTTGAACAATAAATGACCCGAAAAGCCCGTTCTGACTCCGAACGAAAATGGATCAACCCATATATCATCATAGATGTTTTCAATATTTTTAAACTCAACAGAACAGGTTTCAAGTCCTAATTCCTTCGGATGAAGAAGTTATCTTAAAATCGGCCTATTTTAAATCGTTTTCAAATGATTTCAGTTTAATTGATTTTTGGGCGTTTCGAGTCCGTACGATCAAACGACAAGTCCGATCGCTATGAAACTTGAAATCCTACAATAATTCACCATTACGGATCCGATGAAACTGGTTTTGTCGACATCTGAGTCAGTGGTCAAAATGGCTATATTGCAGTTAATTAAATAAATAAATTTAATCAATTTTTTCAATTCAAATTTAGTAAATCGCCATTTCTATAATTTTGGCTTACTTAGTAATTTATAATCCTTTATAACAAATTTCTACATCAATTGATTCTTGAATATTGCAAAATTTCCAATGTTTAATTTCAATTTCAATAAGTTCAAAAATTATAAATTAAATTTCCAATCAATTCATTTATTTGATTTTTCACTTCTTATTCACTCAATTATCATATTATGAATAGAATTTACCTTAGTTGCATCTTATTGAATTAATATTCTACAATTATCAATTTGATCTACATTAATTGCAATTGATTTCCAATTTTAATTTGATAGACTAAGCAAATAGATAACTTACAATAATTGTGACCATTAACTTTAAATCACACTATAAGTTTAGTATTTACAAACAAATGTTGCAATTGCTTTCATAACACTAATTTCATTCAATTACCATTAACAATATATTATTTCATTAGTTGATTAAATATTTACATTTGTTTTCTTATATTCAATTTATAACCAAGTATAACATTTACATTATTTTAATTGGTTGGAATTTCATTCAAGTTGCTAATAATCAATTTTAATTAACATCATTACGTTTCATTTTAGTTATCATTTCATTAGTACATCAAAAAAATTTATTTTTTCAATATTAAAATTACCAAAACCTTATTAAATTGAAAATTTTAATTATCGAAAATTACGGGTCATTACAGAAACACCCAGGGTAATAACACATTCGGTTCTATCCAGGTTAGGGATAGGGCCGGTCTTGTGTTGTACGGGATCCCGACGAGGTCCTTGGTACATTTTTCAAGAAGTGTACTATGACGGGAGGTACCCCAGTAGCCTAGTCATTGTATGAAATCGATTCTCCAATAGGAGCATTTACAGTTTTTTTTGTAGAGCTTAGTATGCTGGAATTTAATTAATGTAACAATTTAGGCTATTTGGATAAGTATTTGTACTTAGACACTATTATAATGTCATGGGGCTTTCTATAAAATGTTTTGGTTATTGTAAGGGAAAAACCCCTCGTGTTTATGTGTGACATGGTCTTACGAGATACCTTTGTTTTTCAAAGGATTTTGTTTACTTTAATAAATTCAATTGAGTGTTTTTTCTCACGTTGGTTTTCTAGACTGACTCGGGTGTTATTTTATTATAATGCTTGGGTCAGACTGAGTATATAGGCTCAGGATAGGATGCCACGGAGCTCAGGCGACGAGCTGGATGACAAAGACGTATTTTCGTATTTGACTTATTTCCACCATATGAGGACAAGTTATTATAACTGTCCAGATTGACATATTGATTATTGTACTCTGATGATTGTAAGTATAAACAGTAATAGATTGTTTTGTATAAAAATTTGTTATTATATATTATATTTTGTTCCGCTGCCATTATAAGATTCTATGTTGTTGTTTTCTATTTCTTATTCTACCTTTTCTTCTTCACCCCTAATTAACTGGTGTTTCCGGCACTCGATTGGTTGGCATTCTATACAGTGGACGTATTGATGTCGATTTTCGAGGGTTGAAAATCTCGTTTGTCACAGTATGTTTTGTTTGATAGAATGAAACTTTCTCATTCTTTAATTAAAATTTTCCTAATTAATTCCTTGATTGTTTCTCTCTCTTCAGTCCTTTCTTTACACACATGTCATCAAATGACATAAAATTTTCACAAATCATGTCATCAAATGACATAAAATTTCTATAAGTCATGTCATCAAATGACATAAAATTACCATAAATCATTTCATGGAATTAGCTTTAAATTACATCGATATCATATATCAATGTGTGCAAATATAACTTTTATAAATGCATTGAATTAATTACAAAAAAGCTTCCAAACATCAAATAAATAATAATTAATATTTCTCAAATATCAGTTGATTTAATTAATTTACAACATTTTATAAATTAATTAAATCATGTGGTTTTTTAGAGAATTTATCATTACGGTTGTGCGACTCAAATATGTAAATTCAGTCAGCGATAAATATCGAATATTCGCATATTAACGTTCACACATCACTTAGCAGGTGGTGTGACTTGGTAGCAGAATTTATCACTTACACATCTTTTCGTAAAATCCAATTTTACTTATTACAAGCAGTATCTATTAGTGACGGTTGTTTACACCAATTCTCTTCGCCAAAACTATATCGCTTTGGATTTATGGAATTAGGTAATGGTCGAAATTCCAATATCATCCACAATCAACTTTATAGTTCAAGCACAAAGTCCTTCGTTCAATAATATGTAATGACCCGTAATTTTTGATAACTAAAAATAGCTAATTTAATGAGTTTTGTGATTAATGTTGGAAGAAATAAAATTTTGTGATTAAATAATAAGAGTGTAATTGGATTAAAATGTAATAGTATTAATTTAATGTAACATCCCGATATTTTCAACTATATGCATCCAAACATGCCGGAATTGAATTGCTCAAAATATCAAGTTGTTAATTTATATTTGGCAAAACTCAGCATATACAGTAAATAAATAATCATAGAATCACAGACACAGAGTAATATACAATATGCAGCGGAAATAAAAGATAGTAGTTCATGAAGTTACTATATACATAATAGAGTTAATTGAAATACAAAAGAAATCTCAAATACGTAGTCAAATACAAGATCAGAATACATCACTGGAGTCAGTGAATAACTGAAAGCTGGATAGATAGCTGGATCTCCAAGCGAAGCTCCAACTCCAAAGGCGAGCCTCAAAAGCTGAATCACTCAGTCTGACCCGAGCGTAAAGCAAAACACAAAACACTCGAGTCAGGATTAACATTCTTATATCAATAAATCTAACTCAAGTGGAATAACAACTGAATACAAGTAACTCAAAGGATGTTTGGAATAACCATCCTTTAAGGATCCATTAAACCATCTACTATGTAGTAATATACGCTATTATAATAATGTCTAAAGTAAAGTATAATATATATTTAAAAATAGCGTTAAGGCATTACCCATACCCCCTTAACACATTTTATAGTGCTAATAGTCTATATAGTACCGTAATATCTTCAGATCGGGAGGCTACCAGAGGATACACCATAGGTATGACACAAATCAAACTCGTAGAAGGCGCACTAGGGTAGGTGACGTGGCACAATTAGGCAATGCCAGGGTAAATATACCAATTACACTTTCGGACCGGTGGTAACGCATAACAGCCACTACCGCCCACCTCGAGCCACACTCCTAAAAAATCAAAAGGCGCACCCAATCAGTCACAAAGTAATAGAATGGTATCGAAGGAGTGTGTCCAGTCAGAGGAGCTATCTCATTAGCCCGTCAATTGCTTCTATTTTAGCCACCTTATGCCAACTTACGATAGTCGGGTCCACGTATATACCTTAATAGAACGTCACCACCATCCTACTTCATTTTAGAACCTCCACCACGTACACGGTTGTTAAAGTGGTTTTCGAAGTTGGCAGAGAGTACGACAACTTCCAATCCCGGTCTCTTTAAAACCAAACGTTATTATAACACGACGGTCATTTCAAAATAGCTTATACTTCTAAACCAAAATATCGTTTCCATTTCAAAAACAATATAAATACGATATCCCTTTTCATTTCAAAATCAAATATATTTCCATTTCAAATATATCTTTTTCCTAAATCATAGCATTTTTCAAAGTTATAACACTTTTCAAAACTAAACACTTGAAATTAAAACACTTTCGAAACATAATACTTTGAAATCATAATACTTCTCACTTAACCGATTCAAGGATTAAAATAGTATATATAATAAAATTGTCTTCCTCAAATTTCATATATTATTTCCAAATCAACTCGAATTTCAAAATTTCAAATTTAATCAAATCTCAAATCATTAATTCCAATTTAATTACTAAATAAACCGTTCAAAATTATATCGATTTCAAATACAGATTTGAAACATAACTAAACCATTTTAGAATATATATTTCAAAGCTTTAAATATTCTATACTTTTAAAACTAAATGTGATAATTATATATATATATATATCTTAATTCAATTTACTATTATTTAGTTTTGAAATATTTACTTAATAAATTCAATATCGTTTAAGTAACACTCAAACTTTAAATATTTATTAATCACTTTAAACCAAAATCAAGTTAAAAAAATCATATCCTTTAAAATCACAATTTTATTAAATTTCAAATCAAATTTACTTAAGTATAATTCTTAAATAAATTTAATTTCAAATCAGTTTCATATTTATCTTCCAACCTAATTTTTATTTAAATCATTATAAACTCTATACAAAATATAATTTAAATAAATACTTAACCATATTATATTTTAATAAAATCAAACTTTATTATCAAACTTATTTTATATTTTAAACCATATTTATACCTATCCTAAAATCAAGAATTTAACTATATATATATATATATAATAACATTTATATAATATCCAAATCAATATTTTATAAAACCATATATTCCTTTCCAAAACCACAGAAACCATTTCAAAATGTTTTTATATATATAGACCATGGTGTCTGTATATAATTTTATGTCCTATGGTCAAGTGAACGGATATTTATCATTTCACTTCGTAATTTAAATATATATGCGGGTATATATCATTTCAACTCGTAATCCCAAATTCAATTCAAATGAAAATCGCTTGGGTCTATCATTTCAACCCATAACGATTTTCTCCTATTCTACAGGTCGCTCGGGTACATATCATTTCAACCCATAGTGATTTCTATACTAACAGGGAACTTGCAGAATGATAACAGACATGATAATATAACAGGCATATATCATCAATATAAATAACAGATAATGGTGTTAGATGTCACAGGTGAACAGATACAGATAACAACATATATAAAGCAACGTAAATAACTAACAGTAGCATATTTCAATTGTCTTTTCAATTGAAATCAAATTAATAAATATAAGAACATTAATCGTGAATGATTGCTCACCTTTCGAGGCTAGAGATATTTGATGATGAAATGAGTTGCGAATTCAGGCATGAAATCATAACAAGGCAAGATTTGAATTCGAGTCGACAAATGAAGCTGATATATTGGAATAGACGAATTCAAATCAGAACTGAACCGATGAAGATAATTGTTATAAGCGAACTTATATATATAATTACATACATACATACATATATATATATATATATATATATATAAATCATATTCTAAATCTTCAAATGCGTAGAAAATATATATACGTATTTCAAAATCCGTTATTTCAAATTAAAACACATATATTGGACTCAACACATATAATCATATAATTCGAGATAATTACTTATATATATATATATATATATTCTATACACAACTAAACTGAGAAGTGTGCATTTTATACTAACAGTACAAACACATTTATATCGAAATCAATATAAGTAATACAAATATAATATACAACATCATGCTATAAATGGCTATCATATATAAACTTATATATACATCCAACAGGTTGTATATAACTTATATTCTTACTATATGTAACAAACCTTAAAGTATAAACATACATTATTGTAAAATTACAAAATCTAACCAATCTGTATATATATACTCTTAAACACACAGATATATAAATTTATATACTTTTAACATATTTTTATTATTTTTAACATATAACTCATTTATATAATTTGGAATACATACCCTCACATGAGCCAGATTTCATATACAAAGAACTGTAAAGTACAAGAGTATATAGAACAAAGAGGTCATATACTCATATATATATTATTATATTATAAATATAACAAGCATACTACAATTAAACTTATATAACAAATGTGTAAACTACAAACTATTATCTATATATAAAATTAAATATTGACAAAACTTGCTATCTATATTTATATATACTTCACGTAAACGAACGAACCTATATATAACTTATATATATGGCTAACGGTTATATATAAACTTGTACAAGCTATTTTCTTATAGAATACCCTTTAATATATACAATACTTTTCTTATAGAATACTTCACATTTAACAAGCTGGTCAGTAACTAAATAGTATTATATGTACAATACTTTTCTTATAGAATGAATCAAAAGATCAAGACTTTATAATATATATATAATACCCTTTAATATATATACCTATACACACGGAATGAAAGAGGTTGAAAAGAAGAGGCTGGTCGATCGGAAATTAAAGGCTAATGGGGAGGAAGTGAGTGAAGGCGGTGCGCATGTGAGGCGGTCGGCTAGGCTTGCAGAGAGGAGCGGGTCGGTGGAGTGGAGGGAGGACTTGGCAGGGTGGGTTGGTTGTGGTCGAGTTAAAAGCGGAGGTGGGTGGAGCCTCGGCCAAGGCGAACACGTAGGTGGCGGTTAAGTTGCCTTTGGATCGGGTGAGGTGGTGGAATGCCTGCGTGGAGAGGTTGCTCGAGTTTGGAGGGGAGGGCATAAATGATCACAGCAAAAGGAATGCAGCTTGCTATTTTATATATTCATTTTGGGTTCTATATTTTTTTCTTTCAAAAGCAAATGGCAGAGCAGAGAACATTGAAGGGAAGGGAAGAGACATCTACTGGAAAGGAAAATGAAAACTAGTTTATGGATATGATTCTCTTATTTATTCAGGGACACACATTCCTTAACTGAGAATGCAAAAGGTCTCATACGAGTAGACATGGTTATAAATGATATTTATTTTTTCTACTTTCGGCCTTAACAGCTGTGGACAGGGAGGAAAATAGGGTGAACGTAGTAATAATGTAGTAACTGATGTAAATTCTGTTATAATTTCTTAAAAAATGAATAGAGGAAGATTGAGTGAACTAGCAAATATAATTGGAACCGGTAGGAAAATTAAATGTCACGGTTTGGATTTGTCATAAATATAAATGCCAGTGACTGGTATAATACTGGTATAATACGGTGGACAATTGAATGGACATTGGAAGCTAAAAGGTCCAAACGCGAAACCGATATGACTGATCGTCTTACTAATTTCGTCGTGTCCCAAACTTCGAAACACACGAATGAGGACACCATGGAGATCAGCATGACGAGACGATCAAAACAGTATATACATATCGGCGATACGACCATCCTATCAAAAGTCGATATTCGGTACCGAAAATGCTGCAAATTTGTCGAAAATAAGATCGACGAAGCAATAACAGTTAAAATTTGACGAAACGAAAGATGACGACTCACTCAAAAGATGATTTACAAATTTTCTATACAAAAATACTCAGGTTTGGAAAACATTTCATTAGCACCAAATATTAACTGATATAAATTGGAATAAAATTACATAAAAAAATAAACTTCAATATTATCTGATGAAAATTTACCATTTGCTATGTCTAAAACAGACGTATTCCAAATATCAAATTTTAATTTCAAAATTTTATTATTTAAAGTTTCAGAAAAATTCAATTAATTAAATAAATAAATAATAAAATTATTAATAATTTACGGGTCATTACACTCTCCCCCACTCAAAACTTTTCGTCCCCGAACAGAAATATGGTAGGAGAATTGAAACAACCAGAAGAAAATAGATTGAAAAAAAATAAAGAAATTAATTTAAACCATATAACTTTCAATTTATATTAATTAATATTCAACAATTGATTTTAATTTTAAGATAATTCATTAAGTTGATTTATTTCAATTTATTAATATTTGATACAAAGATTTCTTTTAAAACAGAATTTTCTTTAATTTATCTTATTTACTATCTAATCGACTTGTTATTCTGTTTATCTCTATTAATATTTTATAACTAAAACCTATGTGTATGAAATTTATTATAACCACTCAAATTTTATTTATAAAATCATTTAATATTGTATATTATCTAATTACATATTCGACTTATAAATAATTTAGGTAAGTTATATTAGAATGAAATTGGGTATTATACAAATAAACTTTTCCCAATTCAATTATTTCAAATTTAATATTTATTCAAAGATTTGGCTTTATTTTAAAATCACCTTTAATCATAAATTTAAGAATTAAATTTCCGATTAACTTCAAACCATTTAGAGATGAAATATATATTATAGATATCAAATAAAATCCAGAATCATATACCTATATATATAATCCAAATCATACTTCAAATATTCAAATCAGTTTAATTTCCAAACAAAAGTGTAGCAGAGCTACAGAATGGTCTCTCCATTTGAAACTCGAAAATGAATGTCAATGATGCGGCCACCGTCACCGAATTTATTTTCCAGCGAAAAAAGAGAAGAGCACTGATTTAAACTTTCAAAATTCTTTGGAAACGGTTCCTATTCGAAAATACTTTAAATAATATACATTTTAAAACTTTAGAACCAAAGTTTGAAATCACTGGAAATTAAATTCTTAGTTTCTTGATTCAAATTTATTTCAATTTCTAAATTAATTTATAAACCATGTTTTATAAATTCATTTATTTATATTATGCAATAGTCAATGGTTTACAAAACAATAAATGAAAATCAAATATTTTCATTTTTGACAACAAATTCGTTAACAAATTAATTTCAAAAAAATTTATACTTATATATAATAAAATCATACAAAACTACTTTATTTACCATATTTGAAAATAATATTGTGCCAGTTTGTTCTGTTCAAGTGTTTTGTAAATCCTATCGATAGCGTTGATCAGATGAATCGATCGAAAGCCCAAATCAATATCAACAACTCAAACAACACAATATATATATATATATAACATTTTGTTATAAATGTTCAAATACACTGCCTCACTCGATAATTCTAGAATGGATTTCAAAACAAAGATAGAGAACCAAATATAGAGGGATCCTAACCAAGAGATAAATAGTTTTCAAAGAGAGAAAAGAATGGATAGACTTATATAAATTGCATGCAACCTTAACCGGTCAACCATGACTTCAAGAATAAGATCGATGCAGAATTCCGAGGTAAATCGACAGTCGATCGCAAAAGATAGAATTCAGGCATAGCAGGAGATAGATAGCATCGTAAACCGAGGATACAGAAATCTCTGGTATATCAATGCCTATTGTAAAGGAATTTCACCCACTTACAATCATTCAGTGAAGCTATGGGATACTCAAAAAAACAAATGAGGATGGACAGAATGGATTTCAGAACGAATGGGAGAGTTACAAAAATTCGAAAGAAATCCAGATCAAAGGGAGGGAAATTCAAGCTCGAACGAAAGTGATTGTGTAAATAAATTTTACTATATATGCTAAGTTTGCCTAGAGCCAAAGCTCTGATACCACATGTGATATCCCGATATTTTCAACCATTCGCATCCAAACATGCCGGAATTGAATTTCTCAAAATATTAAGTTGTTAATTTTTATTTGGCAAAACTCAGCATATACAGTAAATAAATAATCACAGAATCACAGACGTAGACTAATATACAATATGCAGCAGAAATAAAAGATAGTAGTCCATGAAGCTAATATATATATATAACAGAGTTAAATGTAATAAAACAAAAGTCTCAAATACAATAGTCAATACAAGATCAGAATACATCACTGGAATCACTGAATAACAGAAAGCTGGATAGATAGCTGGATCTCCAAGCGAAGCTCCAACTCCAAAGGCGAGTCTCAAAAGTTGAATCACTCAGTCTGACCCGAGCGTAAAGCAAAACACAAAACACTCGAGTCAGGATTAACATGCTTATATCAATAAATCCAACTCAAGTGGAATAACAGCTGAAATACAAGTATCTCAAAGGATGTTTGGGATAACCATCCTTTAAGGATCCGTTAAACCATCTACTATGTAGTAATATACGCTATTATAATAATGTATAAAGTAAAGCATAATATATATTTAAAAATAGTGTTAAGGCGTTACCCATATCCCCCTTAACACATTTTATAGTGCCAATTCTATACAGTACCGTAATACCTCCAGATCGGGAGGCTACCAGAGGATACTCCATAGATACGACACAAATCAAACTCGTAGAAGGCGCGCTAGGGTAGGTGACACGGCACCACTAGGCAATGCCAGGGTAGATATACCAATTACACTTCCGGACCGATGGTAACGCGTAGTAGCAACTACCGTCCACCTCGAGCCATAATCCCAAAAAATCAAAAGGCGCACCCAATCAATCGCAAAGTAATAGAATGGTATCGAATGAGTGTGTCCGCTCAGAGGAGCTACCTCATTAGCCCATCAATTGCTCATGTTTTAGCCATCTTATGCCAACTCATGGGAGTCGGGTCCACGTATATACCTCAATAGAACATCGCCACCATCCCACTTCATTCTAGAATCTCCCCCACCTACTGTTAACCCGCCTTTTTACCAGGCCATGGACATGCGGGTTTAACTTAATCGGTTGCACGTTCGTCAAAGCTGGTGTACGATGGATTCAGTCGACTGGATGGATGGATGACGCAACGTGCTTAGGAGGTGGAAATATGACTGGATAAAGATGGATCAACTATAGTTTGGGTCTAGGAAATATGGTTCGGCATTGGCAATCATTCGGCATGGTAGGTCGACTGGCACGATGGATCGTTCGGCATACGAGGTCGCTCGGCACGTTGGATCGTTCGGCATTGGTAAGAGCGCTCGGCATCAGGGATCGTTCGGCATGGTAGGTCGTTCGGCAGGATGGATCGTTCAGCATCAGGGATCGATCGGCATTAGATGTATCGCTCGGCATCCTAGCAGCGTTCGGCATTGAAGTACGTCCGGCATTCCTTCACTCGGCATCCTCCACTCGGCATTTGTACTCGGCATTGAAGTACGTCCGACATTCTTTCACTCGGCATCTTCCACTCGGCATTTGAACTCAGCATTAAAGTGCGCTCGGCACACCTCACCCCAGCATCGATCGGCATGCATCACTCAAATGCCTCGACCAACATTATTCTATCAGACTTCGTTCGACATTCTTCCTCCAGATGCTTCGTTCGGCATTGATGGCTCGGCATTACATGGCTCGGCATATGTGGACCGGCCACAAACTCGGTGGGCCTGAATCGCGCAAAGGCCCAACAACTCAGGATTTGCCTATAAATACAGCATGTGGGGGTTCAGAAAAGGATCCTGATTCTCTCTCCTGCTCTCTAACTTTCTATCCCCTAAGGCTAAGGCTAGCCTATCACTTTGTAACTGTAATCGATTGTTACAGCAATAAAAAAGAAATTACTGGAGTGGACGTAGGCCAGAGTTAGCCGAACCACTATAAATTCCGTGTCTTTACCACTTTCATTTTAATTTATGTTATTCTTCATATTAAATATCCTCTACATACATCCTACCCATGAACTGTGATTGTTGTTTGGTACTTTCACTTGGATTTGGGTGTTAGTGACCAATTTTGGCGCTAACATTTTGGTGCTTTCACTGAGAATTGAACTCAGGAATTTTGGAGTTAGAAACTTGGATTTAAAAGAGCAATGGCTAGACCATCAGCAAGAAAACAAGTAATGGAAAGGAGCAATCAAAAGGGAAGTCAAGAGGCTTCCTCTGGAGATGGAGCAGGTGGAGCATCCATTTACATCACCAGAAAGGAAATGGAAGCCATGGTGAAAAGACAAAAGGAGATGATGCAGGCTCTTCTCAGACAATTTGCGTGAGCAGGAAAGGTAGGGGCTCAGATCCATGGAACTGGATCTGAAACGCTCAACCAGCAAGCAGAGGGAATGGCTCAGCAGGGGGCAACCTCCAATCCGCGGACGGCTATCAATCCGGATGGTTCTAGACTCGGGGGCATACCACCAAGAAATGCTGGACCAATCCATAGAAAGACTACCACCTACCTTGAACGGAGATGGCATTGGATCTGGGCAACGACAACTCATTATCAACTAAACAGGTTTATGGTTTTGAATAAGTAATAGAACTCAAAGTAATACGGCTAGGTCACTTACACTCGTACGGGATCGAGGACGGTCCCTAGGCGTGCTCTGAGATGACAAAAAACCGTGCTACTTGAGTCTATGAAATCTACTTTCTTTCTATTTTTCTGCGAACTTTGGTTCCCTCTTTCGTATTTTTGACGTTTACTTTTCTTTAGTATGGTTTTGGAGTTTGGATTGAACTCCCGGTTTGGTTGGTTTTCTGGTTTGCCATTTTGGCTTGGACATTTGCTTTTTCTGATTCTGTTCTGGAGTTTGGATTGAACTCCTGGTTTTGTTTGTTTCATGATTTGGATTCCCGTTTTTCTGATTTGGTTTTGGAGTTTGGATTGAACTCCCGATTTGGTTGGTTTTTTCTTGGTTTCCCATTCTGGTTTGGATCTTTGATTTTTGATACGGATTTCTGGTTTTATATTTGGTTTTGGATCAATGTAATAAACAGTTCAGGTTTTATAATTACTGCCCCGACCGGAGAGACGGGGCAATGGTCACAAGTTACGAGTCCCTTCGCCGGAGAGCGAAGAAATGGACTCGGGCAGAATATAAAAAGTCCTTGACCGGAGAGTCGAGGCCGGAGAATATAAAAAGTCCTTGACCGGAGAGTCGAGGCCGGAGAATATGAAAAGTCCTTGACCGGAGAGTCGAGGCCGGAGAATATCAAAATCCTTAGCCGGATTGCTGAGGCCGGAGAATATAAAAAGTCCTTGACCCGAGAGTCAAGGCCGGAGAATATAAAAAGTCCTTGACCGGAGAGTCCAGGCTGGAGAATGTAAAAAGTCCTTGACCAGAGAGTCGAGGCTGGTGAATATCAAAGTCGTTGGCCGGGGTGCCGAGGCTGGAGAATATCAAAATCCTTTGCCGGATTGCTGAGGCCGGTGAATATCAAAGTCTTTGACCGGAGAGTCGAGGCCGGAGAACATACAAGCCCGTGATGGAAAAGTCAAGGCTGGAACAGGATAGCACGACCCGGCGAGGTCTACAAAATCAAGATTAAGCCCGGAGAGGTCGTGGATTTGATGATATGGTTACAAAAAGGATGTGAACTTTGGATATCAGATTTGAGGCTATTCAAAACAAACCTTCCAATAGCAAGGCATGTTTTGGGGGGCAAGTGTTAACCCGCCTTTTTACCAGGCCATGGACATGCGGGTTTAACTTAATCGGTTGCACGTTCGTCAAAGCTGGTGTACGATGGATTCAGTTGACTGGATGGATGGATGACGCAACGTGCTTAGGAGGTGGAAATATGACTGGATAAAGATGGATCAACTATAGTTTGGGTCTAGGAAATATGGTTCGGCATTGGCAATCATTCGGCATGGTAGGTCGACCGGCACGATGGATCGTTCGGCATACGAGGTCGCTCGGCACGTTGGATCGTTCGGCATTGGTAAGAGTGCTCGGCATCAGGGATCGTTCGGCATGGTAGGTCGTTCGGCAGGATGGATCGTTCGGCATCAGGGATCGATCGGCATTAGATGTATCGCTCGGCATCCTAGCAGCTTTCGGCATTGAAGTACGTCCGGCATTCTTTCACTCGGCATCCTTCACTCGGCATTTGTACTCGGCATTGAAGTACGTCCGGCATTCTTTCACTCGGCATCTTCCACTCGGCATTTGAACTCAGCATTAAAGTGCGCTCGGCACACCTCACCCCAGCATCGATCGGCATGCATCACTCAAATGCCTCGACCGACATTATTCTATCAGACTTCGTTCGACATTCTTCCTCCAGATGCTTCATTCGGCATTGATGGCTCGGCATTACATGGCTCGGCATATGTGGACCGGCCACAAACTCGGTGGGCCTGAATCGCGCAAAGGCCCAACAACTCAGGATTTGCCTATAAATACAACATGTGGGGGTTCAGAAAAGGGATCCTGATTCTCTCTCCTGCTCTCTAACTTTCTATCCCCTAAGGCTAAGGCTAGCCTATCACTTTGTAACTGTAATCGATTGTTACAGCAATAAAAAAGAAATTACTGGAGTGGACGTAGGCCAGCGTTAGCCGAACCACTATAAATTCCGTGTCTTTACCGCTTTCATTTTAATTTCTGTTATTCTTCATATTAAATATCCTCTACATACATCCTACCCATGAACTGTGATTGTTGTTTGGTACTTTCACTTGGATTTGGGTGTTAGTGACCAATTTTGGCGCTAACACCTACAAAGTTGTTAAAGTGGTTTTCGGAGTTGGTAGAGTGTGCGACAACTTCCGATCCCCGTCTCTTTAACAGCCAAACGTTATTATAATTCCACGGTCATTTGAAAATAGTTTATACTTCAAAACCAAAATATTGTTGCCATTTCAAAAACTATATAAATACGATATCCTTTTTCATTTCAAAATCAAATACGATATCATTTCCATTTCAGATATATCTTTTTCCAAAATCATAGCATTTTTCGAAGTTATAACACTTTTCGAAACTAAACACTTGAAACTAAAACACTTTCGAAGCATAATAGTTTGAAATGATATTACTTCTCATTTAACCGGTTCAAATATTAAAATAATATATATAATCACAAATTAATTCCAAACCACCTCGAATTTCAAAATTTCAATTTTAATCAGATCTTAAATCATTAATTCCAATTTAGGTATTAAATAAACCATTTAAAATTATATCGATTTCAAATACAGATTTGAACCACAAATAAACCATTTTAGAACATATATTTCAAAGCTTTAAATTTTCTATACTTTCAAAACTAAATGTGATAATTATATATATATATATATATATATATATATATATATCTTAATTCAATTTACTATTATTTAGTTTTGAAATATTTACTTAATAAATTTAATATCATTTAAATAAAACTCAAACTTGAAATATTTATTAATCACTTTAAACCGACATCAAGTTAACAAAATCATATCCTTTAAAATCTCAATTTTATTAAATTTCAAATCAAATTTATTTGAGTATAATTCTTAAATAAATTTAATTTCGAATCAATTTCATATTTATCTTCCAACCTTAATTTTTAATTAAATCATTATAACTCTATATAAAATATAATTTAAATAAATACTTAACCATATTATATTTTAATAAAATTGAAATTTATTATCAAACTTATTTTATATTTTAAAACAAATTTATACCTAGCCTATAATCAAGAATTTAACTATATATATAAAATAAAATTTATATAATATCCAAATCATTATTTTATAAAATCGTATATCCCTTTCCAAAATCGTAGAAATCATTTCAAAATATTTTTATATATATAGACCATGTTGTCTGTATATAATTTTCTATCCTATGGTCAAGTGATACAGATATTTATCATTTCAATCCGTAATTTAAATATATATGGGTATATATCATTTCAACCCATAATACCAAATTCAATTCAAATGAAAATCGCTTGGGTCTATCATTTCAACCCATAATGATTTTCTCCTATTCTAAAGATCGTTTGGGTATGTTTCATTTCAACCCATAGTGAATTCCATACTAGTAGGGAACTTGTAGAATGATAACATATATGATAATATAACAACATATATCATTAATATAAATAGCAGATAATAGTGTCAGATGTCATAAGTGAACATATATAGATAATAACATATATAAAGCAATGTAAATAACTAACAGCAGCATATTTCAATTGTCTCTTCCATTGAAATCAAATTTAATAAATATAAGAACATTAATCGTGAGTGATTGCTCACCTTTCGAGGCTAGAGATATTTGACGATGAAATGAGTTATGAATTCAGGCATGAAATTGTAACAAGGCAAGATTTGAACTCGAATCGACAAACGAAGCTGATAAATAGGAAAAGACGAATTAAAATCAAAATTGAATCGATGAAGATAATTGGTATAAGTGAACTTATTTATAACTATATATATATATATATATATATATATATATAAATCACATTCTAAATCTTCAAACACATATAAAATATATATACATATTTCAAAATCCATTGTTTCAAATTAAAACACATATATTGGACTCAACACATATACATCATATAATTTGAGATAATTACTTATATATATATTCTATACACAACTAAACTAAGAAGCTTGCATTTTATACTAACAGCACAAAAACATTTATATCAAAATTAGTATAAATAATACAAATATAATATACAACATCATGCTATAAATGACTATCGTATATAAACTTATATATACATACAATAGGTTATATATAACATATATACTTACTATATGTAACAGACCTTAAATATAAATATACATTACTATAAAATTACAAAAATATGACCAATCTGTATATATATACTCTTAAACACATAGATATATAAACTTATGTACTTTTAACATATTTTTATTATTTTTAACATATAACTCATTTATACAATCTGGAATACATACCCTCACATGACCCAAATTTCATATATAGAGAACTGTAAAGTACAAGAGTATACAGAACAAAGAGGTCATATGCTCATGTATATATCATTATATTATAGATATAACATGCATATTGTAATGAAACTTATATAACAAATGTGTAAGCTACAAATAATTATCTATGTATAAAATTAAAATATTGACAAAACTTGTTACATATATACTTCACATAAACGAACAAACCTATGTATGACTTATATATATGGCTAACGGTTATATATAAACTTGCTTGCAAGCTTTTTTCTTATAGAATACCCTTTAATATATACAATGCTATTCTTATAGAATACTTCACATTTAACAAACTGGTCAGTAATTAAATAGCATAATATGTACAGTACTTATCTTATAGAACAAATCAACAGGTCAAGACTTCATAATATATATATATAATATCCTTTAATATATATACCTGTACACACGGAATAAAAGAGGGTGAAAAGAAGAGGTTGGTCGATCGGAAATGAAAGGCTAAAGGGGAGGAAGCGAGTGAAGGCGGTGCGTATGTGAGGCGGTCGGCTAAGCTTGTGGAGAGGAGCGGGTCGGTGGAGTGGAGGGAGGACATGGTAGGGTAGGCTTGGCTGTGGTTGAGTTAAAAGCGGTGGTGGGTGGAGCCTCGGCCAAGGCGGACACGTGGGTGGCGGTTAAGTTGCGTTTGGATCGGGTTAGGTGGTGGAATGCCAGCGCGGAGTGGTTGCTCGGGTTTGGAGGGGATGGTCACAAATGATCACGGCAAAAGGAATGCAGCTTGCTATTTTGTATATTCATTTTGTGTTCTATATTTTTTTCTTTCAAAAGCAAATGGCAGAGAAAAGTACATTGAAAGGAAGGGAAGTGACATCTACTAGAAAGGAAAATGAAAACTAATTTATGGATATTATTCTCTTATTTATTCAAGGACGCACATTCCTTAACTGAGAAAGCAAAAGGTTTCATACGAGTAGATGTGGTTATAAATGATATTTATTTTTTCTAGTTTCGGCCTTGACAGTTGTTGTTTGCACAAAAAAATGGGCAAACACCTCCAAGTCGTATGATCTTGTTGATTATATGTTGTTCTTAAAGATTTGGGTGATTTATGCAAATATATAAAATAGATGGACTAAATTGTAAAAGACACACAGATTTATAGTGGTTCGGCCAGAATGTGTCTACGTCCACTTTATATGTTA
The DNA here is from genome assembly GCA_030765085.1 of Allium cepa. Taxonomy (NCBI): domain Eukaryota; kingdom Viridiplantae; phylum Streptophyta; class Magnoliopsida; order Asparagales; family Amaryllidaceae; genus Allium; species Allium cepa. Next base: position 861,362,922 of record CM060934.1, on the reverse strand, counting down.
TTCTCCTTTGTTATTCAGATTACAAGTACAAAGCTTTGATTACAAGTATCTGAAAGTTGTTTGAAAGATCTATCCATGCTTGAGCTCTCAAACTTTTCTTCCATTGTTGTAACTCTGCCCCTCTATTTATAGAGTGAGGCTGGGGGCAGGGGTCTTGGATGTATATAGCTACTGGTGGGCCTGGGCTGAAGCAATCTGGCCTGGCAGAGTTGGTCCGGTCGTGTCCTCCCTTGCTTCTGGTTCGGCAGCGTGTGGAGGTAGGTCGGTTCGGTGGGACATGGTCCGGTGATGTGTGGAGGTAGGTTGGTTCGGTGGGACATGGTCCGGTGATGAGTGGATGGAGCTTGGTTCGGCTATGTAGGGGAAGTTGGTTGGTTCGGCAATGCTTGGGAGTGGTGTTGGACCGGTAGGGCTTTGGAGAGTGTATTGGTCCGGCATTGTTTGGAGAGGAGATGGTTCGGTGAAGGTGAATCCGGTAGTAGGTGGGAGTAGGTTGGCTCGGCAATGCATGGAGAGGGGATGGTTCGGTAGTAGGTGGAAACATGCCCAACATTTGCCCCCCAAAGTGGGGCATATGCCAGCATATGTCGCGCTTTGTTTTAGCATGGACAGTCTCATCCGGTATTCTCATTCGGCCATGTGTGCCGAACCAGTGGTCCGGTCGCTTCCATTTGCCTATAAGTATGGGCATTGTGCTTTCGTTATTTCTTACCAAGTGAAACAGCCGAATCGAATTCTTAACTGCCGAACGAATTGTAGTGCCGAACCAGTTCTGACTGCCGGATCAACTGTATACCGAATCGACTTAACTGCCGGACCAGGTAAGCTTTCTTCTTCCGGACGATTTTTTAAGGTTGAACCTCCGAATGAACTTAGAGACTTTGATTTACCGAATGAACCTTGTGGGTTTTAAGCACCGAATGACACTTTCGTACTTTGAATTGCAAATGGAACGTGTGCTCGAACCATCGATTGGGAACGGGAAGTAAAAGTGCCGAATGAGCTTAAAAAACCCTGAATTACCGGATGAAACCGAATGAACTTTTTGCCTCGCTTTACCAATCGAGGGTTTGAGCGCCGAATGACCTTCCGGCTTTGAACTACCAAATGTTCTTCTTATATTTTGAATTACGAGTGAAATTCCGGACTACATATACTTGCTTGCTTATGTCTCTATATTCCTTATTTTTAACAGTATGTTTCTCTGGTATCGCAGATGATGTCTCACAAAGTGGAAACTCGATCAGAAAAGAGAAAATCTGCGGACAGAAGAGAGTCCCCTGTGGTGCCCCCAGCCCAACCAGGACCGGGACGACAGGGACCCACCCCGAGATCACTAGTGGACAGATATGGTCCTCAATAGCTTCTGAACTCTCCTCCTGATTGCTTTCCTAACTCTCTCAAAGAAGAGAAGCTTGATGTTATCTCCCGCTCCTTTGGGATTGATAGAGCACGCATGCTGTTGCTAGGGAAGGGGGTCATGCCATATAACCCCCTGAAGGATACTTCGCTTATAGTAGGTACCACTGCATGTGTGGGACCATTCCTCCAATCAATGCCTGGATAGTTAGCTTCGTCACCTATTTGAAGGTGGCCCCTTTCCAGCTCCAGCCCAACTCCTACGCTATCTTGGTGTGCCTATTCATGATTTTCCAGAGAAAGTACGGGCGCCCCCCTTCCAACCGGGAGATTCGGTACCTATATAACTTGAGGGGTTACAAGAAGGGGTCCTCATACATTAGCTTGGAATCGGCCGTGTCCTTCAAGCCGGTCCTGGACTTGTATTCAAAGTTCACCATGTTTAAGAAAGAACGGTTCTTCGTCCAGGATGGCTCTGTTTCTGTCCACCGCTTCACCTCTGGCTGTAAGTTGAAGCTTATTTGTAATTTCCGTTCTGACTGAGATGCTTCTTCTTATGTGCTTTTATTTCTTGCTAGCGACAGGTAGCTTTGCGGTCGTGGAGAATGATCACCTGGTTCAGATCGCCGCGGAAATAGAGGCCATTTCGGGAAGGGATAGGTCAGCTTCTTACCTAATCAGGAATGCCACTCTCCTGTGACACAACTTGATTCTACCACATCAGACTGTGGTCAAGCAGAGGGATATGGCTGAGGAAAGAGCTGCCAAAGCCAAAGGAGGGGCCACGACAAAGAGCAGCAAGAGGAAACCCTTCTCGATACCTCCAGTCGTCGGGGGGAAGAAGCTCAAGAAATCTGATGGACCCTCTTCCAGCACATGCCCAGATGTTCCAGAGGAGGAAAGTGGAGAGGAGGAAAGAGGCGAGGAGGAGAGCGGAGGTGATGGAGAAGGCGATGGTGGTAATGGTGGCGAAGGACAGAGTGGTAGTGGCGTTGGTGCCTTGAACTCTGGGCAAGCAGGTGAGATTCAAGAGTGGACGGATGATGCTTTCCGCCAAGCCTTTGAGGGGTTGGAGGAAGGGTCGGCCTTGGTGGAGAAACCGAAGAAATCTGATAAGGCTGGGACTGGTGCCAGTCCATCTTCTGAGAGTATTTCAGCTAGGGCAACTCCGGCGGTTCAAGGTGAATTCTTGACTCCTCTTTTAACTTCACATGTTTCTTGGATTATAGTCTCATGCATGCTTGTAACACTTGGTTTTTATTTCAGGAACAAGTAAGGTGGCCAAGACATCAGACATTCGGCACCGCCTCGAGCAGTTCAAACTCCTAAAAGCTTCTTCTAAACCGAAGCCCTCGACTGGCCGTTCCGGGGGTGTAGTCGGCTACCGTCCTCTTCTCGGAGTCATTGAAGAGGGTATTCAAAAGAGAAAGAGGAGGCGTTCTATGTTCGAACCTTCGCTTGGACCTCAGCCCCCAACCCAGCCTATTCATGATATTACAGGGGAGGATACTTAGTCCATACCATCTCCACATCCATCAGAGAATCCTACCGTTACTCATATTGATCGTCCCGGCTTGGCTCGTAATCCATTTGCGGGTCATCCAGATCTGGACCCGAACCTCCATGATATTTCCTTCGATGAGGTTACCGGTGAGCACCTCCTACCCCGCAATCCTATGGTAAGGGTGCTGGATGAGGCTAAGTCTTTGGATCTCGACTTGTTGACCACTCAGATTATGGCTATAGGGGATGAGGCCAAGGCAAACATCGATCGGGTGGCTGAGGAGACCAGGAGGCTGATGGCGCATCATGCCCGACTGGTCAAGGCTGGAGAGGAAATCGGAAGTGCTAACATTCGGTTGCGGCTAATGGTTTCCGATCAGGCCAAACAGCTTGCCGATCAGGCCATTCAGATCTCCCAGCATGAGGCGGCCTCCAGACGGCTAAAGAAAACTATGGAAGAGGCTAGCTGAGCCAAGCTGCGAAAAATGGAGGCTACCTGCAAGGAACGAATCGATATGGTCATTGCCAGGTGGATGAGGTTTGGAAAGTGGATCTTGAGCAGATAGAGGAGTTATCTGGGAGGCTTGAGGTCGCAGAGCTTGCTCAAGCCAAGCTGAAGGAGGAGATGGAGGCGATGCGAAAATCCCTTCAGGCTGACTGCTCGAGATACCGATTGGAGAGAGATGCTGACGTTGCAAGGCTGTCGGCTTTCGAGGCCCGGATGATGGAGTTTGAGGAGAACGAGGGGATGATGGATGAGATGCTCCAGGACATGTACTTCCGTACTTGGAAGCAGGGCAACCTATCCTGGATGGACGATTATCCCCGGGTCATGGCTAGGATATATCTCCGGGCTTTGGAGGAGGCCAAGGCTGAGGCGGATAAGGAGGGTGGTGTAGCTTTCAGAATGGATGTGGTCACGGCCCACTTTACTGAGGAGGAGAAAGTGGCAGTGAAGGAGGGCATGCGACTGCTTACCGCCGAGGAAGTGGGTGTGCAGTTGGGGGATGATGATCAGGGAGCAGATGCTGGTAAGTCTTCCCTCTCAATCTTTTCTTAACTTGATTGCGTATCATTTATCTGATGGATTCTTCTCCTGAATCGGACAGGTGGGACCTCTGGCCAGCATGCTGGGAGTTCTGATCCTGCGGTCAAGTAGATCCCGGAGGGCTAGCAGGATAGAGGCGGAGCCCTGCTGCAGCCGACTACTTTTTTGGTTTACTTAGCATTCCTGAATATACTAGTCCAAAACATTAATGTACTTTCAGGCTGTAATTATGTAATTATGTCATTGTAGTGAATGATTTTATTCTTATATAATTTTATAACATAAGCTGATTCTGTCATATTTGAATGTTGTTGTTATTTTGATGTGTTGCATAAGAAATATAACTGTGTATATGCATGTGCTTCAATCGTGTTTGATGCTAAGCTCTTGTTTAAAATATAATTTCATGTCTCGCAATGTTAGTGTGATGTGTGAATAGGCTATAGCTACATGTTTATGTACAAGAAAAGGAAGTATCGCCCTTCATGTTTTAGTTATAGACGCTAGCTTTGAATGTCTTGTGTGACTGAGGATGGAATGCAGCTGAGTGACCTGTTATCCAGTTGTGAGTTCTCATTTCCACTAGCGAGTGTCTCCTATTTTGTGTCCTGTACTTTAGTGATCGTTATAGAGGATAGGAGGAAAGTTTTTATAAATAAAATGGAAATATAAGAAATAGTAAAACTTCCAATCACGGAAGGCCTTCGATGTGCTTAAGTTCGTGGCAAATGGGTTTTGTAGTCACTTTCCCTAGCTGTGGGTCTCGGAGACATTCGTCACCCATCTTACGCCTCCGCGGGGAGTTTTCTTTTTTACCACAGCCGTACTTAAGACACATCGGAGCTGAGATCGTGCACAGTAACTACCCAGGCCATTATGGCCCATAATCGTGGGTATTATTCGATTTACCGTGGCCGGCTAGCGTGGGTTCCGATCGTCAACTGTGAACTGCCCCTGGCTGGCCACACCTTATGTTGGGGCTCATAATCGGTTCACAGTCGCCGGCGAGCCGAACGCCGTAATGAGCTGCCTCGGCTATAGTCGGCCTTCTCGGTGGCTTATGATTGGCTCATCATAGTTGGCTTTGAGGGCCTTCGCGATCAATGAGTTAACCCGCAGCAGAGGGATGCTGGAGCAAAAGTGTCTCATTGACGAGGGCATAGATTCGTATAGTACCTGTTGGGTCTTGTCCATGTGAGGTTTTCGTGAAGTGTCCAGAATGGAAATGCCGTTATACAGGATTTTGTTCAACAGAAAAGGATAAAGCTTAACAAGCAGCCAAGATATGAAGGAACAAGTTAAAAAGAGACAAGATTTTTAAAGTGGTCGGCACGAAAATGCCTACGTCCACTGATTCTCTTTGTTAATTCACTTCATATGGGCAGTACAAGTTAAGAAAAGTATCGACGAAGGTGTTGGATGTTCCATGCCCTCTGTAACACCTCTCCGTCCACTGTTGACAAAATATAAGCTTCGTTGTGGAGATCTTTATGAATTATATAGGGTCCGTCCCAGATAGGATCTAGCGCTCCGGGGAGCGGGAAGATCCGTCTGAGAACAAGATCTCCTTCTCGTAAGCTGCGGTCCTTGACTTTGGAGTTGTATCGTGCTGCCACCTTTTGCTTGTGAGCTGCCGCTTTAAATGCTGCATCATTTCTTCTTTCTTCAATTAGGTCCAAAGACATGTGTAGGAGTTCTTCATTCTCTTCTGGGTTGTAGTGGATCCTACGGTGGGAGGGCACTATAGTTTCAACTGGGAGCATGGCCTCCGATCCGTATGCCAAAGAGAAGGGAGTATGCCCTGTTGATGTTCTGAAAGACGTGCGGTAGGCCCAAAGTGCCGTAGGAAGTTCATCCACCCAAGCGCCTTTTGACTTTTCAAGCTTCTTCTTGATCAGAGTATTGATAATTTTCTTTACAGCTTCGACTTGTCCATTTGCCTGGGGATAAGCCACAGATGAGAAGCTTCTGTGAATTCTGTGCTCTCGGCACCAGTCGGTGAACTCCTCGCTGTCAAACTGAAGTCCATTGTCTGATATGATTTTGAGCAGAACCCCGCACCTGCATAGAACATTTTTGATCAAGAAGTTAATAACTTTTGCCGAAGATATTTTATTTAAAGGTTTCGCTTCCACCCATTTGGTAAAATAGTCGACCGCCACTATAGCATATTTGGCTCCGCCTCGGCCCATCGGTAGTTCGCCAATCAGGTCATTCCCCATACCGCAAAGGGCCAAGGACTGGCCATGTGAGTAATCTCATTTGTGGGTAGTCGAGGAATCTTAGCAAATTTCTGGCATCTGTCACATCTTTTGACGAAGTCTAAGGCGTCTTTGTTTAAAGTGGGCCAGTAATAGCCATATCGGAGTATTTTCTTTGCTAGAGTCTGCCCTCCAGTGTGATCTCCATAACTTCCTTGTTGGATGTTGGACAGGACTTCCTTGGCTTCCCTTCCAGCGACACACCTTAATAAAGGGTTGGAGAAGCCGCGCCGATAGAGGATGCCTTCTTGTATTGTGTAGTTGGAAGCTTTACTCAAGATTTTCTTGACTCCGTTACGCCCGTCGGGCAGTGTGCCATCTTGCAAGTATTTTCGGATAGGAGTCATCCAAGTTTCTTCTTCGATTGTACCTATCAGATCCTCTTGTTCGAAACTTGGGGCTAGTTTCTTTGAGATGGTTATTGTTCTGGAAGTGGTGTCGTCCTTCATGATAGCTTGCTTTGCCAGTTCGTCGGCCTCCTGATTCTCTCCTCACAGAATGTGTTTGATTAAATAGTGATCCAATCGATTGAGCGGCAGCTTGGTCTTCTTTAGACATGCTGTGAGTCGTTCTCCTCGAGTCTGGAATTCTCCCAGTATTTGACTTACAATAAGTTGAGAATCACTATGGAGACATAAAGAACTGACTCCAATTTCTAAGGCAAGTTCTAGTCCTGCTATTACTGCTTCATATTCTGCATCGTTGTTGGTGGCAGCGAATTCCAACCTTAGGCCATAGTGCAGCTTCCTTCCCCTGGGGGTGATTATCACAATACCTGCCCCCGAGCCCTGTTCGTTTGACGCTCCATCTACAAAGAGATTCCACTTGATATCTTTTGTTATTTCAGATTGATCCTTACCTTCGTTGGTAGTGAATTCGGCAATAAAATCGGCCATGACTTGTCCTTTGATGGCGGTGCGAGGATGGTAGGTGATATCATATTGACTCAGTTCAATGCACCATTTAAGTAGTCGTCCAGAAGTGTCGGGGCGATGGAGTACCTGCCTTAGCGGTTGATCGGTTAAAACTCTGATGGAATGGGATTGGAAATAGTGTCGCAGTTTCCGTGACGTGATTAGCAAACAGTATACTAGCTTTTCAAGTTTAGGGTATCTGGCTTATGCCCCTGTAAATCTCTTGCTTACAAAGTATACGGGCCGCTGCGCGCGGTTGTCCTCTCTCACCAAAGCGGCGCTTAAAGCATGGGACGATACAGCAAGGTATAGGTATAGTTCTTCGCCTTTATTTGGAGTTGAGAGTACTGGTGGTCTCTGGAGGTGTTCGATTAGGTTAAGGAAGGCCGTCGAGCATTCGTCAGTCCATTCGAACTTTCCTTTGTCTTTCTTTAGAGCTTCGAAGAAAGGGATGCATTTGTCGGTTGCTTTAGAGATGAACCTGCTTAGGGCGGCCACTTTCCCGTTTAGGCTTTGCATCTCTCTTCGAGTGGATGGTATCTTGATATCTTGCAAAGCCCGAACTTGTTCGGGGTTTGCTTCAATCCCCCTGGCATGGACGATGAATCCCAAGAACTTTCCCAATGATACTCCGAAGGAGCACTTTAGAGGATTCAGCTTTATTCCATATTGGCGAAGTACTTGAAACATCTCGTCCAGGTGGATTATATGATCGTCGGCTTTCCTTGATTTTACCAGCATGTCATCCACATAAACTTCCATAGTTCGTCCTATTAGTTCCGTAAACATCTTGTTGACGAGGCGCTGATAAGTAGCTCCGGCGTTTTTAAGTCCAAAAGGCATTACTCTATAGCAGTACAATCCCCGGTCAGTGATGCAACTGTGTGGTCTTGATTGGGGGCGTGCATAGGGATCTGGTTATATCCTGAGTATGCGTCCATAAAGGATAAGAGTTCGTGTCTGGCTGTGCTGTCCACGAGTTGATCGATTCGGGGGAGTGGAGCAGTCCTTCGGGCAAGCGTCATTTAGGTTGGAGAAGTCGATGCATGTTCGCCACTTCCCATTAGCCTTCTTTACCAGTACCGGGTTGGCGATCCATTCTGGGTAGATGGCTTCTCGTATGAAGTTATTGGCAAGTAGGTTCTTTACTTCTTCCTCGAGGGCTGCCGATCGTTCTTCCCCCATGCTTCTCTTTTTCTGCTTTACTGGCACCTTGGTGGGATCGATGTTCAGTACGTGGCATGCCACGTCTGGGGAGATTCCAGTCATGTCAGCGTGCGTCCATGCAAATACATCCATGTTGTGGCGAAGGAAATCGACGAGTTGATCCTTCAATTCCGCTCTTAACTGAGACCCGACTCTCAGCAGTCTACTTGGATCATGTTTGTCTACAGATACAAATTTCATAGCCTCTGCAGGCTCGGTAGTGGCCTCCTCCTCCTTGTCCCTGTGGTCTAATTCGTTGAAAGGATCGCTGGTGTATCAAAGAGGAGGGGCTTTCTTTAATTGCTATGCTTCCAAGTTTTTCTTGCAGAGAGAAGTCTCTGCATCCTTCCCTTTATCCTTCCTACGGTTATTGCGAAGTTCAGTCACATAGCAATCTCGAGCGGCGTCTTGATCTCCCTCTATTTCTCCTATTCCGTTACCCGTTGGAAATTTCATCTTCAGGCACCACGGGGCTAGGACAATTTGGAAGTCAAACAAGGCTGGCCTTCCCAAAAAGGCATTGTAGGCCGAGTGGTTCTCTATTAGCACAAATGTTTGTTTTCGCACAACGGAGCGGGGATGACTTCCTATTTCGATAAAGAGGTCTAGTTGCCCGAGAGGCATCTTCGCATCTCCAGTGAAACCATGTAGCGGTTTGCTGCAGGGAGACACATCCTTCATTGACAGCTTCATTTTGTCGAAAGCATGCTTGAATAGGATATTTACTGAGCTTCCAGTGTCTACTAGAATTGGAAAACCTTGGCTGGACCGAATCAGGCAGAGATGACCATAGGATCCATGTGAGGGTACTTCCTTCCCTCTAGATCACGCCTACTGAATGTGATGTCATCATTCTCTTTCCGTTTCGGGTGGCATTCTTCTGTAACAGAATTAACGTAGCCTTCATTGTTTCTAAGTAACTTACCGTATCTCTCCATCTCTGCCCAGATTCTGTCGGTGATGTGTGGTCCTCCTGATATGGTAAGGACCACTATCTTCTCTTGACTGGAGCCGTTGGTGTTGTGATTTCCTCCGCCTACTTCCGGGAGGGGCAGCCCTGGGTTCTCATTGGCAGGAGTTGAAGTCCTGTTCTGACCTTTCACATAGCGCTCTAGTCTCTTCCTTCTGATATGTTCTTCAATCAAGTCTCGGAGATGATGGCATTCATTGGTGTCATGCCCATGAGATTCGTGGAAGCGGCAGAACTTTCCAGACTTAATTGCATTATCTGATTCCTTCTTGTGCGGGGGGTGCTTGTATCTAACTTCATCTTGGGTGGCCAAGAAGATGCTTTCGATTGTTTCATTTAAAGGAGTGTAAGAGTCAAATCTCGATCCTGGCCTATATAAGCGCTTTTCCCCCTTCTTGCCCCCAGCACTATCTCTGGAGTCATTTCTTCGAACGTCCTTTGCTACTGCGGATGTGTTGCCATGAGCTGCCTTGGTTTGTTGCCCTGTCTGCCTTTCAATGGCAGCGTCTTCAAGTCTCATATATTTCCCGGCTTCATGGAAGAAATCGGGTAAGGTAGCTGGCTTTTCTTTCGTTAATCTCCTAGCAAACTTAGTATCCGGATGCACACCACTACAGAGGGCCATTAGGATAAGTTTCTCGTCGGCATCCTGGACTGCGGCTGCTGCAGCGTTGAATCGGGTTAGATATTGTTGCACTGTCTTTCCGGGCTTCTGTTTGATATTAGATAGGGAATAAGCGTCCTTGGGTTGTTCCACATGAATGCGGAACTGGCTGATGAACTTTTCTTTCAACATTTCCCATGAGCTGATGGATCCTTGGGGAAGATGGCAGAACCAGGAGGTAGCTAGATCTGCCAAGAATAGTGGAAAGCATTTACACAACACTCCCTCTGTTGCTCTGCTCATGAGCATATGCTGTGTGTATCTCTGCAAGTGTACAACGGGGTCAGAGGTTCCCTTGTAAGGTTCCATTGTTGGCATTTTCCATTCCCGGGAGGTGATGGCAGTTTCGATATTGCGGGTGAAGGGGCTGGTTACCCTAGCGCCTATCCTCCGATCCCTTTGGTCCCGTTGGACGCACTCCCTGAAAAATCGCGCCATCCTTTCGTCAGAACTTGGAGCGGATAGAAATGAGTTTGGTTCTTCCCTGCGGGTTTGATTCCGTCCAGATGACCTGTAGGGATGGTATCGTCTATCACTCCTAACATTCTCCAATGGCTGCCTCTGGTCTTCTGGGGGCACGCTGGGGTCAGCCACAGTTGGCCCTTGCCTTGATCTTCCCCTGCTGGGTTCTGTTCTCAGCACTTCCTTGGGTCCAACTTCGGGCTGGACTCCAGCTCGGCCCCGTCCATTGGTGTTTCCATGGTTAGGTAGCATGGCGGGCTCAGCTACATCCGACCCCTGCCTGGTACCTCCCCTGTTGGGTTCGGTTCCAAGTGTTTCCTTGGGTCGGAATTCGGGCTGAGTCCGGGCTTGGCTCCTACCATAGCTGTTTCTGTTGTTAGCCTCTTCGAAGAAGAAAGACCTTTGTCGTCTTCCAGATCCTCCAGACCGGGACTCACCCTATGATTCAGTGTTGTGGTTGGTTTCTTCAACATCCCTTAAGCGTGAAATGATTTGATCCACCAAGGCTTCTTGTTGAGATGCGAAGCGGTTCGTTACTTCAGCCACAACCCTGTCCAAATCCACCCTTGTAATTGGTTGTTCTGTAGCAGGGGTTGTCGGATTTGCCTGATTTCCTTTTGCTGTTGAAACCAGACGACTGTCTTGATCTCTGATCACTGGGTCTAGGATACTGCCAGTTGCGATGTTCTTTCCTTTGCTAGCTTCTTTCTTCCGTCCGGGAGGCATGTTCTCCAAGTAATGCACAATGCTGATAGGAAAAGGGTTAAGTGGGAGAAGCTGAAGCTTCGAGCTCCCTTTCTCAGTGAAAGCACCAAAAATGTTTGCACAAAAAAAAGGGCAAACACCTCCAAGTCGTATGATCTTGTTGATTATATGTTTTTCTTAATATTTTGGGTGATTTATGCAAATATATAAAATAGATGGACTAAATTGTAAAAGACACACAGATTTATAGTGGTTCGGCCAGAATGTGCCTACGTCCACTTTATATGTTATTCTCCTTTTCTATTCAGATTACAAGTGCAAAGCTTTAATTACAAGTATCTGAAAGTTGTTTGAAAGATCTATCCGTGCTTGAGCTCTCAAACTTATCTCCCATTGTTGTACCCCTGCCCCTCTATTTATAGAGTGAGGCTGGGGGCAGGGGTCTTGGATGTATATAGCTGCTGGTGGGCCTGGGCTGAAGCAATCTGGCCTGGCAGAGTTGGTCCGGTAGTGTCCTCCCTTGCTTCTGGTTCGGCAGCGTGTGGAGGTAGGTTGGTTCGGTGGGACATGGTCCGGTGATGTGTGGAGGTAGGTTGGTTCGGTGGGACATGGTCTGGTGATGAGTGGATGGAGCTTGGTTCGGCTATGTAGGGGAAGTTGGTTGGTTCGGCAATGCTTGGGAGTGGTGTTGGACCGGTAGGGCTTTGGAGAGTGTATTGGTCCGGCATTGTTTGGAGAGGAGATGGTTCGGTAAAGGTGAATCCGGTAGTAGGTGGGAATAGGTTGGCTCGGCAATGCGTGGAGAGGGGATGGTTCGGTAGTAGGTGGAAACATGCCCAACAGTTGTTGACGGGGAGAAAATAGGGAGAACGCGGTAATAATGTAAGTAACTGATGTAAATTCTGTTATAATTTCTTAGATAAATGAATAGAGGAAGATGGAGTGAACCAGCAAATATAATTGGAACCGGTAGGAATATAAAAAGTCACGATTTCGATTTGTCACAAATATAAATGCTAAAGACTGGTATAACACTAATACAATACGATGGTCAATTGAATGGACATTGGATATCAACGATACGACCATCCTATCAAAAGTCAATATTCGGTACCGAAAATGCTGCTATTTTGTCGAAAATAAGATCCATGGAGCAACAACAGTTAAAATTTGATGAAACGGAAGATGAGGTCTCACTCAGAAGATGATTTACAAATTTTCTATACAAAAATATTCAGGTTTAGAAAACGTTTCATTATCAGCAAATATTAACTAATATAAATTGAAATAAAATTACAAAAAAAATAAACTTCAATATTATCTGATGAAAATTTACCATTCACTATGTTTAAACAGACTTATTCCAAATATCAAATTTAAATTTCGAAATTTTAATATTCAAACTTTCACAAAAATCCAATTAATTAAATAAATAAAACAAATAGAATTATTAAAAATTTACGGGTCGTTACATTTATGGTAATTGATAACTACTTTAAATGTAATTCCAATTTAATTAAAAGGATTAAAAAGGTCATAATTGGTTATAAATTATAAAGACTGTATTAATTGATGACTAGATTAAAGGAGTAACTGATGATTTAAATGTTGAGTTATCAATGAAATAATGTGCAATGAATTGCAATTGTATAAAATTTGTATAAGAAGAGTTGTTACAACATTTGCTTGTAAATGATAAACATACAAATGTCATTAAATGTAGAAATGGCGAAAATTGTTATTTGTTACCAATTTAGTTAATCAATAACAAAATAAATGTAAATAAATGCTACATTGATGTGAGTTAAGACAATAACTGCAAATTGAGAATGTAACAAAATATACAGAAATGACAAGTACATTTATAAGGCAATAAATTGATTTAATAATAAAAATGAAACCAAGATAAATGAAGTTATTGGGATTTTAAATTATAATTAAAGTCAAAATCTACAAAGGTTCAATATTATTGGAGTATCGTAACTAGTATGGTAAAAGTTTGTGTAATAAGATATAAACAAATTTTAACTATGTTTATAGAGTAATAATTAATCCGATAAAAAGATTGGAATCTAATTAAATCAATTTACTGGAATGTAATTAAATATTGTGGTTAATATAAGAAAAGGCATCATTGTAGAAAATGAGGATAACAAGATAGAAATCTATGATAATAATTTCATAAGGTATTGGTTGATTTAATAGTATGAGCATAAATCAAAATAAAAGAATAAAAATGAATATGTTTAGTAAAGGAGTAAACATATGTTTATTTATTTGAAATGTTTGGTAGCTAAAAGATTGATTATAGAGATGAGAAGCAGTTATTTGTTAGAAATGTATAATTAATATTTGTATCCTATAGTGTATAGTATATTTAAATTACTATTAGATAGGAAATAATTTTTCTACTTCTTATTTCATTCATTTAGTCCATTTTGAAACTTAATCAACTAAAATTAATGTAATTGAAAATTTTCAATTAATAAAAGAGAGAATACTAAATTGTAAATTAATAGGTGTAATTAAAAGTAGCTTATGTTTTGAGAAAGTATACGGAAAGTTTATTTTAATGAAAAGAACATTTACATCAAATAAAATGAATGTTTTATTTGTGAATATAGGTTTAATTTCATTAAAATAGAGAAAATAATGATTGATTTTAAAGGAAGAAATATATGTTTATTTAAACTGTGTTTTAGCTTGTAGACTGATTTCAAGAACAGGAAAATAATCCATTTCAGTAAGTTATTTATTACTCTTTTGTATAAACAACAAATTTATAAACGTGTTTAATAAATAATTATTCTATTTTTTATAACGACCCGTAAATTTCAATAATTAAAATTGTTAATTTAATAGGATTTTTGAAATTTAATATTGAAGAAAATATAAATTTGTGAATTATTAAAAAATAATAATAACTAGAACGAATTGCGACAGTATGAATGTAGGTGAATGGCTAATAACTTGAATGGAATTCAAGCAAGTTGAAATAGTGGAAATGTTATAATTTGTTTATAATGAAATGTAAGAAAAACAAATGTAAGTATTGAATTAATTAATGCAATAATACAATGTTAATGGTAATTAAATAAAATTAGTGTTATATGGGATTATAACCTGTGTTGGTAAGTAATAAACTTATAAATGTAAGTAAAAGTAAATAGGTGACAATGAATATATGTTATTTATTTATTTAGGGTGTTAAATAAAATTGGAAATCAAATTGTGATAAAAGATAATCAAATAGTATGTTAATTGAGATTAAGATGAAATTTGAGAATATTAATGTAATAAACTATGAACCAATGTTAATTTTATCTATTTGGTGATAATGGGTTGAATAACAAGATTTAAAATCAAATAAATGGATTTATTGGAATTTCAATTGATAATTAGTGAATTTATTTAAAATTGAAATTAATATGGTAATGGGTAAATTAGTTAACTTAAAATTGATATCTGAACTTATCTAAATTATTGTGATTGTTTAAAAAGTAAAAAATGATAAGATTTGTTGATTTAGAATTTAAATTGAAGAAATGATTAATTAATTTAATATTAAATTGTTTAATTAACTGGAAAATAGCCATTTTGGCCACTTACTCGGATTTCGACGAAACAAGTTTTATCAGATCCGTAACCATGAATTATTATATGATTTCAAGTCTCGTATCGATCGAACCTGTCGTTTGATCGTACAGGCTCGAAACGCCTAGAAATCAATTAACTGAAATCAATTGAAATCAATTTGAAATAATTTGATTTTAGCATAACTTATTCATACGATGAAATTTGAACTTGAAATCTGTTCCATTGTGTTTAAAATATTCAAAAACATCTATTTTAATATATGGGTTGACTTATTTTCGTTCCGTAGTCAGAATGGGCTTTCCGGGCCATTTGTCTTTCAGCTTTCAATCTAATCGATTCGGTCTATTCTAATTTCATCTTTGCCTGTATATACCTCGTTATAAATCCTAGCCTACTTCTTATGTTCATTTTTCTATATGTACAATTCTAATTGCTCCTCTTTCTTAGTGGCAGACAAAAACCAAAATTCCAATTGTAATTTCAAATAAATTCAAGCCAAAAATTCACTCTCCACTAACTACATCAAATTATATATGGATTTGAAGTTCTCGACGAGTGCAAGTCAAATCCGTGATTCATTTTTTGGTTTGAGTTTCTGAGTGCTCGGAATTTGAGGGATTGTTCACGGCCGTCAATCACGCGTTGATGAACTTCGTCCAGTCGAAGAATTGAAGGCACAATCGGGTAGAGAGAACCGAGGGGAGCTCATCGGCGTGGTTTGTTTGGCGAATTGATGGTCGGATTGTCGGCAAAAATTCGACCTAGGGTTTTAATCGGCGGCGGCCGACGATGTTGTGGGGTGTTTGCATGGGCTAGGGAGATGCGGCCGACGATGTGGAGTTCAACGGTGGTGGTGGCTTGGTCGTTGATGAGCCCTAGGCGCGGGCGACGTCGGTTAAAGCTCGAGCATCGGCGGCTGTAGCTTCGTGAATGAGGGACGAGCCGAAATTTTTATTTTTGGAGCTAGGGTTCGCACTTTTGGACGCTGACGTGGTAGGTTGGATTTACGCGTGGTTTCTTACGCTAGGTTCGTATTGGAATTCCGTACATTTTGGCGCTGATTTGGACAGATTCTGAGACTGTTTGAATTTTGGGTTTAAATTGGATTTAAATTTAATTTAAATCCAAAAGGTGAGTTTTTTAACACACTCACAACTTCTAAAATTTCTTACATTTGTTAAATTGATTTACGATGTGATTAGAAATTTATCTATGACCGTTAGACATATTTTTAATCCTCATCTCAGTTAAATTGAATTTATTTGAATTAAATTGTTATTTAATCGATTATTGCATATAAACTGTCAGTTAAATTGTTATTTAATTTATTACTGAATATAAACTGCCAGTAAATTCTGTTATTTATTATCTGTTCTATATTGATCTTATTGATTGAATTGGATGATGATTATGATGAATGTTTGATGATTGATATTGGATGAATGGATGTCGTATTTTATATTGTTATAAACTGCAAGTCGTTATGGATTTTTATTTCATTTGAGATTGCGGCTTGAAATGATATATAACCGTATTTATATTTTAAATTACGGATTGAAATGATAAATATCCATATCACTTGATCATAGGGTAGAAAATTATATACAGACACCGTGGTTTATATATAAAATATTTTGATATGATTTCTTTGATTTTGTAAAGAAATATATGAGGTATATAAATAATGATTTCAGATGTTATATAAATGTTATTTTATTATTGATGTTTAGCTATGTGTAACTTTGTTTTGAAATATAAAATAAGCCAAATAATAAAGTTTGATTGTTTTATATAATATGGTTAAGTATCTATTCAAATTATATTGTATACAAAGTTTATAACGACTTAAACAAAATTTAGGTTGGAAGATTAATATGAAATTGATTTGAATTAAATTATTTAAGAATTATACCTGAATAAATTTGATTTGAAATTTAAATAAAATTGAAATTTTAATGGGTATGATTTTTATAACTTGATTTTGGTTTAGAGTGATTTAAATGAATATCAAGTTGATTTAAATGAATATATTAAGTTAAATAAATTGAAATAATATCCAGTTATTTGAAGTTTAAAAGTTTTACTTAATGGATATTGGATTTATTAAGTAAACATTTCAAATCTAAAATAATAATAACTGAATTTGATATATATGGAATTATCAAAGAATTAGTTTTGAAATGGTGGAATATTTAAAGCTTTGAAATATATGGATATCGAAATGGTTTATTTTGGGGTCCAAATCAGTATTTGGGATTGATTGTAAAATTGAAGAAGCTATTCTATTATGTGCTATTTTATTATGTAAACTAATTTAATATTTAAGCCATTTAAGCGGTGTAGTTATGTTTCAAAGTTATGAGTTTTAAAGGATTATAATTCGAAAGTGTTATACTTTAAGCGTTTTGATTTCGAAGTGTTATAACTTCGAAAGCGCTATGATTTTGGAAAAGGAGATATTTGGATTTTTATAAAAATGATATCATATTGATTTGGTTTCTGGAAGAGAAATGATATCGTATTTATATGGTTTTGAAATGGATAGTATATTCTAGTTTTGAAGCATAATTATTTTGAGATGACCGCAGTTTTGTAACAATGTTTGATTGTTAAAGAGACAAGGATTGGAGGTTGTCATGCTCTCTGCCAACTCCGAAAACCAATTTAACAACCGTGTACGTGGTGGAGTTTCTAGAATGAAGTAGGATGGTGGCGACGTTCTATTAGGGTATATACGTGGACCCGACTCCTGAGTTGGCACAAGGTGGCTAAAACAGGAGCGATTCTCGGGCCAAGAGGTAGCCCCTCTTATCGGACACACTCCTTCGATATTATATTCTGACTTTGGATTCATTTGGTGGCCAATTTTGATTTTTGATTTTAGGGTGTGGCTCGAGGTGGGTGGTAGTAGCTGCTACATGTTACCACCAGTCCGGGTGCGTAATTGGTATATCTACCCTGGCATTGCCTTATGTGTCGTGTCACCTACCCTAGCGCGCCTTATACGATTTGGTTTTGTACCGTACCTATGGAGTGCAATCTAAAGACGCCCAGTACAGGGGAGATTACGTTACTGTATAGACTATGGGAATATAAAAGTGTGTTAAGGTGGAAAATGTAAAGCCTTAACGCTATTTTTAATTTATATTATACTTTACTGTAGACACTATTATAATAGCGTATATTACTATATAGTATATAGTTTAACGGGTCCTTAGGAGATGTGAATCCCGAGCATCTCTTAAGTTACTACACTCACGTTAGACACTAGATAGGAGATGTCAAATCCCATAAATATCTATAACGCCGTTCCACTCATATTATTTACGTTTGATTTAACTTACATCAAATCTTTTAGTTCTGACTCGAGTGTTTTGTCTTTTCAATTCGCTCAAGTCAATCTGAGCATTTCAGGGTTTGAAGACCTTATTTCTGGAGGACAAAGACGAAGATTGTATTATTACTATTATTTACCATATTGTTTTGCTTCATCACATTGTTCCGCTACATTGTTATTTATTATTCCTTGGGTATGTGTAACTCTAATTCTGTGTTGTAAAAGTATAATCAATTTGTTTGTATAACAGCTTCATGAACTGTTATTTGATTATTATATTATGTCAATCCGCTGCGAGATTCTGTTTTATTTTCTTTTCTTTCTTCCTTTTTCTTATTCACCTAAATAACAATTCGCCCTTTTGTATGGTTTGAGTCTGACGCGTGTGGTTTATCGTCGATTTAAAACATACAAAAGGGCGGGACGTTACATCTGGTATCAGAGCAAGGTTTAGCGATAAACCTTAGCTTTGTGGGGTCTGACTCTTTATTAATAGGGTAGCAATACCCTATAATGAGTCATTGAGTGTATTTATATGAGAGAGCGTATTTGTTAGTGTTATAAAAAGTATTATATTGTGTTAATTTGTTCCATTTGTATTTATAAATTCTGGTTGGTGCATAGGACGTTATGACATCAATAGGGATTTCTAAACACTTAATAGGACAGACCGACATAATATTTGTTTTGAAATATAGATAATGAAATAATTTTGCCTATTATATTTTCTGTATATAAAGTAATAAATTTTATAAAGGTTATATTTGGTTGTAATATATTGATTGTTAGGTAGTGAAATTTATAAATATTGATTGGAAATAAGATTTGAAGAAAATAAAATAAATGAAATTCGAAAATTATAGAACTTGAGTTTCGGGATTTTTGGAAAAAATTTCTTTTAAATGATTTTGGAATATAATAATAATATTATTTAGAAGTATTTTCTGATATGGATATTTCAATAAGATTTGAAAGACTTGTTTTAAAGAAAATTTTGGAAAGAAATAAGTTCTGTACTCCCCTCTCTGTCGTTGGAAAATAAGTTCGGTGATGAGTGCACGCATCATCGACATTCATTTTCGAGTTTTGAAGTGGGAATGCTGCTGTAGTAGTTTTACTGCGGATTTATTTTGATAAACAAATATAAATTTTAAATTGTTTTAAATATAATTGGATATATAAGTTGCAAGTATATACATTTGTCTATTATTTTAAAATGATTTTAAATAAAACCTAGTATTTAATTCTTAAATTTCCATTAATTAATAGTTTCAATCAGTGTAATGAAGTGGAATTTAATTAATAATTGGAACCTCTAAATGAAATAAGAGATTAAATGCTAGGTTATAAATGAAATAACAATAAAGTTGAAATTTGTAACCTATTAAAGCAAAAGATATGATTTTTGAACATTAAACCAATTTAAAAGAAATAAAATAAACTTATGTAACTTTCAATTACATCCTTAAAAACATATATATAACTTACCAAATATTAAAAGTTCTGATGCTTATAAGAAAATGTAATGGATATTGTACAAGTAAAATGTAACAACCCTGTATTTTGTGATTTATTTTTTTGTATATTTTAATTATTTTAATTGAATTTTTGATTTAAAAAAAATATTTTATTTATTTTGAATGATAAACTTTAGTTTTGATAAGAATTATCATTCCAAAGCATGACTAAAAAGAACATTTTCCAAAAAGTGAATTTTTGGCCAAAATAGTCAAACTTTGACTTTTATTTTAAAATTTTAAAAGTTTGAAAATTTAAAAAAAATTCTTATATTTTGAAAGTATATAAAATTTTAGGAACACTGCTTTTGTTTCGTTGGAAACGGATTTAAATTGTGAAAGTTATGTATATTTCAATATTGAGTGCAATTCGTTTATTCTGCAATTTTGTTATTTTAAGTAGTATAAATTTTATTTTTCTTTGTCATATTTTATTGTAATATGTATTGATATGCTATTTTATGTATGTTTTTGTATTTTAATATTTTTGAAGTGAGGTAGGAATTTTTCTAGAGCTAGTAGTATTTTTCTTGTAATTTCCATGCCATGTTTTCAATTTTTAAACATTTTCTTTAGTTCTTTTCTATTTTTCTCCAATTTAATTATTTATTTTATTTTATAAATGATAAATAAATTATTTTATATCAAAATTTTGCTTTAGAATATTTTTAAAATGAAGTAGATATTTTTCCAAAGCCATTGATGTTTTAATTATAATTTTTGAACCCTGTTTTCAATTTTTAAGCAATTTCCTTAATTCTTTTTATATTTTCTTTAATTTAATTATATATTTTTATTTTATTTCACTTTTTTTCGGTTTTTAGATGTACTTGCTGAAGTTTATTTTGTTTCACTTGATTTAAAAGAAAAGGAAGTATGGAAGGTTTTAAAAGCTAAGAAACGTAAAGTCGTTTCACCGTTTCTTTTACCGTTTCTTTTTCAATCAATGCATCAATTTATTGTAGCCGTTCCTTTTCTTTGGCTTATTCACGTGAAAGTTTCTCATTCCATCAATAATACACATCCATTTCAGATCTAAGCAAAGAAAAATAAGCAATGGTCTCTCTTCCTCCTCTCATTTTTCTACTTCTTCTTCTTTGTTTTGCTTGATTTTTGCCATGACCTCTCATAGCTTTGCTCGGCCCCACATCTCCACCACCACCACCGACCACACCACCACCATCTACAGAAGCACCACCTTCCCCTCCTCTGACCGAGATTTGACCATGGCCTCCCTATGATGCAAACCCCTCAAACTTGTAAAGCAATCCTTGAAAACAATGCCTAGACCACATAACTTCACTTATATCCTTCTTCTATCACCTTGGCCACCTCCCCTTGCTCCACCGCCACCATTACCTGATCTCTGGCCATCACTTGACCTCTGTCCAGATCTGGAGCAAGCATGGCCAAGCCCAAATAATGATTAGGCCGAGACTAGCGTGCACCAAAAACCACTCCTTTTGGCCTTGACTCTTTGTCTGCTTCATGTTTAACTCCTACCTCTTCACATCCCATTGTTTGCCTTCTTTTTGCTGACCATTGGATGAGCATTTCAGGTCTAGACCTGATCATGGCTGAGCCAAATGATGTCATGGCCAAGCACTTGAATGGTTAATGAAAGGTTGAATCATTTTTTGTTAATTTCAAATTTCCAATTATTTCTATATTGTTTTGGTTGAATATTCATAAGTTATATTGTCTTGTTTTGGGGTTGTTTACAAGATGATGTCTTGGTTATTTCTCTCCACTCAAAATCAAAGGTCGTGCCTTCTGGATCCGTTGTGTCATTCAAATTAATATCTCCAGCATAAAAATGTGAGTATTTCTCACCAGACATTATGTACTTATATAAGTAGTAAATTGACACCCTGCAAATCTGTAGAACTATATTAACATGTTATAACTGCTTATATTATTATCATATGATGTTCACACCTGTTATTACACCTGTTATATCATATGTTACTGTTATTTCATGCTATTCTGTATATTTTATCAGTTTATTACACTACAAGTTCCCTGTAAAATAGAATCACTATGGGTTGAAATGATACATACCCGAACGGACTTTAGAATAGGGAAAAATCGTTATGGGCTGAAATGATAGGCTTGAACGGTTTTTATTTTATTTATTTTAACTTGGGATTGCGGGTTTGAAATGATAAAACCCGGATTTTCTTTGTAAATTACGGGTTGAAATGATATATTACCCGTATCACTTTACCTAGCGTAGAAAATTAGATACAGGCCCGTAGTTAAAATATGTTTTTCTAAAAAATTTGAAATATTTTAGAAATTTAATTATTATAATATTTGATTTGAAATTTAATAAAAATATAACTTTTGTAAAGTATTATTTATTTTCTGAAAATCTATAAGTTAAATAAATTATGGAAAAGTTAGAAAATATGAATGTAAGTTATTTTGGAAATTTTGATTTAATTTTTAATGGAATTTAAATTAACTTTGAAAATATGAAAAATTTGTGATATTTTGAATTTAAATTAATTTAAAGTGATTTTATATCATATTAATGATTTTTGATAAAGTTGAATGTGAAATGAATGATTATTTAAGTTGAAATTTTGAAATATAACTAAAATTGGAAATTTATGAAATTGACTTAAAAGTGAACTTTTAGTTAAGCAAATAAAAATAAAACTAAGTTATATTTGAGAATTTGAACTTAAGTGTTAAGTTGAAATTCAATGCAAGGAATTTAAAATTGAATATTGCAATTTAATAAGTGAATTATTATTAAATCTTGATTTTTGAATGGAAATTTAACTTTATAAAATCATGAACTTGAGGAAAATTAAATGATGTTTATAAATGTGAAAATGTATGATTTTATGAGTTAAAAATGTTTTAAATACAAATATAATTGGTTGAGAAATTATATTGAATATTTGGAGTTAATTGACTGCATTTTTGAAATGCTATTAATTACAATGTAAATGATATTACAGTATTTGTAAATGCTATAGTTGATGATAATGAACTAAAAAGCTAAATTGAATTAAAAACTATTATAGAAATTTTGTAAGTGCTATAAGTTTTGAATTTAACTAAGTTTATTTGAAATTTAAGTAAACCCTATTACAACATCTTAAAATGTTGTCTTTTGTTAAATTGAACTGTTTTGAATGTAACTTTCCGTAGCGTTTTCTAAATGCTGCGAAAAGTGGAATTTCACTGTTTTAATAAACGTAAGTGAATAAATGAACTTTGGAAGTTGAAAATTTTGAAAATTTAATAATTTAATTTTTAACATAATAACTTCATTTTTATGATTAAAAATGATTTTTTTGGAATATAAACTGTTTTGAAATATGAATTGAAATGGTATTTTAAATTGAATAAAATGAATAATGATCTGAAATGTGGTTTCGAAAAGATATGATATTTTGATATATTAAAATGATTTGAAATGTGGTACTGAAAGATATGATATTTTGATATATTAAAATGATTTGAAACGAAGTTTTGAAAGATATGATATTTTGATATTAAATGATTTGAAAAATGAAGCTTTGAAAGGTTATGATATTTTGATGTATTAAAATTATTTGAAAGGAAGTTTTGAAAGGATATGATAAATTAATATATTGAAATGGTTAGAAATTACTTGATATTTATTTTGATAAATATTTGAATTGAAAGATATGGTATGATGATATATTGAAATGGTTTGGAAATGATTTAATCTATATTTTGACAAAGATTTGGGTTGAAATGATATTTTATTTTGAAGTATAAGATATTGTTTTAAAAGTTATAACTACGGGTTATAATAACGATTGGTTGTTAAAGAGACCGGGATCAGATATTGTCTTATACCGAAAACCACTTTAACAACTGTGTACACGGTGGAGATTCCAGAATGAAGTAGGATGGTGGCGACGTTCTCGAGGTATATTACGTGGACCCAACTCCCGTGAGTTGGCATAAATGACTAAAATAGGAGCTATACCAGGCTACACAAAGGGTCGCACCCTTTCATCGAGCATGCTCCATCGGAAACCATTCTATTACTTTTGTGATTCGATATGTGGCGCCACTTTGATTCGGGGGTATTGTTCGAGGTGGGCGGAAGCTGCCGGCTTGCCGTCACCACCGGTCCGGGAGTGCAAACGGTGTATCCACCCTGGCATTGCCTCGCGTGCCGTGTCATCTCCTTATATCGAGCCCACTACGATTTCGGTTTTAAAGATCCGACCGCGTTAAGGTTCACCATCCCCTTAATGATATTTTCTATATGATTATACTTTACTGATTAGACACTATTGTATGTAGCGTATATTACTACATAGTAAATAGTTTAACGGATCCTTAGAGGATGGGCGGTCCCAAGCATCTTCTAAGTTACTTGTACCTTTGCTATGGTTCACTTGAGTTGGTTTACATTGTATAAGTATGCATGTCCTGACTCGAGTGTTTGTATTTATATTTACGCTCGGGTCAGCCTGAGCTATTCACAGATTTGGATTTCCACTTTCTGGAGATTGGAATCGCTGGAGATTATCTACTTGTCAAGTTTCATCTTTTCAGTTCGGTTGTTCTATTCAGCTTGTACTTGGATATCATATTTAAACTTCTGTTGTACTTTATTTCTTCTATTGTATCTTATGTAACTCTGATATATTTATATAGTAGCTTCATGAACTACTATCTCTTTTACTTCCACTGCATTATTATTACTCTGTGTCTGTGATCTGTGATTTTTATTTACTGCATGTTCTGAGATTTGCCAAATTTTTATTTACAACGCGGTATTTTGAGCAATTCAATTCCGGCATGAGTGTCTACCTATACACTTATAATGGATGCGAATGGTTGAAAACACCTGGTTGTTACAGTTGGTATCAGAGCTTTGGTAGCTCTAGGCAAAACTCAGCATATGGAGTGAATGTATTTACAGAACCACTTTCATTCGAGTTTGAATCTCTTCCTATTTGACTCGATTCCTTTGAATTTTGGAACATTCCCTACGGTTCCAAAATCCATTCGTATCCCTCACTATTCATCTTCTTTTGACTCTGGAGTATTCCATAGCTCCGCTTCGAATGATCTTTTTAGTGAGTCGGCGGTCGCGCTAATTTCAAATTGAATTGAAAAAAAAAGGGAAACTCCCTTACAATTATCATCGATTCACCAGAGATTCTTATCTATCCTTGGTTTAGATGCTAATATCTTTTGTTATCCCAAACTCTAACTCTTGAGATCGAATGTAGATTTACTCCAGAAAAATCCACATTGATCTTAGTCTTTAAGTCACGGTTGACCCGGTAAAATTTGCCCGTGATTTATTTAAGCTTATCCACCTCACTACTCTGTTATTTAATCATCTTGTCTTTTGTTTCCAATCTATTCTTCCAAACATTTTGAATTGTACATGTATATCTATGTTTTGTTTTATATATTGTGTTGTTTGAGTTGTTGATGTTGATTTGGGTTTCCGATCGATTCGTCTGATCAACGCTATCGATAGGATTTCTAAAACACTTTGACAGAACAAACTGACACAATAATATTTTGAAATTTTGGTCAATGAAATAAATTTGGATATATAAGTAAATTTACGAAACTTCATAAACTGATTTAAATTGATTATCTAAAGTGATAATACTTGATTTATCATTTATTGTTCTATAAATGAATCTATAAACAGTTGTTTATAAATTTATTTGGGAACTGAAATGAATTTAAAACAAGAATTTGAGAATTTAAATTCCGATTATTTCGAACTTTGGTTTAAAGTTTTTAAAAAAAAGGGATATACTATTTAAAGTATTTTCAAATAGAATTTGTTTCCAAAGAATTTTAAAGTGCTCTTCTCTTTGTCACTGGAAAATAACTTCGGTGATGATCGCGACATCATCGACGTTCATTTTCGAGTTTCAAAGTGAAGAGACCACCCTGTAGTCTTGCTACAGCTTTGTTTTGGGAAATTTAATTGAATTGAATTTCTAAAATATGACTTGATTTTAATATATAGATATATGATTGAAATTTGATTTGACATATTATGTGTATATTATTACTTGTCTCTAAATGGTTTGAATGTAATCGGAAATTTAGTTCTTAAATTTTATTTTAAAGAATAATTTCAATTATAAAATAAAATCAATCAAAATTTTAGATGAATATCAAGCATGAAATGATTTAAATGGAAAGTTTATTTGTATAATACAATTGCATTCAAATATAACTTACCTTAATTTCAGAAGTTAACAATGTAATTGGATAATATACAATATAGAAAGATTTTATAAATAAAATTTGAGTGGTTATAAGAAATGTTATACACTTAAATTTTAAAACGATTAACAGAGGTAAATATAATAAAGGGTAATTGAATAACTTACAATAAATTAATGTTAGAAGAACTAAGAATAAAATAAAGCAGTTATAATAAGTGTAAGCATATTTAACATGAGTGATAAATATATTGAGAGGAATAAATTTAATTTTAATTAGGAATAAAGAAGAATAAAATTTATTAAGTACATTGTGAGTGTAATACATGATTATTTTTCAAACCCATGGTTTTAAAAATTGTTAATTTTAGATGATTGGATAATAAGATAATGAAATTTGAGATAGTTAAAATTTATTTAACTTGTGTAAAGATTTATTCTCTATTTAAGATGAAATTTCCATGTTTCAAATTTATGTCCTTATTTTGTTTTTCAAACTATTTTTTCTGTTGTCCACATCATCCTTACCTTGCTATAGACTGGTGTAGGCATCTTTCTATATTCTTTTTATTAGAAATATTTCTATAATCTTTGATAATCTTTGGTACTCATTTTGAATCTATTTTTGCATGCTTGTGTTCTTGATTTTGGAGAATCTTAGAAAGATCATCTCCACCTTGCGAAACATACCTATTAAAACAGTTATTAGGTATAATTTCAATTTCCTTGTCATCTTGTCCTAATCTTATTTCACTCTATCTTTTTCTGTGCTTTCCCGTACCTCATTCCATTTCGGGGATGAAAAGTTTTGAGTGGGGGAGAGTGTAACAACTCTGTATTTTGTGATTTATTTTTTTGTATATTTTAATTATTTTAATTGAATTTTTGATTTAAAAAAGAAAATTATTTTATTTATTTTGAATGATAAACTTTAGTTTTGATATGAATTATCATTGCAAAGCATGACTAAAAAGAATATTTTCCAAAAAGTGAATTTTTGGTAAAAATAGTCAAACTTTGACTTTTATTTTAAAATTTTAAAAGTTTGAAAATTTAAAAAAAAATCTTCTATTTTGAAAGTACATAAAATTTTAGGAACGCTGCTTTTGTTTCGTTGGAAACGGATTTAAATTGTGAAAGTTATGTATATTTCAATATTGAGTGCAATTCGTTTATTCTGCAATTTTGTTATTTTAAATAGTATAGATTTTATTTTTCTTTGTCATATTTTATTGTAATATGTATTGATATGCTATTTTATGTATTTTTTTGTATTTTAATATTTTTGAAGTGAGGTAGGAATTTTTCTAGAGCTAGTAGTATTTTTCTTGTAATTTCCATGCCCTGTTTTCAATTTTTAAACATTTTCTTTAGTTCTTTTCTATTTTTCTCCAATTTAATTATTTCTTTTATTTTAGAAATGATAAATAAATTAATTTATTTCAAAATTTTGCTTTAGAATATTTTTAAAATGAAGTAGATATTTTTCCAAAGTCATTGATGTTTTAATTATAATTTTTGAACCCTGTTTTCAATTTTTAAGCAATTTCCTTAATTCTTTTTATATTTTCTTTAAATTTAATTATATATTTTTATTTTATTTCACTTTGTTTCGGTTTTTAGATGTACTTGTTGAAGTTTATTTTGTTTTACTTGATTTAAAAGAAAAGGAAGTATGGAAGGTTTTAAAAGCTAAGAAACGTAAAGTCGTTTCTTTTACCGTTTCATTTTCAATCAATGCATCAATTTATTGTAGCCGTTCCTTTTCTTTGGCTTATTCATGTGAAAGTTTCTCATTCCATCAATAATACACATCCATTTCAGATCTGAGCAAAGAAAAATAAGCATTGGCCTCTCTTCCTCCTCTCATTTTTCTACTTCTTCTTTGTTTTGCTTGATTTTTGCCATGACCTCTCATAGCTTTGCTCGGCCCCACATCTCCACCACCACCACCGACCACACCACCACCATCTACAGAAGCACCACCTTCCCCTTCTCTGACCAAGATCTAACCATGGCCTCCCTATGATGCAAACCCCTCAAACTTGTAAAGCAATCCTTGAAAACAATGCCTAGACTACATAACTTCACTTATATCCTTCTTCTATCACCTTGGCCACCTCTCCTTGCTCCACCACCACCATAACCTGATCTCTGGCCATCACTTGACCTCTGTCCTGATCTGGAGTAAGCATGGCCAAGCCCAAACAATGACTAGGCCGAGCCTAGTGTGCCCCAAAAACCACTCCTTTTGGCCTTGACTCTTTGTCTGCTTCATGTTTAACTCCTACCTCTTCACATCCCATTGTTTGCCTTCTTTTTGCTGACCATTGGATGAGCATTTCAGGTCTAGACCTGATCATGGCTGAGCCAAATGATGTCATGGCCAAGCACTTGAATGGTTAATGAAAGGTTGAATCATTTTTTGTTAATTTCAAATTTCCAATTATTTCTATATTGTTTTGGTTGAATATTCATAAATTATATTGTCTTGTTTTGGAGTTGTTTACAAGATGATGTCTTGGCTATTTCTCTCCACTCAAAATCAAAGGTTGTGCCTTTTGGATCTGTTGTGTCATTCAAATTAATATCTCCAGCATAAAAATGTGAGTATTTCTCACCAGACATTATGTACTTATATAAATAGTAAATTGACACCCTGCGAATCTGTAGAACTATATTAACATGTTATAACTGCTTATATTATTATCATATGATGTTCACACCTGTTATATCATATGTTACTGTTATTTCATGCTATTCTGTATATTTTATTAGTTTATCACACTGCAAGTTCCCTGTAAATAGAATCACTATGGGTTGAAATGATACATACCCGAACGGACTTTAGAATAGGGAAAAATCGTTATGGGCTGAAATGATAGGCTTGAACGGTTTTTATTTTATTTATTTTAACTTGGGATTGCGGGTTTGAAATGATAAAACCCGAATTTTCTTTGTAAATTACGGGTTGAAATGATATATTACCCGTATCACTTTACCTAGCGTAGAAAATTAGATACGGGCCGGTAGTTAAAATATGTTTTTCTAAAAAATTTAAAATATTTTAGAAATTTAATTATTATAATATTTGATTTTAAATTTAATAAAAATATAACTTTTGTAAAGTATTATTTATTTTCTGGAAATCTATAGGTAAATAAATTATGGAAAAGTTAGAAAATATGAATGTAAGTTATTTTGGAAATTTTGATTTAATTTTTAATGGAATTTAAATTAACTTTGAAAATATGATAAATTTATGATATTTTGAATTTAAATTAATTTAAAGTGATTTTATATCATATTAATGATTTTTGATAAAGTTGAATGTGAAATGAATCAATATTTAAGTTGAAATTTTGAAATATAACTAAAATTGGAAGTTTATGAAATTGACTTAAAAGTGAACTTTTAGTTAAGCAAATAAAAATAAAACTAAGTTATATTTGAGAATTGAACTTAAGTGTTAAGTTGAAATTCAATGCAAGGAATTAAAATTGAACATTGCAATTTAATAAGTGAATTATTATTAAATCTTGATTTTTGAATGGAAATTTAACTTTATAAAATCATGAACTTGAGGAAAATTAAATGATGTTTATAAATGTGGAAATGTATGATTTTATGAGTTAAAAATGTTTTAAATAAAAATATAATTGGTTGAGAAATTATATTGAATATTTGGAGTTAATTGACTGCATTTTTGAAATGCTATTAAATACAATGTAAGTGATATTACAGTATTTGTAAATGCTGTAGTTGATGATAACGAACTGAAAAGCTAAATTGAATTAAAAACTATTATAGAAATTTTGTAAGTGCTATAATTTTTGAATTTAACTAAGTTTATTTGGAATTTAAGTAAACCCTATTACAACATTTTAAAATGTTGTCTTTTGTTAAATTGAACTGTTTTGAATGTAACTTTCCGTAGCATTTTCTAAATGCTGCGAAAAGTGGAATTTCACTGTTTTGATAAACGTAAGTGAATAAATGAACTTTGGAAGTTGAAAATTTTGGAAATTTAATAATTTAATTTTTAACATAATAACTTCATTTTTATGATTAAAAATGATTTTTTTTGGAATATAAACTGTTTTGAAATATGAATTGAAATGGTATTTTGAATTGAATAAAATGAATAATGATTTGAAATGTGGTTTCGAAAAGATATGATATTTTGATATATTAAAATGATTTGAAATGTGGTACTGAAAGATATGATATTTTGATATACTAAAATGATTTGAAACAAAGTTTTGAAAGATATGATATTTTGATATTAAATGATTTGAAAAATGAAGCTTTGAAAGGTTATGATATTTTGATGTATTAAAATTATTTGAAAGGAAGTTTTGAAAGGATGTGATAAATTAATATATTGAAATGGTTAGAAATGACTTGATATTTATCTTGGTAAATATTTGAACTGAAAGATATGGTATGATGATATATTGAAATGGTTTGGAAATGATTTAATCTATATTTTGATAGAGATTTGGGTTGAAATGATATTTTATTTTGAAGTATAAGATATTGTTTTAAAAGTTATAACTATGGGTTATAATAACGATTGGTTGTTAAAGAGACCGGGATCAGATATTGTCTTATAGCCGGCCAATACCGTAAACCACTCTAACAACTGTGTACGCGGTGGAGATTCCAGAATGAAGTAGGATGGTGGCGACGTTCTCGAGGTATATTACATGGACCCAACTCCCGTGAGTTGGCATAAATGACTAAAACATGAGCTATACCAGGCTACACAAAGGGTCGCACCCTTTCATCGAGCATGCTCCATCGGAAACCATTCTATTACTTTTGTGATTCGATATGTGGCGCCACTTTGATTCGGGGGTATTGTTCGAGGTGGGCGGAAGCTGCCGGCTTGTCGTCACCACCGGTCCGGGAGTGCAAACGGTGTATCCACCCTGGCATTGCCTCGCGTGCCGTGTCATCTCCTTATATCGAGCCCACTACGATTTTGGTTTTAAAGATCCGACCGCGTTAAGGTTCACCATCCCCTTAACGCTATTTTCTATATGATTATACTTTACTAATTAGACACTACTGTATGTAGCGTATATTACTACATAGTAAATAGTTTAACGGATCCTTAGAGGATGGGCGGTCCCAAGCATCTTCTAAGTTACTTGTACCTTTGCTATGGTTCACTTGAGTTGGTTTACATTGTATAAGTATGTATGTCCTGACTCGAGTGTTTGTATTTATATTTACGCTTGGGTCAGCCTGAGTTATTCATAGATTTGGATTTCCACTTTCTGGAGATTGGAATCGCTGGAGATTATCTACTTGTCAAGTTTCATCTTTTCAGTTCGGTTGTTCTATTCAGCTTGTACTTGGTTATCATATTTAAACTTCTGTTGTACATTATTTCTTCTATTGTATCTTATGTAACTCTGATATATTTATATAGTAGCTTCATGAAATACTATCTCTTTTACTTCTGCTGCATTATTATTACTCCGTGTCTGTGATCTGTGATTTTTATTTACTGCATGTTCTGAGATTTGCCAAATTTTTATTTACAACGCGGTATTTTGAGCAATTCAATTCCGGCATGAGTATCTACCTATACACTTATAATGGATGCGAATGGTTGAAAACACCTGGTTGTTACAGTTGGTATCAGAGCTTTGGTAGCTCTAGGCAAAACTCAGCATATGGAGTGAATGTATTTACAGAACCACTTTCATTCGAGTTTGAATCTCTTCCTTTTTGACTCGATTCCTTTGAATTTTGGAACATTCCCTACGGTTCCAAAATCCATTCGTATCCCTCACTATTCATCTTCTTTTGACTCTGGAGTATTCCATAGCTCCGCTTCGAATGATCTTTTTAGTGAGTCGGCGGTCACGCTAATTTCAAGTTGAATTGTAAAAAAAAGGGAAACTCCCTTACAATTATCATCGATTCACCAGAGATTCTTATCTATCCTTGGTTTAGATGCTAATATCTTTTGTTATCCCAAACTCTAACTCTTGAGATCGAACGTAGATTTACCCCAGAAAAATCCACATTGATCTTATTCTTTAAGTCACGGTTGACCCGGTAAAAGTTGCCCGTGATTTATTTAAGCTTATCCACCTCTCTACTCTGTTATTTAATCATCTTGTCTTTTGTTTCCAATCTATTCTTCCAAACATTTTGAATTGTACCTGCATATCTATGTTTTGTTTTATATATTGTGTTGTTTGAGTTGTTGATGTTGATTTGGTTTTCCGATCGATTCGTCTGATCAACGCTATCGATGGGATTTCTAAAACACTTTGACAGAACAAACTGACACAATATTATTTTAAAATTTTGGTCAATGAAATAAATTTTGATATATAAGTAAATTTACGAAACTTAATAAACTGATTTAAATTGATTATCTAAAGTGATAATACTTGATTTATCATTTATTGTTCTATAAATGAATCTATAAATAGTTGTTTATAAATTTATTTGGGAACTGAAATGAATTTAAAACAAGAATTTGAGAATTTAAATTCCGACTATTTCGAGCTTTGGTTTAAAGATTTAAAAAAAAGGGATATACTATTTAAAGTATTTTCAAATAGAATTTGTTTCCAAAGAATTTTAAAGTGCTCTTCTTTTTGTCATAGGAAAATAACTTCGGCGATGATCGCAACATCATCGACATTCATTTTCGAGTTTCAAAGTTAAGAGACCACCCTATAGTCTTGCTACAGCTTTGTTTTGGGAAATTTAATTGATTTGAATTTCTAAAATATGACTTGATTTTAATATATATAGATATATGATTGAAATTTGATTTGACATATTATGTATATATTATTACTTATCTCTAAATGGTTTGAATGTAATCGGAAATTTAGTTCTTAAATTTTATTTTAAAGAATAATTTCAATTATAAGATAAAATCAATCAAAACTTTAGATGAATATCAAGCCTGAAATGATTTAATTGGAAAGTTTATTTGTATAATACAATTGCATTCAAATATAACTTACCTTAATTTCAGAAGTTAACAATGTAATTGGATAATATACAATATAGAAAGATTTTATAAATAAAATTTGAGTGGTTATAAGAAATGTTATACACTTAAATTTTAAAACGATTAACAGAGGTAAATATAATAAAGGGTAATTGAATAACTTACAATAAATTAGTGTTAAAAGAACTAAGAATAAAATAAAGCAGTTATAATAAGTGTAAGCATATTTAACATGAGTGATAAATATATTGAGAGGAATAAATTTAATTTTAATTAGGAATAAAGAAGAATAAAATTTATTAAGTACATTGTGAGTGTAATACATGATTATTTTTCAAACCCATGGTTTTAAAAATTGTTAATTTTAGATGATTGGATAATAAGATAATGAAATTTGAGATAGTTAAGATTTATTTAACTTGTGTAAAGATTTATTCTCTATTTAAGATGAAATTTCCATGCTTTCAAATTTATGTCCTTATTTTGTTTTTCGAACTATTTTTTTTTGTTGTCCACATCATCCTTACCTTGCTATAGACTGGTGTAGGCATCTTTCTATATTCTTTTTATTAGAAATCTTTCTATAATCTTTGATAATCTTTGGTACTCATTTTGAATCTATTTTTGCATGCTTGTGTTCTTGATTTTGGAGAATCTTAGAAAGATCATCTCCACCTTCCAAAACATACCTATTACAACAGTTATTAGGTATAATTTCAATTTCCTTGTCATCTTGTCCTAATCTTGTTTCACTCTATCTTTTTCTGTGCTTTCCCGTACCTCATTCCTTTTCGGGGACGAAAAGTTTTGAGTGGGGGAGAGTGTAACAACCCTGTATTTTGTGATTAATTTTTTTTGTATATTTTTATTATTTTAATTGAATTTTTGATTTTAAAAAAAAAATATTTTATTTATTTTGAATGATAAACTTTAGTTTTGATATGAATTATCATTCCAAAGCATGACTAAAAAGAATATTTTCCAAAAAGTGAATTTTTGGTCAAAATAGTCAAACTTTGACTTTTATTTTAAAATTCAAAAAGTTTGAAAATTTAAAAAAAAAATCTTTTATTCTGAAAGTACATAAAATTTTAGGAACACTGCTTTTGTTTCGTTGGAAACGGATTTAAATTGTGAAAGTTATGTATATTTCAATATTGAGTGCAATTCGTTTATTCTGTAATTTTGTTATTTTAAATAGTATAAATTTTATTTTTCTTTGTCATATTTTATTGTAATATGTATTGATATGCTATTTTATGTATGTTTTTGTCTTTTAATATTTTTGAAGTGAGGTAGGAATTTTTCTAGAGCTAGTAGTATTTTTCTTGTAATTTCCATGCTCTGTTTTCAATTTTTGAACATTTTCTTCAGTTCTTTTATATTTTTCTCCAATTTAATTATTTATTTTATTTTAGAAATGATAAATAAATTATTTTATTTCAACATTTTGCTTTAGAATATTTTTAAAATGAAGTAGATATTTTTCCAAAGCCATTGATGTTTTAATTATAATTTTTGAACCCTGTTTTCAATTTTTAAGCAATTTCCTTAATTCTTTTTATATTTTCTTTAAATTTAATTGTATATTTTTATTTTATTTCACTTTGTTTCGGTTTTTAGATGTACTTGCTGAAGTTTATTTTGTTTTACTTGATTTAAAAGAAAAGGAAGTATGGAAGGTTTTAAAAGCTAAGAAACGTAAAGTCGTTTCACCGTTTCTTTTACCATTTCTTTTTCAATCAATGCATCAATTTATTGTAGCTGTTCCTTTTCTTTGGCTTATTCACGTGAAAGTTTCTCATTCCATCAATAATACACATCCATTTCAGATCTGAGCAAAGAAAAATAAGCAATGGCCTCTCTTCCTCCTCTCATTTTTCTACTTCTTCTTCTTTGTTTTGCTTGATTTTTGCCATGACCTCTCATAGCTTTGCTCGGCCCCACTTCTCCACCACCACCACCGACCACACCACCACCATCTGCAGAAGCACCACCTTCCCCTTCTCTGACCGAGATCTGACCATGGCCTCCCTATGATGCAAACCCCTCAAACTTGTAAAGCAATCCTTGAAAACAATGCCTAGACCACATAACTTCACTTATATCCTTCTTCTATCACCTTGGCCACCTCCCCTTGCTCCACCACCACCATACCTGATCTCTGGCCATCACTTGACCTCTGTCCAGATCTGAAGCAAGCATGGCCAAGCCCAAACAATGACTAGGCCGAGCCTAGTGTGCATCAAAAACCACTCCTTTTGGCCTTGACTCTTTGTCTGCTTCATGTTTAACTCCTACCTCTTCACATCCCATTGTTTGCCTTCTTTTTGCTGACCATTGGATGAGCATTTCAGGTCTAGACCTGATCATGGCTGAGCCAAATGATGTCATGGCCAAGCACTTGAATGGTTAATGAAAGGTTGAATCATTTTTTGTTAATTTCAAATTTCCAATTATTTCTATATTGTTTTGGTTGAATATTCATAAGTTATATTGTCTTGTTTTGGGGTTGTTTACTAGATGATGTCTTGGCTATTTCTCTCCACTCAAAATCAAAGGTCGTGCCTTCTGGATCCGTTGTGTCATTCAAATTAATATCTCCAGCATAAAAATGTGAGTATTTCTCACCAGACATTATGTACTTATATAAATAGTAAATTGACACCCTGCGAATCTGTAGAACTATATTAACATGTTATAACTGCTTATATTATTATCATATGATGTTCACACCTGTTATATCATATGTTACTGTTATTTCATGCTATTCTGTATATTTTATTAGTTTATCACACTGCAAGTTTCCTGTAAGTAGAATCACTATGGGTTGAAATGATACATACCCGAACGGACTTTAGAATAGGAAAAAATCGTTATGGGCTGAAATGATAGGCTTGAATGGTTTTTATTTTATTTATTTTAACTTGGGATTGTGGGTTTGAAATGATAAAACCCGGATTTTCTTTGTAAATTACGGGTTGAAATGATATATTACCCGTATCACTTTACCTAGCGTAGAAAATTAGATACAAGCCCGTAGTTAA
The DNA here is from genome assembly GCA_030765085.1 of Allium cepa. Classification (NCBI taxonomy): domain Eukaryota; kingdom Viridiplantae; phylum Streptophyta; class Magnoliopsida; order Asparagales; family Amaryllidaceae; genus Allium; species Allium cepa. The sequence continues at coordinate 861,327,138 of CM060934.1, read as the reverse complement.
AATATGTTTTTCTAAAAAATTTAAAATATTTTAGAAATTTAATTATTATAATATTTGATTTGAAATTTAATAAAAATATAACTTTTGTAAAGTATTATTTATTTTCTGGAAATCTATAAGCTAAATAAATTATGGAAAAGTTAGAAAATATGAATGTAAGTTATTTTGGAAATTTTGATTTAATTTTTAATGGAATTTAAATTAACTTTGAAAATATGATAAATTTATGATATTTTGAATTTAAATTAATTTAAAGTGATTTTATATCATATTAATGATTTTTGATAAAGTTGAATGTGAAATGAATCAATATTTAAGTTGAAATTTTGAAATATAACTAAAATTGGAAGTTTATGAAATTGACTTAAAAGTGAACTTTTAGTTAAGCAAATAAAAATAAAACTAAGTTATATTTGAGAATTTGAACTTAAGTGTTAAGTTGAAATTCAATGCAAGGAATTTAAAATTGAACATTGCAATTTAATAAGTGAATTATTATTAAATCTTGATTTTTGAATGAAAATTTAACTTTATAAAATCATGAACTTGAGGAAAATTAAATGATGTTTATAAATGTGAAAATGTGTTTTAAATAAAAATATAATTGGTTGAGAAATTATATTGAATATTTGGAGTTAATTGACTGCATTTTTGAAATGCTATTAATTACAATGTAAGTGATATTACAGTATTTGTAAATGCTGTAGTTGATGATAATGAACTGAAAAGCTAAATTGAATTAAAAAGTATTATAGAAATTTTGTAAGTGCTATAATTTTTGAATTTAACTAAGTTTATTTGTAATTTAAGTAAACCCTATTACAACATTTTAAAATGTTGTCTTTTGTTAAATTGAACTGTTTTGAATGTAACTTTCCGTAGCGTTTTCTAAATGCTGCGAAAAGTGGAATTTCACTGTTTTGATAAACGTAAGTGAATAAATGAACTTTGGAAGTTGAAAATTTTAGAAATTTAATAATTTAATTTTTAACATAATAAATTCATTTTTATGATTAAAAATGATTTTTTTTTGGAATATAAACTGTTTTGAAATATGAATTGAAATGGTATTTTAAATTGAATAAAATGAATAATGACTTGAAATGTGGTTTCGAAAAGATATGATATTTTGATATATTAAAATGATTTGAAATGTGGTACTGAAAGATATGATATTTTGATGTATTAAAATGATTTGAAACGAAGTTTTGAAAGATATGATATTTTGATATTAAATGATTTGAAAAATGAAGCTTTGAAAGGTTATGATATTTTGATGTATTAAAATTATTTGAAAGGAAGTTCTGAAAGGATATGATAAATTAATATATTGAAATGGTTAGAAATGACTTGATATTTATTTTGATAAATATTTGAATTGAAAGATATGGTATGATGATATATTGAAATAGTTTGGAAATGATTTAATCTATATTTTGATAAAGATTTGGGTTGAAATGATATTTTATTTTGAAGTATAAGATATTATTTTTAAAAGTTATAACTACGGGTTATAATAACGACTGGTTGTTAAAGAGACCGGGATCAGATATTGTCTTATAGCCGGCCAATACCGAAAACCACTTTAACAACTGTGTACGCGGTGGAGATTCCAAAATGAAGTAGGATGGTGGCGACGTTCTCGAGGTATATTACGTGGACCCAACTCCCGTGAGTTGGCATAAATGACTAAAATAGGAGCTATACCAGGCTACATAAAGGGTCGCACCCTTTCATCGAGCATGCTCCATCGAAAACCATTCTATTACTTTTGTGATTTGATATGTGGCGCCACTTTGATTCGGGGGTATTGTTCGAGGCAGGCGGAAGCTGCTGGCTTGCCGTCACCACCGGTCCGGGAGTGCAAATGGTGTATCCACCCTGGCATTGCCTCACGTGCCGTGTCATCTCCTTATATCGAGCCCACTACAATTTTGGTTTTAAAGATCCGACCGCGTTAAGGTTCACCATCCCCTTAACGCTATTTTCTATATGATTATACTTCACTGATTAGACACTACTGTATGTAGCGTATATTACTACATAGTAAATAGTTTAACGATCCTTAGAAGATGGGCGGTCCCAAGCATCTTCTAAGTTACTTGTACCTTTGCTATAGTTCACTTGGGTTGGTTTACATTGTATAATATGTATGTCCTGACTCGAGTGTTTGTATTTATATTTACGCTCGGGTCAGCCTGAGTTATTCACAGATTTGGATTTCCACTTTCTGAAGATTGGAATCGCTGGAGATTATCTACTTGTCAAGTTTCATCTTTTCAATTCGGTTTTTCTATTCAGCTTGTACTTGGTTATCATATTTAAACTTCTGTTGTACTTTATTTCTTCTATTGTATCTTATGTAACTCTGATATATTTATATAGTAGCTTCATGAACTACTATCTCTTTTACTTCCGCTGCATTATTATTACTCTGTGTCAGTGATCTGTGATTTTTATTTACTACATGTTCTGAGATTTGCCAAATTTTTATTTACAACGCGGTATTTTGAGCAATTCAATTCCGGCATGAGTGTCTACCTATACACTTATAATGGATGCGAATGGTTGAAAATAACTGGTTGTTACATAAAACTTAAGGTAATGAAAGTATTTAATGAAATTCTTTAATAAATAAGAATTTGATGTGTAGATGAAAGGCTACTAATTAAATATGATATAAAGGTAAGTATTATAAATAAATGAAATGAGCGCTAAATGAATGAATGGAAATATGAAATTTTGTAAGAAATAAATGTAAACAAAAAGGATAAATCATTATATGAATGAAAAGGAAATCAAACAACAAATATATAAAATGAAATTATTAGGAATGAACTTGATCTATTGTTTGGGATTGTTGTTTGTTTGATTTATGGTTGTTTGGGCAAGGATACTTTAAAATTGTTTGGATGTATGAATAATCTATTTAGTTTCATCTAAGCATGTTGAGTGAATGGTACTCTTAGTAGTTTATTTTTCATTATGTACATTTTGAAGTTTTCGAACCCGAACAACTATTAGTTTTGTTGATATGAATGGATAATTGATTGTGTTGATTTTTGATTGTATATTGGTTGCAAGTGATTATTGTTTATTTTGGTTTGTTCGTTAGTGGGTGAAACAACTTTAAATGTTTCATTGTATATAATTATTAACTCTTTTTGGATTATATAAGTGAAATACAGGTTATGTAAGCAATTGTTATTGCTTTTGGTTTCATAAAATAAGCGAAAATTGCCCGAAAAATAGGTACGTTGTCCGATTACGATTTTATAGTGTTATTATATTGTTTTTCCCATGTTGGAATATATATTATTTTGGAAAACATATGTTGTATATTGTTATATTTGATATTATATTTTCTCCCAAGCCTCTCCGTACAAAGGAGAATCTGCCGAAATTTTCCGTAAATTTCGGACTTAGAATTTTTTTGAAAGTGTTTTCCAAACTTTATTAATTTGAGTGTACAAAGATTTAGTGGTTATAAATTGGTATATTTTATTTAAATTAATTAATTTTGTAAAATTTATTTGTTTATAAAATTAATATTTTGAATAAGATGCATTATTCACTCAGTTCTTTCTTTTCCATTCTTTCCCTTTTCGGGGACGAAAAGTTTTGAGTGGGGTAGGATGTAACGACCCATAAATTTTCAATAATTAAAATTGTTAATTTAATAGGATTTTTGAAATTTAATGTTGAAGAAAATATAAATTTGTGAATTATTAAAAAATTTTAGCTAGAACGAATTGCAATAGTATGAATGTAAGTGAATGGCTAATAACTGGAATGGAATTCAAGTTAATTGAAATAGTGGAAATATTATAATTTGTTTATAAATAAAATGTAAGAAAAACAAATGTAAGTATAGAATTAATTAATGAAATAATACAGTGTTAATGGTAATTAAATAAAATTAATGTTATATATGGGATTATAACCTATGTTGGTAAGTAATAAACTTATAAATGTAAGTAAAATGAAACGACTCTGACTCGACCTTCGAAAATCGACACCCGTATTTTACTTGTACTCGAATGTCGTAGATTCAAATGCCAAATCTGGTTCGCCGGAGCTTATAACACATTAAGTACAACAATGTAGCAGAAGAAAAAGATAATATATCATTGATACAACAATGAATACAATATCCGATACAATATGATACAACAATATCAGAGACAAATATACAACAGTGGACTATGATAACGACGGAAGAGATAACACCGAATATGATCTTTGACAAAGAATGAATCTAAAATTCGCAACTCCAAACCAAAAGCTCGTCCCAAAAGTTACGAGCACTCCAATCTAATAAGCTCGAACCACCATCATCGATGACTTAAGCAAATGCGATCTCAGAATGCTATCGCCAAAATCCAAAGGCTGAAAGCTGCCGAATCTATACCTACTATTTGGTTATCTGAAAAAACCAACTCTAGACTACCCGTATGGAAAATTGTGGGCAGCTAGAGTTTAGGAAAGGAACAATAAACTCCGGGTCAGTCATGGAACTTGTATGAGCAAACAAAAACAGATTTATCTTTATTAAAATCAAAATAAAAGATTTTAAAGAAATTCGCAATGCTTTTTGAAAAATGAAACTGCCATAAGGCCTCCCGCCACACACACAATGCAAGCGCACACTTGGAGGAGATTTCTCCTTATGACGGTAGAAAATGCTTGATACGCAAAGACCATTGGATATTATTATTGGTGCATAGTGCAGAAAACCATTCAAATGTATAATATTAATCTTAGCCAGCATACAACATTTCGTCGTATGCCTACTATAGCTACCATGTTCAATGGAAGATTACTGCCACATTCCATGGCAGGTTATACAACTAAAACCGTATAGGGCTCATATTGTTAGGTTTGGATTTCCAACAAATGGTCAGGTAAAGGAACTTCCCACACAAAATGGAACGCCTATGGAGGGACATTCCCGAGAACCTAATCGGATCTCTGCTACACAAGGCCGAGTTACTCCTGCTCGGAAGTAACTACTGACACGAGCATGCCATCCCCCGGTCATTACCGACCTTTATCCGAGGGCCCTCAATCCAACAACCACACAGTAAAGTATCTAGGCTCCATACCATGATACCACTTTCAAAAGAAACATAAGTAAATATCTAGGCTCCACACCGTGATATCACTTTTTTATCTAGAAGGGAGTGGTCATACCCTCAGGGGGAGCTACCCCCAAATAACCTTGCGGCCAAGATTCCTGTTCCGACCATTACCGGGTTGTGAGGCTCGACGAAGTCATGCCCACAGAGCTACACTTTTCACAAAGTCATGCTTTGGTCAACAAATGATCAGCAGCACTTCGTATACCAAATTACCAAATTGGGAATATATCACTAGTAACCATCACTACATAACCTCTGAGCTCGTACGTCTCAGAGAAGGGTGTTAAGCTAAGAGAATAAATTCTCCGCCACCGAACAGAAATGTATTTGGCAGAAACCAGCTTTACATCTCGAAGTGTAATGTCTGATACACATCCATACAAGTCTGTTCCGAGTTCGAACAGAACCAAAGGCACTTCGAAAGAAGCCCTTGCAAATCCGAGAATTCAGATGCCCGATCGAACACCCCATCACATATGGAGATCTCCATACCGGCGCGACTCAGTGCAGAGACAATCGACGGGTTATCTTTTCATTTTCAAAAATACCCGGTCTTTACCACCGGTCTTCAAATGCTATCCATAATGTTGTACCATTATTCGGAATGTGTTATATGACACAAGGTCCTCTCCCGGCTAAACCAAATAATGAGCGCTATATTTAAAAAAAAACATATGGATATTGGGATTTCAGTTAAGTCACAACTTATTACCCCAAACTTTTCTTTCAAATGGTTTAAACAAATTACCATTTTCAAATCTTTTAAACAAAATGATTCATTTCACAAAGTTTACCAATCTTTCACAAAGATTCATTCATAGCCTTCAAAACCATTTCCTTTTCAAATTGGATTAACTCATCCAATTATTAAATCAAAAACTCAATTCATAACTTTCAAACACATTTCCAAAGATTCATTCACAATTCCCTTTTCAAATCTCTTGTATAAAAGATACTCCTTTCAAAATCCTCTTCAATTTCAAAACAAAGTTCAACAATATTTCACAAAGGTTCATTCATAGCTTTCAAAAACAATTCACGATTTCATTTCAAACTTGAGATCTTTCGATACAAATAGGAAATCCTTTCTTAATATGAAAGATATTATTATTTGAAAACAAATAGTTTTCGTTTTGGAAAAATCCAGTTATATTAGCATGAGTTAAAGCCCTTGATTTAAATTCAAATTCCCAAATCAATATCTTTAAAATGGTTTAACCCATATATAACTTGTATAACATCTTTAAACCATAGTTTTCAAACATAGAATTCAATTTCAAATTTTTGAAATCTAAATCAAATTATTTAAATTTCAAAACATAATAAATTTATTCAAAATAACTTTTATTTTTGAAACTCCATTTCAAAAGCTTTCGATTCCATTTACAAAATCATTTGGATTCAAAATTCAATCTTAAAACCATTTCAACAATCTGTGACTTAACCAATTTCCTCGTGCAATCCATATTTGCGTGTGTGAGGTGTAGTCCAAGGGTTTTACACAATCGTGCAACATCATAAATCATCACATCACATATTCAAGCACATCAACATCGATAAGCGGTATATTCCTATAACGCTTATCTTTATTTACAGATTCACGGATAAATAATATAAATTTATCACAGATAAATAAATTGCATTCATCACAGATTACACCATAACAATTCATAGCACAAAGCATAACATATTGGGAATACCAAACAACTTAACAATCAATAGAATCCAAGCATTCATAAGTAAAGTCAATTAGTTATTTGGTTAAATTAAATCAGATAAATGACCAATCCAGCTTAGTTAGCATTAATTAATTTCAAACCATATTAATTAATTATCCTTTAATAATAAATTAATTGACCTTTAAAATAAATTAATCAACCTTTAATTATTAATTAATCATCCTTAATTAATAAATCAATTAACCTTTAATTACTAAATTAACCAACCCATAATTATTAAATAAGTAACCTTTAATTATTTAATTATTCTTAATTAATCACATTAATTAATTAACTCTGAATTAATTACCATTTAATTAATTATCCTTAATTAATTACATAAATTAATTCTTCCTTAATCACTTTTATTACTTAATAGCCTTTAATTAATTAAGTAATTATTCCCTGATCACTTAAGTAATTTTAAATCATTTATCTTGATTAATCATTTAATCATTATCAAAATCTTAAATTAATAAATCTTATGATTAATCATTATTAACACAATAATTTATTCAAGAAACTAAGGTAAATCAAAACATCATTTTATCTTAATTAATTACATTATTTACTTGAAATAATTAAATAAATCAATAATGTCACAAATTATATAAATTAAAACTTAATTACTTTAATCATAATCCTTTATTTATCCAAATTTTAAACCAAAACAATTATTTAAATATTACCTTTAAAATTAAATCTTTAAAAATTTGTCAAACTTGTTAACACTTTGCTTTGAAACTTGGTGATGTTTCTTTGAAAACTTAAAAACTTGAAATGCTTTAATTAATGTTTTTAACCTTTCAAAAAAAATCTGGTTAGTTCCACTTAAAAAACGCGAGTTAAACGTTGAATATACTCGAGCTTTACTTCGAGTTTTCCCTCACCTCACTCATCTTCGAGCCAAAATGTAATCGACTGCGAGCTGTAACTCAAGCAATTCATCTTCTTCCCAAACCATCAACATGAACCAGATTTCAAAGTACACCTGTGTACGTGCACAGTCAAACAACACACCTCCGACTATCTCTCTGGCCCTCTACGCATCATCGACAACTTCACTAACCCTTACATCCACCCAGATTAATGAGAACGACCACCAATCGAAAATGAGTTATCCAACCCAAATACTGGAACCACTAGATCATCAACAATCAGCTCATACCGCCAACCACGACCATCTAAGACCACATCATTTTTACCAGAGCCACTCCATTGGCCCATAAACATTTTCCCCTTGGTGCGATGCATTCAAGAGTAACGTCGACGATGAAAACGTCTTGCAAACCCAAGTCGAACAGACCTCCACCTAAAACCCTACTAGAGCTTCGTCATGCCACCACAGCAACTTTTAAATTCTCCGGTTATTTTTCTAATGATTGTTACCCTTCGAACTACCCTCGTCAAAACTCATGACCCACAATTCAAACGTGGATCACCAGCATTTTGCAAAAATGCGAATTCCATTCAACCTATGAATTTTCGACATATACTTACTTAAAAATCACGAAACTTGTTTCAAAAATCATTATTTCGTAATACAAACATGATTATGCAACCAGATCTTTAAAATTAAGATGTTCGTTTTTGCTGATATATATTGATTTTACTGTAAATTAAGAGAATTTTAAAAACTATGCCACTTGTTAACCTTGCATGCTAACTCGCCTACACTTGTTTAATTCTTTGGTTAAGAAGATTACATTTGTTAATTACATAGTATTATTGTTTAAAAAATGTCACAAATAAGAAGTTTTATGTTTTAAACCTTTTTCTTTAAATTTATTTATAAGTATGTTTTAAAGCCCTTACTTTATTTTATTAAAACTTTGTTTTAAACCCCTTTTGTTTTATAAATTACTTAACTCTTTCATGTTTATATCCTAAACATTTTAAATAATATTTAAAATATGACTTTATATTATATTTCCTATTAAATAAATATATTTTCTTTATATAATGTTTTAAAGAAAAAAGGTTTTAAAATTTAATTATACATGAACAAATATTTTAGAATTTAGTTCTTAATTAACTTTTCAAAATATAACTTTCAAATTATATGTATATTAAAATTAGAAAACAAATTCTTTATCTGAAAACATATATATACATATCTTTATCCCCACATCAGTATTCTAATAAAAATACGCATCTTTATTTATTCTGTAAAATTTTCATATTAATTCATGATTAAATTCACAATTAAATCTCAAAAACTAAATTAATCATCAAATTAAATCTAACTAAAAATCGAGAATGTTACAAATTTCCCCTTATGAAAATTTCGTCCTCGAAATTTGCCAGGGAGACAACAGGGATAGATGAAAGTTAGAGAAACAGTTTTCCAGGTCAAACTGAATATCTATTCTGCATCTGGCTTACCAAATCAAAATATCAACAATATGAGAACAAACTCATACAACACTTTACGAGATACCGGGTCATCTAGATCTACGAAATATGCAGAGGCACTGGTTTGTTGGAAGGAATAACTAACCGTTCTTAGAATATATTTAGACCCAAACAATAGATAATGGATACTAAATTAAGGTTGGAATATCCTAAAATGTACACAATCTTGTCCATCTTCGGACTTTGATCTTCACAAGAAATTACAAGAGAATTTCAATTTTGGTTTTAATCGAAATCGTTTTATCAATACAATTCAATTTTAACTTCACCTTTTGTTAACCTACAATTTTTTTCCAATTTTAAAATCTCAAGTTCCTTGAAGTTAAAACAAAATGCTGATGGGGAACCGATGAAGAAGATACGAAATAGAAACTTATTTATACGATTCGCAAGGCCACCACAACACCCCAAGCTTCTCCCTAGAGCTGCCACGAAACAATCAAAGAATTGGAATCAAAGGAGATTGATAGAGAAATTTGTTTCCGTTGTTGCAGGGTATTGACCATTTGTAGTGGTACTCCCCTATCCACTATCTCGTCCCCTTCATGCACTCATACTCACTATCAGTGGATAGTAAGAGAATTTACCGAGGCACACGAATGGATATCTTAGGGAAAACTCATTCTAGGGTATACTTCACCCTATCTCTAATGAGCTACCTAATGAGTTATACTCCTGAGATAAAGTTTCAACCATCAGCTCTGATACCAAATGAAACGACCCTAACTAGACCTTCGAAAATCGGTACCCGTACTTTACTTGTACTCGAATGCCGCAGATTCAATTGCCGAATCTGGTTCGCCGGAGCTTATAACACATTAAGTAAAACAACACCACGGAAGAAAAAGATAATATATCATTGATACAACAATGAATACAATATCCGATACAATATGATACAACAATATCAGAGACAAATATACAACAGCGGACTATGATAACAACGGAAGAGATAACACCGAATATGATTTTCGACAAAGGATGAATCTAAAATCTGCAACTCCAAACCAAAAGCTCATCCTAAAATCTACGAGGACTCCAATCCAATAAGCTCAAACCACCATCATCGATGACTTAAGCAAATGCGATCCCGGAATGCTATCGCCAAAATCCAAAGGCTGAAAGCTAACGAATCTACACCTACTATTTGATTATCAGAAAAACCCAACTCTAGACTACCCGTGTGGAAAATTGTAGGCACCCAGAGTTTAGGAAAGGGACAATAAACTCCGGGTCAGTCATGGGACTCGTATGAGCAAACAAAAACAATTTCATCTTTATCAGAAGCAAAACAAAAGATTTTAAAGAAAATCACAATGCTTTTGAAAAATGAAACTACCATAAGGCCTCCCGCCACATACACAATGCAAGCGCACATTTGGAGGAGATTTCTCCTTATGACAGTCAAAAATGCTTGATACGCGAAAACCATTGGATATTATTATTATTATTATTATTGCATAGTGCAGAAAACCTTTCGAAAGTATAATATTAATCTTAGCCAGCATACAACATTTTGTCGTATGCCTACTATAGCTACCATGTTCAATAACAGGTTATACAACTAAAACCGTACAGGGCTCGTATTGTTTTTTTGGATTTCCAACAAATGGTCAGGCAAAGGAACTTCCCATACAAAATGAAATGCCTCTGGAGGGACGTCCTCAAGAACCTAACCGGATCTCTTCTACACAAGGCCGGGTTACCCCTGCCCGAAAGTAACTACTGACACGAGCATGCCATCCCCCGTTCGTTACCGACCTTTATCCGAGGGCCCTCTATCCAACAACCACACAGTAAAGTATCTGGGCACCATACCATGATACCACTTTCAAAAGCAGCATAAGTAAATATTTGGGCTCCATACCATGATATCACTTTTTTATCCAGAAGGGAATGGTCATACCCTTAGGAGGAGCTACCCCTAAAAACCTTGCTGCCACGATTCCTGTTTCGACCATTACCGAGTTGTGAGGCTCGACGAAGTCACGTTCACAAAGCTACAATTTTCACAAATTCATGCTTTGATCAACAAATATCAGCAGCACTTTGTATGCCACATTACCAAATTGGGAATGTATCACTAGTAACCATCAACTACATAACCTCTGAGCTCGTACGTCTCAGAGAAGGGTGTTAAGCTAAGAGAATAAATTCTCCACCACCGAATAGAAATGTATTTGATAGAAACCAACTTTACATCTCGAAGTGTAATGTCAGACACACATCCATTGTAATATCCCGGAATTTTTGACAATATCAATTTAATAATCTGTATTAGAATTAAATTGATATTGATAATTTGTTAATAATAAATTAAATTTATTTAATAATTTTCCTTTATTAAATATTTAATTGGAAGATTTTATCTTTTAAAGCTAATAAATTGGTTCCTATTTATAATATAAATATATGGTTTATATTGTAAATAGATTAGCTTTGTTTTAAATTTAATAGATAAAGCATATTTTCTAATTCTAATATTTTTTGTAATTTGAGAATTTGCTTTTATTTAATATATAAGCATTTCAAAATTATTAAATAAATAATCTTGGTTTAAATTTAATAAATAAATTTTGATTTAAAATTCTAATATATATATATTAATAATTTGGAAATTTTGATTTAATTTAATATTAAGTTTTTCAAAACTATTTAATAAATAAGTATATGATTTTAAATTGTTAAGGAAGAGTTTAAATATTTAAAATGATTTTGGCTTAAGTTTTAAATTTAAATGAATTAACAAAAAGAGTTGTTTTTTTTCTTTTTAAAATATAGCTTAATAAAATAAGTAATTTATTAACAAAGGAGAAATAATTTCTTTTATAATTATTTTAATTTGATAATGAGTTATTTCAGAAAACAATATAAATAGTGTATTGTTTTACAATTGGATTCTTAATAAAAATAGCATTGTTATTTCAAATTTAATTTGTATTTATAACTTGATTTTTAAATATTAGATTTTAGAAATTGATTTGAATTTGAATATAAGGTTTTAAAATCCAAAGTATAGATTTTTAATTGTTTTGATTTTATATGCATAAGCTTTTATTTATATGTATAATTTTTTTATTTCTTTTAAAAAAATGCTATACGTATTTAATACTAATTAACCAATTAATTAGGCATAACATATATATATATTAACATTTAAATTAAAATACAAATTACTTTATAAAGACAAGTGTTGTTTTCCTAAGCATCATTTAACAAATGTTAAAAGATAAACCTTCCAATGTGAAAAATGTTGAAATATTTACAAGTGGCCTCTTTAATGTGTTTTTCTTTTATTTTATAAAATCAGAAAATTTGCCTATATAAACATACATTTTTCACTCTTATTACTTTTTCTCATTTTCTAATCAAAGTTAAGGAATTTTAGGCTTGAACTCAAAACAAATCTGAGGAACATGAAAACTATTTTCAGATTCAAAAATCAAATCTTCAAAACCAAAATCAGTAAACTCCTCATTTATCAAATCTGAAACCACTTCCCTGTAATCAGCTCTTCAAACAAAACCAAATCCAGAATCATGCTCAAATAAAATCAATAATTCTCTTCACTTCAAAAAGCAAATCTGCACATTTTCAAAACCCTGCACCTGCTATTTTCAAACAAAAAGCATCTGCACATCTTCAAATAAAATCTGCATTTTTTTCTCTGTAATATGGAAAATTGGTTATGCAAACAAACTTCATTTTCAAGCACAAGCTTTTATGGAAGCATGTCAGTTTAAAGGAGTTCAAAGTATAAAAGGGGCAACTGCAGTTTTAAAAGTTTCAAAAGAAAAATTGAAATCTGGGAAGCTCTTTCTGCATCTTCACACAAAATTGGTGAGTAACTTTTTAAAATTAAATTTTAAAATTTGGTTGCATGCTTGTATGCTGAGTTGAATAAGTATTGCATGTTATTATATATAAATGTCTGAAGTAAATATTTATGTGTATGCATGCTGTTATATGCTCTGCTATGTTTCCAGTTCCACTTTTTCATTCAAAAATCCCTTACCACTTAATTTAATTTGTGATAGGAACTAATTTATAAACCAATATTGTTTGATTTAACTTAGATTATTGTTTGAAATTTTAATCAAGTTAAATTCAAACTTGATGGTCTCTGGATATATTTAAACATCAATGAATGTTGATATAACTCAAAAATTCATACTGTATAATTTATAAATTCAGTATTGTAGATTGAATACATTAACTAAAACATGATTTTTAAATCAAGAATCAAGATTTTTAGAAATAGGATGAGGGTGCAGTTTGAGTTTTGACTGGAAAGGGGAATATTTGGTTTTCTGCAGATCTTTGTATCTTGAGGGCTTGGGGTTCTTCCAGGTGATGGATGAGGGTTAGGAGTTGCTAGGAAAAATATTTGTTGGTGATAAAAATCATTGTGGAAGTTGCAGTGGTGAGAGATTTGCTGGAACCCTAGTTTTTAACCAAGAATGAAGAATCGATCACCACGACAGATTGGGTTGATCGAGTGCAGTAAGGATTTGAAGGATGATAGTTTGGTCATAGTCGAGATCAGGGTCGGAATTGTAGAAACTACGGTGATCGGAATTAGGCTGGCGAGGCAATTTCAGGTTTGGATTGGTGTGGATCAGTTTGTTCCAGGTTTGGGTGAGTTATCTCAAATTCAAATTCGAGGTTAAGAGTTCGATCTGGTGATCGATTTGGGGTGATGGAGTGTTTTTGGATGTGGGACAATCATCTCTGATGATCGAAGGTGACTAGGGGCGACGTGCATGTGCATAGAGCCTGTTTTCTGATGGAAGTTTGCTGCGGTTGGTTTTGACTCGAGTAATTTTGGGTTGGACTCGAAGTTGTGGGGTGGTTTACTTGGGGAGGATGGGTTGTAGACTCGAAGTAAATTTTAGGTATCTCGGGTTTAAAGGATGTTACAGGTTTTAAACAAAACCTGTATAATCTGTTTCAAAATTTTTAAAAACTAAAATTTTTAAATGTAAAGCAAGAGTTTGAACTAAGTTTTAAATTCTAGTTTGAAAACTAGAAATCCAAGTTTAAAATTTAAATCTCAGTTTTAAATAATAAAAAAATAATAAAGTTTTAAACTTGAACTTGTTAAACTACTTTATAATGGTAAGTAGTTTGAAATTTTAAAACTGAAGTTTTTAAAATATGAGCAAGTTTTAAAGTTAAATTTAAAACTGGAAATCAAATATTAAATATGTAGTTCAGTTTTCGAAATAAAAGAAGTTTTTAAATTTGAAAGATTTAAACAAAGTGTAAATTTGAATTATTGAATTTTAAAATGAATTTAGTTCTAAACTCTTATGAATTTCTTTTATAAGACAAGCATTTATTTGTCATGTAATTTAAAATGATTTTTAAATTGCTTAAAACTTTTTTTAAGTTTAAATTATATTTATTTTAAATTTCATATTTGAAATGAAATTTTAAAATAAGTCAAAAGTTAATTTGTTTTCAAATGTATTTGTTAATGACAATTTAGTCATAATTAAGATTATCTTAAAATTTAATTAAGATTAATGATTTGAAATTAATTAAATTAATTATGCTAATTAAGGAATAATTAGTTAATTTAATTAATTAATTGATTAGGGATTAATAAATAATTGATTAAGGGTTAATCAATTTGTAATTAAAGATCATTAATTAGATTATTAATTAATGATTAAAGAATTATTAATTAAGCAATTAAGTTATAATCAAGGTTAATTAATTAAATAATTAAAGATTAATTAAGTTATAATTAACACTTAATTAATTAAATAATTAGAGATTAATTAATGGATAATTAAAGATAATTTAATTTGTGATTAAAAATGGTTAATCTAAGAAAATTTATTTAAGCAAGTAATTAAAGAATGGTTAATGAAGGTCATTAACTAGGATTATATAATAATTAATTAATGTGATTAATTTTAATAATTAATTAGATTAATTAATTTAATGATAATCATCTGTGGATTGTTTAAGTGTGATCATTTAATGGAAGTAATTAAGGAATTAATTACCTAATCTAATTAATTGAATTTAATGGGTTAGATTGAATTGATTAATTAAGTTTAATTAATTTTAAACACTGAATGATTTGATGATAATTACTTAATGTAATTAATGGATTGGGAATTACTTAATGAAGTAATTAATTGGTAATTACTGAATGTAATTAATTGAAGATGTTTTAAGAATGGAAGTAATTTGAGTATAATTACTTTGTAATTAATCAAGGGATTAATTAAGAAATTAATTAAGGAATAATTAATTTATTTAAAGAAGTAATTAAGGTTAGTTAATTACTGGATGTGATTAATATGGAATAATTAATAATTGTGGTTTAATTTAAATAAAGTAATTAATTATAGGGATCATTAATTAATACAATTAACGATGTAATTAAGGATTAATTAATTAAGATTAATTAATCAATGATAAGTGATTAAAAGTAATTAACTAATGTAATTAATCAAGGATTAATATAATTAATTATAGTTAATTAATTAATTGAAGTAATTAAAGGTTAATTACTGTTTTTGGTTAAGAATAATAAATTTGTGAAATTTATTAAAGACCAATTACTTGAATGTAATTAAAGGATAATTAATCAAAGGTGATTAATTAAGGTGATTAATTTGAATGCTTAACTAATTGACTTGTATTTAATTAATGGTTAGATAAGCAAGGTTTATAATGATGAAGTAATTAATTTATTTATTTTTTAAATTAATTAAAGATG
Organism: Allium cepa; assembly: GCA_030765085.1. Classification (NCBI taxonomy): domain Eukaryota; kingdom Viridiplantae; phylum Streptophyta; class Magnoliopsida; order Asparagales; family Amaryllidaceae; genus Allium; species Allium cepa. The sequence continues at coordinate 861,311,125 of CM060934.1, read as the reverse complement.
AAGTAATTAATTTAATTCACTTTAAATTAATTAGAGATGGAGGTAACTAATTTAATTCATTTTAAATTAATTATATTGAGATTAAATAAATCTTTGCTTATGTATGAACGAAGGATATTGATTGCTTGAATGGTTGTGATCTCAGAAATGAGATAAGTGATGTTGTGTGATATGAATGCTTTGTTTGCATTGTGATGATAATATGGATTATCTATTTCGATGACAGTATGGATTATCTGATTATAATGATAATGTGGATCGTTTGTTTATAACGATAATGTTGATTATCAATTGTGATTGGTGAGTTATCTATCTGTGTGTACATAGATACTGTATTGAATTGTTTTAAACCTTAAAACAACTTGACCTTAAAAGACACGTTTTGGATTTCGATGAGACCGGGGTTGGGTTTCCATATTTGGATATTCGAAAACCACATCGATCCAAATTAACGATAGGTCGTGAATCTCAAGTGAAGATGAAGATTCAGAATGCAAGGGTTATCGTCGTTAACTCTGAGGGTGATTCCGAAATGAGTGTAACGAGATAATGCCTTCGATTTCGTTCGAACCCGAAACAAACTTGTCTGGATTGAATGCTTTCAAAACATCGTCAGGGGGACGATGAGCATTCTAAGTGATGTGTTCTATAAAGGTAATCGTAGCCTCAAGCCACATCAACCAGGAATGCCTAAAACAGGGGAGGTGCAACAAGGCTAAGTGGATCATGCTCAAGTAGGACGAGATTTTCCCCTGTCTAGAGGTCTCTTTTATTTCGGTTGTGTGGGCAGTTGTTGAGCTCCAACTGTCGGGGTTGTCTTGTTCGGGACTGCCCAGTAAGGGATGGTTCCGGCCTTGTGTTGTAGGGGATTGGGAGTGATCCTCGGTACGTTGATCTAGGCCACGTACTGTGATGGGCGGTACCCCCATAGCCCTGCCATTGTATTGAATCCAAAATCCAATAAGTGCCAACAGTTTTGATTGTATTACCCATTTTTGTGGCTAGTAGCTGGAATTTAATGAATGTAACAATTTCGACTATTTCATATTTACTTGAAAACCCTAGACCTATTATAATATCACTGGATTTCCTATCAAATGTTTTTGTTAGCTTAAGGTAAAAACTTTTCCATGTTTATGTATGGGAAGTCTTACGTGATACCTTTTTTTTTAAAAGTTTTTCAAAGTTAAACAACTTTAACCTGTTACTCACACTAGACCCATGTCTGACCCGGAGTTTATCTTCTATTTTCTTAAACTCTTGGGTACTCAAATTTTTACGAGTAGCTAAGGGATTCATGTTAGCTTTGACGAATTGTGGAGGAGCAATGGAGCAGGAGGCCTCTGCGCGAAGATATATAGTATTCCGCTGTGTTGGTTTCTCCGAGTAGTTCTCTTGTACTGTATTGAGTTGTATAACTAGACAGGTGTTTATAACTGTCTAGTGCGTGATGTGTAATCTGTGTAACTCTGATAATGGTTGTAAACTATGTAATATTTATGTTATTAATATAATTTATTCATTCCGCTGTGAAGATTCTGTGTTGTTTCTTCTTTCTCTTCTTTCTTTTCTCTTTTCTATCCCTTTCTTTCTTCAAGATGATGCGATTTTCTGTGGTGAGAAAGTCGGGTCGTCTCATCCATACAAGTCTGTTCCAGGTTTGAATAGAACTGAAGGAACTTACAAAGAAGCCCTTGCAAATCCGGGAATTCCCAATTGCGATCGGACTCCCCATCACATATGAAGATCTCTATACCGGCGCGACTCAGTGCAGAGACAATCGATGGGTTATCCTTTCATTTTCGAAAATACCCAGTCTTCACCACCGGTCTTCAAATGCTATCCATAATGTCGTATCATTATTCAAAAATGGGTTATATGACACAAGGTCCTCTCCCGGCTAAACTGAATAATAAGCGCAATATTTAAAAAAAACATATGGATATTGGGATTTCAGTTAAGTCACAACTTATTACCCAAACTTTTCTGTCAAATGGTTTAAACAAATTACCATTTTCAAATCTTTTAAACAAAAAGATTCATTTCACAGAGTTTACCAATCTTTCACATATATTCATTCATAGCCTTCAAAACCATTTACTTTTCAAATTGGATTAATTCATCTAATTATTAAATCAAAAACTCAATTCATAGCTTTCAAACCCGTTTCCAAAGATTCATTCACAATTCCCATTTCAAATCTCTTACATAAAAGATACTCCTTTTAAAATCCTCTTCAGTTTCAAAACAAAGTTCAATAATCATTCACAGAGGTTCATTCATAGCTTTCAAAAATAATTCACAATTTCATTTCAAACTTGAGATCTTTCGATACAAATTGGAAATCCTTTCTTTATATGAAAGCTATTATTATTTGAAAATAAATGGTTTTCGTTTTGGAAAAATCTAATTATAGTTGCACGAGTTAAAGCCCTTAAGTTAAATTCAAATTCCCAAATCAATACCTTTAAAATGGTTTAACCCACATATAACTTGTATAACATCTTTAAACCATAGTTTTCATACATAGAATTCAATTTCAAAATTTCAAATTTAAAGCAAAATATTTAAATTTCAAAACTTAATCAAGTTATTCATAATAACTTTTATTTTTGAAACTCCTTTTCAAAAGCTTTCAATTCTATTTCCAAAATCATTTGGATTCAAAATTCAATCTTCAAACCATTTCAACAATCTGTGACTTAATCAATTTCCTCGTGCAATCCATATTCGTGTGTGAGGTGTAGGCTAGGGGTTTTACACAATCGTGCAACATCATAAATCATCACATCACGGATTGAAGCACATCAACATCGATAAGCGATATATTCCTATAACGATTATCTTTATTTACAGATTCACAGATAAATAGTATTAATTTATCACAGATGAATAAACTACATTCATCACAGATTACACCATAACAATTCATAGCACAAAGCATAACATATTGGGAATACCAAACAATTCAACAATCAATAGAATTCAAGCATTCATAAGTAAGGTTAATTAATTATCTGATTAAATTAAATTAGATAAATCACCAATCATGCTTAATTAGCATTAATTAGTTTCAAACCATATTAATTAATTATCCTTTGACAATAAATTAATTAACCTTTAAAATAAATTAATCAACCTTTAATTATTAATTAATCATCCTTAATTAATAAATCAATTAACCTTTAATTACTAAATTAATCAACCCATAATCATTAAATAATTAGCCTTTAATTATTTAATTATTCTTAATTAATCACATTAATTAATTAACCCTTAATTAATTACCATTTAATTAATTATCCTTAATTAATTACATAAATTAATTCTTCCTTAATCGCTATTATTAATTAGCCTTTAATTAATTAAGTAATTATTCCTTAATCATTTAAATAATTATAAATCATTTGTCTTGATTAATCAATTAATCATTATCAAAATCTTAAATTAATAAACCTTATGATTAATCATTATTAACACATTAATTTATTCAAGAAATTAAGGTAAATCAAAACATCATTTTATCTTAATTAATTACATTATTTATTTGAATTAAATAAATAAATAAATAACGTCACAAATTATATAAATTAAAACTTAATTACTTTAATCATAATCCTTTATTTATCCAAATTTTAAACCAAAAAAATTATTTAAATATTACCTTTAAAATTAAATCTTTAAAAATTTGTCAAACTTGTTAACACTTTTCTTTGAAACTTGGTGATGTTTCTTTGAAAACTTAATAACTTTAAAACTTGAAAAGGCTTCAATTAATTTCTTTAACCTTCAAAAAAAATCTTCTTAATTCACTTAAAAAAACGCGAGTCAAACGTTGAATATACTCGAGCTTTATTTAGAGTTTTCCCTCAGCTCACTCATCTTCGAGCCAACACATGATCGACTTCGAGCTGTAACTCGAGCAATTCATCTTCTTCGCAAACCATCAACACAAACCAGATTTCAAAGTACACCTGTGTACGTGCGCAGTTGAACAACACACCTCCGACCTCTCTCCGGCCCTCTACGCATCATCGACGTCTTCATAACCCTTTCATCCACCCAGATTAACGAGAACGACCACCAATCGAAAACGAGTTATCCAACACAAATACTGGAACCACCCGATCATCAACAATCAGCTCGTAACGACAACCACAATCATCTAAGACCACATCATTTTTACCAGAGCCACTCCACTGGCCCACAAACATTTTCCTCTCGGTGCGATGCATTCCGAAGCAACGTCGACGATGAAATCGTCTTGCAAACCCAAATCGAACAAACCTCCACCTAAAACCTTACTAGAGCTTCGCTGCGCCACCACGGCAACTTTTAGTTTCTTCGGTTATTTTTCTGATGATTGTTACCCTTCGAACTACCCTCGATAGAACTCACGACCCACAATTCGACGTGGATCATCAGCATTTTGCAAAAATGCAAATTCCATTCAACCTATGAATTCTCGACATATACTTACTTAAAAATCACGAAACTTGTTTCAAAAATCACTATTTCATAATACAAACCTGATTATGCAACCAGTTCTTTAAAATTAAGATGATCGTTTTTGCTGATATATATTGATTTTACTGTAAAATGTTATTTTTCAGAATGTTTACTTCATAATTTTTACCTAATACTACTTTTAAATATAAACTTACCATGTTATCAACAACTTCCTTTTAGGAATCATATTCTAAAATGTTTTAAAAATGAAGATATGAATGTTTTTCTTTGATGGATTCTGGGTTTGTTACACAGAGTATATACATTCACAGGCATACACAATTCACACCATATATCATCATTTTCCACAACAACCACATCACAATCCTAAAAATATATTCAAATTCAAACTAGAACAGGTCAGTTTGCTCACCTAGAAAGAACAGAGGGCTAATAATTGAATCTAGAACCTGACTTTTGATTTGAAGCTTACTTTTATTTTCCTGAAACCTGGATTTTGATTTAAGCTTGTTGAAGTTGATCTTTGCATGTTTGAGTTTATTTCTAGGCTTTGAATTTGTTTGATCACTCTACATGCTTCAGCTTTGAGTAGACATTGATCTTTGCTTTAAACTTGAAGATTGTTTGATTTTTTTTTTCTGCTTTTAATTTCTGGTTTGTGCTTTAAGTTTTCTTTTAGGATTTCAGGTTTTGATTATGAAGATGAAAGAAAACTTTTAGCTTGGTTTGTGTTTTTATTATTTTTCCAGACTTGATCTTTTGATCTCAATCTTGCTTCAGATCTGAGGTTTGAAGTTGTTAGCTTGATTTCTCTTTTTTTATATTATATTATCTCTAATGAAAATAAAGAGAATTTTAAAAACTATGCCACTTGTTGACCTTGCATGCTAGCTCACCTACACTTGTTTAATTCTTTGGTTAAGAAGATTACATTCGTTAATTACATAGTATTATTGTTTTACAAATGTCACAAATAAGAAGTTTTATGTTTTGAACCTTTTTCTTTAAATTTATTTATAAATATGTTTAAAGCCCTTACTTTATTTCATTTAAACTTTGTTTTAAACCCCTTTTTGTTTTATAAATGACTTAACTCTTTCATGTTTATATCCTAAACATTTTAAATAATATTTAAAATATGACTTTATATTATATTTCCTATAAAATAAATACATTTTCTTTATTTATCATTTATATAATCTTTTAAAGAAAAAAGGTTTAAAATTTTAATTATACATGAAGAAATATTTTAGAATTTAGTTCTTAATTAACATTTCAAAATATAACTTTCAAATTATATGTATATTAAAATTAGAAAACAAATTCTAATATAAATAGGTATAATATTGATGTAATGTAAATAGGTAATATAATAAAAAAATATTATATATATGTGCTCTCTCTTTATCCCCACATCAATATTCTAATAAAAATACACATCTTTTTTATTCTGTAAATTTTTCATATTAATTCGTGATTAAATTCACAATTAAATCTCAAAAATTAAATTAATCATCAAATTAAATCTAACTAAAAATCGGGAATGTTACATATTCCCCCCTTAAGAAAATTTCATCCTTGAAATTTGCCAGGGAGACAACAGAGATAGATGAAAGTTAGAGAAACAGTTTTCCAAGTCAAACCGAATATCTATTCTGCATTTGGCTTACCAAATCAGAATTTCAATAATATGAGAACAAACTCATACAACACTTTACGAAATACTCGGGTCATCCTGATCTACGAAATATGAAGGGGCACTGGTTAGTTCGAAGGAATAACTAACCGTTCGTAGAATACATTTAGACCCAAGTAATAGATAATGGATACTAAATTCAGGTTGGAATATCTCAAAATATACACTAGCTTGTCCATCTTTTGACTTTGATCTTCATAAGAAATTACAATAGAATTTCAATTTTGGTTTTAATCGAAATCTTTTTATCGATACAATTCAATTTTAACTTCATCTTTTGTTAACCCACAATTTTTTTTCCAATTTTAAAATCTCAAGTTCATTGAAGTTAAAACGAAAAGATGATGGGGAACCGATGAAGAAGATACGAAATAGAAACTTATCTATACGATTCGCAAGGCCACCACAACACCAAAGCTTCTCCCTGGAGGTGCCATAAAGCAATCAAAGAATTGGAAAGACGAATCAAAGGAGATTGATAGAGAAAGTTTTTTCCGTTGTTGCAGGGTATTGACTATTTGTAGTGGTACTCCCCTGTCCCCTATCTTGTCCTCTTCTTGCACTCATACTCACTATCAGTAGATAGTAAAAGAATTTATCGAGGCGCACGAACGGATATCTTAAGGAATACTCATTCTAGGGTATACTTCACCCTATCTCTAATGAGCTACCTAATGTGTTATACTCCTAAGCTTAAGTTTCAATCTTCAGCCCTGATACCAAATGAAACGACCCTGACTCGACCTTCAAAAATCGGCACCTGTACTTTATTTATACTCGAATGCCGCAGATTCAAATGTCGAATCTGGTTTGCCGAAGCTTATAACACATTAAGTACAACAACACATCGCAGGAAAAAGATAATATATCATGAATACAATGTCCGATACAATATGATACAACAATAATAGAGACAAATATACAACAACGGACTATGATAACGACGGAAGAGATAACACCGAATATGATCTTCGACGAAGAATGAATCTAAATTATGCAACTCCAAACCAAAAGCGCATCCCAAAAGCTACGAGGACTCCAATCCAGTAAGCTCGAACCACCATCATCGATGACTTAAGCAAATGCAATCCCGGAATGCTATCGCCAAAATCCAAAGGCTAAAAGCTACCGAATCTACACCTACTATTTGATTATCTGAAAAACCCAACTCTAGACTACCCGTGTGGAAAATTGTGGGCACCCAGAGTTTAGGAAAGGAACAATAAACTCTAGGTCAATCATGGGACTGGTATGAGCAAACAAAAATAGTTTTATCTTTATCAAAAGCAAAACAAAAGATTTTAAAGAAATTCACAGTGCTTTTTGAAAAATGAAACTGCCATAAGGCCTCCCACCACACACACAATGCAAGCGCACACTTGTTGGAGATTTCTCCTTATGATAGTCAAAAATGCTTGATACGCGAAAACCATTGGATATTATTATTAGTGCATAGTGCAAAAAACCTTTTGAATGTATAATATTAATCTTAGCCAGCATACAATATTTCGTCGTATGCCTACTATAGCTACCATGTTCAATAGCAGGTTACCGCCACATTCCATGGCAGGTTATACAACTAAAACCGTACAAGGCTCGTATTGTTTTTTTGGATTTCCCTCAAATAGTCAGGCAAAGGAACTTCCCACAAAAAAATGGAACGCCTCTAGAGGGACGTCCCCGAGAACCTAACTGGATCTCTGCTACACAAGGCCGGGTTACTCCTGCTCGGAAGTAACTACTGACACGAGCATGCCATCACCCGGTCGTTACCGACCTTTATCCGAGGGCCCTCAATCCAAGAACCACACAGTAAAGTATCTGGGCTCCATACCATGATACGACTTTCAAAAGCAACATAAGTAAATATCTGGGCTCCATACCATGATATCGCTTTTTTATCCAAAAGGTAATGGTCATATCCTTAGAGGGAGCTACCCTCAAATAACCTTGCTGCCACGATTCCTATTTCGACCATTACCGGGTTGTGAGGCTCGACGAAGTCACATCCACAAAGCTACAATTTTCACAAAGTAATGCTTTGATCAACAAATGATCAGCAGCACTTCGTATGCCAAATTACCAAATTGGGAATGTATCACTAGTAACCATCAACTACATAATCTATGGGCTCGTACGTCTCAGAGAAGGGTGTTAAGCTAAGAGAATAAATTCTCTGCCACCGAACAAAAATGTATGTGGTAGAAACCAGCTTTACATCTCAAAGTGTAATGTCAGACACAAATCCATATAAGTCTGTTCGGGGTTCGAACAGAACCGAAGGCACTTCCAAAGAAGCCCTTGCAAATCTGGGAATTCCCAATCCCGATCGGACTCCCTATCACATATGGAGATCTGTATACCGGCGCGACTCAGTGCAGAGACAATCGACGGGTTATCCTTTCGTTTTCGAAAATACCCGGTCTTCACCACCGGTCTTCAAATGCTATCCATAACATTGTATCATTATTCGAAATTGGTTATACGACACAAGGTCCTCTTCCGGCTAAACGGAAAAATGAGCGTAATATTTTAAAAAACATATGGATATTGGGATTTCAGTTAAGTCACAACTTATTACCCAAAGCTTTTATTTCAAATGGTTTAAACAAATTACCATTTTCAAATCTTTTAAACAAAAGGATCCATTTCACAAAGTTTACCAATCTTTCACAAAGATTCATTCATAGCCTTCAAAACCATTTCCTTTACAAATTGGATTAACTCATCCAATTATTAAATCAAAAACTCAATTCATCAAACCCATTTCCAAAGATTCATTCACAATTCCCATCCTCTTATATAAAAGATACTCCTTTTAAAATCCTCTTCAATTTCAAAACAAAGTTCAACAATCTTTCACAAAGGTTCATTCATAGCTTTCAAAAACAATTCACAATTTCATTTCAGACTTGAGATCTTTCGGTACAAATTGGAAATCCTTTCTTTATATGAAAGTTATTATTATTTGAAAACAAATAGTTTTCGTTTTGGAAAAATCCAATTATATTTGCACGAGTTAAAGCCCTTGAGTTAAATTCAAATTCCAAAATCAATACCTTTAAAATGGTTTAACCATATATAACTTGTATAACATCTTTAAACCATAGTTTCAAACATAGAATTCAATTTCAAATTTTTGAAATTTAAATCAAATTATTTAAATTTCGAAAATTAATCAAGTTATTCAAAATAACTTTTACTTTTGAAACTCCTTTTCAAAAGCTTTCAATTCCATTTCCAAAATCATTTGGATTCAAAATTCAATCTTTAAACCATTTCAACAATCTATGACTTAACCAACTTCCTCGTGCAATCCATATTTGTGTGTGTGAGGTGTAGTCCAGGGGTTTTACACAATCGTGCAACATCATAAATCATCACATCACAGATTCAAGCACATCAACATCGACAAGCGATATATTCCTATAACGCTTATCTTTATTTACAGATTCACAGATAAATAGTATTAATTTATCACAGATGAATAAACTACATTCATCACAGATTACACCATAACAATTCATAGCACAAAGCATAACATATTGGGAATACCAAACAATTCAACAATCAATAGAATTCAAGCATTCATAAGTAAGGTTAATTAATTATCTGATTAAATTAAATTAGATAAATCACCAATCATGCTTAATTAGCATTAATTAGTTTCAAACCATATTAATTAATTATCCTTTGACAATAAATTAATTAACCTTTAAAATAAATTAATCAACCTTTAATTATTAATCAATCATCCTTAATTAATAAATCAATTAACCTTTAATTACTAAATTAATCAACCCATAATCATTAAATAATTAGCCTTTAATTATTTAATTATTCTTAATTAATCACATTAATTAATTAACCCTTAATTAATTACCATTTAATTAATTATCCTTAATTAATTACATAAATTAATTCTTCCTTAATCGCTTTTATTAATTAGCCTTTAATTAATTAATTAAGTAATTATTCCTTAATCATTTAAATAATTATAAATCATTTGTCTTGATTAATCAATTAATCATTATCAAAATCTTAAATTAATAAACCTTATGATTAATCATTATTAACACATTAATTTATTCAAGAAATTAAGGTAAATCAAAACATCATTTTATCTTAATTAATTACATTATTTATTTGAATTAAATAAATAAATAAATAACGTCACAAATTATATAAATTAAAACTTAATTACTTTAATCATAATCCTTTATTTATCCAAATTTTGAACCAAAACAATTATTTAAATATCACCTTTGAAATTAAATCTTTAAAAATTTGTCAAACTCGTTAACACTTTGCTTTGAAACTTAGTGATGTTTCTTTGAAAACTTAATAACTTTAAAACTTGAAAAAATGCTTTAGTTAATTTCTTTAACCTTTAAAAAAATCTGGTTAATTCCACTTAAAAAAACACGAGTGAAACGTTGAATATACTTGAGCTTTACTTCGAGTTTTCCTTCACCTCACTCATTTTCGAGCCAAAACGTGATCGACTTCGAGCTGTAACTCGAGCGATTCATCTTCTTCGCAAACCATCAACACGAACCAGATTTCAAAGTACACCTGTGTACGTGCATAGTCGAACAACACACCTCCGACCATCTCTTCGGCCCTCTACGCATCATTGACATCTTCAGTAACCCTTACATCCACCCAGATTAACGAGAACGACCACCAATCGAAAAGGAGTAATCCAACCCAAATAGTGGAACCACCCGATCATCAACAATCAGCGCGTATCGCCAACCACGATCATCTGAGACCACATCATTTTTACCAGAGCCACTCCACTGGCCCACAAACATTTTCCCCTCGGTGCGACGCATTCCGGAGCAACGTTGACGATGAAATCATCTTGCAAACCCTACTAGAGCTTCGACACGCCACCATGGCAACTTTTAATTTCTCCGGTTATTTTTCTGATGATCGTTACCCTTCGAACTACCCGCAACAAAACTCACGACCCACATTTCGACATGGATCACCAGTATTTTGCAAAAATGCGAATTCGATTCAACCTATTCTCGACATATACTTACTTAAAAATCACAAAACTTATTTCAAAAATCACTATTTCGTAATACAAACATGATTATGCAACCAGATCTTTAAAATTAAGATGTCTGCTTTTGCTGATATATATTGATTTTACTATAAAACATTATTTTTTAGAATATTTACTTAATAATTTTTACCTAATATTATTTTAAAAAATAACCTTACCTTTTTATCAACAACTTCCTTTCAGGAATCATACTCTAAAATGTTTTATAAACGAAGATATGAATGTTTTTCTCTGATGGATTCTGGGTTTGTCATACAGAGTATATACATATATACATTCACAGGCATGCACAACACAATTCACACCATATATCATCATTTTTCACAGCAACCACATCACAATCCTAAAATATATTCAAATTCAAACTAGAACAGGTCAGTTTGCTCACCTGGGAAGAACAGAGGACTAATAATTGAATCTGGAACCCGACTTTTGATCTGAAGCTTACTTCTATTTTCTTGAAACCTGGATTTTGATTTAAGCTTGTTGAAGTTGATCCTTTGCATGTTTGAGTTTATTTCTAGGCTTTGAATTTGTTTGACCACTCTGCATGCTTCAGCTTTGAGTAGACATTGATCTTTGCTTTAAACTTGAAGATTGTTTGATTTTTTTTCTACTTTTAATTTATGGTTTGAGCTTTGGGTTTTCTTTTGGGATTTCAGGTTTTGATTATGAAGATGAAAGAAAATTTTAAGCCAGGTTTGTGTTTTTATTTTTTTTCCAAACTTGATCTTTGAATCTCAAGCTTGCCTCAGATCTGAGGTTTGAAGTTGTTAGCTTGATTTCTCTTTTTTTATTTTTTATTATATTATCCCTAATGCAAATTAAGAAAATTTTAAAAACTATGCCACTTGTTAACCTTGCATGCTAACTCACCTACACTTGTTTAATTCTTTGGTTAAGAAGATTACATTTGTTAATTACATAGTGTTATTGTTTTACAAATATCACAAATAAGAAGTTTTATGTTTTAAACCCTTTTCTTTAAATTTATTTATAAATATGTTTTAAAGCCCTTACTTTATTTAATTTAAAACTTTGTTTTAAACCCCTTTTTGTTTTACAAATTACTTAACTCTTTCATGTTTATATCCTAAACATTTTAAATAATATTTAAGATATGACTTTATATTTTATTTCCTATTAAATAAATACATTTTCTTTATTTATCATTTATATAATCTTTTAAAGAAAAAAGGTTTTAAAATTTAATTATACATGAAAAAATATTTTAGAATTTAGTTCTTAATTAACTTTTCAAAATATAACTTTCAAATTATCTGTATATTAAAATTAGAAAACAAATTCTTTATCTGAAAACATATATACACATATCTTTATCCCCACATCAATATTCTAATAAAAATACACATCTTTATTTATTCTGTAAATTTTACATATTAATACATGATTAAATTCAGAATTAAATCTCAAAAATTAAATTAATCATCAAATTAAATCTAACTAAAAATCCAGAATGTTACATAAAAGTAAATAGGTGATAATTAATATATGTTATTTATTTACTTAGGGTGTTAAATAAAATTGGAAATCGAATTGCAATAAAAGTTAATTAAATAGTATGTTAATTGAGATTAAGATGAAATACGAGAATACTAATGTAATAAACCATGAACCAATGTTAATTTTACCTATTTTGTGATAATGGATTGAATAACAAGATTTAAAATCAAATAAATGGATTTATTGGAATTTCAATTGATAATTAGTGAATTTATTTAAAATTGAAATTAATACGGTAATGGGTAAGTTAATTAAATTAAAATTGATATCTGAACTTATCTAAATTATTATGATTGTTTAAGAAATCAAAAATGATAAGATTTGTTGATTTAGAATTTAAATTGAAGAAGTGATTAATTAATTTAATATTAAATTATTTAATTAACTGGAAAATAACCATTTTGGACACTAACTCGTATTTTAACGAAACCAGTTTTATCGGATCTGTAACCGTGAATTATTATAGGATTTCAAGTTTCGTGTCGTTCAGACTTGTCATTTGATCGTACAGGCTCGAAACGCCTAGAAATAAATTAATTGAAATCAATTTAAATCAATTCGAAATAATTTGATTTTAGCATAACTTCTTCATACGATGAAATTTGAACTTGAAACTTGTTCCATTGCGTTTAAAATATTCAAAAACGTCTATTTTAATATATGGGTTGACTTATTTTCATTTCGGAGTCAGAACGGGCTTTTCGGGCTATTTGTCGTTCAGCTTTCAATCCAATCGATCCGGTCCATTCTAATTTCAGCTTTGCCTATATATACCTCATTATAAACCCCAGCCTATTTCTTATGTTCATTTTTCTAGACGTACAATTCCAATTGCTCTCTTTCTCAATGGCAGACAGAAACCAAAATTCCAATTGCAATTTCAAATAAATTCAAGCCAAAAAATTTACTCTCCACAAACTGCATCAAATTATAAATGGATTTGAAGCTCTCGACGAGCATAATTCAAATCCATGATTTATTTTTCGATTTGAGTTTCTGAGTGCTCGAAATTCGAGGGGTTGTTCATGACCGTTCATCGCACGTTGGTGAACTTCGTCCGATCAAAGAATTGAAGGCACGGTCGGGTAGAGAGAACCGAGTGAAGCTCATCGACGTGGTTTGTTTGGCGACAGCAAAAATTCGACCAAGGGTTTTAATCGGCGGCGGCTGACGATGCTGTGGGGCGATCATGTGGGCCAGGGAGATGCCATCGGCAATGTGGAGTTCAACGGTGGTGGTGGCTTGGTTGTTAATGACCCCTAGGTGCGGGCGACGCCTGTCAAAGTTCGAGCGTCGACAGTTGTAGCTTCGTGAATCAGGACGAGCCGAAATTTTTCTTTCTGGAGCTAGGGTTCGTACTTTTAGGCGCTGACGTGGCAGGTCGGATTTACGCGCGGTTTCTTGCGCTAGGTTCATATTGGATTCAGACATTTTGGTGTTGGTTTGGATGGATTCTGAGACTGTTTGAATTTTGGGTTTAAATTGGATTTAAATTCATTTTAAACTCAAAAGGTGAGTGTTATAACCCGCTCACAGCTTCTGAAATTTCTTATGTTTGTTAAATTGATTTAAGATGTGATTAGAAATTTATCTATGACCGTTTGACATATTTTTAATCCTCACCTCGGTTAAATTGAATTTATTTGAATTAAATTGTTATTTAATCGATTATTGCATATAAATTGTTAGTTAAATTGTTATTTAATTTATTGTTGAATATAAACTGCCAGTAAATTCTGTTATTTATTATCTATTCTATATTGATGTTATTAATTCAATTGGATGATGATTGTGATAAATGTTTGATGATTGATATTGGATGAATGGATGTTGTATTTTATATTGTTATAAACTATAGGTCGTTATGGATTTTTATTTCATTCAGGATTGCGGTTTGAAATGATATATAACCGTATTTATATTTTAAATTATGGATTGAAATTATAAATATCCATATCACTTGACCATATGGTAGAAAATTATATACAGACGCCGTTGTCTATATATAAAAATATTTTGATATGATTTCTGCAGTTTTGTAAAGAAATATATGAGTTATATAAATATTGATTTTAGATGTTACATAAATGTTATTTTATTATTGATTTTTTGCTATGTGTAAATTTGTTTTGTAATATAAAATAAGCCAAATAATAAAGTTTGATTGTTTTATATGATAGGGTTAAGTATCTGTTCAAATTATATTGTATATAGAGTTTATAATGACTTAAATAAAATTTAGGTTGGAAGATAAATACGAAACTGATTTGAATTATTTAAGAATTATACTCGAATAAATTTGATTTGAAATTTAAATAAAATTGATATTTTAAAGGGTATGATTTTTATAACTTGATTTTGGTTAGAGTGATTTAAATGAATACATGTTGATTTAAATGAATATATCAAGTTAAATAAATTGAAAGAATATCCAGTTATTTGAAGTTTAAAAGTTCTACTTAAAGGATATTGGATTTATTCGATAAACATTTCAAATCTAAAATAATAGTAACTGAATTTGATATATGAAGAATTATCAAAGAATTAATTTTGGAATGGTGGAATATTTAAAGCTTTGAAATATATGGAAATTGAAGTGGTTTATTTTGGGGTTTAAATCTGTATTTGGGATTGATTGTGAAATTGAAGAAGCTATTTTATTATGTGCTATTATATTATGTAAAGTAATTTAATATTTAAGCCAATTAAGTGGTGTAGTTATGTTTCAAAGTATCATAATTCGAAAGTGTTATACTTTAAGTATTTTGATTTCGAAGTGTTATAACTTTGAAAGTGCTATGATTTTGCAAAAGGAGATATTTGGGTTTTTATAAAAATGATATTATATAGATTTGGTTTTTGAAAGGGAAATGATATCGTATTTATATGGTTTTGAAATGGATAGTATATTCTGGTTTTGAAGTATAATTATTTTGAAATGACCGCGGTGTTATAATAACGTTTGGTTGTTGAAGAGACCGGGATCGGAGGTTGTCATACTCTCTACCAATTCCGAAAACCATTTTAACAACCATGCACACGGTGGAGTTTCCAGAATGAAGTAGGATGGTGACGACGTTCTATTAAGGTATATACGTGAACCCGACTCCTCTGAGTTGGCATAAGGTAGCTAAAACGGGAGCGATTCTCAGGCCAAGGAGGTAGCCCCACTTATCGGACACACTCCTTCAATATTATATTCTGACTTTGGATTGATTTAGTGTTCACTTTTGATTTTTGATTTTGGGGTGCGGCTCGAAGTGGGCGGTAGTAGCTGCTACGCGTTACCACCCGCCCGGATGTGTAATTGGTATATCTACCCTGGCACTGCCTTGTGTGCTGTGTCACCTGCCCTAGTGTGCCTTATACGATTTGGTTTTGTACCATACCTATGGAGTTCCTCTGATGGCGCCCAGTGTAAAATTCCTAGATTTTAGCTAAAAATAATTTGATAATTGATTTAATTTTTTAAATTTTAATTTTGCATTAGTTTGAATTTTCCAAATTAAATAGATATTTGTTTGTTTATTCATTTATAAATACAAATTGGTCGTACATTAATCTTTGAATTTGAAATTCTAAAACAAATGTTAAAAATAATATATTGGGTTGGGAATTTTAGAATAAAATATAACTGGATTTATTAACTTTGTAAGATTATTTATTTGTGTGTAATTGATTTCTAAATCATTTTCTTTCATAAGGTTTATAAGTGTTAATAATTGAATTTTTTTGTATAATGTATATAAACAAGAATACATAAAAGCTTTAAACTTACATATATGTATCTTTTGAAATTATCAGATATATATATATATATATATGAATAAAAATGGTTTGTAAATATATAAGTAAGATTTAATTAAAGATTTAAAATGCTTTCCTTATATATTTGAAAATAAAAATAGTAAGAAATATATATATATATATATATACATACATGAATTTGTAAGTAAATTTGAAACAAGGGTTTAAAACTAAGTTTTGAAACTAATTTAAACTAAGGGGTTTCAACATAAAATTTCTTATTTTAACAAGTGTAAACTAATTATACATAAAAGTAACAAGTGTAAGTATTTGGATGTATATTGATTTGAAAGTTATACTTTAAATTCAAATTTAAAAAAATATATTTGGAAGATTTTATTTTGATATAAACATAAGAAAGTTGTTTAAAAGTTAAATTATATATATATATATATAAGACGTGCGTAAAGCTAGATTGAAATACATCTAAACATACTTAAAACAAGTGTAAAGGTAACTATCAAACATGTAAATATGCATTGTACAAGTGTAAGCATTTTTACATATAATCTAAACATTTGTGAATATACAAAGACATGGAATATTAATTTGTAAAATATTAATACAAGCAATGACAAGTGTTAACCATGCAATAAGAAAGTAGACAAGTAGCATTAAGTTTCTTCATTCAAAATACATGATAAAGCAAAACCAAGTTGTTCATGTTCCCTGTACAAAATTCCTACCTTCAATTCTACAAAATCAAAACCTATTAACTCAAAGCCAGTAAAAAGAAAAGAATTTGTCTTCATTCAAAAAAAAGAAACCAAGTCTTCTTCCTTCATTTCTAAAACCAGAGTGAAAAAAAAAATCAAAGAAGCAAATTATCTCAGCAATCAAACTACAAGTTTCAAAAGCTGAGGCAAAGAATCATCTCAACAAAATCAAGTCTCAGAAAAAAGAAAAAAAAACTTCAACCTGGAAAATAATCTGAAGCATCTTAAAGAACAGAGCAATTCAAACAAATGCAAGTTCAAGGTTTTAGCCAAGAAACAAACAAATCAAGTAAGATCAAAGTTTAATAACAAACAAAAGCTGCAGTCTGGAATTAAACTTAAAACAAAGCAAAGATCAGATTCAAGCAAGATTCAGATTAAAACAAACCAGGTTTCAGTTTGGATGAGCTCAACACTGTCTCTGTTCAAACAAAACAAGGTGAGCAAACTCTTTGACCTTGCTGTTATCTTGATGTTTGAATTTATATTTGGAGCTATGATGTGAATATGCTAGAGTGGTAGTGTGAATATGACTGCATGTCGAAGATATTTGTGTGCATGTATATATGTATAGGAATAAAATCACCTCTGTCCATACTTTACAGGTTTTAAAACCCAATTTAAAATTTCAAATCACCACCTACAAACAATTTTTAAACTTGAACTCTAAATGAAATTTGGTTATAACTACCTGATTGAATTTTACAAGCAATTCTAAGCATTTTGTGTTTAGTAAATATTTAGAAAAAAATTATTACAGTAAAATCCTTTCTAATCTGACAATTCAATACTTTCACTTTTAAATTTTGGTTATATAAATCAATTAGGGTTTAAAAACAATGATTTTTAGAATCGAAATCATGATTTTTCATGTAGTATCGATTGAGAAATCCGTAGTTGGATGGAATTTGAATTTTGGTAAATTCATGGTGGTTAAGGAGGTTAGGGACATCGGAATTTTGGCCAGAGGTGTGTTGTGGGACGGCGAACACGGGAAAAATACGCGGTGATTTTCTTCGTGATCGTGGTGATCAAGCGACGTGATTTTACGGTTTATAACCAAATTTGGGTAGCGAGTTTTCTAGGGAAATCACGGCATCATGGGGTGATCAGAATCAATCGCGAGGGGATGGATCAATGCATCGAGACATGAAGTAGTTCTGACAGTGATGGCTCGGTCTCAGGTGACCAAGATCATCGTCGGCGGGCTGTTTTCATTGGGAAGTTTGGGTTCCAGGTTGAGCTGAATGGCTCGATTGGGTTTTCGGTCATTTTGGTCGGACTGGGTGGATCGAAAGGCTTTGACAGGGCATCGTCAACTTGTTGAGGGGATCGGCGTTGGTCGAAGGTGGCCGGAGCGATTGTATACATGCACGTGTATTGGCGTGTATATGTTGTTTTGAGGAAACGAGAAGTAACTCAAGGACGAAATTGAAGAGAATCGCGTGGTAATTTCGGGTTGAATTTCATGATGGAACTGTGCGTGACTCGAAGTAAAGGTGATGGGGGAAGACTTGAAGTCGGGCCCGAGTATTTGAGTGCCTGGCCCGAGTTTCCAAATCCTGACTTTATAACAAGTTTAATTTTTTTTTACAGTTAATCAAGGTTAAATGATTTGTTAACCACTTCTTTTAATATAATTAATGTTTTTAATTAAGATAGAATGCTTTATCTTTTAAAAAATTAAGTTCTTAAATGATTAATGATGAATTATTAACAAAGAAATTAGAAGATTTTTATCTAAAGAAGGATTAATTAATGAGATTTATTAAAGGATAATTACTAAATATAAGGGGTAATTTATTAAGGGTTGGTTAATAAATTTGTAATTTAAAGATTTATTAAGTGAGTAAAAGTTAATTATTTAATAATTTAAAGGTTGATTAATTAATGATTAAAAGTTAAATTGTAATTATTTAATGTAACTAATAGATGATTACTTATGTAATTAACTTAAGGTTAATTAATTGATTAAGGTAATTAATTTGAGGATAACTAATCCATTAGAGATTAAATAAATGACATTGATTAAAAATAATCATTTATTGTAATTAATTAAATATAATTGATTAAATGGTATAAGGGTTAATTAATTAATGTGATTAATTAAGAATAATTAAAGGTTAATTATTTAATGATCAAGAACAATTAATTAATAATTAAAAGTTGATTAATTTATCATTAAAGCTTAGTTAAAAATTGATTGAAGGATAAATTAATCAAAATGATTTGTAATTAATTAATATTAATTAAACAGAATTTATGATTCGTTCATAGGTAATTAATCTGATTTAAATAAATTAGATAATTTATTTTTACTTATGAATGTTTGGATTCTATTGAATGTTTGAATGGTTTGATATTCCTTGTATGTGATGCTGTGTGATATGAATTATTCTGATTTGTGCTGTGGAATGAGATGTAATTTATTTATCCGTGATGTAATTTATTTATCAGCGATGAACTTATATTATTCATTGGTGATCTGTAAATGAAGATAAGCGTTATAGATTTATACTGCTTATCGATATTGATATGACTGAATCTATGATGATTGATGTTGTTGCACTATTGTGTAAAACCCCTAGACCACACCTTACACACATAAATATGGATTGCACGAGTAAATCGGTTAAGTCACAGATTTTTAATGATTTTAAATATTGAATTTTTGAATCCAAAATAGTTTTGGAATTAAAATTGAAAGCTTTTGAAAATGAATTTCAAAAGTAAAAGTTATTTTGAATAACTTAATAAAATTTTGAAATTTGAATAATTTGATTTAAATTTGAATTCAATATTTAAAAATTGAATTCAATAATTTGGGAATTATGGTTTAAAAAGATTATACAAGTTATAAAGGTGTTTATATGGGTTTTTAACCATTTAAAAAGTATTTTTTTTTGGAAATTTAAATTTAAAATCCAAGTTTTATACTTGAATGGCTTTAATTTATGTAAATGTAATCAACTTTAACTTATCTGAAAGAATATTAAACCTTGTTTTGAAATCGAAGAGAGTTTTAAATGGTATATCTTTCATATAAAAGATTTGAATTGGAAATGGTTTGAAAGTTATGAATTAAATCTTTAATTTAAAGATTGGACAAGTTAATCCAATTTGAAGTGAAATTGTTTTGAAAAGCCGTGAATGAACCTTTGTGGAAAAATTGGTGAACTTTGTGAAATAAATCTTTTTGTTTAAAATATTTAAAATGGTAATTTGTTTAAAACATTTGAAAAGAAAGTTTTGGGTTTTAAGTTGTGACTTAACTGAAATCCTATATCCATATGTTTTTAAATATTGCGCTCATTATTCGTTTTAGCCGGGAGAGGACCCTGTGTCATATAACCCATTCGGAATAATGATACGTCGTTATGGATAGCATTTGAAGACCGATGGTGAAGACCGGGTATATTCGAGAACGAAAGGATAACCCGTCGATTGTTTCTGCACCGAGTCATGCCGGTATAGAGATACCCTAAGTGATGGGAAGTCCGATCTGGATTGTGAATACCCGGATTTGCAAGGGCTTCTTTGGAAGCGCCTTCGGTTCTGTTCGAACCCGGAACAGACTTGTATGCTTGTATGTCTGACACTACACTTTGAGATATTAAACTATTGTCTATCAAATACATTTATGCTTGGTGGAGAAGAATTTATTCTCTTAGCTTAACACCCTTCTCTGAGACGTACGAGCTCAGAGGTTATGTAGTTGATAGTTATCAGTGATATACTCCCAATTTGGTAGTGTGGCATGCTGAGTGCCGCTGTGTATCATTTGTTGGTCAAAGCATGGCTTTTGTATAAAGCGTAGCTTTGTGGACGAGACTGCATCAGGAGCACACACCCCGAAAATAGTCGAAACAGGAAAGATGCGGCAAGGTTATGAGGGTCGCTCCCTTTAGGGTGTGTCATTCCCTTTTGGAAAAGGGTGGTATCATGGTATGGAGCCCAGATACTTAACTCGTATGGTCACTGCAAATCTATTACTGTGGTTGCTTTATGGTTGTTGGATTAGAGGTACCTCGGATAAAGGCCCCAAAGGACCGGGGGATGGCATGCTCGAGTAGTAGTTACCTAGTTGCAGAGGTTACCCAGCCTTGTGTTGGCAGAGAGCCGGGTAGGTTCTCGGGACGTCCCTCCAGAGGCGTACCCATGTGGCAGTAGAAAGTTCCTTAGCCTGACCATTTGTTGGAAATCCAATCTTCAATACGCGCCTTGTATGGTTTTAGTTGTATAACCTGCCATTTACCTATGGTGGCGCCCCACTGTTTAGATGGTAGCTGTAGTAGGCATACAATAATGGTTGTATGCTGGCTAAGATTAATATTATACTTTCGAAATGGTTTCCTACACTATGCACTAATAATAATATCAAAAGATTTTAGCGCATTAAGTATATTTGACTATCATAAGGAGAAATCTCCTCCAATTCTGCGTTTACATTGTGTGTGTGGCGGGAGGACTTATGGTAGTTTCATTTTCTAAAAAGCATTACGGATTTAAAATTTTAAATTCTTTTGTTGTTCGTTTTAAAGATAAACTGTTTTGTTTGCTCATACCAGTCCCATGACTGACCTGGAGTTTATTGTTCCTTTCCTAAATTCTGGGTGCCCATAATTTTCCCACACGGGCAGTCTAGAGTTGGGTTTTTCAGATCGAATAATAGGTGTAGATTCGATAGCTTTCAGCCTTAGGATTTGGCATTCGCATTTGGATCGAGTTGCTTCACTTCATCTTGATTGGGAGTTCGAGCTACTTCTGGATTGGTGCTTTGAAGATGGAGTTACAATTTCGGATTCTATCTCTCTTTCTTGAAGACCATATTGGAGATATTGTTCCACTGCTGGTGTTATCCTTTCTTTCCGCGGCTATTGTCTTGTATCATATCTCTGATGTATATTGATATTCATTGTATCATTCTGTTGTATCAGATATTGTATCAATGTTGTATATGATATATGTATTATTTATTTCTTCCGTTATGTTGTACTTAATGTGTTATAAGCTTCGGCGAACCAGATTCGATGTTTGGATCTGCGGCATTTGAATACGAGTGTCGTATTCGGTGCCGATTTTCGAAGGTCGAGTCAAGGTCGTTAGAGTTGGTATCAGAGCTGAAGGTTAAAGCTTTAGCTCAGGAATATAACACATTAGGTAACTCATTAGAGATAGGGTGAAGTATACCCTAGAATGAGTAATCCCTAAGATGTCCGTTCGAATGCCTCAGTAAATTCTCTTACTATCCACTGATAGTGAGTATGAGTGCAAGAAGAGGACGAGATATGGGATAGGGGAGTACCAGTAAAAATGGTCAATACCCTACGACAGTGGAAATAACTTTCTCTATCAACCTCCTTTGATTCGTCTTTCCAATTTCTTTGATTGCTTCGTGGCAGCTGCAAGGAGTAGCTTTGGTGTGATGGTGGCCCTACGAATCGTGTAGATAAGTGTCTATTTCGTATTCTCTTCGTCAAATTTCTATTGGCTTTTCGTTTTTAACTTTAGCGAAATTGAAATGTGATTTGAAATAAATTGGTTAACTAAAATATAAAGTTGAATAAATTATATCGATAAAACAATTTCGATTAAACGAAAATTTGAAATTCTATTACGATTTCTTATAGGCATCGAAATCCGAAGAGGGATAAGTTATATATATAATTAGGGGTGTTCCGACTTAAGTTTGGAATCCAAACTTAGTATTTGAGAATTTCAAAGCCTGTATCCAATTATCTGTTCATTTGGGTCCAGATATATACTACGAACGGTTAGTTATTCCTTCGAACTAACTAGTGCCCTTGCATATTTCGTAGATTTGGTGACCCGAGTATCTTGTATAGTATTGAATGAGTTTGTTCTTGTATCTATTGTTGATATTCGGATTTGGTAAGCTAAATACAGAATAGATAATCGGCTTGATTTATGAGTCGATTCTCTATCTCTGTGTATCTAACCATTCTTTGTTGTCTTCCTGGCAAATTTCGGGGACGAAATTTTCTTAAGGGGGGACCTGTAACATTCCTAGATTTTAGCTAAAAATAATTTGATAATTGGTTTAATTTTTTGAAATTTAATTGTGCATTAATTTGAATTTTCCAAATTAAATAGATATTTGTTTGTTTACTCATTTATAAATACAAATTGGTCGTACATTAATCTTTGAATTTGAAATTCTAAAATAAATGTTTAAAATAATATATTGGATTGGTAATTTTATAATAAAATATAACTGGATTTATTAACTTTGTATGATTATTTATTTGTGTGTAATTCATTTCTAAATCATTTTCTTTTATAAGGTTATATAAGTGTTAATAATTGAAATTGCTTGTATAATGCATATAAACAAGAATACATAAAAGCTTTAAACTTACATATATGTATCTTTTGAAATTATGAGATAAACATATATATACGAATAAAATTGGATTGTAAATATATAAGTAAGATATAATTAAAGATTTAAAATGCTTTTCTTATAAATTTGAAAATAAAAATAGATAGAAATATATATATATATAACACACACGAATTTGTAAGTAAATTTGGAACAAGGGTTTAAAACTAAGTTTTGAAACTAATTTAAACTAAGGGGTTTCAACATAAAATTTCTTATTTTAACAAGTGTAAACTAATTATACATGAAAGTAACAAGTGAAAGTATTTTGATGTATATTGATTTGAAAGTTATACTTTAAATTAAAATTAAAAAAAAAAAGATATTTGGAAGATTTTATTTTGATATAAACATAAGAAAGTTGTTTAAAAGTTAAATTATATATATATAAGATGTGTGTAAAGCTAGATTGAAATATATCTAAACATACTTAAAACAAGTGTAAAGGTAACTTTCAAACATGTAAATATGCATTTGTATAAGTGTAAGCATTTTTACATATAATCTAAACATTTATGAATATACAAAGACATGCAATATTAATTTGTAAAATATTAATGCAAGCAAAGAAAAGTGTTAACAATGAAATAAGAAAGTAGACAAGTGGCATTAAGTTTCTTTATTCAAAATACATGATAAAACAAAACCAGGCTGTTCATGTTCCCTGTACAAAATTCCTTCCTTCAATTCTACAAAATCAAAGCCTAGTAACTCAAAGCCAGTAAAAAGAAAAGAATCTGTCTTCAATCCAAAAAAAGAAACCAAGTCTTCTTCCTTCATTTCTAAAACTAGAGTGAAAAAAAATCAAAGAAGCAAATTATCTCAACAATCAAACTACAAGTTTCAAAAGCTGAAGCAAAGAATCATCTCATCACAATCAAGTCTTAGAAAAAAGAAAAAAAAATTCAACCTGGAAAATAATCTGAAGCAACTTAAAGAACAGAGCTATTCAAACAAATGCAAGTTCAAGCGTTTAGCTTGGAAACAACAAAATCAAGTAAGATCGAAGTTTAATAACAAACAAAAGCTGCAGTCTGGAATCAAACTTAAAACAAAGCAAAGATCAGATTCAAGCAAGATTCAGACTAAAACAAACCAGGTTTCAGTTTGGAAGAGCTCAACACTGTCTCTGTTCAAACAAAACAAGGTGAGAAAACTCTTTGACCTTGCTGTTATCTTGATGTCTGAATTTATATTTGGAGCTATGATGTGAATATGCTAGAGTGGTTGTGTGAATATGACTGCATGTCGAAGATATTTGTGTGCATGTTTATATGTATAGGAATAAAATCACCTTTGTCCATACTTTACAGGTTTTAAAACCTGATTTAAAATTTCAAATCACCACCTACAAACAATTTTAAAACTTGAACTCTAAATGAAATTTGGTTATAACTACCTGATTGAATTTTACAAGCAGTTCTAAGCATTTTATGTTTAGTAAATATTACAAAAAAATTATTACAGTAAAATCCTTTCTAATCTGACAATTCAATACTTTCCCTTTAAAATTTTGGTTATATAAATCGATTCGGGTTTAAAAACAATGATTTTTAGAATTGAAATCATGATTTTTCATGTAGTATCGATTGAGAAATCCGGAGTTGGATGGAATTTGAATTTTGATAAATTCATGGTGGTCAAGGAGGTTAGGGACATCGGAATTTTGGCCAGAGGTGTGTTGTGGGACGGCGAACACGGGATAAATAAGCGGTGATTTTCTTGGTGATCGTGGTGATCAAGCGACGTGATTTTAGGGTTTATAACCAAATTTGGGTCGCGAGTTTTCTGGGGAAATCACGGCATCGTGGGGTGATCGGAATCAATCGCGAGGGGATGGATCAATGCATCGAGATGTGGCGTAGTTATGACAGTGATGGCCCGGTCTCAGGTGACCAAGATCATCGTCGGCGTGCTGTTTTCATTGGGAAGTTTGGGTTCCAGGTTGAGCTGAATGGCTCGATTGGGTTTACGGTCGTTTTGGTCGGACTGGGTGGATTGGAAGGCTTTGATAGGGCATCGACGACTTGTTGAGGGGGTCGGCATTGGTCGAAGGTGGCCGGAGCGATTGTATACGCGCACATGTATTAGCGTGTATATGTTGTTTTGAGGAGACGAGAAGTAACTCAAGGACGAACTTGAAGAGAATCGCTTGGTAATTTCGGGTTGAATTTCATGATGGAACTGTGCATGATCGAAGTAAAGGTGATGGGGGAAGACTCGAAGTCGGGCCCGAGTATTTGAGTGTCTGGCCCGAGTTTCCAAATCTTGACTTTATAACAAGTTTAATTTTTTTTAAAGTTAATCAAGGTTAAATGATTTTTTAACCACTTCTTTTAAAATAATTAATGTTTTTAATTAAAATAGAATGCTTTATATTTTAATAAACCAAGTTCTTAAATGATTAATGATGAATTATTAACAAAGAAATTAGAAGATTTCATTTAAAGTAGGATTAATTGATGAGATTTATTAAAGGATAATTACTAAATATATGGGGTAATTTATTAAGGGTTGGTTAATAAATTTGTAATTTAAATATTTATTAAGTGAGTAAAAGTTAATTATTTAATAATTTAAAGGTTGAATAATTAATTATTAAAAGTTAAATTGTGATTATTTAATGTAACTAAGAGATGATTACTTATGTAATTAACTTAAGGTTAAATAATTAATTAAGTTAATTAATTTGAGGATAACTAATCAATTAGAGATTAAGTAAATGACATTGATTAATAATAATCATTTATTGTAATTAATTAAATATAATTGATCAAATGGTAATTAATTAAGGGTTAATTAATTAATGTGATTAATTAAGAATAATTAAAGGTTAATTATTTAATGATTAAGAACAATTAATTAATAATTAAAAGTTGATTAATTTATCATTAAAAATTAATTAAAAATTGATTGAAGGATAAATTAATCAAAATGATTTGTAATTAATTAATATTAATTAACCAGAATTTATGATTTATTCATAGGCAATTAATTTGATTTAAATAAATCAGATAATTGATTTTTACTTATGAATGTTTGAATGGTTTGATATTCCTCATATGTGATGCTGTGTGATATGAATTATTCTAATTTGTGCTGTGGAATGAGATGTAATTTATTTATCCGTGATGTAATTTATTTATCTACGGTGAACTTGTATTATTCATCGGTGATCTGTAAATGAAGATAAGTGTTATAGCTTTATGCCGCTTATCGATATTGATATGATTGAATATGCGATGATTGATGTTGTTGCATTATTGTGTAAAACCCCTAGACTACACCTTACACACAAATATGGATTGCATGAGGAAATCGGTTAAGTCACAGATTTTTAATGATTTTAAAGATTGAATTTTTGAATCCAAAATAGTTTTGGAATTAAAATTGAAAGCTTTTGAAAATGAATTTCAAAAGTAAAAGTTATTTTGAATAACTTAATAAAGTTTTGAAATTTAGATAATTTGATTTAAATTTGAATTCAATATTTAAAAATTGAATTCAATAATTTGGGAATTATGGTTTAAAAAGATTATACAAGTTATAAAGGTGTTTATATGGGTTTTTAACCATTTAAAAAGTATTGTTTTGGAAATTTGAATTTAAAACCCAAGTTTTATACTTGAATGGCTTTAATTTATGTAAATGTAATCAGCTTTAACTTATGTGAAAGATTATTAAACCTTGTTTTGAAATCAAAGAGAGTTTTAAATGGTATATCTTTCATATAAAAGATTTGAATTGGAAATGGTTTGAAAGTTATGAATTAAATCTTTAATTTAAAGATTGGACAAGTTAATCCTATTTGAAGTGAAATTGTTTTGAAAAGCCGTGAATGAACCTTTGTGGAAAAATTGGTGAACTTTGTGAAATAAATCTTTTTGTTTAAAAGATTTAAAATGGTAATTTGTTTAAACCATTTGAAAAGAAAGTTTTGGGTTTTAAGTTGTGACTTAACTGAAATCCTATATCCATATGTTTTTAAATATTGAGCTTATTATTCGCTTTAGCCGGGAGAGGACCCTGTGTCATATAACCCATTCCGAATAATGATACGTCGTTATGGATGACATTTAAAGACCGGTGGTGAAGACCGGGTATATTTGAGAACGAAAGGATGACCCGTCGATTGTCTCTTCACCGAGTCGCGCCGGTATAGAGATTCCCTAAGTGATGGGAAGTCCGATCGGGATTGTGAATACCCGGATTTGCAAGGGCTTCTTCGGAAGAGCCTTCGGTTCTGTTCGAACCCGGAATAGACTTGTATGCTTGTATGTCTGATACTACACTTTGAGATATTAAACTAATCTCTATCAAATGCATTTCTGCTTGGTGGTGGAGAATTTATTCTCTTAGCTTAACACCCTTCTCTAAGACGTACGAGCTCAGAGGTTATGTAGTTGATAGTTATCAGTGATATACTCCCAATTTGGTAGTGTGGCTGCTGAGTGCTGCTGTATATCATTTGTTGATCGAAACATGGCTTTTGTATAAAGCGTAGCTTTTTGGACGAGACTGCATCAGGACCTCACACCCCAGAAATGGTCTAAACAGGACGCGGCAAGGTTATGAGGGTCGCTCTCTTTAGGGTGTATCATTCCCTTCTGGAAAAGGGTGGTACCATGGTATGGAGCCCAGATATTTAACTCATGTGGTCACTGCAAATCTATTACTTTGTGATTGCTTTGTGGTTGTTGGATTAGTGGTACCTCAAATAAAGGTACAAAGGACCGGGGGATGGCATACTCGAGTAGTAGTTACCTAGTTACAGAGGTAACCCGGCCTTGTGTTGGCAGAAAGCCGGGTAGGTTCTCAGGACGTCCCTCCATGGGCGTACTCATGTGGCAATAGGTAGTTCCTTAGCCTGACCATTTTTTGGAAATCCAATCTTCAATATGCGCCTTGTATGATTTTAGTTGTATAACCTGCCATTTACTTATGGTGGCGCCCCACTGTTTAGATGGTTGCTATAGTAGGCATACAATAATGGTTGTATGCTGGCTAGGATTAATATTATACATTCAAAATGGTTTCCTACACTATGCACTAATAATAATATCAAAACGTTTTAGCGTATTAAGCATATTTGACTATCATAAGGAGAAATCTCCTCCAATTCTGCGTTTGCATTGTGTGTGTGGCGGGAGGCCTTATGGTAGTTTCATTTTCTAAAAAGCATTACAGATTGAAAATTTTAAATTCTTTTGTTGTTCGTTTTAAAGATACACTATTTTGTTTGCTCATACCAGTCCCATGACTGACCTGGAGTTTATTGTTCCCTTCCTAAAGTTTGAGTGCCCACAATTTTCCCTCACGGGCAGTCTAGAGTTGGGTTTTTCAGATAATTGGATAGTAGGTGTAGATTCGATAGCTTTCAGCCTTAGGATTTGGCAATCGCATTTGGATCGAGTTGCTTCACTTCATCTTGATTGGGAGTTTGAGCTACTTCCGGATTGGTGCTTTGAAGATGGAGTTACAGTTCTGGAATCTATCTCTCTTTCTTGAAGACTATATTGGAGATATTGTTCCGCTGCTGGTGTTATCCTTTCTTTCCGCTTCTATTATCTTGTATCATATCTCTAATGTATATTGATATTCATTGTATCATTCTATTGTATCAGATATTGTATCAATGTTGTATATAATATATGTATTATTCATTTCTTCCGCTGTGTTGTACTTAATGTGTTATAAGCTCCGACGAACCAGATTCGACGTATGCATCTGCGGCATTTGAATACGAGTGTCGTATTTGGTGCCGATTTTCGAAGGTCGAGTCAGGGTCGTTAGACCCAGTACGGGAGAAATTGCACTACTGTATAGACTATGAAAATATAAAAGTGTGTTAAGGTGGAAAATGTAAATCCTTAACGCTATTGTTAATTTATATTATACTTTACCGTAGACACTATTATAATAGTGTATATTACTACTTAGTATATAATTTAACGGATCCTTAGGAGATGTGAATCCCGAGCATCTTTTAAGTTACTGCACTCACGTAAGACACTAGATAGGAGTTGTCAAATCCCATAAACATCTTTGACGTCGTTCCACTCATATTATTTACCATTGATTTAACTTACATCAGATCTTTTTGTTCCGACTCGAGTGTTTTGTCTTTTCAGTTGGCTCGGGTCAGTCTGAGCATTTCAGGGTTTAAAGACCTTATTTCCGGAGGACGAAGACGAAGAATGTATTATTACTATTATTTACTTTATTTTTCTGCTGCATCATATTGTACCGTTGTATTATTATTTATTATTCTTTGGTATGTGTAACTCTTATTCTGTGTTGTAAAAGTACAATCAAATTTTTTGTAAAACAACTTCATGAATAGTTATTTGATTATTATATTTTGTCATTCCGCTGCGAGATTCTGTTTTGTTTTGTTTTCTTTCTTCCTTTTTCTTATTCACCCCTATAACAATTCGCCCTTTTGTATGGTTTGAGTCTGACGTGTTTGGTTTGTTGTCGATTTGAAACGTACAAAAGGGCGGGACGTTACATTTTTCATCCATTTTAATTGTCTGTTTTGAATTTAACTTTGTAAATAATTGAAATTAATGTAATTCAAATATTTCAATTAAAAGGAAAGAGAACATTGATTGCAATTATTAGATTTAATAAATGAATACACGTTTTGTGGTAAACAAAAAGGTTGTTTTAACGGAAATAAAAGATTATTTTAGGATAACCAAATTGAACGTTTTCATTTTAAGGTAAGTATAATTTTTTTATTATGCGTAGATAAAGGTCTAAATGCGTACAAATTTGAATATTACTTGAGTTAATGAAGTTAATTTGGTTACATTTCAAAGAAATTGAATTTCAAAAGGTTGTGCGATGTACACGGTCCCTTCATTTCTTCTGTTATTAATTGTTGCATGAACGTTTTAAAATAGTTACCTTATTATTAATGCTTGATCAGTTCATTTCTCTTTCTGTTTAATACCCGAGCCTAGACTTTTAGGTTGTATTTAATTCTCGCCACCTTATTTTCATGTATACAAAATTTTACTTTCCTTTGGTTTGCAAACTTTTCCATTCTTACATACATTTCCTTATGCATTATTAATGACTGGAGTTTTCAAAATAAAAGGTGACATTTATTTCTGTCCCTCCACCTTCATTTCCTAATTATAAATAACCTGCAGCTTATTTCTTCATTTGCGTTTTGTTTCCTTGGTGTGTTAGGTGTGACTACCTAACACACCAAGGGAACATGGTCTCTAAGTCTCATGTAATATCTCAACTTGTGTCTCATGTATACAATGTATTGTTTGAAACCTGTTCGGATACCAAATGTAACACCCCTACCATTATACCCATACTATCTAGAAGTATTATCAAGTAACACTATCATATAATACGGAGAATGAGGCGATATGTGGTACACTTGAATATTCCCTTGAGCTAACACTGGTACATTTTTAAACATCGAATAAATAACTCATCTATACGTATATAGTATCGGCATAAATAAATAAACACGTGTGCCTCCTCGATAGAACATTACATAATATATAGTAAGTAACAGAAAACACAGAGTCAGAATTGTAGTAATAATATATGATACTAAATTATCAGGGTATGTCCAATATACATCACATGAATATTCATACAAAAGACTATAAATACAAGATGGCAAACTACTATACTGAATATTAGCCTCCTCTATGCCTAGAAAACACAAGTTGGTCATATTGTACCTGTACCTAAAAAGTCTCAGAAAAACATAGTATTATATGAATGACTACAACATGCCGCCTTTTTGTACGCTTTAAATCGACGATAAGTCAGACTCAAACCATACAGAAGGACGGATTGTTATTAGGATGAATAAGAAAAGGCAGAGAAAGAGAAAAGAACAAAACAGAATCTTGCAGCGGAACGATAAAATATAATAATCAAATAACAGTTCATGAAGCCGTTTTACAAAAATCTGATTATACTTGTACAACACATATCAGAGTTACACATACCAGAGAATAATAAATAATGCAGCAGAACAGTAAGAATGTAGTGGAATGATATAATAAATAATAATAATACAATTTTCGCCTTCGTCCTCCAGAAATAAAGTCTTCGTATCCTGAAATGCTAAGACTGACCCGAATGAATTGAGGAAAAAAACATTCAAGTCAGAACTAAAATATCTTATGTAAGTTAAACCAACAAAATTAAATATGAGTGGAATGGCGTCAGAGATGTTTACAAGATTTGACATCTCCTGTCCGGTGTCAAACGTGAGTGTAGTAACTTAAGAGATGCTTGGAATTCACATCTCCTAAGGATCCGTTAAACTAATTACTATGTAGTAATATTTCGCTATTATAACAATGTCTATAAAGAAGCTCAAAACAAAACTTTTGGATTATTGCAATGCAACAAGAAGTTAATCAATGTGAAAGAAATGATGTTTGGAAACTTGTACCAAGACTAGATGATCAATCTATAATTAGAATGAAATGGGTTTTTAAAAATAAACCAGATGAAAAATGTAACGACCCAGAATTTTATTTAATTAAAATTTGAATATTTAATTAATTTTAAATATTAATAAGTGAAATTTATAAGTCGAATAATTTTTTTTTCCAAATAATTGGATTTAATTGAATAATTAAATCGATAATTTAATATGTGAAAATACAGAAATAATTGAAAATTGGGTTAAATATGATTGAAAATTATTTGTAAAATTTTATTTTATCATATTGGAGTTAGAATGATGTTATAGAACTTTTAAAATCGAATTAAGAGTTAATTTGTGAAAAATTGAATATTTTAATATTTAATCGACTAGTGAAATTAGTCATTTTTCAAACAGTGTCAGAATTGAACAAAACCAGTTTCATTGGATCCGTAATAGTTAGTTATTACCGGATTTCAATTTTCGTAGCAATCGGAGTTATCGTTTGATCGTGGCAGCTCGAAACGCATCGAAATTGTTTTTAATATTTAATTGGCGAGTTAAAATAGTCATTTTTCAAAAAGTCTCGGATTTTGACGAAACCAGTTTCATCGGATCTGTAATGTGATATTATTGTATGGTTTCAAATTTCGCGTCAATCGGATTTATTGTTTGTCCGGTGCAAGCTAAAACGCCTAGAAAATCGTTTAATCGGTTTAATTTCAAATCGAACGTTTATTGCCATAACTCGCACAGATGACCGAATTAGCTCCCGAAACATGTTCTATTGTGTTCGAAACATGGGGTAAAGCTTAGAACGCCAACCAGCACGCTTCGTTTGGAGTTCGGAAATTCCGGGCGAATAGTAAATTGGAAAATTTTCTATAAAAGCCCTATAAACATTTCATTTTGCAAAAATATGACAACCCTTAGGGTTTCAGGTTGGAGCCGCCACCTCCCTGTACCAATGGCCGAAAATTCTTCCCTTTCTCCTCTAATTTTCTTCCAATCTACAAACAATTGGCTGAATCTCTCAACTACAACATTATAGAGCACGACGAGATCTTCAAATCCAACGGGTATGATCGTAATTGGAGCATCGAATCAGTGGGAATTCTCGTTCAAAGTCCGTATGTTGCGCACGTCTTTTCTTGAGCCTGGGGAGGACGAGCTCCTCCATGCTTGGGGCGAATGTGGAGGTGGCTGAGGCGGTTCGAATGGCGGTGGTAAGATGGAGTTTAGTCGAGTATGGAGGCCGCGAGATTTAACCCTAGTTTCGTGCACAATGGGTTTCTTGTGTGATCTACCTGTAGAAGAAACGTGCGCGCGTGAGGATGGAGGAATGAAGGGAACGGCCTGATGTGGAGATGCAGGAATCAACGGTTATGATTTCGTTTAGGTTATAAAATTAAAATAAATTGTTGTAATTAGTTTATATAAAATCGTGTAAACTTGTAAAAATCATATCTTTTTCATACGAGGTCGAAAACGCGCAAAACTAGTTGCATTGGAATCGTATGGACGAGCACTACACTATGGAATTGGATTGGAGCCGTTTGGAGTTAGTGAGAATTTTGGGTAAAATTAAACGTCCGTTTAATTTTATTCGAAATAAATCGCTAAAACGAAATTGAAATCAAGGTGAGAACTTCTCACTCAATCGAATCGGCTTCGATTTTATTTTAAATAGTTATATTTAAAATATTTGAATGTATGTTTGAATGATGATTGTTATCTATTGATTGTTAAAATAGACATTATGCGCCGTGAGTAAGCGGATGTTATTTATTAAAAACATATACCGCGAATATTTCATAAACAGTGAAATTGGTATTATTTATGTACTTGGAGTTGATTTCCCGCAGTATATAGCGGATGAGACCCTATTGCGTCGTCTATTAAGGGATAATATTTTAAATCTCATATACCGCGATAATTTCGTACTGGAACGGAATTGGTATTGTGCTAACATCTTTGGATGCAGGAAAACAGGTTGGAGGGATCCAACTGGATTCCTCAACAGTATTTATTTGATTATGGATATTTTGATATTCGTTGATTATCATATCGATATATGATGTCGTTGTTGTCGTGATTGACTATTTGGTATGTAGCATCATTGGGCCAAATTTTGGAATTTTAAAAGGATTTTCAAAGTGATTTTTGAAGAGTATACGTTTATAAAATATTTATGGAATTGATTCATTTTAAATAAATAAACATTATAATTTTAATGTTATAAAAATTATGATTTTTGAGAAAAATAGTTAAAAGTATATTTTTGAGAAATATGGGGTTGATGATTTTATAAAATAGTTAAATTGGGATTTTTGAATTTATTGTAAAAAGTTTGAAACATAGGATTTATAGAATTTAATTATTTTATAAATCAAAATGATGAAATTATAAAGGAGTTTAAAGATGTTTTAAAATAATAATATAAATTGATTTATATAAAAGAATTATAAGATGGATATTTATAAATTAAAATATTTGAAGTATAAAACGAGTTTTTATAAGTGTTAGAATGAATTGTGAATGAACTTCAAAAATGAATGAAATTTATAGAAATAAAAACGGTGAAGTTATAAATGGAATTTTATAAGCAGTAGGTTTGTAAAATTTGTAAAGTTATTTAATGAATAGATTTGGATAAATAAATGAATCTTATAAGTTATAA
This sequence comes from Allium cepa, assembly GCA_030765085.1. Lineage (NCBI taxonomy): Eukaryota > Viridiplantae > Streptophyta > Magnoliopsida > Asparagales > Amaryllidaceae > Allium > Allium cepa. The sequence continues at coordinate 861,276,336 of CM060934.1, read as the reverse complement.
GATTTATAATTTGGGAAGTTTAAAAGAACGATTTTTGTAAACAAATAACTTATAAGCATTTAACTTATAATATGAACTTTCAGTATATCATTGAGATATGAATTGAATAGATTAATAAAGGAGATTTATAAAGGAAGTTATTATAAAATAAATAGAAATGGAATTTATAAACATTGTTTTATAAATTCGCAAACGACTTATTTTGATAAGTAAATTGTTGTAATTTATTAATGGAGTTATATTCACGTTTTAGACAGTGAATAATCCTTTAAAATAAAATGAATAGAAAGGATGAAATTGGTTAACGTAGTATATTCACGTTTTTGAATAGTGAATAATGTGTTAAAGAAAATGTTTTGGATGTGATATTTTAAATAGAATTAAAACGATCTAACGATGTTTTAAAATGTGTTGAGATTCGAAACCATAGATTTCAACATTCATTGTTGAAATAGACGTTTTCGAGAAATAAAAGGAAATGGTGGACTATAACACTGTTGTTATAGTAAATGATTTCCGAAAGGAAATGTTTTGTATAGTATTGGGATTTATATATCTATTTTAATTTCGAATCCCTATACTAGTGATTTTGGGACGTCGTAACAATGTTTTACGCAATATTCGTTTTGGCCAAAATAAATATGTTTAAGAGAATGATTTCCTTAAAGAATGAAATATATACTTAATCTCGATTTAAGTATATCGAATATTTTCCAAGTGTAGAAAATAAAAAGATTTGTGAATTACTTATTAAATAAGTATGGAAATGTTTTTCCAATGTGAAATGAAACGTTTTGAGAATTTATCTTTTTGAAGATAAATTGAAAATGAATAATTGAAATCGTATATTCATAAATATTTTGAAATATAAATTCACTATGGAATTTATAAAAGAAAGGGGGAATTTGTTTAAAAATAAATATAGATTTATTTTTGAGGTATCGAAATTATATATCTTGTAAAGATATTTTTGGGAAATAAATAATTTGGAAAATTATTTGGAATCTGGTGATGTTGTGCATATCCATTGATAGTTCAATAACCGACTATCAATATTTACCTTTGAATGGGTATTTGTTGTGATTTGTTTGAATTTGAATGTCACACTTATTTTTGAATAAGCGCTCACTATTCGAATTAGCCGGGAAAGGACCTTGGGGTCGTATAACCCTTTCCGAATATGTGATACGTCGTTATGAATTGCATTTGATGACCGGTGTTGAAGACCGGATATTTGCGAGAGCGATAGGATGACCTGTCGATTGTCTCTGCACCGAGTTGCTCCGGAATAGAGTTCTCCATATGTGATAGGGAATCCGATCAGGATTGTGGATATCCGGATTGCAAGGACTTCTTTGTAAGTGCCTTCGGTTCTTTTCGAGCCCGTAACAGACTTGTATGGATTGTATGTCTGACATTACAAATTGAGATATAAAGCTGATTTCTTTCAAATATATTTCTGTTGGTGGCGGAGAATTTATTCTCTTAGCTTAACACCCTTCTCTGAGACGTACGAGCTCAGAGGTTATGTAGTTGAAGGTTATCAGCAATATATTCCCAATTTGGTAATGTGACATGCTGAGTGTTGCTGTGAAATGATCATTGTGTTGATCATTTGTGATATGATCATTTGTTTGATCATTTATCTTTGTGATCATTTCTATGATCATTTGTTGACCCAAAGCACAGCTTTTGTATAAAGCGTGGCTTTGTGGATGAGACTTCGTCGAGCCTCACACCCCGGAATGGTCAAAACAGGAAAGATGCGGCAAGGTTATGAGGGGTAGCTCCCTTTAGGGTATGTGCATTTCCTTCTGGAAAAGGGTGGTATCATGGTATGGAGCCCAGATACTTACTCATGTTGAAACACTTATTATTTGGTGTGATGTTGATTACGAGCGCTCGGTTAAAGGTCCCAAAGGACCGGGGGATGGCATACTCGTGTCAGTAGTTACCCAGTTAGGGGTAACCCAGCCTTGTGTTGGCAGAGATCCGGTTTGGTTCTCGGGGACGTCCTTCTAGAGGCGTTCTCATGTGGCAATGGGAAGTTCCTTGTCCTGACCATTCGTTGGAAATCCAAAGAAGCAATACGATCTTGTACAGTTTTAGTTGTAGAACCTACTTCCTCAGGAGGTAGCTATAGTAGGCATAATATAATGGTACCTATGCTGGCTAAGATTTATATTCTACTTTCGAAATGTTTTCTACACTATGCATTAATAATAATATCAAAAAAAAAAATTGATTTGATTTTTGCGTATCAAGCATCTTTGACTAACATAAGAAGAAATCTCCTCCAAGTTTGCGTTTGCATTGTGTGTGTGGTGGGAGGTCTTATGGTAGTTACATTTTCAAAAACATTACGAATCTATTAAAAAAAAATTATTATCCTGTATTTTGATTTTAAAGAAAATAAATAAACTGTTTTGAGTTCTCACACCAGTCACATGACTGACTCGGAGTTTATTGTTTTCCTTCCTAAACTCTGGGTGCCCACCAATTTCCACACGTGCAGTCAAGAGTTAAGGTTTACCAGGATATTCTGGTGTTGCTGGAGGCAAGCTGGATGGCATGGCGTATTATTAGTATATAGTATTTCTTTTCCGCTGTTTGTTGTTGTACACTCTGATGATATGATGTAATGAAATGTAATGTAATGTAATAACTGATATAGTTCTTTGTTTAAAGATTATTCATTTATTATTATATGTTGTTCCGCTGCGATTGTGAGATTCTGATATTGTTCTGCTGTTTTCTGTTCTATTTTCTATCTTCTTATCTCTTCTTCTATTTTTTTCTTTTTCTTAAACAATGAGAATTCGTATTTCTGTTCATCTTGAGTTAATCTATGGAGATTAGTGTAAACTCAAGGAGTATGGATTTGCGGGTCCTCACAGGTGGTATCAGAGCATATGGTTAAGCGACAACCATGGCTCTGTCGGGTATTACTCATTAGAGATAGAGTCAGCAGTACTCTGGAATGAGTTTGAGTGTAATAATAGCTATGAGAGCGTATTTGTTAGTAAATATAAATTGTTTTGTATTGTGTTGACTTATCGGTTGATTGTTTATAGATTCCGGTCGATGTAGTCTAGCTAACTATCGTAGATAGGGGTTTCTAAACTCTTAAACAAGATAAATCGACATAGTATTGTTTTAAAATGGGTAAATGAAATAATTTTACCTTGATTATATTTTTATATATAAAGGAATAATTTTTCCCGAATTATTAAAGTGTATATAAGTTGATTGTTTGGTTGTTTGAATAATCTAAATAAGAGAATAATTGTATAAGCAAATGAATTATAAGAATTGAATTATAATTAAAGTGATTTACAATTGTGAAAAAAATACTTATATATATAAGAAGTGAAACTATATGAATATATTTATGAATATGAGTTGTAAATAAAAATGAATTTAAAGTTAAATAAAAATTTACTTAGAATTGGGAATCCGAATTGGATTTATAAGTGGGAATTTAAGTTATGTAAAACCAAGTGATGTTTATAAGATGAAGTATAACTTAACTGATGTTGAATGAAGTTGATATTGGTATCAAAGTAAATTAATAAAGTTAAGTGATAGATATGAACTTGAGTTATGTAAATGAAACTCAACTTTAGTAATTGAATTGAATGAATGGATTGAATGTTAATCAAATTGAATGTAAATTAAATGGATATGAAATAATGAATGTAAGTGTTAATTCGTTAAAATCTAATGTTATTGGAAGTTGAATAATTGAATGAAAATCAATTTAATTAAACCAAATTGAATGAATATAAGCAAAGGAATTTGGTTGTAATTAATATACATTGGTTGTTATATGATTGTTAGTTGATTGTATATAATTCATTAAGTATTAATGAAATTGGAAGCTAAAGTAATTGGAATTCAATTGGAAGTTGAGTGAATCTTAAATAGAATTGAATTTGATTTGGAAGTGAACCAACTTGAATATGAATTAGTGAATATAAACAAATTGAACATGAATGTTAGTAAAAAAAACATCCACTGTTAATGAATCAAAGGTGATTAAATTGAAAACCCAATTCATTGAATATTAATGAGAATATGAATGAATATTATTGGTTATGGATGTTAGTTGGATGATAGTTGGTTGATGGTTGAATATATTTTTTTTACTACATTTGCTAGGTTGGCATATATAGTTATTATGTTACTATATGTTGTATATCGATACTATTGTCTATATACATGTTCTCATGTTGTTTGTTGAGTGTTTAGTAGGTGCGGATCGCGTTTGCTTCGCATTTGGAGCTCGCTTTCGCGCTATTTTAGCCGTATATGCTCGCTAATAAAATATAAGGTACATATCTCGGATTAAATATCGTACTTTTACACTTTTTTCCCTGCGGGATGCCTCATCACTTGATGAGATGTATATTTGTGATATATATACTGTCATTTTTTTCGGATCGAGCCGCGCAAAGGAGACTCTGGTGAATTTTGTCGAAAATTTAAGGCGTTAGAAAAATTTGAGAAAAAATTGGAAAATTTTGAAAACTATAACTTTGAATAGAAGTTGAAAGTTAAACGATAGTAATTGTTTTTGAAAAGATAACTAAGTATGATTTGAAAACTTAGTAAAGTATTGTAAGAAGTTTAACTATGAATTTGGGAAAGTTAATGGATTTTGTAACTTTTCTTACTTGGTAATTTCGAGGACGAAAATCTTTTAAGGGGGAAGTATGTAACGATCCAGAATTTTATTTAATTAAAATTTGAATATTTAATTAATTTTAAATATTAATACGTGAAATTTATAAGTCGAATACTTTTTTTTCGAATAATTGGATTTAATTGAATAATTAAATCGATAATTTAATATGTGAAAATACAGAAATAATTGAAAATTGGGTTAAATATGATTGAAAATGATTTGTAAAATTTTATTTTATCATATTGGAGTTAGAATGATGTTATAGAACTTTTAAAATCGAATTAAGAGTTAATTTGTGAAAAATTGAATATTTTAATATTTAATCGACTAGTGAAATTAGTCATTTTTCGAACAGTCTTAGAATTGAACGAAACCAGTTTCATTGGATCCGTAATAGTTAGTTATTACCGGATTTCAATTTTCGTAGAAATCGGAGTTATTGTTTGATCGTGGCAGCTCGAAACGCATCGAAATTGTTTCTAATATTTAATTGGCAAGTTAAAATAGTCATTTTTCAAAAAGTCTACGATTTCGTCGAAACCAGTTTCATCGATGTGATATTATTGTATGGTTTCAAATTTCGTGTCAATCGGATTTATCGTTTGTCCGGTGCAAGCTAAAACGCCTAAAAAATCGTTTAATCGGTTTAATTTCAAATCGAACGTTTATTGCCATAACTCACATAGATGACCGAATTAGCTCCCGAAACATGTTCCATTGTGTTCGAAACGTGGGGTAAACCTTAGAAACGCCAACCGGCATGCTTCGTTTGGAGTTCGGAAATTCCGGGTGAATAGTAAATTGGAAAATTTTCTATAAAAGCCCCCTAAACATTTCATTTTGCAAAAAAATGTCAACCCTTAGGGTTTCAGGTTGGAGCCGCCACCTCCCTGTACCAATGGTCAAAAATTCTTCCCTTTCTCCTCTAATTTTCTTCCAATCTACAAACAATTGGCTGAATCTCTCAACTACAACATTATAGAGCACGACGAGATCTTCAAATCCAACGGGTATGATCGTAATTGGAGCATCGAATCAGTGAGAATTCTCGTTCAAAGTCCGTATGTTGCGCACGTCTTTTCTTGAGCCTGGGGAGGCCGAGCTCCTCCATGCTTGGGGCGAATGTGGAGGTGGCTGAGGCGGTTCGAATGGCGGTGGTAAGATGGAGTTTAGTCGAGTATGGAGGCCGCGAGATTTAACCCTAGTTTCATGCACAATGGGTTTCTTGCGTGATCTACCTATAGAAGAAACATGCGCGCGTGAAGATGGAGGAATGAAGGGGACGGCCTGATGTGGAGATGCAGGAATCAACGGCTATGATTTCGTTTAGGTTATAAAATTAAAATAAATTGTTGTAATTAGTTTATATAAAATCGTGTAAACTTGTAAAAATCATATCTTTTTCATACGAGGTCGAAAACGCGCAAAACCAGTTGCGTTGGAATCGTATGGACGAGCACTACGCTATGGAATTAGATTGGAGTCGTTTGGAGTTAGTGAGAATTTTGGGTAAAATTAAACGTCTGTTTAATTTTATTCGAAATAAATCGCTAAAACGAAATTGAAATCAAGGTGAGAACTTCTCACTCAATCGAATCGGTTTCGATTTTATTTTAGATAGTTATATTTAAAATATTTGAATGTATGTTTGAATGATGATTGTTATCTATTGATTGTTAAAATAGACATTATGCACCGTCAGTAAGCGGATGTTATTTATTAAAAACATATACCGCGAATATTTCATAAACAGTGAAATTGGTATTATTTATGTACTTGGAGTTGATTTCCCGCAGTATATAGCGGATGAGACCCTATTGCGCCGTCTATTAAGCGGATAATATTTTAAATCCCATATACCGCGATAATTTCGTACTGGAACGGAATTGGTATTGTGCTAACATCTTTGGATGCAGGAAAACAGGTTAGAGGGATCCAACTGGATTCCTCAACAGTATTTATTTGATTATGGATATTTTGATATTCGTTGATTATCATATCGATATATGATGTCGTTGTTGTCGTGATTGACTATTTGGTATGTAGCATCATTGGGCCAAATTTTGGAATTTTAAAAGGATTTTTAAAGTGATTTTTGAAGAGTATACGTTTATAAAATATTTTTGGAATTGATTCATTTTAAATAAATAAACGTTATAATTTTAATGTTATAAAAATTATGATTTTTGAGAAAAATAGTTAACAGTATATTTTTGAGAAATATGGGGTTGATGATTTTATAAAATAGTTAGATCGGGATTTTTGAATTTATTGTAAAAAGTTTGAAACATAGGATTTATAGAATTTAATTATTTTATAAATCAAAATGGTGAAATTATAAAGGAGTTTAAAGATGTTTTAAAATAATAATATAAATTGATTTATATAAAAGAATTATAAGATGGATATTTATAAATTAAAATATTCGAAGTATAAAACGAGTTTTTATAAGTGTTAGAATGAATTGTGAATGAACTTTAAAAATGAATGAAATTTATAGAAATAAAAACGGTGAAGTTATAAATGGAATTTTATAAACAGTAGGTTTATAAAATTTGTAAAGTTATTTAAAGAATAGATTTGGATAAATAAATGAATCTTATAAGTTATAAGATTTATAATTTGGGAAGTTTAAAAGAACGATTTTTGTAAACAAATAACTTATAAGCATTTAACTTATAATATGAACTTTTAGTATATTATTGAGATATGAATTGAATAGATTAATAAAGGAGATTTATAAAAGGAATTTATTATAAAATAAATAGAAATGGAATTTATAAACATTGTTTTATAAATTCGCAAACGACTTATTTTGATAAGTAAATTGTTGTAATTTATTAATGGAGTTATATTCACGTTTTAGACAGTGAATAATCCTTTAAAATAAAATGAATAGAAAGGATGAAATTGGTTAACGTAGTATATTCACGTTTTTGAATAGTGAATAATGTGTTAAAGAAAATGTTTTGGATGTGATATTTTAAATAGAATCAAAACGATCTAACGATGTTTTAAAATGTGTTGAGATTCGAAACCATAGATTTCAACATTCATTGTTGAAATAGACATTTTCGAGAAATAAAAGGAAATGGTAGACTATAACACTGTTGTTATAGTAAATGATTTCCGAAAGGAAATGTTTTGTATAGTATTGGTATTTATATATCTATTTTAATTTCGAATCCCTATACTAGTGATTTTGGGACGTCGTAACGATGTTTTACGCAACATTCGTTTTGGCCCAAATAAATATGTTTAAGAGAATGATTTCCTTAAAGAATGAAATATATACTTAATTTCGATTTAAGTATATCGAATATTTTCCAAGTGTAGAAAATAAAAATATTTGTGAATTACTTATTAAATAAGTATGGAAATGTTTTTCGAATGTGAAATGAAACGTTTTGAGAATTTATCTTTTTGAAGATAAATTGAAAATGAATAATTGAAATCGTATATTCATAAATATTTTGAAATATAAATTCACTATGGAATTTATAAAAGAAAGGGGGAATTTGTTTAAAAATAAATATTGATTTATTTTTGAGGTATTGAAATTATATATCTTGTAAAGGTATTTTTGGGAAATAAATAATTTGGAAAAATATTTGGAATCTGGTGATGTTGTGCATATCCATTGATAGTTCAATAACCGACTATCAATATTTACCTTTGAATGGGTATTTGTTGTGATTTGTTTGAATTTGAATGTCAACACTTATTTTTGAATAAGCGGTCACTATTCGGATTAGCCGAGAAAGGACCTTGGGGTCGTATAACCCATTCCGAATATGTGATACGTCGTTATGAATTGCATTTGATGACCGATGTTGAAGACCAGATATTTGCGAGAGCGATAGGATGACCTGTCGATTGACTTTGCACCGAGTTGCTCCGGTATAGAGTTCTCCATATGTGATGGGGAATCCGATCAGGATTGTGGATATCCGGATTGCAAGGACTTCTTTGTAAGTGCCTTCGGTTCTGTTCGAGCCCGGAACAGACTTGTATGGATTGTATGTCTGACATTACAAATTGAGATATAAAGCTGATTTCTTTCAAATATATTTCTGTTGGTGGCGGAGAATTTATTCTCTTAGCTTAACACCCTTCTCTGAGACGTAAGAGCTCAGAGGTTATGTAGTTGAAGGTTATCAGCAATATATTCCCAATTTGGTAATGTGACATGCTTAGTGTTGCTGTGAAATGATCATTGTGTTGATCATTTGTGATATGATCATTTGTTTGATCGTTTATCTTTGTGATCATTTCTATGATCATTTGTTGACCCAAAGCACAACTTTTGTATAAAGCGTGGCTTTGTGGACGAGACTTCGTCGAGCCTCACACCCCGGAATGGTCAAAACAGGAAAGATGCGGCAAGGTTATGAGGGGTAGCTCCCTTTAGGGTATGTGCATTTCCTTCTGGAAAAGGGTGGTATCATGGTATGGAGCCCAGATACTTACTCATGTTGAAACACTTATTATTTGGTGTGATGTTGATTACGAGCGCTCAGTTGAAGGTCCCAAAGGACCGGGGGATGGCATACTCGTGTCAGTAGTTACCCAGTTAGGGGTAACCCAGCCTTGTGTTGGCAAAGATCCGGTTTGGTTCTCGGGGACTTCCTTCCAGAGGCGTTCTCATGTGGCAATGGGAAGTTCCTTGGCCTGACCATTCGTTGGAAATCCAAAGAAACAATACGATCTTGTACGGTTTTAGTTGTAGAACCTGCTTCCTCAGGAGGTATCTATAGTAGGCATAATATAATGGTACCTATGCTGGCTAAGATTTATATTCTACTTTCGAAATGTTTTCTACACTATGCAATAATAATAATATCAAAAAAAAATTGATTTGATTTTTGCGTATCAAGCATGTTTGACTAACATAAGAAGAAATCTCCTCCGAGTCTGTGTTCGCATTGTGTGTGTTGTGAGAGGTCTTATGGTAGTTACATTTTCAAAAACATTGCGAATCTATTAAAAAAAAATTATTATCCTGTATTTTGATTTTAAAGAAAATAAATAAACTGTTTTGAGTTCTCACACCAGTCACATGACTGACTCGGGGTTTATTGTTTTCCTTCCTAAACTCTGGGTGCCCACCAATTTCCATACGGGCAGTCAAGAGTTAAGGTTTATCAGGATATTCTGGAGTTGTTGGAGGCAAGATGGATGGCATGGCGTATTATTAGTATATAGTATTTCTTTTCCGCTGTTTGTTGTTGTTTGTTGTTGTACACTCTGATGATATGATATAATGAAATGTAATGTAATGTAATAACTGATATAGTTCTTTGTTTAAAGAATATTCATTTATTATTATATGTTGTTCCGCTGCGATTGTGAGATTCTGATATTATTCTGCTGTTTTCTGTTCTATTTTCTATCTTCTTATCTCTTCTTCTATTTTTTTCTTTTTCTTAAACAATTAGAATTCGTATTTCTGTTCATCTTGAGTTAATCTATGGAGATTAGTGTATATTCAAGGAGTACGGATTTGCGGGTCCTCACAAAAAAGGAAATATTGTATGAAATAAAGCATGAATAGTGGCCCAAGAATATAATCGTGAAGAAGAAATTGATTATGACGAAGCATTTGCTCATGTTGCATGCCTCGAAGCAATACAAACATTACTAGCTATTGCATGTCATCGTAACTTTAAATTTTTTCAAATGGACATAAAAAGTGCATTTTTAAATGGATTTGTAAAAGAAAAAGTATATGTTAAACAACCACTTTTATTTGTTCACGAGAAATATTTTGATCATGTATTTAAACTTAGAAAGGCCTTATATAGATTATAACAAGCACCTTGTGCTTGGTATGAAAGGTTAAAAACTCATTTACAAAGTTCGATTTTCCAAATTGGTGAAATTGATTCACTTATTAATTAAAAAAGAAAATAATAATATTTTAGCCACACACACACACACACACACACACACACACACACATATATATATATATATTGACGACATCATATTTGGATCCACTGACGAAAAATTATGCACGGAATTTTCAAACACAATGAGGGACGAATTTGAAATGTCATATATGGGAGAGTTAAACTATTTCTTAGGTTTACAAATAAGATAATTAGAAAATGGAATTTTATAAATCAAGAAAAATACCGTCAAGATTTACTAAAATGTTTTGGAATGGACAATATATCAAGTAAACCAATTCCAATGTGTACTACTCTACATTTAGATAAAGATGAAAATGGAAAAGATTTCGACCTAAAATTACATCGATGTATGATAGGATCTCTGTTATACTTAACAACTAGTAGACTAGATGTTATGATGAGTGTATGTTTATGTGATCGGCTTCAAGCAAAACCAAAAGTATCACATCATTGAGAGATAAAACGAATCTTAAGATATTTAACAAACACTAGAGATTACAGACTTTTTTACTCAAAAGGAAGCTCGTTCGAACTCATGTCATATAGTGAAGCTGATTTCGGTGGTTGTAAAACAGATAGAAAAAGCACAACTGGCATATGTCATTTTATTAGTCAGTCTTCAGTTTCATGGTTCAGTATAAAGCAAAACTATGTTTCATTCGAAGCCGAATAGATTTCGGCGGCTTTAGCATATGCACAATTAATCTATATGCAACAAACTCTTCTAGATTTCGATAAAACCATAAGAAAATCTCCTACATATTATGATAATACTAGTGCCAAAAATTTATTAGAAAATCCTATTAACCATTCTCGAACAAAGCATATTGATTTTCGTCATCATTTTCTAAGAGATAATGTAAAAAAGGAATTATATCACTGGAGTTTGTAAATACCGAAAATAAAATAGTTGATATTTTTACTAAACCATTAAGTGAACTCACTTTTATTAAATTAAGACGAGATCTGGGAATATGTTCTTATAATGAGTTGGTTAACCAAATCTATAGGATGAGTTTTGTACACTTAAACTACACATGATATGTTGGATCTTGAGTTCTGATTACTGATAAGAATCTCAAACGACACAATAATTCATGAATCTGCGACTACTACGACGACCGGACTCAACGACTCGATATTTAGTCTGTATATTCTATATATTTAAACAAGAGTTGTATTTTATGTATATAGATTCAAGTCTAGTAGCCTTATTAAAATCTTTCCTCAAGAATCATTACTCTCATTCATTTGTTCACAAACAATTGGACTTGATTTGAAATAAATCATTTTCTAACTCACATGCACTCAGGCTTCAGGAAAAACACAGTTCAGTCGACTGAACTGATACCCTAGGTTGATTGAACCTATGTATAAAATTTGAAAAAAATACAGAGACCGGTCGATTGATAAGCATAATTCAGTTGACTGAGTCTGTGCATTTTAACATGTATGTGTACATTTCGAATTCAGTCGACTGAAAACTGCAACTGTCATTTTTTTATTGAATAGATACTTCTTTTCTGAAGGGATTTCTTCCTCGCCAAGGGATGTAGCCATCGCTGTTTGTAGAGATCTCTTCACCAGCAGTTGCAGCTCACTATCCTTTATAAATATACATGATTCATTGTTCAAATCACTTAATTTTCTTCTCTCTCTTGATCCAACTTGACTAGCATTCCTTGAATCTATTGTTTACTTGATTTCTTACATTCATTGCTTATAATGTCACTTCCATTCCTACAAGCAATTCGAAGCTTGCTATTATTTATACATGCATAATCATACATATCACTTTTGAGGAAAGGATTATAGGAAGAGAGTACTACAAGTGATAAATCTGTGTTATTAGAACACACAAAGTCAAGACAATCTATTTTGTAATCAAGTCCTGTTCGGTTGCTCAGGCGATGTAATACTTATTCCTCCGGGTTAAGTGAGGGCTACTAGTTTTAATTCCAGAAGGAGTCTTGGACTAGACATAGAGCAGGAGTTCAAACCAATACAAAAATTCCTAGTGTCTTTTTACTTTACTGCTATGAATATTATTTTTTATATTCCATATTACACGATCCTATAACATAGCTACTTTCATTTGGTACCAGAGCAAGGTCATCTTATAACCGTAACATAGTTATCTGATATTTTAATATGGAAAACAACACCAGCACCGTAACTAACACTAGTTTTCTTAAAGGTCAATCTACTGCACGACCACCTCTATTTAATGGAATGAACTATAACTATTGGTCTACTAGGACGAGAATTTATATACAAGCAAATAGTTATGAGACTTAGGATATTACTCAAACTGAATATGACATACCTACTACATAGTATACATAATGGTCTAACACGCAAAAACTAGATGCTACTGCAAATGCTAAAGCCATGAATATTTTATATTATGCATTAGACAAGAATGAGTTTAATAGAGTAAGCATGTGTAAAACAGCTTATGAAATTTGGCGTACACTTAAAGTTACACATGAATGTACTAATAAAGTAAAGCAAAGTAAAATCTCTATGCTCAAAAATTAGTTCCAGAATTTCAAAATGAAGCAAGATGTAACAATAAATGAAATGTACTTTAGATTCCAAGATATATATATATATATATATATCATTATGTTTTAGCTTTAGGAGAAACATATATAGACTTTGATCTTTTTTCAAAAATCCTCAACTCTCTAACGGACGAGTGAGAACGAAAGGTCTTAGAGATCGAAGAAGCTAACGACATTTCAACCATCAAACTAGAGGAGTTAATAGGAAATCCAATGTCTTATGAAGTTAATCTCCAGGCAAAGTGAGTACAGGCTCAACATAAGAAGAATATAGCATTCTAAGCAGAAAAGGATGAATCAGATTCAGATGAGGAAGATATGGTGTTCACTGCTAAAAATTTCAAAAAAAATTTGAAATTTAGAAAGAGCAACAAATTCAGAAATAACAAGAACGGCTCCAGCAACAATAACAACAACAACAAACCATCATCGTCTGCTCTAGAATGTTATGAGTGTCACAAGAAAGCTCACATCAAGAAAGATTGTCTCCATGAAAAGAAAGACAAATATAAGCACAAGAAAGATGGATTCAATAAGAAAGCTTTCTTTATCACTTGGGACGATTCAGAATCATCTCTATCATCAGATAGTGACTCAAACAGTGATACAGAACAAGCCAATGTACGTTTTATGGCCACAAATGACAAGGTGAATGATCTAACTTTTGATGATTTATTGGAAATAAACTTTGAATTAGTTGACAAACTAAGAGACATCGAAAGGAAGTATAAAGAAACTTCTAAAAAATTAAATAGAACTGAAATTGAAGTAGATATATTAAGAGATGAGAAACAAATTTAGAAGAGGAACTTGAAGTTACTCAAGAGTCTTGTTCAAATATGAAATCTCAACTCTCTATGTGAAGTCAAGAGATAGAAACTCGGAAAGAAAAGAATGATGCTCTATTAATTGAAAATCATGATCATAAAGCTAATTTTAAAATTTTGGAATTAGAAAATTCTAGTCTTAAAACAAAATTAGATGATATTACTTAAAACGTCTCTAATTTTAACAAAGGTAGAGAATATATTTCTAAAATTATATAAAATTCTCAGACTGTTTCAAATAAAATAGGACTAGGATATTAGCAAGTCTCAAAAGTTTTTCCGAAGAAAAAGGATTCATTATATAGCAATTTTAAAAGGAATAAAATTGAAAAACCAATTTCAAAATTTCCAAATTATTCTAAAGCAATTAAGATTTGGGCACCTAGAACAAATATTTTTGATTAGAGATAAATATATGAAATCTTTTATAAAAACTGTTCATAAAAACAAAGATTTTATTTTTAAAAGGAATTATAAACCCTCTTGGGTTTGGCTTCCTAAGACCCAACTCTTTGGACCTAAATAAAATGATAGGTACCAATGTTAATTATCCATTTTGCAGGTACCACCTAAAAAGAGAGAAAAATTGATATTAGATAGTTGGTTGCTCGAAATACATGAAAGGAAACAAAGAGATGCCAACAAATATTATCTATCAAATGGAGGTTCTATCACATTTAGAGACAATTCCATAGATATATCATCACAAAGGTGATGTGAGTAATGACGGTATATCCAATTTACCTCTTATTACAAATGTTTTATTAGTTAAAAATTTAAAACAAAATTTACTTAGCATCAGCCAGCTGTCTGACAAAGGATTCAATATTTTTTTTTTTTTTGAAAATAAGTGTAGCATTTTTGATCAAAATAAAAATATTATTGTTGAAGGTTTTAGAGATAAAAATATATATGTTTTAAATATGAATATAAATTATAATACAAATATGTGTTTATTAGCCAAAGAAAATGATCAGTGGTTATGGGATAAGGGATTTTGTCATATTAATTTCGAAGTTATAAATAAATTATCTAAAAATGAAATAGTAAAAGATTTACCAAAAATGAATTTGAAATTAAACAACATTTGTGATGCTTGTCAATTAGGTAAATTATCAAAATCATCATTAAAGTCAAAGAAAAATATTTCTACTGTACAACCACTAGAACTATTGCACTTGGATCTCTTCGGTCCAACTCAAGTTCAATATATAAACCATAGCAAATATGTGGTTGTTATAGTAGATGATTTTTCAAGATATACTTGGACTATTTTTCTGAAAAAATAACAGCGATACTTTTGAACACTTTAAAATTTTTGCTAAAAGAATTCAAAATCTCAAAAAATTAAAAAATAAAAATATTAGAAGTGATCATGGAGGTGAATTCAAAAATGAAGCTTTTGAACATTTTTGTAATAAAAAGGGAATTTACCATAAATTTTTCTTTTCCTAGAACACCCCAGCAAAATGGAGTTGTAGAAATAAAAAATAGAACTTTACAAGAATGTTCAAGAACTTCGTTAAACGGAAGCACTTTACCAAAACATTTTTGGGCAGAAGCTATGGCAACTGCCTGCTATGTTTTGAATCGTGTTTCCATCCGACCACTAACTAAATACGCTTCATATGAACTATTTCATCAAAGAAAACCAAATATTTCTTATTTTAAAGTTTTTGGTTCCAAATGCTTTATTCTAAACAAAAAAGATCAGCTTGGTAAGTTCAATCCATAATTCGATGAAGGAATTTTCCTAGAATACTTGAAACGAAGAAGGCTTATCGAATTTTTAATAAAAGAACTAAAAAACGAAGAAACACTTCATGTTTCCTTCGAAGAAAATTTTAAAGTTAATAATTTTTTTGAGGATGATGAGATAATCACTAAGACGGTCACAAATACGGTTACTCAATATAATTTTGAAGAAGATGTAAATAATGTTCATAATGAAAATGAATTAAGATCTCCTCCTAGGATTTTACGAGAGCACCTAGTAGAAAATGTCATAGGATAAATTGATTCACATGTCAGAACTAGAAATCAACTTAATAAAATGGGTCATGTAGCTTTTCTTTCTAATATTGAACCAAAAAATGCAAAAGAAGCTTCTGCTGATGACTATTGGATTATAGCTATGCAAGAAGAACTAAATCAATTCAAACGAAATGAAGTTTGGAAACTAGTTTCTAGACCGAGTGATCAAACAGTCATTAGTACTAAATGGGACTTCAAGAATAAAGCAGATGAACAAGGAAATATAACTTGGAATAAAGCTAGATTAGTTGCACAAGAATATAATCAAGAAGAAGGAATTAACTATGAAGAAACATTTGCACCAGTCGCACGACCAGAAGCATTACGTATCTTACTGGCCTTTGCATGTTTTCATAATTTTAAACTTTATCAAATGGATGGTAAATGTGCATTTTTAAATGGATATATAAAAGAAAATGTTTATGTTGAACAACCTCCTTTATTTACCCATGAAAAATTTCCACGTCATGTCTCTAAACATAAGAAAGCCTTATACAGTCTAAAACAAGCACCTCATGCTTGGTATGAATGTCTTAAGAGCTATCTAATAGGTTCTGGTTTTGAAATTAGGAAGGTTGATCAAACTCTTTTTATTAAACGAACTACAAAGGATATTTTAATTATTCAAATTTATGTAGATGATATAATTTTTGGTTCTACAAATGAAAATTTATGTCAGTAATTTCCTAATATAATGACCAAAGAATTTGAAATGTCACATATGGGAGAATTGTCTTATTTCCTTGATTTACAAATTAAAGAATTATAAAATGGAATCTTTATTAATCAAGAAAAATATTACAATAATCTAATTAAACGCTTTGGTATGGAAAATACTTCTATAAAACCAACTCCAATGAGTACCACTATACGTCTCAATAGAGATGAAGATGGCAACGGTGTCGACCAAAAATTATATCAAAGCACAATTGGATTATTACTCTATCTAACTGTGAATAGACCTGATATAATGATAAGTGTTTGTTTATGTGCTCGATTTCAAGCAAATCCTAAAGAATCACATATGCGAGCAGTGAAATGATTATTATGTTATCTAAGCAAAACCAAAGATTTTAGACTTTTCTATCCAAAAGAATGTCCTTTCGAGTTAATACCATATAGTGACGCTGAATTTGGACGATGTCGGACGGATCGAAAAAGTATGAGCGGGACTTGTCACTTCATTGGACAGTCCTTAGTCTTTTGGTTTAGCAAGAAACAAAATTGTGTTTCGCTATCGACGTGTGAAGCGAAATACAATTACGCTACTTTAGCATGAGCTCAAGTCATTTACATGCAACAAACACTTCAAGATTTTTGTATAAATTTATCTAAATCAACTATTTTTTGTGATTAAACAAGTGCTATAAACTTATCTAAAAATCCTGTCAATCATTAACAAACTAAACATGATGACATACGTCATCATTTCCTTCATGATAGTATTGAAAAGGATATAATCCGACTAGAATTTGTATCCTCTAAGAATCAGTTGGCTGATATGTTTACAAAACCTTTAAATGAAAATAATTTTATAAAACTAAGAAGAGAATTAGGAATTTTATCAATAAAATATTTATAATCTTTATAAAATTTTCCAATATTTTTTTTCAAAACAATCAAATTTCCAAGACTCAAACTCTGTTTGCTTATTTTCAAGTTTGATGTGCTACCACTTTACTGTTGTGTTATTCACACAAGATTAAGTTTTCTTTGCAATTCCTATTACAATTTTTTTTCTATTCTTCAAAATTAATTGCAGCCTTGCATTTTCTTATTCCTTTTAAACCATACATATATTTCTGGTTTAAAAATGTTTCACTGCATACTTTTGTACTAATTCTGATGTACTTTTGCCTATATGTACCATTCCATATCAAAATGTTTCATATATTTAAAAATTTTCTTCAAAGACTCTGCACTTTTAAATATGTCATCTCATGAATTGTCGGAGTGCTCTTCCATAGATTTTTTAACACCCAGTTCCAGCTCGTCAAGTTTACCCACTCCAACTGCAATCCACAAACCGGTGCCCATTGTGCCTCTCGGATATCACACCGGACCCGACCTAAAACGCGCTCGTAGAAATTTGAGCTTTGGCTACCCGTCGATTGCTTGTCAGATTGATGATATAAACCAATACCAATGAGAATCGTTGGGCGTTCGGTGGGAAATGTATTACGAGCAGGAAAATCATAGTAGTAGACTCATCTTACTAGAAAAATTTGCACTCAGATTTTGTGGATCGCCTCCATCGAATAGATATTTTCATCAACCATTTCCCCAGAGGCCTCCGTACTCGCCTAATTCATGGGATCGTTCGACTATTCTACCGGTGAGAGAAATAACCAAAATCGAACCGGAAGAGTGCTCGACTCTAAAATCTTCTGAGTTATCTAAATAAATGTTTAATATATGACTTCTACTATTTTCTTTTGCCATTTTTTAAGCTATGTTTGTGTATTTTCTTGATACTTAATAAAAATCATTTCTGCACTTTTTTAATATAGGCAGTCGACTGACCAAGGCAAAATAGTCGACTGAATTAACTTTTTCACCTGTATTTTTTTACTGCAACTCAGTCGACTGACTCAGAAATGCAGTTAGCTAAATAGGCCAAAAATATACTGCAAACTCTTGGGAGTGATTCGGTCGACTGAATTTATACTTCAGTCGACTGGACCTAGATATATAATTTTTAAAATAACTAGTCAGTTGACTGGTTATGCAACTTCAGTAGACTAAAACCGGTAGTACCGGGTAACCTGGCCAAAAGACATTTCAAATATCAAAATAAAGTTATATTTTTTCACTTCTATTCATTTCTACTACCTTTCGACCATTTCAATTCTACTCCAAACAACGCTCAAAATTTCACAAATTTGCAAATCTATCTTCACTTTTTCCTCAAAAACCCTAAACCCTACCATGGCTCCAAAAAGAGCAAGACATCTTCATTCTCTGCTGGTCCATCAGATTCTCAAATTCGTAGTTGGTTACATAACGAGAGAGCGGCAAGAAGGTTTGACAAAATGAAGAACTTGAGAATTTTGAAGGTTCATTTGTTAAATTTCCAGATTTTGCTCCTTATGCCGTCCAAGAACTCACTAGATGAAGTGGATTGGAGTCTCAATTATACTGCAAATGGCATCAAATTCAACCGTCTTCTCATCAAGCTATTTTATGCTAACCTCAATCTAGACCACCATACTATTCAAAATACGGATGATTGTGTTTGGACTCTTGTATGTGGCATTAAGATCTTCCTACCACTAGCTCGACTTGGACTCCTCACTTGTCCATCCGAAGGAGAAGAGTTGGCTGAAATTCCCATAAATATAGAGTCAAGAGATCAAACTAGACACTTATTCCTCTCCAATGACATGATAGAGCTTAGAGCTGTTGCGCTAAGGCCCAAAGCAAGAATTATGCACCGCGCATTGACTCATACTATCAACCTAAGTATAGGAAGTTATGAAAAAGTGTATATGTGAGATTTCCAATCTCTATACGCCATATGGGTTGGATGTCATGTCAATTGGGCTAAGGTAATTCTAGAAGAATTACAAACTTTCAATCAAGAATGAATGAAAACAATTCATTCCGGTGCATACATTATGAGGATAATTTAACATTTTTATGTTCCATTCCATGACTTGGATTTCTCCACAATTGGATCATTAAACACAAAACACTAAGTTTGATGAATCTCCCAAAATAATATCATGATCGTACGATTATCACCTACGAGCATTGGCTAGAGAACCAAACTTCTGGACAACCACAACCATTCTCTAGATAACAAGCTCCCCGTCTTGATGCTTCAACTTCTTCTCAACCACCACCACCTCGAAGTAAATTTAGCGAGAGACGAGAAATTGGTTCCCAAGTT
Organism: Allium cepa; assembly: GCA_030765085.1. Lineage (NCBI taxonomy): Eukaryota > Viridiplantae > Streptophyta > Magnoliopsida > Asparagales > Amaryllidaceae > Allium > Allium cepa. The sequence continues at coordinate 861,256,414 of CM060934.1, read as the reverse complement.
CGACCACAAGAAGCTGTTACCATCATTTCCAGAAATCAGAGGCTTCTAGATCAACTCTTTTCCGTGTCGAGACGAATGTATCTCGTGTTGAGAAGTCTGTGACAAAGGTGAACAAAAAGCTCAATGATATCAAATATTTCCTAAATAATATTTGGGAAGCAATCTCATGCGCACATCCCCCTTCTACATCTGTACATGTGTGAACATCTTAAGGGAAATGACCTGTATAACATTTTACTTGGTCAACCTCTGAAGAAGGAAGGAATGAAGAGGAAGAGGAAGGGGACGAAGCGGGAACTAAAGGTAGAGATTATACTGGTGATGAAGGAGAAACCGAGGGAGATGAGGAAGAAGATAGCTCCGATGAAGAAGGAAATGGTGATGAGTAGGTATTCATTTTATGTTTTCATTAATTTAAAAAACTGAAATGTTATTTTGCAAACAATGGTAGGTATTCTCATTATGTTGTATGTGTAATATTTATGTGATAATGACTTGTGCTTCGAATTTTTGTGATTACTGACTGTCTTTATCATTGTCCATGTTAATTTTATATTCATAGATTATAAAAATTGTTAGTTTGGAAACTTTCCTTTTTGTGGATGATAAAGGGAGGAAGGATATTGCTCCTATTTATAAGAAGATATAAGCATAGATTCAGGGGGAGAAACAATGAGCATAGTAGCTAGCAAACATTCAGGGTGAGATATAAATTAACAAGGCTTGTCGAGGTTCACTCATAACAATTGGAGTTGTCATCATCAAAAAGGGGAAGAATGTTGGATCTAAGTTTTGATTGCCGACGACACAACAATTCATGAACCTACGACTACTACGACGACTGGACTCAATGACTCAATATTTGGTCCGTATATTCTATATATTTAAACAAGAGTCATGTATTATGTATATAGACGTAGCTTTGTTAAGACCTTTCCTCAAGAATTATCACTCTCGTTCATATATTTAGAAACAATTACGGTCGATTTGAAATTAGTCATTTTCTAACTCACATGCACTCAGGCTTTAAGAAAAACACAGTTCAATCGACTGAACTGATGCCCTCAATCGACTGAACCTACGTATAAATCCTTTTTAAAAAATACACAGACCAGATGACTAGTAGGCATCATTCAGTTGACCGAGTCCGTGCATTTTAACTCTTATATGCACATTTTGAATTCAGTTGACTGAATGGTCTTAGTCATTCGATTGAAAACTGCAACTGTCATTTTTTTATTGAATAAACACTTCTTTTCTGAAGGGATTTCTTCCTCACCAAGGGAAGTAGCCATTGCTGTTTGTAGAGATCTCTTCACCAGCAGTAGCAACTCACTATCCTCTATAAATATAATTGAGCTTCATTGTTCAAATCACTTAATTTTCTTCTCTCTCTTGATCTAAGTTGAATAGCATTCTTCTAATTTATTGCTTACTTTATTTCTTACATTCATTGCTTACAATCTCACTTCCATATCTTACAAGCAATTCTAAGCTTCTTATTATTCATACATGCACAATCATACATATCACTCTTAAGGAAAAGATTATAGAAAGGGTGTACTACAAGTGACAAATCCATGTTATTAGAACACACAAAGTCAAGACAATCTATTTTGTAATCAAGTCATGTTCGGTTGCTCGGACGGTCAAGTCATGTTCTATTGCTCAGGTAGTCAAGTCCTGTTCGGTTGCTCAGGCGATAAAGTCCTGTTCGGTTGCTCAGGCGGTGAAATACCCATTCCTTCAAGTTAAGTGAGGGCTTCTAGTTTTAATTCTAGAAGGAGTCAGGGACTGGACGTAGTACGGGAGTTCGAACCAATATAAAAATTCTTGGTGTCTTTTTACTTTAATGCTATTAATATTATTTTCTGCAGTAGTTATTTATTATATTCCATATTACACGATCCTATAGCACAGTCACTTTCAGGATAAATTTTATAAATTTAAACTAATATTAACCATATAAAATCTAACTACTCTAAAAGTTATATGGTTGAACTTCTTTTCCTCAACCAATTCTCTAAGTATAGTAAAAACTTTATCTTATAAATCAGCTTATTTTTTCCCTAAAAACAAACAGTTTATTAAGAAAAATATTACTAAAAAGGTATTCCAATCACGAATCCACTTATTTAGCTATCGAGTATAAATCACCCTCATCACATAGCACTTACGTTTCACCAACTAAATCCACACCTACATCAATTAGTTCAACCTTTCTAAAAGTTATTGCATCACTACGTATCATATTGGCTTTTCCCCTAAGGAAAAGAAAGCCAAATGGTCAATTGATCGGCTACAACATCTCTTACCGACAAAGTCGATGAAATATATCACTATCAATAAGAAAAGATGGGAGTTCAACGTGAAATGTAAGAACCCTGTATTTTGTGATTATTTTAATTGTATATTTTAATTATTTTAATTGAATTTCTGATTTAAAAGCTTTATTTTATTTATTTTAAATGTATAAATTTTGTTATTTTAAAATATAAACTTTGATTTTGATGTGAATTATCATTCCAAAACAGGACTAAAAAGAATATTTTCCAAAAAAGTGAATTTTGGTCAATATGGTCAAACTTTGACTTTTAAATTTAAAATTTGAAAGTTTGAAAATTTGAATTTCATCTTTTATTATGAAAGTAAATAAAATTTTAAGAACACTACTTTCCATTTCGTTGAAATCTGATTTATAATGTGAAAGTTATGTCTTTTTAACTATTGTGTGAAATTTGTTGTATTTAACAAAATTGTTTTTTTAAATTATATAAATAATATTTTATTTGGTCATGTAATGTTATAAATTATTTTTATAGGGGTAAAATAACATGTATTGTATATATTTTGGTTTTAAAACATTTTTGAAAGTGTAATTGACCTTTTCCAGTGTTAGTTGTATTTTTTTTTTACAATTTCTAATTTCCAGCTTCAATTAATTTAAGGAATTCTTTATTTATTTTTTTATTTTCTCAAGATCTTATTTTATTCTCATTTCCACTTAATTTTGTCCCTCGTTTATTATATTTATTTGACATTTTATTTGTTTTAAAGTGAAATAGAAATTTTTCTAGAGCCAATGGTATTTTATTTGTAATTTTCATTTCCTCTTTCCAATTTTTAAACTATTTCTTTAATTATTTTTCTATTTTCTCTAAATTCAATTATTTATTTCACTTTGAATATGTTTAAAAATAATTATTTCAAAAAATTTCTTTAGAATATTTTAAAATGAAGTAGATATTTTTCCAAAGCCAATGATGATTTAATTGTAATTTTTGAACCCTATTTGAATTTTAAGCAATTTCTTTAATTCTTTTTCCATTTTCTTTAAAATTTATTATTTATTTTTATTTTATATTACTTTTTTTCCGTTTTTATAGTCAAATTACTGATTTTATTTTATTTTTAATTGAATTAAAGAAAAGAAAATATGAAGAGTTTTTAAAAGCTTCATTAACTTAAGTCTTTTCATCTCCAAAGTCTTTTCAATTGCCATAACCTCTCATTTATCACTTTTGGCCATGCATTTTACTTTCCTAGCCGTGACTTCTATCTAGTTTTCATGCAAAAGCTTTATCATTTCCATCTCCATTCACAGCTTGACAAAAATCCTTGGTAATGGCTCCTCTTTTTCCTCCTTTCTCTTCTCTTTTTCCATGTTATTTTGCCTTGTTTCTATTGCCTTTTGCTCGGCCTCCTCTCTATTTCACGGCCACCACCTCCTACATCTCCTCCTTGTCACCATCACCACTAACTCATCCAGCCTTGACCATGGCCGAGCCAACCATGATGCAAAAATCCACAAAAATACAACCTATTCCTTAAAACTATGCTAGTTCGAGCCATCTTGCTTCATCACTTCATTTTTCACCACCACCACCACCTTAGGCCACCACCACCATCACTGTCCAGACCCCTACTCACCACTCCAACCCCTGACCTGACCCACACTCCACTGGCTGAGCCAAACATCCCATGGTCGAGCCCCTTTTGTTGAACCAAAACCATGTTTTAGCCTAAACCCCTTCACATTCCTACCTTGTAACTTCCTCCACATGTTCTAGCCTTTATGCCATGCATTACTATGTTCAAACCAGAGCCAAAGTCATGCCAAACCTGAGCCAAAACATCTCCTAGGACGTGCAAGCAATTGTAGAAAACAAGGCAAACGATCGTGTATTCATATTGCTTTTTGTTTCAAAGTTATTTCTATTCAATGTCGTATTGAATTCTAATTTTATTTATCATGTTCATGGGTTGTGTACAAGATCAATAAGCTTGGTTCTCATCCACTTGAATCCATCATTGTGTCATCATGCTTTCCGGTATCCGTTGTGTCGTTTGAAATGATATCTCCAGCATTAGAGGTGAGTAAATCTCACACGACATTTTATACTTATGCAATTGTGAAGCGACAACAACTGAATGTGTAGAATTATATATGATGTTATAACTGCCTGTGATTATTTATATATAATGTAACACCTGTTAATTTACATGTCATCTCATCTGTTACTGTTATATGTTGTTAACTGTTCATTTATATCTGTTTATCACACTGCAAGTTCCTTGTAGATTAGGTTCACTATGGGTTGAAAGAATACATACCCGAACGGACTTTAGAATAGGGAAAAATCGTTATTGGCTGAAATGATAAGCCTGAACGGTTTTTATTTATTTTGTTTTAACTTGGGATTGCGGGTTCAAAATGATAGAACCATGATTTTTCTTTTTAAACTACGGATTGAAATGAATATATCTGTATCACTTGACCTAGGTTAGAAAACTATATACAGGCCCGTGGTTATTTATGAAGTGTTTTTGATATATTTAAGTATTTTAAAATATAAATTTATGAAATTTGATTTAAATAGATTTTTAAATGTTTTAAAATAAAGAAATTATGATTTTTCTATGAGTTAAAAATGTAATTAATGAATGGTTAAATTAGATTACTGAAATATAACTTAAGTTTGGAATTTTGGAATTTTGGTTAAAAATGATATTTAAGTTATATAAATAAAATGGAAATTTAATTATATTTGAAAAAGGGTAAATATGATAATTTGATTTAAATTTGAATTTAAGTGATTTATTAAAGTATTATTGATTTTACTATGAATTTAAATGGTTAAATATGAATGCTTAAATATGTAATTTTAAAATACAACTTGAATTGGAAATGTGAAATTTGGTTTAATTAAAGGTTTTAGAAATGAAATCAATAGGAAATTTAGTTTAATTTGTGAAATGGAAATTTAAAAATGCAAGTGTAATAAATTGCATATGTGAAGGAATGGAAATTATACATTTGAATTTGTTAAGTAAATTTATTGAAAAATTTGATTTATTGATAAGAAATTTATTTTATAAAAATTATATGTTAAAGGTATGTTAATAAACATTTTTGAATGTTAAAATATGATTTTTATAATGTTTAAAGGGTTTTAATTGAAGTTTATTATTTGCTGGAAATACACTAAAATCTGGAAAATACTTTTAATAGCATTCAAAAATGCTATGGTTTCTGTAAATGAACTAAAAACTTAATAAAGGCCTATTACAGCAGTTCTGTAAATGCTGTAGTGGTCTGCTGTCTTTGGTGAAATTAATAAAAACCTTTAATTTGAAACCTGAGCTAATACAGCATTTCTGAAAATGCTGTCTTTGCTAGTTTAAATTAAAAATTCAACTAAAATGAGATTTAACAGCAGTTTTAAATGTTGTCTTTGTTGAATTAAAATGTTTTCAAGCATAACTTATAATAGCTTTTTCTAAATGCTGCGTAAGGCCGAAATTTTTAATGTTTATGGTTTTTAACTAAGTAAATAAGCTCTGAATGGTTTGAAACTTTAGGAATTGAATACTTAGTTTGAAAGTATAATAACTCCACTTTTAAGTGGTTTAAATGCATTAATTTGATGGAATATAAATCATTTTAAAAGGTGATTTGAAAGGATAATAAATGAATGTCATCTTGAATTTAGAAGGTATTCAAAGTTGAATATTTGGATTTGAACTTATGTGATGATTTGAAATAAAGTTTTGAAAGATATGATATTTTGATATTAAAATGACTTGGAAATAAAGTTTTGAAAGATATGATATTTTCATACTAAAATGATTTGAAAATTAAGTTCTGAAAGATATGATATTTTGATATTAAAATGATTTGAAAATGAAGTTCTGAAAGATATGATATTTTGATATTAATATGATTTGAAAATGAAGTTCTGAAAGATATGATATTTTGATATTAAAGTGATTTGAAAATAAAGTTTTGAAAGATTTGATATTTCGATTAAAATGATTTGAAAATGAAGTTATGAAAGATATGATATTTATATATTAAAATGATTTATAAGAAAGTTTTGAAAGGATATGATAATTTAATATGTTGAAATGGTTGGAAATGACTTGATATTTATTTTGATAAATATTCCAATTTGAAAGATATGGTATGTTCATATATTGAAATGGTTTGAAAATGATTTAATCTTTATTTTAATAAAGATTTGGGTTGAAATGATATTTTATTTTGAAGTATAATATATTATTTTAAAGTTATAACCACGGGTTATAATAAAGATTGGTTGGCAAAGAGACCGGGATCGGATATGGGCATACTCTCTGTCGATACCGAAAATCACTTTGACAACCGTGTACGTGGTGGAGATTCCAGAATGAAGTACGATGGTGGCGACGTTCTTGAGGTATGTTACATGGACCCAACTCCCGTGAGTTGGCATAAGGTGGCTAAAACAGGAGAGATCTCGGACCAAAAGGGGTAGCTTCTCTGTTCGGACACATTTCTTTGATACCATTCTATTGCTTTTGTGATTGTTTGGGCGCCCCTCCGATTTTGGGAATGTGTTTCGAGGTGGGCGTATGTGGCTACTGCGTTACCACCCGCTCATGTGCGTAATTGGTATATCTATCCTGGCATTGCCTTGTGTGCCGTGTCACCTACCCTATCGAGCCTTTACTACGAGTTTGGTTTTCTCCCGTAGCCCATGCGTATCTTCTCGTAGTCTCCCGATCAGGAGATATGTAGATATTGGATGGACTACTGGGACTATTACGTGTCTGGGGCTATATGGTTAACCCCTTGATGCTATTTTAAAGTAAGTTTATTTTACTATAGACATTATTATAATAGCGCAATATTACTACATAGTAAATAGTTTAACGGATCCTTAGAGGATGAGAGGTTCAAAGCATCCTTTAAGTTACTTGTACTTTTACTACAGTTCACATGAGTTGGTTTACATTGTATAAGTATGTATGTCCTGACTCGAGTGTTTGTATTTTTATTTACGCTCGGATCATCCTGGGTATTCACAGATTTGGATTTCCACTTTCTGGAGATTGGAATCGCTGGAAATTATCTACTTGTCTGGTTTTATCTCTTTTCAGTCCGTTGTTCCGTTTCAACTCTTGTATTAGTAGACTTCTATGTATTGAGACTTCTATTGTACTCTATTTCTTCTGTTGTACCTTATGTAACTCTGAAATATTTGTATAGTAGCTTCATGAACTACTATTTCTTTTACTTCCGCTACATTATTAAATACTCTGTTTCAGTGAGTTTGATTATTTATTTACTGTATATTCTAAGATTTGTCAAATTTTATTTACAATGCGGTATTTTGAGCAATTCAAGTCCGACATGTGAGGATGCGAATGGTTGAAAATATCGGGTCGTTGCATTTGGTATCAAAGCTTTGGCTTTGAGGCAAACTCAGAATATAAGGTAAATTATTTACAGAATCACTGTCGTTCGAGTTTAAATCTTTCCTCTTTGATTCGAATTTCCGTTGAATTTTGGAACATTCCCTACGGTTCCAAAATCCATTCGTGTCCCTCACTATCCATCTTCTTTTGATTCTAGAGTATCCCATAACTCGGCTACGAATGATCTTTTTCGTGAGTCGGGGGTCTCGCCAATTTCAAATTGAATTGTAAAAGGGGGAAACTCCTTTACAATTAGCATCGATTCACCAGAGATTTATATCTATCCTTGGTTTAGATGCTAATATCTTTTGTTATTCTAAACTCTGTCTCATGAGATCAAAGGTAGATTTACCGTAGAAAAATCCACATCGATCTTATTCTTTAAGTCATGGTTGACCCAGTTAAGGTTGCCCACGATTTATTTAAGCTTACCCATCTCCATATTTTGTTAATTAATCATCTTGTCTTTTGTTTCCAACCTATCTTCAAACATTTTGAATTGTACTTGTAAATCAAGATTTTGTTTTATATATTGTGTTGTTTGAGTTGTTGATGTTGATTTGGGTTTCCGATCGATTCGTCTGATCAACGCTATCGATAGGATTTCTAAAACACTTTGATAGAACAAACTGACACAATATTATTTTAAAATTTGGTTAACGAAATAAATTTTGATATATAAGTAAATTTATGGAACTTAATACATTTATTTAAATTGATTATTTGAAATGATAATACTTATTTTACCATTTATTGTTCTATAAATGAATTTATAAATAGTTGTTTATAAACGATTTGGGGACTGAAATGAATTTAAAACAAGAAATTTGAGAGTTTAATTTCCGATGGTTTCAAACCTCGTGTTTAAGCTTTAAAGTATATTATTTAAAGAATTTTTGAATAAGAATATGTTTCCAAAGAATTTTAAAGTTTAAAAATCAATGCTCTTCTCTTTATCGCTGGAAAATAATTTCGGTGATGACTGCAGCATCATTGACATTCATTTTCGAGTTTCGAAATGAAGAGACCGCTCTGTAGTCTTGCTATAGCTTTGTTTTGGGAAATCAAATTGATTTGAAATTCTAAAATATGACTTGATTCATAATATATATATATATATATATATATATATATGATTTAAATTTGATTTGATAAATTATGTACATCTCTAAATGGTTTGAAGAAATCAAAAATTTAATTTTTAAATTTTATTTTAAAGAATAATTTCAATTATATAAGGAAAATCAAAATTTTGGATGAATATTCAAGCATGAAATGATTTAATTGGAAAATTTTATTTGTATAATACAATTGCATTCAAATATAACTTACCTTAATTTCATAAGTTAACAATGTAATTGGATAATATACAATATAAAAAGATTTTATAAATAAAATTTGAGTGGTTATAATAAATGTTATACACTTAAATTTTAGTTATAAAATGATTAACAGAGGTAAATATAATAAAGGGTAATTGAATAACTTACAATAAAATAATGTTAAAAGAACTAAAAATTAAAATGAAGCAGTTACAATAAGTGTAAGTATATTTAACATAAGTGATAAATATATCGAGAGGAATAAATTTAATTTTAATTAGGAATAAAGAAGAATTAAATTTATTAAGTACACTATGAGTATAATAAATGATTATTTTTCAAACCCATGGTTTTAAAATTGTTAATTTAAGGTAATTGGATGATAAGATAATGAAATTTGAGATAGCTAAAATTTATTTAACTTGTGTAAAAATTTGTTTTCTATTTAAGTTGAAATTTCCATGATTTCAAACTTATTTCCTTATTTTGTTTTTCAAACTACCTTTTGGTTGTCCTTATTATTCTTATCTTGCTACAGACTGGTATATGCATCTTTCTATAATCTTTCTGTTTAGAAATATTTCTATAACCTTTGATAATCTTTGGTACTCATTTTGAATCCACCTTTTTTCGGGATTGTGTTCTTGATTCTGGAGGATCTTGGAAAGATCATCTCCACCTTGTTAAACTTACCAATAACAACAGTTATCAGGTATAATCTTAATCTTCTTGTCACCTTATCTTAATCTTATGTCGTTTCTATCTTTTCTGTGCTTTTCTGTGCCTCATTCCATTTCGGGGACAAAAAGTTTCGAGTGGGGGAGAGTGTAACAACCCTGTATTTTGTGATTATTTTAATTGTATATTTTAATTGAATTTCTGATTTAAAAGCTTTATTTTATTTATTTGAAATAGATAAAAAAAAATATTTTAAAATATAAACTTTGATTTTGATATGAATTATCATTCCAAAACATGACAAAAAAGAATATTTATCGAAAAAGTTTTGGTCAATATGGTCAAACTTGACTTTTAAATTTAAAATTTAAAAGTTTGAAAATTTGAATTTTATCTTTTATTATGAAATTAAATAAAAATTTAAGAACGTTGCTTTTCGTTTCGTTGAAATCTGATTTATAACTTGAAAGTTGTGCCTTTTTAACTGTTGTGTGAAATTTGCTGTATTTAACAAAATTATTTATTTTAAATAATATAAATAATATTTTATTTGGTCATGTAATGTTATAATTTATGTTTATAGGGGTGAAATAACATGTATTAAATATATTTTGGTTTTAAAACATTTTTTAAAGTGTAATTGACCTTTTCCGGTGTTAGTTATATTATTTTTTTACAATTTCTAATTTCCAGGTTCAATTAATTTAAGGAATTCTTTATTTATTTTTCTATTTTCTCAAGATCTTACTTTACTCTCGTTACACTTTATTTTGTTCCTCATTTATTTAATTTATTTGATATTTTATTTGTTTTAAAGTGAAATAGAAATTTTTCTAGAGCCAATGGTATTTTATTTGTAATTTTCATATCCTGTTTACAATTTTTAAACAATTTCTTTAAAATTTATTTTTTATTTTTATTTTATATTACTTTGTTTCGGTTTCTAAATTCAAATTACTAATTTTATTTTTGTTTTAATTGAATTAAAAAAAAAGAAAATATGAAGAGTTTTTTAAAGCTTTATTAACTTAAGTCTTCTCATCTCCAAAGTCTTTTCAGTCACCATAACCTCTCGTTTATCACTTTTGGCCATGCATTTTACTTTCCTAGTCGTGACTTCTATCTAGTTTTCACGCAAAAACTTTATCATTTCCATCTCCATTCACAGCTTGACAAAAGTCCTTGGTAATGACTCCTCTATTTCCTCCTTTCTCTTATCTTTTTCCATGTTATTTTGCCTTGTTTCTATTGCCTTTTGCTCGGCCTCCTCTCTATTGTCACGGCACCACCTCCTACATCTCCTCCTTGTCACCATCGCCACCTACTCATTCAGCCTTGATAATGGCCAGGCCAATCATGATGCAAAAATCCACAAAAATACCACATATGCCTTAAAACTATGCTAGTTTGTGCCATATCTTGCTTCACCACTTCATTTTTCACCACCACCACCACCTTAGGCCACCACCACCATCACTATCCAGACCCCTACTCTCCATTCCAGCCCTTGACTTGACCCACACTCCACTGGCCGAGCCAAACATCCCATGGCCGAGCCCCTTTTGTTAAACCAAAACCATGTTTTAGCCTAAACCCCTTCACATTCCTACCTTGTAACTTCCTCCACATGTTCTAGTCTTTATGCCATGCATTCCTATGTTCAAACCTGAGCCAAAGTCAAGCCAAAACACCCCCTAGGCTGTGCAAGCAATTGTAGAAAACAAGACAAAAGATTGTGTATTCATATTACTTTTTGTTTCAAAGTTATTTCTATTCAATGTTGTATTGATTCTAATTTTATTTGCCATGTTCATGGGTTGTGTACAAGATCAATATGCTTGGTTCTCATCCACTTGAATCCATCGTTGTTTCATCGTGCTTTCTGGTATCCTTTGTGTCGTTTGAATTGATATTTCCAGCACAAGAGGTGTGTAAATCTCACACGACATTTTATACTTATGCAATTGTGAAGCGACAACAACTGAATGTGTAGAATCATATATGATGTTATAACTGCCAGTGATTATTTATATATGATGTTACACCTATTAATTTATATGTCATCTCATTCGTTACTGTTATATGTTGTTAACTGTTCATTTATATCTGTTTATCATACTGCAAGTTCCTTGTAGATTAGGTTCACTATGGGTTGAAATGATACATACCCGAACGGACTTTAGAATAGGGAAAAATCGTTATAGGTTGAAATGATAGGCCTGAACAGTTTTTATTTATTTTGTTTTAACTTGGGATTACGGGTTTGAAATGATAGAACCCGGATTTTTCTTTTGAAACAGCGGATTGAAATGATATATCTGTATCACTTGACCTAGGTTAGAAAACTATATACAGGCCCGTGGTTATTTTATAAAGTGCTTTTTATATCTTTAAGTATTTTAAAATATAAATTTATGAAATTTGATTTAAATAGATTTTGAAATGTTTTAAAATAAAGAAATTATGATTTTTCTATGAGTTAAAGATGTAATTAATGAATGGTTAAATTGGATTATTGAAATATAACTTAAGTTTGAAAATTTGGAATTTTGGTTAAAAATGATATTTAAGTTATATAAATAAAATGGAAATTTAGTTATATTTGGAAAATGGTAAATATGATAATTTGATTTGAATTTGAATTTAAGTGATTTATTAAAGTATTATTGATTTTTCTACGAATTTAAATGGTTAAATAAATGAATGCTTAAATATGTAATTTTAAAATACAACTTAACGTGGAAATGTGAAATTTGGTTTAATTAAAGGTTTTAGAAATGAAATCAATTGGAAATTTAGTTTAATTTGTGAAATGGAAATTTAAAAATGTAATGATAATAAATTGCATATGTGAAGGAATGGAAATTATACACTTGAATCTGTTAAGTAAATTTATTGAAAATTTTGATTTATTTATAAGAAATTTATTTTATAAAAATCATATGTTAAAGGTATGTTAATAAATATTTTTGAATGTTAAAATATGGTTTTTATAATGTTCAAAAGGTTTAAATTAAAGTTTATTATTTGCTGGAAACACACTAAAGTGTGGAAAATACTTTTAATAGCATTCAGAATTGCTATAGTTTCTGTAAATGAACTAAAACTTAATAAAGGCCTATTACAGCGGTTCTGTAAATGTTGTAGTGGTCTGTTGTCTTTGCTGAAATTAATAAAAACCTTTAATTTGAAACCTGAGCTATTACGGCATTTCTGGAAATGTTGTCTTTGCTGTTTTAAACTTAAAATTCAACTAAAATGAAATTTAACAGCAGTTTTAAATGTTGTCTTTGCTGAATTAAAATGTTTTCAAGTATAACTTATAACAGCCTTTTCTAAATGCTGCGTGAGGCTGAAATTTTCAATGTTTATGGTTTTTAACTAAGTAAATGAGCTCAGAATGGATTGAAACTTTGGGAATTGAATATTTAATTTGAAAGTATAATAACTCCACTTTTAAATGGTTTAAATGAATTAATTTGATGGAATATAAATCATTTTAAAAGGTGATTTGAAAAGATAATAAATGAATGTTATCTTGAATTTAGAAGGTATTCAAAGTTGAATATTTGGATTTGAACTTATATGATGATTTGAAATAAAGTTTTGAAAGATATGATATTTTGATATTAAAATGATTTGAAAATAAAGTTTTGAAAGATATGATATTTTGATATTAAAATGATTTGAAAATGAAGTTCTGGAAGATATGATATTTTGATATTAAAATGATTTGAAAATGTAGTTCTGAAAGATATGATATTTTGATATTAAAATGATTGAAAATGATGTTCTGAAAGATATGACATTTTGATATTAATATGATTTGAAAATGAAGTTCCGAAAGATATAATATTTTGATATTAAAATGATTTGAAAATGAAGTTCTGAAAGATATGATACTTTGATATTAAAATGATTTGAAAATAAAGTTTTGGAAGATATGATATTTTGATATTAAAATGATTTGAAAATGAAGTTCTGAAAGATATGATATTTATGTACTAAAATGATTTACAAGAAAGTTTTGAAAGGATATTGTTACCTAAAGGTTTGACCGGGCAACTAAGTACTCGGCATTTGTATACTGTTCGGCATTTATGCATCATTTGGCATCCAGATCGTTCGGCATTAGAGAACGCTCGGCATTCAGGAACGCTCAGCATTTAGGAGCGTTCGGCATTAGAAAGCGCTCGGTTTCCAGAGTCGTCCGGCATAAATGGTTCGTTCGGCACTTAAGTTCGGTCGGCATCTATGGGACGATCGGCACGTAAGAGCATTCGGCATTAAGAGCCGTTCGGTATTGTATATCGTTCGACATCTATGGACGCTCGGCATGGCAGAGTCATTCGGCATTCCATACTGCTCGGCATCCAAACCTTGTTCAGCATATCACTTCGTTAGGCATAAATATCGTTCGGCATTCGGGATTGTTCGGCATCTAGAGTCGTTCGGCATTCAGAGTGTTCGGCATTACTTCGATCGGCATGAAGATATCGTTCGGCATCACTTCGTTCGACATGAGGATATCATTCGGTATTCATGCCATGTTCGGCATCCATGGATTGGCACACATAGATCGCTCTTTTTGGGCCAACCTACTTAGCTACCTGGCCCGCCAGGGAAGTCCAACCCATCTTCGTCTATAAATAGAGAGGCAGGGGCACAGTGAAAGGGACCTTTTCTCGAGAACACTGGGGAGATTCTACCGCATTCAAGACTTATCTTTTTTGCTCAGCATTTGTAATCAAGTAGTTGAGATACGGATTGCATTTGTAATCGATTATAGAGAAAAGCAATAAAGATTAACCTCAAAGTGGACGTATGCAGTTACGCCGAACCACTATAAATCTGGTGTTCTTATTTTCCGCGTTTAATTCAGCATATTATCCTTTGTTCAACTTTACTTCCTTCATTAATATCTCTGCATAATCTCTCTTAAGGGTGTTAGTGACCAATTCTGGTGCTAACATTTTGGTGCTTTCACTGAGAATCGAATTCTCAGGATGATTGGATCTATTTTGTAGCTACTGGATTGAGAAATTCCCCGAAGGAGATCCAAATCATTCGCAAGACATCTGTTGATTCTACTCAGAGTTACAACCGACAACACTATCATGGGAAGACCACGAACTAGATCGGCCTCTCACAATGCAGATGTCAAGGAAACTGCTAGTGTACAACAGATAGGACCTAGCAACCAACCTGCAACTCAAGGCGCATGAACATCCACCCAGAACCAAGCGAAGGTCGTTGCTGGAACAGAGTTCAATGACTTGATAAGAGAACTCAGGGAAAGTAGAAGGCAAGTTGCTGAGCAGATCCAAGCCAATACTAATCTCATGACTCAGCTTGCCTAGCAGCAACAATGGAATGCTGGAAGTGGTCCTGCTCCTTATTCTTCATCTGATAGTTCGACCTCAGCTGACTAACCTCTTAGCCGTAGATGCCACAAGATAGAGGCTACATAGGCAGGTGCCACTGATTGATCTGCCAGGCATCAGGCACGTGAAGAGACCGGACGCCCGGCTCATCAAGACCCAAATCATGCTGGCCTTCAGGACGCACGTATG
This sequence comes from Allium cepa, assembly GCA_030765085.1. Classification (NCBI taxonomy): domain Eukaryota; kingdom Viridiplantae; phylum Streptophyta; class Magnoliopsida; order Asparagales; family Amaryllidaceae; genus Allium; species Allium cepa. The sequence goes on along the minus strand of CM060934.1, from coordinate 861,241,101 downwards.
ACCGACCGTCAACAGGAGAGACATCAACCCTCACGGTCCCGTGGAGCGGAACCCAATCTCCCACCTTCCATACAAACTCCAGATTTATCAGCCATGGTCAGGCAGTTGATGAGGGAGAACCAAGGCCTGACCAACGAAGATTGGGGAGTTTCCAGGAGTCATACTCCCTTCACAGATGTTATCCTACAGGCTGAGTACCCCAAGAAATTCAATATGCCGACTATCCCAGCCTACGAAGGGAAGACTGACCCTAGGCAACACGTGATGAGATACGAATGGATGATGGATTCGGCAAGGGCAAATGACACGACTAAGTGTAGGTGTTTCCTAATCACTCTGTCCGGAATCGCCTGGTTTACTCGGCTTTCTCCACGATCTATATCCAACATCGACGAGTTGGCGATGAAATTTGTTGAACAATTCAGGATACATGCTACCCATCCAAAGGACGTAATGTCATTATCAAGCGTAATCCAGGCTCCAGGAGAGTCTTTGAAAGCATACTCACAGAGGTTTCATGTTGCCGCTACTGAAGTTAGCAATCCTAACAACCACGCAATTTTGATGGCGGTAATGCGAGGTGTAGATCCAGACTCGGAGTTTGGAGATTGGTTGGCGGGAAAGCCCACAGCTATATTGGAACGATTCTATTCCAAAGCTTATCAGTTCATATGGAGGGAGGAGGCTCGATGGACGAGACGAGGTAAGGCACCAGGGCCTATTCAGGAGACTGAAAAGTAACATTGCCGTGAAGCAGTCCGGCGATAGTTCAAGGAAAGTTCAAGTCAACTTCCAGAACAAGCCTGGGCAGTCCAAAGGATCCGGAGGTGGAAATCTCGGAAAGAAAAGAGAAGCAGGGAAATGGAAGCCAAGGATTCCAACCTACAATGAATACACCTCGCTGAATACTTCTCTTCAAAACATTTATCTATCTACCTGTAACACCTTTGAATACAGAAAGCCGCGCCCAAAGGAGTCCACTGAAGAACAGAAACGGACAGGGAAGTACTGTCGCTTCCATGAGACCCATGGACACAATACAGAGGAGTGTAGACACCTCCATGACGCCATAGAAAAGTTGATCAGACGGAAAAAACTGTAGGAATTTGTCAAAAACCCACAAGATGGAAGGCAAGGAACGTCAGACCCCAGACGCGGGCCGGCTCTACGCCAACCAGAACAACCTGCTCGAACTGTTTGTAGATTGATCATAAACACTATTGTCGGAGGACCTCATCCTGCAGGCAAGAATTGGAAGGAGATGGAACGATATGCTACCTCCTTGAGGCATGCGGATTATGAATGTTGTTCGAATGTGGAAGACAGAACCCCCGCAAAACAACAACGCATGATGACTGACGATATAGTGTTTGGGAGTCGAGAGGCGGACAAGGTGGAGGCTCCTACTATCGACCCGATAGTTATATCTACAACAATCGGGCCAGCTTACGTGAAAAGAATCTTGATGGATTTTGGAAGCCCTGTCAACATCATCTTCAAGAAGGCTTATGACCAAATGAAGATGGAAACGAAAGATTTGAAACCACGCAAAGCCCGTATCCACGGCTTTAACGGCGCTGCAACCGACGCGATGAGGTATATAGAGCTACCAGTTGGACCGAGGGAAGGTGACCGTAGGAGAGTGTGAGTCCTACCGTTCATAGTAATGGGTGTTGACTCTCCATACAATGTCTTTTTGGGTCATCCAGCCTTGGCAGAATTTAGGGCTGCTTTGGCGCCATGGTGTTTGACATTAAAATTTCCGACAGACAAAGGAGTCGGTGTTGTACAGGGCGATCAGGCGACCGGTTATGCATGTTATGTGGCGGAACTGAGAGAAGCTCAGCGGAGAGAGAAGGGAAAGGTTGCGGACAGCTCCGTTTGCATCATAAAGACTGATGATTGACAAGTAGTACCCGATCCCTGTCTCGAGCAGCATTCTTGGATCCTTAGGGACACAGATCCGAGAGATGATGATGGGGAACCCAGGGAAACGAATGCAGCACTGGCTAAGCCGACGATCGACATCCCAGTCAGCCGGGATGACCCATCACGAGTTCTTAAGATTGGATCGGAACTTGACCCTTCAGTGGTCGAGGATCTTACTGATTTCCTCCGGGCGAATCTGGACGTTTTCGTTTGGACACACTCCGATATGTGCGGGATTTCTTCAACAATTGTGAGTCATATATTGAACATAGACCCGAACACATTCCCGTAAAACAAAAAAGGAGAGGTATGGACTCGGAAAGGTCCGTGGCTCTCAAAGAGGAGGTGGACAAACTCAAAGCCAATGGGTTCGTCCGTGACACCCTCTACCCTGAATGGGTATCTAACCCAGTGCTAGTGAAGAAAGAAAATGGAAAGTGGAGAACTTGTGTTGAGTACTCCGATGTGAATAAAGCATGCCCGAAGGATAGTTTCCCTTTACCCAGAATCGACCAGCTCGTTGACTCTACCGCCAGACACGAATTATTGTCATTTATGGATGCATACTCAGGATACAATCAGATCCCGATGCACATTCCAGACCAAGAGCACACCAGTTTTGTCACAAATATGGGGCTATATTGCTATGTAGTAATGCCCTTTGGATTGAAAAACGCGGGAGCAACTTATCAGCGTCTGGTGAATCGAATGTTTAAGGACCAGATCGGTAAGACGATGGAAGTCAATGTGGATGACATGCTCGTGAAATCACGGCAGTCAAACGACCACATCCGAGACTTAGCAGAAATGTTTGATATACTCAACATTACGGTATAAAGATCAACCCCTTAAAGTGCTCTTTGGCGTGGCATCAGGAAAGTTCTTGGGTTTCATTATGAATGCACGTGGAATTGAAGCTAACCCGAAAAAGATTCAGGCTATTCGGGACATACAAGTGCCCGAAACTATAAAGCGAGTACAAAGCTTGAACGAAAAGGTGGCAGCGCCGGGCCGATTCATATCCAGAGCCAAAGATAAGTGCATTCCTTTCTTTGAAGTGATAAAGAAGGGAAAAAGTAATTTCGAGTGGACATCTGACTGTGAGGAAGCATTCCGAGCTCTGGTAAGACATTTGGAGAGCCCCCCAGTGCTATCGAAACTAATAGACCATGAAATGTTGTATGTGTACTTGGCAGTATCCCAACATGCTATCAGTACGGCTTTGGTTCGTAAAGAGGACCGAGTTCAAAAACCAGTTTACTATGTTAGTAAACGCCTGACGGGGATAGAAAGAAACTACCCCAAGATCGAGAAATTAGCCTATTGCTTGGTGATTGCATCACACAAACTTCGCCCATATTTTCAGGCACAACCAATCAGTGTTTACACTGATCAACCCTTGCGTCAGATACTCCAACAACCGAAAACTTCTAGAAGAATGTTAAAATGGAATATCGAGCTGAGTCAGTTCGATATTACTTACCTTTCGTGAAGGGCCATACAGGGACAAGCACTAGCAGATTTCATCGCTGAATTCACCATGATAGATGAATTAAACGGCCGCAATGTCATACCTCCCGTCCGATGGAAGATGTATACCGATGGGGCATCTAACGACCGTTGTTCAGGGGATGGCATAGTTCTTGTAACTCCTGAAAACCGATTAGTTTGCTACGCTTTGAAGCTCGAATTCACAGCAACGAATAATGAAGCCGAGTATGAAGCATTGATTGTCGGCTTAAAACTCGTCAAAGAACTGGGTATAAGATTGGTTGAAATCTTCTGCGACTCGCAACCGGTGGTGTATTAAGTGCGTGGAGACTACCAAGCAAGGGGGCAGAGACTTGCCCCGTATTTGGCCCAAGTTCAGGAGCTGCTAGCGAATCTCGAGTATTGTGATATTTCACATGTTCCGCGTGAACAAAACAGAGCAGCTGATTCATTGGCAAAATTTGCAAGCACTGGTGATGCATAGCAGATGGGATTGTGTCCCATTGAAACCTTACATGTTCCGAGCACAAATATAATGGAGGTAGATTTCATGTTAGAAATAGAAATCGAGAAGGGGTCATGGATGACCCCATTCAAGTAGTATTTATTATACGGGGCCATGCCCGAAAGAAGGAGCGAAAGACAACAAGTCATTCGTAAGGCTTCTCGTTATGTAATGCGGGATGGAGTAATGCATCGGAAGGGATTCTCGACCCCATTGCTCCGGTGCATTGCTCATGATGAGATAAAACGAGTCCGCACGAAAGTCCATGAAGGCGAATGTGGCGACCATACCGGGGGGGGGGGGGGGCAGACGTTAGTAAAGAAAATCCTACGCTATGGATACTATTGGCCAACTGTAAATCGAGATGTCACAGACTACGTAAGAAGATGTGAAAAAGGCCAAAAGTATGCGAAAATCCCAAGAGCTCCGCCGATGAAACTCACACAAATGGTTAGTTCTTGGCCATTTGCAATATGGGGAATCGACATAGTCGGTTCCTTACCTCCATCCAAAGGTGGTGCAAAATACATGATAGTTGCGGTCGATTACTTTACCAAGTGGGTAGAAGTAGAACCTTTGGCTACTATCACCACCAAAAAGGTCATTAATTTTGTTGTACGAAATATTATATGCCGTTTTGGCCTTCCACGAACCATCGTCACAAACAACGGAACTCGGTTTGAAAGTAAAGAGTTCAGGGAATTTTTCCAAAAATATGGTATTGAGAAAAAGTTTGCAGTCGTTTCTCATCGAAATCTAATGGACAAGTGGAGGCCGTAAACAAAATAATCAAATCCATATTGAAAAAACGTTTGGAAAAGGCTAGAGGCAAGTGGGTGGATGAGCTTCCGACAGCATTTTGGGCTTACAGAATCACCCATAAGTCCGCGACTGGCCACACTCCATTCGCATTAGCATATGGCATGGAAGCTGCATACCCGTGGAACTTGAAGTTCCATCACATTTGGTAACTTATTATGGCCCTGAGTCAAATCGAGATCTCTTGCTGGAATCATTGGACTTCATTGATGAAAAACGCAAAGAAGCTAATTTAAGAGCGGCCGCGTACAGGCACCGAGTTGCTCGATATTATAATGAAAAAGTCCGACCGAGAATCTTTGGCGTAGGTGATCTCATTTTGAAACGAGTTTTCCCAGTTCCATCACACATAAGCCCCGCATGGGAAGGCCCATACGTCATTGAATGGAAGCTTGGAGAAGGAACTTTCAAGCTAGCGACCATCGATGGAACGACACTCCCCCGAGCATGGAATGGTGAACATTTGCGGCATTATTACACTTAGTTCATTTCTATCATGTTTTAGTTGCATTTATTTCTAGCAAGTTTTTATTCCTAGTTTACGGCATGTAAAAAGACAATTTAGCTTATTTACATTAATAAAGGCTTGAAGCCATTTCTTTTTCCCATTAATTGTCGATGTTCCTGTGTATGATAACACTGTAACAAATGACTAAGAGATACATTACTCTGTCTGACGTACGAACGAGTATAAACGATTCGAAATCTCCAAGTCTTCGGAGTGCGGACTGGAGTACTCTAAGTCCCCAGAGTACGGACTCGAGTATAAATGACTCAAAATCTCCAAGTCTCCGGAGTGTAGACTGGAGTACTCTAAGTCCCAAGAGTGAGGACTCGAGTATAAACGACTCAAAATCTCCAAGTCCCCAGAGTGCGGACTGGAGTACTCTAAGTCCCCAGAGTGCGGACTCGAGTATAAATGACTCAAAATCTCCAAGTCCCCGGAGTGCGGACTAGAGTACTCTAGGTCCCTATAGTGCAGAATAGAGTATAAATGTCTCAAAATCTCCAAGTCCCAGAGTGGGGATTGGAGTACTCTAGGCCCCCAGAGTGCGGACTCGAGTATAAAGCAACTCAAATTCTCCAAGTCGCCGGAGTGCGGACTGGAGTACTCTAGGTCTCCAGAGTGCGGACTCGAGTATAAACGACTCAAAATCTCCAAGTCTCCGGAATGCGGACTGGAGTACTCTAGGTCCCCAGAGTGCGGACCAGAGTATAAAAGACTCAAAATCTCCAAGTCCCCAGAGTGCGGACTGGAGTATTCTAGATCTTCAGAGTGCGAACTCGAGTATAAAGCAACTCAAATTCTCCAAGTCCCCGAAGTGCGGACTGGAGTACTCTAAGTCCCCAGAGTGCGGACTTGAGTATAAAAAACTCAAAATCTCCAAGTCCCCGGAATGCAGACTTGAGTACTCTAGGTCCCCAGAGTGCGGACCGGAGTATAAACGACTCAAAATCTCCAAGTCCCCAAAGTGCAGACTGGAGTACTCTAAGTCCCTAGAGTGCGGACTCGAGTATAAACGACTCAAAATCTCCAAGCCCTCGTAGTTCGGACTGGAGTACTCTAGGTCCCCAGAGTGTGGACCAGAGTATAAACAACTCAAAATCTCCAAGTCCTCAGAGTGCGGACTGGAGTACTCTAGGTCCCCGGAGTGCGGACTCGAGTATAAAACAACTCAAATTCTCCAAGTCCCCGGAGTGCGGACTGGAGTACTCTAGGTCTCCAGAGTGCGGACCAGAGTATAAACGACTGAGAAACTCCAAGTCCCCGGAGTGCAAATTAAAGTGCTCTGAGTCTCCGGAGTGCGGACCAGAGTATAAACGATTTAAATGTCCAAGTCCCCTGAGGGAAGACTGGATATAAATGACTTGAAATCATCGAGCCCTTGGCGTACGGATTGGAAAATATTGTAAGTCCCCAGAGCGTGGGATAAAAGAATGTGCAAATACCAAAAACGTTTTCAACTTGTTTGAAGATGAATCGAGAAGTTCACGTGACTCGCAGTAGCTCGGGTTTTGACCACGGTTATACAAAAAACCAAACAACAACAGTCCTCTGAGAGGGAAAAGAACTAAGCTTTATTCATCACAAATAATTTTATTTACATGAACTACGAAAACAAAAATAATTACATAATCTAAACTAGCTCTTGTTGAACGAGAGCGAAGACTACTTCTTTGACTTCTTTGACTTTTTGCCGGATGACCCTCCCTGGTACGTTTACTCTTGATAGCTTTCTTTGATGGTGGAGTAACAGTTGAAGAACTACGAGGAACATCCATGGGTTTGGACCCGCTTGGGAGGATGACCTTCAACGGCTTGTTCAAAGGATCGTTCAGGTCCACAGCTTGAGGTTCAACCTTGATCTTGACCGTCTTTTCCTTCTCTTTCTCAAGCTGCTCCTTCATGCTCAGTTCGGATTTGTTCTCAGAAACGCCTGCAATTTCAACTTCATAACTCCCATCGATGGGAGAAGAAGTCTCATATTTGTCCTCATCAAGCACTCCGATCACCTGAGCATCTTGACCGGGAGCCTCTCCTACGTGAGTGGCTTTACTCGTTTTTCCCCTCACCTCCTTGGTGACATCGGTCCTCGGAGTGGGCTCAAAATCAGAACGGCCTACACAAAATCACGAAAAGCAAGTATTAGAATGCGATAGCTTCTGGTGAAAAATGAAACTCTTGGAATGTTAAAGCAAAAGAGTTGCCTACCAGGTTCCGGCTGGCTCTCAACTGTTAAGGGGGTCTCACCCTCTGGAATAAGGGAAAAAATGTGAACGCTAAGGCCGGGGTCCTCTGGGTCATAGCCGATGTGTTGTTCAAAAGGATCGTGTATCGGCCGACCGGCCAGCAGGGTAGGCACACGAACTGGAGACTTGATCCCGGATGGATCGATGGTAACTTTTTTCCCTTTCGTTGAGGGGGAGCCTTTGCAATAAAGGGCTTTAGCCACTGACAGGTCCGAAGGCTCGTTTCCCTTAAGGAATTCTTTTATCAAATCCCCCTCATCAACCTCCTCGATACCATGTTCGACCTTCTTGATTTCAATTAAGGTCTCCCACGCTTCGGTCAAAGATTCGAGATAGCCCTCGCCCAGAAAAGTTAAGTCCCGGTGCATGAGAACGCGTGCATTGAATTCGGCAATAAGCGGGTCGAACATGTTTTTGACCTCTTCCCTACCTTCTTCCTTAGCCGTCTCAAGACGGAAGTCGATCTCCGTAGATATTATCTTTTTTCCCTCTTCATAGGCTTCATCCTTCAGCGCCTCAACTTTAGAAAGCTCGCTCTCAAGTTTCGCCTTTAGGAGTCACGTTGCAACGATCTCGTCGCAATACCGTTGCAACTCTTCTTGGGCAGCAATCTTCTCTTCATGCTCTTTGCGGAGTCGCTCCTCAAGTTCTTTGACTCAGAGGTAGAGGGCATCCCTCTCTTTTTGCACCGAGTATTTCCCCAAAGCTAAAGTCCCACAGCATTGTACCACCTCGTCGATTTCTTTTTCGTGTGTTGATTCCAAATGAGTTACGACATCGGTGGTATCTTTGGCGCTCTGCTGGGCGGCCTCAAGCTGAGATTTGTAAGACGTAATCTTTTTGTCCTGAGCTTTGATAATGTCTTTGTCATGAATAGCCTCAAGCTTCAGGTGATCAATCTCATGTTGGCGTTCTATGGAGACTTCTGACACTTTCTCGACAAGATTAACGAACGCGTCATGCTGAACATAGACGTCGTTGGTGCAGGAGATAGCGCTCTGCTTGACATCTCCAGGAATATGATGGATCGTCGGGAGAAACTTCAGACCATCAAAGCAGATTTTTGGAAATTTAACTTTAAGCTCGGCCATTCTCTCCGATACTGATGGATCTGTTGCAGGAATAGGATGAGACGACATTGAAAGTTCAGCTATCCTGTAAGGATCCCGGGACTGTCGTATAGAAGAGGAATCAGAGTGTTGATCATGGGGAACATCGTATTGCGACCCCTTATGGCCGTGCTTATCTTTTCTTTGCTCCGAGTGAGAAGAGAGATGTTGGTGGTATTTGTGCTGATAATATATTTTCTTTTGAGATGATGAGTCCCGGGAATGATAATCCCTATCGCCGTCACCGTCTCTGTCCCGACGTTTTCCGAAACCTGAGTCCCGTCTAGAATGATGGAAGATAGACGACCCGCGGAGACGATCAATTCCGTGTATATGCCCCATGTCACCTACATAGAATTTAAATAACAACGAATTAGCAAAGAGTAGTGTGATGTCGAAAATTTAAGTGCAAGGTGGAGTGCATGTGTTTCTGTGTGTCCTAGTGTTTTCCCCCGACGGACTAGTTTTTTTACTAATGGGAGTTTTTTCTCCCTGAGTTTGGGCTTGAACGTCTGCATCGCCTCTAATGGACGAGTGAAGTTTAAGTGCCTCCGGATCATCAAAATCATAATTAAGTAAATCGTCAGGTATGGAGAGGTTCGAGAGGCCCTTTAAATAACTTTCTAAACGTTGTGGGGAAGCCTCTTTCTCTGTTGGAATAAGAGTAACTTTAGAGGTTGCGCCAACTTTTTCCCTCCTTATCTTGTACGTTAGTCTCTTTTTCCTCTTCGAAGGGGAAGATGACGTTTCGATGTCGTGAATTTCGACTATCAGGCCCTGAGCAGGACCAACGTTCTCATCTTATGCTTTGGATGTTTCGGTTTCCTTGATTTCTCCTTCTTCTAGTGCGCCAGGAGCGTTACATGCTGAAGACTCAGCTTGTTTTTCCCTTTTCCAGAGGCGGGCCTGGGTATGGTAACGCCCCGAGGAAGGCTTATCCGACGGCCTTCTACTAACAGTCCAAATGTTGTAAGTGACTCATTCGAAATGAGAGTTCAGATTCCCGTTCTTCCGCAGGAAGGGCTCTAATAGCTTCGATGGCTTCAAAATATCCGCGGCCGTCAGGACATGGATTGATACATGAAAAGATAGAAAAAAGAGTTAGAAAAGGAATGGCTTTGACCAAGTATGAATATTGATCCAGAAAAAGACTTAATTCCTTCCACCCATCTCCTTGCGAAACCAGGAGGGCAACGCACATAAAACCATTCCTGTTTGTACAGGGCAAACTTGCTACATGCCCAATCAAGATCTGGCATTTGTGGTGTGGCTCAAGAAATATGAAAGAGGGGCTATATATATATATTTGATGTCACCCGGGGTTGGAGACCTAGAGAGGACCTTCATGAAGAGGATGTAGGTATCGCAGATGAAGGCGTAACCGTTCGGGTGCAGTTGTGATGGGGCAATGTCGATGTATTGCAGCACGTCCCGAAGAAATGAGTTGAACGGTGGCACGCTACCGACCCAGCACATAAACTTATTACAAGCTGTGTATCCAACTGGGCGCAAGTGTGGACGATCGTGCCCTGATGGAACTAATACGTCGTCGAAGGGGATTCCGTGGACAGAGCATATCCGACGGAATGCACTTTCATTAATCTTCGAAGCTTGTGAATCGACCGGGTTGTCCAAGAAGATTGATGCCTCCAGGGCGTCAGGAGCTAAGTTATGAGCAGGGGAAGTCGATGGGTTTGAAGTATCTGCGACTCCTTGCTTAGAAGACAGCCTAGGTCTATCTGAGATCGTGGCGGAGCTAGATTTCCTAGACATCTTTGATAGAAATCGAATCTAGTAGAGTACTTGTTTTAACTATACTTGAAAAAACAATCGACGTTAGACTTAACAACACAAGTATTCCCCCCGTGTGGTGTGTGAATTAGTGTGATGATTCAAATATAAGTGCTAAGAAATTGAAAGTCACAGAGTTGATGGTATAAAGTTGAGCTTTGAATTGTCGCCTTCGAAGACCGTCATCGCTGACCGTCTCCAAAAGCCTGCCCTATGATATTTTCAATTTCGGGCTCAGGCATTGGCACTATATGTTAAAGGAAATTATCCGTTTTTGTCAATTTAAGTTCAGGCTTGTGATTACTGAAACTAGAAAGTTATCAGTCCAGATTAGTTCGATATGCTAGTTTGCTTAGGTCATTGTCCTTGTTTTTGTCATAAAATTAGGCAAAGTGAATAGTTGTTCGGCCTAAGTATCGTTCGGCCAAAATATTAATCGGCCTAAATATCGTTCGGCCTAAGTATCGGTCGGCATTCATGTCGTTCGGCCTAAGCGCCACTCGGCCTAAATATTGGTCGGCTTAAATACAAGCGTCGTTTGGCATAAGCATCACTCTTCCAACCGTTCCTCTTGCCCGTTCGGCACGCGATAAATCATGCCGAACCGTGTTTGTGCCAAGCCATACCACTCGGCATTCTGCCCTTAACATTATCTGCCTTTTTTCCCTACATCTCTCCCGATCGGCATGGCCAAGGCGTTCGACAAGTCATGCCGAGCCATGACGTTCGGCATCCTTTCCATTTTGTACTTCCTTCCTATTTTTCCATTCCACTGCTCGGCATGTGGCGAACCATGGCATTCTAGCTAATTCCTTCTCCTCCTCTACTCTTCCCTCCAATCTCGTTCGGCATGGGAGAACCATACCGAACCATAGTGCATCTCCCAACAACTCCCTCATGTGCCTACCTCTGACCACTTCTCCTTTCATCCATATCATATAATCGAGCATATCCTAATCCCACTTCAATTCTCTCATCCACACAACACCTATTTGCTACGGTTCTGCCAAAATTTGTGAATTTGAGCCTCGTATTAAAACTATTAAGTCAAGAGAGAGCATTTAAAAAGAGGGGTCGATACCTTGTAAAGGGATCGAAACTCGGGAGAATTCTGGAGTTGAGGGAGTGGTTTTAATTAATTCCGAATGATTAGGGAAAGAATTGAGGCAATGTATGATGTAAGAGGAGGAAGGGTTGTTAAATTTTTGGAGTTTGTTGAAAGGTGAAGTTCGTGAGTACAAGATAGCTGGGGTGAAAGTGAAGAAGAAAGGAAGGAGGAAAGTGCCAAACTTTATAGGGGAAGAGAGGGAGCCGAAGGGACAATGACCGATAGAACCGATCAAAACGACACCGTTCGGCATCGGCTTTTAAATTCATTCGGCATACATGGAACGTTCAGCTTCGGCTGTACCATTCGGCATTTGCATGACGTTTGGCACACATCGCCTCAACTAGTAATCAAGGGAAGTCACCATCGAGGAAACTAAGCCACAACTCGAAGCAAAGCACGGTGGACTCATGGTTTAAAGCACATCACGTTCGACCACATGATGCACTTTGGGGGGCAAGTGTTACCCGAAGGTTTGACCAGGAAACTAAATACTCGGCATTTGCATACTGTTCGGGATTTATGCGCCATTCAGCATCCAGATCGTTCAGCATTAGAGAACGCTCGGCATTCAGGAAAGCTCGGCATTTAGGAGCGTTCGGCATTAGAAAGCGCTCGGTTTCCAGAGTCGTCTAGCACAAATGGTTCGTTCGGCACTCAAGTTCGGTCGGCACCTATGGGACGATAGGCATGCAAGAGCGTTCGGCATTGAGAGCCGTTCGGTATTGTATATCGTTCGGCATCTGGCAGAGTCACTCGGCATTCCATACTGCTCGGCATCCAAACCTTGTTCGGCACCTCACTTCGTTCAGCATAAATCTTGTTCGGCATTCAGGATCGTTCGACATCCAGAGTCGTTCGGCACAAATACTTTGTTCGCCATTCAGAGTGTTCGGCATCACTTCGATCGGCATGAAGATATCATTCGGCATCACTTCGTTCGGCATGAGGATATCGTTCGGCATTCATGCCTTGTTCGGCATTTTGCCGTTCGGCATCTATGGATCGGCACACAGAGATCACTCTTTCTGGGCCAAGCTATTTAGCTACCTGGCCCACCAGGAAAGTCCAATCCATCTTCGTCTATAAATAAAGAGGCAGGGGAACATTGAAAGGGACATTTTTTCGAGAACACTGGGAGACTCCGCCACATTCAAGACTCATTCAAGACTTATTTTTTTTGCTCGGCAATTGTAATCAAGTAGTTGAGATACGGATTGCATCTGTAATCGATTATAGAGAAAAGCAATAAAGATGAACCTCAAAGTGGACGTAGGCAGTTATGCCGAACTACTATAAATCTGGTGTTCTTATTTTCTGCGTTTAATTCAGCATATTATCCTCTGTTTAACTTTACTTTCTTCATTAATCTCTCTACATAATCTCTCTTAAGGGTGTTAGTGACCAATTCTGGTGCTAACAGATATGATAATTTAATATATTGAAATGGTTGGAATGACCTGATATTTATTTTGATAAATATTTGAATTTGAAAGATATGGTATGTTGATATATTGAAATGGTTTGGAAATGATTTAATCTTTATTTTGATAAAGATTTGGATTGAAATGATGTTTTATTTTGAAGTATAAAATATTATTTTAAAGTTATAACCATGGGTTATATAACGATTGGTTGGCTAAGAGACCGGTATCGGATATGGGCATACTCTCTGTCGATACCAAAAACCACTTTGATAACCGTGTACACGTGGAGATTTCAGAATGAAGTAGGATGGTGGCGACGTTCTTGAGGTATGTTACGTGGACCCAGCTCCCATGAGTTGGCATAAGGTGGCTAAAACAGGAGCGATCTCGGGCCAAGGGGTAGCTACACATTTCTTTGATACTATTCTATTGCTTTTGTGATTGTTTAGACGCCCCTCCGATTTTGAGAATGTGTTCTGAGGTGGGCGTATGTGCTTGCTGTGTTACCACCAGTCCGTGTGCGTAATTGGTATATCTACCTTGGCATTGCCTTGTGTGCCGTGTCACCTACCCTATCGAGCCTTTACTACGAGTTTGGTTTTCTCCCGTAGCCCATGCGTATCTTCTCGTAGTCTCCCGATCAGGAGATATGCAGATATTGGATGGACTACTGGGACTATTACGTGTCTGGGGCTATATGGGTAACCCCGTGATGCTATTTTAAAGTAAGTTTATTTTACTCTAGACATTATTATAATAGCACAATATTACTACATAGTAAATAGTTTAACGGATCCTTAGAAGATGGGCGGTCCCAAGCATCCTTTAAGTTACTTGTACTTTTACTACAGTTCACTTGAGTTGGTTTAAATCGTATAAGTATGTATGTCCTGACTCGAGTGTTTGTATTTTAATTTACGCTCGGGTCAGCCTGAGTATTCATAGGTTTGGATTTCCACTTTTTGGAGATTGGAATCGCTGGAGATTATCTACTTGTCTAGTTTTATCTTTTTTTCCAGTCCGTTGTTCCTTTTCAGCTCTTGTATTAGTAGACTTCTATGTATTGAGACTTCTGTTGTACTCTACTTCTTCTGTTATATCTTATATAACTCTGAAACATTTATATAGTAGCTTCATGAACTACTATTTCTTTTACTTCTGCTGCATTATTAAATACTCTGTGTCTGTGATCTGTGATTATTTATTTACTTTATATTCTAAGATTTGCCAAATTTTTATTTATAACGCGGTATTTTGAGCAATTCAAGTCCGACATGTGCTGATGCGAATGGTTGAAAATATCGGGTCGTTACATGAAATGTATTACAAACAACGATGTCAAGGATCTCATCTAAATTTTCTTGAAAAATGTATTCTAGCAATTTGTGTCATTCACTAACAAAAATTGCATACATCAAATATCTCCTTGATTACAAGAAAATCCTATAAAAACATATGACTTTACTCCGAGAAATCTTTGCAAACCAAGACCATTAAACCAACCTTGGATTGACACTCCAGCACATCCAAGTCGGTCTCCACTAAAGCCGTTATTTGACGACACAAAAGCTGAACAAATTCATGAGATGTACACCAAATCAAAATTCTAAATTCTCAGAACATCATGTAAAATAAGTTTATTTGTTAATTTTTGGTATGTATATTGTTTCATTGTATTGATATTTCAATAAAAATTAATTGCTATTTAAATTCTGTTCATAATTTTAGAAAAATATACACCATAGACGTCTGTGAAAATACCACAGACGTTTATTAAAGTTACGGGAAAGCAATATCCTGTAACCTCAAACATCAGTGGGAACTCACAGACGTCTGTCTTTCTCTCTATTTAATTTCATACAACACAGACGTCTATGTGAACCTCACAGACGTCCGTCGTATCTTTTTGTTTACTTCTAACTGAAAGCACAGACTTTTATGCCCCACCCACAAATGTCTGTGCCCCATCCACAGATGTTTGTCACTCTTTTGAAACCCTACCTCCAATAGTCATATATAAATAAGTTTTCCCCATTTTACATCCTACATTGAATTTACTTCCAAACTCTATGTTACCTGGCACCTTGGCCCAGCTACAAAACGACAATTGAAGATATTATTACTAGCACTAAACAAGATTCTGACCAAGAAGAGCCTGAAGATAGAAGGGTTTGATGCAATGACGTGTTTTGGCGTTTATGTGCGGTGCGGTAGGTACGGTTTGGCACATGTCGCTCGGTCCAAGTCACTCAACACGCGTCGCTCGGTCCAGATCGCTTGGCAAGCATCGATCGGTCAGTTGAGTCATCGTCACCTGGCATGTACCGCTCGGCCAAGGGAAGTGAAGTCACACATGGCTCGGTCAGATTGGAGCGGAACGTGTGGCTCGGTCGACGGTGCAAGTCACATGCGAAAACCGACACTGCTTTACTTCGAGGTCCACTGCGATCTACCCCGATTCCTTTAAGAGATCGCTTCGAGTCAATTACCCAAATGACCACCGTTCGGCCATCCTAGGTCGGTATTGCCAATCGGAGTATATCGCTCGGCATGCCTGATTCGGTGAACTTAAGGTTCCTATACATGGGCCAAGGCACTTTGCTCCTAGGCCTGAGAAGGAAGTCCTGCAGATCTTCATCTATAAATAGAGGGGCATGACATAGTGTAAAGGGACCTTTTACCGAGAACACTAGGGAGGCCCTGCCATTTTTGACACTCTCCTCTTTTTAATTCAAACTTGTATTCAAGTGATTGGTTTACGGATTGTATATGTATTCAAATGATTGAGAAAGTAATAAATATTTTAACCAAAGTGGACGTAGGCAATTATGTCAAACCACTACAAATCTGATGTTCTCGTTTTTGTTGTTCTTTTTGCATTGAATTACATTATTTTTCTATTCTAATTTACTCTCTGTATTAGTCTCTCTACATAACTCTACTTAAGGGTGTTAGTGACCAATTTTGATGCCAACATTCTAAAACGTTGGCCTCCATCCAATCTCTATTTTCTCACTAATGGCTCCCAAACGAAAAACTCCATTTAACAAAAGAGCCAAGAAAGGTCAATCATCCTCTTCTCACAATCCAGTATTTATTGATGCTCTGATTCAAGAATGGCTTTGCAATAACATGATTGCCAACAAGTGATTTGACAATTAAAACAAAAGAAGCTTCATTCTGGGATTTTCTATAAATTATGCAAGTTTGAAGAATATAGTATTCAAGAACTTAATGTCGCCTCCGAATGTCGGGATTTAATCAATTTCGATGAAAATGAGGTACAAATAGACCAATTAGTTACCTTTCTTTTCTATGCCAATTTATGTAGTAATGTTATTTGGAATCATGAGAATGATGAAGGATGATAATGGACGAGTGTGTACGAACATGTTTTAAAAATTAGCATCAACATCATTGGATGTATACTCAGTTATTCTTCATCCAGGATTGATTTTTGGAAGAAATTCTCGACCATGGAAACTTGCCACAGGACGAAATAACTCATCTTATTCCGGAAGATAGGATGCCCCAATGGAAATCCGTCTACTTACGACCAAAAGCTATATTGTTAAATCGTATTATAATAAATACGATAATCCCACGTCTAAGTAGTCATGAACAAATATATGATAATGATCACAAAGCCCTTTATGCTATCTTCGGTGGAATACAAATAAATTGGGCTATATTCATCCATGGTGAAATTAAAAGCTTTTGTTCTCATCATCGACGCACTATCATTTATGCTCCATACATTATGCATCTCTTAAATGCTTTTAGGGTACCATCCAATATCTCTCATTTTGAAAAAAATCCCCATTAAAGAAAGCGGTATACGGTTTTTTATCATTGATGCATCTTCCTCCATGACCACGCTCAATAATCTCCCTTAAACAATGGATATTACAACAACAACAACAACAAGTGCATCATGGTACTCCTCTCATTACTGCTCCTCAGCATACTTACTCACCTCATCCTTCACAACAACTTACACCCTCCAGTCATGCTACCGAATATTATTTGAATTCTAAAATACAAGAAGCTCGCGCTGAACCAATGCAAAACGAATCTCTTCGTGATTTAGCACTTAAAAATCAAAAGCTAATCACGGCCAATCAGCGAGCTTTGATTAAAAAGATGACTGGATTGGAATGTTCTTTTTCTACAAGAATGACTAAAATGGAAAATATGTTAGAAAAGGTTGTTTCAACATTAGGAAAAGTTATGAGAAAGGTCCATGGCAGCATCTTCGCCATCACTAACACCACCCACTCGAGCACAAACACCGGTTTATCATACTGATAAACTCATACTTCTCCTAAAGGATCTTCTCACGATAGAGGAAAGATTCCTATGAAAGAACCACCTAAGGAGGAAAAAAAAGACAATAATGATATGTACATATTTGATACTCCACATTTCCAACATCAATCATACATAGCGTTCCAAGGGCTCTCCATTCAAGAAGATAAGGAGTACAATGACAAAACACACTGGCCAGGCACATACAAACAGGATCCTTCATCTTATTAGGAAAACTATGAGAATTAGGAAAGCTTATCTTACTCTTCAAACCAGTACAATTAGCGTTTTATTTTAGTTATCTTTTTCCATCATTTATGCTTATGCTTGCCCGTTTAATTATTTAACTCTTGCTACATTAGTCTCTGTTACCATTTTAACTTCCTTATTTAGTTTTAAATATTCATGATCTTATATATAACATGTTATTTAATGCCTATTTAACATTTACGCTTATATTTTATATAATCCTTCCATTTTGAGAACGACAAAGGGGAAGGAATTTATGCATATTCATTGGGGGAGACAAATATAATAATTCTTCCATTTTCATTGTATAGTTGTCATTATAAAAAAGGAGGAGAATGTTATAACCTTCGGTTTATGTTTCAATAAAAACAACTATACCATCATATACACATACATACATACATACGTATATATACACATTTTATCAAAATTACAGTTATATACTATAAGAAGATACCATGCTCGAAGATGTTGAGACTCAAAGACAAATGACGATCTATCGATCATACTATAGTTAGTAATGGTATTCTACTATAAAGGAGTTTTAGATAAAATATTTTTAAGATCTCCGTGAGTATATATACATACACGATCACACATGATTTCATGTACACCGAACTTAATTTCAAACTGCATTTACTACTCACAGATGTTTGAGGTAAAACCACAGACTTCTGAGGAAATACTCAAGAAAATAAATTTCTAATGCCACAAATGTCTGAGGTAAAACACAGATGTCTGTGACAATCCTCGGGTAATTATTTTCTGAAAGTCACAAACATTTGAGGTTTTACCACATCCATCATTTGAAAAACTGCAAATTGTTGAAAAGACACTTCTGTTAAACAAAAATAAATTACCCTTCATCGAAAGGTTACGGCCATTAAAATGAATAGAACTTATCTAATATTAACAAATCTTCATCTGCATCCACTACCATGATCGAGATGTAGAAATTAACAAAAATTGAATTAATTGAATTTTCTCTCTCTTGATTTCTTATTACCCTCTTGTGCATATATTGCTTACATACTCTCAATCTTTTATAGCCAAAATATAATTTTGGCTAAATCACTTCCTACAACTCAAAGCACACATTCACACACTCAAAGGAGAGAACAGGAAGATTTGTACTGTCAATCAAAAACCGTGTTATTTGAAACATGATATTGTTAGAGACGTACTTTTGTATTAGCTATTCCTCTGGATGAAGCAATGGTCTGTTGGTTAAAGAAAATATCGAAGGGGAGCTTTGGGACTGAATGTGGGACGAGAGTTCCGAACTAGTATAAAATATCTGGTGTGATCGTTTCTATTATTTATCTTATATTCAATTATTATTCTCTGCTCAACATAGTTAGTAATATACACATACATATATATAAATTGTATTATTTATAAAGACCCTATAGACTTTCACGCATTAAGCATGTACATAATTTATATATTGCACATGCATTGTACACATACAAGCATATTTGATATGCTCAAATTATAATATATTCAATTTAAATTGAATTAAACTCACTTTTAAACAAAGTAAATAAAATAAGATTTTATTTAAAACATATTTTAGATTGGATCTAAAATCAATTACAGATTGCGCTATACACATTCAGAGGTGGTGAGGAATGTCTTTTTTTTCAGTTGCTTGCATCAATGGGGAGGACGAAGGTTCCTTACTATTATTTCATCCGCCTCTTCTACATCCCCTTCCAGACCTTTTTTTCCTTTCTTCTCATTTCTTTACTCTCTTTCACTCTACATCATCACTCTCTTCCTTAATTTTCTCTATTGCGGTAAGCATACATATAACTTTTGTCGCATCTCCCCGCTTCCTTATTTTGCTCGTTTATTAGGTTCAAACAACCTACGCCTATGTCAAAGTACAGTTTTGATGTTGCTACACCAGCTCCATTCTTATTTTCGCACAAATAATCTGAAATCTCGCTATTTGGATCTCGAAAATGCTTTTGAAGTGATAAAATGTACCTCTGCATTTTTTGCTTTGAGACGGTTTTGTTCGCTTATTTCGTTACTTGTCCCCTTGGGTCACGTGGAGAGTTGACAATGTTCTCTTTTATTGCATTGATGTGTGTTTTTTGGGTTGGTGTCAAATTCTATTCATCACATTGCCCTCTTCTCTGGTTCAACCATTGGACTACTCGGCGATTGCTTCTGCAACGAAGTCGACCATTGTAGTTGTTGCATATGGTGCTTCATTTGGCAGTTGGGTGGTTCTGTAGCTCTTTCCTTGGCCTCATAAACTCCCTATCTTCAATAGTTGTGGCTGTTGTTTTGCAATATGTAAATATGTTTCTTGTTTTTTGGTTAATTGAGTCTCATCTAGGGTTCCTTGTGGATCTGGTTATTATGTAATTTTTGTTGATGATGATTGGGTTGTGTTATGCCTAACCTCTACTGCTGGCTGGGTTTAGTCTCCTTTGCCACTGGTGTATGTCATAGTGAGATTGTCATACCTTATTGGAATGTTAGCTATTTAGCTCAATGTCAAAGTGTTAGTGTCATAGAGTTTGAGTCATAGTGGTTTTATTATATGTAATATGATGTTTAACATTTTTGTGTATCATGTGTTGATACAGGTGTAAATGTGAGTGAAATCTTGTACTTGTAAGTGTTTTTGGGTATATTAGGCATGTATGTGTGTAGGACTATAAGTTGTTTGGCGTTTCAGCCAAGCACCTGTTATAATTGTATAATAAAACGGTGGACGGTCCACTTTAATAACGGATTGCCTTGCAAAAAAATAAAAATAAAAATCAATTAGACTTTATAGGCTCAATAAAATCCGAAATAGAGTCCTTTTTGAAATTTATCCATTTAATCCACCTCCAACTAGCCTCATTCCTTCAGTGACATCGGCACTTACTTGCATGGGCTAAGGCTTTTTCTAGAAAGGATAAAATGTGAAAATAAATTTCGAAGCGGCAAGAACTTTTGTTTTTATACCATGGGTAAGAAGGTAAAATGAAGGGTGTAGATTTAGTAAAATCTAGTATATATGATGTTTGTAGAACAAGCATAAAATTGCCCAACAACGACCATAATATTTTACAAAATAAAAAATAAGAATATTTAATATTTTCTTAAGGATATTCACGCATATTAATAAATTTTTGACTAGTTCTATTCTACTTCCGCTTTTCTTCTTTCACACTCCGTTCGGTTAAAAATAACCATCACGGTCTATTTATTTCGTTCGTTCCCACTATATATTGAAAACGCCTTTAATTTTTTTAAACCACGTTCGATTATGACATAGTTTGTTCACTTATCATGTTTGGTTCGAATGAAATTATTATACAAACTTCGCTTGATCTAAAATAGGCTATTATACGAATTTTGCTCGACTCGAGCGAAATTATTACACGAATCTCGCTTGGACCGAGCAAAGTTTTTGCATGAATACGGCTTGTAGTTTATTTTCATGATTATTTCAGTTGAACACAGTGGTAGAGCTAGACATTAATTTTAGATAGCAGAAGAGTGAAACATGGCCGGCATACCATTTCAAATAGAGCAAAACCTTTAAAATAACATTTTTTATAAAGGAAGTACCATTTTTGAGGTAGGGCTTGTTCCTTAGCTGATCATTCACCAGCTCCGCCCCGCTTGCACATGATCTGTTGTGAGTTGAAATAGGGGCAAGTTTGAAACATTTCGAGAATCAGTAAAAATAAAATAGTGGTTTTGGGCTCAGAATAAAACCAATCTAAATAACCAAGTGGAAGTAGAGAAATTGCGAATCGGGGGCATTAATGAAAGCCCCAAGTTTACTCTCTCTTTCAATGAAATCTGCTGTTGTCAACATCTCTCGCATCAACGATCTCACCATGATTCCAGATCACATCCTCCTCGACCTCTTCTTGGTAAAAAAATAAATATATTTCCATACCTTTTTCTTCCCATTATTATTTTTAAATAATTGAATCTAGTGTTTGAGTTGGAACTCATTTGAGTTTGATTCTGATTTAACAACTGTTTCTTGAACCCCAAAGTACAAAGTGAGCATTTATATTGTAACTAACTTCGGATCGGGATTTGAGGACTGTTTGAATTTGGGTTTTTGTTGTATTGAATGCAAAATTAGTATCGGAAGGTCGTAATTTGGCTTAATATTATCTTGAATTTAGATTTTGGGAAAAAAGTAAGAATAGGACACGTTTATCTTGTTTCTGTTTGTTTACTTTGGTTCGGAGACTGTATTTTCACTCTGTACAATTGTATGTCCAATTTATTTAAACCTGTAATAATATGCCCAAAACAACTGCAAATTCATCAGTAGCTTCTGAGGTAAAATTATGATTGGTTGATTTGGGAAAAGCATATGTATCGATTGGGCGTATTAAAGTAAAGGTGGAAGATCTCTACATATAGTGAACTTTGACATGATCATTTGCAAACTTGATCATAAAAGTCGAGTAAGAAGGTGCTAGATGTTTTTGTCAGCCGTTGTTGCCCAAGAAAACTATGGTGTTTTCTAGGCAAAAAGAACACCTATAGGTAGAATAGCCCTAAGGGCAAAACAGTGGAACACCCTCTAAGCAAAATTTCATGATAGCTATCTCATACCTGACACCTACATGCATATGTTTTGATACTGAAGTTCAAATTTATGTATTAAAGGTTGACAATCAAGATAATAGTCGATTAATAGATATTTGAGGTTAATTTTTTTAGCGAAATTTTGCAAAGAAAAATCATACTAGGAGAAGAATATAAAATTTTGTCGGTTTAAAAAAGTATATTGCATTTTTAGTTTAAGTTAATGCTTAGTGTTATGAAAAGCGTGTCATGACGGTGAATTGCCATGGTTGCGTTTTTTGCACCTATGGTATGGTGCACATGAGAATATGACACATGGTGCAAAGACACATGTTGCATGATGAAGAATTGACATGCCTTTTTATTTTTTATAGTGATTAGATGGACGTCTCATCTGCCTGGTCCTTGCATTGTATGTGAGATGACCTAGCCACATATAGTAAACAACTTAAGTCATATCCACATTTCCTTATCATCAATTTTACTTGTATCAACATATGTGTTCACGAAACTCATTGTTAACACAAAAATTGGATCAACACCCAAAATCAAGATGAAAGCACCAATCAGATCAAAAGTAAAAGAAAAAACAGAAAGTAGATAAGAACACACAGAAGTTTTTATAGTTGTTCGATGTAATCTCCGGTCTATATCCACTTTAATCTTTTATTTGGTTGTTATCTCGTTGGATCATAACTAGTTTTCTTAGTTATGACCACAATCTAGTGGATCTCAGATTTACAATGATATTTTTAGAGAGTTTGAGGGTCGTTAGTACTAAGAATTTGTTGGTCAATATTCTACAGAAGCAAATAGTTGTTTTCTAGGTGATTTTAATGTAGAAGAGGTAAAAGGTGAAGAAATGACAGTTTTTATGGTCAAAGAATTCAGATCTTGTTTTGCTTGCATGTAGACTTGTATTTATAGAGGTGGTAGTCGTATTGGGCCAGGAGGAGTTGGCGTAGAGTCCAAATGAATGCCCGAAGTAGTATGTGAAATCTTAAGCTCGTAGGATTTACATAGAGAAGTCGGTACCGACCTCTCATGTCGATGCCGACCTCTGTGGTTAGCTCCAATTGATTTGAACTCTTTTGCACTCTTTATTCTACTTGATTTTAATGTGTTCTCTGCTATTTCCATCGATCGTTGGTTTTCCAAAACAAGCCGTCATTTACTTCTCTTCAAAATAGTCTGGTATAAGCCTTTTTGCCTAAAAGGTCGGTGGAATTTTTTTTCCTTAGCTCGGAATGAATTCCAATTTTTACAGCACTATTCTAATTTTGTATGGAGATGTTCTAAGAAATCGCAGCATCTATGAAGTTAATATAAGATTTCAGTACCTACATGAGAGATCGTTACCGACATCTCTCCTTAGTGTATTTTGAGTCCAAATTTCTTGAGCTCAATTCACTAGTCATTTTAAACGCGCCTTCAAGTTTTCAAGTCGTTTCATGCTCGTTTGAATCTTTTAAGTTCAGTTGAAATCTGCTTTACTAAATAGCAGGTTAACACTTGTCCCCCAGAGTATTCATTTCGAATGTAAGTTGTGCTTTGCTCAAGAACGAGCCCAGTAATCAGTCTTCGATATTTGAGCTCTCCGACTACTTCAGTCTTGGCGAATCACGTAGTTTCTTCGGATTCTCTTGTCAATCACATGTCATTCTAAACCTGTTACAACCTAAGACTCTAGACTCTGACTGAGTGTAATTTATACATCATCATTCCGACACTATTTGGAGTTATTAGATCGCATATATTACAACACATTAAAATCATCTCGTGTTCATCTAGGATTTATATCATTATCATTCCGATTTTGTTCAGTGTTATCCTATCATATATCAGAATCATCCCGTGTTCATCCGGGGTTATCTGTTTATTTCCAATTACAAAGTATTCAATTTTTTTATCAAGTCTGTTTTCATTCTGAGCTTCGATCTCTCTAGATCATTTTTCATAACGTGCAATCTCACTGGATCGTTTTATTTTCAGTTTAACGTGCATCTCTTCGGACCGTTTTATATTTAGTTTAATGTATGCATCTCTTCAGATTGTTTAATGTTTAAGTTAAAGGGATGTTCTCTCTGGATCGTTTATTGTTTAAGCTTAAGGGATGATCTCTTCGGTCCTTGCCGAGTCTATTTGCTCTTCAGCAAATGGACTCAACAACCAAGTAAGCCCATCCGCTCACTCTTCGGTGAAGGGATTTACTTCTTGCACTCTCGTCTCGTCTCTTTGGTCGGGACGCTAAGGCGATCAATATCGTACAAGTCCATCCGCTCGCTCTATGATGAAGGGACTTGCACCTTGCACTCCGGTTCCGTCTTTCTGATCAGGACTCTAAGGCGAACAAAATCAGTCATCACGTTCCGGTGAAATTTCAAATTCAAATATCCAAATCAAAGCAAATAAGCAGAAATCCTAATTATCCATTCCAAACATCCGACTCAGAGCGTGATTATGGACTAATTTAGGTTTTGTGCACGTCTGAGTGGTCAAGGGTTATTATTATCCTAAGCAATCACCCAAACATTTGAAATAGAGCATGACTAGGGACTAAAACATATTTTGCATGTCTTAGTGGTCTGAGGTTATTATTGTCCTAAAATAGTCATCTCAGGCATCCGCTCAGAGTGCGTCTAGGGACTGTTCAGGATTCCATACACGCGTAAGCAGCCTGAGGTTATATTGCATCGTTTATTCAAAGTCAGGGTAAAGGAATCGAACCTCACCCTAATCCATTCTGATCACGCGGTTTTCATCCAATGTAAGTCTTTGATCCATAACTTCATTATGTCCTATGTTCCAACGATGGGCTTCTGGTTGCAGCTCTTGCTGCCATGTATTTGTATTTCGATTTGCCACTCTGGCTTCAAAATTGTCTGTTCTGAGCATTAAAGTTCATCCTAGATCCAAATTGATCGTGCCTCCGAGTCGTGGAGGTATTGTTTCAGTTTTCTTTGCTCTATCTCCAGATGCTTCTGCGTGGTTTTTGGTCTTTGGTTTTGAATTCCAACAGCTTTGGCTATTTCTTGTTGTCACATTCTTTGTGAGAATCCTTGAAGGATCTCATGTTGCCTAATTATCCCTCTATCCCGCATCTCCTTTATCATTCTTTTCATCTTTTCTTTGGTCGTGTAGTCAGACTTATGAGAGTTTGAAGACACCTTCTGGCTGTTCCCAGGCCCTGATTGATTTACTTCGGTTTTAGATCTCAGTATTAGGCTTCGTCTTCTCTAAATCTCATATTCAAGCTTCAAGTTTTCAAATATAGCTTTGTTCTTAGTGAAAGCACCAAATTGCTAATCCAAAAATGGATCAACATCAAAAATCAAGATGAAAGCATCAGTTCAGATCAAAAGTAAAAGAAAAACAAAAAGTAGATAAAAATACACAGAAGTTTTTATAGTGGTTCGGCTTAGTCTTCGGCCTACGTTCATTTTAATCTTTTATTGGCTGTTCTCTTTTTAGATTACAGCTAGTTTTCTTAGATCTGACTACAATCTAGTGAATCTCAGATTAAAATGATGTTTTTAGAGAGTTTAAGGGTCACCGTTACTAAGAATTTGTAGATCCACGTTCTAAAAAAGCAAATAGTTGTTTCTTAGACGACTTTAATGGAGGAGAGGTTAGAGGTGAAGAAATGACAAAGTCTTTACGGTCAGAGCATTCAGATCATGTTTTAGTTGCAGGTAGGTTTGAATTTATAGAGGTAGTAGTCGTATTGGGTCAGGAGAAGAGTTGGCGTAGAGTCCAGATGAAGGCCCGAAGTAGTACGTGAAATCTCAAGCTCGTGGGATTTACACAGAGAAGTCAGTACCGACCTCTCATGTCGTTGCTGACCTTTGTAGTTAGCTCCAATTAATTTAAACTCTTTTTCATTCTTCATGCTACTTGATTTTAAGGTGTTCTATGCTATTTCCATCGATCGTTGGTCGTCCAAAACAAGTCGTTATCTGCTTCTCTTCAGAACAGTCCGATATCTGCCTTTTTGCCTAAGAGGTCGATGTTAACCTTTTTCCTTAGCTTGGAATGACTTGTAATTTTTACAACACTCTTCTAATTCCATATGGAGGTGTCCCAAGAGGTCGCAGCACCTATGGAGTTAATATAAAAGGTCGGTACCGACATCTTTCCTTAGTGTATTTTGAGTTCAAATTTCTTGAGCTCAATTCTCTAGTCATTTTAAGTGTGCCTAAGCTTTCAAGTTGTTTTGTCTTCGTTTGAATTTTCTAAATTCAGTTGAAATCTTCTTTACTAAAAAGCTGGTTAACACTCATCAACTTGAATTATTATCCTACACAAGATCACATGCATCATATAATGTCCTAGCTTTGTCATTCGATTGATATAAAGTGCATCCAACCATGTATATAGGTCTTACAAGGACCATGTTCAATTTGATTCGACGCAGATGTCCGACTTATAAATTCAGACGTCTGAGCACATTTTAGACGTTTAGTCACATTGTTCAGATGTCTGAATGAAAAATTCCTTTAGCTCTTCATACGTCAAGTTCAAACTTTCAGTCGTCTGATCTTTGATTTTTCTGAACTATAATTTCAGCTAAATTTCGTAAAAACGAATAGGAAATTTGCGGATTCACATTGTAAAAAATTCAGCCACCTGCGTTTCAAATTTAGAAGTCTGATTTTTTGTTAACTTCGTTTTGCACTACTTTTTTGAAGTTTTTCACTTAATGTTTTGTCAATCTTTATTTAGGCTATGTACGTATCTTCATACACGTTATCTGAGTATATTACAATGTTTATATGGTCATTTTATTAAGTTTGTCATATTACCCTCTTACACAGTTCGTCTTTATTCTCGCTAGTATCTTAACTTTATTGTAGTTATAGTTTTCTTCTTCCTATATCTTTCTTCATTATTATCATAACCTTTACACTTACAAAATTATAGTTTTATCATCATATTAACGTAGTATAATTGTATCGTTTACGGATTCATATGTTACCTATTATCATCATCATGTACATAAAGCTAGTTAATCTATGGTTCATTTATCTATCTTTCTCTATTCATCTTCTCCTATTTTCTTAACGCTAGGTCATAACTCAAAAAGACTAATTTTCGTTTTTAATATCAATATCCAAAGTTGTACATACCAACATCTAAACCATACCAAATATGATCACTAATCTAACTCATGCTATAAACAATGAAATAAAAGCATATATGATATTATATATCTTAATAAATTCCTACTCAGCACCTCACTTAACGAATTAATGTGCTGTCACATAAGATTTAAAACTATGTACTACTACATAAGTATAAAATTTAAAAAAAAAAAAAAAAAAATTCATAACCACAATTTTTCGAGAAAACCCCAGATTCGATTAGAATCTTCTTTGTTGTTCGGATCATGCCCTAGTCACCAAACTCGATGAATATGTTTGATATTAGTATCTTCTTATAGCTCTCTTCGTTTTGATCTCTTTAGCCTCGAAATTTGTTGAATTTGATGAAAAATTGGTTTGGAAATTTAAATCTAGGTTTTAGTTTAAGGGTTTGGTTCGTTTTGTAAGAGGGAAGAGAAAATGAGCAATTTCAAAGCATATATGATATTATATATATCTTAATAAATTCTCACTCAGCACCTCACTTAACAAATTTGTGTGCTGTCACGTAAGATTTAAAACTATGTACTACCACGTAAGTATAAAATTCCAAAAAATAAAAAAATAAAATCATAACCACAATTTTTTGAGAAAACTCAAATTCGATTAGAATCTTCTTTGTTGTTCGGATCATGCCCTAGTCAGTCACCAAACTCCATGGTCTGTTTGATATTAGTATCTTCTTATAGCTCTCTTAGTTTTGATCTCAGCCTCGAAATTTGTTGAATTTGATGAAGAATTGGTTTGGAAATTTAGATCTAGGTTTTAGTTTAAGGGTTTGGTTCGTTTGGTAGGAGGGAAGAGAAAATAACCAATAATTGTACATACTCTTCCCTTAGAACTGTGCGGCTTATCTCATTCCTATTTTGGTACTAATGGTCATTATGACTCAACTTAGCCCAATTCAAACCTAATTATAAGTATGAATTTCGTCGCTTAATCCTTTCGTTTGTAAAATGTTAGTTTTGCACGTTTTAATAAAATTACTAAATTGCCCTTTATTAAAGTTTATGGGGTGTTACAGCCAGTATTTTCCACGACTCATTTTTTATAGCATATTTTCGAATGTGAAAAATGATAACATAACTAGATCTAGGACAAAAAGGAAATATGTACAGTTTTTTAGTAAATACTGTTAATTTTCGAAAAAAATCAGACTTAGTTTCTAATTTTGTACGTAAATAATTGCAAATTTTAGACGATGTCTCAGTCTCAAATAAAAAGAATATTTGAAAAATAATTATCATAGAGTAATTGACAAAATTTGATTGGAAAAAGAATTTTACCTATTTACTTTTCAGAATAAGGGATGAATCCTAAAATCCACTTCCTATTATGAATTGTTGTATGGTTGTTCAATGTTTTTCCCTAGAGAAAAAGAAAGCTACTTTTTTGATACCTTAAAAGACTAAAACACAGTTTTCGAAAGCAAATCGTTTGTTCGAGTGGATGTTATAATTTAGATCGGCCCACACATTTGCCGTGGCCATTTTAACGGTTACTTGTCACAGAGAAAACAGAAGGATGCAAAAATAGAAGTACCAGATGCAAAAGGAGGTTGAAGTAGAAAAATTGCGAATTGGGGGCATTAATGAAAACCCTAAGTTTACTCTCTCTTTCATTGAAATCTGCTGTCGTCAACCTCTCTTGCATCGATGATCTCTCTGTGATTCCTGATCACATCTTCCTCGACCTCTTCTTGGTAATAAGAAATTCCATACCTTTTTCTTTCCATTTTTTATAAAGATAATTGAATTTAGTGTTCGAGTTGGAACACGTTTGGGTCTGATTCTGATTTAACAACTGTTTCTTGAACCCCAAAGTACAAAGTAAGCACATATTTTGTAACTAACTTCGGACCGTGGTTTGGGGACTGTTTGAATATTGGGTTTTTTTTGTATTGAATGCAAAATTTAGTTTTGGAAAGTGATAATTTCGCTTAATATAATCTTTAATTTATTATTGGGAGTAAGACTACGACAAAAAGAACACCTATATGAAGAGTACCCCTAGGCAAAACAGTGGAATGCCCTCTAAGCAGAATTTCGTGATAGCTATCTCATACCTGACGCCTATATGCATATGTTTTGATACTGAAATTCAAATTTATGTATTAAAGGTTGACATTCAAGATATGATTACTAGATGATTGAGTTAATTTTTTTGGGCGAAATTTTGCAAAAATCATATCAGGAGAAGAGTATGAAAATTTGTGGGTGTTAAAAGTATATTATTGCATGTTTAATTTAAGGTCATGCTTGGTGGTGAATCGCGGCGAATGCACTTTTTGCACTTATGGTGTGGCGCACATGAGAAGGTGTACCCAGTGACACATGGCGCAGAGACACGATACACGATGAGGAACGCCCTCTTTTTTTTTTCTTTTCCTTTTTTTAACCTTTTTGAAGTTTTTTTTAAAAGCCTTTTCAAGTTTTTTTTTTTTTTTCACACTATCGGAAAATGCACAAATTTCTTTTATCAAATTTTTTCTGCTTGAAGACGCTAACGAATTCGTTTTATATAACACAAACATATTTTCAAAGTATATTGATAAAATTTGTTGTTTTATCTTGTAATATAATGTTTGTTATGTATGAGCAAACCAGTATATTTGATGGTACCATGGTATAGTAAAACATTCTTACTTAGATACATTTTTATATGAAAAAATTAATTTAAGATTCAAATCATAGGCGTTATGATTTGGTGTGACTGAAATATATTAGATAAATATTAAAAGTAATAAAATAAAAAAGTAGAAATGCAATACAACTATATTAAAATAACACAAACTAAAATAAATATACTATAATAACATCATGTAAAGCAAAATATGTTGAAATATCACATTTCACCTTTTTTTATCATTTAAATATACAAAATTAGCTGTAAATTATAACTGGAAATTAAAATGTTGAACAATAATTACAAGCTTTTAAATCGAAATTTAGTTTCTAAACAAGCAATAAAGCATTTAGCGACTTGATATAATGGAATGATTGTATATGTGTATATTATATGTCAATAATTATAATAATGCATACATGCAGGGTTTTAATTTTGAACCGATAAATATACTCTAAGCTGTATTCTCATGATGCAAATAGTAACACGGGTTTATCCACTTTATTAAAAATTGGGGGACATTGTGCATGTTTTAGGTCTTAGGGCGCTGAAAGAGGCCTAATTCGAAAAGACCTTTAAATTACTCAAAACGTATGTCTAACATATAACTGGCAGAAAATAATAGGTGCAGGAAAGCTGAATGAAAAGGTGCTCAAATTATTCATGGACACAAAGAATGAAGATATCCTCAACTATGTTCAGTTGCTCAGGATCAAACCTATCATCTCCCCTGTTCTTCCCACAAGTGAGTTTGCACTCAAACAACTTTGCTTCTATACAGATAGCTAGTCTCCTTCCAAATATTTCATCTCTTGTTTTAACTTTGCAGGATGCTCGGAGAAATTTTGAAGCCTTGCTCAAATGACTATTATTTTGGCCCATTGTTAATATTTTCTCGTTGTTACACAACGTTAGCTCTGTTCATGTTTTTTTGTTACTTTTTGTACATATTATGGAAATTATTGCGTGAAACAAAACAATTATTATTGTTTTGGAAAGTCAATTGGCTAACATAATGTCAGTCTTGTAGATGCGTGTTATATATATATATGTATATGTATATATATATATGTCGTGTGTGTGTGTGTGTGTGTATATATATATGTATATATATATAAATTATTTTGTCAACATGTTTCTAGTTAAAGCATAAACATGCATGTCTTATGATGCCTTGAAAGTTTTGTTATCTTCGATCAACATTCTATTTGTATGGTGTATTAAAAGGATCGATCTTATATTCGACCAACATTTTATTTGTATAACGATCCGATGAGCAATGATTAGGTTAAATGTCGATTATGGATTCCTTGTAGCTGCATATGAGCGTGAGGAAAGACTGATGCAGCAAATGGACTAAAATGGAACCAGTGGTGGCCGTTGAAAAATGTTCAATATCTTAAACGGATGTATGCTGTGTTAAACATGCTTCCCTCTTTTTCTTTTCTTTTTTCTGTAGTTTATATTTATTTTTGTACTAGATCTATTTTTGTTTGATGATTACAACATGGTATGTAAGATTCAGATTTCTTATGCTTTTTTAGCCTAAGCTGTTTGATCAATGGTTTGTTTGGATTAAAATTTAATTTGAATTCATTTTAGGAGACTTTCTTTTTAAGGAGATTTTGCTAAAAGAATAAAATAAATCGTTCAAATTATATAGTGAAAAACTGCAAAAAGACTTTTGTGGTTCATAAATGGATGCGTTGTTCCATTGCCTTGGATCTACTTTTTCCAATTTTTTGTTTTTTGTTTTTTCTGGGGGTTATTTCCGATCTAATTTTGGGTTTGTTGCGTATATCTTATATTTAAAAAGGCTATGATTTGAACTTCTAACTGCGACAAAAAGAGCGGATGAAAACTGTAAATGTACGGAGTTTTAAGTGTTTGACTACGCATTGA
Organism: Allium cepa; assembly: GCA_030765085.1. Lineage (NCBI taxonomy): Eukaryota > Viridiplantae > Streptophyta > Magnoliopsida > Asparagales > Amaryllidaceae > Allium > Allium cepa. The sequence continues at coordinate 861,209,380 of CM060934.1, read as the reverse complement.
TAAATGTTGATATGGGATGGAGATTTTAGTAGAGATGTCAACTTGATCGATCTGTGACTTGAGATTTTGTGCTTGGAATCTGGTGTTGATTGGTGTTGTGGAATTGGAAAGAGAATTGAGTTGGTTTGAGTGGAGATTGCGTTCTAGACCTAGCATTTTGTTTGGATTTGGTGTATTTCGACCTCTTTTATTTATTTATTTAGTGTTTGTTAGCTTATCGTGGATGTGGCTTGCAACCTGTGTGATTAATATTAGATAGTGTCTTCGAAAGGTCAACGATATATCATATATCAGCCATTAGTCCAATATTTATTGAAAATATCGATGGCAATATATTATCCGATATTTACTAAGAGATCAATATTTAGGTGGATCACTTATCTTTTTAATGAATATTGATTATTATTTTAAATGTTGAAAATAAAGGAAAATGAACTATTTCACGTTTTCAATGTTTTTTTGTGCATAACGACAACTTATGAACCACATTAAAAAAAATCTAAATATTCCATTGTTTGTTTCTTTGTAAGAGCATCTCCAAAAGCTAAGTAATCACATATTACAATATATCTTCCGTAATTTTAAAATTGCCCCGTGATTACAAAATAGGTGTTGAGCGTTGTTGAACAAGATATCAATTTTAGATGTAAATGAACATACACTTTGATTATATATTTGTAGTCAGAATTTATAATTTTTTACCATACTGTGAATCTTAATTGACCAATGGAAAGCATTTTGAGACTCGAATTACTTATTTCTAACATCCAAACTTACCGTTTGAAATGCTTTGATGATATATCTATCCTTCTTCTTAATTAAGCTTTTTAATGAAGAAAACTCTGTTTACTCCATTATATGCTATATTTTACTCTATGCGACTCTTTACAGTTGGAAACACCATCATGCAAGGGACACTTCACGTTTTAATCGCTTTACATTATTCAAATTTCGAATTGGTAAATTAACTTATAAAATTTGACCGTCTTTGTTTTTGTCAATATCATGCGCCGAGAACTAAAAGTAAAAAAGATATTAAAGTTATATATTTAACTTACAGGTACATAGGCACGAGGAAGAAGTTGCAAAAAAATTTAGTCTCAGGGACAACAAGTTTGCCTTTTAGTCTGAAGAACACTTTTTAGTGTAAACTGAAAATGATAGTTACAACTATCATTCTGTGATGTACACTAAAAAGTGTCCTTCAGCCTAAAAAACAAACATCTTGTCCCTGAAACTAAATTTTTCTCTAACTTTTTTCCTTGAGCCTAAAAACCCCTTTAACTTATTAGTAGTGAATCAAGAGTTAAAAGTAGAAAAACAAGTATCAAAACAATATTACTTGTTCTACCTTTAAAAAAAAGAAGATAAATATGAACAAAAATAAAAAATTATAGAAAATTTTGGACGATTAAATAATGAGGACGGTATAGAGAGTAAAATAATGATAATTAGGTAGAAGGTAGTTTTTAGTTTTTTTGAGCTAATGTTATGGTCTGAAGTTTAGTATATATCTTCATGGATAGGTCGTGTTCTATGAACTATATGGTATTATGCAATAAGTTTATAGTTGTAACTGGACAATATTGATCAACATATCTGAAAGGCAAATATTGGTTTAACATAGTATAATAGCGTTTGTAACTTGTTATAGATATGCCCGAAAGTTCGCCAATATTATCGGGATATTATCGAATATCACACATCAGTACGGTAGGATTTTAAATGTATCCTAAAGATGGTGAATAAGGTTTTTTAATTAATTCATAGATAAACAAATAACATAAAATGCAGAACGTAAAATGCAAAACGTAAACAATACATAAATATACCCAACTTCGGTTACTATCTTGTAGCGCCTATAACCACCCCTAAGATTACTAGAAAAACTAAATAATCGATCATTTACAAAAGTAAACTTGCAAACCCTATAGAAATGACTATTCTAATCATATTCCTAGTAATCCTATTTATACTTGTTTCCTTGAGACTAGAACCTTCGAACTATAATATGTAGCTCAATCCTATGAATCTAGAGTTCAAATAAGAGTACAACATTATAAACACGATTCTAGCATTTTGATGATAACAATTATATGACAATGCAATAAATGGATTTTTGCGTTATTTCAGGTAAAGTGACACTGATATAAAAGATATGATATGATAGCGATTGCTAGAAGTTCATCGATGTCGAATATGTGAAAAACACCAAGTAAATCAAATAGAGACATTGTAATGAGAAAAACATTTAAGGACATTAATGAAGCCAATAGATCTAATGACACACAACAACATTGAAGAAATACTTGAAGGTGGACAAATGAGCAAAAAAGTCAAGTATGCCATTTATCGAGTCCTGATACTATAGATTTGTTAAAACCCGACAAATGATCGTCAAATTTTAATATAATGCTCCAGAAATCATGTAATTTTTATGAATTTTTTTTTTGTACTTTTCGAATCAAAGAAAATGGTAAAAAAACGAATCTAAAAGTCACCACACTTCGCATTGTCAACATTGTGCAAGCATAGTTCACACATGTCGACATGTGCTTAATGCACTGGTCGACATGTGCATTAAGCACAGGTCGATATGTGGTAGAGCATATTGGGTGAAGAAAACACTACTTCGTTTTGAATCGCATCACTTTGTTTCTTTCGTCATTCCTCTTCATTCCAAAGTCATTTTCAACCATTGCAACACTTAAGATACACCTTTACAACATATATAAAATCCCCTAGCCTTTCTTATAAAAAATATATAATCCCATAACTTAATTATCTACTTTACAGACTACAAATCGATATTCTAATTACTAGTTATTCTCTAAGCAGTGATCACTCAACTCCATATCCTAAGATTATGATCGAATAACTTTCTAAATCTTTACACCTCCACTCAATATCATTTGTGCGATTATAGGAATTTTGTATTGCCGTGTTGACATAGTATTTTTACATAGTGAAGTCAAGTCAATTATTTTCTACATATCGCCAAAGTCTGAGAAGTCAACATAGTTGCTGTAACAACTCACAACTTAACGGATCCAAATTTTGCAAAAATCGAAACCCAAGTCTATCAGAGCACAGCTCGTTGGATTTGGTACCTGAAAATAGGCATGAGAATTATAAAAAATTTATAAAAATCTAAACTCACAGTGGAAAAATAATAGGATATAAATACTGACTGTGGATACTACCATGGAATTAATGGTATTCCTTAGATAACAGATTGTCACGTCGACATCGAGCATGAAAGAAAAGAAGACTTCTCCAACAATCAATCACATCCAGCTTCAGTGACCCATTTCTATAAATCTATCCTATAGGTTATAATGAGGAAGTGGTCAGAACAACGTTTTGGTGATTGAAAAATTTATATAGTATCCATATCGTAAATTTATACTGATTGGTTTCTATTTAACTATTATGTCTACTATTCTAAGGTTAATCAAATTAACCTAATATTGCACACACGATATTTCTACCTAGCTCAATTCATCTACCCACCTTTCTCAAGGTACAAAATACTGATGTAAATCTAACAGCCACTTAATACTTTCAAAGATGAAGCGGACTCCAAGCATCATCATCGTTGGTCTATTAGTCCTAGCTATAGAAATTTTTGACCACTATTTGTGGCTTTATAATATATAATAGCCATACCATTAACGCATTTATCGTCATTAAAGTCTTAGCCATTTGAGAGACAGTACCCAAGCCACTTAACACCTTATTAATAAGGATTAGACAGACTTCTGACCATTTAATATCTATATTCTAGGCAGACCTTTGTCATTTAATATCCAACCTTAAGGCGGACTACTCACTAGTACTATCTAGTTGACGTCGCTTGGAATCTCACTGGGACACTTAATACTTCTTTATAGAAAAGATACGGACCCTAGATCAGTCACTTAATACCTCAAACCCAAAGCGGATCCTTCCTAAGATATCCACTACCTCTCCTAATCGATAATTCAAACCATTTAATATTTTTAAATTAGGAAAGAGGCAGACCCTTAAACAAGCACTTAATACTTCTAATCCCTTAGCATGTCCTATTATTCCCATAATCATTTTCCACGTGTCCTATGATTGATGATGTCCTACATCAGTAATAAGTATGCGCAACTGCTGGTAGCCTCTTAGTGAAGGGTAGAATTCCGTTGTGTCAATTTACTGACCTCGCATCCCAATCTTCTAAGGACAATTAATTATTCTATGGGGCCTGTAGTTAAAGATGTCTCACATTAGCAGGAAGCATACACAACTGCTGGTAGCCTCAAAGTGAAGGGCAAACTTCTATTGTGTAATTCTACTAATCCCGCATCCCAAACTACTATGCCCAATTAATTTTCTAAGCTTTCCAATTTTAAGAAATATTATCCTAGACTTTATTATTACTAGGCTTTATTATTACTAAGCTTATCATCCTAATTCAGATATTGGACTAAACTTACTAGTCTCCTTTTACTTATTTAAGGTTATATAATTTAACTTAAATACTCAACTTCTCATAAATCCACTTTTTATCTATTTCTCCATAAATGTCAACTTGTCCATGATAAAAGATTATCATCCTAAGGAAATTTCCCAAGATATTTATATATTTACTAGTTTCCAATTAGTATTCTCTTTCTAGCAATTCCATGGTTATTAACCTAACTTCTTTATTTATTAGTCTCATTAATCCATTTACACCATTAATGATTTGTAATTACCAAATTCATTTCACATTTATTACTCATTAGTTGGAGTTACAAGCTTCCAAAATTTTGCTCATATTTCCTGTTAGCACCAAAATTGGTCACTAACACCCTTAGAAAGATTGAGTAGAGAGATTAATGAAGAAAGTAAATTAAAATAGAGAACAATATATAAATTTAAATGCAGAGGACAAGAACACCCAATTTATAGTGGTTCGGCATAACTGCCTACGTCCACTTTGAAGTCAATCTTTATTGCTTTCTCCACTACTTGGGTACAGATACAATTCTTACATCAATCACTTGAATACAAGTTTGAATGAAAAAGTAGAGAGTATATAAAATGGCAGAGTCTCCCCAGTGTTCTCGAAAAAATGATCCTTTTCACTGTGCCCTTGCCTCTCTATTTATAGACGAAGGAGGGTTGGACTTCCCAGGTGGGCCTGGCAGCTGGATATCACGGCCCAAATAGTGCAATCTCTGTGTGCCGAACCATAGACGCCTAACGTTCTTTGAATGCCGAACAGGGTGTGAATGTCGAACGATCTCCCTAGGACGAACGAGATGAGGCCGAACACTCTGATTGCCGTGGGAAGCACTTGTGCCGAACGATACTGGAACCCGAACCAGTGTCTTGGTCGAACGATGGCTAGGCCGAACGAGGCTAGAATGCTGAATAGTCCAGGAATGCTGAGTAAAGCATAGATGCCAAGCAGAACCTAGGCCGGACGATATTTTGGCCGAACGTTACCCAGGCCGGACTATGTCTCGGCCGAACGATCCTTAGGCCAAGCAACAGCTAGGCCGAATGGTAGTTGGTGCCGGACAATCCTGCTATGCCGAACGTAGTGTGAAGGCCAAGCGATACAACCGAAGCCGAACGATCCACGTATGCCGAACAAACTGAGTGCCGAGCGTTCCTTTCTACCGAGTGTCCCCTTATGCCGAGCGCTCCTAAATGCCGAGTACTTGCTGGATGCCAATCGTGGTGATATGCCGAACAATCCAGAGGGGCCGAGTACCGAGTTGCCTGGTCAAATCTCCAGGAAACACTTCCCCCCAAAGCGTATCTCATAGCCGAACGTGATGCGCTTTGTACTACGTGTCCTTTGTTCTTTGCTCCGAACCCTGGCCCGTCATACTTGGGGGGTTGTTTTTCTTATGAATACCAGCTGTGGAGGTGTGTGCCGAACGTAGTGTGAAGGCCGAGCAATACAACCGAAGCCGAACGATTCACGTATGCCGAACAAACTGACGCCGAACGATGGTTTTGATCGGTTCTACCGGTCATCGTCGTTTCACCTTCTCCTCCTTCCCTATAAAGGCCAGCGCCTTCCCCCTTTTTCTCTTTTCACTTTTTACCTCCGCTACCTTATACTTGCAAACTTCGCCTGTTAATCGGATACTAAAGACTTAATCCATCCTTCCTAAGTCTCGATCTACCAACTAGGTATTGCCTCCTCTATCTAAATCCTTTCCATGATTAAACAGTTTCAATAAGAGGCTTATGTTTGTAAATTGGGACCGTAGCCGAAAGGGTTACGGGGATGGAGGAATCAAACTTCGATTAGGATATCTTTAGGGCTGGATGATGTGAGGTAAGGAGAAATGACCGGGGATGATCACGCGTAGGAGTTGTTGGGTGATGTGTTGCGGTTCGGCTCGATCTCTTCGTGCCGAACGAGACTGGAAGAAAAGAAAGAGTAGAGGAGGAGTAGGAGGTGGTTAGAATGCCGAGCGGTATGACTTGGAATGACTCACCGAACGATCTGCTCTTGTTGTTCGGCGTGGATGGAGGAGGAGAAGGGAAAAAAAATGGAACTGTAGCCAAGGGCAGAGTGCCGAGTGTTAAGGCTCGACATAACCCTGGTTCGGCGTGACACACCATTTGCCGAACAGTGGAATGGAAGGTTAGGGAGGAGGCATGAATTAGTGGGGATGCCGAACGTTACTTTGGCCGAGCAGGACTAAGGCCGGGCGTTATTTAGGCCGAACGACAGTTTTGCCGGACGACAGCTCGGCCGAACGATAGCTTGCCCGATCGACAGTTAAGCCGAACAACCTTTAGGCCGAACGGTCATGAATGCTGACCCGTATCAAGGCCGAACTGAACTTAGGCCGAACGATCAATTGCCTTGCCTAATTACATAACAAAACAAGGACAGAAACTTCAGCATACTAGTGTATCGAATTGACTTGGACTGATAACCTCCTAGTTTCAATAGACATAAACCTGAACTTAAATTGACATAATCGGATAACTTCTTCTAACATTCTCTGAATCCGAAACTGTAAACACCATAAGGCAGGTTTTTGGAGACGGTCAGTGATGACGGTCTTCGAAGGCGATGATTCGAAGCTCAATTTCATATTATTAACTCTGTGACTTCCAATTTTTCTGTGCTTACACACGATTGATCGCACTAGTTTACACACCACATGGGGGGAATATTTATGTTGTTAATTCTAACGTCGAACATTTTTCAAGTATAGTTCACACAGGTGCTTAGCCGAATTCATTGTTTATTGAAGATGTCTAAAAAATCAAGCTTCGCCATGATTTCTGACAAACCGGGGCCATCCTCTCCACAGGAAGTCGCAGATGTCTCAAACCCATCCACCTTCCCTGCAAATAACTTAGCCCCCGATGCCCTAGAGGCATTGATTATCTTGGACAACCCTGTCAACTCACAGGCTTCAAAAATCAATGAAGTAGCGCTCCGGCGAATATGTTCCATTCACGAGATACCTTTTGACGACGTGCTGGTTCCATCGGGACACGATCGGCCACACCTGCCCCCAGTCGGATACACGGTGTGTAATAAATTCATGTGCTGGCTTGGCAGCGTGCCACCGTTCAATTATTTCTTAGGGACGTGCTGCAATACATTAACATCGCAGCTGCACCCAAACGGTCACGCCTTCATCTATGGCACTTACATACTCTTCATGACTGTCTTCTCTAGGCATCCAACTCCTGGCGACATCAGATATATTTATATGATCAAGAAGCGGAGAGATAGCCCCTTCTTTGTGTTCCTCGAGCCGCACCACAAATGCCAAATTCTAACCGGGGCATGCAGCAAGTTTTCCCTGTACAAACAGGAATGGTTCTATGTGCGTTGCCCCCTGGCTTCGCGAGGAGATGGGTTGAAGGAAGTAAGTCTTCTTCTTGGAACGATACTCATGTTTTGGTCGAGGCTATGCCTTCTCTAACTCCTGTTTCATCTTCCCAGGTACCAATCCATGTCCTGACGGCCGCGGATATTCTGAGGCCGTTGAAGCTTTTAGAGCTCTTCCCGCTGAGGAACGAGACATCCGAACTCTCATTTCTAATGAGTCACTATCGCGGTTCGGACTGTTAGCAGAAGGTCGTCGGGTAAGCCTTCCCGAGGGCGTCTCCATACCCAAGCCTTCATCCAGTAAAGGGAAAAATTTAGCTAAGTCGTCATCACGCCACATCCCTGATGTACAGGAAGAGGGGGAAATCAAAGAGAATGAACTACCCGAAGCCCAATGTGAGAATTTGGGTCCCGCTCAAGATCCTATAGTCGAAGTGCACGATATCGAAACATCATCTTCTCCTTCGGAGATGAAAAAGGGATCGACGTACAAGATTAGGAAGGAAAAGGTTGGCGGGACTTCGAAGGTTACGCTTATTCCAACGGAGAAAGAGGCCTCTTCACAACACGTACAAAGTTCTTTAAAGGGCCTATCGAACCTTTCCATTCCGGATGATCTGCTCAATTACGGCTTTGATGATCCGGAAGCATTTCAACTTCACTCGCGCATCAGAGGCGATGCGGGCGCTCTAGCCCAGAGTCAGGGAGAGAAAACTCCCGTTAGTAAAGCAACTGGTCCATCGGGGGAAACACTAGGACATACACGAACACTTGCACTTCAATTTTCGCTTAGATTTTATCGCCACACTACTCTTTGCTAATTCGTTGTTATTCGAATTCTGTGCAGGTGGTATGGGGCGTTCACATGGATTCGATCGCCTTCGTGGTTCATCTGTTCTTCATCACTCTGGACGGGACTCAGGTTCCGGGAGACGTCGAGATAGGGATGGTGACGGCGATAAAGACTATCATTCTCGGGACTCGTCATCTCGGAGGAAGACTTATTATCAGCCAAAATACCACCAGGATACCTCTTCTCATGCGGAGCAAAGTAAAGACAAGCACGGCCAAAAGAGGTCCCAACCTGATGCTCCCCGAGACCAACACTCTGATTCCTCCTCCACTCGACAGTCCTGAGATTCTCATAGGAGAGCCGAACTTTCAAAGCCGTCTCCTCCCGCTCCTGCAACGGACCCATCAGTACTGGAGTGACTGGCCGAGCTTAAAGATAAATTTCTAAAAATATGCTTCGACGGCCTGAAATTCCTCCCGGCGATTCATCCTATCCCCGGACACGTCAAGCAGAGCGCCATCGCCTGTACAAACGACGTCTATGTTCAACATGACGCATTTGTTCACTTAGCTGAAAAAATCCGAAGTCTCCGTGGAGCGCCAACATGAAATCGATCGCCTGAAGCTTGAGGCCATCCACGACAAAGACATCATTAAGGCTCAGGATGAAGAAATCGCAACTTACAAGTCCGAACTTGAGGTCACCCATCAGAGCGCTAAGGACACTACTGAGGCCGTCACTCGCCTGGAATCGACTCATAAGAAAGAACTCGACGAGGCGGTTCAACGATGTGGGGCTTTGGCTCTAGAGAAGGACTCCGTTCAAAAGGAGAGGGACACACTCTGCCTCCAAGTCAAGGAACTTGAGGAGCAACTTCGTAGGGAGAAGGAAGAGAAACAACTGCTTAGAAGAGTCACAACGATACTGTGACGAGATCGTGGCCACCTGACTCTTAAAAGAAAAACTTGAGGGCGAGCTTTCCAGGGTTGAGGCGTTAAAGAGCGAGGCCCATGAAGAGGGCAAGAGGATAGCGTCATCGATATTGACTCGCGTCTTGAGGCGGCTAGAGAAGAAGGCAGGGAGGAGGTCAAAAATATGTTTGACCCGCTAATCGCTGAGTTCAACGCCTGCATTCTCATGCATCGAGACTTGACTTTCTTGGGCGAGGGTTATCTTGAATCTCTGGCCGAGGCATGAGAGACTTTAATCGAAATCAGAAAGTTCGAGCATGGTACCGAAGAGGTTGACGAGGGGGCCTTGATAAAAGAATTCCTCAAGGGAAATGAACTTTCGGACTTGTCTGCAGCTAAAACTATATATGGCAAAGGTTCCCCCTCAAAGAAAGGGAAATAAGTTATTACTGGTCCATCCGGAGGCATGCCTCCAACTCATGCGCCTATTCGATCGGTCGATCGACTGATACTCGGTCCATTCGAGCAGCATATTGGTTACAATCCGGAGGATCCCGGCCTTGGCATCTATATTCTGTCTCCTATTACGGAGGGTGAGACCCCCTTGACGACCGAGAGTCTTCCGGAAGCTGGTAGATAAATCTTCACTTTGAGATTCCAAATGCCGTCATTCTAGGACTATTGTATTCTAGTGCTTGTTTTCCATGCTTTCGCGTAGGTCGTTCTGATCCCAGGCCCACTCCGAGGAGCGATATCGCCAAGGAGGTGGAGGAAAAGATAGGTGAGGCCAGTCAGGCAGGAGAAGCTCCCGAGCCAGATACTCAAGTGATTGGGGCACTATATGAAGACAAATCTAAGACTTCTTCTCCCATCGAGGGGAGTTACGAAGTAGAGATAACAGGCGCCTCTGAACACACATTTGATCTGAGTATGAAGGAGCGGATGGAGGAGGAGAAGAGAGAAACGACCAAGATTAAGGTCGAACCTCAAACCGTGGACCCCGACGATCCTTTGAATAAGCCACTGAAGATCATTCTCCCTGGAAGGTCTAAACCCATGGATGTCCCTCATACTTCTTCGGCCATCACTCCTCCATCAAAGAAGGGTACCAAGGGCAAACGCGGAGGAGATGAGTCGTCTGAGAAGACAACGGAGGTGAAGAAGGCGAAGAAGCATAAGAAGTAATCATTACCCTCGTTCAACGAGAGTCGGTTTAGATTAGGCAAGTACTTTTGTTTTCTTAGTTTGTGTAAATAAACTTTTGATTCCGAGCTTCAAATGAGTTGTAATGAAAACTTATCTTCGATGAATAAAACTTGGTTTTCCTGTCTTTCCATGGCTCTTATCGTTCAATTTTCTTTGTGATTGTGATTCAAATCCAAGCTGTTGTGAATGTAATAGACCTCTCGGTTTATCTTCATATAGCTCGAAAATTCTTTGAGAGCTATCTGCTTTTTCTTCCGCGCTCCAAGCACTTAGAATATTTTCTAGCCCACACATCGAGGATTTAGAGTACTCCAGTCCGCACTCTGAGGACTTGGGGATTTAAGTCGTTTATACTCTAGTCCGCCCCCCGGGGACTCAGAGTACTCTAGTCCGCACTCCGGGACTTGGAGACTTTGAACCGTTTATACTCGAATCCGCACTCCGGGGACTTAGAGTATTCCAGTCCGCACTCCGAGGACTTGGAGATTTTGAATCGTTTATACTCGAATCTGTGCTCTGGGGACTTAGAGTACTCCAGTCCGCACTCCGGGGACTTGGAGATTTTGAATTGTTTATACTCGAGTCCACGCTCCGGGGACTTAGAGTACTCCAATCTGCACTTCGAGGACTTGGAGATTTGGAATCGTTTATACTCGAGTCCGCACTCCGGGGACTTAGAGTACTCCAGTCCGCACTCCGAGGACTTGGAGATTTGGAATCATTTATACTCGAGTCTGCACTTCGAGGACTTAGAGTACTCCAGTCCGCACTTTGGGGACTTGAAGGTTTGTAACCGTTCATACTCGTTCGTACGTCAGCCAGAATAATACGGTTTGCCTGTCATAGGATTATCATATGCAGAAACATTAGTCATTCATGGAAATGATGGCTTCAAGCCTTTATTATTGAGAGCAAGCTGAATTGTCTTACTACATGCCAAGAACTAGAAATAAAAGCGTACTGGAAATAAGGGCAACTAACACATGAAAGAAATAGACTAAGTATAATAATGCCGTAAGTGCTCGCTGTTCCATGCTCGGGGGAGTGTCGCTCCATCGACGGTCGCTAGCTTGAAAGTTCCTTCTCCAAGTTTCCGTTCGGTGACGTATGGGCCTTCCCATGCGGGATTCATATGAGACAGGATTGAAAAAACTCATTTCAAAACGAGGTCTCCCACACTAAAATTCTTGGTCGGACCTTTTCATTGTAATATTTTGCGACTCTATGTCTGTGTGCGGCCGCTCTCAAGCTGGCTTCTTCTCATTTTTCGTCAATGGAGTCCAATGATTCCAATAAAAGATTCTGGTTTGACTCAGGGTCGTAATGAGTTACCCGATGTGGTGGAACTTCAAGTTCCATGGGTATGACGGCTTCCGCGCCATATGCCAATGGGAATGGAGTGTGGCCGGTCGCGGTCTAGTGGGTGGTCCTGTAGGCCCAAAGCGCCGTTGGAAGTTCATCCACCCACTTGCCTCTAGCCTTTTCTAGACGCTTTTTCAATATGGACTTGATTATCTTGTTTACGGCTTCCACTTGCCCGTTGGCTTTCGGGTGAGCAACCGTTGCAAACTTCTTCTCAATGCCGTATCTCTGACAAAAATCTTTGAACTCCTTGCTCTCGAATTGAGTCCCATTGTTTGTAATGATGGTCCGTGGAAGGCCAAAACAGCATATGATATTTCGAACGACGAAATTAGTAACCTTCTTGGTGGTTATTGTGGCCAGAGGCTCTGCTTCTGCCTATTTGGTGAAGTAGTCGACCACAACTATTGTATATTTCGCTCCACCTTTGGATATGGGTAAAGAGCCGACTAGGTCAATCCCCTACATTGCAAATGGCCAGGGACTAACCATCTGCGTGAGCTCCGTCGGCGGGGCTCTCGGGATTTTTGCATATATCTGGCATTCTTCTCACATAGTCTGCGGCATCCTGATTCACAGTTGGCCAGTAGTATCCATAACGGAGGATTTTCTTCGCTAATATCTGCCCCCTTGTATGGTCACCGCACTCTTCCTCATGGACTTCCTACAGGGCTTGTTTTATCTCATCATGGAAAATGCATCGGAGTAATGGGGTTGAGAATCCCCTTCGATACATTATTCCGTCCTGCATTACATAGCGAGAAGCTTTACGAAGGACTTGTCGTCTTTTGCTCCTTTCTTCGGGTAAGATCTCGAATAGTAGGTACTTCTTGATTGGGGTCATCCACGATTCCTTCTCGATTTCTGTTTCTAACACGAAATCTACCTCCATCATATCGATACTCGGAGCATGGAGGGTCTCAACAGGAAATAATCCCATCTATTGCGCATCACCAGTGCTTGCGAATTTTGCCAATGAATCGGCTGCTCTGTTTTGCTCGTGCGGGATATGTGGAATATTATAGTACTCGAGATTCGCTAGCAGCTCCTAGACTCGGACCAAATATGAGGCAAGTCTCTGCCCTCTCGCTTGGTAGTATCCTCGCACTTGGCATACCACCAGCTGAGAGTCGCTAAAGATCTCAACCGATTTTACTCCCAGTTCTTTAATAAGTCTTAAGCCGGTGATCAACACCTCATATTCGGCTTCATTATTCGTTGTTGTGAATTCGTGCTTCCAAGCGTAGCGAACCGATCGGTTTTCAGGAGTTACAAGAACTATGCCAACCCTCGAACAACGGTCGTTAGATGCCCTATCGGTGTACATCTTCCATCGAGCGGGAGGTATGACATTGTGATCGTTTGATTCGTCTGTCATAGTGAATTCAGCAATGAAGTCAGCTAGCGCCTGTCCTTGTATGTCCCTTCGCGGCAGGTAGGTAATGTCGAACTGACTTAGCTCAATATTCCATTTTAACATCCTTCCGGAATTTTTCGGTCGTTGGAGTATTTTTTGCAAGGGTTGATCGGTATAGACACTGATTGAGTGTGCCTGAAATTACGGGCGAAGCTTGCATGAGGCAATCACCAAGCAATAAGCTAGTTTTTCAATCTTTGGATAATTTCTTTCTGCCCCCGTTAAGCGTTTACAAACATAGTAAACTGGCTTCTGAACCCGGTCTTCCTCGCGAACCAGGGCTGTGCTGATAGCGTGCTGGGATACAGCCAAGTATACGTACAACATTTTGTGGTCTATTGGTTTTGATAATATTGGGGGACTTTCCAAGTGCCTTACAAGAGCTCAGAATGTTTCCTCACAGTCGGATGTCCACTCGAAATTCCACTTTCCTTTCTTTATGACATCGAAGAAAGGAATACACTTGTCTGTGGCCCTGGATATGAATCGGCTCAGTGCGTCCACCTTTCCATTCAAGCTTCGCAACTGTTTTATGGTTCAGGGCACTTGTATATCTCGGATAGCCTGGATCTTCTCCGGGTTAGCCTCGATTCCCCGTGCATTCACAATAAAACCTAGAAACTTTCCTGATGCTAGGCCAAACGTACGCTTCAAAGGATTGATCTTCATTCCATAATGCTTGAGTATGTCAAACATTTCCGCTAAGTCTCAGATATGGTCGTTTGACTGCCGTGACTTCACGAGCATGTCATCCACGTAAACTTCCATCGTTTTACCAATCTGGTCTTTGAACATCCGATTTACCAGACGCTGATACGTTGCTCCCGCGTTTTTCAATCCAAAGGGAATCACTACATAGCAATATATCCCGATGCTTGTGACAAACCTGGTGTGTTCTTGGTCTGGGAGGTGCATCGGGATTTGGTTATATCCAAAGTACGCATCCATAAATGATTTAATTCATGTCCGGCGGTAGAGTTGATAAGCTGGTCGATTCTAGGTAAAGGAAAACTATCCTCTGGGCATGCCTTATTCAGATCGGAGTAATCAACACAAGTCCTCCACTTTCCATTTGCTTTCTTCACCAACACTGGGTTAGATACGCATTCGGGATAGAGGGCGTCGTGGACGAACCCGTTGGCTATGAGTTTTTCCACTTCCTCTTTGAGAGTTACGGACCTCTGTAGGTCCATTCCTCTCCTTTTCTGTTTTACAGGAACGTACTTGGGGTCTATGTTCAACATATAATTCGCAACAGTTGAAGAAATCCCACACATATCAGAGTGAGTCCAAGCGAAAACATCAAGATTCGCTCGGAGGAAGTCAGTGAGGTTCTCGGCCATCACGACGTCGAGTTGTGATCCAATTTTAAGAATTCATGACGGGTCATCCTGGCTGACTGGGATGTCAATTGTGACTTCAGCCGGTGCTGCATTGGTTTCCTACGTCCCCCATCATTGTTGCCCGAGCCAGGGCTCGGGCGCTACTTGTCAATCGTCAGCATTTCAGATGTGGATGAAGCGGTCCACGACCTTTCCTTTCTCTCTACGCTGAGCCTCTCTCAGCTCAGCCACATAGCAGGCACATCCGGTTGCCTGATCACCGTGTACCACTCCAACACCACTGTCTGTGTGAAATTTTAATGTCAGACACTAAGGGGCCAATACTTCCCTAAATTCTGCCAAGGCTGGACGCCCTAGAAATACGTTATATGGAGAGTCAACGTCCAACACTGTGAATGGTAGGATTCACACCCTCCTACGCTCGCCTTGCCCCAGTTCAACAGGTAACTCCACATATCCCACTGCATTCGTTGCTGTGCTGTTAAAGCCATGGATTCTGGCATTGTATGGTTTCAAATCCTTAGCTTCCAACTTCGTTTGGTCATATGCCTTCTTGAAGATGATGTTAACGGAGCTTCCACAATCAATTAGAATTCTCTTCACAAACGCTGGCCGGATTGTCGCAGATATGACCATCGGGTCGATAGTAGGGGCCTCCACCTTGTCCGCATCTCGGCTCCTGAATACAATATCATCATCCATCGTTCGCTGCTGCTTTGAAGGAGTCCCATCCTCCACATTTGAATAGTATTCATATTCCGCATGTCTTAAAGAGTTAGCATATCGCTCCATCTCCTGCCAATTCTTATCGGCAGGATGAGGTCCGCCTGCAATCGTGTTGATAACCAATCTACCCACAGTTCGAGCAGGTTGTTCTAGTTGGCGTAGAGTTGTCCCACGTCCGGGGTCTGACGTCTCTTGTCTTCCGTCTTATGGATCTTTGACAAACTTCTACAGCTTCTTTTGCCTAATCAACTTTTCAATAGCGTCATGGAGGTGCCTGCACTCCTCTGTGTTGTACCCATAAGACTCATGAAAGCGGCAGTACTTCCCAGTCCGCTTCTGTTCCTCCATTGATTCCTTTGGGCGTGGTTTTCTATATTGGAAAGTGTTGCAAATTGACTTATAGATGTTCTCAAGTGATGCATTGAGTGGGGTGTATTCATTGCAGGTCGAGATCCTTGACTTCCATTTCCCGTCTCTCTTTTCTTCCCGGGATTTCCACATTCGGATCCTTTAGGCTATCCAGGCTTGTTTTTGACGTTGGCTTGAGCTTTTCTCGAATTGTCGCCAGCTTGCTTCATGGCGACGGTATTTTTCACAGTCTCCTGAGCAGGCCATGGTGCCTTGTCTCATCTCGTCCATCGAGCTTCTTCTTTTCTTATGAACTGATGAGCTTTTAAATAAAAATGCTCCAGCGTGGCTGGGGGCTTTCCCGCCAACCAATCTCCAAATTCAGAGTCTGGATTCACTCCACGCATTACCGCCATCAAAATTGCGTCGTCGTTTGGATTGCTCACTTCAGCAGCAGCAACATGAAATCGGTGCAAGTATGCTTTCAATAACTCTCTCGGAGCTTGGATTATGCTTGATAAGGACATCACATCCTTTGGACGAGTGGTGTGTATCCTGAACTGCTATATGAATTTCATTGCCAATTCGTCAAAGCTGGATATAGATCGAGTAAACCACATGGTGGCAATTCCGGATAGAGTGATTGGGAAGCATCTATACTTGGATGCATCATTAGCTCTTGCAGAATCCATCATCTATCCGTACCTCATCACATGCTGCCTCGGATCAGTCTTCCCTTCGTAGGCTGGGATAGTCGGCATATTGAACTTCTTGGGGTACTCAGCCTGCAGGATACCATCCGTAAAGGGAGTATGACTTCTGGACATTCCCCAATATTCATTGGTCAAGCCTTGGTTTTCTCTCATCAACTGCCTGACCATAGCTGTTAAGTTCGGAGTTTATATGGAGGATGGAAGATTGGGTTCCGTTCCACGGGACTGTGCGGGTTGATGTCCCGCCTGACTTGGGTCTTGGAGATTCGGGTGTCCGGTCTCTTCGCGGGCTTGATTCCCAACGCCTGCTTGTGCACCTTCATCCTTACGGCGTCTTCTCCTAGGAGGTTCATCAGCTGAGGTTGAACTATCAGATTCAGAATAAGGGGCAGGGTTACTTCCAGCATTCTAGCGATGTTGCTGAGCGAGCTGAGTCATGAGGTTAGTGTTGGCTTGAATCTGCTCAACAAGCTGCCTTATACTTTCCTTGAGTTCTCTTATCAAGTCATTGAACTCCGTTCGGGAAACGACTTCGCTTGGATTTGGGTGGAGGTCCCTGCACCTCTGGTTGTTTGCTGATTTCCAGGTCCAACTTGTTCTACGCTGGCAATTTCATGGACATCTACGTTGTGGGAGGCCGATCTGGTTCGTGGTCTCCCCATAGTAGAGTTGTTGGTTGTAACTCTGAATAGAATCAACAGGTGCATTGTCAATGATCTTGGATCTCCTCTGGGGGATTTATGCAATTCAGTAGCTACAAAGCAGATCCTAACAGCCTAAAAATTTAATTCTCAGTGAAAGCACCAAAATGTTAGCACCAAAATTGGTCACTAACACCCTTAGAAAGATTGTATAGAGATATTAATGAAGAAAGTAAATTAAAATAGAGAACAATATATACATTTAAATGCAAAGGACAAGAACACCCAATTTATAGTGGTTCGGCATAACTGCCTACGTCCACTTTGAAGTCAACCTTTATTGCCTTCTCCACTACTTGGGTACAGATACAATCCGTACATCAATCATTTGAATACAAGTTTGAACGAAAAAGAAGAGAGTATATAAAATGGCAGAGTCTCCTCAGTGTTCTTGAAAAAAGGATCCTTTTCACTGTGCCCCTGCCTCTCTATTTATAGACGAAGGAGGGTTGGACTTCCCAGGTGGGCCTAGCAGCTCGATATCATGGCCCAAATAGTGCAATCTCTGTATGCCGAACCATAGACGCCTAGCGTTCTTTGAATGCCGAATAGGGTGTGAATGTCGAACGATCTCCTTAGGACGAACGAGATGAGGCCGAACGCTCTGAATGCCGTAGGAAGCACTTGTGCCGAACGATACTGGAAGCCGAACCAGTGTCTTGGTCGAACGATGGCTAGGCCAAACGAGGCTAGAATGCTGAATAGTCCAGGAATGCTGAGTAAAGCATAGATGCCGAACGTTACCCAGGCCGGATGATATTTTGGCCGAACGTTACCCAAGCCGGACTATGTCTCGGCCGAACGATCCTTAGGCTGAGCAATAGCTAGGCCAAACGGTAGTTGGTGCCGAACAATCCTGCCATGCCGAACGTAGTGTGAAGGCCGAGCGATACAACCGAAGCCGAACGATCCACGTATGCCGAATAGACTGAGTGCCGAGCGTTCCTTTCTACCGAGTGTCCCCTTATGCCGAGCGCTCCTAAATGTCGAGTACTTGCTGGATGCCGATCGTGATGATATGCCGAACAATCCAGAGGGGCCGAGTACCGAGTTGCCTGGTCAAATCTCCAGGAAACATTTCCTATTCGCAAGTCAATGTTATTACTACGTATAACTAATATCCTACGTGAGTGTTATGTATAAATCATCATATTTATTAACGTGTATAAATACGTATAATTACCTACTTCTATCAAATATATTCTAGTTACAGATCTTTAACTAAAATATTCTTTTACATCTTTAATTTGATGAAATTACATTTCTTAGGAAGATTCTCCACTGTGATTTCCATAAATTAGTTTAGAACAAAAGTTTAAGAATAAAAGTAAAGATTTGCCCCGTTTAAATTACAAAAAATAATTATTTTCTTTTTATTGGAATAGACAGGTAAACTGCGAAGAATAAATCTGTACTTTAGACATCTCTTCCTTTTTATTTGCATATATTCCTTGTTAAATCAAACGCCGCACTTTCTATGAAATTTGAAAACACAAACAAATTTATAGAAATCAAACAGAGGTTCTTCCCATAAATTAAACAATGGAGAAATTCCTAATTCAAGACAATTAGGGTAATAATTAAAATCATATTAATATTTTACACCCAAATATAGGTCTGGAATAAAATTATACATCATTCTAATTTAAAAATCTTTGGGACTTATTTCTAAATCAGGGTGTAACCATATTACAAATCAGATCTAAAACAAGAATATGTAGACAATAGTTTCCTATGCTAATTTCAGCCTGCAATTCACAAGTATTATTGATTTTAAATAAAAATCAAGTGTATGCTAAACATCATAAACAATTTATGAATTTTCCACTTACCTTTGAAAAGTATTCCAGATCTCCAGGTCTGAAGTAAAGCCTTTGATTCAACTCCATTTCCTTTTTATTCCAAAAAATATGTAATACATATATTAGAATTACAGATCTGAGAAGAGATTAAGGTTGAAGGAAATATGAATATATAAATACAAATATATATATATACATATTACCTCGTTATCATGTAGTGTTGATTTGCTTTTCTTTTTCTCTTATTTGATTTCTATTCTTCTCTAATTTGTATATATGCAAATACAAATATTATATTTTTTAGTTTAGAAAATAGTAGAGAAGAGAAAATGACAGAAGTGTCGCTACTGTTTCTAGAAAAATATTAGAAGAGAAGAGAGGGTTAGGCCTGAATTTATAGGCACTCGAATCAACCATTGTCGTTAGATTAAAATATATAAAATCCAAGCCCTTTGACCAAGGTCAACTCTAGCCGCCACTACTAGGACCGGTTGACCGCTCCCTCTATAGAGGTCAACCACTCCACGTCGACCTGCCTAATAAAAGGGATCAACGGTGGGTCTCGATATTTAATATATAAACGTTAATTATTCTAATCAAATTATTTCCATTTCGAATTCATTTTTCGTCCATAGCTTCTTCGTTTGGACTCCGATCGTAAAACTCTAAATATGAAAGTTGCTCAGAATTTCGCCACAACTCAATGGTGCAATTTTCATGGTTGAATTCCATATTTTACACAAATTTTATTTTTGGAGCATAATTAACCAGCGAACTAATTAAATAGCTAACTCCAAATTTAAGGGGTGTTACAGTTGAAGTCTTATTGCAGTCTCCTCAGGCATTCATATTATAGTCAAGTTCAGTTGTTCTGTATTTATAGAAACATGTTTCTCAGGGTATAGCGAGGGTAGTTGGTGAAATTCTAAAAGGAGTTTTAGGATTGAATGTAGGACTGTGTAACGTCCCCTATTTTTAGATCCAAAACTAACCGCTACGGATGCTACAGTCATCCAAAGTTATTAATTCCCGACGACAAAATGTGACTATGTTAATCGTATCAATAATCAAAAGCACATGATTATGAAATTATTAAACACAATTTTTCTTAGCAAATATTCACATTTCATTTCATAAGTGATATTTCATATTCATTACATAATCCTATTCCCAGACCCACATCCAGAGAAATTATAATTATTATAAAATGCTCCAAGAGAGACATTTGAAAATGCCTCCTTAGTTGATCAGAGTCAAATACTAGACAACTATACAACTTTTCCATTACATCCAAATAGACAAAACCAAACTCACAGCGGAATAAGATAAATTTACTAATAGCTAGATTGCCACATGCACGTCTCCAGAAGCTTACCATCTAATTGAAAACTCGAAAACTCTTACTCTCGACCTACTCAAATGAGTACCCGAGAGTTTAAAGTGAAAAATTAAAACTTCGGGTCAGACAACAGCCTAAAGTGAAGAGTAACCTACCTCTTGAACCAAATAGATATCTAGTGAGACTCCATCGATGTGGGGAACGGTTTTTCGCTTACTAGTATCTGAACTAAAACATATTAACCATATATTGTGCTCCTACATTCACAGTGGTTAGAACATTATGATTATATGCAATTATGCAACATATACTGGATTACCCATCTCAAATTATTAGACTACCCATCTAAGTTTTCGTTGACTTCTTATCTTATACTTATATGGACTACTCATCTCACATATATTAGTTCTTTGGATTACCCATCCCTTACCGTGTTGATTACCCATCACCCATGGTTTTGTTAAGAAAATTATGTAGACTATCCATCTCACATTTTATTATTACTTGGATTACCTATCCCTTACCATGTTGACTACCCATCACTCATGGTTTTATTTAAAATTAGGTGGATTATCCATCACACATATCCTATTCATTTAAAAATTAATGTGGACACATACCATAGTTTTCCTAGGATAATTATGAACCCTTCATCAACTGTGTAGAGACTATCCATCTCTAGCATGATGTAAACTATCCATCTCACATCCCATAGTTTTCTTTAGATGACTATGAACCCATCATTTAAAGTTTAACTCATGTTACCCATATTTTTAACCTATGTTTATTGGTGTCCCCAATTACGTTATTTCCCCTTAAAGTTATAGCATCTTAAAGTGACATACATTGGTATCCCTAAATATTCTGTGTTAAATTTATTAAACCATATATTAGTGTCCCCAATGAACAATGCCAACTTGGTGTACCCTTAACACATGGAAATATAAGCATTGGTATCCCTAATTAGGTTTTAAAGTCGAAGTCATAAAAACATAAGTCTCGCCGCCTTTAAATAAGTTAGTTTAGACTAACGTTGAGGTCAATAACTATGTCAACAAAGAGGCTCAAGGCTCTCCGCCTTTAATAAAAATGGCACATAAACACAGGACATTAAGACAGTATTGACCTCTATCCAAGGTCAAAGGCCAAAAAAAACTTAAAGTTTTTCTAAGTATAAACTTATTATCGAAGATAGGGTCATCAACTCCTATATAATATAAGTTATCCGCCTTTTTAAAAGAACCTTAGGATATTACAAAACAAATGGCTAACTATCGAAAATATTGGTTCATCGACCCTCTGAACATAGGCCATTTTACCTCTTTAAAATAGTCTTTAGTTTACATAAAATGAGCCTCTTCAGTGTTAAAGGAAGAAATGCAAAGCCAATGACACGCTGCATCTTTGCCAATTGCCAAACTATATGAAACCTTGGTACATAGGGTCGCCGAAACTGATGCATAGCGGCCTCAAGGCTATTGACGTCATTGTACAACTTTTATAATTAACTGATTTTGGCTTAGGGTACAAAAGTATAGGTGTAGTCAAAACGTAGGTGAATTGATGCAGCTTCGCTTTGGAAGAATCACAATACACGATGCCAACAATCTTGGATTGCCGCTTGTATCGACTTCGACATGGTTGGAAGCACTTCATTACTATCTAGCAGTTATCATGTGCTTCCCTCCTTATCGACATCGATTTCTATCAAAAAGGCAGTGTTTTTAGGCTTGGCGATAGGATAGGGGGCACGGCATTATCGTAATTGTCAATACTTTTTTTACCAAATTCAGTTTCTTATACAATTCTCATTGGATGAAACAATCTCTTTAACAATTCTTTTCAAAAATTACGGCCACGTATCAGTTTTAAGTTCCAAAACATGCATCAAAATAAATATTAATTAACATCCTTAATTAATTATCCATTTAAATGTCTTTCTAACATATTAAATTCACATTAATTCAAAATCTCTTGGGAAAAATCCTAAAAAGTTCATAAAAACTCCAAAACACTATATTATTTATCATATAAAAATTTAGAGGCCAAAAAATATATTTAATTATTTTTAAAAATTAAAACCCGAAACAAAGATATTTCCTCCTTCATATTTAATATAATTTGGAAAATTATGAAATTAAAAAACCATCTTTAGATAATATTTTACTCAACATACCAGAAAATCAAAGCTATTGGAGATTAAAAACTTAGGTTTTACCCTTAAAACCTACTTAAAATTCATTAAATTCCCATAAATCATCATTCTATCCAAACAATAATTAAACAACCAGAACTTGGTAAATCAAGCAATAATAATTCGGCTATTATCCATAACCGAATATAAACATAAGTAAAAGTTATGGTTCATGTATTATTTACCTTGGATTAAATTTTGGAGTTGAGATTTGACATAGCTCTTGAATCCCTAAGTCTTATTTGATTAGCTTTATTTTCCTCTTCTAATCCCCTTGTTTAATTGCTGGTCTCTCTTCTTATTTTTGATTATTTTGATGTTATGAGAAATAAGAATGAATATGAGGAGGAGAGGGTTTAAGGAGTGAAAGTTGGATCTACATATTTTGCCACTCTTATATATTCTTTAAAAGATAAATCTTTAAACAATCGTACTTAGTTCATTATTAATGGCTCGACCTTATAAATTTTCAAATCTCATTCTTCTTAACCATTTAAATTATTCCATTTAACTCTAATTATATATCATGAATAATGTTAAGCTAAAACTAAGGGTGTTACAAGCTCCATTCCTTAAAGAATTTCGTCCTCAAAATTCGGCAAGGGCTACATATGTAACGACCCAGAATTTCTGTCATTTGAAATTCGTATATTTAATTGATTTTAAATATGCACAAGTAAATTTATAAGTCGAATAACTTATATTTCGAATATCAGATTTAATTGGATAATTAAATTGATAATTGAATATTTGAAATTGTGTAAATAATAGAAAATTGGATTTAATATGAATAAAAATGATTTATAAAGTAGAAATAAATTCTAGTTGAATTTAAATGATGTTAGTAAACTTTTAAAATTGAATTAAAAGTTAAATTGTAGAAATTGAATATTTTAATATTTAACTAACGAGTGAAAATAGACATTTTTCAAACAGTCTCGGATTTTGACGAAACTAGTTTCATCGGATCTGTAATGTTATATATATTATAATATTTCAAATTTCATGTCAATCGGATTTACGATTTGTCCAGGGCAAGCTAATACCCATAGAAATCGGTTTAAGTGAATTTTAAATTTAAATAATTCGATTTGAAAACCTATCTTTCAAATACGATCGAATTGGCTCCCGATATATATTCCATTACGTTCGGAATAGGGGTAAAACATTATAAATACCAGGCGGCACTCTTTGTTTGGAGTTCGGAATAATTCCGGATGAATAGTGTCGCGAGAATTTTCTATAAAAGGCCTTAAAGTTTTTATATTTTCATTAAAACCTAGCTAGGGTTTGTAGGCGCCACTTTCATATTTCAATGGCCGGCAATTCACTGCCTTCTTCCCTCAAAATCTCTCAATCCTTGAACATTTACGAAAATTTATCAACCACAACATTGAAGAGCTTCGCGAGATGTACGATTTCAACTGCAGTGATCGAAAATGGAGCTACGGATCGGCGGCAATTAGGCGATGAACGCGCAACGTTCGTGCACGAATTTGTTAGCCATGGCGTAACCGAGCTCGACAAGACTCTGGTCGACGGTGGCTTGCGTGAAGGGCTTCGAAATGGCAGGCTCTGATCAACGTTTAGATCGACGAGGAGGTGGCGATAATTGATGAATGTTGGCGGCTCGTTGGGTTTTGTTCGTTCGTGAAGAAGCCTGGGTGGGGAGAAGAGCACGTGCGGCCCTGATTGAATAAAGTAGATCGCATAGCCTGGAATCAATTTCAAAAATGTGCGGCCGAGATTGCTTGGATGTAAAAGGTTATAAATACAAAAAGAAAATTGAAATTATTATATTATAATTCGTACGAACTTTAAAAATTGATATCTTTGTCATACGAGGTCCGTTTCGCACGAAATGAATTGCGTTGCATTCATATTGAAGAATACTACGCGATGGAGCTGGTTCGGAGTTGATTGGAGCTAGTGTGAATTTTGGGTATGAACGCGCGTTTAATCTTATTTGAAACAAAACACTACAACTGCTATTGGAACCAATGTGAGTACAACTCACTCTTTCTGACTCATTGATATTTTTATATAAGTGAAAAATAATACTATTTATGATGATTGATTCGATGATATATTGATTGGTATTTGGATATATACCTGCCTATTGGAGCAGATGAGACCCTATACATTCCCGTATATGAGCGGATGACCCTTTGTATGCGCGTCTGCCTCGAAGCGAACATTGTACATATATTCTAATATGTATATTTGTTGCAGGTGACAGGTTGGAGGGATCCAACTGGATTCCTCACCCGTATTTATTTATTTACAGATATTGTGATATATTCTGTTATGATATGATATATGATGTTTTGGATGTCATGATTGTTGTATTTAGTGCTGTTGCAGCATTGGACCATATTTTGAAAAATTAAAAGTGTTAAAGTGATGATGTTCAAATTTAAAAGGATTTTCAAGTGACTTTGAAAATATACGTTTTGTTGAATTTTGAAGTGTTAAAGGAATGGATTTATTTTTGAATGAATAAAAGTTATAATTTTTATGTTATAAAAATTATGATGTTTTGGGAAATATAATTGAAGTACGATTTTTGTGAAATATGGAGTTAACGACTTTGTAAAATGGTTTAAATTGAGATTTTTGATTTATTATAAACGGTCTATAAATAAGATTTATAAAATTGAATTTTTATAAATCAGAATAATGGAATTTTAATGGAGTTTTTATAAATGTTAAAATGGAGCTATAAATGAATCTTATAAGTAATAAGATCTATAATTTGTAAAGTTATAAAATAAATGATTTTGTAAATAAATGAATTATAATTATTTAACTTATAATTTGGATTTTGGCATGTAATTGAGTTATAAATGGAATTGCTTAATAAAGTGATTTTATAAGTTGAAGTTTTTGTAAAATATAAATTTGATTTATAAACATTGTTTTATAAATCCGAAATCAATTGATTTTGACAAGTTAAATATAGAAGATTATTAAAGAAGATATATCCACGATTCTAGACGGTGGATAATTCTTTAATAAAAATGTGAAATAGTAATGAATTTGGTATAGGACATATATTCATGATTTTGGACAGTGAATTATCCTTTAAATTAAATGTTGAAATAATATTAAATTTGGTTGGGGAATTATATTCACGATTTTGGACAGTGAATAATATATTAAATAAATATTTTGGAAAGTGATATTTTAATTGAAGTTAAATGGTTTAAAGTTGTTTTAAAATGTGTTAGGTATCGAAACCATAGATTTCAACATTCATTGTTGAAATAGGCGTTTTTGAGAAGTAAGGAAATGATGGACTATAACACTATTGTTATAGTAAATGATTTTCGAAAAGAAATGTTTTTATATAGTATTGGGATTTACATATCTATCTTATTTACGAATCTCTATACTAGTGATTTTGGGTTGTCGTAACGATGTTTTAAGCAACATTCGCTTGACCCAAAATTAAGATGTGTAAAAGAATCTTTTCATTAAAGAATAAAGTATATACTTAATCGTGATTTAAGTATATTGAATATTTTCTAAGTGTTGAAAATAAATTGATTTGTGAATTACTTATTATTAAATAAGTATTTGGAAATGTTTTTCAATGTTGAAATGATTTTGAGAATATATCCTTTTAAAGAAAATTTGAAGTGGATATTTGGCAAGTGATTTAATTAATAAAAGATTAATTAAAAGGGCCTAGTGATTGTTATAGTGTTGAATATTTGTTTGTTTGTTTTGATAGTTAAATAACCGACTATCAAATTTGGCCAAAAAATTTAGTTCCTCGACTTGATGTGGGAACTATTTAATCGTACACTTAGTACGTTGCCTTCTGTGTAGGCTTGATTATCATTTGTGTTGAGGATGTTGATTCGTATAGTGCGGAGTATTACTCCAATCTATCGAGCTTCCTTCTTGGCGTGAAGGATAGCAAGTTGAAAGTTAGAGACGTGATAAGTCTACGAGACTTAGTTTCTATGTGAAGTCGAGAAACGCTTTTGCGTTGTTGGTGCAAAGAGACTGGGATCGGATTTATCTGAAAATCACTTCGGACCAATGTATATGCGACGATTGTGCAGGTTGCTTGTGATGATATTGATATTCCGGTTTTTCATAGTGGGGGATTGCTTGTTGATCGTTTGGGGTTAAAATCCCAATATACATCCAGTAGCAGTGGTCTCTTCATTTATGAAATATTCAATGCGAGGACTATACGCTACTAATCCTAGGGATTTCCCGACAGATGTGGCAGGAAAGTACCTTAGGTTTGTCCTGTTCCTGGACAACTTGTATGGATGCTTGTCTGACATTGCATTTCTATAGATTACGTATATTGGTTTTTACAAACGTACATCAGTGGTGGCGGAGAAGGCAACTTATCTTAGCTTAACACCCTCCTTGAGACATATGAGCTTAAGGGTTGTATTTTTGTGGAAGGCAATTAGTAGTCAACGAAAATGCCCATGTTGCATTCTAAGTGATGTGATTGTGCTTTGTGAAAGGTAACCGTTACCTCTAGCCTCATCAACCAGAAATGACCAAAACAGGGTTATATGTGGCAAGGCTAAGTGGGTCATTCCCAAGTAGGATATGATCATCCTCTTCTAGATATATCTTTACACGCTATGACGCCGTGTATCTGATTATTGTGGTTTGTATGCTATGAGGGCCTTGGTAAAGGTCGGTAATGATCGAAGGATGACATATTCAGTATCATCTAGTTATAGAGCTAGGCCTATCTTGTGTTGGTAGAGAGCATATGTTCTGTGCCTCGGGACGTCCATCTAGAGGTGTACCCCTTCGGAAGGTAGTCTCTTCACCTGGTCATTTGTATGGAAATCCAAACTCCACTACGTGTTTGTCACTTTGATTGTATTACCCAATTGGGCGATATGTTGGAATTTAATTAATGTAACAATTTCGGCTATGATTAGTATTATTTGTATATAGTAGACACTACTATAATATAACATGAGATTTGATATGATATGTTTTAGTTATCGTAAGGTAAAAACATGTCCGTGTTTATGTGTGGACTTGTCTTACGAGATACTTTTTTTTGAAAACTAAGGAAAAGTTTGGTAATTTAATAAATTCAGTTGAGTGTGTTTCTCACGCTGGTTTACCAGAATGATCCAGGCATTCTTCCCTTTCAATGCTCGGGTCAGACCGAGTATATCTACAGGTTATGCTTTGGTGCTTTTGGAGCTTCAGCAGGAGAGCTGGAGATCTTCATTTCGTATACACGTACTTGTTTTGATTATCCACTGTGCTTTGTTTGTTGTTGTATATTATTGACTTTTGTAAGGACAGGTTACTATAACTATTCAAGATGATAACCATTGATTGATTATTGGACTCTGATTGATGTGTGTATATATACAGTTTTTGTTTTGTAAGGATCATTGATATGATATTATATATTTTCCGCTGCGATGTGAGATTCTGTATTGTTCTGTTTGGTTCTATCTTCTCTCTTTCTTCTCTTCTCTTCTTCTCTCTTCTTTTCTTTCTCTTGACTTTCCGTCAATTTGTGCTTTTTGGGTCGGACATGTGTGGATTATTGTCGATTCAAAGGGTACGGATTTTTGGATCGTCACATTTGGTATTAAAGCTTAGATTTTGTATATTCCTAAGCTTTGTTGTGTACTCAGTATAGATAGGGGCAGTAGCACCCTATATTGAGTTTGAGTGTATTATATACATGAGCGCGTATTTGTTAGTGATATAAAAATGTTTTATATTGTGTTTGCTTATCCTGTTTGTGAATTCTGGTCGGTATGTGAGACACCATGTTATTGATAGGGATTTCCAAACACTTAAACAAGGCAAGTCAACATAGTATCATTTTAAATTGGGTAAATGAAATAATTTTACTTCGATTGTATTTTATATATAAGGAAATAATTTTTCAAGAATTATTAAAGTGCATATAAATTGACTGTTTGGTTGTTTGAGAATGTAAATATATATAAGTTAATAAAAGTTATTTGAATAATCTAAATAAAAACAACAATTGTAAAAGAATAAATTATATAAGAAAATGAATTATAAATATGGAATTATAATTAATATGATTTACAATTGTGAAATAATCTTATATATAAGAAGTGAAACTATATGAATATATTTATAAATATGAGTTATAAAAAAATGGATTTAAACTAAGAATTTGTGAAATTTGAATCCCATTGATTTTGAAAGTTTTTTTTCAAAGTTAAAGATGTTATACTATTATAAATCTAAGTAAGATAAATAAATTTGGAATGATCTTATATAGTAAAGTGAAATAGTGAAATTATATAAGTAAAAGATTTGTAAATGTGATTTATAAATAAAAGAATTTTTAAAAGAATATAAAGCACTAAATTCACTACTGTTACTGGGAAATAATAAGGGTGATGACTGCAACATCATTAGTATCATTTTCGAGTTTCTGTGTGATGGATTTGCTGCCAATAGTAAAATGAAAATTGAAGATTTTTTGTGATAAACAAATTTGATTTAAAATCCAAGTTGAAATTGATAAATATAAGTAGAATGAGTTTTGGACTTATAATATGAAGTAAGAATTTACTTTAGTAAAGTTGAAAGAAATTTGAGTTAGCATGTTAGATATATGATTTGAAATTTAAGTAAAGGAAAATTAAATAAATTGGATTTTAATTGGATTTGAAATTATAAAGAATGAGTTTAGTGAGTGGAAGTGAACTTAGGTAGATGTTCACAGAATTATGAACAAATAGTTGTATAACTTACAAAGTGAGAAATGGTAAGTAAAACCCATTGTTAAAATGGTTAAACAATTTTGTTAAGTAAAACAAAAATCTGATTTTGAATAGTAATGTGAAATTTGACTTAAGTAAAAGTTAAATAAATTAAATTAGAGATGAACTTAAGTTGTATAGTGACAGTGAAGGTAAATGAAGTTGAAATGAAATATAACTTAAGTGTTGTTGAATGAAGTTGATTTTTGGGTATTGAAGTAAATTAATAAAGTGAATAAAATGAATGAGAACTTGAGTTATAAATAAAAATTCAACTTTAATGGTAAGAATGAATTAGCAACTGAATTAATTAATGAATTGAATGATAATCAATCGTATGCAAGTAAATTGATATGGAACAGTGGATGTAGGTGTTAATTCATTAAAAGCTAACGAAATTGTAAATTGAATAATTGAATGAAAGTCAATTGAATGTTAAACCAAATTGAATGTAAGCAAAGTAAATGAATTTGGTAATGTTGGTTATGCATTGTTTGTTAGATGGATGTTAATTGATTGTATAGAAAATCTATATGAAATTGAACCAACGAAATGGAAAGCTAAGTAATTGAATTCAAATTGGAAGTAAGTAAATTTGAATAGAATTGAATTTGATGTAATTTGGAAGTGAACCAACTTGAATGTAAATTAGTGAATATAAACTAATTGAATATGAATAAATGAATGTTCGTAAAATCCAATGTGAATGAATCAAATGTGATTTAAATTGAAAATCAATTCGATGAATAATAATTAAAAGTGAATGTATATTGATTTGGTTATGGATGTTAGTTGGATGATAGTTGGTTGATGGTTGGATTTGTTGCCTTTTTTTGCATTTGCTACATTGGCATATTAGTTGTTGTGTTGGTATATATTGTATATTGATATTATTTTCATATATACATGTTTCTCATTTGTGTATTGAGTGTTTAGTAGGTAAGGATGACGCTTGCTTCGCATTGGGAGCTCGCTTTCGCGCTATATTAGTCGTATATGCTCGCTAATAATATATAAGATACATATCTCGGATTACGTATCGTACTTTTACACCTTTTTCCCTTCGGGATGCCTCATCCTTGATGATGAGATGTATATTTGTGATATATATATTGTTATTTTTTTGGATCGAAACGCGCAAAGGAGAAGGAGACTATGGAGAATTTTTTTGAAAATTTAAGGCGTTAGAAATTTTTTGGGAAAATTGGAAAACTTTTGGTAAATAAAGTTTGATTTTGAGTTAGAAGTTAAACGATATTAGTTGGTTTTTGGAAAGATAACTACGAAAGGATTTGAAAACTTAGTAAAGTTTTTGTAAGAAGTTTAATGAATTGGTTTGAAAAGTTAATTGATTTTGTGACTTTTTCTTACTTGGTAATTTCGGGGACAAATTCTTTTAAGTAGGGGAGAATGTAACGACCTAGAATTTTTTTCATTTGAAATTCGTATATTTAATTGATTTTAAATATGCACAAGTAAATTTTATAAGTCGAATAACTTATATTTCGAATATCAGATTTAATTGGATAATTAAATTATTAATTGAATATTTGAAATTGTGTAAATAATGGAAAATTGGATTTAACATGAATAAAAATGATTTAAAAAGTCGAAATAAATTCTAGTTAAATTTAAATGATGTTAGTACACTTTTAAAATTGAAGTAAAAGTTAAATTGTAGAAATTGAATATTTTAATATTTAAGTGACGAGTGAAAATAGCCATTTTTCAAACAGTCTCGCATTTCGACGAAACTAGTTTCATCGAATCCGTAATGTTATATTATTATAATATTACAAATTTCGTGTCAATCGGATTTATGGTTTGTCCAGGGCAAGCTAAAACGCGTAGAAATCGGTTTAAGTGAATTTTAAATTTAAATAATTCGATTTGAAAACCTATCTTTCAAATACAATCGAATTGGCTCCTGATATATATTCCATTGCGTTCGGAATAGGGGTAAAACATTATAAACGCCAGGCGGCACGCATCGTTTGGAGTTCAGAATAATTCCGGATGAATAGTGTCGCGAGAATTTTCTATAAAAGGCCTCAAAGTTTTTATATTTTCATTAAAACCTAGCTAGGGTTTGTAGCCGCCACTTTCATATTTCAATGGCGGGCAATTCACTATCTTCTTCCCTCAAAATCTCTCAATCCTTGAACATTTACGAAAATTTATCAACTACAACATTGAAGAGCTTCGCAAGATCTAAGGTTTCAACCGCTGTGATTGAAAATGGAACTACGGATCGACGACAATTTGGCGATGAACGTGCAACGTTCGTGCACGAATTAAATGGCCATGGTGTGGCCGAGCTCGACAAGGCTCTGGCCGATGGTGGCTCGCGTGAAGGGCTTCGAAATGGCAGGCTCTGATCAACGTTTAGACCGACGAGGAGGTCACGATAATTGACGAATGTTAGCGGCTCGTTAGGTTTTGTTCGTTCGTGAAGAAGCCTAGGTGGGGGGAAGAATACATGCGGCCCCGATTGAAGAAAGCAGATCACACGGCCTGGAATCAATTTCAAAAACGTGCGGCCAAGATTGCTTGGATGTAAAAGGTTCTAAATATAAAAAGAAAATTGAAATTATTATATTATAATTCGTACGAACTTTAAAAATTGATATCTTTGTCATACGAGGTCCGTTTCGCATAAAACGAATGCGTTGCGTTGAGCTGGTTTGGAATTGATTGGAGCTAGTGTGAATTTTGGATAAAATTAAACGCACGTTTAATTTTATTCGAAACAAAACAATGCAACTGCTGTTGGAACCAATGTGAGCACAACTCACTCTTTCTGACTCATTGATATTTTGATATAAGTGAAAAATAATATTATTTATGATGATTGATGATTGATTGGATGATATATGATATATCGATTGGTATTTATATATATACCCGCCTATTGGAGCAGATGAGACCCTATACGTTCCCGTGTATATGAGCGGATGACTCTCTGTATGCGCGTCTGCCTCGAAGCGGACATTGTACACATAGTCTAATATGTATATTTGTTGCAGGTGACAGGTTGGTGGGATCCAACTGGATTCTTCACCCGTATTTTTTTATTTATAGATATTGTGATATATTCTGTTATCATGTGATATATGATGTTTTGGATGCCGTGATTGTTGTATTCAGTGCTGTTGCAGCATTGGGACATATTTTGAAAAATTAAAAGTGTTAAAGTGATGATTACCGAATTTAAAAGGATTTTCAAGTGACTTTAAGAATATACGTTTTGTTGAATTTTGAAGTGTTAAAGGAATGGATTTATTTTTGAATAAATAGAAGTTATAATTTTTATGTTATAAAAATTATGATGTTTTGGGAAATATGATTGAAGTATGATTTTTGTGAAATATGGAGTTAATGATTTTGTAAATTGGTTTAAATTGAGATTTTTGATTTATTATAAACGGTTTATAAGATTTATAAAATTGAATTTTTATAAATTAGAATAATGGAATTTTAATGGAGTTTTATAAATGTTAAAATGGAGTTATAGATGAATCTTATAAGTAATAAGATCAATAATTTGTGAAGTTATAAAATAAATGATTTTGTAAATAAATGAGTAATAAGTATCTAACTTATAATTTGGATTTTGGCATGTAATTGAGTTATAAATGGAATTGCTTAATAAAGTGATTTTATAAGTTGAAGTTTTTATAAAATATAAATTTGATTTATAAACATTGTTTTACAAACCCGAAATCAATTGATTTTGACAAGTTAAATATAGAAGTTTATTAAAGAAGATATATTCATGATTTTGGACAGTGGATAATTCTTTAATAAAAATGTGAAATAGTAATGAATTTGATATAGGAGATATATTCATGATTTTGGACAGTGAATTACCCTTTAAATTAAATTTTGAAATAATATTAAATTTGGTTAGGGAATTATATTCACGATTTTGGACAGTGAATAATATATTAAATAAATATTTTGGAAAGTGATATTTTAATTGAAGTTAAATGGTTTAAAGTTGTTTTAAAATGTGTTAGGTATCGAGACCATAGATTTCAACATTCATTGTTGAAATAAGCGTTTTCGAGAAGTAAGGAAATGAAGGACTATAACACTGTTGTTATAGTAAATGATTTTCGAAAGTAAATGTTTTATGTAGTATTGGGATTTACATATCTATCTTATTTACGAATCCCTATACTAGTGATTTTGGGTTATCGTAACGATGTTTTACGCAATATTCGTTTGACCCAAAATAAAGATGTGTAAAAGAATCTTTTCATTAAAGAATAAAGTATATACTTAATCGCGATTTAAGTATATCGAATATTTTCTAAGCGTTGAAAACAAATTGATTTTGAATTACTTATTATTAAATTAGTATTTGAAAATGTTTTCCAATGTTGAAATGATTTTAAGAATATATCTTTTTAAAGATAATTTGAAGTGGATATTTGGCAAGTGATTTAATTAATAAAAGATTAATTAAAAGGGCCTAGTGATTGTTATAGTGCTGAATATTTGTTTGTTTGTTTTGATAGTTAAATAACCGACTATCAAACTTGGCCAAAAAATTTAGTTCCTCGACTTGATGTGGGAACCTTTTAGTCGTACACTTAGTACGTTGCCTTCTGTGTAGGCTTGATTATCATTTGTGTTGAGGATGTTGATTCGTATAGTGCGGAGTATTACTCCAATCCATCGAGCTTCCTTCTTGGCCCAAAGGATAACAAGTTGAAAGTTGGAGACGTGATAAGTCTAAAAGACTAGTTTCTATGTGAAGTTGAGAAACGATTTTGCGTTGTTGGTGCAAAGAGACTGCGATCAGATTTATCTGAAAACCACTTCGAACCAACGTATATGCGACGATTGTGTAGGTTGCTTGTGATGATATTGATATTCCGAATTTTCATAGTCGGGGACTGCTTGTTGATCGTTTGGGGTTAAAATCCCAATATACATCCAGTAGCAGTGGTCTCTTCATTTATGAAATATCCAATGTGAGGACTATTCTCTACTAATCCTAGGGATTTCTCGACAGGATGTGGTAGGAAAGTACCTTCGGTTTGTCCTGTTCTTGGACAACTTGTATGGATGTTTGTCTGACATTGCATTTCTATAGATTACGTACATTGGTTTTTACAAACGTACATCAGTGGTGGCGGAGAAGGCAACTTATCTTAGCTTAACACCCTCCTTGAGACGTATGAGCTTAAGGGTTGTATTTTTGTGGAAGACAATTAGTAGTCAACGGAAATGGCCGTGTGGCATTCTAAGTGATGTGATTGTGCTTTGTGAAAGGTAAACGTTACCTCTAGCCTCATCAACCGGAAATGACCAAAACAGGGTTAGATGCGGCAAGGCTAAGTGGGTCATTCCCAAGTAGGATATGATCATCCTCTTCTAGAGATATGTTTACACGCTATGACGTCGTGTATCTGATTATTGTGGTTTGTATGCTATGAGGGCCCTCGGTAAAGGTCGGTAACGACCGAAGGATGACATATTCGGTACCATCTAGTTATAGAGGTGGGCCGGTCTTGTGTTGGTAGAGGTCAGATGTTCTGTGCCTCGGGACATCCATCTGGAGGTGTACCCCTTCGGAAGGTAGTACCTTCACCTGGTCATTTGTATGGAAATCCAAACTCCACTACGTGTTTGCCATTTTGATTGCATTACCCAATTGGGCTATATGCTGGAATTTAATCAATGTAACAATTTCAGCTATGATTAGTATTATTTGTATATAGTAGACACTACTATAATATAACATGAGATTTGATAAGATATGTTTTAGTTATCGTAAGGTAAAAACATGTCCGTGTTTATGTGTGGACTTGTCTTACGAGATACTTTTGTTTTGAAAACTAAAGAAAAGTTTGGTAATTTAATAAATTCAGTTGAGTGTGTTTCTCACGCTGGTTTACCAGACTGATCCGGGCATTCTTCCCTTTCAATGCTCGGGTCAGACCGAGTATATCTACAGGTTATGGTTTGGTGCTTTTGGAGCTTCAGCAGGAGAGCTGGAGATCTTCATTTCATATACACATACTTGTTTTGATTATCCGTTGTGCTTTGTTTGTTGTTGTATATTATCGGCTTTTGTAAGGACAGGTTACTATAACTGTTCAAGCTGATAACTATTGATTGATTATTGGACTCTGATTGATGTGTGTATATATACAGTTTCTGTTTTTTAAAGATCATTGATATGATATTATATATTTTCCGCTACGATGTGAGATTCTGTATTGTTCTGTTTGGTTCTATCTTCTCTCTTTCTTCTCTTCTCTTCTTCTCTCTTCTTTTCTTTCTCTTGACTTTCCGTCATTTTGTGCTTTTTGGGTCGGACATGTGTGGATTATTGTCGATTCAAAGGGTACGGATTTTCGGGTCGTCACAACATAACAAGCATATCAAAAATGCAAACAATGCTAGTATATCCTACCAGCTATAAAGTCTATATACAACAAATTTAGAACAAACCATCATTACAGCTCAGGATAAGTATCCCGAATCATGTCCTCATTCTTCTAAGTACAATCTTTCTAGTTGCCACTCTAGTGGATCTTCACTAATA
The DNA here is from genome assembly GCA_030765085.1 of Allium cepa. Classification (NCBI taxonomy): domain Eukaryota; kingdom Viridiplantae; phylum Streptophyta; class Magnoliopsida; order Asparagales; family Amaryllidaceae; genus Allium; species Allium cepa. Next base: position 861,173,368 of record CM060934.1, on the reverse strand, counting down.
TGACAGCCTAGTTACATAACTTCTTCTCATCTCTCACAGCAACTTGAATTTGTTTTCTCACAAAAGTGAGATTTGGTTCTACCACTTATAGTGTGGTTAAAGTAATAGTAGTCCCTTGCACATACTTCCTAAGATGAGAAACATGAAACATATTATGGACATCTACCAAACTACTCGGTAACAGTACTCCATAAGCGAGTTCCCCCCGATCCTCTCTATAATAGTGAACAGTCCAACATATCTCTTTGTCAGTTTCCTTGACTTTCTAAATCATACCACACCATTCATTAGTGATGCCTTATTGAAAACACGATCTCCAACCAAGAACCCTAAATTTTACGAGTTTTATATGAGTAAATTTTCTATCTAGATCGAGCTTCTCTCATCCTATCCTGGGGTAACTCTATCTTCTCCCTGGCCTCTCTTACCACATCCGGACCAAGGACCAATATATCTCCGGTCTCTAAGCAACATGTCGGTGATTTGCATGGCCTTCCGTACAAAGCCTCGAAAGGTGCCTTTCCTATACTAGTCTGATAGCTACTATTGTAGGAAAATTCAACCAAGTGCAAATGGTCTTCCCACGACCCACCGAAATCTAGTGTAGAAGCTCTCAGCAAATCTTTAATTGCCTTATTGACTCTCTTTGTCTGCCCATCCATCTATGGATGATAAGATGTACTTATCTTAAGTTGGTATCTAACTCCTCCTATGGCCTCTTTCAGAATTCACTATTAAACAAAGCATCTCTGTCACTGATAATACTACTGGGAATCCCATGCACTTTAGCAATATTCTTCATAAATAACTTAGTCAATACAGGAGCCATCCTGGATGACTTAGTGGGAATGAAATTGCATTCTTGGTCAGCCTATCCACTATGACCCAAATTTTTTTTTTACCCTATTTGACCTTGGTATCTTGTCAATATAATCCATGGATATCAAATACTATTTCCAATCTGATGTATCTAAAGGCTGAAGCAATCTTCTTGGCTTCTGATGTTCGGCTTTCACTTGTTGGCAATTTACACATTGCTTCACCTATAAGCCTACATCACTCTTCATACCTTCCCAAAAGACACTTCTCTTCACATCCCAATATATCTTGGTTCCCCCAGAATGAATCATAAACTTTGATTAGTGATACTCCCTAAGAACTTCCTTTCTTAGGTCACCAACATCTGGAACACACAACCATTCCTTCTTCCTTAAAATCCATCCTCTCTGGTCAAGATCACTAAAATTCTTTAGGTCGTCGATATCGGTTCCACTTTCCAATCTTCTAATCCTTACGGCTAGCAATGGATCATCTCTCTGCTTAGAAGCAATCCTTTCGATCAATATTGGTTGAACTTCTAAGCAAGGTAATATGGTTGTACTTTGACTAGAACTAGCAGTTGATCTTAACAACATACTACAAGTAGTCAATGCCTCTAAATCTTTCCATTTTGCCAACATAGCTACACCACATTCTGATGTTTCCTACTAAGTGCATCCACAACTTTATTTCCTTTCCCCGATGTATTCTCAATGCCAAATTCACAAGCTGCTAAGAACTCCAGTTACCTCTGCTGTCCCATATTCAACTCTTTTGAGGGAATAAATACCTTATAGATTTATGATCTGTATACAACTCCAATTATTCTCCTAAGAGGTAGTGTCTCCACACTTTCAATGTGAAAACCACCATTGTCAACTCAAAATTATGAGTCAGATATCTAATTTCGTATGGTCTGAGCTACCGAGAAGCGTAGGAAATCACTTTACTGCTCTACTTCAATACAGCTCCTAATCCTATTCCATATGCATCCGTATACATCATATCCTGATTCCCACATGGTACAACTGATACAAGTGCATTGGTTAACGATTGCTTTAACTCAAGGAATGCTTCCCCACATTCGTCGGACTAAATAAACTTCACGTCCTTTCTGGTTAGTTTAGTTAGGAGTGCTACTATCCACGATAAATCCTTGATAAATCTTCATAATAGCCAACCAATCCAAGAAAACTCCTTATGTTAGTCACCGTCTCAGGTCTTTTCCAACTATTTACAGGCTCAATTGGCTGGAACCACGGACAACCTTTCTTTGAAACTAAATGACCAAGAAACTTCACCTCTTTCTTCCAGAAAAGGCACTTTGAAAACTTCACTTTTAGTTGATTTTGCTTCAACCTCTAAAGTACTGTTCTAAGATGAGTTCCATAATCCCTTTGATCCTTAGAATATATCAATGTCATCAATGATTACCAACACGAATCTATCCAAATGCTCTTGGAAAATCCGGTTCATCAAATCCACAAAGAAAGCTAGCGCATTAGTTAATCCAAATGGCATCGCTAATTACTCGTATGAACCATACCTCGTTCGAAACGCCATCAAAGGAATACTGTCCTTCTCCACTCTCAATTGATGGGACCTGTCACTAAATCCAGCTGGGAATATACTTTGGCTCCACTCAACTGATTAAATAGATCATCAATTTTCTACAAAGGATGTCGATTCTTTATTGTCTTCTCATTCAACTTACGATAATTGATGCACAATCTTAACAACCCTTCTAGTTTCTTCATGGGTACCATGGTCGCTCCCTAAGACGAACGACTTGGTCTAATAAAACTCTTTCCTTCCAAGTCCATTGGCTGCATCTTTAGCTCCTTCATATTGGTAGGTGTTATCCTACTAGATGGTCTAGTTATGAGTTCAGCTCCAAGTACAAGATCTATTCGAAACTAAATAGCTCGTTTCGATGGCAGTCCTATAACGGTTCAAAAACATCTTCCAGTTCCCTTGAAACCAAAACCCGATTCACTTCATCTTCCACTTCCATTGCTTTGAACAACGTACAATTATCCACACTCGAGTTTTCCACTGAGTATATAATTAGATCACTACGGTCAGGGTGTCTAATTGATATTTTCCTATTCCAGCAAAATATCTTAGCATCATGTTTTCTAACCCAATCCATACTCAAAATAATCCCAATACCCATAAAATCAAATACGTACAAATTGCAGGCAAAAGTATAATCTAGCAACTCAAATTCTAGATAGTCACATCTCATCCCTAGAGTTGCATACCCTCCTTTTTGATTAGCTATCCTAAAAAAGTAACAATGCATGATGGTTCCAAACATAATTTATCTACCAAACACTAAGATATAAATGAATGCAATGCACCGATATCAAACAGTATCCTAACCGGTATGCTATGAATCAAAAGCCTACCTACCAGCGTAGAGTTTCCCTTCTCGGCAGCTGTTGATCTTGATGTAGATGGCTCTAAAGTAAACGACTTTCTTTATTAGCCTTGGTCGCTTCTGGACATTTGTTTTTATAATGCCCCATCTGGTCCCAGTTAAAGAATTTCACATTCTACTTGCTTACAACCATCTTGCCATCACCTGATCGACAATCATTTGCATAGTGCACTTTCTTATCATACTTATAACAAACAATATTTGCCTTCCCTTTCTTAGAAGCTTACCCTTCTGATCTCCCTTTCCCTTAAAGAACTTCCTCTTCTTATTCTGATAACTCTGGATTCCAACTGGCTTCTCCTTCCCAAAAGTAGAAAGCATTTCCTCATTCCTGATAGCCATTTACACCACTACATTCAATGGAATTTTGATATATAGCGTAGTCGCCTTAGTAGTATCCGGTCTCAACCCCCAAATAAACTTTTTGTTCCTCTTGATAATGGTGTCAACAGTGGCACATCCATATCTGGATAGCTCATCAAACTTAGTAGAGTACTCCAACACTGATATTTCTTCTTGCTCTAATTCTATAAACTTCCTGAGCAAGGCTGACTTGGCTACTTCAGACAAAAACCTTTCCTCAAATCTCCTTCGAAATTACATCCAAGTCAATTCCTCCTCTGGTACTCCTACGGTCACCCCGTTCCACTAGAATAAAGCAGCTCCTTGCCACTGTCTTGAAGCCAATCTCTTTTCTACTCAACATTCAAGCCCAAATCATCAAATATCCTTTCATAATGTAACAGTTAGTTCTATTACATCCCTAGTTCCTGGAAAAGGCTTCCTACCTAGACCGCTGTAATCTCTACTCAACTTAGCTTAGTTATTACCAACTAATGTTATGGGATTGACTCCTCCCGCGTTAGCAGCATTTCCTCCAGCTGCTGGTGTAGCCGCTCTAGCTTGCATCAGATCGACGACGAACTAATACATAGGCTCCATATCTATTTATGGAGTCACAACACTTACATTGACATTTGCATTTTGATTTGCATTTGCCTAACGATCCTAGTTCCCTTTGGTGTTGGGTCGAGCATTTCCATTAGTTGTGGTGTTTCCACCACCTAGATTCATTCTTCCATTTCCTGCTTCCTTATCTTTCTTTCTCGTAAATCTGCATACGAGCCTTAGTAAGATATAGAGGAATGGTCTAAGAGTGAAGGGAGAGTACATACCTATATATAGCAAATACAAATAAGTTACTATAGCGTTATCCTATATCCCAATCTTATTCTCTGATTTATTAATAGTATGTATACAAAAAATCTTTGGGTTTAAAAACCTTTTAAACATAAACCTATGCTTTGATACCAACTTGTAACATCCCTTATTCTTAGGCCCAAAGCTAACCGCTACGGATCCTGCAGTCATCCATAGTTATTAATTCCTGGAAAAAAGCGGCTATTTTAATCATATCAATAGTCATAAGTACGTGAATATGAAAATATCAAATGTAATTTTCCTTATCAAATCTTTATATTTCATTTCACAAATGATATATCATATTCATTACATAATCCGATTCATAAATCCACATTCATAGAGATTATAATTATTACAAAATACCCCAGTGGCGATATATGAAGATGTCCCTTGGTTGATTCAGAGTCAAATACTTGGCAACAATACAACTTTGTTGTTACATCCAAATAGACAAAACCAAAATACACAACAGAATTAGATAAAGCTCCTAATAGCTAGATTTCCACCTACATGTCTTCGATAGCTTATTCATCTGACTGGAAACCTAAAAACCCTTACTTCTGACCTACTCAAATGAATACCTGAGAGTTTAAATGGAAAAAAAACTTTGGGTCGAGAAAACCCGCTGGTGCGAATAGTAACCTACCATCTCAAGCCAAATGGATATCTAATGAGACCACACAGCTGTGCGAAATGGGTTTTACCATCATTAATATCTAAACTAAAACATACTAACCATATACTATGCTTCTACATCCATAGTGGTTAGAGCATTAAAGATTATTTGCAATTATGCAACATATACTGGATTACCCATCTCACATGTTGTTATTACTTGGATTACCCATCCCTTACCATGTTGACTACCCATCACTCGTGGTTTTACTATTTAAAGTTATATGGACTATCCATCGCACATATCCCATTCATTTAAAAATTGACGTGGACTATCCATCATACATCCCATAATTTTCCTAGGATAACTATGAACCCTACATTAACCTTGTAGAAACTATCCATCTCCAGCATGATGTGGAATGTCCATCTCACATCCTATTGTTTTCCTAGGATGACTATGAATCTATCATTTAATAATTTAACCATGTTACTTGTATGTTTAACCTATGTCTATTGGTGTTTCCAATTAGGTTATTTCCCCTTAAAGTTATAACATTTTGAAATGACATACATTGGTATCCCCAAATGATCTGAGTAAAATTTATCAAAGCATACAGTGGTGTCCCCAATGAACAATGTCAACTTCGTATACTCTTAATACATTACAATATAAGCATTGGTATCCCCAATTAGGTTTAAAGTCAAAGTCATAAAAATGTAAGGCTCGTTGCCTTTAACTAGGTTAGATTAGACCATCTTCAACGTCAATAACAATGTCGACAAAGAGACTCAAGGCTCTTTGCCTTGATAAAAATGACATATAAAACACATGGCGTTAAAACATTATTAACCTCTATCCATGGTCGAAGACCAAAAAACTTAAAGTTCTTTTAAGTATAATCTTATCGTCGAAGATGGGTTATCGACCCTTATAATATAGGTTATTCACCATTTTAAAACAACCTTAGGATATTACGAAACAAATGACTAACTACCAAAAATATGACTAACTACCAAAAGTATAGGGTCATCGACCCTATCGATTATAGGCCACTTCGCCTCTTTAAAACAATCTTTAATTTACACAAAAATAAGCCTCATCGGTTTAAAGGAAGAGATACGAAGCCAATGCCATGCTGCATCTTTTCCAATTCCCAAACCATATAAAACCTTGGCATATAGGGTTGCCGACACTGATGCTTAGCGGCCTCAAGGCTATAGACATCGTTATAAAACTTTTATACTTAATTAATTTTGGCTATTAGGCTGCAAAAGTATAAGCACGAAGTCAAAACATAGGTGAAGAGATGCGGCTTTGCTTTGGATAAATCACAATAAAACAATGCCAACAATCCTGGGTTGCCCCCTGAATCGACTTCGACATGGTTGGAAACACTCCATAACTACCTAGCAGTTATCATGCGATTCCTTCCTTATCGTCGTCGAACTCATTAAAGAGGCGGTATTTTTAGGTTTGACGATAGTATGGGTAGCATGGCATTATTATAGTTATCACAAAAACTGATTTCTTACTAATAAAAGCATATACTTTTTACCAAATCCAATTTACTATCAAATTCTCATTGGATGAAACAGTCTTTTTAACAATTCTTTTTAGAAATTACTGTCACATATAGTTTTAATTTCCAAAACTTACATCAAAATAAATATTAATTAATATCCTTAATTAATTATCCATTTAAATGACTTTCTAGCATATTAAATTCGCATTAATTCAAAATCTCTCGGGAAAAATTCCAAAATTTCATAGAAATTCCAAAACATATATTCTCCGTCGTATAAAAAATTTCGAGGCCAAAAGCTATATTTTATCATTTTTAACAATTAAAACCGAAATAAAGCTATTTCCTCCTTAGGAAATTCATAAAATATTTAATATAACTTGAAAAATTATGAAATTAAAACCCATCTCCAAAATAATGTTTTACTCAACATATCGGAAAATCAAAGCTATATGAGATTAAAACTTATGTTTTACCCTTAAAACCTACTTAAATAATTTCATAAAAATACCGTAAATTATATTTTTACCCAAACAATGATTAAACAACCATATCTTGGTAATAATTTTGGTATTATCCATAACCGAATATATACATAAGCAAAAGAGATGGTTGATGTATTATTCACCTTGGATTAAATATTAGAGCTGGGATTTGATATAGCTCTTGAATCCCTAAGTCTTTTCTTTAATTAGCTTTATTTTCCTCTTCTGATCCCCTTATTTAATGATCTGCCTCTCTTCTTCTTTTTAATTTTCTTGATGTTATGAAAAATAAGAATGAACACGTGGGGAAGAGGGTTTAAGAAGTGAAAGTTGGATCTACCTATTTTGCACCTCTCATATATTCTCTTATATGATAAATCTTTAAAAAATCCTACTTAGATCATTAATAAAGGCTCGACCTTATAAATTTTCAAATCTTATTCTCCTTATCCATTTACATTATTCCATTTAATCTATCCAATTAAATTTCCTGAATAATGCTAAACTAAAATTAGGGGTGTTATAGACGGGGAGTTTGAAACATTATTAATCGACTATGCGATACACTTTATATTTTTCATCACATTTACTATTATTTTCTTTGACTATGTCCATTTGGCCATATTCAATCCCGACAAAGCAATTTTATAGTGTTAATAGAGACTGATGTTCTGCATATCATGACAATATCCTAGAATTTAGCCACTAAAATATATGAAGATCTATTCGATACATACCTAACAATAACAATCGACACTTATGCTACACTATTGCTATAGAGGCAACTGCAAGTGATAATAAGATATCACAACTTGATTCTGATGATTTGGTAAAATTTTGCGGTGTATGCATAATAACCACAAAAACATTAAGAAAATAAATAATGATCTAGTATGATAGTTAAACAATAGAAATTAGTAGAATAACCGAGAAACGAAAAAGAGATCACAGAGGAAGAATTGTTAATACCTATGTTACCACATATCACAAAGATATTTGTCGACTTCAACTACTCAAATGGGACCCATAAAGCTCTTCATTAATTACTTGGAAAAACCACTACCAAAGTAACATATTGCATTATAGGAATAAGCCACATCATCGTTGAAGCAAAATCTGTAGCATTCAATTGCCACATGTCAAAATATCGTGGTGAACGAATTATTATAAATATGAGTCTACCCCCACTTAAGAAATGACCTTTTTCGAAATCTTGACACTCAGAAATCATTTGTAATCTAGTGAATCATGAAATTCTTTAACTTGTATATCTAAGGCATATTAGGGAAAACTGGAATCTTCCAAATTCAATAAAGTATATGGTTCCACAATATTAGCATTTCCATACTTGCTTATCATGTTAGTTCCTAAGATCGAACCTTACTTTCTTGCATCATGTATTTGGACAAAATTTAACATAAATATTTTTGGTGTTTTTCACTCAACATTTAACTTAAGGAATGTTTACTCATTTTTCTCATCTCCTTGTTACACTAATTTAGAAAATGTCATCTTTTCAAGAAGGGTCAATGGAACATCAAATCATGGAAAGAGAATATTTCATCAATATAGCTTAAATAGTCCAATCCAAAGTAGAGGGAAAGAATCCACAACATGCATAGAAAGATAAATAAAATATCTCAACAAGTAGACCCTAAAAAATAAGAAAAACACACAACTCACTCTTCTTATCCAAGACAATGGAACTTAAATACTTTTCACAATTGTTGTCGGACCAAGCTTCCTATCTCCAGCACGTGGTGTACACATATTTATACATCACTTCTCCAAGTTATTTAGTGATGTGAGATTATTCCAATTCTAAATCATTGTTCCTCCTTATAACATGCGAGACAACCCTTAAAAGCTATTTGGTCAATGGTTAGTTTGGATTAGAAATTGATTTGAATTCATTTTTTGTGATTTCTTTTTGAGATTTTGGCACAAGAATAAACAAAGTGTTCAAATTATATAGCGAAACTATAGAAGGCCCTCATGGTTCATTAAGTGGATGTGTTGTTTCATTGCTTTAGATCACTTTTCTATTCTTTTGGTTGATTCCCATTTAATTTTGGTTTGTTATATATGTCTTAGATTTAAAGGGCTATGATTTGATATTCTAATTATAACAAAAAAGTGGTGGAAAATTGTATGACCATTTCCAGCACGACGTGGTTGAAAATAATAGTTATCTTTATTTCTTTTATTTTCCCACACTACATCGTTGTCACTTTAAGCATGGGAAAAAAATAAGTTGGAGTTTACCCCATTTTATTTTTTTAGCATGGGTTAATAAACAGATTTTCCCATAAACAATTTTCAGGAAGCTGTTTGTAAATGGTTATTAAACCCTTAACTTTGAAGGTCAAAAAACAATTCCAAAATTTTCCTTTCAAAAAATTAGATCTCTCATTTTATATAATATATAAATTTGATGGCTGCTTTTATGAGATGATGACATTTCCTATTACTTGTATCGCTACTTGGAGAGAGAGATGTGAGTGCCACTGCCTATCTGATTTCATCGTCATCACTTTTTTGGTTTGGTTGTCACCACTTCATTATGCTGTAAATATTGTGCCTTGCTTCTGTTCTAGATCTAAGATTCGAAAGCTGCTTGATTATGAGGAGAAACTCAGATGTATGTGTGCTGGTTGTTATTTTCATCGCCACTAACCACTTGATCTGCTCCCATCGAAGATGTTAAGCAGTGATGTTATTAAACCCTATAGAGCTATAAACAGTTTTTCTAAAATCGTTTATAGATTAAAAAAAAGACATTTCCTCTCACTCGACTTCGTGAGAAGTGGGAGATATCACCGCGTTTATTTCTAATCCCCGTCCTAAATATAAGCCTATGGAGTTTGAATTATTTAACTGTATATTGATAAACATTGATATGAAACGGAGTTTGAAATTTTAGTTGAGATATTAAGTCGATCGATTTGTAAATAGAGAATTTATGCTTGAAATTTGTGCTTGGGATCTGGTGTTGATTAGTGTTGTGGAATCGGAAGGGGAAATGAATTGGTTTGAGTAGAGATTGTGTTTTATCACAAACTAGTAGTTTGTTTGGATTTGGTTTAATTCGACCACTTTTAATTTATTTTTATTTACTTTTTAAGTATTTATTATCTTATTGCCGATGTAGCTTGGAACCTATGTGGTTAATATTGGATAGTACCATCGATGGGTTAACGATATATTATATATCAGCCTTTAGTCCATTATTTTCTTAAAATATCGATCATATTATATTATTCGATATGTACTGAGGGATCGCTTTGGTATTTAGCTAGAATATATATATATATATATATATATATATCTAATGAATATCAATTATTGTTTTGAATGTTGAAAATAAAGGAAGTGGAAAATAAATTATTTTACATTTTCAAGTTTTTTGTGCATAATGACAACATATGAACCACAATAAAAATTTAAATATTGCACTGTTTTTTCGTTGTAAGAGCATCTCCAAAAGCTATGGAATTATAGATCAATATATAACTCGTAATTTAAAATTTGTCCCTTGATTACAAAATAGTGATTAGGTTGTCAAATAAGATTTCAATTATTGCGTGTAACAGGCACTCACTTTGATTATATATCTGTAGTCAAAAATTATATTTTTTACAGTATTATCAATTTTATTCATCGTAGGAAAGCATTTTGAGATATACTTATTCGTATGTCCAAACTTGCTATTGGGAGTGCTCTAATGATATATATTTCCTTCTCCTTAATTAATCTTTTTAATGAAGAAAACTCAACTTATTTTGTTACTTTCTGTATTTCACTCTATGTGAACTCTTCACTGTTGGAAGCACCATCATATGAACGATACTTCACATTTTAATCAGTTTTTTCTTCATATTTCTAATAGGTAAATTAAATTACAAAATTTGATCATTTTTGTTTATATCATGCACGAAGAACTGAAAGTAAAAAAGATAGTAAAGTTATATATTTAACCTAATGGTAGTGAACCAAGAGTTAGAAGTGGAAATCAAGTATCAAAACATTTGTTTGATCTTTTAGATACAAAAAGTTAAATATGAACAAACTTAAAAAGTTAGATATAATTTTGGATGATTAAATAAATAAAGAGGATGATATAGAGGTGAAGAAAATAATAACTTTGTATAATATAGTTTTTAGGTTTATTGTAAGCTAATATTATGATTTGTAGTTTAGTATATATCCTCATGGATAGGATATATTCTATAAACTATATGATGTTATGCAATATGTTTATAGTAGTACCTTGATAACATTGATTCAACCTATCCAAAAGGCTAATATTGGTTTAATATAGTAAATTAGCATTTATGACTTGTTATAGAGACATTATGCCAATATTATCCTGTTTTATTGAGATATTTTTGAATACACATGGTATACCATAGGGTTGTAAATATACGCTAAAGAGGGTGAGTAAGGGTTTTTAACTTTTTTAGGTAAAATGATAAAATAAAACGTGCAACATAAAATGTGAAACGTAAATAACGCACAAATATACCCAGTTTCGATCACTTTCCCGTAGGCCTACAACCGCCTCTAAAATATTACTAGTAATGTTAAATAAGTAAACTTGCAAATCCCTCTAGAATTGACTATACTAATCATATACCTAGTGGTTCTACTTAGAGTCTTGTAATGATCTGAATTTTTTGACATTAAGAATGAGAATATTTAATTTATTTAAATATTTAGATTTGATTCAGATTTAATTAATAATAAGAAAATAAATTATTATATAATGACTTAATTTTTGTGTATGTATTTTAAATATAATTTGTTTCTTTTTTTCATAATTTTTAATATGGAAATTATTTAAATTATCATTTGACGATTTTTCGGCAAGAGACGGGTTTTTTGTGATTTTACAGAAAAAGATAACCAGTGTATTTTATTATTCTTTTAGGATCTGTCGCATTTTTGTCCATGATCGTATATTTGTTTTGTTGTTCGCGAATCATATGCAAACAAAATTCTATGTGGTGAGATGTCGAAAGTTATAACATAAACCCACCTCAACATAAGATAAATCGAAACATGTTCACTTTACTTTCTCACTTTCTCTTTCTTTTTAAAGCTTCCTATAAATTAAAAGCAATAAATCCACCTCCTTTATGAATTCAAAACAAAAGATACACTTAACCAAAAATTGTAAATCAAGGATCTTCGGATCCGTATTGAAGAGATCAACATTTCTACATATGTTTGGATGGGTTCGGTGATGATTTGGGAGAGGCGATGGTTTGGATATGACAACTAGGGTTTGATTTCTTTATGGACCCAGGAGACGTTGGAAAATCTAAGGGTGGTATGTTTTTTTGGTGAGAAAGAGCATCTTTAGGGCAAATTTTATGGGGTGCGGAGGACGGTGGCAGATCGTGACTTCTAGGTGGTCGCGTGTGGTATGGTCAGACTGCAATTTGCAAAGCCACATCCGAGGTGATACGGTGGTGGGGGATTGGGTGCCCGCACATCGAGAAGCATGTCGGTGAAGTCGAATTTGGGTTTCATTGAGTGTTTGGTGAACTGGAGCATGCATATACAAAGAGGGGTACATAGTCATGTATAGAAAATGTGATTAGAGAGGGATGGAAGAAGGATTTAGAGGGTAATTAATTTTTGAATTGTAAGTAGTTAATTAGTAATTAATTAATTCTCAAAAACTCATAAAATGTATTCTTTCTCATACAAGGTCCAATCGAGACATGGTCTTTTACGCTGCACTTTTAATGGTGATAGCTATGCGAGGGAACTACTTTCATCAACTTTGGAGCAAGTGAAATTTTAGGTAAAATCGAATATCGTTCGATTTTAGTTCGATCCAGAATGCTTCGGGGTCAACCGAAACTTCAATGAGTTAAACTAACCTTTTAAATAATCAGTATGCTATATAGTAAAATTATTGTTTTTTTCGTTTGAATGATTATTGGCTTGGTTTGTTTAATTTTTAGCTTTTGAAATATGCAGACATTTAAAAAATGGAATTCATAGAATTTAGTAGTGAAATCTGAATTTATCGTTTGTTATCTTGCCTTTTGGCTGGGCCATGTTCATGTTGACTAGATAAGTTAGACCTAAGATTAGCAAGGTAAGTAGCCTATAACCTAGGGTCTAGGAACCAAGTATGGATTGGTGTTCCACCTTATATAGGGGATCGATACCGATCCTTAGGGTTACACCTAAAGTAGCCCCTTCTTCTACAACGCTCTGCTTTATCTACAAAGAGTCTAATTCAAGTGTTGTTTGAGAATTCTTATGGTTTGTATTGGCAATCTCCATATGTACTCAAAAGTAGCAATTCAGCCTTCTATAGATCCATCTCTTGGGCCAAAAAACATCTAAGTGACTATGCAAAACAACCGTCAAATCGTGGAGCCAACAACAAGACGAGCCAACATAAGAAATTGCAATACCTTATACTACATATATAGGGAATGGTGCCGATCCCCAACCATAGGTGATAAGGAGTTGAGATTTTCCAGAAGACTTGCTTAGGATAAGCGAGGTTCTGCAGGATAAGTTTCAATGAGATATTTGGTCGTCTATTCCCTATAAATACAAAAGACATGGTTCACTCTAAGGATCTTTACCCTGCCATTACACTCTTACTCTCTTGTATTCAAGGATCTATTTCGATCCTACTCTCTTGTAATCACGAAAACAAGTGCAAAAGCAATAAAATTATTCAAGTGGCCGAAGACCAAGATTGCCGAACCAATATAAATTTGTGTGTGCTTTTTTTCTACTTTATTTCCTCTGTTTTTCATTTACTTTATTTATTTAATCTCTACTACTTAATTTTTTGCGTGTTTGTACCAATTTTGATTCAAACATTTTGGTGCTTTACTGAGAATGATACTCTTAGGCCATTTGTATCCATCATCGACTGTTGGATTTCCCATATCCAAGAGTTAGATACAATTTTACTACCTTTTATTTCTACAACTTAAATTTTTAAAGATCTACTAGAAACTTTTTTCCATGGCTACATCAAGGAAAGAAATATGTACCATAATAGCCAGAGCTACCCTCAGTCATGCCGAGAATCAAAATCTCTAACATGGGAATGAAGCTAACCAACCGGAATAAATGGGAATCCAGACTCCAATTAACATTATTACCAAAGTAGAGATGGATAGGATGATGAAGAAGATGGAAGATTGATTATAGGCTAGTCAATAGGAGATGAATCAAATGATGCAGCAGAACTTGAGACTGCTGAATGAACTGACAAAAACATCCGTAGACGGAGTAGAAGGGATTCTAGCTCAGTGTTGTGAGTTCCTCTTCATTTTAGAAAAGGCATAGGGATAGAAGGAAATAGTGGACCCAAAACGCTGTTGGGACATCATATCATAGGAGAGCACCGACCCAGGGCGTAAGTATAGGGATCAGTACCGACTCCAGAGAAGGGATTGGTACTAAACTCCATTATGGTGGGCCCGGCAATCATAAGTTAGAAGGTGACGTGGATGCAGTCTTTGGACGTGCTGCGGATGTTTAGAATATGGAGTTTTGGACTACTTTTGACAATATAACTCATGGGAATCAAACATGGGGGATTGCTGGATGAATGGATCCCTTGGAGTTTAGGATGCTAGGTATCGAGCATCTTCCCAAGAGCGTTCACCGGGCCGAACACTCAGGACAAGACCCGATTACTGTCGTTCTATATAACCTATTGACTCGAACTGTTTGGAAGATATGGTTAGGAGATTGGCAAGTGAAAACAAATTCAGAACCAACGATGAATGGGGCACCAATATGAGTTGGAACCCGTTCACGGAGGACATTCTTCGTGCAAGATATACTAAGAGATTTAATATGCCAATGATGCCATCGTATGGAGGAATTATGGATCCCAAGCAACACATATTGAGATAGAATGGCACATGGATTTAGCCAGAGCTTTAGATGATGTAAAGTGCCGCTGTTTCCCAATTTTCCTAAAAGAGGTGACTACGATGTGGTTCACTCAACTTTCGCCAAAGTCCATACCATCTTTCACTAAGCTATAGTGAAAGTTCATGGAGTAATTTCGCTTACATTTTTCACATCCAAAGCACGTGATGTAACTATCCAACATTTATCAAACCGAAGGAGAGTCATTGATGGACTTTTTAAATCGGTTCCACATGGGTGTAATAGAATTAACTAAACCTAAGGAAGGCAAGGTATCGATGGCGCTATGTAAGGAAGTTCACCCTGATTCGAATTTCAAAGACTGATTGGAAAAGAAGAAACCATCGACAATGGAAGCCTTTTATAGGAAAGCCAACGAATATTTATGTTGGGAGGATGCGCGTAAGCATCCATGGAGGACTGTTGTTGGAAATTCATATGAGGTAATACAAAGTAACGTCACTATAAAGAAAACTAGGGAAAATTCCGAGGATATAAACATGAAGGATGGAAATTAGAATGAAGTCGGAAACATAACAATAATAGGGCTAAGAAGCATAAGCTGGATAATCGGAAACATTTTCGTACTCATAAGTACGAGAAGTACTCTGAACTATACAACTCAATAGAGAACATCTATCTAGCTACTTAGCATACTGAACTATATAAGAAGCTGGCTCTCAGGGTGTCAATTGAGACGGAGAGAAAGTCGAGCAAGCTTTGCAGTTTCCATTAGAATCATGGGCATAATATCGATGAGTGCAGGCACTTGCATGACATGATTGAAGAGTTGATTATAAAAAAGAAGTCACAGCGATATGTGAAAAGCCCACAGGGTGGTGGTCAAGGAACTTCTAACCCTCTTGGGTCATCATCTCAATAGGGGCAAGCTCACCTTGGTGCTAATCCACCCCAGTAGTTAGAAAGATGGTTGATGATCAACACATTCATTGTTGTCTACATCCTGCCGATAGAAGCTTTGCGGAAATGGATAGTTACGTTGAAGCAATAAAACATGCTGAGAATGAAAATTGCTATGCTATCGAGGATAGAGCTCCAAGGAAACAATCTCGAACCATGACAGCAGGTATTGTTTTCAAGAATAGAGACGTTGACGGAGTGAAGGCCCAACCATTAACCCACTCATGATTTCATTTATGATTGGTCCTGCTATTGTATGGAAGGTGCTTGCTGATTACAAGAGTTCAGTCAATATCTTATTCAAGAAAGCTTATGTTCAAATAATGCTGGAGGAGAGATGTTTTAAGCCTTGTAGGTCCCGAATATAGGGGTTCAATGGGATGGATACTGAAGCCATAGGATTTGTTGAATTATCGGTGGTACTAGGTGAGGGCGGCTATCAACGGGTAAAGGTCATGCCTTTTTTGTTGTTTGGTATATAATCTGCTTATAACGCATTTTTGGGCTGTCGGGTCCTAGCAGAATTTAGAGTGGCCATCACTTCCTAATGCTTAACTATGAAGTTCCTTATAAATAATGAAGTGAGAATTGTGCATGGAGATCAGGTGGCTGGCCGCGAATGCATCGTCGCCAAGCTAAAGAAGGCAAGGTGAAAGGAGAAAGGAAAGAATGTAGAGGGGGCCCTCTGCATAAAGGCTTTGGATGCATAGCAACTACAGCCTGAGCCTCGGCTCGTGTAGACTAGTCGGCTCTATGATAACATGGAATGACGAAAAGAGCCTAAAGGTGGACGAGTAGCTCCCACCGTGTTAACGATCGCTATTCCAGTTAGTAGGGATGATTCAAGCAAATTCATAATGGTTGGATCTTATCTTGGCGCTAGTGTGATGAAGGAGTTGGTTGGTTTTATCCGGGCAAACCTGGATGTATTTGCATGGACACACTCAGTCATGTATGGGATCTTGCCAAGGATAGCAAGCCATGCATTAAACATCAATCCCAAATGAGTTCCTATAAAATAGAAACACCATACCCTGGGTCTAGAGAGATCCGCTGCACCAAAAGAAGAAGTGTAGGCTGAAGGACAATGGCTTCATCCATGATGCCTTATACCCAGATTGGGTATCAAATCTAGCCTTGGTGAAAAAGCAAGCAAAAAGTAGAGGAGATGCATTAATTATTCGGACTTGAATAAGGCATGCCCGAAGGATAGCTTCCCGCTTCCGAGGATAGATCAGATGGTGGACTTGACTGCTGGACACATGCTACTTTCATTTATGGATGCATACTCCGAGTACAATCAATTCTCGATGCTTGTCCCAGATCAGGAACACGGTAGCTTCATTACTAACCTTGGACTGTATTGTTATCTGGTCATGCGCTTTGGATTAAAGAACATATGAGCGACTTACCAAAGACTCGTAAATCGGATGTTTAAATAAAAAATTGGATGATCAATGGAATTTTGCATGGACGACACGCTTGTGAAGTCCCGGTGTTCGAGAAATCACATTGATGATCTAGTAGTGATGTTTGTTGTCCTCCAATAATATGGGATAAAGCTCAATCCATTGAAATTCTCTTTTAGCATAACATCGGGGAAGTTCTTGGGCTTCATTGTCAACTCCTATGGAATTTAAGCGAATTTAGAAAAGATCAAGGCTTTGAGAGAGATTGAATCCCTAAAGACAATCATGAAGGTCCAAAGCTTAAATGGCAAGGTCGCCACCCTAAGCCGTTTCATCTCCAGACCCGCTGACAAATGCATCCCCTTCTTCGAAGTGATCAAGAAAGGGAAGAGAAACTTCGAGTGGAATCAAAACTACAAAGACGCATTCCAGGCTCTGGCGACTGACTTGGAGAGACTCTCATTCTTTCGAAACCAGTGAATGATGAGGATTTGTTCTTATACCTGGCGGTGTCGGTGCATGCCCTGAGCACTGCACTTGTACGTAAAGAATCCCGCATCCAACGACCGGTATACTACATCAGCAAGCAGTTGACATGAGAAGAAAGATACTATCCGAGACTGGGAAAGCTTGCTTACTGCATATTGATTACTTCTAGAAAACTCCGCTCCTATTTCCAAGCTCATCTGATGAATGTCCTTACCAACCAGCCTTTGCGACAAGTCTTACAATGACCTGAGACTTCGAGAAGGTTGTTGAAATGAACATTGAATTGAGTTAATATGACATAACCTACCGCCCTCGAAGAGCAATTATGGTCAATCCTTGGTGGATTTCTTAGCTGAATTCAATACACGAGATGATCCTCCAGAGAGCAGTGGAGAAAAAGAAGTTGGATTGAAGATGTACACGGATGGTGCATCTAATGATTAGTGTTTTGGTGCTGGAGTTGTATTTGTCAATCTTGAAGAACACCCGATCAGTTACGCCCTGACACTTGACTTTCCAATGATGAATAACAAAGCTGAATACGAGGCCGGATTGTGGGACTCAAAATGCCAAGGAACAGGGAATAAAGAATTTGCACATTTTCTGTGACTCCCAGTTGGTGGTATGCCAAGTTTGGAAAGAGTATCATGTAAAGGGAGTATGGTTAGTTCCTTATCAAAACAGGACCCTTGAGCTACTCGATTACTTTAAATACTATACGATAGCACATATTCCCAGAGACTGGAATGAAAAGGCTGATTTATTGGCTAATTTGTCTAGTTCTGGAGATGCACGGCTCATGAACTTGGTTCCAGTGGAAGTACTTTCAGCTGCAAGTATCGACCAGATGGATGTTGATTAGATCTTAGAGATCGAACATGAAAGGAAGTCATGGATGACTCCAATTCAGAATTATCTGCGAAGAAAGATCCTTCCAGAGAGAAGGAATGAACAACAAAAAATGGTTCTCCAAGCCTTGAGATAGTTCATGCAACAAGGATAACTATACAGGAAGGGTTTCTCTGTCCCAATGCTTTGGTGTGTCTCTCACAGCGAGGACAAATGAATCTTAAGAGTAGTTTACGAAGTGGCTTATGGCGACCATACTTGGGGGAGGGGGCAAACCTTAGCGAAGAAGATTCTTGGATACCGATATTTATTTCCTAACCATTAATCAAGATGTAGTTGATATACCCGGAGGTGTGACAAGTGCTAAAGATTCGCTAAATTCTAAGGGCCCCACTAATAGAAATTACTCAAATGGTCAGTCCTTGGTCATTTGCAGTTTGGAGCATTAATATTATCAGTTTCCTGTCGATATCTAAAGGTGGCGCGAAGTATGCCGTTGTGGCGGTTGATCACTTTACCAAATGAACTGAGGCATAGATATTGGCCATAATTGCCACGAAGAAAGTAATCAACTTTGTGGTCAGAAATATTATCTATCGCTTTAGAGTTCCACAGACAACCATTGTCGATAATGAGACCCAATTTGACATCACGAAATTCAAGGATTTTTGCCTTTGACATCGCATAGAGAAGAGATTTACAGCGGCAGCACAACCTCAGTCGAACGGACAGGCTGAAGCTATAAACAAAATTATCAAGTCCATTCTTAAGAAGCGATTAGAGAAGTCCAAGGGCAAGTGGGTCGATGAACTTTCATTAACACTTTGGGCTTATCAAACCACCCACACATCATTGACTGGTCACTCTCCATTCGCCTTGGCATATGGATCGAAGGCTACGATTTCAGTCAAACTAGAAGTACCTTCTCATCGAGTGATGTATTTTAATCCACAGACAAATGACCAGCTCCTTCTATAGTCCCTTGTTATTATCGATGTGAAGCGAACCGAAGCTGAGTTGAGAGTAGCTGCACATAGACACCAAGTCACTCGATATTACAATACCAAAGTCAAGAGTCGATCCTTTGAAATAGGCGACTTAGTTCTCAAACAAATCTTCTCTGACCCTAAGAGCTTGGGTCCAAGTTAGAAGGTCCGTACGTAATAGAGGAAAAGCTTGGAGATGGTACTTTCAAACTGGCAACTGTGGATGGGATTTCACTCTTAAAGATGTGGAATAGTGAGCACTTACGACACTACAACTTAGAAATAAACCTGTTAATAATTGGCTCGAGCCGTGTAATAGGACAGATCCTGTCATTTTCCCTCTTTTATGAAATAAAACGGCTTTTCCACTTTGAAAATCTATCTCTACATTAATTAAGGGTTGTGACATGACCAACTTGAATGAATCTGCATATGATTAGTGTAGGTGCATAGGTACCCAAAGATATGTGTCGATCAAACTTATGATGCCCATGATTGGGCCTGTGAAGTTCCTCTTGATCTTTAAAGATTGATGCCAACCAACTCTTGCCTTTGGTCTGAGGGTATGAATATAAACTTAAGCCAGACATAACATGATTGTCCGCACGTCAAATCTTGCCTTCGAATTGGGGGCAGGAGTATATACTAAATGGACATGACCTAACTATCTGTTAACCAACTCTTGTCCTCGGACTGAGAGCAAGAGTATACACCCAAGCCGGATGGACATGGCCATCCATGAACCAACTCTTGCCTTCGTATCGAGGGAAGGAGTATAAACTAAACCGACACAATATGACCGTCCGTACGCCAACTCTAACCCTCAGATTGAAGCTTGGGAGTATAAATCAACGCGAACGTGATACGACCATTCACTTACTCAACTTTTGTCCTTGGACTGGGGGTATGAGTATAAACCAAAGTGGATGTGATAAGACCATCCAAATCTTAACATCTTTCCCAGAGTAAAGCGGAACTAACTTTCAAACCTTTGATTGATGCCTGGATTTAAGTGCGATTGAACATAGACATCCTGAGTGAGGATGTACGAACGACAATCTTGAGTAATTAAACCTAAACAAGGTCCAGAGTTTGACACTATCGGTATTCTTTATCTTAGAAGAGGATGTTTAAATCGTTGGTCCTAAGTGACTAATATCAACTGATGCTCGGAGTTTGGCATTTCAACGATTACCTTGTGTTCATCAAAGTGACAAAAGGCCAGTTAATTACAAAACGGGCTAAGGACTTTGTCTAAAAATAATCGTCGAAAGAAATAAACTGCAAGTACATTGAATGGAAAGCATATTTCTTAGGTACTTAGGAAAATCCAAATAAAGAATTTTCGAAGCTAAGACTTTTATTATTCACATGAAATTCAAAAGCTAAATACAAGTATTATCAGTAGTAAAAAAAAAGCAAAAGCCGATGCCGAATCCGCATTGCACCGGCTAAAAAAACAAAAGAAGGGAACTAGAAAAGCCTAAATACTGCTATACAATCAAAAGGCACAAAGAAGACAAACAATCACTTCTTGAACCTCTTCTTTCTTTCTTTCCTCTCTTTCTTCTCCGTGAAAGAAGGCACGCTGGATCCTTTCGGTTGTTTTTCTGTTCTTCTCCCACTTCCTTTGCCTTTGGGTGGAGTTCTTCCAAATGAACCAGCAGGTACACTTTAAGCACTTTCAGATGGAGGAATGGAGTCGGGGGTATTTTGTGAAGGTCCAATAGGCATGCTTTGAGCACTCTCGAGCAGAGGAATATAGACTATAGTGTAAATTGTCAGCCCAGGCAAAGTAATGGATAAAGGGGAGGAATGACTTTCAAGCTCTCTTGCTTGATCTGTGTGGCAAGGAGGATATTCATCTCGAGTTTCTCTCAAGTCCGGCCATGGTGCGACCAGATGAAGACTTGAAAATCTTGGTGATAATCACATTGCTACCAAACCAGCTCCTTGTAGGTCATTAGATCCCTTGACTAGTAGAGCATCAATCGCCCACTTGTCAAGGCCGTGAGTCTCTTCAGCCGGAGCATTGGGAATTGTCGTCGAAGTAGTAACGGTTACTAACTTCGATACAGGCGCTTATTACTCCGGCTGGGAATATTTTGGAGGAAGCAGAGAGATTGTGGCCTGACCTGAAGCTAGAAAAACACAAAAGGAGAGATTAGCGACATTGATCGACGACACATCAGCTCTCCAAAATATGGAAAAAGTCAAGGAGATACCTACTATAGTCTGGAGCTCGACATGAGCCAGAGTGACACCGAAGATCCCTTTTGGAATAGGGAGAGCATTAGATTTTCAAATCTAAGGCCTCTTCGGAACATGCCCGGAACCAAGTCATGAGCAGTTGGAGTCCCTAGAGTTTGACTAGCTAAATCATCATGCCGCATTGGTCCAAAACCTTCGCCTATTTCCTTTTGCATGGTTGTGGAAAATTATCGATATATAAGAAGTAGGTTGTCATGTAAAATCCGGGGCTTATATTTCACCCGGATCACCAACTCCAACTATTCCAGATCCATGTCAATGCCTTGGAGAAATTCTCTCTTCATCAATGATCCGCTCCCAAGCCAGCATAAGGAGTTTGGGATAATCATCTTTAAGCCAATCCAGATTTATGATCTTAAGCACATTGGCATTGTATTAAGTAAGCAATAGGTCTAACCTCTCCATATCCCGCTTCTCTGCAGCTTCAACTTCTCTCTTCGCAATAGCGTCAACATCCATGGCTCGTTCGAGCACTTTATCCCTTTCTTCCCTCACAGTGACCAGCTCGTTGCATGAGTCTTGAGAAATTCATTACACTTTATCGTTTTCTTTGGTTTTGCACTCGAGTTTGGTTTTTAACTCAACTGCATTCCTTATGGTGGCATCGCTTTCGAGTACCAACTCATGATTTTGGTAATGTGCCTGCTCGATTTCATTAGGATGCTTGGAGTTTTCAGCTTCAATGCTTTGATAGCCTCCTCTATTTTCTTCTCTGCTTCAACCTAGGATTGTCTTAAATTCTCAACCTCAGCATCAAGAGCGAGTATGATTCTTTTATTAGCGTCCTCGATAAGCTTCTTATTATCAATCTCCTATAGCCTATCACTCGAGACCTTAGAAATATTTTCGACCGCTTAATTTCTCCCACTCGTTGTACTGGTGGTAAACACGCAGGCTATAGTCCTTTCTTGGACTTCTATTGGAACTCTTTTTAGGTTAGGCACGAACATATGCCCATCAAAACAAATGTTTAGGAATAAATCTTTAAGTTTGGCCATACGAGTTCGGTCCTAAGCTTTTCTACTATACCAACCGAAGTAATAGCGGTCTCTTGTAACAACCCAAAATTTTGGTTATTTAATTTTAAATGTTTAATTTATTTTAAAATATTAAAATAATGAATTTTGGAACTTAATACCTGGAATTCAAATATAGCAATCGTTTAAATATTTGAATTGAGAATTAAATATTTGAATAGTGAACTATATATGAATTAGATAGATTTAATAGCATTATTTTACTTCTTTTAATTAATAAATGATAATGATGAATCATTTGGTAAATTGATTTGCAGTAATAAATGGTTCGAATAAAATAAATAATAAGAAAAATCAAATTGTAATAAAACGACTTAATTTTTGATAACGTTTTTTTAGTTTAATTTTCATGACTTTTCTCTAAATTTTAATTTGGGAAATATTAAATTATTTGTTTGACAATTTGTCGGTAAACGATGGGAAATTTCACAAAATAAAACAATCAAGGTAATTCATTGTTGATTTATGATCATGTCGCATATTAGGGCATGATTATACTTTTATTTCAGTCACCCATAATTTGTACCCGAACAAAATATTGCGTAATAGGGTACCATAAATATTTCATTTTAAAAACCATTGGAAAAAATCAAACCGTTAATGCAAATGTCAACAATAATTTAATGCCATGGATGTTTTAGCGGCTCGAATTTTTTTTTATCATGGAAAATATGAACATAATCATTTTGATTCTATTTTGATTTCGTTATAAAATTAAAGGCTTCTAGACACTTAACGGTTTTTTTTCATTTCGAAATCTGCGTTATCCTTTTCCTCCCCTTTTCTCACTGTTGTATCATTCAAGCAAAACGAAAGAGTTCCAAATCATCAAAATTCGAAATAAAATCCTATACTCCACCTAAAATCACAAAAAAAAGATCTTTGCACTAGTAGAACTGTGATCTTTGTTTAGGTATAGGTTTTACAGTGTGCGTTAATGATTTTGGGGGTAGTCAACTATGGCAGTGATCTTAGAGTTCAACTTGAGCTTGATTTAGGGGAAGATAGGCATGATTGAATGTATTCGAGTTCGTGATGACATTTGGCATCGTTGGTTGTGTTTTTGCATGGTACGATCCATGTATGGGCATCGCGACAATCTCTTGTAGCTTGTTTTAGGGCAGAGGTCGCATTTTGATTGGTAGCTTCGAGTTTGGGTTCGAGGGGTCTGGAGCGGAGAGCGAGTGATTAACGATGCGTAGGAGTTGGCGGATTGTCAAATGATGGAGTATCGAGGGTGATATCGTGTGCATGCATGTTCGTTTGCACAACATTATCTTTTAAAGAAGGGAAGTGAGTTTTAGGGATGGAGATGATGAGAGGTAGGAGAGGGGGGGGGGGCATTGTTGTAATGATATAAAAATTATTTAATTTAAATTTAAAAATTGTTGATAACTTATAAAATTCAAATCTCATTCATACAAGGTCAAAATCGAGCGTCATTCATCGTTTTGCACTCGTACGAACATTATCTTCGGCATGGAGTTGGTTTGACTGGATTTGGAGCAAGTGAAAATTTCAGCTAAAATCGAACGTCCATTCGGTTTTAGTTTGATATCTGGACGTTTCGGCGGAAACAAAAACTAATATAAGTTTAACTATTATATCATATTAATGATGTTGTAAACGTTTATTGATCGTTTGGATGTTAGTTAAATTATTTGATTGCTTGTTTGATTGAATTTTCATTTGGCGAATGGATGGCATATTGAATTGATCATTATTAACCTATATGATCATATATTTATTATCCATAACCATTGTTTTGTAGGAAAAATCTATAGAGAGACCCAGAGGGGGTTTCTCGATCATAAATTATTTTATTTACACCAATATGCTGTTATTGATAGTTTACTGAAATTAATTGCTGATATTTCCTTTTATTGTTTAAATGTCGTTATAGCGATTTTCGCTATATCGTCATTTATTAAATTTCAACCCAAAACCCTATCATATGAACTTGAGCTTGTATTTTCGCTAAAAAGAATATTGAAAATTTATTAATCATTTTGGTTAATGTAGTTTAAATTAATTAATCGTTGAAATTACATAATTTGAGATTAATTAACCAATTTTATAAATGATGATTATTATTGGTTCATCTTCAAATTTAATTAATCATTTATGCTAATGATGTTTTATACTTAACTAATCATTTTAACTAAAGATTATTTGAGTTTAATTTGTTCTTTAATTAAGGATAATGGAGTTTAATTAATTTATTGAACTAAGTTTTTTGTAATTAGTGATGATGGGATTAAATTAATTATTTTAATTAACGATAATTGAAATTAATAATCATTGATATTTAAAAGTAATAAATATTTTAAATAATGATATTTGAATTTTATTAATCATTTTAATTAATGATTATTTCAAATTTAATTAGTTGTTTTAAGTAACGATATTTGGATTTTAGTTAAATCGTAAGAATTACTGATATTTTATAATTAATAAATAATTTTAACAAATGGTGTTTTAATTCATGGTTTTAGCTAAGGATATCTGCATTCAATTGTTCAAATCAATTCACGATTATTTGAACTTCATTAATTATTTTAATTAATGAAACTTAAATTACTTATAATTTATATTAATGATGTTTGAGATTAATTATTCAATTGAGCAATAATTATTTGAGTTTAGTAAATATTTTTAATTAATTGATTTAATAAAGGTGATTAAAGTAAATTAACTAATATAATAAAAAATTGCTTTAATAAACTGATTTAGAGTTAATAAACTGATTTAATGAAGATTTTAAATTTAATTTACCAATGTTATTAAAATGTTTGGAAATAATTATCTAATTTACTGTAAATAATGAATTGTTTATTTAAAGAGATTTTAAATGTGATTAATTTTATTCAGGATAATTAATATTATTTTTAAAGTTATAGAAAGGAATTGGAACTCGATTATTGGGATGTTAAGTTCGATAATCTTTTGGGTGTTCGGTTTATTGTTGGTTTAGGGCATCGAGGTCGCATGCTTGGAAAAAATATTTGCTTAACGTTTTCACAATCAGGGTCTAATTCTAAAAGCGTTTTACCAATATGGAAATGAAGCCAAAAAGTTCAGTTCGTTTGAAAAAGTAAAAGTTTGATTCATTTATGGAAATAAATTATTTCCCTAAAGCGAGTCACTTATATGGAAATGATTTATTTGTTTAATTAACACTAAACATCGGAGAAGTAGACTTGTCACTATTTCAATAGTTAAGAATAATCGTGTGACATAACTTTGAGGTAACACTAACTTGACTTGTCTTTTGTTATTGTTAACCCAGAAATAGTTAAAGTTTGAATTCAATGAGTGGTGATAAGCATACAAGAATTAATTTCCATATACGATCGTTTTATATCCTCGATAGTTGGTATCTCAGCTATCGGTTACTTCAACCACTTTATTTTCGTCACTCTAAGTTGATGTGTTGCTCAAATGAGCTTTGTTATCCATTATCGAAAACGACTAAACCCAAAGAGCGAGTGAGGTATGTGGGGTTGCTCCCATTAGGGTATTTTCACATCCACTCTAGATTGGATTCGGTGCTGCGCATTGAGATGTGCAGTACTCGGATACTCGATAACAGTTGGCGGGGTTCGGTTTGGAGGTTTCCAAGAGCCTTTAGAGTTCTCAAGTACATTTCTAGAGGTATACTTTTGGTAAGTGGAGTACACCCTTCTAGTCATTTGTTGGAAAATTTTCTTTCCTTATTTGATTTGAAAACCCTGAATCTATTTTAACTTTAAATTTCCACGAGTAGAGCTAACTCCTCATTACGGCATTTAAGTGTTTATTTAGTCCATTTTATCGAGTTTGGACTGTTATTTTATTTAGTCCACTCTACCAAGTTTGGACTATTACATTATTTAGACCATTCTATCGATTTTGGGCTGTTACCTTATATAGTCCATTCTGTCAAGTTGGACTATTTTCCTCGTTCTATCCATTTTGTCCGGTTTGGATTTTACCTGGTTTATTTCCATTCTTTCAAGTCCAGTTTAATATTATTTATGATCAATCATATTTTGGATTTGTTTCCTGATATTTATTTCTGCTCTTGCCCATATGAATATTATTCTTTTGAGGTAAAACCCGTTCCACGTTAGCGACATGGTGTCATAGAATTTTTATATATGTTCCCCATTAATCGAGTTATCTCACGTTGGTATTTCCAGACTTATCTGGGTGTTATTTATTTATAATGCTCGGGTCAGACCGAGTATTTTTTTTGGTTGGCTTCGGATGTTATGGATTCATGGAGGGGAGCTGAAGATTCATCTATCGTAATGTTTTATTTTCCACTGTATTATATACTACACCTATCAGCATTTGTAAGGTCGGGATTTTATAACCGTCCAGTTGATAACGTTTGTTTTAACTCTGATGTACTTTTATCTTTGGAGTGATAGTTTCCACCGTGCTTGTTATAATATAAGTTATCGATTTTTTTGTGAGATTCTATTTTTCTCTATTCACTGTTCTCTGTTCTTTTCTTTTTATTCACCCTAACAGTCTCCTAACAATCTGACTTTTGTCGATTGGATGCTCGATATTTGAACATAGTGGTAGTGTTGACTTTCGATGGTCAAAAAGGCCGGTCGTTACATTTGGTATCAAAGTGTAAGGTTAAGTGAGAACCTTGGCTTTGGTAGGGTTTGTCTCATTAGAGATAGGGTAAGCGACACCTTAGAATGAATTTGAGAGTATTGTATATACGAGAGCGTATTTGTCAATGTTATAAAAACGTATTATGTTAGTTGGTCTATTGAGTTTTTATGAATTTTGGTCTAGACGTGGGATGTCACGGTATTGATAGAGGTTTCTAAACACTTGATTAAGGCCAATGGACATGGTATTGAAATTTTTGAAAATTTGGCAAATTATATATTTTGTTTAGGATTATATTTTATACATATAAAGGAATAATTTTCAAAACTCTATACAGTTATGTAGTGTGTTGGTTTAAATGTAACAATATTTATTTATTATCACTATTGTTTGTTCGGTTATGGTTAACTTGAATGAAAGTCATAGATTGTTTTGTGTTGACTGCTAAATTGTGCTTGATTTATTTAGGAGCGTTTGTCGCTTCAATTTAAAATGAACCCTTTGTGATAATTTTCACAATTTAACTAAATTGGTGTCCGAAGAATATGTTAAGTTAAGATTTCCCCATTTGGTAATGGTTGGTTAAGGATTAAATTTTAATAAAAAGTTGTTAATATAATATAAATAATGGGATAAGATAATTAGAGGATAAATATTGAAGATAATTCTATTATAATAAAGAAGGATTATTGTATTATGAAATGATTTTTGTATAAAGAAAGATTTATATCAATTTAGTTTGAAAAATAGTTTAAAATGATTTTTAATCTAAATTATGGAGTTTTTGAAAACAACCACAAAGGATTTTTTGAGAAATGAAATAGCTATACTTTTGAAAATATTTAAAAATAGAAAATAGACTAGGAAGTAAAATTTTAAATGAAATTCATTTCCTTTGGGATAATTAAAAGGAAATTGTTTCGATTAGTTTTGCGATAATCTGAATAATCTTCTAAGTGAAGATCAGATTTTTGCGGAGGCAAACTTGTGGAATACTTAGTAAATTATTCTCGTTATCATTATGCGATCAAAATGAGTTCAAATTCAAATAAATCCAAAGTTAGTTTTAATAAATAAATGGTTTGAAGTTATATATGAAGTATGCTTTCAAAAGTAAGTTTTAAAATTAAAACTGGGTATCTAATTTTTATGTTCCCTAAAAGGGAATTGGTTTCAAAATAAAAAGTAATTCTATTAAGAGATTGTTTGGATAAATAAGATTTTTCCCTTAGATATGATAAGGGATAAAGTAGAAACAAGAAAATTGGGTTAAATTAATAAGAAGGTTTTGATAAACATTGTTTTTATTAAAACCATATAATTGTTTGAACCGTCTAAGTAGTATAAACTACTTGTTGATGGGGTCAACCTATAAATATTATTCATTTTAACACTATATGTTAAAAAGGTTAATGAGTTGACTCGATTTTAAGAAATCATAAATTGATTTGATCTCCATCTTGTTATTCGAAAAAGTTAAAACAAAAATTTATATGTACTCTCAGGATACAAAAGAATATTATATACGTAAGTAAAGGGAATAAGTTATGTTTCTATGTTTGATAAAAAAATAACTTTATAAGGTATTTTGAAACTTGGGTGAGAAATTATGAGATAACTCATAAATAATTTTAGCATTTAATAAAACACTAAGTGAAAATATAAGTGAATTAGAAATTTACATAATTAAGAAATTAATAAAATATAGAGTATAACTTTTCATTTTGTCCGAGTTAGTTTGATAATCTTTTGAGCAATAACTAAAGGCTAATGAGCAAAACAGTACGCTTAGACAATTATCTATATTTTTGGACAATCGGGAAAGTGTTGAACCTAAGTTAAGATTTGTTTGATAGTCATTTGACAATTTAAAACAATGTTAAGTAACAAGTTTTCCCTTGTAGGATTTGATTGATAGTCAGTGTTAGTTTATTCCTTCATGGAATTTGATTGATTTAATTAAATTGATTAGTTGTGTGATTGCATATACCATTATTTATAAAGTTTAGATTTATAGACAAAGGATCTTTAATTGTTTTTATTGAGACCTAAATCCCATCGATTTTGAAAAAGGTAATTTTTGAAGATTTTGAGAAAGGAAAGGATATTTATTCACTCTAGTGATGTTTTTGGAGGAACCAGAGCACCACTAGATGCTCCATGTTGTTTTGAACTAATGTTTCACTATCATTTATTTGGAGGAATTCCCTTCCTGTCATTATTGTGAGAAATACGGATTAAGGATCTTAAGGTTAGAATAAACACTAGAGGAGAGGGTGAATAGTGTTTTAGAGAACTGTAAAATCTTTTTGATTTTTTTAATTTAAACTCAAATGAATGCAATACTCAGACATAGATATGATCACAGAATCAAACACAAATGCAAATATAAAGTAAAAGCAGTACAGGAAAGAACACACTGGATTTTATACTGGTTCAAAGTTATCCTACATCCAGTCCCGCACACAAATACGGATTTCCTTTCAAAAACAATCTTTACGATTACTCCCTCGATTTCAAGGCAACGAGGTACACCCTCCAGAATCACAATCCTCTGGGTAGAGATACTTGATTTCCCGGGCAACAAGTTCACCCAATTGATTTCCCAAGGCTATAATCACACCTTATCTCGCTTGATTGATTTCCAAGGCTACAATCACACCTTTTCTCGCTAAGTTGATTACAAAAAGTCTATAACTCCGAATAGCACTGAGGATCTTGTTGAGATAGTGATAGAGAATCAAACCAGAGATAATCTAGTTAGATTCAATGTTGATTTCGGTAGAGTAATGGTAAGAATATGTATATAGAAATGTAAAAGAAGAAGAGGAGTGAAAAACCAGAAAACTGAATTAAAATCCGTTGAAACTAACCCCTATTTATAGAAGAACAACAGCCATGTCCATTCGTGAAGAGTTATGACGAATAGACACTTCTTTTGATATTTAAATTTTGAACTCAACTGACACCACGTCGACATGGGGTACTTGAGTATGTCGACATCCCAAAGGGATTTTTGGTGTTTTGATTTTCTTTGAAAATAACCTTTATTTTATATTAAAACTATATTAAACTTTATAAATATACTTGACTATAATTAAAATACATAAGTAAATATAAAGAATAATATATAAAAAATTACTATAATTTTATATTTAAAATCTAAGTATAAATATTTAAAAAGTTAAATATATTATATTTAAAAGAAAGTTTAAAAACAAGGATAATTTGATTTTGAAATTAAAGATTATTTTGAGGCTAAAAGTATTTGAAATCAGGATAGATGTTTTTGATGCTTTTAAAAGGAAGGTTTTGAAATCATTTTGAAAACAAGATATAATTTTGAAAAATCATTTTGAATATAAAGTTAGCAAATACAAAACAATGTGTCACTAGATTTCTCGTAGGTTCCATCCTACTTTGGGTTCCATCCTTTTAATAAGCTCGAAATGGATTCCATTCCACGAATAAATTGGATTTTAAGATGTCAGTGCTTTTCTAGGAGTTTTGACAAAATTTCTAATTAAAAGATAAATTACTTGAACTCTTGAACTCTTGATAATCTTGATACTCATGAGTTTTCAATCTTTGATAACTTGAATCTCTATACTGTACAGTCTTCATTCTTGTTACCTGCATGGTTAAATCCTGCATATACATATATATCTAAACTTATACTGTTAGTATTTATATTTTATAATCTATTCTAAGGTTGTTGTCATCAAAAACATCATCTCACAGACTAACAATCTCCCCCTTTTTGATGATGACAACCTTTGTTTATAAAATAATACTTCTATCCTAATAACTCCCCCTTAATCTATGCCTAACTACCCTATATTTTACTTCTCCCCCTTTGTCATCAACAAAAAACTAACTCTAAACCATATAACACCAAACTATAGAACTCCCCCTAAATCTAATACTCTATGACATGTGATTATAATGATAGTGTTATCATAAATAATCAACACTAAGATCTAATAACAAACCTAATCCTAAACTACTAACTATTCTAAGTATATATAATAACCATATAGTTATTAATAGGGAAGAACATATATAATAATCATATAATTATATTTACATTTTCATGGGAAACGTAAGAAGAAACATACAACAATGGTAAAGAAAGAGAAGAAACTAATGTGTGTTTTTGAACATAGGAGATCAATGAATCGAACAGTTTGGATAGTGGAAACAAAAATTTCCACGTTGTTCGACAAGATTCCCATCTTTGTCAAAACACACTTCTTCAACGCATATGACTTTTGTCGTCATCCTCTACGTGCATATCTTCCATGGGTTCTTCTTCTTTTTCTTCTTCTTCTTCTTCGCTGGCCTCTTGTACGTGATCTCCTGAAGAGTCTTCTTCAATCAAGATTGGGTTAGCATGATTGTCCATTAGAAATTTTTGCAAATTCCTAAGGATTTTGCCTTGCCTCTCTTATTCCTTGGCCATTCGAAGTTGCATTACTTGGATTTCAGTCATTAACTAAAGTGCATCCTTTAGAGAATCCTCCATTTTAGTCACATAAATGAGAGTAGTACATTGAAATGGACCAGACGTAGGAGAGGGGAACGAAAATGTTGATTTTATGTTTGATTTGGAAGAGGAGGCCATTGATTATTTGATTTCAGAGAAAAGAATAGAGAGATAACAGGAAGGATGAATAAAATTTTGAAAATGTGAAGAATATATAACCAATTATTTGAATTTTGGTGGGAAAAATTTCAAAAAATTAAAAACGTTGTATGTCGACATAGGGTAGAGGGGTATGTCGACGTGGTCCTTAAATTTTTGCCTATTCAATTTGTTTTGAATTAATTTTTAATTATACTTTGTTTATTTATATTTTATATTTCAGTTATTGAACAAATACTAATTCTCTTCTTAATTTAGTAAATATAGATTCATTTAATGATTTTGTTAAGATATCAGCAATTTGATTCTTAGAATTGATATAATCTAGAGTGATTACTTCTTTACTTATATTATCTCTGAGAAAATGATGTCTGATATCAATATGTTTAGTTCGAGCATGTTGAGTAGTATTTTTAGATAAATTTATCGCACTAGTATTGTCACAATAAATTGATGATTTTGAAAATTTTAAACCATAATCTTTTAAAGTTAGTTGCATATATATATTACTTGAGAACAAGCCAAGCAGTAGAAATAAATTCTGCTTCAGTTGTTGATAAAGAAACTATGTTTTGCTTTTTACTAAACCAGGAAATCAGAGAATGCCCCAAAAAGTGACAAGTTCCACTTGTACTTTTCCGGTCTGATTTACAACCATCATAATCAGCATCACAGTAGGATATTAAGTCAAAAGAATCATTTTTAGGGCAAAATAAGCCATAATCAGATGTGTGTTTAACATATCTTATGATACGTTTTACGGCTTTTAAGTGGGTCTCTTTAGGTTGGAATTGATATCTTGCACAGAGACAAACACTATGCATGAAATCAGGTCTACTAGCGGTAATATAGAGTAGTGATCCAATCATTCCTCTATATAACTTTTGATCTACATCTTTTGAGAGATCTTATTTACTAAGGTACTCATTGGTTGCCATGGGAGTGGATTTTCCACTCGCAGTAGTCAAACCAAATTTATTGATTAGGTCTTTAGCATATTTTTCTTGACTAATAAATATACCATTATCGAATTGTTTTATCTGTAATCCTAAAAAGGAATTCAATTCACCCATATGACTCTTCTCAAACTCTTTTGTCATTATTTCGGAAAATTCTTTATTCATTTCAAAGTTAGTTGATCCAAAAATGATATCATCTACGTAAACTTGTACTAGTTAAATATCTTTTTATTTCTTTTAATAAAAAGAGTATAGTCTATTTTACCAATTTCAAAATTTGATTGTAATAAATAAGATCTTAGTCAATCATACCAGTCTCTAGGAGCTTGTTCTAGGCCATATAAAGCTTTCTTAAGTTTATAAACATGATTATGTAATTTTTCATTTTCAAAAAGTGGTGGTTGTTCAACATATAGTTCCTCTTTTACAAATCCATTTAAGTGGCACTTTTAACATCCATTTGATATAATTTAAAATTATTATGATTTACGAATGCAAGTAGAATCCTAATGGCTTCTAATCTTGCTACGGGAGCAAATGTTTCGTCAAAGTCTATTCCTTCTTGACAAAAACCTTAAGCGACTAAATGTGCTTTATTTCTAACTTCCTCTCCTTGTTCATTCATTTTATTTTTATAAACCCATTTAGTACCAATTATAGTTTTATTTTCAGGTCTAGGAATAAGTTCCCAAACTTCATTTCTAGTAAATTGATTTAGTTCTTCTTGCATAGCCAAAATCCATGAATCGTCAGTTGATGTTTCTTTTGAATTTTTGGGCTCAATAGTTGATATAAAAGCTACATTATTCATTTGACTTAGTTGATTTCTAGTTTTAACTACAGATTGCATATCTCCTAGTATATTTTCAATAGGATAATCTTTTGAAAGTTTGGTCCTTTTATTAGGATGATTAATTTCATTATTAGTTTCAGTTGACTCTTGATTTTGAGTAATTAAATCATCTTCATCATTTGTATCTTCAAAATTTTTGAAATTTTCATCGAATGACACATGCATTGTTTCCTCGATGGTGTTAGTTCTTAAATTAAATACTCTGTACGCTTTACTTCTATTAGAATATCCGATAAAGATACCATCATCGGATTTAGGATCAAATTTATCTAAGTTATGTTTAGTATATAAAATAAAACATTTACTTTCAAAAATTCTAAATAAGATACTTTAGGTTTCTTTGAGTGAAGAAGTTCATAAGAAGTCTTATTAGTTAAAGGTCTAATTAAAATTCTATTTAAAATATAACAGGCGGTAGCAACTGCTTCTGCCCAAAAATTCTTTGGTAATTTACTGTCTGAAAGCATAGTTCTCGCATACTCTTAAATCGTCCTATTTTACGTTCTACTACTCTGTTTTGTTGTGTAGTTCTTGGAAATGAAAAATCATGAGTTATCCCTTTTTATTTAAGAATTTCTCAAACTTTTCATTTTCAAATTCACCACCGTGATCACTACGAATGGTTATAATTTTTAGAGAAAGTTAATTTTGAATCCTTTTTGTAAAGTTCTTAAAACATTCAAAAGTATCACTTTTATGTTTCAAAAATATTGTCCATATAAATCTAGAATAATCATCTACAATTACAAAAAGATATTTACTATGATTTATTGATAGAATTTGAGATGGACCAAATAAATCAAGGAGAAGTAATTCAAGAGGTTTTGAAGTTGAAATCATATTTTTTAATTTAAAGGAACTTTTTCTAAGTTTTCCTAATTGACATGCATGACATAGATTATCTACTTTAAAATTCATTTAGGGAGACCTCTTACTAGATCATGTTTTGACAGTCTAGATAAGAGTTTGAAATTCAAATGTCCAAATCTCTTATGCCAAATCCAAGGGTCGCTTATATTTGCCAAAAGACATAAGTTATCATTTGAAACTTTCATACTAAGAATATAAATATTCTTTTTCCTAACTCCCTCTAATATTATGGTTGAATTGTTATCTTCAATGTGGCATTTATCTTTGTCAAATTTAATTTTATATCCTTTATCGCAAAGTTGACTTATACTCAGCAGATTATGTTTCAGATTTTTGACTAGCAAAACACTAGTAATAATAGGAGTTTCAGAGTTACCGACTTTGCCAATGCCAATCACATATCCTTTTGAATTGTCTCCAAAGTTAACCGGTCCTCCGTCTTTTTATATTATATCATTTAACATATCTGGATTTCCAGTCATGTGTCCAGAACATCCACTATCGAGTATCCATCTGTCCTTTCTGATCTGCATAATTTGTCCATTGTGTATTGATTCCTCAACAGCCATAAAGCATGATTCCTGCACATCAAACAATTTTGGTAGACAACTTGAATTTGAACATTGATTATATGCAGACTCAAAAGACAATGATGATCTGAATATTTCTAAACTAGTATTAACAAACATAGCCATTTAGAAAAATATTCAAAAATCAGATTATGAAACTTTGAAAATCATGCTCCGATACTAAAATGTAAGAAATGCAGATTAAGGATCTTAAGGCTAGAATAAACACTAGAGTGGGGGGGGTGAATAGTGTTTTGGAGAATTGTTAAAACTTTTTGAGTTTTTGTTAATTTCAACACAAATGAATGCAATATTCAGACACAGATATGATCACAGAATCAAATACAAATGCAAATATAAGGTAAAAGCAGTAAAGGAAATAACACATCAGATTTTATACTGGTTCGGCGTTACCCTACATCCAGTCTCACACACAAGTACAGATTTCCTTTCAAAAACAATCTTTACAATTACACCCTCGATTTCAAGGCAACGAGGTACACCCTCCAGAATCACAATCCTCTGGGTAGAGATATTTGATTTCCCGGGCAACTAGTTCACCCAATTGATTTCCTAAGGCTACAATCACACCTTATCTTACTTGATTGATTTCCAAGGCTACAATCACACTTTTTCTCGCTAAGTTGTTTACAAAAAGCCTATAACTCTAAATAGCACTAAGGATCTTTTTGAGATAGTGATAGAGAATCAAACCAGAGATAATCTAGTTAGATTCAATGTTGATTTCGGCAGAGTAATGGTAAGAATATGTACATAGAAATATGGAAGAAGAAGAGGAGTGAAAAACCAGAAAAACTGAATTAAAATTCGTTGAAACTAACCCCTATTTATAGAAGAACAACAGCCATGTCCATTCGTGAAGAGCTATGACGAATAGACATTTCTTTTGAAATTTAAATTTTGAACTCAACTGACACCATGTCGACATGGGGTACTTGAGTATGTCGACATCCCAAAGGGATTTTTGGTGTTTTGATTTTCTTTGAAAATAACCTTTATTTTATATTAAAACTATTTTAAACTTTATAAATATACTTGACTATAATTAAAATACATAAGTAAATACAAAGAATAATATATGTAAAATTTTACTATAATTTTATATTTAAAATCTAAGTATAAATATTTAAAAGTTAAATATATTATATTTAAAAGATAGTTTAAAAACAAGGATAATTTGATTTTGAAATTAAGATTATTTTGAGGCTAAAAGTATTTGAAATCAGGATAGATGTTTTTGATGCTTTTAAAAGGAAGGTTTTGAAATCATTTTGAAAACAAGATATAATTTTGAAAAATCATTTTGAATAAAAAGTTCGTGGATACAAAACAATGTTCCACTTGATTTTTCGTAGGTTCCATTGTACTTAGGGTTCCATCCCTTTAACGGGCTCGAAGTGGATTCCATTCCATGAATAAATTGGATTTTAAGATGCCGGTGCTTTTCTAGGAGTTTTAACAAAATTTCTAATTAAAAGACAAATTATTTGAACTCTTGAACTCTTGATAATCTTGATACTCATGAGTCTTCAATCTTTGATAACTTGAATCTCTATACTGTACAGTCTTCATTCTTGTTACCTACATGGTTAAATCCTGCATATATATATATATATATATATATATATATATAAACTTATACTGTTAGTACTTATATTTTATAATATATTCTAAGGTTGTTGTCATCAAAACCATTATATCACGTACTAATAATTTTGATTCTGATCTTTGATTTTTCTCGTTTGAGAAATTGCAAAATAAAATTTTGAATCGAAAAAACCCGGGTTTCTAGATCTAAATTTGTTATTTGAAATAACTGGATGCATATCATCTATTACAGAATATGCTCCATATTTTGTCGCATATGATTATGATATTGATTGTTGGTTGGATGTAGATATATGTCATGCGAATTTTTACATATAGAGTTACATCACATTGCTTTTGCTAGCCTAATTTTCTTTTAGATTTTTGTATGTACAGGTATGCAAGAGATTGCTATTGATTCCTTTATGCAGCTCAGGCTAGAAAAGGAGGGATAAGTCGTACACGACTTAAAGATGAGGAGTTAAGTCGTGCACAACTTAAGATAGAAGGCTTAGATCGTTTCCGGGTTAAGGAAGGTCGGCCACGACCTAACAAGTCGCAGGGGAAGGCAACACGATCTAAGCAAGCCTTGGTTATAGGTCGTTCACAGGTTCTAGGTCGGCAACGACCTAAGAAAGTGGTCTTGAGTCGGCAACGACCTAATGGAAGGCAGCAGAGGGAAGAGGCAACATTTGGGTGATTCTTTAAGCCGCAAACGAGTTACGACCTTAACTAAGTCGTTATGTCATTGAGTCTTTGAGTCGTTGTATGTTAAGTCGGTCATATGGTGTGTGACCTGAGTTGAGTCGTGTTGAATTTTAGGTCGTCACCGACCTATGTGTTGTGTTGTAATATGGGTAAGGAACTATTGTTAAGTCGTAACCTGATGTTGTAATTTGCTTTCTTTGAGTCGGAAGTCATTAGGTCGTATACGACCTAAGTGAGTAAAGGTGTTTTGTATTTTTAAGTCGTTGCCTAGGCCATAAGTCGGCATGTCGTTGAGTCGGTTGAGGCGCTGTTGTGAAGTAGTTACTGTTAAGTCGTTGTGTCTTGTGTCTTGAGTCAGATAGGTCGGCTAACGACCTTAGTGAGTCGTTTGCGTGTGCAGTGTTGTAAAGGGGGTTAGGTCGCTATGGTGTTAAGTCGTTGCCGACTTAAATTGGGTCGTAAGTCGTATACGACTTAAGGTCTGGGTCGAAAACACTATAAATAGGGAGTAAGTTGTACATTTTAAGGTGGTTGATTTTTGAATAAAATTCTTGTTTGATTGCTGTGTGCTTTCATCCTAAATTGGTAGTTAAGTGTAATCTCCTATCTCCACTTTCGGTTATTCGAGTGCGCTCGAATCAAGGATTATTGAAGCCGATTCGCGGAATCAAGTGCGCTTGATCAACGCTTGAAGAATTGAAGATCTTCCTTCACGGTATCGTGCGCGATCAACGTGTCGAAGATAGCTAGAATTCGGTATCTTTGTGATCAACGAATTTGGGCCTTTCAGTATCTTCAATCCACCGATTGCCACTTTCATCGATCTATATCGTTTTGTTAATTATCCGCTGCATCAGTTTGGTATCAGAGCTTGACTTAGCCAATCATAGCTAAGACGAGTCTTGGAGCCAAGGAATTTGAAGTTTGGTGTTCATCGTGTTCATCGCGAGATTGCAACAAGTTGGGAGTTTCTGATCCATTTCATTTTGGATCAAAGTCTGGAAAGTGTTTGAATTTTTGGAGAAGGGTGTGAGCCGTGCATCATTTGTTGAGCCGAGCTAAGTATATGCCGTGTATACTTGTGAGAAGTAGCCAAGCCTAGGTGAAATTTGTTTTGAAGTTTGATTTGTAGAAGATTTGTGAAGTTTTGAAGCGTTTGTGATTGTGAAATCATGCCGCCAAGAAGAGCTAATCGTCATCAAAATGTTGAAGCGTTGTATCGAAGAGAAGAAGCCGAGCAAATGGAACAACGTATCAATGAGAAATTTGATGAAGGCATTGGAAAGTTAGAGAAGTTGATGAATGATTTGAGTCAAAATCAAAGGAGGAGATCACCAATCTCGAACCATGGAGGAAACAGAGTTTCGCCATCGGTTACGGAAGCGAGGAGGGTATCACCGCAATCTTTTAGAGAGAGAAGAGAAACATCAATGTCATCAAGGAGAGATCACCATGACCAGGGACATGAAGAGAGAAGAACTACGCGTGGGTTTGAAGATGAGCCATATAGAGATGAAGAGAGACATAGTAGAAGAGACATGCGTGATCAAAGGGATGTTGATGGTCGAGATCGATATAGACGTACATTTGATTTTGATGAAGAGGGTGATAGAGCTAGCATTCAATATCGAGATCGAGACCAAGTTCGAAATTCATACCGGGACGTAAATGATGATCGTCGTTGGGAGTCGGGTATGAAGATGGAAATTCCTAAATTTAAAGGTGGACTGGTAGCTGAAGAGTTCTTGGACTGGTTGTCAAATGTTGAAGAGATCTTTGATTTCAAGGAGGTTTCGGAGAATCGTAGAGTGAAGTTAGTTGCTACAAGGTTAAGGGGGAGAGCTTTGGCGTAGTGGCAGCAAACTAAACTTACAAGGGAGAGAATGAGAAAGTCAAAGGTTGAGTCTTGGGATAAGATGAAGAAGTTGATGAGAGCTACATTTTTACCTTACAACTATCAATCACTTATGTACCAGAGATTGCAGAATCTAAGGCAGGGGACGAAGTCAGTCAATGATTATGCGGATGAATTTTACCAACTCATTGCCAGGAATGATATTATGGAGACAGAAGAACAGCTGACTGCCAGATTTGTTGGAGGGTTGCGAATGCAGATCCAGGATATGGTTAATATGTTCGATCCAAGATCTGTGGCGGAGGCACATCAGAAAATGTTGGCTTGGGAGAAGCAGGGAAGGCGTGGAGGTGGTGTGTTTACTAATTCCAACAATCAAGTGAAGGGTGTTAGTGGGAGTTCTAATGTTCCTAAACCTGTTAGTAAGCCAGTAGTGAAGGAGGTTGAGAAGACAAAGGTTAATAGCAGTTTCAAATGTTATAATTGTCAGGAGTTGAGTCATAAAAGCAATGAATGTCCAAAGCCGAAGAAGAGAGCAATGTTAACTGAGGTTGAGGATGGGGAAGAAGAAGCTGAATGTTCTAATTCACCTTATGTTGAGGAGGAAGAAGAGTTGTCCGGAGATGAAGGTTGTAATTTGATGATGAGGAGGTCTTGTCTTACATCGAAGCGAGAGGAAGATTCTAGTTGGTTGAGGAGCAATATTTTTCAGTCAACATGCACTATTCTGGGAAGGGTTTGCAAGTTCGTTATTGATGCTGGAAGCTGTGACAATATTATCTCTACAGAAGCAGTAAGGAAGTTGAATTTGAAAACTGAGAAGCATCCTAAACCGTACAAGTTAGCATGGTTGAGGAAGGGTGGTGAAGTGAAGGTTTGTCGAAGGGCTTGTGTGAATTTTTCAATTGGGAAGAAATACAAAGACGAAATTTGGTGTGATGTTGTGGACATGGATGTGTGTCATCTGTTGTTGGGCAGACCATGGTAATTTGATAGAGCAGTGCAGCATGATGGTCGTGCTAATAGCTATAGTTTCATGTTTGAAGGTACTAAAATCACTTTAGTTCCTAAGAAGCAACAACAGAAGGAAAGCAAGTTGGAGGAGATTGAAGAGCTGAAAACCTTATTATCTTTGAAGGAGTTTGTTAAGGAAGTCGAAGAGGAACCTGAAGTGTACTTATTGATAGGGCGTGCGAGCAGTGAAGAGGTTGAAATTCCAGAAGAAGCGAAGCCAGTTTTGAAAGAATTTGAGGATGTATTTCCAGAAGAATTGCCTAAGGAGTTACTGCCACTGAGAGACATTCAACATCAAATCGATCTTCTTCCGGGAGCAGTATTACCGCATAGACCCCATTATCGAATGAGTCCGAAGGAACATGAAGAGTTGAGGAGGCAGGTGGAAGAGTTGCTTGAACAGGGGCGAGTGCAGGAGAGTTTGAGTCCGTGTACTATGCCAGCTTTGTTAGTACCGAAGAAGGACGGGACGTGGAGGATGTGCATTGACAGTCGGGCATTGAATAAGATTACTGTGAGATATAGATTCCCAATGCCGAGGTTGGATGACTTGCTAGATCAGTTAAGCGGAGCTACTATCTTTTCAAAGATTGATTTGAAAAGCGGATATCATCAAATTCGGATTAGACCTAGAGACGAATGGAAGACAGCCTTCAAGACGAGAGAGGGGTTATACGAATGGTTGGTTATGCCATTTGGTTTATCAAATGCACCTAGTACATTCATGCGGGTGATGAATCAAATCTTTAGACCATTCATTGGGAAGTTCGTGGTGGTTTATTTCGATGATATTCTGAT
Source organism: Allium cepa (assembly GCA_030765085.1). Taxonomy (NCBI): domain Eukaryota; kingdom Viridiplantae; phylum Streptophyta; class Magnoliopsida; order Asparagales; family Amaryllidaceae; genus Allium; species Allium cepa. Next base: position 861,131,896 of record CM060934.1, on the reverse strand, counting down.
ATATAGCAGGAGTATGGAGGAGCATGTTCAACATTTGAGGGAAGTGCTGATTATTCTTCGTGAGGAACAATTTTATGCTGCTACGAAGAAATGCGTGTTCATGACGCATAGTGTTTTATTTCTGGGATATGTTGTGTCAGGAGAAGGTATACAGGTGGGCCAGAATAAAGTTGAAGCAGTCAGGAATTGGCCACAGCCAAAGACAATTACGGAAGTGAGAAGTTTTCATGGGCTAGCGTCATTCTACCGAAGATTCATTCCACACTTCAGTAGCGTGATGGCTCCAGTTACTGATTGCATGAAAGGGAAACAGTTTGTATGGTCAGAGGAAGCGGGGGTTGCTTTTGAGAAGATCAAGGAACTATTGACGACAGCACCGATTCTTGTTTTACCACATTTTCAGTTGTTGTTTGAATTGCATACCGATGCGTCGAAGGTGGGAATTGGTGGAGTCTTGAGTCAGAGTGGGAAACCCGTTGCTTATTTCAGTGAGAAGTTATCAGGAGCAAAGATGAGGTATAGCACGTACGATGTGGAGTTTTACGCAATTGTTCAGGCTGTTAAGCATTGGAGACACTATCTGTTTCAGAAAGAATTTGTTCTGTACACTGATCATGAGGCGTTGAAGCATATCCAAGGGCAGGACAAGATTTCAGCAAGGCATGGATCGTGGATTGCCTATTTACAGCAATTTACTTTTGTTTTCAAACACAAGTCTGGGGTGACGAATCGGGTAGCTGATGCTTTGAGTAGGAGGAGTCATTTATTAACGACAATGAAAGTTGAAGTGACATGGTTTGAATTATTTCCATAGCTGAATGAAGAAGATCCTTACTTTGTGAAATTTGTTGAGAAAGTCAAGGAAGGAAGTACTGATGAATTTGTGTTGGTTGATGGTTTCTTATTTAAAGGGAATCGATTATGTATACCAGAGAGCAGTTTGAGAATGAAGATTATCAAGGAATTGCACGAGGAAGGACATGTGGGCCGTGATCGTACATTGCATTTGATTTCTCAATCTTACTTTTGGCCGTCAATGAGGAAAGAGGTTGAAAGGTTTGTGGAGAGATGTCATAACTGTCAGGTTTCAAAGGGAACAACGACAAATGCAGGGTTGTATATGCCGTTACCTGTACCGACTAAACCATGGGTTGATATCAGCATGGATTTTGTTTTGGGTTTACCTAGAACTCAAAGGGGGAATGATTCTATATTTGTTGTGGTGGACAGATTTTCGAAAATGGCACATTTTGTTGCTTGTAAGAAGACGACGGATGCTGTTCATGTTGCTCAATTATTCTTCAAAGAGATCTATCGTTTACATGGGTTACCAGAATCTATTGTTTCAGACAGGGATACCAGATTTTTGAGTCATTTTTGGCTAAGTTTGTGGAAGATGGTTGGAACGAAGCTGAAATTTAGCAGCGCTTATCATCCGCAAACAGATGGACAGACAGAAGTTGTTAACCGATCATTGGGAAATTTATTGCGATGTCTTGTGAAGGACAATCTGAAGAGTTTGGACATGAAGTTATGCCAAGCAGAGTTTGCTCATAATCATGCAGTGAATCGTAGTACGGGATTCAGCCCATTCCAGATCGTATATTCAAATTTGCCAAGGGGACCGTTGGATTTAGCAGTAGTACCACAACCGAAGGGGACAGTTAAACAAACTGTAAACTTTGTTGATGGATTGACTGAATGTCATAAAATCGTTCAGAAACGATTGGAGAAAGCAAATGAGAAGTATAAGCAGACTGCAGACTTGAAGCGACGAAGTGTTGAATTTAACGAAGGTGATTTGGTTTATGCTATGTTAACAAAGGAACGTTTTCCAGTAGGCACTTATAACAAGTTGAAAGCCAGAAAAATTGGTCCTATAGAAGTTGTGAAACAGATTAATGAAAATGCTTATAAGTTGAAGCTGCCGGAGGATGTGTACACTTCTGACGTATTCAATGTTAAGCATCTTGTACCATATTATGGAAATGAACAATCTGATGCGGAAGATTTTACAAATTTGAGGACGAATTTTTCTCAACCAGGGGAGGATGATGCAGCTCAGGCTAGAAAAGGAGGGATAAGTCGTACACGACTTAAAGACGAGGAGTTAAGTCGTGCACAACTTAAGATAGAAGGCTTAGATCATTTCCGGGTTAAGGAAGGTCGGTCACGACCTAACAAGTCACAGGGGAAGGCAACACGATCTAAGCAAGCCTTGGTTATAGGTCGTTCACAGGTTCTAGGTCGGCAACGACCTAAGAAAGTGGTCTTGAGTCGGCAACGACCTAATGGAAGGCAGCAGAGGGAAGAGGCAACATTTGGGTGATTCTTTAAGCCGCAAACGAGTTACGACCTTAACTAAGTCGTTATGTCATTGAGTCTTTGAGTCGTTGTATGTTAAGTCGGTCATATGGTGTGTGACCTGAGTTGAGTCGTGTTGAATTTTAGGTCGTCACCGACCTATGTGTTGTGTTGTAATATGGGTAAGGAACTATTGTTAAGTCGTAACCTGATGTTGTAATTTGCTTTCTTTGAGTCGGAAGTCATTAGGTCGTATACGACCTAAGTGAGTAAAGGTGTTTTGTATTTTTAAGTCGTTGCCTAGGCCATAAGTCGGCATGTCGTTGAGTCGGTTGAGGCGCTGTTGTGAAGTAGTTACTATTAAGTCGTTGTGTCTTGTGTCTTGAGTCAGATAGGTCGGCTAACGACCTTAGTGAGTCGTTTGCGTGTGCAATGTTGTAAAGGGGGTTAGGTCGCTATGGTGTTAAGTCGTTGCCGACTTAAATTGGGTCGTAAGTCGTATACGACTTAAGGTCTGGGTCGAAAACACTATAAATAGGGAGTGAGTTGTACCTTTGAAGGTGGTTGATTTTTGAATAAAATTTCTTTTTGATTGCTGTGTGCTTTCATCCTAAATAGGTAGTTGAGTGTAATCTCCTATCTCCACTTTCAGTTATTCGAGTGCGCTCGAATCAACGATTGTTGAAGGCGATTCGCGGAATCAAGTGCGCTTGATCAACGCTTGAAGAATTGAAGATCTTCCTTCACGGTATCGTGCGCGATCAACGTGTCGAAGATAGCTAGAATTCGGTATCTTTGTGATCAACGAATTTGGGCCTTTCAGTATCTTCAATCCACCGATTGCCACTTTCATCGATCTATATCGTTTCGTTAATTATCTGCTGCGTCATTCCTCTGCACTAGCATTTGCATAAAAGGTAATAAATTACTTGCCAAAATGTAAATCAAACGCAAAACGGTACCTAATTAATTTTAAAATTTAAATTGGTTGATGATTTTATGCCCCGGATATGGGAGAACAATTGGCTTTTATTTTATTTGATGGGTTTGGAGTCTATTAAGGCGATTTGTAGTTGTACCGATTGAGCCACGCAAAGGAGACTTTGGCAAAATTTTCTAAAAATTTAAGAGTTAGAAATTTTTTTACAACTAAGATTGGATTTTCTAGGTTATATCTTGGAATGAATGAATATAAGAGAATTAGTTGATATAAGTGAATGAATTTAAAAGACTTAGAAACTTTCGAATCTATTCTAGCTAATATGTTTTGAAAATAAGTTTAACAACTCATTTTAATTAATAGTTTAAAGTTAAGGGCTTAGAAACATTTTCTTCCTTATGTATTTCGAGGACGAATTCATTTAAGGGTGGAGGGGTGAATGTAACAACCCAAAATTCTGGTCATTTGATTTTAAATGTTTAATTTATTTTGAAATATTTAAATAATTGAATTTTTGAACTTAATACCTGGAATTCAGATATACTGATCGTTTTCATATTTGAATTGAGAATTAAATATTTCAATGGTAAACTATATATGAATTAGGTAAATGTAATTGCGTTATTTAACTTCTTTTAATTAATAAATGATAATGGTGAATCATTTGGCAAATTTATTTACAATAACAAATGGTTCGAATATAATAAATAATAAGAAAAATCAAATTGTAATAAAACAACTTAATTTTTAGTAATGTAATTTTAATTTAATTTATATGAATTTTCTCTAAATTTGAATTTGGAAAATGTGAAAACTATTCCTTTGACGATTTATCGGCAAATGATAGGAAATTTCAGAAAAAATTCATTGTTGATTTATGATCGTGTCGCATATCAGGGCACAATTATATTTTTATTTCGGTCACCCGTGGTTTGTACTCGAATGAAATATTGCGTAGTAGGATACCGTAAATATTTCACTTTGAAAACAATTGAAAAAATCAAATCGTTAATTCTAATGTCAATGATGATTTGATGCCTTGGACATTTTGGAAGCTCGAGAAATTTTTTTGTCATGGAAAAGATGAACATAATCATTTTGATTTTATTTTTATTTGGTTAAAAAATGAAAGGCTTCTAAACACTTAACCATTTTTTATTTATTTCATTTTGAGATCTGCGTTATCCTTTTCCTCCTCTTTTCTCACAGTTGTATCATTCCAGTAAAACAAAAGAGCCCAAATCTTCAAATTTGAAATAAAATCCTAAACTCTACCTAAAATCACGAAACAAAGATGTTTTCACTCGTAGAACTGTGATCTCCGTTTGGGTTTTGGTTTTACAGTCCGCGTTAACGATTTTGGGGATTGTCGAGTATGGTATTGATCTTGAGGTTCGACTTCAAGCTCGATTTAGGGGAAGTTAGGCGCGATTGAGGATGTATTCGAGTTCGTGATGACATTTGGCATCGTTGGTGGTGTTTTTGCATGGTATGATCCACGCATAGGCATCGTGAAAATCGCCTATGGCTTGTTTTAGGGCAGTGGTTGCATTTCAATCAGCAGCATCGAGTTTGGGTTCAAGGGGTTTGGGGTGGAGAGCGAGCGATTAGTGCTGCATTGGAGTTGGCGGATTGTGAAATGATGGAGTATCGAAGGAGATATCGTATGCGTGCACGTTCGTTTGCACAACTTTATCATTTACAAGAAGGAAGTGAATTTTGGGGAAGGAGATGATGAAAGGTAGGAGGGAGGGGCATTGTTGTAATTATATAAAAGTTATTTAATTTAAATATTATTGATGACCTATAAAATTCGTATCTCATTCGTATGAGTTCGAAATCGAGTGTTGTTCCTTGCGTTGTACTCGTATGGACATTATCTTTGCGATGGAGTGGGTTCAGTTGGATTCGGAGTAATTGAAAATTTCGGCTAAAATCGAACGTCCGTTTTGTTTTAGTCTGACATCGGGACGTTTCAGTGGAAACGAAAACCAATATGAGTTTAACTCACATTTAATTTTATTATATTATAGTAATGATGTTATAAACATTTATTGATCGTTTGGATGTTAGTTAAATTGTTTGATTTCTTGTTTGGTTGAATTTCCATTTTGAAAATGGATAGCATATTAAATATATCGTTATAAACCCATATGATCATCTATTTATTATCCATAACCATTGTTTTGTAGGGAAAATATGTAGAGAGACCTAAAGGGTGTTTCTTAGCCATAAATTATTTTATTTACACCCATATGCCGTTATTGATAGTTTATTGAAATTAATTGCTCATATTCCCTTTTATAGTTTAAATGTTGTTATAGAGATTTTCACTATATCGTCGTTTATTAAATTTTAACCCAAAATCCTGTCATATGAACTTGATCTTGTATTTTCGCTAAAAAGAATATTGAAAATTTATTGATTATTTTGGTTAATAATAGTTTAAATTAATTAATCTTTTAGATTACTAAATTTGAGATTAATTAACCTATTTAATTAATGATGATTAAAATTGGTTCATCTTTAAAATTAATTAATCATTTTTGCTAACGATGTTTTATACTTAACAAATCGTTTTAACTAAAGATTATTTGAGTTTAATTAGTTCTTTAATTAAGGGTAATGAAGTTTAATTAATTTTTTGAAGTAAGTTAACTATTTTAATTAGTGATGATAGGATTAAATTAATATTTCAATTAATGATAACTGAAATTAATAATCATTTTAATCATTGATATTTCAAAGTAATAAATCATTTTAAATTATAATATTTGAATTTTATTAGTCATTTTAATTAATGATTGTTTTGAATTTAATTAATTGTTTTAAGTAACGATATTTGGAGTAGAATTAATGATGTTTTATAATTAAATAAATCATTTAAAAAAATGGTGTTTTAATTAATGGTTTTAGCTAAAGGAGTATGAATTTAATTAATCCAATTAGTTTATGATTATATGAACTTCCTTAGTTGTTTTAATTAACGGAATTTAAAATTTCTTATCATTTATATTAATGATGTTTGAGGTTAATTATTCATTTTAATAATAATTATTCGAGTTTAATAAATCTTTTTAACAATTGATTTAATAAAGGTGACTGAAGTAAATTAACTAATATAATAAAAAATCGCTTTAATAAACTGATTTAAAGTTAATAAACGGATTTAATAAGATTTTAAAGTTAATTTACCAATGTTATAAAAATGTTTGGAAATAATTATCTAATTTACTATAGATAATGAATTGTTTATTTAAAGAGAATTTAAATGTGAATAATTATCTTTCGGAATAATTAAAATCATTTTTAAAGTTATAAAAAGGAATTGGAACTAGATTATTGGGATGTTAAGTTGGATAATCTTTTGGGTGTTCGGTCTGATGTTGGTTTATACCTTCGGGGCCACGCGCTTGGAAGAAAATTATCACCTTAACGTTTTAACAATCAGGAACTAATTCTAAAAGTGTTTTACCAATATGAAAATCAAGCCAAAAAGTTCAATTTGTTTTTAAAAGTAAAAGTTTGATTCGTTTATGGAAATAAATTATTCCCGTAAAGCGAATCACTTATATGGGAACGATTTATATGTATAATTAGCACTAAACATCAGAATGTAGATTTATAGCTATTTCGAAAGTAAAGAATAATAGTGTGACATGACTTTGAGGTAACACTACCTTGACTTGTTCGGTGTTATTATTTACCAAGAAATAGTTAAAGTTTGAATTCAATGAGTGGTGATAAGTATACAAGACTTAATTTCCGTATACGATCGTTTTATGTCCTTGATAGTTGGTATCTCAGCTATTGGTTACTTTAGCCACTTAATTTTTATCACTCTAAGGTGATGTGTTGCTCATTTGAGCTTTGTTATCCTTTGTCGGAAATGACTAAACCCAAAAAGTGAGTAGGGGCTAAGTTATGTGGGGTTGCTTCCATTAGGATATTTTCACATCCACTCTAGATTGGATTCAGTGTTGCGCATTGAGATGTGAAGCACTCGAATACTCAGTAACAGTTGGAGGGGTCCGGCTTGGAGGTTTCCGAGAGCCATTGGAGTTCTCAAGTATATTTCTTAAGGTGTACTTTCGGTAAAAGGGTACACTCTCCTAGTCATTTGTTGGTAAATTTCTTTTTCTTATTTGATTCGAAAACCCTGTGTGATATCCTGGAATTTCAAGAAATTTAAAATATAATAATCTCCTTATTAGATTATTTAAAATTGGTAAAATGGTTATTTTCAAACAATAAATAATAATGTGTTGTTTTATACATAGATTTTAAATAGAATTATTAATTTCAAATTAATAATGTGTTTGTTTAAGTATATATATTTGAGTTGGTTTTAAAATAGATTTTAAATGAAATTATTATTTACAAAATTTAATTTGTGTTTGTTTAAATTTATATATATATATATATTTGAGTTGATTTTAAATTGGATTTTAAATTGAATTTGAATTTAAATTTGGATTTAAATTTGAAATTTAAAAGATATATATCTTAAATATATTTTGGAATTAAATATATTATATATGATTATTTAAAATATAATTAGTTTTTATTTCATTTTCTTTAAAGGGTTTTGTTTATATAAATTAAAAATTACTTATTTAATAAGAAAATAAATATAGAAGCTTTAATTTAACATTTAAAAATAAATAAAAATGAATAATTCCAAGTGTTAGCCTTTAGATCATGTTAAATACATGTGTAATGAGATTAAAATATGAAATTGACAAATGTTAACTAATGTAATAAGTGTCATCTTAGTATTTTTATTTTCTTTAAATTTTAATAAATCATAATTTAGTTTATAGAAATATATATCTCCTCTTTCCCATCTCTTTTCTTATCTTCTCATTTCAAAAACCTGTAACTCAAACCTATAAAACAAATCCACAAATCTTCAAACTAGAAAAAAAAACAAGCCTGTAAACATTCCTAAAAAACAAATCAAAGTTCAAGCAAGTTAATCAAGCAAACTTCTCAAAACAACAACAAAAGCTTCAGTTTTCAAATTCCAGTTTTTCAAGCTCTTTACCTTTTAAAAGGTGAGTAAAAATTTTATATTAAAAGCTTAAGTAAATTAAAATATGTGGCATGTGAAGTTTTGAGATGAATGATGCTTTGCTTGTGTATATATTTGTAATATCTCTATGTATATATGAAGTGTGCATGTCTGTTATTTGTAAACACCTCTGTTCTTAGTTCAAAGCTTATAGCTTTGATCAAAAATTCCAAATCTTTTTATCTGTTCGCTGTTAAGCTTTGGATTTCAAACAAGATAGTTTAGTTTAAACATAATCTAGGTTTTAAAAATAGGTTCAAGTATTTTAAGTTTGAAAATCTTTTGGAATCAAGAAATACAGTAGCAAATTTTGAAAACATGTTAAAATCAACTGCTGCACTTTGCTGATTCAAGTATGCAACTTGAATCGACTTTGGAAAATATGATTTTTAAAATGAAAATCATGATTTTTAGTTTGAAATCTTGTGAGAAAAATATGATTAACTAGAAAGTGAGTTTTGAGCTGTTGTGGATGATCGGAGTGACGTGGAGGATCGGGACTACTTCTAGAGGTGGCGAAAGGGTCAACAAGATTGGCGAAAATGGCAAATGATTTTCTTCACCACTGTGGCGTTGGAATTTAGATGATTTAGGGTTTAGCCCTAAGAATAGGTCGAGGTGAGGAATTGGGTGGCCATGTCATCTCTGGTGAATCGGAGTTCACCGGGCCAGGTGGAAAAGCAGCATGGAGGGCCTACGATGGTGTGATCGAAGTTGCGCGAACTCTGGTGGTCGGAATCGCTTGGACATGGGGTTTTTCAGGCATATGTTTTGGTTCCAGGGTTGTCTGAGTTGATCGATTCTGATCAGTGGCTTGTGCTAGTGATTTGAAGGTCGGGATCGAAGGATTAGGTGATTGTCAGTGTGCAGAAGGTGTTGGTGGTGATCATCATCATCGCGGTCATCTATGCAGGTGCATAAGGGATGGTTGATGTCAGTGAGTTGGGTAATGAGTGTTCGAAGGAGTATTCGGGTATTTGGGTACAGTGACTCGAATATAAACTCAAGTAGTTTGCGAGCGATGAGCTTATGGGTTTTTTTTACCTAAAAATAAACTAAGTATTTTTTAAAATGGAAAAGAAGAAGGGAACTTGGGGTTGCTCTCGAGTAGGGTTCGGGTTCGACCCGAAGCCGAATTTTTAAAACAGTTTTTAAAGGATTTTATAAAAGCAAGTTTTTAAAATTTAAATTGAAACTAGTTTAACCTATTTTGTGATAAACGTTTTTTTTAAAGAAGTTATATGAATTGTTAACTTAAGTTTGTTAAATGCTTAAGTATTTTTAAAAACTTAATTTTTAAATAAAATTAAGCGTTAATTAAAGATAAAATGTTTTAAATATGTAAATGATAATTATGTCATTAATAAAGATAATGTTTTATCTTAGGGTTAACTAAGGTTTTAATGAGTTGAGATTAATTAAGTTAAATAAGAAATTTAAGTATAACTAAATAATTTAATTAATGGATAATTAAGGATTAATAAATTAACAATTAAGGATTAAAAGTTAATTAATTAGATGTTAATTAATTTGTAATTGAGAATTATTAATTAAACGATTAGAGATAATAATTAATGATTAGAGATTAATTAATTAAGTAATTAGAGGTTAATTAATTGGTAATTAAGAGGTACTTAATTTGTAATTAAGTTTTATAAATTAATAATTAGGTTTTATTAATTAATACTCAAAGGATAATTAATCTATAATTAAAGATTAATTAATTGATTAGTCAAATGGTAATTAAGGATTAATCAAATGATAATTAAGGGTTAAACAAATGGTAATTAAGGATTAATAAAATGGTAATTAAAGATTAATCAAATGGTAATTAATTGATTAATCAACTGGTAAGTAAGGATTAATTAATTTGTTATTAAGGAATATTAATTAATAATTAAGGTTTATTAATTAATAGTTAAAGAGTAACTAATCTGTGATTAAAGATTAATTAATTGATTGATAAGGTAATTAAGGAGAAATTAATTAATTAAATGGTTTGTAATTAATTAAATGATTAATCAAGCAGGATTAGGTGATTAATTCTTAAATAATTAATTTAAGTTAATTAACTTAATTATAATATGGATTAATAATTCATGTTTATGGATGATCATTTGAGTGGAATGTCTGGATTGATTGGTATCTATTGAATGATAATATATGATATTTTGAGGAGTGATATTGGATATATCTGTGATAAATGGGTGATATTGATCTGTAATGAATGCTGTGTGAATTCAAAGTATTGAATCAAACCTTTAACAACTTGACCTTTTAAATGGCATTTGGATTTCAAAGAGACCGGGGTCGGGTATCAGTAAATACCCGAAACCATTTCGATTAGTAATCTACAGTAATTCTTTATAGTTTGGTTAGAAGCAAACAGGCTGGAATGAAATAAGTTAAGTATTATGGATATTTAAACTGGATAACGATTATTCGATATTGTTTTGAGATAAATGATTGACTTAAATAAGATTAGAACTCGTAGAAAAGTACGAGTTGCCCTGGTTATTCACTTAAGCTTTGTAACTTAGTATTTCATGTTATATGGGTTTACTCACGCTGCTTTCCAGCCTGACCCGGGTGTTACTTTGATGTAATGCTCGAGTCAGACCGAGTATTACCGATTTCCAGGTAAGGACGTTCTGGGGCTCAGGAGGCGAGCTAGATGGCAGGAACGTATGGAGTGTATTCCGCTGAGTATATTACTGTTGTTGTTTATCTGGTACTAGTAATTATACCGTCCAATTTTTATGAGATTGAATGTAACTACGATGTATTGATGTAAATTAACAGATACAGTTCTTCTTTGTATAACTGCTATTATTCGATATTATATTTCGATCCTCTGCGAATGTGAGATTCTGTGTTTTTTCCTGTTTCCTCTTCTCTCTTTCTTCTTTTCTCTAACAATCTAGAATTTTCAAAGTCGTTACATTTGGTATCAGAGCTGAAGGTTAAGCGAGAACCTTGGCTTTGGTGGGTTTACTCATTCAGGATAGGTTCAGTGGTACCCTAGAATGAGTTGAGTGTATATATGAGAGCGTACTTGCTATTTTCTTATATAAAGGTTTTAAAAATGGTTTTAATGTGATTTTTATAAAAGCTTATATTTTATATATAAAGCAATAATTGGTTGTTGGATATTGAAGTTGAATTAGAATTAAGTGATATATATATATATATATATATATATATATATATATATATATATCAAAATAGGAATTGAATAAAATGAACTATACAGATAAGATGAATTAGAATTGGTTTCAAACCAGAATATGGAATGGTTATTATGTTTAATAATGGGATTTTGTTTTCTAGTAAGCGTTGATAAAGCAAAGTGAAAAAGTTGTAGGGAAGAAAACTTTTAGATGAGTATAAGTTATAAATTGAAGTGGGTTTTAAATTGTGAAGTTTTGAATCCTAAGTCTAGGAACATTTGAAATTGTTTTCAAAATGTTAAAAGAAATGATATTATTCAGACTATTTTGAATGTGATCTTATTTTAAAGTAAGAGATGTTTGAAAATTTTAAAGGAATTTGTTCTGAATTTAAAACCAATGGCGATTTAAAATTTAAAGTAACTTAGTGTGTAAAGGAAATAAATATGTATATTTGAAATAAACTCTATGGTTGAGTTTTGAATTTTTCTTGGAATGTGATGTGAAAACCCAAAGTGAAATTAGTTTTTAAACTTAAGTAGGAAGATTATTAATATGAAGTTTAAAATTTGAAATGGGAATTCAAATTGGGTAAAGTTTTCTAGATTAATTGAAGTGAATTTAATTTTGGAGAAATTAAATAAGTTTAGAACAAATAACCTGAATTGGAAATTTCAAGACGAAATTGAGATTTAACTTGGGAAGTTAAATAGTGTATTTGAATTGGGAGTTTATGTGATCTCAAAATGGGTTTGAGATCTGGAAATTGGAAATGGATGGATGTTTTAAAATAATTTAGATAATATTATCCTATTGTTATTAATAATCTTTAAACTGTGAATTGTATTTGTTTAAATGAATGAAGAAATGGAGTGTGGTAATATATCCATTATTGAGATAAAAGGGAAATTAAACTTTAATTTGAAATTAAGGATATGGAATTACTTTGAACTTAAGATTTGAATGTTAAGAATTGAATTTGTAAATTAAAATTGTTTAAGAATCGGTTTCAAAGTTGGAAGATAAAATTAGGTAATAAATTGAATTTTAAAGATAAAATTGTTTCGAACTCTTATTTGAACTTTGAAATAATTTAAGTAAAGATAATTTTAAATGGAATTTTGAAATTTTGACTCAGAATTAATTTTTTTTAAAGATTTAGATTGTTTATTTAAAAATAAAGGTTAATTTGATTTAAGGGATTAAATTAACATTTAAAATTTAACTAGAATTTATATAATTCAAGATGGTTTAAAGTTGAGATTTAAATTGAATTAGTTCAAATTGAATTTGATTTGAATTAGTTAGAATTTTGATTGAAGATGGATAAGTTTAAAACTCAAATGGAAAATTTGAATTGGATTAATTTGAAATGAAATTGAAGTCTGAATTTGGGATGGGAATGGAAGTTAACTTAATTTGAATTGAAATTGAAGGTTAATTGGAAATTGGCAATTGGTTGGAAATGGAGATTAGGAATTAAACAGTTTGGCGCTGAACTATTTTCAATAAATTATTTTAATGTAAACTGTTTTAATCTATTTTCCTAGCTATTTACTGTACAACTCTTCTTTTTAAACCTAAAACTATCGTATACTTGTTTTACAACCACTTTTGGAACTATTTAACTATTTTACAACAATTTTACAACTGTTTTATAAACTAATTACTATTTACAACTATTTTATAATTACTTAACTATTCTAATACTATTTTGCAACTAATAACTATTTTACAACTACTTATCTATTTTAAAAAAATTCAAGCTATTTTCCAAATACAAGTTGGTTAGAGTGCAAACTGTGTATAATTAAATACCAATTGAGATAAAAATTGAAGTGTTAACCCAACTAGAAATTGGGAGAAATTGAGGATAAGTGAATAGAATCAAAATGAAGGTGAATAGAAAAGAGAATTGATTTAGCTAATGATCAATGAAGATATATATGTAGGATGTACGTATATTATTCTATTCGTATAGTGATTTGATCCGAATTCGAGCACAGAATTTCGAGATAGTATATCGATCCGAGTTAGGATTTTTCACTCAATTTTCGACGGTGAACCCTGGACATGGATTTTTGGTTGATTCTGGATATTCTCTATCATAGTTATGACTATGCAAGGAGAATGACGGTTTCTGATCAAGAAACTAGATCTGAGTTAGCACTGGGAAGTCGGGTGGACGATACTAGTTCGAAAGTGAAATTGTGTGATCAAGTGAGCGATCAAAATTTGAAATTGTGTACGAATGGTATATGTATGTCATACGTGCTTAAATGAAATTGATATTGGAAATTTTGAAAGTAATGAAAGATGATTTTTGAAAAGAGAAATATGTTTTAAGAATATGTATATGGAATAAAATAGGAGTTGGATACTCTATGATTAGAACTCATTTTGTAGAAAAGTAATATGGTTAATAACTTTATAAAAGAGTAATCAGATTTGAATATTTGATTTGGAATGAACAAAGTTATATATATTTTTGTCATATAAGATGAATCTCCCCTTATTGAACTATTGCCGAAAGGAAAGGGTTTTTAAAAAGTATTAAGTATAAAAATAGAATTTATACAAGTATGAAGTGATCCAAAGATTTTCATAGTTATATATATATATATATATATATATGAAGGATCTTATTAGAATGATTTTGGAAAAAAGGTTTTGAAACCTATGGATTTTGAAAAGGCTTTGATTTTTGGGGAAAAAATCAATTTTGGAAATTTAGAAAGCCTAGTTTGAGAATTATCGATTTTGGAATAATTGATTTTGAGAAAAGGAGATTTATATGGGATTCATACTAGGCGTATGATTGGAAGATACTATATGTGTATAGTAAAAATTGTTTTGAAAATGGCTTTGGAGAAAAAGACGCTCCCTTGAAATGAACTTTTTAGGAGTACGATAGGTTGTACTACCTTGAGCCCTAAGGAGGAGGCTGTAAAGTGGATCCTGCGAGGAAGTCCAGAAAAACTGAAGTTCCTAAGGATTATTGGATAGCGGAAGTCAAGGGCGCTGATGCCTATAGAGGCATTTGGGTTATGCTATGATGACAGTGTAACTCGATGTCGCTGCGATCTACTGTGGACCATAGTGAAAATCGTGTGGAGGTGAGTGTCAACGGTCTACGTTTGATTTTTCCAAGAAGGAAATGTAACATCAGTAGACTGCGATCTATGGTCGAGTGGAGAAGTTTTATTCCTTTGGCAGCGGAATTCGAGGGCGTTGATGCCTACAGTTATATGGGTTTTTGCAGTGATAGCAATGTAACCCTAGATTTAGCTGCGATCTATAGCGGGTTCCATGGCGTAATCGAGGGGGTGTAGTGCGCAAAGTTATCTATGGATTTTGCCGGGATGGCAACGTAACCATCGGGTTAACTGCGACCATGTATGGGGGTGATGATTTCCAGAGCATTCTCACCAATGTTGTTTCATCTATTTTCAAAAATGTTTTCTATATTTGAAGTAAATATTTTCTAAGTATTTTCACTGGGTGTTGGAAATGGGTTTACCAAGTACTTGTAGCTTTTCAGTCTGACGCCTGATCAATGTATGACCGAATTTCTGTGAGAACGAGGACGGACTTGTTGAAACATTGAGTTATAAAAAGTATTTTTATAAAAACTAATTTAGTATTATCATATATATTTTCAAAGTGTTTTAAAATGATCAAAAAGTGATTTAACTTATATTAAGTATTTTAAAAAAAATTGGCTTCGTTCTTTTTTGAGGACGAAAAGATTCAAAGGGGGGAGGAAAATGTGATATCCTGGAATTTCAAGAAATTTAAAATGTGATAATCTCCTTATTAAATTATTTAAAATTGGTAAAATGGTTATTTTCAAACAATAAATAATAATGTGTCGCTATGTAAATAGATTTTAAATAGAATTATTATTTTCAAATCAATAATGTGTTTGTTTAAATATATATATTTGAGTTGGTTTTAAAATAGAGTTTAAATAAAATTATTATTTACAAAATTTAATTTGTATTTGTTTAAATTTATATGTCTATATATATATATATATTTGAGTTGATTTTAAATTGGATTTGAATTGAATTTTAAATTGAATTTGTATCTAAATTTGGATTTAAATTTGAAATTTAAAAGATATATATCTTAAATATATTTTGGAATTAAATATATTATATATGATTTTATTTAAAATATAATTAGTTTTTATTTTATTTTCTTTGAAGGGTTTTGTTTATATAAATTAAAAAGTACTTATTTAATATGAAAATAAATATAAAAGCTTTAATTTGACATTTAAAAATAAATAAAAATGAATAATTACAAGTGTTAGCCTTTAGATCATGTTAAATACGTGTGTAATGAGATTAAAATATGAAATTGATAGATGTTAACTAATGTAACAAGTGCCATCTTGGTATTTTTATTTTCTTTAATTTTAATAAATCATAATTGAGTTTATATAAACATACATCTCCTCTTTCCCATCTCTTTTCTTATCTTCTCATTTCAAAAACCAGGAACTCAAACCTGTAAAACATATCCACAAATCTAAAAATATTCTACCCAAAATATAACAAACCTATAAACATTCCTCAAAAACAAATCAAAGTTCAAGCAAGTTAATCAAGCAACCTTCTCAAAACAACAACAAAAGCTTCAGTTTTCAAATTCCAGTTTTTCAAGCTCTCTGCCTTTTAATAAGTTAGTAAACGTTTTATATTAAAAGCTTAAGAAAATTAAATTTTATGGCAATGTGACATTTTGAGATGAATGATGCTTTGCTTGTGTATATATATGTAATATTTCTGTGTATGTACGAAGTGTGCATGTCTGTTGTTTGTAAACACCTCTGTTCTTAGTTCAAAGCTTATAGTTTTGATCAAAAATTCCAAATCTTTTTATTTGTTCACTGTTAAGCTTTGGATTTCAAGCAAGATAGTTTAGTTTAAACATGATCTAGGTTTTAAAAATAGGTTCAAGTATTTTAAGTTTGAAAATCTTCTGAAATTAAGAAATACGGTAGCAAATTTTGAAAACATGTTAAAATCAAATGTTGCAATTTGCTGATTCAAGTATGCAACTTGAATTGACTTTGGAAAATACAATTTTTAAAATGAAAATCATGATTTTTTGTCTGAAATCTAGTGAGAAATTCTGGATTAATCAGAAAGTGAGTTTTGAGCTATTGTGGATGATCGGAGTGACATGGAGGGTCGGGACTACTTCTCGAGGTGGCGAGGGGGTTGACAAGCTTGGTAAAAATGGCGAATGATTTTCTTTATCACCGTGGCGTTGGAATTTGGATGATTTAGGGTTTAACCCTAAGAGTAGGTCAAGGTCAGGAATTGGGTGGCCATGTCATCTCTGGTGAATCGGAGTTCACCAGACCGGGTGGAAAAGCAGCATGGAGGGCCTGCGATGGTGTGACCGTAGTTGCGCAAACTCTGGCGGTCGGAATTGCTTGGACGAGGGTTTTTTAAGGCATATGTTTTGGTTCCAGGTTGTCTGAGTTGATCAATTTTGATCAGTGGCTTGTGCTAGTGGTTTGAAGGTCGGGATTGAAGAATTGGGTGATTGTCGGTGTGACAAAGGTGTCGGCGGTGATCATCGTCGTCACGGTCATCTGTGTAGGTGCACAAGGGATGGTTGGTGTCAGTGAGTTGGGTAGTGTGTGTTCTCAAAGGTGTACTCGGGTATTCTGATATAGTGACTCGAGTATAAACTCGAGTAGTTTGTGAGCGACGAGCTTACAAGTTTTTTCCTAAAAATGAACTAAATAATTTTTAAATGGAAAAGAAGAAGGGAACCCAGGATTGCTCTCGGGTAGGGTTCAGGTTCGACCCGAAGCAGAATTTTAAAAACAGTTTTTAAAAGGTTTTAAAGGATTTTATAAAAGCAAGTTTTTAAAATTTAAATTGAAACTAGTTTAAACTATTTTATGATAAATGTTTTTTAAAGAAGTTATATGAATTGTTAACTTAAATTTGTTAAATGCTTAATTATTTTTAAAAACTTAATTTTTAAATAAAATTAAGTGTTAATTAAAGATAAAATGTTTTAAATATGTAAATGATAATTACGTCATTAATAAAGATAATGTTTTATCTTAGGGTTAACTAAGGTTTTAACGAGTTGAGATTAATTAAGTTAATTAATAAATTTAAGTATAATTAATTAATTTAATTAATGGATAATTAAGGATTAATAAATTAATAACTAAGGATTAAAAGTTAATTAATTAGAGGTTAATTAATTTGTAATTAAGAATTATTAATTAGATGATTAGAGACAATAAATTAATGAGTAAAGATTAATTAATTAAGTAATTAAGTTGTAATTAAGCATTAATTAGTAATTAGAGATTAATTAATTAAGTAATTAGAGGTTAATTAATTGGTAATTAAGAGGTACTTAATTTGTAATTAAGTTTTATCAATTAATAATGAGGTTTTATTAGTTAATACTTAACGGATAATTAATCTGTAATTAAAGATTAATTAATTGATTAATCGAATGATAATTAAGGGTTAATCAAATGGTAATTAAGTATTAATCAAATGGTAATTAAGGATTAATTAAATGGTAATTAATTGATAAATCAACAGGTAAGTAAGGATTAATTAATTTGTTATTATGGAATATTAATTAATAATTAAATGTTACTCTGATGTATTGATGTAAATTAACAGATACAGTTCTTTTTTGTATAACTGCTATTATTTGATATTATATTTTGATCCGCTGCGAATGTGAGATTCTGTATTTTGTTTCCTGTTTCCCCTTCTCTCTCTTTCTTCTTTTCTCTAGCAATCTGGAATTTTCGGAGTCGAAAATTCCGGGTCGTTACACCCTAAACCTGTTTTAGCTTTAAATTGCCATGAGTAGAGCCAACTCCTCATTACAACATTTAAGTGTTTATTCAGTCCATTCTATCGAGTTTGGACTGTTATTTTATTTAGTCCACTCTATCGAGTTTCGAAATGTTACTTTATTTAGCCTATTCTTTTAAGTTTGGATTCTTACCTTATTTAGTCCATTTTATCAAGTTGAACCCTTTTCCTTTTTCAGTCTGTTTTGTTCGTTTGGATTTTACTTGGTTGATTTCCATTCTTTCAAGTCTGGTTTAAGATTACTTATGCTCAATCATATTTTGGATTTGTTTCCTGATAGGTATTTCTGCTCTTGCCTGTATGGATGTTATTCTTGTGAGGTTAAAATCCGTTTCGTTTTAGGTGGTCCCACGGAATTTTTATATATATTCCCCATTATTCGAGTTATCTCACGCTGGTATTTCCAAACTGATCAGGGTGTTATATATTTATAATGCTGGGGTCAGATCTAGTATTTTCCCAGGTTAGCTTCGGTGTTATGGGAGTAATAGAGGGGAGCTGAAGATTCACCTGCCGTAATATTTTATTATTCGATGTATTATATAGTATACCTATCAACATTTGTATGGTCAGGATTTTATAACTGTCCAACTGATAAGATTTGTTTTAACTCTGATATACTATGTATGTTTGGAATGACAGTTTCTATTGTCCTTGTTATATTACAAGTTATGGATTTCGTTGTGAGATTCTGTTTTTCTCTATTCTCTGTTCTTTTCTTTTTATTTACTCTAACAATTTGCCTTTTGTCGATTGGATGCACGACATTTGATGACAGTGGTAGTGTTTGGTGTCGACTTTTGATGGTAAAAAAGACAGGTCATTACATCTCTTTACTAGATCTTTGATGAGGAGTCTTGAAACCACCTTTATGATGTCTATGCTCGAAAGACCAACTGGAATGAGATAGCATTGTGGGATGTACCGGAATAGAAGTAGGAGGTGGAGCTCGAGGAGTGTAAGCTGGTGGAATCTCATCACGATGATAAAGTTGCCTATCCGGACCTCTTGGAGAAGGCTATCGGATCTATGCCAGTGCTTAGAAGTAGAGTCGTGTGAAGAACGATCTTTATCGTAACTACTCATATCCCGGTCATCCTTAATGCGGCTAGAGCGGTGACTTGAATCATAATCTCAACCACTCCTTTGGTGGTACAAATCTGATCGAGGCCTTTATGCTTGATATGCTTTTTCCTCTAGAGATTGGAATGTGTAATTTTTCCTCTCCATGGAACCTAAAAATAAAACAAGAGTGAGTAAGACTCAAAGAATAAGGACATATGACATGTGCAATACAGTGCAGTAAAGTGCACATGCGCATGAGTGTCCCAGTGACCTCCGAACCGACCGTGTACTAGAGCCTTGCTCATAGAAGTAATCTCTCCCACACTAGCAGGAACAGTATCATCATCAAAACGAAGGGGAGAACCTTCTATGCTCATGTTTCCTATGTCAAAGGAATCAAACTCAATGGCAATTAGTCCCATTGAGTTTATGTATCAACAGAAGGAAGAGATGGAGTCTGCTCTTGTTACTGGTGAAGGCTGTTTCAAAATTTTCTCTTTACAAAGCTTAATAACAAGCTTCCTCCTAGCGGCAAGTGGTTGCTTGGAAGACTGCTTAGCCACAAGTTCGTGAGTTGAATGGGCTTTGTTTTCTCCAACCTGATTACCATTGCCTACTACTTTACCTTCCTCGACATTGCTTTGAGCCTCCTCGACTTCTTGGCTAGGGATTGGGGGCACGTCAGGGCCAACATGATCGGCTTTTGGTTAAATATGACAACCTACTACTACTTCATCGTCATTCTCGGCTTGATTGATGCTACGACCCTCTTTTGGCAAGTTGAAGGCCAAGAGATGCTCATCAATAATAAAGGACCTGATCTCCCTATCTTCCACTGGAACATTCCAAACTGATGTGATGGCGTTTTGATAAACATCACCACCGAGTCACGAAGGAACATCAACATAGGCCGAAAAATTGTGTTAATCAGAGTGCAACTTAACTGAAGCTTTCACACTATAGTTTGGAAAATCACTTACGTCCTACTAACCACCATTATGCCAACCCTGGTTTATAGCACACATAAAACCATTCGATTTTAAAATAGCTAAGCTTATTCCAAGCACCGGTCATAACTTGACAACTGCTGACTGACTCAGGATAAGTGAATGATGAACTTCCTTTTCGTCGCTTGAAGTTGTAAATAAATCGAATATCTTCTTTGGTCGGCTTACAATTTAAGAAAGGAACGAACAGTAAATTTTGAAAAAACTTATTGTCAGCCGCTTTTAGATATGAATCTATCCAATTTAGAAGAGAAGAACTTGCATCAGAATCTTAGTTTCAATTCAAACATGGGTTCGATTCATACTCCATGTTCTGAGAAATATTAACCATCCAAAAAGAGGAAAAAATAGAGTCATAGTCTAAAGAAATACGTTGAGAAAAGGCAGATGCATGTAACCTTTTAATGGGAAAGTTCTTTTTCAAATCTCTCAAAATGGAATCTATTCCAAACATGTATGTGCCCTGGAGAAATGCGTAGCTCTCCAGAAGCAGTTGAGTTAGAGAAAGTCTTATAAAATGGAGCATTCGACGGATGAATAGATTGAATGGTGGTACACTCTCAACTAGGCATATATATATATATCTGTTACAGGTGGTATACCCTTTTGAAGGAAGATGAGCCCTATGGCTATAAGACATGACCAATACCCTGTCATATGCGATTTCATGCTTAACGCAAATTCGATGAAGAGATGCCTCATTAACTTTCAAAGCAGTCGAGTCCGCTGGATCTTCTAAGAATATGACATCATTAAGTGTATCAGAAGTTGGCCTTACAATATCATCTCCTCTAGATTGGAAGGGTTAGTTGGAGCATTGTATGTGCTTTTAGGTTGTTCCAATTGTTTACCTAAAGTGTATCGAGTAGAAAGTGTCGTTGAACTTGACTCAACGTCTGATTCGACATGTGTGGAAGCTTGATCACCAGTCATTGCGGCCAAACGCTGGGAGCATCTAGAACCAATGGCTATTAAAATTAGCAGATCATCATGGTTAGATGGATTAACCTGTCCCCCCATGCTATGTGTAATCTAGTGTAGTGCAGTGTAATACAGTTCGGAATTATACGGTAGTGATGTTGAGATTCGAGAGTTCAGCCAGAGTGACGGTCATCGTTGATCATCCCAGCTAGCTTTCACATCGTTGGTTGAACATAAGAATTTTATCCAAATCATTAAATCGACTATCGGTGTGCATGTGCATTAAAATTCATATCCAAAGTCATATGCAATCATTCATGTATGTGCACAAGTCCACATAGGCAAACAAGTGTTCGCGTCCAAGAGTTCAAGTCCCTTTGCAAGCCTATAAGGCAAAAATCATGAAATTTTCCTAAGTATGGGATCAATACCAATCCCATACCTAGGGGATTTGTGAAATTTTCCTAAGTATGGGATCAATATTGATCCATACCTAAGGAGTCCCACCCCTTTGCGAAAACTAACTTCACCGTGCCATAGCCAATCCCAAAACCCAGATATGCCAATATGAATTGCCTCCAAGCCAGCCTTACCATCTACCTAAGATCAAAAGCCACCTACGTATGAAATCACAATCAAAACGTTTCAAGAATTGACCTACAATGGGTCGAGTTTCGAAACGCAAAGGGGTTCAACCCCAAGATCTACGTGATTGCAATGGAGATTGATGGATTTGGATTGTGGGCAAGCGACGGTGGTGTAGGAAGCGGGGTTTGATTGGGTTAATGATGGGTTTAAATGATTGGTTGATTTTCTCGATTACAAGCTTTAATGGCAGCCAGGGTAGTAGGGTTCGATAACGAGAAAATAATGACAAGTGGGGAGAAAGAGTGGAGATAACGGGTTATATACCCAAGCACAACCTGATATACTTGTGTCCAAAATGGTTAAGTATGTGATCATTACCGATCCTATCTATAGGGACCGGTACCAAATACTACCATGTAATAAAAAACACAATAATCTTGTGATTGCAATTCCATAAAATTTGTCGACGACCTATAGGCATATTACATGCTTGGAAGCCAATGACGACAGTGCATACATGAACACATGAAAGCCTATGCGACATTAACATTCGATTTCCTAAATCTATGGAATTTGATTTTTTTTACTCAAGATTTTCATAAAAGAAATTAGTTAAAATGATCGAAATCTACCGGCCCATTTAGTTAGCTCAATAGAGCCAGGGAAGAACAATTATCAAGAGACTATACTTTGGTACTTGTAGTGTCAAATGCCAACAGAACTTCACAATGGATCATCACAAGCATAACTTTCCATAGAAATGATTCAAAATAAGGATATCGACAATTCAAAACGTAGAGTGGGATCATCCACAGCGATTTTGACTCGTCTCAGTTTAAAGCACAACACATTTGAAACGAGATGTACTTTGGGGTGGAGGGCAAGTGTTATCCTGCATTTTGGCCTGGCTATATTCAGATTGACTGGATAGTTAGACCCAACGATTATCAACGCAAGCAGCCCAGAGAGATGATCCTAGGGTCCAGGAAACAAGTACAGATAAGATCGTGAGATAACAGTCCCTAGAATACGCTAAATATGGATCAGTGTTCTACTCTAAATAGGGGATCGATACCGCTCCCTAGGAGTATACCTAATGTGGCCCGCCACTCCTATAGCACTCTTCTCTATCCACATAGAGCCTGATTCAAGTGTTGTTCAAGAATTCCTATGCTTTGTATTGGAAATCTCCATATGTAATCTAAAGCAGCAATCCAGCCTTTTGTAGATCCATCTCTTGGACCAGAAAACATATAAGCGACTATGCAAAACAACCTTATAATCCTAAAACTAATAACAAGATGAACTAATACAAGAAATTGCAAGATCTTATACTACATATATAGGAATCATTTTCAATCCCCAACCATTGGTGATATGGAGTTGAGATTTTCTAGGAGACTTAGTCTTGGTGGTGATGTTCTCAAGAGAGGTTTCAGCGAGATACTTGGTCTTCTATCCCTATAAATACAGAAGGCATGGTTCATTCTAAATATCTTTACCCAGCCATTAAACTCTTACTCTCTTGTATTCAAGGATATTTTATGATCCCACTCTTTTGTAATCACGAAAACAAGTGCAAAAGCAACAAAATCATTCAAGTGGACGTAAGCAAAGATTGTTGAACCATTATAAATTTGTGTATGCTAATTTTCTACTTGATTTCCTCTACCGTTCATTTACTTACTTCATTTAATCTCTACTACTTACTTTTCTAGGTGTTTGTACCAATTTCGCTTCAAATATCATCGTTGAGATTTTTAATTCTAGTTGTATGCCTGTTGATTTTAATTTCAGTTTTATTAGTGTTATATAGATTGTTAAATGTTAAAATTTGGTAGTTTGGCCATATTGGATGTGACATTGACATATGTTAAAAGTCGAACCTTTTAGTGAAAAAGGTAGAATTGAATTGGTTAAATGATATGGTAGTTATTGGCCTCGTTATAGTATTTTGAAATATTATTAATTGCTGTTTTGATTTGGGAAAAGATTTTTGATTTAGAAAATGATTTTGAATCCGACTTATTTGGATTTTCTGTGATTTATATTCAAAAATAGTTTTTTGTACTTCTCTATTTTACTTTAATTTTTTTAATATATTTTTGCGTGTGTAAATATTTTAAATTATTTCAAAAAATATCTATTTTTATAGAAAAGTTATTATAATAATGAATGTTTATTTTAAAGGAAATAAAGGGGTTTTTCTTTTATTTTAAAATGATTTTTTGAGAGAAGATAGAAATATTTTGGGAATAAATATTTGTGAAACATTTTATATAAAATTTTATAATAAAAGAATAGATTTATAAATGGTATTTATGAGTTAAAAAGAGATTTATAAGCGATATTTTATAAATAAAAGATTAGGTTCATAAATGGTAGTTATAAAAAGAGAAAATATTATCATTTTAATGAATTGGAGTAATAAATCATAATTGAATATTATAATATATGGAACGATTGGGTTATGGAAAAATTATGATTTTTTATGGTTATATTTGGAGTTTTTTTTATATTTTGGAGTTTGGTTTTATATTTGGAGTTTTGTTTTATAAAAGAGGTGTGTAATTGTATTTAAAATATAAAAGGAGTTTTATAAATGAATTTGGAGTTTTATAAAAAGAGTTGAAAATAAATTTAGGAGTTTACATAATGAGTTTTATAAATGATATTTTTATAAAAGAAGTTTTATCAAGTTGTTTTATAGATAGTATAAAGAATGTTTATAAAGGAGTTTATTAAATAAATTTAGAGATTTATTAAAGGAGGTTTATAATTATGTTTAGATATTTTTAAAGGGAATTTTATAATTTATAAATAATGTTTTACAAAAGGAGTTGTAACTTTAGGGGGTTTTATAAAGGCATTTTATAAAAAGACTAAGACCCAATTTCCATCAATGATCATTTAAATTATGATGATATAGAAAGTATTCTTTTCATACTTAGCACTAAGTTTCAAGGTATGGAAACTCGTCTCTATCTTGGGAATTTAGAATGTGTATCGAGGCAAGAATAATTTTCTAGCTTGTCCGATTTTATTGTTAATCGAGAGATAGTACCGTTTGATATTTGGAAGCTGTGGTAACTAGATTTGGTCTAATTTCTATACGATCTAATTACTCACATTGAAGGTAAAGTACATTGGGTTTACTGTCAAGGTTTTTAAATAACTTGTTTTAATCCAATTGAGTTTGGGTTTGGAAATGAAATCTTTCTTTAGATTTATTAATATACCTATACCATTAAGATAAGTATATGGTTACATTTCCTTAATATTGGAAATGTAGTGCTTTGTGAATATACTTATACTATTGATATAAGTACATGAAAAAGATTTCTAGTATTAAAAGGTGAAATGGTTTGTGAATATACTTATACCGTCGAGATAAATATATGAAATTTTTCTAAGTATTGAAAAGAGTGGAGGGGGCTTGTGAATATATCCTTGTAAAAGTATTTAATACAAGAATTACAAAGTGGCTTTAATTAATGAAAGGATTAATTAAAGAGGCTTAGTGGTTATTTTGTGCTTAACCATGCTTTGAAATCACCTGTTGATTTTTTTATAGGTAAATAAGCGACTATCAAACATTAGTCAGTTTTAAAACTATCGTTGTCAGTTTGGAGAGAATAGGATCAGATATATTATCGGAAACCTCTTCGAACCGGCATAAGCGTTCGAATGGGAGATATCTTGAAGATGATTGAAGATGGAGTTCTTTGAAGAGTGAGGGCTGGTTGCTATCCTGAGGGTGATTCCAAATTGGATGTACCAAAAGTAGTGCCTTCGGTTTGTTTATATCCTGAACAACTTGTATGGACGAATGCTGGCATTGAATTATTGCAGGAGGGCAGTGTTAGCATTCCAAGTGGGATTGCTATATAGAAAGGTAAAACATAGCCTTAAGCTTCAGAATTAGAAATGACTAAAACATGGAATATGCTATAGGGCTATGTGAGTCACACCGAATTGGGTATTGCCATCACCTGATCTAGATCGATATTGACCAATTTATGTATGCTTAAGAGATGGTACGGTTGTTGGTAAGCAACCGGGGTGATGAAATATTCAGTACTATCCAATAAGAGGTAGGATGATCCTGATTCACATAGGGTCCATTTGAGGCCTTGGTACATTTTTTTAAAGGTGTACTATGGCAGGCGGTACCCCAGTAGCCTTGTCATTATATGGAAATCCACTCTCCAATAAGTGCCTTTCGAACTTAGTTGTATATATATTGTGTTGGAATTTAATTAATGTAATAAGTTCGACTATGATTCCATATTTATTTTAAACCTTAAACATTATTGTAATATGAGAAGAATTCCTATGAAATGGTTTGGTTACCGTAAGATAAAAACCCATTCGTGTTTATGTGCGGCGTGGTCTTATGAGATACATTTATTTTTGAAATGTTCTATAACATTATAATCCATATAATGTGTGTTTCTTACACTGGTTTACCAGATTGATCTTGGCGTTATTTTCTTATAATGCTCGGGTCTGACGGAGCATATTTCAGATCTAGTTATGGATGCTTTGGAGCTTTAGGAGACGAGCTGGATGCCTCTAAGACATATTCATGTATATTTTATTTTTGCTACATTAGTTATTTATATTTATCAACAGTTGTGAGGACAAGTTGTTATAACTGTCCAGGCTGATGGTAGATAGTTACTCTGATTGATGTATGTATATTATAGTTTTTCTTTTGTAAAGATCTATTGAATATATATATTACTCGTCATGATGTGAGATTCAATTCTGTCCCTTTCTTCTCTTTCCCCAAACAATCTATCTTTTCGACACCTGGATGCTCGGCATGTGAATACCGTGTATGTACTTGTATCGACATTGGAGGGTCGAAAAGGCGAGTCATTGTACATTTCCTTGAGACTAGAATCCTCAAATGACAATATGTAGCTCAATCCTAAGAATCTAAAGTTCAAATAAGAGTACAGAATTATGAACATTATTCTAATGTTTTGGTAATAACAATCATATGACAATGTACTAGTGAATTTGTCTAGTTATTTCAAGTGAAGTGGCACTAATATAGAAGCTGTGATGCGATCATTAGAAGTTAATCGGTGTCGAATATATGAAAAATACATATATAAATCAAATGAAGACATCTCCCAGATAGAAAAAAAATGCAAGGAAATTTAATGAAAACAAATCTAATGAACACAATAACATTGAAATACTAGAAGGTGGACAAACGAGCAGAAAAGTCAAGTATGTTGTTTATCGAATCCCAATACTCTTGATTTGTCAAAACCCTAGTAATAATCTCCAAGTCACTTCAAATTTTGATACAATGCTCTAGCATCATAAAATATTTTTTAGAAGTGTTTCGGATTTTTCAGATCAAAGGAAAGGGTCAAAAAAAGCTAAAATTCATTATACTTTGTATGTCAACATTGTGCAAATATAGTTCGCACATGTCGACAAGTGCTTGATGCGCAGGTCAACATGTGCATTGCACAAGTCAACTTATGCATGAAGCTAGGTCATGGTGACCATATCGCACGATGAAGAAGGCACTACTCTATTTTGAATCACATCTCTACGTTTATTTTGTCATTTCTCTTCATTCCAAAGCAATTTTCAACCATTGCCACTCTTAAAATGCATTTCTACAACATCTATAAAATGCCCTAGCCTTTCCTAAATCAAACATACAATTCCATAATTCTAATCTCCACTCTAATTCTGATTTCGTTCCGCTCTCACAGACTGTACATTCAATATTATAATCGCTATTTATTCTCCAAGCAGTGACCATTCATCTCCATATCCTTAGATTATGCCATATAACTTCCTAAACCTCTACAAACTCAACTCAATATCATTTGTATAGTTATAGTAATT
Organism: Allium cepa; assembly: GCA_030765085.1. Lineage (NCBI taxonomy): Eukaryota > Viridiplantae > Streptophyta > Magnoliopsida > Asparagales > Amaryllidaceae > Allium > Allium cepa. The sequence goes on along the minus strand of CM060934.1, from coordinate 861,104,069 downwards.
TCATACTGTAGGGTTGACATATTTGTGTATTCAGATATAGTGAAGTCCAGTCAATTATTTTCCACTTATTACTAAAGTATGAGAAGTCAGTAGAGTTGAGGTTTTCCTTCAGTGTCCTTAGCCGTTGCGTTGAAGTCAAATTTGCTTGTTCTGCAAGATATAGAACCAATTTTTCTAGGTGAAGTGGAGATCATTTAGTGAAATTCCAAAGGGAGTTTTGGGATTGAGCATAGGACGGGGAACCCAAACCAATATTAATTTTACTATAAGACCTACTTTTTCACTCCATTTACTATTATTTTCTCTAACTGTATGCATTGGATCATATTCAATCTCGACATAGCAAATTTATAGTGGTATCAGAGATTAATATCCAACATATCATGATTATACCCTAGAACTATAGCCACCAAAATATGAACAGTCACTTAACGCAAACCTAACAATAACGAATGCCACTCATGATACACTACCACTGTAGAGGCAACTGCTAGTGACAATAAGATGTCATAAATTAAAAATGATGATTTAGCTAAATTTTATGGTATATGCATAATAACTACAAAAATATTAGAGAAATGATGATTAGTAAGGAAATTAAATAGAACAAAACTAGTAGTAGTCAAGTTGAGAAGCGAAAAAAGAGATTTTAGAGGAAGAATTGTTAATACCTACATTTCCACATGTCACAAAGATATTCATCGACTTCAATTACTCAAATGGGCCCCACAAAGCTCTCCATTAATTACACGGCAAAACCACTTCCAAAGTAGCATAAAGTATCATAGGATTATGTCGCGTCATCATCATAGAAAAATAAGCACCGTCCAATTGCAACATATCAAACATATTATGGTGAAAATCCTATTATAAATATCGATCTACCCCTATTTAAGAAAGGGCTTTTACCATATCTTCTCACCCAAAATTCATTTGTTATCTTGTAAGTCCTGAATTCTTCAACTTGTGTATCAATAGCATAATAGAACAAAATATAATAGCCTAAATTCAATAAAGCATAATATCCATAATATTAGCATTTTTATATTTGCTTGTTGTGTTAGTTCTTTAGATTGAACGTTACTTTCTTGCATTAAGTATTTGGAAAAAATTTAAATCAATTTTTTTAATTTTTCTTAGAATTTAGCTTAAGAAAAGTGAACTTAGTTTTCTCATCTCCCCGTTCTACTAATTTTTAAAATGTCAACTTTTCAAGAAGGGTCAACGAAACCTCGTTGTTGGGTCAAAAAATGACATAACACCTGAGAATCGAGATTAATAAAAATGAGAACTAGTAAGGTAAAATTGAGACAAAAATGTTTTGAACACATGGAATTTGTAGTGGTTCTACCTTAATTCACTGCCTACGTTCGCTTTAATTTTATTGATTGAGATTTTGTATAGGTACAGCTGAATTACAATGTTTAAAATCTAGAAAACAAAGTAAATTTGGGTTTAACTGCACTTAATGGAAAAATATGGATAGAAAAGTGAATAGAAATCAAGATCCATTCTTTCATTGCCCTAGGTTGGTTATTTGTAGGAAAATTAATCCACCGAATTTTCCATCTCGCTGAAGGCCATGTAAGTTTGGATCCATGCAATTAGGAAGGAAGTACGAGTAAAACTCGTAACACCAATCATGTTGGTCCCAACCATATCATTTTGGCATCGACATGATTTTGTATTGATACTCCACATTTTATTCATACTTGTTCACATCTTCGAGTTTCAAAACTACACTAAAAAATCACTTATCCAAATCAGGTCGGTACCAATATGATTTGTCAAATACGAGTCTTGTATTTTTTTGTCAAAGTGAAATAGCAGTTCACCTACTCCTCAGAAGTGGATGCTACATCCAAAAATCATCTTGGCACTGACATGATTGAATCACACTAATTTTGCTCCAACTTTTTATGCTCTATCATTCCATCATCCTAGACAACACCTTAAGTTCTTGATCCATTCCTTCATCGTCTTGAAGTCCGCATCCATGAAGAAGTCACTTTGTTTAAATGCTTAATTACTTTTGTCTCCCCTAAAGCATGCCTTCGTGAAAACAAGGCATGCTTTGGATCAAGACAAACAATTAGATGCTAACTGTAGCAGGGTCATCAATCGATTAATAACCATCTTGAAACATCACCTTTATTCCAAGAGTGTCCATTCACTCCTTCAAATAGTTTTTGATCTATCTCGGTTCCTCAATATGATATGAGCTTTTGATTTTCTAGAAGCTATATCATATCTGAAGTAGGTATACTATTTTCATATTTTTCTTTTTTAGGAGCAAAACATGTCGTTATTGACATAATCATGTTGGTATGATATGATTTCTATGGGTACTACAAACACATACACACTCTAACACTTAGGAAAATTTCGAATCTAATTTCCATTCAGCAACATACTTGACTTATTTTCCTTTGTGACTTTCCAACCACTGCTGGCTTGTGAACTTTGATGTCATCATCACCACCTTGATCATCACAGCCTCTAATTCAATGCCGCCACGATCTAACCCACTTTTGTATGTCAAAACCACCCATCTCATCTTCATCGTCATTTTGCCACCCCCATCTCATCTTCATCGTCATTGTCACCATGTCTTCAATTTAAGTTCAACTTGAAATTCATGCTTTTCTTTTCTCCATGGCCGAAGTAAAATTACAACTCAGGGGTGGCTTCACAAAACTCGAATTTGACTTTAAGTCTTTCAAGGTTTTCCCTAAAGATTTTCCCTATCTTTATCGCTTGCTCTTGACTTCGTGTCCCTAAAACCCCCACTATAAGTTCTCACTAAGTTCGGCCCTTGGAACTATATATATGTTAAGATTTCACATATGAAAGTGGTGCGGTGAACTTTCATCAAATTTTGGTTGAATTTGGATTGATGGTTTATTCTCGATGAGATGGTTTCAAGAAATGTTCACATCGAATGCACACTGGCATCCGACTAAAACACGCGACGGCACTTCAAGTCTAACACCATAATCCTGCGTTCCTATAAAAAAAAATCTATGTCGCTCTAGAAAATAGTTCCATTATCGTACATACTATGATAACCAGTAAAATCTAACACATGGACAAATCATTTTTGCTAGCATAGGCGAGCTACGTACATACACTGTTCATGTAGACCATGCTTTGGACACAAGACATACTCTTTATAGTTAGAAGTCTGTACTGCCCCGATCAATATTAAAAATCCAATTGGTCAACATATGTAAACATTCATCGGACTTTTTACATTTGCTATATGGGTTTTAATTAAAGTAAAAAAACTAAAATAAAATGTCCTAACCATGTTTGTTATCAAAATTTACAGTTCAAAATGACCGCCAAACGATCTTCACGTCTTATAATTGAAATTCCTCTGGAAGTTGGCTCTTCTACTACCTAAGCATCTACTTTTACTCCATCATGAGTAAGATGCTCAATTACATGAGAACTTCAACTTCAAGCTATTCTAGCAACTCAACCTCGTGGCCCAGCCCCTCCGATGGAAAATTGACCTGTCCTTATGATCCTGGACAATCCTCTGAATCAAACATCTTCTAAACTAACTACCAAGGAGTTCAAAGCAATCTACATCAAGCATGGGATTTTCAAGGATAAGGTCCATCTACCTGCACCTCATCAAAGGGCTCATCTCTCGCCAGTAAGCTATACTCCATGTAATAAATAAATGCTCCTCTCGGAATCCATGTCCCCTATAACAAATTCCGAAAATTCTTTCTTCAAGAGCTCGAACTAGCTCCTACCAAATGCATCCAAATGGTTACGTCTTTGTTGGGTTTTATATCATATTTATAGTACATCTGGCTCGTCAACCCTCCTTCAAAGTGCTGACTTACCTCCTAAGCTTTAAAATAAGGCAAGACTTGCCTTCTTTGCTATTAATCGAAGCTTACAACCACTTTAAGATTATCGATACACTCCTTAACAAGCGTAGTTATTTCAGGAGTGTCGTCAGATTCCTCAAGGACTTCAATTGGTTCTGGCTATCTTGTCGTAAGTTTTATTACCTAATACCTTCCTTGCACTTGGGCTTCCTTCACCCAAGCATCTAACATCGCATCCATACCTTTATCAAAAATTCCAGAATGAGTCCCGAGGAAAAAAATTATGAACACTGGCACTCCTGAAGGGGATCAGTTTAGACTTGAGGTAAATAACATATCTCCTCACCAATGCTCGAATATGAAAAAATCAACTCATATATAATGGAAGAAGTGTCGTACCTAAACTAGTTCCTACCAAAGTGGCTTGAGATGTTAGTGGTCAATCCAGTCCACCAGAAGACTCTGATGATGATGCATAAAGGTGTAAAGAAGGTCAGGATATTGAGGCAAACCTGGGAGAAGAAGAAGAGGATAGAGGAGCCAAAAGCCTGGGCAAGGAAGGGACGAGAGGAAGATAGAACTCAAAAGTAGTCAAGGAGAAGAGATGGATGAAGGAGAGGATGAGGAAGATGAAGGCAGCAATGGTTATGGGGATGAATCATTTGGGGAGGCATCCCCTTGAAGGCACCATGGTTACTTCACATCCATGGACAAATTAATTAGTGATTCTTCGCTTAAACATGAGCCATGCCATAGTCCCATCGATGAGTCGACTCCTCTAACGGGAACATCTAAGAACATTTTTGACTTAGTAAGTGATCTTGGTACCTTATCTAACTTTTCCTCTACCAAGTTGAATTTCGAAGACATTCTTAACACAACCCACGTGAATTTAGCTTCCTATTTGGAAACATTCTTGAGACTGCCAAAGGAGAAGGGACTCCATCTTTGGAACCCTCGAACATGGTTTGTAGACTACATATGGAATATCAATAGTTCACACACTTATAGGATCGAGAGCACAAATACTTAACACACATTCTTAATCCAATGCGCTTCATTTCTAACACGATTCCTTTTCTTCTTAGGTACAATGCGGAGAGTCAAAAGAATGGGAAAACTCTATGCATGTATAGAAAAACATCATTCCTCAAATCTTGAAGGCTTCTATAAATCCTATGGCTCATATGGAGAATCAAATACCGAAAGGAAAAGGAGGAAGGAACAAGAAAAGTGCGATGCTGAAGAAAGGCAACATTATCGTAAGGAGGAAAGGGAATCGCACGACCACTCTGGGTGTGACTTCGATTCCCACCGGCAACAACTCCATCAAACTCAACCTTCACAACATTGACGATACTTTTACCACATCCCTTCTCCGCCATCTTAACCTTCTACAGCTGCTACATCGGCTCCTCTTCGGTCCAAAATTGTTAGCTCTTCCCAATCTCAGTAATCTCATAAGGCCGACAAAGAACCTTCTACACATCATGCTGCTCCTTCTCCATCCTCAAAGACCACACTGCCTTGTTACAACCAAGATGCAAGCGGCTCTTCCTGGCTAATGTTTTAAAGGGGATATGTTCAATTTCAACGTCAAGGACTTTCCACGTAGTTATACTATGAAGGCCTTGCTAGACATAAGGAGTCATGGAGTAACTGTTTGTGTCAATGAAACAAGGCTATCTGGCATAACTATACCAATCTTCTAATCATCCATAGTTTCATTATGGAGAGTATCACTCATAATAGAAAATGTGAGGATTACAAATGGGAGTTGGCATTGATTTCACAAGAAAGAGACAAGAAAGCAAAGTCGACCAAGAACTCCTAACAAAGATTGATCGGGTTGGCCAGCATCATATGGAAGAGACTTTAGTACTAAATTCTCACTTGAGGACTACATATGCTGCTAACATCGAATTTGAGCAGAAGGCCAAAGAGAAAGAGGCTAAAAGTAGGACACTTCAGGCCAAAATCAAAAGGTTCAAGGCTAACTTAAAAGCTGAAAAAGAATCAAAAGAATAGACCCAGGACGAGTCTGCCACCTTAAAAGTCAAGTTAGCTGATTTCAAAAAAGAGAACGAAGACCTCAAAGAAAAAGGTACTAAAACCAAGGAAGAGATGTAAGCTTCACTTTTCCTATTCTTTTCCCACATTATAGAGATGAAAATTTTAAAGTGGCAATCACTTTAGAGGTCGTCGTGGATTAAACATTTGTATCCATAGCTCCCAACACAAGAATTTCTAGGGGATATAATCTTAGTGACCCAACTCTCATTCCTCCAATAGATCCTCCCACTATACCATCACCTCATAAATCTCTAGAAGAAGGAGAAATGGCAAAATCTCCCTTGAAGGACATCTCTAATCTTTACCTTTTTGTTTGTAAACTTATTGGTCATCCATCATTGTCCCCTCTACGGCCAAATATTCATGCTTCGGGCTCAAGCACCATCATGACTACATCTACCACTATCACTGCGACATCAACTCTCCCAGTCCTTCCTTCCAACTCTAGCCCTGGTGCTAAACTCACAGAAAATATTGTCGTGACAGTACAACTATGGGGGAGAGGATAAAATTAAACATCTCTAAGATCAAGATCAAATAGGAGTCATGCACAAAGAAGGCCCCACTCGTTGTTACGACCTCCATTCTTCTGGCTATTGTAATATCTGTTGATATACTCATATCTCACATTGAGTAAGGCAACGATTAAGATTGGGATAAAGACCCTAAGGGTTGTCTTGTGCCTCTGGAAGGTGTAGACCTTCTAAAGAGAAAGCCTCCTTCCAACTGGAAGGACATGAAGGTGAAGAAGAAGGCGAGGGGGGAACACTCTTAGGGATAGCTTTTAGCTTCCTTTTGTTTTTTTTTCTTCACTATGTATATAGGCCTACATTGTGCGGGAGAGTCCCTTGAAAATCTTGCACAAAAAGTTGTGTAAATAAAAGGATTGTTTTCTTATTAAACTTTTTATTTAAATTACTACATTTTTATTTATCTTTCCTATTCACTGGCCTACATGTACAATATAATCAAATGTAATTCAATTACTTACATTATTCATGCATGTGTCTATGATCTGTGCAATGCCATTATTTATCGTAGCTCTATAAATATGAATAATTTTCTGCAATTTTTTATTGTCCTTTCAATACTTTTTTCATTTATCATAGCCAATGTGTTTATTATTTGACAAAAAATCCGCATTTCATTAGCCAATTCTATTTATCTTCAACTAGACAAATCTCGTTCAGCCGTAAGCTGAGCCTAGATTTCTTCGGCTAACTTGATAGCCACCCTCGTTTATCTTTGGTTGGATGTATTCTATTCATCCATAAATGAGATCATACTCTCGAAAGACTTAATTTTGTGGTCACTCCTATCTCCTGGAGTCAGCAACCAAGATGTTTGCCACTAGGCATTGCCCTTGATTTCACCTATCTTCGGATGACGGTCAAAATTGCCTCGTCAATCGCCCTCATTCATCATCAACCAAACATATCGTGTTGGGTTATAAATAGGGTTGTATATGTAAAAGATCTAATCATACACCAAATTCTAGCTCTGGGAATCGGTATATTAGATGTCTTCTTTGGACATTGATCTTCGTACTGCCCTATCTTTGATAATTGGTCAAACATGCTTTATTGACCATCTTCGCTTATCATCGACCGAGCATGTCTCACTAGGCCGTAAGAAAGGCCATATCGATGAATAGATATAATTCTACACTAGGCCCTATCTTCAGGATCTAGTATCTTAGATGCTTTTCTCCAGCCATCAATCCTTGACCTTGACTATCACCAAGAATTGGTCAAAGATTTGATGTATAATGGAAATCATATGATCGACCCTATCATGAGTATACTCTAGCATCTTGATCTTTGATATAAGGAGTTCATTAGTACCCATATATGAGTAACTAGACATCTAGTTTTTTGAAACACATAATGACTTTTTTGCCACTAATCTTATAACACAAAATTAGATTTTTAATAACACGGTTCCATTGATTCCCAAAGCTAACTTTATTTGAAAATGCAGTAATGGCAGACTCTGCCTTATTACAACTCATCCCGTCGACCATGACATTCTATTTGAAAAAAAGCAAATCTAAGTGAAATAGTGTCGTAGATGCTCACTATTCCATGCCGGCGGAATTGGGGTCCCATCAATGGTCGATAACTTAAAAGTTCCTTCTTGGAGCTTCTGTTTAATCACATATGGACCTTTCCAATTAAGACTAAGTGCCCCCATACCTAGAATGACCCATTTCAAAACAAGACCATCTACCTTAAAGGTACAGTTTCTGACCTTAGCTTTAAATTGCTTTGCTACTCTTTTTTGGTGAGCATATATCCTCAGATCAGCCTCTTCTCGTTTCTATTTGACCAAGTCGAGGGACTAAAGCAAGAGTCCCTCATTCATCTTGGTATCATAATGCAGGCTTCGGTCAAAATGGACTTCATATTCAATTGGAACCATGACCTCAACTATGTAGGCCAAAGCGAATGCAGTATGGTCAGTCGCAGACTTATAAGTTATCCTTGTAAGCCTATATGAAAGTTGTAGCTCATCAAACTCATTTTCCATTGGCTCTTTTCAATCACTTTTTAATGAGGGATTTGATGATCTTGTTCACTGCCTCCATCCGTCCATTCACTTGCAAGTGTACTGCCGTCGAGTAATTATTCTCAATTCGGTACCGAGCATAAAATTATTTAAACTCAACACCCTTAACTTTCCATTATCACCGACGATCTTTTATGGAACTTTATATCTCTATAAAATGTTATTCACTATAAAGTTGATCACCTTTTTTTGAAATGATCAATGTGAGCAATTTCACTTTAACCCATTTTGTGAAGTAATCCATAGCCACCCTATCTATTTCAAACTGCTTCTTAACATAAAAAACACTCCTATAATACCAATTCCCCACACCATAGACGACCTTAGGACAACATTTGTATAAGCTCGATGGATGAGGCTCTTGGTATCCTTACAAATCTCTAGCACTTATTACATCTTCTAGAATAGTCGATCGCATCTCAACTGACCATTAGCCAGAAGTATCCATTGCAAAGAACCGTCTTCTCTACATCTGCCCTCTTGTATGAATAGCATAGCTACCTTTATGCACATCTGCAAGAATTTTCTTAGTGCTGTCTTTGGTGACACACCTCAGCATGGGCATTGAGAATCCTTTCCTGTATAATGCTCCTTGCATAATGAATCAGGATACTTTACATAAGAGTTTACATCATTCATTTCTTCCATTTAGGAGAGTTCCTTTTAGAAAATATTCTTTAATTAAGGTCATCCATGGCTCCTTCTCCTCCTCATCCTCCATATCCAATTAACATCTATCGATTCCTGGAGCCGACAACACTTCTTGGAAAGATTCCCAAAAGTTGCGCATCCAAAGGGCTGGCAAGTTGAGCTAGTGAATCGGCTTTGATATTCTTTTCTCTAGGAATGTGCGTTGTCGTATCGTGCTCAATATATTCCATTAATTCCAAAAATTTGGTAGTAAAGGTCATGTATCATTCCTTAGTTTGAAACTCCCTTTTCACTTGACAGACCAGCAACTGAGAGTCCCTGAATAGTTGGAATATTTTGACCTCCAATTATCTAACTATCTGAGTTATGTAATCAATGCTTCATATTCTAGTTTGTTGTTTGTCACGGGAACTCTAGCCTTAAAGCTTAGCATATCCCTTGCCCTTTTGGGGTTACAAGAATCACTTCCACCCCTTAATCATGTATATTGAAGGATCCATCGACATATAATTTCCATTGATTTAGTTGGACCAAATCTTCTTTAACTTCTCCATCCCATAGAGTGAACTCAGCAATAAAGTCTGCTAGTGCATGTTCCGGAGTCAGCTTCCTAGGATAATACAATATATTGTATTAGCTCAGTTCAGTATTACTTTTATTAAATTTTTGAAGTCTCAAGCCGATGTAATACTTGTCTCAACGGCTGATCAGTAAGCACTTTTATCGGGTGAGCTTAGAAGTATGGCCACAACTTCCTTGAAGCAATCAACAATTGGTTCACATAATTTTCTTGTTTTGGATAATTCTTTTTTGCTGCGGTGAACCGTTTGGTGATATAATACACAAATCTTTGGATTAAGATATCTTCCTGCACAAAGGCTGCATTCAGTGCATGAAATGACACTACTAGGTAGACAAATAAAACTTCTCCTTCCAAAGGCATTGATAGAATCGGTAGTCTCTTCATATGCTCTAGAAAGTTCTAGAAAACATCCCAACATTCCTTAATCTAGACAAAATTTCCTTTTTTCGTCTTGAGGGTGATGAAGAATAGTATGCATTAATTTTTCGGTTGCTTTAGAGAAAAATCCACTCAGTGCTGCGACCTTCTTGTTTAAGATTTGCCTTTCTCTCCATTTCTTTAGGGGTAGTAAGCACTTTCAATTCTTTGATCTGTTTTTGGTCAGTTTCAACTCCTCTTGAATCCACTATAAAACCTAAAAAAATTCCCAATGCGTCTCTGAAAGAACACATCGTTGGATTAATCTTTATTCCATACTTTCAAAGGACAACGAACATTTCTAAAGATCATCCATGTTATTGTCGATCACTTTGACTACACCAGCATATCATCCATATTTACATCTATTGTCCATCATATTTGATTGTTGGAGCTGATTGTTGGAAATGGCTAAGTTGCTTACTTTATCGCTTTCTTTAAAATGATTCACTGCTTAGCCTCAAGGTAAAATGCTAGTTATCAACCGCGTCGGCTATAAGACAAAATAGCCTCTAAAATTTGGTCAATTTGCAGTTTGCATAGCAGAAAATTATTCCGAGTTTAACACTTTCTAATTTAATTGCTTGAAATAATTCTAGAGAGAGAGAAATGGCTGAGGGAGAAGAAAAAGGAATTTGTCCATTGCCTTATATTTTTCCTTCTGCCTACCAATCATTTAAATAGCAGAATGAAAATTGTATGCATTAATGAAATGAGGGATTATTAACATATCTAAAATTATTGTCATTCGTTATTAATTTTATTACCATTAATTTTACAATGACTCAATAATAATAGCTCATAAATATATCACCGTTATACATTATCATTCATTACGAACTTTATTACCATTAATTTTTTTAATTGATTCACTTAAAATTCCCACAATCCCTACATGAATTATTAAAAAAACATTTACAAGCTATTTCTAAAAATATAGGATTGAGCATAAACAAAGGTATCTTTCAATTTGAACCTTTTCACATTGAGTAAGATTCAGAATATACTAAAGTGACACATAGTCTTGAACTCTATCTTTGGCATAAAACCACATAACCTTTCTAAAATGCTTTCGACTAGCCCATATGTCAATGGCCATGCTTGTGTATTTCGATTTAGTGAATGCTCTGGAAAACTTTTTCCCTTAAATTTTCCGTAGGAATTCAGGAAACAACCTCACTCCCACATTCACAATGTTGAGTCGACCGGGAGTACTCCTATAGCTAGGTAACCTACTCCACGTAGAGTATAGATCTTATTGAGAGTTTTTATTACCTCATCCTCTAATTACTATAAGAGTACATGCTTCTAAAAAATTTATAATATGGCATGTTCACTTCTTATCACTTCACAACTTGTTGTTTACTTGTTGAACCAAGTTCTTGGGATCTCCAGTCATATAGGTTGGGTTACCATTGTGGGTGTTTAAGGAAAATAGTCCCACCTTTTGGACGTTTTATGAAATTTCTTTCTAGCTAATCCTTTGGTCAAAGGATCTGCCAAATTTTCATCAGTGCAAATATGATCAACTCTAACAACACCTAAAGAAAGTAACTCTCTTATAGTGTTGTGCTTACGATGTATCTGTTGTCTCTTACCATTATAATAACGGATCTAAACTTTTGTAATAGCCGCGACACCATCACAATGGGTCAACACAGCTGGTGTTGGTTTTTCCCATAAAGGAATCTCAGATAGTAGATTTCTCTGGTAATTCGCTTCTTCACTAGTTGTTGCTATTGCTATCATCTCAGACTCCATAGTGGACTAACCAAAATAGTCCGTCTCTTGGATTTCTAAGAAGCAGCCCCACCAACTATGCTAAATATATTACCACTGGTTGCTTTAGAATCATCGGATAAAGTATTCCAGTCTGCATTGTTGTATCCTTCAAGTGCAGTTGGAAACTTTCCATCATGTAAGCCAAAGTCCTTAGATTGTTTTAGGTATCTCATGAACCTATTAGTAGCATGTCAATGCTCAATACTAGGACTACTAGTGAACCTATATAATAATCCCAAGGCATATGCTATGTTGGGTCTAAATCAATGGCATATCGAAGGCTGTCAATGATGCTCACACGGTCAGACTGTCTTACACCTTCACCAGTGTTCATAAATACTTTTACACTTGGACCATACTATGTATAAGCACGTTTATAGTCAAAAAAATTGTATTTTTTAACATCTTCTCAGTATAATGAGATTGATCCAAATAAATTCCTTTATTAGACCTAGTGATCTTTATACCAAGGATTACAATTGCTTCTCCTGGGTCTTTCATATCAAAGTTTACATTTAAAAGAGATTTAACTGTATTAATAACATGAATGTTTGAACCAAAAACAAGCAGATCATCTACATACAAATATATAATAATGCAAAAGTTGTTCTCATATTTATAATAAATACATTTGTCACACTCACTAACCCTGAAAACCATGTGAAATAATCAAGTTGTCAAATTTTTCATGCAACTGTTTAGGTGTTTGTTTCAGACCATATAAAGATTTATTTAACCTACAAACCTTTTGTTCTTGTCTGTGTATTACAAAACCTTCAAATTGGTCCATATAAATTTCCTCTTCTAATTCGTCATTTAAAAATGCAGTGCTAACATCTATATGGTATATTATCAAATCATGAATATAAGCAAGTGAAATTAATGTTCGAATAGATGTAATCCTAGTTAAAAGTGAAAAGGTTTCAAAAAAATCTACATTTTCTCTTTGCTTAAAACCTTAGCTACTAGACGGGCTTTATATTTATCAACTTTTCCATCGGGTTTTAGTTTCTTTTTAAGTAATCATTTACAACCTGTGGTCTTACAACCAGGTGGTAAATCAACTAAGTGTTGAATATGCGCTTATATGTTTTTTGTTTGATGATAATAAACATATATATTCATTTAAATGTATTTGGTAATGTACTATTCTATTTTTCATAGATTAAATAAATAATTGTTGAATAAAATAAATTACACAGAATTTGAATGGAATTTGAATTCAAACAGAAATTTTATTCAAACAAATATTTATTACAATCTTGAATAGTACAATTTCAAGCTCTCACTATACATATACATTTTTGAATACATCACGATTTCAATTTACATTTATAACCTCACTACATATCACTCACACACGTATTTTGTCTTCAACTGCATTCCAGTTTGAATCCAACATCTGAGAAATCTGCAAAAATATTCACTAACGCAGTAAAATTGAAAATAAAATATTTTTGCGATATAAAATAAAACGTGATTTTTGAAAATGATATTTGCCTCAGTTATTTGGGTTGTTCGTCATCATTTAAATTTGAATTCATCATACACGAACAACTTGTGACATACACGGTATATTACTGTATATGTCACAAGGCCGTGCACGCCGATATATACACTTGATTGATTTACAGGGACAGGCAAGCACAGGTCAAACCCAAATGAAAGACCGAGTTCAACTCACGTGCAATATATTCAAAATCACGACCCGAGCACAAGGTCAAACCCAAGTTTTGAAACTGGGTTCAACACAAGGCAACGTCAAGTCCAGACAATACAGCATGTACAAGCCACAATGAAGTTGTACAAGTACAGTCAAGTCAAATGGAACTCAACAAAGCAGCTCAAGTAACAAAACTCAAGTGCAGCAATGAAACAACATAGTATGACATGAAGCAAATGAACACAGTGAAATGCACAAAGACATAGCATCTGCCCCAAGTTAATGTTCACAAATATAATTCATCAACCAGACTATGATGCAAGAAATAACTCAGAGGCACAGCAACTACAAAGACCAGTTACAACTACAGAAACCAGAGAAATGCGCAGTGGAATGAAGTCAAGTGATGCACATATACTTGAAAGCTACAGCATCAAGTAGACCAAGTTTATATGCAATGAGAGGAACATCAAAGACAAGACTAAGTGCAACATCAGTGAAGACAGCTACTTCACAATGAACCAGTGACAACAAAGGTCAAAAACAAATGAACACACATGGACAACATGTCATGAATGAACTAGCAAAGGCTAGTCATCAACATAACAGCAACACCAACCAGAAAAGGAGTAAACCAAATATGCAGTGCATTCTCAAGTACACAGTGAAATCGCCACAGTCTCAAACTCGAATGACAGACCGAACCAAGATATCAGCAACAACAACAGTAATGATACAAGAACAATATCACGAAGGAACCAGACCATAAAAAGTGTTTGAAAATGCAGCAAATACCCTATGGACAGAGATGCAACAAAACAGAGTTTCAAATATGCATGGTGATGCAACTTCAAGCTAAGAGCAAGTGATAGTGAATATATACAAGCGCAGTGTTCAAGCATAAACAAGTGCATGCAACAGTGAAACTCGAGACCAAATGCAACAAAGTGAAATGGAGTTCACTGAGAAATGCAATGCAGATGCCAACATTGATGAATACATATAGTAGCAGAGAAGCAAGTTACACAACGCACAAAACAGGAAAAAGAAAAAAAATTCGTATCTTTATTTTTGAAATAGTCAACAATTAAAAAGAGGAAAGTTTCTGCATTGTTATTCAAGAAGGATCGAACGTTCTCAAAACAAAGCCGTATGAATCAAGTAAGTATCGAACGCATCAACATCAAGACCGTGAGTAGCAAGTTGCAAAAAAATATCAGGAAAGCCGTGCGCATCAAGTCGCAAATATTAGGAAAGTGATACGAACGAATTAAAGGAAATCAAATCCTTATAAAACCCACAGTCATCATCGGCACTAATAGATCGATGATGTTCAAACTGTAAGACCCAAATCATCATCATCGGCAATTGAAAAAGCATCGGAGTTCGAGCAAGCACTAAATCAGAAAACAAGAGGAGAAAAGTACATACCGAAATCAAATAAGAATTCGATGCAGTTGAAGCGCCGTGAAGAAACAAGTGATCGACAAGGCAACCAACCAGCAATCAAGAGCGGCGGCTTAAATTGAAGAGCTCTAATTTCCACAAGGGAACGAAGCCCTAATTCATCGAACAAAGAAAGCACCTGTCGGCATTTTTCTCAAAGGAACAGGCAAAAGGAACGGGTCTAAATAATAAAAGGGGCCGGCCTTTTAAATTAGGGTTTTTGTTTTAAACAAGGGTTTTAGTTTTTTTTATAAATAAGGGCTTTATCTTGTTTTTTAGTTTTGAATTTGTTTTGAATTTTTAAATCTCTTTTCAAACCATTGTATTTGCTAGTCGTGTGACTAGGGGACAAGCTACGTGGCGTAGCTTGAGAATTCGCAACTCAGTGGCTGAGTTGTGGCAGGGTTTTGAGCGTAGAGTTAGGTTAGTCAGTAGCGGGTGTCGCGAGTTTACGTGTGTAAGCGTGTGACTATCTAATTTCTAGTAGAAACCTTGGGGGCAGCACGTAGGCAGGTTTTTGCCGAAGCTGGGTAAATTCTGTGTCGTTCTATTTCTGCATTTGTTATTCTGCTTTTATCTGTGCTGCTACTATTCTGTGATCTGTGTTGAAATTATTTTATAAGCTTCCGCAATTAATTTTTATAATTTATACTATCACCCTATTCGCCCCCCCTCTAGGGTGAAATCGATCCTACAAGTGGTATCGGAGCTAGGGATAGAAGTCAACTTCTGTTTTAAAAAATTCGTTTTTCAAAAACCAACTTTTATTTTAAAAAATTTTGAATTTTTAAAATGGCTTCTTTTAATAATGCTTTTGCTGAGGGTCAGTCCATAGTTAGACCACCAATGTTCAATGGTGAGTATGCTTATTGGAAAAATAGAATGAAATTTTTTCTGAAAACCATTGACGCTTGGAACATTGTTGAGACAGGTTATAGAGCACCAACTATAATTGTAGATAATCAGGAAATAGATAAACCGATGGATCAATGGACAGAACTAGAAAATAAATTACAAAATGCTAATGCTAGAGCTATGAATTCTATTATCTGTTCATTGGATCAATTTGAATTTAATCGTGTCTCACATTGTCTAACTGCACAGGAAATATGGCACACACTAGAAGTGACTCACGAAGGAACATCTCAAGTCAAAGAATCTCACCTTGCCATGCTAAGCAGCGAATACGAGAATTTCACAATGGAAAAAGAAGAAAATGTCAAAGAGATGCATGGACGACTTTCCAATATCGTATACAAATCAAAAGCCCTTGGAAAACCATATACAGAGTTGGAGATAGTCCGAAAAATCCTCAGAGTCCTTCCACGAAGTTTTGAAGCCAAAGTGACTGCCATTCAAGAGTCAAAAGATTTGAAACAAATGAAAGTCGAAGAACTCATCGGAAACCTCACTGCTTATGAGCTTGAAATGAAATTCAAGGAAGAACGTGAAGAAGGTGATACTCGAAAGAAACCAATAGCTCTTAAAGGAACAACAGAAATTGATAGTGATGATAATGATGATGGGGCAGCGGAATTGGAGCTGATAATAAAGAAAGTCAAAAGGTGGAATTACAAATACGGAAATTCAGCTCTAAATCGAAAATTGAAAAGCAGAATAAATAAAATATTGGACAATCCAGAAGAACAAAAGATCATCTGTCATAGGTGCAACCAACCCGGACACATCAAGCCCAATTGTCCTCAAAATAGACGCGACTTTGAAAAGAAATCAAAAAGGAGAAGTTTTGCTGCCACGTGGAATACAAGTGATGAAGATAATCAAAGTGCTGACAGTGAGGATGAAAAAGCAGACTTGTGTCTTCATGGTGAAATAACTGACAGTGATGATGACGAGCCAAGTGAGGTATCAAAACTTTCTCATTCTGAATTACTGATATATTTTCACGAAGTGAATGGTTGTTTTGAACGACTTAGGGAGAAGTATGCCAAACTTGAATCACAAAAAGATACTTTGATAGATTTAAATAAACAACTTGACCAATTAGTTAAAACCTATCAAAGTAGGATCCCTAAGTGTGATAAGTGTCCAACATTCGAAGAAGAAATTAAAAAATCAAAAACTAATATAAAATCACTTGAAAATGAAATTCTGATTTTGAAAGAGAACGAAAATACTAGGAGAGAAAATTCTATCAAAAAGGGCACGCAATTATTGAACGAAAATGAATCTCTCAAAATACAAGTTCAACAATTGTCAATAACTTTAGATAAATTTTCAAAAAGTGAGAAATCGTTGAATCTGTTATTAGGGAAGCAAACTGTTAATACAGCTAGACAAGGACTGGGATATAATCAATCTGAAAATGTTGAAAGCGATATTAATCAAGAAAATTCCATGTGCACAATTTGTAGAAAAGTTGGACACGATCACAATAATTGTTGGAATAGACCCAAACATGTGGAAACCATACCAATTTGGGTTCCAAAAGGCACAAATATAAAATCTCTCAAAATTAAACAAATTTGGGTGCCAAAGGGAACAATTATAAATAGTTTTGGGTCTTTACAAAATTGTTTTTCAAAATTTTCTGCCACTAACAACCATGAACCTATAAAAACAAATAGGTCACATAAATCTTTCATCGTGTAGGTGTGGTGGCAGGCTAAGGAACAATACTAGTGTTTTTCTGGATTTTTGGCTGTTCCA
This sequence comes from Allium cepa, assembly GCA_030765085.1. NCBI lineage: Eukaryota > Viridiplantae > Streptophyta > Magnoliopsida > Asparagales > Amaryllidaceae > Allium > Allium cepa. Next base: position 861,086,368 of record CM060934.1, on the reverse strand, counting down.
GAAACACAACGGGCGACAAAGCAAAGTTCCTTAGCCTATTATAAAGGTGACAGAATCACAATGGATAAACAACGAAAAATATCGTAAAGGTAAAACAGGTAATGGTATATTTATTTGAACGATATATTAAATGTGATAATCTGCACCATATTCTGAATCAGCCAATATCGAGATGATGAAAAGATGATGACTTTGATTCTGACTTATTCAAAATAGTTGGTCAATTATATTTATGCCAAAAACACTAATCTTTGAATTACTTCATACATATTTGTTTGGATTAAATATTGTGATTTGTTGGATGATAATGCATTTGGTTATAATTCGGCTAACTCTATATTCACGATTTTCTGATTATTTACACGGCTTCAATCCAAATTCGAGTGATTGCCATTTAGAATGCTGTTTGATTTTTCATGCACACTTCATGATCTGGTCTATCAAATATAGTTAGTGATATTTTGGAGTAAAAGAGAAATTCAGATGCAGATTACACTGGTAATCTAGTTGATAGAAAAATTACTAGTTGAATGTGATTTATGGTGAGTCATTTAGTAACTGCATCGTTTTTCAAAGAAATTATCTGCATATTTTTCATTACAAATATTTTTCAATTAGCAGAATTTTTTTTCTCATAAAAGCTCTTCAAGAAAATCATTTTTGACCATATTTTCAGATTGGTCATTTTTTGAATGACAAATTTTGACTAATCTGACTCCCTGCTAATTATCAAAAAGATAAATAGTGATTAAAAAGGTGATAAGTGTTGATATTTAAATTGCATTACTCAAGAGAGTATATTTGGAAAATTTCTTTAGGAATTCAAACAAGAGTTATAAAACTTTTTGTTGGGTAAAGATTCCATGACCATTTCTATATCTATCATATTTCTATCGACCATGGTTTATCAAAACTTATATATAGTTGGTCGATATGTGGTACTATAATCAGGGAACATTTGTTTTTCATTTCATATATTTTTTAAAAATAAATAATTATCCAAAGTATTCACTCTCATTTAAAAGTCCTCACGGTTATGCATGGGTGAATTACTTGGATTTTTTTTATGTGCTTCCATGCTCATTTAAAAGTTCTTATGGTTATGCATGTATGGAATGCATATCAAAATTAATTGATTTAATAGACAAGTTGATTCTAATCCCATTTAAAAGTCCTCACGGTCATGCGTGGTTAGAAGATACTTGATTTCATTTTTAAAATTAAATTCGAATACTACTAATCTCATTTAAAAGTCCTAACGGTTATGCATGATTAGTAGGTATTCAAATTCCTGATATAAATGTACCACAAGTTGATACAATTGTATGATTTTATATTAGAACATCATTTCCATCATTCATTCTAAAAGTGGAATATGCGCCTAACAAGGGTAGTTATGACTTTTGTTTGATTCTTATTGAAGTTTAATATTTATATTCAATTTGAGTTAAATGTTGGATTAATATTGATCACTTAATCTCTATTTTTCTAACACTATTATTCTTTTGCTGATAACAAAAGGGGGAGAGAAAAGTTAAGATTTTGTCAAATAGAATCAAGCAAAGGTCAAATAATTTTCCGCTTGCATCTAGACTTAATTATATATTTCTATTTGTATGCATATATGTAGGGGGAGCATCATGTAGAGAGGAAGCATTCAAATAGGGGGAGCAATTAGAGTATATCATTGATCAAATACATTTAACACGATCAAAATCTTAAATATATGTTTGTTATCATCAAAAGGGGGAGATTGTTGAATATGCGCTTATATGTTTTTTGTTTGATGATAATAAACATATATATTCATTTAAATGTATTTGGTAATGTACTATTCTATTTTTCATAGATTAGATAAATAATTGTTGAATAAAATAAATTACACAGAATTTGAATGGAATTTGAATTCAAACAGAAATTTTATTCAAACAAATATTTATTACAATCTTGAATAGTACAATTTCAAGCTCTCACTATACATATACATTTTTGAATACATCACGATTTCAATTTACATTTATAACCTCACTACATATCACTCACACTCGTATTTTGTCTTCAACTGCATTCCAGTTTGAATCCAGCATCTGAGAAATCTGCAAAAATATTCACTAACGCGGTAAAATTGAAAATAAAATATTTTTGCGATATAAAATAAAACGTGATTTTTGAAAATGATATTTGCCTCAGTTATTTGGGTTGTTCGTCATCATTTAAATTTGAATTCATCATACACGAACAACTTGTGACATACACAGTATATTACTGTATATGCCACAAGGCCGTGCATGCCGATATATACACTTGATTGATTTACAGGGACAGGCAAGCACAGGTCAAACCCAAATGAAAGACCGAGTTCAACTCACGTCCAATATATTCAAAATCCCGACCCGAGCAAAAGGTCAAACCCAAGTTTTGAAACTGGGTTCAACACAAGGCAACGTCAAGTCCAGACAATACAGCATGTACAAGCCACAATGAAGTTGTACAAGTACAGTCAAGTCAAATGGAACTCAACAAAGAAGCTCAAGTAACAAAACTCAAGTGCAGCAATGAAACAACATAGTATGACATGAAGCAAATGAACACAGTGAAATGCACAAAGACATAGCATCTGCCCCAAGTTAATGTTCACAAATATAATTCATCAACCAGACTATGATGCAAGAAATAACTCAGAGGCACAGCAACTACAAAGACCAGTTACAACTACAGAAACCAGAGAAATGCGCAGTGGAATGAAGTCAAGTGATGCACATATACTTGAAAGCTACAGCATCAAGTAGACCAAGTTTATATGCAATGAGAGGAACATCAAAGACAAGACTAAGTGTAGCATCAGTGAAGACAGCTACTTCACAATGAACCAGTGACAACAAAGGTCAAAAACAAATGAACACACATGGACAACATGTCATGAATGAACTAGCAAAGGCTAGTCATCAACATAACAGCAACACCAACCAGAAAAGGAGTAAACCAAATATGCAGTGCATTCTCAAGTACACAGTGAAATCGCCACAGTCTCAAACACGAATGACAGACCGAACCAAGATATCAGCAACAACAACAGTAATGATACAAGAACAATATCATGAAGGAACCAGACCATAAAAAGTGTTTGAAAATGCAGCAAATACCCTATGGACAGAGATGCAACAAAACAGAGTTTCAAATATGCATGGTGATGCAACTTCAAGCTAAGAGCAAGTGATAGTGAATATATACAAGCGCAGTGTTCAAGCATAAACAAGTGCATGCAACAGTGAAACTCGAGACCAAATGCAACAAAGTGAAATGGAGTTCACTGAGAAATGCAATGCAGATGCCAACATTGATGCATACATATAGTAGTAGAGAAGCAAGTTACACAATGCACAAAACAGGAAAAAGAAAAAAAATTCGTATCTTTATTTTTGAAATAGTCAACAATTAAAAAGAGGAAAGTTTCTGCATTGTTATTCAAGAAGGATCGAACGTTCTCAAAACAAAGCCGTATGAATCAAGTAAGTATCGAACGCATCAACATCAAGACCGTGAATAGCAAGTTGCAAAAAAATATCAGGAAAGCCGTGCGCATCAAGTCGCAAATATTAGGAAAGTGATACGAACGAATTAAAGGAAATCAAATCCTTATAAAACCCACAGTCATCATCGGCACTAATAGATCGATGATGTTCAAACTGTAAGACCCAAATCATCATCATCGGCAATTGAAAAAGCATCGGAGTTCGAGCAAGCACCAAATCAGAAAACAAGAGGAGAAAAGTACATACCGAAATCAAATAAGAATTCGATGCAGTTGAAGCGCCGTGAAGAAACAAGTGATCGACAAGGCAACCAACCAGCAATCAAGAGTGGCGGCTTAAATTGAAGAGCTCTAATTTCCACAAGGGAACGAAGCCCTAATTCATCGAACAAAGAAAGCACCTGTCGGCATTTTTCTCAAAGGAACAGGCAAAAGGAACGGGTCTAAATAATAAAAGGGGCCGGCCTTTTAAATTAGGGTTTTTGTTTTAAACAAGGGTTTTAGTTTTTTTTATAAATAAGGGCTTTATCTTGTTTTTTAGTTTTGAATTTTTAAATCTCTTTTCAAACCATTGTATTTGCTAGTCGTGTGACTAGGGGACAAGCTACGTGGCGTAGCTTGAGAATTCGCAACTCAGCGGCTGAGTTGTGGCAGGGTTTTGAGCGTAGAGTTAGGTTAGTCAGTAGCGGGTGTCGCGAGTTTACGTGTGTAAGCGTGTGACTATCTAATTTCTAGTAGAAACCTTGGGGGCAGCACGTAGGCAGGTTTTTGCCGAAGCTGGGTAAATTCTGTGTCGTTCTATTTCTGCATTTGTTATTCTGCTTTTATCTGTGCTGCTACTATTCTGTGATCTGTGTTGAAATTATTTTATAAGCTTCCGCAATTAATTTTTATAATTTATACTATCACCCTATTCACCCCCCCCCCTCTAGGGTGAAATCGATCCTACACTAAGTACCAAGTCTTATTGGTTTTAAGAGAATCCATCTCATCATCTATAGTCCTTCGCCAAACATTGTCACCTAATAAAGATAAGGCTTCTTGGAGTTTAAGAGGGTCGCCTCTAAAAGGTAAACACAAAAATCTGAACCATGACCTTTTGGAATTCTAGCTCTTTTACACCTCTTAGGTTCATTTTCAAAAGAGTCATTTTGTCCATTTCTTATGGGAAAAATATTGCTAGATGTGTCCCCCAACTATTCCTTAATTTAAAAGGAAAATTCAGTTCATAAAAATCAGCAACATTATATTCAATTATATTATGTGCTTTCAGATCATAAAATCTATATGCTTTGCTATTAATAACATAGCCAATAGAACACGTTCGTATGCTATACTTGCTAATTTAATTATTTTGGGGCTAGGCATATGAACATATGCTAAAATACCCCAAATACTTAAATATGACACATTTGGTTAATGATTTTTCAAAATCTCATAGGAGAAACTTTGCTTTTAGATTTAGGAATTTTGTTCACACAACATGCAGTTAACAAGATTTCCCCTACCAATGTAATGCGACACCCGAATTAAGTACATAGCTACAACTAATTCCGCTATAGCCCCAATTTTTCTTTCTTCTTTACCATTCATTTCAGCCGAGCAAGGTGCAGTTTGTTCATGTACTATGCCTCGTGAATTATAAAATTCAATAAACATATTGAATTCATATTCAATACCTCTATCGCTACGTGATCTTTTAACTTTTTTACTAAACTGATTTTCAATTTCAGTGATAACATATTTAAACATTTCAAATGCATCACTTTTATTATTCATTAGGTACATAAGTAAAATCATAGCAGCCATGTGTAGTTAAGTGCTTAGCGGTTCTATAGCGATAGAGGTGCAAAAAGTTATAGCGGAGATAAAATGGGGATATAGCGGAAAATAGCGGAGGTGCAAAAAGCTTCATTAGGTATAAAACCAAATATTTAAAGTTGATTTATTCTAATTCTCACATCATTTGTGTAGGAAAAATAATGTTTATTCTTATATCATAAAATCGAATAATATCATGATTTATGCGGACTAGATTTGGTAACAACAATAGATTTCTAAATTATATTGATTCTTTATGCCTTAAAATTAGTATTTTCACCAAGTTTACTGATTTGTTTTAAAAGAAAACTAGTCAAATTAATCTTTATATATTAATGTAGCCAAAGTGGGTGCTAAAAGGTCTTTATTTAGTGGATGTAGCATAAAATAACGGGGTTTAAAATAGATCTACCGTTTAATAGCACTAAATTCAAATAGCATAGTAGTCGAAGAGTGTTATGCGCTATAGTGGGGATTTAGTGGGCCTTTAGCGGGGCTTTAACTACACAAGAGCAGTCATCAATAAATGTGATAAAATTGCGTTGTCCACTTCCAGTCAAAGTTCCATCAAGCTCATATATATCAGAATAAATCAACTCTAAAATTTTAGATTCTGTAATTACATATTTGTGTAGAATTTTTATCCTTTTTTCTTGATTACAAAAATAACATTTTTAAAATCTTTTAAAGACATATTAGGATCTAATCTTGAGCTACTCATATTCTTTTTTGTAGTTCGTTAACGTGACAGAGTCTAGCATGCCATATATTAAATAGCACAACATATAAGCAGAAGGAGATATTTTATTACTTTCAACGTTCAACTTAAACATGCCCGCAATAGCATAACCCCTACCATAAACATACCATTCATAGTGATGGTGTACAAATCAGGCCCTAAAGTTTGAGTAAAGCTGACTTTGTTAAGAAGATTACCTGAAGCTAAGTTGTAACATCCCCTATCTTGAGGCCCGAAGCTAAGTGCTACGGATGTTGCAGTCATCCATAGTATTAACTTCCAACGATAGAATAAGGTAATGTTAATGTATCCATAATATCATAAGCACATGAATATGAAATAAAATCAACACAAATTTAAAAAACTTTTTTGATTACATTTTAAATCAATATTTCATATTCAAATACATAATCTCAAAATGATTCCCAAGTTTTGATCAAATATAATTATTATAAAATACGCCAAGAGCGACATATGAAGATGACCCCTTGGCCAATCAGAGTACTAAGTAGACATATCAGTCTTAATACATCAAAGTGGAAATAAAACAAAATATCTCCTATATAGCTAGCTTTTCCTTCTGTACATCTTCGAAAGCTTTATTCGTTCAACCTACTAAACTTGAAAAGCCTTAATTCTCAATCTACTCAAATCAATTTTGAGCACCCGAGAATTAAAGGGAAAAACATAAACTTCAAGTAAGACATAAAGCCTGGTGTGAATAATATTATTACATTTTGGTTTACTGATATTAAGTGAGACCAGGCCTCTTAGGGGAACAAGTTTCCCCTCGCTAATATCCCTACAAAACATATCTTTTTGCAAATCAGAATCCTATAATCAAATTGATTAAAAAAATAATAGTAATATCATATATGTTAATAATTCAGGTAATAAACAGACTATCTGTCCGAACAATATAGTTTTGTTTGGCTAAGTACTAACCATTGGCTGTTTCGGGCCTACCAGAAGAAATAAATAATCTAACATTTGTTAGACACACTCCTAGAAAGTCTATCCTTAACTTACTTCCCTGGGTCAACTGATACTAATGGTTTTGCGGGCTCACCAATAACATATTCTCCTTCTCTGTATATTCCTTTTTGTGTGTAACATCATTTAAGTCTTACCTATGACTAAGCCCTACACATTGGAATTTTGGACTAAATTAGCTAAGGGCTATAGCTAATATATAGGGCATGACTCTACACCAATTCCATCTGATATTCAAATATCTGAGTCATTTACTTAGGATTAACTACCCATCAAATTATCGTTGAAAACATCTTTCAAATTGATTTAACCTTTAAACCAAACTTAAACAAGGAAAACATACTATTTTCTTTACTCAAATCTCTTTTCCATCATATATGCTTTACTCAAAACATTATTGATGAAAACCTTCGAAATACTTGTTTAAAACCTTTAAATAATCTCTTTCAAAACCTTTGAAAGTACCCATTTCGAAACAAGTTAACTATTTTACTTTGTAACATTAAGCCGATAGGCCAAAACATACCCATCGAAACCATTTACAATGACCTTCTGAAAACATTGGTAGTGTCCATTTCGAAAGGCTTATAAAACCTTAGACATCCTCCTTTTAAAACACTTCTATTTTCCTTTCGAAGGCATTGAAAACCTTCCATTCAAACACTAAAGGTAAATCTTTTGAAAACATTTAGGAACCTCCCATTCGAAACCTTCATTAGATATCTTTCGAAAGTATTAAAGTCCTTTACTTAAAACAAACCTTTTGAAAGCATTGGTTTCAAGTAAAAATCTGTGGAACATAGTTTCGAACCCTTTAAAGCCATTCCTTTCAAAACCATAGGGTTTAGCTTTAAAAATATTAATGGGTCTTAAAAGAACTGTTTCAAAAGCAACTCTTTCGAAAGCATTTTCTAAAATAAAAGAAGTGGTGGTGCCGGAACCAACCCCTTCAAAAGCATTGGAGAAGTGGCTTCAAGGTTTAAAACAAAAAACCCTTTCGAAAGCATTGCTTCGATAGGTAGAATGCGACAACAGGGGTTTTGACTCCTTTGAAAGCTTCTTTTTAAAACAAAGGTGGCAACCTCTTTCAAAAGCTCTTTTCTTTGAAACAATTGACCAAGTCGAAAGCCATCTCATTCAAAAGCCTCGTTTGCAACCAGAATAGTTCTATGTTTTCAGAAGCACTTCAACCCCTTCGAAAGCACTGTTTTGACTCCACCTTTCGTCCCAACTCCAGTCCACTATGTACCGAAGATGGTACCATGTGTATTGGGTTCGACTTAGATGGAAGCGGCTGTATGAGGTCGAAAGGTGGCTGCAAGTGGCAAAGCAGTAAAACTTTACAAATCCGATTTTTAACTTTTTAAAGCAATTTCTTTCTAACCAAATTACCTTGCTCGTCAATATATGATTGGTTGCCGATTCTCTTTCAAATCTTTTCTAAAAGTGCCGACGAATTTCAGAGATCAAAAAATTAAAACATTTGCAAATATCCCCTTCTGCTTTTATAAACATATAAAACATTTAAGTTCCATACCTTAAATAATTTTATATCTTCAATAAAATAATCAGGAAATTCTAAAAAGATTCCCATAAATCACTTTTAATATGTTTCCTAACATATTTAAATTTCTAACCCATAACTAACATATAATAGCCATAATTAATTTTCAACCCAATTTAACCATTTTCTTCGCTAGAAAATTCATAATAAATCCACATTAATTCTGAAAATTATAAAACTTGAAACTTATCTATAAAATAATCTAACCTTGTATCCAAATAGCAAGACATTTGGATGTCATTTGATAGGATTTTCAATTAAAACTTATGATAAAATCTGTATGAACAAACAAAATTCATCAACAAGCATATATATATATATATATATATATATATATATATCTATTTAACATTCAAAACATGGCATATACTTTGCAATACATATTCGGATCTGATCTACAACCAAAAATTATAAAATATGAGATGTAACATATTATTTACCTTAGCTTGTGATTAAGGAGATTGAGATTTGCACTTGAATGAATTTGATTAAGCTTCTTCATTTTGATTCTTGCTTATCATCCCCTTTATCTTCTTATAATGGTGGCCGGCCTTATTTGGTTTAATTTTTATTTATGAATGTGTAAAATGAAAGTGCATGAGGATTTTGGGTATAAGAATATAAACTATTCCTATTTTGTCCTTATCTGTTACCCTTACTTTCATTTTGATTCCCTTTATGTTCATTAGTTAATTAGGCACGACTACCCTATAATATTCAAATCTCAATTCCCTTAACCATTTACATTATTTCATCTAATTTATCTAATTAAATGTCCTAAATAATGTTAATCAAAATTAAGGTCGCTACAGACTCCCATCCTCAAAGAATTTCATCCTCGAAATTACGATAAGGTACTCATAACTATCAGTCATAAAGGTAAAACATACTATGAAACAAGTCAAGAAAAGTGTCTCTAGTTCTGCTCTCAGTTTCCTAAGTACAGTCTCCCTCATCATCACTCCATTGGACTTTAACTATTTCGAATGCCTTATTCCATAGCTTTTTCTTATCTCTTGCGACTATACGAACTGGTTTCTAACTATAGTCAAATTTGGTTCCATTACTAAGTCATCTAACATAGTCAGTGATGTAGTAGTCTCTAGATCTCGAATACACTTACTTAAATGAGAAACATGAAAAACATTATGGACTCCTGCCAAAGTGCTTGGTAACTCCACTCTATATGCGAGTTTCCCAATCCTTTCTACAATAGGAAATGGTCTAACGAATTTAGGTGCCAATTTTCATGATTTTTCGAATTTGATGACACCTTTCATCAGTGATATCCTGACAAAAACTTGATCTCCAACTGAGAACTCTAAGTCCTTCCATCTTTTATCAGCATAAGTGTTCTGCCTAGGCTGAGCTTCATTCATTCCAGCTCGAATTAACTCAATCTTTTCTACAGCTTCCATAACCAAATCTGGACTGAGAACTAGCCTATCCCCGATCTCTAACCAATAAACAGGAGATTTGCATGGCCTTCCATACGGGGCTTCGAACGATGCCATCCCTATACTAGCTAGATAAGTGTTGTTATATGAAAACTCGACTATGTTTAGATGGTATTCCCATGAACCTATAAAATCTGGTACGCAAGCTCATAATAAATCTTCTAAGACTTTGTTAACTCTTTCTGTTCGCCCGTCTATCCACGGATGGTAAGCGGTACTCATCTTGAGCTTGGTACCAAAAGTCTCCTGTATACTCTTCTAGAACTCGCTAGTGAGTAAGGAATCTCTATCACTTACTATACTACTAGGAATTCCATGAAGTCTAACTACATTCTTTATAAACAACTTAGCTAAAACAGGTGTCATTCTGGTTGATTAATGGGAATGAAATGGGCACTCTTGGTCATTCTGTTCATTACAACCCATATACTTTCATTTCCTCTATTTGACCTTGATAACCCATCTATAAAAATCCATTGAGATATAATCCCATTTCCATACTGGAACATCTAAAGATTGAAGTAATCCATTTGGCTTCAGATGTTCGGCTTTTACCCATTGACGGTTCAAAAACTGTTTCACCCATAAGCCTACATCTCTCGTTATACCTTCTAAGAAGAAACTTCTTTTCATATCTTGATACATCTTAATTCCTCCCAGATGAATGGTGAACTTCAAACGATGGCATTCTTCTAGAACTTCCTTCCTATTGTTTCCCACATTCGGAACACAGTTTTCCCTTCTTCCTCAAGCACTCATTCTGGTCAAGACTGAAATCTTTCAAATCATCACTCTCTATTCCATCCTTAACATCCTGATCCGTTCAACTAATAAAGGATCTACTTTAGCTTAGAAGCAATCTTTTCGATCATCATTGGTCGAACTTCTAAACATGACAACATAGTAGTTTCCTTAATAAATCTAGCTTCAGATCTCCTATGTATCCTACATGTAGTCAATGCTTCTAAATCTTTCCACTCAGCTATCATTGCCAATACTGCATTCTGATGTTTTCTACTAAGTGAATCCGCAACCTTATTGCCTTTTCCTGGTTTCTACTCAATACTAAAGTCATAAGTGGCTAAAAAATCTAACCACCTCTGATGTCTCATATTCAACTTCTTCTGAGAGAATAAATTCCTTAGAGACTTATGATCCATATAAAACTCGAATATTTCTCTCAACAGGTAATGTCTGCACATCTTCAATGCAAAAATTAGCACAGCTATTTCCAAATCATGAGTTGGATAGCTTCTGTTACTCGGTAAATTCACCTTTCGCCATAAGGTCTCAAACCGAGGATAGAAGGAAAAGAATCTAAATCATACCTCCCGAAGAGATAGAAGGGATGCGGTCAATAATATAAAGCGGTCCAGGACCATTCGCAAAAGATGGAGGGTGTCGTACTACTATACTCAAGAATCTCTTACCCTCCAGAGTAGACAAACAAGCGAAAACAAGGACATACGACCCTACGACAACCTTTTCGAAAGCGCAATAAGCCTTTCAAGCCGGATAATACACCTACAGGATACCTTCCGATAATACCGAAAGGTTCAGGTAAAAGCGACATCCATAAGTCATTGTAAAGTAAATTCCGACAAAGACAAAAGGTTCACAAAAGCAAGAAACCCTCCGGTACCTTCGTAAGGTTCATATGTTGTACATATGACAAATCTTTCGACAAGAGCAACATGTACCTAATGAGAAATGAAGGAAAAGACCCTTCAACGGCATTCAGTAGTCCATGATGATGCATAATAAACAAACCTTCGATCAATAACGAGAGACCTACAACCGTGTATAAGAAGTAATCTTCTAGCAAGATCGAAAGGTTTGCCACTGCATATAAGAGGCAACCTTCCGTACCAAACGGAGGCAGAAGGCTGGAGGGAGTGCCGCCTGCATCTATAAATAAGACCCAAGGGGTCCTGTTTTAAGGACAGATTTTCTTTCGTTCAAAAAACTTGTAGCTTCTTAATCATAATTCTGTAACCCTAATTGGTGATCAAATTGGGGAAATTTAATAAAGTGAAGTCCAATTATGAATGGCAAGGGAAGTCTTTTGATTTGTGAATTATTTTATTCATTACTTAACTCTTCGCTATCATAACATCAATTTTCAGGGTTAACTCCTCCAAAAGGTTCTTACTGATAAATTCTAAAGATCGATTGGTTAGAGGTAAAACCTCAAGCAAAAGACATTGATTTTTCCGCTCTCACCATTCGTAGGGCTGACACCCGAACTGGTCTAACATGAGTAGTAACTTTCCTGAGTTATTGGCATTACGATTGGAACCCTCCAACTAAAATTAGTAGATACTCATATTTTAGCAGCAACCAAACCATTCACAGTTATTAATCAATCATTCAAACCCTTTAGGATAGTCTAAGTACAGGAGAATAAAGCTTGATCCAATACTTGAAACTCTAACACCTCTCGGCCAGGTTAAATCCAACAAAACCTTACGGCAAGATCAAAGGTTTTCATACACCATCTAGAATTTCATTATTAGTCCTATTGCCAAAGAGACTAATCATTCAAACCTTTCATAAGTATTGGGGCTCAACTTTAAGGGAATACATTTTTTTGATTTCCATTTGTGTTATAAAAAAAAGCTTCATGAAGATTCCAAATAGGCTTACCTCTGGTAATAAATCTTCTGCTTGAAAGATTAAAACTTTTGCCTACATGGTCATACTCAAATCAAAGCTTGGTTATTCTAGAAACAAAGTCTAGAGACTATTGTTAAGGATTATGTTCCTTTCTACTCAACCGACCTTCTCTTTCTTATTAAAGCACTATTTGGGGTGTTGGCCAAAAATCTGGTTAACAATTTAGTGCTAGATGGAGGGAAAAAACCACCAACTTGATTGATTTCCTGACACTGCATTTTCCATCGAACCAGTTCCGCATCAAATTCAATCATTACTGATTAGACCATGGCTAAAAGATTCAAGAGGTCTGAGCAAGGGTCTTTCGAACCACGTCTCACAAAGCTTTCTTATGCAAATATCAAAGACTCTAATCAAAATGAGGAACAAAGGTTAAGGCTTGAAGCCTTGAAGATCATAAACAAAAACAAGGCAGAATCTTATGATCCTAAAAAATAGAGCTTGAACCCCTTTCATGTGGGACCGATCTCGATTTTTGCACTTGGAAAAAGAATAAATGGGAATGATGACATTTTTAATCGAATGAGGAGAACTATCCAGTCATATTCCTAAGGAACTATCTTTGAAAAAGAAATGATAAAGGATCTTGATAATTTCACGAACAAATGGAGTAAGATCATAAGCAAGGCTTGCCACCCAATGGGGAACTATGAGCATTTGGGAAAATCTACGGCTGAGGAAATAAGACATGTAAAAGAACCGCCCAGTGGAAATATAAGAATTACCAAGGAGTTCCCAACCGAAACTCTGATACTGAAAGGAAAGCCTTTGGAAGACATCCAACGAGCAATGAAAAAAAGCCTATCCCTCAAGAAGAAGTATTTGAACCAGGTTATAAAAGTGTTAGACGGCTCAAAAGTCAATACTTTTTGGAGAATACAATCTTATAACATCAATCGAGGACATTTATATTAGAACCAAAGAGGAACTGAACTATTAGCCCTCTCAAAAGAAAAAACTAGGATTTAAGACTAAAGGAGTATATAGAAACTTCCATCTCATGAACCAACACGATACTGGCCAATGTAAAGTACTTAGAAAAATGGTCCTACACTTTCTAAAACAAGGAAAGGTGAAACAATTTGTAAGGGATTGATCAAGTCATGAAACAAAGGCTCTATTGTCAAAATAAGAAAACTCTACATGATCGGGGGAAGAATTCTCCTTAAACTTGGACTACCTAAAAAGGTAGGTTACCAATAATGGTAGAAAGCCCTTGGTTGTGCCAAGATGGCCGGTCAAGGCACCTCCTAGAGGGAGGGAATAAGCCTTTACCTGCCCCAAACCAGAAATGGTCAGGTTAAGCACAAGCCATTTTTCGTGTCACGCTATAGCCAGGATAAGGCACCTCCTAGAGGGAGGACGGGTAATCCCTTGGTCCCGCCACGCTATGGCCTGGCCAAGGTACCGAACAAGCCCTTAACCGTGTCACTCTATGGCCAAGTTAAGGCGCCTCCTGGTGGGAGGTCGGGTAAGTCCTCGGGCCCTACTTTAGAATAAGCTAGCCGAGCGCACCGGAAACCCGACTGAAATGTTCGATGGACTAAGAAAAGTACATGCCTAAAATAGGCGCCACCAGTAATCGGCATAGCTTGAAATAACAACCACCCAAAAGGTCGGTAATGTCAAAGATGACAAATAGCCTAAAATAGGTTATGCTTAAATAAGCACCAAATCGAACAAAAGTGTCCCCGCCTGAAATAGGCCAAAAACAAATGACAAATGGATAAGGAAAACTCAGGCTCGAGAAAGCAAAAGCATGCACGATATCCTCAAAGCCTAAAGATGGCACATTCATTAGACAAAATCAGAAAGAATTCTTGAACTTCTGCCAAAAGGGTGTTCTAGCCTTCTATTATTAATTACCAAAAATGGCATTCTGGTCTTCTATTACTAGTTACCAGAAATGGTATTCTGATCTCTTATTATTAGTTACTAAAAATGAAATTCTGGTATTCTATTATTAATTTCCAAAAATGGGATTCAAGACTTTATCATTAAATATCTAAAATGATGTTCTGGACTTCTACTATTAAATATCAGAAAAGTATATTTGATCATCTATTATTTATTACCAGAAGAGGTTATTTGGATTTCCATTATCGGCACTGAATTAGATTGTCGGCCTTCTGTTACACATTGTTAAGATGTACACTCCCGATCTTTTAACACTCATTACCAGAGATGACATTCTGGTCATTATTACTTGTTATCGAAAATGATATTCTGGCCTTCCATTATTAATGGTACCTTGGACTTCTATTACCAGAAACAAAATTCTAGAAGTGGCATTCTAGTCTCCTCTATCACTTATTACCGAGAATGGCAGTTCGATATTTTATTGCTCATCGCCAGGCTAAGTCCCTAACCCTTCATTATTAATTGTTAAATATGGTATTCTAAACTTCTATTACCCAAACTCCGAGATAGGTTTTCTGGTCTTCTGATACTAAATACCAGGGTGAATCCTTGGTCTCCAAATAATCATCAGGTGCTGCATTGGTTATTCTGGACCTTTGTTATCAAATTACTACATACGGTTTTCTTGATATTTATTATTAATTCTAGGTGAGAGATCTCGGTATCTTATCAGCAAATATGAATTTCTATCCTTATGACGACCATCATTGGAAACGATATGGTAGGGTTCTATTGCTTATCATCAAGGAAAGGCATTTTAGGCTCCTAACTCTCCATCACCTATTATCAGAATATACCAAAAAGCGACTGCTAAATTATCTCAATATTTTCTAATACCCGAAATTGGGTCAGGTGATATCTTGTAAAACTTCATCATTAATGATGCTAAGACTACTGTTTATTGAAAGCCCCAATCTGAGTGCATAATCTTTAGGTTCTTATTTATTTCAAGTAACTTGCACGAGTCAAGAAATATTGTCGGAAGAAGATTACTGCCAAAAGGGTCTCCAAATGGAAACTCCTGACCTTCTTTATTCTCAGATCCCCTAGATAATGAAAAGTGAATTCAAAAACTACTTTATCAAGATCTCAGACATAAATGTTCCAACAAGGTCTTCATTGGATAAATGTTAAATTTTGACGATTGTATATAGCCCAACATTAACTATTCTCAGGAATGCCGAACAGGAAAGGTAGGATGACAAAGAATATAGATTTGCTTAATCAGAAGAGGAGTCAAGCATTGGAACAAAAAGCTTGGAGACACATCAATCTCCAAGAGGCATATCCGAATCAAAGATAAACAAGGTGTAAACAAAGTTAAAAAAACAGGTAGCATGTACTGTAGGATCGATTTCACCCTAGAGGGGGGTGAATAGGGTGATACTATTAATTATAAAAGTTAATTGTAGAAGCTTATAAAATAATTTCAACACAGACAAATCAGAATAATAGCAGCACAGATAATAGCAGAATAATAAATGCAGAAATAGAACGACATTGAATTTACCCAGCTTCGGCAAAACCCTGTCTACGTGCTGCCCCCAAGGTTTCTACTAGAAATTAAGTAGTCACACGCTTGCACACGTAAACTCGCGACACTCGCTACTGACTAACCTAACTCTATGCTCAAAACCCTGCCACAACTCAGCCACTGAGTTGCGAATTCTCAAACTACGCCACGTAATTTGTCCCCTAGTCACACGACTAGAAATTTCAACGGTTTAAAAAAAAAATACAAATTAAAAACAATTTAAAAACAAAAGTAAACCCTAATTTAACCAAAGCCTTGAATAATAATTAAGCCGGCCCAAAAACACTCTCTCTTTTATTTTTATTAATTCATCCCATTCCCTTTTGAGATAATGGCGGCTTTCTTTGTTCGTTCCTCCTGATTAAAATTTAGGGCTTTTAACTTAGAAGCTGCCGATAGTTCCTCAATTGAATGATTGATTCAGGTCCTCGCTTTGTCGATCGACTATTTCTTTGAGTTGCTCACTGCTGCTTCTATTTGATCGAGTTCGATGTTTGCTTCGGTATGTAATTTATCCTTTTGTGCTTTAATGATTTTCGTACTTGAACTCGATGATTTTGGTTGCCGACGATGTTATGGTTTATAAAGGATTTGAATCCTAGATTTTCGTTTGT
The DNA here is from genome assembly GCA_030765085.1 of Allium cepa. Lineage (NCBI taxonomy): Eukaryota > Viridiplantae > Streptophyta > Magnoliopsida > Asparagales > Amaryllidaceae > Allium > Allium cepa. Next base: position 861,069,518 of record CM060934.1, on the reverse strand, counting down.
CTTATATTTTCAATATTTAGCTTCGGCCATTCGATTTCGTTTTGATGTTGATGATTTCACTGACTTATTCAATTCGTTCTTTTCGTGTAACTTGGTTGACACGATTTTTATTTTCTTTGACACTGTTTTCCTTCCTCACCACGGTTTCGAATTCGCTGGTGTTTAAATTTATGTTGACTACGGCTTTGACTTTATGTCTGCGATTCCATGACTTCGGCCATCACCATTGCTTTGATATTTAACTGTACTCTGTGGATTTTGTCCATTTGTGTCAACCTGGACTTGTTTGATTTTGATAAAACATGGCTTTGACTTTGGTCACTCCATTGCTTCTGGCTTGATACACTTGACTTTGTTATAAAGTTGAATCACTGTCATTTGTTGATTTCGGCCACTTAACTTGGTTGCTTCATCATGTATACACTTGATAATCATGTTGTATTATGAGCCTGGCATTGTCACTTGTAGTAGGTGTTGCAGTTTTAACTTGTATTCTTCAGGCAGCTTGCACACAATTGCATTGTTGGTCTTGTATCACTTGCTGTTCATTAGCTTTGTGTTTGTTGTACATATGAACTTGGTTCATATGTATGCTGTGCACTAAGCGTTGCTTTGAGTTGTATTATTGAGCACTTGAGTCTGTACTTGCATTATCCATATGGAGCTTGCTGTCTATATACATTTGAACTTAGTTGATGTCAGTTGTCTCTAGTTTGAGTTCTGCTTATAACTTGAACTTGGTTTGGATTTTTTCTTCGAGCATGCTTCTCGTTTGATATGCACTGTGCCTTGAGTGTGCTTGCATCTGAGTTGTATTCATGTGTGTCCAGACCTGAATGTGCAGTCTTGCATATGCTTTGAGTCATGGTTGTTGTGTCACTGTTGTGTGCCGTTTGGTTCTGGCCATATCTTTGGTGCACTTGTGTTGTTTGGATCCGCTCTACTAGTTGCTTTGAGTTACTGCAGCTTCATTGTAGCTGTCTTGACCATTTGAGGCAGTTTGGATATTTGTTGTATATATGAGCTGCTTCATACTTTATTGTGGCCTTCATGTATACACAGTTGGTTCATTGATGTTTGATGTGTTTATTCATTTATGTGGTAGCTGGACTTGATCATTTGAGGCAGTTTGGATATTTGTTTCATGTAGTACTTGTAGTCCGTTTCATATGTGCACTGCCTATTTCAGTTTGCATATGGTTTTGTACATTTGGATTTCTGGTTGAGGCTTGTTTTAGTTGTCTTGAACTTGCACCTGTGTTGAATACAGCTTATAGCACGGATTTGACCTTGTGCTGAAAGTTGTGACATTATTTTATTGCACTTGAGTTGAACCCGGCGTTTTAGGTTTGACCTGTGCTCACCTGTTCCTGTAAATTTGTCAAGTGTATATATCGGTGTGCACGGCCTTGTGGCATATACAGTGATACACTGTGTATGTCACAAGCTGTTCGTGTATGATGAATTGAAAACTAAATGATGATGAACGACCTAAATAACTGAGGCAAATATTATTTTCAAAATTCACATTTTGTTTTATACTGCAAAAATATTTCCTTTTCAATTTTACTGCGTCGGTATTTATTTTTGCAGATTGCTCAGATGCTGGATTCAATTTGGAATAAAGTTGAAGATGAATACGAGTGTGAGTGATATATAGTGAGGTCAATTGTAAATGTGAAATTGTGATGTAATCAAATTTGTATTGTAATTGAAATTGAATATATAGTGAGAGCTTGAACTTTGTACTATTCAAAGATTGTAATAAATATTTGTTTGAATAAAAATTCTGTTTGAATTCAAATTCTGTGTTATTTATTTTTTTTCAGCAAAAGTTTATTTAATCTATGAAAAATAAAATAGTACATTAAAAAGTACATTTACATGAATATATATATATATATATATATATATGTTTGTTATCATCAAACAAAAATCATATAATCACATATTCAACAATCTCCTCCTTTTGATGATAACAAACATATATTTAAGATTTTGAATATGTTAAATGTATTTGACAGTTGATAGCCCTAATTGCTCCTCCTATTTAAATGCTACCTCTCCACACAAAGCTCCCCTTACATATATGCATACAAATTAAAAATATGCAAATGAGCCTAGATGCAAATGGAAAATATTTGACCTTTGCTTGATTTTATTTGATAAAATCTTAGCTTTTCTCTCCCCCTTTTGTTATCAGAAAAAGAGTAATAGTGTTAGAGAAAATAGAGATAAAGTAATCGATATTAATTCAACATTAAAAACTCAATTGAATATAAATATTAAATTTCAATACAAAATCAAACAAAAATCTTAAATATTTTGTTAGGCGCATATTGCACTTTTAGAATGATGGGAATGATGTCATCATATAAAACCATATAGTTGTGTCTATTTGTGGTATATTTATATCAGGAATTTGAATATCTACTAACCATGCATAACCGCTAGAACTATTAAACGAGATTAGTATTATTCCAATTTTATTTTAAAAAAAATGAATTCAAGTATCTTCTAACCACGCATAACCATGAGGACTTTTAAATGGGATTAGAATCAACTTGTTTATTCTAAAAATCAATTTTGATATGCGTTCCATACATTCATAACCGTGAGGACTTTTAAATAAGCATGGAAGAACATAACAAATTCCAAATAATTCACCCATGAATAACCATGAGGACTTTTAAATGGGAGTGAATACTTTGGTATTTATTTATTTTATTTATTTATTTTTATTTTTTATTTTTTATTTTTAAAAGAAATATAAAATGAAAAACGAATGATTCCTTTTTAGAGTACCATATATCGACGAACTATATAGAATTTTGATGAGTGATAGTTGTTAGAAATATGATAGAAATAGAGATGGTCATGGAATTTTTACTAACAAAATGTTTTATAACTCTTGTTTAAATTTCTAAAGAAATTTACTAATTATACCGTCTCTAGTTATAATGTATGATTAATATTAACACTATCACTTTTTTAATCACTATTCATCTTTTCGATAATCATTAGGGAGTCAGATTAGTCAATGTAATCATTTAAAATCAAATTCAAAAATAATTATAAAATCAATTTTTCTAAAAATGACCAATCTGAAAACAAGGTCAAAAATGTTTTTCTCAAAGGGGTTATATGAGAAAAATTTCTGCTATTTGAAAATTATTTGAAATGAAAAATATGCAGATATATTCTTTGAAAAACGATGGAGTTACTAAATGTCTCAACAAAAATCACGTTCAACTAGTAATTTTTCTATCAACTAGATTACCAGTGTAATCTACATCTGAATTTCTCTTTCACTCAAAATTATCACTAATTGAATTTGTAGACCAGACCATGAAGTATGCAATAAAATATCTCAAAATCAATTTTAACAGCTTTTTAAATGATATTCTCTTGAATTTGAATTCGAAGCCGTGTAAATAATCAAAAAACCATGAATATAGAGTTAGCCTTATTATAACCACATGTATTATCATCCAATAAAACACTATTATTAATCCAAACTACTATATATGAAGTAATTCAGATGCTCTAAAGATTTTTATAGTGTTTTTGGCATAAGAATATAATTGGCCAACAATTTTAAATAAGTCAAAATCAAAAACATCCTTATTTCATCATCACATTATTGGCTGATTTAACTCAGATTACAGTGCAGATTATCACATTTAATATGCCGTTTAGATAATTATACCATTACCTGATTTACCTTTACGATATTTTTCGCTGTTGACCATTGTGATTCTGTCACCTTTATACTACGCTAAGGAATTTTACTTTGTCGCTCGGTGTGCCCTTGGAACAGCCAGAATCCAAGTAGCACTATTGTTGTTTCTTAGCCTGCCACCACACCTACACGGGAAAAATTTTTTGTGACCTTTTTGTTTTTATAAGTCCATGGTTGTTAGTGGCAAAATATTTAGAAAAATAATTTTGTGGAGACCCAAAACTATTTATATATGTTACCTTCGGCACCCAAATTTGTTTAACTTTGAGAGGTTTTATATTTGTGCCTTTTGGAACCCAAATTGGTATAGTTTTCACGTGTTTGGGTCTATACCAACAACTATTTTGATTGTGTCCTAATTTTCTACAAATTGTGCACATTGAATTTACCTGATTAATCTCCTTTCTAACATTTTTGGATTGATTATATCATAGTTCTTGTCTAACTGAATTAACAGTTTGCTTCCCTAATAGCATATTCAACGATTTTTCACTTTTTGAAAATTTTACTAAAGTCGTTGACATTGTTGGACTTGTGTTTCGAGAGATTCATTTTCGTTCAATAATTGTGTGCACTTTTTAACTCTCCTCGTATTTTCACTCTCTTTCAAAATCAGAATTTCATTTTCAAGTGATTTTATATTGATTTCTGATTTTTTAATTTCTTCTTCGAATGTTGGACACTTATCGCACTTAGGGATCCTACTTTGATAGGTTTTAACTAATTGGTCAAGTTGTTCATTTAATTCTATCAAAGTATCTTTTTGTGATTCAAGTTTGGCATACTTCTCCCTAAGTCGTTCAAACAGCCATTTATTTCATGGAAATATATAAGTAGTTGTGAGTGAGTGAGTTTTGATACCTCGCTTGGCTCATCATCGTCGCTATCAGTTATATTACCTTGAAGGCACAAATCTGCTTTCTTACTCTCACAGCTAGTACTTTGATTATCTTCATCACTTGTATTCCACATGGCTGCAAAACGTTTCCTTTTTGATTTCTTTTTAAAGTCGCATCGATTTTGAGAACAGTTGGGCTTGATGTGTCCGGGTTAGTTGCACTTATGACAGATGATCTTCTGTTCTTCTGAGTAGTCTAGTGCTTTGGCTATTTTGCTTTTTAATTTTTGAATTCGAGCTAGATTTCCATATTTGTAATTCCATCTTTTGAATTTCTTTATTAACAGCTCCAATTCTGCGGCCCCATTATCATCATCGTTATCATCATCACTTTCGGTTGTTCCTTTGAGCGCTATTGATTTCTTTCGAGTGTCACCTCCTTCACGCTCTTCCTTGAATTTCATTTCTTGCTCATGAGTGGTGAGATTTACGATGAGTTCTTCAACTTTCATCTGTTTTAAATCTTTTGATTCTTGAATGGCAGCCACTTTGGCTTCAAAACTTTGTGGAAGGACTTTGAGGATTTTTCGGACTATCTCCAACTCTGTGTATGATTTTCCAAGAGGTTTTGATTTGTATACGATATTGGTAAGTCGTCCATACATCTTTTTGACATTTTCTTCCTTCGCCGTTGTGAAATTCTCGTATTCGCTGTTTAGCATGGCAAGGCGAGATTCTTTGACTTGAGATGTCCCTTCATGAGTCACTTGTAGTGTGTGCCAAATTTCCAGCACAGTTAGACAATGTGAAACACGATTATATTCAAATTGATCCAATGAACAGATGATAGAATTCATAACTTTAGCATTAGCATTTTGTAATTTATTTTCTAGTTCTGTCCATTGATCCTTTGGTTTCTCTATTTCCTGATTATCTACTGTTATAGTTCGTGTTCTATAACCCGTCTCAACATTATTCCAAGCGTCAACGGTTTTCAGAAAAATTTCCATCCTAATTTTCCAGTAAGCATATTCACCATTGAATATTGGTGGTATAAATATGGACCGACCCTCAGCAAAAGCATTATTAAAAGAAGCCATTTTAAAAATTCAAATTTTTAAAACAAAACTGGTTTTTGAAAAGCGAATTTTTAAAGCAAAAGTTGACTTCTATTCCTTGCTCTGATACCACTTGTAGGATCTATTTCACCCTAGAGGGGGGTTAATAGGGTGATACTATTAATTATAAAAGTTAATTGAGGAAGCTTATAAAATAATTTCAACACAGACAAATCAGAATAACAGCAGCACATATAATAGCAGAATAATAAATGCAGAAATAGAACGACACAGAATTTACCCAGCTTTGGCAAAACCCTGCCTATGTGCTTCCCCCAAGGTTTCTACTAGAAATTAAGTAGTCACACGCTTACACACGTAAACTCGCGACACCCGCTACTGACTAACCTAACTCTACGCTCAAAACCCTGCCACAACTCAGCCATTGAGTTGCAAATTCTCAAACTACGCCACGTAGTTTGTCCTCTAGTCACACGACTAGAAATTTCAACGGTTTAAAAAGAAATTACAAATTAAAAACAATTTAAAAACAAACTAAACCCTAATTTAACCAATGCCTTGAATAATAATTAAGCCGACTCAAAAACACTCTCTCTTTTATTTTTATTAGATCGGCCCGTTCCCTTTTGAGATAATGGCGGCTTTCTTCGTTCGTTCCTCCTGATTAAAAGTTAGGGCTTTTAATTTAGAAGCTGCCGATAGTTCCTTGATCGAATGAATGATTTAGTTCCTCGCTTTGTCGATCGACTATTTCTTTGAGTTGCTCACTGCTGCTTCTATTTGATCGAGTTCGATGTTTGCTTCGGTATGTAATTTATCCTTTTGTGCTTTGATGTTTTTCATACTTGAACTCGATGATTTTGGTTGTCGATAATATTATGGTTTATATAGGATTTGAATCCCTAGATTTTCGTTCGTCTGATATTTTCAATATTTAGCTTCGGCCATTCGATTTCGTTTGGATGTTGATGATTTCATTGACTTATTCAATTCGTTCTTTTCGTGTTACTTGGTTGACACGGTTTTGATTTTCTTTGACACTGTTTTCCTTGCTCACCACGGCTTCGAATTCGCTGGTATTTAAATTTATGTTGACTTCGTCTTTGACTTTGTGTATGCGATTCCATGACTTCGGCCATCACCAGTGCTTTGATATTTAACTGTACTCTGTGGATTTTGGCCATTTGTGTCAACCTGGACTTGTTTGATTTTGATAAAACACGGCTTTGACTTTGGTTACTCTGTTGCTTCTGGCTTGATACACTTGACTTTGTTATAAAGTTGAATCACTGTCATTTGTTGATTTTGGCCACTTAACTTGGTTGCTTCATCATGTATACACTTGATAATCATGTTGTATTATGAGCCTGGCATTGTCACTTGTAGTAGGTGTTGCAGTTTTAACTTGTATTCTTCAGGCAGTTTGCATACAGTTGCATTGTTGGTCTTGTATCACTTGCTGTTCATTAGCTTTTTGTTTGTTGTACATATGAACTTGGTTCATATGTATGCTGTGCACTAAGCATTGCTTCGAGTTGTATTATTGAACACTTGTGTCTGTACTTGCATTATCCATCTGGAGCTTGCTGCCTATATCCATTTGAACTTAGTTGATGTCAGTTGTCTCTGGTTTGAGTATTGCTTGTATAACTTGAACTTGATTTGGATTTTTGCTTCAAGCATGCTTATGGTTTGATATGCACTGTGCCTTGAGTGTGCTTGCATCTGAGTTGTATTCATGTGTGTCCAGACGTGAATGTGCAGTCTTGTATATGCTTTGAGTCATGGTTGCTGTGTCACTGTTGTGTGCGGTTTGGTTCTGGCCATATCTTTGGTGCACTTGTGTTGTTTGGATCTGCTCTACTCGTTGCTTTGAGGTACTGCAGCTTCATTGTAGCTGTCTTGACCATTTGAGGCAGTTTGGATATTTGTTGTATATATGAGCTGCTTCATGCTTTATTGTGGCCTTCATGTATGCACAGTTGGTTCATTGATGTTTGATGTGTTTATTCATTTATGTGGTAGTTGGACTTGATCATTTGAGGCAGTTTGGATATTTGTTTCATGTAGTACTTGTAGTCTGTTTCACATGTGCACTGCCTATTTCAGTTTGCATATGGTTTTGTACATTTGGATTTTTGGTCGAGGCTTGTTTTCGTTGTCTTGAACTTGCACCTGTGTTGAGTCCATCTTATAGCACGGATTTGACGTTGTGCTGAAAGTTGTGACATTATTTTATTGCACTTGAGTTGAACCCGGCGTTTTGGTTTTGACCTGTGCTCACCTGTCCCTCTAAATTTGTCAAGTGTATATATCGGTGTGCACGGCCTTGTGGCATATACAGTGATACACTGTGTATGTCACAAGCTGTTCGTGTATGATGAATTGAAAATTAAATGATGACAAACGACCCAAATAACTATGGCAAATATTATTTTCAAAATTCACATTTTGTTTTATACTGCAAAAATATTTTCTTTTCAATTTTTACCGCGTCAATATTTATTTTTGCAGATTGCTCAGATGCTGGATTCAATTTGGAATAAAGTTGAAGATAAATACGAGTGTGAGTGATATGTAGTGAGGTCAATTGTAAATATGAAAGTGTGATGCAATAAAATTTGTATTGTAATTGAAATTGAATATATAGTGAGAGCTTGAACTTTGTACTATTCAAAGATTGTAATAAATATTTGTTTGAATAAAAATTCTGTTTGAATTCAAATTCTGTGTTATTTATTTTTTATTCAGCAAAAATTTATTTAATCTATGAAAAATAAAATAGTACATTAACAAATACATTTACACGAATATATATATATATATATGTTTATTATCATCAAACAAAAATCATATAATCGCATATTCAACATGTACACCATCATAAGCATAACATTATGCTGCATAGCGTTACCAAGGTATGGAAAACACGTCTTATGTATAAATTCAAATACTCGTGACCTTATCAATCATACTAGTAAAACTCATTGATATTATAGTATTGACACTTTAAACTGAGATAACAAATAGGGATTCTGATGATTTGCATAGAACTCGACTATCTTTAGATTTTATTTTCAAGCTATCTATCTTCTCATAAAGCTTAGTCATTTCAAGTCAAGACTTATACAAGTAACTCCACAAACAAAATGCTTTAAAACTTCAATACTCCAGCCTCCTTTTTTCTCAAAGATTTAATTTAAAAATCACAATTTCCGTAAAAAAATTGAATAATGCAACATTTGAGCTTAGAAATTGAAGAAGTTTTTGTAAAATTAACTTTGTTTGAGCTCCATTCTTAACTTAGCCAAAATCATTGTGAACCCCGAAGATGGAGCTTCAGAAGAAAAAACTAGTCTTGTTCAAGTCTCCCATATCAACAAGCAAAACAAGTCCCTTTATTTCAACAATAAGAACACATATTAGAGTATGTTTATTATCGAAACTTGTTGTTAATAATAAGATACAATAACCCCTCTATAATGGTAACTAGTGTGTATTTGCTAATTTCATCTCTCGTTAAGAAGGGTATTATAATCTAACTATCAATCAATATCGAATTAAATATCCCAATATTCTTTAAAAGGAATTTTCCCTCTACCTTCAAACGAAGCCGGGTGAGAAGTGGGGTGGTCCACGTACAAAAAACCGTTTACCCTAGGGCAACCAATATTAGGTAATTTTGGAAGGAGGCCTTCATCTATATAGTATGTTTACTAGGTTGGCTTATTAAGGAGAAATGCTTTAAGGAACATATTGTTTGGAATAACATAATATAGACAAGAAAAATATAAAATACGTACTAAGAACTATATATTCGTAGAATAAATACTTGACACCCATTTATAATCGCTCCCTTAATTCGTATGAAATGGACTTAGAAAGAAACTTGAGAACAAACTTATACTTATAATGCCTAACCATTTAAGGAATTTTTTTTTGACAAATAGTCTGATTCAAAGTAAATAATAATGTGCACCAAGATTTAGCCAAGTCCTAATTTACATGAAAATAGAAATACAAAAGTAAAACTCCTACGGAAATTTTCCCAAATACTAAAATTTCAGAGCTGAATGTTAAAAGTGCACTTTACATAAAAATAGCCAAAGTGTCTCTATTAACATGTCATCTAGCGGAAGGGTAAGAGTTCACCACTCTTTCTCAAAAAGCGTTGAGTCTGGGTCATCGTTTTTAGAATTTCAAAAAATAAGACTTAACCAACAATTGCTTCCAAATCAAAGGCGAAACATTAATCATACAAAAATACAAAAACCATTGATGAAGATTTCTAGAGAGTAGAAGAATGTCTTTTTATTTGTACCAGAATCGCTGACATGATTCGCTTTTCTTTCTCCCTCTTTCTCTTCTAATTTATATAGTATAGGCATTTACTTCTAAAAAACAAGAGGAAAAAAATCAATGGCCTTTTGCGACCTCCATCAGATTCATCCTAAATTTATCAATGCGGAAGCACCTCACAGTTGTTGTTGCTTTTAGTTAAGCATATTAAACCCTCTACAAGAGGCGAAAGAGGTCGATAACGCACAGTTTTGTAATGTGGTTCACCAGCAACCTAATTTCCTTGATCCACTTATAAAAGCAACATACTCTATGCTTTTTGACCTGGCCACAAACATATTTGGATGGATTTAGCCATCTGGGATGTTTTAGGAGAAAACCCTGCGTTGATAACCTAGTCTCCATATCACCGATATGGGTTGAATACATCGTCATCAATCCCATCGATTTAGTTCTGAACCTTCTGCCTTTTCTAAATGGGCTGTAGGAAAAAGGGAATAAATCATGTTGCTACTTTTGGTCACCTTCAATGTTTACTTTTAGGATGCTAGTGTATTTTTGAATATTTGTATATTGACAGTTCATTTATGAAAATGTAATGTGAAGTAATATACATACATACATACATACATACATACATACATACATATTTGTGTGTGTGGATATTAGATATTTTAGTTGAATTTCTTAAGTTATATTATGCAGTTGGAAATGTGCTTATATTTTTTTTTACTTGGTTATATAGCGTTCTGATGAACAGAAAGGAATTGGAAGGTTTAGGACTTCTAAATTCCAATGAAGGCTTGTTGTCGGAAGGACTAGCCATTAAGCTACTTAAACCTTCCAATGGTATGGTAAAACTGAGGTTGGAATACCTTTCGGCCCCATCGGAAGGTTTATTGCTGCAACTTCAATTCCCTTCGAAGGGATAAAAAGAACAATCTAGGTTACCAAAATGGTAGTTAAATGGATCTCGGATCATACTATTAGCTTGATGTTAAAATCGGTTTTAAACCTTGCAAAAAATGGAAATGAACGATGAATGAAGGAGTAGGAAAGATAACCTAAAATTTTTAAATCGGGTTTGGAAAATGACCTCCTTGTTTTGAGGAAGGTCAGGTTGTTTAAGAGAACTCTTTTACCTGTACTTGGAACTTACATTTGCAGGAAAATCAAGCTGAAATTTCTATAATTCTTAGAGAGTGTGACTTGGAAATTCAAGAACATCCCTTCGCATGGAGGGGAAGCAAATTTTACTCAGTAAATTGACCTTCCGCTTAAGCCATAAGGTCCCAAACAGAGGAAGAAGGAAATGAATCTAGATCAGACCTCCTGATGAGATCGAAGGGATGCAATTAATAATATGAAGTGATTCAAGACCTTTTGCAAAAGACAGAGGGTGTCATTCTACAATATTCAAGAATCTCTTACCCTCCAGAGTAGGCAAACTAGCGGAAATAAGGGCATACGACCCTACGACAACCTTTCCGAAAGCGTAATAACCCTTTCAGGCTGGATAATACACCTGTAGATACCTTCCGATGATACCCAAAGGTTCAAGTAAAAGAGACATCCATAATTCATCATAAAGTAACCTTCCGACAAAGCCAAAAGGTTCACAAAAGCTAGAAACCCTGCGGTACTTTCATAAGGTTCATATGCCATACATATGTCAAATCTTCCGGCAAGGGAAACAGGTTCCTAAAGACAAATGAAGGAAAAGACCCTTCGGCATCATTAAGCAGTCCATGATGATGCACAATAAACAAACCTTCCGTCAATAACGAGAAGCCTATAACCGTGTACAAGAAGCAATCTTCCAGCAAGACTGAAAGGTTTGCAACTGCATACAAAAGGCAAACTTTCGTATCAGACGAAGGCAAAAGGCCGGAGGGAGTGCCACCTGCAGCTATAAATAAGACCCAAGGGTCTTGTTTTAAGGACGAATTTTCTTTCATTCAAAAAACTTGTAACTTCTTAATCATAATTCTATAACCCTAATTGGGGATCAAATTGGGGAAATTTAATAAATTGAAGTCCTATTATGAATTGCAAGGGAAATCTTTTGATTTGTGAATCATTTTATTCATAACTTAACTCTTTGCTATCGTAACATCAATTTTTGGGGTTAACTCCTCCGAAAGGTTCTTACTGATAAAGTCAAAAGATCGATCGGTTGGTGCTACAACCTCAAGCTACGAAAGACATTGATTTTTTCTACTATCACCCATCGGTAAGGCCGACAGTCGAACTGGTCCAAGATGAGTAGTAAGCTTCCGGAATTACTTACATTACGATTGGAACCGTTCAACTAAAATTAGTAGATACTCATATTTTAGCAACAACCAAACCATTCGTAGTTATTAATCAATCATTCGAACCCTTCGGGATAGTCTAAGTATAGGAGGATAAAGCTTGATCCAACAGTTGAAACTCTAGCACCTCTCGGCCAGGTTAGATCCAACAAAACCTTACGGGTAGATCAAAGGTGTTCATACACTATCTAGAATTTCGTTATTGGCCCTATTTCCTAAGAGAATAATCACTCAAACCTTTCGAAAGTACCGGGGATCAACTTTAAAGGAATATATTTGGTTGATTTCCATTTGTGTTATAAGGAAAAGCTTCACGAAGGTTCCAAATTGGCTTGCCTCTGGTAATAAATCTTCTGCTTGAAAGATTAAACCTTCCGCCCACATGGTGATACTCAAATCAAAGCTTAATCATTCTTGAAACAAAGTGTAGAGACTATAATTAAGGATTATGTTCCTTTCTACTCAGCCGGCCTTCTCTTTCTTATTGAAGCTCTATTTGCGGTGTTGACCAAAAATCTGGTTAACACCTAACCTCATGCGATCTTAGCCGTCGAGAAGCATAGACAATCGCTTTACCCTTTTGCATTAACACAGCTCCTAATCATATTCCGCATGCATCCGTGTACACCACTAAGTCCCGATTCCCCTCTGAAATAACTAACACAGGTGCGTTAGTCAATAAGTGTTTCAATCTCTGAAATCTTTCCTCATACTTATCTGTCCCAGCAAACTTCACATCCTTTCATGTTAGCTTGGTTATCGGTGCTGCCATCCTCAAAAATCCATAATGAATCTCTGATAATACCCAGTTAATCCAAGAAAACTCTTTATCTCGGTCACTATCATAGGTCTCTTCCAATTATCCACCGCTTCAATCTTAGTCGGATCTACAGACAACCCTTTCTCTAAGACTAAATGACTGAGAAACTTCACTTCCTTCTTCCAGAAGTGACACTTCAAAATTTCGTTTTTAGCTGATGTTACCTTAACATCTCAAGCACCACTCTTGGATGAACTCTATGCTCTCTTTCATCTTTAGAGTATATCAAAATATCATCTATGAATACTAACACTAACCACTCCAAGTTTTCTTGGAAAATTTGGTTCATCAAATCTACAAATAATATTGGCACATTAATTAGTCCGAACGGTATTGTTAACCATTCGTATGATCCATATTTGGTTTTAAATGACGTCAAAGGGATACTATCCTCTACCACTCTAAGCTGATGGAACCCCGTTGCTAAATCCAACTGAGAAAATACTCTATCTCCACTTAACTAATCGAGAAAATCGTTAGTTCTAGGTAACAAATATCGATTCTTTATAGTCTTCTCATTCAACTTATGATAATCAATACATAATCTTAACGATCCATCCGACTTCTTTTCAAACACAATGGCTGCTCCCCAAGGTGAATTACTTGGTCTTATAAAAAATTTGCCTTTTATATCCACCAACTGCACCTTTAGCTCCTTCATCTCGGTAGGTGTCATTTTTCTTAGCTGTCTACTCATCAGTGCTAACCCTGATACCAAATCTATCTGAAGTTCAATGGCTCGTTTCAGTGGCAATCCTACTACGGGTTCAAAGACATCTGTGAATTCTCTAATAATGAAAACTCGATTTAATTCATCTTCTACTTCCACAATACCCAACACTAATTTTTGAACATCTTATTGCCATTATTTTTTTTAATTAATTCACTTAAAATTCCAACACTGATCTTTAAACATCTTATTCACTAGTCATTGGTAAGTAGCTTCAGTATTCTTTAAACCAAACGATATGACTCAATAATAATACAGTCCCAAATTTGTAATGAAACTAATATGATCCTAATCTAGAACATGCATTGCTAACTGATTGTTACCAGAGTAAACATCCGTAAAGGATAGAAGTTCATGTCTGACTGTTCCATCTACAAGATGGTCAATCCTCGGTAATGGAAAAGTTTTCTTTTAGGCATACCTTATTTTGATCTAAATAGTTAATGCATGTAGTTAATGCATATCCCTCACTTTGCATTTTCCATTTTGACCCACCTAGGATTTGGCACCCATTTCGAGTATAAACCGCCATGAATGAAGCCATTTTCCTTTAGCTTATCGACTTCTTCTTTCAATGCAGCAAATCACTTCAAATCTATGCTGCATCCTTTCTACTTCAAAGGAGGGTATCATGGGTCGACATTCAATGTGTTACACTCTATCTACGACTAAATTCAAATCCAAGCAAACACATACTAGTTTGGCCAAAGAAACCCTAACAACACCTTTCTAATCTTTATGCCGAGCTGAGATCTGATTTTGAGAACCTACATGGGATCATCATATCGATCAGGATGTTGATCGTCCACTCCACCAGTGCTGCCCTCGCATCCTCTGGCTCTTTACGTGGGTCTATAGGTTTGTAGGACAAGCTATACGACCTGATCCAGGGATTGGGAAGTGGTTGTTATGCATCAGTGTTCTTAATGCAGAGAGACTTCTCTGCACATTTTTCTTTTTCATCTTGATTTGCCTCTCTGAGCTCTACGACACTGCATTCTCGACCGATACTCTGGTCGCCTTGAATTGTGCCTACTCCATTCTTGGTAGAGAACTTCATCATTAAACTACATGTAGTAAACAAAACTTTGAAACATGCAAGGGCGATCATCCTAAGGAAATATTATAGGCCAAATGTTCATCGACCACAACAAACGTCTGTACATGCACCATCTTGCGGTTTCCTTACCTCAATTCCACATGCAATTCAATACAACCAACATGCTCCTTAGCCTCTTTGGTAGATCCTTGAATATGAAATTTACAAGACTTCTAATCATCTTCACTAATCTGCATCTGATTAAAGGTTCTTTTAAACGGAATATTAACAAGCTCTCACAATTAAAAAGGATTAGGTGCACTACTGCTGCCCCAACCATGGTCATAATCACCATGGGTCGAGCATCGACGTTTTTACCCCATCACCATCCCTATTTTTGAAAACATTACAATCATTCATCAATCTCTGTTGCTTCACTAAAGTTCCATCCTCAGTAGCAGTACATATTTCTTGAGGGACAAGCCTCAACGAGGTGCCATAACTTTCCATCTCGTTCCACCTTTTTTCCGCTAGATGAGGTCCTCTACAGATCATATTTATTACAATTATCCTCTTAGGTTGTCTTCGTCCTTCTCCACTAGATCCAACCCAATCCCTTTGGGTGATTTGCCTTAGGGTCTATTATTCACCTGTCCATTAGCTTGTAGATTCCTGATGTAATGTTGTAGCCTTTTCTTCCTTATCAAGTCCTTAATTACATCCCTTAACTATCAACACTCATAATACTGTACCTATGCATTTCATGGAAGTTAAAACTTCCTCGAGCGCCTTTTCTCTTCAGTAGCCTCCCTCCTAGGCATCTTCTTAAGTTTTTCAGTTCCTTGCATCGCAAGGTAGATATTCTAAACAGAATCATTCAAAGGAGTGTAGTTTCCCTATCTTATCTACTTCGTGCGCTTCTTGGTGTCCTGCTTCTTCCCACCAACGCCTTTGTTTTTTAATGTTATTATTTCCAACATTCACAACAATGTTTCCAATGCTATCACCACTCTGTTTGATAGCAAAGTGCTTTGCAAAACAGTACTTGGTCCTTTTCGGCCATCTTCAACCAAACTAGTGGTTAAATCTACCTCTTCCAGGCCCAGAAATTGGGATACCTTCCTACAAAACTCTTCTATAGTATATGCTTATTTCTCTTCAACCATCTACTAAAATCAGTTCTCGGGCTAGCCACATTAACCGAGGCCATTAAGATAATCTCTTATCTCAGATTACTTACTTCTATTACTATAACATTAGATTGCTTCCAGATGTCCTTCAAAGTCTCTTTGAAATTATGATGAACATTCGACTAGTACATCAAATCCTTCTATTGACTAGTATGAAGCCTGAACTATTCTATAAACTTCTACGGTAGCTGGTCAAGAGATCCTATGGACCTCAATGTGAGCCAAGTGAATCACATCGCTGCTACACCATCTTGGAATATAGCAAAGCGTACACATCTTACTGCATTGGCAGTACAGGCACTATCCATGTATCATCCTTACTTTAGTTGATGCTGCCTTGAATCGATAGTTCTATCATCAGACGACATCGTTGGCATTACAATTTTTTTGAATAACTCTCCTACAAAGTGTTATCGATGAACTAGATCAGGCTAGGCGATGAACCCTACTCTTCGTTACTTCTATACTGATTTTTATTTTGCAACCTCTTCACCATGTCAATGATGTACTCTTAGATACTCCAGGTGGCTGGACAGTGATCACCAGGCATAGCCTTAAGTTTTTGACTCTACAAACACTCTTTGTTTATAGCATGACATTTAGGTTTCCTTTTCTTCGGGAGAGCCATTTCTCCAGACCCTCTCTAACGCCTTAGTATTTTTGTGGCATTTGTCTAAACAATAGCAGTTTAGGTACTAGTATCTTATCCTACGTTATAACCAACATCTTGCAGATCATCTTCACTATTAGAAAAATTCAAAGCTTCACCTGATCTTTTATTTCTAGTATTAGGAATCAACTTGGTATCGAATTGATTGTAGTCTAGATATGATCCGCATTCACTTGATCGATTCCTTCTCTTGCACTTTGCTTCTTTGATGCACTAAATCTATTCCTCCTTATTTTGCCTTGCCATCTCTTCAATTTTGATCTAATGAAGATGAACTTTCTTCCTCAGAATCTGTTGATGATTGTTATCCTGCCTTTTGGCAAGGCCGAGATACCAAGGAACTGGCTGGAAAATGAAGGTCACATGTTCTCAATTTTGAACGATTGTCGGTTCACTACAAATATCGATGGATTTTGTCCAAGTCTGGATTGGGCTGCAATTGATAAGACACGTCAAGCGAAGCTGTGAAAACCAACACTCCAAATTTCGAGGCAATCCGAGTTCGCATGCTCAAGTTGTCGCCAATGGAAAGTGGAGGAGACAACCTCAGTTCGAATCGATCAGAAGAAGTATAGGTTCGAATCCATGAGAGAACCACACAGTCGAATCGATAGACCATGCATCACGTTCGAATCCATCCTCCCAGAGCCTTGCCTCGAATCCATGAAGAGCTCCTTTGCTTCGACTCCATCGGACAAGCCCTTCCTTCAAATCCATCCAAAGCCTTCCCTAGTTCGAACCCAACAAATCACCTCTTCCTTCGAACCCATCAAGGACATGCCTTCATTCGAATCCATCAGAGGTAGCCATGCTTCGAACCCATCCACACCTGCCTTGGTTCGAATCCCTCGAAGTATTCCTATCTTCGACTCCATCCCGTGAAGGTCCTTCGAATCCACCAAGCAAAGAAGACTTCGCATCGACCAACTACGAAACACTCTGAACGACACGAGGGACGCGCATAAGGGTGCCTTCGAATCCATAACATCGAACCCATCAAGTTGTAGCTGCTGAAACCCAGGGATTCGACCCTATCGATTCGAAGGCCATGGATTCGAAGCACGCATGTTGACCAGAAATACAATCTTGAATCGATCATAACTTGAGATCTACAAGTCCAAATGCTATGAAACTTTCACAGAAGCTTGCACGAACATAGAAGAATGCCCTTGCCAAATTTCATCACGATTGGACACCTTTTTGATCGATTCGAAGCAAGGGTCGAATCGATCCAAAAGTGGGCCCGGATCTCCAGAATTCGGCCATGTGGGCCCCCCACACGTGCCAGAAGTGGTCTCCCCGAATTTTAGGAGAAATATCAGCCTCCAGCACCTATAAATAGGCCCCTGGTCATTCAGAAAGGGGATCGGAGAATTTCTAGAGATAAAGCACGCCCAGACGCCGCCAGAATTACTTCAGAGCACCGCCGCTGCCTTTGACTTCGAATTTTTGCTTAAGAACTGCTGTACTTAGCCATATAAAAGTTGTATTCTCCGAATATCGAGCAATAAAATAAAAAAGCTTCATAGTGGACGTAGGCGCATCGCCGAACCACTCTAAATTGTTGTCTTCTGTGCAATTTACTTTCTGTTGCTTGGAGTTTTTGTTAGATAATCCTTATTTTAATTTGCCTTCTTCATTTATTATCTCTTCAAAAACTTCCGAAGAGTGTTGTGCCTAATTTTGACACAAACACTTTGGTGCTTTCACTGAGAAAAAACCAGGTTTTTTCTCCTGCTCCTTGGATCTATCTTCGATACCGGATTGCATAAATCTAAGAGAGAGATCCAGATTTCATATTCAAACTCCTTCCATTCTACTCAGATTTGTCAAAAGTCTAGGAAAGAATTCAACGTTTCAAAATGGTGAGTACAAGAACCACTTCCAACATTGGTGATCAGGAAGGCCGGGATAGGCAAAACCCCACACAACTACAATCCACTAACCAAGATGCTGTTGGGCATACGGATCAGTCAGGTCCGGTCACGAGGCAAGAGTTCCAAGCACTACTTCAAGAATTAACCCAAAGCAGACAACAGCTAACTGAGCAATTGCGCGCTAATGCTGAGTTGACCAATCAACTAAATCGCCAAAAACGAAGAAGATCCAGAAGGGATCAAGCTCCTCGTTCTTCCACCGAAAGCTCCGCTTCCTCATATTACAATACCCGATCTATCCGTCCCAGGCTAGACGGAAATCATACGCAAGCCGCTGACTGTCAACAGGCGGTAACCGTTGGGCAAATAAGGGTTGGCCCTTCTACCGGCTTCCATACTGGACCCTCCTCCCGAGGAGGCACTATTCCTCAGTACACTGCAGATGATCGAGCTGCTACAGCCGCTGCAGTTGACATAGGAGTTGATGCTTGAGATCACTCCAATCAAAATTATCATCAGCAGGGACAGGCTCCAGAGCCATATATCCCAGAAGGTATCGAGCCAAGGAGGCGGGATGAGGATCGTCGACAGCGTCCGATCCCACCTCGCACTATGGAACCCGACCATACTTTGGCTCACCACCCACCGAATTTTCCAATACCAGACTTCTCAGCCATGGTGTGGCGAATGATTCGCGAGAGTCAAGGCCTAACAAATGACGATTGGGGAATCTCCTGGAGTCATACCCCATTTACTGATGACATATTGTATGCTGAACCTCCTCGCCGATTCAGAATGCCAACCCTTCCCATGTATGAAGGAAATTCTGACCCAAATCAACATGTTCTGAAATATGAATGGTCAATGACTGCTGCAAGAGCTGATGACGCAGTAAAGTGCCGCAGTTTTCCTATTTCCTTAGGGGGAATTGCGACAATGTGGTTCGCCCGATTACCGCCACGATCTATTTCTTCGTTTGACCAGTTAGCTACTAAATTTGTTGAACAATTTCGCATGCATATTGCCCGACCTAAAGATGTTAATACCCTATCAAGTGTCACTCAAGCTCCCGGAGAAACACTTAGACGATATTTGGAGAGATTCAATGCTGCATGCGCAGAGATCACCAACCCTAATGATAATTCCATTCTAATGGCCCTGACTAAAGGAATCGACCCTGATTCCGAATTTGGAAATTGGCTAGCCGGGAAACCTCCCGCATCGTTGGACCGTTTCTATTCCAAAGCTGCTCAATTCTTGAGGCGAGAGGATGCGAAACAGTCTAGGAAGCAGGACGATGCAAGGCCCAGTAGTGAAGGGATTCAGAGTAATGTTGCGGTTAAACAGTCCGGAGAAAATTCGGGAAAAGTCGAATTGAATATTCAAAATAAACAGGCCCAGCGATCAAGAAATGGTGATAACCGAAGCAAGAAGCAAGATCAGAATCATGGTCCGAGACGTAGGGCCGCAATGTTTGACAATTATACACCGCTTAACACATCGCTGGAAAATGTATACTCACAGACTTGTAATACTATGCAATACAAGAAGCCTGCTCCGAAGCCTTCATCGGAGAAGCAAATTCAGACAGGGAAGTTCTGTAGGTTTCATGAAAGTTATGGGCATAATACCCATGAGTGTAGACATTTGCAAGACCTCATTGAAAAGTTGATCAGAGAAAGAAAGTTGGACCAGTTTGTTCGAGCGCCGCAGTCTGGTGGAGCGGGCCCATCTAATCAAAATCGAACGCAAAATCAGGAAAGGCAAGGTGAACCTGCTCGCACAGGCGGAAGGTTGGTTATCAATACGATAAGTGGTGGTCCTCATCCGGCTGACAGAAGTTGGAGAGAAATGGAGTCATATGCTAGCTCAATCAGACATGTAGACTTTGAATGCTACAACAACTCGGAAGACGGAACACCGGTTAAGCAACAAAAGACAATGGCTGAGGAAATCGTGTTTAGAAATCGAGATGCTGATAAAGTCGAAGCTCCCACAATTGACCCATTGGTTATATCCGCTCAAGTTGGTCCTGCTTGGATGAAGAGGATCCTGGTAGACAGCGGGAGTTCCGTAAATATCTTATTTAAAAGAGCATATGATTTAATGAAAATGGAAGCTAAGGACTTAAAGCCTTGTCAATCACGAGTCCACGGCTTCCATGGGAGTGCAACAGTACCAACTGGAATAGTCGAATTGCCAGTAGAGTTGGGAGCGGGAGAATGCCGAAGAGTTCGGATGTTGCAATTTGTTGTCTTAGATATTCCTTCCCCGTATAATGCTTTTTTGGGCCGACCGGCCCTTGCCGAATTTAGGGCTGCTATTGCCCCATGGTGTTTAACTCTGAAGTTCCCTACTGACCACGGAATAGGAGTTGTACAAGGGGATCAGGCTGCTGGAAGAGCCTGTTATTTCGCTGAGCTGCGGGAGGCGCAGCGGAAAGAGAAAGGAAAAGGCGTAGAGGAATCTCTCTGCGTCCGTTTTACTGACGATTGACAACTAGCGCCTGGGCTCCAGCCTGGGCACCACAGCCAATTCCAAAAGGATCTTGATCCAAGGGATAATGATAATAAAGAAGAATCTACGGAAAGTCAGGCTTCTCCGGCCGAGCTGACCATTGATGTCCCGATTGATGATGATCACGATGACTCGAGAATATTGAAGGTTGGGTCTCAACTTGACCGAAAGACACAACAGGAATTGGTTGATTTTCTCCGGGCGAATCTTGACGTGTTCGCCTGGACACACTCTGATATGTGCGGAATCTCGCCTGACATCGCGAGCCACACCTTGAACATTGACCCGCGATATATCCCGGTCAAGCAGAAAAGGCGTAGTATGGATCTAGAGAGATTTGCTGCCCTGAAAGAAGAGGTCGATAAGTTGAAATCAAATGGGTTCATTAGAGACGCTTTATACCCAGAATGGGTGTCCAATCCTGTACTTGTCCGAAAACCGAATGGAAAATGGAGAACGTGTATCGATTACTCTGACCTGAATAAAGCCTGCCCGAAAGACAGCTTTCCACTCCCCCGGATCGATCAACTGGCAGATTCAACCGCTGGACATGAATTGTTATCTTTCATGGATGCTTACTCAGGTTACAACCAGATACCCATGCATGTACCGGATCAAGAACACACAAGCTTCGTAACCGACTTGGGGTTGTACTGCTACAAAGTCATGCCTTTTGGATTAAAGAATGCTGGCGCGATCTATCAACGCTTAGTCAACCGAATGTTTGCCAATCAGATTGGAAAGACTATGGAGGTCTATGTAGATGACGTGTTGGTGAAGTCACGGTACTCTGGGGATCATGTCAAGGACCTGGAGTCAATGTTCGACATCCTCCGGAAATACGGAATGAAGCTTAATCCACTCAAGTGTCATTTCGGGGTCGCATCCGGAAAATTTCTTGGGTTCATTGTCAATGCCCGAGGAATAGAGGCCAACCCCGAAAAGATTTGGGCAATCAGAAATCTACAAACTCCGAAAACCATAAAGCAAGTTCAAAGTCTTAACGGAAAAGTGGCAGCACTGAGCAGGTTTATCTCGAAATCGACCGACAAATGCCTTCCATTTTTCGATTTAATTCGAAAGGGAAAACGAAACTTCGAATGGAACACAGACTGCGAGGGCGCATTTCAATCACTAATCCAGCATCTTTCCGTACCACCAATCCTCTCAAAGCCTGTAGATCATGAACAGTTATATCTTTACCTGGTAGTATCAGAGAATGCGATCAGTGCTGCATTGATTCGGGAGGAAGACCGAGTGCAAAAGCCGGTCTACTACGTGAGTAAACGATTGACCGGAGCCGAGAGAAATTATCCAAAGCTTGAAAAGTTGGCATATTGCCTAGTCATTGCCTCGAGGAAGCTCCGGCCATATTTCCAGGCTCATCCTATTACTGTATACACCGATCAGCCGTTACGACAGGTCCTTACGCGGCCTGAGACGTCTGGTAGGTTACTGAAGTGGAACATCGAACTGAGTCAATTCGACATCACTTATACTCCAAGGAGAGCCATTCACGGCCAAGTTCTAGCAGATTTTATAGCCGAATTCACTATTCCTGAAGACTTGCCCGAAACCAGCATGTCTCCCAAATACATCTCGAAGATGTACACCGATGGTGCGTCAAACGATCGGTGCTCAGGAGATGGGATAGTGCTTGAGACCCCCGAAGGACGATCCATATGTTATGCTTTAAAATTCGAGTTCCGCGCAACCAACAATGAAGCCGAGTACAAAGCTCTACTTACCGGACTAAAACTTGCCCGTGATCTGAAAATCATCGCTGTAGAGATCTACTGTGATTCCCAATTGATAGTGTGTCAAGTTCGAGGTGAATATCAATCCAAAGATCGAAGACTGGCCGCTTATCTAATTCAAGTTCTAGAGATACTTAATCAATTCGATTACTATGCCATTTTCTACATACCCCGAGAGCACAATCAGAAAGCTGATTCATTGGCAAAGTTAGCAAGCACGGGTGAGGCTCAACAGTTGGGGGTTGTTCCGATTGAAACCCTATCATCTCCGAGCATTGATCGAAGGGAGACTGATTTCGCATTTGAAGCTACCTCCGCCAAGGAGTCGTGGATGACTCCTTATCAAGATTATATCGAACGCGGTGTATTGCCCGAGCGGCGAAGCGAGAAAAGACAAGTTCTGCGAAAGGCTTCACGGTTTGTTATTCAGAATGGAGTCATGTATCGGAGAGGATACTCTATTCCTCTCCTCCGGTGTATCACACACGATGAAATCAAACGAGTGTTACACGATGTACAGGAAGGAGAATGTGGTGATCACACTGGGGGGCAAGCACTAGCAAAGAAGATACTTCGATATGGGTATTATTGGCCTACCGTTAATCGCGATGCTGCAGACTACGCTAGAAAATGTGACAAATGCCAGAAACATGCTCGAATTTCAAGAGCCCCGCCTACTGAGATAACCCAAATGGTCAGTCCTTGGCCATTTGCGGTGTGGGGAATGGATATCATCAGCACATTGCCTCTGGCCAAAGGTGGCGTGAAGTACGCCATCGTCGCGGTTGATTATTTCACCAAATGGGCTGAAGCTGAACCCCTTGCGACAATCACAACAAAGAAAGTAATCAACTTTGTAGTGCGTAACATCATCTGCCGTTTCGGTCTCCCACATACTATCATTACCGATAACGGAACTCAATTCGACAGTGCTGAATTCAAAAATTTCTGTCAACGATTTCACATCCATAAGAAATTCTCTGCAGTAGCGCACCCACAAGCAAATGGCCAGGTTGAAGCTGTTAATAAAGTTATCAAGTCCATTCTAAAGAAGCGACTGGAAAAAGCTGGGGGCAAATGGGTCGACGAACTTCCTATGGCATTATGGGCCTATCGAACGACCCATAAAACTGCAAGCGGTCATACCCCGTTTTCCTTATCTTATGGTTCTGAAGCCGTTATTCCGATCGAAATGGAAGTGCATTCTCATCGTGTAACGTATTACGATCCGAAAATAAACGCCATATTACTTGCTGAATCTTTGGATTTACTCGATGAAAAGCGCGAAGAGGCTGATTTGAGGGCAGCCGCATATCGTAATCAAGTCGCCCGACTGTACAACGCCAAGGTCCGTCCGCGAACCTTCAAACTCGGCGATCTCGTACTCAAAAGAGTTTATCCGGTCCCTTCACACATGAAGCCAAATTGGGAAGGGCCGTATGTGATTTCACAAAAGCTCGGAGATGGCACGTTCAAATTATCAACAGTTGACGGTTTTACCTTGCCGAGAGCTTGGAATAGCGAAAGTCTTCGTCGCTACTACATATGAAAGATTTTACTTATTAATTTTCTATCAATTTACTTCTTTGCATTTTATTCTAGTATTTTGAGACTTAAAATTGTAATAAGGCAACTGACTTTGCCGTATTCTTTTGTTTCAGCAATAAAATGCCATCTCTTCAAGCCAGAGCTGTGATTTACTGAATATGACGCACTATATTACAATGCACGAAGGGCTAAGTCCCATCACGAGGAGGGACTTATTCAAGTAGGGAGTGATTGTGATGCGACCAGTCACTCACTAAGTGAAACCCGAGCTCGGGGACAGAACACTATATTAACGTTCACGGGGATTGACACACGACAATCCCCCCCCCCCCCCCGCCAACTCCAAATTCCCAGAGTGTGAATTGGAGTATAAACTTCAACTCTTGGTTCCCAGAGCGCGAGTTGGAGTATAAACGTCAAACAATTCATTCCCAGAGTGCGAACGGACTCCAACTTCCCGGAGCGCGAATTGGAGTATAAACATTAAACAATTCGTTCCCAGAGTGCGAACGGACTCCAACTTCCCGGAGCGCGAATTGGAGTATAAACATTAAACAATTCGTTCCCAGAGTGCGAACGGACTCCAACTTCCCGGAGCGCGAATTGGAGTATAAACATTAAACAATTCATTCCCAGAGTGCGAACGGATTCCAACTTCCCGGAGCGCGAATTGGAGTATAAACATTAAACAATTCGTTTTCAGAGTGCGAACGGACTCCAACTTCCCGGAGCGCGAATTGGAGTATAAACATTAAACAATTCGTTCCCAGAGTGCGAACGGACTCCAACTTCCCGGAGCGCGAATTGGAGTATAAACATTAAACAATTCATTCCCAGAGTGCGAACGGACTCCAACTTCCCGGAGCGCGAATTGGAGTATAAACATTAAAACAATTCGTTCCTAAAGTGCGAATAGACTCCAACTTCCCAGAACGCGGATTGGAGTATAGATATCAAATAATTCATTCCCAGAGCGCGAGCGAACTCCAACCTCCCGGAGCACGAATTGGAATATAAACATTAAATAAGTCGTTCCCAGAGTGCGAACCGGATTATCGATCTCAGATTGTCTAAAGTCCCCAGAATGCGGACACGTGTTTAAAGTTTGCAGTAAACGCACTCGACCACAAAAATGCAAATGTCGTTCCCCGAGACTAGGGGGCGAAAAAGCTAAGTGTTAATCACTGACCGAAGTGAGACAATGTCCGAAGTTCGGTTATTCATCGATCACAACTCGCGACCAAGATTCTCAAACTCGGCAAATAAAAACAAACTCTACTTGACAGTGAAAACACCACAAGTACACCAAACCGTTAACTGCAGATTATGTTAAGTCCCCGAAGTGTGGACAAGTATACAAGGCTTATGGCATATGTGGGCATAAGCTAATCAATGCAATACTTAAGCAAATAAGAAAAGAGCTGTTTTCTATTTTATTAACAAACGAAAAAGAGTTTGATTACATGATAAAACCAAAAACAACTCATAAAGTGGATGCCGGATCCACACTCATACACGACCAACAAAAAGAGAAGTAAAAAGAAGTTCTACTTCGCAACTGCATGACAAGACAAGGAGTTCAGTCCTTCTTCTTCCGATGTCTCTTCTTTGGAGTTGAGCCGCTAGACCCACTACCCGGCTTCTTACGAGATTTCTTGTCCTTCTTTGGAGCATCCTCAGGATCTGGCATGATATCTACGTCTTCCTCAGAACTAGAAGGGACAGAGATCCTTTTTAGAGGGCGAACCGGAGGCGGA
The DNA here is from genome assembly GCA_030765085.1 of Allium cepa. Lineage (NCBI taxonomy): Eukaryota > Viridiplantae > Streptophyta > Magnoliopsida > Asparagales > Amaryllidaceae > Allium > Allium cepa. The sequence goes on along the minus strand of CM060934.1, from coordinate 861,043,340 downwards.
GGAGCCGTAGCGGGTGGCGAAGCTTCAACACTAGAAGTTATAACAGTGCTGGTGAGAGAAGTAACGATTGAAGAAGTTAAGCTTGGTGGAGCGACATCACCTCCAGAACCACCAACTGCCGTCACCGTAGCCATTTCAGCGCTTATCTCAGCAAGAATTTCTTCTTCTCGGATAGATCGAGCAGCGCTGGAAATAGGGGCGGTCGGTATAAATGAGCTAAAAGAAGAGGCAACACCACCCATTGTAAAGGAAGGGTCAGGGAAAGGTTCACAAGGTTGCTTGAGAAGCTCCTCGATCATCTGAACATCAAACGACATCGAGCTCCCTCCTCCCATCTCGCTGGTAAAAACAGTGGTCGTGATGGCCTCAGTAACAACGGCTCCTAGCGTTGGCGGCGAAACTTGTGGAATTGGAAGTGCTGGCGCATCGCTTTCAGTCACTGATTAAACCGAGAAGAAGATGATTAGTTAAAAGATCGACTACAAGTTCAAAATTCCAGAAACACTTAAGCAACATTTATAATACCTTCTTTGCTGCGGCTCGTTGATAGAACAGGTTCAGAAACGGTAGATGTACCGAGAGACAATTCCGGTCGATCCGGATTATAAGCAGGGATAACTTGTGGACCAGCTGTAGTAACGACTCCAGATGAGGTTGGGGCATCAACTGGAACATTCTCACTGTCATGTGCGGCTCCAGAACCCTCACCCATCTCTACATGATGAAACCCAAGTCTCTCCTTCTCAGCGGAGATCATCGCATCATGGAGGAGTTTCCTCTCCTCTTCGTTCAATAAGCGAGATTCAAGTTCAAACTCATCTATAGCGCCTTCAGGGAGAGATGCTCTTTTATTCGCCACCAATTTTTTCCAAGCACTAAGCAGAAGCATAGAATAATCTCCGAGCCACGAGAGATTCCTATGCTCAAGTACATTAGCATTATAAGTGTCGAGAAGATCGTCAAATTCAGCTTCCACTCTGAATATCTCCGCTTGAACTCTCCCTTCTACCTCTGCTTCCACCGCTCCAACCTTAGCAACCGCCGCGTCTCGCTCAGCTCGAAGAGACACAGCTTGCTCACACGCCTCCTGTGCAGCTGCATTAGCGTCATCTTTTTCCTTGTTTAAACTGGCGAATTTAGCTTTTAACTCCTCAAGTTCCCTGACCGCCGCATCTCGTTCGGCCTCAACGTTTTTGTACCGATGGCCTAAATCCTCAACTAAAGTACAATGCGCTTGTTGCATTTTCGCCATCTCAGCTAATGTCTCATCGACCTTCTGTAACGACTCCAGTTCAGCCTTGCGAGAAGATTCCGTTTCAGATTGAAGAACGTCAACAATACGGTTCTTCTGAGCCAAGTCTGCTTCCAAGTTCTCAATAACTTTGCTCGTTCGAAGGCTACTTTTGAGGCTTTAACAGCTGCCCTGTACCATTCTTTATACTGAGCATAAAAATCCCGAGTATAGCTGAGGGCAGTGTGCACGGCCTCTTCGAAAATTCTCTTAAGGTTGGGTGGAAAGATATAGGCGTCAAAGCATATCTCTGGAAAGTCTTTTTTCAACTGAGCAATTCTAATAGCCCCTTCACCAGACGGTTCAAGGGGTGCTTCCTCTACGGTTACGGTCGTGGCTGTATCGGTCCTTGAGCGATGTGGACCGGGTTTAGAAATTTGCTGAGATGATTGTTGCCGCGAAGTTTCAACTACAGGTACTTGGCCCCTGGATGACGGAGGAGAACGAGAGGGTGAACGATACCTTCGGTCCCTATCAGAATGCTCCTGGCTGGAGTAGTGTCGGGAATGGTCCCTATCACGGTGCTCCTGCTCATAATACCTCCGCTCACGATCTCGGTCAGAATCCCTGCGGCGGGACTCATAGTAGGATGAAGAATGGTGTACTCGCCGAAGTTTGTCAAGTGTAGAAGGACGATTCGACATGGTGCCTGTAAAAAAGGAACAATTCGATTAAGTACCAAGAAAAAACACTGCAATGCGTGTGGACGTCGTGAAGTGTTGTGAAAAGTGAATAAATGTGCAAACCCCCCGACCAACCAGAAGCGTCGATTACACTAACGGGTAAAGAATCGCTTATGTCAAGCGCTCCCCGAAGCTCTTCCAACCCGGACCCGTGATGGAGAGATACGTAGTCCGGAATGGGAATATCGTCCAACCCGGTGAAGAGGTCTCCGGACTGACAAAGAGAAGCACTGGAAACAGTAACCCCACGTTGGGAACGGGTTACGACTACAGACTTCCATCTCTTAAGCTTAGGAACAACAACCTTGCCTTTCTGACCCTCTTCTATTCGGGAAAGGTCGGCTGCTATATCAGTGTCTGTGGGCGTTCTTTCATCATCGCTTATTTCTCTTATTACAACGCCAGGTTTTCTTTTTGCCACTTTTTTCTCCTTCCTCGAGGCCGATTTCGCCAAACCTTCAATCACAATACTCTGGCCCATCTCAATCAAACCCAGTGCCCTTAAGTTATCATCGGTCAATAGCAAATCTATGTGCCTTAAGTCATGGGGAATCCTTTGCAAGCTTTGAACGACACCCCTATAATGCCCACCAGCAGGTCTTGAAATGATGGCTGCAAGAGTAGCAGAATATTAATGTAAAATATTAAGAGTGACCACTCAATAACGAATTATGATGCTTACGTCTGGATAACCATCTCCTGGCAAACCCTGGGGGGCAACGAACAAAAAACCACTCGTTCTTGAAATAACTAAGCCTAGTCCAGGCCCCAGTCACGACCTGACCGCCTCCATAAAAGTGAAAGACGGGCTATCACCCCTACTCTTAAAATTGAAGATGTGCCTGATCTCGTCAGGTCTTGGTGGGCGGAAAAGGCAATCCATAAATATGACGAAGACGCTGTTTAGTAGTGCATGCCCGTTGGGATGAAGCTGTGAAGGAGCGATTCCTAAATACGACAGCATCTCTCTGATATATTGGTTAAAAGGAGGAAGAGATCCAGCCGCACAGGCATGGCGGTAGAAGGCAGTATATCCCTCAGGAGGGTTGTGTGGTCTATCGCTGGCACTGGGTAATAAAACATCGTCCAGAGATATGTTGTGTTTCGAACATAACCGGCCCAACAGAGACTCTGAGATATTGGATTGAACGGAATCAACCGGATCTTCGATAAATATGGCCTCCGGCAATTCGTCCGGGGACGGATCTACGACTTCAGGAGGTATGTCCGGAATCTCAAGCATTGGAAAGGGAGAGCTTTGTGCTTCTTGTTGTTGAGAACTCGAAGACTCCATAATTAACTAACTCACCAGAAAGCAGCGTTAAATACTTAAAAAACCCATGCATTCCCCCGGTGCAAGGTGTATGAGTATGACGTGCGGTGCAAGTGCTATGCAAAAATTTAAGCAGACTTTACAAGATGAAACGAGATGTCCGAACGACGAAACTCTGGAATTTGAGAATGAAAACGACCGTCATCGCTGACCGTCACTTTCACGCCACCCAGATGCTCCCGACCAATCCAAGTATAAATTCGTTGTATTTTGTCTATGTCGTGGTGCCATCGGCGAGCTCCAAAGGAAGGTCAAGTGAAAATTCGATTATGCAAGGCCGAAACTCGCCGGAGTCAAGTATATTAAAAATTTAGTAATTTCGTCAAAGTTTAGCTTGAAATTGGTCGTAGTCCAGATACTGAAGCAAATCAGAAAAGTGGAAGTCCCAAGAGCAAGAAGGTTCGAATCGATCGAATCGAATCGGAACGAGTCGAATCGATGAACTTCGAATCGGTACGCCCCAATTCCATGTGGTTCGACTCGATGAGACCTGGGAACAAAGGAGCAGTTCGAATCCACGAAGCCCTACGTACTTCGAATCGATCAAAAATATCATTACTTCGAATCGATCAAAATTGAACTCTTTCGAATCGATCATCATATCATTCCTTCGAATCGATCCACATTAAGCTCCTTCGAATCGATCAGAATATCGCTATTTCGAATCGATCGCCGCGAGCCCCTTTTCTATGCAACCACCGATTCGAAGCTATGCATAAAAATCGATTCAAAATGGCTCATTCTCGGATCGATGCGAAGCAATGAGAGGCAACGCTTTGATCGATGCGACTTGAATGACCTCACTCCCCAGTCCCATTGAGTCGAACCACCTTGTCCAGATCCCACCACTCCTCGAAATTTTCAAAAGAGAAAGATTGAATCGATATCAAAAACTTCAAGTTCCATCATTCCTCACTCGGCTTGATCCACCAATTACCTGATTTAATGAAATCGCAAGAAAAAGCCTAAAAAATTCGATTCGATTCGTGGAAAGCGCACTTGTTCTATGCTCTGGAAGATCAATTCGAAGAAGAAACTACAGCAACAGTGAAAAGTGAAAAGAGGAAAAAGGGACCAGCCTCACGTATTTATATGGAACCCAAGATAGAAACGGAACGACTCGTCTCCCGGTCAAAATGACCGGCCCCAACCGGTCACACGCTATCGATTCGAACGAGAGACGTTCGAATCCATTACGTTCGAAACCATCAAATACAAACCCATTGCATTCGACTCCATCCCAACTTAGTCGATGCGAGGAGTCATCGGTTCGAGGAAGCGCTGGGCAGATGCGAGACAGTCGATTCGAACGAGCGTAACTTCGAATCCATCAAGGGCTAAATTGAAAGATCCTATTGGTTCGGAGTGCCTATTCCATAACCGTCAATTCCATCGATTCGAAGCCCTATCGGTTTGAACGAACGTGTTTCGAATCCGCTAAACACCATCAATAAAAACGAACGTGGTGCTTCGATATGAAAAACATACTTGTCTACCTTCTACATCGATTCAGGAGAGGATCGATACAAGAGGACGATTATAGACAATCATAAAACAAGTCTCAACCCGAATCTCAATATCAGTTCAGGAGAAGACTGATGCAGAATTCGATAACGAACCAAACTGACAACGACTAGCAATCGTGCAACGTCAACCAAAGCCAAAGTGGTACATATATGCGCATGTGTATAACTAACACTTAATCTTTAACATTTACAGGGACCGAATGTTCACCTCGTCATGGTTATAGCGACTGATGACTTTCAGAAGAGCAAGTCCTGATTGTCCAACGTGAAACTGCAGCTTTTCAAAGCACGTCATGTTTACACACGACGTACTTTGGGGGGCAAATGTTATCCCGCCTTTTGGCAAGGCCGAGATACCAAGGAACTGGCTGGAAAATGAAGGTCACATGTTCTCAATTTTGAACGATTGTCGGTTCACTACAAATATCGATGGATTTTGTCCAAGTCTGGATTGGGCTGCAATTGATAAGACATGTCAAGCGAAGCTGTGAAAACCAACACTCCAAATTTCGAGGCAATCCGAGTTCGCATGCTCAAGTTGTCGCCAATGGAAAGTGGAGGAGACAACCTCAGTTCGAATCGATCAAAAGAAGTATAGGTTCGAATCCATGAGAGAACCACACAGTCGAATCGATAGACCATGCATCACGTTCGAATCCATCCTCCCAGAGCCTTGCCTCGAATCCATGAAGAGCTCCTTTGCTTCGACTCCATCGGACAAGCCCTTCCTTCGAATCCATCCAAAGCCTTCCCTAGTTCGAACCCAACAAATCACCTCTTCCTTCGAACCCATCAAGGACATGCATTCATTCGAATCCATCAGAGGTAGCCATGCTTCGAACCCATCCACACCTGCCTTGGTTCGAATCCCTCGAAGTATTCCTATCTTCGACTCCATCCCGTGAAGGTCCTTCGAATCCACCAAGCAAAGAAGACTTCGCATCGACCAACTACGAAACACTCTGAACGACACGAGGGACGCGCATAAGGGTGCCTTCGAATCCATAACATCGAACCCATCAAGTTGTAGCTGCTGAAACCCAGGGATTCGACCCTATCGATTCGAAGGCCATGGATTCGAAGCGCGCATGTTGACCAGAAATACAATCTTGAATCGATCATAACTTGAGATCTACAAGTCCAAATGCTATGAAACTTTCGCAGAAGCTTGCACGAACATAGAAGAATGCCCTTGCCAAATTTCATCACGATTGGACACCTTTTTGATCGATTCGAAGCAAGGGTCGAATCGATCCAAAAGTGGGCCCGGATCTCCAGAATTCGGCCATGTGGGCCCCCCACACGTGCCAGAAGTGGTCTCCCCGAATTTTAGGAGAAATATCAGCCTCCAACACCTATAAATAGAGCCCCTGGTCATTCAGAAAGGGGATCGGAGAATTTCTAGAGATAAAGCACGCCCGGACGCCGCCAGAATTACTTCAGAGCACCGCCGCTGCCTTTGACTTCAAATTTTTGCTTAAGAACTGCTGTACTTAGCCATATAAAAGTTGTATTCTCCGAATATCGAGCAATAAAATAACAAAGCTTCATAGTGGACGTAGGCGCATCGCCGAACCACTCTAAATTGTTGTCTTCTGTGCAATTTACTTTCTGTTGCTTGGAGTTTTTGTTAGATAATCCTCATTTTAATTTGCCTTCTTCATTTATTATCTCTTCAAAAACTTCCGAAGAGTGTTGTGCCCAATTTTGACACAAACAATGATGAATCCCTATGGCTTCTCCTACGCCCGTGAGGTTGATGGGACATTATAGCAAAATTCTATTCCATCCTTTCCATGATGGCATTTTCACTCTCTAACATCCTTTTATTCATTTCGTTTATTATCATTTCTAACTTTACCTTTGTCAACATAGTAGGAAGGTCTCGACAAAGCATTCAAAGGCTGAGTAGTTTCCTTTTATGCTAAGTCCCTTCTTCATCACCTCCAATAGCAACTGAAGATCTTTAAAGAGCTTAGTTGGGGGCCATTCCTTTCGTATCTATAGTAGATTCTTCTTGTATTAAAAATAACTTTAGATCTATTGCATATAACTCTTAGATCTACCTTTTGGATACTTCAAATCTAAAGTTTTAAGCTACATCTGACTTGAAAATCTCGTTTCTAAGTGAAAGCATAAACAATGTTGGGTCAAAAGATGAAAAATACCCCAAGTTAATAAAAAAAGAGAACTAGTAAGGTAAAACTGAAATTAAAATGCTGGACAAAAAATTATAGTGGTTCGACTTTAATTCACTGCCTAAATCCACTTTTATTTTATTGATTGAGATTTGGCATAACTATAGCTGAATGATAATGTTCTATATTTATAAACCAAAGTAAATTCGGGTTTGATAACACTTCGTGAAAAATATGGATAGCGAAGAGAATTGAAGTCGAGATCCTTTATTCTTTGCTCATAGGTGGTTATTTATGGGAAATTCATCCACCAAAGTCGCCAGCTCACCGAAGATCAAGTAAGAGCTTAGATCCATGCAATCATGAAGGAAGAATGAGTAAAACTCATTGTACTAATCATGTCAACCATATCATGCAAGTGGAGACTTGATTTTGCACTTTGATACTTCACTTTTGCTTTATTCTTGTCTACGTCTTCAAGTTTCAATTTTTTTTGAAAAATTGCTCCACCAAATCATGTCAGTACCGACATAATTTTTCCTATACGAGTCTTGTAATTTTCTACAAAGTATGGGAGTAGCTCACCTACTATTTAGAAGTAGACCCCACATCCAAAAATCATCTCGATATTGACATGATTGTCCTGCATAAATTTTGTTCCAACTTCTTATTCTCTATTATTCCAGAGAACTCCACAAGTTCTTAATCCATTCCTTTATCGTTTTAAAGTCCATATCCATCAAGAAGTCGCTTAGTTAAAATGTTGGACAACACTCATGTTTGCACCAAAATTGGTCACAAACACCGAATATAGTTCTAGTAGAGATAAAATAAAGAATAAGATTAAAAAAGAGCAGAAAAGTAAACTAAAGACAGATTTTCATAGTGGTTTGGCAATCTGGGCCTACATCCACGTTATATTTTTTTATTGATCTTGCACTCGATTGTGATTACAAGAATGTTTGATCAGCTAGGATCTGATATTACAAGAATAAATAATAGTAATGGTAGAGACTCGGTAGTAGAAAAGAAGATCTCCCTTATGGAGAATGATCGTAGCATTTATTTGGAAAGACGACTGAATATCTTCCTGAAATTTTACAGGTAGAATCTCATGACGTAGACGAGGTCACCCAAAAGATTTCTTGGCCCAACTCCCAATATTGAGTGATCAAGGTTAATTTGTCTCGATGACCACTAAGTGCCATGCGATCGCTCATGTAGTTCTGTCTTGATGTTGGCTTCATGTTTCTAAAGTTTGTTTGCGTAGTCGCATGCATATTTTTTTGGAGACATCATTCGATTCCTGTTGAATTAAACTACTAGGCTGATATGATCTGATTCCCTGTCTAAGGGAAGTAATATGATATGATCCCATGTCTAAGAAAGTAATACAATCGAATCCCCTATCTAGGGAAGTAATACGACCTAATCCCCTTACTAGGGAAGTAATACGATCTAATCCCTAACCCAAGAAAGTAATACATATGATCCCCTGTCTATGGAAGTAATACGATCCGATCACTTGCCTAGGGAAGTAATACGATCTGATCTCCGGTCTATAGAAGCAATATGATCTGTGTAACGACCCAGAATTTCTGTCATTTGAAATTCGTATATTTAATTGATTTTAAATATGCACAAATAAAATTTGTAAGTTGAATAAATTTTATTCGAATACCTAGATTTAATTGGATAATTAAATCGATAATTTAATATTTGAAATTGCAGAAATAATTGGAAATTGGGTTTAATGTGATTAAAAAAATTGATTGGTAAAGTAGTATTAAGTCATATTGGAGTTAGAATGATGTTATAAAACTTTTAAAATTGAATTAAAAGTTAATTTGTGAAAATTGAATATTTTAATATTTAATTGACGAGTAAAAATAGTCATTTTTCAAACAGCCTCGGATTTCAACGAAACTAGCTTCATTGCGTATTTGATGAAAGTGTATAACTTTGTTATATTATTCGTATAATGTTAAAATTATATTATTTAAATTCGTATAATGTTTAAAAGTGTATAACTTTGTCATACGAGGTCCGTTTTTGATGAAACAAATTGCGTTGGATCCGTATTGACGAGCAATACGCAATGGAGCTGGTTTGGAGTTGTTTGGAGATAGTTTAAATTTCGAATAAAATTAAACGCGCGTTTAATTTTATTCGAAATAGAACACTACAACTGTATTGGAAGCAAGGTGAGAACTTCTCACTCAGTCGAATTTGTTTCGATTTAAATTTCAAATAGTTAGATTTGATATTGTTTGATTGTGCTGATTGTATGCTTGGATGATAAATTGCTATTTGTTGTATTGAAATAGACCCTATACGCCGCATATTAAGCGGTGGTTATTATATTAAACACATATACCGCGATATTACATCGTGAAGTGGAATTGGTATTATATATGTACTTGGAGTTGATTTCCCACATTATAAAGCGGATGAGACCCTATTGCGCCATATAATTGTGGATAATATTTTATATAAACCCATGTACCGTGATATCCCGTCTTGAAACAGGATTGGAGGGATCCAACTAGATTCCTCAAATAATCGAATTTGTTTCAATGTTATGTGTTGATTATTTATAATCTCCGTGTGATATTTTTTATGATTGAAATTGTTGAAGTTGAATGAATAAATAAAATTATGAATGAATAAATAAAATTTACAATTACAAGTGCAAGAAAATGAAATTGAATGTTGAAATTCATTTCGAATGTGCAAGTAAATAGAACTGGAATTGGAATTGAATTTGATTTGTGAAAAAAAGTGAAGTATTTGACTAAAATTAGTAAGTGCAACTAATTGAAGAATGGCTAAATGGATAAGGTTTAAAATGAATTGAAATCAATTTTTTTATGAAAGTAAATTGTATTCATATAGAATTGGAAATCCAGTGTAATATACGTAAGTGAAACCAAATGATAAAATGGTTAAACAATTTCTGTTAAGCAAAATGAGATATGAATTTGAATAAGTGACGAAATTTGACTTTGGTAAAGTTAAATAGAATTTACTTTAGAATTGGAATCTGAATTGGATTTATAAGTGGAAATTGAAGTTAAGTTAAACAAATGATGTCTGAAATGGAATATAACTTAAGTGATGTTGAATGAAGTTGGTTTGGTATCGAAGTAAATTGATAAAGTGAAGTGATGAATATGAACTTGAGTTATATAAATGAAATTCAACCTTATTTGTTAAATGAATTAGCAATTGAATTAATAAACGGATTGAATGTTAATCAATCTAATGTAAATGAATTGATATGGAATAAGGAATGTAAGTGTTAATTCATTAGAAGCTAATGAACTTGAAGAAAAAATCGAATAATTGAAAGAAAAGTCAATTAGATATTAAACCAATTGGAAATTAAAAGAGTTAAACCAAATTGAATGTGAATTTAATAATTTGGTTATGTTGGTTATGATTTGGTTGTTATATGATTGTTAGTTGATTGTATATAATTCATTAAGTATTAATGAAATTGAATTGATAAATGGAAAGCTATGTAATTGAATTTGAATTGAAAGTGAACTAATGTGAATTGGTTGTAAGCAATTAAAATTTATATCGAAACCTTATAAATTGCTTATGGGGATTATTTTGATTGCGTTGCTTATGAAAACTATATGTTTTCTATAGAAAATTAGTGAAATGTAAATGAATTTCCTATTTATGTCACTTACATGTTTAAATTGAGTAAGTACAGGTACCAAGGCTATAGTTGGCTGGATTTGGTCACGCTAAAATGCTAATAAATAACTGCTTTGCTTAAAAATGCTAAAAAGGTATGCCTACGCAATAAAAATAGGAAATCTGAACTGTTTTTCTGTTTTCCGACCGTGTGGGTTGATGTATATATATATATATATATATATTTATATCTATTGTGATATTGAAAAAGCTCCTCCGTGCAAGGGAGACTCTGCTAAAAAATTTTGTAAATTTTGGGGGCTAGAAAGACTTTGAAAATTTTTGGAAATTTTTTGTTAACGAAAAGTCAATTTCTAAATTGAAATGAAAATGTAGGATTTGAAAACTTAGTAAAATTATTGCAAGAAGTTTAACTACGAATTTTGAAGAAGTTAAAATGTTTAAATGAATTTGAAATTTAATTTGAACAAATGGTTTTGAAAAGCTAATGGATTCTGTAACTTTTCTTGCTTGGCAATTTCGAGGACGAAATTCTTTTAAGGGGGGAAGTTTGTAACGACCTAGAATTTCCGTCATTTGAAATTCGTATATTTAATTGATTTTAAATATGCACAAGTAAAATTTGTAAGTCGAATAAATTTTATTTTGAATATCTAGATTTAATTGGATAATTAAATCGATATTTAATATTTGAAATTACAGAAATAATTAGAAATTAGGTTTAATGTGATTAAAAAAATTGATTTGTAAAGTTGTATTAAGTCATATTGGAGTTAGAATGACGTTATAGAACTTTTAAAATTGAATTAAAAGTTAATTTGTGGAAACTGAATATTTTAATATTTAATTGACGAGTAAAAATAGTCATTTTTCAAACAGCCTCGGATTTCGACGAAACTAGTTTCATTGGATCCGTAATGTTAAATTATTGTAATATTTCAAATTTTGTGTCAATCGGATTTACGGTTTGTCCGGGGCAAGCTAAAACGCGTAGAAATCGATTTAAGTGAATTTTAAATTAAAATAGTCGATTTGAAAACCTATCTTTCAAATATGATCGAATTGGCTCCCGATATATATTCCATTGCGTTCGGAATGGGGGTAAAACATTATAAATGCCAGGCGGCACTGTTCGTTTGGAGTTCGGAAAATTATCGGATGAATATGCGTGCGAATTTTCTATAAAAGCCCTCCATTTATTTCTGTTTTGCAAAAAACCCTAGGGTTCTAGTTACAGCTGCCACCCTCTATTTCAATGGTCGAAAAAATTTCTTCTTCCTCCTCGTTTTTTTTCAAATCCGTTAACAACTATCAGAAACCATCAACTACAAAGATGAAGATCACAACGAGAGCTTCGATTCCATACGGGTATGATCGAAAATAGTCGCGTAAATCGATGGAACTTGGTGTTTGAAGGTGTGCGCTTGGGCACGGTTTTCGAGACAAAATAGGGGGCCGAGAGGGGCCGGTCTTCAGTCGATGGTGGCTCTCGAGTTGGGCTTCGAAACCCTTGTCACCGATCGTTGTCGAAGTGGATGTAGGAGGTGCGATAATTCATGGTAGGTGGCGGCTATAGGTTGTGGCGTACGTGATTATCATGATAGGGAAGAAGAAAGCAACGAGAGGCCCTGATCTGTAGTGTCAAAAACGTGCGGCCCTGATTGATTTTAAGGTATAATAAGAAAATAAAATGTTGAAATTATATTATTTAAATTCGTATAACGTTTAAAAGTGTATAACTTTGTCATACGAGGTCCGTTTTTGATGAACCGAACTGTGTTGAATCCGTATTGACGAGCACTACGCAATGGAGTTGGTTTGGAGTCATTTGGAAATAGTTTAAATTTTGAGTAAAATTAAACGCGCGTTTTATTTAATTCGAAATAGAACACTACAACTGTATTGGAAGTAAGGTGAGAACTTCTCACTCATTCGAATTTGTTTCGATTTAAATTTTAAATAGTTAGATTTGAAATTGCTTGATTGTGTTGATTGTATGCTTGGATGATAAATTGCTATTTGTTGTATTGAAATAGACCCTATACGCCGCATATTAAGCGGAGGTTAATATATTAAACACATATACCGCGATATTCCACCGTGAAGTGGAATTGGTATTATATATGTACTTGGAGTTGATTTCCTGCATTATATAGCGGATGAGACCCTATTGCGCCACATAATAGCGGATAATATTTTATATAAACCCATGTACCACGATATCCCGTCTTGAAACGGGATTGGTATTGTGCTAACATCTATGGATGCAGGGAAACAGGTTGGAGGGATCCAACTGGATTCCTCAAATAATCGAATTTGTTGCAATGTTATGTGTTTATTATTTACAATCTCTGTGTGATTTTCTTTGTGATTTAAATCGTTGAAGGCTAAAATTTAGCCGAATATAATTTTGGTATCGTTGGTACCGGAAATAAATAAATAAAATTTAATTTGTGAAAATTTAGGTTGAAAGTTTACGTTAAAATTTATTTTTGAGAATTAGATAAATTTAAAAGAAGGAATTCTAAAATAATAAAATTTTATTTTTAATCCTATTGATCCTATTGATCCAAATATGGGAAAAGCTTTAATAAATGGATTTCGGGTAATATTATTCAAAGGTTGAAGAACTTATTCAAAATACAAATTTTAAAGAGTTTGAAAAATAAAAGAATTTGTTTTCTTTAAAAGGAATTTATTTTTAAAAGGAAATAAAATTTGAAATCCATTTGGGAATTGATTTTTGGTGATTGAATTTAAATCTTTTGAAAATCCATTTGGAAATGTATTAGGTGTTTTGAAAAGAATTTGGAATCAATTTGAAAATTGATTTGGGGTTTAGTATAAATTGATTTCAATTTGAGATTTGAATGAAATTCACTTGGTGTTTGATTTCTTGGGAAATCAATATGGAATTTGATTTGGTTGTTTTTGAAATCAATTTGAAAATCGTATATCAGTGGATATTTGAAAATCTAAATTCACCATGGAATTTATAAAGGAAAGGAAAATTTGTTTGAAAATAAAAATTGATTTATTTTTGAAGTGTGGAAATAAATTTACGGATTTGGAACGAAAATTTAAAGTAAATCGGTAAGGATTTATTTAATTTGTTTAAATGAACCATTTTGAAATGAAAGTGTATTCTCCTTGGAAAGCCGAATAAAATTTCTAAATAGCTTTGAAAGATATATATATATATATATATATATATATATATATATATAATTCTAGAATTGGTTTTGAAAGGGATACTTTGGAGAAATTAACTTCTTAAATTGTTTTGAATCCTTTAAGTAAAGATTCATTAAGTTGATATAGAAATGGTTATTTCTAAGATTTAATTAATAATTGTTTTAGAAAATAGTTATTTAAATAGTTACACTCTATATACTAATTTTATTTTAAAAATTAGTTTGGACTTAAGTTATATGCAATATTAGTATAATATTTTTATAACTAATATTTTAATTAAAGTGTTTAAAGAAAAATAGTTTTATTTCAAAGTGTTTACCCGATATATTTTGGATAAGTGCTATAGATTATTTTAAAGTATTTGAACTCGGCAGATTTTCAACGAAAATGAATAAACATTTGGAAGTGTTTCTCCGTAAGGAAAATGATTTGAAATTTGTTTTCAAAAGTTGTAAAGGTGAAAAGTGATTATTTTTTTGTTTTCAAATGGTTGAAGTGTGGAAAAATATATCTCGTAAAGATATCTTTGGAAAATAAAAAAATTGGGAAATTATTTGGAATATGGTGATATTGTGCATATCTATTGATAGTTAAATAGCCTGACTGTCAATATTTACCTTTAAATGGGTATTTGTTGTGATTTTCTTGAATTTGAATGCTACACTTATTTTAAAATAAGCGCTCATTATTAGGTTTAGCCGGGAGAAGACCTTTGGGTCATAAATCTCATTCCTAATAACGGATAGCATTTGAAGACCGGTGTTGAAGACCAGATATTTTCGAAAACGGAAGGATTGCCGTCGGATGTCTCTGCATCGGCTGATCTCCGATATAGAGATTTTATCACCCTTTGTGATGGGAATTCCGGACGTGATTAGTGAATATCCGAATTGCAAGGGATTCTTTGGAAGTGCCTTCGGTTCCCTTCGATCCCGGAACAGACTTGTATGGATGTGTGTCCGACGTTACAATTTGAGATGTAGACATGGTTTATATCAAATACATTTCCGTTGGTGGTGGAGAATTTATTCTCTTAGCTTAACACCCTTCTCTGAGACGTACGAGCTCAGAGGTTATGCAGTTGATGGTTACTAGTGATACATTCGCAATTTGGTAATGTGGCATACGAAGTGCTGCTGATCATTTGTTGATCAAAGCATAGCTTTTGTGAAAAGCGTAGCTTTGTGGATAAGACTTTGTCGGACCTTACAACTCGGTAATGGTCATGTTGGGCATATACTCACCACCGGACTAGATCACCTACTCCCACTGCCGAATCAAGGCCCTACCGAACCACTCACCACCGGACCAGATCACCTACTCCCACTGCCGAATCAAGGCCCTACCGAACCACTCACCACCGGACCAATCCACACTCCAACCATCACCGGACCAAGGCCCTACCGAACCACTCACCACAGGATCAGATCACCTACTCCCACTGCCGAATCAAGGCCTTAACGAACCACTCACCACCGGACCAATCCACGCTCCAACCATCACCGGACCAAGGCGTTACTGGACCAACATTGCCAGACCAGATCACGACAGCCCGGCCCACCAGCAGCTATATACATCCAAGACCCCTACCCCCCTGCCTCACTCTATAAATAGAGGGGTAGGGGTACAACAATGGGGGACAAGTTTGAGAGCTCAAGCACGGAAAGAACTTTCAAACAACTTTCATACACTTGTAATCAAAGCTTTGTACTTGTAATCTGAACAGTGAAAGAGAATAACATATGAAGTGGACGTAGGCACATTCTGGCCGAACCACTACAAATCTGTGTGTCTTTTACAGTTTAGTCCCTGCTTTTTACATATTTGCATAAATCACCCAAATCACGAAGAACAACATAAAATCGACTAAATCATACGACTTGGAGGTGTTTGCCCATTTTTTGTGCAAACTTTTTTGGTGCTTTCACTGAGAGATCGAGCTAGAAGCTTCAGCTTCTCCACTTAACCTTCTTCCCGACAGCATCGCTCATTGCTTGGAAGACATGCCTCCCAGGCAGAAGAAAGATGTTAGCAAAGGAAAGGACATCGCAACTAGCAACGTTCCAGATCCAGTGATCACAGATCAAGAGAATCGTCCCTTTCCAATAGCAGTACAAAATGAAAATCTGGCAAATCCGATAGCCCCTGTTACGGAACAGCCGGCAGCAATTACTAGGGCAGATCTAGACAGGGTTGTGGCTGAAGTGACTGACCGCTTCACATCCCAACAAGAAGCCTTGGTGAACCGACTCATGTCATGCTTAAGGGATGCTGAAGAATCCAACCGAAACACTGAATCATGGGGTGAGCCCTAGTCTGGAGGATCTCAGAGGCGACAAAGATCTTTCTTCTTCGAAGAAGCTAACAACAAAAACAACAATGGTAGAAGCCGAGCCCGAACTCACCCCGAACTCCGACCCGAGGAAACGCTTGGAACCGAACCCAGCGGGGGAGGTACCAGGCGAGGGTTGGCTGTAGCTGAACCTGTCATGCTAACTAGCCATGGAAACACCAATGAACGGGGCCGAGCTAGAGTCCAGCCCGAAGTTGGACCCGAGGAAGTGCTCGGAACAGAACCCAGCAGGGGAAGATCAAAGCAAGGGCCAACTGTAGCTGACCCAAGCATGCTCCTAGAAGGCCAGAGACAGCCACTGGAAAATATTAGGAGAGATAGACGACACCATCCCTACAGATCCTCTGGACGGAATCAATCCCGCAGAGAAGAACCAAACTCATTTCTATCTGCTCCAAATTCTGATGAAAGGATGGCGCGAATGTTCAGAGAGTGCGTACAACGAGATCAAAGAGATCGGGAGATAGACGCTAGGGTAACCAGCCCTTTCACCCGCAATATCGAAATTGCCATCACCCCCCGAGAATGGAAAATGCCAACAATGGAATTTTACAAGGGAATCTCTGACCCCGTTGTACACTTGCAGAGATACACACAGCATATGCTCATGAGCGGAGCCACAGAAGGAGTATTGTGCAAATGCTTTCCACTATTCTTGGCAGATCTAGCTACCTCCTGGTTCTGCCATCTACCTCAAGGATCCATCAGCTCATGGGAAATGTTGAAGGAAAAGTTCATCAGCCAGTTCCGTATTCATGTGGAACAACCCAAGGACGCTTATTCCCTATCTAATATCAAACATAAGCCCGGAGAGACAGTGCAGCAATATCTAACCCGATTCAATGCTGCAGCGGCCGCAGTCCAAAATGCCGATGAGAAACTCATCTTAATGGCCCTCTGTAGTGGTGTGCATCTGGATACTAAGTTTACTAGAAGATTAACGAAAGAAAAACCGGCTACCTTACCCGATTTCTTCCATGAAGCCGAAAGATATATGAGACTTGAAGACGCTGCCACTGAAAGACAGATAGGGCAACAAACTAAGGCAGCTCATGGCAGCACACCCGCTGTAGCGAAGGACGTCCGAAGAAATGACTCTAGAGACAATGCTGGGGGCAAGAAGGGAGAAAAGCGTCTATATCGGCCAGGATCGAGATTTGACGCTTACACTCCCTTGAATGAAACAATCGAAAACATCTTCCTGGCCACCCAAGACGAAGTTAAATACAAACGCCCCCAGTACAAGAAGGAATCAGATAACGCAATTAAGTCTGGAAAGTTCTGCCGCTTCCACGAATCTCATGGGCATGATACCAATGAATGCCATCATCTCCGGGACTTAATTGAAGAACACATCAGAAGGAAGAGACTGGAACGCTATGTAAAAGGTCAGAACAGGACCCCAGCTCCTGCCAATGAGAACCCAAGGCTACCCCTCCCAGAAACAGAAGGTGGAAATCGTAACACCAGCGGCTCCAGTCAAGAGAAGATAGTGGTCCATACCATATCAGGAGGACCACACATCGCCGACAGGAACTAGACAGATATGGAAAGTCACTTAGAAACAATGAAGGCTGTGTTAATTCTGTTATGGAAGAACGCCACCCGAAGCGAAAAGAGAATGATGACATACATTCAATAGGCGTGACCTAGTGGGAAGGCAGTACCCTCACATGGATCCTATGGTCATCTCTGCCTGGTTCGGTCCAGCCGAAGTTTTCTGAATTCTAGTAGACACTGGAAGCTTAGTAAATATCCTATTCAAGCATGCTTTCGACAGAATGAAGCTGTCAATGAAGGATGTGTCTCCCTGCAACAAACCACTACACGGTTTCACTGGAGATGCCAAGATGCCCCTCGAGCAACTGGACCTCTTTGTTGAAATAGGAAGTCACCCTCGCTCCATTGTACGGAAAAAACATTTGTGCTAATAGATAACTACTCGGCCTACAACGCCTTTTTAGGAAGACCAGCCTTGTCTGACTTCCAAATTGTCCTGGTCCCGTGGTGCCTGAAGAAGAAATTTCCAATAGACAATGGAATAGGGGAAGTAGAGGGAGATCAAGACGCCGCTCGAGATTGCTATGTAACTGAACTTCGCAATAACCGCAGGAAGGATAAAGGGAAAAATGCAGAGACTACTCTCTACACGAAAAACTTGGAAGCATAGCAACTAAAGATATCCCCTCCTCTTCGATATACCAGTGATCCTTTCAATGAATTAGACCCCAGGGATAAAGAGGAGGAGGCCACCGCCGAGCCTGCAGAGGCTATGGAGTTTGTATCTGTAGACAAACACGACTCAAGTAGACTGTTGAAAATCGGATCTCAGCTAAGAGCAGAATTGAGGGATCAACTCATTAATTTTCTCCGCCATATCTTGGATGTATTTGCATGGACACACGCTGACATGACTGGAATCTCCCTAGACGTGGCATGCCATGTACTAAACATCGATCCTACCAAGGTGCCAGTAAAGCAGAAAAAGAGAAACATGGGGGCAGAGCGATCAGCAGCCCTCGATGAAGAAGTAAAGAACTTGCTTGCCAATAACTTCATACGAGAAGCCATCTACCCAGAGTGGATCGCTAACCCGGTACTAGTAAAGAAGGCTAATGGAAAGTGGCGAATATGCATTGACTTCTCCAACTTAAATGATGCTTGCCCGAAGGATTGCTTCCCACTCCCCCGAATCGATCAGCTGGTGGACAGCACAGCCGGGCACGAACACTTATCTTTTATGGACGCATACTCAGGATATAACCAAATTCCTATGCACGCCCCCGATCAAGACCACACTAGTTTCATCACTGACCGGGGATTGTACTGCTATAGAGTAATGCCTTTTGGACTTAAAAACGCCGGAGCTACCTATCAGCGCCTCGTCAACAAGATGTTTGCGGAACTGATAGGACGAACTATGGTGGTTTATGTGGATAACATGCTAGTAAAATCGAGGAAAGCCAACGATCACGTAAGCCACCTGGGCGAGATGTTTCAAGTACTTCGCCAATATGGAATGAAGCTGAGTCCTCTAAAGTGCTCATTCGGAGTATCATCAGGAAAGTTCTTGGGATTAATCGTCCATGCCAGGGGGATCGAAGCAAACCCTGAATAAGTCCGAGCTCTGAGAAATATCAGGATACCTTCCACTCAAAGAGAAATGCAAAGCCTAAATGGGAAAGTGGTCGCCCTAAGCAGATTCATCTCTAAAGCGACTGACAAGTGCATCCCTTTCTTCGAAGCTCTAAAGAAAGACAAAGGAAAATTGGAAGGGACTAACGAATGCTTAACAGCCTTCCTCAACCTAATCGAACACCTCCAGAGACTACCAGTACTCTCAACTCCAAACGAAGGCAAAGAGCTATACCTATACCTTGCTGTGTCATCTCATGCTCTGAGCGCTGCTTTGGTGAGAGAAGACAACCGTGCACAACGGCCAGTATACTTTGTGAGCAAGAGGTTTACGGGGGGGCAGAAGCCAAATATCCTAAACTTGAGAAGCTAGAATACTGTTTACTAATCACATCATGGAAACTGCGACACTATTTCCAAACCCATTCCATTATAGTTCTAACCGATCAACCGCTAAGGCAGGTACTCCATCGTCCCGACACTTCTGGACGACTACTTAAATGGTGCATTGAACTGAGTCAATATGATATCACCTGCCATCCTCGCACCACCACCAAGGGACAAGCCATGGCCGATTTCATTGTCGAATTCACTGCCAACGAAGGTAAAGGACAATCTGAAATAGCAGAAGACATCAAGTGGAATCTTTTTGTGGATGGAGCATCAAACGAACAAGTCTCGGGGGCAGGTATTGTAATAATCACTCCCAGGGGAAGGAAGCTACATTATGCTCTAAGGTTGGAATTCGCTGCCACCAACAACGATGCAGAATATGAAGCAGTAATAGCTGGATTAGAACTTGCCTTAGAGATTGGAGTCAGTTCTTTACGTCTTCATAGTGATTCACAACTTATTGTAAATCAAATACAAGGAGAATTTCAGACTCGAGGAGAACGACTCACAGCATATCTAAAGAAAACCAAGCTGCTACTCGATCAATTGGATCGCTATTTAATCAAACATATCCGTCGAGAAGAGAACCAAGAGGCCAATGAATTGGCAAAGCAAGCTAGCATGAAAGACGGCACCATTTCAGGAACAGTAGCCATCTCAAGGCAACTAACCCCGAATTTCGGGCAAGTGAATCTGATAGCTGCAATCGAAGAGGAAACTTAGATGACTCCCATCCGAAAATACTTACAAGATGGCACACTGCCCGACGAGCGTAACGATGTCAAGAAAGTCTTGAAAAAAGCTTCCCGCTACACAGTACAAGAAGGCATCCTCTATCGGCACGGCTTCTCTAACCCCTTATTAAGGTGTGTCGCTGGAAGGGATGCCAAGGAAATCTTATCCAACATCCATCAAGGAAGCTGCGGAGATCACACTAGATGGCAGACTTTGGCAAAGAAGATACTCCGATACGGATATTTCTGGCCCACCTTAACAAAGACGCCTTAGACTTCGTCAAAAAATGTGACAGATGTCAAAATTTTGCCAAGATTCCTCGACTACCAACAATCGAGATCACTCAAATGACCAGCCCTTGGCCCTTTGCAGTATGGGGAATTGACTTGATTGGCGAACTGCCAATGGGCCGAGGCGGAGCTAAATATGCTATAGTGGAAGTCGACTATTTCACCAAATGGGTGGAAGAGGAACCTCTAAATAAAATATCTTCGGCAAAAGTTATTAACTTCTTGATCAAAAATGTTCTATGCAGGTACGGAGTTCCGCTCAAAATCATATCGGATAATGGACTCTAGTTTGACAGCGAGGAGTTCGCCGACTGGTGCCAAGAGCACGGAATTTGCAAGTGCTTCTCATCTGTAGCTTATCCCTAGGCAAACAGACAAGTCGAAGCTGTCAACAAAATTCTCAAAACTCTAATCAAGAAGAAACTTAAAATGTCAAAAGGCGCTTGGGTGGATGAAATTCCTACGGCACTTTGGGCCTACCGCACATCTTTCAGAACATCAACGGGGCATACTCCTTTCTCTTTGGCATACGGATCGGAGGCCATGCTCCTAGTCGAAACTATAGTGCCTTCCCACCGTAGGATCCACTATAACCCAGAAGAGAACGAAGAACTCCTTCACATGTCTTTGGATCTAATTGAAGAGAGAAGAAACGATGCAGCGCTCAAAGCAGCAGCTCACAAGCAAAAAGTGGCAGCGCAATACAACTCCAAAGTCCAGCATCGTAGCTTACAAGAAGGAGATCTTGTCCTCAAGCGAATCTTCCCGCACCCCGGTGCACTAGATCCAATCTGGGATGGACCATATGTAATTCATAAAGATCTCCACAACGGAGCTTATATTTTTGTCAACAGTGGACGGAGAGGTGTTCCAGAGGGCATGGAACATCCAACACCTTCGTCGATACTTTATTTAACTTGTACTGCCCATATGAAGTGAATTAACAAAGAGAATCAGTGGACGTAGGCATTTTCGTGCCGAACCACTTTAAAAACTTGTCTCTTTTTTAACTTGTTTCTTTATATCTTGGCTGCTTGTTAACTTTATCCTTTTCCGTTGAACAAAATCCTGTGTAATGGCATTTCCATTCAAGACACATCACGATGCAACTTCACCTGGACAAGACCTAACAGGTATTATACGAATCTATGCCCTCGCCAATGAGACACTTTGCTCCAGCATCCCTCTGCTGCGGGTTAACTCATTGCTCGCGATCGGCCCTTAAAGCCAACTGTAATGAGCCGATTATAAGCCACCGAGAAGGCCGACTATAGCCGAGGCAGCTCATTACGGCGTTTGGCTCGCCGGCAACTGTGAACCTACTTTAAGCCCCAACATAAGGTGTGGCCAGCCAGGGGTAGTTCACAGTTGACGATCGGCACCCACGCTAGCCGGCCACGGTAAATCGAATAATACCCACGATTACGGGCCATAATGGCCCGGGTAGTTACTGCGCGTGATCTCGGCTCCGAGTGTCTTAAGTACGGCTGTAGTAAAAAAGAGAAACTCTCCGCGGAGGCGTAAGATGGGTGACAAATGTCTCCAAGACCCACAACTAGGAAAAGTGACTACAAAACCCGTTTTCCACGAATTTAAGCACATCGCAGGCCTTCCGTGATTGGAAGTTTTACTATTTCTTATATATCTATTTTGTTTAAAAACTATCCTCCTATCCTATATAATGATCCCTAAAGTACAGAACACAAAATAGGAGATGCTCGCTAATGGGAATAGGAACTCACAACTGGATGACAGGTCACTCAGCTGCATTCCATGCTCAATCATACAAGACATTCAAAGCAACCGTCTACGACTAAAACATAAAGGGCGGTATTATCTTCTTTTGTATATGAATACGTAGCTGTAATTTATTCGCACATCACACTAACATTGCAAGATATGAAATTATATTTTAAGCAAGAACTTGACATCAAACATAATTGAATCACAGGAATGTGCACAGCTATATTTCTTATGCAACACACCAAAATAACGATAGCATTCAAATGTGACAGAATGAGCTTAAGTTAAAAATTACATGCCAAGAATAAAGTCGTTCGTAACGAATAACATAATTACAGCCTAAAAGTTACATTAATGTTTTGGGACTACCATAGACAGCAATGTCAAGTAAACCAAAAGACATCCAGATCAAGTCAAGGAGTCGGCTGCATCGGAGCTTCACCTCTATCCTACTGGCCTTTAAAGATCTACTTAACCGTAGGATTGGAACTCTCAGCATGCTGACAAGAGGTAGTTGGTGCTTCAGAAGTCCCGCCTGTCCAATTCAGGAGAAGAATCCATTAAGTAAACAATAAGCTATCAAGTTACGAGAAGCTACAAGGGAAGACTTGCCAGCATCTTCTCCCTGATCATCATCCTCTAACTGCACACCTACCTCCTCAGCAGTAAGCAGCCGCATACCCTCCTTCACCGCCGCTTTCTCCTCCTTGGTGAATTGAGCCATAACCACGTCCATTCTAAAGGCCACGCCACCCTCCTTATCTGCATCGGCCTTAGCCTCCTCCAGGGCCCCGAGATAAATCTTGGCCATGACTCGGGGATAGTCATCCATCCAAGATAAGTTGCCCTGTTTTCAAGTGCGAAAGTATATATCCTGAAGCATCTCATCCATTATCCCCTTATTCTCCTCAAACTCCCTTATTCGGTCCTCAGTAGCCAACAGCTTTGTAGTGGCAGCATCCCTCTCCGATTGGTATCGCGAGCAGTCAGCCTGAAAGGATTTCCTCATCGCCTCCATCTCCTCCTTCAGCTTGGTTTGAGCAAGCTCTGCGGCTTCAAGTTTCTCGAATAACTCGTGTACCCGCTCGAGATCCGCTTTCCGAACCTCGTCCACCGTTGCAATAGTCATATCAATCCATTCCTTACAAACAGCCTCCATTTTCCATAACTCTGCCCTGCTGGCCTCTTCCATGGTTTTCTTTAATTGCCTAGAAGCAGCCTCATGTTGAGAGATCTGAATGGCCTGATCAGCGAGTTGTTTGGCGTGGTCGGAAACCATTAACCGCAGTCGAATGTTAGCACTCTCGATTTCTTCTTCAGCCTTGACCAGCCGGGCATGATGCCCCATCAGCTTCCTGGTTTCCTCAGCAACCCGGTCAATGTTTGCCTTAGCTTCGTCCTCCAAAGTTACGACCTGAGTGGTAAGCAAATCAAGGTCCAGGGACTTAGCTTCATCCAATACTCTTACCATAGGATTACGGGGAAGAAGGTGCTCACCGGTATCCTCATCAAAGGTAATATCACAAGAACCCGGATCCAGATCCGGATGGCCTGCAAATGGATTACGAGCCAAGCCTGGATGGCCTATCCGGGTAACGGTAGGATTTTCAGACGGGTGCGGAGGAGGTGTAAATTCAGTATTCTTCTTCGTGGTATCCCAAAGAGGCTGAGTTGGGGACTGAGGACCAGGTGAGGGTTCAAACAAGGAACGACTCCTCTTCTACCTTTGGATATCCTCCTCGATAACTCCAAGAAGAGGGCGGTAGCCGACTACGTCTCTAGGGCAGTTAGTCGGAGGCTTTGGTTTAGTAGAAGCCTTGAGAAGTTTGTATTGTTCAAGACGGTGCCGAACATCTGATGTCTTGGCCACCTTACCCGCTTCTGTGATAAAAACCAAGTGTTACAAGCATACATTGAGCTATAATTCAAGAAATATATCAAGTTAAGAAGAGTAAAGAGACGCTTTTGTTATACAAACCCTGGGGAGGAGTAGGATATTGCAATAAGTCCTGGATCTCATTCCAAGACGGGAGCTGACCATAAAATATTCCTAAACTCTTATCATAAATGGAGTCAGCTGGAGTCAAAAAAATCACCTTGAATCGCAGGAATTTCGTTAGCTGAAGCGCTCTTAGAAGATGAATCGGCGCCGGTCCCAGCCTTGTCAGCTTTCTCAGGCTTCTCCACTAAAGCCGATCCTTCCTCCAACGCTTCAAAAGCTAGGCGGAAAGCGTCATCTGTCCACACCTGCATCACACCTGCTTGCTCAGAAGACAAAGCCCCAGTGCCATCACCACTCTGTCCGTCGCCACCATCATCGCTATGACCATCACCATCACCTTCTCCACCACTTCCACTCTCCGCCTCACCTCTTTCATCCTCGCCTCTTTCTTCCTCCACATCTTCCTCCTCCGGGACAACGGGACATGTGCCGGGGGAGGGTCCATCGGAGTTCTTAAGTTTCTTCCCCCCGGCAATTGGATGTTTCGAGAAGGGTTTCCTTTTGCTGCTCTTCGCTGTAGCCCCTCCTTTAGCTTTGGCGGCCTTCTCCTCAACTGTGTCTCTTTGCTTGACCACAGAATGGCATGGTAGAATCAAGTTGAGCCCCAAAAGAGTAGCATTCCTGATCAAATAAGAAGCTGCCCTCTCGTTTTCCGGAATGGCTTCTATTTCCGTAGCCATCTGAACCAGACGATAGTTCTCTACAACCGCAAAGCCACCTGTCGTTGGCAAGAAATAAAGCACATAAGAAGGAGCATTGCTGTAAGAACGGAAATTATAAATAAGATTCAACTTACAGCCAGAGGTGAAGCGGTGGAAAGGACAGAGTCATCCTTGAAAAAAAACCATTCCTTCTTGAACATGCTAAATTTTGAATATAAGTCCAGGACTGGCTTGAAAGACACGGCTGATTCTAAGCTAATATAGAAAGACCCCTTCTTATAGCCTCTCAAGTTGTACAGGTACCGGATCTCCCGGTTGGAAGGGGGCGCACGTATTTTCGCTGGAAAATAATGAGCAGACTCACCAAGATGGCATAGGAATTGGGCTGAAGCTGGAAAGGGGCCACCTTCAAGTATGTGATAAAGCTAACTATCCAAGCGTTGATCGGAGGGATGGCTCCGCACATACAGTGATACCTACTGTAAGCGAAATATCCTTCAGGGGGGTTATACGGCATCACTCTTTTCCCCGGCAACATCATATGCGCTCTGTCGATCCCAAAAGATCTAGATATAACGTCAAGCTGCTCATCTTTAAGGGAGCTGGGAAAGCAGTCAGGCGGTGAGTTCAAGAGCTCTTGAGGACTGTATCCGTCTACTAACGATTTCGGGGGTGGTCCATGTCGTTCTGTTCTACCTGAACTGGGGGCACTATGGAGGACCCTTTTTTGTCCTTGGATTTCTTCTTGTCAGAATGAGTTTCTACTTTATGAGACATTATCTGTAACGCAAGAAAACATATTGTTACAACAGGGAGTGTAGAGATATAAACAAGCAAGTACATACAGTCTGGAATCTCATTCATAATTCAAAACATAAAATTTCATTCGGTAGTACGAATCTAAGGATCCATTCGGCACTCATACTCCCTAATTTCATTCGGTAGTTCGAGTCAAAGGATCCATTCGGCACTCAACTCCTTAATTTCATTCGGTAGTTCGAGTCAAAGGATCCATTCGACACCCATATTCCCCGATCTCATTCGGTAGTTCAAGCATAAAGTTAATTCGGCAGAAGAAAGCCTCACCTGGTCCGATAGTCGAATCTGGTTCAGTGATATGATTGATTCGGCTATTTCAAACAGTAAGGAATGACAGAGGCGTGAAGCCCATACTTATAGGCAATCGTAGGAGGACCGGACCAACTGGTTCGGCACTTGGGCCGAATGAGAGTGTCCAAACGGGAAAAAACAAAGCACGACATATGCAGGCATATGCCCCACTTTAGGGGGCAAATGTTGGGCATATACTCACCACCGGACCAGATCACCTACTCCCACTGCCGAATCAAGGCCCTACCGAACCACTCACCACCGGACCAGATCACCTACTCCCACTTTCGAATCATGGCCCTACCGAACCACTCACCACCGGACCAGGTCACCTACTCCCACTGCTGAATCAAGGCCCTACCGAACCACTCACCACCGGACCAATCCACGCTCCAACCATCACCGGACCAAGGCCCTACCGAACCACTCACCGTAGGACCAGATCACCTACTCCCACTGTCGAATCAAGGCCCTAACGAACCACTCACCACCGGACCAATCCACGCTCCAACCATCACCGGACCAAGGCATTACCGGACCAACATTGCCAGGCCAGATCACGACAGCTCAGGCCCACCAGCAGCTATATACATCCAAGAACCCTACCCTCTGCTTTACTCTATAAATAGAGGGGTAGGGGTACAACAATGTGGGACAAGTTTGAGAGCTCAAGCACGGACAGAACTTTCAAACAACTTTCATACACTTGTAATCAAAGCTTTGTACTTGTAATCTGAACAGTGAAAGAGAATAACATATGAAGTGGACGTAGGCACATTCTGGTCGAACCACTATAAATCTGTGTGTCTTTTACAGTTTAGTCCCTGCTTTTTACATATTTGTATGAATCACCCAAATCACGAAGAACAACATAAAATCGACTAAATCATACGACTTGGAGGTGTTTGCCCATTTTTTGTGCAAACAGGTCAAAACAGGAAAGATGCAGCAAGGTTATAGGGAGTAGCGCCCCTTAGGGTATGTGCATTTCCTTTTGGATAGAAGTGGTATCATGGTATGGATCCCAGATACTTAACTTATGTGGATGTCGCAAATATATATGACTTTGTGATTGTTGTTGGTTGAGGATCCTCGGATAAAGGTTGTTTACAACCGAGGGATGGCATACTCGTGTCAGTAGTTACCTACTTTTGCAGAGGTAACCCGGTCTTGTGTTGGCAGAGATCCGGTTTGGTTCTCGGGGAATCCCGCCAGAAGCGTTCCCATGTGGCAATAGGAAGTTCCTTAGCCTGACCATTTGTTGGAAAATCCAAAGAAACGGTATGAGCCCTGTACAGTTTTAGTTGTATAACCTGCCATGGAATGTGGCGGTAACCTGTTATTGAACATGGTAGCTATAGTAGGCATATGATAATGGTCGTATGTTGGCTAAGATTTATATTATTCTTTCGAAATGTTTTCTGCACTTTGCACTTATAGTAATAATATCAAAGAAATTTGCGTATCAAGCATGTTTAACTATCATAAGGAGAAATCTCCTTTAATTCTGTGTTTGCATTATGTGTGTGAGCGGGAGGCCTTATGGTAGTTTCATTTTCCAAAAGCATTGCGGATCTATTTTAAAATATTTCTTTTTTTGTTTTTTTAAGATAAACTGTTTTAAGTTCTCACACCGGTCCCATGACTGACCTGGAGTTTATTGTTCCCTTCCTAAACTCTGGGTGCCCACCAATTTCCACATGGGCAGCCTAGAGTCAGGTTATCAGGATATTCTGGAATTCAGGAGGTGCTGTAAAGATCTGGAGCAAGCTGAATGGCGAAACGTATCACTTGTATATGATATTATCTTTTCCGCTGCGCATTCAGTTGTGAGGACAGGTTTATATAACTGTCCATTATTGTGTTGTGTTGTATATTGACTCTGGTGATGTAATGTATAAAATGTACAGTTCTTTTGATTTAAAGATTATTCATTTATTTATTATATGTTGTTCCGCTGCGATTGAGAGATTCTGATATTGTTCTGTTGCTTCTTCTTTCTTACTTCTTCTATCATTTTCTTCTTCTTAAACCCTAAGTGTTCGGTTTTCCGGCATTCGATTGTTCGGCAGTTGATACAGTGGACGTATTAATGTCGATTTTCGAAAGTCGAAAATCTCGTTCCTCACAATCTGATCCCCTACCTATGGAAGTAATACAATCTAATCTCCTATCTACAAAAGAAATATGATCTGATCCCCTAGACGAAGGGATAGGTACGAATCCCTTGTATAGGGTATGCACTAATCCATACTTAGAGTATTTTGACAAGTATATGTCTTGGCCTCGCTTGATCATAGCTTCATACCATTGTCTATGCCTAATCTCTAGAATCCACGATCACCTCTTTGGGCTACTTGTCTTGCCTATCATCAAGTCTTACTTGTCCAATCAGTCTAGAGGTAGCCGAGTCAAAAGGCTGGATAACACTTGCCCCCAAGGTACATCTTGTTTAGAACATGACGTGCTTTGAATTAAAATAAGTTAGAATCATCAGGAAAGATTCCAATTAGTTTCTTGAACCATCATTCCCCGTCCATTGAATTGTCTTTCCAAAGAGTCGTATCTCTCTCTATTTGCTGTGATGCTCGGTCGATATTTATCGGTATAAATCCAAAGTTAATCTTTCAGTTTTTGCCTGTACTCAGTTCCATTAGGCTTATCGATTGAGCTAATAGGCCTTGGTTATTTGAACTAATTTCTAATCTGAAAATTCCAGGTAGAAATTTAAATTATGACGATTCAGAACATCGAATATCGAGAGCACACGCCCTTGTTCATGTACTCACTATTGTCATTGACTCCCAAGCACATTCACGTGCCTATTGGTCATTGCCAAGCCCCGTCAAATTATGTTTGCAATTTCAATTTTTTTCAATGGCTAGGAACCGATCCCTTATAGCATACTTAGCATATGAGTATCATTTTGCATCAGAAAATACATGGGCTTTGTATGGGAATTCCATCCATAAATTATGATTCGGTCCCTTCTTACATCTGCTCATCGATCCCTTCATTCTTCTTTCATATTTTTTCATTTGTTCACCAATCTGATCCTCTTATCTCCTACTTGTTTTTTACATTCCTTCACTGATCCCTTCCTTTGCATCCGTTCATTCATCTTGCCATCAAATCATTCTCTTCCATGTCACGACTATCGATTCTAGGAGCTTGAAAATTCATCAAACCCCTTAAGTCCATCGTCGATCAAATAGCATGTTTCCCTTATTGCCTATGCCTCCTTTCTACATGTTCCACCTTGTTGTTGCTTCTCCTGCATCGAACCCCCAATTGAACTCATAGACTTGATATCGACTAGCCTTAAATTGGTTGTGTTTGATCAGTGAGGACGAGAATGCGGTTGATTTGTCTTGATAGTAGTTTCACATCAATATTGAACTATATAGAGTCAATTTCATATTGGTGGTTGACGAATTAGACATAGGCACATCAATCAGTTGTTGGAATTAGTATAGGACCATAGGGATCGATGATTGTTGTGGGACCGCTATTGATCTGAAAGGAAGAGAATGTAGGAGGGAGTATTGGATCGGTCCAGTTGTTTAGGTGAAGAAATGAGGCATGGCAGCGATCGTTTGAAGGCGTAGTTGATGGCGAATGATGTTGGGATCAGTAATTGGTTCATTTTGATTAGTTTTTGGACTTTATTTGTCTTTCAACTTTCAATTTGATGTGGGATACACTTCATAGAGCCTGATATTAAATGTTTGAACTTATCATACGACTAAATGCACTATATCCCACGTCACGCCCCTGACTTCTGGCCATAGGGGTCGGTACTTATGTGGAGAAGATGAAGTGGAATGGAACCAAAGCTTCAGGGATCGGTGTACCAGCAAGCGTTGGGATTGGTAGTACTTAAGTCGCATAAGTATCGACGCCTTTTTGGTTTTTCTTTTGAATTTGCTGGAAATTGCTTGTATGATAGAGATTTGGGAAGACAATGCATATTTTCGTATACACATGTTGATTTTTTGGGATCTGAATGAATGCATATGCCCTATACAAACTTGAACTCTAATTATAATTTGAAAACTTAAGATTCACATGCCCATACGTGACTTAAATCTGGACATACACGAACTTGAACTTATGCACAATTAGGTTCACATGCGTGAACGGCCTTTAAACATACATTTCAATAATGAATGCACTTGGATATACAAGAGCACATGCATGGACTTGAATTTGAATATGCTCACTCAAACATGAATTCTAATGAAAATGCCTTGATCGTGAATGACATTTTTTTGATATGCCAATAGCCGATTACAGGCTTAGACGATATTCATAACCGCCGATGTGAAAGTCGATTGAGACGTCCAGCGACAATGGTTGCTCCGATTGAACTCTGAATCTCATCATCATTGTTGTTTAATTCTAAACTGTATAACACTGCATAACACAACACTGCACTAGATTATACCTAGCATGGTAGAATAAGTTAATCCATCTAGAAATGTTCATTTATTGAATTTTATAGCTACGATTCTAGATGCTTTGAGAAATTAGCTGCAATGGCTGAAGACCAGACTTATAGTGTCGAATCAAATGCCAAGTAGAGTTCGGCCTTGTGTTGTGTGCAGCAGCATAGGTGGCTTTTGTCTTGAGTTTGAATCTGCTTATGTATTCGAGTAATATGCTTTCCATTCAATGTACTCGCGATCTGTTGCCTCATCGTTTGGGTTGAAATGATGATCAGTCTCCTATGAGCCGGGCATCAATTTCATGACTTTATCTCTATGCATCCTTTCGGTCATAGCCTCAAGTCATTGTAAACACTAAGCTTGAGTCACAACATTGAGCTGCAGTAGTTTGCTCTTGGATGATCACACTTCTGCCCCTAGTCTCGGGTTGATAGATGCACTGCATGGACAGTTAAGTCTCGTCCTATTTGTGTTTATATTCCTACCTAAGCTCCAAAGACTCGATGTTGATTAAAGAACAATCGAGTCACATTCATCTTGATTCTCACTCATGCCCTCCAAGTCAGGGGAAATGTCGATAAGTGGAAGGCCAAGTCACGTCCGCTTAAGTTTTATGCTCTTTCTGTCAAATCTGACGTTAGAGTTAGTTGTTGGAAGGCTAAGTCATGCCTATTCTAAATTGTATTCTGGTTTTTCATTCTCGAGGGAAAACTTCGATGATTCATATGGATTCGAGCATGAGTTAAGTACTGGAAAATCAATCACGTCCACTATTGGTTAGTCAGGTCACATCCATTCCACATTTCATTTTTCTCTTGTTGAATCAAGGAAAAGAACTAAGCAATGGATGGTATGATCACATCCATTTGTAGTTGGTATGGATCAACATTAACCGTCAATCCGACGGCATAATATAAAAGGTTTGGATCGATATTGCCCGTCGATCCTATGGTACGATATAGTCGGTCGCTCATAATTTCGGACTCCGTTCCGAATGATTTTATATTAAGTCCTTCTTGCAGTCATTGCCTTAAGTCGTAAATAACTCCAAGCCAAAGCTATAATGAGATATTGTATTCAGCGTTTAGTAGTTTCTACTCATGCATCTTGTCTTGGGTTACCGGAGTTAGTTTGTGGACGGTCGAGTCATGTCCTTTTGAGTTTATACTCCTCCTGCCGGCTTCAGGTCAGAATTGATGAATGGATAGTCAATTCACATCCATTCATTGTTTATACTCCTATCCGCGCTCAGGGGACCAAAGCTTGTTGATTGGCAATCAGTCACACCTATTTGGTGTTTATACTCCAGCTAGCATTCTAAGAACTAGAGTTATCGATGGCCGATTGAACCTTGTCCATTTTTTGACATAGGCTCCCTCTGTCAAACCTAGAACTAGAGTTGGTGAGTTGACGGTCGAACGGAATCCACTTGGTTAGTTTATAATCCATCTTTCAAGATAAAGATTGGAGTTAGCGAGTGATCTATCAAGTCACATTCATTCGCAATTCGACGACCGGTCACATCCATTCAGAATCAGATTGTCAGTTACGTCCATTTTGCAAATTTGGCTCATCCTGTCGAGTCAAGGAAGAAATTTAGTGCTATATGATCGAAATGCATCTTCATGAATTTATGCTATGGGTCTCATGCTGAGGACAAGAGTTGATGCACGGATGGTCGTGTTGCATCCGCTTTGCATTGGACAGTCGGGTCACATTCGAATTTGTTGCTTATACTCTGATCCATACTTGGGGAAAAGTGTTTGTTGACGGGCAGTCGAATCATGCCTATTTGGAGTTAATGTTCCAATCCATGCTAGGTGACCAGAGTTAATTGATGGGCAATTGAACCGCATCTATATTTTAGCTTATATACTCTGTTCCGCACAGGGGGACCAGACTTGGTGATAGACGGTCGAACCGTGTCCGATTTTTAGTTTGGATTTTGGGCTTGTCGATGTCCGAGCAAAGCCCAAATAGTTTGCAGTTCTTTTGGCAAAAGCATGGTTACGGATGGATAGATCATGTCCTTTTTAGATTGGATAGTCAAAAAATCGCATCCACTTTGAGCTCGAGCAGGGTATAAGATGGTTGAACTGCATCTACTTTGAGTCATGTCATTGCCCCCAAGTCAGAGGCAAGAGTTGGAGATTAGATAGTCAAGACACGTCCACTTTATGGTTTAGTCGAGACACGTCCACTTTATGGTTTACGCCCTTTTGGTCATCGAGGAATAGAGTTAGCGAATGAATGGTCGTGTCACGTTCATTCAAGGCTTGACGGTCAGTGATGTCCATTTTGATTTATATTCTCCCATCAGATCAAAGGATAGAGTTATCT
Organism: Allium cepa; assembly: GCA_030765085.1. Classification (NCBI taxonomy): domain Eukaryota; kingdom Viridiplantae; phylum Streptophyta; class Magnoliopsida; order Asparagales; family Amaryllidaceae; genus Allium; species Allium cepa. The sequence goes on along the minus strand of CM060934.1, from coordinate 861,010,294 downwards.
CAAGAGCGGTTGAGTCATGCTCATTTGGTTTGATACTCCTCCTAATGGATCGAAGGAGGGCACTAGAGAATAAATGGTCAAGTCATACTCCTTCGTATTTTACTCTCCTATCCACAGTCTTCGCACTAGAGTTATCCGATGGATGAGGGTCATCCCTCTCTTATTTATAGTCTTGTCCACGCACTGGGGACCGAATCCATTTGATGGGTGGTCATTCACACCCATCCTTAGTTTACACTCCGGTCAACTCTTTGGGGACCAAAGTTGATCGATGAATGGTCGAGTCGCATCCATCTTTCGATGTTTATACTCTAATCCGCACTTTAGGAACTAGAGTTATATGATCAGTATTTAGTCGCACTTGTTTTTATGAGTTTATACTCCATCTGTCAAATCAAGGCAAGTGTTGTTGCATGAATGGTCGAGTCACATCCATTTGTGGAATGGCCCTAACAACAAGGATAGAAGTTGGCATAGACGGTCGATTCACATCAACTTGATGATTGTAGCTCCTCTTATCAAGTCAAGAGAGGGAGTAAGCGATGGATGGCTGGATCACATCCATGTGTGGGTTGGACGGTCAGCTCACATCCAATTTGCTTCGTACTCCTCTCGAAAAATCAAGGGAGAGAGTTATTGGGCAGACGGTCAGGGTACCTCCACCTCAACCTAAAGTCGTGCCCTTGTGTCGAGGGTTGTGGTTGATGAGTAGGCGGTCAATCAGGCCGACTTTAGGTCGAGCTCCCAAACTATCCCCTACGTCCAAGGTAGGAGTCGATGTGTGCATGGCTAAGTCACATCCACTTCTAGTTGAATCTTGGTCTCGCTGAGCTTTGGGAGAGGCATAATTATCTTGGTGAACACTAATTACAAGTTGAGGAGTGGATTATCTAGTCACATCCACTCTAAGCCTTTTTTTGGTCTCCAAGTCAAGTGTAGAGGTTGATGAGTGGATGGTCAGTCATGTCCACATTGTATTGGGGTTTGACCTTGCCAGGCTCTGAGCAACACACAAATATTCTGTCAGAATAGAAGTATAGAATAGGAGATGGATGGTAAAGTCACACCCACTTTCCCTTTGGAGTTCTTTCCCCCAAGCTAGGGGAGTATGATAGCTGATGAGCACTCGACTCATGCTCATCTTAACGAAACTCCCAAGGCCCGATCATAGTCCATAGAGGTTGCTTGGTGCCTAATTCTAGGTACTTACATGATCGAAGGGCTATTTTATTTAAAAATAGAAATAACAATGTCTATTTAACGAAATATTTCAAAGAAAATTGAAATAAATCTTGTTGATAAATGATGCAGTGTCGTGTGCCTGTTATTTTACTTTGCTCCAACTCTTCTCAGATGGAAATCAACCATCAGCAGTCCATTTGATAATTGAAGGTCTTTATTGGTGAGGGTCGGATGTTCCCATCCCACCATCCTACGAGGCCCACATATACTATTGAAGCTTTCCATTTTGGATCAGCTCTTTGATCATATCTCGGAGGTGTCTGCAATCGCCAGTGTTATGGCAATATGTCTCATAAAATATGCAATATTTCCTAGATTTCTTCTAGGTTTTGGTGGACTCACTCGGGGCTGGCTTCTTATATTGCTCCATGTCGTAAGTCTCTAGGTGGATGTTTTCATTTGAATCATTTAATGGAGTGTATGCGTCAAAATTTGGGAACTTGGGTCATCTCCTAGAATCTGAGTCCTCATCTAGGGCATCATCGTTGCTCTTGTTTTGAACCCCTTCGACCAACGGTCCAGCACTGTTCTTTTTCCCGGTCAGCTTTGCCTCCTTCTTGCGTAAATACTAGTTTGCCTCGTAGTAAATATAATCTAAGGTGGTAGGAGGCTTTCCAGCTTACCAGCCATAAAAATTTGTTTTGGGTCAATTCTTCTTATCAATGTCATCAGTATGGTATTCTCATTAGGATTGCTCACATAGGTTACGGCGGCGTTGAACCTTTGCAAGAAGTCTTTGAGCGGCTCCCTCGATGCCTGGAATAGGTTTGATAGTGACATCACATGCTTGGGAGTTGCTTGTTTTCAGAATAGCTCAATGAACTTTTGTAGTAGCTGGTCGAACAAGGAGACGGACCTGGGCGGTAGTCGTGTAAACCACATGGTCGCTGCTCCTTCAAGAAAGATGGAAAAATATTTGCATTTGGCTACGTTCGTCACTCTGGCAGAATCTATATTCCATTCATATTTCCTGAGATGTGGTCCAGGGTAGGTTTTCCCTGAACTTGCCGATTTCATTGGCTTGTTGAATTTGCGAGGGTACTCTGCTGACCGAATTGATTTAGTAAAAGGATTATGGCTTTAGGACTCTCTCCAGCTGTCATCGGTTTAACTTTGGCGTTTTCTTGCGAGTCGTAGTGCCATGGCCGCCAAATTAGGTCTCTGGAAGCTGCTTAGTTAGAGTAGTCGTCGTCTACCTTGGAAGCTTGGCTCACTAATTCATCCCGCTTTGTTCCATATCACCTTAGTTCTACAGCTTTTAGGAGTACCGTTTGAGCAATAGTTCTTTATTTATTCCTTGGCAATACTCCAGCAGTACCGCTTGGTTTCCAATGCCCCGATCAGTCATAGGGAATAGAGAGAATGCACTGCCTTCAAGTTGAGTTTTGAATCTAGAATGCGGGAGCTGCATATCATTTGGACGAAGGAAGGGCCGATCCGTAATTGGAAAAGTCGATACCTATCCCCAAATTTTTTGTTCCAAACTAGGTGGGATCGATATGGAGTAACAATGAAGGCCTCACAAAGTTGCAACTCAAATTTCAAGTCATTTGGAATTCTTTTGTTCGAGTTACCTACAAAAGAAGATAGATTGGTGTTAACGAATTGGTGGTAATTTAACTTAGAGTCTGACCCAAGAAAATTTGCTATTGGCTTGGAGTCAGCATAAAGTTCGCTTGGAGTCATGGAAATTTGAAGTGCTCGGTCGGTGATGAACGGTGCATGTAGTCATTTGCATGTTTGTTGGGGTCAATACCGAACTTTGGGTACGGTTCATTGATGAATGCTACTTTGAGTCAAATTAGCGTTTACTTAGAGGAAATCTTAGTTTTATCGGAGTCTGACTTTGGACCAGAATTTTTGGAGTTTGCTTTGGGTTCGACTTTTGGTGACCTGGCCAAAATCTCGGATCTGACTTCGGGAAATTTCAAGGGAAGAAAAATAGACTAAGTAAGTGATCGATACCGATCTCTGAGTTTGCTTGGGGAAAATCTCGGTTTTACCCGGGTCTGACTTTGGGCTGGAATTTCCAGAATATGGTTCGAGTCAAATGGATGATTACTTTGGGTCATACTTTGGGTCAACCTTGAAGTTAGTTTTTTGATGGTTGTTTCGACAATTTTCAACGATGGCCACTCGTGACTCGACAATGGGAGTTCCATGATGGAAAGTATGGCCTTGATGATGAATAGTAACACTTCAATAGGCAGAGTAGGTGAAGATGAGTCAGATTGAGGGGACTATTAGAGGTATTTTATGAGAACCTTATTCTCTTGGATTTTTTATTGCGATTCTGCATGAGCCTCATGGGGTTTTTTCCATAGTCTCTCTATATAAGCATTAATGATCACATTAGAAGGGGCCTACGTACCAGGAACTCCCTGTTGCACTCCATCATCTAGAAGAGCGATCTCCATTTTCTCCACTACTTCATTTGAAGGTCATGAGGACGTAGCGATGGCCTTTTAGTTCCTAAGAAGCATTGTAGATAGCTTCTTGTAGATCTTCTCTTTAAATCTGAGTTGAAACGGAAACTTATGGAAGAAAGTTGGATCTATCTTGTGAGTATAGGAATCAACAAGTAGATGATGAGATCCAACCAAGATGAGAATTCGATTGTCAGTTAAAGCACCAAAATGTTTACACCAAAATTGGTCACAAACACCAAATAAAGTTCTAATGGAGATTAAATGAAGAATAAGATTAGAACAAGGCAGAAAAAGTAAATTAGACATGGATTTTTATAGTGGTTCAGCAATTTGGGCCTACGTCCACTTTATATTTTTATTGATCTTGCACTCAATTATGATTACAAGAATGTTTGGATTAGCTATGATCTGGTATTACAAGAATAAAGAATAGTAATGGTAGAGCCTCCGCAGTAGAAAAGAAGATCCCCTTATGGAGAAATATTATTGTATTTATAGGGGAAGACGACTAAATATCTTTCTGTAATTTCGTAGATAGAATCTCATAATGTAGACGAGGTCACTCAAAAAGTTTCGCTGCCCAAATCTCAATATTAAGAGATCAAGGCCGATCAATTTAGATGACCACTAAGGGTCATGAGGTCCCTTATGTAGGTCCGTGTTGATGTTGGTTTCGTGTTTCCAAAGTTTGTTTGAATAGTCGCTTACATGTTTTTTGGAGATATCGATCAATTCTCGTTGAATTGAACTATTTAGCTGAAATGACCTGATCCCTTGCCTAGGAAGAGTAATATGATCCAATGCCCTTTATAAGGAAGTAATACGATCGATCCCCTAGCTAGGGAAGTAATATGATCTGATTCCTTATCTAGGGAAGTAATATGATCCAATCCCCTGCCTATGGAAGTAATACGATCTTATCCCTTGTCTAGGGAAGTAATACGATCTGATCCCCGACTTAGGGAACTAATACGATCCGATCTCCTATCTACGGAAGAAACATGATCCGATCCCCAAGCGAAAGTGATAAGTACCAATCCTCTGCCTAGGAGAGGCACTAATCCATATTTATAATATTCTAAAGAGTCTATCCCTTAGCTCGCTTGATCGTCGCTTCATACCATTGTTTGTGCCTAATCTCTAGGCTCTATGGTCATCTCTCTGAGCTGCTCGCCTTGTCTATTATCGAGTCTAACTTGTTCAATAAATCTGGATATAGCCGAGTCAAAAGGCCGGATTATAGCTCATATCATGAAAAGAAAATATTTCATCAATCCAACTTAAATGGTCCAATACAAAGTAAAGGGAAAGAATCCTTTACACATATAGAAAGGCAAATAAAATATCTCAACAATTAAACTCTGAATGCTAAGGAAAATAGATACATAATTCCCTCTTATTCTCTAGGACAATGGAACGTAAATCCATTTCCCATTGGAGATAAACCCATCTTACCATTATTATAGGATTGGAAGAAATTGATGAATTGATCTGAAAAATGAGGAAAGTAAAAACTGTTAAGAAAAATGATTTCAGTCGAATGCGAATGATTATCCAGTCTTAAGCCAAAGGAATAATTTTTGATACAGACCTCCATCAAAAGTAAAATTAGTTTTTTGAAGGAAAATTGATGCAAAGCTTTAATATGACGGAAAGAAATATTAATCCTCGTTCAGGAAAACTGGGACAAAATAACATTATAGAAAGGAAAAGGAGGAGATTGACTAAAGAGGAAGAATCTCGTCTAGAGCAACTTTCCATTCACAGATCCAATAACCTCAAAAATCAAATAAATACATCCTCGTAAAAGCCATCCATATTTCAAATAAAGCCGAACTTCAACATTGTTTGTCTAAAAATGAATTGAACGGACACAAAACAAAGAATTGTAGAGCGCTCTATGGAATAATTGAAATCATGTTTAAAGAGGTATTGTATTAGGTGCATTAGTAAAGGGGTAAATGGGGAAACTTTAAAAAATCTTTTACTAATTCTGCAATAGATCTTTATTTTGCATTTTCAAGAATATTTCATTTTCAAATCATATTTAGTGTACATTTGATAAAAGGAGTGTTTAATATTTGGAATCAGTTTTGTTTTATTTTAGTTTTAATGTTTCATTTATAAAAATATATTATAACTCGATTTTAAATTGGTTTAACTTTAATTTAAAATATAATTAGTTTTATTTCATTTATTCATGATTCGTATTCATAATATGACTATAAACATATGATGTAAATAAACTAATCAAAGAGAAACGTGAGTTCAAAATATAGGGTATTTACGATCATTGGGATTTATGATAAAATTGTATAAATAATCACAAATATGTATATATAAAATATTGTTAATATATGTGTGCTTATTCATAGAATTTTACTAACTAATATATACGAATTTACTACCGGCTTTAAAAGTAACTTTTGGATAATTATTTATTTGTGGCTAATATGTATGTGTGCATGTGCATGTGTGTATTAATAGACGTATTTTCGTAAATATACCTAAAAGCCGAATATTTAAATTTACTTTTTTTCAACTGAATGATTTTTTAATATATATATATATATATAGCGTATCATTTATATCATGTATATATATGCGTGTTTTAAACATTAAGATTTAAAATTTGAAACTTAATCCTATTGTACATATTATACACACACATACATACATACATACATATATATATTGTTTTATTTAAAACCATGAAAATTTTCATTTATAAATGCGAACCCAAGAATTAAATGCACATATACATACATTTATGCATACGGATATATATACATAATTTAAATATTATATATATGTATATACATTCGTATATTATTATTGCAAAACATACATTATTTTCTTATGTGATGTCATAATTTTTTTTAAAATATGTATATTATATGGATATTTATAGATAATTTTTAACTAATAATTAATAAAAATAATGTATTTCGATGGGAGTAAATGATGTGACATAAATTAAAAAATAAAGTTTTAAATCAAATGTTAATCATAAATTTGTTGGTCATTGAGACATTATGCTGTTATTTATTAGCTATTCCTCCTTATACTATTATTTCTCCTCCCTTCTAGCTTGGTGTGAAAATCCAAGCTATAATCTCCAACTAGTTTAATGGGGTTTAGATTTTTAGTGTGTGTATTGAATGAGAGGAGATGGTGTTATTTATAACCACCAGATATAACAAATATCTCTACCTTCTCCTCCTCTCCGTGCTTTGAATCTGACCTTGGTCAAAAAGCTGTATTCAAACCCCTTATCCCCCTTAGTTTGGTCGACCTTCCTTATGGGAATAAACCCACCCTTGTAGGCCCAATTAGCATCATAAATTGAATAATTAGATATTCATTTTGGATCATATGTTTAACTTAATTAATATATAATAATTATATATTATTATAATTAATTCCAAAGATATAAATAAATGACTTAAAACCATAAAAAATCAATACAATATCTGTACTAATTTTTTAATATTAATTTATAATAATACAAATAAATTTAAAAAATCCAATTCAAAAAATTGCTAACATTATTTTGTTAACTCCTTGGTGTGAACTCGGTCCTCAGTAATATTTAAGCAATGTAAATATTAAACCATGTATGGACTTTGCTAAAGTACAATATCAGACGTGAAATTGCTTTCTTTTAGATTAATTCGACGTAATCTGTAATGACCTATACTTTTATGGCTTTTTCCTTGGGATTTCGAGGGACGAAATCCTTTTTAGGAGGGGGAGAATGTAAATACCCATATTTTTATAACACTCTGGATATTTTATTTGTGTATATTTAGATGTTGTACTAATTTTTTCCGATGAGATGAACAATTAGATTTCAAGATGTAATTTTAGGACTCGAGATCAATTCCATTGAGTTCGAATGGTCCGAGTGAGCCTAAATGAGTATAAGCATCGCTATATTTGGTGATCATACGATCCGATGAGCAAAAAGAGTCAAAAAGTATGAAATTATCATCCTGGTTTGTTATCTCTAATTATGACAAAATCATGACCATTGGGATCGAAAAAATAAGGTTTTGTACGCAGACGAGTTTTTTTGCAAATGGACACAATGTGTGATAGTGCGAGCTCAAAACGTACGACAATTTATTTGATAAATTAAATATAACATTGTATTAATATAAATAACACCCACATCTGTCTCTTATTTTTACTTTGCCTGTAAACCCAAAATAAATGGTCGCATCCCCTAAATCCTCTTTAAAAAGTAATATCGAGCAATCCACACAGCTAAAATTCACGATACCGGATTTGTTAAGATAGTATGGAGGAGAGCTTCACATTGACGGTTGCGGAATTAGGTGCGATCACTATTGGAAACATCGACCTCCTCTTACCATCGACTAAGGTTTCACTTTCTTAGAGATAGAGGAAGCGATAGGTGAAACAGAGATTACCCTTGCATTTATCTTCGCAAAGTACACTTTTTCCCAAAGTTTGGAGTTCTCTGGTACAGCAAGGTAAAACACAACATTGCTATGCTGCATGAAAACCATCAAGTCCCGCTTTGCATCAGGCGACCAAGCTATTCCTCTTCGGGTGCATTGCGGAGCTCGCGCATAGTGAGATGTGTTGGCGAAAGAGGTTCGTTGAGAAACAAAGGGAAAAGAGGAGATAAGGTACGTGTGTATATGGGTTTGTTTGTGCACGTACAGGAAGAAGAAGGGTTATAAAAGTGGATTAAGAGTTTGATTAATTAATCAATTTATATTTATATTTCAAATGCTTATATAATTCATATCTTTTGCATACGAGGTCTGTTTTGGATTCCATTCATGATGGAGTGCTCTAGGACTTGGTGTTGGTTTGGACGTATTTATTTGAGGTGAGTGATATTGTCTTTCACCATACCATGATTATTAATATAGCATTAAAATGAAATTTTGAAATAATTTCTAAATTTAAAATATGGTTACTAAAACAGTTAAACCTATATCTTATTTTATAAAAGGAATAAAAAGAATTTTAAAATGGTTTTAAATTAAATATCATATTTTTCACATCATGAATTATTTTGACAATATTGTTAGACTTAGGCTAGTGTTGACATTTATCCTACCTTAGCTGCTTGGATGTATTGTATTGTGTTATTATAAACATATATAGGCTATTATAGACAAAAGCTTGTTGGTTGCATGTATGCTTGTTTGCTTAGTTTGGTTGAAAACAGCGTTCGAAGGCAATATAATATTATAAAATATCCTATAAGATAAGATTTTTGTGCATAAAATTTCATGCACACGGATTGATCTGGAGACGAAGTATAGACTTATGGATGTGCTTTGGATTTTGGGATGGATGTCGTACGTATTCATTTGGTTTATATTTAGCCACTTTTGGTTAAGTTCGTGGCTAAAGTGGTATATATCGACCACTATTAATGATGGACGATTTGGCCAGTTTTGACACGGACGATGGAGAGGCTTTGAAGAGCACAATGTGATTGTTTGTTCATTCATTCGATGCTCGATTTAGTGTTATTACTCTTCAACGAGTGGTTTTAGCGGCAAAGTAAAGATACGCTTTGACGATGACTTCATGATTAGATAATGATGATTTCATGATGGGAAGCAATTGCTTCGACAATTGATACCTACACTTCATGATGTTGGATAGTAAGATGGAAGGAACTGTTAGAGCAAGGTTATGGGATGCATGATGACACTCTATGACTAATGATGGTTGTCCAAAGTAATTCTCAACAACAATGACTTCAGGCCAGAGTTGTATGGATGGTTTCAAGATGTACTCTACTAATGATGACGTGTGCAAAGGAATTAGTGTACTCGAGATAATGGGGTGCACTCTTGATATAAGGGTATAAGAGGATGTGATCGGAGTTTGTTGACCATAGGACCTGATCTTCTGGACCACAGAGTATGTTGAAGTTAGGACATAGGTAGAGTCAGGTACTATAGTTCGTTGATGTGAGGACATAGTGATGATATGGCTGAGTTCGTTGATGTTAGAACCTGTCTGTACCCTAGTAGATCAAGTGGTCGAAGATGTTGAGCATTCCTTGATGACGATATGAAGTATATGAGTATCATATATCCAATGCACTGAGTGAGTGATGTGAGGATGGATGATGGATGCTATGTTTGCTTTGGTTGTTTATCATCCTAGAGGTGTCACACGACGAATATATCATTGATGTAGATATCTAGACACCCATAAGTACTTTGTCGTATAGTACACCCACATTGACTATGCAATAACTAGCATATGTCTTATGTTATGTGCTAACTCTGTGGATGTAAGGGAAGGTCAGGTTTGGTTCCTCATACCCTTTGTTTCATGTAATATACCGACTTTTTTAGTGTTTTTAGATTATTTATTGCTCATACCGTCTGACTCGAGGTATTATTCTTTGCTTCTTATTATCTCGGATACTCTTAAATGAGTAGACTAGATAGTAGGTGTAAACATCACTTGGAGTTGTATAGATGGACTAGCAAGTGGTGGCATTTTCCCTCATTTATACTTTGAGTTTATTATTGTTTATTCCATTGTGTGACACTATGGAGCCTTGACAGTGTCTAATTTACTTTTATTAGATATAGTTTATCAGTTGAGTTTATTCATCAATGTATAAACTCTATACTGTTTTGTATAACTATATAAGCCTATTTACTTTGATTCTTTGGGTCATGAGATATTACTGTCTAGCTTGTTTTATATCTACGTTGACTATTATATTTTATCAGATGTAACATGAAATATACAACAGGTTATGTGATTATGTGATGTTTTATTTCCTTTTCTTCTCTTTTATTCTATTCTCCTCTTTTCTATTCCTCTTCTTTACTTCTATTTCTTTCCCTTGACAACTGCCCTATATTAGCCGGATGTGCCAACAGCTCACTATTTGGTTATAAGAGCAACGGTGGTGTATGGTGGTCGTTACATTTGGTATCCGAGTTTAGGTTATGTGATTAACCTGAGTTGATACCATGATCCAAAGAAATAGGTTAGGAGTTGTCACTTTTGACTGGTTCGAGAGTGTACGTATATACAAGAGAGTGCATATTTGTTATATATTTTGATTTTCAAAACTATATAGTATATTAGTTGTATGCACACGAGTAGTATTGATGTAGTTTTTCTCTATGAGATGTTGATCATTCTTATTATAGATAGGAGTGATGTGACATATGAGAAGTACTTTTATTGACTTTATCTCCAAAGTTGAGAAGTAGGCAGGATCGGGGGCCCCTAACCCTAATTTATAGAATATGTTCACCGAGATGGTGTGAAACATTATTCTGGAATGCCTAAGTTGCTCCAAATGATTATGGTGCTCAAGTGCAAACACTTAGGTGATGACTTTTCCAAGATGTATAATGACTATATGGAATCGAAGAGGCAGATCATTCCATGGAACGGATTCAGCTATTAAGCGGCAAAATGGGACTGATAGTTGCAAAAGGATCTTCGATGACTTAGAGTTAGATGATGCAATGAGGTAAAAGTTAACCTCTAGGGGATTCCAAGGATGAACAATGAACTAGAGGAATTCCCTTATAGTTTCTATTTTCGAGGATCATTTTACTTGGGATAATTTTGTAGCTTGCTTCAAAAAAAAATTTATCCTGGCTTTTCAAAAGTCGGTGTTTTCTCTAGGGAGTTCGCCGGTTTGAAGATAAGCAATATGTCCATGTCAGAGTATGTGGCCGAGTTTGATGTGCTGTCGAAGTAAGGTCTACATTTCATCGATACTCTAGTCAGAAAGAATGAAAAGTTTTTATCGGGTTAAGCGATCTTCTTGGGAAGCAACTGATCGGACATATTGGCTAAGTAGGGACAAGCTATGGAGGAATATGCATTAATTCTTATTTATATTTCATCGAGTGCTCCATTGACAAAAGAGAAGGGAAATTGCATTATAATTTAAGGCATGCTTTGCACTTATGGCGATTCCATATGTATTTTAATCGATGTCAAAATTTCACATTCCTTTTATCTAGTGGTTTATAGATAGATTGGGATTGAGAACCAAAATAGTTAATCGATCTTTTAATTATGACATACCTTGTTGGGGGCCCAGCCAGCCTATATATGGTTTGTCGAGACTTAGCCTTATCTAGTTATGGATGTTTGTTTGTTTGTTATTGATTTTTTTGGGGTTTAATTGGACTCGGTATTATAGTCTAGGAATGGACTGGTTGAAGGGGTATGGATATTGATGGATGGTGAGAGGTCGTTTGTGACAATAGGGATAGATGAGCGGAAGGTAGTGTCGATTGGCCATTTGACGACGAGGTGACGATTAGCTTTTTATATTCATTTGATATCTCATACGATGAGTTGTCATCTTTGTTGATAGCTAGAGAGTGTTCGGACCCATTCAATGAGATGATTAGATTACCACTATATAAGGATTGCATTCTGTATTGATCTGGTTAGAGATACTTGACCAATAGTAATGCCTTTAAGGCAGATGATGCCTAAAAAGCAGAGGAGTTAAAGGTGTGAGCGGATAATCTATTAAGGTGAGGTTTTATCTATAGGAGCTAATTTGAGTAGGATGCAGCTATAATGTTTGCCACTAAGGCGGATGGCTCTTTGAGGTTTATGTTGATTGCCTTGAGGTGATGAACAAATATCCACTCTTGCTTAATGATGGCTTGTTCGATCGGCTCTATAGCATGGAGGTGTTATCTCAATTGGACCTTGTGATGGAGTTTCATTAACTGAGAGTAGCTAGAGGGAGTATGCCTATAATAGCATTTTGTATGTTGTTTTGATTTTTAATTGGTTGGTTATGACGTTCAGGCTGACTAATGAGTCGTCACGTTTTGTTGATTTCTTGGACTTTGTTTCAAGAAGATCACTTAAGTAAGTCCATGCTTATGCTCGTTGATGATACATTTATCTACTTATGGACAAAGGAAGAGCATAAGGGACGATTGATGACAGTATAGTAGGTGTTGAGAAAACACCAAGTGAAGATGAGATTTTTGAAGTACCACTTCTGGCGGAGGGAAGTGAGATGCTGGGTCATAATGTTTTGGAGTGGTACAGTGTTGTGGATCCCATGACGGTTATGGCAGTTTAGGATTGGAATAGCCAAAGAGTGCTATGAATAGGAGGATTTTTCTGGATTAGCAGCATATTATAGACTCATTACCAAGGACTTCTCAAAGGTAGTGGCGCTGTTTATCGACTTGATGAGGGAGAATCAGACTTTTGTTTAGGACGCAAGGTGCGGACATGCATTTGTGAGTCTGAAAGAGTGTTTGATGAGTGCACCGATGTTACTCATTTCGAGTGGAAATTAAGAGGCGATCGTACACATGTTGGTAGTACTAAACTAGCTACGGTACTGATACCGAAAGGTAATGTTGTTGCATATGTTAGTCGACAACTGAAACCACACGAGAGGAAGGATCTGACACATGATCTGGTGTCGGCAATTATAGTATTTGCTTCCCAGAGTGGGAGACTCTATCCACTAGGAGAGATTTCGAGTTGTTTATTGAAGTATTTCTTGAGTTGTTTATTGAAGTATTTCTTCTTTCGAAAGGATCTTAACCTTTGCCGGCAGCGATGGATAGAGTTCTTAGCCTCCCGACTTTGACATTTCCTTTACGTTCGAGGGGGAAATGCATTGGTGATGCTTTGAGTGGAAGACATACTAGTTTGGTAGCGATATTCCTAGAGTGGATATTGCTTAAGTTTATTTCTAGTTATGACTTTAGAACTCGAAGTAGGCTATAGCCAAAGTTGATGGGTAGTTTGAATATCAGACCTAAAACAATTTAGTGGATCGATACTAGTTAGAGGTGTGAGGCTAGACTAGCAGAGATCATGGCTAATTTAGAGGAACGTGCAATGTTTATAGAGGTGATGTTGTGTGCCTTTGATCGAGATTGTTGGTTCCATAGGGATGAGAGATTTTTTGTTCTCGAGTAGTAGGAATAGATATCTATAGGCTATGTCGATGGACTTTCAAGGACTAGAAGAGAATATGATAGCATTTGAGACACGGTCGATAGATTTAACAAAGAATGATAAATTTGTATTCGTTAAGTCCAATAGAATGACAGCTAAATTAATCGAGTTATATATGGAATGAATAGTGTGATTCCATTGTGTGCCAAGAACATTGTAAGTGGCCCGAGTTATATATGGAATGCATAGTGTGATTCCATTGTGTGCCAAGAACATTGTAAGTGGCCGAAGCCCGTTGTTCACTAGTGGGTTTTGGGAGAACTTACAAGAGGCAGTTGGAAATTTTGCACTAAATTGGCTAGACGGTTTGAAGACTAAACCATGAACTTGGAGACCTAGTAGGCCTATTCGGACCAATAGATGTGGTACAAAATAGGTAAGGAGGAAGGCGATGGAGTAGTAAAGGTTCAATGGAGTGAAAGCAGAGGCGATTGGACAAGTTAGACCGATGAGAGCAAGAGGACAGCTTGTCCGGAGCTCTTCACTTGGTAAGATTTCCATTTCATCGTCAGCTTTCATATTCCATATCATATTTGATGCTTGATATTAGATAGTTTTATCTCATGCATGCTAGGATAGGCATGGATGTTATTTCTTGATGTTTGGCATTATATTTGTCTGTTGATTCGCATCATGGTTGTCGGTTGCGTTCATATAGGTTGCCATGTTTTTACATCCATGTTGCCATTTTGTGTTGCATGTAGCATCATTGTTATTGTTGCTGTGTTATTGATGCATTCTTGTTGCTTATGCATGTTACTTGTGTAGGCATGTTAATTATTGTTTGCACTGATGTTTCTTATGGTAGATGAGTTGTTGCGTTTTCATTTGTAATGCATAAATCTATTTGTTTAGTAAGTGCATGTATATGGAAGCAAGGACTTGTTGTTTCTTTTGGTTTCATGGGTTGAGTGGTTTGCTTAAAATAAGGCACATGTTTATGCTTAATTGGTGTGTTTGCTATGTTACTTACACACTATAAGATAGATCATAGGTATATATTGTTGTTGTGTTGTCCCCAGATATAGGAGGTCCCAGATATGGGCTTATATTGTTATTGTGTAGCGAGTTGTCAAGCCACACAAAGGAGGTATTGTAAAAAATTTCAATGACATAAGCCAAAATTGAGAGGAAAGTCAATGTATAGGATATTAGATGTTGCCGACAGTTTAGAGATACGGCAATATATGATATTTATTTGACTTCCCTATCGATTAGTGAGTTAGCGCTTTTGTTTTCCATTGTTCGTTTCTTTGGAAATAAGTGTGTAACTTAGACGTTTGGCTTAGCCACATGTATTTCGAATTTTGTAGTGATTGTACTTAGGGATATGAATGATGTCTTCAAGCTGATTCCGAGATATTCCCTTCATTGCTGCTGCTTTAAGTGATTTTTTTCGTGAGTTGATACGTGACGGTTTACTTGTGTCATAGCTTATGTGAGGGCGCTGGGTTATGTTTCTTCGTCCATGGGATTTCGAGGACAAAATCCTTTTAAAGAGGGGGATAATGTAACGACCGGTATTTTTATACCACCCTGGATATTTTAATTATGGATATTTAGATGCTGTATTGATTTTTATCAATGACCTGAAAAATCAGACTTCATAGACGGACTTTTTAGGACTTAAGACCACTTTCATTGAGTCTTGATGGTGCGAGCGAGCATGGATGAGTATAAGCATTGCTATATTTGGAGATCGGACGATCCGATGGCCAAATTGATCTCAAGAATCCCGAAATTATCATTCCACGGCGTTGTTTTGGATTACGACAAAATTTATACCATTGGGACAAGAAAAATGAGGTGATGTACGTAGACGAGTTTCATTGCAATCGGACGTGTCGTATGATCATGCGAGCTCGAAACATATGACCATTTATTTGAGAACTAAAATACATTATATTAATATAAATAACACCCTCATCTCTCTCTCATTTTTGCATTGCCAGCAAACCCAAAATGAATGGCCGCCTTCCCTAAATCCTCTTTAAAAAAATAAAATCAAGCAATTCTCTCAACTAAAAATCACGAAACTAGATCCGTTGAGATTGTATAGAGGAGAACTTCGCTCTGACTGTGGTAGAATTAGGTGTAATCACCATTGGCAACATTGACCTCCTCTTACCATCGACTAGGGTTTCACTTTATTAGAGATAGAGGAAGCGATAGGAGAAATGGAGACTACTGTTGGATTTTTTTGCGAAGTACAGTTTTCCCTAAGATTTGGAGTTCACCGTTGCACCAAGGAAAAGCATGACAGTGCTAAGTAACGCTGGACACCATCATGTGGCGTTTTGCATCAGGCAACCGAGCTTTGCCTCTCCGGGTGTGTTTCGAAGCTCACATGTAGCGTGACGCGTTGGCGAAAGTAGTTCGTTCGTTCATTGAGAAATGAGGGAGAAAAGAAGAGAGAGGGTATGCATATATTTGGGTTAGGTTGTACACGTATAGGAAGAAGAATAAGGATCATGAAAGAGGATTAAGATTTAAAGAGGTAATTAGTTAATTTAGTGTTTAATTAATTAATCAATTTATATTTCATATTCTTATATAACTTTTGCATAGGAGATCCGTTTTGGATGTCGTTTCTTGCATTGTGCTCATGATGGAGAGCTCTAGGACTTGGCATTGGTTTGGGAAGATTTGGTTAAAATGAATGATTATATCTCTCACCATAATATGATTGATAGTATAGTATTAAAACGATGTTTTGAAATGATTTCTAACTTTAAAATGTGATTTCTAAAATTGATAAACCTACATCTTATTTTCTAAAAAGAAGTAAAAGTGTTTTAAAATGGTTCTGAATTAAAAATCATAAATTTTCCATTGATGCACTATTTTGACGTTATTGTTACACTTAGGCTATTGTTGACATTTATCCTATATTAACGAATGGATGTATTGTATTGTGTTATTATAGACGTATGTAGGCTACTATAGACATTTAATGCTTGTTGGTTGTATGTATACTTGTTTGCTTTGTTTGGTTGAAAAAGTCATTCGTAGGCGATACAGTGTTAGAAAATATCCCATAAGATAGGATTTTATGCATAAAGTTCAATGCACATTGATTGATTTAGAGATGAAGTGTGCACTTGGGGATGTTCTATGGAATTCGGGATGGATGCCGGATGTTTTCATTTGGTTTGTATTTAACCACTTTTGGTCAAGTACACGACGAAAATGGTCGTTATCGATTACCCTAGGGTGATTGATATCTACCTTTAATGATGACCAATTTTTACATGGATGAAAGAGAGTCTTTGAAGAGCATGATGCGATGATTCGTTCGTCGACGTTCGATTTTGGTGTTACTACTCTTTGGCAAGTGGTTTTGGCGGCGAAGCGAAAAAGAGATGCTTTAACGCGATGACTTCATGATTCACGATGATGATTTCATGAGAGGAAGTGATAGCTTTGTCGATGATAGTCGCACTGCGGGATGCAGGGTAGCTAGCTGGAAGGAGCTATTGGAGGAAGGTTACAGGATGCATGATGGCACTCTGTGATTAATAATGGTTGCTAGTAGTTCCCAACCATAACGACTTCAGACCAAAGTTGTAAGGATAGTTCCAAGACGTGCTCTGCTAGTGATGACATATGCAAAGGGATTATTGATACTCGGGATGATGGGGCACACTCTTGAGATAAGGGTATATGAGGATGTAATCAGAGTCCATTGATATTAGGACCTGTTCTTCTTAGACCCCAGAGTCCATTGACGTTAAGACCTTAGTAGGGTTATATACTATAGTCCCTTGGTGTGAGGACATAGTTACGATATAGTAAAGTTCGTTGATGTTAGAACATATTTGTACCCTAATGAATCATATATCCAATGCACTAAGTGAGTAATGTGTGGATGGATGATGGATTCTATGTTTTCTTTGGTTGTTTATCATGCTAGGGATGTCACACATCATAGACATCATCAATGTAGAATCTAGGCACCCATTAGTACTACGAGTATAGTACATCCATGACGACTACGAGATAGAGTAGCATATGTCTTATGTTATGTGCTAACTCTGTGGATGCAAGGACAAATCAGGTATGATTCCTCGTACCCTCTATTCCATATACTATACCAACTTTTCTAGTGTTTTGAGATTATTTATCCCTCACAACAGACTTCTGTCTGACCCGAGGTTTTATGCTTTATTTCTTATATATCGGGTACTCTTAATAGAGTAGACTAGATAGCAGATGTGAACAGAACTTGGAGCTGTGCAAATGAACTAGTAGGAGGTGATGCTTTCTCATATTTATACTTTAAGTTTATTATTGTTCATTCTACTATGTAATGCTATGGGTGTCTGTTTTACTTTTATTAGAGATAGTTTATCAGTTGAGTTTATTCATTGGTTGTATGAACTCTATCAACGTTTTGTATAACTGTATGAGACTGTTTATTCTAATTTTGTGGTTATTGTTTGCGCCAAAAATGGTCAAAAACCCAAATATCATGAATGCACATGTGTATGAACACAGATCAATAATATATGCTCACAAATCATAGATCTATTTAATGTAGAGAATGATAAAAGATGAATAACAAACTTCAAACGGTAAGAAATAGATAGATACGCAAGATTTATAGTGGTTCGGCTATCTCCGGTCTACGTCCACTCCAAAAGTTAATCTTTTATTCACTTTCTTTGCTGATTACAGTTGATTACAGCGGATTAGAATAAAGAAATTCGAGTAACACAGTAGCTTAATAGTGCAAAAGTGTTTTCGACAGAGTCTAGACATCGGATAGCCAAAAGATCCCTTTTCTATAGGCCCTGGGGCTCTATTTATAAGCGTAGGAGACTGATATCTCGCTCAGATCTCGGAAGACTTCTTCTGGCACGTGAGTGGGCCCATGCAATCATCCCATGAAGTTTCAGCTCGATCCATGATCGATACGAATGTAATTCATATCAATCAAGATCTTATCCAATGGAGTCGAAATTTGGCATGAACCTTCCTTAGCTTGTACGTAAGCTCCTGTGGAAATTTCATAGCATTTGGACTTGTATATCTCGAGATATGATCGATACGAAATGCAGTGTTCGTGTTCATCTGTTGGCTGTTGCGTTCGTATCCATGCCTTCCTCTCTTCGAATTAATCAAGTTAGCATCGATGACGTGTCTTGAAGATTCAAGGGAGATCCACCTTTTGCACCGCTTTGATCGTTTCCTTTGCATCGGTTGATATGAATACGATCGATATGAACACTGCTCCTAAATCCTTCATATCCACTCAACATGGCTATCTTGCACACGCTCTCCGATCTTCTTCGAGTCGATGCATGAGTGGGTCCTCTGTATCGACCAATCATTGATCAATACGAAATGCTCACCGAGTCCCTCTGGCCACTATTCCATTCTTCATATCGATCCAAGCCCTGATCGATACGAAACACACTGACATACTTCGTCATACAATCGACACAAACGTATCGATACGAAGTTCACAGCTTGAGTTTATCCCGATCGATGTAAAATGACCGAGCCGAACAAACATTGTGCGCCCACCTATCCAACCCAAATCCGCTGCCATCGAGGCGAAATCTATTTAACCTTCCTATATGATCGATACGAACGTACTATTCGTATCCCTGTTGATAGATACAAATAACACGTTCGTACCTATGTCGGACTGATACGAAATCATCGATTCGAATGATATCTCCTTACGCACGCATCCATCAATTCCTTGAGCAAACAAACTCCGTTTGACTTGTAATTTGAAACATAGCCTTCCCTAGCCTTGTTCATCATTCCCAATCAATTCTGTCTTGATAGGAGCTCGGCCAAATTTTAACAACATCGATCGCATCCTTGTTTCCAATCGATCTCCAACCCTGCTACCCATTCTTTCTTGCCAATTTGTTGATATTCCAACCTTGACCAAAGGGTGGGATAATATTTCCTCCCCAAAGCATGCCTTGTGCTAAGAAGTTGTGTTTTGAATAGTTCTAAATCCGACATTCGAAGTCCATATTTCGTCCATAGCCAAATAGTTCGACGCTTAATCCGATCCATTACCAAGCCATATTATCCGAGTGTCACACTCTTGACCACTTCGAGTTGATGCCCGATTCCAAATCCAGTAACCAAAGCCTTAGCCAACTCTATATCCATCCGAACCTGATAACCGGGTTCTAATCCATCTTATCCAATAAACAATAACGGAATCCAAGACATCTCCAGGTCGATATTCATATCCGTAACCTCTACGGGTTCTTGCCCAGCGCAATCCATACCTGACGACCGTGGTCCAGTGTCCCTATACGTTCAAAAATGCCATGGCTTAAGTCCTAAGTCGAATCGTGATCGTTCCGGACCCTTGTCGAGCATTGTCCATACTCGACGACTTGAAATAGTAATCGATAACATAGGGCCTAAGTCCTAGGCCGAATCCTGATCTCTTCGGACCCTTGCCGAGCATTGTACATACTCGACGACCTGAATAAGCTAATTCGCCATGTTCGGACAAAGAGACCCACATCTTGCTAGGTATAATCCATACCCAATGACCATTAACCAAAGAACCAGATTAAAACCCAAGAAAAATCCAAATCAAATTGGAAAACCAAGAATCCACATCCAAAATCAAAACCAACATCCAAAAATGGAAACAATTATCCAAGCAAAAATCCAAACCAGGAAACAAACGGAATCAGGAGTTCAAACCAAACTCCAAAATCAAACCAAAAAAATGAGAGTCTAATCCAAAAATAAAAAACATATTTCACAAACCACAGCATCGTGGTTTGTCATCATTCAGAGCATGCCTAGGAGCCCTCTCCGTCCCCATGCATGAGTAAATGACTTGGCCATTTGTCTGTAGTATGCTACTTATTCCATATCATCCTTGTCAGTTGATAACCAACCGACCATCATTCCTGGGCCTTGCGCCATCGTTGTTTGAGGTAGATGGTGGCTGCTTCTGTTCCACCACCGCAATCCAAGCCCCGACGTATTGTCATAATTGGCCTTTCCTTACGTGCTCCTCAATTATATCCTTTAGATGCCTGCAGCTGTTGGTATCGTGTCCGTCCAATTCGTGGAAGAGACAATGCCTTCCTGATGCCTTTTCATGTTTTGAAGGTTCTCTCCTTGCAGGTCTATGTTCATCAATCCTCTATGCATAGTTCGCCTTATAATCTCAGCCAATCAAGCTTTGTCCGTCAAGGGTTGCCTTCGAGTCCTCAAGGGAATTTTGGCACGTACTCTTCATCACGCTCTCCCACATTCCTTCCAACATCTCATTGTGTGGTGTCACCTAGAATTTCTCCATGAATTTGTCCATCGTTACCAGGTGGTGTGCCCCCGAGCCTGGATCCATCCAGATTAGCAGGTATGTGCTGATTAGGGGCTGCGCCCTATTGAGCTGCTCCATTTGATTTCCTGTTTGGTCCTTCTACTCCAGCTCCATGGATCTAAACTCCTGAAGCTCCAGTTGTTCCTGTTTGTCTAAACTGCCTGAGGAGGTTTTGCATCATTTCCTCCTGCCTTTTAAGAAGCTCTTCATGCATAACTCCTATCATCATCTCCATTTCATCTCGGGTGATGAAAGCTGAAGTCTGATTGGCCCTTAATGAAGCCTCTTGGCTTCCTTCATGTTGACTTCTCTTAGTTCTTTGTCTCCTTCTCGACTGCCTTGTCATAGCTTCTTTAGATCTGAATCTCTAAGCCTTCAAATCTGAATTCCAAATCTGGTATAGTGGGTGATGGTTGTCAATTTCAGTGAAAGCCCAAAGTGTTTGCGCCAAAAATGGCCACAAACCCCAAATATCATGTAAGCACCCGTGTATGAACACGGATCAATAATATATGCTCACAAATCGCAGATCTAAGTAATGTAGAGAATGATAAATGATGAACAGCAAACTTCAAACGGCAAGAAATAGATAGATATGCATGATTTATAGTGGTTCGACTATCTCCGGCCTACGTCCACTCCAAAAGTTAATCTTTTATTCACTTTCTTCACTGATTACAGTTGATTATGTCGGATTACAATGAAGAAATTTGAGTACCATAGTAGCTTAATAGTGCAAAAGTGTTTTCGGTAGAGTCTGGACGTCGAATGCTAAAAATCCCTTTTCTGTAGGCCCTCGGGCTCTATTTATAGGCGAAGGAGGTTGATATCTCACACAGATCTCGGGGGACTTTTCTCGCATGTGAATGGGCCCACGCGATCGATCCCATGATGTTTCGGCTCGATCCGTGATCGGTACGAACGTAATTCGTATCGATCAAGATCTTATCCAATGGAGTTAAAACTTGGCATGAACCTTCCTTAGCTTATACGTAAGCTTCTGTGAAAATTTCATAGCATTTGGACTTGTAGATCTCGAGATATGATCGATACGAAATGCAATGTTCGTGTTCATTGGTTGGCTGTCGCGTTCGTATCCATAGCTTCGTATCCATGACTTCCTCTCTTCGAATCGATCAAGTTAGCATCGATGACATGTCTCGAAGATCCAAGGGAGATCCACCTTTCATGCCACTTTGATCGTTTCCTTCACATCAATTGATATGAATATGATCGATATGAACTCTGCTCCTAAATCCTTCATATCCACTCTAAACGGCTATCTTGCACGTGCTCTTTGGTCTTCTTCAAGTCGATGCATGAGTGGGTCCTCCATGTCGACCAATCATTTATTGATACGAAATGCTCACCGAGTCCTTCTGGCTACTGTTCCATTCTTCATATTGATCCTAGCTCTGATCGATACGAAACACGCTAACATGCTTCGTCATTCAATCGATACAAACGTATCGATACAAAGTTCATAGTTTGAGTTCATCCCGATCGATGTAAAATGACCGAGTGGAACAAACCATCGTGCGCCCACCTATCCAACCCAAATCCATTGTCATCGAGTCAAAATATATTTAGCCTTCCTACCTGATCGATATGAACGTAATGTTCGTATCCACGTTGATCGATACGAATAACATGTTCGTACCAATGCCGAACCGACACGAAATCATCGATTCGAATGATATCTCCTTACGCATGTCTCCATCAATTCTTTAAGCAAACGAACTTCGTTTGACTTGAAATTTGAAACATAGCCTTCCCTAGCGTTGATCATCATTCCCAATCGATTCCGTCTTGATCGGAGCTTGGCCAAATCTTAACCACATCGATCGCAGCCTTGTTTCCAATCGATCTCCATCCCTGCTATCCATTCTTTCTTGCCAATTTGTTGATAGTCCAGCCTTGACCAAAGGGTGGGATAACAGTTATATCTACGATGGCTAATATATTTTATCTGATGCATTGTGAGACCTATGACAGGTTTTGCAATTGTGTGATGTTTTAATTCTTTCTCTTCCCTTTTGTTTTCTTCTCTTCTTTTCTATTTCTCTTCTTTTTGTCTATTTCTTTCCCTTCACAATCGCCCCACATTAGCTGGATGCACCGATAGCGCATATTTGGTTATATAGGCATCAGTGGTGTATGAGGTTGTTACATAACCCAATTTCTAATCTTTATTAGGCTACACCAGAAGTAACGATATGTTCAACATATTCACTATTCATCATTACTATATCACTAATATTTCTAGAGTTTGGTCAATGGTTAAAAACTAAAATAATATCAGTAGTTGATTGCATAGTGCCAATATAAAGAAATTCGTACAATTCGATATTATTTATCAATTAACCGGTTCACTTTGGTCAATGATTTTGACATTAAATTGACTACTAATTTTGATGATACTAACGTTCTATAATTAAGAAGACAAATCCTTCTTGAGTAGCATTTCACCTTAAGTACTTCAACATGTATCTAAATATGGTTGTAAAATGATTACATTATCATGTGTTTGACCATAATCAAAGAATTTATACACTTAAGATTAATAGCACTCTCAAGTCTAAAGTAACTATACATCATTACATGGTATCTTCAATTTTTGCTTAGTGTTTTAACCTATACAAGACTCTCGTTGATTTACTCTATGATTGTTCCAAATAATCGCTAGTACGTAATCCTTTAGTGTCCATAATAAACATGAGTAATTTTCCATCCTTTTGTGTCCCTAATAAACATGAGTAATTTCCTATCCATCGTATAAAAGCACTCCATACACTATTGATGTATCGGTATCCTTTTCTCAAAACATCATGAGTAGGAACACTTTAAGGATAAGCATTTTGGATGTTTGATTCAAAACTCATGGTTACAGGCGCATTCACAACTACAATTGATTAAATACTTTTCCTAAGGATTTTCTAGTTGTACGTATTTAAACCATTACTTATATCACAATATAACAATATATACATTTGAAAACAAATTAAAAAACATAATTTATTCTAGATAAGATTCTTATACAATAGTTAATATATATGATAAATTACATAATTTCCTCTAGGGTACACCTTTAACTCTACAATTTCCTACTTGCAGTTGGGGCCAATATGAAACATACTACCTATACCTTTGATTAGTCTTCCTAAATTAGACTGAGAAAGAGCCTTTGTTAATGGATCTGCAATATTATCTTAGTATCCACTCTCTCGTTCCTTATTTCTCCATCACTTATAAATTGTCTTATCATATGGAATTTATGGTGGATTTGTCTCGATCTCTCGTGAGCTCATGGTTCTCCAAAAAGATGTATTTCAACATTATTGTCACAATAAATTAGCATCAGCCCTTCATGTTCGGGATCACTTCTGTATCTTTAATGAATTTGTGAATCCACTAGCTTCTTTTGCATCATCATTTTGGGTGTATACTCAACCTCTATGGTTTTTATAAAAAGCAGTTATGTAGCGCAAAAATACATAATCGAAAAAGCATAGGTAGTAAGAAATAGTTTCGACAAACATGCCCGTTTAATGGAAAAAATATAATAGATTTCTTACATTGGTAGATTTAGCAACATAACCATCATCAAAAATACACTAACACCCATATTAGAGATGGTACAAATACTGAAGTATGTTCAAAACAATGTATATCAGAGCAAAAGGGAAAATATGTAACATATCAAGTAGCGATGACTCTTCCATCCGTGACCTCATCACTAACACAACTATCCAATGATTCATCATCAGCAGCATTATTAATGATCATCAGTGTTAAGGAGTAGTAAGGGGTTCCTATCCGAACATGAAAGAGTCGAATGATTAAATAGCATAATTTTATGTTAGAGGAGGGTTTTTATTAACTAAAAAAAATATCAAAGTGTCTGTTTGTGCATTTGTTCATTTATTATACTGCCAATAGTCAAAAAAGGAGGAATATGAGGGTATTGAGTGGAGAAGGTAAGCCGTACAAGTATTCCAAACCAAAAAAAGCATTTTCATAGTTGAAGAAAACATGCTCGATGCTTTCCTCCTCCTAACTATAGAGGCAATGGTCAGTAAGAATATAGAGGCCATTGGGAGTTAGTCTATTTTTGATGTTTAGTTTACCATGGATGAGCATACACATGAGAATTTTGACTGCAGAAGGGAATTACATTTTTGTAATCTACCAATAGCAAAGTGTCTTTCAAAATCTTTTGACCTAATATATAGTGATCTAACATTAAAGACACCATTGTTGGAAAAGCCCCATCTAAGACTATCTAAGTTGGTTTTGAGAGTGAAGCCATTGGGGAGGGAGACTAAGGAGTGGAATTAGCTTGGAGGGAGGGCCAATACAGCTCCAGTGAAGTGAAGTCTACAAATTCCATCACTGAGGACTTAGTTCATAATAATAGTTTTATTTGAAGTAATGGTGTATAGATTTGGGAATAGGCATTTCAAGCGAATGTGGAGAATCCACATGTCTAGTTGAAAAAGCATCTCTCTCGTCTACTAACATGAATAGCGAGCCCAACATTAACAACATCTATAGTAGAGATGACTCCATGCCATAAGCGGGAATTTATACCAGTTGGGGTGAGACCATGCAACCTGTTTATACACATGCTTCCATAATATATATTCAAAATCTAATTTTTCTAGATGGTATTATTATTGATTATTCATTCCAAAGCCATTTGGCTAGGATGCCAATGTTAAAATGTTAGAGATTGATGACCCCAAGCCAACCAGCGCAATGGACATACATATGGAGTCCTAAGAAACAAGGTAGGATATAAGCAATCTACGGTTAAATCCATGTTATAAGAAGTTTCTTCTGATTTGATCCAATCATTTTGATCACATAATTGGGGAATTCACAAAAGGTGATTTAGTAAGTGGGAGGAAAGACAGAAGACCTTCCATGTAGATAAATAGTTCGAGACTTTACTGATTAATGCATACCAATCATTATGCTAAATATGGTGAGTGGGAGACTGATGCCTAGATAGTTGAGTAGGAAGAGCTCGAATTCATAGTTCAGGAATGGTGGACAACTTTGCCTAATTCTTTATCAACATCCAAAGTGAGTGCCGAGCTTCTGTTGAAATTGATTCTCAGTCTTGAAATAAGCACATAACATCAGAGGAGGAGCTTTAGGTTGTGAATGTATGTTGATGGATGGGGGTGTAGAATATGAAGGTGTTGTCAGCATATTGTATGGTTGAGATCCTCTAGTTCAAAAAATAATTTCCAATACCTTTCAATAGATTCTTATTGGCAAACACTATTGCCATCCTGGAAAAGGCGTGGGTAGTAATAAAGAAGAAGAATAAGGAGAGGGGATCACCTTTTCTATGGCCTCTCCAAGATTTTATGGGTCCCCCAACTCCGTCACAAATACTAAAGACATGTAAGAATGAAGGACGTTCCCAATAAAGTTAATTCAGGTGGAGAGAAGCTTCCATGGGGTGAGGGTTGCAATGATGAAATCCCAACGGACAGTATCAAAGGCCTTTGGAGAACTCCGACTTGATTAGAGCACAAGGGGTATTTGAGTAATAATAGTGTGAGATGACCTTCTAAGTTGCTACAACATAATCTAGGATGGCTATGTCATGAATGAAAGCATACTTCTCATAATCAATGAGTGAATCCAGTAGAGGACTCATTCTGTTGTCCAACACTTTGATGATCGGTTTGAAGGAGGTGTTAGTAGACTAATTGATTTGAAATCGATGACAAAGTTAGCTCTAGTTTATTGGAAATAAGGACAATATTTGCATAATTTGTTCTAGCAATAAAGTGTAGGTTGGTGTGAAATTCCTTAAAGGTATCTAGTGTATTAGGTTTAATAAGGTTCCGGTAGCGTTTATGGAACACGGACCAAATGCATCCGATCCTAGGGACTTGCCATCAGTCATCTCATTGAGAACTTCCCAAATTTCTTCTTAAGTGAACTGTTGGTTAAATGAGATAGAGGGTGGGTTCATGGTAAAGTTTATCCCAAATGATGGTAGCGCAGAAATAGAGGGAAGTGTCCTAAAGCTATCTATTGTAAGTGGTGAAGGTAGCATCGAGTCCATCCTAGTCATTAATAATTATACTATTATGGATGATCTCATATATGACATTAGCTCTTCTCCATCCATTGGCAGCTCGGCAGAAATAGGCAGTGCTCTTAGCCCCTTCCATGATCTAATACCCTATATCGTTGTCTTTAGGCTATTTCCTCTCGTTTGCTTAGTTTTTCCAGTTTATCCTCCAAATCTAAAAGTTTTTTTCATTTGCAGTGGAGAGAGGTCAAATTTCTTCCAGAATGTTCAAATCAAGGATGGAAATTTTGGTTCTTAGCTTTTCAAGTCCCAATAGAACTCCAAATTTATTTGGCCCAGTATTTAAGGGACTTACGAAGAAGTTTTAGCTTTTCTATAGAGTAGGCAATAATGGTGCCTTGGATCTAGAAAAATCTCCGTAGGTTATCTATTATCTTGTTAATACCAAATTCTAATGTCCACATCTTTTCGAATCTGAAGGTGGTCGATTACCCCTAAAGTCCAAAAGGATGGAGGTAGTTGTTTGTGAAAATAGTTGGAAGGCCATAGAGAAAGAAAGAGGGTGGGCATCTTCCTAGGAAGAGTTGAAGAAGAGGTCAACTTCAGCCAGAGGAGTATTTTGCTTACCGCTCCAAGTGAAGTGTTTGCTACTTATAGGAGGTCAATAAGTTGCAAGCATTAATGAAATTATTAAGGTTGTCCATATTGAAGGTGTAGGCTAAGTAAGCGTTTTTTTTTCATTAATTGAATGGGTGATAGTAAAGTCCCCCATCAACCCATGACCCTGGGTAAGAGAGCAGAACTTTGCAGAATTTTCCTATAATTTTTGTTTGTTTGCACTATTATGGAGGCTATGTATATTGGTAAGAGTATCAATGACTAAGTGTTAAAGAATGATGCAAAGAGCATTTATGTGATTTATGACTTAACCCAAGCGCCAAAAAGCCTTATTCCAACTAGTTAAAATGCCTCCAACGGACCCATTGGCACCAATAAATTCCCACCCAATAATAATGTTACCCCCAATACTCCTAAAAAAGGAAGGGTCTGGGTTTGCATTGGATTCTTGGATAAATAGACTATCCAAGTAAAGAGAGCTAATATTGTGCTTAATAAGGGCACTTGTATCAGGTGTGCCCAATCTGCAAACATTCTTTGTTAGTAATCTCATAGGGAAAAAGAGTCGCGCCTGTTCAAGTGCATATATGGAAACATGGTTGGCATTACTAAGTTCTACTCCAATGAAACGTGCATTTATTTTATTCATAATTTTGTTAGCAAAAGTAAATACAACAAATTAGAAAATTCTACCATTGGGCTGTTGGTAGGGTCCTTCTTTATGAGCCTCTCCTTCTTTTTGATCAAGGTGGTGGAAAGAGTACTGTTGTTGACCTATGATGGAGTGGATGGCTTTGCTTCTACCTCGACCTCCATATATTGTTGTTCGTCCATAGTTGGTGGGGAATGCTAATTATGGTCTATGTGCATTTGAAGGGGAAGCTCTGTATCTTTATTAACCAAGTTTTCATTTTCCTTCTTGATTGACATGGGGCCCCAAGCGGATGGGACTTCCTAATTCAAAGTAGCTGCTTCCTCCTTGTCAGAATATGAAATGATATTGAAATGTTTGCCATTAGTTATCTATTCTCTGCGCCCTACGTTGCAAGCCTCCTCCATCATGACATCAGTAGTGAGATTATCCTAGGTGTAACAGGCATTAAAATGCATATCAATGGCGGATTCATCCAGAAGGCAGATCCACTTTTCCCTCTTGTGGTAGACATGTTCATCTTTGAAATCAAATCTTACTTTTAAGAGGGGGTTGGTGTGATGATCACCCTATACCATCGACACTAATAATATAAAAATAGTGCATCACAGTCGTGCCCTGTCGATATAGGACGAACATTAGGGTCGAAAATGAAACGAATACAACCAATAACCTGTTGAATATTTCACAGTGCAAGGATAAAATATAATATCATAGATATAACATAAGAGACAGTAATAACTATGTGAACAAATCATTCGAACATAGATTCACAAAGTTATACAAATGTATTACAGTTCATATAATGGAAATAAACCTAACAACTATCTCATCACAAGAAAATAAGCAGTCACTGCTATCCCTAGAGCTGGTGGAATAAGCGTTGAAATCCATACAAGTATATAATACGAGATAGCTCCATCTTGCTCATCCTCCGCACAACCACTGCATCACTTGGACCTGCTACCTTATTTCCTCATTTAAGAGTACCAAAGATAATAAGAAGTAAAATAAAAAACCTTGGTTAGACAATAGTCTGGTGTAAGCGGTAAATGAATCTCTAAATACCATGCAGGTAATATGGTAAGGAACAGAGGTACACGAATCCTACCTGACCTTTCCCTACAACCAAAGAGTTAGAGCATATCGTCATAATATGCTACTCTACAGTAACATAAATATACTCTACTCAAATAAGGATATCTGCTCTCTAGGTATTCCTATCCCTAATATCTACTCTTAATGATATCTCCTAGTGACATCTCCAGTAACATAGATCGATACTGATCCACATTGCTTGATCCAAACTTGCCTCAGCTCCTCCTATCCACTATAGTTGATGCAAGAAGCATATTCCAAGGGTTGTTTTTTCGATCTCATGCAATTCTCTATCGATTTCCATGAGCACTTGAATCTACAACTCTACTTCTCTAGCAGTCTATCATTTGGACTCAAAAACCAGCAAATAATGGTGTAAACAAGTATGAGATCACGAAGCTAACCATAAATCAGGCCAAGATAAGGAGTCAAAAATCACCCATATAATGAATTATGGATCATTATTATCCAAGCCCTGGATCAATACCGATCCGGGATTATTCCTGAGGTATCCATCTTTTTTCTTGGATAAATAGTCCAAGGCATGGAAAATGAGGTAGAGATTATGGGGGTGAGATCTTAGGCTTTTCTACATCTATAAATAGAGGGGAAAGGCTCATTTTTATGGATCTTTTTGGTTCTTGCTCTCTCTACTACAATTTCTCGTAATCACCCGTGGATTTATACCAATCTATAAGAACAACTGACCATAATCACGTGATACAAGTAAAACCACTTAGTGGATGCAGACCAAGATAGCCAAACCACTATAAACGCCGTGTGTTCTTTTCTTACATATATTCATTTATTTTCTTCACCTTTTATTCTCTACACAATATTTTGGGTGTTAGTGCCATTTTTGTTCAAACACGTTGGTGCCTTCACTCAGAATAATACTCTCGCGCTACTTGGATCCATCATCTACTACTGGATTTCATAGACCCAAGAGATAGATCTAATCTATCAACCTTACCACTTTACTATTCAAATTTTCAAAAATATAAGAGAATTAATTTTCCACGGCCCCATCAAGGAAAGAACATGCTACAACCTCTAGAGCGACTAATGATGTCGAGAACAAAGACACTCAACATATGGATGAATTTTCCCATTCAAAACTAGCTGGGATCTAGAATCTAACTGAAGTTATGAGCAAAATGGAGATGGATTGTATGATGAAGCAAATGGAGGTTAGATTCTAAGAGACTCGCAAAGAGATGAACTAGCAGATGTAGCAGAGCTTGAGGCTGCTGAATGAACTAACTTAGAGCAGCCATAGGAGGAGTAGGAGGGACTTAGACCATTCAAGTTTAGAATCTGAAAGTACCTCATCATCTAGTCAAAGATGGAGGGATAGGAAGTAGAAGAACACTCAAAAAACAATTGAGACCTCAAATCAAGGGATAAGTCAAACTTATGGCTTGAATTGGTGGATTGGTACAGACCAAGAGGGCAATCAGTACTGATCCAACTTATGTTACAATTGGACCTCACTATCTGGATGGTGGCATCGATGTGTCCTGTGGACATGCTGCCGATGATCAGAATCTGAAATATCAAGCTACTACTAATGAAACAATGTGTGAAAATCAAACAAGGAGGGACTACTTGACGAATAGGTCTCCCGGAGTCTGGAGATCCTAAGAATCGGGAGCCCACCGGAGAGCGTTCACCAAGCCGAACACTCGGGGTAGACCTCGATCACCATCGTTCAGGCAAACCTGTAGACCCAAAGTACATAGAAGACATAGTCAAGAGACTTGTAAGTGAAAATAGATTTGGAAGCGATGATGAATGGGGTACTTCTCCTAATCAGAGTCTATTTACAAAGAATATTCTACGGGTGAAGTATCCATGGAGGTTTGTAATACCAACAATACCGTTGTACGATGGAAAGACATATCCAAGGCGACACTTGATGAAATGAGAGTGGTATATGGACTCAACTAGGGCATCTGATGTTGTGAGATGTCGTTGCTTTCCAATTTTCCTAGAGGGATTAGCAACAATATGGTTCAATTGGCTCCCACACAGAACCAATTGTCTTTCGCTGAATTGCCGTGAAAACTTCTGGAGCAATTCCATTTACACACTTCACATCCAAAAGATGTGATGTTATTATCAAACCTCTTCCAGGGAAAGGACGATTCGTTAAAGGATTTCTTGAACCGGTTCCATATAGTTGTGATGGAAGTAAAAAATCCCAATGATGACATTGTATTGAAGGCATTAATCAGGGGAATTCATCCTGAGACTGAATCCTATAGGTAGTTGGAAATGAAACCCCCATTGACAATATATATTTTTGATAGGAAGGCTAATCAATTCCTATGTTTGGAAGAGGCACACAATTGTCCCGAAGAGGTGAGGCTAGGAGTTTAGCTGAAAGTGATACAGAGCAACGTTGCTGTAAAACATTCCAGAGGAAGTTCTGGGAATGTGGATTGAACGACGACAACAAGAGTAGTGGTTAGAAACAAAATGACAATGGGGCCATAAAGAAATATTTTATAATAGGAACCGTCCAAGGATTCCTAAGTATGATGATTATACTGAGTTGAACAACTCGGTCGAGAATATCTATCTAGCAACTCAATTTATCAAGCAGTACATGAAGCCGTTTTGGAGGGAGTTGTCTGAGAAAGAGAAGAGATCTCACAAGTTCTGCAGGTTTCATAAGACGCTTAGTCATAACACCAAAGAACGTAGATACTTGCATGATATGATCGAGGAGTTAATCCGCAAAAATAAGTCATAGAATTTTGTTAAAGCCCCATAGGATGGTGTGCAAGGAAATTCTAACCCGCTTGGGTCATCTTCCCAATGGAGGCAAATTGGGCCTAGTGGTGAAGAGCCTAGGCGGCCTGAAAAACATTTGGTGATAAATACAATCATGGGTGGTTGGTTGAAAAAAGATAGAATGAGATCTATTGATACATTGGTGCTTTAAAACATGTAGAGAATGGTAGCTGCTTTGCTATAAAGGATGAAGCTCCGGTGAAACAATTCAGAACCATGACAGATGACATTGTTTTTCAAAATAGAGATGCTGATGGGATGGAAGCCTCGACAATTGGCATGTTGGTTATAATGGACACGATTGGCCCTGCTATTATATGAAAGGTGCTGGTTTACTGTAGGAGTTTGGTCAACATTCTATTCAAAAAATCTTATGAATGATGCTTCTGGAGGGCAAGAACCTGAAATTGTGTAAATCTCGGATCCAGGGATTTAGCAGGATAGCCATGGAGCTAGTCGGGTATGTGGAATTACCGGTGGTACTTGGACAGGGTGAACGCAAGCGAGTGCGGCAAGTGCTTTTGTGGTGTTGGATAATTACTCTACTTACAATGCATTTTTAGGCCGACCAACCCTAGCCAAGTTTAGAGCAGTTATAGCTCCTTAGTTCTTCATAATGAATTTTCTTATAGAAAACAGTGTGGGAATAGTCTAGGGAGATCAAGGGTAGGCCGTGAATGCTATGGCGCCAAGCTAAAGGAGGAAAGGAAAAGAGAGAAAGGAAAAGGTGTAGTAGGGATTCTCTGCATCATGGCTTTGGACGCATAGCAACTAATGCCTGAGCCCTGGCTCAAGCAGTATAGTCGGTTTCATAAGGATATGGATCCACGAAAAGAGTTGGAAGGTGGAAGAGAAGCTCTTGCCGAGTTAACAATCAACGTTCTAGTTAGTCAGGATGACTCGACACGGGTCCTGAAGGTCGGAACATAGCTCGGTGTGAGAATGACGAAGGAGTTGGTTAGTTTCCTCCGGGCGAACATAGATGTATTCGCCTAGACGCATTTTGATATGTATGGGATCTCGGCGAACATAAATCCCAAACGCGCCCCTGTGAAACATAAGTGCCGCAGCCTGAGTCCGAAGAGATTCGCTGCACTCAAAGAAAAGGTGGATAAGCTTAGGGATAATGGCTACGTTCGCGATGCCTTATACTCGGAATGGTTATCAAATCCGGTCTTAGTAAGAAGGTCAAACGGGAAGTGGAGGACATGCGTTGACTATTCCGACTTGAATAAGGCATGCCCAAGGGATAACTTCCTACTTCCGAGGATTGATCAGTTGGTGGATTCGATCGTCGATCATAAATTTCTTTCATTCATGGATTCATACTTTAGATATAATTAGATTCTGATACACATCCGGGATCAGGAACACACTATCTTCATAATCTATCTAGGACTGTACTGCTATCTGGTCATGCCTTTTAGACTAAAGAATGTTGGAGTAACTTACTAAAGGCTAGTAAACAAGATGTTCAAAGACCATATTGGATGCTAGATGGAGGTCTATGTAGACAATATGCTCATGAAATCACGATAATTGGGAAACCACATAGATGATTTAGTTGAGATGTTCAGCATCCTCCAGAAATACGGGACAAAGCTAAACCCTTTGAAATGCTCATTCGACATCGCATCAAGGAAATTCTTAGGCTTCATTGTGAATTCCCATGGGATCAAACCTAATCCGAAAAAGATCCAAGCCTTGAGAAATGTCGAGGCCCCGAAGACAATCAAGGAGGTCCAGAGCTTGAATGGGAAGATCGCCACCCTGAGTCGATTCATCTTCAGAGCCATAGACAAAAGCATCCCTTTATTTGAATTGATTAGGAAGGGAAAAGGGAATTTCACTTGGACAGTAGAGTGTAAAGATGATTTCCAGGCTTTGGTGGATCACTTGGAGAGGCCCCTCGTTCTCTCGAAGCTAGTGCAAGCCGAGGATTCGTTTATATATCTTGCAGTGTCGGTGCACGCATTGAGTGCCGCACTCGTTCGAGAGGAATCCCGCAACCAATGACCGGTCTATTAGATCAGTAAACTGTTGACAAAAGCAGAAAGAAATTACTCGAAGCTGGAAAAGCTTACATACTGCCTGTTGATCGCTTCAAGGAAGTTCCGCCTCTACTTTTGGGCTCATCCGATCAAAATTCTTACCGACGAGCATTCTCGACAAGTCTTGAACAACCTAAGACTTCTGGAAGGCTGTTGAAATGGAACATTGAATTGAGCCAACACAATATAACCTATCACACTGGAAGACATATTTTCATAACTAAATTTTCTATGCGAGACGATACTCTGGAAGCAGTGGTGAGCAAAATGCTGGGTGGAAAATGTACATGGATGGTGCATCAAACGAACGTTGCTCCGGTGCTGTAGTTTTACTTGTCACTCCCGATGAACATTCAACTTATTATCCATTGAAACTCTATTGTCCTGTAACAAACAACGAAGCGGAGTGCAAAGCATTGATTACGGGACTTAAAATTGCCAAAGAACTAGAGTTAAAACTTCACACATCTTTTGCATTTCCCAGCTAGTGGTGTCTCGAAGGAATTTCAGGAAAAATGAGAGAGGCTGGCTACTTATCCACACTAGACCCTTGAGCTGCTTAGTGACAGTGAATATTACACAATAACACATATTCTCAGGGAGGAGAATGCAAAGGCCAACTCAGTAGCTAAGCTGGCCAGTTCTGAGATGCGCAACTCATGAGCCTAGTTTTTATGGAGATATTGTTGACTTCGAGTATCAAACATATGAATGTCGTTTGGATCATGGAGGCCGAGCATGAGAAGGAGCCATGGATGACTCCCATAAAGAGTTATTTGTAGAGGAGAAACCTTTCGGATAGGAAAAGCGAACAAAGGAAGCTCATTCGTCAAGTTTCAAGATACATCTTTCAGCAAGGAGCGCTCTACATGAAAGGATTCTCAGTCCCACTACTACGACGTGTCACTAACGACGAGGCCAAACAAGTCCTTAGAGAAGTGCATGAAGAGGCCTGTGGCGACCGCACTAGTGGGAATCCTAGCGAACAAGATTCTCCGCTATGGGTACTTTTAGATGACTGTCAGTCGAGACGCAGCTGATTACATTAGAAATGCGACAAGCGATAGAGGTTTGCTAAGATTCCGAGAGCCCCCCGAAGGAGATTACTCAAACGGTCCCTGGCCGTTTGAAGTCTGGGGAATTGATATAATCAGTGTATTGCCGATATGTAAAGGTGGTGCGAAGTGTACCATCGTCGCAGTTGATTACTTCACCAAATAGACTGAGGTGGAGCCATTAGTCATAATTACCATAATGAATGTAATCAAATTTGTGGTTCAGAATATCATCTGTCATTTTGGAGTCCCACAAGCAATTGTTACTAATAACGGAACCTAATTCGATAGCATCGAGTCTAAGGATTTCTACCGCTGACATCGCATAGTGAAGAGTTTTTTGCGGTGGCACACCCTAGAGCTAATGAACAAGTTGAAGCAGCGATATGCACATATCTAAGTAATTGTCGATCTGTCAGACCATAATGAAAACGCAATTTCTGTTTTTCTTCTAAACTAATACGATATTGCGATCTTTTCTCGGAATGCAATGGGTTTTTAAAATCACTTTCGAATCTAGGTCTTTTACTAGTTAATCCCGGTAAGGCCCCCAGACGGCGTATTTTTTAAACAAGATTATCATGTACATTATAAAGCAGCAATTAGAAAATTCTTGAGGCAAGCGCGTTGATGAACTTCCATTAGCACTTTGGGCTTATTGGACGATCCATAAGTCAACGAATGACAATTCTCCATTCGCCTTAGCTTATGAATCAGAGGCTATGATTCCAGTTGAATTGGAAGTACCTTCTCATACAAACATACACAGTTTCATTTGAAGAAGAATTTTTTTGTTATTCCATTTCATTTTTTTGTATTACATTTTCTGCCACTAGTTCACTCCATAAACATTTCAAAACCACTTCTATTCTCTGTTTCTGTGCACCGCACTATTTCTGTGCACCTCTGCCTCCCTGCCCAGTTCCACCACTATCCCAACCAATATATCCTCACAGTACACGACCATAAAACGGCCATCACCTTCATCAAAACCGAGCAAACTGTGCATTTCTGCTATAACAGATAAACTCCGCTATACTTCACAGTTCAACACAACATCCTACAGTTCCTCATCCATCCTAAAGTTCTGCCATAACCACCCTATAGTTAACCCCCCTGCTCTCCATCCCACTGTTTACACTCAACAACCATCGCCTTTAAACAAACCACACTTCCACTGCACTGTCATACCACATCATACGTCATACCACCTCAGTTCACCCTGCCCTGCACATCACTTGTTCCACTGACCAAAATTCTCCATCAAATATCATCGTATTTCACTTTTGCAATTATCACCCCATCCATTCACATAACCAACCTGTCTACATATCATATCTCCGCTGTGCAACCACATATCCTCACTCACCACTACACACTGATCATCACTGTGCCTCAACTTGCAACTGTGCACATCTACCAAATTTCCAGCCTCATCTACATATTGCCTGCACATATACACACTGCCCTTCACATCTTCCAATCGCTGCCCTTCACCAATTCATCCACTTCATTCACCAGTCCAACTCTGCTTGCAAACTCCATATCGCTAGTTTAACATCTCTCTATCATACAACCACCACTGCTGTCTACCCACACAACTACCACTTCTGCTGCTGCCACCCATAACTTACTGTCTACCTCTACATTCTCCATCATCATCATACGCACACTGCATATTTCAAACAATATAAACCATTCAAACACACACATATATACAACTACTTTCACCTTCCTCCTCACCATTCAAACATATTTCAAACAATACAAACCATATCACCATTCACCACATCCCAAACCAATGTTCATCACTGCAGTTTCATCACCTTACTACTGCTCTGCCTACACAACACACATTGCATTTAACCTCACTCTTACAGCCACTGTCTACCCACACAACTACCACTCTCTGCCTTCAATCCACATTCACTCTTCACTACTTGAACAGTGCACCATCCATTCACTTCCACAGTCCTCAGCCTCTCTGCCAAACTTCCCTGCTTGCTGCCTTCAATCTCTCATCAACAACCCTCCACAGTTCTGCCACATACAAGCAGCCACCACCCACAATCAGCCACTCTGTTAAACAACAATATTTCTGCCTGCATATCCCTTGCTTCATTGCTATACAAACAACTACTCTTCTGTAACATACTTCCACTGCTACACTTCTGCATACCATCAAATAAATCAAACCACGACCATGACCAACCTCAAATCACCTAATCGCACCCGAACGAACAACCAGAAAGCACCAATCACCGTAATTCCATCGCCAAACCAAATCACAGAACCCACCACTACCTGAAATCATTCGCCTCCTGCTCAAACGACCTTTGATTACGAATTTGAGTTCGCATTTGATCTCGATTTCTGGAACTGTTCGCGAAGCGATTTCAAATTGATTTCTAGGTTTTGATATCGATTTTTGATCGTGGAAATTCTGGGATTGTATGTGAGTTAAATGAAATAGTTTTTGTTACGGGTGCAAGTGAAACCAAGCGGGTCAGGTTGTTTTTATTTACTCTTTTTTTTTTTAATCTATCTTTCTTTTTGTTCTTTGTTTTTTCTTCATTAAAAAAAAAAAAAAAATCTCTCTTCATAAAAAAATATGGGATTGGGTTTGTTTTTGTTCAAGTCTTATGTAAATCTCGTTCAATTTTTTTTAAGTTGCAAATTGCAGGAAACCGAAAGGAATTGCTTGCTTCGCTTTGCTTGCCAAAAATAAATCGCTTGTTTTCTTACAAAAAATTGCTGCTTCTTTAGAATAATTTGCTAATAATTATGCACGCTCATCGTGCTCTTATCTTTTTCTTTTCTTTTTTTTTGCAGTTTGCACTGTCGGTTGCTTGCATTTAACAAAAAAATTCAAAAACAAAAACAATTTCATTAGTAGTTCTAATGTTAATAAACGTTTAATTTCAGCTTGCATTTATATCATCTTATTCTCTTTTTTTAAGGGAAATACCCAAATGCACATAAGGTGGGGGATTTCATCACCCCTTTCTTGGCCTACAAATTGCACTTCATCTTAGAACTTGCTAATAATAATGGTTAAACTTCAAACTTAAGGTAGTGATGGGCTCATTTAGGGCTTAATTGTATCTTGACAAATTGTCTTCATTCGACAATTTAATTTCTTGGTGTGTAGGCTACGACAGAGTAATAATCAGTTATAAATATTACGGTGATTCGTAAATATTATACCGATTGTTTCTCTGAAGGTACTTAAACCTTCGGCTGCACTGCTACGATGATTCGTAGTGCACCGATAACTCATGTCAGTTATCTGGCTAAGAACTATCTTGTTGGATTAAAACAAAAAAAAATTGGGATTAAGAGCTATGAAGGATAAAAAAATTATAATTAAGTCCTTGCATTCATTTAATTGCATTAATTCATGCATATTTTTAAAAAAAATCAAAATCCAAAAAAAATGAAAAATTGTAAATTTTCATTAACTTAGTTTTTAAAATCTCCTTTGAAATTTTTTCAATCAAAATAAAAAAAATCCAAATTATTTTTTTAGTTAGGCTTTTTTAGAAAAGTAGATATATAATTTTTTTCAAAAAATCCAAAAAATAAAAATATATAAAAAAAATTTGAGAATCCAAAAATCAAATTTTCCTTTAGAAAATTAAATTACTTTCGGTAAATATTTTTCCTTTATAATTTTTTTTTTGAAAATGTCAGAATTTTCCTACTCGCAATTTTTTTTCAATAGTTGTGAAAATCAATATAATCCATATAATTTCACACCAAATTCATATGGATTTTTAATGACAACTATTGTACAAACAATTCGAATTTTGAACAACAAAATTTTCAAAATGATGACCAACTCTCAAATCTTGAAAAGGGTATTGAAACTATTTCGTCTTCACTTGAACTCTCTACACAAAATAATCAAAGGATAAATGATTTGTGTAATCATATTTGTGCAATAACTCAAGTCAATGATTCTAGAATAATCAAAATTTGAATTCACTTCAAAATTCAAATGATTTCGATTATAACTTATGCCAATATAATTTAAAACTCCAAAATGAATTTCAAAGTCAAAATAGAAACGTGAACCGCTTTTTAAATAATTTTGGCATTGAGAATGATCTCGACTATGGTGAAATTGACAATTTTTTACTCAACAATTTCAAATTGAAAATTCTCATATTAATAATTATAAATTTGGTTTCATTGACCAAATGGACGAAATTCACAAAGATCACACAGATTTGTTGTTTGAAACCTAATGAAACAACGTGAGCAACATAATCAAACCCCAACGTGTGACGAGTCAAATAATAACCCACCTTTTACCAAAATTGATGATCTTCAGATAACAACTTTTGAAATTGAAAATGACAATCTTAATGAAGTTGTTGAAAATGCAGTAATTGAGTTGGATTTCAATTCTTTTAAGGGTGTGGAACCAAATTTAAAATTCGATCTTCCTTTTTTCAATTTTGAAAAATTGAATACAACAACTTTGGATTTTGAACATGATATATGCAATGAAGTCGTGAATAATTCAACAATGGAAAATGAATTTTGTGAACACAAAGTTTTTGGACTTTTCGAAAATGAGTTATTGAATTCTGAAGGGGGAGATTTGAATCACCATTTCTATTTTAAAATCAATAATTTTGAAGAATTTTTTAATGATATGCCTTACTTTCAAATTGGTGAAAATAAATTAAATTTCAACCAATTGTTCTATCGAATCCAAAAATCATCGAAAATAAAACAACTCATATGATTTTTAATAAAACGACATTCATTTTCCCAAATCAACATTTAACTTTGAAATCTTTTATGGTTTGGTTTTCTGTGCTTAAGCTATGTCTCTCATACTTGACGAGACAAATGAATTAGTGTTTGAAAGACCGTTTCATTTACTCTTTAATGGTACATTTTCTAATATCTCGTAACTAATAATCTTTTCATTTTCATGTAAATATGGGTCATATTTTTATTTCTCTCATTTCACTTGGGTTGACTGTGGGGACAAAATTAAAATCAAGTGTGGGGGACTCTCATTTTCGTTTTTGATTTTTCATAGTTTATTTTTTGCATTTTCTTTCCAAAACTCAAAAAAAATTAAAAAGAAAATCTCAAAACAAATTACGTTTTTAGCATTTTGTTACTCGACACTTTGGCCCGGCTACATGGCGATAGTCATAGAGCCTATGGATTAACCAAGACGGGACTCAAGCCAAGAAGGGATTATAAGCATAAGAGTTCCGTTTAACTTAAAGTTGGGCCGGCCTACATACACGGGTCGACATGCTTGGCACTGGCTCGGCCAAAGTTGTACGGCGGTAGAGTATATGCTTGTTCTTTTGGCCAGAATGTGCAAGGGAAAGTGGTTCGGTCAAGAAGGTTTTGGAACTGGTGGTTCGGTGTGGAGTTGGTCTGGCCCTGGTCGTTCGGCTAATGATGGTCTGGCCTTAGAGGTATTGAGGCGTGTATTGCTCGACCAATGAAGGAAGGACAGGATAGGACAGTTCAGTCTAGATACTTTGAAAATAGTGGCTTGGCGTTCTTCGGCTCGTTCTCGTGAGTTTCATTTCACATAGTTCGGCTGTAACATGGTTCGGCCAAGGCGCATGAAGACAAAGCGGTTCGGTCTGGT
This sequence comes from Allium cepa, assembly GCA_030765085.1. Taxonomy (NCBI): domain Eukaryota; kingdom Viridiplantae; phylum Streptophyta; class Magnoliopsida; order Asparagales; family Amaryllidaceae; genus Allium; species Allium cepa. The sequence goes on along the minus strand of CM060934.1, from coordinate 860,969,346 downwards.
TAGCCCAGCATACGTCGTTCGGTCCTGGAGTGAAGGTCAAGGTGGACCAACTACTCATCGTTCAATCATAGCGGGAAGACTAGCATGGATCGGTCATTCATCATTTTTACCAGGGAATTAGTGGGCTTCCAGCAGGACAATGTGGTCAACTTTTCTTTACTTCGGGTAGCATCACTAGCTATTTCGAGTTATGGAAGACTTCGCTTCAAGTCATACACGAGGAACTCGTGTTTCGGCCAAAGAGGCTCGGGGATCACCGGTTCGGTGGAGGTGGCTCGGCCTGACTTGTTCGGTCAACTTGACTTACAACTATGGGCTGAGCTACCTTCTTCTTGGGCTTGCACAGGGAGTCCCGCCTATCTTCGTCTATAAATAGAGAGGCAAGGGCATAACCTTTTTCGAGAACTCCAGGGAGACTCTGCCGTTTTCCATACACATTTCTTTGCTGTCAAAATTTATACTCGAGTTGTTTGAGTACAGATTGTATCTATATTCAACTCATTGAATAAGCAATAAAGATTTCATTCAAAGTGGACGTAGGCAGTTACGCCGAACCACTATAATTCTGGTGTTCTTGTTTTTAAAGTTCTAATTGCATCTTACTATGATATTCCTCATTTTTAATTTACTTTCTTCATTAATCTCTCTAGATAATTATACTCATGGTTGTTGGTGACCAATTCTGGTGCTAACATTTTGGTGCTTTTACTGAGAACGTTATTCTCAGGCTGTTAGGATCTACTTTGTCGCTACTGGATTGAAGAGATCCCCTAAAGAAGATCCAAGTTCATTCTCAAGAGTTCATAGATTCTACTCGGAGTTTCGACTGATAACTCTACAATGGGAAGACCACGTACCAAATCAACATCCCACAATGCGGATGTCAACGAGATCGCTAGCGTCCAACAAGTAGGACCCAACGATCAATAATCTAACCCAGGTGTAGGGACCACCACCATCCTAAAACAAACAAAAGTTGTCACCAGGATAGAGTTTAACGAACCGATGAGAGAACTCGTGGAAAGCAGGAGACAGCTTAACGAGCAGGTTCAAGCAAATGCCAATCTCATGACCCAGCTTACTTAACAACATTAGAATGCTGGAGGAAGTCCCGCTACCTACTCATCATCTGACAGCTCCGCTTTGTTTGATGAACATCCCAAGCATAGACCCCGTAGAATTAAAACAGCGCAAATAGGTGCAGCAGATCAATCCAACAGGAATGGTCCAGGTTCTCTACATGGAGCCATGGCTCCTCACTTGCACCTGGAAAATCGCACTCAAGTTGGAATGGGAAACTTAGGATATGGAGCACGAGTGGAAGCTGACCGACCGGCTCACCAGGGACGCAATGAAGTAGGTCCCCGTGACACTCATTTGGGAGATCACCAATCAAGGCGGCACCAATCGGGACGATCATGCAGGACAGAGTCCAACTTGCCACCTCCCATCTAGACCTCAGATTTGTCAGCTATGGTCGGACAATTGATGAGGGAAAATCAGGGCTTATCCAATGATGATTGGGGTATAGCTAGGAGTCATACTCCATTCGCAGATGTTATCCTACTGGCTGAATACCCCTGAAAGTTTAGTATGCCGACTATTCTAGCATATGAAGGGAAAACTGATCTCTGACATCATGTAATGAAATATGAGTGGTTAATGGACTCGGCTAGGGCAAATGATGCAACTAAATGTAGATGTTTCCCAATAACCCTATCTGGAATCGCTACCATGTGGTTCACCAGACTTCCTCCGCAATTGATCTCAAGATTTGATGAGTTAGCAATGAAATTTGTAGAGCAGTTCAAAATTCACACCACTCGCCCAAAAGACATGATGTCTTTATCCAGTATAATCTAGGCTCCAGGGGAATCCTTAAAGGAATATTTGCAAAGATTTCACATTGTCGCTACCGAAGTTAGCAACCCGAATGACCATGCTATTCTCATGGCAGTGATGTGAGGAGTAGATCCAAACTCAGAGTTTGATGATTGGATGGCAGGAAAACCTCCGGCTGCCTTGGAACATTTTTATTCAAAGGCGCACCAATTTATGAGAAGGGAGGAAGCCAGCTGGATGAGGCGAGGCAGTGCTCCAGGGCCTGGAAAGGAGATAGTACAAAGCAATATTGCAGTAAAACAACTTGGCGACAGCTCTGGAAATGTCTAGGTCAATGTTTAAAATAAGCCCGAGCAGTCTAAAGAATCCGGAGGAGGAAGTTTCGGAAGGAAGAGGAAAGCAGGAAAGTGAAAACCAAGGATTCCAACCTATAACGAATACACTCCTCTGAACACGTCTCTAAAGAATATTTATTTGTCAACTTGTAATAACGTCCAATACCAAAGCCGCGCTCAAAAGAATCCATTGAGGAACAAAAGAAAACTAGTAAGTATTGTCGCTTCCATGAGACTTACAGGCACAATACCGAGGAATGTAGATAGCTCCATGATGCTATAAAAAAAACTGATTCGGCAAAAGAAGTTAAAGCAGTTTGTTAAGAATTCACAGGAAGGCGGACAGGGAACGTCCGACCCCGGTCGTGGACAGGTTCCACGTCACCCTAAGGAACCTGCTCGGACCATAGGTAGACTGATCATAAACTCCATAATCGATGGGCCCCATCTAGTAGACAAGAGTTGGCAAGAAATGGTACGCTATGCTAATTCCTTAAAACACACGGATTTTGAATGCTGCTCAAAATCAGAAGATGGGACTCCAGTAAAACAGGAGTGAATGATGACAAATGATATAGTATTAAGAAGCAGGGATGCCGACCAGATGGAGGCATCCACTATCGACCCGATGGTCATTTTGGCCATAATTGGGCTAGCGTTTATGAGAAGGATACTGATTGATTGCGAGAGTTTTATGAATATTTTTTTCAAAAAGACATACGACCAAATGAAGATGGAGGCAAGGGATCTAAAACCATCTAAATCCCGCATTCATGGCGTTAATGGTGTGGCTACCGATGTAGTGGGTTTCGTCGAATTACCAGTTGATCTAGGAGAAAGTGAACGTATGAGGGTACAGATCCTACCATTCATTATTGTGGATGTTGATTCCCCGTATAATGGTTTTTCTAGGCCAACCGGCCCTGGTAGAGTTTAGGGCAGCTTTGGCCCAATGGTGTTTGACTTTGAAGTTTTCGACGGATAGAGGAGTTAGTGTAGTGCATGGTGATCAAGTGACTGGTCGTGCAAGTTATGTGGCTGAGCTGAGGAGGCCTGGCAGAGAGAGAAAGGAAAGGTTGTGGACAACTCTGTCTGCATCCACGTTGCTCAATATTGAAAAAGTAACACATGAGCCTTGGCTCGGGTATCAGAGTTGGATCTATAGAGACATTGATCTGAGAGACAATGATGAAGAACCTAAGGAGTCTAAAGCAACACCGGCTGAATTGACGATCGACATTCCAGTCAGCCATGATGACCCATCATGGGTGCTCAAGATTGGATCACAACTGACCCCCTCGATGACTGGGGATCTTACTGATTTCCTCTGAGCGAATCTATATGTTTTCACTTGGACACATTCTGATATGTGCGGGTTTGCTCCCACCATAGCGAGTCATATGTTGAACATAAACCCGAAATACATTCCGGTGAAGCAATAAAGGAGAGATATGGACCCAGAGAGGTCCGTTTCTCTCAGAGAGGAAGTGGACAAACTCAAAGCCAATGGGTTCGTCCGTGACGCCCTCTACCCAGAATGGGTCACTAACTCTGTACTAGTGAGAAAAGCGAATGGGAAATGGTGGACCTATGTTGATTACTCAGACCTAAACAAGGCATGCCCTAAGAATAGTTTCCCTTTACCCAGAATTGATCAACTGGTCGACTCAACAGCAGGACACGAGTTATTGTCATTCATGGATGCGTATTCGGGATACAATCAAATCCCTATGCACATTCCAGATCAGGAACACACTAGTTTTGTTACGGACGTTGGACTGTACTGTTATGTAGTGATGCCCTTTGTGTTGAAGAATGTGGGAGCGACTTACCAACGGCTGGTAAATCGAATGTTTAAAGACTAAATTGGTATAACGATGGAAGTTTATGTGTATGACATGCTCGTGAAGTCATGACAGTCAAATGACCACATTCGAGACTTAGCAGAGATGTTTGATGTACTCAGATACTACAGAATGAAGATCAATCCACTTAAGTGTTCCTTTGGTGTTGCGTTGGGTAAGTTTTTGGGTTTTATTTTTATTGCACAGGGAATTGAAGCTAACCCAGAAAAGATTTAGGCTATTCGAGACATACAAGCTCCCAGAACTATAAAGCAAATACAAAGCCTAAACGAAAAAGTCACCGCATTGAGTCGATTCATATCAAACCGATAAGGGTTTCCTTTCTTCGATGTGATAAGGAAAGAGAAGAGAAATTTTGAATGGACGTCGGATTATGCGGATGCGTTAGTGAGACACCTAGAGACACCTCCGGTTTTATCAAAGCCTGTTGATTATGAGGAATTATATGTTTACTTAGTAGTATCTCTACATGCCATCAGTATTGCCTTGATTCATGAGGAGGACCGAGTTCAAAAGCCAATGTACTATGTCGGAAAACGTCTAATGGGAGCAGAGAGAAATTATCCTAAGATGGAGAAGCTAGCCTACTGTTGGTGATTGCATCACGCAAGCTTCGTCCGTATTTTCTGGCACACACGATCAGTGTTTATACCGATCAACCTCTGTGACAGGTGCTCCAATGTCCAGAAACCTCTGGAACGTTATTAAAATGAAATATTGAGTTGAGTCAATTCGATATCACCTACCTGCCACGGAGAGCTGTCCAAGGGCAGGCGCTAGCAGACTTCATTGTAGAATTCACCATGTTAGACGAGCCAAGTGGTGATGATGTTATTCCCCCCACTCGATGGAAACTATACACTGAAGAGGCATCTAATGACCATTGTTCTAGGGCTGGTATTATTCTTGTAACTCCCAAAAACCGATAAATTTGTTATGCTTTGAAGGTCAATTTCCCAGCCATGAACAACGAAGCCGAGCATGAAGCATTGACTGTTGGCTTAAAACTTACCAGGGAATTCGGAGTAAAATTGGTTGAAATCTTTTATGACTCACAATTAGTGGTGTACCAAGTGTGGGGAGACTATCAAGCAAAGGAGCAGAGACTTGCCCCATACCTTGCTCAGGTTTAAGAACTGTTGGCAGACCTTGAATATTACGATATTTCACACATCCCACGTGAACAAAATGGGGAAGCCGATTCATTGGCAAAATTCATAAGTACTTATGATGCACAGCAGATGGGCATTGTCCCCGTCAAGATCTTACATGCTCTGTGTATAAAAGAGATGGAAGTAGATTTTTTGTTAAAAACAAAAATTGAAGGGGAGTCATGGGTAACCCTGTTCAAATAATACCTATTACATGAAACTTTGCCCGACAGAACGAACAAAAGATGACAAGTCGTTCGCAAAGCTTCACGATATGTAATGCAGGATGGAATAATGTATCGAAAAGGATTCTCGGTTCCCTTATGTCGGTGCATCGCCCACGATAAGATAAAGTGGGTCTTGAAAGAAGTTCATGAAGGAGAATGTAGTGACCATACCGGAGGCAGACACTAGCCAAGAAGATCCTCCGCTATGGATATCATTGGCCAACAGTGAATCGAGACGCGACATACTATGTAAGAAGATGCGATAAATGTCAAAAATATGCAAAAATCTTGATAGCTCCGCCAACAGAACTCACACAAGTGGTTAGTCCATGGCCATTTGAAATATGGGGATCGATATAATCTTCTCCTTGCTAATCTCCAAAGGTGGTGCAAAATACACAATTGTTGCGGTCGATTACTTTACCAAGTGGGCGGAAGCAGAGCCCTTAGCTACGATCATCACCAAAGAGGTCATTAATTTCGTTGTGCGAAGCATTATATGCCATTTTGGCCTCCCACGAACCATCATTACGGACAATGGAACTCAATCTGAAAGTAGGGAGTTCAAAGAATTCTGCCAAAAGTATTGCATTGTCAAAAGATTTGCGGCAGTCGCTCACCCTAAAGCAATAAACAAGTTGAAGCCGTAAAAAAAAATAATCAAATCAATATTGAAAAAATGTTTGGAGAAGGCTAGAGGCATGTGGGTGGATGAGCTTTCGACAGCACTCTGGGCTTACAGAACCACCCATAAGTCCCCGACTGGCCACACTCCGTTCACTTTGGCATACGACAATAAAACTATTATACCCGTGGAACTTGAAGTTCCCTATAATTGGGTGACTCATTATGATCCTAAGATGAATCAGGATCTCTTACTGGAATCGCTAGACTTTGTCGACGGAAAACATGAAGAAGCCGATTTAAGGGTGGCTGCATAGGCACCGAGTCGCTCGATATTATAATGAAAAAAGTTTGACCAAGAATCTTTGATGTGGATGATCTCGTTTTGAAGCAAGTTTTTCCGATCCCATCAAATATGAATCCTACATAAGAAGGTCCATACGTCATCGAACGGAAGCTTGGAGAAGGAACTTTCAAGCTAGCGACCGTCGATGGATAACGATCCCCCGAGCATGGAATAGCGAGAATTTGCGCCATTATTACACTTAGCCTATTTCTTTCGCATTTTAGTAGCAATTATTTCCAGTTTATTTTGTTGTTCTTTGTTTTTAGCATGTAATAATTTAGTTTGTTCCTATTTGTTATGATCAATAAAGGCTTGAAGCCTTTTTTCTGTGAAATATTGATGTTCCATGTGTTATAATTCCATGGCAAAAATTAAATTACATTATTCTGTCCGTGTATGAACGCATATACAAAATTAAAAGTCAATCAAAAGTCCCCGGAGCGTTGACTAGAGTACTCTAAGTTTCCTAGAATGCGGAGTAGACTATAAACGACTTCAAAATATCTAAGTCCCCAGAGTGCGGACTAGAGTACTATAAGTCCCCGGAGTGCGGACTAGAGTATAAACGACATAGAAATCTCTAAGTCCCCAGAGATTGGACTAGAATACTCTGAGTCCCCAGAGTGCAGACTAGAGTATAAACGACTTAAAAATCTCCAAGTCCCCAGAGAGCGGACTAGAGTCCTCTGAGTCCCCATAGTGGGGACTAAAGTATAAACGACTTAGAAATCTCTAAGTCCCTAGAGCACGAACTAGAGTACCCTGAGTTCCCGGAGTGCGGACTAGAGTATAAACGACTTAAAAATATCTATGTCTCCGGAGCGCGGACTAGAGTACTCTAAATACCCGGAGTGCGGACTAGAATATAAATGAATTAAAAATCACTAAGTCCCTGGAGCGAGGACTAGAGTACTCTGAGTCCCCAGAGTGCGGACTAGAGTATAAACAACTTAGAAATCTTTAAGTTCCCAGAGCGCGGACTAGAGTACTTTGCATCCCTGAAGTGCAGACTAGAGTATAAATGACTTAAAAATCTCTAAGTCCTCGGAGTGCGGACTAGAGTACTCTGAGTCTCCAGAGTGCGGACTAGAGTATAAACAACTTAGACATCTCTAAGTCCCTAGAGCACGGACTAGAGTACTTTGAGCTCCTGGAGTATGGACCAGAGTATAAACGACTTAAAAATCTCTAAGCCTCCGGAGAGCGGACTAGAGTACTCTGAGTCCCCGAGTGCGGACTAGAGTAGAAACGACTTAAAAATCTTTAAGTCCCCGAAGCATGAACTAGAGTACTCTGAGTTAAACCGGAGTGCAGACTAGAGTATAAACAACTTAAAAATCTCTAAGTCCTCGGAGCGCGGACTAGAGTACTTTGAGTCCCCGGAGTGCGGACTAGAGTATAAATGACTTAAAAATCTTTAAGTCCTCGTAGCGCGGACTAGAGTACTCTGAGTCCCCGAAGTGTGGACTAGAGTATAAATGACTTAGAAATCTCTAAGTCTTCGGACTGCGAACGAGAGTACTCTGAGTCCTCGGAGTGCGGACTAGAGTAAAATGACTTAAAAATCTATAAGTCCCCAGAGCACGGACTAGAGTATTTTGAGTCCTCGGAGTGCAGACTAGAGTATAAACGACTTAAAAATCTCTAAGTCACCAGAGCATGGACTAGTGTACTCTGAGTCCCGGGAGTGTGGACTAGAGTATAAATGACTTAACAATCTCTAAGTCTCCGGAGCACGGATTAGAGTACCCTGAGTCCCCAGAGTGCGGACTAGAGTATAAGTGACTTAAAAATCTCTAAGTCCCCGGAGCGCGGACTAGAGTACTCTAAGTTCCTGGAGTTCAGACTAGAGTATAAACGATTCAAAAAAATTCCAAATCATGTGGAAGCGGATCAGAGTTTATGTAACCCACAAGATTTCAAATTTCAACTACAAGTTAGACAATGAAAGTCGTGAAAGACAAAGAAACAGAATTTTATTTACTAATCCAAAATTAAGTTCCATTACAACCTTTTGAAACTGTGAAGCAAAAGACTATTCACAACAACTATAAAAATAAATAGAACCAACTACATGATTCGGGTTTATTCGAGCTGAACGAGGCATGGCCGGATAGCTACTTTTTTGATTTTTTCACCTTCTTCGATTTCTCCGAAGGCTCCTCACCCGAGCGTTATCTCTTAGATGCCTTGCTTCCTAATGAGATGGTATCCGGGGAAGGAAGGGGGACCTCCAGAGGTGTTGTTCTACCAGGAAGAATTACTTTTAGGGGCCTATTTAGAGGATCGTCAAGTTCCACCACCTGAGGTTCTATCTTAATTTCGGCCTTCTTTTTCTCCTCCTCCACAATTCGTTCCCTCATGCTAAATTTTGCAGTAGGTTTGGAAGAGCCCATATTTTAACCTCGTCATGTTCATCCACAAGCGAGGGATTCTCGAGTTTGTCCTCATTGAGTGCTCCTATTACTTGGGCATCGGGACCAGGAGTATCCCCAGTATGGAGCTCTTCCGCTATATTTTCTTCTTTCTCCATGGCGACATCACTCCTTGGAGTTAGTTCGGGATTAGAATGACCTACATAAAGTAGTTAATGATAAATGTTAGAATACATTTATTATTCGCCAAAAACGATGGTCCTTTCAACCCTAGAAAGAAAATTTACATACTGGCTTTCGGTTGACTCTTAGCTGTTTTAGGAGTCTCACCCTCTGGAATAGGGGAAAGAATGTGAACATCAAGCCTGGGTTTCTCTGGATCGTAGCCAGCATGCTGCTTGAAAGGATCGACTGATGAGCAACCAGCTGAATGAGCGGAAGGAGGAACTGGAGACTCAGTTCCGGAAGGGCCAGCAAGGTCATCTTTTCCTTCTAATGAGGAGGATTCTTTTCCGTAGAAGGCCTTGAATGCAGATAATTCAGAGCACTCGTTCTCACAAAGCACTTCCTTCACAAGAGCTTCTTCATCAAACTCTTCGGTGCCTGTCTCCACTCATTTAATTTTTATTAAAGTGTCTCATACTTCGGCTAATGATTCGAGGTAACCCTCGCCTAGAAAAGACAGATCTCGATGCATGAGAACTTGAGCGTTATATTCAGCAATAAGTGGATCAAATAAGCATTTAATTTCTTTCCTTCCGGCTTCAACAGCTGCCTCGAGGCGAGAATTGATTTCTGTCAGTGCCATTCTTTTGCCTTCCTCACGGGCTGCATCCTTTAATGCTTCAACTTTAGAAAGTTCCTCGTCAAGCTTCGCCTTCAAGAGTCGTGTTGTGACAATTTCATCGCAATATCATTGTGACTCTTCCTGTGCAGCAATTTTTTTCTTCTTTCTCTTTAAGCAACAGCTCCTCCAGTTCTTTAACTCGTCGAGCGAGGAGATCCTTTTCTTTCTGGATGGAGTCTTTTTCCAAAGCTAGAGCACCACTGTGTTGAACTGCCTCATCAATTTCCTTTTTGTGAGTAGCTTCCAGACGACTGACTACCTTGGCTGTTTCTTTAACGCTTTGTTGGGCAACTTCAAGTTGAGATTTGTACAAGGAAAGCTCTTCATCCTAGGCTTTAATAATATCTTTATCATGGATGGCTTCAAGTTTCAGGCAGTCAATCTCGTGCTCACGTTTCATAGAAACTTATGAAACTTTTTCTGCCAAATGAACAACCGCATTGTGTTGGACATAGACATCGTTATTGCAAGCGATAACGCTTTGTTTGACATGCCCTAGAATTGGGTGAATCGCAGGAAGAAATTTCAATCCATCGAAGCATATTTCGGAAATGTGGCTTTAAGCTTGGCTAATCTTTTGGCTACCGATGGATCAGGTGTAGAGATTGGAGGAGTTTGCGTAGTCGGAGTCACCAACTTCTTATGGGGCTCACGAGATTGCTTAGTGCTAGACGAGACGGAATGTTGGTCATGGGGAGCTTTAGATTGAGATCCCCTCTGAGAAGATTACTCCCTATTGTGCTCTGAATGAAGGGGAGGATGGTTGGGATATGAAGAGTGGTTATAAGTTTTTCTTTGGGAAGGCGATGAATCTTCGGGATGGTAGTCTCTATCGCCGCTGCCATCTCTGTCACGACGTCTTCCTGATCTCGAATCCCGACTGGAGTGGTGGAAGATAGAGGACCCGTGAAGGCGGTTAAAGCCGTGTGCATGCCCCATATCACCTACATAGAAACCAAGCAAAGAAGAGTTAGTGAGAATCGCATGATGGCTAAAACTTAAGTGTAAGGTGAAGTGTGAGTGTGAGTGTGTGTCCTAGTGTTTCTCCCGATGGACTAGTTTCTTTTACTTTACTTATTGGAGTTTTTTCTCCCTGATGATGAACTTGATCGCCTTCTTCGTCTCTCGCGGGTGAATTAAGCCCCAAGGACTCTGGATCATTGAAACCGTAATTAAGCAAGTCATCAGGGATGGTCAGATCTGATAGACCTGAACCCTCTAGATGTTTGGGAGACGACTCTTTCTCAACCGGAGTAATTTTAACTTTGGTGGTTCTGCCCACTGTTTTCTTTCTCAGTTTATAGGCAAATTTATTTTTCCCCTTTGAAGGAGGAGGTGGTTCATTGATGTCGGGTACATCAGTCATCGGTGCTGAATTAGGACTCACATTCTCATCAGACGCACCTAGCACCCCGGCCTCTTTATTTTCACCTTCCTCGGATGTATCGGCGCCCCACCAGTAGAGGCACCAAAGGCCCGGCCTGATCTTTGCCTTTCTCCATCGCGAATCCCTTTGCAGTGGCGTCAGTTGGGAGACTAGTTCGACGACGTTCCGCTAACAATCAAAACTTTAAAAGCAATTCATTGGAAATAACAGATTTGATCTCCCGTTCTTCCACGGGAATAGCTCGAATGGCCTTGACGGCCTACCCAGTGCCTTCGGGACGTGGGCTGATACCTGTAAAAGTCGAAAGAAGTTTAGAAAGAATGTACTTTGGGCCTTAGACAAATATTGAGTCCAGAAATGAAACTTACTCCCTTCCAGCCATCTTCTCGCAAGGCTAGGGGGCGATGTACGTAAAACCATTCTTGCTTATACTGCGAGAATTTACTCCATGCCCCCGTCAGGATCTGACACTTGGAGTGTGGCTCAAGAAATATAAAGGATGGACTGTCATACCGTCTTTTGAAGCGATAAATGTGGCGGATATCCTCGGGAGTAGGGAGCCTGAACAAGATGCTCATGAAGAGATTACAAGTGCCATGGATAAATGCATGACTGTTGAGTGAAGCTATGCTGGAGCAATCCCGATATTCTGCAACATCTCATAGAGAAATTAATTGAAAGGTGGCACACTTCAAACCATCACATGAACTTGTTGCACGCTGTATACTCGACCGGGGGAAGGAAAGGCCGATCTTGTCCTGATGGAACTAAGACATCATCAAAGTGAATTCTATGAATCGAACATAACCGACAAAGAGCGACTTCGTTGATTTTTGAAGCTTGTGAATTAGTCGGACTATCTAGGATAACTACTCCATTTATAACATCAGGGGCCGGGCCAAAAACTACAGTAGATGGATCTGGAATACCCTGTGTGGAGGTTGTCGGTGGATTCAAAGTTCCTACTACCTCATACTGAGAACCTGGCTCAGGCCTATCGAAAATAGTAGAAAAGCTAGATTTTCTAGACATCTTTAAAGAACGATGGATGTGAACAGAATCATGTTTAAACTATACTTGGAAGACGGTTGATATCAGATATAACAACAAAAATATCCCTCCCTCACTCCCTCCCTCCCCCGCATGGTGTGTGAGCTAGTGTGATGGTTCAAGTAAAGAGTACAAATAAATTAGAGTTTAGAAAAGTAAAATTTGGTACGACAAGCTTTAAGTTGTCATCTTTAACAAGCTTTAAGTTCACATCTGCAATGATTCAACTTATGAAGTTGTTAGTCCTGATCAGTTTCATGTGCTTGAGCTTATGTTCGTATCATGGATTTATTAGAATGTGATTAAGTATGGAAACAAGCAGTGATATTATGTTCTACGAGTTAAGGTGTGGTAAGTGTGTTTGTCAATGCCAATCCCCGAACTTAGGACCATTCGTCCATTCAAATGCGTGCACACCGAACCGTAATGCCTCGCTCGGTGTCAATCCTTAAAACCTATCTCCCTTCCCCTTTCCTCTCTCTACTCACCGACCCACTCTCCTACAGACACCGAATACCTACTTAGACCAAATACAACCGACCCACTCGAATGCGAAATACCGATCCACTCTCTCGCCTAAATTATACAAAACAAGCCTCATTCAATTTATGCCGATCCACTCTTTTTCAAAACCCCTACTGATGTGCACGTAAATGTGCATATTTTTACCACCATATTTATTCTATTTAAATTAAATAAATGATCATATTGGGTATTTTAACTTGTTTTAACCAAAATTCATATTAATTCCAAATTTTCACATATTCATCTTCATATAAGGGCAAAATGGCCATTTGTGCGCGTATATTAATTTGAGAGAATTTAATTGGAAATTTCTATAATATTTTGTAGGAATTTAGCTTCTCATATTAGTGAGTTCATGAAGAAACATGCATGCACAAAATGGATATAAAGGAATGAAGATGGAAATAATTCAAAGTGAAGATCATGGAGGACCCCACCTACCCACCTACCTTAATGTACAAATTGAAGGCTAATGCACATGCTTATGGAGTTAATGATTTCATGTACACTTAATGGGGGATTAAGACATGTTAATGATTACTTGGCCTCCACACTTCCTAAGGGGAATTTTGGACATTCCCCAAAAATATGAATTAGGGTTTCATACATGTATAAATACACATATGTTTCATGTAATTCCTCCCTCTTCTCTTAGTCTCTCTTCTCATTAGTTTAGGCTCAAAATAAAAGAAAGCTCCCTTTCTCTTTTCATGGCTACTTAGTCGTTTTTATTTTATGTAATTTTCTTTTCATTTTATGCAATGTTAATTATTGTTTCTTTTAATTACATGTTTATGCAAGTAGTGTAGATCTCTCTTATTTCATGCAAGTAGATTAGTTTTTCTTTATCTGCTTTCTTTTTCTTTTCCTTTAATGTTGCAAGCTGTATTTGTTCATATATAACAAATATGAGAGGCTAAACCCCTTCAATTTAGGGGTAATGAAGCTCTCTAATCATGTAGCTTCAACTTAATTTGATGTTTATGCTCTCTTTTTGTGCTTAATGAGAACGATTGAAGTGGTTTAATGATGTTGCTTAGCTTTGAATTTGATAGTCTATGTTGTTCATAACAAATAGGCTATGCTTAAACAAACAAAACACAAATTGCCTCTTCATTTACATATGATTATGGCAAAGAAGTGATTGTTGAAATTAAAATTTGATGGCTTATATTTCTAATTAATAGTTAATAGGCCATGCTTAAAATAGATTTTTCTTTCAACTTTGTTGTCATATTTTATGAGATTTAAAAGTGTATTAGTGGTTGTGTTATAGTTTGATGGTTTATATTGAGCTAATTAATAGCACAAATAGACCATACTTATGATAAGCACACCAACTAATTCACTAATGACAAGAAAAGAGAGATCATAACTTCAATTTGCTGATTTATGTGATCTAGAGAGTGGAATTGCCTCTAAATTGTCTTAACACTCATATTTTTATCATTTCTTTTTGCTTGTTTTTCTTGTTTTCTAGTTTAACATTCTCTTCAACCTTGGTTTAATTTGATTGAATAGATTTTTAAAATCATCAATTCCCTACGGATCGATCCGTATTCGCCACGTGCTACATTCGTACACCGTGCGCTTGCGGTTATTTTTAAATTTAAATTCGTTCGACGGTTTTCTAAACCGATAGAACTTCCGTCGACGAACAAGTTTTTGGCGCCGTTCCCGGGGAGTTGTTTTGATTTTGATTTTCGATTCTTAGAATTATTTTTATTTTGTGTGTGTGTTTGCATTAAAAAAAATTTGTTGTGTCGAGTGTTTTTGTGATTTTTGCGTGTATTTTGATTTTGTTGTTTGTAGTTTGCTAGTTTACTTCTTAATTAGCATTGGTGTTCCTAAAATAAAAACACTCAATTTCGAAACAAAAATTTTATTATTTTCTTCTCTTTGCAATTACATTATAGTTGCATTTTCTTTTCACGATTTTTAACAGTTGCATTTTCCTCTCTGACCAGCCATTCACTGTCAACAATTTATTCCCCATCCCTCCTTACATACCACTGACCACAAACACTACTAACTAAAACATTCCACACTCCTGTCACCAAACCTCAAACCACTGCATACATATCTGCTTCAACCACCATCTGCTGTGCTCACTATCACACAACAGCAACCTACCAACTTCCACCTTACCCCCACTGACAAACAAGCCTACATTTCTCTATACCATCTTTCTCCATCATCCTCATTCAAGACCTCCTCAACATCATCTTTGTTTGCCCTCTACAATACAAAACAGCCTACTACCAAGCATCTCCACATCAGTACCTACCAATCACATTCTTTTCAACTGCCCCTTGCATATCCATCCTCTTCCACAAACTGATAACTGACAACTCATACCACAAACTTGCAACTGAACATCATTGATATCCTCTACTACTTCATACTCACAAATAACCCACTACCACCATTTCACTTCTTCTGTGTACAATATATTGCACATACAAACTGTGTACATTCAACCAAGTTACAGCCATACATACTTTCACATCAAACTACTGTCACCTTCTCAGTTTTTCCATCCACAGCAACAACTTCTGTCAACAGACTCATCACCTAGCTCCTCCCACTACTGCCCTCACCAACCACTTCTGACCATCCTCTATAACCTTCTCTTCACATTGCATATACATATACTTCTACTGCCCTGTCACCATTTACAACTCCATTCCATTCAACTGTTTTCCATTCACACTGTCAAACTTCTGTACTCACAGATAAACTTCACTTCACTGCTAATTGTCACATCTTGCAAACCACTGTCAAACACTTACTTCCATAACCACCACTTCTTCATTCAACTGTCAACAACCCAGTACATTAAAAAAAAGAAAAAAAAACGGTGCACAACTTTCTCCCTGACCACAAACCATTGCTCCTTTGCCTGCATTGCCCTCTTCAACGTTCAGCTATCATCGATTATCCCAAAACTCTGCATCACTGCATTCACTCCTCAACAGCAAACACTCCTCACCGCAAACGCCAAGCCCAGTGCAACTTCTTCCACTACGAACCTACTCCAGCCATCGACATTTCTACCTAGAACCCCCAATTCATACCGCAACCACCAACCATAACATCGACCACCCCAGTAATTTTCGTAACCCAAACAACCCACAGCACAGTCGCGACATCACCACACGACCACCTCTTCAACATCAATCACCACCCCCTACAACTCCAATTTGCATCTTCCCAAATCAATTCTGTAACCCAAAATCTTCCATCTCCAAATCACCTCCATCACACTACAACGCCAACCTTCGATTCACCAAAACAAACTACTGAACCCAAATCGCGAACTCCAAAATCCAAGCCTCCCTAGTCGACCTCGAACTCACTCATAATCCCCTATTCGAACAATTCGAAATTGCCTCTACCCTAGTAATCGCCTAGCATCGGCGAACTCTTGACATCGACCACTCAAATCGACACCACTTCAACCGTGTCGATTGCTAACCCAATCGCGAATTCAAATCAACAACCACGAAAGAAACAAAAGCCAGAAACACGACCTCATATTCTTCGAACGTTGATTTTATTTTGATTTGTGCTTTGTTTTGATTCTGGGATAATTTTCTTTGTACGATTTTGAACTGAAAGGAGATTTTTGATAAGCAGTTTTTGATTTTGAGTTGTATGTTTTAATAAAGAGTGATTTATTTATTTAGCAGGCCGGGCTTGGATTTGTTTCGTTAGTTTTAAATTTGCTGTTTTGTTGAATTGATAAAAAAACAAATAAGTAAATAAGTAAATAAATAGTTTGCTTTCTTTTAATTTTGTTCTGTTTTATCCTAAAAAAAAATATAACAAGTTTCAATTGTTTTATTTTTCTTCTTTTTTGTGGTGTTTTGATTTGCTTTGTTTTATTTTGTTTGTGCTTTGTTTTACTTCTTCATCTAAAACAAAAGAAAGAAAATAATAATAATTGTATATATCTTGTTTTAATTTCAGGTTGCCAAAGCAGAAAATTGCAAGGAAGCACCGCCTGCCAAAAAAAAATAAACCGCTTGCTTGCTCAAAAAATTTGCCGCAAAAAAAAAATTGCTAATAATCTGCACACTCTGGTTGCTTGCATTTGCATTGTGTACATATAAAAAAAATTTCAAAATCCAAAAACAAAAACAAACTTCATTTTAGTTGCATTGTAATTTCACATTTAATTTCTGCTTTGCATTCATCTCATCTTGTTTTTCTTTTCTAAGGGCAATACCCCAATTCACATAAGGTGAGGGATTTCATCACCCTTTCCTTAAGCCTATAAACTTTTATTTCAAAAACTTGTTCGTCGATGGAAGTTTTATCGGTTTAGAAAACCGTCGAATGAATTTAAATTTAAAAATAACGGCAAGCGCACGGTGTACAAACGTAGCACGTGGCGAATACGGGTCGATCCGTAGGGAATTGATGATTTTAAAAATCTATTCAATCAAATTAAACCAAGGTTGAAGAGAATGTTAAACTAGAAAACAAGAAAAACAAGCAAAAGAAAAATGATAAAAATATGAGTATTAAGACAATTTAGAGGTAATTCCACTCTCTAGATCACATAAATCGACAAAATGAAGTTTGATCTCTCTTTTCTTGTCATTAGTGAATTAGTTGGTGTGCTTATCATAAGTATGGTCTATTTGTGCTATTAGTTAGCTCAATATAAACCATCAAACTATAACACAACCACTAATACACTTTTAAATCTCATAAAATATGACAACAAAGTTGAAAGCAAAATCTATTTTAAGCATGGCCTATTAACTATTAATTAGAAATATAAGCCATCAAATTTTAATTTCAACAATCACTTCTTTGCCATAATCATATGTAAATGAAGAGGCAATTTGTGTTTTTTTTGTTTGAGCATAGCCTATTTGTTATGAACAACATAGACTATCAAATTCAAAGCTAAACAACATCATTAAACCACTTCAATCATTCTCATTAAGCACAAAAAGAGAGCATAAACATCAAATTAAGTTGAAGCTACATGATTAGAGAGCTTCATTACCCCTAAATTGAAGGGGTTTAGCCTCTCATATTTGTTATATATGAACAAATGCAGCTTGCAACATTAAAGGAAAAGAAAAATAAAAAGAAAGCAAGATAAAGAAAAACTAATCTACTTGCATGAAATAAGAGAGATCTACACTACTTGCATAAACATGTAATTAAAAGAAACAATAATTAACATTGCATAAAATGAAAAGAAAATTACATAAAATAAAAACAACTAAGTAGCCATGAAAAGAGAAAGAGAGCTTTCTTTTATTTTGAGCCTAAACTGATGAGAAGAGAGACTAAGAGAAGAGGGAGGAATTATATGAAACATATGTGTATTTATACATGTATGAAACCCTAATTCATATTTTTGGGGAATGCCCAAAATGCCCCTTAGAAAGTGTGGAGGCCAAGTAATCATTAACATGTCTTAATCCCCCATTAAGTGTACATGAAACCATTAACTCCATAAGCATGTGCATTAGCCTTCAATTTGTACATTAAGGTAGGTGGGTAGGTGAGGTCCTCCATGATCTTCACTTTGAATTATTTCCATCTTCATTCCTTTATATCCATTTTGTGCATGCATGTTTCTTCATGAACCCACTAATGTGAGAAGCTAAATTCCTACAAAATATTATAGAAATTTCCAATTAAATTCTCTCAAATTAATATACGCGTACAAATGGCCATTTTGCCCTTATTTGAAGATGAATATGTGAAAATTTGGAATTAATATGAATTTTGGTTAAAACAAGTTAAAATACCCAATATGATCATTTATTTAATTTAAATAGAATAAATATGGTGGTAAAAATATGCACATTTACGTGCGCATCAAATACCCCCACACTTATCTTTTTATTCGTCCTCGAATAAACTAAAACTAAGATAGATCCGTTTCCGTAGGAAACACGATTGCATTGAGCGTATGCAACAAGCCGTTAAACCTCTGGGTGTCTCCAGTAGGACGAGTGTAGTCTCGTGATGGTTTTCAGCGGATACCACCCACAAAATCCAAATGCAAAATAAAAAATGTAAAGTGAAAATATTTACAAAAATGCAAGATTTATTTAAAAAAAGATGAATGCGAGTTTTTGAAAATATTTACAAATAAAGGATTTACTTTTAAATCGAAACTTGTAAGTTAAAAAAAAGCTGCATTTGTTCATATATAACAAATATGAGAGGCTAAACCCCTTCAATTTAGGGGTAATGAAGCTCTCTAATCATGTAGCTTCAACTTAATTTGATGTTTATGCTCTCCTTTTGTGCTTAATGAGAATGATTGAAGTGGTTTAATGATGTTGTTTAGCTTTGAATTTGATAGTCTATGTTGTTCATAACAAATAGGCTATGCTTAAACAAACAAAACATAAACTGCCTCTTCATTTACATATGATTATGGCAAAGAAGTGATTGTTGAAATTAAAATTTTATGGCTTATATTTCTAATTAATAGTTAATAGGCCATGCTTAAAATAGATTTTGCTTTCAACTTTGTTGTCATATTTTATGAGATTTAAAAGTGTATTAGTGGTTGTGTTATAGTTTGATGGTTTATATTGAGCTAAGTAATAGCACAAATATACCATACTTATGATAAGCACACCAACTAATTCACTAATGATAATAAAAGAGAGATCATAACTTCATTTTGTCGATTTATGTGATCTAGAGAGTGGAATTGCCTCTAAATTGTCTTAACACTCATATTTTTATCATTTTTCTTTTGCTTGTTTTTCTTGTTTTCTAGTTTAACATTCTCTTCAACCTTGGTTTAATTTGATTGAATAGATTTTTAAAATTATCAATTCCCTGCGGATCAACCCGTATTCGCCACGTGCTACATTCGTACACCGTGCGCTTGCGGTTATTTTTAAATTTAAATTCGTTCGACGGTTTTTTAAACCGATAGAACTTCCGTCGACGAACACCTACTGAACTCTTCAGTTGACAAAATCCTACCGGCCCAGGTTTCTTTGGACGATCCACTGAACCACTCCCATTCAAATCATAGAACTCATCTCTCCCACGAAATACAACTCACTTCCCTTATATGGCACCGACTAAGTCCCTATCAACACCTATGCTAATTCCTATCAGTGTAAACCAGCTTCAGAAGCGCTTCGTTGTCCACTCCTATCACTCATGCCTCTCCATGCTCTTCTCCTTTTCCCTTTTTATTGTGCATGGATGTATGTGTCTAAGGTTCAAATCCAGTTCGAGTTAAAAGGGTGGCTTAGGGGTTCATGATGATATGAAGAAACTCACCGATATGTGTGTTAATCTGGAGTAGGGGTAAGTGATTCTTGAAATTTGGAATCGCGAGGAGTGGTGAAGTCGCATTTGGATAATATTATGCGAAGGGACAAGGTAGTTCGTTGGAGTAAGGAGGATAAAGTTTGGGACAGTGCTAGGAAATAAGATATGAGATGAAAAGTGGGAAGGAAGAGAAGAAATGTGGGCATTTATATGTAGGTAAGGGGAGGCGAACGGGCCTTAACCAGTGGATTCGGTCAGAGTACCTCAGTGGGACGGTGAACAACATATCGAGCGATAATAGGTATGCCAGACGAGTAGTTCGACGCTTGTACGTCGATCGACCAGCATCGAAGATGATAGCGCAATGGAGGAACGGATTCCACCTGCAATGTAGTTCAGCCTTCAGGAAATCACATGCATTCAACTTCTGAGAAGTTAGAACAAGATGTTGAAAGCATGGATTGCTCATGGTTCAAAGCGCACCATGTTGACTTGCGCGACGTGCTTTGGGGGGTAAATGTTACCCGACACTTTGGGCCGGCTACATGGAGATAGTCATAGAGCCTATAGATTAACCTAGATGGGACTCAAGCCAAGAAAGGATTGTAAGCACAAGAGTCCGGTTTAACTTAAAGTTGGACCAGCCTACATACATTGGTCAGCATGTTTGGCACTGGCTCGGTCGAAGTTGTACGACGGTAGAGTATAGGCTTGTTCATTCGGCCATGTGAGGGAAAGTGGTTCGGTCAAGAATGTTTCGGAATTGGTGGTTCGGTGTGGAGTTGGTCCGGCCCTAGTCGTTCGGCCAATGATGGTCCGGCCTTAGAGATATTGAGACATGTATCGCTCGGCCAATGAAGGAAGGGCAGGATAGTTTGGTCTAGATACTCAGGGAAGAGTGGCTCGACGTTCTCCGGTCGGCCTCGCAAGATTCATTTCGTGTGGTTTGACTATAACATGGTTTGGCCAAGGTGCATGAAGACAAAGTGGTTCGGTCTGGTTAGCCCAGCATACGTCGTTCGGCTTGGACAGGTTAGTAGGTGTCACTCAGTCTTGGAGGAAAGGTCAAGGTGGACCGGCCACTCATCGCTCAGCCATAGTAGGAAGACTAGCATGGATCGGCCATTCATCGTTCGGCCCAGGGAGTTAGCAGGTTTTCAGTAGGACAATGTGGTCAACTTTTCTTTACTTTGGGTTGCATCACTAGCTATTCCGAGTTATGGAAGACTTCGCTTCAAGTCATACAGGAGGAACTCGTGGTTCGACCAGAGAGGCTCGGGGATTACCAGTTCGGTGGAGGTGGCTCGGCCTAACTTATTCAATTAACTTGACTTACTATGGGTAGACCTACCTTGTTCTTCGGCTTGCGTAGGGAATCCCGCCTAACTTCGTCTATAAATAGAGAGGCAGTGGCATAGTTGAAGGGACCATTTTTCGAGAACTCTAAGGAGACTCTGCCATTTTCAATACTCATTTCTTTACTATCAAAATTTGTACTCGTGTTGTTTGAGTACGGATTGCATCTGTATTCAACTCATTGAAGAAGCAATAAAGATTTCACTCAAAATGGGCGTAGGCAGTTACGCCGAACAACTATAATTATGGTGTTCTCGTTTTTACTGTTCTAATTGCATCTTGCTATGATATTCCTTTATTTTAATTTACTTTCTTCATTAATCTCTCTACAGAATTCTACTCAAGTATGTTAGTGACCAATTCTGATGCTAGCACATTTCAATTTATTTTTAAAGAAACACTATAGGATAAGTGTAGGATTCTGGTTATTAAATTGAAATTTTTGAAAATTTATTTATCTTAACAAAAATAAAAATAAAGTTTGATTACGAGTAAAAATAGTTTAGCTAGTATATAGGATGATTCATGGGTGATAATTATGAAGTATATCCTAATTGAAATTTTTGTTTAAAAGAGTGGTTGATTTAAAGTAAAAGCTATAATGTTTTAATTCTTCTACGTTAAATGGTACTAAGATGATTTTGCAAAATTCTCTCTTCTTAAAAATAAATAATAATTCAAAATAATAATAATAATAATTGTTGTATATATGTGTATATTTATCAATATATAGAGTTATGTGTTCATAAGCAAGTGTGTACACTTGCCATGCTCTATACCTTTCTCACGAAAACCCGAAAGGCAGTGCATGATCGGTATATCTGGCCTCATTTTATCTGAGTTAGATTTATGTATATAAAAATTCTTTCATAATAACGCCTACGGTCGATAGGTGCATATACTTGTGTATAAACTCGCCATGCTCTGTATTCCTTTCACATAAGCCCGCAAGGCAGCACATGGGTGATATATCTGGCCTCAGTTTATCCGAGTTAGGCATATGTAAATACTGTTAATATCAATAAAATTTTCAAATAAAGAAATGGTATGTGATTGAAATCGAAGCACTATTTTTACTTATTTAATTTGACTTGTTATTCAAAAGAAATGGAAATATCACTTTGAAAAACTTTGATAATCAACTAAGGATCCATTTCATAGTTGCACTATGTTATCAACCAAAACAGCTAGTCAAACTAAAGTCTAATTATGATGAAACTTAATTTTTGTTGGCAATTTTGACAAGTAAAAGGACTTAAATTTCTTGATGATGACCAGAACTTATATTTAACTTATTCACGTTAATTCGAAAGTAAATTCTTCATTTGTAAATATTTCCAAAATTTTGCATTCATCACTTTGTAAATAAATTCTGCATCTAGGAATTTTCATGTTGCATTTGGTTTTTTGGGTAGTATCGGTTGAAAACCCTCATGAGACAACACTTGTCCTACTAGGGACACCTAGAGGTTTAACGGCTTGTTGCATATGCTTAATGCAGTCATGACCTCTACGAAAATGAATTTACCTTACTTTTAGTTTATTCGAGGATGAATAAAAAGATAAGTGTGGGAATATTTTATGTGCACGTAAGTCTGCATATTTTTACTTCCATATTTAATGTGATATCCCGGAAATTGGGCAATATAAATTTAATAATCTGTGTTATAAATTTAATTTGATTTGATAATTTTAATAACGGATTTGGAATTTGATTTAATAATCATGTTTTAATAAATATTTAAATTAGAAGATTTTATCTTTTTAAATAAATAAATTGTTTTCTGTTTATAATATATAATTTTATATATTGTAAATTGATAAACTTTGATTATGAATTTAGTAAATGAATTAATTTTTCTAACTCTAATTTATATTTGATAAATTGGAAATTTGATTTAAATTTGACATTTAACTTTTCAACACAATCCAATAAATAATGTTATGGTTTATACTATGATAAATCTTATTTGTTTTGAAATTTTATTTAACTTTAAAATATATGAATTTAAAATTAGATAAATATAAAAGCTAAGTTTTATTTTATATTACTTGGGATTTATATATATAAGAATTTACAATGTAAATTACAAATGAGCTTAGTTTGTTATAATCTCTTTTAACAAATTTATTTGATATTGCTTAATTTGTTTTTTTTTTAAATAAAAATTATAATACTTAAGTTCTTATGAACATAAGTAGATTTGTAAGGAATCAAATTGTTGTTCTTAATTTTAATAGAATTATATATGCATTTATATATGTAACTTGATTATTAAAATTTGATTTGATAAATTAATTTAAAGTTTGAATTTAATGTTTCAAAGAATAAATACTTAAAAGTATTTGAATAGGCTTTTATTTATAAATTATTTTGTTTTGTTTTTCTATAAAAGAAGAAATAAAATTCATTTATATATACATAGGAAATAATGAATTAAGATAAAGTTTTTAAAATTCAATTTAAATTAAAAATATTTAGATTACATGTGCAAGTTTCTTATGATACAAATTGACATGTGTTTACCATATAATAAACTAAAGTGACAAATGCTATACTTAAACCAAGTGTCCTTTTAATTTTCTTTTTCTTTTATTTTTGTTAAAATAAAAAATCTACTTGTATTAATACACTTCTTTTCATCTTATTTACTTTTTGCAATTCCTTTTCAAAACTTAAGAAAAATTTTCAGATTCTAAAATCTGAATTTATCTACATTTCAAAAACCAAAAACTTTGTTCAACAAAATCTGTAATCTCCCCTCTAAACTATTTGAATTCAACTTCCAAACTAAAATGCAAAACATTTGAAAATCCTCAAACTAAAATTTGTGAAGGCCTGCAGTCCTCTTTGAAATCAACATTCAAACTAAAATGCAAAACATTTGGAAACAACATGCTGGCAAAATTTGTGAAGGGCTGCAGTCCTCTTTGAAATCAACATTCAAACTTGCATGCATCTTCTCTCTGGAAACCTGCATGTGTTCACCTGGAAACAAACATGCATGTAGATCAGGGAGCATTTCAGTAAGCAAGATGAAGTTTTCAAGCATCTGCAGTTTTTAAAATTCAAACTGAAATTCAGGAAAAATGCATAAGCATGTGCTCTGCTCCTAAAACCTGTGAGTAACAATTTATATTTAATAAACTTAAGTAATAAATTAGTTGCTTGTTTATTCCTGGAAATAAGTGTGCTTGCATTGTTATATTTCAAGTTTATTTTTGATAGATGTATGAATCAATGCCTGCTGTTGAAACTATGGTTTTTACCTGTTCTAGGATTCAGATTTAAACTCTGATAAAATTCATGGTATCATTCTACAATCAGTGTTATAGTTTAAGGTTTATAAGCATAGTATGTTATATGAGTTAGAGTTTAATCTTATTAAAAAAAAATGAAATAAGGATAAAACTGTGATGTCTCTGTATAAACAAAATAAGCAACAGAGCAAAATGTCTGTAAACAATATTTGAATGTTTCAGATTTATTTATTTAAGTTTATAAATAAATTTCTTGATTAATAACTTGATTTTTAAAACCATAAACTGAATTTTTAGATTGCATTCAACTGAATATTTCTGGTTTAACTAGAAAACATAAGTGGGGTTGGTTCTGCCAAACTAAGGGTATGGAGCTGCCTGTGTTTCTTTTATTGATGGAGTGATGTGTGTAGTTTATAGGAAAAATTATTGTTGATGGATCTGAGCATCGAGGCAAACCTGATTTAGGTTTAAAATTTTGAACCCTAGTTTTTCTGTGTTCAAGAATTTGATCACTGTGATCAAATTCAGTGATCGAGTTCTCTCTAGTTCGAGCTGAAGATAGTGGGGGTATGAAGGAGGTTGTGGCCGGAGGTGATGTTTCTCAAATGGCCGGAGTTTGGGGGTTGAGGTGTTTGTCGTCAACCCATTTTGTTCCTGTTCGAGTTCGAGTGCTTGATTTTGATTTAGGGCTTTTGTAGTTGAATTGAGAGTTGATTTGGTGTTTGGAGAGGATTTGTGACTTGCGTAGGGGAACGCGAGTGGCCAGAGGAGATGGCCGTGGGTGTGCAGGTGTACGGTGGTAATGGAGTATCAGGGGTTTAGGGAAGATGAGCTACTCGTGTTTTATCGGGTAGTTTTGTGGTAAGCTCGAAGCAGTTGGTAGATGGACTCGAAGCATTGGGGTTAGAGACTCGAAGTAACTGAGATAGGTCTCGGGTGTTTGTTTGTTACAGGTTTGGTAAACTTGTCAATTACAGGGTTGTATAAACCTGATTTTTTATTGAGATTTAATTGATTTAAGATAAAGTTTAAAAGGAAATTGTTACTCGAGTTGCTTGAGTCAGCTCGAGCTAGTTATTGAGGTTTAGTAATGGTCATGTTTCAAATTTTAAATTGGAATTTGAAATATAAAGCAAAGATTTAAATTAAGTTTTAAATCTAATTTAAATTATGGATTCAAGTTGAATTGAATCGTAAGTAGGAAATGATGAAGAATTTAAATTCAAAATTTGCTTTAAAATAAATTTGAAAGAGTTTATTGTTTAAAATGTTTTTTAAAGAATTTGAATTTGAAATTGAAATTGAAATATGTAGTAATGTTTAAATAAAGTTTAAATTTGATTCAAATCTAATTTTGAATCTTCGGTTTAAAATGAATTTAAGTTTTATAAATTTAAGTGTTTAAACCAAATTTGATTGATAATGTAAAAAAATTTAATGGTTTAATTTGAAAAAGAAATTTGTTTTAACTTTTGTAAAATTTCCTTTATAATAAAAGTATTATTTAGTAATTAAAGGTTTTAGATTGAATTTAAACTTGTAAAGTTAAATAATAATTTAATGTTTTGTATTTCATTTAATTTTTAGGATAATTAAATTAACAATTAATTTATTTGAGGAAATAAATAAAAAGTAATTAAGGGTTAATCTTAAGGGTTTAGGATTAATTATTCATTGAATAATTAACTTATAATTAAGAATAATTAATTAAATAAAATTAGTTTTTAATTAATGCTTAATAATTAATTAATCAAGTAATAATGGATTAATTAAGTTTTAATTAACACTTAATTATTTAATTAATTAGGGATTAATTAATGGATTAATAAATGATTAATTAATTTGTAATTAATAATGATTAAAATAAGTTAATTATTTTAGAAAATAATTAATAAATTGTTAATAGTTAATGAAGGGCATTAACTAAGGATTATTTAATAATTAATTAATGTGATTAATTTTAATTATTAATTAGATTAATTAATTTAAAGATAATCAATTGTGTAAGTTATTAAGTATAATTACTTATGTAAGTAATTAAGGAATTTATTACTTATTAATTGAGTTTAATTTGATTAGTTTAAGTTAATTAATTTAGTTTAATTAATTTAAATTAATCGTTTGATGATTTGTAAAGTATAATTACTTAATGTAATTAAATGAAGAGAAGTTACTTAGGAAAGTAATTAATGAGTAATTACTATATGCAATTAATTGAAGGTGATTTGTTGATAAAAGTAATTTGAGTATAATTACTTGTAAATTAATCAAAGAATTAATTAGGAATAATTAATTAATGAGTAATTAATTTATTTGGTAAAGTATTTTAGGGTAGTTGATTACTGAATGGAGTTTATCAAGGGTGATTAACAGTTATGATTTAAATAAAGATTAAATTACTTAATGTAATTAATTTAATTTGAAAATGTAATTAGAGGATCGTTAATTATTATAAATAATGATGTAATTAAGATTGATTAATTAAGATTAATTAATCAATAATAAGTGATTAAAGGTAATTAATTCTAGGTAATTAATTAAGGAAGTAATTAAAGGTTAATTACTATATTTGGTTAAATATAATTAATTTGAGAAATTAATTAGTGGATAGTTACTTGAATGTAATTAAGGGTTAATTAATCAGGGATGATTAATTAAAATGAATCATTGGATGATGATTAATTAAGTGATTGATAAATTATTAATAGTGATATGAGCAAGTTGATATTGGTGAAGTAATTAATTTAATTTACTTTAAATTAATAGAATGATGTAATTAATTTGATTCATTTTAAATTAATTATATTTGGTGTGGTTAATCATTGCTTATATAGATGGATGATGTTGTTTACTTTGGATGATTTGAATCTCAGATATGAGATAGATGATGTTGAGTGATTTGAATGCATTGGTTGCATTGTGATGTTGATATAGATTATCTTTTTGGATAGTGATAATATGGTTTATCTGATATGATAATAATGTTGATTTTCTGTTGTGAACCTATGATTTATCTATTTGTATGGATATAGATAATTGAATTGTTTTAAACCTTTAAAAACAACTTGGCCTTAAAAGACACGCTTTGGGATTTCGATGAGACCAGGATCGGGTTTCCATATTTGGATATCCGAAAACCACATCGATCCAAATTAACGATAGGTCGTGAATCTTTTGCGAAGAGTGAAGACTCGAGGTGTAAGGGTTATACGCCAGTATAACTCTGTGGGTGATTCCGTAATGAGTTTGACGGAATAGTACTTATAGGTTCGAGATGGTGATTTAAGTGCAAGGGTTATCGTCGTTAACTCTGTGGGTGATTCCGTAATGAGTGTAACGAGATAATGTCTTCGGTTTCGTTCGAACCCGAAACGAACTTGTATGGATTGAATGCTTTCAGAACATCGTCAGGTGGACGATGAGCATTCTAAGAGATGTGTCCTCTAAAGGTAATCGTAGCCTCAAACCTCATCAACCGGGAATGGCTAAAACAGGGGAGGTGCAAAAAGGCTTCGTGGGTAGCACCCACTGGAGAGCAAGATTCATCCCTGTCTAGAGGTCCCTTTTTATTCGGCTTAGTGGGCAGTTGCTAGTGTACACCAACTGCGGGGTTGTCTTGTTCGGAAATTTTTTGATTAGCGTAAGGTAAAAACTTTTCCATGTTTATGTGTGGGAAGTCTTACGTGATACCTTTCTTTTCAAAAGGTTTTTGAAAGTTAAGCAACTTTAACCTGTTACTCACACCAGACCCATGTCTGATCCGGAGTTTATCTTTTGTTTTCTTAAACTCTTGGGTACTCAAATTTTTACGAGTAGCCAAGGGATTCATGTTAGCTTTGACGAATATTGGAGGAGCAATGGAGCAGGAGGCTTCTGCGTTAGATATATTGTATTCCGTTGTGTGATCTGTGATCGTCTCTGAGTTGTATTATGTTGTAAATACTAAACAAATGTTTATAACTGTCTAGTATGTGTTGTATATCTGTGTACTCTGATAGTGGTTGTAAAGTATGTAATATTTTATGTTATTAATATAATTCATTCGTTCCGCTGTTGAGATTCTGATGTTGTGTTCTGCTTTCTTCTCTTTCTTTTCTCTTTTCTATCCCTTTCTTTCTTCATGATGGTACGACTTTTCTGGAGAGAAAAAGTCGGGTCGTCACAGTTGGTATCAGAGCATTAGACTGAGTGAATACCTAGGCTCTGAAGTGTATCTTTCTTTAGGGAGCATTAGGTTGAGTGAATACCTAGGCTCTGAAGTGTATCTTTCTTTAGGGAGCATTAGGTTGAGTGAATACCTAGGCTCTGGAGTGGTGTCTATCTTGAGAGAGCGTATTTGTAGTTTTATTTTATATATATATATATATATATATATATATATATATATATAATTACTTCTACCTATTTGTTGGGTTACCTGTTCAGGTTTTCCAATATAGGCTATAAAGGTAGATAAGGTAGTGGGTGTGTAACACAACTACTACTTTTGGTTGGAGTTTGAATGTTGAGATTGGTAGTGTATTTGTCGAGACTGTAGACCTAATACCGTCTCGAGTGAGTTGTGCGGAGTATAGAATTTCATAGATCTCTGAAGATAACCTGTTAAGGTTCGGAGTCTATCTTTGGAGTTAGATGAGTAGAGTTTGGATCTGTCGGTTTGGCAGGAGAGAATGATGGTATCTTGATATCTCAGGGAATAGTAGCTGCGTGATGAGACGCAGTGACTATGGATGTTCTCGAAGATGTTTTCTTTGGAACAAGTTAAGAAGGTGAGTCTGCTTCGATGTTGTAGCTGGATTCAGCAGGATGTTTCTGTCCAGTTAAGGCCCGAGTTTCTCGAAGAGTTTTAGATTAGGAAGTCTTTGGCGTCGGTGTCAGCAGTGCAGTTCAGAGTATTCTGGGTGCTGGCAAGAAAGTCTTCTGGTTAGCAGTTTTTCTGAAGGAGTTCAGAAGTAGCAGAGAAGATTCCATTTTTACTATGGATTGGCTAGTTAAGCGTATGCTGTTCTGATTGGTAAAGAGAGAACAGTTTTCTTTGGATATTGGACTGGTTGATCGCAAAAGTGACTAGCGATAATTTGAGTGTTCTTTTGAGCTATGGGAAGTTTGTTCATATTTGGAGATTGAGTTTTCTTATCGACTGGATTCTAGGAGTGGTACCGAAGGTTTAGTGAAGCAGCTTTGGATCAGATGGGGCATCTGAGTTTTCTTCTATGGGTCTGTTGAACCATATTTCTGAGATATGTTGTCCAGTTTGTGCTCGAGTTTTTTTTCTGCTTCAGATCAGAGTTGTGCAGCGGAAGCAGTTTTGGAGTGCCTTGTTTTGTCTTTTCCGGATAAGAATTGAAAGTTAGTTTTCTGGTATTTGTGGAGTAGAGTTGGTGTTCTTGGTTTGGGATTGATCTTGAGGAGATCATTTTGTTGGGTTGTTTTGGTCCAGTTTGTTTCTAGAGACATCAGCAAAGGTTGAGATGATCAAGAGAGTTGAGGGCAGCCCAGGATCGTCAAGAGTGTTTGGTGGATAAGAGATAAAGGAATTTGGATTCCGGAATCGGAGATTTGATCTTGAATAAGTTCTCTCCGATCTAAAGGGCTATAAGATTGAGTAAGACTGGGTAAGTCAGCTCCGAGATGTTTTGGACCTTTTCTGTGTTCTTGTGAGGATTGGTGTTTGGTTTTCAGGGTTGAATTAACAGTTTGGATAACTGGGATTCGATGTGTTTTACGTATCTCTGAGGGAGTATGTGTATGATTTATCTCTGGTTGTGGAACCAGCAGCTCAGGAGGATGTGGTTGTTGATTCAGACTCGTTTGTAGTCTGACATATAGTTTTGTTGGTAGATATAGTTGGATAGGAGCTCTATAGCTTAATAGTATTTATTGTTTAGATTCTATAGAGCGGGTATCCCGATATTTATACCGGGGAAACTCGTGAAAATTTTATCCAGAATTTTTCTGGATAATTAAATTTGTTTTTCTTGAATTGGTTGTTATGGTTGTTAGCATATGTTTGATAATATATGCTTGTATTTTAAAATAAAATCTTAAAATAGATTATTAAATTACCTTTGCTTTTAAATTTCGGGGACGAAATTCTTTTAAGGGGGAAGGAACGTGATATCCCGAAAATTGGGCAATATAAATTTAATAATCTGTGTTATAAATTTAATTTGATAATTTTAATAACAGATTTGGAATTTGATTTAATAATCATGTTTTAATAAATATTTAAATTAGAAGATTTTATCTTTTTAAATAAATAAATTGTTTTCTGTTTATAATATATAATTTTATATATTGTAAATTGATAAACTTTGATTATGAATTTAGTAAATGAATTAATTTTTCTAACTCTAATTTATATTTGATAAATTGGAAATTTGATTTAAATTTGACATTTAACTTTTCAACACAATCCAATAAATAATGTTATGGTTTATACTATGATAAATCTTATTTGTTTTGAAATTTTATTTAACTTTAAAATATATGAATTTAAAATTAGATAAATATAAAAGCTAAGTTTTATTTTATATTACTTGGGATTTATATATATAAGAATTTACAATGTAAATTACAAATGATCTTAGTTTGTTATAATCTCTTTTAACAAATTTATTTGATATTGCTTAATTTTTTTTTTTAAATAAAAATTATAATACTTAAGTTCTTATGAACATAAGTAGATTTTGTAAGGAATGAAATTGTTGTTTTTAATTTTAATAGAATTATATATGCATTTATATATGTAACTTGATTATTAAAATTTGATTTGATAAATTGATTTAAAGTTTGAATTTAATGTTTCAAAGAATAAATACTTAAAAGTATTTGAATAGGCTTTTATTTATAAATTATTTTGTTTTGTTTTTCTATAAAAGAAGAAATAAAATTCATTTATATATACATAGGAAATAATGAATTAAGATAAAGTTTTTAAAATTCAATTTAAATTAAAAATATTTAGATTACATGTGTAAGTTTCTTATGATACAAATTGACATGTGTTTACCATATAATAAACTAAAGTGACAAATGCTATACTTAAACCAAGTGTCCTTTTAATTTTCTTTTTCTTTTATTTTTGTTAAAATTAAAAATCTACTTGTATTAATACACTTCTTTTCATCTCATTTACTTTTTGCAATTCCTTTTCAAAAATTAAGAAAAATTTTCAGATTCTAAAATCTGAATTTATCTACATTTCAAAAACCAGAAACTTTGTTCAACAAAATCTGTAATCTCCCCTCTAAACTATCTGAATTCAACTTCCAAACTAAAATGCAAAATAGTTGAAAATCCTCAAACCTGTAACCTTCAAATTTATCAACCTGGGAAAAATAAAAATTTGCAGTTCTTTCTGTTTTAAATCATCTATGCCTGCAAAATTCTCCTCAAAACCAAAACCTATTTCCCTCAAAACCAAAACCACCTGAAATCCATTCTGCAACCTCAATTCACAAACCTGCAGTTCTTTTCTAAATCAACCAAAGCCTGCGTGTTCTTCCTGGAAACAACATGCTGGCAAAATTTGTGAAGGCCTGCAGTCCTCTTTGAAATCAACATTCAAACTTGCATGCATCTTCTCTCTGGAAGCCTGCATGTGTTCACCTGGAAACAAACATGCATGTAGATCAGGGAGCATTTCAGTAAGCAAGATGAAGTTTTCAAGCATCTGCAGTTTTTAAAATTCAAACTGAAATTCAGGAAAAATGCATAAGCATGTGCTCTGCTCCTAAAACCTGTGAGTAACAATTTATATTTAATAAACTTAAGTAATAAATTGGTTGCTTGTTTATTACTGGAAATAAGTGTGCTTGCATTGTTATATTTCAAGTTTATTTTTGATAGATGTATGAATCAATGCATGTTGTTTGAAACTATGGTTTTTACCTGTTCTAGGATTCAGATTTAAACTCTGATAAAATTCATGGTATCATTCTACAATCAGTGTTATAGTTTAAGGTTTTTAAGCATAGTATGTTATATGAGTTAGAGTTTAATCTTGTTAAAAAAAAAGAAATAAGGATAAAACTGTGATGTCTCTGTATAAACAAAATAAGCAACAGAGCAAAATGTCTGTAAACAATATTTGAATGTTTCAGATTTATTTATTTAATTTTATAAATAAATTTCTTGATTAATAACTTGATTTTTAAAGCCATAAACTGAATTTTTAGATTGCATTCAACTGAATATTTTTGGTTTAACTAGAAAACATAAGTGGGGTTGGTTCTGCCAAACTAAGGGTATGGATCTGCCTGTGTTTCTATTGTTGATGGAGTGATGTGTGTAGTTTATAGGAAAAATTATTGTTGATGGATCTGAGCATCGAGGCAAACCTGATTTGGGTTTAAAATTTTGAACCCTAGTTTTTCTGTGTTCAAGAATTTGATCACTGTGATCAAATTAAGTGATCGAGTTCTCTCTAGTTCGAGCTGAAGATAGTGGGGGTATGGAGGAGGTTGTGGCCGGAGGTGATGTTTCTCAGATGGCCGGAGTTTGGGGGTTGAGGTGTTCGCAGTCAACCCATTTTGTTCCTGTTCGAGTTTGAGTGCTTGATTTTGATTTAGGGCTTTTGTAGTTGAATTGAGAGTTGATTTGGTGTTTGGAGAGGATATGTGACTTGCATAGGGGATCGCGAGTGGCCGGAGGAGATGGCCGTGGGTGTGCAGGTGTACGGTGGTAATGGAGTATCAGTGGTTTAGGGAAGATGAGCTACTCATGTTGTATCGGGTAGTTTTATGGTAAGCTCGAAGCAGTTGGTTGATGACTCGAAGCATTGGGGTTAGAGACTCGAAGTAACTGAGATAGGTCTCGGGTGTTTGTTTGTTACAGGTTTGGTAAACCTGTCAATTACAGGGTTGTATAAACCTGATTTTTATTGAGATTTAACTAATTTAAGATAAAGTTTAAAAGGAAATTGTTACTCGAGTTGCTTGAGTCAGCTCGAGCTAGTTATTGAGGTTTAGTAATGGTCATGTTTCAAATTTTAAATTGGAATTTGAAATATAAAGCAAAGATTTAAATTAAGTTTTAAATCTAATTTAAATTATGGATTCAAGTTAAATTGAATCTTAAGTAGGAAATGATGAAGAATTTAAATTCAAAATTTGCTTTAAAATAACTTTGAAAGAGTTTATTGTTTAAAATGTTTTTTAAAGAATTTGAATTTAAATTTGAAATTGAAATATGTAGTAATGTTTAAATAAAGTTTAAATTTGATTCAAATCTCATTTTGAATCTTTGATTTAAAATGAATTTAAGTTTTATAAATTTAAGTGTTTAAACCAAATTTGATTGACAATGTAAAAAATTTTAATGGTTTAATTTTAAAAAGAAATTTGTTTTAACTTTTGTAAAATTTCCTTTATAATAAAAGTATTATTTAGTAATTAAAGGTTTTAGATTGAATTTAAACTTGTAAAGTTAAATAATAATTTAATGTTTTATATTTCATTTAATTTTTAGGATAATTAAATGAACAATTAATTTATTTAAGGAAATAAATAAAAAGTAATTAAGGGTTAATCTTAAGGGTTTAGGATTAATTATTCATTGAATAATTAACTTGTAATTAAGAATAATTAATTAAATAAAATTAGTTTTTAATTAATGATTAATAATTAATTAATCAAGTAATAATGGATTAATTAAGTTTTAATTAACACTTAATTATTTAATTAATTAGGGATTAATTAATGGATTAATAAATGATTAATTAATTTGTAATTAATAATGATTAAAATAAGTTAATTATTTTAGAAAATAATTAATAAATTGTTAATAGTTAATGAAGGACATTAACTAAGGATTATTTAATAATTAATTAATGTGAGTAATTTTAATTATTAATTAGATTAATTAATTTAAAGATAATCAATTGTGTAAGTTATTAAGTATAATTACTTATGTAAGTAATTAAGGAATTTATTACTTATTAATTGAGTTTAATTTGATTAGTTTAAGTTAATTAATTTAGTTTAATTAATTTAAATTAATCGTTTGATGATTTGTGAAGTATAATTACTTAATGTAATTAAATGAAGAGAAGTTACTTAGGAAAGTAATTAATGAGTAATTACTATATGTAATTAATTGAAGGTGATTTGTTGATAAAAGTAATTTGAGTATAATTACTTGTAAATTAATCAAAGAATTAATTAGGAATAATTAATTAATGAGTAATTAATTTATTTGGTAAAGTAATTAAGGGTAGTTGATTACTGAATGGAGTTAATTAAGGGTGATTAACAGTTATGATTTAAATAAAGATTAAATTACTTAATGTAATTAATTTAATTTGAAAATGTAATTAGAAGATCATTAATTATTATAATTAATGATGTAATTAGGATTGATTAATTAAGATTAATTAATCAATAATAAGTGATTAAAGGTAATTAATTTTAGGTAATTAATTAAGGAAGTAATTAAAGGTTAATTACTATATTTGGTTAAATATAATTAATTTGAGAAATTAATTAGTGGATAGTTACTTGAATGTAATTAAGGGTTAATTAATCAGGGATGATTAATTAAAATGAATCATTGGATGATGATTAATTAAGTGATTGATAAATTATCAATAGTGATATGAGCAAGTTAATATTGGTGAAGTAATTAATTTAATTTACTTTAAATTAATAGAATGATGTAATTAATTTAATTCATTTTAAATTAATTATATTTGGTGCGGTTAATCATTGCTTATATAGATGGATGATGTTGTTTACTTTGGATGATTTGAATCTCAGGTATGAGATAGATAATGTTGAGTGATTTGAATGCATTGGTTGCATTGTGATGTTGATATAGATTATCTTTTTGGATAGTGATAATATGGTTTATCTGATATGATAATAATGTTGATTTTCTGTTGTGAACCTATGATTTATCTATTTGTATGGATATAGATAATTGAATTGTTTTAAACCTTTAAAAACAACTTGGCCTTAAAAGACACGCTTTGGGATTTCGATGAGACCGGGATCGGGTTTCCATATTTGGATATCCGAAAACCATATCGATCCAAATTAACGATTGGTCGTGAATCTTTTGTGAAGAGTGAAGACTCGAGGTGTAAGGGCTATACGCCAGTATAACTCTATGGGTGATTTCGTAATGAGTTTGACGGAATAGTACTTATAGGTTCGAGATGGTGATTTAGAGTGCAAGGGTTATCGTCGTTAACTCTGTGGGTGATTCTGTAATGAGTGTAACGAGATAATGCCATCGGTTTCGTTCGAACCCGGAACGAACTTGTATGGATTGAATGCTTTCAGAACATCGTCAGGTGGACGATGAGCATTCTAAGAGATGTGTCCTCTAAAGGTAATCGTAGCCTCAAGCCTCATCAACCGGGAATGGCTAAAACAGGGGAGGTGCAACAAGGCTTCGTGGGTAGCACCCACTGGAGAGCAAGATTGATCCCTGTCTAGAGGTCCCTTTTTATTCGGCTTAGTGGGCAGTTGCTAGTGTACACCAACTGCGGGGTTGTCTTGTTCGGAACTGTTCAGTAAGGAATGGGTCTGGCTTTGTGTTGCAGGGGAGTGGGAGTACTCCTCGGTACGTTGATCTAGGCCACGTACTGTGACGGACGGTACCCTAGTAGCCCTGCCATTGTATGGAATCCAAAATCCAATAAGTGCCAACGGTTTTGATTGTATTACCCACTTTTGTGGCTAGTAGCTGGAATTTAATAATGTAACAATTTCGGCTATTTCTTATTTACTTGAAAACCCTAGACCCTATTATAATATCACTGGATTTCCTATCAAATGTTTTGGTTAGCGTAAGGTAAAAAATTTTCCATGTTTATGTGTGGGAAGTCTTACGTGATACCTTTCTTTTCAAAAGTTTTTGAAAGTTAAGCAACTTTAACCTGTTACTCACACCAGACCCATGTCTGACCCGGAGTTTATCTTTTGTTTTCTTAAACTCTTGGGTACTCAAATTTTTACGAGTAGCCAAGGAATTCAGGTTAGCTTTGACGAATATTGGAGGAGCAATGGAGCAGGAGGCTTCTGCGTTAGATATATTGTATTCCACTGTGTGATCTGTGATCGTCTCTGAGTTATATTATGTTGTAAATACTACACAGGTGTTTATAATTGTCTAGTATGTGTTGTATATCTGTGTACTCTGATAGTGGTTGTAAACTATGTAATATTTTATGTTATTAAAATAATTCATTCGTTCCGCTGTTGAGATTCTGATGTTGTGTTCTTCTTTCTTCTCTTTTTTTCTCTTTTCTATCCCTTTCTTTCTTCATGATGGTACGACTTTTCTGGAGAGAAAAAGTCGGGTCGTTACATTTAATCTAATTTAATTAAATAAATTAGCATATAGGATATTTTAACATGTTTAAACCAAAGTTTAAATTATTTTCAAATCATCATTTATTTATCTTCATATAGGAGAAAAATGGACATTTTGTGCATGCATTAATTTTGAGAATATTTTTTTGTGCATATTATTTTTATTTGTAGGAATTTAAATGGAAATATGAAGAGGCTTGGTAGAAATATGCATGCATAAAAGTTAGAAGGCAAACAAAGATGAAAATAAATCAACTCATGCAACATGGAGGATCCCACCTATCCACTTACCATGATCTACACTTAGGAGCTAATTCACATGTCATTGATCATTAAAGTTACATGCACATGTAATGGTGGATTATGCTCATACTAATGACAACTTAGAGACCACATTTCCTAGAGGGGTATTTTGGGCAGTCCCTTAAAATACGCATTAGGATTTTAGGCATATACAAATACCCATTATGTTTCACATAATGAAGCTCTTAGCACCACCTTGTAGTTAGTTTAGTGGTAGCCATAAAAATAAACATAAACTCTCTTTCACTTTTTAATAGCTTCTTAGCCTTTTCTTCATATAATCATCTTATATGCAATTTTAATTCATGCACTTTTCTTTCATGTTCTTTTCTTGTTTATTTCCTTTCATGTTGGTAACTTAAATTTATTTGTGCAAGTAGATTGATTCTTTTTATTTTAATTAGCTCTCTTCTTACTTCGCTTACTTTTTAATGTTGAAATTTACATTAGTTGATATGATAAAAAATATGAGAAGCTAAATCCCTTCAATTTAGGGGTAATGAAGCTCTTTTAATCATGTAGATTCAACATAGTGATTTCATTTGATCTCCTTTTGTGCTTAATGGAATTTTGATTTGGCAAAAATTTTGTTGTTTAATTTTGAATTTGATAGCCTATGTTGTTGACACCGAATAGGCTATGCTTAAACAAATATAAACACAAATTACCTCTTCATCTACATACGATTATGGTAATGAAGTGGATTTTAGAATCAAAATTTGATGGTCTCTATTACTAATCAATAGCAAATAGATCATGCTTAGAATAAATTTTAGTTTCAATTTCATTATCATTTTCATAAGAGTTGACAAGTGGCTTGAAAGGTGCGTTAAAGTTAGATGGTTTATGTTGGGCTAATTAGTAGCACAAATAGACCATACTTATGATAAACACATCAACTAAATTCACAAATTATGAAAAAAAGATCATAATTTCATTATGTTGATTAATGTGAACGTGAGAAGGAGATTACCTCTAAATTGCCTTCCACTCTCACATTTTTATTTACTTTCTTTTGTTAATTTTTTTAAAATTTATATCTTAAACAACTTCCAACTCTTAGTTAATTTGATTGAGTAGATTTTTTAAATCAATTCAATTCCCTACGAATTGACCCGTACTCGCCATATACTAAAATTGTACGCCGTGCGCTAGTGGTTATTTTTATTACAACTTTTCAATGGTTTTCTACTCTGATAAAAAGTTAGCCGATTTCAACATCGAATGATTTGTTACAACCCATGACTGAATGAACAACTCCTTTTGGAATCTCTTGACATGATTGATGAGAACCAAGATGTAACATCCCTCTACTTTGAGGCCAAAAACTAATGGCTACGGATGCTGCAGTCATCCATAGTTACTAATCCTCGGTGGCCAAATTGCGAAGTTAGATTCATTGATACTCAAAAACACATGAACATGGAAAAAATTTAAACCTCAAACAAAATCACAGTCCATTTCAAAATATTTCGAATTCATTGTATAATCCCATATTCACAAATCACGTTCAGAGAAAATATATTTATTATAATATATGCCAAGAGCGACATATGAAAATGCCCTCTTGGATGATCAGAGTATATACAGGCAATATAACAACTGTGTCAAAACAAACAACACAGCGAGATCAAAAAAAGAGAACTCTAAATAGCTATCATGCCTCCTGCACGTCTACGGAAGCTTATTTGTCTTAAAAGGTACCTAAAAACCTCAACTCTCAAACTATTCAAAATTAATTGAGTACCCAAGAGTTTAAGGGCAAAACATAAACTTCAAGTCAGACATAAAGCCTGGTATGAATAACAGACTACAATCTTAAATCATTTAGATATCTAGTGAGACCACGCCGCTTAGCGGAATGGGTTTTCCCCTCACTGGTATCTCAAAACCTTTATAAAACCATATACTGTGCTCTTGCATCCACAATGGTTAAAAACATAGTCATTTCAAAATATTATGATGATATGCAAACATTTTAAAACGTGCTGGATTTCCCATCCTCTGTTAAAACCGACTAAGTGTCATATTTTATAGTTTCTAGGGTCACTATCGACCTATTAGTTTTCATGGGCTTACTAATAACCTTTATATAGTGCACAGACTCGCTGTTCTATTTCATAGATTTCGTGATGTAACTATGAACCTATTGGCCCCTTTCCAATTAGCTTAATTAATTCATGGGTTCCACTGAACCTATTGGTGATGCAATAACTTCTCTCTTATCCTAGTTTTCATGGGTTGACTAGGAGCCTAGGGACAACTATTAATAACTTAACCCGAATAAAGTTTTCATGGGTGCACTACAAACCAATTGGCCTCTACCAACCCCTCTTTATAACATAGTTTACATGTGATTACTATGAACCTATTGGTAACCCTAAGAACTTCCTAGTCATAGTTTTCATGGGTGCACTATGAACCTGTCTCCCTGACAACATCCATTTTAAGGCATCATATATTCTGGTCTCCCTAATCTCATGGATGCAGTTCTATTCATCTAGGA
Source organism: Allium cepa (assembly GCA_030765085.1). Taxonomy (NCBI): domain Eukaryota; kingdom Viridiplantae; phylum Streptophyta; class Magnoliopsida; order Asparagales; family Amaryllidaceae; genus Allium; species Allium cepa. The sequence goes on along the minus strand of CM060934.1, from coordinate 860,929,745 downwards.
GTTCACTTAATTTATATTCACTACTGGATCAACTTAGTTGGTTATTCTACCCTTTTCCCAAAATATAGTTACGGGATTCTAAACAATGTGAATATATTTATATTTGCAGAAGCAATCATAATAACATAACCATACCACTCCTGTGGATTTAATATAAAACATGGTTACTCTCTTTAACCTATAATTTTATTAAGGAAAGCTTCTTCTCAAAAGCATTAAAAAAACTCCTTTAACTTAGCCATGGGTTTCTTCTTTTAAAAATAGAGTTTGGGTTATAAAATCTTTTGAAACCTTCAAAGCCTTCCTTTCGACTTCAAAGGCTGACCTCCTTTGGAAGCATAAAAATCATCTTTAAAACATTAGGCTCCTGCATTTATAACACTTTAAAACTTTCCTTTCAAAACCTTTCTATTATATTAAAGTATTAACATTTAACTTTAGAAGCATAGCTTCGAAACCAGTTGAAAGTTCCCCTTTTGGCACCATTGGAAATAACCCTTCTGAAATAACTAAAAGTCCTCCTTTTGAAAGCATTGGGTTTATACTTAAAACATTATTTGGGTCAAAGTGAATATAGGCGAAAGCATCTCTTTCAAAACCATCTTTTATTATATAAAAATGTTGGGGAAAACATGGTGGTGTCGGCACCATTTCTTTCGGAAGCTTTAAACCATTTAAACAAACATTGAAGGACAGCGTCGAAAACCCTTTCGACACCATATCCTTCGAAACCCTTAGACTCTTTCGGAAGCATTTAGAATAAGCTTAAAACATCCTTTAAAAATAAACAGTACCATTCAAAAGCATTGATGGCTTCATCACCATCAAAAGGCAAAAGAACATCAGCGGGGTTATGACTGGGTCGGAACCCAATCTTTCAAAACATTCTTTCATAAATAAAAGAATTCATTCAAAAGAAATCTTATTTTAATGGAAGCCGTTTTGAAACCTTTTAAAACCTCTTTCGAAACCATATGCTTCGACTCCTTCAAAGGTTAAAACAAAATAAAGGCAGATGCTTCTCCTTTTAAAATAAACCAAGGTTTCAACTCCTTTAGAAGCCTTGCTTTCGACACCGTACTTTTCACCTTCCTTCAATCCACTACGTACCATCTTTGTGATACCTTATGTATTGGTTTCAGCTTAGTAGGTTTCGAATGTGTTGAAGGTGAAGGCTTCTGTGTTAAAACGTACTTCCCAAAGTAGGCGAAACCCTTTATTTCTAAGCAAATCAGGTTTAGTACCACTTAAGGCAATTCATTTTCTAACTAACCTGCCATGTGTCAACACTAGATTGATTGCCTTAATTTTTTTAAATTATTTACCAAAATAACTACCACTAATTTCAGATCTAAATCACGGTTAAGTTAATCAAATAAGCCATTTCATTAAGCAAAACCAATTTTGCAAAGAAGTCCCTCTTCTAAAATAATTTAATTTCATAACAAATTACTTTGGAAAAATCCCCAAAAATTTCAAAACTTCACTTGAATAATGTTATCTAGCATATCAAAATTCGAGACCCAATTTCTTAATATATTTTTCAAAATAAATTTATAAAGCCAAATAACCATATTTTCCTTTGAAAATTCATATCAATCTTTTCATAGCTTGAAAAATTCTCAAAATTGAAACCCAAATCCAGAATCATGTTTTACATAACATAATATTTTTCCATGGCATTTAAACAGCATTAAAAATCGGTTTTACCCTAAAACTGCGCATAACCTCTTTTAACAATCATGTTTAAACCATATAAATCATAAAGCATATCGTTATCCAATATATCATAAAAACGAATTACCCTTAAATCCAAAATCATATGACTATAAAAACCAAATAGAGATGGAATTATTATTCACCTTGATTTAGATAAGGAGATCGGATTGAGATTGATTTCCCCTAAGCCTGATTCTCTAGCTTTTAATTTGAATTCTTCTTCTTCTCTTAACGGTCGACTTTAAGTTTTTGATGTGCGTTTCAAAATGATGTGGGTAAGGAATGAAATGGTAGGAACGACATATACATGCATACATACATACATACATACATATATATGTATGTATGTATGTATGTATATACGGGTAAGGGTTATGGGCGGCAATTCCTAATATACCTTTATGTAAGTTGATTATCCAAAAAAACCCTTCTTAATCCCATTAATTTTTATATTAAGCATGGCCTTAATTAAATTATTTCAAGTATCAATCCTCTTATCACTTAACATTTAGATTATCTATTTAATTTATCTAATTAAATCTCCTGAATAATGTTATCAAAAATTAGAGGTGTTACAGGCTCCCCTCCTTAACGAATTTCGTCCTCTAAATTTAGTAAGGACTAAATACTAAATATAGAAATCATCTACGATGACTCTTAAAAATCATACTAGTCTACCTGTATACCGACCTGGTATTTCAAACCGTTCAAATCGACAGTCATCCACTTATGTCAGACTTGAATACTCAAAATAACAGATTGTTAATTTATATTTGGCAAAACTAAGCATATACAATAAATAAATCAATCACAGAATCACAGACACAGAGTAATACAACAATAAGCAGTAGAATAAATAAATAGTAGTTCATAAAGCTACTATATAAACATCAGAGTATGAAATAAAATACAACAGAAATCTTGAATAAATAGAAGTCTCAATACATAGTCAAATGGCAAAATATGAATATAAACAATTGGAGTCAACTGAATAAATGAAAGCTGAATAGATATAGATGGATCTCTAAGCGAAGCTCTAAACTTCAAAGGTGAGTCTCAAATGTTGTGACACTAAATCTGATCCGAGCATAAAGAAAACATAAAACACTCGAGTCAGGATTAACATTCTTATATCAGTAAATTTAACTCAAGTGAAGTATCAACTGAAATACAAGTAACTTAAAGGATGTTTGGGATACCCATCCTCTAAGAATCCGTGGAACTATCTACTATGTAATAATAAATGCTATTATAATATGTCTATAATAAAGTACACTATTAAAATAGCTTTAAGGCGTTACCCATATTCCCCTTAACACATTTTTATATATTCCCTTAGTCTATACAGTACAGTAATTCCTCCATAAACTAGAGGGCTATCAGAGGGCACTCCATAGGTATGGTACAAACCAAACCCGTAGAGGGTGCGATAAGACATGTGACAAGGCACGCGAGGCAATACCTAGGGTAGGATTCTACCGTTTTGTGGATCCGGCTAGTGGTAACGCATAGCAGCTACTATCGCCGACCTCTAGACACACTTCCAAATCAAAGGTGTACCCAATCAAATCACGAAGTAATAGAATGGTATCAAAGAAATGTGCCCGATCGGAGGAATGACATCACTTGGCCCGGCGTGGCTCCTGTTTTAGCCACATCGAGCTAACTTACGGGAGTCGGGGCTGCGCTAAAACCTCATATTGAATCTTCGCTAAACCATCCTACTTCATTCTAGAATTTCCACCACGTACACAGCTGTTCATGTGGTTTTCGGTTTTGGCAGCGAGTATGACGATATCCGTTCCCGGTCTCTTTTACAAACAAACGCTTATTTCACACCGTGGTCATTTCATTTCAAATAATTCATACTTCATATCAAATTATCATATTCATTTCAAAACCATATCAATTCGATATCATTATTCACTTTAAATAATGTTCATTTCCAGAATCGTAACACTTTTGAAATCATAACACTTTTGAAATCATAATATTTTCGATTTAAAAGGTTAAAGTTTCAATTCAAATTCTAAATAAACCATTTCAATTTTTATCGATTTCAAATCTAAGTTTGAACTATCTCTTCAATCCAATAAGATTCAAAGTTTAAATATTCAAGCATTTTTAATATAAGTTTCATTTAGATTTCAACATTTAACTTCAATTTTATTCAAACTGGTAATTATTCACTTAAATTTTTTAATAATAATTAAATAAAATCTCCAATTACACCTTTAAATCAAACTAAATATTCAAATTTCAAATTATTTAAATTTGAAAATATTCCTTTCGTCACCTTTTATCAAAAATCAAGTTATAAAATCTTATCTTCAAAATTCTCAAATTAATTGGTTTAAAATTAATTTCTATTTAAATACAATTCTTAAACAAATTAAGTTACAAATCAATTTCAATTTATCTTTCCAACCTTAATTTATTAAAGTTATTACCAAATCTATTTTCTAAAGTATTAATATAAATTAAATTAAATATTTTAAATATATTAAGTAATTTAAATTTTATTAAATTAAATCTATTTTCTAAAGTATTAATATAAATTAAATTAAATATTTTAAATATATTAAGTAATTTAAATTTTATTAAATTAAATCTATTTTAAAATTTATTTTATACATATTTGAATATAATAAAATTATAAGTGAAAATTTATAATTTATATTTCAAAACTAACTTCTAAAATTAAAATTTCAAAAACAAATAATTCTAAAATTCTAAATTTCACACAAATATTAAAATAAATTCTTTATATTACAATTTCAAAAAAATCAATAATTAATAAAATTCATATATTTCCTTTCAAATTTTGGCAATCATTTTTTTTCCAAAACAGACCAATGATGTCCGTATATAATTTTCTTTCCTATGGTCAACTGACATGAATATTTATCATTTTAATCCGCAATAGTTCTATATTTACGGGTGTATATCATTTCAACCCGCTATCCCAAAAGTTCAAAATCAATGAAAATCGCTTGGGTTTATCATTTCAACCCATAACAATTTTCCCCTAATCTATAATATCGTTCGGGTATGTACCATTTCAACCCATAGGGATTTCTAAATTAACCGAAAACTTGCAAAGTGAGAACAATTACGATAATAATATAACATATCAACAACAAGCATATATCATCAGTAACAAAATTAATTATAATATAAATGGCAGGTTATGGTGTCATATGTCACGGGTGAACGGTCACCAATAATGGCATATCATATATAGCAATTATATAATTAGCAGCTCAAATTTAATAGCATATTTCAATTGTCATCTCAATGTGAATTTAATTTATTAAATATACGAATGTTGATCGTGAGTGATTGCTCACCTTTCGATGCTAGAGAGATGAACGAGAATGAAAGCGAATGGATACGGACAAGCACACGGATTGAACAAGTGGGACATTGACAAAATTAGAACAGCTGTTGTAAATCTAGATAGTGGTGAAACATGCAAATTGAACGTAGATTCGATGGAAAAAATATATTAAAATTTAAAGATCTATACATATATTTTAAAATCAAATGCCTAAGTATATATAATATTTTAAAACCCATATACATTTTGAAAAATCAAGTATATATATATATGTTTTATATATATGATATATATATATATATTAAAACACATATATAAGTAAACATATATTTATACTAGCAAAATACACATAGGCGTGCAACATACCATACATACCCCTTTTTCTTTAAATATAAATGGAAGCAACATGTAACATTATAATATAATATGTAATAATCTTCATAAGATAATACTGTAACTTATGTACTGTAAACGTATATAATATATTTTAATACAATTTCTTCTTTTATGAACTGCAACAAATATATATATATATATATGTGTGTGTGTGTGTGTGTGTGTGTGTGTTCAAAAATCCAAACTTAACATATTCTACATATATTCATTGTCACAAAATCTATCTCAAACGTATTAACATAAATTGATATAAATCCTTAAACATTATATATATATCTAAAAATATGAAAATATTTTTTCTGAAAACATGAGAAATGTTCTGAAGGATAGATATGTATATGCGACCTATATATGTTGAGAGAGAGAGAGCATTCCTTTCCCAAAAAAAGGACGCATAGTAATATACTTTATATATCATTTCTTCCAGAGCACGAAACCAATCAAGATGAAGGTGAAAGAATGAACAACGATGGATGAGTAAGCTTCAGCAGGAAATATATATATATATATATATATATATATATATATATATATATATATATATACACGAATGCTTGCATTACATTTGTTTTTATAAGAAGGAGAATGCTACTATCATGATCGGTCATGGAGGATGCAAGCAAGGTCGGAGTTGTTCTATGTAGGAGGGAGATGAGCTTGGGAAGGATGAGAGGTGGCTGCGACTGGGTTAGGCAAGGCGTGGAGAGGGGAGGTGGGTTCTCGGGTTGGATGGAGGCAAATGGGTATAAGAAATGAAGGGACGAGTAGGTTAGCAGAGATATGTAAACTTTAGTTATAAAATTATTATTATGTATAAGCTTCTCACTTTATTTTCTATTTCAAACAAGAACAGAATGAATAAAGTAGGCAGAGAAAGAGAATGGGGAATCGAACCACCAAAATATTGAGTTGGTGGAATAGAGAATGCCAAAAGTTGCATTCAGAGGATATTAATATCAAGTGGCTATTTGATTCTCCCGTTGGATAAACGAATGGACACATAGAAATAGAAAGATTCAATATGGGCACCAATACTGGCTAATCATTTCGCAGATTAAACCGTGTTCCGGTTGTCGAAATGCACAAATGGGTATACTACGGAGATCGGTACGACGAGACAAACAGAATGGTACATAGATATCAGTGATATGACCATCCTATCAAAAGTCGATTTTTCGTTGCCAAAAATGCTGCTAAAATATCGAAAATAAGATAAACGGAGCTAGAGCAGTCCAAATTTGGCGAAATGAAATATGACGTAACACTTAGAAAATGGTTTACATTTCGAAAATATTTTATTTCCATCCAATTAACTGATTTTAAATTGAAATTGAAAATTACACAACAGAACTAGCTTACATATTTCCAATGAAATTCTGACATTTACTATGTTTAAATAGACGCATCTCAAATATCAAATTTTCATCACAAAATTTAATTGTTCAATTTCAAGGAAAATTGAGTTAATTACATTATAAAATCGTTAAAATTTATGGGTCGTTACAACCTGACTAGGAATTATCTATGTGAATCTAATGTGGAGATACCCTCAAAGAAGATAAGGATAAGTATCTCGAATCTCGTCCTTTGTCTCCCAAGTACAGTCTTTCTCGTTATCGCTCCACTGAAATTTCTCCAACTTGACTGTTGTTCCTTAATCTTTTCTCATCTCTCGCTACAACCCGAACTGGTTGTCTAGCAAAAGTCAAATTAGGCTCTACTACAAGATATTCCAACCCTGTTGGAGGAATAATAGCCTCTGGATCATGCACATACTTGCGATGATGAAACATATGAAATACATTATGAACACCTGCCATACTGCTCGACAACGTAACTTTATATGTCAGCTTTCTAATCCTCTCTATAATCTGGAATGGACCAACATATCTCGTTACTTCCTTAAGGATTGTGAATCCAATAAGAGGGTATGCTACTCTAGGATGAGATGTGGCTAGTTAGAACTTGATTTGTTAGGTCATATGTTTGCATGCAGTTCGTATGTTTATGATTTCATAGATTTCGAAATCATTTTGGATATGGACTGGTTGAGGAGGTATGAGGCCAGGATATTTTGCCAGGATGGGGAGATATCTTTGAAACGCTCTAATAATCATAACCAAATTATATTCTCGGTAGAGAATTATGATCGAAGTAGTTGTGCTATGTTAAGCGCAATGGAAGTGGGAGAAGATCTAAGTTAGGTTCGAATAGCAAACGAATTTGCAGACGTCTTTAACCGTTTACAGGATTACCACCGAAAAGAGCCATTGAGTTTCGAATAGATCTTATGCTAGGAGTTGAACTTGTAAGTAGACCACCTAGCAGGATGGCACCAACTGAGATGAAGGAATTGAGGGTGCAGCTAGTGGATCTAGTAGGAAGGAATTTTATTAGACAAAGCAGATCGCCTTAGAAAACGACCGCGGTGTTCTTAAAGAAACCAGATGGGTCATTAAGGATGTGAATGGACTATCATAAGTTGAATGAAAGGACGATAAAGAATAAGTACCCTCTGTTGAAAATTGATGATCTGTTTGATCAGTTGAGTAGAGCCTCCCAGTTAGATTTGGCAATGGGGTTCCATCAGATGAGAGTGACGAAGGATAGCATTCCTTTGATAGCATTTCAGCATAGGTATGGTTCATATAAGTGGTTAGTATTGCAACTCGGGTTGACGAATGCACATGCTTTCTTTGTGGATTTGATGAATGGAGTCTTCCAAGAGTATTTGGATATATTCGTTTTGGTGTTTATAGATGGCATTTTGGTATACTCAAAAGATGAAAGAGAGCATGAAGATCATCTTAGAGTTGTGCTACAGAGGCTGAGGCAGAATCAACCAAACACTAAGATATAAATGAATGTGATGCATCAGAATCAAATAATATCCTAACTGGTATACTCTGAATCAAAAGCATACCTTCCATCACAGTTTTTCCTTTATCAGCTGTTGTAGGCTTAGCTGATGATCCAACAGCAAGACCTTCCCCTTGTCCGCCCTGACTAGCTCTGCACATAGGTTCTTATAATGCCCAACCTGATCACAGTTGAAGCACTTCACATTCTTCTTATTTGCCGTCTTCTTCCCCTTATATGTCCGACCCTCATTAACATAATGATCCTTCTTGTCACATTAGCCTTTGCCTTCTTCAACATCACATCTCTGGGCTCCATTTTTATTAGAGAACTTTCTCTTCTTTTCCTGAGGATCTTGGGATTCAACCGACTTCTCGTTAGCACATCCGGCCATCATCTTTTCATGGCGAATGGCCATCACCACCACCACATTACAAAGATCATGGATATGGGTCATTGTCATTCTAACAAGCTCTAGCCTCAGTCCATGAGTGAAACTCTCATTCCGTCTGATGTCAGCGTCTATAGTGGCATATTCACATCGAGACAGCTCATCAAACTTGGCAGTGTACTTGATGACTAACATATTAACCTAGGCTAGATCCATAAACTTTATCATCAACGATGACTTAGCGGCTTTAGATAAAAACTTTTGCTTGAACCTCATTCTGAAATCAGCCCATGTCAATTCTTCCTCTAGAACTCCAGCTGTCACTATTCCCCCAGTGAAGCATTACCCCTTGCAACTACCTAGAGGCCAGCTTCCTCTTTTGTCCATCATCCAATCCTAGATCAGTAAAGATCCTCTCATAGTGCAGTAGCCAATTCTCAACTTCGACGGCATACTCCATTACAGAAAACGGCTTTCCACCCAAACCGCTGTAATCTAAGCTCAACTTAGCATAGTTATATCCAACTAGAGCTATAGGATTAGCTCCTTCAACATTACCAGCAACTCCAGTTTGCAAAAGATTGGACAACAACTGATACACCATCCTTGCATCTATTAGCGAATTTCTAGCACCTACATTGGCTTTAACATTTGGATTAGCATTAGGTTGTCGACCTTGGTTCCTCCAAGTATTAGGTCGAGCATTTCTGTTGGTTGTGGCGCTTTCTCCATCTAGATTTCCTCTTCTGTTTCCTGCTTCCATATCCTCTTTCTCATATATCTGCATATACGAACTTTAGTAAGATACAGAAGAACGGTCTAAGAGAGAGGGGAATACGCACTTACATATACCTATATATTAATTACAAGTACCTTACTATAGCATTAACTCAAAACCCGAACATATTTTAAAATTCATTGGATTATGTTTGAAAATCTCTTAGGTTTAACATTCTACTAAAGAATCATAAACCTATGCTTTGATACCAACTTGTAACATGCCCCTATTTTGGGGCCCAAAACTAACGACTACGAATGTTGCAGTCATCCATAGTTATTAATCCTCGGTGACCAAATACGGTAGTGTTAGATTCATTGATGCACAGAAACACATGAATGTGGAAAAAATTTAAACCAAAAACAAAATCACATTCCATTTCAGAATATTTCCAATTCATTACAAATCTTATATTGCAAATTACGTTCAGAGGAAACATATTTATTACAACATACGCAAAGAGTGACATATTGTAACGACCCGGAATTTTCGATCCAAAAAACTCTAGATAGTTAGGAAAAAAAGAAAGAGATAGAAGAAAAAGAAGAACAGAAACACCAACATCTCACATTCGCAGCGAATAAAATATAATAAAAAAATAACAGTTATACAAAGGGAACTATACTTGTCAAATTTCACTTAATACATCAGAGTTACAACATATACAAACACTGGACATAAACAATCAACATGTCACAGATATACAATAATATAATACAGCGCAAACACTCCATATGTTCCTGCCATCCAGCTGGTTTCCTGAGCTCCGGAACGTCCTTACATAAAAATTTGTAATACTCGGTCTGACCCGAGCATTACGTCAAAGTAACACCCGGGTCAGGCTGGAAACTAGTGTGAGTAAATCCATATAATCTAAATTAAATTCAAATCATGAAGGAAAACCCGGGTAACTCTTATCAATTTACAAATTCACAATTTGTTAAAGACACCACTTATTTCAGACATCAATTTCTAAGCACCAAACTTAGATTAAATGGTCCAGTTCACTTAAATCACATCCTATTGATTTCACATATCAATCTATAAAGAATCGAAGTGGTTTCAGGTATTTACTAATACCCGACTCTGGTCTCTTCGAATCTCATGTCTTCTTCACCCAAGTTATTCCATTAAATAAAATTCAACATTAAATACAGGATGTCCCTTATACACATCAATTTATCATCGATAAATAACTACATTATCACTGTCCACCTAATCATATCATAACACAAAACTTTTCCTATTAGAGATATTACCCAATTCAAGGCATTTATTATCATTTAACCATTCATAAGCAAAATTTGATCTCTTTCCAATTAATTTAATTAAATTAATTTCTCTAATCACTTCTAAATCCTGCTTACTTAACATTAATTAATTACAAACCATCAATTAATCCTTCCTTAATTATCCTCTTTAATTACATTAAGTAATTAGCCTTTAATTAATAACATAAATTAATTAACCTTCACCTATCCATCTTAATTACATTTGTCCTTGATTAATACTCAAATTAATTATCCAATAATCACTTACATTGATTAATTATGCTTTAATTAATCACTCTCATTAATTGACTAACCCTTAACTAATTACACTAAGTAATTAATTCTTAACTACTTCCCTTAAGTAAGTTACCCTTAATTACTTTCATCAAGTAATTATTTCATTGGTTAATTATCTCTCATCAATTAACCTTTAATTATTAATTAACTTAACCTATTATTTCCAATTAAATTAATTAATCCTTAACCACTTTATCTTAATTACTTACATTAATAAATCCTTAAATTAATTAATTCTTTAATTAATCACACTGAGTGATTAATCCTTAATTATTTCCATTTAATTACTTCCATAAGTAATTATCCTCTTTAATTAATTATGTTCCATAATTATACATTAATCTCTTATACTAAGCAACCGCTTAATTAAGTAATAAATACCTAATCCATATCATAAGAGATTGTTCTTAATTAATTTATCCAAATAGTTTATCTTAAGTTAATTACCCTAATTAATTATTATTAACTAATTAGTTAATGATTCCTAAATCAATTATTATTCATTATTAAATAATTATACTTTGATTATTAACATTAATCAAATAACCCCTATTAATTTCATTGATTGATTAACTTTTTAATTAACTTTCCAAACTAATTACCTTTTAATCATTCATAACTCTAATTAATTAGAAATAAATTCTTAAAAATTAATTTAACTTAATTACATCATTTAACAAACAAACAAAGGTTTGTTTAAACATTTCACTCTATATTTTTAAACAAAATAATTTAACTTGGAAAAAACTTGTTTTTATTATACTTTAAAACATTGCTCTCCTTCATCCTCTGGAAAACTGGCTTCACTTTCCTTTAAATTAGAGTCCTGTTAACAACTCAAAAACTAAACCGATCGTAACTATCGAAATCTCAAGCAACCCAAACGTAAACACCGAGTCACCCAACCAAACTACTACTTCGAGAAAATCATGCATTCTACACGAGTTTGACCCGAGCGAAACCCTACTCTACCTAAGTCAAAACTCGAGACAAACCCATCGTCTCCAAAACCAAACCCATGTGCACAGAATTCAACCGTGCACATGCACCGTCCAACGGTGATACTTCAGCGTCCACAACCACCGTCGACAAATCGACTATCATCTCCTCATTCGATCTCTACCACCCAACTCCCAAAACAATCACAAAAACGAGATTCGATATGATCGAACCCACTGAATCAAACACCCCGACGTAGAACCACCTCGCCACTTTGATTTTGGCCACCAGAAATCACGATCCTCTAACTAAAGCTTCGTCAAGATCTCCAACTTCATTTCCCCTACATCTAGACAAACCCGATTCATTGACGATAGTGCGATCTCTAATTTTCCAGCCTCGACCAAAACTAAAGTTAAACCCTACAACGACGAACTGACATCGCCACAGGGCCTGAAAATCCATCCTATATTTTTGCCATCATCGACAATCACACGGCTTGCTTCACCCGTGAGCCCTCGACCCCAAAATCCTCTGATCATCAGAAATAACTCGAAACCCAATTTCCATTCATCATACGACTCCTCTCGAACTACCCACATAAAATTCATGATTTTATTTTTTAAAATCATCATTTCATATAATACATCAGATTATATACCTGAATTCATGATTTATTCAAATCTAGATTTTGATATAATCATGCATTTAATGTAATTTTTCTATTTTGGTAAAAACTATCTTAAATCTCCCCTGGAAATATTTTAAAATCAATTTCCTTGTTATTACAGACAATTATTTTTTTCAAGTTTAAACTCCGTCAAAAAAACTGTTACCAGTGCTCTACATATACATACATACACACACAAATATATATATATATATATACCAAACCCAAAACATATTCATACACATGCATGTATATAGATTTCATTTATTTAAACAATATCATACATATCAAAACAAAACTGATCTGAGTTTTCAATAAAGAAGTTTACTCACCTGCTTATGAAGAAACATAGAACTTTAAAATCCTGGAAGTTAAGGTTGATTTTCAAAACAAGAAATGATCTTTGAATTTGATCTTGGATTGAAAGATGTTGAAAACTAAAACGCTTGAATTTTCTTTGATTTTGAACTGAAAATCCTTGTTGCTTTTGGAAGATTACTGCTTTGAATTGAACTTTGCTGTTTGATAAATCTCAGGCTTTCAGTTTTGAAAAGAAAAAAAACTGGTTTTGTTGCTTTGAGATGGTCTGATCTTAATTGCTTTGCTATCTTGATTTTCTTTGTTTCAGTTTATAAATTTTTACAGGCATGGTTTGAAATTAAGTGGTAAAGAATATGAGAAGGAGGAAATGAAATGATTTATATAACTTATTTGTACTATTTTCTTAAAATAAAAGAAAATAAAAAGAAGTTTGACACTTGTTAATCTTTGCATGTTATTAATCCTACAAATGTTTAATTTATGATGAGATGATTACACTTGTAAATCTTAAAATGTATTTAAAACTTTTCTTAAATATTATTACATTTTTATTTATCCTTGTCTTTTATTTTATATTACAATTTTAAATAAATACATATTTTTTTATCAATTTATATTTTATGTTTATATTCATACCTTTTCTAGTATTTACACATATATGACCTTTAAAAGAGAAGATTTTAAAATCTAAATTATACACTAATAATAATTATATATATATTTATTCTTTGAATTTCAAACCTCGAATTCAAATTTAATTTAAAATTAACTCATATATGTATACATTTAAACAAACCCATATTTAAATTTGTTGAAAATATAATTTAGCTCATTTTAAATGATATATAAAAGAAATTATCCCATATTTATTTGCTTGAAATTCCGGGATATCACATTCCTTCTCCTTTTGAATCTTTTCGTCAAGCCAGAATTTATTCAATTCTTGAAATCAGATAAATCACTTTTTGATTATTTTTAAAACACTTTTAAAATCCACAAAATATTACAAAAATAGTTTTTATAAAAATACTTTTATAACTCGATGTTTCAACAAGTCCATCCTTGTTCTCACAGAAATTTGGTCATATGTTGATCAGACGTAGGACTGAAAATCAATAAGTACTAGGTAAACCCGTTTTCAACACCCAGTACAAATACATGGAAAATAATTTATTGAAAATATAGAAAACATTTTGAAAATAGAGGAAACATCTTTGTGAGAATGCTCTGGAAGTCATCACCCCCATCCATGGTCGCAGTTAACCCGATGGTTACGTTGCCGTCCTGGCAAAATCCATAGATAACTGTAGGTCTCCGTGTCCCTTGATTATGCCATGGAACCCGCTACAGATCGCAGTTACATTCAGGGTTACGTTGCCATCACAGCAAAAGTCCATGTAACTGTAGGCCTCAGCGCCCTCGATTTCCGCTGCCAAAAGAATGAAACTTCTCCACTCCCACATATGTCGCAGTCTACTGATGTAAAATCAAATGTAGACTGTTGGCTCTCAGTAGCACACACGAATTTTGCTATATCACCATAGGTCGCAGTCTACCGATGTAAAATCAAACGCAGACTGTTGGCTCTCAGCAGCACACACGACTTTCGCTATGGTCTGCAGTAAATCATAGTGACATCGAGTTACACTGTCTTCACAGCATAACCTAAATGCCTTTGTAGGCATCAGCGCCCTCGACTTCCGCTACACTACAAAAAATCCTCAGGAACTAGTTTTGTCCGGACTCCTCACAGGATCAACTTTAGAGCCTCCCCCTCTTTGAGGCTCAATGCATTACCAACCTATGGTACGCCTAAGAAGTTCATACAAGTGAGCGCCTTTTTCTCTAAAGCCATTTTCAAAACACTTTATACTATACACATATATTATCTTCCAAATCATACACCTAGTCTGAATGCCATATAAATCTCCTTTTCTCAAAATCGATTATTCAAAAATCTATAATTCTCAAAACTAGGCTTTCCAAATTTCAATATTGATTTTTCTCCAAAAATCAAAGCCTTTCCAAAATCCATAGGTTCCAAAAACCTTTCCTCCAAAATTATTCTCATAAGATCCTTTATATATATATATATAAAACCTTGAAAAATCTTTGGATCATTTCAAACTTGTATAAAAAGGTTATACTTCAATAATTTCAAAACTTTTTTCTTCTGGTAAAAGATTCAACAAGGAGAGTTTATCACATATATAACAAAGATACATAACTTAGTTTATGTCAAATCAAATATTTAAATTTGATTACTCTTTTATAAAGTTGTTTCCATCTTACTTATCATCATAGAAATATCCAACTTTCACAATATATACTTTTCATTTCAAAAACCATTCCACATTTCATATCCATAAACTTTCAATATCAATCTCACTCCAATCCGTACGATGTATACATATCATGCGTACGCTATATCAATCTGATCGCCCATTCGATCACACAATTTCACTTCCGAACTATTATCGTCCACCTAACTTCCTAGTGCGGACTTAGATCTGGTTTCTTGATCAGAAACCGTCATTCTCCTTACATAGCCATAACTATGATAGAGAATATCCAAAACGAATCAACAATCCATATCTAGGTTCGCCGTCGAAAATCGAGTGAAAAATCCCTACTCGGATCGATAAACTATCTCGAAATTCTGGGCTCGAATCCGGATCAAATCACTATGCGAATAGAATAATATACGTACATCCTACGTATTTATCTTTATTGTTTATTAGCCAAATCAATCTCCTTTTCTATTCACATTTCCTTCAATTCTGTTCACATCCATATTTTCTTAAATCCTCATTAGGATTATCACCTTAATTCTTATCTCAAATGGATATTTAATCATAAATAGTTTGAACTCTGTCCAGCTTAAATTTTGAAAATAGGTTGAAGTATTTAAAAATAGACAAGTATTTGAAAAATAATTATTACTTTGTAAAATAGCTGTAAAATGGTTAAGTAATTGAAAAATAGTTGGCAAATAGTCAAATAGTTTTAAAAAATTTAAATAATTGCAAAATAGTTGTAAAATAATAATTAGTTTGTAAAATAGTTGAAAAATAGCATTTAGTTTATAAAACAGTTGCCAAATAGTTAAATATTTCCGAAAGTAGTTATAAAATAAGTATAAGATAGTTTTGGGTTTAATAAGAAAGGTTGTATATATAATAAAAAGCTTGGAAAAATAGGTTTGTACTAAAACAATTTATTTTGAAAATAGTCCAGAGCCAAACTGTTCAATTCCGAATCTCCGTTTCCAATCAATTCAATTTAAATTTCCACTTCCATTTAAATTGACTCAATTCCAATTTAAATAACTTCAATTTCCATCGAAATTTATTTAACCCCAATTCAAGTTGAATTAATCCTCAATTTATTTCCAAATTCAAATCAAATTCCATTTGAATTTTAAACCTATTCAACTTTAATCACAATTCCAAATTATTCAAATCAATTCGGATTAATTTCAAATTGAACCAGCTTCAATTTCAAATCATTTCAATTCTAGTTTAAATTAATCCCAATTCCCATTTGAATTTGAACTTATTCATCTTCAATTTCATTTCAAATCAATCCATTTCAAATTTTCCATTTGAATTTTTAAACTTATCCATCTTCAATCACAATACCAATTAATTCAAATCAATTCCATTTTGAACTAATTTAATTTAAATCTCAAATTTAAACCATCTCGAGCTATAAATTCGAGTTAAATTTTAAAGGCTGATTTAATCCTTTAAATCAAATCAACTTATATCTTTAAACCATTTAATTCTGAATCCAAATTCCATATTAAATTTATTTCAAAGTTCAAATTATAATTCAAATCTTTTTTAAACAGCTAAATCTTTGAAATTCAATTTATCACCACATTTCTATTTTTAAACCAAACCTTTGAAGTTTTATCTTAAACATTCAAATCTTAAGTCCAAAATGATTCCATTTTATCTTAATAATGGATATATTACCATACCCTATTTCTTCATTCATTTAAACAAATCCAATTTCAGATTATTAATAACAACAGGATGGTATCATTCAAATTATTTTAAAACATCCATTCATTTCCAATTTCTACATCTCAAACCCATTTTGAGATCACACAAATTCCCAATTCAAATTAACCGTTTAACTTTCCAAGTTGAATCCCAATTTCATCTTGAAATTTCCAAATCAGGTTGTTTATTCAAACTTGTTTAACTTCTTCTAAGTTAAATTCAATTTAAATCCTGTTAACCTTACTCAAATTTGAATTCCACTTCAAATTTCAAAATTCTTTCCCACTTATAAGTTCAAAATTTATATCACTTTGGATTTTCACATCACATTCCAAATAAAAATTCAAAACTCAACATTTAGAGTTTATCCCAAATCATCTTTGATATTATGTATATTCACACACACACACACACATAGATATATATATATATATATATATATATATTAATTTCCTTCACCAAGTTATACTTTAAATTTTAAACCACCTTTGTTTTTATTTAAAAACAAATTCCTTTAAATTTTCAAACAACTCTTGTTTGAAATAGGACCCTTTCATTCAAATACATTAAATAACATTTTTTATTATTTCCTTATTACTTTGAAACAATTTTCAAATTCTGGACCTAGATTTAAAATTTCACAATTTAGATCATCTCCAATTTCAATTTATAAGTCATACTTACCTAAATGTTTTACCTCCCTAAAACATTTCATTTTGCTTACTTATTAATACAGGTTTTATTATTAAACACAACAATCATTTATGATAATAACCAAGATTATCATATCTGGAAACCAATTCATTATTACCTTATTCAGAAACTCTTTTCCAAATTCAAGATTTAAATTTCAGTTTGAATCCATTTCAAACTTAACTTTATTTAATTTCAATTTGGTTGTATTTCTATTACCACTTAATTTAATTCCAATAATGTAACAACCAATTACCTTAATATTTATTAGAAAGAAATATTGCTTTATATATTAAAATATATTCTTATATAAAATCATTTAAAATCTTTATATAAGAAAATAACAAGTACACTCTCACACACACACATACACACACATACACACACTCAACTCATTCTACGGTACCACTGACCCTATTCGTAATGAGTAATCCCACCAGAGCCATGGTTCTCGCTTAACTTTCAGCTCTGATACCAAATGTAACGACCCAGAATTTTCGATCCCGAAAACTCCAGATAGTTAGGGAAAAGAAGAAAGAGATAGAAGAAAAAGAAGAACAGAAACACCAACATCTCACAATCGCAACGGATAAAATATAATAACAAATAATAATAGTGATACAAAGGAAACTATACTTGTCAGATTTAACTTAATACATCAGAGTTACAACATATACAAACACTGGAAAACTGATATACAACAATATAATACAGCGGAAACACTCCATACGTTCCTGCCATCCAGCTCGTTTCCTAAGCTCCAGAACGTCCTTACGTGAAAATCTGTAATACTTTATCTAACACGAGCATTACGTTAAAGTAACACCCGGGTCAGGCTAGAAACCAGCGTGAGTAAATCCATATAATTTGAAATACTAAATTCAAATCATGAAAGAAAACCGGGGTAACTCTTATCAATTTACAAATCACAATTTGTTAAAGACACAACTTATTTTAGACACCAATTTCTTAGTACCAAACTTAGATTAAATGGTCCAATTCACTTAAATCATTCCATTCCATCCTATTGATTTCACATATCAATCTATAAAGAATCAAAGTGGTTTCGGGTATTTACTAATACTCAACTCCGGTCTCTTCGAATCTCATGTCATCTTCACCTTAAGTTATTCCATTAAATAAAATTCAACTTTAAATACCGGATGTCCCTTATACAAAGTAATTTATAATCGATAAATAACTACATTATCACTGTCCACCTAATCATATCATAACACAAACCATTTCCTATTAGAGATATTACCCAATTCAAGGTATTTATTATCATTTAACCATTCATAAGCAAAATTTGATCGCTTTCCAATTAATTTAATTAAATTAATTTCTCCAATCACTTCTAAATCCTGCTTACTTAACATTAATTAATTACAAACCATTAATTAATCCTTCCTTAATTATCCTCTTTAATTACATTAAGTAATTAGCCTTTAATTACATTAAGTAATTAGCCTTTAATTAATAACACAAATTAATTAACCTTCACCCATCCATCTTAATTACATTTATCCTTGATTAATTACTCAAACTAATTATCCTATAATCACTTACATTGATTAATTATCCTTTAATTAATCACTCTCATTAATTGACTAACCCTTAATTAATTACACTAAGTAATTAATTCTTTACTACTTCCCTTAAGTAAGTTACCCTTAATTACTTTCATCAAGTAATTATTTCATTGGTTAATTATCCTTCATCAATTAACCTTTAATATTAATTAATTTAACATTTAATTTCCAATTAAATTAATTAATCCTTAACCACTTTATCTTAATTACTTACATTAATAAATCCTTGAATTAATTAATTCTTTAATTAATCACACCGATTAATTAATCCTTAATTATTCCCACTTAATTACTTCCATAAGTAATTATCCTCTTTAATTAATTATGTTCCATAATTATACATTATTCTCTTATACTAAGCAACCACTTAATTAAGTAATTAATACCTAATCCACATCATAAGAGATTATTCTTAGTTTATCTTAAATTAATTACCCTAATTAATTATTCTTGACTAATTAGTTAATGATTCCTAAATAAATTATCATTCATTAATTATTCATTATTAAATAATTAAACTTTGATTATTAACATTAATCAAATAACCCCTATTAATTTCATTGAATGATTAACTTTTGAATTAACTTCCCAAACTAATTACCTTTTAATCATTCATAAATCTAATTAAATAAATTCTTAAAATTTAATTTAACTTAATTACATCATTTAACAAACAAATAAAGATTTGTTTAAACATTTCACCCTATATATTTAAGCAAAATAATTTAACTTGGAAAAAAACTTGTTTTTATTATACTTTAAAACATTGCTTTTCTTTACCCTTTGGAAAACTGGCTTCACTTTCCTTTAAATTAGAGTCCTACTAACAACTCAAAAACTAAACCGAGCGTAACTATCGAAATCTCGAGCAACCCAAACAAAAACACCTAATCACCCAACCAAACCGCTACTTCGAGAAAATCACGCATTCTACATGAGTTTAACCCTAGCAAAACCCTACCCTACCTGAGTCAAAACTAGATACAAACCCATCGTCTCCAAAACCAAACCCAGGTGCACAGAATTCAACCATGCACATGCACCATCCAACGATGATACTTCGGCGACCATGACCACCATCGACAAATCGACTATCATCTCCTCTTTGGGTCTCTACCACCCAACTCCCAAAACAATCATGAAAACGAGATTCGATACGATCGAACCCACTGAATCAAACACCCCGACATAGAACCACCTCGCCACTCTAATTTAGGCCACCAGAAATCACGATCCTCTAACCAAAGCTTCGTCAAGATCTCCAGCTTCATTTCCCTCACGTCTAGACGAACCCGATTCACTGATGATAGTGCGATCTCCAGTTTTCCAGCCTCGACCAAAACTAAAGTTAAACCCTACAACGACGAACTGACACCGCCACGGGGCCTGAAAATCCATCCTATGTTTTTGCCGTCATCGACAATCACACGGCTTGCTTCACCCATGAGCCCTCGACCCCAAAATTCTTTGATCATCAGAAATCACTCGAAACCCAATTTCCGTTCATCATACGACTCCTCTCGAACTACCCACTTAAAATTCATGATTTTATTTTTAAAAATCATCATTTCATATAATACATCAGATTATATACCTGAATTCATGATTTATTCAAATCGGGATTTTGATATAATCATGCATTTACTGTTATTTTCTATTTTAGTAAAAACTGTCTTAAATCTCCCGTGGAAATATTTTAAAATCAATTTCCTTGTTATTACAGAAATTTTTTTTTATTCAAGTTTAAACACTATACAAAAAATATATATTACCAAAGCTCTGCATATACATACATATACATATATATACATACATACCAAACCCAAAACATATTCATACATAAGCGTGTATTCAGATTTCATTTATTTGAACATTATCATAAACATCAGAACAAAATTGATCTGAGTTTTCAATAAAGAAGTTTACTCACCTGCTTATGAAGAAACAGAGAACTTTAAGATCCTGGAATTAAGGTTGATTTTTTAAAACTGGAAATGGACTTCGAATTTGATCCTGGATTTGGAAACTTGATGTTGAAAACTGAAATGCTTGAATATGCTTTGATTTTGAACTAAAAATCCTTATTGCTTTTGGAAGACCACTGCTTTGAATTGAACTTTGTTGTTTGATAAATCTCAGGCTTTCAGTTTTGAAAAGAAAAAAATGGTTCTGTTGCTTTGAGATGATCTGATGTTAATTGCTTTGCTATCTTGACTTTCTTTGTTTCAGGTTATAAAGTTTTAAGGGCTTGGTTTGAGATTATGTGGTAAAGAAAATGAGAAGGAGGAGATGAAATGATTTATATAACTTATTTCTACTATTTTCTTAAAATAAAAGAAAATAAAAAGAAGTTTGACATTTGTTAATCTTTACATGTTTTAATCCTACAAATGTTTAATTTATGATGAGATGATTAACTTGTAAATCATATAATGTATTTAAAACTTTTCTTAAATATTATTAAAGTTTTATTTATCCTTGTCTTTATTTTATATTTCAATTTTTAAATAAATACATATTTTTTTTTATCAATTATATTTTATATTTACATTCATACCTTTTCTAGTATTTACACATATATAACCTTTAAAAGAGAATATTTTAGAATCTAAATTATACACTAATAATTATATATATATATATATATATTCTTTGAATTTAAAACCTCATATTCAAATTCAATATAAAATAAACTCATATATATAGACACACACACACATTTAAACAAACACATTTTTAAATTTGTTTGAAAATAATAATTTAGCTCATTTTAAATGATATATAAAGGAAATTATCCCATATTTATTTGCTTGAAATTCTGGGATATCACACGTATGAAGATGTCCCCTTGGATGATTAGAGTATATACTGGCAATATAACAACTTTGCCAAAACAAACAATACAGCAAAATCAAAAGAAAAGAGAACTCTAAACAGCTACCATGCCTCCTGCATGTCTTCGGATGCTTTTTCGTCTTAAGAGGTATCTGAAATCCTTAACTCTAAAATTACTCAAAATCAATTTTGTACCTGAGAATTTAAGGGGAAAACATAAATTTTGAGTCGGAAATAACGCTTAGTATGAATAATAATCTACCATCTCAAATCATTTAGATATCTAGTGAGACCACGCCGCTTAATGGAATGGGTTTTCTCCTCATTAGTATCTCAACACCTTTATAAAACCACACACTATGCTCCTGCATCCACAATGGATAAGAATATAGTCATTTCAAAATATTATGATGATATGCAAACATTTTAAAACATACTAGATTTTCTATCCTCTGTTTAACCTAACAAACTGCCATATTTTATAGTTTCTAGGGCCACTGTTAGCCTATTAGTTTTCATGGGCTTACTAATAATCTTTATATAATGCATGGAATCTCTATCCTATTTCATAGTTTTCATAGGTGCGCTATGAATCTATTGGCCCTCTACCAATTAACTTAATTAATTCATGGGTTCACTTAAACCTATTGGTGGCTCCAATAACTTCTCTCTTATTCTAGTTTTCATGGGTTGGCTAGGAACCTAGTGACAACTGTCCATAACATAATCCTGATATAGTTTTCATGGGTGTAATACAAACAAATTGGCCCCTTCCAACCACTCTTTATAACATAGTTTCATGGGATCACTATGAACCTATTGGTAACCCCAATAACTTCCTAGTCATAGTTTTCATGGGTGCACAATGAACTTATCTCCCTAACAACTTCCATTTTAAGGCATCGAATATTCTGGTCTCCCTAACCACATAGATGTAATTCTATTCATCCATAAGTTCACTTAATTTATATTCACTACTGGGTCAACGTAGTTGGTTATTCTACCCTTTTCCCAAAATATAGTTACGGGATTCAAAACCATGTGAATATATATATATATATATATATATATATATATATATATTTGAAGAAGCAATCATAATAACATAACCATATCACCCTTATGGGTTTAATATAAAACATGGTTAATCCCTTTAACCGATAATTTTATTGTGGAAAGCTTCTTCTCGAAACCATTAGAAAAAATCCTTTAATTTAGCCATGGGTTTCTTCTTTTAAAAATAGAGTTTGCGTTATAAAACCTTTTGCAACCTTCAAAACCTTGCTTTCGACTTCATAGGATGACCTCCTTTGAAAGCATAAAAATCCATGTTCAAAACATTAGGCTCCTGCCTTTATATTACTTTAAAACTTTCCATTAGAAACCTTTCATTTATATTAAAGTATTAACATTTAACTTTAGAAGTATAGCTTCGAAACTAGTTGAAGCACCCCTTTCGACACCATTGGAAGTAACCCTTCCGAAATCATTGAAAGTCCCCCATCCGAAAGCATTGGGTTTATACTTAAACCATCATTTGAGTCAAAGTGAATATAGGCAAACGCATCCGTTTTGAAACCATCCTTTATCGTATAAAAATATTGGGGAAAACATGATGGCATTGGCACTATCTCTTTCAAAAGCTTTAAATTATTTAAACAAACATTTAAGGACAACGTCGAAACCCCTTTCGACACCATAGCCTTCGAAACCCTTGGACCCTTTCGAAATCATTTAGGAAGAAGCTTAAAACATCCTTTAGCAACAAACACTACCTTTCGAAAGCATTGATGGCTTTAACGCCATCGAAAGGCTAACGATAACAGGGTTTTGACTGGGTCGGAACCCCTTCTTTCAATACAATCTTTCATAAGTAAAAGAGCCTATTTAAAAGTTATCTTATGTTAATGGCAACCCTTTCGAAACCTTTTAAAATCTCTTTAGAAACCACATGTTTCGACACCTCCGAAGGCTAAAACAAAACAAAGGCAAGCGCTTCTCTTTTGAAAATAAATCAAGGTTTCGATTCCTTCGGAAGCTATGCTTTCGACACATTGCCATTCGCCTTCCTCCAATCCACTACGTACCATCTTTGTGATACCTTGTGTATTGGTTTCGGCTTAGTACGTTTCAACCGGGTTGAATGCGAAAGCTTCTATGTCAAAAGGTACTTCCCAAAGTAGGCGAAACCCTTTTTTTTGAGTAAACCTGGTTTAATACCACTTAAAGCAATTTTTTCTAACTAACCTGCCTCGTGTTAGCACTAGATTGATTGCCTTCACATTTTCAAATTCTTTACCAAAATAATCGCCGCTAATTTCAGATCTAAATCATAGTTAAGTTAATCAAATAAGGCTTTCCATTAAGCAAAATCAAATTTTGCAAAGAAGTCCCTCTTCTAAAATAATTTAATTTTCATAGCAAATCACTTTTGAAAAATCTCCAAAAATTCCAAAAGTTCACTTTTATCGTGTTATCTAACATATCAAAATTCCAGATCCAAAATCTTAATATACTTTCCAAAATAAATTTATAAAGCCAAATAACCATATTTTCCTTCTAAAATTTATATCAATCTTTTCATGGCTTGGAAAATTCTCAAAATTGAAACCTAACTCCAGAATCATGTTTGACATAACATAAGATTTTTCTATGGCATTTAAACAGCATTAAAAACCGGTTTTACTCTAAAATCGTGCATAACCTCTTTTAAAAAAACTTATTTAAACCATATAAATCGTAACTCAAGCATATCGTCATCCATTATATCATAAAAAAGGAATTTACCCTTAAATTCAAAATCATATGATTATAAAAACCAAATGGAGATGGAATTATTATTCACCTTGATTTAGATAAGGGGATTGATTTCCCTAAGCTTGATTTTCTAACTTTTCATTTGAATTCTTCTTCTTCTTCTTTTAATGGCCGGTCGTTCTTTAAGTTTTTGATGTGCATTTCAAAATCACGTGAGTAAGGAATAAAATGGTAGGAATGATATATATATATATATGTATGTATGTATGTATGTATGTATGTATGTATGTATGTATGTATAGGTAAGGGTTATGGGAGGCAATTCCTAATATACCCTTATGTAATTTAATCATCCAAAAAAACCTCCATTAATTTTTATATTAGGCCCGACCTTAATTAAATTATTTCACATCTCAATCCCTTTATCACAAACATTTACATTATTCTATTGAATTTATCTAATTAAATCTTCTGAATAATGTTATAAAAAATTAGTGGTGTTATACAAGACGAAGCTGAATTGAGAGCAGTTGTGCACTAAAACTGAATCGCCCGATATTACAATGCTAAGGTTAGGAACTAGGCTTTGAGATTGGGGACCTTGTTCTCAAATGAATCTTCACTGGCTCTGTGATCTTGGGCCTAACATGGGAAGGTCCATACGCAATAGAGCGAAAGCTTGGAGATGGCACTTTTAGGCTAGCTACGATTAATAAGATCCCACTCTTGAGGGCGTGGAATAGCGAGCACTTACAATGCTATTTCACTTAGAAATAAATTCGCTCATGTTGAATAAAGCCATGTAATAAGTACGAATCTATCATTTCCCATCTTCAATAAATGGGTTTCCAAATCTATGTCTCAGCTTAAGAGTTGTGAAACTTGACCGACTCGAATGAATCTACATATGTAAATGCAGGAATGCAGGTATGCAGGTCCTTGGAGTTACGTGCCAACCAAACTTCTACGGTCCATGATTGGACTCGCAAAGTTCAATCATTCTTAGCGCCCAGAGATGAATTCCAAATAACTCTTGTCTAGACGTAAGGGCAGGTGTATAAACCAAAAATGATGTGATTTTACCATCGGTTGAGTAATTTTTGTCCCTGATGTGGGGGCAGGAGTATAAACCAAATAGGACGAGATTTGACCATCCGCCAACTAACTCTTGTCCTTAATGTTGGGACAGGAGTATAAACCAAATAGAATGTGATTTGACTATCTATCGATTAACGAGTGTCCTGGATGTGGGAGTAGGAGTATAAACCAAATAGGACGTGATTTGGCCATCCACCAACTAACTCTTGTCCTTGATGTGGTGGCAGGAGTATAAACCAAATAGGATGTGATTTGGTCGTCCATCAACTAACTCTTGCCCTTAATGTAAGGGTGGGAGTATAATTCAAAATGGATGTGACGTGACCATCCAATCACCAACATCTTGCTCGAAATTGGAAAGACGAAAGATCTATGCTTGACGTAAGGTAAGATCTTAGCTTTGATCAATGCCCAGAGTTAGGCATTATTAAAAGTAAACATCCTAGATGTGGATATGAAAACTACGATCATAAGTAATTAGCCCAAAGCATGACCAGAGCTTGGTGCGATCAGATGTCATTATCTCGGAAAATGATAACTGAATTGTTATACTAAATGGTTTACCCTCATTGATGCCTAGAGCTTGGCACTTCAACGATTAGTTTGCGTCCACTAGAACCATAAAAGGCCAGCAAATCATGAAACGAACTAATGACTTAGTCTGACAAATGATCATGAAAAGGAATGGATCACGAGTAAATTGAATGGAAAGCGTGTTTCTTAAATAATTGAATGAATTCCAACAAAGATTGAACTGAACAAAAATCTTTGCTATTCACATTCATAATGGAACTTGGAAAGAGAAGTACAAGTTTTATTTACATCTAAACTAAAGGGCAAAAGCGGAGGCTGAATCCACACAAATCTGCCAAAAAAAAAACAAAATCAAACAACTGAAAAGAGTAAGTACCGCATACAACCGAAAAATGCAAGGAAGCGGATGATTACTTCTTAATCCTCTTCTTTATCTCCTTCCTCTCCTTCTTCTCTATGGAGGATGGCGCATTGCATCCTTCTGGGTTCTTCCTTATCTTTCCCCTGCTTCCTTTACCCTTAGATGGAGTGCACTACGATGGTACAGCAGGCACACTTTGGATGCTCCCGGGTGGAGGAAGTGTGATAGGAACAAAGAATGTTTGACCGAGCAGAGCTATGGGTAGAGGAGGAGGAAAAGAATCTATCTTCTTTAGCTTGACCTCTTTGGTGTGGACAAGTTCCTGCTCAAGCATACTCATGGTGGGACCCCATAGGGGTTCGAAGGACCCAGTGATAACAACATCATCGTCAATCTGACCTCCCTGAAGCTCACTAGTTCCTTCATCTTGTAGAGCATCTATCATTCACTCACCAGGCCTAGGAATCTCACCGGTCGGCTTACCAGTTGGGACATTTGGCACTATCATCGAAGTAGTCACGGTCGTCGATTTTGTTGTAGGTGCTTGTTATCCTGATTGAAGACCTTTGGTGGAAAGCGGGACGACATGTGGTAGAAACTTAAGAGATATAAAAAGATAATAGCGATGTCAATCGATAACATATGGACTCTTTGAAATACAAGTGAGGTTAGCAAGATGACTCCTTCGGTTTGGGATTCAGCGTTGGTAGGAGTGCCACCGGAATTACCTTCGAAGATGGAAAAAGGATAGTGTACTTTAGAATTTGGTGTTGATCTGGATCATATCGCGAGACTGAAGATAAATCATGGGGAATTTTGGTCAGAAGGTGTCCCCAATAATATCATCTTGGGGCGATAATCCTTAGCCATTGCATAAGTTTTTCTACATTATATCAGCTAACTCCAAATAGAGAATAAGCTAGACCCCTTTTGGTAGTTTGGGCTCATCTCCAATTAAGATTTCCTTCTCAGGCTATGCTAGATTCACCTTACCACATTTCGAGAATTCCTTTTCTTCCTCAAACACCAATTCTCAAGAAAGGGCAAGAACTCTGGAGTAATCACGGTCAAACCACTTTAAGTTGCAAAACTTAGGAATGTTTGCATTGTACATATCGAGCATTGGTTCGAACTACTTCATCATCCGCTTCTCTACGGCTTCAACCTCCCTCTCGACAAGTGCGTCGACGTCTCTAGCACATTCATCTGTCGTGTCTCTTTTCTTATGAGCGGTAACCAGCTCTTCGTAATACCCTTTAGCTTTATGGAGAGCATCATTCTTTTTTTTGTCTCGCTCTCAAGCTTGGATGACAACTCACTTACTTTTTTGGTCAGAGCATCTTTTTCTAGCACTAGGTCACGATCCTGATGGTGTGCAGTCTCCATCTCATCACGATGCTTGGTCCTATCACTTTCTAGTGCCTTACTAGCATCCTCAACATTTTTCTCCACTTCATCTTGTGATTTTCACAATTTTTCAATTTTGGCATCGAGATGAGCAATGATCCTTTTATCTTGTGCCTCCAAAAGTTTTATATTTTCAATCTTGAGTTTCCTATCCCTCGAAACTTTAGACACTTTCTCAGCTACCCCATGCCCATCCATTATATTGGTTGTAAGCATCTGATACATAAGTGATGTTGTATCTCCAACCTCAAGCGGATTTTTTTAGATTGGGCAAAAACGTGAGCTGTCGAAGTATATCTCAAGAAATTGTTCCCTTAATTCCGCTATTCGAGCATCAACGACAAGCTGTTGCTCTGCCGTAATGACGAGAGCTTCAATCGGCATCTTGCTAGACTTGTGATGAGAAGTCTTAGAGTTGCTCTTATGGCGCTTGGGGTTAGAAGATCGACTGGAATGGGATTGTGTCAAATGTTGCACAGGAATGGAATAGGAGGAGGTGAACGAGAAGCATCGCCTGGTGACAAGTCATCGCGTGGACCAGAGTGCATAACCGAGCCTCTGGGCGGTGGTGATCTAGACATGGAATGATGTCTGGAAGTGGGGTCCTGCGACCGATAATCTCTGTCATAAATACCTATGTCTCGACCGCCTCTATCGTGGCTGGATCGATGGCTTGATTTATAATGTCCACCACTGCCTTGATGGTATGTTCTAGGACAATGCCTATATGGCCGAGATAGGTTTTACTCTAAGGATTGAAATATATACTTCTTCCTCACCATGGATTTTGTAAATGAAATAGGAATGAATTAGTTTTGACTGGAAAGGTTGCGAGTTAAGTGCAATGTAGTGCATATGTGCACGAGTATCCTAATGTCCCCCCGATGGACCGTGTTATGGAGCTTTGCTTATGGGTGTGATCTATACGAGGCTAGTGGGAATGATGTCATCATCAAAAAGAAGGGGGGAGTCGAGAAACTATAGGCTCATATTACCAATACTAAAGGAGCCAAACTCGATAGGGATTGGCTCTAAGTTAGGAAATACATCTATTGATGGGAGGGAAGGTGTTCTCTCCATGGTTGTGACCAGTGGAGGTTGTGTAGAAGTCCATATTTTAGTAGTCTTCACAACTAGCCTCTACTTTAGAACGAACTATTGGCCGTCCTTGGACTGCTCGGTCGAAGGCTCGTGGCCTGCATCAATACAATCATGGCTAGCTTCACCACCTTTGCTTATGATTTTGCATCCTTCGGCCTATTTTTGCTCTCTTTCAATGTTAGCCCCTGGACTTGGGATTAGGGGAACATCAAGATTTTCATTGCCACCTACAGATGAGTTATTATCGTCATTATCATCACTACAGTTATCAAAAGCCACTTGGAATAGACCAGTGCTACCGTTGCTTCAAGCAAATTATGAGCTAGGAGATTCTCATCATAAAGAAGAACTCCATTATTTCTGTATCCCTTTGGAAGTGCTATAAGAACTCATACGGCATCTACAAGAGCCGCACCATATGGTCTCGTCAAAACATCTAAATAATGGAAAAAATACGAGTTAAGCTTACAAATTCACAAGGCAAATCCAACAAAGAGATGAAGTGTAACTTACGTCTAGACAACCATCTTCATGCAAATCTAGGTGGACAGTGAACATAGATACATTCACTCTTGAAATGCTCAACTTATTCTATGTACCAGTAAAATTCTGTAGCTCTTGGTTGGTTCTGGATATATCAGAGAAGAGCTTCCTTTTTGGCTCTTGAAACTATATATATTCTGAATCTCTTCATAATTGGGAACTCGAGGCAAATATTGATCGAAGACAATATACATGCCGTGAAGGAAGGTGTAGTTTTGGATGTAATTGCGTCGGAGCTAGTCTCATGAAGTTCAAGACTCGACAAATAAATTTGTTGAATGGTGGGACGCGTCTAGCCAGGTACATATGTCTACTGCATCTGGTAACCCTATGGGGGATCATGAGCTCTCTAATGACGAGAAGGGACTAGTACATCCTTAAATTGAATCCCGTGTTTATCGCAAATTCTACGTAGCGGCCCCTCTTTTATTTTTGAAGCTATGGAATAACTAATTCATCTAGAATGATAGCATCCTCAAGAGTGTCGGGAGCGATTTCTATTTCTACTTCAAGGCCTTTTGTAAGCACTTAAGCAACTTTTGGCTAAGGTTGATCGACTTGTGGATTTTCAACTGGGAATATTGGCCGTGCTAGATTTTTTTTGCAAGTAGAACCTTAGTCGAGCTCACTTGGTACCAGATTCAGAATATTTTGAAGTAGATGAACTTGCAGCCTAATTAGCAAAGAAGCTTTGAACGTTTGTGCTCCATTTCTATAAAAATTCAATAGATAATCAACATCTGATTAATTATAAGCTATGCTTCCCGTGCCAAAGTGAAACCTAGTGTGATGTCTGTCATGCACTGTAGATTTTCAATATTGTATAATAGCTTATTTTAAATTCTAAATATCGTCCGAAATGACAGTCATCGCTGACCGTTCCAACAGACTTCTCGTCGACAATCTTGTATTGGAAATGCTTTAAAGCTCAAGAGAAATGTTCAACATAGCTCATGTCCGATCAACAAAATATGTTTCGGTAAGAAGTTTGAAAACCAAAAGCCCATCAAGGGTTGGATGGGCACCGATCCAAACCCTTGGGAGCATTTTCGTTCCTTCTTCCAGCTTTCCTTCTTCCACCTTCTCCTTTACTCCAAAGTAAGGCCATCCATGCGAGTTCACCTACGTTAGTCCTAAGCTCCACCGCCTACTTAAGAATGGTAGAAATCAAAGAAAAAATGGAGTTAGGCTTCGAGTTTAAAACTCAAAATTGGGTTAAAACCTAAGGGTGAGTGGAATCGTGAAAGAACAAGATTTGGTTGGTGTCACTGAGGGTTTCAAAGGAGGCAATTGTAATCGTCGATAATCAAAGGCGATAAGAACTTCAGGTCACAGAAAGGAAAGTTTAATGGGGTGCTCAAAATTTTGGATAGGCAAAGATATAAGTGAAGAGGAAAATAAGAGGAAATAGGTTATATAGGGCCAAACGCGATTCTCCAGGCAAAAGATTAGAGCTTCTCCAAGTCCTGGATCAGTATCGATCCAAGGACTTGGATCAGTACCAAGTCTTATTTTTTTAAAGAAAAGAAAAGGAAGGACGTATGATGATGGATTACAATACGTGCATACATAAGTATGCTCATATGGTTGAGATATAACAAGGATGTGCACGTGTATAAAAGTGTGTGTACGTATCTAACCCTGACGATTAGAGTTAAATAAGACCATATTAAAATCTGGAAATTTCATGAAAGGAATCGCTCAAAATTATAGATTTTGGAATGATAGATTATGAGAACATATTTTGGATTTATAGTATCAAATGCTAGTAAAGTGTCGCGACGAATAGCTATAGATGTAACTCTTCACAGAAAAGGTCTTCATGAAGGATAATGACCATTCAGAGCATAGAGTGGAGTCCTTCACGGCAATCTCAACTCATCTTGATTCAAAGCACATCATGTTTTAAACCAGATGTACTTTGGGAGGAAAGTGTTATCCAACCATTTGACTAGGCAATATTCAAATAGATTGTATATATCGAACTTAGAAACCATCAAGGCAGAAAGCCTGGGGAAATGGCCTATGAGCCTAGAAACCATGTACAAATAGAGCCAAGAGGAAAATACCAAACCATCCCAAGAACCAGAAGCCAACATCCACAAAAGTGGTGGATCGGTACCAGTCTGTATTGCTTCATCCAAACTTGCCCCAACTCCTTCTACTTATTCTACTTGATGTAAAAAGCCTATTTCTAGCGTTGTTTTGTCGATCCCATGCAATTCTCTATCGATCTCCATGAGCATTTAAATCAGCAACTCTACTTACATACTGATCCTTCATTTGGATCAAAACAAGCAAATAATGGTGCAAACAAGTATGAAATCACGAATCTAACCACAAATCAAGCCAAGATAAGGAGTTGAAAATGATCTATATGAAGAATTTACGGATTAGTACCGATTAAAGCCCATGGATCGGTACCGGTCCATGATTGTTGCTGAGGTGTCAATCTATTTTCTTTAAGCAATGGTCCATAGAATGGAAATCGAGGTGTAGATCACGAAGGCGTGATTTTAGGCTTTCTACACTATAAATAGAGGGGCGGGGCTCTTTTTTATGGATCTTTTTAGTTCTTGTTATCTCTACTCTAATTTCTTTTAATCATCCACGAATTTATACCAATCAGTAAGAACAACTATCTGTAATCTAGTGATATAAGCAATAAAATAACTATGTGGACGTTGGCCCAGATTATCCGAACTACTATAAATGATACATGTCCTTTTTGCTCATTTTCATTTATTTCCTTCACTTTTTGTTCTCTACAAAATCTTTTGGTCGTTTGTGTCATGTATGGTTTGAACATAATAGCCCTGCTTTTAGTACAAAAGAAAACCCTCCGAGTATCAACGATTCCTTAGCACATTCATCCAAGCCCTCCTTTACTCTTTTCGGATCCATGCCCTTTCTTTTCTTAATGCAGTTTCATTTATTCAAAACCCTTTACATTCTCCATCCATTGCTCTTTCCTTTATCGAGTTGCCATCTTCGATAGCTACTCCCTTTAAGAGTCACAAACAAAAGATCCAAAGCTTTTATCATGTTGTTACATTGCCATTCAATACCCAAGCAAAAGAGCCAACACCTTCCGCATGATATACAAAACCTCTGCTCTATTTTAAAGAAGTCTACTTCAACCTTGTAAACATAAACAGCTCAGTACTGAGTTGTTTAACTCAATACCGACCCACTTACCTAGCCAACTTTTGGCTAAGTAATCTTTCTTGCTTTTAGTACTCCTTCCTCAAGTCCTTTGGACCCCGACCCATTCACTAAAACAACTCGGCCCCCAATCCAAATCAACTCTAAGTTTTGGAAATAACTTGGCATAATATCTAACACTTAGCCAATCTTCTGCATCTTGCTACGAACCACCTTCCTTAGCAATGCTTTAACCACTATAAATTTGACCAACCCATGTGAGCTAACAAAATAACTCAGTGCCGAGTTGTTCACTTGATATCGACTTATTTATTTAGCTACTTTTAGGTTCATTTTGTTCTTTAAGATCCTCCCTTGCTCTGGAGCCTTTGCTTCAAGTTTCATCCAATTTTAACCAACATTGCCTCCGATTCGCCAAAGTCATCGTCTTATTTTCCAAAGCATCCAAAACACTAGTAAACAACTTCGAAACACAAAATACAAGCATAAAATGACCTGCATTTACATTCTATCATTCAAGAAATACAAAAAGAATGTGATAAACAAACAATTCTAATCTAAATTTGCATATTTCATGCGCATATGACTATGAAAAAGAGATTTACTAAATCAATTTTGAAAACAATTTCAAAGATTCACAATTTAGATCATAATATATTAAAACATGTAATTAATGTTAGAAAAGGCTTGAAGGTCAAAAATTATGTTAAAGAATGCAATTCTACCATATAAACATGCATAGGATAGCAAGGAGGCATAAACCACTCACCAATTACCAAAATCAACTAATTCTCACCTTGATGTAATGTGGATAGTAATGGAAAGCAATGCAAATCAACCAAAGTGATGTTCTCCAACTTCTATCTGATGATCTTCTCTCTAATTAGTGAAGTAATTTGTGTGATTTTGGATGAATTAGGTTTTATGAGGTTTTAGATCTTATTTGGGAAATAGGAATTTTTTTAATTTGACTCTTATAGCCCCTTATTTGGATTTATTTAATTGCACTAGTATTGGCCAATAAATGTATAAACTTAAAACAGTTATAACTTTATAACCATAAGTATGTTTTTCTATTATAACCACTCTATAGAATGAGAAACTATCATCCCCGAAGCAATGAAACTAGTTTGATACCCATATTCGACTCTGTCAAAAGTTATAGCCCAAATAAGATTTCTAGAGTCAAAATGGTCACATAGAAATTCACGAAAATCATAGGTGCGTAAAATAATATTTTACGATCCTCCAATACGTAAAATACAGGTTGTAACATTCTTCCCCTTAGGAATTTTTCCTCTAAATCCCTAATTAAGTCAAGAAATAAGCAACCATGGTTAATATTCATGCCTAACAACCATATGCAACCATTAACCATATCAAACAAGAAATCGTGTGATCAATAGAATAGGTGATCCTACCCTAGGATGTAGAATACTTACATACCAAATGTGAAATACAATGGTGAAAGAAGATATGATAAATGATAGATCTTACTATTCAAAGAGCTTCGGACACGTATTCCTCATGCTCTTCTCAGTTTTCCAAGAACAATCGTCATCACTTCCACTCCTTTATGCTTGTAGCCTCATCGATTTTATGTTAAGTTGTTTCGTATCATGTCTACAATACTAACCGACTTATGAGATTTTGAAAC
Organism: Allium cepa; assembly: GCA_030765085.1. Classification (NCBI taxonomy): domain Eukaryota; kingdom Viridiplantae; phylum Streptophyta; class Magnoliopsida; order Asparagales; family Amaryllidaceae; genus Allium; species Allium cepa. The sequence continues at coordinate 860,895,011 of CM060934.1, read as the reverse complement.
TTCTGGTTCTACCTCAACATCTTCAAGTTGATCTGATGTAATCATCATGCTTTAGTCATGCAAAGATTTCCATTGATAAGAGACATGAAAGTCATTGTGCGCGCCCTCATCTTCAGAGGTAAGGCGACCCTATATACTAGTTTCCTTATCCTCTCTAATATCGGAAAAGGATCCACAAATATCAGTTCTAACTTCCTTTTATTACTGAATCGAACAACATTTTACAAAGGAGATACATTCACAAAAACCATATCCCAACAGAAAATTCCAAATCTCTATGTCTTTTATAGGCATAGATCTTTTGTTAATCCTGAGCGGCTTTCATTCGTTGTTGAATAATCGCAATCTTCTCTAAAGCTTCTCCAATCATATCTGGCCCAAACATCAGTATTTCGTCCGCTTTCCACCAACATGAAGGTGCATTATTGTAACATCTAGGAATTTTATCATTTTTATTTTTGAATATTTAATTAATTTCAAATGTTTAATAATTGGTTTTTAAAATATAAATAACTTATATTCAAATATAGGGATCGATTAAATATTTGAATTATGAATTAGATATTTGTCAAATGGACTTAATAACCTTATTTAACTCCTTTTAATTAATAAATTCTAATGGTGAACTCATGTTGTAAATTTATTTACAGTAATACATAGTTCGAACAAATAATAAGAAAATCAATTTTTAATAAAACGACTTAGGTTTTATTGACGTATTCTTAAATGAATTTATAAAAAATTTCATAATTTTTAATTTAGAAAATATTTAAATTATCGTTTGATGTATTTTATGGTAAACGATGGTATCTTTGAAATTTCACAAAACAAAATAATATGTATATTTTATAGTCGATTTGTGATCGTGTCATATTTTGGTGCACAGTCGTATTTTTTTCTGTCATTCGCGTTTCGTTTTCGAATAGGTTATTGTGTAGTAGAGTATCACAAAACTCTCTTTTCAAAAACAATTTAAATCAAATTCGAATTCAAATTTGTGGTCGAACCTTGTGATGTGATGTTGGCTTGTAAATTTCTGTTTAATTGAGAATATGTTTTAACTTGTGTTTCAAGAAATTGAATTTTGTTTATAAAATCAATAAAATTAACACTTCACCATTGTCCATTTCATTTTCAATTTTTCCCTCTTCTTTCAAATTGCCAGTAAATTAAAAATGGCCTCTAGCTTCAAAATTCAAAATAAAATCAATCACTTAATGAAAAATTACAAAACAAGTTTCTTTGGGATCATACTGAGGAGATCTATAAACCATACCTATTTGATTGGCTATGTTCGAAATTAGTGATGATCGGCCATTAAGGGCCGAACTAAGGTTTGGATTGGTTGTTGATTGTAGGCGAGTTAGACTATGAAGTTGGTGGTGGTGTACTTGTTGGGCAAAAGGGGGCTTGTGGTAGGAGTTTGTTGGAATCTAATTCCCGCTTGATAGCGGAAAAAATAAATAACCATTTTGTTGTAGGGAATAAAAAAAAGAAGTTGGAATGTTTTCATAGCGAATAAGTCGTAGCGGGACACTCCAAAGTGCATATATATATATATGAGATTTACATGGGACTTTTATAGAGAGACGCTAAGGGGTTTCTCGCCAATGTTTATTTATTTATTTCTTATATTGCTTATATTGATGTTTGGTAGAAAAATTTGTGACATTCTATTTGAATAATGTAAGTGCTGTGTAACACCCCACCCCGAGATCCACCTTATTAAAGAGAATTAACGAGTGATTCTGTCTACTAAAGTGGAGAATAAGGTTGGTTAAGGGCGATCATCTATAATTTTGTCTTAAACATCTACTGAATATGTCGATAAATGCAATATGATTTTTTTCTATCTCAAGTGGATCGACATACCCAGTAAATGCTTAATTCAAAACTATAGGTAGATACGGATCTATCAAAAAAAATACAATAATTAAATGAAAAGCACATCATAGAACAGTAGTCAATATCATATATACATACATATACACTGATACATGTTTAGTATAATGCAATATGTACAATAAAGGTGGTATTCGACCACACTATATACACCGAATCAAATATAACTACATCAAAGTATGCAAAAGAACAGAAACTACTTAAGACTATAATCCAACATCAACTTCAAGCTAAGCCCAATATATGATACCTGAAACAACTCGGTCTGACCCGTGTGAAAATACACGTGTCAGGCTATCTAAAATCATCTGTTAAATAGAATAATTGATAAGGATAAGTAGGTGAAAGCTTTGGTATCCTTTTTCTTAAAGGATGCCATACCCTAAACAGGGTTTCAACATCATAAGAATGGACAACATCTCTTCTTGGCAAGCAGAAGAGATAATGATGAAAAAGTCATACTTAAATGGCATAACTGACACTTAAGCAAATGGAACATTGGTGAGCAAAGTTTTAAAGATAAGACCCAATAAACATCGCTTTTGCCTCATATCATCGGCAATATAAAGGAATATGGATAATGACTTCAAATGATTCAACTATCTTCTTAGAAATGGTTGTCAATATAACAATACATCAAAGGTACATATCCTTCATACATAGAATAAAACACATATGGATGTGCCTCATCTCATTGGCACATCCCAAGGATCATTCAAGGAAATATAAAATCCAATCATAAAAGAAGCACTATACTTATTCATACCTCATCTCCTCGGTATGAATATAGATACATCTCAAATCCATCACTAAACTCATCATAAAAGATTCTTCATAATCATTTATACCTCATCTCATCGTTGTAAATATATTAATACATCTCAACTTCATCTTAAAATCAAGTAGTCTATAAAATCATCAAATTAACAATCCATAATGCAAATAACTCAATCAAAGAGCAACATCATAAATGATTTCACCATACATGTATACATCTCATTTGGCACTAGGATATCAATGTGATAATCATCTAAAGACGGTGAAGTCTAAAACATCAAAACATAAAGAAATCCCAGATTAGCCAGATCCTCGATTGCATGCCGAAGCAATGCTACGTGCACTACATCGTGACTAGTACTACTATTTGGTACCATAAACATCGTGATGACTGGAGTCAAATAACATCTTAACATCTTGAACATCATGAATGACTATAGTCCATAACATCATAATGACTCCCATTCACAAAGACTCGAGTTAATAACGGCGTGACGTCGAAGTTGCAACTACATTGTGATGACTCTAACCGAGTACTCATGGTCTGTAGTACTAGTAAACATCGTGAATATGGTTTAACTTCTCCGATAAGAACCCAACAGGTGTTGACGTATGTCCCATAGCATACGTTCGCACCTAATGGTTTACTAGCCATTAGTTGGTACCACACTAGTAAAACATCATAAACATCATGAAAATATGCTCAGCCTCATCTCGTTGGCGAGTAAATACAATACCGTACTCGTCTCATCTCATTGACGAGTACTAGTGGCATCGTGACTTGTCTCATCTCATCGACAAGTAAAAACTGTCATAATACATCTCAACGTCGTAAAATCATCATAAAGAAGCTTACCTCATCTCATCGGCAAGTAAAAATAATATCTAGATGATTATTTATAACCATAATTCCAAGTAGGAATTTCTAGCTCTTAATTCACCTCATTTCATTGGCGACTAAGAAATATATCTTAAAATGATTCTTCATTGAGTGTACTCCTAAATTGGAGTTCTCGAACCATATAATCTACCCAAAATTTAATAACCTCTTAAATCATCTCAAACAGTTCATCGAAAGGGTTTCGATCATATAAGTCCAATATTAAGAGATAAAACAAATCCATGTGTCCCATACCACATCTTTTACTTTACCATTTAATTGCCTTTCTTATAAGTCCAAAATTCATGAAAATAAGTAATTTTATTTATAAAATAATTTTATTAGAGAAAACGGAAATTTAAAATGATTTTCCGAAAACGATTATTAAAACCAATATTTGAAATTCCTTTATCATAGGAAATAAATCTATCTTTATCTAGAAAAATAACTTAAAAAATACAATGTAATAATAATTTGAAATGTCCATGTATTTCAAATATGGTTTACTGAAAATTGTTCTCGAAAGCAATGAAAACTAAGAGGGATATCTCAAAACCGATAACTTGAGTTGAATAAGAATTCAACTCAAATTTAACCCAAAATCAATTCAAATTCCATTTAAATTTGAATTTCAAATTCTTCAAATATAACTAGCCTACTTATAGGCATCATATCTCTCAAAATATCCCATAAACATCATTAAAACCGAAGAGAATGAGAGCAAAAACGAGCTAATACAATTCTAAGGTCAACGATTGTTGTTGCTGTCATTTTGCTCTCAGGACAGCAACGTACAACCATAATTTTGACCAAGAAAACTTCAAAATTCCAGAAAACACATTGAGTAAAACTTATAGCACATGGCCTAAGCTTTCTGAAACATCCAAAATTATGAAATTCGGTTAAGAAAGGAAGAAGTTATGGTCAAATTCGTTTCGGTTTCAAACACAGAGCAAATATTGGTTTTGCTCTCGGGTTAGCAGTAGAAAAATTAGATTTTGACATAGCTAACCTCAAAATTAAAGAAAACTCAAAACATGAAAGTTGTAGTAAATGATTTAAGATTTCTGAAACATCAAAAATTGTCAAAATCGGTTAAGAAACTAAGAAGTTATGACCAATTTTGTTTCATCTTCAAGGACAGAGCAAATATTGGTTTTGCTCTCGGGTTAGCAGTAGAAAAATTAGATTTTTTACATAGCTAACCTCAAAATTATAGAAAACTCAAAACATGAAATTTGTACTACGTGATTTTTTTTTCTTTTTGGAATATTAGAAATTATTAAATTCCAATCAAAGACAAAAAAAGATATGGCCACAACAATTCTATTTTTCAAAGTTGAAATTAAAAACATAGAACAGAGAGCTTACTAGCTCTTTAAACACATATTATGATTAGAAAAATGTTGATTTACAGAAAATTATAAACATTAAAGTTGTTTCTTATAAATATACCTTCCAACTGAAAAAAATCTAACTCAATTTCGATTTATTATTCAAAATTTATGGTAATTTTATGATCAGGTTTCAACACAAAATTGCACAGAGCAGAGCTGTGTACATCAGTTTCAAACTAAATTTAGACCCTATAAACAGTAGAATTTCAGAAAGTAATTAAGTGAGAAGTTGTAGCTAACAGAATTTTCTATCAATTACTAAAAGATTGAGCTAATTTGGGTAAATTTGCACTAAGATATTGCTATTTTACTGCAGCAATTTTTCACAAACAATTTTCAGCAAATCACAATCAACTTGAAAGCAATTCAATCAACAATCCATCTAATTAATTCAAATAGCAACTAACAATTATTCTCGGAGATTAAGGTTAGTAGTGTGAATGATTAACTCACCTTGTTGATTAGATGCTAAAACTCGGATTTTAATACAAAGAGGAAGGTTTTAGCTAGATTTGGACTTTAAAATCCTGTAGGAAGAAGCTACAGAAGATGCAACATAATATTTACCGTAAAATTAGAAAATCACTTACTGTAAAAAAAAGTTGTGATAAAATGGTGTGATTTGGAGTTTATTACCTTTGATTTATCACTAGCTTGCAAAAAGACTTGAATTTGGTGAATTAATATGAAGAAATTTGCTTGATTTTGTAATTTGGTAATAAGGAGTTTGCCGACTTTTATTTTTCAGGTTGGAGAAGGAAGAAGATGGAGTGTGGAGAAAAGGAACGTACAGATTCTTTTTCTTCCTCTCTTCTAACTAGGCTAAGTGAATATGGGCTTAATTGGACCCAAAATAAAAAGAAAATAAGATGACATACGGTTAAATTAACACCTAACAAATTAATATGTACATATCACATATACACATAAACGAAAATGCGTTTCTCTCAAGTTTTACACAAAAAAATGTGAAAACTTGTATACATATAAAATATAACATTTTCTATCATGTAAAAAGATTAATTTATATTTTTAAAACATTATTATTATTATTAAAATCTATTAATTTACAAAAATGCACTATTTTCGCAATAAAATGCAAAAGTCTATATTTTGACTTTTAAAATTTAACAAAAATGCCTTTCTCGCTTAGAAAAATACCTCAAACCATTTCCAAACTTAATTTATAGCTAGAATGTATTTTTAAACCAATTTCCACTTTTTTATTGAAATAAAACATCTTAAAAATCAAATACTTCTTTGAAAAACTATTGAAAGAAGCGATTCGGCAATAATTAATATAATTATGACATTTTCTCTAAAATAAAATCATTTTATTTATTTAAAGCTCATATTCCATTTATTATCACTTTAAAAAAAGTTCTAAGCTTTATTTTCACAACTTAATTCCAATTTATTGTTTATTCCAAATAAATAATTTAATTTCTCTAATTCTAATTTAATTTACAATATTATATTATAATTACCATTATAATTTAGTATTGATAGGTAATCCCCAAACCAGGTTTGTTACATGTTATGGCGATTTACGATATACTGTCACTTAGAAAATATCATCAAATAAAACCCTTATGTATGTTGAACTTGTGCTTGTATTTTTATGAAATAAATGTTTAGTCGCATTTTTGCATATTAAAAGTTGTTTAAACTATATTTTCAAATATTTTAAGAATTTTGAAAATAAAGGTTAAGTGTTGGTTAAAATTTATAAAACAAATTATAAATCCGGTTCATTATCTTTTAGGATAATTGATGTTTTTTCAATTTATTAATGATTATAAATTTCATTAATAATCTTTTGGGATAATTAATGTTGTTTTCAATTTATGAAAAGATTTTGGATTTGTTTTATTTTCCTACGGGATAATTAATGTTGTTTTAAGTCCATAAATGATTATGAGTTTAATTTATATTCCTTTGGGATAATTATTGTCGTTTTAAAAAAATAAGAAATTATAAATTTGATTAATTTTTCATTCAGGGTGACATTGTTTCAAAATTTATAGAAGTTTTTTAATTGATTTATTGTCTTCTGGGATTATAAATGTTGTTTTAAAGTTATAAACAATAGTTTATGAATGAAAATATTTTAGAAATGAATTTTTAAAAGTAAAGCTAAGTGTAAATTATTTTGGATTCGTAGTAAAAGATGTTTTTAATGACATTTGTTTTAACCCTCCCTTTTAATACACTTAGAAATATAAATGACGGATGTGGCTCGGCATGACTCCCTCATGTCGAACGAGGTGGGGGGATGTAAGAAAAAAGTCGAGGTTGGGTTCGTGTGCCGAGCGGTGTAATTTGATATAGATACGGCTCGGCATGACCCCCTATGCCGAACGGCGTTAGAGGGAGCATTGGAGTGAGGTTCAGCGTGCCGAGCGATGTGGCTCAGTATGACCATGGCTCGGTATGATCCTCTTATACCGAACGGGATAGGAAGGAGTACAGGAGAAAAGTAGAAGTTGGGCAAGATGCCGAGCGATGTGGCTCGGCATAATTGTGGTTCGGCATGGCTCCCTTATACCGAACGGTGGAGAGGAAAGGTGTCGAGAGTAAAGTGCCAAGCGATACTGCTCAGCATGATTGCGGTTCGGCATGTCTTGTCGCATGTCGAATGGTGATGATGGATGGTAGGAGAGTGGTGTGCACATGATAGTTAAAACCATCTCAACTTGAACCGAATGCATTGCTGACTTAATACTTTTTTATGCCCTAATATGTGATAGTGAACAAGGACAGACTTAAATAACTAAGTATATCGGACAATCCGGACTGATAACTCCCGTGTTTGGGCAACTGTAAACTTGAACTTAACTTGCTGAAAACAGTTAATAACCCTTCACATACAGCGACGTTGTCGAGTTCAAAACATAAACCATCTTATGACAAGCTCTTGCAGATGGTCAGCGATGATGGTCTTCGAAGATGATAATTCAAAACTTAAACTTATTTCATCAACTTAGTGACTTTTCATTTCTTGGCACTTATATTTGAATGATCGCACTAGTTCACACACCAAACGGGGGGAATATTTATGTTGTTAAGTTTAATGTCGATTGTTCTTCAAGTATAGTTCAAACAGGTATTTCGCCAAATTCAATCATTCACTAGAGATGTCTAGGAAATCTAGCTCCGCTACAATCTCGGGCAGACCCGGGCCATCTTCTCAGCAAGAAGTAGTTGGTAGTTCAAACCCGTCGACTACTCCCGCATAAGACATACCGAGCCCCGCGATCGCATCTGATGACTTGGCTCCCGATGCCTTGGATGCAGCGATCTTTTTTGACGATTCGATCAATTCCCATGCCTCGAAGATTAATGAAAGCACGCTTCATCGTATATGCTCAGTCCACAGAATCCTTTTCGACGATGTGTTAGTTCCATTGGGGCAGGATCGTCCTCATTTGCCCCCAGTCGGATATACAGCCTGCAACAGATTCATGTGTTGGGTCAGCAGCGTACCGCTATTCAACTCCTTTCTTCGAGACGTATTGCAGTATATCGAGATTGCCCTATCGCAATTGCATCCGAATAGCCATGCATTCATATACGGCACTTGCATTCTCTTCATGAGTGTCCTCTTTAGGCTTCCGAATCCGGGCGATATCTGCTATATCTATCGCATCAAGAGATGGTCAGATAGCTCGTCTTTCGTGTTCCTCGAGCTGCACAGCAAGTGTCAAATCTTAACTGGGGCATGGAGCAAGTCTTCCCAATATAAACAGGAGTGGTTCTATGTGCGCTGTCCTCCCGTCTATGCGAGGAGATGGGTGGAAGGAAGTAAGTCTTTTTTCTGGATCAACACTCATGTTTGGCTGAAGCTCCACCTTTTCTAACTTTTCCTCTGTTTTTTCAGGTATTAACCCACGTCCTGAGAGCTACGGATATTCTGAAGCTATCGAATCTATCCGAGCCATTTCCATCGAAGACTGGGACATCAGATCTCTCATTTCAAATGAATCGCTCATGAAGTTTGGATTTCTGGCGGAAGGCCTCCGAATAAGCCTCCCTCCAGGCATTACTATACCAGGCCTGCTTCGAGCAAAGGAAAAAAGCAGGTTGGGCCTTCATCATGTAATTCCCCTGACACACTAGAGGAGGGGGAGATTAGAGAAGGCAAGACGCCCGAAGCACCGGGTGAAAATGTTTGTCCCACTCGGGACCCGGTAGTCGAGGTTCATGACATCGAAACGACACCTTCCCCTTCAAAGGGAAAGAAGAAATTGACCTATAAGTTGAGGAATAAGAAAGTGGGTGGAACTTCTAAAGTCACTCTTATTCCAGTGGAGAAAGAAGCTTCCTCGCAACATTTAGAAAGTTCTCTGAAAGGCCCGTTGAACCTTACTATACTTGATGATCTGCTCAACTATGTTTCGATGATCTAGAGGCCCTTAAGTTACATTCATCCGCGAGAGGCGATACAAGCGCTCAAGCCCAAAACTAGGGAGAAAAAACTCCTATTAGTAAAGAAACTGGTCCGTCGGGGGGAAATACTAGGACACACACAAACACATGCACTTCATCTTGCACTTAAATTTCTGTCATCACTCTACTCTTTGCTTACTTTTCACTATTTAAATTATGTGTAGGTTACATGGTGCGTACACATGGACTCAACCGCGTTCGTGGTTCATTAATTTTTCACCAATCCGGCCGGGATTCGGGTTTCCGCAAACGCCAAGACCAAGATGAGTCCAGTGATCGGGACTACCACCGTCGGGAATCATCCTACTGGAGAAAGACCTATAGCCAGTCCTCATATCCTCGTGATCCTCCTCCTCATTCGGAGCATAGTAAAGAGAAACCCGCATATAAGGGGTCCCAGCCTGAGGCCCATCGAGATCAACACTCCGGTTCATCTAATACCAGGCAATCCCGGGATCCCTACAGAACACCTGCAGTCTCCAAGTAGACTCCTCTCGCTCCTATATCTGATCCATCGGTAGAAGAACGACTTACTGAGCTTAAAGCCTCGTTTTAAAGATATGCTTTGATGGCTTAAAATTTCTTTCGACGATTCACCCGATTCCAGGACATGTCAAGCAAAGCGCTATTGCTTGTACTAATGACGTCTATGTCCAGGATGATGCATTCGTGCACTTAGCCGAAAAAGTTTCAGAAGTCTCCATTGAGCGTCAGCGTGAAATTGATCGCCTGAAGCTCGAGGCTATCCATGATAAAGACATTATCAAAGCTCAGGAAGAAGAGCTCTCTAAGTACAAATCTCAACCTGAAGCCGCCCAACAGAATGCTAAAGATACTATGGAGGCCGTCAATCGTCTGGAGTCAACTCATAAAAAAGAAACCAACGAGGCGGTCCAACGCTGTGGGGCCCTAACTTTAGAGAAGGATTTAGTACAGAAGGAAAGCGATGCATTTTCCCTCCGAGTCAAAGAGCCGTAGGATCAATTATGCAAAGAAAGAGAGAAGAACCGCTGCCCAGAAAGATTCGCAACGATATTGCGACGAGATCGTTACAACGCGACTTCTGACGGCAAAGCTCGACGACGAGCTTTCTAAGGTCGGGATGCTAAAGGATGAAGTCCGTGAAGAGGGCAAGAAAGTAGTATCTACGGAGATTGACTCTCGCCTTGAGGCGGCTGTAGAGGCTGGCAGAGAGGAGGTCAAGTGTGTGAGAAATGCGGATTACGGATCGTAAGGCTAGGATTAACACTAGAGGGGGGGTGAATAGTTTTAATAAAGAATTACTAAATATTTTTTAGTTTATGTTAATTTAGACACCGATGTATGCAATATACAGACACATATATAATCACAGAAACAAAGGCAGATGCAGAAATAAAATAAAAGCAGTAAAGGAAAGAACACACCGGATTTTATACTGGTTCGGAGTTACCTTACATCCAGTCCTGCAACACAAGTACGGATTTCCTTTCAAAAGCAATTGTACAATTACACCCTTGGTTTCAAGGCTACGAGGTACACCCTTTAGAATTTCTATCCTCTGGGTAGAGATACTTGATTTCCGGGCCATAAGTTTACCCAATTGATTTACCAAGGCTACAATCACACCTTTTCTCTCTTGATTGATTTCCAAGGCTACAATCACACCTTTTCTCGCTTAATAGATTACAAAGAAGTCTGTAACTCTAAATAGCACTGAGAACCTTATAGAGATAGTGATAGAGAATCAAACTAGAAGTAATCGAGTTCGATTCAATGTTGATTTTGGCAGAGTAATGGTAAGAATATGTATTAAGAAATGTGGAAGAAGAAGAGGAGTGAAAAACCAGAAAATCTGTTGTAAAATTCGTTAAAATTAACCCCTATTTATAGAAGAACAACAGCCATGTCCATTCATGAAGAGTTATGGTGAATAGACACTTCTTTTGAAATTTAAAATTTCGAACTCAACTGACACCATGTCGATATGGGGTACTTGGGCATGTCGACATCCCAAAGGATTTTTTGGTGTTTTGATTTTCTTTGAACATAACTTTTATTTTATATTAAAAATATTTTAAACTTCATAAATATACTTGACTATAGTTAAAATTCATAAGTAAATATAAAGAATAATATATATAGAATTTAACTATAATTTTATATTTAAATCTAAGTATAAATATTTAAAAGTTAAATATATTATATTAAAAGATAGTTTAAAATCAGGAGTAATTTGACTTTGAAATTAAAGATAATTTTGAGGCTAAAATTATTTAAAATAGGATAGAGGGTTTTGAATCTTTTAAAAGGAAAGATTTGGAAAACATTTTGAAAACAGGATATAGTTTTGAAAAATCATTTTTAATAAAAAGTTAGCGAATACAAAACAATGTTCCACTAGATTTTTCGTAGGTTCCATCGTACTTAGGGTTCCATCCCTTTAACAGGCTCGAAGTGGATTCCATTCCATGAATAAATTGGATTTTAAGATGCCGGTGCTTTTCTATGAGTTTTAACAAAATTCCTAATAAAAATACTTAACCTTGAAATCTTGAACTCTTGATAATCTTGAAACTCATGAGTCTTCTATCTCGATATCTTGAATCTCTATACTGTACAGTCTTCATTCTTGGTACCTGCATGGTTAAATCCCGCATATACATATATATATCTAAACTTATAATGTTAGCATTTATATTTTATAATCTATTATAAGGTTGTTGTCAATAGAACCATCATCTCACGAACTAATAAAGTGCATGTTCGACCCACTTATTGCAGAATTCAACGCCCATGTCCTCATGCATCGCGACTTAACTTTCCTTGGCGAGGGCTACCTCGAATCTCTAGCCAAGGCATGTGAGACTTTAATAAAGATCAAAAAGGTCGAACTTGGCACCGAGGAGATCGATGAGGATGCTCTAATAGAAGAATTTCTTAGGGGGAATGAGCCTTCGGACTTGTCTGCAGTGAAGGCGCTCTACTGCAAAGGTTGCCCCTCATCCAAAGGAAAAGACATCATTGCTGGTCCGTCTAGAATGGAGCCTTCAGTCCTTCCTCCTACTCAATCGGCTGATCGGCCAGTTCTCGATCCATTTGAGCAACATGATTGTTATGACCCAGAGGACCCTAGTCTCGGTATTCACATTCTATCTCCCATTCTGGAAGGTGAGACTCCTCGGACGATTGGAAGCCAGCAAGAAGCCGGTAGATAACTCTTCTTTTTAAAGTTCAAAGAGCCGTCATTTTCGGCAAAAGATTATTGTATTCTAATGTCTGTTTCTTGTGATTTTGCACAGCTCATTCTGATCTCGAACCCACTCCAAGGAGCGATGATGCCATGGAGGAGAAGGGGAAAACAAGCGAGGCCACTCACGCGGGAGAGACTCCCAGTCCAGATGCTCAAGTGATTGAGGCGCTTGACGAGGATAAGTCTGAATATTCATCTCCTGTCGAAGAAAGTTATGAAATCGAGATCACAAGCGCCTCTGAACATACTTCAAAAATGAGCATAAAGGAGCAGCTCGAGGAAGAAAAGAAGAAGACATCCCAAATCAAAGTCGAGCCCCTAGTCATGGACCTAGATGATCCTCTGAATAAGCCTTTGAAGGTCATCCTCCTTGGTGGGTCCAGGCCACTAGAGGTTCCCCGTACTTCCTCGGTTGTTACCTTCCCATCAAATAAAATTTCCAAGGGAAAACGCATGGGAGGGGTGTCGTCTGAGAAGACGAAGGAGGGAAAGAAGTCGAAGAAATCAAAGAAGTAGTTGCTACTCTCGCTCAATGAGAGTTAATTTAGATTATGTAATTATTTTTACTTATTTTCATAGTCAATGTAAATGGACTTTTGACTTTGAGTTTTGCAGGAGTTATAGTAGAACCTTATTTTGGATAAATAAAACTTAGTTCTTTTGTCTTTCAAAAGACTATTATTGTTCTACATAACTGTGGTCGAAACCTGAGCCATTGTGAGTTACATAAACTCCTCGATTCATCTTCATATAAGTCGGAAATTCTTTAGAATTGTACATCCTTTATTCCACACCTCGAGTACTTTGAATAATTTTCAGTCTGTATGCCGAGGACTTGATGACTTCAAGTCATTTGTATCCTAGTCCGCACTCCGGGGACTTAGAGAACTTTAAATCCTTTTATACTCCAATCCGCACTCTGGGAATTCAAAGTACTCCAGTCTACACTCAGAGGACTTGGAGATTTTAAGTCGTTTACACTCTGGTCTGCACTCGAGGAACTCAGAGGACTCTAGTTCGCACTCTGGGGACTTAGAGATTTATAAGTTGTTTATACTCTGGTCCGCGCTTTGGGGACTCAGTGTACTCCAGTCCGCACTCAGGGGACTTAGAGATTTCAAGTCGTTTATACTCTGGTCTGCACTCAGGGGACTCAGGTTGCTCCAGTCCATACTCTAGGGACTTATAGGTTTGTACTCTGGTCCGTACTCAAGGGACTCAGAGATTTTGAGTCGTTTATACTCTGGTCCACACTCGTGGGACTCAGAGTACTCCATTCCGCCCTCAGGGTGACTTAGAGATTTTGAGTTGTTTATACTCTGGTCCGCACACAGGGGACTCAAAGTACTCCGGTTCGCACTCTGGGGACTTGGAGATTTTTATTCATTTATACTCTGGTCAACACTCAGGGGACTCAGAGTACTCCAGTCCGCACTCTGAGGACTTGGAGATTTTGGGGTGTTCGTGCGCGTTCATACATCAGATAGAATAACGTAACTCTAATGGTTTGCCATAGAATTATCATACATAGAAACATCAATAATCAAGGAAAAGATGGCTTCAAGCCATTATTATTGAAAATAAGCTAAATTGTCACATTACATGCTGAAAACTAAGAATAAAAACATGCTAGAAATAAGTGCATCTCACATATGAAAGAAATGGACTAAGTATAATAATTCCGCAAATGCTCGCTATTCCATGCTCAGGGGAGTGTCGCACCATCAACGGTCGCTAGCTTGAAAATTCCCTCTCCATGCTTCCGTTCAATGACGTATGGACCTTCCATCAGGATTCATATGCGATGGGACCGAGAAAAATCATTTCAAAACGAGGTCACACACATCAAAGATTCTTGCCGAACCTTTTCATTATAATATCGAGCGACTCGGTGTCTGTGTGCAGCCTCTCTTAAATCAGCTTCTTCGCATTTTTCATCAATGAAGTCCAGTGATTCTAACAAAAGATCCTGATTCGATTCAGGGTCGTAATAAGTTACCTGATGTGACAGAACTTCAAGTTCTACGGGTATAACAGCTTCCATGCCATACACTAATACGAATGGAGTGTGGCCAGTCGCAGACTTATGGGTGGTTCTATAAGCCCAAAGCGCTGTCGGAGTTCATCCACCCACTTGCCTCTAGCCTTTTCCAAACGCTTTTTTAATATGGACTTGATTATTTTGTTCACGGCTTCCACTTTTCCATTAGCTTTTGTATGAGCAACTGCTACAAACTTTTTCTCAATGCCGTATCTTCGGCAAAACTCTTTGAACTCTTTGCTTTCGAACTGAGTTCCGTTATTTGTAATGATATTCCATGGAAGGCAAAAACGGCATATAATATTCCGTATAACGAAATTAATGAACTTTTTGGTGGTGATCGTGGCTAAAGGCTATGCTTTTGCCCACTTAGTAAAGTAATCGACCGCAACTATCGTGTGTTGCTCACCACCTATGGATATGGGTAATGAACCGACTATGTCGATTCCCCACATTACAAACGGCCAGGGACTAACCATTTGCGTGAGTTCCGTTGGCGGAGATCTCGGGATGTTTTCATATTTTTGGCATTTTTCACATCTTCTTACATAGTCTGCAGTATCCCGATTTACAGTTGGCCAAAAGTATCCATAGCGGAGGATTTTCTTTGCTAATGTCTGCCCCCCAGTATGGTCAGCGCATTCTCCTTCATGGACTTCCCTCAGGACTCGTTTTATCTCATCATGGGTAATGCACCCAAGTAAGGGGGTCAAGAATCCCCTCCAACACATTATTCCATCCTGTATTACATATCGTGAAGCCTTACGAATGACTTGTCGCCATTCACTCCTTCTTTCGGGCAAGACCCCGTGTAGCAAGTATTGCTTGAATGAGGTCATCCATGATTCCTTCTCGATTTCTATTTCTAACATGAAGTCTACCTCCATCATATTTTGCTCGGAGCATGTAAGGTTTCAACGGGAACCAATCCCATTTGTTATGCTTCGCCAGTGCTTGCAAATTTTGCCAATGAATCGGCTTCTTTGTTTTGTTCACGTGGGACATGCGAAATATCATAATGTTCCAGATTTGCTAGCAGCTCTTGAACCCGTGCAAGGTATGGGGCAAGCCTCTATCCCTTCGCTTGATAATCTCCCCGCACTTGGTATACCACCAGTTGTGAGTCGCAAAAGATTTCAATCGATTTTACCCCCAGTTCCCCGATAAGTCTCAAGCCAGCAATCAATGCTTCATACTCGGCTTCGTTATTTGTCGCTGGGAATTCGAGTTTCAAAGCATAACACACTGATCGGTTTTTCGAAGTTACAAGATCTATGCCAACCCCCTAGCAACGGTCGTTAGATGCCCCATCGGTATACATCTTCCATCAAATGAGACGAATGGCATTGTTACCATCTGATTCATCTGGCATGGTGAATTCAGCAATGAAGTCTGGCAGAGCTTGCCCTTGTATGGCCCTTCATGGCAAGTAGGTAATATCAAACTGACTCAATTCGATATTCCATTTTAACATCCTTTCAGAAGTTTTTGGTCGTTGTAGTACCTGCCACAAGGGTTGATCGGTATAAACACTGATTGAGTGCGCTTGAAAGTATGGCCGGAGCTTGCGTGATGAAATCACCAAGCAATAGGCTAATTTGTCAATCTTAGGATAATTTCTCTCTGCCACCATTAAACGTTTACTGACATAGTACACCAGCTTCTGAACTCGGTCCTCCTCGCGAACCAGAGCTGTACTGATTGCATGTTGGGATACAGCCAAGTACACGTACAACATCTCATGGTCAACCGGTTTCGACAGTATTGGAGGACTTTCCAAATGCCTTACCAGAGCTCGAAATGCTTCCTCATAGTCGGACATCCACTCAAAATTTCTCCTTCCTTTCTTTATTACATCGAAGAAAGGAATACACTTATCTGTGGCTCTGGATATAAATCGACTCAGCGCGGCCACCTTCCCATTCAAGCTTTGCACTTGTTTTATAGTTTTAGGCACTTGTATGTCTCGAATAGCTTGGATCTTCTCCGGGTTAGCTTCGATTCGTCGCGCGTTCACAATAAAACCCAAAAACTTCCCTGACATAACACTAAAGGAACATTTCAAAGGATTGATCTTCATCCTATAATGTCTGAGTATATCAAACATCTCTGCTAAGTCTCGAATGTGGTCATTTGACTGTCGTGACTTCACGAGCATGTCATCCACATAGACTTCCATCGTTCTACCAATCTGATCTTTAAACATTCGATTCACCGGACGCTGATAACTTGCTCCCGTGTTTTTCAACCCAAAAGGCATTACTACATAGCAATACAGCCCAACATCTGTGACAAAACTACTGTGTTCTTGGTCTGGAATGTGCATTGTGATTTGATTGTATGCCGAGTACGCATCTGTAAATGACAGTAGCTCGTGTCCAGCCTTTGAGTCGACGAGTTGGTCGATTCTGGGCAAAGGGAAACTATCCTTTGGGAATGCTTTATTCAAATCAGAGTAATCAATGCAAGTTCTCCACTTCTCGTTCGCTTTCCTTACTAGAACCGGGTTGGACACCCATTCAGGGTAAAGGGCGTCGCGGACGAACCCATTGGCTTTGAGTTCGTCCACCTCCTCTCAAAGAGTAGCGGACCTCTCCAGGTCCATGCCTCTCCTTTTCTGTTTTACAGGAACGTACTTCGGGTCTGTGTTCAATATATGACTCGCAATCATGGGAGAAATCTCGCGCATATCAAAATGTGTCCAAGCGAAAACATCCAGGTTCGGTCGGAGGAAATCAGTGAGATCCTCGGCCATTGACGTTTCAAGCTTCGATCCAATCTTAAGAACGATGAATCATCTCGGCTGACTGGAATGTCAATCATCAGTTTAGCCGGTGCTACTTTAACTTCACTGGGTTCCCCATCATCATCTCTCCGATCTATGTCTCGATAGATCCAGAAGTATCGCCCGAGCCAGGGCTCGGGCACTACTTTTCAATCGCTAGTATTCTGGATGCGGACGGAGCTATCCGCAACCTTTCCTTTCTCTCGCCGTGGTCCTCTCTTAGCTCTCCATGCACCACACCGACTCCCTTGTCCGTCGAAAACTTTAACGTCAAACACCATGGGACCAAAGGTGCCCTAAATTCCGCCAAGGCCGGACGACCGAGAAACACATTGTATGGTGGATCAACATCCAATACTATGAACGGTAGGATTCACACCCTCCTATGCTCATCTTCTCCCAGTTCAACTGGTAACTCAACATACTCCATCGCATCAGTCGCCGCACCATTAAAGCCATGGATGCGAGCTTTAGATGGCCTTAAATATTTTGTCTCCGTCTTTATTTGGTCATATGCCATTTTGAAGATGATGTTAATGGAGCTTCCACAATCAATTAAAATTCTTTTGACGTATGCTGGCCCGATTGTCACAGATATGACCATCGAATCGATGGTAGGAGCCTCCACCTTGTCCGCATCTGGCTCCTAAACACTATATCGTCTGTCATCATGCATTGTTGCTTTGCGAAGGTCCCATCCTTCGCATTTGAACAACATTCATAATCCGCATGCCTTAAGAAGTTAGCATATCGCTCCATCTCCTACCAATTCTTGTCTACCGGGTGAGGTCCTCCAACTATAGTGTTTATGATCAATCTACCCACGATTCGGGTAGGTTCCTCTAGATGGCGTGGAGCTGGCACGCGTCCGGGGTCTGATGTTCCTTGCCTATCCTCTTGTAGGTTCTTAACAAATTACTGCAGCTTTTTCTGCCTGATCAACTTTTCTATGGTGTCGTGGAGGTTTCTACACTCCTCTGTATTGTGCCCGTAAGTCTCATGAAAGTTGTTATCCTGCTTTTTGGCAAAGTCGTGATACCAAAAGATCGATTAAAAACATAGGACAATTCGTCTCAAAGATTGGTCATACTATGCTTCACTATGGATATCGTTGGATTTTGTCCGAGTCCAGAATGAGCTACAATTGATGGGACATGACAAGCAAAGCCATAAAAGTCAATGTTCCAAATCTCGAGTCAATCCGAGTTCATACGCTTAAGTTATCATCGATGCAAGTTGGAGGAAATGGCCCTGAGTTCGAATCCATGGGCAGAGCTCCTGGCCGAATCCATCAAGTTCCCCTATGCTTCGAATCCATCGCTGCAACACATGTTCGAATCCATTATGTTCCCCTCCGCTTCGAATCCATCGCTGCAGCACATGTTCGAATCCATCATGTTCTCCCTGCTTCGAATCCATAGGTGTTGCCGAGCTTCACTTCCATCCAAGACACCCCTGCTTCGACTCCACGAATGACAGTACGTTCGAATCCATCTTACTACAATAGCTTCGTATCGATCGACCGAGGCTCACCGTGATGGATACGAACGAGCATCCATTCGAATCCCTTTGTGAACAAGGCCTTCGAATCCATTAGCTCAAGGGTGACGAAAATAGTGGATTCGACCCAGTCAACTCGGAGTAAAAGGCGGATCATTACGAAGAAAGCGCGCCACGTCAACAACACCACGCACAAAGCACTCGATTCGACCCTATTGATTCGAAGGGGGTCGATTTGAACGGAGCACATTAACCGGAAATACAATCTTGAATCGATCATAACTCGAGATCTACAAGTCCAAATGCTAAGATATTTTCACAGGAACTTGCATTCATGTTGAAGAATGTCCACACCAAATTTCACCTCGATTGGACACTTTTTTGATCGACTCGAACTAGAGTTCGAATCGATCCTAAAGTGGGCCCGGATCTCCTGAGACCGGGCTTGTGGGCCCCCCTCACGTGCCAGAAGTAGTCTCCCTGGATTTTAGACGAAATATCAGCCTCCTACACCTATAAATAGAGCCCCTGGACATTCAGAAAGGGGATCGGAGAATTTCTAGAGATAAAGCATGCCCGGACGCTGCCAGAATCACTCTACATCATCATCACTGCCATTGATTTCGAATTTAAGTCTATTATCTGTTGTATTTCGCTCTAGAACACTTGTAATCTTCAAGTATTACGCAATAAAGCGATAAAACTTCATAGTGGACGTAGGCAAAACGCCGAACCACTCTAAATTACTATCTTCCGTGCAATTTACTTTTCTGTGATTTGGAGTTTTTGTTAGATAATCCTCATTTTAAATTTAGTTTCTTTATTTATTATCTCTTCAAAAACTTCCAAAGGGTGTTGACCAATTTTGGTGCTAACACTTTGGTGCTTTCGCTGAGAAAAACCCAGTTTTTCTCCTGCTCATTGGATCTGTCATTGATATCGGATTGCATAAATATAAGAGAGAGATCCAGACTTCAATTTTAGACTCCTTCCGTACTACTCAGATTTACCGAAATCTAGGAAAGGATTCTAGACCTCAAGATGGTTAGCACGATAACCACTTCTACTGCCACCGGCCAAGAAGGCCGAGATAGATAAAATCCCCCGCAACTCCCTCCACCCAATCAAGATGACACCGGGCACTCAGATCCATCAGGTCCGGTCACTCGACAAGAGTTTCAGACATTGCTCCAGGAACTAACCCAAAGTCGACAACAGCTGACTGAACAACTACGTGCAATGTTGAGTTGACTAATGAACTAAACCGCCAAAGGCGTAGAAGATCCAGAAGGGACCACGCCCCTCATTCCTCCATCGAAAGTTCTGCCTCGTCTGATTACAACGGCAGATCTACACATCCCAGGCTTGACGGAAACCATGTGCATACTGCTGGTCACCAACAAGCATTAACTGTTGGGCAGATAAGAGTTGGCCCTTCCGCCAGTTTTCATACAGGACCCTCCTCACGAGGAGGCACTGTTCCACAACATACTATGGATAACCAAGCCACCGCCACTGCAGTTGACATAGGAGTTGATACCCGAAATCACTCCAATCAGAACTACCACCAGCAGGAACATACTCCGGGGCCATATGTCCCCTAAGACACCGAGCCAAGGAGGCGAGACATGGATCATCGACAGCGCCCGATCCTGCCTCGCACTGTGGAACCCAACCTCACTTTGGCTCGCCACCCCCCAAATATAGCAACATCTGACCTCTCAGCTATGGTATGCCAAATGATCCGTGAAAGTCAGGGCTTAACAAATGATGATTGTGGAATCTCCCGAAGTCATACTCCGTTCACCGATGACATATTATATGCTGAACCTCCTCGGCGATTTAGGATGCCGACTCTCCCCATGTATGAAGGAAATTCCGACCCTAACTAACATATTCTGAAATACGAATGGTCGATGACTGCTGCAAGAGCTGACGATGCAGTAAAATGCCATAGTTTTCCCATTTCTTTGGGGGGAATTGCGACGATGTGGTTTACATGATCACCACCACGATCTATTTCTTCATTTAACTAATTGGCTACTAAATTTGTTAAACAGTTCCGTATGCACATTGCCAGGCCTAAAGACGTAAATACTTTATCTAGTGTCACTCAAGCTCCAAGAGAGACACTCAGACGATATTTTGAAAGATTCAATGCCGCTTGTGCAGAGATCACTAACCCCAATGATAATTCAATCTTGATGGCCTTGACTAAAGGGATTGACCCCGACTCTGAATTTGGAAATTGGCTAGCTGGGAAACCTCCCGCATCGTTGGATCGTTTCTACTCCAAAGCCGCTCAATTCTTAAGGCGTGAGGACGCGAAACAATCTAGGAAGCAGGACGATGCGAGACCCAGCAATGAAGGAATTCGAAGCAATTGGCAGTTAAACAGTCAGGGGAGAGCTCTGGAAAAGTACAATTGAATATTCAAAACAAGCAAACCCAACCGAGGAATGGCGATAATAGAAATAAGGAGCAAGATCAGAATCGTGGCCCGCGGCGTAGGGCGCAAATGTTTGAAAGCTATACACCACTGAGTACGTCACTGGAAAACGTGTATCTACAAACTTGTAATGCGATGCAATATAAGAAGCCAACTCCGAAGCCGTCGTCGGAGAGACAGATTCAAACGGGAAAGTTCTGTAGATTCCACGAAAGTTACGGACACAATACCAATGACTGCAGGCATTTGCAAGATATTATTGACAAATTGATCGGGGAAAGGAAGTTAGATCAATTCATGCGGGCACCACAGGCTGGTGGTGTGGGCCCATCAAACCAAAATCGTGCATAAAACCAAGAGAGACAGGAGGAGCCCGCTCGTACAGGCGGGAGATTGGTCATAAATACAGTTAGTGGTGGTCCTCATCCAGTGGACCGAAGCTGGAGGGAAATGGAATCATACGCCAATTCGATCAGGCATGTGAGTTTCGAAGGTTGCAGTACACTTGATGAAGGGGCTCCGACCAAAAAACAGAGGACGATGGCAGACGACATCGTATTTAGAAACCGAGATGGTGATAAGGTCGAAGCCCCAACTATAGACCCACTAGTCATATCTGCCCAGGTTGGTCCTGCTTGGATGAAGAGGATCCTGGTGGACAGTGGGAGTTCAGTAAATATCTTGTTTAAGAGAGCATATGATCAAATGAAGATGGAAGCCAAAGATTTAAAGCCTTGTCAATCTAGAATCCATGGCTTTGATGGAAGTGCTAATATACCCACTGGAGTGGTGGAGTTGCCAGTGGAGTTGGGAGTTGGAGTACGCCGAAGAGTCCGAATGTTACAATTTGTTGTCCTAGATATCCACTCTCCATACAATGCTTTTTTGGGCCGACCGGCCCTTGTCGAATTCAGGGCAGCAATCGCCTCATGGTGCTTAACTTTGAGATTCCCCACTGATCACGGGATTGGGGTCATTCAAGGAGATCAGGCTGCTGGGAGAGCATGCTATGTTGCCGAACTGCGAGAAGCGCAGAGAAAAGAGAAAGGAAAGGGCGTGGAGGAATCTCTCTGCGTCCGTTTCGCCGATGATTGACAATTAGTGCCTGGGCCTCAGCCCGGGGACCACGACCAATTCCAGAAAGATCTAGACCCCAGAGACACTGAAGGTAATGATGAATCTAAAGAAAGTCAAGCTTCCCCCGCCGAGTTGACAATTGACATTCCAGTTAATGATGATGATTCAAAAATGTTGAAAATTGGGTCTCAACTAAACCCACAAGCGCAATGGGAATTGGTCGAATTTCTCCAAGCAAATCTAGACGTATTCGCTTGGACGCACTCTGATATGTGTGGAATCTCGCCGGACATCGTGAGCCACACCTTGAACATTGACCCACAGTATATCCCGCTCAAACAAAAAAGACGCGGTATGGATCCAGAAAGATCTGCCGCCCTTAAAGAAGAAGTTGATAAGCTAAGAGCGAATGGGTTTATCCGGGATGCTTTGTACCCGGAGTGGGTATCCAACCCTGTACTTGTCCGAAAACCGAATGGGAAATGGAGAACGTGCATCGATTACTCTGACTTAAATAAGGCTTGTCCAAAAGACAGCTTTCCACTTCCCCGAATCGATCAAATTATGGATTCAACGGCCGGGCATGAGCTATTATCTTTCATGGATGCTTATTCTGGTTACAATCAGATACCCATGCATGTGCCCGATCAAGAACATACGAGCTTCGTAACTGACCTGGGACTATACTGCTACAACGTCATGCCTTTTGGGTTAAAGAATGCCGGAGCGACTTATCAACGCTTAGTCAACCGAATGTTTGCCGACCAGATCGGAAAGACTATGGAAGTTTATGTAGATGATATGTTGGTAAATTCGTGACACTCCACTGATCACATCAAAGATTTAGAGTCAATGTTCAATGTCCTCCGGTGATACGGGATGAAGCTTAATCCACTAAAATGTTATTTTGGAGTCGCATCCAAAAAATTCCTTGGGTTCATCGTCAACGCTCGAGGAATAGAGGCCAACCCCGAAAAGATTTGGGCGATCAGGAATCTTCAAACTCCAAGGACATAAAACAGGTTCAGAGCCTCAATGAAAAGGTTGCAGCACTGAGCAGGTTCATCTCGAAATCAACTGACAAATGCATACCCTTCTTCGACCTGATCCAAAAAGGGAAACGAAACTTCGAATGGACTAGGGAATGTGAAGGCGCATTTCAATCACTAATTCAGCATCTTTCCACACCGCCGATTCTTTCAAAACCTGTTGATCACGAACAGTTATACCTCCATCTGGCCGTATCAGAAAACGCAATCAGTGCTGCGTTAGTTCGGGAGGAAGACCGAGTACAGAAGCCAGTCTATTATGTTAGCAAACGGTTAACCGGAGCCGAGAGAAATTATCCAAGGTTAGAAAAATTGGCATACTGCCTAGTCATCGCCTCGAGGAAGCTCCGTCCATATTTTCAGGCTCATCCTGTCACCGTATACACCGACCAGCCGTTACGACAAGTCCTCACACGACCTGAGACGTCTGGCAGGTTACTAAAATGGAACATTGAACTGAGTCAATTTGACATCACATATACTCCGAGACGAGCCACACACGGTCAAGTCCTTGTAGATTTCATTGCCGAATTCA
Source organism: Allium cepa (assembly GCA_030765085.1). Classification (NCBI taxonomy): domain Eukaryota; kingdom Viridiplantae; phylum Streptophyta; class Magnoliopsida; order Asparagales; family Amaryllidaceae; genus Allium; species Allium cepa. The sequence continues at coordinate 860,870,938 of CM060934.1, read as the reverse complement.
CTACTCCTGAAGACTTACCTGAAACTAGTAGATCCCCCGAATACATATGGAAGCTATATACTAATGGTGCATCCAACGATCGGTGCTCGAGCGCAGGGATAGTGCTTGAAACTCCCGAAGGCCGATCCATATGCTACTCTTTAAAGTTTGATTTCCGTGCAACCAACAATGAAGCCGAATATGAAGCTTTGCTTACTGGGTTGAGGTTGGCTCGTGACATAAGAATTATCGCTGTGGAAATCTACTGTGATTCCCAGTTAATAGTATGCCAAGTTCGGGGTGAATACCAGGCCAAAGATCGAAGATTAGCCGCTTATCTAGCCCGAGTCCCGGAAATACTTGATCAGTTCGATTATTATATCATTTTCTACGTACCCCGAGAGCACAATCGGAAAGCCGATTCGTTGGCAGTTGGCAAGTACAGGCGAAGCTCAACACTTGGGACTCGTCCCTGTCGAGACTTTATCCTCTCCAAGCATTGATCGAGCAGAGAATGAATCCACATTTGAAGCTACTTCCCACAGGGAATCATGGATGACCCCCTACAAAGACTACATTAAGCGTGGCATATTGCCCTAACGAAGAAGTGAGAAAAGACAAATTCTTCGAAAAGCTTCAGGATTTGTCATTCAGAATGGAGTTATGTATCGAAGAGGATATTCTGTTCCTCTTCTCCGGTGTATCGCACACGACGAAGTCAAACGAGTGTTACACGACGTGCACGAAGGAGAATGTGGCGATCACACTAGGGGCAAGCACTTGCCAAGAAAATACTCCGATATGGATATTATTGGCCTACCGTAAATCGCGATGCTATGGACTATGCCAAAAAGTGTGATAAATGTCAAAAACACGCTCGAATTTCCAGAGCTCCACCTACTGAGATAACCCAAATGGTCAGCCCATGGTGATTTGCAATATGGGGAGTTGATATAATTGGTGCATTGCCTTTAGCTGAAGGTGGCGCGAAGTACGCCATCGTCGCAGTTGATTACTTCACCAAATGGGCTGAAGCTGAACCTCTTGCAACAATTACGACAAAGAAAGTGATCAACTTCGTGGTACGCAATATCATCTGCCGGTTTGGTCTCCCGCATACTATTATCACCGATAATGGAGCCCATTTCGACAGTGTTGAATTCAAGAACTTCTGTCAACGTTTTCACATCCACAAGAAATTCTCTGCAGTAGCACACCCTCAAGCAAATGGTCAAGTTGAAGCCGTCAATAAGGTTATCAAGTCTATTTTGAAGAAACGACTGGAAAAAGCCGGGGGGAAATGGGTTGATGAACTGCCTATGGCTCTATGGGCTTACCAAACGACTCACAAGACTACAACCGGGCACACTCCATTTTCTCTATCCTATGGCACTGAAGCTGTTATTCCAGTCGAATTGGAAGTTCGCTCTCATCGTGTGACATATTATGATCCGAAAACGAATGCCATATTACTTGCTGAATCTCTGGATCTACTTGATGAGAAGCGTGAAGAAGCTAATTTGAGGGCAGCCGCATATCGAGGTCGAGTCGCTCGAATATACAATGCCAAGGTCCGCCCGCGAACCTTTGAACCCGGCGATCTCGTACTCAAGAGAATTTATCCGGTCCCTTCGCACATGAAGCCAAATTGGGAAGAACCGTATGTGATTTCACAAAATCTCGGAGATGGCATGTTCAAGTTGTTAACCATTGACGGTCTTACTTTACCGAGAACTTGGAATAGCGAAAGTCTCCGTCGCTACTACATATGACAGACTTTATTTATCTATTTTTAGTCGATTTCTTCCTTAGCATTTTATTTTTGCATTTCAAGTTTGAACTTGTAATAAGGCAACTGATTTTGCCATATTTCTTTTATTTCAGCAATAAAATGCCATCTCTTCTAGCCAAAAGTTGTGATTCACTGAAAATGACGTATAATATCACGATGCACAGAGAGCTAAATTCCATCACGCAGTGGGATTTATTCAAATAGGGAGTGACTATGATACGACCGGTCACTCACTAAGTGAAACCCGAGCTCGGGGGCAGAGCACTACACCAGCATTTACAAGGATTGATACACGACAATCCTTTTACTAACTTCGAATTTCCAGAGTGTAAATTGGAGTATAAACATTCAACAACTCGTTCCCGGAGTGCGAACGGACTCCAACTTTGCAGAGTGCGAATTGGAGTATAAACACCCAACAACTCGTTCCCGGAGTGCGAACGGACTCCAACTTCCCAGAGTGCGAATTGGAGTATAAACATTCAATAACTCGTTCCCAGAGCGCGAATGGACTCCAAATTCCCAGAGTGTGAATTGGAGTATAAACATTCAATAACTCGTTCCCAGAGCGCGAACGGACTCCAAATTCCCAGAGTGTGAATTGGAGTATAAACATTCAACAACTCGTTCCCGGAGTGCGAACGGACTCCAACTTCCCAGAGTATGAATTGGAGTATAAACATCCAGCAACTCGTTCCCGGAGTGCGAACGGTCTCCAAATTCCCAGAGCACGAATTGGAATATAAACATCAAATCCACCGTTCCCGGAGCGCGAACCGAAGCATCCGTGCTAACTCGAACTTCTCAGAGTGCGAATTGAAGCACAAACACTATGTCAAAGTTCCCGGAGTGCGAACTGAAATATCAATACTAACTCCAAGTTCCCGAAGCGTGAAACGGAATATAGACATCAATTCCAGGTTCCCGGAGCGCGAACCGTGTTACAAGTATCGATAACTCTCAAATTCCCGGAGTGCGAACCGGATTATGGATCTCAAATTATCCTGAGTCCCCAGAATGTGGACATGTGCTTAAGATTTGCAATAAATACGATCAACCACCAAAATACAAATGTTGTTCCCCGAGACTAGGGGGCAAAAAAGCTAAGTGTTAATCACTAACCAAAGTGATACTATGTCCAGAGTTAAACTCATTCATCAAATCATGACACGAAGTTATGTTTTCATACCTGGCAGATAAAAAAACAAACACCGCAAAACACTTAAGTAAAAGAAAAGAGCAACTTCCCATTCCATCAACCAACAAAAACAGGTTCGATTACATGGCAAGTCAAAAGGTTTCAATTAAGTGGAGGCCGAATCCACACATATACACGGCTCTAAAAGAACAAAAGAAGAGATAAAAGAATTGCTATTCACAACCACATGATAAAACAAGAAGCTCACTCCTTCTTCTTCCGGGGCTTCTTCTTCGGAGTCGAGCCGCTGGACCCACTACCCGGCTTCCTACGAGATTTTTTGCCCTTCTTTGGAACATCCTCTGGATCTGGCATAATATCAACGTCTTCCTCAGAGCTGGAAGGGACAGAGATCCTTTTGTGAGGACGAACTGAAGGCATGAGAGCGGTGATAGGTGTTTGTTCAGCAACGCTCGAGACAGTTACCGTGCCACCAGGAGAGATCACCATTAAAGAAGATAAGCTTGAAGGGGCAGTGTCGCTACTAGGACCACCAACCGTTACCATCGTGGCCATCTCAGCACTTATCTCGGCTAAAATCTCTTCTTCTCGAGACAACTGAGCTGCGCTGGATACGCTGGTGGTCGTCACGACAGAACTGAAAACTGGAGCAGCTCCACGCATCGCGAATGAAGGATCAGGAATAGGGTCAAGAGAGTGACCAAGTAGCTCTTCAATCATTTAAGCATCGAATGACATCGAGCTCCCCTCTCCAATATCACGGGCCATGGCAGTAATTGAAATCGCCTCGGTGACAATAACTCCATGCGTAGGATATAGAACCGAAGGAACTGGGGGCACGAATGCAGCACTCTTAGTCACTGAACAAAGGAGAACAAAAATAATCAGCCCAGTAAACTCTCTCAAAAAATCATTACTTTAAGACATGAGGGAAATAATCAAAGTACCTTCCTTACCTTGCCTTGGAGCTTGAACAGACTCGGAGACGGCAGCCTTACCAGAAGATAACCCCGGTTGGTCTGGATTGTAAGCAGGAATAACTTATGGGTCAACCGCGGCGATAACTTTACACGAAGTTGGGATAGGGACTTCGATATTCTCACTATGATGCGCGACACCCGAACCTTCACCGATATCCGTTTGATGGATGCCAAGTCTTTCTTTCTCAACAGAAATTATTGCCTCGTGAAGAGTTCTCCTCTCATCCTCGCTAAGCAGACGTGACTCGAGCTCAAACTCATCTAATACTCCATCCGGGCAAGACATCCTCTTGTTCTCCACTAATTTCTTCCAGGCATTGTAGAGAAGCATCGAGTAATCTCCTAGCCAGGAGAGATTCCTATGCTCTAACACATTGGCATTATATGTGTACAAGAGTTCGTCAAATTCGGCCTCCATCTTGAACCTCTCTGCCTGGACTCTCTCCTCCACCTCCATTTCAACCTCCTTAACCCTTGCGACTACCGCATCACGCTCAGCTCGGAGAGACACAGTTTGCTTACACGCTTCTTATGAAGCCGTATTAGCATCGTCTTTTTCCTTGGTTATATCGGCAAACTTAGCCTTTAATTCCTCTAGTTCTTTGACTGCCGCATCCCGCTCGGCCTCAACATTTTTGTATCGATGGCCCAAGTCTTCAACTGAAGTGCAATGTGCTTGTTGCATCTTTGCCATCTCAACTAATGTCTCATCAACCTTTTTTAGCGACTCAACTTCGGCCTTACGGGAGGATTCCGCCTCAGATTGAAGTATATCAACAATACGGTTCTTCTGAGCCAAGTCGGCTTCCAGTTTCTCGATAATTTTGGCCCGATCGAAGGCTACTTTTGAAGCTTTAACAGCCGCCTTATACCATTCTTTGTACTGAGCATAGAAATCGCGGGTATAGCTAATTGCTGTGGTCACGACGTCTTCGGGAATTCTTTTAAGATTAGGAGGGAAAATACAAGCGTCGAAGCAAATCTCCGGGAAGTCCCTCTTCAATTGAGCAAGTCTGATGGCCCCTTCACCATATGGTTCAATAGGGGCCTCCTCCGCAGCCGTGGTCGTAGCAACCTCAGTTCTAGAACGATGTGGCTCGAGCCTCGAAACCTGCGAAGACAGTTGATGTCGCAGAGGCTCAGATACCTGAATATGGCTTCGGGGTGGCGGAGGAGAACGAGAAGGGGAGCGGTATCTCCGATCTCTGTCCGATCGTTCCTGACTAGAGTAACTACGATGATGATCCCTTGCATAATATTCCTGGCCATGATGCCTCTGTTCACGATCGTGATCGGAGTCTCCACGTCGAGATTCGTAATAAGACGAAGGGTGATGCACTCTTCGGAGTTTGTCTAGCGTAGATTGACGGCCAGACATAGCACCTGAAAAAGAGAAGCAATTCAGTTAAATACCAGGCGAAAGCAATACGATTTGTGTGGAAGTCGTGTAGTGTTATGAAAGTGTATGCAAATGTGCAAAACCCCCGACCAACCAGAAGTGTCGACTGCACTAACAGGTAAAGGCTCCCTTATTTCTAACGCTTCTCAGAGTTCATCCAACCCGGACTCGTGGTGGAGAGATACGTATTCCAGGATGGGAATGTCATCCAGTCCTATAAAAATGTTTCCTGATTGACAAGGAGCAGCGTCAGAGGTAGTAATTCCAGGGATCAAACGAGATACGACTACAGACTCCCGTCTCTTAAGTTTAGGGACAACAGCCTTGGCTTTCCGCTTTTCTTCTATTCGGGAATGATCAGCCGCTAACTCAGTATCGGTGGGCGTCCTCTCGTCATCGCTCATTTCTCTTATCACTATGTCGGGTTTTCTTTTCACCATCTTCTTCTTTGTCTTCGAAGCCGGTTTCGCCAACCCCTCGATAACAATACTCTGGTTCATCTCAATTAAACCCAGCGTCCTTAAGTTATCATCAGTTAACACCGAGTCGATGTGCCGCAAATCACTCGGGACCTCTTGTAAACTTCGGACAACGCCTTTGTAGTGTCCACCGTCAGGCCTTGAGATGATAGCTGCAAGAAAAACGTCTGATATTAGTTCAAGTGTTAATAACGACTGTTAAAGAAGGCTTGTGCGATTTACGACACTTACGTCTAGACAGCCATCGCCTAGCAAACCCTGGGAGGCATCGAACAAAAAACCATTCATTCTTAAAATAACTGAGTCTGGTCCAGGCTCCCATCATAATCTGGCAGTTTCTAACTGCTTCCAAAAAGATGAAAGATGGGCTATCGCCCTTGCTCTTGAAGTTGAATATGTGTCTAATCTCAGTTGGCCTTGGCGGACGGAAGAGATGATCCATAAATAGAACAAAAACACTATTCAGCAATGCGTGTCCATTGGGATGAAGTTGTGAGGGGGCGATTCCAATGAACGATGACATCTCCCTGATATATTGGTTAAATGGAGGGAGAGTTCCAGCCGCACAGGCGTGACGATAGAAAGCAGTGTACCCCTCGGGCGAGTTGTGAGGTCTGTCATCAACGCCCGGTAGCAAAACGTCGTCCGGGGATAAGTTATGTTTCAAGCAGATCCGGCCCAGTAAGGCTTCAGAAATACTGGACGAAACGGAGTCGACGGGATCATCGATAAATATGGCTTCCGGCACTTCGTCCGGAGCCGGACCAACTACTTCGGGAGGAACGTTAGGGATTTCATGTATTTCTGGAGGAGGCGAACTCTTTACTTCTTGTTGTTGAGAGCTCGAAGATTCCATAACTAACTAACTCATCAGAAAGCAACATTAAGTACATAAAAAACCCATTCATTCCCAGTGTAAAGTGTGTGCGGTGCAGTGCAGTGTTGTGCATTACTTGGAAAAATTCAACAGAGTTAGAGAAAATTTGAAGACAGCGAAGACATCGGAGATCCGGTCGAGATGGCCGTCGTCGCTGACCGCCATCACTGAACCATCCCGATGTTGATAGTTGATTCAAGTTAAAGTTTGTTGTCACAGTGATAAGTTATAGTTCCATCGACGAGCTTCGAAGGGCAATCAAGTATGCACAATAAAAGTTTAGTCCAGATATGCAGAGATAAAGCTCGTCGAAATTATGCCGCTAAATATGCGAAGGTTATATATCCATATAAGTCACTTCGAATCGATCGAAGGGATAATACTTCGAATCGGTTGAAAAGATAATCCTTCGAATCGATCAGGGCCAGGTTTCAATTGTTCAAATCGACCGAAGAGACGAAGCTTCGAATCGACTCCGTTCGAATCGGTACGATTCGAATCGATGGTAACTGGAACCCTTCGTATCGATCAGCAACTCGAGCATCGCATCCATCCTCAATGAAGGCAACGAATCGATCACCAGCAGCAAAAGACAGATGAAAGACTTGAGCTTCGTATCGATCGCATAGGCAAGATGTTCAAATCGATCGCAAAGGATCGATACGAAGGACCCATCCGTGTTCCTTCTCCGGCCAGCCAAGATCGAAACGAACGAAACACGATGGAAAGGTTTGTTTTTTAAGTCTTCGAACCTAAAAAATTTCGTCTACCTGAATGTATAACTCAACTCAAAAGAAGTTGGATATCGCCTCGACTCGAAGGAAGGAGAATAGTTCAACCTGATTCTTGAAAGATCGAGATGGGTTCGAAGACACAGGAAGGCGAAGATAAAAAGTAAAAAGTGAATGAGGCCTCAGTATTTATAAGGGTACTGTGGCGGTTCATATCTCGGTGAGTATGACCGGTAGCAACAGTTGAAGCCATCGGAGTGATTCGAAGCAGCAAGTTCGAAACCATTAGCTAGAGTACTGCAATCGTTTTGAACTCCAGCTTGCATTGATACAGAGTCCAACTTCGAATCCATTCCCCCGAGTCGATCATGATTTGAAGCATGGTGTTAGTTAGACCTAAGGAGCGTTCGAATCTACCGATTCGAAGTGTTCATCGACTCACAGTGATGCACGGCCAATCGATACGAACGATTGTCTCGTGTCCATTGATTATTATCGATACAAACCCGGGTTCACCATCACATCGATTCGAAGGATGCTTTCGAATCCATCATCAAAAAGTTCCATCGATTCGAAGCTTATGTTCGATTCCACCCACTGCATATCAATACAAAAAAGCGTTTCATATCCACTGAATTCTAAATTCACCAGTACGATGTCGGTCCTTCAACCTTCTATATCGGTTCAGGAGAGGATCGATACGAAGGGGTTTTTCAAGACAACCATAAGGCATTGTCTCAACTCAAATTTCCAAATCAGTTCAGGAGAGAATCGATACGAATTCAATATCGGACAGAACTGACAACGACTCGTGGACACACGACATTAACAAGATTCAATCTAACATATGTGCATATATGTCGGACTAACATTCGATTTTAAACAGTCACAAGGATCGAATACCAATCTGATTACGGTTATAAAGACCAGCGGTCAGGTACTATCCTGCAGCAATCAATCATATCAAAGCAAGGTTACAACCTTAGATAAAAAAGCAATGATTGTTAAGAGAGAAATCACAGCTTTTCAAAGCACGTCATGTTCCATAAGACGTACTTTGGGGGGCAAATGTTATCCCGCTTTTTGGTAAAGCCGTGATACCAAAAGATCGATTAAAAACATAGGACAATTCGTCTCAAAGATTGGTCATACTATGCTTCACTATGGATATCGCTGGATTTTGTCCGAGTCTAGAATGAGCTACAATTGATGGGACATGACAAGCAAAGCCATAAAAGCCAACGTTCCAAATCTCGAGTCAATCCGAGTTCATACGCTCAAGTTATCATCGATGCAAGTTGGAGGAAATGGCCTTGAGTTCGAATCCATGGGCAAAGCTCCTGGCCGAATCCATCAAGTTCCACTCTGCTTCGAATCCATCGCTGCAACACACGTTCGAATCCATTATGTTCCCCGCCGCTTCGAATCCATTGCTGCAACACACGTTCGAATCCATTATGTTCCCCTCCGCTTCGAATCCATCACTGCAGCACATGTTCGAATCCATCATGTTCTCCCTGCTTCGAATCCATAGGTGTTGCAGAGCTTCGCATCTATCCAAGACACCCCTGCTTCGACTCCACGAATGACAGTACGTTCGAATCCATCTTACTACGATAGCTTCGTATCGATCGACCGAGGCTCACCGTGATGGATACGAACGAGCATCCATTTGAATCACTTTGTGAACAAGGCCTTCGAATCCATTAGCTCAAGGGTGACGAAAATAGTGGATTCGACCCAGTCAACTCGGAGTAAAAGGCGGATCGTTACGAAGAAAGCGCGCCACGTCAACAACACCAGGCACAAAGCCATCGATTCGACCCTATCGATTCGAAGGGGGTCGATTCGAACGGAGCACATTAACCGGAAATACAATCTTGAATCGATCATAACTCGAGATCTACAAGTCCAAATGCTATGAAATTTTCACAGGAGCTTGCATGCATGTTGAAGAATGTCCACACCGAATTTCACCTCGATTGGACACTTTTTTGATCGACTCGAATTAGAGTTCGAATCGATCCTAAAGTGGGCCCGGATCTCCTGAGACCGGGCATGTGGGCCCCCCCTCACGTGCCAGAAGCGGTCTCCTCGGATTTTAGGCGAAATATCAGCCTCCTACACCTATAAATAGAGCCCCTGGACATTCAGCAAGGGGATCAGAGAATTTCTAGAGATAAAGCACACCCGGACGCTGCCAGAATCACTCTACATCATCATCACTTCCATTGATTTCGAATTTAAGTCTATTATCTGCTGTATTTCGCTCTAGAACACTTGTAATCTTCAAGTATTAAGCAATAAAGCGATGAAACTTCATAGTGGATGTAGGCAAAACGCCGAACCACTCTAAATTACTGTCTTCCGTGCAATTTACTTTTCTGTGATTTGGAGTTTTTGTTAGATAATCCTCATTTTAAATTTAGTTTCTTCATTTATTATCTCTACAAAAACTTCCGAAGGGTGTTGCCCAGTTTTGGTGCTAACAAAAGCGATAGTACTTCCCCGTCCGCTTTTGTTCCTCTGTGGACTCCTTTGGGCATGCTTTTCTATATTGAAAAGTGTTGCAGGTTGACAGATAAATGTTCTCAAGAGATGCATTCAGTGGGGTGTATTCGTTGTAGGTGGGAATTTTCGGCTTCTATTTCCCTACTTCTCTTTTCTTTCTGGGATTTCCTCCTCTGGACAATTTAGGTTGCCCAGGCTTGCTCTGGACGTTGACTTGAACCTTTCCTGAGTTATCACTAGTTTGTTTTATGGCGATGTTGCTTTTCACAGTCTCCTGAACAGGCCCTGGTGCCTTATCTCGCCTCGTCCACCTGGCTACTTCTCTTCTTATGAATTGATGAGCCTTTGCATAGAAACGCTCCAGCGTTGTTGTAGGCTTTCCTGCCAACCAATCTCCAAATTCTGAATGCGGATCTGCACCTCGTATTACCGCCATTCAAATTGCATGGTCATTAGGGTTGCTAACTTCAGTAGCCGCAACATGAAATCTTTGCAAATATTCTTTCAACGACTCTCCTAAAGCCTGGATTACACTAGACAAGGACATAACATCCTTGGGACGAGTGGCATGTATCCTATACTGTTCCACAAATTTCGTTGCCAATTTGTCGAAGCTGGATATAGACCATGGAGGAAACCGAGTGAACCACATGGTGGTGATTTCGGACAAGGTAATTGGAAAGCATCTACACTTGGTCATGTCGTTTTCTCTGGCTGAATCCATAATCCATTCGTACCTCATCACATGCTGCTTGGGATCCGTCTTTCCTTCGTAGGCTGGGATGGTTGGCATGCTAAACTTTCTGGGATACTCGGCCTGTAGAATGGTATTGGTGAAAGGAGTATGACTCTTGGATATCCCCCAATCTTCGTTGGTTTGGCCTTGATTTTCCCTTATTAACTGCTTGACTATAGCTGATAAGTCTGGAGTTTGTATGGAGGATGAAAGGTTGGGTTCTGTTCTACGGGACCGCTTAGGTTGATGTCCCCTCTGTTGGCAATCTGCCAAACATGTATCATGAAGGCCAGCTTCATTAGGATCTTGGTGTGCCGGGCGTCCGGTCTCTACACGTGCTCCCGCTCTTAAGTTTCCTGTTTCATCTTGGGTGTGGTCTCCAAGATGTGATTGATCCCTGGTTGATCGATCAATAGCACCTGCTTGCGCAGTTTCAGTTTTATCGCATCTACGCCTGGGAGGTTCATCGGATGAAGTCGAGCTATCAGATGAAGAATAAGGATTAGGGCACCTCTAGCATTATAATGTTGTTGCTGAGTAAGCCGAGTCATCAGGTTAGCGTTAGCTTGAATCTGCTCAGTGAGTTGTCTTCTACTTTCCATGAGTTCTCTCATCAAGTCGTTGAACTCTGTCCTTGTAACGTCTTCTGTCTGGTTATGAGCTCCGGCAGTCCCTGCACCTAGATTTGCTTGCTGGTTGCTAGGTCTTATCTGTTGTACGCTAGCGGTCTCGTTGACATCCGCATTATGAGAGGCTGATCGGGTACGTGGTCTTCCCATAGTAGAGTTATTGATAGGAACTCTGAGTAGAATCAATGGACGTCCTGTGAATAACTTGGATCTCCTTTGGGGGATTTATTCAATCTAGAGCAGATTCTAACGGCCTGAGAATTCGATTCTAAGTGAAAGCACCAAAATGTTAGCACCAGAATTGGTCACTAACACCCTTGAGAAAGATTGTGTAGAGAGATTAGTGAAGAAAATAAATTAAAACTGAGAACTGTATGCTAAATGCAAAGACAAGAACACATGATTTATAGTGGTTCGGCGTAACTGCCTACGTCCACTGTGAAGTTAATCTTTATTGCTTTACTCAACGATTGATTACAGATACAATCCGTACACCAACTACTTGAATACAATTGTTAAGTAAAGAGAATGAGTCTTGAATGCGGCAGAGTCTCCCCAGTGTTCTCGAAAAAAGGTCCATTTCACTGTGCCCCTGCCCCTCTATTTATAGACGAAGATGGGCTGGACTTTCCTAATGGGCCTAGGAGCAAGATACCTCGGCCCGTGGTGAGTGACTTCTGTGTGCTGAGCCACAAATGCCGAACGGCAAATGCCGAGCCATATATCCAAGCCGAACGGTGCCTCTATGCCGAATGAGGCAGTGTGTTGAGTGAAGCCTCTAGGCCGAACGAGACTCGATGCTGGTCAAGGGAAGATGCCGAGCTTAGGCCAAGCGAGGCTTCATGCCGAATGAGGCTAGAATGCCGAACGAGGCTGGAATGTCAATCGAGGCCTGGATGTCGAACGGTGCCGGAATGCCGAGCGAGGCCTCGATGCCGAACGGGGCTGGAATGCCAAACGAGGTTGGAATGCCGAACGAGGCTGGAATGCCAAACGAGGCTCGTGCCGAACGATATGAAATGCCGAACGACCTTGTTGTGTCGAACGACCCTCAATGCCGAATGAGCCTTCTACACCAAGCCTCTTCTTACTTGGTCAAGCCACCGGGTAACAAAACCCTTTGGTGTTATGTAGGAAATCATTTCATTACCACCAAAATTAAGAAGGATTACATATTGGGCCAAGGTTTTAATAGTCGGTTATTTAACTATCAAATAAACAAAAAAAATCAACCATATATCACATTTCCCACTGAAATCACTAACCTTCATTTAATTTGATTTCTATAAATCGAATCTCCTTATCAAAACATAATAAACTTATTTCATCGGAATAAGAATGTTCATAAATTCTTTCTTTCAAAAATACATGAAAACTATTTGTGAAGATAGTTATGAAAGTACCATTCGGTATCGACCATGGATAGTAGCTCGATGGTTGCGTCTCTATCCTAGAAAAAACCAAACTTAATTTAAGCAATCTCTACCTCCCAATTTCTGCCATGCAATCAATCATAGATCGCAGTTTGCATAATGGTTACGTCGATATCTTAGCGAAAACATCCCAAAAGTAGGTAATCTCTACCCTTGAATTACGTTGTCAAAATATACCATTACTTTCCAAAAATTTCTTTATTTCATAAAGATTTCCAAATCTATTTACAAAACTTCTTTATAAATTTCAATTTTAATTTAGAGAATTATTCCTTTACAAATTCTAAACCATTTGTAATCTCCCTTTACAAATTTCAAAAAATTTATATTGATTATACTTATTAATTATCCAACTAACAATTTATAATTCCTTTTTTGAATTTAGATTCATTTTCGAAGTTTCCATATCTAAACAATTTAAAAAAATTCCTTTTATCAAATTTTCTTAAGTTCTGATTCCATTATAAGATTTTTCTTATAAAATCACCTCCATTCAATACAATCCTACTTACAAATCTCGAAAGTATTTATAAGTAACTTCAATACATTTCTGAAACTCTACCGTTTTATAATAAGTATTTTAAAGTAAAATAATAAATTTTCAAACACATTTAAGTAATTATTTAAAATATCACCACCCCTTGTTAAGTAACAATGATAGCAAATTTCCAATTCATTAGTAAATAATAATAATAATAATAATAATAATAATAATAATAGATTTTCAAAGCTTATTATGAAAATTAGAATTTATTTCAATCAATATTTGAATATTTAAGTAACTAACTTCCTAAAATATTTTAGTCCAATTAATAGTTTAATAAATAAAAATCTTTTTCTAAAACGACTTCACTTGTTGATAAAAATATATTTTTAAAATCCAATATAACTATTTTTATACTTATAAATCTCCCTCGATTTATCACAATCTGATTTACATTTTCAAATTCACAACTATTTCAAAATTCCAAAATAGAATCCGTTATTTCTTCCTAAGCTAGTTTCCTTATCTCACTTTAAATTCACACTGTGAATTTATATTTTCCATTTATTGAATGATAATCATTCCACTTATTTATAAACATCATTTATGAATTTTCATAAACTCATTCCCAGTTTATACAGATTTATATTACAAAAACCTATTTGTAAATTGATTTATAATTAAAATTCCATTTATAAATCTATTTCTTAAATAATCCAAACTATACTCCAAAACCATTCAAATCTCGATTTCGACTTCCATTTCATACTTTAGAAATCCCAAATAAAAATCCACTATCTAAAAATACTCAAATTAGATTCTCATTTTGAAACCATTTTAGGGAATAGCTAAACAAATATAAAAAATTAAATCGCTTATTTTTTCCAAATCAATTTCCTTTTTAATAATCCCAAAATTCAATATAATTATTTTCATTTCTAAAATTGCCTTTAAGTTTCCTTTTTAAATTCAAAAATATTATTTATCGTATTTATAATACGAAAATCAAGATCAGTGCTATTATGGCATCCATTAAATTCAAATCACATCATAATCTATCACAGACTATTCAAACACATTATATATTACTATATATGAAATTGAAAATCAACATTTTTAAGGAATTTAGTTGGATCCCTCTAGACTATTTTCCTGCAACCATAGATGTTATACAATATAAAATACCAATCCCGCTTCGAGGCGAGATATGGCGGTAATATAGGGTCATTCGCTGCTATGCGGGGTACATAGTGTCTCATCTGCTCCAATGGCGGAAAATATTTCCAACTACTAATATATATAATATAACATCTAAACCGATAGTAATTTATAAATTTAACCAAGCATCTAATAATTAAATTATTTATAAATTAATTCTAGTAATCCAAAATGAAGTGAGATTTACTCACTTTTATTCCAGCTATCGCTTTCCAGTTTAGTTCAGTCTATAGTCTAACAATGTTCAACTATAGCTCCATATTTAGCTAGTTCCAAATGCAAGTAATTCATATCCATGGCATAGAGAATGACAACGTGATTCCAATGCCACGGACGGCGTCTCTTTTCGGACCTTGAATGAATAAGTTACAATTTTTTAATAATTTACCAAATTGAAATATAATTAATTCCAATACACTAATTTTAATTTACTAAAACTAATCATTTACTGAAAACTTCGGCCTAGCCCACACAAAAACTGGTCCACAACACTCTGTTGCCATCCTTCTTCTTCCTCCGATGAAAAATCACTCTGCCTTTACGTGACTAACCCCATGGCGTCCTCCTTCCCTTCCTTGCTCTCACTCCATCGTGCACCAATCGATCCACCAGCTTCTCCACTAGCTTCCTCTTCACCCGATCCATCTACCCATCACCATAAAATTGAACTCGAGACCTCCTACGAAACGCGCCACCTCTCCGCGACCTGAAACTATTAGATTGCCCAAAACAAGATCGCAATTTGACTACGACCATCGCATCATCCCAAACTTGCCATACCGATGCTTCTCTCATCACCAAATCAACCTCGCCATAAGTTAGGTTTACCTCCACCTCGGCAGCTCCCATACCCGAAGCCCTAACTCAACTGAAAAAGAAAATCTGTCATCCCAAGCTCGCTGTCGTAGTAACAATTAAGTTGAAAAACGTAAAGCTTGACTCTATACGAGCTCAACGAGTGTAATTTCCATGATTTAAAGTGTCCTAAATCACATTGTCTCAAATTAGAATTCACGACCATTATTCATTGCTTAACTGGAAATGAGAAGAAGGAGCCGAAAGGGCAGTAAAAGTGGAAAATGTGGTTAACTGATTTTCACTTTATAGCCAAATAACCGAAATGATTATGTTTCTTCCCTTTTGAATTACGTTTCCTATTTTAATCAGTGTTTAAAAAGAAGAAGAAAGCGATGAAAGATAACATAGATAGGATAGTGTGGCCGCCTAGGGTGGCAAATAGAGATAGAAAAATGGATATGAAAGTAATATATTATTTAAAATCCAAAATATCTGGATATTTAATTTCAGACCTCGATCGAGGCATGCTACCTGGCGTTCCTAATGGAATACCCCTATTCTGAACGCAATAAAACAAGCTTCAGGACCTAATTCGACCTTATGGAGAAAATAGCCTTTTGAACCCAATTATAATATTAAATTTTCAAAATTAATTTCAACGCGTTTCTAACCCTATGACCAAACGATAACTCCAAATGCTACAAATTTGAAACTTGGTAATAATATACACTATTACGGATCCAATGGAACTGGTTTCATTGAAATTTGAGACTGTACCCCAAAAGGCTATTTTTATATGTTAATTTAAACAAGTTATATTTTTAAATCGAGTAAAATACTTATAAATTCAATTTAAAAATTTTAGTATCTTCACTTATTTATAGAAATTAATAAGCCTCTAAATCATTTTTATCCAAAAAAATCCAAGATTTAAATTATTTAAACGATTTTCAATTATTAAATTCAACAATTAAATTACCAAATAAATCACTATTTTTGAAATTCAAACTATTTTAATATATATATATATATATATATATTAACTTTTCAATAATAAAATTTATTTAATATCCCAATTTAAAATAACCAAAAATTCTAGGTCGTAACATAAAATATTGGTAGTAATTTCAAATAAAGTTAGGAGATTGCATAAAAAATAATGCTAGTAATATAATTAGAAGCAGCATAGGTAATTAAAGGTAAACAGAGGAAAATATATATTTTCCATAGTTGTGTGTATTAATTGCACGTGTCTTTAAAAAAACTCCCCTTCATATGCTATTAGAAACTCCGCTAAGGTTGTAAGTGGAGATAGAATAAATAAAAAGGAAATTAATAAGATGGAAGTGCCCTTGTTTCCTCTAGTTTTTTTGTTTAAATTTATAAAAGATGTTTTGGAAACATTGTAAAGAGTATTTTGTTTAAAATGGTTTGGTATAAGAATTGACTTTTTAAAAGCAAAATCTAATAGTGGTTAGATTTAAAATCCCAATTTTAAGAAGAAAAAATCTTTATTATTGAAAAAGTGCTTTAAAAGAAAAGGTTGGCTTAAGGAAAAAGGAAAGAAACTTATTTAAAACTTAATTATGGTTTTAAAATTTAAGACCAAGTTATTTTAAAAAGTTTCTAAGTTTGTACTTTTTAAGGTAAAAGTTTTAAGATTAAGTGCTTTAAAAAATTAAAAAGTTTTAATTTTTGGAAAAAGGTGGTGGAAATCAAATCAAATTTTAATTTGGAGTAGATAAGGATGACTCCTACATAAAACGGGGTAAGAGATAAGGCTATAATGAGGATAGCGATGACTACTCATGGAGTAGCAATAAAGAATCCCCATTAAGTGTAAGGAATGTTGGTGAGAACCTAGAAATGTTTTATTAGACAAGTGTGCAAGCCATAAGAAGAGACCGTGAAGGAAAGATGAATGGTATCAAAGTACACTTCTGCGAGTTCTAAAACGAGGTCAAAAGAAAGGACAAGGATAAAGAAGTACATACAAAAAATTCAGAATACTATCATGTGATTTGGATAAAGAGAAGATAGTAACAATGGGTAATAAGATGACAAACACACGTAGAGGACGCTATTAGAGTCAATATTAAGAAAAGCAAGATAGAAGGCAAAAAGGTTATTCCATCAAGTCAATTTGCCAATGAGTTATCCTTAACGTGCATAATTTATATTTCTTTCCCACTATAGTATGGGGATGCACATTTTATCCCATAACTGGCTGTAATAACCAAAGTGATGGATGAACCTTAATTATTAGAAGCCAAAATGAAGCTAAGATACATAGGTTACAATGGAATGACATGTTAGAAAGGTCCATTTAATTTTAGTAGGTGAGAGGACCATAAAGTCAGTAATGTCGGTAGATGTTGAAGGGCAGCTTTTAGCAATTGTCTCTGTAGGCTTGGGTTGTAAGTATTAGTTGTTTTTGTGGTATATAATAAGTACGATATCATGAGAAATGTTTCTTTTGAAAATTATTTTTTTGGATGGACCGCTGTATTATTAGAAAACAGTGGAAGTAAAGAAATCTCATGTAGGCACTTTACTGATGCAAAATAAATTAGTAAAAGGTTTATAAAATAAATTAGGAAATTTATTGGCTACTAAGAGTAAAATAATGGCAAGTTTCAAAAGCCTTAAAGTTTTGAGAATATAAATTTTGACGAGCGAAGGGCATGGAAGTTTGTTGTGAGACCATGTTTCAGTGTTTATGTGCCTTAAATGCTGATATTTATAAATGAACTTATGTGCCAGTTGTTATTTAAAATTAATTTTTTTTAAAATTGACATTTACCCTGTAATAGAATAAAATAAAGTCTATTATTGACGTTGAACTATTGGTTAAACTTTGACTATGTAGGATATAGCATGAATTGTTTCGAAAGAAAATATATATATAATATACTTTTTAGAATTTTTTACAAAATCATTTGATTTAAAAATAGACAAAAAATTGCTTTTATTAAAAACTTTGAAAAAAATCAATCTTTGAACATTTTCTATCAATTTCAAAAAATTTACTTAAAAAGGGATTGAATCGAAAAGTGGAAACTTTTTGATTTGAAATGCCACATGCTTAGCATAGAGAAGAAGTTCATGGGTTAGGAAGTAGCAATTTTACTGTGCAGCAGAAGTGACAGTAAAATAAGATATAGTTGGTGACAAGGGAATAGTTGTTGTAGTTATCGAATCACTTTCTCTATACTTTATCGATAGATGTACCAACTTGTTTTAAAATAACCTATTTTTTAAAATTTGAAGACTTATTTTTTTTTTACTTATGTGGATTGTTCTTGGTAAAGTTACAAAATGATTGGGGCAAAAGAGAAGATTCCAAGGTACCGTGGAAAAGAAAACACAAGAGAAAGATGAAAATATGGAATTATCCATCTAAAACCTTTTTTGACATAAGAATTTATGCTTAAAAATCAGATTATTAAAACTTTGGAGGTTAGTAATGGTGTGCTAGGATTTTGGATGATATGGATTGGATGTAAAATTGGTTGAATTATACTTCTATTTGTATAAGTATGAGAATTTGGGATGCAAAAACAAGCTTTTTATTTTCAAAGTTTGCATCCATATAGAACTACAAGTATTTATAGGTTGCATACACCATATTTTCAAAATTGTTTTAAAGAATGCATTCAAATATATGTCGTCGATTAAAATTATTCTGCATACATGCCATATATGTTGCGGTTCACTGTGTAGTAGAGGATGATTAAGATGGATAATAGGGTCGAATCAAACCATCATGCCAAGGTGAATTATATATGCAGATCTAGAACTTAAATTAAATCCAAATCTCTCCTCTTATCTAAACTTTTGATAAGTACATGTATACTTGCGGTGTATGTATTCAAATAGGGATAAAAGGGAGTCAAATTGAATAACAAGGATTAGATCTGGAGATATGGAAAGCTAAAAAGGTAAGTGAAAAATTATATATATTTTGTATAATATTGGATTTATATCATCGTAAATCTATTCCTGTATGCATAAAATATGAATTGGAGTTGTAGGCTAAATTTATACACATGAATGAATTTATAAACCCAGCCTAGATATTCTATAATGGATAACATGAATTATATATTATATGTATGTAAATTTGTAAAAATGTTGGTTAATTGTGCCTGAATTTACTACTGGGTATCAGTAGTCCTTAAAACTTATAAAATTATGAGGTAGTTTAAGATTTATAGAATTGAATGGATTTTGCAAGTGAAAATGTAGGTTAACTTATCAAAATAAATTGTGGGATTTAAGTGGCATTTCAATTCATTGGAATATAGGGTGTTGCTATGTGAATTTCCATAGATTACGGTGTTCAGTTTATAAATAAAAGTGTATTGTTTGAAATAACAAGGAATATGCCTAAAAGAAAGAGATGTATAAAATAGAGATATTTACTGTATTTTGCACTTTCTATTTCAATGATTATGAAAATGATAATTCCTTGTAATTCCATACATAACCCAAATTCTCCTTTTGGATAAGATGTAGAAATTTATAGTGTTAACCTTTCCATTTGGAAGAGATGTAATTGCAATGCACTAAAATGAAGAAATTCCTAAGGATTAATTAAAGAAGTATAAGTGTGATAATATTAACGGTCTAAGAGAAGAATATATATATATATATATATATATATATATATATATATATATATATATTGTGACGATTACGACTTTTTGACGCTCGAAAATCAACATCAATACGTCCAATATCAACTGCTGAGAAATCGAAGCCCGGAAAACCGTACCGTTAGGGTTAAAGAAGAAGAAAACGATAGAAGAAGAAGAAAAAGATAGAATAAGATAGAAAGGAACAACAGAACAATATAAGAATCTCACAATCGCAGCGGAACAACATATAATAGATAAATGAATAATCTTTAAACAAAGAACTATATCAGTTATTGCATTACATTACATTACATCATCAGAGTGTACAACAACAAATAGCGGAAAAGAAATACTATATACTAGTGAATACACCATGCCATCCAGTTTGCCTCCAGCAACTCCTGCATTCTAGAATATCCTGATAAACCTGACTCTTGACAGCCCGTGTGGAAATTGGTGGGCACCCAGAGTTTAGGAAGGAAAACAATAAACTCCGAGTCAGTCATGTGACTGGTGTAAGAACTTAAAACAGTTATTTATCTTTAAAACGAAGAACAGGATAATTTTAAAATAGATTCGAATGCTTTTTTATAAAATGAGACTACCATAAGACCTCCCGTACACACACATAATGCAAACGCAGAATCGGAGGAGATTTCTCCTTATGATAGTCAAAGATGCTTAATACGCATTAAAAAGAAACATTTGATATTATTACTAGTGCATAGTGCAGAAAACATTTCGAAAGTAAAGATATAAATCTTAGCTAGCATAGGCGTTCCGCGCTTATGCCTACTATAGCTACCATCCAAACAGTGGGGCGCCACCATAAGTGAATGATAGGTTCTACAACTAAAACCGTACAAGATCGTATTGTTTCTTTGGATTTCCAACAAATGGTCAGGCCAAGGAACTTCCCATTGCCACATGGGTACGCCTCTGGAATGACGACTCGAGAACCTAACCGAATCTCTGCCAACACAAGGCCGGGTTACCCCTAACTGGGTAACTACTGACACAGATATGTCATTCCACGATCGTAACCGATCTATATCCGAGGATCCTCGATTTCCAACAACCACAAAGCAATAAATTTGCAGCAACAACATAGGTTAAGTATCTGGGCTCCATACCATGATACCAACTCTATCCAGAAGGAACGACATATACTAAAGGGGTGCTACCCCCTAATAACCTTGCCGCATCCTTCCTATTTTGACCATTTCCGGGGTGTGAGGTCCGACGAAGTCTCGTCCACAAGGCCACGCTTTATACAAAAGCCGTGCTTTGATTATCACATGCTCAACAGCACTTCATATGCCAAATTACCAATTTGGGAATGTATCACTAGTAACCATCAACTACATAACCTCTAGGCTCCGCCACCAACGGAAACATATTTGATAGAAACTAGCTTTACATCTCAAATTGTAACGTCAGACACACATCCATACAAGTCCGTTCTGGGGTCGAACGAAACCGAAGGCACTTACAAAGAAGTCCTTGCAATCTGAATATTCACTAATCACGACCGGACTTCCCATCACAAAGGGTAATAAATTTCTATATCGGAGATCAGCCGATGAAGAAACATTCGACGGTAATCCTTCTGTTTTCACAAATATCCAGTATTCAACACCGGTCATCAAATGCAATCCATAACGACGTATCACATATTCGGAATGGGTTATACGACCCCAAGGTCCTTTCCCGGCTAACCCGAATAGTGAGCGCTTATTTCAAAAATAAGTGTAGCATTCAAATTCAAACAAATCACAACAAATACCTATTTAAAGGTAAATATTGATAGTCGGTTATTTAACTATCAATAGGCACGCACAACATCGCCATATTCCAAATTATTTTCCAAATTATTTTTTTTTCAAAAATATCTTTACTAGATATATAATTTTCCACACTTCAACCATTTGAAAACAAATTTTCAAATCAATTTTCACCTTTACAACTTTTGAAAACAAATTTCAATCATTTTCCTTACGCGGAAATACTTTCATTTCAACATGGTTCATTTAAACCAATTAAATAAATCCTTACCGATTTACTTTATATTTACGTTCCAAATCTGTAAATTTATTCCCACACTTCAAAAATAAATCAATGTTTATTTTTAAACAAATTTCCCTTTCTTTTATAAATTCCATAGTGAATTTACAATTCCAAAATATCTATGAATATACGATTTCCATATCGATTTCTAATATTCATTTTCAATTTATTTCTAAAAGATAAAATCTCAAAATATTCACTTCATATTGGAAAACATTTCCATACTTATTTAATAATAAGTAATTCACAAATCTATTTATTTTCAACACTTGGAAAATATTCAATATACTTAAATCGAAATTAAGTATATATTTCATTCTTTAAAGACAACATTCTCTTAACACATTTATTTGAGTCAAAATGAATGTTGCGTGAAACATCGTTACGACGACCCAAAATCACTAGTATAGGGATTTGAAATTTAGATAGATATATAAATCCTAATACTATACAAAACTTTTCTTTTCGGAAATCATCTACTATAACAACAGTGTTTTAGTCTACCATTTCCTTTTATTTCTCGAAAAACGTCTATTTCAACAATGAATGTTGAAATCTATGGTTTCGATAGTTAATACATTTTAAAACATCTTTTAAAACAATTAACATCATTTTAAAATTTCACTTCTCCAAATCATACCCATTTTATTCAATAATATATTCACTGTCCAAAATCATGAATATGCTTTATTTTCCCAATTCAATGTTTCTACACATTTATCAAAGATTTTCCATAGTCCAAAATCGTGGATATAATTCCTTTAATAATTTCTATGTTTACTTATCAAATTTATTTGATTACAGATTTATAAAACAACGTTTGTAAATTCCATTTCTATTTCATAACTACTTCGATTTATAAATCTCCTTTAGTAACCAATTCTATTTCTATTTTGTTTCATGTCGAATCCAACTTATAAGTAAATTACTTATAATCCATTTATTCACAAATCCATTCTTTTATATCATCATTAATTTATAAATCTAAAATTCTTATTTACTTATAAAACTAGGTACAACTTGATTTTAACACTTATAAAAGCTCGTTTTATAATTCCAATATCTTTAACTTATAAAATATCAATTTTATAAATCTTTTATATAAACCGTTTATAATAATTCAAAAATCCCAATTTAAACATTTTATAAATTTATCAGCTATTTATTTCAAAAATCATGCTTTGGTTATATTTCACAAAAACATATTTTATAACAAAAATTTATAACGTTTTAATTATTTAAAATGAATCAATTCGAAAATTTAATAAAACGTATACTTTCAAAAATCACTTTAAAAATCCTTTAATAATCAAAATCGTTATTTTTAAACTTCAAAAATGGATCCGATGATGCAACACACCAAATAGTCAATCACGAATTCGAAACATCATATATCGATGTTATAATCAATCAAATATAACAATATCTAAAATCAAACAGATACTGTTGAGGAATCCAGTTGGATCCCTCCAACCTGTTTCCCTGCATCCACAGATGTTAGCACAATACCAATCCCGTTTCAAGACGGGATATCGCGGTATATGGGATTTATAAAATATTATATGCTCAATAGGCGGTGCAATAGGGTCTCATCCGCTATATAATGCGGGAAATCAATTCCAAGTACATATATAATACCAATTCCACTTCAAGGTGGAATATCGCGGTATATGGGTGTAATAAATAACATCCGCTTAATAGGCGGCGTATAGGGTCTATTTTAATACAATAAATAATACTATATTATCATCCAAGCAACAATCACACAATCAGCAATTTTAAATCTAACTATTTAAAATTTAAATAAAACCCTTTTTGAGTGAGAAGTTCTCACCTTTATTTCCGTTTGCAGTCCATTTCTTTTACGACTTGATTTTCATCACAACTTCGACCTTGTATAAACATTTATATTCAGTTGATTAATATTTGAATACTTTAATTAACCCGTGATTTTATTTTAAAATAACACTTTGAATTTTGAACAAATTTCTATTGGATAATTTAAATTAACCAATGATTTTCTTTTCAAAATAAAAATTTAAAATTCGAACTGATTCTTTTTCTTTTATAAATTCCATATTTTAAATCAATTTGCTTTTAATGATTAAATTAACAAAAAGTTCAATTAAAACTAAATTTCTTTTAAATAAATATTTTTAGCAACAAAAATCATTGCTTAAGTTTGTTAACAAATAAATCTCCTATTTTTAATATTAAACTAATTCCTTTTAATTTTAAACGGATTACTCTTAACAAATTTGTCTAATTAAAATTAAATTTCAACTAAATTTACTTAATTTTTTTAAATCAAGATTAACTTAAAAACTGCATATATATAAATCTATTAAACAAAACTGCTATTGATTCTTATATTTTTTTTCCGACTATATATATTTGAAACTGGATTATTTTCAATCTTTACTATAAATTCATTCAACTTCACTGTATTTTTACTTTCCTGTTGTTCTGTAAAAATATTATTATTTTTCAATTTAAATTAAACAGAAACAATCTGTAAATACCTTATTGCAATCATGTAGATCTCGACCTCGCTATCGGCCAAAACAAAGTCACTGCCTCGACTCGTGAAAAACCCCAAATCATTGCGAACACAGTCTCGAATGAACCCTAGCTCGTCGACTCCAAGGACCTCGAGAACATCGCGGCCACCCAGACTACACTGTCATCGGTCTACCTCCTTCCACGCGACAACCCACAATCGACCTTCGGCCAAACTCACGTGCGTACGCGTGTAGACAGTCGCCACATTCCTCTTCGTTGACCCAAACAGCCCCGTACGTCTACCTCCCCCTTTGCGATGCTCGAAATCGAGCTCCCCAAAATTGCTACATCACCTCGCCCTCAAAATCAATCGCCTACCAGATCTCGAATGCTCACCTGCGATTCGCTCGCGATGGGACGAATCCCCCTCCCACTTCGACTTCATTTTTTCTTTTGAAATTTAGAACAGGGAGATACGAAATTCCTTTAGCCATTGACTTGATTTTTATTTTTGAACGAAAACAAACTGGAAAGGACTGCGGTAAGAACGGAAATAGGGAAGAGATGTCGCCATTATACTTTGATTTTTGAACGAGAGGAATAATCTATTCGGCCATTTGCATTTTGTTTGAGATTTTTAAAAATGAAGAAGAATATTTAAAATGTGAAGGAGGCATGCTTATCACGATTTTTTTCCTTGATTCTGTGCGTGATTTTAGGCGAGACTTACGGAAGGTAACGTGCTGATGTTGACCAATTATAAATTTAAATTTAGATTGAATTCGATTAAATTTCAACGTGTTTACTTATCGTGTGCTCACATAACAACTCCAAAAAATACGAAATTTGAAATTCGATAATAATTCAATATTACGGACCCAATGGAACTGGTTTCGTCGAATTCCGAGACTATGCCTCGGAAGGCTATTTTTAAATTCAATTCAAACGATATAAATTTTTAAAACTGAACAAATCACTGTTAATTTCAATTCTGAAGCTTCTATTATCTTCGGTATTATCAATATGAATTTTACAAGCCCTTGAAATATTTTTAATCAGCTTAAAGCTAAAGATTCAAATTTTTATTCAACTTTCAATATATTAAATTCAAAATTTTAATCGCCAAATTCATATTAACATTGGGAATTCAAGCTAAACCATGATTCAAATATTTAAAATTAATTAAATATTCTCAATTTAAATTGTTCAAAATTCTGGGTCATTACAACCTTCCCCCCTTAAAAGAATTTCGTCCCGAAATTACAAGTTAGGAAGAATGGTCCTTAACCCGTTTATTATTTTTCACAATCCAAATAGTTTTATCAATTTACCAAAACAAATCTTTTTATTAAAGATCCATTATTTTTTTCAATTAGCTTTCCAACTTCAATTATAAGCTCCAAACAACATTGTTCTCCTAACAATTCAAATTTAAATTTAAATTTCAAACTTTCAAAAATTTCTCAAAATTTTTCTAACACCCTAAATTTTCGAAAAATTTCGCCAGCGTCTCCTTTGCGCGGCTAGCTCGGTACGACTACAAAATGGCACCACAGGCCCTCAAATCCCAAAAGAAAACAAAAGGCCAAGTGGCTGGACAAGAAAATCACCAAATTTCATACTGAAATTGAAATACGTACCATTTTGTCGAGCAATTCAATTTTATCTTTGAAATCAAAATCCCAATTCCATTTCTTTTAATACACCTGTACATCCTGCTAGCCATAATATTCAATTACAAAATTCAAACCATTTTGCACCTTTCATTACAAAATTTTCAATATATGCTTTTTATACCATCTTTAGTTTACTATTGGAGTTATACATTCATTTCCATTCAATCTTGCATTTTCAATTCCATTTGAATTCAATTTACACTTTCAACTCTAATTGGATTCAATTTACCTTCTGAATATTGAATTTTATCAACTATCTTTTATTCATAACTGCACTATTTTAAATTAGTTCCAATTACTAATTCATTACTAGTTCTAATCCATTTCATCTCGCACAATTCAAATTGGTTGTCAATATTCAGTTTTCAATTTCAGTTTATAACCACGTATATTTAAACTGGATTTCAAATTCCATATGAATTCAGTTTACTTCATTTATAATTACTGAATTCAATTCTTTTCATTTTTAATCAATTTCATTTACTAAATTTTATTTCAATACTTCACTTTATTTATCACAAGTCAAATTAAATTTCCATTCAATTCTATTTGCTTACAATTTCGAAATGAATTTCAACATTCAATTCACTTTCATTTACATGCAACTGTAAATTTATTCATTCATTCACAATTTATTTCCATAATTCAATACTCAATTCCAATTCATTTTAATTACTCCAAATTTATTTTCAACTCAATAAATTTTCTTTAAGTTAGATTTTTATTTTAACAACTTTAAACTTTACAAGTTATCAACCTAATAATATTCCATAAATATTTGTATATAGTATTCCAGAGTCTTTTCAATCTTTTTAAAATCAATTTTTTTGAAATCAATTCAAATTATCTTTTTTTTAAACAATTTACATCTAAAATAAATTGACAGCAATTCCTTTTTGGGAAACCCGAAAACGAACATCAATGATGCTGCAGTCATCGCCTAAGTTATTTTCCAACGATCGAAAAGAGTTTAGAGCTTTTCATTCCTTCAAAACATTTTTCCAAAAACCTTTGAAAATTATTTTCAAATCAAAAAGGAATTTAATTTCTAAAATTTCCAAATTCTTTCAACAACATTTCCAAATACTTCCCTGGAATTCTATTTCTAATTATATATCACATTTATAATTTACATTCTCCAATTCCATTTGTGTATGGATTTTATTTCTAAACTTTTGATTATGATTCCAATTTCTTATTCAATAATCAATGGTAATAATTTTTAATATTATTAATTCCTAACATCCAAGCATCCATATACTATAATAATTTATAAAGATAGTTTCCTTTATCTACGAAAATAGTTTTGGGCAAAATTATTTCATTTACCCGATTTTTAAAACACTACTGTGTCAATTTATCTTGTTTAAGAGTTTAGAAACCCCTATCGACACAGTTAGCTAGACTGCACCGACCAGAATCTATAAACAATCAACCGATAAGTCAACACGATACAAAACAATTTCATATTTACTAACAAATACGCGCTCATATCTATTATTACACTCAAACTCATTCTAGAGTACTGCTGACTCTAGCTCTAATGAGTAACACCCAACAGAGCCATGGTTGTCGCTTAACCATATGCTCTGATGCCAAATGTGACGATTACGACTTTTCGATGCTCGAAAATCAACATCAATACGCCACTGCATAACTGCCGAGAAATCGAAGGCCGGAAAACCATACCGTTAGGGTTAAAGAAGAAGAAAAAGATAGAAGAAGACAGAAAGGAACAACAGAACAATATCAGAATCTCACAATCGCAGCGGAACAACATATAATAGATAAATGAATAATCTTTAAACAAAGAACTATATCAGTTATTGCATTACATCATATTACATTACATTACATCATCAGAGTGTACAACAACAAACAGCGGAAAAGAAATACTATATACTAGTGAATACGCCATGCCATCCAGCTTGCCTCCAACAACTCCTGAATTCCAGAATATCCTGATAAAACTGACTCTTGATTGCCCGTGTGGAAATTGGTGGGCACCCAGAGTTCAGGAAGGAAAACAATAAACTCCGAGTCAGTCATGTGACTGGTGTGAGAACTTAAAACAGTTATTTATCTTTAAAACAAAGAACAGGATAATTTTAAAATAGATTCGCAATGCTTTTTAGAAAATGAGACTACCATAAGGCCTCCCGCACACACACACAATGCAAACGCAGAATCAGAGGAGATTTCTCCTTATGATAGTCAAAGATGCTTGATACGCATTAAAAAGAAACATTTGATATTATTACTAGTGCATAGTGTAGAAAACATTTCGAACGTAAAGATATAAATCTTCGCTAGCATAGGCATTCCGCACTTATGCTTACTATATCTACCATCCAAACAATAAGGTGCCACCATAAGTGAATGATAGGTTCTACAACTAAAACCGTACAAGATCGTATTGTTTCTTTGGATTTCCAACAAATGGTTAGGCCAAGAAACTTCCCATTGCCACATGGGTACGCCTCTGGAAAGACGACCAGAAAACCTAACCGGAACTCTGCCAACACAAGGCCGGGTTACCCCTAACTGGGTAACTACTGACACGAATATGTCATTCCCCGATCGTAACCGATCTATATCCGAGGATCCTCGATTTCCAACAACCACAAAGCAATAAATTTGCAGCAACGACATATGTTAAGTATCTGGGCTCCATACCATGATACCACCTCTATACAGAAGGAATGACATACGCTAAAAGGGCGCTACCCCCTAATAAACTTTCCGCATCCTTCCTGTTTTGACCATTTCTGGGGTGTGAGGTCCGACGAGGGTGGTTTAAAATTGTAAAACATGACTGGGAGAGCCAAGAAATAAATATGTATGTATGAGTATACATGATATCAAAGATAATTTGAAATAAACTCTAAGAGGTTGAGTTTTGATTTTTCCCGGAAATGTGATATTATAACCCAAAGTGATATAAGTTTTGAACTTATAAAAGGGAAAGAATTTGAAGTTGAAGTGGGAAATTCAATGTGAGAATGAGGTTGACTGGACTAAGTAAATTGAATTTAACTTGGAAGAAGTTAAATAAGTTTGAATGAACAACTTGGATTGAAGATTTTAAGATGAAATTGGAATTTAACTTGGAAAGATAAATGGTTGATTGGAATTGGGAATGTGTGTGATCTCAAACGGTTTGAGATTTAAAGATTGAAAATGGAGGGACGTTTTCAAATAAATTGGATGTTATCATCCTATTGTTAATAAAAATCTTTAAATTGAGAATGGAATTGTATAAATAAAATAAGTTTGAATAATTGAATTGTAAAATAAACTTGTTAAGAACAGGCTTCAAACTGGAAAATTAGATTGAATAATAAATTAAAATTTTAAAATAAAATTGTATGGAATCTTGAAATACATAAGTAAAAATAATTTAAAATGAGAATTTTGAGAAATTGGGCTCAGAAATTAAAATGATTAAACACTTTGATTTAAAGGTTAATTTGGTTTAAAGAGTTAAACCAACCTTTGAGAATTTAACTCGAATTTCTATAATTCGAGATAGTTTAAATTCAAGATTTAACTGAATTAGTTTAAAATTGAATTTGGTTTGAAGTAATTGGATTGGTGATTGAAGATGTCTAAGTTTAAAATTTTTAAATGGGAAATTGGATTGGATTAAATTGAAGTGATTTGGATTCTGAAATTAAATTGATAATAATTCAAATTTAAAATTGAACAGGATTAAAATCAACTAGAATTTGATTTGAATTGGGAAAGGAATCAAGATTGATTCAACTTGAATTGAGAATTAATCAAGTCCAATGGAATTTGGAGTTATTTAAAATGGGAACTGGGTCAATTTAAATGGAGATTTAAATTGAATTGTTGGGGAGTGAACAGTTGGACTCTTGATTATTTTTAATAAATTGTTTTGATATAAACTTATTTTTCTAAGCTATTAAATATATACAACCTTTCTTTCTTAAAGCCAAATTATTTTATGGTTTGGAGTTATTTAACCATTTTTCAACTGTTTTCTAAACTAATTCCTATTTTTCAACTATTTCACAAACTAATTTCTATTTTATAACCATTTTGCAATTATCTACAATGTTTGGAACTATTTAACCCTTCCTCAACTATTTTACAATTAGTTAACTATGTTAATAGCTATTTTGCAAACTAATAATTATTTTTCAACTACTTATCTATTTTTCAAAATTTTCAAGCTATTTTCTAAATAAACTGGTCGGAGTTTAAAATGTTATTGATTAAATACCCAACTGGGATAAGAATTGAGGTAATAATCCAAATGGGGATAAAGGCAAATGTGAATAAGTGAATGTGAATAGAAAGGAAATTGGCATTGGAAAGAGTAATCAAATTTGAATATTTGATTTTGGGTGAACAAAGTTATATCTTTGTATATATATTCTTCCCTTGTTAAATCTGTTGTTGGAAGAAAAAGGATTTTGGAAGTGTTTGAAGTATAAAAAGGATTTTATACGAGTTTAAAGTGATCCAAAGTTTTAAAAAATAATATATATCTATATATATATATATATAAAGGATCTTATGAGGATTTTGGAAAAAGGGTTTTGAGAACCTTTGGATTTGGAAAGGCTTTTGATTTTTGGGTAAAATCAATATTGAATTTGGAAAGCCTAGTTTGAGAATTATCGATTTTGGGATAATCGATTTTGTGTAAAGGAGCTTTGTATGATATCATACTAGGTGTATGATTTGAAGATACTATATGTATAGTATAAAGTGTTTTGATGATGGCTTTGGGGAAAAAGGCGCTCCCTTGAAATGAACTTCTCAGGAGTGCCACCGAGTGGTGCTGCCTTGAGCCCAGGGGGGTTCTAAAGTTGATCCTGTGAGGAGTCTGGACAAAACTAGTTCCTGAGGATTATTGGATAGCGTAAGTCGATGGCGTTGATGCCTACAGAGGCATTTGGGTTATGTTGTGACGACAGTGTAACTCGATGCCGCTGCGATCTACTGTGGGGACCATAGCGAAAATCGTGTGGAGGATGAGTGTCAACGGACTACACTTGATTTTGCTGGGGAGGCAACGCAACATCGGTAGACTGCGATCTATAGACAAGTGTAGTGGAGAAGTTTCATTTTTGGCAGCGAAATTCGATGGCGCTGATGCCTACAGTTATATGGGTTTTTGCTGTGATAGCTACGTAACCCCAGTTGTAGCTGCGATCTGTCGTGGGTTCCATGGTGTAATCTTGGGGCGCGGAGGCCTACAGTTATCTGTGGATTTTGTCGGGACGGCAACGTAATCATCGGGTTAACTGCGACCATGGATGGGGGTGATGATTTTCAGAACATTGTCACCAAAGATATTTCTTCTATTTTGAACAAAACTGTTTTCTATATGTCCAATAAAATTATTTTTCGAAGTATTTTCACTAGGTGTTGAAACTGGTTTACCAAGTACTTATAGATTTTCAGTCCTACGCCTGATCAACGTATGACTAAATTTCTGTGAGAACAAGGATGAACTGGTTGAGGCATCGAGTTATAAAAGTATTTTTATTAAAAGCTATTTTAAATAGTATTATCTAAATTTAAGGGCATTTTTTTAAAATTTTTAAATAATGGTGTTGGAATTGTGAAAGATGAAATAAATCCAAACTAGAAATATGGAAGACAAAATTTGAACTCAGAAAAAAAAATATTAAAAATAATAATTAATGAAGTGATTTTTGTAATTGATTTAGAAATTGGAAATAAGATAATTGGTTAAATAATTGTTTGATTGAGTATGTTAATAAAATTTAACTTGGGTAAACAATGGTTGTAAATTAATAAGGGAACTTGGTAGTGAATTAGAACTGTAAATAGAATTCGACTTGGATTTGATAATGAATTGAATAAGGAAAATGCTATAAAATGCAAATAAAATGGAGTTGGATTGAAAATGTGCTGGTTGACTTACAAATAAAATTCAAGGGTGATTTGAATAATATTTAATTAAATTTGCAAGTAAATTGGATATAAGAGAAGTGATTATAATAGAAATGGTTTGAGTTGCAAAACAAAACCCAAATGAATAGAAATAAATGGAGAATGGCCTTATGTTAGTAAAATAAATTTGATAACGAATTAAGTAAGTAAATTAAAATTTAAACGGGTTAATCGAGTTAAATAATTAATGGATGAAGTCTGATAGAATAAAAACAAAATCAAAGTTGTGATTAAATTGGATTATCAGACTGAACTTAAATTCGGTGGCATATTAATTTGAAGTATAAATGAGTTGAGTTTGTGCTTGAATATTATTATGATAAATTGAGAAGGTGAATGTGAAATTAAAATTTAAAATGGATGGGCTAACTAAATTTAATGGAAATTGATTAAATGAGAATCAAATAGAAGTAAACTTAAGTTCGATGTTGGAATAAACTAAAGTAAATTAACTTAAGTTTAAAAATTTATGGAAGCTTGGCTTCGAATAAGAGTGGGAGCCCATTAAATAAAAACTTGGATTAAATTAATTTGAAAATGGTTATTAATTTATAAGTTTGAATGTGCCAAGCTTAATAAATGGTTTTGAATGAATCCAATGTGGGGATGAGATAAAATGCATTAAATGGTTGATTAATAAATTAGAAATGAAATGAAATGAAATTCAGAAGGAGTTGAAATTAATTTGAAATAGTTATAAACTAAAATAAATACTTTATTAACTGAATATCGTCGAGATTGCATAACAATAATTGTTGTTTGGCGTAAACCAAAGTAATTAAAATACCCTGAGTTGATAGAGATTTAATGAAATTGATTTTTGAATCATTTAAAGTGAATATGAGCTTGTTTGGATTAGAAATAAATTGAATATAAGAAAACGAGTTGAAAACCATTAAAATTTAACGAAACGGCTTATGAATTTTTTGAAAGCAATTGAATTAGATTTAAAAACATATAAATTACTCGTAGAAGTTATTTCAAATGCATTTCCTTTAGAATTCAAGTGTTACAGTTGTTTAAAGTAAGATAAATATTATAAACTTCATATGTATGGTACTTATATGTTTAAATTGAGAAAGTACAGGTACATGAAGGCCGTTTGGCTGGATTTGGACGAGATATATGCTAAAATAAATAAGCTGCTTGCTTAAAATGCTAAATAAGGTACGCCTACGCAATAAAAAATAGGAAATATGAACTGTTTTTTCTTTTTCCGACCGGTTGGGTCGATGTATATATATTTATATCTCTTGTCAAACTGCAAAAGGTCCTCCGTACAAAGGAGACTCTGCCAAAAAATTTCGGAAATTTTGGGAGTTAGAAAATTTTTGGTAAATTTTGGTTAACGACAAACAATTGCAAATTGGAAATTAAAGGAAACTAGGAAATGAAACTAGTATGAATCAGTTTAAATGAAAGATAAAACTCAATAGTATAAATCGAAAATAAATTGAATTCATATGAAACGGTGAAAACTATTTTGGATAGAAGTAAATATGAAAACCTATGTAAGTTAAAGTATAAAGTGATTTGAAGGGTTATGATTGGATATTGTTGCTAAGTAAGATATGCAGGTATTAAAGAGAAAAGAGAAAATTGGATTTGATAGCAAAGGATAAATTTGAATTGCCCGACTAAAAGGTACATATTTTGATTCTGTATGATATTGGATTGGGTTTTTGATGTAGCCACTTGGCTTTTGTTTTCTTTTTGGAATTTGGGAGCCCGTAGAGGCCTTTTGTAGTAGTACCGAGCTAGCCGTGCAAAGGAGACGCTGGCAAAAAAATTCGGAAATTTAGGGTGTTAGAAAAATTTTGAGAAAATTTTGATAATTCAAAATTTAGATTTAAACTGAAATCTAAAAGATTGAGCAAAAGAGTATTGAGTGAAAGCTATAGAAGGTTTTGGGAAGTTGTATGAGGTGATAGAGGGTCTTTAATAAAAAATAGTTGGTAGGGTATTGAATTGTGGGTTTTAGGACAAAGGTAAACGGGAATTAGTCCATTCTTCCTAACTAGTAATTTCGGGGACGAAATTCTTTTAAGGGGGGAGGAATGTGACGACCCAGAATTTTCAACTATTTAAAATGGGATAATTAAATTGATTTTAAGTATTTAAAAATTAATTTTAACTTGAATTCAATATATCAATATTTACTTGATAGTTAAATCATTAATTATATAGTTTAAATGTTGAATTTAATAATTGAAATTGGGTAAATCGTTGAATCTGAGAGTCTAAGCCTGTTTAAAATATTTTGAAGGCTTATAACATTTATAACGATAATATTGAAGATAATGGAATGGAAGGAATTTAAGTTAAAGGTAATTTGTTTAGTTTTGAAATTTATATCGTTTAAATTAAATTTAAAAATAGCCTTCCGAGGCACAGTCTCGGAATTCGACAAAACCAGTTCCATTAGATCCCTAATAGTTAGTTATTATCGGATTTCAATTTTCGTAGCAATCGGAGTTGTCTTTTGACCCTGGCAGGTTGAAACGCTTAGAACTCAGTTTAATTTAAAATTGATCGTTTCCTTTTGTAACTCGCATATACGATCAAATTAGCTTTCGAAATATGCTCCATTGTGTTCGGAACGCGGGTAAAACCTTATAAAAGCCCGTCGGCATGTCTGATTTGGGGTTCGGGATTTTGCGTTATGCTTAATGAGACGATTCGTAAGCCTTATAATATAATAAAAATTTTAAAAAAAAATTTAACATGTCAGAGATATTTATAAACTAGCGTAATCAAGAAGCTTCCCCTACCACTAATTTATCCCCGTCTCTCCCTAATCTTCAACAGAGAAGGCCGATACTTATATGTTGATCTCTCTTCTTTTCAGATCTAGAAAAAAAATCGAATGAACTACAAAATCAACACCTCATTCGTTTTCACTTCCTAGCTCACAAACGAAACTGTAATAATAATTAAAAAAAAAATTATCGCGTAGAGGAGTAGAAAGCGCTGAGGGCCGCGAATGGATCCTAAGGGGAGTCGCGAGTGGAGGCGGCACAACGTCGACCGAGGTTAGGGTTTCGCGCGTAAGAAGGACGATGATTTGGGAGGCTCGAGCTCATCGTGGGTTGCAGTAGAGGGTGGTACGGTCGCTTTCATCATTGTCGAGAGGGTTGTGGTGCCGCGACCGCGATAGGGGCAGGCGAGCTGCAGCATGGGTTGGTGGCGAAGTTCGTGAGGGGAGCGCAGATAGGGGGAACCTCGAATTAGGGCTTTGTTTTCGTGTTGTCAGCGAGGTCAGTGACTTGATGAGAGGAAGCGATCGATGTCGACATGTTTGGGAACAGTTGCAAGCACGAGTTGAGTGGTTTCGTAGCACGTTCAAAGGGGAGAAGTGGGTGGTCGCGGTGATGAACTTGTCGAGGCGCTGTTTGGATTTCGAGCTGAAGCTCGCTGTTTTGGTTTCCTGTTCGTTGTGAGGTCCAAAGTTGGGAGATAATGGTCGAGATGGAATTGGATTTCCAAACGAAAAGCAAAGGTGAGTAAATCTCACTCTGTTGAATTTCTATTTAAATTTAAATGGTTAAATTTAATTTAAATTTAAATGTTTGGTTGAATGGTTGAACTAATTTGATATGCACTGTGAATTGATGATCCGGTCTGTGGTTTTGGATGATTCTCGAGTTAATTGAAATTTGACTCGAAATATTGGGGTTTAAGTTGTTTAAACGTAAATCATAAAAACGAATTGTTTCCATTTTAATGTTAGTAAAGATTTAATGATTTGTGATTCATTAAATTAGTAGGGTGATTAGAATGGATAATAAATTAATTTAGTCAATTAATGAGTGGGGTGATTAAATTAGAAATTAAAGGTCCGAATTAATTAATTAATTAAAGTTTAAGTTAACCCATTGAGTTTAATTAATCCAGAAAAATCAATGGATGGTGGGATAAGCAATTACTTAATGAAATTAATAAAATTAATCAAGAAATTAATTAAGATGATCAATTAAGGAGAAATTTGATTTATTTAATGAAGTAAATAAATGGGTAGTTAATTTCAGGATTGAGATAAATCAAGAATGATAAATATTGGGATTTAACTAATGTAATTAATTTAGATTAGGATCAATTGAAATATAATTGGAAATCGTTAAATTATATAATCAATGAAGGAATTAAAGATTGATTAATTAAGATTGATAATCAAGAATGAGTGACTTATGAGAAGTCAATATATAAGTAATTAAGGATTAATGTAATTAAAACATTTAATTTGTTTATGAAGTAATTAAGATTACTTATCGTTTGGTTAAGGATAAGTAATATGGTGAAGTTAATTAAAAATAGTTGCTTGAATGAAATTAAAGGATAAATAATCCAGGTTGATTAATTAAGATGAATATTGAAGGGATGATTAGATTATTTGATTTGAAATTAATTAATTAATTAATTAACAAGTAAAGAAAATCTAAATGATTGAGGATTGAAAATTCAGTTAGAATTAATTGAATTAATTTGGAGTGATCAAATTTGATTATGAATGATTGAATGGTATGTGATACTTTGAATGAGTTGATATCGCTGATATGAAATGTTGTGTTTATCATTTGGATAATTTGAGATTATAATAATATAAGATCCAAGGAGACCGGGATCGGGTATTAGGAAAACACCCGAACAGACTTCGAATTAAACATAAATTGATGTGGGAATAAATAGATTGGAATGAAATGATTTAAGTGAATTGGATTATTTTATCTAAGTTTGGTACTTAGGAAATAGATGTGTGGAATTTGTGATGGCTATAATAAAATTGTGGCTTGTGAATTGAAATGAGTTACCCGGGTTTATATAAGTTGATTTCTTTGGTATTCCATGTTAGATGGGTTTACTCACGCTGGTTTCCAGCCTGACCCGGGTGTTACTTTGGTGTAATGCTCGGGTCGGACCGAGTATTACAGATTTTCAGGTAGGTACGTTCTGGAGCTCAGGAGGCGAGCTGGATGGCGATATCGTATAGAGTATTCCGCTGTATTTATATTATTGTTAATCTGAGTCATGATAATTGTAAATATTCAGTGACCGTATATAATGTGAAACTCTGATGTATATTAAATGTAATCGGCATATATGGTATTCTTTTGAAAGCTATTATTAGTTATTATTATATTTTATCCGCTGCGAATGTGAGTTGTTGATGTTTCTGTTCTTTTTCTTCTATCTCTTTCTTCTTTTTCATAACTATCTGGAATTTTCGGCTTCGAAAATTTCGGGTCGTTACAGACGAAGTCTCGTCCACAAAGCCACGCTTTATATAAAAGTTGTGCTTTGATTATCAAATGCTCAACAGCACTTCATATGCCACATTACCAATTTGGGAATGTATCACTAGTAACCATCAACTACATAACCTCTAGGGTGTTAAGCTAAGAGAATAAATTCTCCGCCACCAATGGAAACATATTTGATAGAAACCAGCTTTACATCTCAAATTGTAACGTCAGACACACATCCATACAAGTCCGTTCCGGGATCGAATCGTAACCGAAGGCACTTACAAAGAAGTCCTTGCAATCCGGATATTCACTAATCACGACCGGACTTCCCATCGCAAAGGGTAATAAATTTCTATATCGAAGATTAGCCGATGCAGAAACATTCGACGGTAATCCTTCTGTTTTCAAAAATATCCGGTCTTCAACACCGGTCATCAAATGCAATCCATAACGACGTATCACATATTCAGAATGGGTTATACGACCCCAAGGTCCTTTCCCGGCTAACCCGAATAGTGAGCACTTATTTCAAAAGTAAGTGTAGCATTAGAATTCAAACAAATCACAACAAATACCTATTTAAAGGTAAATATTGATAGTCGGTTAATTAACTATCAATAGGCATGCAAAGCATCATCATATACCAAATAATTTTCCAAATTATTTATTTTTCCAAAAATATCTTTACTAGATATATAATTTTCCACACTTCAACCATTTGAAAATAAAATTTTCAAATCACTTTTCACCTTTACAATTTTTGAAAACAAATTTCAATCATTTTCCTTATGCGGAAATACTTTCATTTCAACATGGTTCATTTAAACCAATTAAATAAATCCTTACCGATTTACTTTACATTTACGTTCCAAATCCGTAAATTTATTCCCACACTTCAAAAATAAATCAATGTTTATTTTTAAACAAATTTCCCTTTCTTTTATAAATTCCATAGTGAATTTACAATTCCAAAATATATATGAATATACGATTTCCAAATCGATTTCTAATATTCATTTTCAATTTATTTCTAAAAGATAAAATCTCAAAATATTCACTTCATATTGCAAAACATTTCCATACTTACTTAATAATAAGTAATTCACAAATCTATTTATTTTCAACACTTGGAAAATATTCAATATACTTAAATCGAAATTAAGTATATATTTCATTCTTTAAAGAAAACATTCTCTTAACACATTTATTTGAGTCAAAACGAATGTTGCATAAAACATCATTACGACGACCCAAAATCACTAGTATAGGGATTCGAAATTTAGATAGATATATAAATCCTAATACTATACAAAAATTTTCCTTTCGGAAATCATCTACTATAACAACAGTGTTAAAGTCTACCATTTCCTTTTATTTCTCGAAAAACGTCTATTTCAACAATGAATGTTGAAATCTATGGTTTCGAAAGTTAATACATTTTAAAACATCTTTTAAAACAATTAACTTCATTTTAAAATTTCACTTCTCCAAATCATACCCGTTTTATTCAATAATATATTCACTGTCCAAAATCGTGAATATACTTTATTTTCCCAATTCAATGTTTCTACACATTTATCAAAGATTTTCCACAGTCCAAAATCGTGGATATAATTCCTTTAATAATTTCTATGTTTACTTGTCAAATTTATTTGATTACGGATTTATAAAACAACTTTTATAAATTCCATTTCTATTTCATAACTACTTCGATTTATAAATCTCCTTTAATAACCAATTCTATTTATATTTTGTTTACATGTCGAATCCAACTTATAAGTAAATTACTTATAATCCATTTATTCACAAATCCATTCTTTTATATCATCATTAATTTATAAATCTAAAATTCTTATTTACTTATAAAACTAGGTACAACTTGATTTTAACACTTATAAAAGCTCGTTTTATAATTCCAATATCTTTAACTTATAAAATATCAATTTTATAAATCTTTTATATAAACCGTTTATAATAATTAAAAAATCCCAATTCAAACATTTTATAAATTTATCAGCTATTTATTTCAAAAATCATGCTTTGGTTATATTTCACAAAAATATAATTTTTACAACATAAAAATTTCTAAAGTTTTAATTATTTAAAATGAATCAATTCGAAAATTTAATAAAACGTATACTTTCAAAAATCACTTTAAAAATCCTTTAAAAATCAAAATCATTATTTTTAAACTTCAAAAATGGATCCGATGATGAAACACACAAGTAGTCAATCACGACTTCCAAACATCATATATCGATATGATAATCAATCAAATATCACAATATCTAAAATCAAATAGATACTGTTGAGGAATCCAGTTGGATCCCTCCAACCTGTTTCCCTGCATCCACAGATGTTAGCACAATACCAATCCCGTTTCAAGATGGGATATCGCGGTATATGGGACTTATAAAATATTTTCCGCTTAATAGGCGGCGCAATAGGGTCTCATCCACTATATAATGCGGGAAATCAACTCCAAGTACATATATAATACCAATTCCACTTCAAGGTGGAATATCGCGGTATATGGGTGTAGTAAATAACATCCGCTTAATAGGCGGCGTATAGGGTCTATTTTAATACAATAAATAATACAATATTATCATCCAAGCAACAATCACACAATCAACAATTTTAAATCTAACTATTTAAAATTTAAATAAAACCCTTTTTGAGTGAGAGGTTCTCACCTTTAATTCCCTTTGCAGTCCATTTCTTTTACGACTTGATTTTCTTCACAACTTCGACCTTGTATAAACATTTATATTCAATTGATTAATATTTGAATACTTTAATTAACCCGTGATTTTATTTTAAAATAACACTTTTAATTTTGAACAAATTTCTATTGGATAATTTAAATTAACCAATGATTTTCTTTTCAAAATAAAAATTTAAAATTCGAACTGATTCCTTTTCTTTTATAAATTCCATATTTTAAATCAATTTGCTTTTAACGATTAAATTAACAAAAAGTTCAATTGAAACTAAATTTCTTTTAAATAAATATTTTTAGCAACAAAAAACATTGCTTAAGTTTGTTAACAAATCAATCTCCTATTTTTAATATTAAACTAATTCCTTTTAATTTTAAATAGATTACTCTTAACAAATTTCTAATTAAAATTAAATTTCAACTAAATTTACTTAATTTTTTTAAATCAAGATTAACTTAAAAACTGCATATATATAAATCTGCTAAATAAAACTGCTATTGATTCTTATATTTTTTTTGACTATATATATTTGAAAACTGGATTATTTTAAATCTTTACTGTAACTTCATTCAACTTCACTTTATTTTTACTTTCCTGTTGTTCTGTAAAAATATATTTTTTCCAATTTAAATTCAACAGAAACAATCTGTAAATACCTTAATGCAATCATGTAGATCTCGACCTCGCTATCGGCCAAAACAAAGTCACTGCCTCGACTCGTGAAAACCCCCAAATCATTGCGAACACAGTCTCGAATGAACCCTAGCTTGTCGACTCCAAGGACCTCGAGAACATCGCGGCCACCCAGACTACACTGTCATCGGTCTACCTCCTTCCACGCGACAGCCCACGATCGACCTTCGGCCAAACCCACGTGCGTACGCGTGTAGACAGTCGCCACATTCCTCTTCGTTGACCCAAACAGCCCCGTACGTCCACCTCCCCCTTTGCGATGCTCGAAATCGAGCTCCCTAAAATTGCTACATCACCTCGCCCTCAAAATCAATCGCCTACCAGATCTCAAATGCTCGCATGCGATTCGCTCGCGATGGGACGAATCCCCTTCCCACTTCAATTTCATTTTTGCTTTATAAATTTAGAACAGGGAGATACGAAATTCCTTTGGCCATTGACTTGATTTTTATTTTTGAACGAAAACGAACTGGAAAGGACTGCGGTAAGAACGGAAATAGGGAAGAGATGTCGCCATTTAACTTTGATTTTTGAACGAGAGGAATAATCTATTCGGCCACTTTCATTTTGTTTGAGATTTTTAAAATTGAAGAATAATCTATTCGGCCACTTTCATTTTGTTTGAGATTTTTAAAACTGAAGAAGAATATTTAAAATGTGAAGGAGGCATGCTTATCACGATTTTTTTCCTTGATTCTGTGCGTGATTTTAGGAGAGACTTACGGAAGGTAACGTGCTGATGTTGACCAATTATAAATTTAAATTTAAATTGAATTCGATCAAATTTCAACGCGTTTACTTATCGTGTGCTCACATAACAACTCCGAAAAATACAAAATTTGAAATCCGATAATAATTCAATATTACGGACCCAATGGAACTGGTTTCGTCGAATTCCGAGACTGTGCCTCGGAAGGCTATTTTTAAATTCAATTCAAACGATATAAATTTTTAAAACTGAACAAATCGCTGTTAATTTCAATTCTGAAGCTTCTATTATCTTCAGTATTATCAATATGAATTTTACAACCCTTGAAATATTTTTAATCAGTTTAAAACTGAAGATTCAAATTTTTATTCAACTTTCAATAGATTAAATTCAAAATTTTAATCGCCAAATTCATATTAACATTGGAAATTCAAGCTAAACCATCATTCAAATATTTAAAATTAATTAAATATTCTCAATTTAAATTATTCAAAATTCTGGGTCGTTACATATATACACACGCAATATAAACAAGATAAAAATTAAATAAAAATGATGAAAAAGTTGGCAAGTGATAATTTAAAATAAAAGGGTATGGCAAGTCCTCTAAACAAGGGAAAGAAGTCAAGGTTAAAAAAATAGAGATAAAAATTTAATACAGAGAAAGGAGAGGAAATGGAAAATGATATTTAGATCGTTTAAATGAAAGATATAAGTGTCCTTAAATTAAATAGGATGTAAACTCATGAAGAAGTAAAGAAATATTATTAACATTGAATAGTGGAGGCGTAACGATCAAATAAGTATGAATGAGTGAATATATATATATATATATATATATATATATATATATATATATATATATATATATATATATATATATATGCACACGTACATAGATACACCCATACAGACATGTAGCCTTAGTTTTGCGTTGATGATGGATACAAATTATTAAAGTTAGTAAATAATATAAATGGATAACAATGATAAGAATGACATAATCTTTATAATAGGTTGGCATGCGAGGTTAGTAGTATTGCACAACAGAAGTCTGCTCAGCACAAGGGGCTACCTGCAGTAGTGTATACATTATATTGAAATGGGACATATCCAACTGTAAGACCCATGGATTTATATACGCTTCCAAATAGGTAAAAAGAATACCCAAATAGGGTCTGCTTCAATCTTAAGGGTATTACCTTGATTTCTTTAGGCAATTTAAATAGGATATTGAGCAAAGATCGATGTTATATCAATGTGTTGGCATCATATTAGGGAGCAGGAGATGCGCATAAGTCATGAACGTCATCAATACCGAGTGGTCAATTAGAAAGACGTGAGTTATACCCAATGGCTACACTCCTACTGGTGCAGGTCACATTTGGGTCATGCACTGCCATAGTTGTTTGTTAGTTTATTTGAGAGAGGCCTTTAAAAATGAACGGGGTAGTCCATAGAGCTGTGTCCATAATAGTCCGAGGAATTGAGTCCTCTATAGTCCGTAAAGCCAAGCTCAGTGTAGTCTGAGGAGCTGAGTCCTCTATCATATGTGGGGCTGTGCCCGTAATTGGAATCATACAAGTAGAAAATTTCAAAGATGAGATAGAATATGTCTAAACTATAATGAAGACGTTATTAGGCACTACAAGGAGTCCCTTAGTATAAATGGTGATAAGGACGTGATACTGTGTTGATGATGGATCCTGACGAGGTGCTGGGTACGAAAACTAGCGAGGATATTATCTTGGTTAGAAGGGGAGCTGTGGTACTTATATATATATATATCTATGTATGTATATATATATGTATATATATGTATATATGTATGTATGTATGTATGTATACGTATGTAGGTGTGGTCTACTTTAGGTAGATGCGATGTATCGTATGCGTATGTGGAATCAAGACAACTAAGTAAAAATAAAAGGACAGCATATGATGGAAAGCGATTAGCATAAACTAGTATTATGTGCAAAATTTATATTTTACCCCCACCAAAATGTTGTTCTGATCCCCTCCTTATTACAAACCATGAGCTATCATTAGACAGACAGTTATTGGTGCAAGGCGGGAACAGTAGAAGGACAGGTTGCCTTATGCATGCTTGGCACTAACAAGGACACTAGTTATTGGAAGTGTCAATCTTGGTCAGTACTTTTTGATTTATTATACTTTACTATTCCGGTATGAGTTATATCAATAGTGATCTGACGTGCATTAATTTTTTTATTTGTAAAGTACCGAACCAATGATCTTTACTTTGGTGGACTCGGATTTCCAATTTAGCGAAAATTCAGACCCACTAGGGTACGAGTTGTCACAACTATACCACACCAACTGAACTATGTGGTGTCGACAAGATTTGGTTGGTGCCAAATAGCTTTGCTTAGCTACTTCTTTACTTTTCCTTCATATATTCTTAAGTCATCAATCGATTTTTCTCATTCAAAACTTGTCTTTTTCT
Organism: Allium cepa; assembly: GCA_030765085.1. Lineage (NCBI taxonomy): Eukaryota > Viridiplantae > Streptophyta > Magnoliopsida > Asparagales > Amaryllidaceae > Allium > Allium cepa. The sequence continues at coordinate 860,827,058 of CM060934.1, read as the reverse complement.
TCAAAATTGCAAGTAGCATCACCAATACCTTGAAGTGCATCCTCTCACTAATCCAGGATAGGTCAATGTCGAATGGTCTAGGCCCTTCGGTATCGACGGTTTGACTTCTTCTAAACTTAGACAAATTTATCGTCGCTCTTTTTTTCTTCAAGTTTGACACCTCCTGAGCTTCTTAATCCATTCCTCCATTATCTTGAAGTTTAAGTTCATCGAGATATCCCTTGGTTCTAAAGCCGGATAACACTTGCCCCTAAATTTTGATTTCATGATAAGGAAGCATGCTTTAGATCGAGGAAAGCGCCCAAATTCAACCCATAAAGATGTCTTCATCATCTAAATTATTATCATGAAATGTAGCATCTACTCTAAGAATATAGGTGCATCAAGTCATACAGTCATACGAAAGTAATCTATTAATGTAGAAATGAAGGGACAACTCTTAAATTAAAGATTCATAATCTTTAATATATTTATTTAAGTGATATAGACTTATAGGATAATGTATTTCTTATGAAACACCCTCGTGATTCAAGTTTTAAATGCATGTGAAATCACTATATATACTATACTTATGTATTTATTCCTTAAATCTAATTTGGGTTTATTATAATTTCACCACTTATCATACTGTTAACTGGATTTTTGACCAAGCCAATTTCAACAGGAAGTTAGAACATCAAAACGAAGACAAAATAATTCAAGGACATTGGAAACATCATAAAAATGGAAGAAAAAGGAAGTATCAAAAATTGAGTAAAAAAATGGACTTGAGTTTTCAACTTGGCGCTTTGAATCGGACCCGACTCGTACCTAAGATGAACTAAGAAAAATGATGTAAAACCTAAGTAGAAAAACAACTTAGTACCGAGTTGTTTTTTCTCGGGTCTGACTCACAAAACACTAAATCAGATTTGAAGCAATCATCGGTAAGTATATAATCTGGTACCGACATGTTTAACTCGGTACCGAGTTGAATATTCTTGGGTATGACTCATAAAACTCTCAGGCTGGACTCCAAGCAATCGTTACTGAGCAGAATTTGGGTTGGATAAACCAAATTCTCAGGTCAGACTATAAGCAAGTATAACTCGGGTTTGACACAAAACTCCTAGGTCGGACATCAAGCACTCCAACCTTTGGATGACCCCAAGCAAGACGAAGATGAAAGGACTTGAATTTTGGCGCGCAAACTTAGACGAAGCAAGAAAATTACTTGGGAAAGATTCAACCAAAATACACTAAGGAAATATGTCAACACCGACATGTTTTATACGACATGGTTTTTAATGACTTTTTAGACGACTTATTTATTATGACACGTTTTTGCTCCACATCCCTCTACTCCAACTTCACATTAGTTCTTATCTATTCCTTCAATATGTGTCGTACTTATTTCCAACGGTTTTGGATGACTTATTCCAAGAACCAAAGAGTTAATAGCTAAAACGGCAGAATAAACCAAGCAATGAAGGAACGATATCAAAATCAAACAACAATCGACGGAAACAACATGGGACGCTGCAAAATGAAGCAGGAAGAAGGATGCAAGATAGTTTGAAGTGATTCTAGATAAGGAAATATGTCGGCACATACATTTTTAAGTCGGTATTGACATGTTAAGTTAATTCGTGAAGATCTACAATTTTGCACGTGACTTTAGGCCGATCTCTGGACTCAGCTCCAGGTGCACTTCTAATGCAATGCGACTGTTTTCTTTATAAATACAATCCCCGATGCCACTAAAAGAGGATCTGACATCTACTATCGCAACGTGGAAGCTCTGCCTCTTCATCTTCTTCCTTCGCACAATAGTCACCAACGTAGCTACCCTAGGCAATTTTAGGAATTAAAATCTATCTAAACCCTGTACTAGTGACTTATTCTCTCTTCAATACTCTTGTAATACAGAAAGACACTACAAAATCAAAAATCAATAAAATTATAAAATGGATGTAGGCTAGAGATTGCCGAACCACTACAAAATCTTGTCTCTCATGTACTTATTTCTATAATTTTCATTATTCTCTACTAGATCTAAGTCTTATAGGTTCCCTACAATCTAATCTTGGTTGTTGATACATTTTTGGTGTCAACATTTTAATGCTTTCACTAAGAGAACTGAATCCAGCCTTAAATCTAGCTGTCGAATTTGGATTGGATAGGTCCAAAAGTTAGATCCAGATATTCTACTTGGAGGATTTGAAGACTTACTATTGGAGATCAATAGCACCCAGAAAAGGAAGATCTGCCTTCCATAGATCCATAAGAGCGTTAGATAATGGTGATAAATGAAAATTCACCAAATGGAAGTTTATAATGGAAATGCAATACATGAATCCTCTACCCAATAAGAAGTTGTTACTAGAGAAGAGCTTAATAAGTTGATTCATGAATTTAACCAGAAAATATGTGATAGCCAGAAAGCTCGCATGGACAAGATGGATGCTATGCTCAATCGATAACCCTAAATTGCCAGAAGAACTAGAAGGGAAACTTCATATGTCATAGAACAAGTGAGTTTCTTTGGTTATGGCCTAAATATGAGAGATGTGAAGAAAAGATGGAGGAAGTAACTTGTAAAGTTACTAGAAATGCTGCAGGAGGAAATATGAGCATCCTCCTTCCTCATTAGGAAAAAACACAGTAACGAGTCAAAACGTCTCGGTACCGACTTGAATCTATGGGTGAACGCTCCTTAAAAGGATGAGGTGATGCTTATTTCAACTCTAAAGACGACATGCAGCTCGACGGTGATGACTTAAAGTTGAATGCTAGTGTTAATGGACAAAAAACTAGAAATAGAGTTCTACAAGAGTGGTTTTCCCAGAGAATGGAGAATCTTAGCTTCAATTGGAAAATCAGGATTGGCTGCTCGGTAAAACACTCGATGTAGCCCTGACAATCGACGTGTAGATTACCATGCCAGCGAGGAGTACATCACTGACATGGTCAAACAATTGATGGAAGAGAGAAGAGGTAGAAAAAATGAAGATTAGGGTTCAGCAACAAGCCGAACTCCATTTATTGGAAATGCTATGAGGGAAGAATACCCTTGGAAATTCACCGTGTCGATCGTGTCATCATATAACGGAATGACGGACCCCAAATAGCACTGTTCAAATAGGAATGGCATATGGATGGTGTAACGACCTGGAATTTTGGGCAATAACCATTTAATAATCTACATTAATAATTAAATTGATTTGATAATTTTCTTTATAATTTTAATTTAAAATTGGCTAATTTAATCTTTAAAAGGTTAATAAATATTTAATCTGGCAATATTGATAAGATTAGTTTTTCAAAGCTAATGAAATTTTAATTCTATTTATAATATATATATATTTGATATATATTGTGAATAGGAATATCTTTTGTTTAAATAAAGATTGAATTTTCAAATTGTAATATATATGTTTGTATATGTTATAATTTGATATTGTTTTGGAAATTTAATTTTAATCTATTGATAATTTGAATATGTATGAAATAATAGCTTAAAGCTTTGTTTAGAAATTATATTCTTCAAAAGCTAATTTAAAGACTAATTTAATTGTTTTCAAAATATAAGATAATTGTTTTTTAAAAATGATAGTTTAAAAAAAAAAGATTTATTCATTTGTTTCAAAGTATAAAATTTGTTATTTATTTTAAATATGATAATTTAAAAAAAAATTAAACATTTTGTTTTGCTTTCCTTTTTAAAATGCTAATAAGATACATGTTTAAAGATTTCACACTTGTATTTATTAAAATCCAAAAGCTTATAACCATAAAAACATTTCACTAATGCATATAAACATTTCATAAATACTTTATGAATACATTTATAATTTAAATAATTTAATACATTAGAGTTTAACACTTGTAAATTGAGAAGTGCATGCAATTGACATTTGTTTGAATTAAAGAACATGTGGCAACATTTACTCTCATTTAGAATTTAAATTTATATAAAAAAATTGTTTGAAGAAAAAAATTGTTTTCCACTTTCATTTTCTTTACTTTCCTTAACTCAAATAAATGGCAACCAACAAACTACTTTTTCAAATCTGAAAGATTAAATCCAAAAGCAAAAACCAATCTGAAAGTAAAACCTGCAAATTAATGTTCTTTTCATCATCAAATCTGTAATCAAGTTTTACTACCAACCTACAAATTAAAGCTTCAACTTGTAATACAAGAATTCACATTCATCAGCAAGTCAAATTGGAGCATGCATGCAAAAGTATTTTTCAACAACAAGCAAAATCAAAGCATTCTTTTCAGATTAAAATTCAAGAGCCTGGAATAATTGAAACTGCTATGCTCTGCATGTTATAATCAGGTGAGTAAATGAAATTTTAAAAACAGTTTTTAACCCTGGATTTTTATGTTGTTCTTGTGATGAAATCATGAGGATGTATCTGGATTCTTGGATTTAATTGATGTATGTTGGTGTTTGAGTGATTGATAATATTAAGATGCCTGCAGTAATCATAAAATATATGTTCTGTATATTTATAACAGTTCAATTGCCATAGTAGGTGCAATAGCTAGATTTTGAACTCGAATTGACCTTTGATTTATAAATAGAAGTTGTTTGTAATCACATAACTTTTCATCTAAAAATAATTATAAGTTTTTAAAATGAAATATTTGCTCAAAAATTTCATAATTACAGTAAAAATCAAATTGGGTCAAAAATTTATGGATTTAATCTTTAATTTTGATTGCATGATGGGAATAGCAATAGGAAATCATGATTTTTAATACTAGTATCATGATTTTTAGTTGGTTAATTTGAGAGAATTTTGGGTTTGAAGGCTTTTGAAGTTTTGAGTGATTAACGAAGATTTACTTGATGATTTAAGCTTGGATTTCGACCGAAGTTTGTATGTAATCTTTAGATCATGGGAAAAATACAAAATATTTTTTTCAAGTAGTGGATTGAATGGAATTGCAGAAACTAGGGTTTAGGCATGTAGTTTGTTCGGTTTGATTTTCGAGATGTTTTCGTCGTGTGTAGTGAACTGGAGATGTTCGCGGTCGGGGGAAAAGGTGCTCGGGGTGGAGGCGCTTCGATGGTGGGATCGGCGAGGTTGAACGGCGACAAGATGGTCGGTGACGATGGAGTTTTGGGTTCGAGTTGCTGCAGCTTTTCGATCAGAGGGTCGAATTTCGATGCATTGATGGATTCTTCAATCTGAGTTGAGGTACGAGTTGTTGAGGCATTGCGTGATCGGTCGGCGATCAGTTGGATGGTCGGAGAGGCGAGGTTGGGTTGCGCACGTACACGTGTGTACGCTGTGCACTGGGAAGAAAGGCAGATTGGGGAGAGACGAGTGAACCCGGAGTGGCGCTCGCGATTTCATAGTATCGTCTCGAAGCAGTTAGGTTGGGTTTTGTCTCGAGGCAAGCACGGGTTGCTTTGGTGATTTACTCAGGTATTTAGAGTGTTGCTTCTAGTTGGGTACTAGGTAGATACTAAGTGCAGAATTAACTTGTTGATGAGTAAATAAGATCAAGCTTTTAAATTGTAAACAAGTTTTATAAAGAAACAAAATCCTAAGTTAAACTTGCTGTTTGAAAAAAAAATGTAAATTAAATTTATATTTCAAATTTAAGTGTGTTTTTGGATGATTGTTTTTTTTTAAAAAATTATCTAACTGCATTTTGGAGTTCGATTTAAAAGGATATTTTGAATTTAAATATTAAATCAAAGTTAAGTTTAAATGGTGATTCAAACCTAAGATTTCAAATTTATATTTGAAATAAATAAGATTAATTTAAATGTTTTAAAGTATTGAAAATTTTGAAATTTGTTTCTAAATTTCCTATTTTTCAAATAAGATTATCATTATGATTTTGTAAACCAAGATTTATAACTTGTCTTTAAAATAATTTAAATAATTCAAATAAGTTATTTATAGAAATAAACAAGGTTAAATTATTTGAATAATTAACTTAAGAAAGCTTATTTGTTAATAAGTTAAGTTTGATTAAGATTTATGGTTTTCTTAATTTATTAAAGATTTTTCTTTAATATAAGAAGTTAATTAATTAATTGTTTAATTAATTTTAAATAATTAGTTAATTATTTATTTAATTTAATAATCACTTAATTATGGATTAATTAAGTGTGATTACTTAATGAAGTAATCGATGATGAATTATAGAATGTAATTAAGAATGATAATTACTTATAGAAATAAGTAATGGAAAATACTCATGGGAGTAATTAAATTTGAGGTGATTAATGGGTAATCACTTGTTGTTATCAATTAAAGAATTGATTAATATAATTTTTTTAAAGATAACTGATTATGAAGTAATTAATTAAAGAATTAAGAATTATTTAATAATGGAATTAATTACTTGTTAAGTAATTAATTAAGAGATTAATTAAGATTTCTTAATGAAAGTAATTAAATATAATTACTTATGTAAGTAATTAAGAATTAATTACTTAATTTATTTTAGTTAATTAATTAATGTGATTAAGTAATTAATGAATGAGTTTAACTTAAGATTAATTACTAAGTGTAATTAATTAAAATTGTAATTAATTAGTAAAGTAATTAATTAAGAATTAATTGTTAATCTAAATTGATAATAAGTAATTAAAGATTAATTAATTGAATTAATTAATCAAGGATTAATATAATTAAATTAGAAATTAATTAATTAAGAAGTTCATTAATTAAAATAGGTAATTACAAATTGTTAATTACTAATTATGATTAATGAGTTGATTAATTATAAGTTAATTAGTTAATTAATTAAAGTATTATTAATTAATAAGGATCATTAATTAATGTGATTAATGATATTAATCAAGGTTGATTAATATAAGTAATTAATTTAAGGGTGATTAATTATTGTAATTAATTGAGGTATAACGCAATTAATTAGAGTTAATTAATAGAAGTAAATGAATGATCATTAATTATTGTAATTAATGATAGTAATTAAAGGTTAATTACTGAACATGGTTAAGGATAATTACTTGAATGTAATTAAATATAATTAATCAAGGAAGATTAATTAAGGAAAATCACTAGAGATGATTTATTTATTTATTTGGAATAATAATTATTGAAGAAGGATTATGGTAATCAATTGGTTAAGAGATAATCAATTCTGTTTGGATGATTTATTAATATGGATTGATTGAATAATATTGGCTAATTGATTGATATTGGATGATCAATATTTGGAGATTAATATTGTATGATTGGTTGATATTGGATGTTTGATATTGGTTGATACTAGTTGATACTGGATATCTCTGTTATGTGTTATGTTGCTTTGTGAAGATGAATATTGATATGAATTATCTATTGTGGTAATATGATTCATCTATCTGTTTACATATCATCCTGAATATAAGTTTAAATTGTTTAAACCCTTAAGTACAACTTTGACATTAAAACGGCGTTTGGTTTCGGTGAGACCGGGATCGGATTTCCATATTTGGATATCCGAAAACCACATCGATTCCAATTAAACATTAGGTCGTGTATCCAAGTGGAGCAAGTGAAGACTCGAGGTGTAAGGGCTATACGTCAGTATAACTCTGTGGGTGATTCCGTAATGAGTTGACGGAATAGTGCTTATAGATTCGAGATGGTGATTTAGAGTGCAAGGGCTATGGTCATTGACTCTGAGGGTGATTCCAATAATGAGTGCAACAAGATAGTGCCTTCGGTTTCGTTCGAACCCGGAACGAACTTGTATGGATTGAATGCTTTTAGAACATCGTCAGGTGGACGATGAGCATTCTAAGATAGATGTGATCTATAAAGGTAATCGCAGCCTCAAGCCTCATCAACCAGGAATGGCTAAAACAAGGGAGATGCAGCAAGGCTTCGTGGGTAGCCCCCACTTGAGAGTGAGATTTACCCCTGTCTAGAGGTCCCTTTCTATTACGGCTTAGTGTGTGGTTGGACGCGCCAACTACGGGGTGGCCTTGTTCGGGACTGTTCAGTAAGGAATGGTTCCAGCCTTGTGTTGCAGGGGAGTAGGCGTACTCCTCGGTACGTTGATCTAGGCCACGTATTGTGATGGGCGGTACCCCAGTAGCTCTGCCATTGATGGAATCCAAAATCCAATAAGTGCCTATACGGTTTTGATTGTGCCCATCTATGTTGGAACGTGAGATGTAAGCATTCCAGCTATTTCTGTATTTTATTTTGAAAACCCTAGACACTATTATAATATCACTGGATTTCCTATCAAATGTTTTGGTTAGCGTAGGGTAAAAACTTTTCCATGTTTATGTGTGGGAAGTCTTACGTGATACCTTTCTTTTCAAAGGTTTTTCTAAAGTTAAGCAACTTTAACCCGTTTACTCACACCAGACCCCTGTCTGACCCGAGTGTTTATTTTCTGTTTTATTTAACTCTTGGGTACTCATATTATGTATGAGTAGTCAAGTGATTCAGGTTAGCTTGACGAATTCTGGAGGAGATATGGAGCAGAAGGCTTCGACGTGTAGATATATATTGTTTCCGTTGTGTTTGTTATATCTGTTTCTCTTGTATCTTGAGTTGTATAGTTAGACATATGTTTATAACTGTCTAATAGGTATTATTTAAGTTGTGTACTCTGATGTAAATAGATACTATGTAATATTTTATGAGATATATTATATTTCATTCATTCCGCTGTGAGTTATCTGTTGTTGTTTGTGTTCTTCTTTCTCTTTCTTTTCTTCTTCTATCCCTTTCTTTCTTCAAGATGATGCGATTTCCTGGAGATAGGAAGTCGGGTCATCTCAGATGGAGCTAGAGCTATAGATGTTGTTCGTTGTAGATGTTTCATCTCTGGAAGGAGCTGCTATAACGTGGTTTACTAGGATTGCACCGAAGTCTATTTCTACCTTTGACGAGTTTCCAAAGAAGTTCCTAGAGTAGTTCAGGCTCTACGTTGCATGACCAAAAGAAGTTATGTCACCATCTGACCTTTCTTAAGGGCCTAAGGAGTGTTGAAGGATTTTCCGAGCCATTTTAACATAACTATTATGAAGGTTACAAATCCGAAGAAGGATCTTGTATTTATGGTCTTAGTCTGGCGCATTCATTCGAATACGGGTTTCGGTAATTGGTTAAACATGAAGCAACCCACCACCATGGAGTAATTTCACTAAAAGGTGAATTAGCTATTGTGGTTGGAAGAAGCAGAACTGGCTGAAGGAAAGGTTGGCAATGAATAACCAAAAGAAACAAATCCATAAAAACATCGCAGTGGATGATGAGAACATTGGTAATCAGAAGAAAAGAAGTCAAAACTTGGTAATAGGCATGATCCGAATGCTAAATGTTCGAAGAACTTTAGATTGGAGGACTACACACCCACGAATGAGACAACGAAGAATATATATATACTCAAGGAATAAAGCAATATAAGAAGCCTCTTATGAAGGAAACGATGGTGCAAGATAAACATTTTGGGAAGTACTGTCGCTTCCATAAAACTAATGGGTACAACATTAATGAATGCCAACACTTAAATTTTTTGATCGAGGAGCTGATAAGTGAAAGCAAGTGCAGTACGCTAGAAAACCATAAAATGGTAAAGAAACTACAAGACTCCAGGGTCTACCTGCTCAAGGAAAACCGCCTTGACCCAATGAAGAGGAGCCAAGGCATGCTGATAAAAGACTAGTGGAAATTTAACCTTCAAGCTAGCTGGTCACCCAAGGATGAAGCAGTAGCCTAAAATAATACGGTTTCATTCATCCTTATCTAATTTCCTTTCGCAAACAACCCTCCCAAATACACTAGGGGTGTTTTAAATAGGAAGAACTTGTTATTTCTTCCCCTCCTTAATACAATTTGCTTCTTGAACTAATGGAACCACATTCTTGCAAGCAACTTTCGTGCACCACATAGTAAGTCGCATGCAACTTCTTGAAAAGATGGAACCAAGTTCTTGCAAGCAACTTCCGTGTACGATATAGTACACCGCATGACGCTTGTTGAATCGATGGAACCGCGTTCTTGCAAGCAACTTTCATGCGCCGTATAGTAAGCTACATGATGCTTCTTGAATCGATGAAACTGCGTTCTTATAATAAATATTTTTATGCACCGCACTATAAGCCGCATGTCCGAGGAAATACTCCTTAGTCTCCGAACAGGGAATATGAACTCAAAACCACTAGATTAATGGATCATATAGATCCCAATCTTTTGAGAACCGACGTTATCCTAAGACTAGCAACGCCAGCAAGGTCTAAACTGACGGATCAATCAATCGTATTGATTCCATCCTTTTAAGAAGTGCTGCTGTCCAAAGGCTCACAATGTCGTGAAGGTCCAAACCGTAGGATTGATAGGTCATATCGACCACTTCCTTTCCAAGAACTGACATTGTTCCAGAAATTTTGGGAATCTTCATATGTCATTCTTAGAGTATTTTGCAATAATTATATTTTCTTTAAACGAGGAATATGAATGGGTTTATGTAATGAATATTAAATTATATTTTGAAATGGAATGAAAAAGTTATTTCTCAATTGTATTAGAATTTTTTTTCATATTCATGTGCATCTGAATATTGATAAGATTAAAATAGCGCATGTTGTCACCACAAATTAATAACTATGGATGACTGCTACATCTGTAGTGGTTAGTTTCGGGCCTCAAAATGGGCGATGTTGTAATTTAGTATCAGAGCACAGGTTTCTGATAGAAGTCAAAAGGATTAAAGAGTTTTTGGGAGAATAATCCAAATGAATCAGAGAATAAGATCAAGGTTATGGGATAACGTTATAGTAACATATTTGTATTTGCTATGCATAAGTATGTATTCTCCCCTCTCTTAGACTGTTCTTTTGTCTCTTACGAAGGCTCGTATGCAGATTTACAGAAAGAAATTTACAAAAGTGGGAAATCGAAGAGTGATTCTAGATGGAGGAAGCACCACTACTAATGGAAATGCTCGGCCCAACAGCAGAAGGAAATAGGGTCGACGGGTAAATGCTAACCAAAAGGCAAATGCGATTATGGGTGCTGGAACCCCACCTGTAGATATGGGGACTATGTATCATTTCTTCATTAATATGATACAACCTAGAGCAGTTGCAGGATTAGTGGAAGGAAATACTGTTAATATGGGAGGTGTTGATCCTGTAGCACCAGTTGGCAATAAATTTGCCAAGTTGAGCCAAGATTATATCAGTCTTGGTGGGAAGCCTTTTCTAGGGACCGAAGATGCAACAGAAGTGGGGAACTAGCCGTTGCATTGTAAAAGGATTTTTGTTGATTTAGGCTTGAATGATGAGCAGAAAAGGATATTAGCTTTTAGACAGTTATAAGGAGCTTCTTTGTTCTGGTGGAATGAGGTGACCATAGGAGTACCAGAGGAGGAATTGACTTTGGTAGATTTTCGAAGGCAACTCGAGGAGAGATTTTTATCTGAAGTGGCCAAGTTAGTGTTGTTTAGGAAGTTTGATAAATAAAACATGCTGATATAATGGTGATAGAGTATGCTACTAAGTTTGATGAGCTGTCTAGTTATAGGTATGCGATTATAGAAACTATCATTAAGAGGAATGAGAAGTTTATCAGGGGTTTGAAGCTGGAGATTGTTAGGGCGTCTATGCCACACCTCAGGGGACAATGTAATGAAGTGGTGGAGATGGTAATCAGAAACGAAGAAATTATTTCTACCTTTAGGAATGAGAAATCAAAGGAGACTTAGAGTCCAGAGAATAAAAAGAGGAAATTCTTTAAGAAGTAAGGGGCTTAGAAAGGCGGGGCCGCCAAAAAGAAGAATTCTGAGGCGGTTTGCTATAGCTGCAACAAGAAGGGGCACTATGCTAACATTTGTCACTCTAAGAATGGAAAGAAATTCTCGGAGAAGAAGGTTGCGCGAAAGAAGAATGTGACATGCTACAATTGCAACCAAGTTGGGCACTTCAAGAATGAGTGTACAGAACCAGTCCAGGATGACAAGGGGAAGCTATTAGCTTTAGAACCATCATCTCCCAAACCAATTGCTATTGGGAAACGAAACTCTCTAATGGAAGGTATGATCTTTATGGTATACCAGTTAGAGTATTGTTTGATACAAAAGTATCATATTCTTTTATATTTCTATGATTAGCAGATAAGTTAAAGCTAGAACCATCATACCTTGTTTCTTTCTTAAGGGTTGCGAATCGAATAAGAGGGTATGTAACTCTGGGGATGAGATGTGACCATTTACAACTAGATATTAGGTTAATAGTTTTCCTACAGTTTGTATGTAATCGAGTTTGTGGGCTTCGGGATCGTATTGGGTATGGATTGGTTAGATAGATACGATGCTAGGATATTTTGCCAAGATAGGGAAATATTATTAAGACACCCAATTAGCTATGATCGAATTATATACTCAGTGTAGAATTCGAGTTTGGTCTACGCTTTATTGGGTGCCATGGATGTAGATGAGAAAAATTGGGTTTTGGTTGTGAGAGAATTCGCAGATGTGTTTGTACCTATAGTTGAACCTGTAGTAAATCACCTAGCAGGATGTCACCTACCGAGATGAAAGAATTAAAGGTGCAACTAGTGGACTTAGGAGGAAAGATTTTTACTAGACCAAGCAGTTCGTCTTAGGGAGCGGCTGTAGTGCTCGTGAGGATGCCGGATGGGTCGTTGAGATTATGTATTGATGGTCGAAAGATGAATGAGAAGATGGTAAAGAATAAACATCCTTTATCGAGGATCGATTATTTATTAATTAACTAGAGCCAAAGTATTTTCCCAGTTGAATTTAGCAATAGGGTTCCATCAATTAAGGGTGGCGGAGGATAGTATTCCTTTGACAGTGTTTCAGACGAGGTATGGCTCATACGAGTGGTTAGTAATGCCATTTGGGTTAGCTAATTCGCCAGCTTTTTTCGTAGACTCAATGAACAGGATTTTATGAGAGCATTTGGATAGGTGCGTATTGGTATTTATAGATGACATTTTGATATACTCGAAGGATGAAAAAGATCATGAGATTCATCTTAAAATAGTGCTTGAGATGTTGAGGCAGCATCAGCTTAAAGTGACGTTTTTAAAATGCCTTTTTTGGAAGAAAGAGATGTAGTTTCTTGGTCATGTAGTTTCCAAAATGGGCTGTCGGTCGATTCAGCTAAGATTGAAGCCGTTAACAATTGGAAGAGGCCCGAGACGGTGACCGAGATAAGAAGTTTTCTTGGACTAGTTGGCTATTGCCGAAGATTCATTAAGGATTTCTCACGTACAACGGCACCTTTGACTAAGCTAACCAGAAAGGATGTGAAGTTCATTTGGTTCGAAAAATGTGAGAAAGCACTCCTTAAGTTAAAGCACATTTTGACCAATGCATCCATATTAGTTGTTTCGGATGAGAATCCGGATCTGCTGGTGTATATGGACGCATGTGGAATAAGGTTAGGAGCTTTATTGATGCAATGGGGTATGGGATCTTTAGAAATATAATTATAGTTATTAACGACATTTACTAAATAGTCATCTATACATTTTTGCCTAACCAAATTATTATTAGTTTTTGTGAATCCAAATTTTCATAATTTTTGAATTTGTATTACCTGTTTTAATATTTTCTTTAGGCTTCATGACCTTAGCTTACTAAGTACTATATTTCTTATGCTTTGTTTAGCTTTGAAACCAAGTCCATTGCTATTGCTAATAGGTTTTGAAATTTTAATTAAATTTTCTAAATTCTGCTATCCTTTATTAAATTTTGGAACATTATTAGTAATTTATTCCAATTTTTGCTTAAATTCAAAAAGTTCACTTCTAGTTGAGTCTGCATTATATTTTATTTCATAATTCTCATTTGCTAAGCTTATCGTTCTCGGTTTTTCTAGCCTTAAGCTCATCAGTAAGGATTACATTTTGAGAAGATAAGTTTTTACAAGATCTTTGTGGAATTTCTAGTTCCACCTCTAGAATACTTTTCTCATCTTTTAGTAAGTCAACTTCTTGTTCGGCTCTATTTAATTTTCCTATATCTTATTTATATAATTTCTTTAGATCTCTAAGAATCATCTTATTCTATAACTATTTACAAAATATCGTTATAAGAGAGTTTAGGTCTTACCATAGATGTGGTGGCCATAAAAAAGACATTTTCCTGTTTGGAATCACTATCGCTATCACTTTCTAAAAAGGCGAGTCTGAATCATCCCACGTCACCTTGAAATGCCTCTCTCTTTTTCTTGAACTTTCGAACTTGTGTTTCTTCTTATATTGTTTAGTAGTAGATAGTCTTTCTTCATATGGCCAAATTTGTCGCACCCATAGCATTTGATAGATGTCGGGTTAGAAGAGTTTGAATTGCCATCATTATGTGCCTTTATAAACTTATTAAACTTGTCATAGGTTTTGGCAATGAAAACAGCCTCATCATCATCCAAATCTATATCATCGTCATTGGCTAAGAATGTTATACTCTTTTTCTCTTAATTTTTCTCTTCCTTTGCATGCAATTCAGCTTCTACGACATCAAATTTCCTATTAATTCTTCAACTTTGAGTGGAGAAATATTATTAGCTTCTTTGATAGCTAAGACTTTTCTTTCTCATTTAACAGTCAAAGAATTTAAAATATGCTTGACTAGATCAAAATCTATAATAATTACTCATAGTGCTATGAGATCGTGTTATATAGTTTGAAATCTAGTATGCATATCTATAATAGTCTCGTTATCTTTCATTTTGAAAGATGAGAACTGATTCTGTAAAATATATATTTTTTTGTTTGTTTTACTTTATTCGTGCTGTCATGAGTGACTTTAGTGTACTAGATATCATATGCAGTTTTACAAAGCATAACTCTTAAGAAATCATTTCTATCAAGTGAATAGAATAAGACGTTCATTGCTTTAACATTGTTAGTTGCTGCGATCTTTTGAGCATCTTTCCAAGTACTCGTTTCAATAGCATGAGCTTCATACTTAGTTTGAGTGGCTTGATTTCAAGACTATTAGCTTCCATAAAGATTCTCATACATGTAAACCAATAAGCATAGTTAGATCCAGTGAATAGTGGAGGACGTGCACATGACTGACCCTCTAGAAAAGTGCTTGCCATATTCTAATGATTATTCAAATACTTTGTTGCAATAATTTTAAATGACCCTACTCTTTAACCAAATGAAAGTGCACACGGATCTTATATAATATAGCTTATATGTGTATTCAAGTATATAATCTAAATAAAGCAGTACTAATTGTCGGAATATTTTAAAGTAAATAAAATCAATCACACTAGGATTTTTACACTAGTTCGGGCCTCTTATCCTATGTCTAGTCCCGAAGCATTCCCTCGAACTTTCCTTTAACAAAATCCCTCACTTCGCTTGGAGGAACAGGCAATACAACAGAGTCTCTCGAGTTGACAAGCTTACGTTCTCACAACACAGATTTTGACTACTTGTACAAATCTTCTTATAATTTTCTTTATGATTCAAGATGCATGCTTTGTGATTATGGAAGTAAATCACATGATTTTTGAGTAAAGTATTAAATTTGAATTCTAGAATTATAGGTATGCTCAAGAGAATAGAGACCAAGAAAGATAAATTGAGAAAAGTTGTAACTAATTTCAGATGTTGATCTCTATATATAGATATCAAAGAGTTACGTCAAATAGTTGTAATCATTCAATCATAGCCATTATAATTTGTAGAGATGCTCACGAATGATCGCAAACTATTAGAGATGACGTTTCATAAAATAGTCGTTATAAGGTAGATAGTTGATTGAGGATAAAATGTTAGTCTACTAAATAAGAATGTTGGATTACGTGGAAAGATTCAAAGACAAGTTTATATAAAAAAAAATAGAACTTTGGTCGATAGGGAATATTTTCTATCGACTATCCTTTATCGATTGAAAATATTCTCAGCCAATTGAACTATGTAAAAATAGTTTTTATGTGTAATTGTTTTTTTAAAACTTGTTTAACTCTTTGATAATTAAAAACAATGTATGTAGGGGTGTGTGTGCGCATATGAACTATCAAGGATATTTTATAAGTGTATCTAGGACTAAATACATAAATTTGACTTAACAATCCATATTTTCATAGCTTTTGAAATATGGACGATACGCTTTGCTCACTCTTATATTCTCTGATATAATAGCTCCTTATACTTGCATATTATTGTATATTAGATATACACAGAGATATAGTTGTCATCACTAAAACATAAAATAAGGGTTCTTATACTATGGATGTATTAGTACTGACTTCTGAGGATCGAAAAGGCAGATCGTCAAGAAATTCTACATCATAGGTATAGAAACTGCAGGTTCATGACCTAATTCATATCTATATATTGCTTATACTATTTTATTAAATTGATTTATTTAACATAAATTAGACGTTATGTTTGTTTACTTGATTTTGTATATGTTAGCGAACAATATAAGCGTTATATTTTGTTTTCCATTCCTTATGAATTTCAGGGTTGAAATTCTTTAAAGGGGGAGGGAAATGCAATGGCCTAAAAAATTTAATATATTTTATAATTAGATATTAACAATATAATAGTGTTAAAATATTTGAATTTATTTTGTTAACAAATAAATTATAAATAAGGAGAGGGTAAAATTGTCACTTTTCCAACTTTAGAATTTGATGATGAAAACAATGCCACTATAGCCATCTCGTTTTCCTGACTTGCATAATATATTTGATTTCCTTATTGGGATTTCATATGGAGAAGTTATGGGTGAATTTGTGTCAAGTTAAACGAGCACCAAAGTTTTAAATTTGAACGTGAAGGTTAACCGTTGTTTTCACTCCGTCTTTAAAAGAAAAGTACTTTCCTTTCTCCTTTTCCTCATTTCATACTAAAATTAAAATCATCATATCCCACTCGAATCTCAATAGATTAGCACAAAATCAATGATATCATGAAGCTTACGGAGAGATCTATGAATTTAGACCAACTTGAATGCGAATTTCTGAAGCTTGGAGGCACAACTATCTAGACAGGGAAGGAAGATGTAGTAGACGGTGATCAAATGAGTAATTCTTGCTTTTCTCTTGGTGGAATGCAATTACAATCTTATAAATATGTTTTATGGTCTAAAATAGAGTAGGTTAATGATTTAAATTCACTAAATTTTGGAATTAACATAGGGTTTGGGAGGGATTTGATAACAACAATAAATTAAGAACCAATTGGTGACATTCTCAAATGATTGGAGATGGAATGAAGGGCAAAAGGTGAAACAATGTGGAGGGACGATCAAAATTGATGTCAGAATTGCAAATTCCAACTATGACGGATGGATCGATCTAGGTAATCAGTGTACCAATGTCCGTGTTTTGGGCACAGGTTGAACCTGTACCTAAATAGGCCAATATATATTAATGTTTATCGATTTGGGCCCTGATTCTTTGGTCTTTTGAAGATGCTTGGTGCCTAGTGATCGGGGGGTTGTCCATATTACGAATCCCAAGTGAATTATGTGGATGTTGATCGTTTGTTTGAGTTGGATTTGTATGTTATTCGTGGTATTGAAATTGACATTGACGTGAACTGTATGAGCCTATGGTGCAAGTAGGCGACCCATGATATGAGCTCATAACACAAGGAGGCAATCCGTGTATTACATTGTGCCCCTATAGTGCTTTGACAGACCGGTGTTGATTATGGATGGTAAGCAATCCTGTAATACAAAAGGAAAGTCCATGATATGAGTCTAGTTTGTATACGAGGTATGGATAACAGGCAATCCTATAGCACATGAAGCGACTCTCGAGAAGTGAGTCCCAAATATGATTGACATGACGAAGGAACAACATACGACCCCTTAGTGCACGAGGCAAGTCCAGGGAAGTGAGTCCACATGGATATGAGGTGACATAACAATATATACACACACACACAAACACACTCTATTTTTCCTCTTTATTTATGTCTTTAGGATGATGGAGCTTTGAGATGAGATGATATAAAATACAAGGACTATATTGCATATATTGTAAATGTTGTAAATAAATGTTATTGCTTGGATCTGATTATGTGTATGGATTGATTGGTATTGTACAATCATATGTATCTGACAGTGTAGACACATTGTGGTGTATTAAGGTGATTATGGTTATATATTATACTTTGTTTCCTTTCATTGTGAGACTTTGAAAGTTATTATTTGGAATTGTACTTGTTTCTTAGTAACATATCATAACGACTCATCCTTTTCGGTTATCAAGGTTTTAACTTCTGTTCGAGCGTTGAACCTAAGGGTCGAAAAGGCGGGTTATTACAATCTTCCACTTGCACTTGAAGCTAATTATGGTGACTCATAACCATACCGTCGATTAGTTTTCTTATAAAAAATTTGATAAAGGGCCTTAGTGAGTAATTTTTTACTATTATTATGTCATATCAACCTTTCAATTATACTTTCCCCTTGCTGATAAGCTCTTTTATCACGTGGTAATTATGGAGAACATATCACAACCTCTTACTAGGTTGTCGATTCTTATTACATCTATATTACATCAATGTTATCACTCTACTTTTGTGGATATTAATGGTGGAACCATGTTAGCTTTCTTGTTAATTTGCACAAATATATGGCTTTCATTTTGGCACTATTCAAGGAGATGTACTTAGCCTTATAGTTGAACCAGTCATAATCTCTCGTTTGGAATTTTTCCAACTTATAGCACCTTTACTAAAGTTAAACATGAATTTAAGATTGACATAATATATTCGATGTCACTAATGAAGTTTAAGTTCGGAACCATCTGCATAAGGAATTTGTTTGTTTCATAAATAATTCTCTAGTGTTTTGCAAATGCTTGAGGATACTCTTAATTACCATTCAATGATTTTAACTCAAATTTTATATTCGCTCATTGTACAAACCTTAGTCTTGAATTCTATTCTAGTACATAACATAGCATATAAGATTGTTCCTTTAGCGACAAAAAAGGAATCTATCTTGTTGCTAAATATTAAACATTTTAATAAGTTATCCATGTATATTGATCTGGACAATCTAAACATCCTCTTATATTAAGGAAAAGGACACCCCTTTTAAATCATTCATCAAAAATTAAATAACCATAATTTAACGTACTTTAACATAGGTACAGTTTTACTAATCAGTGACATGTTTTTTACTTAAAATAAAAAAAAAAATTAGTACCTTTGATTTTCTTTCTTATAGACATACGCTTCATCTGCATTTTAACTGAAATTAAATAATTTATTTCCTTTACTAGACTACTTGCTCAACCCTAGATGCCTCTTTAATATTATATCTTTGTGAGTCAACATGCTTTGTTATTGTTGCATCTGACATCGAGACATTTTGGCTATGGTATGTAAGCATTATCCTCTAAATCATTATTTAGGAGTTATATTTCAACATCAATGTTCCAAAACTTATCGTGCGACTATTCGCGAGTATAATCCAAATGAAATTAAGCATGTTAGCTGGCAAATCATTGATTTCAACATTTGAAATCGACGAGATCTTTTCTCATCAATGTTTCTTTGTAGATTTCCAACCGCATTGATTTCTTCTCAAAGAGTTATTTTCGGTTGATGGATCAAATCTTTTCAAGTACAATTTTCAAAATCAATTTCTGTTAATGTACTTGGAATTCATTTTAGATTTAAAGCATCATATCATGTTGCAGAATTTATGATCTCTATGCCTTATTGGCAACTGAAGAGGTTCTCTTTAGGAATAATATATTTTCTTGATATCGATAAGAAACTTGTAGTTTCTCTTTAGCGTGGAAGAGTTTCTATTAGATATTCTAATAAGTCGTGTCCATTGGGCTTTGGTTAAATTTGTATCTTCTAAGTAATTAGTTCCTATTTTAGAATCTTGGATCATATCCAAGCCTATCATACTACCACTAATTTTTCTAGAAAGAAGAATATGGTCTGCCATGAAACAACATTTTTTTTTCTTAGCGCGAAGGAGTAAGTGTTTGAAACATTTTATGAACTGCTTATATACTTACATAAAATAGATTTAGCCTTGAGTTCATGAAACTTACGTTCACAATATAGGTCAGACAACCACATATCTTAAACTATTTAAGATGGGTTTTCTTTCCAATCATATCTTATATGAAATCCTAATCATAACTTTAAGTGAAACCAAATTTAATATATTGCTTATTATTAAGTACTTATAACTCAACTTTATTCATTTTCAATCTTTCTTCATTCATAAAAATTCGATTACTTCTTATTGATACATCATTTCGTTGATTAGGGAGAAGGTGACTTTGGGAGTGAAACTAATTCTCTTTTATGTACTTTTGGAACTTCCACCCAATATACTCACATATTCAACCAAATCTAATTGTTTTAATTCTCCTGCATGTTATAATTGTTTACTTCCATTTTATATTGTATGAACTTATCACATCAAACTTATGTATCAAATACATATGTTCATATCTGAAATAATTCATTAGTGATTAAAGTAAGTAGATCTACTTTAGATATAATTAAAACTTAGACTTCATACATTTATATGTGCCAGTATAAAGAGTTCATTAACTCTTTTGTCGTTCCCACTAAACGGATGCTTCATTGTTAATTATTCAAGACACAATTCACAAGTACCATGTAATTTACAACCATATAATTTGGGTATTGTTTCTCAAAGAACGATTTAATTCATGATTTAAAAAATAATTGTAAATATTGTAAATGCATCGGTATATTCTTTAAAGCAACACGTCACTATTATTTTGAAAACAAATACCAGATTTATTTTATATTGAATATTCATAATGTCCATATTAATATAAAAAACACCAACTTTCGGTCAAAATAAAAAAAAAATTATTTCACAAATAATGCATGGTATACATGAAAGTAATGCTCAAACTTGATACATAAACTAACAAGTGTCATGTAGTATGCTCTCATTATTTTCATTGTTACAATAACAACATTTGAAATATAAAGCTCCATTAACTCACCCACCATGGGTTATTTATTTCTACTACCGTAAATATTTTACAGTCGGCAGTTTCACATCAATTATCTCAATCCAAATTAAACAAATCTTAAAGAGAACAATTTTCAATAAGAAAATTTAATTTGGGATAGGAATCAAATTTCTTATTGCTTGTTAAGTAACTACAAATACTTCACACAATTCTATTTCTATCATTTCTTTATAAAGAAGAGGCGACCATCTCTTCATCCTAACCATAGCTATGTTACTTCTCCCCTTACATTTTTGCTTTTATTTTTAATGATTGAATCATTCAAAAAGAAACCTTTGCTACAAGAATGCATTGAGTTCTTTAAAAAATTGCATTCAGCCATCCTCAATATGATAAAAGGATGAATAAGTGGCACTTAAGTGAAAATCTCAAAATTGACATTTCAGGGGTTAAATTCTTAGGCTTTTTTGTAGTCCTTAGTATAATGTTGTTTCCATTATAACAAGATTTTATATTGAAAACAAGATCTCACACTATGGTTTACATTATTATTTCAAATGAAACATGTTCATTATAATTCTCTATATTACGAAGTGATTGTTAAATGTGCAACTTTTGTATATGATTGAATATGGATCAAATATTCAGTACCCTTGTACTATTTTAAGTTTAAAACTCAAAGAAGACAATACATAGTCTTAGGCAAACTCACATTTTAGTCATCGTGCCTCAAAAAAATTTAGTGGTTGTATTATTCATCTTTTACATGGGAATTGAAGTGACAACAAGCCAAAAGATTTACTAGCAAGTATATTTTACATTTTTTCATCAACCTTTAATTCAGTCCATTTAATATATTTCAATCAATAAATAGTTTTATTAATTTATTAGTTGTGAAAATTTATTTTAGTAGTTTATTATAGTATCATAAATATTCTTATAATTATTAGAACGGTTTATTATAATTTTCTAATGATGCTCACAATAGGTTTTACATCTACCAAAAGTCCTAAATGAGATGTAGGAATTTCTGAAATTCCTCTAGCTAGTTTTAGGATTCGTTATCAAGATAATACAATTTTGATGATGCTTAACAAATTTCTGTCCCCATAAATGGTAAATAACATGTTATTACATATAACTTGTATATAACTCCTAACTATGCATTCTTAGCTCCTAATCATATTTATGGCTTTTAGGGGGCAAAAAAAATCATAAAGTACATTAGACACTCATAATCCCTCATTTTGCGATAGTCCAATGAAAGTTTTGTAATCCCTTAGAATATTTAACAAAGTAATGAAATGTTTTTACTTATCTAGCGAAAATATTAACTTCACCCTAAATATTTTATAGCTTAAGGGTGCTCAATAACTATTGTTTCCTGGAGGTTTGACCAGACAACTTGGTACTCGGCGTTCTAAACATTCGGCATACAAGGAACGCTCGGCATCCACGAAGGTTCGTCATCCATGAAGGTTCGGCCTGAATCTTGTTCGGCATCCTAAGACCGTTCGACATTCGGGAGCGCTCGGTAGTCAGCGGCGCTCGGCGTTCAAGAGGCACTAGGCATCCAAGTTCGTTCGGCGTCTATGGAAAATTCGACATGACAGAGCATTCGGCATTGAGAGACGTTCAGTGTGGAATAACGTTCGGCATGTGAGAACATTCGGCATGGCAGGATTTTCCGGCATCAACTACCATTCGGCCTAACTATTGCTCGGCCTAAGGATCGTTCGGCCGAGACATAGTTCGGCCTGGGTAATGTTCGGCCAAAATATTGTCCGGCCTAAGTTCTGCTCGGCATACAAACATCGTTCGGCCAAGTCACTCATTTGGCTTCCAGTATCGTCCGGTGCAAGTGCTTCCCACGGCATTCAGAGTGTTCGGCCTCGCTGCGCTCGGCTTGAGAAGACTATTCGGCATTCATGCCCTGTCCGGCATTCGACGTTCGGTATCTATGGGTTGGCACACAGAAATTACTCTATTTGGGCCGAGATATTCATCCACCCGGTCCATCAGGGAAGTCCAACCCATCTTTGTCTATAAATAGAGAGGCAGGGGCACGGTGAAAAGGGAGAGTTTTTTGGGAACGCCGGGGAAACTCTGCTGCATTCAACACCCATTCAAAACTTAATCTTTTACTTTGCGATTGTATTCAAGTAATTGGAAATGGATTGTATATGTAATCAACTATCAAGGAAATCAATAGAAATCAACTTCAAAGTGGACGTTGGCAGTTACGCCGAACCACTATAAATTTGGTGTTCTTGCCCTCTGCATTTAAATTTATATATTGTTCTCTATTTTAATTTACTTTGTTCATTAATCTCTCTACGCAATCTTTCTAAGGGTGTTAGTGACCAATTTTGGTGCTAACATTTTGGTGCTTTCACTGAGAATTGAATTCTCAGGCTGCTAGGATCTGCTTTGTAGCTACTGGATTGCATAAATCCCCCTGAGGAGATCCAAGAACATTCACAAGGCATCTATTGATTCTATATTCATAGTTACAACCGACAACTCTACTATGGGGAGACCACAAACCCGATCGGCCTCCCACAATGCAGATGTCCATGAAACTGCTAGCGTACAACAAGTTGGACCTGGAAATCAGCAAACAACCAGAGGTGCAGGCCCCTCCACCCAAAAGCAAGCGAAAGTCGTTTCTCGAACGA
Organism: Allium cepa; assembly: GCA_030765085.1. NCBI lineage: Eukaryota > Viridiplantae > Streptophyta > Magnoliopsida > Asparagales > Amaryllidaceae > Allium > Allium cepa. The sequence continues at coordinate 860,803,469 of CM060934.1, read as the reverse complement.
AGTTCAACGACTTGATAAGAGAACTCGAGGAAAGTAGAAGGCAACTTGCCGAGCATATTCAAGCCAACACTAACCTCATGACTTAGCTCGCTCAGCAGCGACGCTAGAATGCTAGAGGTAACCCTGCCTCTTATTCTGATTCTGATAGCTCAACCTCAGCTGACGAACCTCCTAGGCGTAGACGCCGTAAGGATGAAGGTGCCCAGATAGGCGCTGGGAATCAAGCCCGCGAAGAGACCGGACACCCAAACCTCCAAGACCCAAACCAGGCGAGACACCAACCCGCACGGTACCGTGGAACGGAAACCAACCTTCCATCCTCCATACAAACTCCAGATTTGACAGCTATGGTCAGGCAGTTGATGAGAGAGAACCAAGGCTAGACCAATGAAGATTGGGGAGTGACCAGAAGCCATACTCCCTTTACGGATTGTATCCTGCACGCTGAGTACCCCAAGAAGTTCAATATGCCAACTATCCCAGCCTACAAACGAAAGACGGATCCTAGGCAGCATGTGATGAGGTACGGATGGATGATGGATTCTGCAAGAGTAATAATGCGACCAAGTGTAGGTGTTTCCCAATCACTCTGTCCGGAATTGCCACCATGTGGTTTACTCGACTTCCCCCGCGGTCTATATCCAGCTTCGACGAATTGGCAATGAAATTCATAGAACAGTTCAGGATACACACTGCTCGTCCAAAGGATGTGATGTCCTTATCAAAAGCAATCCAAGCCCGAGAAGAGTCATTGAAAGCATACTTGTAGAGATTTCATCTTGCTGCTACTGAGGTGAGCAATCCAAACGACCACGCAATTTTGATGGCGGTGATGCGTGGAGTGGATCCAGACTTTGAATTTGGAGATTGGTTGGTGGGAAAGCCCCCAGCCACGCTGGAGCATTCTTATTCAAAAGCTCATCAGTTCATAAGAAGGGAAGAAGCTCGATGGACAAGAAGAGACAAGGCACAATGGCCTGTGCAGGAAACTGAGAAAAGTACTGTCTCCATGAAGCAAACCAGCAATAATTCGGGAAAAGCCCAAGTCAACGTCTAAAAAAAGCCTGGGCAGTATAAAGGATACGGAGGTGGAAATCTCGGAAAGAAGAGAGAGACGAGGAAATGGAAGTCAAGGATCCCGACCTACACTAAATACACCCGCTCAACGCATCACTTGTGAACATCTATTTGTCAACTTGCAACGCTTTCCAGTATAGGAAACCACGCCTAAAGGAATCAACGGAGGAACAAAAGCGGACTGGGAAGTATTGCCGCTTTCACGAGTCTTATCGGCACAACACAGAGGAGTGCAGGCACCTCCATGACGCTATTGAAAAGTTGATTAGACAGAAGAAGATGCAGGAGTTCGTCAAAGACCCACAAGACGGAAGATAAGAGACTTCGGACCCCGGACGTGGGCCGGCTCCATGCTAACCAGAACAACCTGTTCGAACTGTGGCTAGATTGGTTATCAACACGATCGCGGGCGGACCTCATCCTGCGGATAAGAATTGGCAGGAGATGGAGCGATATGCTAACTCTTTAAGACATGCGGAGTATGAGTGCTGTTCGAATGTGGAGGATGGGACTCCTGCAAAGCAGCAGCGCACGATGGATGATGATTTTGTGCTCAGGAGCCGAGATGCGGATAAGGTGGAGGCCCCTACCATCGACCCGATGGTCATATCTACGACAATCGGGCCGGCGTTTGTAAAGAGAATTCTAATTGATTGCGGAAGTTCCGTTAACATCACCTTCAAGAAGGCATATGACCAAATGAAGCTGGAGGCTAAGGATTTGAAACCATCCAATGCCAGAATCCATGGCTTTAACGGCGCAGCAACGGATGCAGTGGGATATGTGGAGTTACCAGTTGAACTGGGGCAAGGCGAGCGTAGGAGGGTGCGAATTCTACCATTCATAGTGTTGGATGTTGACTCTCCATATAACGTATTTCTAGAACGTCCAACCTTGGCAGAATTTAGGGCAGCATTGGCCCCTTTGTGTCTAACGTTGAAATTTCCCATAGACAGTGGTGTTGGAGTGGTACACGGCGATCAGGCGACCGGACGTGCATGCTATGTGGCTGAGCTGAGAGTGGCTCAGCGTAAAGAGAAAGGAAAGGTTGTGGACAGCTTCGTCCACATCCAAAATTCTGATAATTGACAAGTAGCGCCCGAGCCCTGGCTCGGGAAACATTCTCGGATCTATAGAGACATAGATCCGAGAGACGACGGTGGGGGACCCAGGAAAACCAATGCAGCACCGGCTGAACTCACAATTGGCATCCCAGTCAGCAGGATGACCCGTCACGAATTCTTAAAATTGGATCACAACTCGACCCCATGGTGGCCGAGAACCTCACTGACTTTCTTTGAGTGAATCTTGATGTTTTCACTTGGACTCACTCTGATATGTGCAGGATTTCTCTAACAGCTGCGAGTCATATGTTGAACATAGACCCCAAGTACGTTCCTGTAAAACAGAAAAGGAGAGGTATGGACCGAAAGAGGTCCGCAGCTCTCAAAGAGGAGGTGGACAAACTAAAAGCCAATGGATTCATCCGCGATGCCCTCTATCCTGAATGGGTATCTAACCCAGTGCTGGTAAAGAAAACGAATGGAAAGTGGAGAACTTGTGTTGATTATTCCGATTTAAACAAAGCATGCCCGAAGAAAAGTTTCCCGTTGCCGAGGATTGACCAACTGGTCGATTCAACTGCCAGACATGAGTTACTATCATTCATGGATGCATACTCTGGATATAACCAAATCACGATGCACCTCCCAGATCAAGAACATACCAGTTTTGTCACAAACGTTGGGTTGTATTGCTATGTAGTGATGCCCTTTGGATTGAAAAACGCGGGAGCAACTTATCAACGTCTGGAAAATTGGATGTTCAAAGACCAGATTGGTAAAACGATGGAAGTTTATGTGGATGACATGCTCGTGAAGTCACGACAGTCAAACGACCACATCCGAGACTTATCGGAAATGTTTGACATACTCAGGCATTATGGAATGAAGATCAATCCCTTGAAGTGTACGTTCGGCATAGCATCAGGAAAGTTTCTGGGTTTCATTGTGAATGCGTGAGGAATCGAGGCTAACCCGGAGAAGATTCAGGCTATTCGAGATATACAAGTGCCCAGAACCATAAAACAGGTGCAAAGCTTGAATGGAAAGGTGGTCGCGCTGAGCCGATTCATATCCAGGGCCACAGACAAGTGTATTCCTTCGATGTCATAAAGAAAGGAAAGAGGAATTTCGAGTGGACGTCCGACTATAAGGAAGCATTCCGAGCTCTTGTAAGGAACTTGGAAAGTCCCCCGATATTGTCAAAACTAATAGACCATGAAATGTTGTACGTATACTTGGTTGTATCCCAGCACGCTATCAGCACAGCCCTGGTTTGCGAGGAAGACCGGGTTTAGAAGCCAGTTTACTATGTTAGTAAACGCTTGACAGGGGCAGAAAGAAATTATCCAAAGATTGAAAAACTAGCCTATTGCTTGATGATTGCATCACGCAAGCTTCGCCCGTATTTTCAGGCACACTCAATCAGTGTTTATACTGATCAACCTTTGCGATAGATACTCCAATGACCAGAAACTCCCAAAAGGATGTTAAAATGGAATATTGAGCTAAGTCAGTTTGACATTACCTACCTGCCGTGAAGGGCCATACAAGGACAGGCACTAGCTGACTTCATTACTGAATTCACTATGACAGACGAATCAAACGATCACAATGTCATACCTTCCGTTCGATGGAAGATGTACAACGATGGGGAAACTAAGGACCGTTGTTCGGGGGTTGGCATAGTTCTTGTAACTCCTGAAAACCGATCGGTTTGCTACGCTTTGAAGCTCGAATTCACAGCGACGAATAACGAAGCCGAATATGAAGCGTTGATCCCCGGCTTAAGACTTATTAAAGAACTGGGAGTAAAATCGGTTGAAATCATTAGCGACTCTCAGCTGGTGGTGTACTAAGTGTGAGGAGACTACCAAGCAAGGGGGCAGAGACTTGCCCCATATTTGGTCTAAGTTCAGGAGCTGCTAGCGAATCTCGAGTACTATGATATTTCACAAGTCCCGCGTGAGCAAAACAAAGCAGCCGATTCATTGGCAAAATTCGCAAGCACTGGCGATGCACAGCAAATGGGATTATTTCCTGTTGAGACCCTCCATGCCAAGAGTATAGATATGATGGAGGTAGATTTCGCGTTAGAAACAGAAATCGAGAAGGAATCGTGGATGGCCCCAATCAGGCAGTACTTGCTATTCGAGATCTTACCCGAAGAAAGGAGCGAAAGACGACAAGTATTTCGTAAGGCTTCTCGTTATGTAATACAGGACGAAATAATGTATCGAAGGGGATTCTCAACCCCCTTACTCCGATGCACTGCCCATGATGATATAAAACGAGTCCTGAAGGAAGTCCATGAGGGAGAGTGCGGTGACCATACTTGGGGGAAGACATTAGCGAAGAAAGTCCTCCGTTATGGATACTACTGGCCAACTGTGAATCGGGATGTCGCAAACTATGTGAGAAGGTGTGACAAATGCCAAATATATGTAAAAATCCCGACAGCCCCGCCGACGGAGCTCACACAGATGGTTAGTCCCTGGCCATTTGCAATGTGGGGGATTGACCTAGTCGGCTCTTTACCCATATCCAAAGGTAGAGCGAAATATGCAATAGTTGCGATCGACTAATTCACCAAATGGGCAGAAGCAGAGCCTTTGGCCACAATAACCACCAACAAGGTTATTAATTTCCTCGTACGGAATATCATATGTCGTTTTGGCCTTCTACGGACCATCATTACAGACAATGGAACTCAATTCGAGAGCAAGGAGTTCAAAGATTTTTGTCAGAAATACGACATTGAGAAGAAGTTTGCAGCGGTTGCTTACCCAAAAGCCAATGGAAAAGTGAAGCCGTAAACAAGATAATAAAGTCCATATTGAAAAAGCGTCTGGAAAAGGCTAGAGGCAAGTGGGTGGATGAACTTCCAACGGCGCTTTGGGCCTACAGTACCACCCACAAGACCGCGACTGGCCACACTCCATTCGCATTGGCATATGGCACGGAAGCCGTCATACCCGTGGAACTTGAAGTTCCATCACATCGGGTAACTCATTATGACCCCGAGTTGAACCAGAATCTTTTATTGGAATCATTGGACTTCATTCACGAAAATCGCGAAGAAGCCAACTTGAGAGCGACCGCATACAGACATAAAGTCGCCAAACATTACAACGAAAAGGTCCAACCGAAAATTTTTGGTGTGGGAGACCTCGTTTTGAAACGAGTTTTTCCGATCCCATCTCATATGAACCCCCATGGGAAAGTCCACACATCATCGAACGGAAGCTTGAAGAAGGAACTTTCAAGCAAGCGACCGTCGATGGTGCGACACTCCCCGGAGCCTGGAACAGCGAGCACTTGCGGCATTATTATACTTAGTCTATTTCTTTCATGTATTAGTTGCACTTATTTCCAGTACGCTTGTATTTCTAATTATTGACATGTAATAAGACAATTCAACTTGCTCTCATTAATAAAGGCTTGAAGCCATCTTTTCCATAAATGACTGATGTTTCTACGTATGATGATCATGATGATCCTGTGACCGGCAAACGAAACCATATTATTCTGGCTGACGTACGAACTCGTATAAATGACTCAAAATCTCTAAGTCCTCGAAGTGCGGACTGGAGTACTCTAAGTCCCCAGAGCACGGACTTGATTATAAACGACTCAAAATCTCCAAGTCCTCGGAGTGCGCACTGGAGTACTCTAAGTCCCTGGAGTGCGGACTCGAGTATAAACGACTCAAAATCTCCAAGTCCCCGAAGTGCGGACTGGAGTACTCTAAGTCCCGGAACGCGGATTCGAGTGTAAACGACTCAAAATCTCCAAATCCCCGAAGTTCGGACTGGAGTACTCTAAGTCCCCGGAATGCGGACTCGAGCATAAACGACTCAAAATCTCCAAGTCTTCAGAGTGCAGACTGGAGTACTCTAAGTCCCCGGAGCACGGACTCGAATATAAACGACTCAAAATCTCCAAGTCCCCAGAGTGCGGACTGGAGTACTCTAAGTCCCCGATGCACGGACTCGACTATAAATGACTCAAAATCTCCAAATCCCTGGAGTGCGGACTGGAGTACTCTAAGTCCCCGGAGCTTGGACTCGAGTATAAACGACTCAAAATCTCCAAGTCCTCGGAGTGCGGAATGGAGTACTCTAAGTCCCCGAAGCGCGGACTCGAGTATAAACGACTCAAAATCTCCAAGTCCCCGGAGTGCGGACTGGAGTACTCTAAGTCCCCGGAGTGCGGACTCGAGTATAAACGACTCAAAATCTCCAAGTCCCCGGAGTGCGGACTGGAGTACCCTAAGTCCCCGGAGTGCGGACTCTAGCATAAACGACTCAAAATCTCCAAGTCCCCGGAGTGCGGACTCTGGCATAAACGACTCAAAATCTCCAAGTCCCCGGAGTGCGGACTGGAGTACTCTAAGTCCCCGGAGCACGGACTCGTGTATAAACGACTCAAAATCTCTAAGTCCCTGGAGTGTGGACTGGAGTACTTTAAGTCCTCGGAGCGCGGAGTAGAGTATAAACGCTTCAAAATCTCCAAGTCCCCGGAGTGTGGACTGAAGTACTCTAAGTCCTCAAACTGCGGACTCAAGTATAAAAGATTTAAATGACCAGGTCCGCTGAAGGCGGACTGGATATAAATGACTTGAAGTAATCGAGCCTTCGGCGCACATATTAGAAAATATTCTAAGTGCTTGGAGCGCGGAAGAAAAAACAGACATCTCTCAAAGAATTTCCGAGCTATATGAAGATGAACCGAGAGGTCTATTATATTCACAACAGCTTGGATTTGAATCACAATCACAAAGAAAATTGAACGATAAGAGCCATGGAAAGACAGAAAAACTAAGTTTTATTCATCGAAGATAAGTTTCCATTACAACTCCTTTGAAGCTCGGAATCAAAAGTTTATTTACACAAACTAAGAAAACAAAAGTACTTGCATAATCTAAACTGACTCTCGTTGAACGAGAGTAATGATTACTTCTTGTGCTTCTTCGCCTTCTTCACCTCCATTGTCTTCTCAGACAACTCCTCTCCTCCGTGTTTACCCTTGGTACCCTTCTTTGATGGAGGAGTGACAGCCAAAGAAGTATGAGGGACATCCATGGGTTTGGACCTGCCAGGGAGAATGATCTTCAGCAGCTTATTCAAAGGATCGTCGGGGTCCACGGCTTGAGGTTCGACCTTGATCTTGGTCATTTCTTCCTTCTCTTTCTCAAGCCTCTCCTTTATGCTCAGCTCGGATGTGTGCTTGGAGACGCCTGCAATTTCAACTTCATAACTCCCGTCAATGGGAGAGGAAGCCTCAGCTTTATCTTCATCAAACGCTCCGATCACTTGGGCGTCTGGACCGGGAGCCTCTCCTGCATGAGGGGCCTCACTTGTTTCCTTCCCCACCTCCTTGGCGACATCACTCCTAGGAGTAGGATCAGGATTAGAACGGCCTGCACAAAATCAAAAAAAATGAGCATTAGAATACAATAGTCCTTCATAAAGAATGACGACTTCTGGAATCTTAAAATGAAGGGTTATCTACCAGGATTCGACAAGCTCTCAGCCGTCAAGGGGGTCTCACCCTCTGGAATAGGAGACAGAATATGGACACCAAGGCCAGGGTCCTACGGATTATAACCAATATGCTGCTCAAATGGATCGAGTATCGGTCGATCGGCCGATTAGATAGGCACATGAGCACGAGGCACGACCCCAGGTGGGCCGGTAATAACTTCTTTCCCTTTATTTAAGGGGGAGCCTTTGCAATAGCTTTGGCTGTCGACAAGTCTGAAGGCTCATTTCCTTTTAGGAATTCTTTTATCAAGGCCCCCTCGTCAATCTCTTCGGTGCCATGCTCGGCCTTCTTGATTTCTATCATGGCCTCTCATGCCTCAGCTAAAGATTCAAGATAGCCCTCACCCAAAAAAGTCAAGTCTCGGTGCATGAGAGTGCGGGCGTTGAATTCAGCGATTAGTGGGTCAAACATGCTTTTGACCTCTTCCCTGCCTTCTTCCCTAGCCGCCTCGAAACACGAGTCGATATCCATGGACGCCATCTTCTTGCCCTCTTCACTTGCCCTCGAATCATAGTATCGTTGTGATTCTTCTTGGGCAGCCGTTTTCTCTTCCTTCTCCCTGCGAAGCAGCTCCTCAAGTTCCTTGACTCAGAGGCTGAGTGTGTCCCTCTCCTTTTGAACTGAGTCCTTCTCTAGAGCCAAAGCCCAACATCGTTGAACTGCATTGTCGAGTTCTTTCTTATGAGTTGATTCCAGACGAGTGACGGCCTCAGCAGTGTCCTTGGCGCTCTGAAGGGCGACCTCAAGTTCAGACTTGTAAGTTGCAATCTCTTCATCTTGAGCTTTAATGGTATCTTTGTCTTGGATAGCTTCAAGCTTCAGACGATCGATTTCATGTTGGCGCTCCACGGAGACTTCAGAAAGTTTTTCAGCCAAATGAACAAATGTGTCGTGTTGAACATAAACGTCGTTTGTACAGGCGATGGCGCTCTACTTAACATGTCCAGGGATAGGATGAATCGTCGAGAGGAATTTCAGGCCGTCGAAGCAGATTTTTGGAAATTTGTCTTTAAGGTCGGCCAGCCTCTTCGATACTGATGGGTCTGTTGTAGGAGCGGAAGGAGACGGCATTGAAAGTTCGCCTCTCCTGTGAGAATCTCGGGACTGCCGAGTGGAAGAGGAAGCGGAGTGTTGGTCCTAGGGAGCATCAGATTGCGACCTCTTATGGCCGCGCTTGTCTTTACTTTGCTTCGGGTGAGAGGAGGTATCCTGGTGGTATTTTGGCTGATAATAAGTTTTCCTTCGAGATGACGAGTCCCGGGAATGATGGTCTTTATCGCCGTCACCATCTCTATCTCGACGTCTCGCGGAACCCGACTTCCGTTCGGACAGATAAAAATAGACGAACCACGAAGACGATCGAATCCATGTGAGCGCCCCATGTCACCTGTATAGAATTAAACAACAGCAAATTAGCAAAGAATAGTGTGACGACAAAAATCTAAGTGCAAATTGGAGTGCAAGTGTTCGTGTGTGTCCTAGTGTTTCCCCCCGACGGACTAGTCGCTTTGCTAATAGGAGTTTTCTCTCCTTGACTTTGGGTTAAAACGCCCGCATCGCCTCTGATGAGCGAATGAAGCTTAAATGCCTCCGGATCGTCAAAGTTGTAATCAAGCATATCATCCGGAATGTAGAGGTTCGATAGGCCCTATAAAGAACTTTCTACGTGCTGTGAAGATGCCTCTTTCTCCGTTAGAATAAGCGTAACTTTCAAAGTTCCGCCAAACTTTTCCTTTCTAATCTTGTACGTCAATCCCTTTTTCCTCTTTGAAGGAGAAGATGACGTTTCGATATCGTTCACTTCGACTATAGGATCTTGAGCGGGACCCAAATTCTCACATTGTGCTTCGGGTGTTTAATTCTCTTTGATTTCCCCCTCTTCCTGTACATCAGGGGTGTGGCATGATGACGACTCAGCTAATTTTTTCCCTTTATCGGATGTGTGCTTGGGTATGGAGATGCCCTCGGGAAGGCTTAACCTACGACCTTCTACTAATAGTCCAAACCACAATAGTGACTCATTTGAAATGAGAGTTTGGATGTCTCATTCTTCGGCGGGAAGAGCTCTAATAGCTTCAACGGCCTCAGAATATCCGCGGCCGTCAGGACGCGGATTGATACCTGAGAAGATGAAACAAGAGTTAGAAAAGGCATAGCCTCGACCAAAACATGAGTATCGTTCAAAGAAGAAGACTTACTTCCTTCAACCCATCTCCTCACGAAACCAGGGGGCAACGCACATAGAATCATTCAAGTTTGTACAGGGAAAACTTGCTCCACGCCCCGGTTAAAATTTGGCATTTGTGGCGTGGCTCGAGGAACACAATGGAGGGGCCATCTCTCCGCTTCTTGATCATATAAATATATCTGATGTCGCCAGGAGTTGGAGGCCTAGAGAAGACGGTTATGAAGAGTATATAAGTGCCATAGATGAAGGCGTGATCGTTTGGGTGCAGCTACGACGGGGGGATGTCGATGTATTGCAGCACATCCCGAAGAAATAAATTGAATGGTGGCACGCTGCCAACGCAGCACATGAATTTATTACACACCGTGTACCGAACTGGAGGTAGGTGTGGCCGATCATGCCCTGATGGAACCAGCATGTCATCAAAAGGTATTCCGTGGATGGAACATATTCGTCGGAGCGCAACTTCATTGATTTTTGAAGCATGTGAATCGACAGGGTTGTCCAAGAAAATCGATGCCTCCAGGACATCATGGGCTAAGTTATGTGTAGGGGAGGTTGATGGATTTGAGACATCAGCGACTTCCCATCGAGAGGATGGTCCTGGTCTGTCAGAAATCGTGGAGGAGCTAGATCTCTTAGACATCTTCGATAAATATCGAGTTTGACAAGAGCACGTGTTTGAGCTATACTTGAAAAACAATGGACGTCAGAATTAACAACACAAGAATTCCCCCGTGTGGTGTGTGAACTAGTGTGATCATTTGTGTGTAAGCGCTAAAAAATTGAAAGTCACGGGGTTACTGATATTAAACTGAGCTCCGAATCATCGCCTTCGAAGACCGTCATCGCTGACCATCTCCAAAAGCCTGCCTTATGGTGTCTATTATTTCAGATTCAGAAAAGGTTAGAAGAAGTTACCCGATTATGTCAATTTAAGTTCAGGTTCGTGTCTACTGAAACTAGGAGGTTATCAGTCCGGGTCAGTTCGATATGCTAGTATGTTGGAGTCCTTGTCCTTGTTTTGTTGTATGATAAGGCAAGGTAAACAAGTGTTCGGCCTAAGCTAAGGGATGGTGAGGCATTCATAATGGCTCGGCCTAAAAGTTGTTCGGGCTAAGTATCGACAGGCCAAACTGTCGTTCGGACCAGCTACCGTTCGGCCTAAATATTGTTCGGTCAAACTTTCGTTCGGCCTAACTAACGTTCGATCTAGGTAGCGCTCGGCAAAAGTATCGTTCGGCCAAGATTCTATTTGGCCGAAACAACACTCGGCATCCCATCTAACTCATGCTTCCTCCCTAACCTCCTAACCCACTGTTCGACATGTGGTGAGACCCGCCGAACCAGACTACGCCGAGCCCCAATGCTCGGCATCCTCCCTTAACTACGGTTTCATTTTTTTTCCTCTCTTCCTCCATCTACACCGAACCACCAAAACCGGTCGTTCGACGAGTCATACCAGAACGTGACGTTCGGCATCCTAGCCACTTCGTACTCCTCCTTCATCCTTTCTTCTCCTCCAATCTCGTTCGGCACAAGAGAACCGTGCCAAACCACAATACACCTCTTAACATCTCCCTTGTATACTCGACGCAGTCCACTTCTCTCTCCATCCATACTATCTAGCCCAACGAAATATCATAATCGAACTTCGACTCCTCCATCCGCGCAATAGCTATCCGCTACAGTTCAAATTTACGGACTCGGGCCTCGTGTTAAAATCCATTCATTCGGGGAAAAGACTTAGATAGAGGGATCTTTACCTAGCTAGTAGATCGAGACTTGGAGAAATCTTGGGTTAAGGGCACGGCTTTAATCAATGCTGAATGGATTGGGAAGGAATGGTTGTTAACAGGTAAAATTTGCAAGTACGAGATAGCGGAGGTAAAAAGGTGAAAAGAGAAGAAGCAGGAAGACGCTGGCCTTTATAGGGAAGAAGAAGAAGTCGAAGAGGCTATGGCCGGTGGAACCGGTCAAAGCCGCATCGTTTGGCTTCGGCATACAAAGTCGTTCGGCACACGTGGAGCGTTCGGCTTCGGCCGTATCATTCGGCATTCGCGTTATGCTCAGCACACACCACTTCATCAAGTGCTCACAGGAAAACAACCTCCAAGGGTGATGGGCCAAGGTTTGAAGCGAAGCACAAAGGATTCGTAGTTCAAAGCGTATCACGTTCGGTCATGCGATATACTTTGGGGGGCAAGTGTTTCCTGGAGATTTGACCAGGCAACTTGGTACTCAGCGTTCTAAACATTCGACATACATGGAACGCTCGGCATCTACGAAGGTTCGGCATCCATGAAGGTTCGGCCTGAATCTTGTTCGGCATCCCGAGACCGTTCGACATTCGGGAGCGATCGGCAGTCAGGGGCGCTCGGCGTTCAAGAGGCACTCGGCATCCAAGTTCGTTCGGCGTCTATGGAACGTTCGGCATGACAGAGCATTCGGCATTGAGAGACGTTCGGTGTGAAAGAACGTTCGGCATTTGAGAATGTTCGACATGGCAGGATTATATGGCATCAACTATTGCTCGGCCTAACTATTGCTCGGCCTAAGGATCGTTCGGCCGAGACATAGTTTGGCCTGGGTAACGTTCGGCCAAAATATCGTCCGGCCTAAGTTATGCTCGGCATACAAACATCGTTCAGCCAAGTCACTCATTCTGCTTCCAGTATCGTCCGGTGCAAGTGCTTCCTACGGCATTCAGAGCGTTCGGCCTCGCTGCGCTCAGCATGAGAAGAATGTTTGGCATTCTTGCCCTGTCCGGCATTTGACGTTCGGTATCTATGGGTCTGCACACAGAAATTACTCTATTTGGGCCGAGATATTCATCCATCAGGTCCACCAGGGAAGTCCAACCCATATTTGTCTATAAATAGAGAGGCATGGGCACGGTGAAAAGGGAGAGTTTTTTGGGAACGCCGGGGAAACTCTGCTGCATTCAACACTCATTCAAAACTTAATCTTTTACTTTGCAATTGTATTCAAGTAATTGGAAACGGATTGTATCTGTAATCAACTATCAAGGAAATCAATAGAAATCAACTTCAAAGTGGACGTAGGCAGTTACGCCGAACCACTATAAATTTGGTGTTCTTGCCCTCTGCATTTAAATTTATATATTGTTCTCTATTTTAATTTACTTTCTTCATTAATCTCTCTACGCAATCTTTCTAAGGGTGTTAGTGACCAATTTTGGTGCTAACAACTATAACGAATCAAAATTTAACCACTTCAAAATATAATATGTAAAGTGATTAATATAAAAAATAAATGGTTTTATGATTCAAACAATATTTGATAGGATTTGGAAATAGAAATATACATAAAATAGTAACATTTGCTTATATCGACAAAAGTGCCAAAACCCTAATTTCAGAAAAGTAAGTTTAAATGATTTAATAAATTATTTTAATCTATTTATGAGTTTTTATATTTTTAAATAACATTATTCAAATTTATTTTAAATTTGGTTTACATAAATAAATAGTTTAAATAAAACGTCAAAATATGAGCATAACACATTTTGTTAAAAATCAACGTTTTGTCGATTTAAAGTTGTCGCAACTTGTTGCACCTTTATGTGCACAATTTAATAAATATGTTAACATATAAAAATAGTTAACAATTAACTCAACAAGGTGACTTTTAATAGTCACATTTAGAAAATTCTAGAAAGTAATTAGCAAAAGTAAGCTAAAAAAGACAAAACACATGTCACATCAAATGTGACATAAAGTAAAGAAAAGTGATATAAAGTAAAGTAATCATTCTTATTCTTTACTTGGTTCTAAATTATTTGAATTTGAAAAGGGTGATGTAATGTGGATGGTAAGTTTTGAATTAAATAAGTTTACTTAATTCTTAAGGAAGGTTATTTAAGTAAAAACACAAATCTATATTTAAAAACACAAATCTATATTTTAATCTCAAATATTTTCTATAAATATACACCCACTTTTTCACTTCCTTCCACACAACTTCTTCTCAAAATTTTAAACTTCTTCTCACTATTTTAATGGCTTCTAACCTTAACAAAGTTATGCCAAAATATTCTCAAAAATAAAATAAAGAAAAATGTTGACAAAACTCCATCCAAACCACTTCAAAACGCCTCCTTCCATCTCATATTGCTCACGCCCCCTCTTCCTCTACTTGCTCGAGTACGCCTTTCCCTTCTAGCTTGGTCGCGGCCTCCTAAGGCAAGTTTGAGGAAGTTTAGTAACTTCTAGGAGCTTAAGGCAAAGTGTAGCAAAGTTAGAAAAGTTTAAAACTAGATTGAAAGCAAAAAAAATGCGAGAACTCTAAATTTTTAAGTAGGAAATGTTTATATAATGTTTTGCAAGTTATAAATGTTGTTTGGATGTTAATAACAATGTTTGATAAGTGTTTGAAAAAGAAAGCAACCATCTTTAAGTCATTTGCAAAAGTTAGTAAGCAAATGTGTACATAAATGACAATCATGTGATATTGTAAATAAAAAGTTGTTAAATTGATATGCAAGTTCATATAATAGTTAGAATATGTTAAAATGGTTATAAACATTGTTTTGGTTGTTTATTAGTTATATATTGAATATATATGTTGAAACAAGTCCTGAATTTACACGACGTATAATCTCATGGAAATCACTTTCCAAAAGTAATGAATGTAATATGAAATCATTTATACCTTTGAAAAATGTTTGAATATGCTTTAGAAATGATTTCTAAGTGTTTAAACTTGTCTCGGCAAAGTTTGGATATGAATCTCAAAATACGCCTAAAATTTGACGCGTCGCATAACGGTAGTTCGTGTTTACACATTAAAAGTTCAAATGAACATACGAAGTAAAATAAACTTTGGAATTCTTCGAAGTAAGAATTTTCTGAATCCTTATATCCATATCATTCATAAAAAAATGAAGATTTCATCTTGTACATTTTGAAATATGGAAAAATCAACTTTTAAGAAAAATCCAGTTTTTGCACTAAAATGACCAAAGTTGGAAATTGATGAAATTAGTGTTTTAAAAAGGTGAAGTCTACAAATTTTGTAAAAATTTTAGAAGTTATTTAAGTTGAAAATATGGTTTTCTAAAGGATATAAAAGTTTTTTTGAAGAATATAGCTTTTAAAGCACATTTTGTAACACTATTTGCAAACTTTTGCAACGCTTTTCAATAACTTTTGAAATAAAGGTTGAAACTTTAGAATTCTTTCCCGAATCCTTAATAAATGTTTTTAAGTAAATAATAAAGCATTTCAAAAGAAATTTGAACAAGTAAACATTATTTCAAAGATGGTTAAGCAAGTAGTTTAGTGATTTATAAAGAGAAGATGAGTATGCGGAAACGACTAGTACATTTGTCCTGCCTGTGAGATCTAAAAGTGAAAACAAGGTGTGTAACTAAGGATAGGGATGGAACAACCAGAGCCCTGAACTTACCTGGCCTCAGTTTTCACTTTTAGGCGAGGGGCGGAACATATCGAAAGGAAAACCTGAATGCTTAACTTGAATTTTATAGAAATAATCTTCTTATACTCAGTATGAAAATCCAAAGAGGGAACATGTCATATTCGTGGAATTTAAAAGGTGACATCACCGTTATCCACCTATGGCACTCGTTGACTACGGAAGTTGATTTTGGATCAAAGTAGAATGATTTCTATAATCCTATTTTCTCCAAAGATACTCTTTAAAAATGATTTGAGAAATATTCAAAAAGAGGTTTAAATGATTCTGTATTCACTAAAAGAATATTTTGAAAATTTGTGTCTCTCGAAGATATTTTGGTAAAGGAAAATGAATGAATCGAAAAACAATCACCTAATTACGTCTTTTTAATCATTGATTGGATTTCGCAGTAACCGAGGTCGGATTTGGGTGATTCCTATCTGAAAACCACTTCGAACCAGTTTATGTGTTTGAAGAATGAAGATGTTTGAAGATGAAGATATTGAGACGAATAATAACGATTGACACTTGTTGATTAACTGGGGATAAACTCCCGATGCACTATATTGTAGCAGTGATCTCTTTGTTATTAAAAACTTCAAAACCACAAAGGCTTCTTGCCTTGTAATGGCCGAGGAAGGTACCTTCAGTTTCTTTCGGTCCCTGAACGAACTTGAAGAATGAATGTCTGACCTTGCATTCCAAATCATATTGGGTGGTTTTTATAAAAGTATATCTGTCGGTTGGGGAGAAGACACCTTCTCTTAGCTTAACACCCATTCCGGAGACATATGAGCTCAGAAAGTTATGCGTTTGTAGAAATCAGTCATGTGAATGTGGAATGGCAATTGGGAATTCAAAGTGAAATAAGATGTATTATGTGAAAAGGTAATCATTGCCTCGAGCCTCATCAACCGAAAATGACCGAAACAAAGTTAGATGCAGCAAGGCTAAGTGGGTCATTCCCAATTAGGGTATGATCATCCCCTTCTAGATATATTTCTTCCTGCTTTGACGTTTGGGATGTAAATTAATGTGGATGTATGCGAAGAGAGCACTTGGATAAAGGACGGTAATGACTGGAGGATGACATATTCCGTACTATCTAGTTACAGAAGTAGGCCGGTCTTGTGTTGGTAGAGGGCAGATGTTCTGTGCCTGGGGACGTCCAACTAGATATGTACCCATCAGAAGGTAGTCCCTTCACAAATTCATTTGTATGGAAATCCATTCTCCAATAAGAACCTACAGACTTGACTGTAAACCTATTATGCTGGAATCTAATCATTAATCATTGTAACAATTTCGGCTAAGATTAATAAGTTTATATGCAAATGTTTTCAAAGAAAGTCATTAAAAATAATATCCCCAAATTTTACGTAATAAAGAGTTTTGGTTATCATAAGAAAAAATCCCATTCCATGTTTATGTGCGACGTGCTCTTATGAGATACCTTTTTGTTTTCAAAACATCGTACTTTGAGTTCTCACACTAGTCCCATGGCTGACCCGGAGTTTGTTTTTCCCTCTAAACTCTGGGTGCCCTATTTTTCAGGCAACCGTGTAGTCAAGATACCTTAGAGCATTTTGGAGCATGTTGGGAAGCATTTTGGAGAAGTCTTTTGGAGCTATGAAGATTGTAGTACCCAATGTAGATATTTGCCCATTTTCCAATGTGTTATGTAATATGTATTTTCCAGCATATGTACGGATAAACAGTTATAATTATCCAGCTGGATTTGTATTTGACTCTGATCATTTATGTATAATTAAAATGTTGAATGCGATGTGAGATTCTATTATTGTGTTATCTTCTATCTTTATTTCTTTTACACCCCTGATAATCTGCCTTCCTAGCACTTGGATTTATGGCACGTGAATACTGTGGATGTATTAGTGTCAATTTCTAAGGGTCGAGGAGATGGATTCGTCACATTTGGTATTAGATGTTAAGCTAGAACCTTGGCTTTGTTGGGGTATGAATCATTAGAGATAGGGTTAGTAATGCCCTAGAATGAGTTTAGTCCGAGAGCGCGCATAGTTAAAACTTTTAACTTAAATAAGTATATTCATATTGTATAGCAATCCCTAAGATATCCCGTTTATATATCATAAAGATCTTTTTCTTACTATATATAGATAGTAGAAAATGAGTGAAAGAAGAGTATGAGGTAGGGGTGGAAGTAATACCACAAATGGTCAAACTCCCGCTGCTACAGCAGTTGAGATAGCAGTAGCTCCAGTACAGCCTCAAATTAACTTTGCAACTTTATGCAAGAACTATACCAGCCTTGGTGGTAAACCTTTCAAAGGAACAGAAACCACCATTGAAGTACAAGCTTGGATCTACTCTTGTGAAAGAATTTTCAAAGGGCTAAATATGGGAGATGAGAAGAAGAGATTCTTAGCTTCTTAGCAACAACAAGATGGAGCTCTAGTTTGGTGGGAATCTATTACTCAGAATGAGTCAGAAGATGATTTCTATAGAGAATGATTCAAAGAAGTTCTAGAGGTGCAGTATATGCCAAAAGCAGGAAAATCCCGTATTTACCAAAATTTTATGGATTTTAAACAAGAGGAGGATATTTCATTTGAGGAGTATGCTAACAAGTTTAACGAATTATCTCGTTTTTGGCCTAGATTGATAGATACGCCCCTCAAAAAGAATGAAAAGTTTATTTCTAGAATGAAGAAGCAATACTATGTCATAATGACTGGCCATGTAAAAGAAACGTTTGTAGACTTAATATACTTAGTATACAGATATGAAGCTTTGGATAAGATAGATCCACCCGTAGTAGAAGAAAACAACAACAATAACTGGAAAAAGAGGAAGTTCAATGGCAAGAAGCCATGGCTCGAAAAACCCAAAGGAGGATCTCAAGAGAACCGCTTTAAAGACATCACTTGTAACAATTGTAAGAAGATAGGCCATATTGCGAAGAATTATTGGGGTCCCAAAGCTCAGAGTGTTGCCTCTTGTGTGGTTCAAAATTATCTCTTCTATAATTGTCATAAACCAAGGCACCTGATTAAGGATTGTCCCTTAATGAAGAAAGGAGAACAAGCCAAAGTTTATGCAATCAAGTATGAGCCTTCAACCTCCCAGAATGTGAAAGGAAAAGGAGTGTTGGAAGCTAATATTTTTATCAAAGATGTTTTAATTAGAGTATTGTTTGATATAGGAGCTTCTCATAGTTTTATTTCTAAAAAAACTATAGAAGAATTAGAACTTAAACCTAAAATTGTTAATGACCCTATCTACATAACGAATCCTATAGGAGGTTCCACTAATCTTTGTATGCACTGTGGAAAAGTCCCAATTTCCTAATCTCCCCATCACTTTCCTTTCGATCTTTTCGTCTTAGATTTTATTGGATTTGAAATTTTACTTGGTATGGATTGGTTGGCTAAGTACAAAGTCGTGCTCAATTGCGAAAAAAGAACGATATCTTTATGGACCGTCTTTGGAAAAATCTTAGAAATATCTTATGAAGGTCCTAGTCCAAGAAGGGATAGTTTTCTTTATGCTTTAGATACATCCTAGACAGGTAGATACATCCTAGAAAGGATTAGAAACAATACCCATTGTTAAAGAATTTGCAGATGTCTCTGAGCAAGTAAAAATTTTTCCCCCACATCAAGAAATCGAATTTCGTATTGGTTTAGTTCCTGGTGCGATGCCAACTAAAAAACAAGATAGAAGGATGGCTGAAAGAAAGGGATGAGTTGAATAACCAAACCCAAGAGCTATTGATGAAAGGACTGATAAGACCTAGCCGTTCAAGTTGAGTCAGCAGTAGTTTTTGTTGCTAAGTCCAATGGATATTTGAGATTGTGTGTAGACTATCGAGATCTAAATAAGCAAACAATTAAGAACAAGTATCCTCTACCTCGAATAGATGACTTGTTTAACCAGTTACAGGAAGCTTGGGTTTTCTCTAAAATGGATCTAGCTACAGGATTCCATAAGTTAAGGATCACAGAAGATTGCATCCATCTAAATGCATTCAAAGATCTGTATACTTTCTATGAGTGGTAATGCCTTTTGGGCTGACTAATGCACTCGCTTATTTTGTTAACCTTATGAATAGAGTGTTTAGCTATGTGCTAAAAAAAATCATGTTAGTCTTTATCGATGATATCATCATCTACTCAACGATAGAAGAAGAACACGTAAGGCATCTAGAAGCTGTGTCGGAGATATTGAGAAATAATATGCTTAAAGCCAAATTCTCAAAGTGCTATTTTTTGGAAAAAGGAGGTAAGATTCCTTGGACATATAATATCAAGGGAAGGAATTTCAGTGGATCAAGGGAAAGTTACAGCTATTCAAGATTGGAAGTAGCCACATACTCCTAAAGTGATTCGTAGCTTCTTAAGTTTGGCAGGATATTATAGAAGATTCGTTCAAGACTTCTCTAAGATTGCCTATCACCTAACGAAGTTGACAGTGCAGGATGCAAAATTTATTTGGACTCCTAAATGTGAAGAAGGATTCCAAGAACTAAAGAAGAGGTTGACAACCTCTCCAGTTTTAGCAATTATAAAAGGGAATAGTGGATTGACCATTTATACAGATGCTTGTGGAGAAGGAGTTGGTGCAGTTTTAATGCTAGACGGGAAGGTGATTGCTTACGCAAGTTGACAGCTCAAGACGCGTGAGAAGAATTACGCAACACACGACTTAGAATTATTAGCCGTTGAGTTCGCTCTAAAGATATGGAGACATTATTTGATGGGTAAGAATATTTCATAGTTTATTTCGATAAAACTTTGAATTGACCTTAGTTAATAATATTCCATCTTTTAGGTGAAAAATTCGAACTCTTCACGGACCACAAATCTTTGAAGTATCTTTTCACACAGAAGAAGTTGAACATGAGACAGCAATGCTGCTAGAATTTTTCATGTCATATGATCTATATATTCTATATACACTTAGAAAAGCCAACGTAGTAGCTGATGCATTGAGTAGAAGGAAGAAATTCGAGCTTTAAAATAGATAATCTTGGAGTACTACGGTCAAACGAAAGAATTTGTGTTCCAGATGTCGAAAATCTTAGGCAAGAATTACTAGCTGAAAGCCACACGGCCAAACTTAGCATTCATCCGGTAATTCATAAGATGCAAAGGCCCGCAAATCCGTACCCCTTTGAGCTAGCAAAATTCCACAACAATTCATCCCAAAGTGGAAAAAATGTACGAGTCTTCGGGTTTAAAGAAGAAAGAGGTAGAAGAAGAAGAAAAGAAAACAATAACAGAATCTCACATTTCGCAACGGAACAAATATAATAGATAAATGAATATCTTTTAAACAAATAACTATATCAGTTGTTACATTACATCACATTACATTATCATAGTGTTACAACAACAAATAGCGGAATATAACATATACTAGTGATACGCTTCGCCATCCAGCTTACTTCTGATCTCCATAGCATCTCTTAATCGACTTGGCCCCACAATAATGATAACCTAACTTTATGCTGCCCGTGTGGAAAATTATGGGCACCTAGAGTTTAGAAAGGGAACAATAAACTCCAGGTCAGTCATGGGGCTGGTGTGAGATCTTAAAAATAGTTATTTCCACATAGAAAAGAAAAGAAATCCACTATGCTTTTTTGGAAAATGAAACTATCATAACGCCTCCCGGCACACACACAATGCAGTCGTAGACTTGGGGGAGATTTCTCCTTATGATAGTCAAACATGCTTAATATGCAAATATCTTTTTAATATTATCATTAGTGCATTGTGTGGAAAAAATTTCGAAAGTATAATATTAATCTTAGCCAGCATAGGTACCATTATATTATGCCTGCTATAGCTACCTCCTGAGGAGGCAGGTTATACAATTGCAATCGTAAAGGGCTCGTATTGTTTCTTTGGATTTCCAACAAATGGTTAGGCTAAGAAACTTCCTACTGCCACATGGGAACGCCTCTGGAGGAACGTCCCGAGAACTTAATCAGCTCTCTGCCAATACAAGGCCGAGTTACTTCTGTAACTAGGTAACTACTACACGAGTATGCCATCCCCCGGTCGTTTGCGACCTTTATCCGATGATCCTCAACCACAAAGCAACAACCAGAAAGAGTAATAGATTGCAGCAACCACATAGGTTAAATATCTGGACTCCATACCATGATACCACCCTTTTCCAGAAGGAAATGACATACCCTAAAGGGCGCGACCCTCGTAACCTTGCCGCATCTTTCCTGTTTCGACCATTTCTGGGGTGTGAGGTCCGACGAAGTCTCGTCTATAAAGCTAACTTTTCACAAAGCCATGCTTTGATCAACAAATGATCAGCAGCACTTTGTATGCCACATTACCAAGATGGGAGTATATCACTAATAACCATCAACTACATAACCTCTGAGCTCGTACGTCTCAGAGAAGGGTGTTAAGCTAAGAGAATAAATTCTCCGCCACCAACAGAAATGTAATTGATAGAAATCAGCTTTATATCTCAAAGTGTAATGTCAGACACACATCCATACAAGTCCGTTCCGGAATCGAACGGAACCGAAGGCACTTCAAAAGAAGCCCTTGCAAATTCGAATATTCACAAATCACGTCCGGAATCCCCATCACAAAGTGTGATAAAATCTCTATACCGGAGCAACCCGATGTAAAGATATTCGATAGGTAATCCTTTCGTTTTCGAAAATACCCGGTCTTCAACACCACCTTCAAATGCAATCCCATTTCATCGTATCGTTATTCGGAATGGGTTTTATGACACAAGGTCCTCTCCCAGCTAATCCGAATAACGAGCGCTTATTTTAAAAATAAGTGTTCAATCAAATTTCAAACAAATCACAACAAATTTCCACTTTGATCTTTTAAATAAAAGATCCATCACAATCACAATGGTTCGATGTGGGTTTCGAATATCCATTTGGAATCCGACCCTCGGTCGCATCGAAATTCAAATGCCATTAAAAAGGCCAATATTGATAGTTAGTTATTTAATTATCAATCAACATTCACAACCATCACTGGATTTCAAATAATTTTCCCAAATCATTTATTTCCAAAATATCTTCGCAAGATATACTTTTATCACTTTAATATTTTGAAAACAAATTTCAAATCACTATTCACATTTCAATCCTTTGGAAACAAATCTTCAAAGCATTTTCCTTACGCGGACTATATTTCCAAATATTTATTCATTTCCACTGAAAATCTACCGACTTCAAATATTTTAAAATAATATAAAATACTTACCCAAAATATACTTGGAAACATTTAAAATAAAACAATTTTAAGATACTTGCTTAAATATTAGTTATGAAAATATTATACTAATATCTCATATAAAAATTCAAGTCCAAAACTAATTTTAAAAATAAAATTAGTAGATAGGATATAACCATTTAAATAATCATTTCCTAAAACAAATATCAATTTTTAATCTTTAAAATAATCGTTTCTATAAGTAATTAAAAAAATCCATACTTTAAAGATTTGAAACTAGTTAATAAAATAATTTATCCAAAGTATCCTTTCTAAAACCATCCTTAAAAATTTTAAGTTTATATTTATAGGCTACTTCGAAATCATATTCAGCTTTTCAGGGAAAATACATTTTCCATTTCAAAATGGTTCATTCAAATCAATTAATAATTCTTTCTTGATTCATCTTAAATTTACGTTTCGAATCCGTAAATTCCTTTCACAATTTTAAAAATAACCAAATGTGTACTTTTAAAACAAATTTCCCTTTTCTTTATAAAATTCCCATTATGAATATAAATTTCTAAATATCCTTTGATATACGATTTTCAAATCGATTCCCAAATATTCATTTTCAGCATCGAATTAAATTCTAAATTGATTTCCAAATTTATTTTCAAATACCAAATCAATTTCCAAAATTTATTTCTAAATTTATTTCAACACCAAATTTATTATCTTTTGAAACAAATTCCTTTATTTGAATTTATTCAATTTTCTAAAATTAATTTACTATAAATTTTCTACTAAATTTCAAAAATCAAATTTTATTCATTTCTGGTATCCTACGATACCAAAAATATATTTGGCTAAATTATAGCCTTCAACAGTTTCAATCACAAATAATCACACATATTATAAATGATCAACACACAATATTGAAATAAATTCAATTAGTTAAGGAATCTAATTGGATCCCTCCAACCTGTTTTCCTACATCCACAGATGTTAGCACAACAATTAAACATCAATTCCACTTCGAGGTGGAAATCGTGGTATATGGGATTTATATAATATCATCCTCTATTATGCGGTGCATACGGTCTCATCCGCTATATAATGCGGGAAATCAACAACTCCAAATACATATATAATACCAATTCCACTTCGAGGTGGAATATCACGGTATATGGGTTTAAGTATAATATCATCCGCTATTATGCGGCACATAGGGTCTATTTCAAAACAAATTACAACAACCATCATTCAAATCACACAATTAACAATTTTAAATTTAACTATTTAAAATTAAATCAGAAAAATCTGATTGAGTGAGAAGATCTCACCTTCGCTCCTTTATTTTGCAATCCATTTCCATTCCCGTTTGTTTCTCGATTTTAGACCTTGCATAACAATTATATGATTTTAATTAATATTCTAACAAATCAAACAATCAATCTCTATTTATTAAATTTAATTAACCAATAAATTAGTTTTAACTAAAGATTTAATTTAAACAAATAATTAAACTTTAAACTAATTTTCCTTTTTAAAATTTTTAGTAACTAAAGTAATTAAATATGTTAACCAAATAATTTAACCACTATAATAAATTAGTAAATTGTATTTTTTTATTTTCCATTTTTTCAAACTACATATAAAAATAAGCTATATGGGTTTTCAATAAAAATCTTATCTTTATATAAACTCTACAACATTTACGATTCCTATATTTTCTCAAATTACATATACATATATTTATTTCTTCCTATATATAAACATACATATTTAATTTAAAACAGAATAGTATTTCACTTTGCTGTAATTATATTTTATTCAAAATTTGTTTCCTCTTCTTATAAAAATAAGATAAATTTACTTACTGTCCTAAAATTTTCCTGCTTAAACTTTATATACATTCTTGACTTCCAGTCTATATATAAACATTCATAAATCAAAGCAACGAAAAAAAATAAAAGATAAAATAAGAATAAACGTTGTACCTCACTGCCAATCGCCTACTTCCCTAGGCCTACCCCGAGACGAGCCCAAACCCTTCCTATTTATCGCGACCCAAACTCGAGTCGCCACGACCATCGACGCCTCCTCCCAAGCACCGACTACAGACCGCACCCAGCAAACACGATCGAAACCCACGACTCTTCGAGCTTACGAGTTCCTATGTTCGTCGACGGAAATTCTATCGAGTTAGAAAACCGTCGAACGAATTTTGAAATAAAAATAACCGCAAGCGCACGGTGTACGAATGTAGCACGTGGCGAATACGGGTCGATCCACAGGGAATTGATGATTTTAAAATTCTATTCAATCAAATTATACCAAAGTCGAGAGTGTGTTTAAGCTAGAAAATGAGAATATGAACTAACTAACAAAAAGAAAAGAAATGCAAATATGAGAGTTAAATGTCAATTTAGAGAATAAATTCACTCTCTAGATCATGTAGTTCAACACATGAAATCATGATCTCTCTTTTATGGTCATTAGTGTTTTAATTGATGTGTTTATCATAAGTATGACATATTTGAGCTATTAGTTAGCCAACATAAGTCATCAAACTATAACACACCCCTTAAAACACTTACTAACTTTCATGAAACTTGACAAAGAAAATGAAAATGAAATCTATTTTAAGTATGGCCTATTAACTATTGATTAGAAACATAGACCATAAAATTTTAATTTCAAATCACTTTCTTATGCCATAATCATATATTCATGAAGAGGCATTTGTGTTAGTGATTGTTTAAGCATAGCATGTTTGGTGTCAACAATATAGACTATCAAATTCAAGGCAAAAACAACAAATAAAACCACTTCTATCATCATCATTAAGCACAGAAAGAGAGCATGAATTAACAAAATGTTGAAGCTACACTAATTAGAGGGCTTCATTACCCCTAAATTGAAGGGGTTTAGCTTCTCATATTTGTCATTTTATTAACAAATGTAGCAACAACATGAAAGCAAAAAATAAAGAAAAATGAAAGCAAATGAAAAGAAAACTATTCTACTTGCATAAAAGTAAATCTACACTACTAGCATGAAAGGAAATGAACATGTAAGTAAGAGGAAACACTAATTAACATTGCATAAAAAGAAAAGAAAATTACATAAAATAAAAATGGCTAAGTAGCCATGAAAAGAGAAAGAGAGCTTTCTTTTATTTTTGATCTAAACTAAACTAAAGAGAAGGAGGCCTAAGAGAGACTAAGAGAAGAGAGTGAGAGAGGAGGTTACATGAAACATAAGGGGTATTTATACAAGTGTTAAAACCCTAATTCTTTTTTTTTGGGGAATGCCCAAAATGCCCTTGGAGGAAGTGTGGTGGCCAAGTTATCATTAGCTTTAATAATCCCCCACTTGAATGTACATGAAAATGTCTTTTAGCATGTGCATTAGCCTTTAATTTGTACATTAGGTAGTGGGTAGGTGGGGTCCTCCATGTTCTTCACTTTGAATTATTTCCATCTTCATTCCTTTGTATTCATTTTGTGCATGCATATTCCTTCATGAAACCACTTGTAATTGGGTTTAATTTCCTACAAAATAATATTAAATTTTCTCAAATTAATATATGCACAAAAATGACCATTTTGCCCCTTGGTGAAGACGAATATGTGACAATTTCAAATAATATGAATTTTGGTTTAAACAAGTTAAAATATCCAATATGATCATTTATTTAATTTAAAAAGAATAAATATGGTGGTAAAAATATGCACATTAACGTGCACATCAAATACCCCCACACTTATCTTTTTATTCGTCCTCGAATAAACTAAAACTAAGATAAATCCGTTTTCGTAGGAAGCACGACTGCATTGAGCATATGCAACAAGCCGTTAAACCTATGGGTGTCCCCAGTAGGACGAGTGTTGTCTCGTGAGGGTTTTCAGCGGATATTACCCACAAAATCCAAATGCAGGATGAAAATATTTACAAAATGCAAGATATATTTACAAAGAGATGAATGCAAAATTTTGAAAATATTTACAAATGAAGGATTTATTTTTAAATTGACACGAATAAGTTAAATATAGGTTTTGGTTATTATCTTGAAAATTTATGTCATTTACTCGTCAAAATTTTCAACAAAAATCAAGTTATCATATCAAATAGACTATAGTTTAACTCGTTGTTTTGGTTAATAACAAAGTGTAACTACGAAATGGATCCTTAGTTGATTATCAAAGTTTATCAAAGTGGTATTTTCATTTCTTTTCAATAACAAATCAAATCAACTAAGTAAAAATAGTGCTAGAATTTCAATTGCTTGCTCTCTCATTATTTGCAACAAAAATTACTCACCTAGCTCAGATAAACTGAGGCCAGATATACCACCTATGCACTGCCTTTCGGGCTTATGTGAGGGGAGTACAGAGCATGGCGAGTGCACACACTTTCATGCATACACTATCGACCGTAGGTGGTTTTTATTAAGTCTTTTTTTTACATGTGTTCCATACATCATAACCGTGAGGACTTTTAAATGAGTATGAAATCACATAATCAAAAATTCCAAGTAATCACCCATGCATAACCGTGAGGACTTTTAAATGAGAGTGAATACTTGGATGTTATTATTTTTTATTTTTATATTTTTTGAGAGGGAGTTTTGCAAAATCATCTTAGCACAATTTGACTTAGAAGACAAAAAAAATGTTATATCCTTTACTTTAAATCAACCACTTTTTAAAACAAAGATTTTCAATTAGGATGTACTTCATAATTAACACATATGAATCTTCCTAGATACTAGTTAAACCATTATTATTTGTAATCAAACTCCATTTTTATTTTTGTTAAGACAAATAAATTTTCAATAATTTCAATTTAATAAACCAAAACCATATATTTATCCTATAGTGTTTCTTTAAAAATAAATCAAAAACACTAAAAATAAATTCTTCTTTAGTTTTTGGATTATTTTTTTTTTGAGTTTTTGGAGGAAAAATGAAAAATTAATCCTGAAAAATCAAGAAGAAGATGAGTCTCCCCCCACACTTGATTTTGACTGTGTCCCCGCAATCAACCCAAATGAAAGGGATGTTTATTATTATTTACATGAAAACGAACGGTATTTACACGAGATCAGAAAGTATATTGTCAAAAAGTAAATGAAACGGTCTTCCAAAAACCGATTCATTTGTCTCGTTGAGTATACGAGACACAGCTTAAGCTCGAAAAACCAAATCGTAAAAGATTTCGATGTTGAGTGTGGATTTGGAAAAACGAAAGTCCTTTTATTGATAATCGTATGAGTTGTTTTATTTTTGATGATTTTTGGGGTTGATAAAACAATTGATTGAAATTCAAGTTTATTTTCACCAAATTGAAGTTCAAACTTATCATTGAAAACTTCTTCAAAATTATCGATTTCAAAATCAAAACGGTGATCGAAATTCCCCTTTAGAATTCAACAACTCATTTTCAAAAAGTCCATAAAACTCATGTTCGTTAAATTCGACTTCCTTTGTTGGATTATCAACAACTTCATCATTTAAATCGAGTTTCAAAGTGGTCGTATTCAAATTTTCAGAAAAAGGAAGATCGAAGTTTAAATCGAGTTTCGCACCCTCAAAAGAATTGAAATCCAACTCAATTACCGTATTTTCAACAACTTGATTAAGATCGTCATTATCACATTCAAAAGTTGTTATTTGAAAATCGTCGATTTGGGTAAAAGGTGGATTACCACTTGACTCATCACACGTTGAGATTTGGTTTTGTTGTTCGCGTTGTTTCATATAAGTTTCAAACGACAAATCCGTGTGATCATCGTAAATTTCATTCATTTGTTCAACAAAACCCAATTTATAGTTATTAAAATGAGAATTTTCGATTTGGATTTGTTGAGAACAAAAATTTTCACTCGTAACATGGTTAAGATTATTCCCATTGCCAAATTCGTTTGAAAAGTTGTTCCCATTTTCATGTTGAGTTTGGAATTCATTTTGTAGTTCGAAATTAAATTGGCATGGGTTATAATCGTAATCGTTTGAATTTTGAATTGAATTCAAATTTTTAAATCTTTGACTCGAGTTATTACACAAATCAGAATTACATAAATCATTTATCTCTTGATTTTGTCGTGCAGAAAGTTCGAGTAAAGATGAAATCATTTCAATGCTATTTTAAAGAGTCGAACGTTGGTCATCGTTTTGAAAATTTTGTTGTTCGAAATTTGAATTATTTACAAAATAGTTGTTGTTAAAATATCCATACGAATTTGGACTGAAATCATATGGATTATATTGATTTTCACAACTATTGTAAAATTCAAGTGGATATGGATATTCAGACATTTTCAAGAATGTTTTTATTTTTTGGTTATAAACGAAAAATATTAACGAAGAAAAATTATTTTTGAAAAGGGAAATCGATTTTTGTTTTATTTTTATTTTTCAATTTTTTTTTTCGAATTTTGGTTTTTCTAAATTTTTTTGGATTTTTTTTTGAAATTTCAAAGAAAAAGATTTAAAAATTTCAAAGAAAAAGAAAAGGAATATTTAAAAAAAAAATTAGTTTTGGATTTTGGATTTTTTGTTTTTTTTTTAATATGCATGAACAAATGCAACTAAATGAATGCAAGGGTTAATGATAACCCAAAATTGTATATTCACAAATTGTCTTAGATAAACAAGATAGTTCTCAGCCAGGTAACGGGCATGATTTATCGGTGCACCACGAATCACCGTAGCAATGCAGCCGAAGGTTTAAGTACCTTCAGAGGAACAACAACTATAATATTTACGAATCACCGTAATATTTATAAATGGTTATTACTCTGCCGTAGCCTAGACACCAAGAAATTAAATTGTTCAAAAAAGATAAATTGTCAATATACAATTAAGTGTTATCGATGTCTAACCGTTATTATTAATCAAAATCTAAGATGAAGTGCAGAACAAAAACTAAACGTGTATTAACAATGCAACTACGAATGAATTTTTTTTATTTTTTAAAATGCAAATGCAAGCAAGCAACAATTCAATTCAAATAAAACTAGAAATGAAAGCAGAATTTTTTAGCAAGCAGAGC
Organism: Allium cepa; assembly: GCA_030765085.1. Classification (NCBI taxonomy): domain Eukaryota; kingdom Viridiplantae; phylum Streptophyta; class Magnoliopsida; order Asparagales; family Amaryllidaceae; genus Allium; species Allium cepa. The sequence goes on along the minus strand of CM060934.1, from coordinate 860,773,905 downwards.
AATTTATTTTGGCTAGCTAAGGAAGCAATTTTCAGCAAGCTATTCTTCCTTTATTTCCTGCTTTGGCAACCTGAAAATTAAAAACTAAGATATATACAATATATATTTTTTTGGTTTTTTTTGAAAGGAAACTTAAAAGTATGGTTTTACTTAAAAAAATTTTTTTTTTAAGACAAACAAGTCAAAAGCTCAAACCAAAAAAGTTAAACAAAAGAAAAAAAAATTAAGCAAACTCTATTTTTTTTTGTAAATGCAAAACAAATCACACAAACCCAAAACTAAAAACTAAAGTCAAAACAAATCAAAACTAAACGAAGGCACACAAACTTAAAATGATTTAAAACAAAATAAAGTAGAACAAAAACAAATTCACTCTTTTTTTTTGGTAGCAAACCCAACAAACTTGCTCTTTTTCTTTCCCTTCTTTTTTTATTTATTTATTTACACTAACCAGGGCCCGGCCCAAAAATTGAACCTATACAAAAAAAGAGGAAATACAGCTGCTATTAACCACGTTCCAAAATCGACTTCCAAAAATCAAAATCACAATCGAAATTTAATTACGAAAATCGAAATCGGATATGAGGAGATTTAATTCTAGTAGTCTAATTCGAAGGCAAGTGATTCGAGAAGAGGCAGAATTCAGGTTTGCGATTTGAAGGTGGCGAATTGGTCAGGGTTCGATTGTTGGTTTGTGTTCGGTGAATTTGTGGAATTTGGCTGTCGTGTAGTGGTTATAGAATGTTTGAGAAAATGAATGTTTGTGGGGGTAGTGGGAGTGGCTGGAGGTTGTTTGGGCAGTAGCACAACAGTGGTTTGCAGGCGAGGAGGAATTGAAGTGTTTTCTTATTTTATTTTGTTAAGTGAAGTGGTAGTGGACAAGAAGCAAGGGGGTGGTGAATGAAGGAGTGGGAAGGCAAGTGCGTGGGGAGTTGTTGTTTTGAGGCTGTTGTTCAAGGCAGAGGTTGATTGTGAGAGGTTGTTCTATTGGATGGCACTGTCCTGTGGTTGTTTGGTGGAAGTTGATGATGAAAGGTGGTTGCTCTAGGTTTGAATGGATGTGGAGAAGGGCTTGGTTGAATTGGGTTTGAAAGAGTTGTTGAGTAGTGTTTGTGGAAGAAGAATGTCAGAGAACTGTGATGTTGTATGCAGTGGTATTGCACGGCAATTTCAGGCAATTTGGGGTGTTTGAAATTGAAGGTGGTTTGCGTGCAGACTGGTGGGAAGTGGCAGGGTGGTCAGGAATGATGACAGCAGTGGGAGTTAGGGAAGAAGTAGTTGACAGCGAGGAGTAGCTTTGGTTAATGGTGGTGATAGGGGACAGTATGGTGGTATTGCAAGTTTGAGGACAGTGGTTTATGTAAGTGATATGAGTGATATGGAATATAGTAGTATGGTTGATATGAAGGGAAGAGTGGAGAGGACAGTATGGATGAGTAGCTGCAGACACAGTTGTACAGGGGCTAATAGAGGGGCAAGGGAGAGGCAGCAGCAGTGAACAGAAAATGCAATGAAATAGTGTTTTTGTAATCTTTTTTTTTAACTAAAAATTGTAAAAGCAATGTAAAAAAAAGAATAATGTAAAATGGAAAAAGGAATGGAACAAAAGTTTTTTTTTACTTTTTGAATGAAATTGTGTATGTTTTTTTTTCTATATGTGAATGCAATGCAAATAAAAAGAAAATCAAATGCTAACACAAAGCACAAACAAACACACAATTTTTTTTGTTTTGTTTTTTAAAATAAAATGCAAATGAACACACAAAACAAACACACAATAAAATCAATCAAAAATAATTCGAAGAATAGAAAATCAAAATCAAAACAATTCCCCGGCAACGGCGCCAAAAACTTGTTCGTCGACGGAAATTCTATCGAGTTAGAAAACCGTCGAATGAATTTTGAAATAAAAATAACCGCAAGCGCACGGTGTACGAATGTAGCACGTGGCGAATACGGGTCGATGCATAGGGAATTGATGATTTTAAAATTCTATTCAATCAAATTATACCAAAGTCGAGAGTGTGTTTAAGCTAGAAAATGAGAATATGAACTAACTAACAAAAAGAAAAGAAATGCAAATATGAGAGTTAAATGTCAATTTAGAGAATAAATTCACTCTCTAGATCATGTAGTTCAACACATGAAATCATGATCTCTCTTTTATGGTCATTAGTGTTTTAATTGATGTGTTTATCATAAGTATGACATATTTGAGCTATTAGTTAGCCAACATAAGTCATCAAACTATAACACACCCCTTAAAACACTTACTAACTTTCATGAAACTTGACAAAGAAAATGAAAATGAAATCTATTTTAAGTATGGCCTATTAACTATTGATTAGAAACATAGACCATAAAATTTTAATTTTAAATCACTTTCTTATGCCATAATCATATATTCATGAAGAGGCATTTGTGTTAGTGATTGTTTAAGCATAGCTTATTTGGTGTCAACAATATAGACTATCAAATTCATGACAAAAACAACAAATAAAACCACTTCTATCATCATCATTAAGCACAAAAAGAGAGCATGAATTAACAAAATGTTGAAACTACATTAATTAGAGGGCTTCATTACCCCTAAATTGAAGGGGTTTAGCTTCTCATATTTGTCATTTTATTAACAAATGTAGCAACAACATGAAAGCAAAAAAGAAAGAAAAATGAAAGCAAATGAAAAGAAAACTATTCTACTTGCATAAAAGTAAATCTACACTACTAGCATGAAAGGAAATGAACATGTAAGTAAGAGGAAACACTAATTAACATTGCATAAAAAGAAAAGAAAATTACATAAAATAAAAATGGCTAAGTAGCCATGAAAAGAGAAAGAGAGCTTTCTTTTATTTTTGATCTAAACTAAACTAAAGAGAAGGAGGCCTAAGAGAGACTAAGAGAAGAGAGTGAGAGAGGAGGTTACATGAAACATATATACAAATGTTAAAACCCTAATTCTTTTTTTTTGGGGAATGCCCAAAATGCCCTTGGAGGAAGTGTGGTGGCCAAGTTATCATTAGCTTTAATAATCCCCCACTTAAATGTACATGAAAATGTTTTTTAGCATGTGCATTAGCCTTTAATTTGTACATTAGGTAGTGAGTAGGTGGGGTCCTCCATGTTCTTCACTTTGAATTATTTCCATCTTCATTCGTTTGTATTCATTTTGTGCATGCATATTCCTTCATGAAACCACTTGTAATTGAGTTTAATTTCCTACAAAATAATATTAAATTTTCTGAAATTAATATATGCACAAAAATGACCATTTTGCCCCTTGGTGATGATGAATATGTGACAATTTCAAATAATATGAATTTTGGTTTAAACAAGTTAAAATATCAAATATGATCATTTATTTAATTTAAAAAGAATAAATATGGTGGTAAAAATATGCACATTTACGTGCACATTATCCTCCATCTGTTATCATCCAATACCCAGAATCGTAGCAGTCTTGCCCTAGCTTCAAAGCCGCCATTGTCGCCTAATCGATCATGCCCCTCGCGCGCGAATGTCGCATCCTCTAGATGAATGTCGTGAACCCAAAAGTAGAAGAGCTAAGAACGCGGTCGAAACTGAATTGGTCTTCGTGCTCTCTCTCTTTTTTTACGGGAAATTCATTCGATTTTTTTCTCGATTTTATTTAGTATTTGTGAACTGCGTTGCCCCATCTGAAAGGAGGAGCCGCGAATCAAGAGAAGAGGGGAAAAAAGAATGAAATTATTATTTTTGTTCGGCCATTGTTTATTTGAAAGATGGATTTGAAAACTTGAAAGAAGCTTGGCTATTTACAAGTTCAAGATGAAGAGAAAGGTTCGGCTGTTAAATCAAAAGATGGGACAAGATCTGATGTTAGCGTGTGGGAATATATTCGCTACAGTGTTCTGAAGGTGAAAGGAAAAAGTATCAATGTGAAGGAAATTCAGCTGAGGTTGACTGGGGGTCTCCTTTTTATATATATATTAATTTAAATTCAAATTTGAATACAAATTGCCTAGATTTACGCAATCTAAAATTTCGAACCCCTATCGAGAAGTGCCGCTAGGCGTTTATAATGTTATACCCCTATTTCGAACACAATGGAAAAGGTTTCAGGTCCAAATTCGATCGTATGGAGAAGATAGCTTTTTGAATTAATTATTATCAACCAAATTTTCAAATTTCAATTGTCCAAAATTCAGGGTCATCACATCCTTCCCCCCTTAAAAGAATTTCGTCCCGAAATTTCTAGTTAAGAAGAATGGTCCTCAACCCATTTAACATTTTTCAAACCAAATAGTTTTATCAACTTTCCAAAATAAATCTTTTCATTTAAGACCCATCATTTCTTCAACTAACTCTCCAAATTCAATCGTAAGCTTCCAAACAACCTTGTTTACTTATCCAATTCAAATTTAAATTTAAATTCAAGTTTTAAATTTTCAAAATTTTCTCAAAATTTTTCTAACTACCTAAATTTTCGAAAAATTTCATCAGCGTCTCCTTTGCACGGCTAGCTCGGTACGACTACAAAATGACACCATAGGGCTCCAGATTTCAAAAGAAAACAAAACGCCAAGCGGCTGGAGAAGAAAATCATCATATTTCATGCTGAAATTTAAATACGTACCTTTTATTCGAGCAATTCAATTTTATCTTCAAAATCAAAATCCCAATTCCATTTTTTTTCTTTTTCTTGTAACATACATGTATATTCTACTAGCCATAATATCCAATTACAACATTCAAATTTATTTTGCACATTTCTTTACAAAATTTTCAACATATACTTCTGATACCTTTTTACTTTACTAGTGAAGTTATATATTCATTTTCATTCAACTTTACATTTTCAATTTCATTTGAATTCGATTTACACTTTCAATTCTGTTTGGATTCAATTTAACTTCTAAATATTGAATTTTTTTTTATCAACTATCTTTCATTCATAACTGATTCATATCACTATTCTAAATTAGTTTTATTTGCTAATTCATTACAAATTCCAATTCAATTTATCTCAAACCATTTTTTTATTTCACCTTTATTATCTTTAGTTCACTTCGAACTAATTTTACAACTTCATTTTATTTCACACAATTCAAATTGGTTTTATTCAGTTTTTAATTCCAGTTTTATTCTTTTGTTCATCCCCAAACACAATTCAATTTCAATTCACCATTTGGTTTACAACCACTTATATTTAAACTGGATTTCAAATTCCATATGAATTTAATTTATCTTTCATTTATAAATATTGAATTCAAATCATTTCAAACCTTATTAATTTGTCATTTCTTCAATTAATTTCACTTACTAATTCCATTTCAATACTTCGCTTTGTTTATCACAAATTAAATTCAATTCCAATTCCATTTCTATTTACTTACAAATTCGAAATGAATTTCAACATTCAATTTCACTTTCATTTAATTTAAATTGTAAATTTATTCATTCATTCACAATTTTATTTTCCATATTTACTTTTATCTAACTTCTCTTTAAGTTGGATTTTTATTTTAACAACTTCAAACTTACAAGTTATCAAACTTAATGATATTCCATAAATATTTTTATATAGTATTCCAGAGTCTTTTCAACCTTTCAAAAATCATTTTTGAAATCAATTCAAATTATATTTTGAATTTCGAAAACCAACCCTAGTTTTCCAAACAACCTCAAATTTTAAATAATGTGGCAGCAATTCCTCTCTTGGAAACTCGAAAATGAACATCGATGATGCTACAATCATCACCGAAGTTATTTTCCAGCGACCGAAAAGAGTTTAAAGCTTTCGTCCCTTCAAAACACTTTCCAAAACCTTTGAAAATCATCTTCAAAATCAAAAGGGATTTAAACTTTCCAAATCTCCAAAATTTGAAATTCTTTTTAAAACATTTCCAAATACTTCTCTGGAATTCCGTTTCAAATTATAAATCACATTTACAATTTATATTCTCAAATTCCATTTGTATGTGAATTTATTTCTTAACTCTAGAGTTACGATTTCAATTTTCTATTCAAATGATGATAATATTATCACTTTCTAACAACCAAGCAACCAATATACATCTATAAAGTTTATGGAAAATCATTTCCTTTTATATACAAAATAGATTTGGGTAAAATTATTTCATTTACCCTATTCTAAAACAATATCATGTCAAACTGTTCTGTACGATTGTTTAGAGATTCCCATCGATAGAGTTGTACGGACTATACTGACCAGAATCCATATACCACTCAACAAACCAATCATCACAATATAAAACAATTATATATTCACTAACAAATACGCACTCATATCTATTATTACACTCAAACTCATTCTAAAGTACTACTGACTCTATCTCTAATGAGTAATGCACAACCGAGCCAAGGTTGCCGCTTAACCAATTGCTCTGATACCAAATGTAAAGGCCCGTAAATCCGTACCCCTTTGAGCTAGCAAAATTCCACAACAATTCAGCCCAAACTGGAACAAATGTACGAGTCTTCGGGTTTAAAGAAGAAAGAGGTAGAAGAAGAAGAAGAAAAGAAAACAATAACAGAATCTCACATTTCGCAGCGGAACAAATATAATAGATAAATGAATATCTTTAAACAAAGAACAATATCAGTTGTTACATTACATCACAATACATTATCAGAGTGTTACAACAACAAACAGCGGAAAAGAATATAACATATACTAGTGACAAGCTTCGCCATCCAGCTTTCTTCTGATCTCCACAGCATCTCTTAATCGACTTCGCTCCATAATAACGATAACCTGACTCTAGGCTACCCGTGTGGAAAATTATTGGCACCCAGAGTTTATAAAGGGAACAATAAACTCCAGGTCAGTCATGTGACTGGTGTGAGATCTTAAAAATAGTTATTTCCGTAAAGAAAGGAAAAGAAATCCGCCATGCTTTTTGGAAAATGAAACTACCATAAGGCCTCCCGGCGCACACACAATGCAGTCGCAGACTTGGGGGAGATTTCTCCTTATGATAGTCAAACATGCTTAGTACGCAAAATCTTTTTAATATTATCATTAGTGCATAGTGTGGAAAAAATTTCGAAAGTATAATATTAATCTTAGCCAGCATAGGTACCATTATATTATGCCTGCTATAGCTACCTCCTAAGGAGGCAGGTTATACAATTGCAATCGTAAAGGGCTCGTATAGTTTCTTTGGATTTCCAAAAGATGGTCAGGCTAAGGAACTTCCTACTGCCACATGGGTACGCCTCTGGAGGGACGTCCCGAGAACTTAACCATCTCTCTGCCAACACAAGGCTGAGTTACCTCTGTAACTAGGTAACTACTACACGAGTATGCCATCCCTCGGTCATTTGCGACCCTTATCCGAGGATCCTCAACCACAAAGCAACAACCACAAAGAGTAATAGATTTGCAGCAACCACATAGGTCAAATATCTGGGCTCCATACCAAGTTACCACCCTTTTCCAGAAGGAAATGACATACCCTAAAGGGCGCGACCCTCATAACCTTACCGCATCTTTCCTATTTCGACCATTTCTGGGGTGTGAGGTCCGACGAAGTCTCGTCCATAAAGCTAACTTTTCACAAAGTCATGCTTTGATCAATAAATGATCAGCAGCACTTCGTATGTCACATTACCAAGTTGGGAGTATATCACTAATAACCATCAACTATATAATCTCTGAGCTCGTACGTCTCAGAGAAGGGTATTAAGCTAAGAGAATAAATTCTCCGCCACCAACATAAATGTAACTGATAGAAATTAGCTTTTTATCTCAAAATGTAATGTCAGACACACATCCATACAAGTCCATTCCGGGATCGAACGGAACCGAAGGCACTTCAAAAGAAGCCCTTGCAAATTCGGATATTCACAAATCACGTCCGGAATCCCCATCACAAAGTGCGATAAAATCTCTATACCAGAGCAACCCGATGCGAAGATATTCGACAGGTAATCCTTTCATTTTCGAAAATACCCGGTCTTCAACACCATCTTTAAATGCAATCCCATTTTGTCGTATCGTTATTCGAAATGGGTTTTATGACACAAGGTCCTCTCCCGGCTAATCCGAATAACGAGCGCTTATTTTAAAAATAAGTGTTCAATCAAATTTCAAACAAATCACAACAAATTTCCACTTTGATCTTTTAAATAAAAGATCCATCACAATCATAAAGGTTCGACGTGGTTTTCGAATATCCATTTGGAATCCGACCCTCGGTCGCATCGAAATTCTAATGCCACTAAAAAGGCCAATATTGATAGTCGATTATTTAACTATCAATCAACATTCACAACCATCACTGGATTTCAAATAATTTTCCTAAATCATTTATTTCCAAAATATCTTCGCAAGACATACTTTTATCACTTAAATATTTTGAAAACAAATTTCAAATCACTATCCACATTTCAATCCTTTGGAAACAAATTTTCAAAGCATTTTCCTTACGCGGAATATATTTCCAAATGTTTATTCATTTCCACTGAAAATCTGCCGAGTTCAAATATTTTAAAATAATATAAAATACTTACCCAAAATATACTTGGAAACATTTAAAATAAAACTATTTTAAAATACTTGATTAAATATTAGTTATGAATCTATTATACTAATATCTCATATAAAAATTTAAGTCCAAAACTAATTTTAAAAATAAAATTAGTAGATAGGATATAACCATTTAAATAATCGTTTCCTAAAACAAATATCAATTTTTAATCTTTAAAATAATCCCTTCTATAAGTAATTAAAAAAATCCATACTTTAAAGATTTGAAACCAGTTAACAAAATAATTTATCCAAAGTATCCTTTCTAAAACCATCCTTAAAAATTTTAAGTTTATATTTATAGGCTACTTCGAAATCATACTCAGCTTTTCAGGGAAAATACATTTTCCATTTCAAAATGGTTCATTCAAATCAATTAATAATTCTTTCTTGATTCATCGAATCCGTAAATTCCTTTCACATTTTTAAAAATAACCAAATGTTTACTTTTAAAATAAATTTCCCCTTCCTTTATAAAATTTCCGTTGTGAATATAGATTTCTAAATATCCATTGATATACGATTTTCAAATCGATTCCCAAATATTCATTTTCAGCACCGAATTAAATTCTAAATTGATTTCCAAATTTATCTTCAAATATCAAATCAATTTCCAAAATTGATTTCTAAATTTATTTCAACACCAAATTTATTATCTTTTGAAACAAATTCCTTCTTTTAAATTTATTCAATTTTCTAAAATTAATTTACTATAAATTTTCTACTAAATTTCAAAAATCAAATTTTGTTCATTTCTGGTATCCTACGATACCAAAAATATATTTGGCTAAATTATAGCCTTCAATAGTTTCAATCCGAAATAGTCACACATAGATTATAAATGATCGACACACAATATTGAAATAAATACAATTATTTGAGGAATCCAGTTGGATCCCTCCAACTTGTTTCCCTGCATCCACAGATGTTAGCACAACAATTAAATACCAATTCCACTTCGAGGTGGAATATCGCGGTATATGAGATATATAAAATATCATCTGCTATTATGCAGCGAGTAGGGTCTCATTCGATATATAATGCGGGAAATCAACAACTCCAAATACATATATAATACCAATTCCACTTCGAGGTGGAATATCGTGGTGTATGGGTTTAAATATAATATCATCCGCTATTATGCGGCGCATAGGGTCTATTTCAAAACAAATAATAACAACCATCATTCAAGCACACAATCAATAATTTTAAATTTAACTATTTAAAATTAAATCAGAAAAATCTGATTGAATGAGAAGATCTCACCTTCGCTCCTTTATTTTGCAATCCATTTCCTTTCCCGTTTGTTTCTCGATTTTAGACCTTGCATAACAATTGTATGATTTTAATTAATATTCGAACAAATCTAACAATCAATCTCCATTTATTAAATTTAATTAAGCAATAATTTAGTTTTAACTAAAGATTTAATTTAAATAAATAGTTAAATTTTAAACTAATTTTCCTTTTAAAATCTTTTAGTAACTAAGGTAATTAAATATGTTAACCAAATAATTAACCACTATAATAAATTAGTAAATTGTATTTTGTTTTTATTTTCCATTTTTTCTAACTACATATAAGAATAAGTTATATGGGTTTTTAATAAAAATCTTATCTTTATATAAACTCTACAACATTTACGATTCCTATATTTTCTCAAATTACATATACATATATTTATTGCTTCCTATATATAAACATACATATTTAATTTAAAACAGAATCGTATTTCACTTTGCTGTAATTATATTTTAATCAAAATTTGTTTCCTCTTCCTATAAAAATAAGAGAAATTTATTTACTGTCCCAAAATTTTCCTGCTTAAACTTTATATACATTCTTGATCTCCAGTCTATATATAAACATTCATTAAATCAAAGTAATGAAAAAAAATAAAAGATAAAATAAGAATAAACGTTGTACCTCACTGCCAATCACCTACTGCCCTAGGCCTACCCCGAGATGAGCCCAAACCTTTCCTATTTATCGCGACCCAAACTCTAGTCGCCACGACCATCGACGCCTCCTTCCAAGCACCGACTACAGACCGCACCCACCAAACACAATCGAAACCCATGAATCTTCGAGCTTATGAGTTCCTCCATATGCTATCATCTAATACCCAGAATCACAGCAGTCTTGCCCTAGCTTCAAAGCCGTTGTCATCGCCTACTCGATCATGCCCCTCGTGCGCGAATGTTGCGAACTCTAGATGAATGTCGTGACCTCTAGACGAATGCCGTGAACCTAAAAGTGGAAGAGCCTAGAACGCGGTCGAAACTGAATTGGTCTTCGTTCTCTCTCTTTTTTTTAAGGTAAATTCGTTCGATTTTTTTCGATTTTATTTAGTATTTGTGAAATGCATCGCCCCATCTGAAAGGAGGAGCCACAAATCAAGAGAAGAGGGGAAAAAAGAACGAAATTATTATTTTTGTTTGGCCATTATTTGTTTGTAAGATGTATTTGAAAACTTGAAAGAAGCTCGGCTATTTACAAGTTCAAAATGAAGAGAACGGCTCGGCTGTTAAATGAAGAGAGGGGACAAGATCTGATGTTAGCGTGTGGGAATATACTCGCTACAGTGTTCTGAAGGTGAAAGGAAAAAATATCGATTTGAGGGAAATTCAGCTGAGGTTGACTAGGGGTTCTCCTTTTTTCATATATATTAATTTAAATTCAAATTTGAATACAAATTGTCTAGATTTACGCAGTCTGAAATTTCGAACCCCTATCGAGGAGTGCCGCTGGACATTTATAATGTTATACCCCTATTTCGAACACAGTGGAAAAGGTTTCGGGTCCAAATTCGATCGTATGGAGAAGATAGCTTTTTGAATCGATTATTATCAATTAAATTTTCAAATTTCAATTGTCCAAAGTTCAGAGTCGTCGCATAAGATGTACAAGGACATGAAGAGTACATTTTGGTGGAAAGGTATGAAGAGGGACATATCTATCTATGTCAGTCGATGTGAAAATTGCCAAAGAATCAAAAGTGACCAACAAAAGATGGCAGGATTACTTCAACCTTTGGAGATTCTAGCTTGGAAGTGGGATCAAATATCTATGGATTTCATTGATGGCTTACCCGAATAAGGAAAGGAAATGAAGGCATTTCGATTATCATACACTGATTAACCAAAGTGCACATTTTATTCCAGTTAAGCAAACAAGAACTGCAGCAAGCCTTACGGATATATATATGAAGGAGATTGTTTGATTGCATGGAGTTCTGAGCAGGATAGTAAGCGATTATGATACAATCTTCACTAGTCAGTTTTGGAAAGCACTACAGATAGCTTTGGGAACCAATCTGAGTATAAGCACTGCATATCACCCCCAAACTGATGGGCAGACGAAAAGAGTCGACCGTTTTTTGGAAGATCTTTTAAGAGCATGTATTCTAGATTTTGGAGGCTCGTGGGAGAATCATTTATATTTAGTAGAGTTCTCCTATAATAACAGTTATCAAGCTAGTATCGGCATGGCACCATATGAAGTTTGTATGGTTGTCCATGTAAATCGCCGGCATGTTGGATAGAATCCGAAGGTCGGTTAGTGTTTGGCCCAGAAATGATACGAGAAGCTTCAAAAAAAGTTGATACAATTAGAAAGAAGCTAATAGAAGCCCAATGTAGACAGAAGAGTTATGCAGACCGAAGGCATAGAAATATGAAATTCTCAGTTGGAGATTTAGTCTTTTTGAAAGTCTCTCCAATAAGAGGAGTAGTAAGATTTGGAAGTGCTAGAAAGTTAGCACCCCGATATATTAGACCTTTTACCATTCTCGAATAAATTGGCCCGCTAGCTTATCGAGTATAATTACCTGAAAGATTTTCTAGTGTACACAATGTTTTTCACGTATCACATTTATAGAAGCATGTTTATGACCCAGAACAAATCATAGAAACAGCTGCTCAAGATGATTTGGAGATAGAACCAAACTTAGTGGTTATTAGAAGGCACATTCGAATCATGGATTAAGATGAGAAATGATTAAGAAGGAAGGTGGTATGATTGGTAAAAGTTCAATGGAGCGAGGATGTTGATGATTGCACATGGAAAACAGAAGATAGAATGAGAAAAGCATATCCCAAGTTTAGGATCGATTTATAGACTTTTTCTATCATTTGAGTGTACTCGCCGTATGTGGTGTAATCGCTTATTGTATATATTCCATCTTATTAAATATATATTTCCCTTTGAGTTATTTTCTTCTTATCTAATTTCAAGGACGAAATTCTTTTAAGTAGAGGAGAATGTAACAACCCAAATTTAACCACTTCAAAATATAATGTTTAAATTAATTTTAATTATAAAAGGTTTTATGATTCAAATAATAATTGATAGGATTTGAAAATAGAAATATACATAAAAATAGTAAATTTGCTTATATCGACAAAAGCGACAAAATCCTGATTTCAGAAAAGTAATTTTAAATGGTTTAATAAATTATTTTAATTTATTCATGAGTATTGATATTTTTAAATAACATTATACAAATTTATTTTGAAATCTGGTTTAAATAAATAAATAGTATAAATAAAACGTCAAAATATGACTGTAAAATATTTTGTTAAAAATCAACGTTTTGTCGATTTAAGGTTGTTGCAAAGTTGTTGCACCTTTATGTACACAATTTAGTAAATATGTTAACATATAAAAATAGTTAACAATTAACTAAACAAGGTTACTTTTAAAAGTCGCACTTAGAAAATTCTAGAAAGTAATTAGCAAAAGTAAACTAAAAAGACAAAAAATGTGTCACATCAAATGTGACATAAAGTAAAGAAAAGTGACATAAAGTAAAGTAATTATCTTTATTATTTACTTAACTCTAAAATATTTGAATTTTAAAAGTGTGATGTGATGCGGATGGTAAGTTTTGAATTAAATAAGTTTACTTAATTTTTAAGGAAGGTTATTTAAGTAAAAACACAAACCTATATTTCAATCTCAAATATTTTCTATAAATACACATCCACTTTCTCCCTTCCTTCCACACTTCTTCTTTTCAAAATATCAAGCTTCTTCGCACTCTTTTTAGTGGCTTTCAACTTTAATAAAGTTATGCCAAAATATTCCCAAAAATAAAACAAAGCAAAATATCGACAAAACTTCATCGAACCATTCAAAATGCCTCCTTCCCTCTCATATTGCTCACTCCCCCTCTTCCTCTGCCTCCTAAGGCAAGTTCGAGGAAGTTTAGCAAGTTCTAAGAGCTTAAGGCAAAGTGTACCAAAGTTAGAAAAGTTTAAAACTAGGTTGGAAGCGACAAAAGGTGAGAACTTTAAATTGTTAAGTCGAAAACGTTTATATAATGTTTTTCAAGTTATAAATGTTGTTTGGATGTTAATAATAATGTTTGATAAGTGTTTGAAGAAAAAAAAGCAACAACCTTTAAATCATTTGCAAAAGTTGTAAGTATTAGCACCAAAATTGTTCACTAACACCCTTAAGAGAGGTTGTGTAGAGAGATTAATGAAGAAAGTAATGTTAAACAGAAGACAGTACGTAATTTTAAATGCGAAAACAACGAACACCAGATTTGTAGTGGTTCGGCGTAATTGCCTACGTCCACTTCGAGGTAGATCTTTATTGCTTTTCTTAATAATCGATTACAGACACAATTCGTATGTCAACCACTCAAATACAATTGCTAAGCAAAAAAGATTAAGTCTTGAACGAGTCTTGAATGCGGCAGAGTCTCCCCGGTGTTCTCAAAAAACCGATCCCTTTCACTGTGCCCCTGCCTCTCTATTTGTAGACGAAGATGGGTTGGTCTTCCCTGGTGGGCCTGGTAGCTGAATACCTCAGCCCAAATGGAGTAAACTCTGCGTGCCGACCCAAACATGTCGAACGGCCAAATGTCGAACTATCATCTTCATGCCGAACGATGCGATGTGTTAAGCGAGGGGTGCAGGCCGATCGAGAATGGATGTCGAATGAGGAAAAATCCAAACGAGGATGGAATGTCGAACAGTCCTGGAATGCCGAGTGAAGTATGAATGTCGAGCGCTCTAGAAGCCGAATCCTCTTAAATGCCATTCGACCCAGTCGTGCCAAACATCCCTGGAATGCCGAACGACCCCGAATGTCGAACGTCTATGGATGCCGAACGTACCTTGTATGTCGAACGTTCCTTGCATGTCGAACGTTCCTTGTATGTCGAACGTCTATGGATGCCGAACGTTCCTTGTATGTCGAACGTTCCTTGTATGTCGAACGTTCGTTGCATGCCGAACGTTCATTGTATGCCGAACGTCTATGGATGCCGAACATTCCTTGTATGCCGAACGTTCCTTGTATGCTGAACATTCGTGGATTGCCGAACGCTCCTGAACATCGAACAACATACAATACCGAACGTGTTTCAATGCCGAACGAGTCATATATGCCGGACTACTCCTGAATGCCGAGCAGTATGCTAATGCCGAGTACTTAGTTGCCTGGTCAAATCTCCAGGTAACACTTTCCACCCAAAGTGCATCACGTGGTCGAACGTGATGTGCTTTGAACCATGAGTCCACCGCGCTTCGCTTCGAGATGTTGTTCGGTTTCCTCAATAGTATCTTCTCTTGAATACTAGGTGAGACGATGTATGATGAACGTCATGCGAATGCCGAACGTCTAGCTGAAGACGAGCACCCGGGATGCCGAATGAACCAAGATAACTGATGTCGAACGATATTGTCTTGACCGGTTCAACCGGACATAACCTCTTCGACTTCCCTTCTTCCCTATAAAACCCGGCATTTCCCTTCTCCTCCACTTTTTCACTTTTTACCTCTGTGACTTTCCAAGAACATACAAACTACTTTCCTTGAGTTTCATTCACTCCTTTGATCTTCCCTTCCTAGTTGGCATCCATCATGCCCTTCCAAGTTGAGCTCGATCAACCCCCAATCCTAAATTTACAGACCCCCTAGTTCCTGCCGTATTCTTAGGTAAGAACTCTCTTATATGAGGAAGTATCACTCATTATTGATGAATTGAAGCCGGGGTGCTCTAAGGTTGAGATTTATTATGCCTTCAGATGACCTTGAGGTGGATAGATTGGAGAAGTGGAAGGTGGAAGATGTATTGCAGTGGCTCGGCATTATCCTTTAATGCCGAGCGATGTTGGAGGGAAGAATAGAAAAGGAGAAGGAATTGGTTAGGATGCTGAACAACATGGTTCGGTATGATTTGCCGAGCGGCTCGTTCACGTCGTTCGGCATGAATGGAGGAAAAAGGATGAGATTGTTGTTAAGGACGGAGTGCCGAGTGTTGGACTCGGCGTAACTTGGTTCGGCATGATTCATCACATGCCGACCAGTGGAGTGGAAGGACAGGAAGGAAGCACGAATTGGATAGAGTGCCGATTGATACCTCGGTCGAACAGCGTTTAGGCCGAACGATATTTTGACCGAACGAACCCTAGGCCAAACAATGCTTTAGCCGAACGATGCCTAGGCCGAACAATCATGAATGCCGAACCATACTTTAGCCAAATAGTATTTAGGTCGAACAATCATGAATGTCGAACAGTACTTTAGCCGAACGGTACTTAGGCCGAACAACCGTGAATGCCGAACCATACTTTAGCCGAACAGTACTTAGGCCAAATAATCATGCATGCCGAACCATACTTTAGCCGAACCAGTACTTAGGCCAAACACTTATTCACCTTGCCTAATCATATAACAAAACAAGGACAAGGATCAGCATACTAGCATATCGAACTAATCTGGATTGATCACTTCCTAGTTTCAATAACCACAAGCCTGAACATAAATTGACAAAAATAGATAAAAGCTTTTAACACGTAGCGCCAATGTTCGAGTCTAAAATTGAAAGCATTGCAAGGCTAGTTTTCGGAGACGGTCAGCGATGACGGTCTTTGAAGGCGACAGTTCAAAGCTCAACTTTACATCATCAATTCTGTGACTTATAATTTCTCACCACTTAAACACGAATGATCGCACTAGTTCACACACCACACGGGGGCAATATTTACGTTGTTAAGTCTAACGTCGATCATTTTTCAAGTATAGTTCAAATAGGTACTCAACTGGATTAAATTTCTACCAAAGATGTCTAAGAAATCTAGCTCCGCCACAATCTCAGATAGACCTGGGCCATCTTTTAAACAAGGGGTAGTAGATACTTCTAACACATCGATTTCCCCTGCTCACAACTTAGCTTTTGACGCCCTGGAGGAATCAATTCTCTTGGACAACCCGGTCGATTCACAGGCTTCGAAGATCAATGAAAGTGCACTCCGTCGTATATGCTCCGTCCACGGAATCCCCTTCGACGATGTATTAGTTCCGTCGGGGCATGATCGTCCACACCTGTCCCCAGTTGGATATACTGCCTGTAATAAGTTTATGTGCTGGGTCGGTAGTGTGCCACCGTTTAACTTATTTCTTCGGGACGTGCTGCAACACATCGACATTGCCCCGTCGCAATTGCACCCGAACGGTCGCGCCTCCATCTACGGTACCTACATCCTTTTCATGACCGTTCTCTCCAGTCCTCCAAACCCGGGTGACATCAGATATATATATGATCAAGAAGCAGAGAGATAACCCCTCTTTTCTGTTTCTCGAGCCGCACCACAAATGCCAAATCTTGACTGGAGCATGCAGCAAATTCGCCCTGTATAAACAGGAATGGTTCTATGTGCGTTGCCCTCCTGATTTCGCAAGGAGATGGGTGGAAGGAAGTATCTGGATTGATATTCATATTTGGTCATAGCCAAGCCTCTTTTAATTCTTTTTCCTATCTTTTCAGGTATCAATCCACGCCCTGACGGTCGCGGGTATTCTGAGGCCATCGAAGCCATTAGAGCCCTTCCTGTCGATGAATGGGACATCCGAACTCTCATTTCAAATGAGTCACTATCGAGGTTAGGATTGTTAGCAGAAGGCCGTCGGATAAGCCTTCCTGAGGGCGTTTCCTTACCCAGGCCCACCTCCAGTAAAGGGAGAAAACAAGCTGAGTCTTCAGTATGCGGCGCTCCTGGTGCACTAGAAGAAGGAGAAATCAAAGAAAGGGAAAAACCCAAAGCACAGGATGAGAACGTTGGGCCTACTCAGGACCTGCCAGTTGAAGTTCATGACATCGAAACGTCATCCTCCCATTCGAAGAAGAAAATGAAACTGACGTACACGATAAGGAGGGAAAAAGTTGGTGCAACCTCAAAAATTACTCTTATTCCGACAGAGAAAGAGGCCTCCTCGCAACGTTTAGAAAGTTCTTTAAAGGGCCTCTCGAACCTCTCGATACCTGACGATCTACTTAATTACGATTTCGATGATCCCGAGGAACTTAAACTTCACTCAGCCCATCAAAGGCGATGCAGGTGTTCAAGCCCACACTCAGGGAGAAAAAACTCCCATTAGTAAAGCAACTGGTCCGTCGAGGGGAAACACTAGGACACATACACATGCACACGCACTTCATCTTGCACTTAATTTTCCGTCGTCACATTACTCTTTGTCGATTCGCTGTTATTTAAATTCTGTGCAAGTGACATGGGGGGTATACATAGAATTGATCGCCTCCACGGGTCATCTGTCTTCCATCACTCTAGACGTGACTCAGGTTCCGAGAGATATCAGGACAGAGACGATGATGGCGATAGGGATTATCATTCCCGGGACTCATCATCTCGGAAGAAAATGTACTACCAGCCGAAGTACCACCAACATCCCTACTCTCACTCAGAACAAAGTAAAGATAAGCACGGCTATAAGGGATCGCAATCCGATGTCCCCCGAGACCAAGACTCTGATTCCTCTTTCACACGACAATCCCGGGATCCCCACAGGAGAGATGAACTTTCAAAGCCGTCTCCTCCTGATCCCGCAACAGATCCAACGGTATTGGAGAGACTGGCTGAACTTAAAGCTAAATTTTCAAAGATTTGCTTTGATAGTCTAAAGTTCTTCCGGCGATCCACCATATACCTAGAGATGTTAAACAGAACGCCATCGCCTGTACCAACGACGTCTATGTTCAACATGACACGTTTGTTCATTTGGCTGAAAAACATTCAGAAGTCTCCATGGAGCACCAACATGAGATTGATCGCCTAAAGCTTGAGGCAATCCACGACAATGGTATCATTAAAGCTCAGGACGAAGAGATTGCAATTTACAAATCTGAACTTGAGGCCGCCCAGTAGAGCGCCAAGGATACCACCGCAGCCGTAACTCATCTGGAATCGTCTCACAAAAAAGAACTCGACAAGGCGGTACAACGCTGTGGGGCTTTGGATTTGGAAAAAGATTCAGTGCAAAAAGAGAGAGAGATGCATTCTGTCTCCGAGTTAAAGAACTTGAGGAGCGACTCCACAAAGAACAAGAGGAGAAGGTTGCTGCCCAAGAAGAGTCGTAACGGCATTGCGACGATATTGTTGCAACACAACTCCTTAAGGCGAAACTTAAGGGCAAGCTTTCTAAAGCTGAGGCGTTGAAGAATGACGCCCGTGAAGAGGGCAAAAAGATAGCCTCTGCGAAGATCGACTCCCGTCTTGAAGTGGCCAAGGAGGAGGGCAGAGAAGAAATCAAAACCATGTTTGACCCGCTTATTGCCGAATTCAATGCCCGCGTTCTCATGCACCGGGACTTAATTTTTCTGGGAAAGGGCTATTTCGAATCTCTGGCCGAGGCGAGGGAGACTTTAATTGAAATTAAAAAGGCCAAACACGGTATCGAGGAGGTTGATGAGGAGGCCTTGATAAAAGAATTTCTCAAGGGAAATGAGCCTTCGGACCTATCAGCAGCTAAAGCTATTTATGGCAAAGGCTCCCCTTCAACAAATGGGAAAGAAGTTGTCGTCGGTCCATCCGGGATTGAGTCTCCAGCTCGTGTGCCTATCCAACCGACCAGTCGTTCAATACTCGATCCTTTTGAACAACACATCGGCTATGATCCGGAGGACCCCGGCCTTGGAGTTCATGTTTTGTCACCTATCCCAGAGGGCGAGACCCACTTGACGGTTGAGAGCCAGCCGGAACCTGGTAGGCAACTCTTTTGCTTTAACATTCCATGAGCTTTCGTTTTTCATCAGAAGCTATCATATTCTAATACTTGCTTTTCGTGATTTTATGCAGGCCGTTCTGATCTTGGGCCCACTCCGAGGAGCGATGTCGCCAAGGAGGTTAGGGAAAAAACGAGTGAAGCCGCTCATGCAGGAGAGGCTCCTGGTCCCGATGCTCAGGTGATCGAAGCACTTGACGAGGACAAATCTGAGACTTCCTCCCTCATCGATGGGAGTTATGAAGTTGAAATTATAGGCGTCTCCGAGCACACGTCCGAACTGAGCATAAAGGAGCAGCTTGATAAAAAGAAGGAAAAGACGACCAAGATCAAGGTCGAACCTTAAGCTGCGGACCCGGATGACCCTTTGAACAAGCTGTTGAAGGTCAATCTCCCAGGCGGGTCCAGACCCATGGATGTTCCTCATACTTCTTCGGCTGTCACTCCCCCGTCAAAGAAAGCCGTCAAGGGTAAACGTACTGGGGAGGAGTCATCGGGCAAAAAGTCGAAGAAGTCAAAGAAATAGTCTTCGCGCTCGTTCAACAAGAGCTAGTTTAAATTATGTAATTATTTTTGTTTTCATAGTTCATGTAAATAAACTTTTGACTCCGAGCTTCGGAGGAGTTGTAGTAGAAACTTATTTTTGATGAATAAAACTTAGTTCTTTTTTGCCTTTTGGAAGATTTTTGTTGTCCGGTTTTCTGTATAATCATGGTCGAAACCCAAATTATCGCGAGTTACATAAGCCTCTCGATTCACCTCCGAATAGGTTGATAATCGTTTGGCATTGCACATTCTTTATTCCACGCTCCGGGTACTTAGAATATTTTCTAGTCCGTATGCCAAGGGCTCGATGACTTCAAGTCATTTATATCCAGTCCGCCTTCAGGGGACTTGGACATTTAAATCGTTTATATTCGAGACCGCGCTCTGGGGACTTAGAGTACTCCAGTCCGCACTCCGGGGACTTGGAGATTTTGAGTCGTTTATACTCGAGTCCGCACTCTAAGGACTTAGAGTACTCCTGTCCGCACTCCGGGACTTGGAGGTTTCGAGTCGTTTATACTCGAGTCCGCGCTCTGGGGACTCAGAGTACTCATGTCCGCACTCCGGGGACTTAGAGGTTTTGAGTCGTTTATACTCGAGTCCACGCTCTAGGGACTTAGAGTACTCCAGTCCGCACTCCGAGGACTTGGAGGTTTCGAGTCGTTTACACTCGAGTCCGCGCTCTAGGGACTTAGAGTAATCCATTCCACACTATGGGGACTTGGAGGTTTTGAGTCATTTATACTCGAGTCCGAGCTTTGGGGACTTAGAGTACTCCAGTCCACACTCCGGGGACTTGGAGGTTTTGAGTCGTTTATACTCGAGTTTGCGCTCTGGGGACTTAGAGTACTCCAGTCCGCACTCCGGGGACTTGGAGGTTTTGAGTTATTTATACGCGTCTGTACGTCATACAAAGTAATGTATCTCTTATTTGTTATAGCATTATCATACACAGAAACATCGACAACTCATGGGAAAAGGAAATGGCTTCAAGCCTTTATTAATGTAAATAAGCTAAATTGTCTTTTCACATGCCGTAAACTAAGAATAAAAAACTTGCTGGAAATAAATGTAATTATAATATGATAGAAATGAACTAAGTGTAATAGTGCCGCAAATGTTCACTATTCCATGCTCGGGGAAGTGTTGCACCATCAACGGTCGCTAACTTGAAAGTTCCTTCTCCAAGCTTCCGTTCAATGACGTATGGACCTTCCCATGCAAAGCTCATGTGTGACGGAACTGGGAAAACTGTTTCAAAACAAGGTCACCCACTCCAAAGATTCTCGGTCGGACTTTTTCATTATAATATCGAGCAACTCGGTGCATATACGCAGCCGCTCTTAAATTAGCTTCTTCGCGTTTTTCATCAATGAAGTCCAAAGATTCCAGCAAGAGATCTTAGTTAGACTCTGGGTCATAATAAGTTACCCGATGTGATGGACTTCAAGTTCCACGTGTATGACAGCTTCCATGCCATATGCTAATGTGAACGGAGTGTGGCCAGTCGTGGACTTGTGGGTGGTTCTATAAGCCCAAAGTGCTGTTGGAAGCTCATCCACCTACTTGCCTCTAGCCTTTTCCAATCATTTTTTCAATATGGATTTGATTATCTTGTTTACGGCCTCCACTTGTCCATTAGCTTTCGGATGAGCAACTGCTGCAAACTTTTTCTCAATACCATATTTTTGGCAAAACTCATTGAACTCTTTGCTTTCAAACTGAGTTCCGTTGTCTATGACGATGGTTCGTGGAAGGCCAAAACGGCATATAATATTTCGTAGAACGAAATTAACGACCTTTTTGGTAAAGTAGTTGACCGCAACAATCGCGTAGTTTGCACCACCTTTGGATAAAATCAAGGAACCGGCTATGCTGATTCCCCATATTGCAAATGGCCTAGGATTAACCATTTGTGTGAGTTCCGTCGGCGGAGCTCTTGGGATTTTCACATACTTCTGACATTTGTCACATCTTCTCACGTAGTCTGCGGCATCCCGATTTACAGTTGGCCAATAGTATCCATAGCGGAGGATTTTCTTTGCTAACGTCCGCCCTCCGATATGGTCGCCACATTCACCTTCATGGACTTCCTTCAGGAATCATTTTATCTCATCATGGGCAATGCATCGGAGTAATGAGGTTGAGAATCCCCTCTGATACATTATTCCATCCTGCATTACATAACAAGAAGCCATACGAATGACTTGTCGTCTTTCACTCCTTTCGAGCATGGCCCCATGTAACAAGTACTGCTTGAATGGGGTCATCCATGACTCCCTTTCGGTTTCCATTTCTAACATGAAATCTACCTCCATCATATTTATATCGGAACGTGTAAGGTTTCGACAGGAAACAATCCCATCTGTTGCGCATCACTGGTGCTTGCGAATTTTGCCAATGAATCAGCTGCGCTCTTCCGTTCGTGAGGAACATGTGAAATATCATAATATTCGAGATTCACTAGCAGCTCCTGAACTTGGGCTAAATATGGGACAAGTCTCTGCCCCCTTGCTTGGCAGTCTCCACACACTTGATACACTACCAGTTGCGAGTCGCAAAAGATTTCAACCGATCTTATTCTTAGTTCTTTGATGAGTCTTAAGCAGGCAATCAATGCTTCGTACTCGGCTTCATTATTTTGTTGCTGTGAATTCAAGCTTCAAAGCGTAACAAACTGATCGGTTTTCAGGAGTTACCAGAACTATGCCAACCCCCGAACAACGGCCGTTAGATGCCCCATCGATGTACATCTTCCATCGGACGAGAGGTATGACATCGTGGCCATTTGATTCATTTGTGATGGTGAATTCAGCGATGAAATCTACAAGCGCTTGTCCTTGTATGGCCTTTCGCGGTAGGTAAGTAATATCGAATTGACTTAATTCGATATTCCACTTTAACATCCTTTCGGAAGTTTCCGGAAGTTTCCGGTCGTTAGAGTACCTGTCGCAAGGGTTGATCAGTGTAAACACTGATTGAGTTTGCCTGGAAGTATGGGCGAAGCTTGCGTGATGCAATCACTAAGCAATAAGCTAATTTCTCGATCTTGGGATAATTTCTTTCTGCCCCCGTCAAGCATTTACTGACATAATATACTGGCTTTTGAACTCGGTCCTCCTCACGAACCAGAGCCGTACTGATAACGTGCTAGGATACTGCCAATTATACATACAGCATTTCATGGTCGATTGGTTTCGATAGCACCGGGGGGGCTCTCCAAATGCCTTACTAGAGCTCGAAACGCTTCCTCACATTCGGATGTCCACTCGAAATTCCTTTTTCCTTCTTAATTACGTCGAAGAAGGAAATGCATTTATCCGTGGCTCTGGATATAAATCGTCTCAGCACTGCCACCTTTCCGTTCAAGCTTTGTACTTGTTTTATAGTTCTAGGCACTTGTACGTCTCGAATAGCTTGAATCTTTTCCGGGTTAGCTTCAATTCCACGTGCATTCACAATGAAACCCAAGAACTTTCCCGACGCCACACCAAAAGAGCACTTCAAAGGGTTAATCTTCGTACCGTAATGTCTGAGTATATCAAACATTTCTGCTAAGTCTCGAATGTGGTCGTTTGACTGCCGTGACTTCACGAGCATGTCATCCACATAGACTTCATCATCTTACCAATCTGGTCTTTAAACATTCGATTCACCATATGCTGATAAATTGCTCCTGCATTTTTCAATCCAAAGGGCATTACTACATAGCAATATATCCCCATATTCGTGACAAAGCTGGTGTGCTCTTGGTCTGGAATATGCATTGGGATCTGATTGTATCCTGAATACGTATTCATAAATGACAATAATTCGTGTCTGGCGGTAGAGTCGACGAGCTGGTCTATTCTTGGTAAAAGGAAACTATCCTTCGGGCATGCTTTATTCAGATCAGAGTAATCAACACAAGTTCTCCAATTTCTGTTTGCTTTCTTTACTAGCATTGGGTTAGATACCCATTCAGGATAGAGGGCGTCGCGGGCGAACCCATTGGCTTTGAGTTTGTCCACCTCCTCTTTGAGAGCCGCAGACCTCTCCGGGTCCATACCTCTCCTTTTCTGTTTTACAGGAACGTATTTTGGGCCTATATTCAACATATGACCTGCAATTGTTGGAGAAATCCCGCACATATCAGTGTGTGTCCAAGCGAAAACGTCCAGATTCGCCCGAAGAAAATCAGTAAGATCCTCAGCCACTGAAGGGTCGAGTTGCGATCCAATTTAAGAACTCGTGATGGGTCATCCCAATTGACAGGGACGTCAATCGTTAGGTCAGCCGGTGCTGCATTCATTTCCCTGGGTTCCCCATCATCATCTCTCGGATCTATGTCTCTAAGGATCCAAGAATGCTGCCCGAGCCAGGGCTCGGGCACTACTTGTCAATCATCGGTCTTTAGGATTCGAACGGAGTTGTCCGCAACCTTTCCCTTCTCTCTCCGCTGAGCTTCTCTCAATTCCACCACATAACATGCGCGACCGGTCGCCTAATCGCCATGTATAACACCGATTTATTTTATCTGTCTGAAATTTTAATGTCAGACACCATGGGGCCAAAGCAGCCCTAAACTCTGCCAGGGCTGGACGACCCAAAAAGACATTGTATGGAGAGTCAACTTCCAATACTATGAAAGGTAGGACTCGCACTCTCCTACGTTCACCTTCTCCCAGTTCAACTGGTAACTCTATATACCCCATCACATCGGTTGCAGTACCGTTAAAGCCGTGGATACGGGCTTTGCGTTGTTTCAAATCTTTCCTTTCCATCTTCATTTGGTCATAAGCCTTCTTGAAGATGATGTTGACAGAGCTTCCACAATCAATCAAGATTCTTTTGACATAAGCTGGCCCGATTGTTGTAGATATAACCATCGGGTCAATAGTAGGAGCCTGCACCTTGTCCGCGTCTCGACTCCTAAACACTATGTCGTCAGTCATCATGCGTTGTTGCTTTGCAGAGGTTCCATCTTCCACATTCGAACAACATTCATAATCCGCATGCCTCAAGGAGGTAGCATATCGTTCCATCTCCTGCCAATTCTTGTCTGCAGGATGAGGTCCTCCGATAATAGTGTTTATAATCAATCTACCCGCAGTCCGAGCAGGTTGTTCTGGTTGGCGTGGAGCCGGCCCACATCCGGGGTCTGATGTTCTTTGTCTTCCATCTTACGGGTTTTTGACAAATTCCTACAACTTTTTCTGTCTGATTAACTTTTCTATGGCGTCATGGGGGTGTCTACACTCCTCAATATAGTGCCCGTGGGTCTCATGGAAGCGGTAGTACTTCCCTGTCCGTTTCTGTTCTTCAGTGGACTCCTTTGGGCGTGGCTTTTTGTATTCAAAGGTGTTACAGGTAGATAGGTAAATGTTTTCAAGAGAAGTATTCAGTGGGGTGTATTCATTGTAGGTCGGAATCCTTGACTTCCATTTCCCTGCTTCTCTTTTCTTTCCAGGATTTCCACCTCCGGATCCTTTGGACTGCCCATGCTTGTTCTGGACGTTGACTTGAACCTTTCCCCAACTATCATCGGATTGCTTCACGGCGATGTTACTTTTCACATTCTCCTGAAAAGGCCTTGGTGCCTTATCTCGTCTCGTACATCGAGCCTCCTCCCTTCGTATGAACTGATGAGCTTTGGAATAGAATCATTCCAATGTAGCTGGGGGCTTTCCTGCCAACCAATCTCCAAACTCCGAGCCTGGATCTACACCTCGCATTACCGCCATCAAAATCGCGTGGTCGTTAGGATTGCTAACTTCAGTGGCGGCAATATGAAACCTCTATAAGTATTCTTTCAAAGACTCTCCCGGAGCTTGGATTGCGCTTAATAACGACATAATATCCTTTGGACGGGTAGCATGTATCCTGAATTGTTCAACAAATTTCTTCGCTAACTCACCGAAGTTGGATATAGATCGTGGAGGGAGCCGAGTAAACCACATAGTGGCAATTCCGGACAAAGTGATTGGGAAACACCTACACATAGTTGCGTCATTCGTCCTTGCCGAATCAATCAACCATTCGTACCTCATCACGTGTTGCGTAGGGTCAGTCTTCCCTTCATAGGCTGGAATAGTCGGCATATTGAATTTCTTGGTGTACTCAGCCTGTAGGATAACATCTGTGAAGGGAGTATGACTTTAGGACACTCCCCAATCTTTGTTGGTCAGGCCTTGGTTCTCTCTCATCAACTGTCTGTTCATGGCTGATAAGTCCGAAGTTTGTATGGAGGCTGGGAGGTTGGGTTTCGTTCCACGGGACCGTGCGGGTTGATGTCCCGCTTGATTTGGGTCTTGGTGATCTGGGCGTCCGGTCTTACCATATGCCTGATCCCTGACGGATCGATCGGTAGAACCTGCTTGAGCAGCTTCATCCCTACGGCATCTACACCTAGGAGGTTCATCAGTTGAGGTCGAGCTATCAGATTCAGAATAAGGAGCAGGACTACTTCCAGCATTCTGATGCTGCGGTTGGGCAAGCTGAGTCATGAGATTAGTATTGGCTTGGATTTGCTCAGCAAGTTGCCTTCAACTTTCCCTGAGTTCTCTTATCAAGTCGTTGAACTCTGTTCGGGAAACAACCTCCGCTTTGTTCTGGGTAAAGGTTCCTGCGCCTTGAATTACTGGTTGGTTGCTAGGTCCTATCTGTTGTACACTAGCAGTTTCATGGACATCTGCGTTGTGAGAGGCCGATCTAGTTCATGGTCTTCCCATGGTAGAGTTGTTGTTTGTAACTCTGAATAGAATCAACAGATGTCTTTTGAATGATTTGGATCTCCTTCAGAGGATTTTTCAATCCAGTAGCTGCAAAGTAGATCCTATCGTCCTGAGAATTCGATTCTCAGTGAAAGCACCAAAATGTTAGCACCAAAATTGGTCACTAACACCCTTAAGAGAGGTTATGTAGAGAGACTAATGAAGAAAGTAAAGTTAAACAGAAGACAGTACGTAATTTTAAATGCGGAAACAACGAAAACCTGATTTATAGTGGTTCGACATAATTGCCTACGTCCACTGAGGTGGATCTTTATTGCTTTTCTTGATAATCGATTACAGATACAATCCGTATGTCAATCACTCAAATATAATTGCTAAGTATAAAAGATTAAGTCTTGAATGAGTCTTGAACGCGATAGAGTCTTCCCGGTGTTCTCAAAAATCCGATCCCTTTCACTGTGCCCATGCCTCTCTATTTACAGACGAAGATGGGTTGGACTTCCCTGGTGGGCCTGGTAGCTGAACACCTCGGCCCAAATGGCGTAAACTCTGCGTGCCGACCCGAACATGCCGAACGGCCAAATGCCGAACTATCATCTTCATGCCGAACGATGCGATGTGTTGAGCGAGGGGTGTAGGCCGATCGAGAATCGATGTCGAATGAGGAAAAAGCCGAACGAGGCTGGAATGCCAAACAGTCCAGGAATTTCGAGTGAAGTATGAATACCGAGCACTCTAGAAGCCGAACGCTCTTAAATGCCATTCGACCCAGTCGTGCCGAACGTCCCTGGAATGCCGACTGACCCCCAATACCGAACGTCTATGGATGTCGAACGTACCTTGGATGCCGAACGTTCCTTGTATGCCGAACGTTCCTTGTATGTCGAACGTTCGTTGTATGCCGAAAGGTCCTTGTATGCCGAACGTTCCATGTATGCCGAATGTTCCTTGTATGCCGAACGTTCGTTGTATGCCGAACGTCCTTGTGTGCCGAACGTTCCTTGTATGCCGAACGTTCTTGGATTGCCGAACGCTCCTGAACGCCAAACAACATACAATACCGAACATGTTTCAATGCCAAATGAGTCATATGTGCCGGACGACTCCTAAATGACGAGCAGTATGCTGATGCCGAATACTTAGTTGCCTGGTCAAATCTCCAGGTAACAGTAAGCAAATATGTACATAAATGACAATCATGTGACATTGTAAATAAAAAGTTCTTAAACTTATATGAAAGTTCATATGAAAATTAGAATATGTTAAAATGGTTATAAACATTATTTTGGTTGTTTATTAGTTGTATATTGTATATGTATGTTGAAACAAGTCACGAATTTACACGACGTATAATCACATGGAAATCACTTTCCAAAAGAAATGAAATGTGATATGAAATCATTTATACCTTTGAAAAATGTTTGAATATACTTTAGAAATGATTCTTAAGTGTTTAAACTTCTCTCGTCAAAGTTTGGATATGAATTTCAAAATATGCCTAAAATTTGACGCGTCGCATAACGGTAGTTTGTGTTTACACGTCAAAAGTTCAAATGAACATATGAAGTGAAATATAGTTCGGAATTCTTCGAAGTAAGAATTTTCCGAATCCATCTATCCATATATTTCATAAAAAAGAAAATCAAGATTTTATCTTGTATATTTTGAAATATGGCAAAATCAATTTTCAAGAAAAATTCAATTTTTGCACTAAAATGACCAAAGTAGGAAATTGATGAAATTGTTGTTTTAAAAAGATGAAATAAATTCTAAAAATCTTTTAAATGTTTTAAAAGCTATTTAAGTTGAAAAGATTGTTTTCTAAATGATATAAAAGTTGTTTTGAAGAATATAGCTTTTAAAGCACATTTTATATAACTGTTTGCAACACTTTTCCAACCTTTTCATTAACTTTTGAAATAAAGGTTGAAACTTTACAATTCTTTTCCAAATCCTTAATAAATATTTATAAGTAAATAATGAAGCATTTCAAAGGAAATTCGAACAATTTAACATTATTTCAAAGATGGTTAAACAAGTAATTATGTGATTTATAAAGGGAAGATGAGTATGCAAAAACGAATAGTATATTTGTCCCATCTGTAAGATCTAGAAGTGAAAAAAAAGTGTGTAACTAAGGTTATGGATGGAGTAACCAGTGCCCTGAACTTACCTGGCCTTAGTTTTCTCTTTTAGGCGAGGGGTGGAACATATCGAAAGGAAAGTTCGAATGCTCAACTAGAATTTTATAGAAATAATTTTCTTATAGTCATTATTAAAATATGAAGAGAGAACTTGTCCTATTCGTGGAATTTAAAAGGTGATATCATCGTTATTCCATCCATAGCACTCGTTGAATACGAAAGTTGATTTTGGATAAAAGTAGAATGATTTATATTGTCCAATTTTCTCAAAATATACTCTTTAAAAACGATTTGAGAAATATTCAAAAAGAGGTTTAAATTATTCTGTATTCACTAAAAGAATATTTTGAAAATTTGTATCTACGAAGATATTTTGGTAAAGGAAAATGAATGAATCGAAAGATAATCAGTTAACTACATCATTTTTATCGACGATTTGATTTTGAAGGAAGCAGGGTTGGATTTTGGGTGGTTGCTATCCGAAAACCACTTCGAACCAGTTTACGTGTTTGAAGAATGAAGATGTTTGAAGACGGAGATATTGAGATGAATAATAACGAGGGACTACTTGTTGATTAATTGGAGACAAACTCCCGATGCACTTTATTATAGCAGTGATCTCTTTGTTGTGAAAAACCTCAAAACCATAAGGGCTTCTTGCCTAGTAATGGCCGAGGAAACTACCTTAGGTTTCGTTCTGTCCCTGAACGAGCTTGAATGGATGAATGTCTGACCTGTCATTCCAAATTATAATGAGTGGTTTCTATAAAAGTATATCAGTCGATGGCGGAGAAGAACACCCTTTCTCGAGACATACGAGTCAGTCGTATGAATGTGGAATGGCAATGTGGGACTCAAAGTGAAATAAGATGTGTTTTGTGAAAAGGTAATCGTTGCCTCGAGCCTCATCAACCGAAAATGACCGAAACAGGGTTAGATGCGGCAAGGCTATGTTGGTCATTCCCAACTAGGGTATGATCCCCTTCTAGATATATTTCTTCTCGCTATGATGTTCGAGATGTAAATTAGTGTGGAAGTATGCGAAGAGAGCTCTTGGATAAAGGTCGGTAACGACTGAGGGATGATATTTTCGATACTATCTAGTTACAGAGGTATGTCGGTCTTGTGTTGGTAGAGGACAGGTGTTAGGTGCCTTGGGACATCCATGAGGTGTACCCATCGTAAGGTAGTCCCTTTGCTTGGTCATTTTTATGGAAATCCATTCTCCAATAAGAACCTACGGACTTGATTGTAGACCTATTATGATGGAATTTAATCAACTTAACAATTTTGGCTAAGATTAATAAGTTTATTTGCAAATGTTTTCAAAGAAAGTCATTAAAAATAGTATCCCCAAATTTTACGTAATAAAGAGTTTTGGTTATCATAAGGTAAAATCTCATTCTATGTTTATGTGTGGCGTGGTCTCATGAGAGACCTTTTTGTTTTTAAAAAATCGTACTTTGAGTTCTCATACCAGTCTCATGGCTGACCCGGAGTTTGTTTTTCCCTTTAAACTCTGGGTGCCTAATTTTTCGGGCAGCCGTGTGTCAGGATACCTTAAAGCATTTTGAAGCATGTTGGGAAGCATTTTGGAGAAGTCTTTTGGAGCTATGAAGATTGAAGTACCCGATGTAGATATTTACCATTTTCCACTGTGTTATGTAGTATGTATTTTCTAGCATATGTACGGACAAACAGGTATAACTGTCCAGCTGTATCTGTATTTGACTCTAATCATTTATGTATAATTAAATTGTTGAATGTGATGTGAGATTCTACTATTGTGTTATCTTCTATCTTTATTTCTTTTACACCCTTGATAATCTGCCTCCCCGGCACTTGGTACGACACGTGTATACTGTGGATGTACTAATATCGATTTCTAATGGTCGAGGAGACGGGTTCGTCACAATAACCACATGTATATACAAAACTCTATTTATATTATTAATGATAGAGAGAAACATTATTTCACTCTCAAAATAATAATGATGAATATTATCATCTATAAAGAATAATAAGTATTCATAATAGTTAATGATATCAATTGCCATATATACACATAGCCATACAGATATGTGTTTATTCTTTATAACTCAAATAGGTTGTATTTCAATTTGAACCTTTAAAATCATATTTTTTATTTTATTTTATATACATTATATAAGATTCCCTTACTTAATTATAACATTATAGTTTAATATTAAAATTAAAATTTATGTATATACTACTACATTTTGACCATTCATAAACTAACACTTATAATTTATGTCATAATTTAAAATTATTCTTAATATACTTCTTCATAATATTTATTATTTCAAATACAAAACAATTTCAAATCTATTATTTTTAACCTTTACAAATTCAAATTCAATTTTTTTAATTTTATGTATTTATAACTTTATAAATTCAAATTTAAATAATTTGAAATTTGTTCATTTATAACCTTTATGAGTGGAAATTTAAAACAATTTAAAATTTTATCCATATCCCTTATAAATTTAAATTTTCATTTAATATAATTTTAAATTAATTTATTTATAACATTTATGTATAGAAATTTAAAACCAGTTTTTAACTTTATTCATAACCTTTATAAATTTAAATTTAAACCAATATTAAATTCAAATTTTATATATTATTATTAATAATATAATGCGAGCTTTGATACTGTTGTTGGATCAAGTGCATAGAACGTTGGGATAAAAGACGCGAATTTCAAAAAAGTTTCTTTTCATTTCATTATGCATCAGATCTTTTATAGAGTTATTATGAATAATATTCTTAACATTAATCATATTTAATGTTTGATGTTATAAAAAAGATTTATTTATTTATTCAACAAAAATTAAATTTAGTTAATTTGAACTAATTCCGTATAATAATTTAATCAATATCAATATGTCATGAATTTCACCTATAAATAAAACATGTTATATTAGTGTCTTTATATAAAGAGGTATGTGTATGTCAGCATGTGTGAAAAACATAAGTATATAGAAGTGTTTAAATATAAATTCATATTGATATATACAAGAGTGTGTGTGTGTGTGTGTGTGTGTAGACACACATACTTATAAATGTATACATAAAACTTAACAAATGGATAATTGATAGTTCATTTAAATTCAAATAAGTCAAATGATGTCAATTGTATTTTAATTTAAAAAGGTATCAGAATATAAATATTCATATATTAAGTTAATATTTTAGTGTCTAATTTTTCATGTAAAATATATGCAAAATATTTACCATCAACTAATATCAATGTGTGCAAAATTTCAGCGCGAACCTTTTTTTGCATAAAATATATGAAAGATGTGGGCATTTGAACATTTAATTTTAAACTTAAAGGTCAAATTATATGATATATTAAATCAAGAAGCATTAACCAATTTAACTTTCTCTAGCAATAAGCCCTAGCCATGATAATTTGTAGACTCCCACAATTATTTCCCCAGCCAGCATTACCTAGATGCCCAATTGACACCATCGAAGCACTTTACTTGACCAGAGCTACTCGCCTATAACCGCCTATCACCTCCAACATTGTATGTGTAACGACGTGCCAATTTATCACTTTGATAAATTGTATTTTAAAAATATATTCAAATATAATATTTTTTAACATAAACTATGATGTTTTGTACAATAAATAATAATGGTAATCTTATTTTGAATAAGTATTTACAAGAATATATACTTTGGAAGAATATCAGTAAATGGCTGAAAATTGTTTTATCAATAAACCACTCTATAATAGCCAGAAGTCGCACATGTAAATGGGTACATATACTTATTTATCCATTTAAAAAACAGTATGAAATAAAATTATTTATTTATTTTTGAAATAAATATATTTATGACATCATCAATAATGTCATCATATTTAATAATTGATTAATAAATTTAAATTGAGATTTTAACGATTTACTGATTGTTTAGTTATTCAAATAATTGTTATAAAATGATAATAATTCATTTTAATTAGTTATATAGTGATAATAAACCATTTATAATAGCTTTATAAAGATATATACTTGATTTGAAAATATAAGAGAATTCGTAACGGTTTGCCGATACAACAGCATTTTGTAAACACTTGTTTAAATATTGATTTATATGGTTTTATAATTAAAATTTTATATTTTTTCTTTTTTTGCAGAGCAAGTGTAACGACCCAGTATTTTCAACCCTTCGCATCCGCACATGTCGGAATTGAATTGTTCAAAATACTGCGTTGTAGAATAAATTTGGCAAAACTCAGAATATACAGTAAAATTATCACAGGATCACATACACAGATATCAGAACCCCGCAGCGGAAATTAAAAACTTAGTGGTTCATGAAGCCACTTATACATCTTTAACAAACAGGAATTACATTGCTTATAATCCTAAATAAAATTTTAAACATAAATAGAGATAGAGTCTTCAAAGTCTGGGATTCCAGAAAAGATAAAGACTGAAACAAACTTCCAGCAGCCCGACTGGTCTACGGAATGTCCTAGCTCCGGAGAGGAACTGAAACTGCAACTCAGGCTGACCCGAGCGTAAAATAAAACAAAACACTCGAGTCAGGACATACATACTTACATAATGTAAGCTAATTCAAGTGTACTGAAATATAGAGCAAGTAACTTAAAGGATGCTTGGGATCGCCCATCCTCTAAGGATCCGTTAAACTATCTACTATATAGTATATTGCGCTATTATAATAGTGTCTATTTATAAAATAAACATACTTTTTTCTTAGCATTAAGGGGTTACCCATATAGCCCTTAACACGTAATAGTCCCAGTAGTCCATCCAATATCATAGCTCCTCCTGATCGGGAAGCAACCAGAGGATACAACACGGGCTACGGGAGAAATCCAAACTCGTACAAGGCTCGATATGGTAGGTGACACGGCACAACTAGGCAATGCCAGGGTAGATATACCAATTACGCTTCCGGACCGATGGTAACGCGAAGCCGCAGCAACCGCCCACCTCGAACAACACTCCCAAATCAAGGGTGCACCCAAACAATCACATAAGCAATAGAATGGTATACGAAGAAGTGCGTTCGATCAGAGGAGCTACCTCATTAATCCGTCAATCGCTCCTGTTTTAGCCACCTTAAGCCGACTCACGGGAGTCAGGTCCACGTATATACCTTTCAAGAAACCGTCACCACCATCCTACTTCATTCTGGAATCTCCACCGCGTACACGGTTAGTCAAAGTGGTTTTCGGTATCGACAGAGAGTATGTCCATATCCGATCCCGGTCTCTTTACCAACCAAACGTTATTATAATCCGTGGTCATTTAAAATAGTTTATACTTTAAAACCAGGATAAACATTTCCATTTCAAACTATAAATACGATATCATTTTAAAACCCAAAACAATATAATATCGTTATATTCAAATATAATTCTTTTCCAAAACCATACTGCTTAAAATTTATAATATTTGGAAACCAAATATTTGAATTATATCTTCAAAACATAATATTTTGGAAATTTTACTTTAAACCATAACTCCCAAACACAAATGGTTTGCATATTCAACGGTATATAGAATAAAGGGTTTAACTTAATGGTTCTTTGTAAAGAAGATAATTTACATAGCTTTACAAATATATTTCTTTATTTAAAGTTTAAACCATAATTTAAATATTACTTCATGTTCCCAAACCATTTCAATTCCTATATATATATATATATATATATATATATATATATATATTCAATTGGAGTATTTATTATTCAAAACTAAGTTTGGATTTTATTCTTTCAACAAATCAATGTTTTATTTTTTAGTCTTAAATATTCCCATAAATTCCATAAATAAAACTCCAAAATTTCACCATTAATATTTTCAAAAATTTACTTAATATTTAAAACAATCAAATTCTAGACCCTGTAGCACTTAGGAAATGCTACCTAATAGTTACGGGTAAAACTGGTCCAATTTCAAAAGACAGCATTTAAATGCTGTAGTAGATTGTTTAACTTAATAATATTTCTAAATATAACTTATTTATCTATTTATTTATTAACTGAAATCTTAATCTTTCAAAATCCAGAATTTTCAAAATAAGTTATATTCCAAAATTTTATTCAAATATTTATTTATTTATTTACATCTATAACTCATTCAAAATCAATATAAAATCCTTTAAAGATATTAAATCAAATATTTAGCTTCCAACATAATTTTAAATATTTCAGAAAATATTATAGGAACCACGGGCCTGTATATAGTTTTCTAGCCTAGGTCAAGTGATACGGATTTATATCATTTCAACCCGTAATTTACAAACCCCGGGTTCTATCATTTCAAACCCGCAATCCCAAGTTATCAGTTGAGCGGTTAACATAATAGTTTAACAATAATCATCATTTAGGCCTATCATTTCAGCCCATAAAAATCTAAATTTAACAGGGAACTTGCAGTGGTGATTTAAGCAGTAAATAAACAATAACATAACTACAGAAATAATACAACAGATAATAACTGATGAGGTGTCAATATGGGGTTCATCATTCTATATTACACTGCAGACAGATAATAGTGAGATACAATTTTACACATACACTTGCGAAAAATTTACACATATATGTACATATGTCTGGTGAGAAAAACTCACCTGGATGTTGCAGAAAATTTGAATTCAAAATGACGATTCACCGGAAAAGAGCGACAGAGGGTAACGATAAAATTTCTCGGATGTCGCCTAGATTCAAATCTAGAACAAAAGTAGAAATATAGAATACGCGACTTTAGAATTTTTGGTCAAAGAAAAATTAAAATAGGACGAGAATTGTTTTGATTTGCTCGACCACTCCACCGTGTAATATGACCAAAGCATACTCAAATGTGCTAATACTAAAACTACTACAAAAATTCCTAGAGATGCCGAAGGCAAAAGTTGAATACGCATACACTTGCACACTTCTACTCTTACTCACGTCCATGTACTCATGCCAACATAACATCACCCTTTTTATTATCAACACTTTCCTATTATCAAATAAGTTTTAACTACATGGTTCCAAACTTCACTGTACCAGTCAACTCACCCCATCATCCACTCCACCGAGTCACAATCTCAACTGCTTCGAGCAAATATGGAAAAATCTTCGAGTCCATATAGTCCAATCTTCGGGTTACCTATGTACAACATTGTGAAAGACACACCTATTTCTCTCTGTTTATTAATTTGAAGACACTGAAACTATGATCAATCAGCAGCTACCCAATTTACTACTAACCTTAACAACTTACTGAATTATGAACAGATAGCTAACCCTCTACAACTATCACTAGCATCAAACAACTCCAGTAGGCATCTCGCTTCAGTTCTTCTTTTTTTTCTTCATTTTTTTTTCAAGTCTCTGCATTTCTAAACATGCACACGCCAGCTTCTCCATGTACACTGCACTTCCATCTCCTGGTCCACACTATTCTTAGAATACTTTACTGAAGAGAAATGGTGAACCAAAAGAAATAAAAGAAGACAACAGACAATTTTTTTTTTTTTTTTTTTTTGTCAACACTAGAATCAGAGTCCACTACTATACACAAGGATGCAGCCTACTCTTAAACTTGCACGCACCTATTCAGACATAAGAATGACTTTTGTATAGTAAAAGAAATGTAAATATGCAGACTCAACTTAAATCTAAACTCCCAGACTAAACTGTACTCCCTCAACACCAACCACTCTGAGTCACACGCCTACTTACTCCGAGCCAAACTAGCATCTGCTTCGAGAAATTATGCCACCACTTCGAGTCCATTTGGCCAATACTCCGGGTCACATTTGCGAGTCTTGGTGAAAGATTCATGTGATCCTCTCTGCATAAAAGATTTGTGCCAACCACTACACACCTACTTTTATCACAAGTTCCAGTCATGTATCCCACTCATGTCAGTTTGAACATGCTCACAGTGATCCAAATATGTACAGCCTATCACCTAATTTTATATATGCAGACTATAGTGCCAATCAGTGACCAACATGTACAGCCTATTCCCAAAATGCAGACTTACTCATATTTTATCTTTATTTTATTATCTCTCTCTCTCTCTCTTTTTTTTTTTTTTTTTTTTTTTTAGCCTAAGTCCTATACTATTTAGCTATGCACATATATACAGTTGGGCCACATATTATGACATAGATTATAGTCACATTTTTTTTTCTTTTCAGCTTTATACTTTTACACAACTTTGTCTGAACGGAGAAAAATGAGCAAATTCCTTATTATACCCCTAGTCGAACCCCTGATTTTTCAATCAAAAGAAACTCAGATTAATGAGATGTTTGATAAAATCTTGGTTTTCATATGCATAAAATTTTTCCAAAGTAACCTCTCAGTTCTATAAAGTTAGTACCTCTGACTTCATTATGTATACTAGAACAAAAAGAAAACTGTATAAACCCAGATCCCTACATTGTTCAAGGCATATGATAAGAGGAAAAGTGGTAGTGTGGCCGAGCAAAGTGCCTAAGAAGAAGGGAAAGAGACTGGAAAAAAAAAATCAAAAGAAACAAGGTGAACTTATTACCTGATCTGTATCCACGCGAAGAAGCAGAGGACTTTAGATGCAGAAAAATGGTGAAGTGGGAAAATATATACAGGCGGTATGAGAAATTTGGGAAGGGGTAAAAGGAGTAACATATCAGTTATATTGACATCAGTTACAAAAGAAATGAAATAAAGGAGGGGCCGAGAGTTTCCACTGTGAAAGTTTTGATGATAAATTAAATGCTAGATTGAAAGGTGGTGTGATCTTTCATTTATATCCAATAAATTTTGATTTGTATTAAATAAGCATACAAACGTATTTGGACCATGCAGACACCATGCTTGATCATAGGCAAGAGCACAGGGGAAAGAAGAAACTGTAGGGTTAAAAGTTTTCAGTTAAAAATATATTTGCGTGATATGATATACGTTTATATCATAGAGTACTGGAAAAAGGCAAAACTTATTTTAGTTCAGTTTTGATGTATAATTATGTAAATATGAAGGCGTGATTTACTTTCAGTTTGTACATTTTGATTTGCAGGGAAACCAACGGCAAGCATTGATTTGTTATTTTTCATCTTTGTTTGATCTCCGTATGAATTTCAAATGGCCGAGAGATGTGCTTCAGTTCCCCTTTTGAATAAATGCTTACACAGATGATTAAAGAAATAGAGCAAGAAAGTTTATCAAATGCGTGATTTTTGGTTTGATAAACTGATGAAACAGAGAATGGGAAAAAGTTGGGATTTGCTTCCAATAATATGCCTTGGCTGTTACACAAAGGCTTGGTTTAAGGCATGCGTTGATTTATCTTTAGACCTGAAAACTATTGATATCCCATTTGTTGCAAATAAACAGTGTGATATTTGAAGGCTGATTGTTTCCAGATTGAATGCTCGAACGTTATTTGATGAAAATTAAAACATGCATTGATTCTGGGGTTTATGGCTTGCGTGATTCTTGGAAACGCATAGGCAAGCATTGAAAAGAAATTTAACTGAAAGGCAACGAGTGGCCAGATGCTTGATCAAAGGATGGAAGAGAAGTTATGTCTGCACGTTATTCTTATACGTGTGCACGTTCCAAGTTTATAAATCTTTAAATTTGGTTTGATAGAATTAAGTTTTGAAAGGCAAGAATTTATGCAAAGCTTAGAAACGTATACAAATATATTTGAAATCAAACTGTTAGTTAACCAAGTAATGTTGGGTAGAAATTAACTGACTGATATTTTTCTTCAAAAGGGTTTGAAAATATTATTATTACACTACGCTAAACAGACGCAGTCCAAAACATCAGAAATTTTCATAAAAATAACATTTTAAAACACACGTTTTATTACGTTGCTTATACCCTATAATTGACGTGTCTTTTGAACGCGAAATTTTACAGTTTAAACATAGCTTAAAAATTCACAGTTATTATCAAATTTTATTGACATATCCAATTTTATAAATATCTCTTTAAATTAAATAATTAGACTATATTGTTAAACACAATATATTTCAAAATTAAATAAAATAAATAGCCAAAAAAACTAGGGCTGTTACACTCTCCCCCACTTAAGAACTTTTCGTCCTCGAAAAGGAACGAAGGAAAAGAAATAAAGGAAGATAAGCTGGATAAACAAGTACCGTAAACGAATAGTTCTGGATTTTAAATCACGAAGAAGATCCTCTAGAATCGGTTTTACCCCTTTCTGTAGCAGATAAGGAAATCACGGGCAACTAAAAGATAGTACAAGATAATAAATTTGAAATCATAATGCCTTTGAGATCATAATACTTTGAAAGTCATTAAAATTTATAGATATTATCATTTGGAAATCATACTACTAAAACCATAACACTTTTTTTTTTTAAATAATCTTCGTTTATACCCTTTAAATTCAATGCCAAAAAGATATTTATTTCAAAGTTGTAATATCCTAAGTTCATTTACTCAATTATAGAATTTTCAAAACATTTTATTTTTAGAACAGCAGCACTTAAAATATGTTACAGTGGATATAATAGTATTTCCAATCAGTTCAATTTCCTTAACTCTTAATTTTTAACAAATAACCTAACACTTTGTTTGAAATACCTATCTTATAAATAAGATATACCTTCAATAAGTTACCCTGGAAATTCCATTTGAAAACAAATTCCCAATTATCAAATTTTAGTGATATTAACATACATCTTAACTATTTAAATCATAGTTATTCATTTAGGCATTAATTAAATTATGATTTTGATATATAATTCTTACCACAACATATCTCTTAAATATTTTCTCTTATTCAAAGATACATTGTTTATTACACCAACATATTCATTTCAGGGGATAACCCTTTTTAAAATTTCTTGGTTAAATTTAAGGTTCCATATTAAATCAAATTTGATTATCAGGTTATTTAAATAAAATTCCCTAAAATCCCCTTTTTCTTATTTACCTCTATTAATCTTTTATACTAAAATTTAAGTATATAACATTTATTATAACCCCTCAAATTTTATTTATAAAAATCCTTTTTATATTGTATATTATCCAATTACATTTTTAACTTTTGAACATCAAGGTAAGTTATATTAAAATGAAATTGGGTGCTATACAATAAAACTTCCAAATTCAATTACCTTTAAGTTGAAATTATTCTTATTCAAGAATCTTATTTTATTTTTCAAGGTAAGCTTTAAGAATTACTTTTCTGATTCCCTTCAAACCATTTAGAGATAAATAAATATATAATATGTCAAATCAAATTTAAATTATATATCTATATATACTAAGTCATACTTTAGAAATTCAAATCAATTAAAATCTCAAGGTAACACTGTAGCCAGACTACAGAATGGTCTTTTCACTTCGAAACTCGAAAATGAATGTCGATGATGCTGCAGTCATCGCCGAAATTATTTTCCAGCGACAAAGAAAAGAGCACTAAATTTTAAAATTCTTTGGAAACAAATTTCTATTCGAAAATACTTTAAATAATATGTTCCTTTAAAAATTTTAAACACAAGGTTTGAAATCATCAGAAATTGAATTCTCAAGTTCTTGTTTAAATTCATTTCTGTTCCTAAATTAATTTATACCCATTGTTTATATTCAATTATTGATTAGACAAAACACATGGTTTACAAACTAAATAAAACAAAACTATTATCACTTGACAAATTAATTAAAATTCTGAAAATTATACTTATATATAATAATTTTTTTCAAAACAAGGATAGAGGTTTAAATTTTTGATGAACTTAAATCAAATAGAATCCAAGATAAGTTGGGATCAGAAGATCTGATGATTAACTAACAAAATAAGGAACTGGGTAAGTTTATATAAATCGCGGACAACCTTGACTGGGTCAACCGTGCCTTAAAGAGTCAGATCGATGTGATTGGTGTAAATCTACATTTGA
Source organism: Allium cepa (assembly GCA_030765085.1). Classification (NCBI taxonomy): domain Eukaryota; kingdom Viridiplantae; phylum Streptophyta; class Magnoliopsida; order Asparagales; family Amaryllidaceae; genus Allium; species Allium cepa. Next base: position 860,733,002 of record CM060934.1, on the reverse strand, counting down.
TCTGAAGAGATAGAGTTCGGAATAACCAAAGATACTAGCATATAAATCGAGGATAAATATGAATCTCTGGTGGATCAATGCTAATGGTAAAGGAGTCTCACCCCTTATTAGAATAATGGCGAGACCGTCAATTCATTATAAAGATCATCCGAAGTGGAGTTATGGGATACTCCAGAATCTAAAGAAGATGAAAAGTGAGGGACACGAATGAACTTTGGAACCACAGGGAATGTTCCAAAATTCGAAAAGGAAGAGATTCAAGCTCGGATGAATGTGATTCTATAAATCAAATTTACCAAACATTCTAAGTTTTTCCTAGAGCCAAAGCTCTGATACCAGCTGTAACGACCCAGTATTTTCAACCCTTCGCATCCGCACATGTCGGAATTGAATTGTTCAAAATACTGCGTTGTAGAATAAATTTGGCAAAACTCAGAATATACAGTAAAATTATCACAGGATCACATACACAGATATCAGAACCCCGCAGCGGAAATTAAAAACTTAGTGGTTCATGAAGCCACTTATACATCTTTAACAAACAGGAATTACATTGCTTATAATCCTAAATAAAATTTTAAACATAAATAGAGATAGAGTCTTCAAAGTCTGGGATTCCAGAAAAGATAAAGACTGAAACAAACTTCCAGCAGCCCGACTGGTCTACGGAATGTCCTAGCTCCGGAGAGGAACTGAAACTGCAACTCAGGCTGACCCGAGCGTAAAATAAAACAAAACACTCGAGTCAGGACATACATACTTACATAATGTAAGCTAATTCAAGTGTACTGAAATATAGAGCAAGTAACTTAAAGGATGCTTGGGATCGCCCATCCTCTAAGGATCCGTTAAACTATCTACTATATAGTATATTGCGCTATTATAATAGTGTCTATTTATAAAATAAACATACTTTTTTCTTAGCATTAAGGGGTTACCCATATAGCCCTTAACACGTAATAGTCCCAGTAGTCCATCCAATATCATAGCTCCTCCTGATCGGGAAGCAACCAGAGGATACAACACGGGCTACGGGAGAAATCCAAACTCGTACAAGGCTCGATATGGTAGGTGACACGGCACAACTAGGCAATGCCAGGGTAGATATACCAATTACGCTTCCGGACCGATGGTAACGCGAAGCCGCAGCAACCGCCCACCTCGAACAACACTCCCAAATCAAGGGTGCACCCAAACAATCACATAAGCAATAGAATGGTATACGAAGAAGTGCGTTCGATCAGAGGAGCTACCTCATTAATCCGTCAATCGCTCCTGTTTTAGCCACCTTAAGCCGACTCACGGGAGTCAGGTCCACGTATATACCTTTCAAGAAACCGTCACCACCATCCTACTTCATTCTGGAATCTCCACCGCGTACACGGTTAGTCAAAGTGGTTTTCGGTATCGACAGAGAGTATGTCCATATCCGATCCCGGTCTCTTTACCAACCAAACGTTATTATAATCCGTGGTCATTTAAAATAGTTTATACTTTAAAACCAGGATAAACATTTCCATTTCAAACTATAAATACGATATCATTTTAAAACCCAAAACAATATAATATCGTTATATTCAAATATAATTCTTTTCCAAAACCATACTGCTTAAAATTTATAATATTTGGAAACCAAATATTTGAATTATATCTTCAAAACATAATATTTTGGAAATTTTACTTTAAACCATAACTCCCAAACACAAATGGTTTGCATATTCAACGGTATATAGAATAAAGGGTTTAACTTAATGGTTCTTTGTAAAGAAGATAATTTACATAGCTTTACAAATATATTTCTTTATTTAAAGTTTAAACCATAATTTAAATATTACTTCATGTTCCCAAACCATTTCAATTCCTATATATATATATATATATATATATATATATATATTCAATTGGAGTATTTATTATTCAAAACTAAGTTTGGATTTTATTCTTTCAACAAATCAATGTTTTATTTTTTAGTCTTAAATATTCCCATAAATTCCATAAATAAAACTCCAAAATTTCACCATTAATATTTTCAAAAATTTACTTAATATTTAAAACAATCAAATTCTAGACCCTGTAGCACTTAGGAAATGCTACCTAATAGTTACGGGTAAAACTGGTCCAATTTCAAAAGACAGCATTTAAATGCTGTAGTAGATTGTTTAACTTAATAATATTTCTAAATATAACTTATTTATCTATTTATTTATTAACTGAAATCTTAATCTTTCAAAATCCAGAATTTTCAAAATAAGTTATATTCCAAAATTTTATTCAAATATTTATTTATTTATTTACATCTATAACTCATTCAAAATCAATATAAAATCCTTTAAAGATATTAAATCAAATATTTAGCTTCCAACATAATTTTAAATATTTCAGAAAATATTATAGGAACCACGGGCCTGTATATAGTTTTCTAGCCTAGGTCAAGTGATACGGATTTATATCATTTCAACCCGTAATTTACAAACCCCGGGTTCTATCATTTCAAACCCGCAATCCCAAGTTATCAGTTGAGCGGTTAACATAATAGTTTAACAATAATCATCATTTAGGCCTATCATTTCAGCCCATAAAAATCTAAATTTAACAGGGAACTTGCAGTGGTGATTTAAGCAGTAAATAAACAATAACATAACTACAGAAATAATACAACAGATAATAACTGATGAGGTGTCAATATGGGGTTCATCATTCTATATTACACTGCAGACAGATAATAGTGAGATACAATTTTACACATACACTTGCGAAAAATTTACACATATATGTACATATGTCTGGTGAGAAAAACTCACCTGGATGTTGCAGAAAATTTGAATTCAAAATGACGATTCACCGGAAAAGAGCGACAGAGGGTAACGATAAAATTTCTCGGATGTCGCCTAGATTCAAATCTAGAACAAAAGTAGAAATATAGAATACGCGACTTTAGAATTTTTGGTCAAAGAAAAATTAAAATAGGACGAGAATTGTTTTGATTTGCTCGACCACTCCACCGTGTAATATGACCAAAGCATACTCAAATGTGCTAATACTAAAACTACTACAAAAACTACTACAAAAATTCCTAGAGATGCCGAAGGCAAAAGTTGAATACGCATACACTTGCACACTTCTACTCTTACTCACGTCCATGTACTCATGCCAACATAACATCACCCTTTTTATTATCAACACTTTCCTATTATCAAATAAGTTTTAACTACATGGTTCCAAACTTCACTGTACCAGTCAACTCACCCCATCATCCACTCCACCGAGTCACAATCTCAACTGCTTCGAGCAAATATGGAAAAATCTTCGAGTCCATATAGTCCAATCTTCGGGTTACCTATGTACAACATTGTGAAAGACACACCTATTTCTCTCTGTTTATTAATTTGAAGACACTGAAACTATGATCAATCAGCAGCTACCCAATTTACTACTAACCTTAACAACTTACTGAATTATGAACAGATAGCTAACCCTCTACAACTATCACTAGCATCAAACAACTCCAGTAGGCATCTCGCTTCAGTTCTTCTTTTTTTTTCTTCATTTTTTTTTTCAAGTCTCTGCATTTCTAAACATGCACACGCCAGCTTCTCCATGTACACTGCACTTCCATCTCCTGGTCCACACTATTCTTAGAATACTTTACTGAAGAGAAATGGTGAACCAAAAGAAATAAAAGAAGACAACAGACAATTTTTTTTTTTTTTTGTCAACACTAGAATCAGAGTCCACTACTATACACAAGGATGCAGCCTACTCTTAAACTTGCACGCACCTATTCAGACATAAGAATGACTTTTGTATAGTAAAAGAAATGTAAATATGCAGACTCAACTTAAATCTAAACTCCCAGACTAAACTGTACTCCCTCAACACCAACCACTCTGAGTCACACGCCTACTTACTCCGAGCCAAACTAGCATCTGCTTCGAGAAATTATGCCACCACTTCGAGTCCATTTGGCCAATACTCCGGGTCACATTTGCGAGTCTTGGTGAAAGATTCATGTGATCCTCTCTGCATAAAAGATTTGTGCCAACCACTACACACCTACTTTTATCACAAGTTCCAGTCATGTATCCCACTCATGTCAGTTTGAACATGCTCACAGTGATCCAAATATGTACAGCCTATCACCTAATTTTATATATGCAGACTATAGTGCCAATCAGTGACCAACATGTACAGCCTATTCCCAAAATGCAGACTTACTCATATTTTATCTTTATTTTATTATCTCTCTCTCTCTCTCTCTTTTTTTTTTTTTTTTTTTTTTTTAGCCTAAGTCCTATACTATTTAGCTATGCACATATATACAGTTGGGCCACATATTATGACATAGATTATAGTCACATTTTTTTTTTCTTTTCAGCTTTATACTTTTACACAACTTTGTCTGAACGGAGAAAAATGAGCAAATTCCTTATTATACCCCTAGTCGAACCCCTGATTTTTCAATCAAAAGAAACTCAGATTAATGAGATGTTTGATAAAATCTTGGTTTTCATATGCATAAAATTTTTCCAAAGTAACCTCTCAGTTCTATAAAGTTAGTACCTCTGACTTCATTATGTATACTAGAACAAAAAGAAAACTGTATAAACCCAGATCCCTACATTGTTCAAGGCATATGATAAGAGGAAAAGTGGTAGTGTGGCCGAGCAAAGTGCCTAAGAAGAAGGGAAAGAGACTGGAAAAAAAAAATCAAAAGAAACAAGGTGAACTTATTACCTGATCTGTATCCACGCGAAGAAGCAGAGGACTTTAGATGCAGAAAAATGGTGAAGTGGGAAAATATATACAGGCGGTATGAGAAATTTGGGAAGGGGTAAAAGGAGTAACATATCAGTTATATTGACATCAGTTACAAAAGAAATGAAATAAAGGAGGGGCCGAGAGTTTCCACTGTGAAAGTTTTGATGATAAATTAAATGCTAGATTGAAAGGTGGTGTGATCTTTCATTTATATCCAATAAATTTTGATTTGTATTAAATAAGCATACAAACGTATTTGGACCATGCAGACACCATGCTTGATCATAGGCAAGAGCACAGGGGAAAGAAGAAACTGTAGGGTTAAAAGTTTTCAGTTAAAAATATATTTGCGTGATATGATATACGTTTATATCATAGAGTACTGGAAAAAGGCAAAACTTATTTTAGTTCAGTTTTGATGTATAATTATGTAAATATGAAGGCGTGATTTACTTTCAGTTTGTACATTTTGATTTGCAGGGAAACCAACGGCAAGCATTGATTTGTTATTTTTCATCTTTGTTTGATCTCCGTATGAATTTCAAATGGCCGAGAGATGTGCTTCAGTTCCCCTTTTGAATAAATGCTTACACAGATGATTAAAGAAATAGAGCAAGAAAGTTTATCAAATGCGTGATTTTTGGTTTGATAAACTGATGAAACAGAGAATGGGAAAAAGTTGGGATTTGCTTCCAATAATATGCCTTGGCTGTTACACAAAGGCTTGGTTTAAGGCATGCGTTGATTTATCTTTAGACCTGAAAACTATTGATATCCCATTTGTTGCAAATAAACAGTGTGATATTTGAAGGCTGATTGTTTCCAGATTGAATGCTCGAACGTTATTTGATGAAAATTAAAACATGCATTGATTCTGGGGTTTATGGCTTGCGTGATTCTTGGAAACGCATAGGCAAGCATTGAAAAGAAATTTAACTGAAAGGCAACGAGTGGCCAGATGCTTGATCAGAGGATGGAAGAGAAGTTATGTCTGCACGTTATTCTTATACGTGTGCACGTTCCAAGTTTATAAATCTTTAAATTTGGTTTGATAGAATTAAGTTTTGAAAGGCAAGAATTTATGCAAAGCTTAGAAACGTATACAAATATATTTGAAATCAAACTGTTAGTTAACCAAGTAATGTTGGGTAGAAATTAACTGACTGATATTTTTCTTCAAAAGGGTTTGAAAATATTATTATTACACTACGCTAAACAGACGCAGTCCAAAACATCAGAAATTTTCATAAAAATAACATTTTAAAACACACGTTTTATTACGTTGCTTATACCCTATAATTGACGCGTCTTTTGAACGCGAAATTTTACAGTTTAAACATAGCTTAAAAATTCACAGTTATTATCAAATTTTATTGACATATCCAATTTTATAAATATCTCTTTAAATTAAATAATTAGACTATATTGTTAAACACAATATATTTCAAAATTAAATAAAATAAATAGCCAAAAAAACTAGGGCTGTTACAGCAAGCGGGGTTAAAACTGGTCCCCTACCAGATTTATTAGAAAGGAAGCACACATGAGAAGACAACACAAGGAAGAACAAGAAAAAGGAGAAAAAAGAATACAAGAAAAGTCTAAGTAACTAGCTGATCCAAGGATCAATCTAATGATCATGAAATGAATGCACACTTTCCCTCATTCCTAACAAAATGTTATTCCTCAATACAGACCATAGAACATCATGGCTCCTTATTTTTCTTTTGAAACACCTTATATTCCTTTCTTCCCATATTATTTTCAGCAACTTTTTCAAACTGAAGAAAAAAGGTAGACCCTCCTCATCCCTCCACCTAGTAGCTTGCTCAATGAAATCCCATTAACCAACAAAAGTATTTGAAAAAGACACCCTACCATTGCAGTTTATGATTTTGTTCCATAGCTACAGCACATACTCACATTCAAAGAATAAATGCTTGACACTCTCTTCATGTGCATAGCATAATTCACACCAAGAAGGAACAGACATGCCAAAACCAATCAATCTATCTCTAGTTAACAAAGCCATGTTTCTAACTTTCCAGAGCATCAAATTATCAGCACTAGATGAGATAGCAGTCCACGTAGCCTTACTCCATTTGCAGTCAGGCATCGCATCAGTTCCCAACATATCATTGTAAATACTGGAGACAGCATGTTTTTTCTGTGCTTTCATCATGTATCTCATATTTGTTCACTGCGTAATGACTCCAGAAGGCCCTAACCAACTGGTTACTAGAATAAGGCTTCACAAGAACACCATTGTATAGGTGATCCACTGCCATTGCATTATACCCAATACCAGATTGATATATTTGTTGGGGAGTGAACAGCTGCCCAATTATGATTCCCTTTCTTATCCAAGGATCATGCCAAAAGCTGCAAGTGCTAGTGCCAGTAAGCATGATCTGAACATAAGGAAGTAAAGAGTTTCTCAACTTCAATATGCTTATCCATATCCAACTAGAAGACTGGGTAGCCTCCATAAGCCAAAAAAATTTTGTTCCAACATTATGAATGAGGACCCACTGGACCCATAAGGAATTTCTCTTATGTAACAGAGCATCAAGGGGATAACTATAGGCTGCTTTATTCCACACTTCTATGTTGCACAGACCCAAGCCCCCTTTGTTCTTTGGTTTCTCAAATATTGAAAATGAGCAGGGAACTGGTTTCTTGGAATGTATGAATCCAAACCAGAGAAATTGCATCATTGCCCTTCTAATCATTCTCAAAAGTTTGATACGAAGAATGTATCCTCTAGCCCAGTAGACCATCATGGAGAAGCTAACCACCTTAACAAGAACAAGCTTGCCGGCTTGAGATAGGAATTTGTTCGCCCAACAGTCCATAACGTCAGCTATTCTTTGATAGAGAGGAAGGCAGTTCGCTTGTGTCACTCTGGAAGTACACAGAGTCAAATTATTCTAGGTATGTCATGTCATGATTCATGGCTTGCAAACTAGCAGAGGAATCAAGGTTGTTCTGCTGCAAGTCAGTAATCCCACCAAACAAAATACTGGATTTTGATATATTTAGTCTTAAGCCTGTCATTAGGTAAAATTTATGAAGAGCATCAACAATGCATTCAATGGAAGGAAGGTTCGGTTTAGTAAATATCATGATATCATCAGCGAAGAGGAGGGAAGTGATCTGAAGGTCCTTACACTTGGAATGAAAGAGTATTTGTTTGCTTTGGTACAAAGGCCTTAGCATGCAAGTAGAACTTCCATAACTATGAGAAAAACATAGGAAGAAAGAGGGTCTCCCTGCCTAATGCCCTGCTCAGTCATAAAAAAGCCATTGTTAGCACCATTTAAGATCAGTGAGAAGGTGGGCGAGGATATGCATTCATAAATCCAAGCAACAAAGACTTTAGGAAAGCCCATGAGAGCCATAACTCTAACAATTGATTTCCACTGTATACTATCATAAGCTTTACGTAAATCAAGTTTCAACATTGCACCAGGGGAAGCATTGACATGATTATATCCCTTTAACAACTCATGGGCAAGTATAACGTTATCAAGTATGCTTCTATTAGGCAAGAAAGCTATCTGATTTTTGGTTATAATTCTACCTAAAACATAAACCAGTCTCGAGGCAATAATTTTTTATATGCATTTGTAGACAACGTTGCAACAGGAGATGGGTCTAAATGAAGTGACAGAATTGGCAAGCATGTTCTTAGGGATTAAAACCAAGTTCGTTGCATTAACAGATTTGAGGAGCTTACATTTATCAAAGAAGTTATTCACCACTTTGCAGAAATCGCCACCAATTATATCCCAACTGGATGTGAAGAAAACCACATTGAAGCCATCAGGACCTCCACACGAGCTCTTCTTCAAAGCAAAAAGGGTGTTCTTGATTTCTTCATTAGTCACTTTTTCAACAAGCTTTAATGCTTCATCATTATTTACTCTTGGCAAATTTATATTAGAGAGTTGGTCCAGATCAGGGTCGAAATTTTTGTGATTTCCAAAAGGAGCAGTGTAGTACTTCAGAAATGCATTGTCAACCTTCTCAGGAGATGAGTGCAAGATTCCTTCTTCATCAAAAATGGATGCGATGTTATTTTTAGAATGCTTTACCTTAAACGAGGCATGAAAGAAAGAGGTATTCCTGTCCCCAACAGCAGCCCACTTGATTCGTAGTTGCTGCCTCTTCATATCACTTTCATTTTCCAGTGCTGTATTGAGATCATTGAAAAGTGCAGATTCTTGTTCAGCTAGTTCAGAACTGCCACGATTAGCCATCATCAATTTATGTGCTTCCTTCAACTGCTCCCCGAGGATAGCAGATTTAAGACCGCCACTGCCAAACTTGTGCCTTGCCCATGCCCTTAATGCAACTTTAGCTGCCTTAAGATTTTTGCAAAAAATATACATAGGATTCCCAAAAAAAATATTCATCCAAGCAAACTGTATGATAGAAATGAATTCTGGATCATTAACCCAAAAGTTATAAAATTTGAATCCTCTTTTTATTCCCTGAGGCAGCATCCCGGTGGAAATGATGAGAGGGGAATGGTCAGAAAGAACAGGATGGGGAAGGAAGGTGGTAGTATTGGGCCACATGGAAAGGGCTTTGTAGTTGATAAAGGAATGGTCAATGTTATAAAAAGTTCGGGTTCCTCTCCTAGACCGATTGTTCCATGAGAAGAAAGAACCAGTTTTACGTATGGTAATTAAAGATGAATCAGAGATTGCAGCATTCAAAGGTTGAATATCCCTTAGCGTGAGAGGTAAGCCTCCATGCTTGTCAGACAAGCTAAAGCAGCTGCTGAAATCACCTAAGATTACCCAAGGATGGGTTTCCTGCTTGAGTGCAGGAATCAAATTGAAGAGAGATTGTCTTGAAGGAACAGTGTTTGAAGCATAAACAAAAGAAATGTAAAAGAAGAGGAGGAATTGATGTAATTAGCATGAAAATGCATTATTTGAGGCGTAGCATGAAGCAGATCAAGTGAAAGCTCAGTTGGATTGTGTAGCACCATGATGCGACCATAGTTGGCTTCAGGAAGATTGTGATTAAGGGACCACATAGGGTTTATGTACTTTGCAGCAGTTATAGTTGTTGAAGATTCAACTTAGTTTCAAGGATAGTAATGATTGATAGGTGATGGGAGGCAATTAAAAGCTTGACTTGATCGAGTTTGAGGAAGTTATGGCATCCTCGAATATTCCATGCTCCAAAATTGTGTAACATGGATTACACCAAAGAGTGGAGAGCTGCTTCTGTCATGCTCCTCGTTATCGAAGACTCAGTTCTGGATTTATTTGATTTGTGCTTCTGTAGCTTTATTTTCTTTTTGAGTTTATTATTCCTGGTAGAGACATTGATGTCAGGAGATGTTTGTTTCGGAGAGGAAGGTGGTGATATCCAACCAGGGATTGATCCAGAAAAGACATAAGGTTGTAATGATGGACATTGGTCTTTAGAAGCTGAAGGAGGAGGGATAGAAGGAAAGGTAGAGAGAGCAGATTGATGGTCGGAGTAGATCAGGTCAGTAATCTGATGTTGTAGCAGTGCACAGAATAAGTCGTAAAAATTAGGATCCAGAGGAGAAATGGGCTTTGGTTGTATTGAGGCAAGAGAAGTTTGGATGGAGTGTGCATTGTTTGGTTGTTGTGCATGCATTTGGAGAATAACATCAGATTGGATACTATGCAACTGTTGCTTTTCAGATTCAAGCAATATTTTATTTGTAGTAACTTCTGTTTGACACTGCATAACCAGAGTATCCTCATTTGTACATTGAACAAGCTCATCTTCATTTTGCTTATCAATCATGCATCCTTTATTTGAAAAGAATCCTTGTACCAACATTTCATCCTCCACATCATCATCAACCTCAATAATTATTTTTACATTCTCCTCCTCGATAGCATCATTCATATTTATTGTATGACAGAATGGAGTGCTGATGATTCCCAACTAAACCAACTTCCTCGTTAATTTCTTTACCAGTCTTCACTTCTTTATTCCCATTCATGACTTGCTGCTAATCAGCAGAGGATTTCCTTTCTGTCCCTACATGTACATCATTCCCCACAAGCTCTGTCATTATCTGTGAATTTCTTTCCACCAGTTTAGCTTTTCTTAAGGGTACCTTCCTCCAGGCCTGCTTGTTGTTCATTGTTTGTTTGCCTTTCTCAATGTTTTTTCCTTTCTCATCTTGTTTCTCCTCCACTGATACCAAGTCAACATTATTCTTCCCACTAGCCACAGATTTCAACAAGCAATTGCTAGTGAAATGGCCAAATTCCTTGCATACTGTGCATATATTAGGTTTCCATAGGTAACTTACCCGCACCATTTGCGTTGAACCATCTAGCAGTTGTACAGGAAACTCATCCACCAAATCAACAACCACCGAAATATCCACCAAGCATTTAGCAAATCCAATCCTTTCCAATCTTTCAGTTGATGAATCCAAACATAAGAGCCTTCCAATTCTCGAGGAAAGCCAATTAATGCCTACCATTGACCAGGCAAAGATTGGAATATTGGTTAATTTTAACCATACAGGTACAGATTTGATCGTACTACAGCTGTTTCCAATAGATGGATCCCATGCCTTCACAATGAAAATCTTGTTCCTGATGAATATAGGGTCTGATTCAATAATTCTCCTTCTGTCTTCAGTACAATACAGATGGAAAAGGAACAAATTTCCATCAGATTTTACCGTTATTTCTCCTTTCGGCTTCCATAATTTCTTTAGATGATTGATTACAGTTAAGTAGGATAGTGGTTTATCAAGAAAGAAACCAACCAACCAGTCACCCCATACAACATTGCCTGCTTGAATGACAACGCTTGGAGGGACAAGAGCAGGCTCATTGAACTCAAGAGGAATAACCATCGGGGAATATTGGCCTGCATTGCGTGGCTTGGATTTGAATAGAGAGGACCAGGATGAGGAAGAAGGGTCAGAGGGATGAATTGGCCTAAGAGTAGGTAAGGTAAGAGGAGAGTTAGGCAAGGGAGCTGTACGGGGAGGAGGTGGGAGGAAGGAAGAAGAAGAGGGAGGAACAGTTTGAAAGGATGGGGTATGGGTAGAGGGATGGGCGGGAGCTGCCATGAAAAAAAAATTATGATTATTTTAAACTTTTTATGATTTTGATTAACTAATAATGAAGAGAAACTAGTTTTCAAAATTTTGGTTAAATTTATATGCAATATAATTAATAATTGAAAATGTGACCGGGAATTGGCTTTTAGATTTTCAACGATTTAACGAACGGAAGTTGTTTAAAGTGACTGCAACTTTGTTTGTTTTCTTGTGCACATACATGTCACATGGACAAATATACGTAAATATAGCATACATATACAAATTTATACATATAGGAGAATATCTTAGATATTTTCTCAAAACTTCATCCGTAAGCATCCTGAAATCAGCTTACTCTCACCCATCAACTCCTTACATACCATTGCACGCCAGAGAGGACAAGCAAAAGGAGATGCACCTGGAGGATGGGGTAATGTGTGAAATGATAAAGTAGAGGAGGTGGAAAGTGGTGATATGAAAGCATATGAAATTATAATGATATTTTCCAAACCTTAAGCAATAAATACATGCACATACTCTCTCATATTTTCACAAATTCTTCAACTTCTTATTCTTCATTCTAAGCTATTTTAATGTCTCCCTAAGTTATGGAAATTTTATTCCAAAATATATCCAAAAATAAATAAAATTATATACATATACAAAAGAGATCAAAACTCCTCAAAACCAAGTGCAATCACCTCCCCTACCCTCCTATATCTCATGCCCCACCCTAATTCCACAATTAAGTGCAAGCACCATCACTCCAAGGTCAAGGCCAAACCTATTAGAGGCATAGAGCAAGACTTGAGAAGCTCTGGAGCAAGGAAAAGGAAAGGAAGTGCTGTCGAAATGCCGCCAGTTCGATTTAGAAAGCTATGGAAAAATTTAGTTGTGTGGATATAAATCATGAGTACTCGACACTTAAAATTATTAAATAATAATCTATAACCATGTCAGGCATGATAATGACCGTTTAAAATTTTGGATGATTTATATGAATGTTTGATAACTTTGTTGATTATATGGTTGGTTATATGGCTGATAACTTGGTTGTGATAAGTTATAAGAAATCATAATAAAAATGGTTGGTTAATTAACGACAGTAAATTCATGGAAATTTAATTCATTTAGTAGGTGTAAATGAGTGAGTAAGCCTCTTAATGGTTTTGAATATTTAAAAAGATTGGAAATGAATATTATAATCATATAATATTATGAAACAGTTTAAAAGTGAATATAACTTTTAATATAGAAAATATCATCCAAAAATAGTTTAAAATGATTTAAAAATAGTTTATAAATGTTTTATAAAAATCAAAATTAGTTTCGACAAGATTTAAAAAGGATATAAAATTTTAGTCCAAAAGTACGTTGCATAATGCAGTTCACGATTTCACGTCGAAAAGGTTAATTAAATGTATAGACTAAAATATAGCTCTAAATTATTCGACATAAGAATTTTCTAGACACTTATAATCATAGTTTTCAAAAAGAAAGTGATCGAGAATTCATCTAGTAGGTTTTAAAATATGAGCAAATCAAGTTTTTAAAATAGTTGCGATTTGGCAGTCGGAATATGAAAAGGAAAATTCTTTAAAATGGATATCTTTAATTATTTAAAAATACGAATGAATTCTATAAATATATTAAAATGTTTTAAAATTGATTTTAGTTATGAAAATGGAATTCCGGATGATAGAAAAGTTGTTTTGATCAAAGAAGCTTTAAAAACACTATTTGCAGCGCTTTTCAACAGCTTAGTAACTTTTGTAGATCATGGTTTTAACTTAATTATTCTTTCAAAAATCTTTCATAAATGTTTTCGAATAAGTAAATAAGTGTTTTAAAGATGATTTAGAGGTTTCATAATTACTTTAAAGAGTTTAAATTAATGATTAGAAGAAAAGCTGTTATAAATAATTGAATTAACCTTGGCTCTAAAAGTCGACGAGTAGACTAGATTTTTCTATTCATGAGATCCCGATGTGTGGTGCTAAAACTAAAGAGATGTTTAGGAGCAACCAGCCCCCGGCTCACCTGGACTCTTTCCTAGATGAGGAATAGATAAGGTCGAAATATTGGAAACGAGACAAGTATAAAAGACTCGAATTTATAAATTTAATTTCATATAACTTGGATTGTATAGAAATAATATTCTTTTGCTTAATATTAATTCCAAGGCAGGAACCCATACTATCCATGTGAATTTAAAAGGTAATTTCACCATCATTCGATGGATAGTAAAAGTTGAATATGCAAATTAACATTGAGTATAATCGATAAAATTTCTGTAGATTCCTTTTTACTCAGTATTAACTGGTTTTGAATTTACCATCTTATAATAACATGGTTTCAACTCAATTAATAATTATAATTTGAAAATAAGAAATTTTTGTTAAAATTTAAATTAATAATTTAGAAATGTTTTCCTAAGTAGAAGGTAAATTTGATTTGAAAATTTTTCCAAGATTAGAAAAGGTTTAATTAACCAGAGAATTTGATAAATGAGGCTAATGATTCCATATACTCTTGAGAAGATAAATGGAATAGTTGAAAAGAATATATCTCTAAAAGATAATTAAATGAATGGGAAGATTAACTAATTGGATGATGTTTGATAATCGCCTATATAATTGACATCTTTTTATCTATGATTGATTCAGAGAAACCGAAATCGAATTTGGGTGATTCCTATCTGAAAACCACTTCGAACCAATGTATACATTCGGAAGTGAAGACATATTGAAGACAATGATTTTGAAGACTAAGATCTTCATGATAAAGGACAGTTTACAACTAGTTCTACGATTTCATATTGTATATATAGTGGCGGTAGTGCTTTGCTATGTAATTATTGATGCGAGGACAACTCGCTACTAATCCTAGAGGTGATTCTTGATAGAATGTAATAGGAGAATACCTTTGGTTTGTCCTATTCTTAGACAACTTGTATGGACAAGTGTCTAACATTGCATTTCTAAAACCACGTACATTGATCTCTACAAATGTACAACTGTTTGGTGGTGTAGGAGGTCACTCGCTTATACTTAACACCCTTCTTTGAGACATACGAGTTTAGAGGTTTTACATTCATGGAAATCAATAGTATGCTATTATAAATGGCAATGTGGCATTCAAAGTGGAACCTGTGCTCGTCGTTTTGTAAAAAGAAAAGTGTGGCTTTGTGGAAAGAAGAGCGTAGCCTAATGAGCCTCACATTCCAGGTTTGATAAGGCATACCATGTGGCCAGTTGGAAATTTTAGGCTATTGGTTTTATTGAGGAAAGGACATACGTTTCCTTATGGCCAGGTATTGGAGGCTCGATGGAGAAAGAGTAGAGCCATCGAAATACATTATCCGTAGTAGTGTGACAATGTTATATGGAGGCTTGCTTGAGATAAGTGAATGGTCGTTGGGAATTGTTATGCGTGGATTTCCTATTGGAGAAATGTCCAATAGTTCCCTATCATGTTGGAAATTCAATTCCAATATGTTGCCTTTACGGTTTTGGTTGTAAAGCCTAGTATCCTGGAATTTAATAATGTAATAATTTCAGCAATATTATAATACATTTATTTGAAAAGGGTGTTCAAAGCAGTTTCATTAGAAATAGTACCAATGATTTTACATATGAAGTGTTTTGGTTATCGTAAGGTGAAAACCCATTCGTATTTTATGTGTGGCGTGGTCTTATGAAATACCCTTCTTTTCTAAAAGCTTTGGTTGACATCAATTTGATCTATACATTTATAATTCAAGTTTTCTCATGCTGGTTATCAAGTCGGATCTGTGTATTTTTAATACTTGGTTCAGATACGAGTAGTTTCAAGTTCAGCTGAAGACGCTTGGAGTTCCCAGAGAAGAGTTGAGGTCTTCATCTACATATGAACGTATTATATTTTTCCGTTGCATTTTTTGTTGTTTTTTAGCATTTGTAAGGATGGATATTTATCACAATCCAAGCTGAGCTTAGCTTAGACTCTGATATATGTATTCAAAATTTTCCGGTGTAAAAGATTTGTGATTAATAATATATGATTATTCCATTCGTATGAGATTCTATTTTTTCTATTCTTTTCTATCTTTATTTTCTTTTTTTTATAACTATCCGCATTTTCATTCAAATTGGATTGGAAATACGTGATTTGTTGTCAACTTAAAATGTACGGAACTATGGGTCATTACAGTTGGTATCAGAGCTTAGTTTGAGCGAATACCTAGGCTTTGGTTGGATAAAAATCATTATTGATGGGATTAGTAATCCTCTAGAACAAGTAAATCTTTAGAGATAGGGTTAGTACACTCTAGAATGAGTCTGAGAGTGTGTGTGTATAAACGTGTATCTTTTATTAGATATAATGATGTTTTATAGTGATTAATCTATTGAATGGTTTATGAATTCTGGTCAATACATGAAGAGCACCATGTAATCGATAAGGATTCCTAAATACTTAAACAAGGCAAATCGACATACTATTTCAAAATGATTATATTTTGTTAACCAGGTTTTTAACCCATCAGAATTCAATAGGAGTTAGAACATTCAAACTATGCCAGAATAACTCGAGACTCAACCAAGACAACCGAGCGAACAAGTCAGTAGGACCCAAGGAAAATCAGCCAATAAAATACTAAGTAGATGGATCTCTAGTCGCCAAAACCTCTTGAATCATAATCCATTACCATTTCTAGGCATGTTTGCCGAGTTTCATAGCATGCCAAACAATCTAGCTCGAAAAGTAAAGACTCGTCTGATTCAAGCTGTTTGACCAGAAGCAGGTAACTTAAAATGGATTTGGAGAACTCATACTGTGTCGAATGGACTTGAAATTTTGGGATAAGACCTAAAAGACATAAATGAAGGATTATAGAAAAATTGGGATCGTTTGGAGGTTTTTGATGGATCGCAAGCAACCTAACCAAATGGATCGCTAGCGATCAATGCAGATTGGGCCCCACTATCTGAAAATTTTAAGATAGGTCCAGACACTCTCTAGCGTGTACCTGCAAATTTAGCACGGAATGGAACCTTAGTTAGATAGATCAATCCAACTATGTGATTAGAGACAAGATGAAAAGGATTATGAAAGATATGCAGGATGGAATCTTAGTTAGATAACAGGAGATGATGGATGACTTCTTCTAGAGGATGGAGTAGCAAGGAATGGTTAGATCTGCGGGGAATAGGAATCAAACTCCACGGAACAATGCAAGAGCTGCCGAAGTTGGATTGAAACAACATGAAGTCTTGCCTCAATGCCCAGAGAAACCAATACATGGGTGCAACGCGGGAATCAACATGGGAATCAATCCTAATACTGGAGTGACTATTGAAACACCAAGAACTGGTGGTATGGGAGCTAATCCAAATACTGGGATGTAACCGATAGAAGTATGTACCAAAACTTCCTCAAAAGAACGTAGGTCTGAATGAAGTGGAGTTATGAATTAGAACACAGGCATGCGGCTGGAAGAGTTCATCCCAGGATACCCCTACCGAAATAGAGTGCAAAGTATTCCTTTAGGAAGGATACCTTCATTGGATGGTGAGAACTGAATTGCTGAGTTGGTACAAAGGTTCATTAGAGGAGGACCCCTAGATTAGGTCTAGAAGACATGAATAGGGATCTATTAACTACTAATATCCGGAATGCAAAAAAATCCTCCAGATTTCAAGCTTCCAACGCTGAAAATGTATGACGGGAAGACAAATCTGACGATTCATATGATGAGATACATCCAACATATAGAGATGTTGGGAGCTTCTGTGGAGGTAAGGGGGCGGTGCTTCCTATTATATTTAACAAATTTGACTGCAATATGGTTTAGACGGTTGGAAAATGGTCCATATGCACATGGACCGACTTGGTAAAGAAAGTTTAAGACGGTTCAAAGTTCATGTCTCACAACCAAGGAATGTACTTATGCTCTAAAACATAAAACAAAGGTCTGGAGAGTCCTTAAGAAGTTATTTAACAAGATTCAAGGCAGCGCCAGCTATGGTCGACAAGCTGGATCCATCATTTATCCTAATAGCAGCAGTATCTGGAGTCGCGAGCAAGACTGATTTCATAGCTGCATTGAAAAGGGATCCACTGATGGATCTTACGGAATTATAGTACGAAACTAAGAGATAATTGCGTCAGGAAGATGTTGAAGCTGAGGATGAAGATGTGGATGCTGAAATAAATGCCATAGTGGACAAGAGACCATCCGGAGCTGGAATTTGATACGATAAAGTGAAAATAAAAACCAATAACGACTTCAAGGGCAAAAACAACAAAGGAATGAGCCGAGATTATCTTTATATACTGAACTGACTAAAACCCTAGAGGGGATATACATGGATACTAGGGTCCAACCTCTACCAGAGACCACCTAGGAGGGAGCCCGCTGATTGAGAGAAAAGATCTGGAAAGTTTTGCATCTTCCATGAGCTGAATGGGAAAGAAATGAGTGAGTGCCGACACCTTCACGATCTGATAAAAGAACAGGTTTGGAACAACTAGCTGCCAATGTACATGAGGAACGGAAATGTGGAAGAATTGCAAGAACAACCGCCATCCATGGAAAATGCATCAAGAAACACCCAAGGATATGAGCCAAGACAAATTATCCCATTATCGAGGTAGATGGGAGTCAGATCCGGCTCCCATGCTTTGCTTTTTTGTTTCTTTTTTCGCACTTTTATTTCGTTATTTGGATAATAATAACCTCAGGGCGCTTACATATGCATGGGATCCTGAATGGTCCCTAAGCATGCACTGAGTCGGATGCTTGAGATGACTATTAAGGAAAATATTAACCTCGGACCACTTACACATGTAAGAGACCCAAATTGGTCTTTAGGTATGCTCTAAGTTGGATCTTCGAGGTAAACATTTAGGATTTCTTCTTGTTTTGATTCATGCTTGTTTGATTTTTACTCTTGTTTGTTTTGAGTTGAATATTTGAATTTTTAAAAGTCCACATTGATTGTGATGTCTGATATTGATCGCCTTAGAGTTCCGACATAGCACCAAAGTGCAGGGTGCAAGTCCCATTGCCAGAGAGCGAGTGGATGGACTTGTACAATATTGATCGCCTTAGAGTCCCGACCGGAGAGATGGGACCAGAGTGCAAGAAGTTTGTCCCCTCATCGGAGAGCGAGTAGATGAGCTTACTTAATCCCTCTTAACTTAACAAAAAACGATCTAGAGAGATCGTCCCCGTGAATTAAAACATTAAACAATCCGAAGAGATCGTATATTAAACTAAACATTAAATGACCCGGAGTGATCATGCATTAAACTTAAATGATTAGGAGAGATCGAGCCTTAAAACAGATTTGATTTAATAAAAGGATTAGAATCCCTGATAAATAGAATCAGACTAATAAATCCTAGATGAACACATGATGATTTCGATATATGATGTGATTCTGACATATGATGTGATTTTGATATATAATGTGATTTTGATATATGATGTGACAACTCTCAATGAGAAGAAAGATTTAATAGTGATGTAAATCCCAAATGAACGTGGGATAATCAGAGATATGTGATGTAATTAGAGATATGTAATGTAACTGGAAACCTGTGATTTAATTAGAGACATGTGATGTTATAACTCCAAATGAAATCATAATTATTGTGATGTATAGATTACACATAGGCAGAGCCTAGAATCTTAGGATGTAACAGATTTGGAATGACTTGTGATTGGCAAGAGAATTCGAAAGAAACTAGTTGATTCACCAAGTCTAAAGCAGCTGGGAAGCACAATTATCGAAGACTGGAGATAGGAACTTATCCTTAAGAAAAGCACACCTTTCATTCAAAATGTGTACTTTGGAGAGAAAGTGTTAACCAGGTTTTTAACCCATCAAAATTCAATAGTATTTAGAACATTCAGACTATGCTAGAATAACTCGAGACTCAACCAAAACAACAAAGCAAACAAGTCAATAGGACTCAAGGAAAGTCAGCCAATAAAAAGCTAAGTAGATGGACCGCTAGCGATCCATCACCCATGGATCGCTAGCGATCTATAGGGATGCATCATGAGTCACCCAAACCTCTTGCATCATGATTCATTACCATTTTTAATAATTTTCTCCAAGTTCATAGCATGCCAAACAATCTAGCTCAAGAAGTAAAGAATCATCTGATTCAAGATATTTGACCAAAAGCAGTTAAAATAAAATGGACCAAGAGAACTCATTTGGAGGTTGTTTGATGGATCGCTAGCAACCAAACTAGATGGATCACTAACGGTCCATGTAGATTGGGCCCCACCACTTGAAATTTTTAATGTTGGTCCTAGACACCCTCTAGAGTGTACCTATGAAGTTTCGTTTGATTTTGTTAAGTTTGGAGCGAGTTATAATGATTCTTTAGACTAGATGACCCATGAAGATGGATGATCAAACAAACACCAAACAAATTGATATTTGGACAAGGCATTCAAATAGATGAAAGGAAGTTAACCTAAAAGGATAGACTCAAAAAAAGTTTTTGGGGCCGTTACCTGAAGTTTTGACCAGGCAACTAGTCACTCGGCATTTGTATACTGTTCGGCATTTATGTGCTGTTCGGCATCTAGATCGTTCGGCACAACCAAAGTGGTCGGCATCCATAGTTGTTTGGCATTTCGGAGCGGTCGGCATTCCAAAGTGGTTGGCATCCATAGATGTTCGGTATTTCAGAGCAGTCGGCATTCCAAAGTGATCGGCATCCAAAGTTGTCGGCATCGATGGCTGTTCAGCATTCCGTAGCGATCGGCGTTCCGAAGTGATCGGCATCCAAAGTAGTCGGCACCCATAGCTGTTTGGCATCTCGAAGTGTTCGGCATTCGAGAGTGTTCGGCATTTAGGAACGTTCGGCGTTAGAGAGCGGTCGGCGTACACGGATCGTTCGGCATGGTAAAGTCGGCCGGCATTCCACACTGCTCGGCATCTAGACCCCGTTCGGCATATGTTGTTTGGAATATATGGTTCGGCACACAAAGTTTACTACTTTTGGGCCGAGGTGTTCAACCCACCAGAGAAGACCAACCCATCTTCATCTATAAATAGAGGGGCAGAGGCACAGTGAAATGGACGTTTTTTGGGAGAACACCGGGGAGACTCTGCCGCATTCAAGATTCATTCAAGACTTACCTTTTTTGCTTAGTACTTGTATTCAATTTAATTGGTATACGGATTGTATCTGTAATCGATTATCGAGAAAAGAAATAAAGATTAACCTCAAAGTGGACGTAGGCAATTACGCCGAACCACTATAAATCTGGTGTTCGTATTTTCTACATTTAAATCCACATATTATCCTCTATTTAACTTACTTTTTTCATTGGTCTCTCTACACAAGCTCTCTTAAGGGTGTTAGTGACCAATTCTGGTGCTAACATTTTGGTGCTTTCACTGAGAATCGAATTTTCAGGACGATAGGATCTACTTTGCTGCTACTGTATTGAAAAATCCCCTGAAGGTGATCCAAATTATTCAAAAGACATATATTGATTCTACTCAGAGTTACAACTAACAACTCTACCATGGGACACCACGAACTAGATCGGCCTCTCACAATGCAGACATCCACGAAACTGCAATGTACAATAGATAGGACCTAGCAACCAACCAGTAATTCAAGGCGTAGGAACCTCCACCCAGAACCAAGTGGAGGTTGTTTCCCGAATAGAGTTCAACGACTAGATAAGAGAACTCAGGGAAAGTAGAAGGCAACTTGCTAAGCAGATACAAACTAATACTAATCTCATGACTCAACTTGCCCAACAGCAGCATAAGAATGCTGGAAGTAGTCTTGCTCCTTATTCTGAATCTGATAGCTCGACCTCAGCTGATGAACCTGCATAGACGCCACAGGGATGAAGCTGCACAAGCACGTGCTACTGATCGATCCGTCAGGGATCAGGCACGTGATGAGATCGGACGCCCGGATCACCAAGACCCAAATCAAGCGGGACATCAACCCGCACGGTCCCATGGAACGGAACCCAACCTCCCACCCTCCATACAAACTCCGGCCTTATCAGACATGCTCGGGCAGTTGATGAGAGAGGACCAAGGCCTGACCAATGAAGATTGGGGAGTGTCCAGAAGTCATACTCCCTTCACAGATGTTATCCTATAGGCTGAGTACCCCAAGAAATTCAATATGCCGACTATTCCAACCTATTAAGGAAAGACTGAACCTAGGCAACACGTGATGAGGTACGAATGGATGATGGATTCGGCAAGGGCAAATGATGCAACTAAGTGTAGGTGTTTCCTAATCACTCTGTTCAGAATTGCCACTATGTGGTTTAATCGGCTTCCTCCACGGTCTATATCCAACTTCGACGAGTTAGCGAAGAAATTTGTTGAACAATTCAGGATACATGCTACCCGTCCAAGGGACGTTATGTCATTATCAAGCGTAATCCAAGCTCCGGAAGAGTCTTTGAAAGCATACTTACAGAGGTTTCATGTTGCCGCCACTGAAGTTAGCAATCCTAACGACCATGCGATTTTGATGGCGGTAATGCGAGGTGTAGATCCAGACTCAGAGTTTGGAGATTGGTTGGCGGAAAAGGCCCCAGCTACATTGGAAAGATTCTATTCCAAAGCTCATCAATTCATACGGAGGGAGGAGGCTCAATGGAAGAGACGAGATAAAGCACCAGGACTGTCCAGGAGACTGTGAAAAGTAACATCGCCATGAAGCAGTCCGGCAATAGTTCGGGAAAAGTTCAAGTCAACGTCCAGAATAATCCTGGGCAGTCCAAAGGATCCGGAGGTGGAAATCCTGGAAAGAAAAGAGAAGCGGGGAAATGGAAGTCAAGGATTCCGACCTACAATAAATACACCCCGCTGAATACTTCTCTTGAAAACATTTATCTATCTACCTGTAACACCTTTGAATACAAAAAGCCACGCCCAAAGGAGTCCACTAAAGAACAGAAACGGACAGGGAAGTACTGTCGGTTCCATGAGACCCATGGTCACAATACTGAAGAGTGTGGACACCTCCATGACGCCATAGAAAAGTTAATCCGATAGAAAAAGTTGTAGGAATTTGTCAAAAACCCACAAGATGGAAGGCAAGGAACATCAGACCTCGGACGCGGGCTGGTACCACGCCAACCAGAATAACCTGATCGGACTGTGGGAAGATTGACTATAAACACTATTGTCGGAGGACCTCATCCTGCAGACAAGAATTGGCAGGAGATGGAACGATATGCTACCTCCTTGAGGCATGCGGATTATGAATGTTGTTTGAATATGGAAGATGGAACCCCCGAAAAGCAACAACGCATGATGACTAACAATATAGTGTTTAGGAGTCGAGACGCGGACAAGGTGGAGGCTCCTACTATCGACCTGATGGTTATATCTACAACAATCGGGCCAGCTTACGTGAAAAGAATCCTGATTGATTGTGGAAGCTATGTTAACATCATATTCAAGAAGGCTTATGACCAAATGAAGATGGAAACGAAAGATTTGAAACCATGCAAAGCCCGTATCCACGGCTTTAACGGTGCTGCAACCGACGCGATGGGGTATATAGAGCTACCAGTTGAACTGGGGGAAGGTGAGCATAGGAGAGTGCGAGTCCTACCGTTCATAGTAGTGGATGTTGACTCTCCATAAAATTTCTTTTTGGGTCGTCCAGCCTTGGCAGAATTTAGGGTTGCTTTGGCCCCATGGTGTTTGACATTAAAATTTCCGACAGACAAAGGAGTCGGTGTTGTACATGGCGATCAGGCGAATGGTCGTGCATGTTATGTGGCGGAATTGAGAGAAGCTTAGCGGAGAGAGAAGGGAAAGGTTGCAGACAGCTCCGTCCGCATCCTAAAGACTAATGATTGACAAGTAGTGCCCGAGCCCTGGCTCAGGAAGCATTCTCGGATCCTTAGAGACATAGATCTAAGAGATGATGATGGGGAACCCAGGGAAACGAATGCAGCACCGGCTGAGCTGACGATTGACATCCCAGTCAGCCGAGATGACCCACCACAAGTTCTTAAGATTGTATCACAACTCGACCCTCAATGGCCGAGGATCTTACTGATTTCCTCCGGGCAAATCTGGACGTTTTCTCTTAGACACATTCTGATATGTGCGGGATTTCTCCAGCAATTACGAGTCATATGTTGAACATAGACCCGAAACACATTCCCGTAAAACAGAAAGAAGAGGTATGGACCCGGAGAGGTTTGCGGCTCTCAAAGAGGAGGCAGACAAACTCAAAACCAATGGATTCGTCCGCGACGCCCTCTACCCTGAATGGGTATCTAACCCAGTGCTAGTGAAGAGTGCAAATGGAAAGTGGAGAACTTGTGTTGATTACTCCGATCTGAATAAAGCATGCCCAAAGGATAGTTTCCCTTTACCTAGAATCGACCAGCTCGTGGACTCTACTACTGGACACGAATTATTCATTTATGGATGCGTATTCAGAATACAATTAGATCCCGGTGCATATTCCAGACCAAGAGCACACCGGTTTTGTCACGAATATGGGGCTATATTGCTATGTAGTAATGCCTTTTGGATTGAAAAACATGGGGGCAACTTATCAGCGTCTGGTGAATCGAATGTTTAAAGACTAGATCGGTAAGACGATGGAAGCCTATGCGGATGACATGCTCGTGAAGTCACGACAGTCAAACGACTACATTCGAGACTTAGCAGAAATGTTTGATATACGCAGACATTATGGTATGAAGATCAACCCCTTGAAGTGCTCTTTTTGTGTGGCATCAGGAAAGTTCTTGGGTTTCATTGTGAATGCACGCAGAATTGAAGCTAACCCAGAAAAAATTCCGGCTATTCGGAACATACAAGTGTCCAGAACTATAAAGCAAGTACAAAGCTTGAACGGAAAGGTGGCAACATTGAGCCGATTCATATCCAGAGCCACGGATAAATGCATTCCCTTCTTCGATGTGATAAAGAAGGGAAAAAGGAATTTTGAGTGGACATACGACTGTGAGGAAGCATTTCGAGCTCTGGTAAGGCATTTGAAGAACCCCCCGGTGCTACCGAAACCAATCGACCATGAAATGTTGTATGTATACTTGGCAGTATCCCAGCATGCTATTAGTACGGCTCTGGTTCGCGAGGAGGACCGAGTTTAGAAGCCAGTATATTATGTCAGTAAATGCTTGATGGGAGCTGAAAGAAATCATCCCAAGATTGAGAAATTAGCTTATTGCATAGTGGTTGCATCACGCAAGCTTCGCCTATACTTCCAGGCACACTCAATCAGTGTTTACACTGATCAACCACTATGACAGGTACTCCAACGACCGGAAACTTCCGAAAGGATGTTAAAGTGGAATATCAAATTAAGTCAATTTGATATTACTTACCTACCGCGAAAGGCCATACAGGAACAAGCGCTAGCGGATTTCATTGTTGAGTTCACCATGACAGACGAATCAAATGGCCGCAATGTCATACCTCCCATCCGATGGAAGATGTACACCGATGGGGCATCTAACAACCGTTGTTTGGGGGTTGGCATAGTTCTGGTAACTCCTGAAAACCAATCAGTTTTCTATGCTTTGAAGCTCGAATTCACAGCAACGAATAACGAAGCCGATTATGAAGCATTGATTGTCGGCTTAAGACTCGTCAAAGAACTGGGAATAAGATCGGTTGAAATCTTTTGCGACTCACAACTAGTGGTGTATCAAGTGCGGGAGACTACCAAGCAAGGGGGCAGAGACTTGCCCCATATTTGGCCCAAGTTCAGGAGTTGCTAGCGAATCTCGAATATTATGATATTTCACATGTTCCATGTGAACAAAACAAAGCAGCCGAATCATTGGCAAAATTTGCAAGCACTAGTGATGCGCAACAGATGGGATTGTTTCCTGTCGAAACCTTACATGTTTCGATTATAAATATAATGGAGGTAGATTTCGTGTTAGAAACAGAAATCGAAAGGGAGTCATCGATGACCCCATTCTAGCAGTACTTGTTACACGGGGCCGTGCTCGAAAGAAGGAGCAAAAGACGACAAGTCATTCGTAAGGCTTCTCGTTATGTAATGCAGCATGGAATAATGTATCGGAGGGGATTCTCGACCCCATTACTCCGATGCATTGCCCATGATGAGATAAAACGAGTCCTGAAGGAAGTCCATGAAGGTGAATGTTGCGACCATACCGGAGGACAGACGTTAGCAAAGAAAATCCTCCGCTATGGATACTATTGGCCAGCTATAAATCGGGATGCCGCAGACTACGTGAGAAGATGTGACAAATGTTAGAAGTATGCGAAAATCCCAAGAGCTCCACCGACAAAACTCACACAAATGGTTAGTCCTTGGCCATTTGCAATATGGGGAATCGACATAGTCGGTTCCTTGCCTCTGTCCAAAGGTGGTGCAAAATACGCGATTGTTGGAGTCGATTACTTTACCAAGTGGGCAGAAGCAGAACCTTTGGCCACTATCACCACCAAAAAGGTCATTAATTTCGTTGTACGAAATATTATATGTCATTTTGGCCTTCTACAAACCATCGTCACAAACAACGGAATTCAGTTTGAAAGCAAAGAGTTCAAAGAGTTTTGCCAAAAATATGGTATTGAGATAAAATTCGCAGCAGTTGCTCATCCGAAAGCTAATGGACAAGTGGAGGCCGTAAACAAGATAATCAAATCCATATTGAATAAACGTTTGGAAAAGGCTAGAGGAAAGTGGGCGGATGAGCTTCCGATAGCACTTTGGGCTTATAGAACCACCCACAAGTCCGCGACTAGCCACACTCCGTTCGCGTTAGCATATGGCATGGAAGCTTTCATACCCGTGGAACTTGAAGTCCCATCACATCGGGTTACTTATTATGACTAAGAGTCAAACCAATATCTCTTGCGGGAATCTTTGGACTTCATCGATGAAAAACACGAAGAAGCTAATTTAAGAGCGGCTGCATACAGGCACGGAGTTACTCGATATTATAATATAAAAAGTCCGACCAAGAATCTTTGGAGTAGGCGATCTCGTTTTGAAATGAGTTTTCCCAGTTCCGTCACACATGAGCCCCAAACGGGAAGGTCCATACGTTATTGAACGGAAGCTTGGAGAAAGAACTTTCAAGCTAGCGACCGTTGATAGTGCGGCACTCCCCCGAGCATGGAATAGTGAACATTTGCGGCACTATTACACTTAGTTCATTTCTATCATATTTTAGTTGCATTTATTTCCGGCAAGTTTTTATTCTTAATTTACGGCATGTGAAAAGACAATTTAGCTTATTTACATTAATAAAGGCTTGAAGCCATTTCCTTTTCCTATGAGTTATCGATGTTTCTGTGTATGATAACACTATAACAAATAAGAGATACATTACTTTATTTTACGTACGAACGCGCATAAATAACTCAAAACCTCCAAGTCCCCGATGTGCGGACTGGAGTAATCTAAGTTCCTAGAGCACGGACTCGAGTATAAACGACTCAAAATCTCCAAGTCCCTGGAGTGCGGATTGGAATACTCTAAGTCCCCAGAGCGCTGACTCGAGTATAAACGACTCAAAACCTCCAAGTCCTCGGAGTGCGGACTGGAGTACTCTAAGTCCCCAGAGAGCGGACTCGAATATAAATGACTCGAAATCTCCAAGTCCTCGGAGTGCGGACTGGAGTACTCTAAGTCCCCAGAGTGCGGACTCGAGTATAAACGACTCGAAATCTCCAAGTCCCCGGAGTACAGACTGGAGTACTCTAAGTCCCCAGAGGGCGGAGTCGAGTATAAACGACTCGAAATCTCTAAGTCCCCGGAGTGCGGACTGGAGTACTCTAAGTCCCCAGAGTGCGGACTCGAATATAAATGACCTGAAATCTCCAAGTCCCCGGAGTATGGACTGGAGTACTCTAAGTCCCCAAAGTGCGGACTCGAGTATAAACGACTCGAACCCTCTAAGTCCCCGGAGTGCGGACTGGAGTAATCTAAGTCCCCAAAGCGTGGACTCGAGTATAAACGACTCGAACCCTCCAAGTTCCCGGAGTGCGGACTGGAGTACTCTAAGTCCCCAAAGCACGGACTCGAGTATAAATGACTCCAAACCTCCAAGTCCCCAGAGTGAGGACTGGAGTACTCTAAGTCCGCAGAGCGCGTACTCGAGTACAAACGACTCAAAACCTCCAAGTCCCCGGAGTGCGGACTGGAGTACTCTATGTCCCCAGAGCACGGACTCGAGTATAAATGACTCAAAACCTCCAAGTCCCCAGAGTGCGGACTGGAGTACTCTAAGTCCCCAAAGCGCGGACTCGAGTATAAACGATTTAAATGACCAAGTCCCCTGAAGGCGGACTGGACATAAAATAACTTGAAGTCATCAAGCCCTTGGCGTGGGGACTAGAAAATACTCTAAGTGCCCGGAGCGTGGAATAAAAAATGTGTAATGCCAAGAGATTATCAACTTATTTGAAGATGAATCGAGAAGCTGATGTAACTCGCAATAGCTTGGGTTCCGACCATGATTATACAGAAAACCGGACAACAGAAATCTTCCGAAAGGCAAAAAGAACTAAGTTTTATTCATCAAAAATAAGTTTCTACTACAATTCCTTCGAAGCTCAGAGTCAAAAGTTTATTTACATAAACTATGAAAACAAAAATAATTACATAATCTAAACTAGCTCTTGTTGAACAAGAGCGAAGACTATTTCTTTGACTTCTATGACTTTTTGCCCGATGAATCCTCCACTGTACGTTTACCCTTGACGGTTTTCTTTGACAGGGGAGTGACAGCCGAAGAAATAGGAGGAACATCCATGGGTTTGGACCCGCCTGGGAGAATGACCTTCAACGGCTTGTTTAAAGGGTCGTCTGGATCCACAGCTTGAGGTTCGACCTTGATCTTGATCGTCTTTTCTTTCTCTTTATCAAACTGCTCCTTCATGCTCAGTTCGGACGTGTGCTCGAAGACGCCTGTAATTTCAACTTCATAACTCCCATCGATGGGGGAGGAAGTCTCAGATTTGTCCTCGTCAAGCGCTCCGATCACCTGAGCATCGGGACTGGGAGCCTCTCCTGCGTGAGTGGCTTCACTCGTTTTTCCCTTAACTTCCTTGGTGACATCGCTCCTCGAAGTGGGATCAAGATCAGAACGGCCTGCATAAAATCACGAAAAGAAAGTATTAGAATGCGATAGCTTCTAGTGGAAAGCGAAAACTCTTGGAATGTTAAAGCGAAAGAGTTTCCTACCAGGTTCCGGCTAGCTCTCAACCGTCAAGGGGGGTCTCGCCCTCTGGAATAGGTGACAAAACATGAAATCCAAGGCAGGGGTCCTCTGGGTCATAGCCGATGTGCTGTTCAAAAGGATTGAGAATCGGGCAACCGGTCGGCTGGGTAGGCACACGAGCTGGAGACTCAATCCCGGATGGATCGGCGATAACTTCTTTCCCTTTTGTTGAAGGGGAGCCTTTGCAATAAATAGATTTAGTTGCTGAAAGGTCCGAAGGCTCATTTCCCTGAGGAATTCTTTTATCAAGGCCCCCTCATCAACCTCCTCGATACTGTGTCGTTCTTGATCTCAATTAAAGTCTCCCACGCCTCGGCCAAAGATTCGAGATAGCCCTCACCTAGAAAAGTTAAGTCCCGGTGCATGAGAACGCGGGCATTGAATTCGGCAATAAGCGGGTCGAACATGGTTTTGATTTCCTCTCTACCTTCTTCCTTGGCCGCCTCAAGACGGGAGTTGATTTCCGCGGAGGCTATCTTTTTGCTCTCTTCGCAGGCTTGTTTCTTCAGTGTCTCAACTTTAGAAAGCTCGCCCTTAAGTTTCGCCTTTAGGAGTCGCGTTGCAACAATCTTGTCACAATACCGTTGCAACTCTTCTTTGGCAACAACCTTCTCCTCTTGTTCTTTGCGGAGTCGCTCCTCAAGTTCTTTAATCCAGAGACAGAATGCATCCCTCTCTTTTTGCATCGATTCTTTTTCCAAAGCCAAAGCCTTACAGCGTTGTACCGCCTCTTCGAGTTCTTTTTTGTGAGTCGATTCCAGACGAGTTACGGCTTCGGAGGTATCCTTGGCGATCTGCTAGGCGGCCTGAAGTTCAGATTTGTAAGTCGCAATCTCTTCGTCCTCAGCTTCAATGATATCTCTGTCGTGGATAGCCTCAAGCTTCAGGCGATCGATCTCATGTTGGTGCTCCATGGAGACTTCTAAAAGTTTTTCATCCAAATGAACAAACGCATCATGTTAAACATAGACGTCGTTGGTGCAAGCGATGGTGCTCTGTTTAACATCTCCAGGTATATGGTGGATCGTCGAGAGGAAATTTAAACCATTAAAGCAAATCTTTGGAAATTTAGCTTTAAGCTTAGCCAGTCTCTCCGATACTGTTGGATCTGTTGCGCGAATAGGAGAAGAAGGCTTTGAAAGTTCAGCTCTCCTTTGTGAGGATCTTGGGATTGTCGTGTGGAAGAGGAATCGGAGTGTTGGTCTCAAGGGACATCGGATTACGACCCCTTATAACCGTGCTTATCTTTGCTTTGTACCGAGTGAGAGTAGGGATGTTGGTGGTACTTGGGCTGGTAATATGTTTTCTTCTGAGGTGTTGAGTCCCGGGATTGATAATCCCCATCGCCATCATCGTCTCTGTCCCGACGTCTCCCGGAACCTGAGTCACATCCAGGGTGATGGAAGACAGATGGCCCGCAGAGGCGATCAATTCCGTGTGTTCGCCCCATGTCACCTGCATAGAATTTAAATAACAACGAATTAGCAAAGAGCTATGTGACGACAAAAAATTAAGTGCAAGGTGAAGTGCATGTGTTTGTGTGTGTGTCCTAGTGTTTCCCCCCAACGGACCAGTTTCTTTACTAATGGGAGTTTTTCTCCCAGAGTTTGGGCTTGAACGCCTGCATCGCCTCTGATGGGCGAATGAAGTTTAAGCGCCTCCGGATCATCAAAATCATAATTAAGTAGATCGTCGGGTATTGAGAGGTTCGAGAGGCCCTCTAAAGAACTATCTAAACGTTGTGAGAAGGCCTCTTTCTCTGTCGGAATAAGAGTTACTTTAGAGGTTGCACCAACTTTTTCCCTCCTAATCTTGTACATCAGTTTCTTTTTCCTCTTCGAAGGGGAGGATGACGTTTCGATGCCATGAATTTCAACTAGTGGGTCCTGAGTAGGCCTAACATTCTCATCTTGTGATTCAGGTGTTTAATTTTCTTTGATTTCTCCTTTTTCTAGTGCGCCAGGAGCGTTGCGTGCTGAAGACTCCGCTTGTTTTTTCCTTTTACTAGAGGCGGGCCTGGGTACGGACACGCCCTCAGGAAGGCTTATCCGACGACTTCTGCTAACAGTTTGAACCTTGATAGTGACTCGTTTGAAATGAGATTTCGGATGTCCCATTTGTCGGCAGGAAGGGCTTTAATGGCTTTGACGGCTTCGGAATACCCGCAACCGTCAGGATGTGGATTGGTACCTGAAAAGATGGAAAAAAGAATTAGAAGAGGCACGGCTTTGACCAAGCAAGAATATCGATCCAGAAAAAGACTTACTTGCTTCCACCCATCTCCTTACGAAACCAAGAGGGCAACGCACGTAAAACCATTCCTGTTTGTACAGGGCGAACTTGCTGCATGCCCCAGTTAAGATTTGGCATTTGTTGTGTGGCTCAAGAAACATGAAAGAGGGGTTATCTCTCCGCTACTTGATCATATATATATATATATATATATATATATATATATATATATATCTGATGTCACCCGGGGTTGGAGGCCTAGAGAGGACAATCATGAAGAGGACGTAGGTACCGTAGATGAAGGCGTGACCATTCGGGTGCAATTGAGACAGGGCATTGTCAATGTATTGCAGCACGTCCCAAAGAAATAAGTTGAACGGTGGCACACTACCGACCCAGTACATAAACTTATTACAAGGTGTATATCCAACTAGCGGTAGGTGTGGACGATCGTGCCTCGATGGGACTAATATGTCGTCGAAGGGGATTCTGTGGACGGAGCATATCCGACGGAGTGCACTTTCATTGATCTTCGAAGCCTGTGAATCGACTGGGTTGTCCAAGAAAATTGACGCCTCCAAGGCGTCGGGAGCTAAGTTATGAGCAGGGGAAGTCGACGGGTTTGAAGTATCTGCGACTCCTTGTTTAGAAGACGGCCCGGGTCTATCCGAGATTGTGGCGGAGCTGGATTTCTTAGACATCTTTGGTAGAAATTGTATCCAGTAGAGTACCTGTTTGAACTATACTTGAAAAATGATCGACGTTAGACATAACAAAGTAAATATTGCCCCCGTGTGGTGTGTGAACTATTGCGATCATTCGTGTGTAAGTGCTGAGAAATTATAAGTCACAGAATTGATGATATAAAGCCGAGCTTTGAACTATCGCCTTCGAAGACCGTCATCACCGACTGTCTTCGAAAACCAGCCTTGCAATGCTTTCAATTTTGGACTCGGACATTGGCACTGTGTGTCAAAAGCTTTTATCCGTTTTTGTCGATTTAAGTTCGTGCTTGTGGTTATTGAAACTAGGAAGTCATCAATCCAGATTAGTTCGATATGCTAGTATGCTGGGGTCTTTGTCCTTGTTTTTTTATATGATTAAGCAAGGTGAATAAGTGTTTGGCCTAAGTACTGGTTCAACTAAAGTATGGTTCGGCATTCATGATTGTTCGGCCTAAGTACTGTTCGGCTAAAGTATGGTTCGGCATTCATGACAGTTCGGCTTAAGTATTGTTCAGCCAAAATATGGCTCGGCGTTCATATCGTTCGGCCTAAGTATTGTTCGGCCTCCGTTCTGTTTGGCCTAAGTATTGTTCAGCCTAAATATGGTTCAGCGTTCATATCGTTCGGCCTAAGTATTGGTCGCCCTCCGTTCTGTTCGGCCTAAGTATTGTTCGGCCTAAATATGGTTTGACGTTCAAGTCGTTCGGCGAGTCATGCCGGACAATGTTGTTCGGCATTCTAGCCAATTCCTGCTCCTCCTCTGTTTTTCCCTCCAGTCTCGTTCGGCATGAGAGAACTATTCCGAACCACAGAATATCTTCCAACAACTCCCTCGTGTGCTTACCTCTAGCCACTTCTCTCCTCCACATCATCTAGCCTTAAAAAATATCCTAATCACAGTTCGATTCTTTCACCCACGCAACACCTATTGGCCACGGTTCTAATTTACGAACTTGAGCCTTGTATTAAGCCAAGGAAAGCATTTAAATAAAGGGGTCGATACCTAGTAAATGGAGTGAAACTTGGCAGAAATATGGAGTTAAAGGCGCGGTTTTGATTAATCCCGAATGATTTGGGAAAAGGAATGATGTTAGAGGAGGGAAGAGTAGTTAAATTATTGGAGTTTGTTAAAAGGCGAGGTTCGTGAGTACAAGATCGCAGAGATAAAAGTGAAAAAGAGGGGAAGAAGGAGGATGCCGAGTTTTATAGGGAAGAACGGAATTCGAAGAGACTATGACCGGTACAACCGGTCAAGACGATATCATTCGGCATCGGTTATCTTGGTTCGTTCGGCATCTCGGGTGCTCATCTTCAGCGAGGTTGTTCAGCATTCGCATGACGTTCAGCACATCATCTCACCTAGTATTCAAGAGAAGATACTATTGAGGAAACTAAGCCACGGCTTGAAGCAAAGCACACTGGACTCGTGGTTCAAAGCACAACACGTTCGACCACATGATGCACTTTGGGGAGCAAGTGTTACTTGAAGTTTTGACCAGGCAACTAGTCACTCGGCATATGTATACTGGTCGGCATTTATGTACTGTTCAGAATCCAGATCGTTCGGCACAACCGAAGTGGTCGGCACCTATAGCTGTTTGGTATTTCGGAGCGGTCGGCATTCCAAAGTGGTCGGCACCCGTAGCTGTTCGGCATTCCGGAGCGGTCGGCATTCCAAAGTGATCGGCATCCCAAATCGTCGGCACCCATAGCTGTTCGACATTCCGAAGCGGTCGGCATTCCAGAGTGATCGGCATCCAAAGTGGTCGGAACCCATAGCTGTTTGGCATCACGAAGTGTTCAGCATTCGAGAGTGTTCGGCATTAAGGAACGTTCGGCGTTAGAGAGCGTTCGGCGTACACAGATCGTTCGGCATGGCAGAGTCAACCGGCATTCCACACTGCTCAGGATCTAGACCCCGTTCGGCATATGTTGTTCGGCATATATGGTTCGGCATACAAAGTTTACTCCTTTTGGGCCGAGATATTCGGCCCACCAGAGAAGAGCAACCCATCTTCATCTATAAATAGAGGGACAGGGGCACAGTGAAATGGACCTTTTTTGGGAGAACACCGGGAAGACTCTACCGCATTCAAGATTCATTCAAGACTTATCTTTTTTTCTTAGTACTTGTATTCAATATAATTGGTATATGGATTGTATTTGTAATCGATTATCAAGAAAAGCAATAAAGATTAACCTCAAAGTGGACGTAGGCAATTACGCCGAACCACTATAAATCTGGTGTTCGTATTTTCTACATTTAAATCGCATATTATCCTCTGTTTAACTTACTTTCTTCATTAGTCTCTTTACACAAGCTCTCTTAAGGGTGTTAGTGATCAATTCTGTTGCTAATAGGGGCATAGATCGCTAGCTATCCATCACACATGGATCGCTAGCGATCCATCATGTTAGCTCGAGTCACATTGAGTTTTTATGGACTTCTTTCTAGCACTGAGTAGAGGCTTCTGAAAAGTTGGCTTTGGCCCAACTACTTTCCTGCCCTTATAAATACAATCCTACTTGCAACTAGCGATGGATCATTTTCGATGTGAGTTCCACCATTACTCTATTGGAATTCCTTCGCATCATCAACTTTCTTCTCCTTCACAACTGTCATCAAGGGGGTTACTGTAATTCTCCAGTCAACCCTGGTACTTGTGACTTATTCTAACTCATTGTAACTTAGATCCAAGGACTAATCAGTTGATACCCAGAGAGATTCAAGTTGTATAATCATAATAAAGATTGACTAAAATGGTTGTAGGATAGAGTTAGCCGAACCACTATAAAAATTATGTGCCTCTTTTCTTACTTCTGCATTTTATTTATTGTTTATTTGAGATTTGTGCTATTGATTGTCTACATTGGTGCTTTCTCACTCAATCCAGTGTATCGATCCATTTTTTGGGTTAACAATTTTATACACAAAAAGAATATTTATATATATATATATATATGTATGTATGTATGTATGTATGTATGTATATTTGGAAATTATAAAATACATTCCCTTTGGAAAGTTCAATGAATAAAGTATTGATCTATTTTGTAATGATTGGAATAATATTCTAAGTATCGATCATACATTGGCTTGGTCAAATGGTATCGTACACTTAGTAAATAATTCTCCTTACTATTGGAGAATCCAAACAAGTTAAAATCCAAACAAAATGAAATAAGTTATTTAGATAAAAAGTTTGTTTTAGAAATGAATGGTATAAAACTTCTAATGATATCTTGGTATATCACTTAGGGGCATGATGGCTTTTTATATGCCAGGTTATGAGTATTAGGAGAATCCAGAGCAGGCACGAAGAATGCATGCACAAAAAGAAGCAAAAGAAATAGCAAGACTAGGATCTTATGTCGATTTCTATTGTTACAGATGTGGTAAAGAAGGACATTATGCAGTTTGATGTAGGATAGGAAAGTAAAGAAATAGGAGAAGAATAAAATAAAGGAAAAGAAGAAAGAAGAATCTTTGAGGGATAATATGTTTTGTTTCAAACGTAAAAGGCAAGGAAATTTTCTAAATAGGTGCCCTAAAACAGATAAGAAACCCAAAATTCGGTCAGGAAAGGCAAAGAGTTGCTACCATTGCAAAGGATTAGGACATATAGCCAAAGAGTGTCCCAAAATGACTTGCATTTGGTGCTACAAAGGAAGACATTTAATAGTATTGTATACTAATATTAATATAGACTTCATATTGATAATATGTATATAGTAGATGTACATATAGATAAGATAAAACTTTTTTTCTATTTCTTATTTTCATCTCAAGAAGTCATTGATTGAACAATTAATGGATGATCCGCAATGAAGGACTGTCCAAAGATAAGGTTGGTTGACTTGGGTACCAAGGATAAAGCACCGTCTACCTCGGAAGAAGTCTAAGAATAGTGTATAAAAGTTCAAGTGTACACACACACACACACACACACGCGCGCGCGCGCGCACACACACACACAGATATATATATATATATATATATATATATATATATATATATATATATATATATGTTGATGGTGTATGATAGACTGTATTCCCTAGGAGTTATCTTAAAAGTTTATAATACAGGCTAGGGTTAGGAATGGGCCTATAAATATTATGTTAATTAATAAACCTCTTTTTAGATTATTCTCTCTGTGAATTTCTTCTATCTTATATCAGATTTATTCAAATAAGATATAGGGAGATAATATATTCAAATTGATTTATTTAAGAACATAATTTATAAAAGTATATTTTATAAGATAAAATGTAATTTACAAAAATAAGATGAATTTGAAATAATTTTTAGTAAAAAGTGAATTTTGAGAACTCATATCTAAATGTTTTGTAGAAGTTTAAATGATAAAAGGAAAGTTATTTAATCTGAAATAATATTTTGAATTAAATTCATAATGAGATTTACTAACAAAGAAATTTTAAAGGAATTTTGAAATAAGAATTATAATGGTATTATTCCAAAAAAAGGATAATCGATTTCCTTTCAAAAAAAAGATAGAAATATTTTCGTGAATAAATATTTCGAAGAAATAAAGGGTTTATAAAAGTATTTAAACCAAAAGATAAAAGTTTTATGAAATGTTTTCATAAAGATTTGAAAAGTTAAATGAAGTACGAATGTTATACATAGATCATTTCGTAGCATAATTTTAATCTAAAATTCGAGTATGAAACTTTGAGGTGTTTACACCGGTTCGAACAAGGATTTATCAGTCGATTTTTGATGGTGCACATTGATGAGGGTTCGTAGTTGGGTACTTGAATTTTCTATCATAATTGAGAGCTATGCAAGGAAACCTAAAGTTCTGATCGGGAAGCCTGATCAAAGTCTGCACTAGAGGATCGAGGGATCAATACTAGTTCGGAAGTAAAATTGTGGATTCGAATAGTAAATTGAATTAGATATTGCATATAGATGATCTATATATATCGTACGGGTGTAAGTTAAAAAATTATCGGGACAAACACCTTTCGGCTTTGCATTGAAATTTCGAGGACGAAATGCTTTTAAGGAGAACGATCCACAAAGTTTTCACTTTGATAAATTATATTTATTTATAAAATATTTAAATATACACTTTTTAACGTAAACTGATGTTTTTAACAATAAATAATAATGGTAATCTTATCTTGAATAAGTATTTACAAAAATATATACTTTGGAAGAATATCGATAACTGAAAATCGTTTTATCGATAATCCACACAATAACATCAGAAGTAATGTACAAAGCTTGATACATACACTTATTTATCCATTTAAACAAGAATATGAAATAAAAAATTTATTTTATTTCTGGGAGCAACATGTATTTATGAAATCATCAACAATGTCACCATAATTAATAATTAATTAATGAATTTAAGTTGTGATTTTAATGCTTTAATATTTATTTAATTATTCAAATATTTGTTTTGAAATGATAATAATTCATTTTAATTAGTTATATAGTGATAATAAATCATTTATGATAGCTTCATAAAGATATATACTTGATTTGAAAATATAAGAAAATTCGTAACGGTTTGTCGATATGACATCATTTTGTAAACACTTGTTTAATATTGAACTATATGGTTTTATAATTCAAATGTTATCATTTTAATAATTAATAGTGATAAGAAATTAGTTCGCAAATTTTGTTTACATTTATATGTAGTTTAATTAATAAATGAAAATGTGACTGGGAATCGGCTTTCAAATTTTCAATGGTTTACCGTACGGAAGCTACTCAAAGTGATCGCAACTTTGTTTGTTCTCTTGTGCACATATATGTCACATGAATGTACATACATATAACATACATACATACATACATATATATATATATATATGCATACATATAGGAAAATATTTAGGATATTTTCTCCTTACACACCATGACACACCAAGAGAGGACAAGAACAAAGAGAAGTACATGGAGGAGGGGGTAATGTGTGTATTGACGGAGGAAAGGAGGTGGAAAGTGATGATGTGGAAGCATATGAAAACATCATGATATTTTCCAAACCTTAAGCTTATAAATGCATGCACATACTCTCTCATATTTTCACACATTCTTCTAATTCTTCTTCTTTATTCTAAGCTCTCATAATGTCTTCCTAAGTCATGGCAAAGTTATCCCAAAATATCTCAAAAAAGAAATAAAATTATATACATATACAAAAGAGATCAAAACCCCTCAAACAAAAGTGCAATCACCTCCTCTATCCTCCTATAACACCCTACCATATTCCACCATCAAGGCCAAACTTATTAGAGGCATAGAGTAAGACTTGGAAAGCTC
This sequence comes from Allium cepa, assembly GCA_030765085.1. Classification (NCBI taxonomy): domain Eukaryota; kingdom Viridiplantae; phylum Streptophyta; class Magnoliopsida; order Asparagales; family Amaryllidaceae; genus Allium; species Allium cepa. Next base: position 860,694,666 of record CM060934.1, on the reverse strand, counting down.
CAAAATAAGGAAAAGGAACAGAAGTGTTACCGAAGTGTCGTCGGTTTGACTTAGAAAGCTACAGAAAAGTTTGGTGGAGTGGATATAAATCATGAGTACTCAACATTTAAAATTATTAAATAATCATCTATAACTATTTCAAGTATGATAACATGACCATTTAAATTCTTTGATGATTTATATGAATGTTTGATAACTTGATTGATTATACAGTTGATTATATGGTTGGTTATATGGTCGATAACTTGGACGTGATAAGTCATGATTAATCATAATAAAAATGGTTAGTTAAGTAATCATAGTAAATTCATGGAAATTTAATCCATATTAATAGGTGTATATGAGTTAGTAAGCCTCTTAATGGTTTTGAATATCTAAAAAAGTTGAAAATGAATATTATAATAATATAATATTATGAAATTGGTTTAAAAGTGAATATAAATTTTAATATAGAAAATATCATCCAAATATAGTTTAAAATGATTTAAAAATGGTTTATAAATATTTTATAAATATTAAAACTTGTTTTGAGAAGATTTGAAAAATATATAAAATTTGAGTCAAAATAGGCGAGTCGTATAACGACAGTATGCGATTTCACGACGGAAAAGTTAAATAAATGTGTAGAATTAAATATAGCTTGAAATTATCCGACATAAGAATTTTTCGGACTCTTATAATAGTTTTCAAATAAAAGATAAGGATCGAGACTTCATTTAGTAGATTTTGAAATATGATCAAATCAAGTTTTCAAATTAGTCGTAGTTTGGCAGTTCGGAATCCGAAAAGGAAAATTCTTTAAAATGGATATTTTTAATTCTTCAAAAATATGCAATAAATAATATAAATATGTTAAAATATTTTAAAAGGGATTTAAGTTATGAAAATGGACTTTTAGATGGTAGAAGAGTTGTTTCGATCAAAGAAGCTTTAAAAAAACTATTTACCGCACTTTTCGTAGCAGTTTTAGTAACTTCTGTAAATCACGGTTTTAACTTGATTATTCTTTCCCGAATCTTTAACAAATGTTTCCAAATAAATAAATAAGTATTTTAAAGATGATTGGAGGTTACATAATTATTTTAAAAGAGTTTAAATAAATGATTAGAAGAAAAGTTGTTATAAGTAAGTGATTTAATCTTGGCTCTAAAAAACAGATGAGTAGATTGGATTTTTCTATTTGTTAAATCCGAATGTGTGGTGCCTAAATTAAGGATATGTTCAGGAGAAACAAATGCCCTAGTTCACCTGGCTACTTTCTTGGACGAGGAATAGATAAGGTTAAAATGTCGGAAACGAGACGAGTATAAAAGATTCAAATTTACAAATTTAATTTAATACAACTTGGATTGTATAGAAATAATTTTCTTATACTTGGTATTAAATTTTGAGCAGGGAACCCATACTATCCATATGAATTTAAAGGTGATTTCACCGCTATTTGAAGGATAGTAAAGGTTGAATACATCAATTATCATTGAGTAAAATTATTATAATTTCTATAGATTCCTTTTTACTCGATATTAACCGGTTTTGAATTTACCATCTTAAGATAAATAGTTTCAACGTAATTAAGTGTTATGATTAGAAAATTAAAAAAAATCTTTGTTAAGATCTCATTAAATAATTTGTAAATGTTTTCCTAAGTAAAAGGTAAAATTATTTGGAAATTATTCCAAGATTAAAAAGGTTTAATTAACTAGAGAATTTGATAAATATGACTTAAAGATTCCATGTTCTCTTGAGAAGATAAATAGAATAGTCGAAAAGAATATATCTCTCTAGGTAATTGAATGAATGGAAAGATTAATTAATTGGATGATGTTTGATAATCATCTATATACTTGACATCTTTTTGTCGATGATTGGTTCAAAGAAACTAGAGTTGGATTTGGGCAATTCCTATTCGAAAACCATTTCGAACCAATGTATGCATTCGAAAGTGAAGATATGCATAATGATTTTAAAGACAGAGGACTTCATGATGAAGGGCTACTTGCCACTAGCCCTGCAATTTCATATTATGTGTGTGTGTGTGTGTGTGCTGGCAGGAGTGCTCAGTTATGAAAATCTTTGATGCAAGGACTATTCGCTACTAATCCTAAAGGCGATTCTCCAGAGGATGTAATAGGAGAGTACCTTCGGTTAGTCCTGTTCCTGGAAAATTTGTATGGATGAGTGTCTGACGTTGCATTTCTAAAACCATGTACATTGATCTCTACAAATGTACTTTTGTTTGGTGGTGTAGGAGGTAACTCTCTTATTAGAGGTTGCACATTCTTGGAAACCAATACTGTGTTGTTAAAATTGACAATGTGGCATTCAAAGTTGAAATGTTACTAGTAAATTATGGCTTTGTAAAAAGCAAAGCATGGCTTTAAGGAAAGAAGAGCGTAGCCTCATGAGCCTTACATCCTAGGAATGATACGGGATATTATGTGGTCAGTTGGACATTTAAGGCTATCGGTTTTATTGAGGAAAGGGCATGTGTTGCCTTATGGGCAGGTATTGGAAGCTTGATTGAGAAAGAGCAAAGCCATCGAAATACGTTGTCCATAGTGGTGTGAAAATGTTATACGGTGGCTTGCTTGAGATAAGTGAATAGACACCGGGAATTGTTATGCATGGATTTCCTATCGGAGAAATGGCCACTAGTTCCCTATCATGTTGGAAATTCAATTCCAATACATTACCTCTACGGTTTTGGTTATAGAGCCTGGTATGTTGGAACTTAATAATGTAATAATTTCAGCAATATTATAATACATTTATATGAAAAGGGTTTTCAAAGTAATTTCATTAGAAATAATACTGATGATTTTACGTATGAATTTTTTTGGTTATCGTAAGGTAAAAACCCCTCCGTGTTTATGTGCGGCATGGTCTTAAAGGATACCTTTTTTATAAAGGTTTTGATTGACATCAATATGATCTATACATTTATAATTCGTGTTTTCTTATGCTTGTTTATTAAGCCTGATCCGGGTACTTTTAATACTTGGGTCAGATCCAAGTAGTTTCAGGTTTAGCTGAAGATGCTTTGAGTTCCCAGAGAAGAGCTGGAGACCATCGTCTACGTATGAACGTATTCTATTTCTCTACTGCATTCATTTTGTTGTTTTTTTAGCATTTATAAGGATAGATATTCTATTCGTGTGAGATTCTATTTTTGTTCTATTCTATTCTATTATTAATATATGATTATTCTATTCGTGTGAGATTTTGTGATATTTATTATAGTTTTTGTGAAACCATAGTTTGATTGTCTACGTTTGTAGCATCCCTTATCTTGAGGCCAATAGCTAAATGCTACAGATGTTGCAGTCATATATCGTATTAATTCCCATGACAAAATACGATAATGTTAACGGTATCCATAATATCAGAGTCACATGAATATGAAATAAATTCATCATAGATTTAGCAAAACTTTTCTAATTACATTTCAAAATAATATTTCATATTCAAATTACATAATCCCATCGCTTTCCCAGGTTTAGAGAAAATATAATTATTACATAAATACGCAAAGAGCGACATATGATGATGCCCCCTTGGATGACCAGAGTACCATATAGACATAACTATCTTAAATACAACACAGCGGAACCAAATAAAATAAAACAGCAACTCCTAAATAGCTATCCGTCAGCCACCTTCTCGTCTTTGGAAGCTTTATTCACCAATCTACTAAAAACCTGTAAACCTCAACCCTCATTCTACTCAAATCAATTTTGAACACACGAGAGTTTATGGTTGAAAATATAAAATTAAAGTCAAAGATAAAGCCTGGTGTGAATAACAGTATACATCTTTGTTATTTGATATTAAGTGAGACCATGCCACGTAGCGGAACGGGTTTCTCCTCACTAATATCCCTTTAAAACATATCTTTTGCAAATCATTTTCTGCAACCAAAACTAGTTAAAAGCTGTAAAGCATTATAATGTAAACATAAATATCAAGTAGCAAATGAATTATCTGTCCAAACACTAGTATTTTTTGGCTAGCTACTAACCTTTGGCTGAATCGGGTCAACCAAACAATATAAACAAATAATATTACATATGTTAGATACCCTTCTTCTGGATGGTCTGTCCCTAAATTATCTATTAGATACTCCTCTTCAGGATAGTCTTTCCCTAACTTATCTTCTTCCATGGTCACCCGATCCTAATGATTTTGCATGTTCACCAATAATCTACCTCTATACAAACATATGTATAGTTGTAACATCCCCTATCTTGAGGCCAAAACAGCTATCCATCAGCCACCTGCTCATTACCGGAAGCTTAATTCGCTAACCTACTAAAAATCTGTAAACCTCAACCCTCAGTCTAATCAAATCAATTTTGAGCACCCGAGAGTTTAAAAGGAAAATGCATAAAATTCAAGTTAGAGATAAAGCTTGGTGTGAATAATACTATACATCTTGATTATTTGATATTAAGTGAGAATGCGCCACTTAGCGGAACGGGTTTCGCCTTACCAATAGCCCATTCAAACGTATCTTTTGCAAGCAATTTCCTGCAACCAAAACTGGTTAAAAACTGTAAAGCAATATCATGTAAACATACATATCAGGTAACAAATGAACTATCTATCTGAACATTATAGTTTTGTTTGGCTAATTGCTAACCTTTGGCTGAGTCGGGCCTATCAGATAGTATAAATAAATAATATAACGTTTGTTAGATCCTCTTTTGGACGGTTAATCCCTAACTTATCTATTAGATACTCTTCTTCTGAACAGTCTGTCCCTAACTTATCTTCTTCATGGGTCACCTAATCCTAATGGGTTTGTCTGCAACAAAATCTCATAAACCAATGCTCTGATTCCAAGTTGCAACATCCCCAATCTTGAGGCCAATAGCTAAAGACTGCAGATGTTGCAGTCATTTAAATTATTACCTTCTGGTAACAAAATACGGTAATGTTAATGGTATCCATAATATCAGAGTCACATGAATATGAAATAAATCCATCACAGATTTGACAGAACTTTTCTGATTACATTTCAAAACAATATTTCATATTCAAATTACATAATCCCATCGCTTTACCTGGTTCAGATAAAATATAATTATTACATAAATACGCTAAGTGTGATAAATGATGATGCCCTCTTGGATGACCAGAGTACTATATAGGCATAACTGTCTTAAATACAACACAGTGGAATCAAACAAAATAAAACAGCAACTCCTAAATAGCTATCCGTCAGCCTCCTGCTCGTTTCCGGAAGCTTTATTTGTCAACCTACTAAAAACCTATAAACCTTGGCCCTTAGTATACTCAGATCAATTTTGAGCACCCAAGAATTTAAGGGGAAAAGACATAAACTTCGAGTCAGACATAAAGCCTGGTGCGAATAATACTATACATCTCGGTTATTTGATATTAAAGGAGACCATGCCGCTTAAAGGAATGTATTTGTAACGATCGCGATTTTTCGTTGCCGAAAAATCGAACCGTTAGGGTTTTAGAAGAAGAAAGAGGTAGAAGAAGAAAGAAAAGAAAGAGAGGAGAAAACAGAAAACAAGTAACAGAACGAGAAACAATATCAGAATCTCACAATCGCAGCGGAACAACATATAATAGATAAATGAATATCATTAAAACAAAAGAACTATACATTTTATACATACATCACAATACATCATATCATCAGAGTGTACAACAATAAAACAGCGGAAAGAATACTATATACAATAGATAATAGACTACGCTATCTGGCTCGCCTCCAGATCTGCACAGCAACTCCCGAATCCAGAATAACCTGATAACCTAACTCTAGACTGCCCGTGTGGAAAATAGTGGGCACCCAGAGTTTAGGAAAGGAACAATAAACTCCAGGTCAGTCATGGGACTGGTGTGAGAACTCAAAAACAGTTTATCTTTAAACAAGCAACAAGAAAATTTAAATTTTTAAATCCGCAATGCTTTTTGGAAAATGAAACTACCATAAGGCCTCCCGCCACACACACAATGCAAACGCAGAATTGGAGGAGATTTCTCCTTATGATAGTCAAAGATGCTTACTACGCGAAAATCAAATCATTTTTGATATTATTACTAGTGCATAGTGTAGAAAACAATTTCGAAAGTAGAATATAAATCCTAGCCAACATAGACATTCCGAACTATGCCTACTATAGCTACCATCCAAACAGTGGTGACCACCATAAGTGAATGGCAGGTAATACAACTAAAACCGTACAAGGCGCGTATTGGAGGAATGGATTTCCAACAAATGGTCAGGCTAAGGAACTTCCTACTGCCACATGGGATCGCCTCTGGCGGGACGTCCCGAGAACTAACGTTACGGTTAGATCTCTGCCAACACAAGGCCGGGTTACCTCTGTAACTAGGTAACTACTACACGAATATGCCATCCCCCGGTCCTTTGGGACCTTTATCCGAGCGCTCGATACCAACAACACCACACAGAAATATATATAGTGTTTCCACATGAGTAAATATCTGGGCTCCATACCATGATACCACCCTTTTCCAGAAGGAAATGACATACCCTAAAGGGCGCGACCCTCATAACCTTGCCGCATATTCCTGTTTCGACCATTTCCGGGGAGTGAGGTCCTGACGAAGTCTCGTCCACAAAGCTACGCTTTGTGTAACAAAGCCATGCTTCGGGTCCACAGATGACCAAAGCAATAATCACAAAGATAAATGATCAAACAAATGATCATATCACAAATGACCAACCAATGATCATCACACAGCAGCACTCAGCATGCCACATTACCAGATTGGGAAATATCGCTGATAACCTTCAACTACATAACCTCTGAGCTCGTACGTCTCAGAGAAGGGTGTTAAGCTAAGAGAATAAATTCTCCGCCACCAACAGAAATGTATTTGAAAGAAATCTGCTCTATCTCTCAAAATGTAATGTCAGACACGTAACCATACAAGTCTGTTCCGGGTTCGAACAGAACCGAAGGCACTTCCAAAGAAGCCCTTGCAATCCGGGTATCCATAATCCCGATAAAATTTCCCATCACAAAGGAAATCTCCATATCGTAGCTAACGATGCGGAGACAATCGATAGGTCATCCTATCGTTTTCACAAATACCCGGTCTTCAACACCGGTCTTCAAATGCAATCCAAACGACGTATCGCATATTCGGAATGGGATATATGACACAAAGGTCCTCTCCCGGCTAAACCGAATAGCGAGCGCTTATTTTAAAAATAAGTGTGCATTCAATTTCAAACAACATAACCAATACCATCCAAGGGTAAATATTGATAGTCGGTTATTTAACTATCAATAAAGATGCGCCACATCATCAGATTCCAAATAATTTTCCAAAATTATTAAGTCCCAAAATATCTTTACAAGATATATATATACAATTTCCAAATAATTGCCCAATTTATTTGCTTTACCAAAACCACTTCACGATAAAATTTTCCACACTTAACCAATTGAAAAACCAATTTTCAATTTACCTTTACCATTTGAAAACCAATTTTCAAATTACATTAACCATTTGCAAACTAATTTCAAATCACCTTAACCATTTGAAAACTAATTTCAAATCACCTTAACCATTTGAAAACTAATTTCAAATCACCTTAACCATATATACCTTTTGAAACAAATTTCAAACCACCAAATAAATCTTTACCGATTTATTTTAACTTACGTTCCAAATTCGTAAATTATATTTTCAAATTTAAAAATAAATCAACATTTATTTTTAAACCAATTTCCCTTCATATACATAAATTCCAAGGTGGATTTAAATTCCAAGCATCTACCAGCATACGATTCCCAAATCGATTTCAAGTTATTTGCTTTCAATTACCTTAAAGGTGAATTCACAAAAACCGTTCCATTTCATATTAGAAAACCATTCCCATGCTTATTTTAAAAATAAGTAATTCACAAATTTATTTATTTTCAACGATTTGAAAATATTCCATATACTTAAATCACAGTTAAGTATTTACTCCATTCTCTTTAAGAAAACATTCCCTTATTCACATTTATTTGGGTTAAAAACGAATGTTGCGTAAAACATCGTTACGACAACCCAAAAACACTAGTATATGGATTTGAAATTAAAAATAGATATATAAATCCAATACTATACAAATTATCCCCTTCTGTTTCTCGAAAACGTCTATTTCAACAATCAATGTTGAAATCTATGTTTTCAATACTCAATACATTTTAAAACACCTTTAATTCGTTTTAAATTCCATTTAAAACATTCCTTTCCCAAAAACAAACCCATTTTATTTAATAATCTATTCAATATTCAAAATAGTGAATATAGCCCACTTAACAAATTCCCATATTTCAATTTATCAAATTCGATGAATTTCAAATTTATAAACATAGTTTATAAATTCCATTTCTATTATAAACCCCAATTTTATAAATTCCTTTATTAATCCGATGCAATTTACATAACCCAATTTCATACCCAAAAGCCATATTGTAAGTTAAATACTTATAATATTATTTATTTACCAAATCGTTCCTTTGAACTTCACCAATTTAAAATCTTATCACTTACAAGATTTCTTTATGGTTTATAATAATTTCAACTAATGAAATCTTCATTTATTAACAATTTCTATGAAATTCCCCTTTTTAATGCCCAAATCCATTTCTATAAGTTAATAACTTATAAATTTAAAATTTTCCAATAACCATTCGTTTTATAAATTTCACATTTATTAATCTATAAATCCTAGTGAAATTCATGTTATACATCAACTTAACACTTTCTAAATTTATTCTATAACTTCAATAAATTTTAATTTTAAAAACATCCATTTATAAAATCCTTTATATAAACCATAAATAATAATAACTTCCCGAAAACCAAATTTAACTATTTTATAAAAACCTATTATTGTTAAAAATTTCTTTTAAGTTATATTTTATAAAAATATAAATTTTTAAAACATAAAAATTTATCCATCTATTTATTTTAAAATTTAATCAATTCAAAATTTTTAATAAACCATATTCTTTGAAAAATCGATTTAAAACCCCTTTTAAATTCAAAACCGTTATTTTTAATTTAAAAATTAGAATCCGATGATGCAACGACATCGAATGGTCAATCATGGGAATAACATCATATATCAATGTGATTATCAACAATCAACATAATATTTATAAACAAATAAATATGCGAGGAATCCAGTTGGATCCCTCCAACCTGTTACCCTGCACCCACAGACGTTAGCACAATACCAATTCCACTTCGAGGTGGAATAACGCGGTATATGGGATTTTATAAATATTCCGCTTAATAACGGCGCAATAGGGTCTCATCCGCTATACGAGGCGGGAAATCAAATCCGATATATACATATGCCAATATATATATATCGCTATATATAGTATATATCCTACTATATCTACTAACACAATCAATCAGCAATCAACAATCAATATTAACTATTCAAAATTTTAAACAAAACCTTTCGATTGAGTGAGGAGTTCTCACCTTGATTTTATTTCCGGTTTCGGCGTTCGTTTCGAATAAAATTAAACGAACGTTTAATTTTACCCGAAATTCAAACGAGCTCCAATCGACTCCAAACCAGCTGCATTGCGAAGAGCACGCGAATACGATTCCAACGCAAAAAATCTCGTTCGAATCCGACCTCGCATGCAAAAGATATCACGTTTTAAAGATTGAACGAATTTGAATTTTGAATTTAAACTAAAAATTAAAAGAAAACACCTCACCCCCTCTTCACGCGTGCGGGCCCCACCCTCACCTTCTCTCCCGTTCGCATTTCTCTTCCCAGGTATACACGCGCGACTTCAAACCCAAATCACGCAGGAGAAAACGACGGCCGCTCCACCTACAAGCGACTAGAGCACAATCAACCACCTTCACATGGAAGCCCTCACGCACGTTCACCTTCAGCCCAAACGCTTCGAAGCTCGGTTGTCCCTGTAGCATGAAAAACGCGCGCGACCTACAGCCCTTCACGGCCCCACCGCCATCAATCCATAGCTCCATTTTACATCTCGACCGTTGGATGTGGAGATCTCTTGATGCTCTACGATTTTCTAGTTGGAAGTTCGTTGAATCGTTGCACGGATTGGAAGATTTGGAGGAAGGAAAATCGGCGATTTTCGGCCATTGAAGCTATAACTGGCGGCCACGATAATAGAATAGGGTTTAGTGAAAATATTAGTATATATATATGTTATTAATCTTATTTTAATAATAAAATTCTCTTTTTAATAACTTATGCAAACGAACTCCAATCTACGCGTTCCGACAGGCGATTCTAAAGTTTTTCCGCGTTCCGGACGCAATGGAACAGGTTTCGTAAGCTAATTCGGAAGTATGTATGAGATACGACTATAAACGCTCGATTTAAATTTAAACCGATTTAAGCGATTTCTAGGCGTTTTGGCTTGTACCGGACAAACGACAAATCCGATCGACTTGAAATTTGAAATCTTACAATAATATCACATTACGGATCCGATGAAACTGGTTTCGTCGAAATCCGAGACCGTTTGAAAAATGGCTATTTTAACTCGCCGAATTAAAATTAAAACGATATCGATGCGTTTCGAGCTGCCACGGTCAAACGACAACTCCGTTTGCTACGAAATTTGAAATCCGATAATAACTAACTATTACGGATCCAATGGAACTCGTTTCGTTCAATTCTGAGACTGTTCAAAAATTGGCTATTTTCAGTCGATAATTAAATATTAAAATATTCAATTTTTACAAATTAACTCCAAATTCAATTTTACAAGTTCAAAAATATTTCTATAACCTTAATATGATATAACAAAATTTTCCAAACCATTTTCAATCATATTTAACCCAATATCTAATTATCTACGGAATTTCACTATTAATTAATCGATTTAAATGACCAATTAAATCCAATATTCGAAAAAAATAAATTATTTAACTTAAAATTTTCACTTATAAACATTTAAAATTAATTAAATACTCAAATTTAAATTACTAAAAATTCTGGGTCGTTACAATCTTCCCCCCTTAAAAGAATTTCGTCCTCGAAATTGCAAGTTAAGGAGAATAATTCATAATCCGTTTATTATTTTTCCAAAGCTAATCAGTTTTATTAACCTTTCAAACAAATCTTTTTATTAAATATATACTATCATTTCAATTAGCTTTCCAACTTCAATTATAAGTTTCAAACAACATTGTTTACTTAACAATTCAAATTTAAATTTCAATTCAAATTTTCAACTTTCAAAATTTCTCAAAATTTTTCTAACTCCCTAAATTTTCGAAAAATTTCGCCAGAGTCTCCTTTGCGCGGCTAGATCGGTACGACTACAAAACGGCTCTACGGCCCCTCAGAATCAAAAAGAAAAGAGAAAGCCAAGTGGCTAGAGAAGGAAATCATCAAATCTCATATAAAAACTGAAATACGTACCTTTTTGTCGAGCGTTACAAATTTTTTTTTTTACTTTGAAATCAAAATCCCAATTCCTTTATAACCTGTATATCTTGCTAGCATAATATCCAATTATAATATTCAAACCAATTTGCCAATTCAATTATAAAATTTCCAATACATGCTTCTTATACCACTTTTAGTTTACTATTAAAGTTGCATATTCATTTTCATTCAACTTTGCATTTCAATTTTCATTTGAATTCAATTACATAGCTTTCAAATTTTACTAATTCAATTTTCATTAACACTTAATGAATTTACATACAACCAACCAACAAGCAAATAACAACCAATGCACATCCAATACAACCAAATTTTATCCATTTTACTTACATTCAATTTGGTTCAACTGTTTTAATTCCAATTGGTTTAGCATTCAATTGATTTTCATTCTACTATTCAACTATTTTCAAATGAATTTACACTTGCATGCATCATTTCATATCAACTTATTCATATTCTATTGATTAACATTCAATTCATACTTTAACTCAATTGCTAGTTCTTTTTACAAATAAAATTGAATTTCATTTATATAACTTAAGTTCACATCTTTAACAATTTCATTTACTCACTTTATTCACTTACTTTGATATTAACATCAATTCTTTCAACATTACTTAACTTGCATTCCATTTCAACTTTATTTACCTCATTTAATTCACTTGATTATTTAACTTTGATGCAAAGATCGATTTTTTATTTAACTTCACTTAAGTTATTCCATTTAAACATCTCGACCGTTGGATGTGGAGATCTCTTGATGCTCTACGATTTTCTAGTTGGAAGTTCGTTGAATCGTTGCACGGATTGGAAGATTTGGAGGAAGGAAAATCGGCGATTTTCGGCCATTGAAGCTATAACTGGCGGCCACGATAATAGAATAGGGTTTAGTGAAAATATTAGTATATATATATGTTATTAATCTTATTTTAATAATAAAATTCTCTTTTTAATAACTTATGCAAACGAACTCCAATCTACGCGTTCCGACAGGCGATTCTAAAGTTTTTCCGCGTTCCGGACGCAATGGAACAGGTTTCGTAAGCTAATTCGGAAGTATGTATGAGATACGACTATAAACGCTCGATTTAAATTTAAACCGATTTAAGCGATTTCTAGGCGTTTTGGCTTGTACCGGACAAACGACAAATCCGATCGACTTGAAATTTGAAATCTTACAATAATATCACATTACGGATCCGATGAAACTGGTTTCGTCGAAATCCGAGACCGTTTGAAAAATGGCTATTTTAACTCGCCGAATTAAAATTAAAACGATATCGATGCGTTTCGAGCTGCCACGGTCAAACGACAACTCCGTTTGCTACGAAATTTGAAATCCGATAATAACTAACTATTACGGATCCAATGGAACTCGTTTCGTTCAATTCTGAGACTGTTCAAAAATTGGCTATTTTCAGTCGATAATTAAATATTAAAATATTCAATTTTTACAAATTAACTCCAAATTCAATTTTACAAGTTCAAAAATATTTCTATAACCTTAATATGATATAACAAAATTTTCCAAACCATTTTCAATCATATTTAACCCAATATCTAATTATCTACGGAATTTCACTATTAATTAATCGATTTAAATGACCAATTAAATCCAATATTCGAAAAAAATAAATTATTTAACTTAAAATTTTCACTTATAAACATTTAAAATTAATTAAATACTCAAATTTAAATTACTAAAAATTCTGGGTCGTTACAGTATTTCCCCTCGCTAATATCCTTTTAAAACATATCTTTTGCAAATCATTTCCTACAACCAAAATAGGTTAAAAACCGTAAAGCATTATCATGTAAACATACATATTATGTAACAAACGAACAAACTGTCTGAACACTATAGTTTTGTTTGGCTAACTACTAACCTTTGCTGATTCGGGCCTAATAGACAATATAAACAATTAATCTAACATCTGTTAGATACTTCACTTTTGGATGGTCTGTCCCTAACTTATCTATTAGATACTCCTCTTCTGGACGGTCGGTCGCTAACTTATTTTCTCCTAGGGTCACCAGATCCTAATGGTTTTGTCGACTCACCAATAACCTTCCTCTGTACAAACATATATATCCCTTCTATGTGTAATCATAATTTTTGTCTTACCTGTGCCAAAGCCCTACACATTGGAGCCTTGGACTAAATTAGCCGGGGCTAATAACTAATGTATATGGCACGACCCCATACCAGTCCCATCTGGTATACAAATATCTGAGTCATTTTACTTAGGGTAGTCTTCCTTAAATTTTCCTTGAAAATCTTTTCATCTCAAATTGATTTAAAACCTTTAAATCAAATTCAATAAGGAAAATATATACTCTCTGCTTTACTCAAATTCTCCTTGCCAAATTATGTATATATACCTTACTCAAATCTTTGCTGATGAAAACATTTAAACCTTTGAAAGTATCCCTTTCGATCCCATTGGAAGTATCCCTTTCGAACCGAAGTAAACCCCCTTTCTTTCACCCAGGTCGAAAGGCCAAAACGTTCCTTTCGAAACCATTCATATAAACCTTTCAAATCCATTAAAAACCTTTCCTTCAAAAGCCATAAAACCTTAGACATTGTAACGACCCGTAAAAATTTATTAGATTTAATAATATATTTAATTGAAATTTTGTGCAATTTTAAATGATTGAATTTTGAAATAAAAATTTAACATTTGGAATACGTCTACTTAAACATAAGAAATGGTAAATTTTCGTCTGGCAATATGAAAGTTTATTTTCTTGTGTAACTTTATTTAAATTTAAATCAATTATTATTAGATGATAATCAAACATTTTCCAAACCTGAATATTTTTCTATAGAAAATTGGCAAATCATCTTCTGAGTGAGACGTTATAATTCGATTCTCCAAATTTGAACTTCTATTGCTCCGTTTACCTTATTTCTGACAAATTAGTAGCAATTTCTGTACTGAGTATCGACTTTTGATAGGATGATCGTGTTAGTCCGTGAGATGATGGTTTTGATGACAACAACCTTAGAATAGATTATAAAACATAAATACTAACAGTATAAGTTTAGATATATATGTATATGCAGGATTTAACCATGTAGGTAACAAGAATGAAGGCTGCACAGTATAGAGATTCAAGTTATCAAAGATTGAAGACTCATGAGTATCAAGATTATCAAGAGTTCAAGAATTCAAGTAATTTATCTTTTAATTAGAAATTTTGTTAAAACTCATAGAAAAGTACTGGCATCTTAAAATCCAATTTATTCGTGGAATGGAATCCACTTCGAGCCTGTTAAAGAGATGGATCCCTAAGTAGGATGGAACCTACGAAAAATCTAGTGGAACATTGTTTTGTATCCGCTAACTTTTTATTCAAATTGATTTTTCAAATTTATATCTTGTTTTCAAAATGATTTCAAAACCTTCCTTTTAAAAGCATCAAAAACGTCTATCCTGATTTCAAATACTTTTAGCCTCAAAATAATCTTTAATTTCAAAATCAAATTATCCTTACTTTTAAACTATCTTTTAAATATAATATATTTAACTTTTAAATATTTATACTTAGATTTAAAATATAAAATTATAGTAAAATTTTGTATATGTTATTCTTTATATTTACTTATGTATTTTGATTAAAGTCAAGTATATTTGTAAAGTTTAAAATAGTTTTAATATAAAATAAAGGTTATTTTCAAAGAAAATCAAAACACCAAAAATCCCTTTGGGGTGTCGACATACTCAAGTACCCCATATCGACATGGTGTCAGTTGAGTTCAAAATTTAAATTTCAAAAGAAGTGTATATACATCATAACTCTTCACAAATGGACATGACTGTTGTTCTTCTATAAATAGGGGTTAGTTTCAACGAATTTTAATTCAGTTTTTCTGGTTTTTCACTCCTCTTCTTCTTCCATATTTCTATATACATATTCTTACCATTACTCTGTCGAAATCAACATTGAATCTAACTAGATTATCTCTATATTGATTCTCTATTCACCTTAGCATTGAGATTATGGAGTTTGATATTTGAATGGATTAAGTTGATTAATCTTCTTCCTTTAGCTCTTTCTTGCTCTTGTTCTTACTAATGGTGGTCGTCCTCTATTTGTTTTTAACTTTGCAAATGAACTATGGGACATACACGGCTAAGGATTTAGTGTATTATAATGATCTCTTTCCTATTTTTACCCTCCTTTATTTCATTTCAACTCTTCTTTAGTTCATGATTACATGGCATGGCTACCCCTTATTAAAATCAAACCTTGATCCCCTATTCATCACATTATTTTATTTTATTTAGCTAATTAAATGTCCAAAATAATGTTACTAATGATATGGGGGGTGTTACAGCCTACCCTCCTTAAAGATTTTTTCCTTGAAATTACGATAATGTACACAACACATCAATCAAAAAGGTAAAACATACCATGAAACAAGTGAGGATAAGTATCTCGAATCTTGCTCTCGGTTTTCCATGTAAAGTCTCTCTCATCGTCGCTCCACTGTACTTTCACTAGTCTGACTGTCTTGTTCCTTAACCTCTTCTCATCTCTCACGGCTATACGAATCGACTTTCTAACTATAGTCAAGTCTGGTTCTACTACTAAGCCATCAAACACAGTCCGTGCTATAGTAGACTCCAGATCTCTAACACACTACCTTTGATGAGAAACGTTATAAACATCGTGGACTCTTACCAAACTATTTGGTAACTCTACTTTATACACGAGTTTCTCGATCCTCTCTACAATACAAAAAGGTCCAACAAATCTCGGTGCCAACTTCCTGATTTTCTGAATCAAATCACAGCCTTCATCGGTGACACCTTAATGAAAAGATGATCTCCAACAAAGAACTCTAAGCCTTTCCGTCTTCTATCTGCATAACGCTTCTCCCAAGACTGAGCTTCCTTCATCCTAGCTCGAATCAATTCAATCTTCTCTGTAGCTTCTCAAACCAAATATGGACCAAGAACCAACATATCCCCGGTCTCTAATCAACAAACGGGTGATTTGCATGGTCGTCCATACAAATCTTCAAACAGTGTCATCGCTATACTAGTCTGATAACTGTTGTTATACAACAACACGACTAAGTGTAGATGGTCTTTCCATGATCCTCCGGAATCTAGAACATAAGCTCTTAACAAATCTTCCAAGACCTTGTTAACCCTTTTCGTTTCCCATCGGTCTGGGAACGGTAAGTGGTACTTATCTTGAGCTTGATTCCTAAAATATCCTGTAGTCTCTTCCAGAAATCGCTAGTGAACAGGGAATCTCTATCGCTTACTATACTACTAGGAATTCCATGAAGTCTAACTATATTCTTCATAAACAATATATCTAAAATAGGTGCTGTCCAAGTTGACTTAACCGGAATGAAATGAGCACTCTTGGTCAACCTATCCACTATGACCCACATACTTTCATTTCCTCTATCTGACCTTGGCAATCCGTCTATAAAATCCATAGAAATAGAATCCCACTTCCATACCGGAATATTTAATGGCTAAAGCAACCCACTTGGCTTCTGATGTTCGTCTTTTACCTATTGAAAGTTCAAACACTGCTTTACCCATAAGCCTGCACCCCTTTTCATGCCTTCTCAGAAGAAACTCTGCTTCATGTCCTGATACATCTTAGTTCCTCCTGGATGAATAGTGAACTTCAAACGACGACATTCCTCCAAAACTTCCTTCCTTATTTCTTCCACATTCAGAATGCATAACCTAACTTTCTTTCTCAATTACTCATTATAAAATCCCTTAAGTCATTGCTCTCCATTCCATCCCTCAACTTCTTGATCCATTCAACTAATATTGGATCTTCCTTCTGTTTAGAAGCAATCTTTTCAATCATAACAGGTTGAATTTCTAAACATGAAAGCATTACGGCTTCTCCACTAGATCCAGCCTTAGATCTCCACTATACTCAACAAGTCTCAACGTTTCTCACTACAACAAACAGACCTTTTTATAGCGTTTAAAAACAGCTATTAAAGCCTTCTATAGCTTTTCTGTAAATGTCATAGATCAACAAGTTGTGATAAGTCTGATAGATACAATAGCGTTTCAAAATTGCAATGGAAAATGGACTTTTAACAACATTTCTGTTGCCATCTTAGACTAGATGTATCATTACAATTACTTTTCTATAGTGTTTTGAAGCTTGCTATAGAACTTGTACACAGAGTTGTGCTTTATGATACTAACAATTATGACATCATTTAATTGCTATAATATGTTTACATGCCATGTGAAAATTCATTATTATCTATTGTAGCATTGTTTTTTGCTGAAAACTATTTGATCCTTGCAGAATATTTTGTATAGCACTAGCATAATGCTACAGGATATGAAAGCTGTAACAAGTTATCTTTTCGTAGCAAGGTTAAAACGCTATAAAAAAATCGTTGCATTTTTTTATTGCCATATACATTCAAGCTTACAATTTTCAGTTCTACTAAACTTATTTTAACTAATATATTATAACAATTCAAAAAACCACACTTATCACATTGTAATTTACGTAATCAAATAGAGTCATAAACCAAACCACAATATATATATATACATACATACATAATATTTCATGCATGGAGTATTAAGCATATCAATATTTGTGACCAAAAGTAACAGTACATACAACTATAGCTAACCAAAATGATACGTACTAAAAACAAAGACGTATGAACGTCGATAGAAAATACATTAATGCAAGCATGACAATACATTAATGCATACTAAAAGGCTTGCCTGATGCAAGCTTGCCTTTGTGTAGGCTTGCTGGAGAAAATTTGCTTGGAAGGTACTTCTCCGATATTTGAAGATATCATATACCTATTTTCAGTGATAAAATACAGCCATATGGACACTACATTAGAGCAATAGACGGCTAAACATTGTAAAAAAATAGGCTCGCTAACATGCATGTGTGTATTGATTGCTAAGTGAAGAAAAAATGGAACCGGGACCAAATGTTACGCCTATGTAACAAGTTTATGTTGATCATTACCTTATACCTACCCTACCATATAATGGATGCTTATTATTATTATTATTATTATTTGTTAATAAGATCAGTAGCCAATCAAAGAGTCAAGTAAGCGCTACAGGCCGCTGTAGCATATCGCGGGTTGACAAAATGTAGGTTTATAACCAAAAATAAGTGCTTGACGTAGTAATAAAGTTTAACTGATACACTAATGAGATATGTTTTACATTTTTACGACTGAAATATCATAAAACTTCAATTACGCTTGACTATACAAGAAATGGAAGTGAAAAGGAAATGAAAACATAACAGTGGATCATAAAAGGAAATCAAGTGCAAGAACTAGAAAAGGAAAAGAAAAAACATAAATATATACCTCACATCTCCCATATCTGTACATGAACTTAAAATTGTATGGTCCTTGTGAAGCCATGCCACAGCTCTGACTAAGCCAGGAGATTTTTCAATTTCCCTAGTTAGAACATCAAACCAATTCAATTTGTTTATATGTAATATTTTTCCATTCTGCCAGTAAGTAATGCTAGAGTATCATGTAGCAAGATTTATGTTACTTACCCATCAACAAGCAAACATGATATTGATTATTAAGATAATCGGAGTTTTCAAATATTGAAAACATCAATATCTTTAAGCCTAGTAAATATTTAACTGATGATGCAACATAAATGACTAGATTAATGTAGATAAATCAAAGAATCAACTTACATGTCTAAATTTTAAAAATTATGCACTTTATTTCCAACTTTGAATATTTGAAAGTACATTTATTAAGATTGCATTTTTTATTTTGTATACTAACATGTCTCAAAATTAGCATTTATAGACACTTATATTAATTTCTATTTGCAGTCTCATATTCGTATGCAAATCAATTTTTCATTTTAGCATTTTGTTACTTACATATATCAAATTTAGCGATTATAATTATCTTTATTACTTACATTACTTATATGTATCAAATTTAGCATTTATAGTTATCCTATTTTAGGTTTATTTTCAAGTATATAGTTGTATATAAAGAACTTTTTACATGTTAGAATTTTCTGTTAATAAGAGCATTCCAATAAAAACTTGATGTGCATGTTTTTAATACCATCTATTGGTAAGAGCACGCTTTAAGTATTTTAAATATTATCTACTGTTTATTTTTTCTATGTAATAAAAAATTTTACCACTGTTCTGACCATATTGGATATAAATCAATTCAAATTTTTGAATTTTCCGATCTTTCATCGAGAAAATTTTCTGCATTATTGTGATAATTTAAAAAAAATGCCACAATTAATGCAGATATATAGACTTTATTGTTATTGAAAAGAATAATGTGCTTACCAAGCTTTCCTAATGGTTATATGGCTGCCTTCAATGCTCTTTTTTATGCTTGGTCATAATGCACTTTATATGAAATGTAAGCTTAGTATAGGGACCTGATAATTGTAGCAAACTACCATATTTTATATGTTCGAACCCATGTTTCTTTTCAAAAAAGTTAGTGATGTCGTAATTCTTTATCGATTTAAAATTTAAACTTTATATCCATGTAATTTTCTATATTGATTTGAAAGATGAGATATGTTCCTATGACTTCGAATCACTACATATTCTTTCAAATGTATGAGTTTATAAATGTAGGTCTACTAATTTTTGAGTTATTTTTTTCGATGACTTGCTATGTTTCGATTTTAGTTTTTAAAATATTATCTTTCATTTATGTTTTTTTAATCTGTATGCTACAGATTCATACGGCGCTAATTTAGGTTTAGGAGTGTTTAAATGTCATTTTTTGTACTTGGTTATTTTTATAATAGGCTTGGATTTCAAGAATCAACCTTTCTCTTAAAAATGTTTGCGAAAAAGTCAACTTACAAAAAAAAGATTTTAACTTTTTGGATTAAAAAACAAAGCACATTTTGTATGATTTCTGTAGATACCAAAATCTGTTGCACCAATGTCTCGGTTTTTTAATGAAAAAAATATATATCATATTATAATTTATTGTTGCTTGGAAAAACATCTAAACTTGCATGAACTTGTAATAAAGCAGTCAATGGTTTGTGTAGGCCAAATTTTATAATGTAAATTAAGAACTAAATACATAAAACCATAAATTATTTCCTACTACAAGTTATCAAACCATACTTTGTTCATCTAATTAGAAAATTTTGAAGAACAACCGTGGTTTTTTTGACTTTTTGGTAAAGTTTGGTATCTATGATTTTTTTTAAAACACACATAATTAAATGTTCTTTGGATAATTTACTAGGTTACTTATCTTATGCTTTTAGCTTTTTGTGGTAATATATTCATTGTATGTTATCGAATCAACATTTTTTCCTATAATTTTCATGTTACGTTTTGAGAAAAAAATTCATCTTCTTTTGAAACTATTTTTTAATGTGATAGGTTTTAAAAATATGTTTGATTGACTATTCTTTAAATAACAGTTATGGTAGTTTTTTTGTGGCCAAGATATGTATTATAGCATTAATATATGATTTTTGAATACTCAATATTTGGTGTATCTAGGTATGAACTTAAATTACGTTCGTCGAACATAGAACATTGAACATATTTGAAAAAAATATGCTAATTCATGTACATAAAATATACGTATTAAATGAATATATAATATATATTTCCAATTTAACTATCTGTGAAATAATATTTTTTCGAACTAAGCGAGAATTAGTGATCATTTCAAAATATAGTGCCCAGACTTAGTGCTAAGTGAAAGGTATTGGTATTCCGAAAAAAGGGTGACATGTATGTTATTGATAATATAACTTTGATTTGGTTAACTTAGGGTTGATTCGTGGCCCCGGCTTCTAAGAAAAAAGAGGAGAGGGAAGGAAAAGGAAAAGGGCAACATGTATGTCGCTAACACAAACTTTTGACTCACTGACTTCATGGTTTATCATATATGTTCCAAAATCAACATGCCTTATGACTTTACCTTTAAGGATTCCAACTTATAATCCATTTCCTATGTTGAATGAAAGCCATAGGAACATGTGCTCATTAAGTATTTTCTGCTGCTCACTCCTATGGTCTGTTTATCAGGTTAAAAGAAAGCCAAAGATTTGCTAAACTAGAAAGCAGATATAGTCGCAAAGATCCAAGTACAGGCTTTGTTGAATGTTTGAATAAAGTTTTAAATCTTCTGTTTTCAGATGCATATTTCTTATTAAGTTTTAAACTGATTATTAGAGGATATCAATTACGTTATTTAAGTACGTTAAATTGTGGTCTATCAAGTGAACGGTGCAACAATTTTAGTTATACACTGAAGCTAATCATTTTAGAGCAAATTTTCTTCGCATAGGTAATATTTGTAGCATACTATATTTTATTTTACCTTTAGTATAACCTCTTTACGTGGGTATTAAGCTTATCTAATGCAGTATTCGGTATAGATTGTTCAGATTGTGACATGTTTGGTTTTACAAATTTTCTAAAAATTTGGTATTAACCTTCAAATGATACTCTACAACTTCATGAATCTTTTAAAGCTTTTATATATTTTATATGGTAGGATATCCAGAAAACATTGTAACTTCTATTATTATTTCCAGTGTCTATTTGTGCATGTAAAAAGTCAAATAATGTAAGAGGAAAATTCCTTTTGTTAAATATAACAAATATTTTGGAATTAAAATCTAATTATGAAAATATGTGTTTTTATTTAGTATCCTGAGACTATTTTCTTTTACATTGACATGGATCAATTTTATACATAATCTATTTCAGATTCAAAATGGTTATATTGCTAAAATAATAATTGTAGTCCGTATGCGTAGCACGGATTCGCGCTAGTTAGATTATTAAACATGATGATCAAATTAAAAAAATTATTCATGTTGATTACATAAATTTATTTCTGGGTACAAATAATGCATAGCACGGGTTCGTGCTAGTTAGATTATTAAACATGATCAAATTAAAAAAACTATTCACGTTGATTATATAAATTTACTTTTGGGTGCAAGAAATATAATGCATGCAATCAAAGTGTACCATGAACAAAATACATTTTTACCGAGAACAAAATTGTAACGACTCGGCATTTAGAACCATTCACATCCACACATATCAAACTTGAATTGCTTAAAATAACAGTTTGTTAATTTATATTGGCAAAACTTAGCATATTCGGCAAATCAATCAATCACAAAATCACAGACACAGTAATAATAATAAGTAGCGGAATAGATAAATAGTAGTTCATGAAGCTACTGTATAAACATCAGAGTCTGAAACAAATAAATTGGATATCTCAATTACAATGGAATCTAATACAAACAATGACAAATTTAAACAAATCAACTGGAAACAACTGAGAAACTGAATAGATAAAGACAAATCTTCAAGCAAAGCTCCAAGCTCCAAATGTAAGTCTCAAATGTTGTGACGCTGACACTCAGTCTGATCCGAACATAAAGCAAAACACAAAACATTAGAGTCAAGATTAACATTCTTATATAGTAAATTCAACTCGAGTGAAATGTCAACTGAAATACAAGTACTTAAAGGTTGTTTGGGATTTTCATCCTTTAAAGATCCATGGAACTATCTACTACGCAGTAATATATGCTATTATGCTATGTCTATAGTAAAGTAAACTATTAAAATTGCGTTAAGGTGTTGTACATATCCTCATTAACACATTTTTATATATTCTCATAGTCTATACAGTACCGTAATTCCTCCGTAAATTGGAGGGCTATAAGAGGGCACTTCATAGTTATAGTACAAGCCAAATTCGTAGAAGGCGCGATAGGGCATGTGACAAGACACGCGAGGAATGCCAGGGTAGATATACCGTTTGCACTCGCGAACTGGTGGTAATGCATAACAGCTACTACTGCCCACCTCGTGACATACTCCCAAATCAAAGGTGCACCCACTCAAATCACAAAAGTAATAGAATGGTATCGATGAAATGTGCCTGATAGGGGGAATGACCCAACTTGGCCCGGTATAGCTCATGTTTTAGCCAAGTCAAGCTGACTCACGGGAGTCAGGGCTACGCTAAAACTCATATATAATCGTCACCAAATCATGCTACTTCGTTTTGGAATCCCCACCACGTACACGGTTGTTAAAGTTGTTTTCGGTATTGGCAGAAAGTACGACAATATTCAATCTCGGTCTCTTTAACAACCAACGCTTATTTCACATCGTGGTCATTTCATTTCAAATAGTTCGTACTTCATATCAAAATATCATATTCATTTCGAAACCATATCAATTCGATATCATTATTCACTTTAAATGATATTCATTTCCCGCATGTAACACTTTCAAGTTTATAACACTTTTGAAGTCATAACATTTGAAATCATAACATTTGAAATCATAACACGTTGAAATCATAACCCTTTAGATATTAAAAATATTATATATATTGCAATAGTTATAAATCAAAATAGTTTATATATTAAAACAATTTATATATTAAAATAGTTTATATATATATATATATATATATATATATATGTATGTATGTATGTATGTGTTAAAAATAATTTATGTAAAAAAAATAGTTTCCTAAAATTTCACAAGTCGATTCAAATCAGCTTAAATTCAAAATTTCAATTTAAATCAAACCATGTCTAACAATTCAAATTCAAAAGGGTTAAAGATTCAATTCAAATTTTCAATAAACCATTTCAATTTTTATCGATTTCAAATTCAGATTTGAACTATCATTTCGATTCCAATAAGATTCAACGTTTAAATATTCAAACAATTTCAATATAAGTTTCATTTACATTTCAACATTTAACTTTAATTTTATTCAAATTGAAAAAATATTCACTTAATCATTTTTAATAACAATTTATTAAAATCTCAATTTATAGATTTAAATCAATATTAAATATTCAGTCTCAATTTTATTTAAAGTTAAGAATATTCATTTAATCGCTTTTTATCAATCAAGTTATAAATCATATCTTACAAAACCTTAAGATCAATAAGTTATATCATTTCTTATTTAAATTCAATTTTTAACCAATGTAAATTCCAAACTAACATTAATTTATCTTCCTAACCTCTATTGTTAAAGTTATTGAAAATCTATTTTAAACCATTAATATAAATTTAAATAAACACTTAAACATATTATAAACCAATTAAATTAAATTTTTATTAAATTAAATCTTATTATTAAATGTATTTCATATTAAATCTTATTTTATATATTTTTAAAATAACAAACTTATAAGAAAAATCTTAAAAATTATATTTTCAAAACTAACTTATAAATTTAAAATTTGCAAAACATATAATTTTAAAAACCTAAATAATATACATACTTAAAATAAATTTAAAAACCAATATTTAATAAAATCCATATATTCTCTTTCAAACTCTGAAAATCATTTTTCAAAATGGACCAGCGGTGTCCTTATATAATTTTCTATCCTATGGTGAAGTGATATGGATATTTATCATTTCAATCCGCAATTTGAATATTTACGGGTATATATCATTTCAACTCGCAATCCCAAAATTCAAAATTAATGAAAATCGCTTGGGTTTATAATTTCAACCCACAAGTATTTTCTTCTACTCTATAATATCGTTCGGGTATGTATCATTTCAACCCATAGGGATTTCTAAACTAACAGGGAACTTGCAGAGTGAGAACAAATTTGATAATAATATAACATATCAACAACAGGCATATATCATCGGCAACAAATTTAAATAAAATATACACAATAAGATATGGTGTCATATATCACAGGTGGACAATTGCAGATAATGGTATATCATATTTAAAAATTAAATAACTAGCAATTCAAATTTAACAGCATATTTCAATCGTCATTTCAAGTGAAATCAAATTTACTAACTATAAGAATGTTAATCGTAAGTGATTGCTCATCTTCCGAGGCTGGAGAACAAGAAGATGACACGGATATAGCCACGAACTAGAGGGACGGCAACAAGCTCGGAATTGTTGGGACAAATACAATATTGAGAAAGTCAAGATAGACTAGAGCTCGATGAAACAAAATATATGTTATATATTTATATTTATTTGTTTCTAAATAAATTTCAAAACGTATATTTTCAAATCCATATTTAGTTCAAACACATATAAAATAAATTCCCATATATATACACACACACACATACATACATATGTATACTTGAACCAAACTCATATATACTTATATATAGACTAATATGTAAACGTATATATAAACCTACATATTTATTATATTTTAAAATCAATAATTATACAAATCAATATAAACTTAATTCATTATACTATATTTTTGAAACTCAAAAGATCATATGCAAGCTTATATTTTTATATAAACAAAAAACAGATTGGTTGCCTATAACTTATATAACAACTTATATAACTTTAACTGTTATAAACTTATAATATAGACATAGTATATAAACTAATATGTCATATAACTAACATAAACTTTATATATATATATATATATATATATATATATATATATATATATATATATATAAACTAACATACCATCACTTACCCAAACTTCTATATCACAACTTATGTACAACTTATACAATTATAATTTAAAATTGATTTACATTTCAAAATCAAAATATCCATATATGTTATATTTTAATACAATACCTAAACAACAACAAAAAAGGTGATTTAAAAAATGTATGCGTACATACCTTAAACATGCCTTAAACATAGAATACAAATACTGCGAACATAGTAACCAGCAAGCATTTCTCGAAAATTTCAAAACACACA
Organism: Allium cepa; assembly: GCA_030765085.1. NCBI lineage: Eukaryota > Viridiplantae > Streptophyta > Magnoliopsida > Asparagales > Amaryllidaceae > Allium > Allium cepa. The sequence goes on along the minus strand of CM060934.1, from coordinate 860,668,435 downwards.
TTCATGGAATATAAACGTAATACATAAAATATAAAACAAATCAAGTTATCAAAATATCTTTATATATTTTATAATTTACATAAAGTAACTGCAGTGGCTGGTTTCAAACAATATACAGCTTATCACGAGAACAAACTAAACAAAAAAAAACCAAACTTACAATATAAATTGTATACCTACCTAAAGTAAAAGAACGCACTACAAAATGGAGCTGCCATGATCGGTCAGAGGGTGCTTGGGTAAGATGCTCGGTGAGTTGCTGGGGTGCGCATGCATGTGGCTGAGGCTGTAAGAGATGAAGGGAAGAAAGTTGGCAACAACGTGCGGTGCATGAGAACGGGAAGGGGAAGGATCTGCGGTGGAGGAGCATTGCTTAGGTGGCAACTCTTGGCAGGTCAAGGTGGCTGCTCAGCGCTATGATGCGGCCATGCAGAGGAGATTAGCACGACGAGACGATTAGAATGGTACATAGATATCAACGATACAACCCTCCAACCAAAAGTCGACATTTAGCTGCTAAAATGCTATAATTTCGCCGAAAATAAGATAAACAGGGTTAGAGAAGTCCAAATTTGATGAAATGAAAAATAACTTCTCACTCAGAAAATAGTTTACTTTTTATCATATAAAAATATTCAGATTTTGAAAACATTTTATTTTCATCTTATTAACTGATTTTAAATTGAAATTGAAAATTACACGGTAGAATTAACTTTCATATTTTCCAATGAAAATTTTCTATTTGCTATGTCTAAATAGACGTATTTCAAATATTGAATTTCCATTATAGAATTTTATAGTTTAAAATTTCATAAAAATTCAATTAATTACGTTATTAAATCGTTAAATTTTACGGATCGTTAGAAAAATTCTCATTAATTTTGGACAATAAGTTGGCAAACCCATTTATAGGGATATTATTTCGTGCAGAAAAAAGCAAGGAAGAAAACACACTGCATCGCCATTTCTGGCATACTTATTACATCGCCCTTTAATTATTTAGCAAACCACACTTGGTGTAGAATAATTCATATGTACACACAAATGGTTAACTTTTACAAACTTAGTTATTAACCTAGTTATTATTACAAACTTAGTTATTTTTTATAGATTCGGTTATTTTTATAAACTTATTAAATTTTATAAAACTTAATTGACTTATATAAAATTCAGTTAATTTTTATAATTAGGTTAAATTTCTACAAAACTTAGTTAAATTTCTACAAAACTTGGTTAAATTTTTATGGACTTGTCAAATTTTATGAAATTTCAACAGCACCTCCTTTGCACGGTTTTTCAATTAATAGTTTTACAAATATTTCGTATGAAATGCTTTAAACATACACGATACACCATAAGGATTCTTAAAAAATTGTCAAAATAGAAAATTGTCATTATCATTGAGCTCGCCCTCTGTAATCGTCCATGCCCTATAAGAAAAAATTCTAGAACAATAAGTAAAAGCTAGTAAGCCTAGTTTAAAAATCAAATTATTAGTATTACTAGTAGTATTGCTACTATATAAATATTTATATTATACTTTTATGTAGTTATTTAATTTTTATAAATCTTGTTCATCTTTAAAAACTTTGTTAACTTGGTTAACTTTGTTAAATATTTATAGAATTTAGTAAATTTTTCTAAATAACTTGGTTAAAAAAAATTAAAACATAGTTTATTTTATGAACTTATTTAATTTTTATATAACTTGATTAACTTAGTTCACTTTTATGAACTTAGTTGATTTTTATAAACTTAGTTAATTTCTATAAAACTTAAGAATTTTTCAAAAGTATGTTTTCTTATAAAACTTATTTAGTTTTTATAATACATATTTAACTCGGTTAATTTTGATAAATTTAGTTAATTTTATAAAACTTAGTGACTTAGTTATACATTTAGTTAATCTATTAAATTGTCATAAAACTTAGTATCATATTTAACTAAATAAAATTCGTAATTTTTATAAACTTATTTATTTTCTATTAAATTTAGTTAACTTAAGCTTTATAAATTCAGGCAAATAGTTTCAGATATTCTGTATGTATTTGAAACTACAATAACTGCATGGGTTAAAATAATTTGATTAAAAGAAATGGCATATATAAATACATGAAATAAAGAAGAAACCTTGCAAGTTGAGTGAAGAACCAATCTTTTTAGCCAATTGTTCCGACAGTGCAAACTACATCGCTGTGAGGATATAAATCCACACATCTTTCACATAAACCATACTGCCTGAATCTACAATAAAAACAAGATTTTTATTGAAAAAATTTATACACTAGGATTCAGTTGCAGTGGGCAGGCTGATATTTAGGCACATAATGGTTGGTTCTAGTTATACGAACAAAAAACCTTTAGCCTTAGTATTGCATTTTGTACGACATAATATGATTGGAACTCAAATGACAGTCTATGGTGGCATGTACAAATTTGGATGTCAGACTAGAGTTTTTATTTTAGTGAATACCAGTCTCATTGATATTAACTCTCCGTCTCATAGTTTTTATTTGGATGACATAATATAAACTATTAGTCTCGTAGATATAAAACTAAGCTTAGAGTGTTGACAACGGACATACCAGTCTTTACATATTCTGGTACAGAATATCCATAGGTGCCCATGAATCGGGTTGATACATGTGTGTCATCGCCTTCAGGGCCAGCTTTTACTTGTCCAAAATCGGAGAGCTTGGCTGTGTAATCCTGTTGAGGAAGAATTTATAATCATATTGATTGTTGTTAGCTTCTATTTAAACTTAAATGCAGAGAAAGATCTAATATAAGCAAACTGATATTAGCTGAATCCAATAAAATATTTGATGTCTTAAAGTCGCGATATATAACGGGTCTTTCTGCGTTATGTAAGAAAACAGGTCCTCTGTTAGCACCAAGTGCGATCTTCATTCTAGTTGGCCAAGTCAATGGGGTAGCTGTTACTGTGTTTGGCAAATAATTAAATATGTGTTAGATATGATTTAGGAATCAAATCATGATCTTGTGAAATATGCATAGCTGTTGCCACTACCAGCATGGTATTAATACGGTTTACTAGTTCACTTAGCTTTGTAACATGATAAAAGTGAGATAATATTGAATTTAAATAAACAAGACCAGCATGAATTGGTCAGAATGGAACGATTTAAAGGTGCATACATAACAAGTCTAGTGTAGAAACTTTTCAGAAGTAGACTAAATGATTATTTAGGAGTATTATGTAGCATGATAAAATAAACTGATAAGCTATCAAGAGCGCTGGTTAGTGAACCCAAATAAGGCACTAAAATATTATAGCCCTCCATGTCTCTGCATAAAAGTAAAGCAAGTTTAGGTATCTATGAGGAAGTTGTTATAGTATGAAAAACTACACCACTAATCTATGTGCAAACTAAACTATAACTGGCGAACTAAAATAAATTACACTACCAATCAATGTAAAATTCGTACACTGCAACTGTTAGCAAGCAATGAAAAAGAATCGATGTACAAACTAAACTTTAACTGGTGGACTTCAGTTCGACAATGATTCGACGATCAGCAAGTTGTGCACGATACTAGCTATGGGACAACAAACCCTGTACATCAACCATTTAAAGGCATAAAAACAGAGGCGTGTTGCCTCAGCTAAAACTGAACAGAGCCGTGTATGCCAAGTGCATTAAAGAACATGCAACACGCCTCGGTTTTAATTGAGACATGCATGCCTCAGTTTTAACTCAGGCATATTTTCCTCAGTTCTAACTAAAGCATATTTGCCTCAGTTAAAATTGAACTGTGAGGCATATATGCCATTTTGCTTTTATAAGTGCAGTAAAGAATAGGCTAACTAATGAAAGAGACGAAGCAAAAGCATGTGGTGATGGGAAGCATCATACAACTTCTCGTGCTCGAGTTCAACTTTTTTTGTACATACCTCATACTGGGAAGCAAAATAGTCGAAGTTATACCATATTTCAAATATCATGCCTCATACAACTACTCAATCACCACAACGAATATGATCTAGATTTGTACATATTGAAAAACAATCTACATGTTGATCAGGCTTTGCTTTACTATTATAGTGAAATGTGTTCAATTTGAAATGGCACTTATGAAAATCTTGATAAACATACCCTAATATTTTTGTATAAAAGATTAACATTTACAAGAGCTAATGAACAAAAAATAGGCACACAGTTTTGTATAAAAGATTCAAATTTTAGAGAAGTAACAGGCAAAACTTTGATTTAAACAGTCAAGATATATGATGGAACTTCCCATTATCCATCCTCAATAGTTTAATTGGAGTTTTAAACTCAAATCTTTAGTTGACTCGTTAAAATTAAAGCTTAATACCAAGGGCTAAGAGATTACTGAAAGAATCTAGTTAAACTATAGATAAACTGGACAGATAAAGCTCTGTGCCTGTCTACGAATGAAGTTACTGGATGTACCGTTTAACCTACATACTTGTAACTAACAGAATAAGCAGATGTATCTCTAATAAATGGAATTACTGGAAACTAACAATTAAAAACTGAGGACAATTGTCTCATGGTTTAACCGAGGCCCAGTTGCCTCGGTATTGACCGAGGCATTGCCTCAGTACTAGCTGAGGAAATTACCTCAATTGAGCTAAGGAAATTGTTTCAGTTCAACTGACGCTGCCTCAGTTTAAACTTAGGTCAATTGCCTCAGTTAAAACTGAGGCAACTGCCTGAGTATTAAATAACGCATTGCCTCATTTCAGATTCCAATCTTCCTATTTTTGATTCGAATTGCTTTTTCTAACTCTAATTTCGTGAAATTTGACTTCTGCTCATTTAAGATTTTAACTTTTGTTTGAATTGAGACTAAGAAAATTTTCAACCTACGACAACTTATTCAGTGTTTTATGCCCATAAGAAGTTAGTTACATATCATGTTGAAGAAAAATCACATGCATAATGTATTTTCAATGATATAGAAGAATTTCCTTTCAGGCATAATGAGAGATGTTAGTCTATCTAATTAACTTACACTAAATTCAACTTTTGCCAAAGGTGGCAGCTCAATACTTATTAGTTATACGTTATAACTGATCATAAGTGGTATAAGCTATATCATTGCATTGTTATACAAAATGCAGGTGCCGAACTCAAAAGCTGTTGGTGATCATATATAAAGGATGCTTCAAAGCCATGTGAATGAAGGTTAATGCATGGTGTTCTTATTTTAGAAACCGACATATCATGCTATATATCACATTGTATTAATTATACACATGTTTACTGTGTCCACTGACGGTACTCCCATGCAGCTTCTATACAGTGTAGTGCACTCATATATTGTATATGTACATGGCAAGCTACAGCTTTCGCTTGGCCAAAAAAAAGAGCAAAGAATGAAGAACAACAAAAGATCCAGGTTTTTCTTACGACAAATTTGACTGGCTTTTCTATTTGAACTGTGATCATATGTCAACTTTCATTACATATGCTTCCTATACAGCTTCTGCACAGTGCAGTGTACTCATATGTTTCAGAAGAAGACTAATCATTGTCAACTTTCATTCCAAGTAAGCAGATCTTCTACGGATTAATGAAGGATATAACATAACAAAAGTATTCTTATCTCTGAAGCATTTAAGATAACTTAGACCAATCTACAGTATTCCACTCTACCCTAACCATGACAGATTCAATAAGCGATGAGCAGGTAAATCCTGATTGGTCTACAAAATTAGAAAAGGTACAGATGATAATTGTTCTGCTGGATAGTGTGGTAATTCTTTTAATAACAATAGTAAGAGCTAATTTTCTTCTAAAAGATTCATAGAAAATGTTTAGCAAGGTACCGATCGTATATATTATAATGACATCTACTATGCATTAACATGTATATAAAACACTTTATGCCCGTTCTCGGTGCACAATTTTTTATTCATCCCTTATAAATTAATATTTGTTCATTTCTTTTATATGTCTCAAAAAAACTCAATTTGAATCTTTAAAATCTCAAGACCGTCTATAAAAGTATAGGATGTTGTTTTATAAGAAAAACAAAGAAAATATTCTATTCTTTCTTTATTTTTTTCTACAAAAATGAAAATAATAACTACAATGATATTCGAACTATTACGTCAACTTTTTTTTTTTTGATTGAAACAAATATTTAAACTGTACATTGGAGGAGAATGCATGCATATGATTGCTCATTACTAGAATTATGACCTAGATATATACCAGGTATATACCAAATAACTTTAGATTGGGGCTAACCCACCCTTCTGGGGTTTAGGGCATCTAGTAGTCATATAACTAAAATAAATCAGTTAACATCAAGCAACTAATTGTTTCAGCCTACTCTTGAAAGAAGGCTAAAAATTGACGGTATTTCTCATACAATGAATGTCCATTTTGCACTTGGAAAGTGCTTAGGTTGGATATCTTTCTGGTAACTCATCAGTATTAAGTGTGTTTTTATAAAGTAATAAACATTAAAAAACTATTTAATCCCTATAAGTCATTAATTACGACAAAACACATATTGCAATAAAAGTTAAATAGAAACATCCAACATTTACTGCAATAAGTGGTTTGTTGTAACTTAATGTTCTACAAAGAACATCAAATTATGCTCCAAGTCATATTTATGAGGTATATGAAAGAAGAAAAGATTTTTATGCGATATTGATTTTTTGTTTGACCTTTTTAAATTCAATGGAAGTAAATTCATGGTTATGTGACACATGGCAGAACAAAGAAATTGGACTAAGCTTTTCATTGCTCTAAGTGGAGCAATGAAAATTTAACAATAATAGGCATTAAGAATTTTTCAAATTTATAAATTGTTAATGCTAGGCAGTTGGCAGACCATTAAAAAACTAGACGTGTATAAAAAATTGATGTAAATAAACACATCAGGAATCAGAGTTAATATTGTAATAAATATAACCAAAAAAACAAATAGGAGAGCACTCACGTCCCATGTCCATCCCCGTCAATGGAGAAGGAAAATCCTGAGAAGTATTAAACATACCCTTGTTATAGTAGAAGCAGCAAAATGGTGAGCTCCAACGAGTTTTCTATTGCAATAACAAGAAGGAAAATCTTTTGACACTTCACAAACTCCAGAAAAATGAGCAGGAATTGGATATCCAATATCATCCGAAAAACTCGGATGGGTCGGGTCAATTCCTTTGTCAATAAACTCAATAACAATTCCAGACCCAAAAAGATCGGGTCCTCCTTAAACCCAAGCACCTTGTGGTAGCCCCAAGAACTCTAGTGTATGTGTTGATGCCGTTCTCACTGAGAAATCTAATACCACATTTGATACTTCCCTTCTTCTAGAAAGCTTGTCTGCCTTTGGATTATAGTAGCTTTAGTGATGATTTATTAGGAAATGAAGAAAGATGCTGGCAAATAATATAAATACCTATTGCGGGATAATAAGAACAGCAAAGCCGTTAATTAAATATTGATAACTATATATCTTAAAATAGTTTTCTCCTTTAAGGGCCCTCTTAAGAAAAGAATTTTGAAGTCGAATGATCAATGAACTGTTGTCTTTATCTATTCTTGAAACATTCCAGCGGATTGAGCAGGTTAAGAAATATGTTCCACATATTAATATCTATTAGTCCATTGACATACACATCTATAGTTAATTGTTAGAAACGATGCATGACAAACTAAATCAGTACTACTGGACCATGCTAAAATTTATCCAAATATTATCTTGGGTTATTAGAAAAATTAGATAAACTGGTGCAATTCAACATTATTTACCTTAAAAGTCTCTTAAAAATATCATGCTTATAATTATTTGCTTGGTGATGTATAACAGGAACAAGTAGAAAATACCATGTGCATTGATTTCGCCAATCAATAAAGTTTGTCGAAGTAATTATCCTTAGCCGGCAAATAAACTGCCGCTCGGCAATAAACATGATATTCACATTCCATCATTGGAAAAAGTCAAAATCAAAATACATTTCAATACTCAAATTTGAGAAAACTATTTTGCTAATTTTTACATTTGCACAATAATTTCAAGGAACGTTCTTCAAAGCATGTTTCAAACAATATTGGATTACCCAAATTGTTTTCTCCATCATTTTTAAGCTAATTCAGTGGAAACATCAATATTTGGATAAATCCGAATTGTTTTTGGTGGAATTAATGGTTGAAGAGGTGCAGATTTAGAAAGATGATGAATGTTTTATTAAAAGATTGAATAGGAATTGTTTTCTAATTAAAATAAGGCCATCATCCTTTTTAATATTCCATTTTACATCCAGATCCATATATTTTGTTACCTGAACTTTCATAAGAAATCCCCGTGATTTCCTTTCAAAAGAGAAAATTCAAATATGCATCATGCAACGTTTTTACTATCCTTTGATGTTTATATCATATTTTCCGTAAGGACTCGTTTTGTTTTTTACACGAAAATTTGTTATGGTACATAAAAATCCATAAAACAGTATAAACATCACTTGTAGATGATTAAAGTACTTGTTCAGCCCTCTTCTTTAAAGTGATACAGTTGAAATAGTTCACATGAATAATATAAAGAATTGCAGCAATACATATAGTTTAAACAAAAAAGCAGTTATTATCACTACATTATAATATATACCTATAAAGAGTAATGCATTCAACTCTATAAAGGTCTTTGGAAGAGTTCCAGAACTGCACAAACAAAGAATTTAGTTTAGAATTCATATAAAAACTGCTTGTTCATCCAAAATCTCTACACTTTATTCATGTTTTTTCACACATTGCACTCCACTTCTGAAATAGTAAAGTACGACAACCATTGAAGAACAATTGAAAATGAAGTGAGGATTCATTTTCTTACATTTGAAGATACACTGAGATTTTATGATTGTCTTCATCAGAATCACTTTAAGATCGTATTTATAAAAACGTTCTGAGTGGAATATTCTGATAAATAAAGTAGAAGGAACTCTATAATTTTGTTCAATTGTCTAGGTCATATTACTCTCATTGTATTATGAGACTAAAATCAAACTTTGTTATGAAACCAATGTAGACTGGAATATCCAGCTAAATTTTGCTGACAGCTGAATTTTAAAGGTGCAAAACAGTTACCATTGTTTTTCAAGTCGTCATTTCAACATTGTTGTTTATGTATGGTTTCTAGTACTCTGTTTTTTTCAGTCTAACTGATCAGAATTACTCGATTTTCAGTTCAACAACAATGATCGGATTTTCAATTAGAGTAATTTTTCAAACTTATTAAGATTATGAAGGCATATTTGAAAATGAAAATACCATACCTTGTAAAAGAAAGCAAATAGTGGTTTCGTAGTTGGAATTTAGGGTTCTTTCGCTGCCGCAGCTATGGATTTCGCCATCGCAGCCATGCTTTAATCGCCTTTGCTATGGAAGTCTCCGTCGTGCTATGGATGTCGGCACTGATTTCACGAGATTTTGTTGCAAATCTAGGGTTTTCGAAAGGAATTCAGGGCTTATCAAGAGGAAAAGGGTTTAGGTGATACCGTTGGATATAGAGAATGAGAGGGAATGGAAAAATTATACCGTCGGTTTTTATTTTGCACATGAAATTTTCTATGGCATTAATTAGTAGTTACCTTTTAGCTTTAAATAATTAATAAAGTCCTTAAGATGGCAACTCATGTTACCATGCTATTCTTTTTTGCCATCAATTGACGGTTTTCTTGTAGTGTCTTAATCTTTCCACTTTGCTATCATTGCCAATGCTGCATTCTGATGCTTTTTGCTCAGTGCATCTGCAACCCTGTTGCCTTTTCCTGGTGTTACCAAAGTCATAAGCGGCTAAAAACTCTAACCACATCTGCTATCTCATATTTAACTTCTTTTGATAGAACAAATACTTCAATGACTTATGATCTATATAAAGTTCAAATCTCTCTCCTAAAAAGTAATGTCTCAACACCTTCAATGTAAATATCACCGCAGCTAATTCCAAATCATGCATTGGATATCTAACCTCATGCGGTCTTGGCTACCGAGAAGCATAGGTAATCACTTTACCTCTCTGCATTAACACAGCTCCTAACCCTGTTCCACTTGCATCTGTATAAAATACCAAGTCCCGATTCTCCTCTGGAACAACCAACATAGGTACATGTGTCAATAAGTGTTTCAGGCTTTGGAATGCTTCCTCACACATATCGTTCCAATCAAACTTCACATCCTTTCACGTTACCTTGATCACCGGTGCTACTATCCGTGAAAAATCCTTAATGAACATCCTATAGTATCTAGTCAATCCAAGAAAACTATTTATCACGGTCATCATCTCGGGTCTTTTCTAATTAGTCACCGCTTCAATCTTTAGTCGGATCTACGGATAACCCTTTCTCTGAGACTACATGCCCCGGAAACTTCACTTTCTTCTTCCAGAAATGACACTTTGAAAACTTTTCCTTCAGCTGATTCTGCCTCAGTATCTCAAGCATAACTCTATGATGAACTTCATGCTCCCTTTCATCCTTCGAGTGTATCAGAATATCATCTATGAAAACCAATATAAACCTATCCAACTGCTCTCGGAAGATTCGATTCATTAAATCCACAAAGAATGCTAGCGCATTAGTTAGTCTGAATGGCATAACTAAGCATTTGTATGATCCACATCTAGTTCTAAACACTGTCAAAGGTATACTATCCTCTACTACTCTAAGCTGATGAAAACCTGTTGTTAAATCCAATTGAGAAAATACCTTGGCTCCACTCAACTGATCGAAAAAATCATCAATTCTAGGCAACATATATCAATTCTTTATCGTCTTCTCATTCAACTTACGATAATTGATACACAACCTCAATGACCCGTCCGGCTTCTTAGCAAACACTACGGCTGCTCACTATGGTGAACTACTCGACCTAATAGAATTCTTGCCTTCCACATCCACCAACTGCATACTCAGCTCTTTCATCTTTGTAGGTGTCATCCTACTTGGCGGCCTACTCACGGATCTGCTCCAGGCACCAAATCTATTCGGAACTCAATGTCTCGTTTCGAAGGCAATCCTACTATCGACTTGAAGACATCTGCGAATTCTCAAACCACGAAAACTCGATCCAACTGGTCTTCTACCTCCACAACACCCAACACAGCATTCATCTCACAACTAGGGCTTTCTACGGTATATACAATCCAACCATTACCGCCAAGGTGTCTAAATTATATTTTTTCTATCATATTAAAATATCCTAGCATCGTACTTACTTAACCAATGCAAACCCAAAATAATTGCGAACCCTAAAAATTCAAATACATGCATACTGCAAACAAAGGTATGACCTAACAAATCAAACTCTAGGTGGTCACACTTCATCACAAGTGGCGCATAGCCTCCTATCAGATTTGCAACCCTTAAGAAAGTAACTAAATATGAGGGTTCTAGGTTAAGCTTATCTACCAAACAATGAGATATAAAAGAATATTATGCACCAGTATCAAACAAAATGCTAACAGACATACCATGAAATGGAAGCATACCTCCCAACACTGTCTTCCCTTTCTCCTACGTCGTTGGTCCCGATGTATTTAGTTCCAATGCAAAAAATTTGCCCCTTCCATCCTTAGCAAGCACTTTGCACTGGTTCTTATAATGACCAATCCGATGGCAGTTGAAGCATCTGATATTCTTCTTCCCGATCACTTCCTTCGCCTTTCCAGTATGATATTCATTAGCAAATTATCCCTTCTTATCGCACTTGAAGCAAACAACCTCTGAATTTCCTTTCTTTACGGCTCCACCCTTCTGAGCAACCTTCTTATGAAAGAATTTCCTTTTCTAACTCTACCCCACTTGGACTTCCTTTGCATCGTTCTTCTCCAAAAAAGCAGGCATCTCCTTGTGTCTTAAAGCCATCTCAACTACAACATCACAAGGATCCCTAATATGAGGCAATGTTGCCTTGCCAAGTTAGGCTTCAACCCTCTTATCAACTTCTCATTTCTCTTCAACACGGTATCCACAGTAGCATACCCATACCTTGCCAACTCCTCGAACCTTCTAGAATATTCCAACACAGACATCTCCCCCTGCTCCAACTCAGCAGACTTTCTGAGCAAAGCAGACTGCGCCATCACAAACATGAACCACTCCTGGAACCTTCTGCTCAGCCCGTGTCATCATCTCTTCATTCACTCCAGCTGTCACACTATTCCACCAGAATAAATATGCTCCCTGAAGTTGTTTTTAAGCAATCCTTCTCTTTTGTTCATCATTGAGCCTCAAGTCTGCAAAGATTCTCTCATAATGTAACAATTGGCTCTCAACTTCAATAGCATCTTCGGTTTCGATAAATGGCTTCCCTCCAAGCCTCTAACATAATCTCTTCTCAAGATAGCAGAGTTTTTTGTCAACAGAGCTTCTTGGTTCACTCCTTCAGCATTTCCTCCAACTACTCTAGTAGCAATTCCAGCTCGCATCATGTTCAAGAAAAACTAATACATAGCACCCATATCAACTTGTGGAACTCCAGCACCCACTTTTCAGCTTGTGCCTGACTTGGGTTTCTCCTCGTATTTTTTCTGGCATTTCCATTTATGGTAGTGCTTCCTCTATGATTTACTCTTCCACTTCAAGCATTCGTATCTGTATTCAAGCCTTGTGAGATATAGAAGAATAACCTGAGAGAGATATGAGAATACAGATATAACGTATACATATATATATATATATATATATATAGAAAATACAAGTACGTTGCTATAGTGTTATCCTATTCCCCGATCTTATCTCTAATTCCTTAGGATTATGTTTTCAAAAATCATTTTAATTTAAAGTTTTTCATAAACCTATGCTTTGGTACCAAGTTGTAACATCCCCTATCTTGAGGTCAAAGGCTAAACGCTACAGATGCTGCAGCCATCTATAGTATTACCTTCTGGTGACAAAATACGGTAATGTTAATAGTATCCACAATATCAGAGTCACATGAATATGAAATAAAATCATCACAAATTCAAGATAACTTTTCTAATTACATTTCAAAACAATATTTCATATTCAAATTACATAATCTCATCGTTTTCCTAAGTTTAGATACATAAATACATCAACATCGACATATAATGATGCCCCCTTGATGACAGAAGTACTATGTAGACATAACTGTCTTAAATACAACACAGCGGAATCAAACAAAATAAAATAGCAACTCTTAAATAGCTGTCTGTCAGCCACTTGCTCGTCTCCGGAAGCTTTATTCGCCAACCTACTAAAAACATGTAAACCTCAACGCTCAGTCTACTTAAATCAATTTTGAGCACCCGAGAGTTTAAGGGAAAAACATAAACTTTGAGTCAGACATAAAGCCTGGTGTGAATAATACTATACATCTCGGTTGTTTGATATTAAGGGAGACCATACCGCTTAACGGAATGGGTTTTCCCTCACCAATATTCTTTTAAAACATATCTTTTGCAAATCATTTCCTACAACAAAACTAGCTAAAAACTATAAAGAACTATCACGTAAACATACATATTATGTAACAAATGAACTATCTGCCTAAACACTATAGTATTGTTCGGCTAACTACTAACCTCTGGCTGATTCGAGCCTACTGGACAATATAAACAAATAATCTAATGTCTGTTAGATACTCCTCTTTTGGATGGTCTGTCCCTAACTTATCTGTTAGATGCTCGTCTTTTGTACGGTCTGTCCCTAACTTATATTCTCCCATAGTCACCTGATCGTAATGTTTTGCAGACTCACCAATAACCTACCTCTGTGCAAGCATATATATCCCCTTCTGTGTGTAATCATAATTTTAGTCATACCTATGACAAAGGCCTACACACTGTAATTTTGGACTAAATTAGCCGAGGCTAATAGCTGATGTATAGGGCGCGACCCTATACCAATCTCATTTGCTATACAAATATCTGAGTCATTTTACTTAGGGTAATCTTCCCTTAAATTTTCCTTGAAAATCTTTTCATCTCAAATTGATTTAAAACCTTTAAACTAAATTTAAATAAGGAAAATATATACTCTATGCTTTACTCAAAATCACCTTGCCATGTTATACACACGCGCGCACACACACACACACACACACACACACACTTTACTCAAATCTTTGTTGATGAAAACATTTAAAAGTACCATATTCGATCCCATTGAAAGTATCCCTTTCAAACCCAAGTAAACCCCGTTTCTTTCACCCAAGCCAAAAGGATAAAAGATTCCTTTCAAAACCATTCATATAAACCTTTTGAATCCATTGAAAAACATTTCCTTCAAAAGCTTTTAAAACCGTAGACATCCTATATTTAAATACTTAGACATTGCCTTTCGAAAATATTGAAAAACCTTTCCTTTCGAACCTTTTGAAACCTTCCTTTTAAACCTTTCAAAACCAATGGAGAACCACCCCTTTGAAATCATTCTTTAAAACCTTTCAAAAGCATTAAAACATCAAACCTTTCAAAACCATTTGGGTTTAAGTAAAACATGTGGAACCACCTTTTGATACCATTGAAAACCATCTCTTTCGGTACCATTTGGGCTCTGCCTTCAACAGAGAAAAAGGATCATTAAAACATTTAGGTTGAAAGCGTTCCTTTTGGAAGCATTTCCTAAGTAAAGAAGTATTGATGTCGAAACCAAACATCTGAAAGCATTGGAGAAACAGTTTGGGTTTTAAAACAAAGTATGCCTTCTGAAACCATTAGCTTCGGAAGGTAGAAAAGCAATAGCTAGGGGTTTCGACCCCATTCGAAAGCATTTATTTAAAACAAAGGCGCAACCCCATTCGAAACCATTCCTTAAATCAATTTGACCCAGTCGGAAGCTAACTAAGTCGAAAGCATTACTTTCGAAAGCGAAGCAGGTGCGTTCTCATTTGAAAGCAAAGTGGTGCTTCGGCCACTTTGGAACCCTTGGTTTCAATCTAATACCTTCCGCCTATATCCAATTCGCTGCGCACCAAGTCTTTGATGTCATGTGCATTGTTTCGATGGTGATGGTGGTGGAGCTACTAAGTCGAAACCTAGGTGCCAAAAGTGGTAAAACATGCCAAAAGCATGTAAAAACTGATTTTTAACTTTAAAAAGAAATTCTTTTCAACCATCCTACCTTGTTTGTCAAAACAATATTGGTTGCTAATTTTATTTTCTAAAAGTGTTGCCAATATTTCTAAAATAAACAATTTAATCTATTTATAAAATACCTTTCTCCTTTTATAAATATATAAAACATTTAAGTCTCATACCTTTAATAATTTTATATATCTATTAAAACACTTATGGAAATTCTACAAAATTCCAAAAAATCATTTCTAATATGTCTTCTAACATATATTAATTTCAGGCTTGAAACTTATATTATCTAACCGTAAATAATTTTAAATCCAAATATTTATTTTCCTCACTAGAAAATTAATATAAAATCCAAATTAATTCAAAAAATTATGGAAATTGGAACCTATCTCTAAAATATCATTTCTGATCTAAATCTAAAATCGCAAGGTGTTTGGATGTCATTTAATGGGTTTTTCACATTAAAATATATCATAAAATCTATATGAACAAGCATACATCATCAACAAGCATATACAAACATTTAATCCTTCAAAAACATGGCATAATCATCAAAATACGTCGGATTCATCTTAAAACCGAAAATAATTATAAAATGAGATGTAGTCATTATTCTCCTAATCTTTGAGATTATGGAGTTTGAGATTTGAATGGATTAAGTTTATTAATCTTCTTTCTTTAGCTCTTTCTTCCTCTTGTTCTTGCTAATGGTGGTCGGCCTCTATTTTTTTTAACTTTGCAAATGAACGTATAAAACGTACAAGGCTAAGGGTTTAGTGTATTAGAATGATCTCTTTCATATTTTGCCCCTCCTCTATTTCATTTTAACTCTTCTTTAGTTCATTGGTTACATGTCACGTCTATCCCTTATTAAAATCAAATCTCAATCCCCAATCGTCATATTATTTTATTTAATCTAACTAATTAAATGTCATACATACTGTTACTAAAAATATGGGGTGTTGCAACTTTGATATAGCTAGTTGTTGTTGCCTCAATCAATATTGGACCGCCACATCGTTGCTATTATAAAGCTCTAATAAAGTCGAGTCAGATCATGTCCTGCTCAACCCCTCTGATCATTACATGACCGTGTATTCAACAATAAAAAACTAAAAAAATTAAAAATAATTTTATCTAAAATTGATTTCGACTAGAAACAATTAAAAAAATTCACTGCTGACCTTGTTAGTCAAATACACCTTGAACCGTCAATTTTGACATTGTGAGATTTATCTCTATCTCAACGATGTTGTTGCAAAATCCATCATTAAGCTATATTTATTTTTATAGAGAGACAATGAATTTTTGTTTATTGCGAATAGAGGCAGCTAGATAAATTTATAGTACCACTAATGGGCTGTGTAAAATACCCAAATTCATCATTCAAGATATAGCCCAATATTAATAAGATATATCTCACTTGATTCATCAAACTCGTATAATTAATTCATACCAACATAATTTTTGGCCCACCTTATTTGAAAATAATTTTAAAAATTTCTGCTATCCAAATTATATATATATATTATTTATAATATTTAAATTATTGCGTTGACCTTAAAAATAAATAAATAAATAAGTGATAGTTATTAATTTTACTACATAATTACAGGCCCACCAATAATAATTAAAATAATAATTAATTAGTTAACATAACCATTATATTGGCATCTCCATAATAATGATCTATAAATTTTATAATTTATTTTTGTTCGAAAACTGGGAGTTTTGGTTGTTTAACTCCTAGATGTGAACTTAACCCTTGTAGTATTTAAACAATTTCATTATTAATGCATATACGAACTTTGCTAAAGCATGTAGTGGACACGAGTTCATATGCTTATAGATTATCTAGGTGAAATCCAATTTCCCTTCAAAGCGACACCATTAAGCAACAATATATTGCATACATTTTATCTTCGTTATCATTACACCACTTAGATATTTATAGCTTGGTCGATGGAAAAAACTCAATTAGTATATGTATTTAATAGTGAAGTCGAACACAAAAGTCCATAGTTCAATTCGATATTAGTTTTTGGTTAACCAATATGCTTTGGCTAAAGACCTTGACTATATGTTGACTACTAGTTACGGTGATACTAACTTTCTAGTATAAAGAGATAAACCCTCTCTTTAATAGTGTTTTAGTTTAAGTGGTTCAGCTTATACTCAACTTGGCCACAACATGATCAACGATGCCGTGTGATTGAGCATAATCAAAGTATAGTTTAGACACTTAAGATTTATAGTATTCTCAAGCTAAAAGACTGTTGCACATCATCATGTGATATCTTTTCTTCGAATTTTAACCTATAGAAGATTCTCGGTGAGTTGTTATGTGATTGTTCAAAACAATTACACACACAAAACCCCTTGGTTCCTCAACTGGTCATGAGTAATTCATCTTCTGTCATACGATGAGAATTAAATACACTAGTCCCAATTTAATTATTGATATCTCATTGTTCATGCTCCTTGACTAGGAACATACAAGGATGAGTATTTATCTTATTTGATTCAATACTCATGGTCACGAACACATTCGTAACTGCCATCAATTAAGTGTTTTTCCTAAGAATTTTCTACTTATAGATACTTGAGAATTTATAACATTATTTATGTCACAATATAGCACATATAAAATACGACAACATATGCAATAGAACATAAAACTAAAATCTTACTTTTATTTTAAATAAGATTCATTATAAGAGTTAAGTTATATAACGAAATTACATAATTATCACAAGGGCACACCTTTTACTCTATCATTCATTACCATGGCTACCAGTGTCACCTTCATCGGCATCATCATTGTCATTATTATCATCATCAAAAGAGTCATTGTCATCATTATCGTTCTCATCTTCAGATTCATTAATGGTCAAGCATCTGGGACCTCACTGTAATTATCATCCTCAGAGTCGGATCTTTGGTCCAAGTCTGGATTCTACAATGCAACAAATTTCTTCTTATAGCCTATCCTGGTATGAGAAAGAGATATAAAAGAAAAATCTGGGAAATCATCAACAATGTCCTTGTAAGCAATGAAAAGTCCCTATGCATGAACTTGCTCTCCCTTGTTGGAAGCATTTTGGAAATGCTTTCATATACCCCAACTTTCAATTAAAGTTTCTTTCTAAGGCAATCGATCAAACAAAAGGGATCTCTATTTTTCAGAAATAAATAGTTGCACTTGGAACTTAGAATTTTTTAGGAGATAAGGAAAGAGGTCCATATAAAATCCTTATCCTCTCAGTAAGTTCGGTGTTCTTTTTCTTCTTATCTTCTAGATCAGAAACTTGGTTCCCAAGAAGAACTTCCGTAGAAATCATATCATTTCAACGTAAACCTTAAAGCCTTGCTCTTATAGTTCTGATTTTTACGTTTAAGAGCTTAATTATCCTAATGGATTTTTATCGAATCTATTATTGATTAATGTTTTATTTATAATTTATGATTTATCAAGACATAAAAAAAGGGTTTATGATTCATAAATTATAAATAAAAACATTAAAAGATAAAGATAGTTGTTAAGCTTATAGTTAGGAAACTATCTGAAAAAGTATTTAAGGTACTTTAATCAAAGGAGTTATGAAGAAAGGAGCATAAAGAAGTGCTATGTTCATAAGAATAGAAGATATTGGTCCGAGAGTGAAAGAAATTGCAAGGCAAATCTTTGGTGGCTCTCACAAAAGAATAAAGGACTAGAATCGAATCATGAGTGATAACAATCATGGGCAAACATCAACCTAGGGAATAATTGGTGATAAAGATTGAGAAAGTCCTAGTGCCAGTTATATAGAAGTAGCAGAAGGAGTACTTTGTGAAGGCATGATATCAACGAAAGAAGAATGTGCAGAAGATTCATAAATAATAAGAGGAGAGGTAGCATTATATCAAGGAGTTATTCCTTCCTCGGAGGAAAAAGTGGTTTCATTCAATTTCCTTTTCTTCATTGCTTCAACATCGGTGGTCACTCCGTCCTTCGAACGTTTTCTATATCGCTTTCATTTTCTGGCTGCAATCAAAATATCTGAAACAACCATAAGAGTTTTGTAATGAGAAGAAGTAATAAACTACTATTTTGTATTATTGCTAAAGAATAATTCTTATTACATTGCATTCACCTCATTATATATGGTGTTTTACAATGGTACAATGACTATAAGAAGATAATGGGCCTAGGGCTTCAGCATTTTCTTGTACCCGAACTGTTTCAACTTAAGATAATGTTATATGCTGGTTTTGATGCTTAGTTGACCTTTCCATACTCTATTACCCCCTCTCAAACTTACATAGGGTTTCTTTTCCCTCTTTCTCACCGCCGCCATCAACGATTTTTAATTCCTCCTTCAATCTCACAAAATTCTTCATAGAGAGGGCTTTTATTAGTATAGTTGTCCTTTGATATGCTGCTGGGACATGTTTAACTTTAGTTTTCCTCTGTTAATTTGCTCATGACAAAATATAGGTTGATTTTGATATGTTTTGTGCATGAGTGAAGAATAGGATTAGCTGAAAGAGCAGGTGCTGAGATTATCACACCAAATGATGGGTCTTTTGATTGTGTTTATCCCGATCTCATGAAGTAATGATCCAATCCATATGAGTTCTATAGTTGTGCTTGCAACACATCGAGACTCTGCTTCGGTGCTGGATCTTGAGATGGTAGCTTGCTTCTTTGAACACCATGGAATGGGTTGTTGCCAAGCTAGATGTAGTAACCAGAAGTGGATCTCCTATCATCTGGGTCGGTATTCCAGTCGGCATTAGCGTGAGCTTGTAAATTCATCTCTTTACATGATTTCAACTCTAACCCATGGTTAATTGTACCTCTCGGGTATCATAATATACGCTTAATTGCTTTCCAATGTTCACTTAAGGGATTTAGCATGAATTGGCAAACTTTGTTAACACTATAGCTTATTTCTATTCTGGTGGTTGTGACATATTGTAATACTCCGACTATACTTCGATATTGTTTGTAGTTGATAATGCGTTCTTCCTTATTTTTTGAAGGACGCAGATTACTTGTCATTAGAGTAGGAAGTGGTTTGGCTGAATCCATTTTTTCTCTTACCAGTACTCTGCTATGTACATCTTTTGTCGTAAAATTATTTCTAATGTGTTGTTTCTGATGACTTCTATACCCAAAAAGTAATTCAAGTTACCCAAGTCCTTGATTGAAAAAGTCTGATTCAGATGTTGAATAGTGTTGCAAATTTCCTCTTCATCACTTCTAGTAATTATAATATCATTAGCATATACAGGTATATATGTTGTCTTGCCTTCACTTGTTTTTAGATATAAAGAGTTGTCATACTTGGTTGATTTGTAATTCAACTTGATTAGCGTCTGCTTAAGCTTTTCATACCAAAACCTAGGTGCTTTCTTCATTCCATAAATGGCCTTATGTAGTTTACAAAAAAGATGAGTTTTATCATTCTGAACATATCCTTTTGGTTACTCCATGTTTACTTCCTCCTGTAGATCTCTGTTCAGAAATGCATTATTGACATCTAATTGTCTAATTTTCCACTAATTATGCAATGCTATTGTCAGAATAATCCTTATGGTGGTTGGTTTAGATACTAGTGAGAATGTCTCCTTGAGATCAAATCTATATTGCTATGTGTAACCTTTTGCAACAAAGCTTGCCTTGTATTTAGATATGCTACCATCATGAATTCTTTTAATCTTGTACGTCCATTAGCTACAAATGATATTCTTATGACTAAGAGGATAAACTAAACTCCAAATTTTATTTTTCAAGAGAGCATTGTACTCTTCATCCATTGCTATTTTCTAGTGATTCCCTTTGATTGCTTCTTCATATGTAGTAGGATCTTTGTTATTCAACTATGTTGTATATAACTTGGGTTTGAAAATTCCACTTTCCCTCTTGTTATCATATGATGTTCTGTTCTTGTAGGAGTTGTTTCATGACTGCTAGCAGTTTCACTTGACTATTAGGGACATGATGAGTTACTCTCAGCATGTTTAGAATTACTATCTGGATTGGAATAATCTTGAGGTGGTTGATTGAAGTGATCAAGAGAGCTAGTTGAATTATGACCTGATCTACCTTCAGATAAAGTGTGTAATGATCTTAGATCCTTTTGAACATCTTCATACTTGTGCCCAGTATTCTGATCTGAATGAGTAGGTATTGGTGGCATGAATACTTTAGCATTATACATTTTATGAGTTGTCTTAGTTCCTTTCTCTGCAAAAGAAAAAATGTTTTCATTATACATCACATGCCTAGAAATATAAATTCTTCCATCACTGCTAAGGTATTTTTAACCTCTCTGGTTATTAGTATAACCTAAAAATATGCAGGGAGAAGATCTAAGATTTAGCTTATGTGAATTGTGTGGTCTAGAATAAGGAAAACAAACACAACCAAAAATTTTTAGACTTGAATAGACTGGTTTTATATTAAATAGAACCTCTATTGGACTTCTACCATTTAACACTTTAGTAGGTAGTTTATTAATTAAATAAACTGATGTATAAAATGCATCAGGCCAAAATTTCTTTGGCTGAGTGCCTTGAGCTAGAAGAGTTAATTCAGTTTCTATTATATGTCTATGTTTTCTTTCTATTAGACCATTTTGTTCAGAGGTGTGACCCTATGAATAATTCTTTTATTTTGAAAATATTCCTTTAGTGGCTTAAATTCTGCTCCCTTATCAGTTTATATAACTTTAACCTCATGATTACATTACCCTTCAACTTGAGTAATTAACTATAATATAGCTCTACATGCTTTATATTTTGTTTTCAGAAAAATATATCCATGTGAATCTTGAAAAAGCATATATAAATGAAATATAACACATGAATCCATAATCTGAACTTCTGGAGATGGTCTCCAAAGATCTGTAGCGAGAAGTTCAAGTGGTTTTATATAAATAGTTGATGAATCTATAAATGGCAATTTGTTACTTTTACCTAACCGATAGCATGTACAAATATAGGGAGTAGAAACATTAGTAAAAGAGATATTATTATTTCTTAACACTTGTTTCATAATTTTAATACTAGGGTGTCCTAGGTTACAATGCCACAAATAATGTACACTTTTATTATTAACATTATAGTCAACATTGTTACACCATTTGTCTTCATCAATAAAGATTTTTGAATTTCAAAGTTGAACTTGTATAATCCCTTATGCAACCTACCATGTAACAGCACATCTTGATTTAGTAGTTCTCTAAGTACACAATATTTTGGATGAAATTCAAAGTACACGTTGTTGTCATTAGCAAATTGTGATACACTTAAAAGATTCTTTTTAATTTGAGGTACTTTCAAAAGAGTTTTGGGATATAGTTATCTTTTATTTTAAATACTACTTCTTCAACATGTGTTATGCTTAAGGCTTTATCATTTCCCATGTGTATATTTTTCACACATGCGTAATTTATGTTGCCAAGATTTAGATTCTGAATATTATTTGTAAGATAGTAGGTTGCACCTGAGTCTAGATAACAATCTGTATTGAGTATATCCTCTAGTCTGGTGAGATTACCTAAACTTGATTGTTGATTTCTTGAACTTTCTTACTAATTCTTTGCTTGTTGATTCAACATTAACATTTAAGTTGTAAATCCTTTGCATATTTTGATTTTGTTTGTTTCTATTTAATTCTTGATTGAACCTGAAGTAGCAATTGCTTGCAATATTCCTAATGTTTTTCACAAATTTGACATCTCACCCTATTGTTGTACCACCTTCCCTCGTTACCTCTTCCTCTTTGAGTTGAACTACCCCTTTGATTTTGAAACTCTTGTATATTTCCTTGATCTTTTTTGTTATATAGTGTCTTTTCTTGGTTCTTGCTTCTTGAATTGGATGCACGGTTGATTGAGCAATCAGATGATGTTGTTTTTCTTTGTTCAATCCTTTCTTTACGAGCAAGAAGGGTGGAATGGACACATTTCATGTTTGGTAAAGTTTCTTTTATGGAGATTACACCATTATTGATTCATACTCCTCATCCAACCCATTCATTATCATCGGAATTTGCTATGTTTCAGAAACATTATGACCAGCAGTTTCTAAAAAGTCACAATATGTTTTAATTTTGGATAGGTATTCTCTCAGACATTTTCCTTCTTAATATTTTATAGTTGCCTCTTATAATGCATTATTCTTCCAGCTGACTATGAGTTGAAAATATGCTCTACAACATTCCATATTTCGAACGATGAATTGCATCCAACAATTTGAGATAAAAGACTTACACTAATTGATGAAAGTAGCCAAGAAGATAATAAACTATCTTGCCTCAAATACATTATGTATTCTTGATTACTTAGTAATTTCCCTTCTTTATCTGCAGCCATTTGGGTGGAACTACAGCAATTCCATGGATGAAATCTTCAAGGCGATATTCCCTAATGGCAGTTTCAACTTGATGTTTCCACAATAGACATTTTTTCTCACCAAGTTATCTAGCTAGTTTTTGGGCTTTATAAGAGAGAAGGTGGTGGTTTCAGTGGGAGATGTTGTAGAGGAAGCCTCATCCTCTTTTGACATGATGAATTTTTTGATTTGAAGAACCGAGTGATGATTCTTTGCAAGGCAGGTTGAAATTCAGTAGCAAACTAGGTTTCAGGTTGCAACCAGATCAAAAGCGAGATTAAGGGGCAAATGATGAAAAGAATTTCAAGAACTCTTTTTTGATGTTACAGCAGTGAGCAACCAAGGTTCAGAATGATGAGAAATTGCTGACTGAATGTTTTGGCGAGGCACACTTCAAAAGAATTGATCAAGAACCGGTTTCTCGAATAGCAACACCAGGTAAACCGAGGGTGACAAGGTTCTCTGATGATAAAATAAACTCTCAAGAGAATATACTTTTAGAACTCCACATGATGAAGCTCTTTCGATGGAGTTGGCGCAATGGTGGTTGCTTTCAGGCCGATGATGCCATTTGGCTTTGGTTCTGATACCATATAAGGGTTTAGTAATGAGAAGAAGTAATAAACTGCTATTTTGTATTATTGCTAAAGAATAATGCTTATTACATTGCATTCACTCTCTTCATATATGGTGTTTTACAACAGTTACAATGACTATAAGAAGATAATGGGCCTTGGGCTTCAGCATTTTCTTGTGCCCGAACCATTTCAACTTGAGATAATGTTATATGCTGGTTTTGATGCTTAGTTAACCATTTCATACTATATTAGCAACTGCAACAATGGAAGCTGGTTAAGGGTCTTCAATTGTAGCTTGAGAAGAGGAGGCCTAAATAGGAACCTTCTTATAAGAAAGGGTTGCACTTTTCTTTCCGGGTAATACTGAAATAGGAGCATGCACCTAGATGATATTTGAAAGAAGTTTTGAGAATAATAAGTGAAATGTTCATATAAAAGTACTACGAACACAATAATAAAAGAACCATGAGAGTTGCCAGGAATACTAAAAGTAACATATTAAATCAAGATATAAAAATAGAACTTATTTGCACCATTCAAGCTCGGATGTAAATTTCCATGTTGGTGTTTCTTTATAAGGGAAAGCTCGCTGAGAACTTAATGCGTCAGTTGAATCAAATGATATCTGTTAGACCAAAAATGGTATAACTGTTGAAACTGGACCAGCCTGCAGCAGAAGCTCTGGGTGAATTCAAAAAATTTACCCTATTAGGCCTATGAAGTCTAACTGAATTAGAACATTTATAAATTTCATTAAAATAAAATCATTTATTTTATTTAAATTCAAATATATTAAGATATGAAATTACTTTTATTTGATTTAGTTTATACATAAATGCATCATATACATACATGTGTGAGTGCATTTGCAACACAATAATCTGTGAAAGGTATAATATGCCCATATGTAGATATTGGGATTTACATCGCAACGAACATATTATCTCATTTTGTATGTCATGTATGTTATCCATATATGTGCATGTATATGTGTTACAAAATACACACACACATATGTATGTATAAATATATTATGAATAATATATGAACATAAAACATTTATATATAGATAAATATATATATATATATATATATATATATATATATATATATAAAGAGGGAAAACAATTATTAAAAATTATTTATAATTCAAAATTAACTTAGTTTTGCAAACATAATAATTTTAGTATTTTATTTTGTATATATTATGAATAAAATAATGTTTTCATCCATAATAATTAACATAAAATAATCTATTAATAAAAATTCAAATTTTACAATTTTCAAAAATCTAGGATCATAAAAGAAAGCATAGAAAAAATCTGGAGATTTTTCAAAGTTGAAATATTATTTTAAAAAATAAATACATTGATTTCGGTAATAATGATTTAATATAAAATGATATATTATTAAAATTCAAATTTTTAAATTTTAGAAATTCAAGGATCATGGATGAAAGGTTATGAAATTTTTTGAAGAAGTTTTCAATTAAATTATTATTTTTATTAAATCATAAATAGTTTTTTCGAAATAATATTAATTACTAAAAATAATAAACTTTATTGAAAAAATCCTAAATTTGTTCTATACGTTTTTGAAATGATATAATTTTTTTTAAATGTAAAATTAAAATTTTAATGTAATAATTATTATATATATATAAAAAGTTCAAAATTTAATAAATGTTAATTTAAAAATATGAATATATGTATGATAATTAATTTTCAAACTTGTAAATTCATATTATGTATAATAAGTGTACTAAAATTTTAAAATCATATATATATATATATATATATGTTATATATGCATATATGCTATTATGAGAGAGAAATATACACAAATATATATATATGTATATGAATTCATTAATAAATATATATATAACAATTATTAATGACAAAAATTGATTTTGTACAGTAAAAAACATTTGTCTATACATTAATAAAATAGTATAATAAACAAATTATGCACATACCAAACTGATTTGTGAGAACTACTCTAGTTATAAAATCTTACCTAACTAAACATGTAATAGCAATATATTTAAAAAGATATGAAATTTCTCCAAGGTTTTAAATCTCGGATATCAGACACGTTTCGTCTCGGAGATTTTAGTGACTCTGTATCGTATCGGGGAGATCTCGGACGATACGAATGCATCTGGGACGCCAATATCGAATTTACATCTCGAACCTAGAGTTCATCTCGGGGCCATATCAGAGAATAACACATCACATAATTTATAAAAAAATGCATGGTATTAATTTATTTAACATTTACTAAATTACTTTAACTAATCACCATTATTCTAACTGAAAAAATAGTGCAATTATACTTCAAATATATGAAATTGTTCAATAAAAGTTACAAAACATCATCAATTTTAGCAATTACATATAAGTAGATGAAATGCGACAAATTAACTTTAAAAAAGCGGGTTCTATAAAATTACATATATGCAGTAAGAATAACATAATAACAGTATTAGGAACTGAAGCAAATAAAAGCAAATGCATATAAGAGATATCAGGAATCGAAGGGTTTCAGGCAATGTAAATCTACTTGCAGAAGGTTATGCAGAAAGAATAACAAACTAAATCTACTTGCACATATATTCTAAATTATACTGTATATTCAATTTTTGAAAGATTGAATTTCATTAAAATAGAAACAACCCTAATTAACATACATGTAGAGAGTAGAGAGATTGGTCGAAGACGAAGCTGCAAACTGTCAAAAGCAAGATCGAGTTGTCGAAAATTGGAAGGAACCGCAAACTGTTGGATGTTGGAAGAGAGTGTTCGATTTTTTTTTGAAAAGGAAGTTCGATTTTTTCTCTAGAGAAGAGGGTGTTTGATATTTTGACGAGGAACGTGATCTTTTGAGAAGTTGAATCGGAAAGAAAATGGCTTTGTTCATTTTTTTATGATAGACTGAGATGGGCCTATTTTTTTTGAAAAAACAATATATCGGGGATATCTCGGAATATCGGTCCAATTATCGACCAATATATGTAAATTTCGGTTGATATAATCGAAACGAGATATCAACCAATATCTAATGTTTCCTTTAGCCTAAGCCTTCAGCTGAGATCTCGGCCGAGATGACTGAGATTTAAAACAGTGAATTGCTCATTATAGGATCATAGAATATAATTTAATTACTGTAATATGAATTAAAATTACCAATTTAATGATGCCCTTGAATCCACGTTGAAGCAGTGACTTCCCTTCTTTTACTGCTCTTGGTTCGTCAGATTGCAAGTCTGAAGTCACCGACCTCTAACTATCAAATATATTATTTTAATTTGATATATATTTGAGAATTTTGGAGTGGACTGAGAGATATGTTTTAACCATCAATGTAAAAGGTGATGGCAGCCAAAAAGGTTTTATTTTTTATTTTTAGAGATACATATACATAGGATGGTATTAGACAGAAACGAGGAAAACCATTTTACCCATTCTCACTTGATCTCAACCCATCATCTCCAAGCCAATTCCCTATGTTTTAGCTACCCTTAGACCTTCCCAAGACCGAAGTTTTGTAGCCCTAATGGTGGACCTTAAACTCATCTAAGCCCAAGCCGAAATACTATGCAATTAAATCTAATTTAATCGCTTGTCGATATTGTATATCGATCAATATATTTGTAGCTGTTATAAATATATATAACATTATTTATTTCTCAAATCATATTCAAGTTTTATAATTAATATTTTATAAGTATTAATTAATTTAATTAATTTATAATAATTATAAACTAATTAAATCGTTCGGTCTTAAAGGAAATCATCATTTCGGCTGTGTAACTCTTGGGTGTAAATTTTGTCAGCGATTAACATCAAACTATTCTAATGTTAACGTTCACACGTCACTTAGCAGGTGGAGTGACATTATGACCAAACTTACCGCATGCTCATTTTAGCTAAAATCCAATTTTAGTTTAATAAGCATTACCCAGTTGTGAAATTTTTTTACACCAATTCTCTTCGTCAAAACTATATCACTTTGGACTTATGGAATTTAGTAATGGTCAAAATTCCAACCTCATCCACATTCAACTTTATAGTCCGAATACAAAGTCCTTTGTTCAATAATAACAACTATTATTAACCGAAATGCTTTGGTCATAGACTTTGACTTTGAGTTGACTTGAGTTTACTATGATACTAACCACATATAACTGAGGAGACGAATCCTCACTTGAATAGTGCTTCACTTTCAATATTTCCACTCGACCCAACTATAGTCACTCGTTGGATGCCATGTCATGATTTAGATATAATCAAAGCATAGCTTTCATATTGAAGATCCACATTATTCTCAAGTCGAGAGAACTGTGTAAATTAGTCACATCGATATTTTCTGTTTGACCTTAGTTATATTAACTAATAGATAACTATCGAGTGAGTCGTTCCATAATTATCCAATAACTATTAGTATGTAACCACTATGTTACTCCAACAGTCATGAGTAATACAATATCCAACACTTGGAGGGCGTTATGCAATCCAGTCTCAACGGATACATCGATATCCAGTCTTGATGCATCTTGACTAGGTTTATTCAAAATGGTATATTTGTTTCGTTGTGATAAATTACTCACAGTTACAACAATTTGTAACTACTATCACAAAATATATCATTTATGGATTTTTCTATTAAATATACTTTTAATTAAGTTAGTTAATTAATATAATCACATTATATCAAGTATATAATATGAAGAAAATACCTTTTATTTCGAACAAGATTGGTCAACGAGTTTGAAATATGTAAAAATTACAAAATTACCCCTAGGGCGTACCCCTAACTATATCAATCTCCCATTTGCACTTGGGGTCAACTATGGAATCTAATTCCAACTTTGACAATCAATTTTCTCAAAACCAATTAAATTAGTCTCTTAGTGAATGGGTATGCTATTATGTTTTAATTATCTACATTGTCAGTTAACTCTCTCTGACACTAATAAACAGCCTTTATCATGTGAAATGATTTGAAGTATGTCTTTTGACTGCTATTGAGTTTTAAGTTCTACCATGACCAATTTCATGACATTGTTATCTTTTAACAATATTATGGGATTCTAAACATTTGGAATCACTTTTGGCTCAATTATAAATTTGTGCATTTATATCTATATACATTGGTTTATTGTAGCGCTATTCAAGTTAATGTTCTCAACATCTCGTTGAATCGACCACAATCACTTTTATTTTGAAACATTTTAAATTTAAAGATTTTAACTTGAATTTTATCATCGACATGTTATACTCAATATCACTTATAAAAGTTTGTGTCCAAACGCTCATCATAACGAGTTCTTTGTTTCTATAAACAACTCTCTATTATTTCATAAATACGCGAGAAAACCTCAAACAACCATTTAGTGATATCAATATGGATTTTATATTTGCTTCATGTATCAAATACATAAACAAAACACAATATCATACACAACATTATATGTATGAGGATTCCTATTGCTAATGCATAAGGAATCCAACTTACATGTTCTCTTTTTAATAGGGTGCTTTTGTATATCGTTTTGGGACAATTCCTATATCTTTTATACTCACCATAAAAGACATCATTTACAATCCAAAATTGAGTATTGTTTACTTATGGTTTAGAACGCGTTGTTTACTTATAGTTTAGAAATGTCAGTGTACCTTTTAACTTTCTTTCTTATGAACACATGTTTCCTCTGCATTTTGATTGAAAATCAAACTATTTGATATTTCTATCAAAATACATATTCAATCTTTATGCTTATAAAATGATATATTCGTATCATTTCTTGAATCATATCCAAAAACTCACAAATCCAATATCACTCTCACCGACTTCGAGGCATTTTTGGTTAATATGTGTAAACAGCTTACTCTGAATCATTATTTAGAATTTTCTATTTCAATACAAAAGTACCAAACACTAAGTCTTATCAAGCGATAATTTGTAAGTAAATCTGAATAAATTTGAGCATGTTGAATACCGAATTTGTTATGATAATTTCAACAAATGAAATTTGCGATATTATTCTTATCAACTTTGCTCATTTAATCCAATCACATTAATCTTTCTAATAAAGACACAATCTCGACCGATGGATCACATCTCTTTGGTTACGACCACCAAAATCATATTTTTATGGCATACTTGGAATTCTTTCAGATTTGCGCATCATACCATATAGAGTTAACAATCTTAATGGTTTAATTGAACAACCGAAGGTAATGTATATTTTCAACATTAATAAGAAATTCATAGTTTCTCTTCGATGTACGAGAATACTTATTAGACATTCTAATGTTATGTGTTCATTTAGGTTAGTTCATTTCATTTCATCTCATATAATTAGTTGTATCTTTGGATCGGATCCAATTCCATTTAACTACCAAAAATTTCTCAAAGAAATTCCTTCATAATGAAGTTATCTTGAAACAACAATTGTATCTATAAGTGTAACGACCCATTATTTTCGATGTTTAGAATTTATTGATTTATTAAGATTTTGGTATTTAAATCTATAATAAATAAAAATTTGAAATTTGTTAATGAATTAATAATGGGAATGAAATGTAAGAATGCTAACGCAAGTCAATAAATAACCAATTTAGTGCATTCCTGATTTAATTGAAACCAATTGCAATAAATGAATTAAATATTAGGTTAATGTTAATTAAGGTAATATTTGGTAATAATGTATTATTAATGGTTTATGTATGAAACAATAATTAAAATTAAAGGTAGTGATGTTAATATAAGTTGACCATAAACAAGTTGAATGGAATCCCAATAAGGAAGTAATGCAAATGTTATATTTGGCAAAATTTCAATATAAGTGGAAAATATAGTTAATACACAATAAAGAAGGAAAGTTGAGCATATTGAAGTAATGTAATATAAAACCAACATTAACAATGTTATTTGAAATTAGTGGATGTGATATAAAGATTGAAATCAAATATTTATTGGAATTTAAATATTAATAATTGGATTAATTGAAATTAAATGAAATTTAATATTTAAATAATACGAAAATAGAACTTAAGAATAAATTGGGAAATATCAAGTACCAAGATTTAGAATAATGTTAGTTATATCCTTATTGTAATAAAAGACTCGAATAACAAGGTTTAAAAATATAACAAACGGATTTTGGAGTTTTAAATTATAATTTCTGAATCTAATGAGATTGAAATTAAGCATTGAAATTGATAAATTAATCAACTCTAAATTGAGATCTAAATTTATTTAAATTAGTGTAAATGATTAAGAAATTTAAAAATGATAAAAATTGTCAATTGTAGAATTGAAATTGAAAATTAAATTAAATTAATTAGTTATTAATTTATTTAATTAATGAAAAAATAGCCATTTTGGCCACTGACTCGGATTTCGACAAAACCAGTTCACCGGATCCGTAACGGTGAATTATTGTAGGATTTCGAGTTTTGTAGCGATCGGGCCTGCCATTTGATCGTACGGACTAGAGACGCCTAGAAATCAATTAAATTGAAATCAATTTGAAATAACTTGATTTTAGCATAACTTCTTTATACGATGGAATTTGTACTTGAAACCTGTTCCATTGCGTTTAAAATATTTTAAAACATCTATTTTGATATATGAATTAACCCATTTTCGCTCCGGAGTCGAAACGGGCTTTTTGGGCCGTGTAACGTTTAACTTTTAAACCGATTCGATTCATCTGTCCTATTTCAAATCTGTCTATATATTTCCTTTTTAAATCCTAACAGCCTTTCTCTTTCTCATTTCTGTACGTACAGAAATTTTTGTTGCTCCTCTTTTCAATGGCTGAAAACCCTGAAACTTCTCAGTTCAATTCCAATTAAAATTTCAAATCCAAAAATTCAAACTCCTCAAAAAATTTTGAAAAAATTATATATCGAAGATACCAACAATGCGAATCTGCGTCTGTTGTCTATTTCTGTAATCGATGCTCGAGTCAACCTCAAATCGTAGTCAAAATTTATTTGTGCGTTTTGATTGGAGCGAAAATCGGTGAAATTGACATGTGGGTTTGGTGGAGATTCTCGCATGGAGGCTTATGATGGTGGTTGATCGGTCTGAATCGATGTGTAGCGGCTGGAATTTGAGGAATAGGGTTTCAAAACCCTAGGGTTTTGACGGCGACGGCGGCACCTTGGTGGGGGCGCGGCTAGGTCGGCCGGTGGAAGTGATGATGGAGAACTCGCGGAGGGTGTCCGCTTGGTCAATGGTGACCATTGGCGAAGGTGGTGGCTGGTCAAACGATGGTGAAGGCGCGTGAAATGCTGGGCGTGAGCGTGTAATGCACGATGAAGGTGATGTCGACGTGGCTTGTTCCTTTTGGTTCACTCCTTTATTAATTAATTTGTTTATTTAAATTTGTATAATCTTCTAACTCGAATAACTTTTTCATACGAGATATAATTCATGCGTGACTTTCTCCACTAGGTTCGTATTGAAATTCCGGACATTTTGACGCTGGTTTGGATGAATTCTGAGGCTTATCAATTTTTGGGTTTAAATTTGATTAAATTCAATTTAAATTCAAAATGTGAGTGTTTTAAGCCACTCACAACTTCTAAAAATTCTTATTTGTTAAATTAATCTATGATGTAATTAGAAATTTATTTATGACTGTTTGGCATATTTTGAATCATCATGTAACATCCCGCCATTTTGTACGTTTTAAATCGACGATAAACCACACACGTCAGACTCAAACCATACAAAAGAGCGGATTGTTATTGGGGTAAATAAGAAAAAGGGAGAAAAAATAAACAAACAGGATCTTGCAGCGGAACGATATAATATAATAATAAAATAAACAGTTCATGAAGCCGTTTTACAAAATATTCGATTACACTTATACAATACATATCAGAGTTACACATACCGGAGAATAATAAATAATGCAGCGGAACAATGATGCAGTGGAATAATATAATAAATAATAATAATAATACAATCTTCGTCTTCGTCTTCGTCCTCCAGAAGGAAAGTCTTCAAATCCTGAAATACTCAGGCTGACCCGAGCGAATTGAAAAGACAAAACACTCGAGTCAGAACTAAAAGATCTTATGTGAGTTAAATCAACGGTAAAATATGAGTGGAACGACGTCAGAGATGTTTACGGATCTGACATCTCCTATCGAGTGTCAAACGTGAGTGCGGTAACTTAAGAGATAATCGGGATTCACATCTCCTAAGGATCCATTAAATTATTTACATTTAGCAATATTTCGCTATTATAATAATGTCTATAGTAAAGTAAACTAACTTTTAAATAGCGTTAAGGCTTTACATTTTCCACCTTAACACGTAATAGTCCCAGTAATCCATCCAGTATCATGGTTTCTCCTGATCGGGAAGCCACCAGAGGATACCACACGGGTTGCGGGAGAAAACCAAACTCGTACAAGGCGCGCTATGGTAAGTGACATGGCACAACTAGGCAATGCCAGAGTAGATATACCAATTACGCTTCCAGGCCGGTGGTAACGCGTAGCCGCAGCTACCGCCCACCTCGAACCACTCCCCCAAATAAAAATCAAAAGTAGCCACCGAATCAATCCAAAAGTCAAAGTATAATATCGAAGGGATGTGTCCGACCAAAGGTGCTACCTCATTAGCTCGTCAATCGCTCCTGTTTTAGCCACCTTACGCCAACTCACGGGAGTCGGGTCCACATATTTACCTCAAAGGAAATGCCGCCACCATCATACTTCATTCTGGAATCTCCACCGCGTACACGGTTGTTAAAGTTATTTTCGAAGCTGGCAGAGAGTATGACAACTTCCGATCCCGATCTCTTTAACAACCAAATGTTATTATAACACCGCGGTCTTTCAAATAGTTTATACTTTTAAAACCGGAATATAATATCCATTTCAAAACAATATAAATACGATATCATTTCCCTTTCAAAAACCCAATAAATATGATATCATTTTTATAAAACCCAAATCAATATAATATCATTTTTTATTTCGAATATATCCTTTCCAAAATCATAGCACTTCCAAAATTTTAATATTTCAAAACCAAACACTGGAAATATAGCCTTTCAAAACAGAATACTTCGAATTTTCATAGCTTCTAATCCATAACTTTCAAAACTTATATGGTTTGGATATTCAAACAATATATAAAATAAAATAGTTTGAATTTAAAATCAATTTATAAAGTAAAATAATTTCCTCGACTTCACAATTTTATTCCCTTTAAATTAAATCTCAATTCATAACTTTCAACTCACTTTCAGTTTCAATAACCAGTTCAATTTCAATATATTTTAAATTTTGAGTATTAAATAATCTCAAAACTAAGGTTGATAATTACGATCCAACAATTCACTATTCTATTATTTAGTTTTGAAATATTTGCATAATAAATCCATTATCCTTAAAAAAAACTCAAATTACAAATAACTAAATATTTCCTTTAACTTAGTTATACTTGAAATACTCAAATTCACCTTGACCCCAAAATCAAGTTATAATAATTATAGCTTTTTAAATTTCCAATTTAATAAATGTCACATCAACCCTTTAGAGTTTAATTCTTAAATAAATTTAATTTCAAATAAATCTCCAATTTATCTCTCATCCTTAATTTATTTAAATCATTATACACTCTATATAGAATAAAATTTTAAATACTTACTCATATTTATTTTAATAAAAATAAAACTCTATTTTTTTACTTAATTTTTTTTTAACAAACTTATACATAGCTTAAATTCAAGCATTTAACTATATATAAAATAATATTAATACAATATCAAAAATCAATATTTATTAAACCATATATTTCCTTCCAAAACCACAGAAATAATTTTCAAAATATTTTATATATAGACCACGGTGTCTGTATATAATTTTCTACCCTATGGTCAAGTGACACGGATATTTATCATTTCTATCTGTAATTTAAAATAAAAAAATACGGTTATATATCATTTCAAACCACAATCCCGAATAAAATAAAAATGCATAACAACTTGCAATTTATAACAATATAATTACAACATCCATTCATCCAATATCAATCATCGACCATTTATCACAATCATCATCCAATTCAAATAATAACATCAATATAGAACAGATAATGGACAACTGGTATTTACTGGAAATTTGTATTCAATAAGCAATTAATTAACAATTTAACTCGCAGTTCATATGCAATAATAATTTAAGTGGCAGTTATGCAACAATAAATCAAATAACAATTTAATCCAATAAAATCTAATTTAACTGAGATGATGATTATAAATATGCCAAACAGTCATAAATAAATTTCTAATCGCACCAAAAATCAATTTAACAAACATAAGAAATTTTAGAAGTTGTGAGTGGGTTAAAACACTCACCTTTTGAATTTAAATTGAATTTAAACCCAATTTAAACCCAAAATTTGAACAGTCTTAGAATCTGTCTAAACCAGCTTCAAAATGTCCGGAATTTTAATACGAACCCATAGGTATAAACCGCGCGTGAAACGGACCTCGTATGTGAAAGTTATTGCGATTAGAACCATTGAAAACAAAATTTAAAAATTAAACTTAAACAAATAAAACAAAACATTACCGTTTCTCCCCCTAGGGCCACGTCACCCAGGTAGGCTGGACTCAACCCAGCAAATTTCAAATGCGAGAAACCCTAAAGCTCTGAACCGCAGAACGCGCCACCACAACCAAGTCATGCCTTCCTCTGGCCACGTCGCGTCCTCATCCCACATCCACGCGATCCACCTCCGGCCGCGTTGAAACACGCAAGAACCACCAGCCGCCACTGCTCGTTTCGAAACCCTAGCGAATTTTTCTGGCCGATCCAACTGTTGAAACCCAAAACCAATGGCTCCGAGGAACCATGTAGAGCACTCTCTACGCAATGGTATCGTCGATCTGACGATCAGGTGAAGTTCATCGTCGAGCGATAAGCGGTCGAAAATTGATTCATGATTTCTGGACAGATAGAGACCCGAATCGAAAAACAGATAGCATATTTAACTTGCTCTCGTCGAGTGCTTTCCGACGATATAAAATATGATATAGTTTGTGGAGTTTAAAATTTTGATTTGAATTTGATATGAAATTGCAATAGGAATTTAGGGTTCTGGGAATTTGTCTGCCATTGAGGAAGAGGAGGAACAAAATAACTTATACGTACAGACAAATGACAATGAGGAACAATTAGGGTTTATAACGAGGTATATATATTGGTAGGTCAGCAATAGAGATGAATGGATATGATTGGTTCACACGCTGAACGACGAATGGCCCAAAAAGCCCGTTCTGACTCTGGAACGAAATTGGGTCCACCCATATATCAAAATAAACATTTTAAAATATTTTAAACGTAATGGAACAAGTTTCGGGTCCAAATTTCATCGCATGAAGAAGTTATGCTAAAATCAAATTATTTCAAATTGATTTCAATTAATTTCAATTTCATTGATTTATAGGCGTTTCGAGTCCGTACGATCAAATGACAAGTCCGATCGCTACGAAACTTAAAATCCTACAATAATTCACCATTACGGATCCGATGAAGCTGGTTTCGTCGAAATCCGAGTCAGTTGCCAAAACGGCTATTTTTCATTAATTAATTAAATTAATAAATTAACTAATTAAATCAAAATTTCAAAATTCTTTAACTGACAAATTTCCTCATTTTTGATTTCTCAATCATTTAGAATGATTTGAACAAATTTAAATGTCAATTTAGAGTTGATTAATTTATCAATTTCAGTATTAAATTCAAAATTATAAATTTAATTTCCGATAATTCTATTTACTTTTCATTCTATTATTCAATTCATCATTATCAAAAGGATGTAGTTAATGATTGTTTACATTTATATTCTCATATTTCATCTAAATTTCCATTTATGTAATATTTAAATATTTAATTTCATATAATTGCAATTAATCCTATTATCATAAATTAAATTCCAATATATTGATAAAACTTTATTTCCATTCTTTTTATTCAACCAATTTTCATATTATAAGTAGAATTGACATTATTTCCAATTATTTTCTTAATTTATACTAACATAACTTTTAAATTAGATTTATTGCAATTGATTACCGGTTTTAAATTTGATATACTAAATAAATGGTTAACTTATACTAATTGTTACTATTAACGTTTAATTTCACTTATAAGCTATTATTAACAACAAATGTTGCAATTGATTTAGATATAATTCAATAAATTAAATGAATGGGTAAAAAATTATTAATTATCACTATTGCCAAATTTACTCACATTCATACTTAATTATCAACTAACAATTATTTAATTACTTATCTAGCATTGATTCTATCAAATTGCAATTTATTACGTATTATTCCATCAATTAATATAACTTTAGAATTTATTTTCCAATTCGCTAATTTCAATCAATTATAACCTTACAATTGTTTCAATTAATAAGTATTGCACTAAATGAGTTATTATTCAACTTGCATAAACCTTATTACATAAATTTACATTCGGTTACAATTAATCAATATATTATTCATTGGTTAAATCCAACACTTGCTTTTATTTACTTATTTTTCATTTTAACCAAGTGCAATAATTTACACTGCTACACTATTGGGATTTCACTCCAATTTTCAATAATTAGTTTTAATAACCATTGCTACAATTCATTCTTAACATTTACTTCAATATAAATTATAAATTTTTTATTTCTTTCTAAATTTAATTACGAAAATCTTATTGATTTAACCAATTTAATTATTGAATTTTAGGGTCGTTACACTCTCCCTCACTCAAAACTTTTCGTCCCCGAAAAGAAGAAGAAGGGGAAAGAAGAATTAAATACTTTAAATAAACAATACATCTCATAAAAATATTAACTTTATAAACAAACAAACTTACAAAATTAATCATTTTAAATAAAATATACCAATTTTAT
The DNA here is from genome assembly GCA_030765085.1 of Allium cepa. Classification (NCBI taxonomy): domain Eukaryota; kingdom Viridiplantae; phylum Streptophyta; class Magnoliopsida; order Asparagales; family Amaryllidaceae; genus Allium; species Allium cepa. Next base: position 860,630,468 of record CM060934.1, on the reverse strand, counting down.
AATTATTAATTCTTTTTATACTCAAATTAATAAAGTTTGGAAAACACTTTTCAAAAATTTTCTAAGTCCAAAATTTTTGAAATTTTTTGGCAGAGTCTCCTTTGTACGGAGAGGCTCGGGAGAAAATATAATATCAAATATAACAATATACAACATATAATTTCCAAAATAATATATATCCCAACATGGGGAAAATAATATAATAACGCTATAAACCGTAATCCGAGAACGTAATCATTTGTCGGGCAAACAACATTTAATTATAGAACCAAAAGCAGTAGCAATTGCTTCCATAATCTGTATTTCACTTATATAATCCAAAAAGGTTAAAAATAATATAAAACGAAATATTTAAAGTGGTTTCAACCATAAACAAACAAATCAATACAAACATCAATCACTTGCAACAAGCAAACAACCATCACATAAAATCAACACACATCAATTATCCATTCATATCAAACAAAACAAATAGTTGTTTGGGTTCATAGAATTTAAATTGCATAGAATGGAAAATAAACTATTAAGTGCACCATTTACTCAACAGTCTTAGATGAAACTAAATAGATATTCATACATCCAAACAATTTTAAAGTATCATTTCCTAAACAACCATAAACCAAACAAACAACAATTCCAAACAATAGATCAAGTTAATTTTTCAATTTCATTTCATAACCTTTGTTGTTTGATTTCCTTTTCATTCATATAATGGTTTATCCCTTTTTATTTACATTTATTTCTCACAGAATCTTTTATTTCCATTCATTGATTCAGTGTTTATCTCACTTATTTGCACTTATACTTACAAAATTTTCATTTCTAATTATTCATATCGAAAAAATTCTTTTTATCGCATTAAATTCATTCATTTCTTAATTTCATTTATTTTCATTCATTTATCCATAGTATTCAACATTTCCGAAGTTCAAAAATCTTTTACTTACAATATTCATGTTTCTACTTATTTTTTTATTATAAATAACTTCAACATTTACTTAAGTTTGTTATCATTTAGTTATACATTTTCCATTATATTTAATTAGTAGTATTTCAGTCATAACTTAAGTTTATAACAAACATAGCATTAAATTATTATTTATAAAGGCAAATTCATTGAATACTTCATTACTTCAAGTGTTACTTGTAAAATTTCCAATTACATTTTATTTTAACATCTTAACTTTTATAATTGGTATGTTACATATATGCTTTTGAACAATGCAATTGAAAATTATACAAGTATATTTTATTTCTTTTAATTAACTTAAGTGTTCAATAATAATATCCTTTGTTTTATATGTTACAAACTTAAATTTTCTTTTAATTTCATTTATAACTCTGCATTAAATCTCTTATTTCCTTTAGAGGTTCCAATTATTAATTAGTTACAATCCATTTCACTACAATAATCGAAAGTATTGATTAACGAAAACTTAAGAACTAAATATCGGGTTAAATTTCAAATCATTTTAAAATAATAGATAAATATATACTTACAACTTATATATCCAATTATATTTAAAACAATTTAAAATTTATATTTGTTATCAAAATAAACCTGCAGCAAAACCACTACAGTGGCCTTCCCACTTCAAAACTCGAAAATGAATGTCGATGATGCGTGCACTCATCATCGAAATTATTTTCCAACGGGGGAGTACAGAACTTATTTCTTTCCAAAATTTCTTTAAAAATAATTCTTTCAAATATTATTGGAATATTTATATCAGAAAATACTTATAAACAACATTATTATATTCCAAAGTCCTTTGAAAGGAATTTTCAAAATCCTAGAACTTAAGTTCTAAAATTTATAAATTTCATTTATTTTGTTAGGAATCTTATTTTCAACTAATATCTAAAATTTTCACTACCTGACAACCAATACATTAAAACCAAATACAACCTTTATAAAATTTATATTTTATATATAAAAAATATAATAGGCAAAATTATTTCATTCACCTATATTCAAAACAAATATTGTGTCGGTCTGTCCTATTAAGTGTTTAGAAATCCCTATTGATGTCATAGCGTCCTATACACTAACTAGAATTTATAAATACAAAACGGAACAAATTAACACAATATTAGAACCTTTTATAACACTAACAAATACGTTCTCTTATATATATACCCTCAGTGACTCCTCATAGGGTATTACTACCCTATTAATAAAGAGTTGGACCCCATAAAGCTAAGGTTTATCGCTAAACCAATGCTCTGATACCAGATGTAACATCCCACCTTTTTGTACGTTTTAAGTCAACGATAAACCACACACGTCAGACTCAAACCATACAAAAGAGCGGATTGTTATTGGGGTGAATAAGAACAAGGGAGAAAGAAATAAACAAACAGAATCTTACAGCGGAACGATAAAATATAATAATCAAATAAACAATTCATGAAGCTGTTTTACAAAATATTCGATTATACTTATACAATACATATCAGAGTTAAACACACCAGAGAATAATAAATAATGCAGTGGAATAATATAATAAACAATAATAATACAATTTTCATCTTTGTCCTCCAGAAGGAAAGGCTTCAAATCCTGAAATACTCAGGCCGACCCGAGCGAATTGAAAAGACAAAACACTCGAGTCGGAATTAAAAGATCTTATGTAAGTTAAATCAACGGTAAAATATGAGTGGAACAGTGTCAAAGATGTTTACGGGATCTGACATCTCATATCCAGTGTCAAACGTGAGTGCAGTAACTTAAGAGATGCTCAGGGTTCACATCTCCTAAGGATCCGTTAAACTATTTACTGTGTAGTAATATTTTGCTATTATAATAATGTCTATAGTAAAGTAAACTTACTTTTAAATAGCGTTAAGGCTTTACATTTTCCACCTTAACACGTAATAGTCCCAGTAGTCTGTCCAGTATTATGGTTCCTCCTGATCGGGAAGCCACCAGAGGATACCACACGGGCTACGGGAGAAAACCAAACTCGTACAAGGCGCGCTATGGTAGGTCACATGGCATAACTAAGCAATGTCAGGGTAGATATACCAATTACACTTCTGGGCCGGTGGTAACGCATAGCCGCAACAACTGCCCACCTCGAGCCATACACCAAAATAAAAATCAAAAGTGGCCACCGAATCAATCCAAAAGTCAAAGTATAATATCGAAGGGATGTCTCCGATCTAAGGTGATACCTCATTAGCCCGTCAATTGCTCCTGTTTTAAGCACCTTATGCCAACTCACGGGAGTCGGGTCCACGTATTTACCTCAAAGGAAACGCCGCCACCATCCTACTTCATTCTGCAATCTTCACCGCGTACACGGTTGTTAAAGTGGTTTTCAGAGTTGGTAGAGAGTATGTCAACTTCCGATGTTGGTCTCTTTAATAACCAAACGTTATTATAACACTGCGGTCTTTCAAAATAGTTTATACTTTTAAAACTAGAATATAATATTCATTTCAAAACCATATAAATACGATATCGTTTTCCTTTCAAAAACCCAATAAATAGGATATCATTTTTATAAAACCCAAATCAATATAATATCATTTTTTATTTCGAATACATCCTTTCCAAAATCATAGCACTTCCAAAATTTTAATATTTCGAAACCAAACGCTTGAAATATAGCCTTTCAAAACATAATACTTCGAATTTTCATAGCTTCTAAACCATAACTTTCAAAACTTAAATGGTTTGGATATTCAAGCAATATATAAATTAAAATAGTTTGAATTTAAGATCACTTTATAAAGTAAAATAATTTCCTCGACTTCAAAATTTTATTCCCTTTAAATTAAATCTCAATTCATAACTTTCAACTCACTTTCAGTTTCAATAACCAGTTCAATTTCAATATATTTCAAATTTTGAGTATTAAATAATTTCAAAACTAAGGTTGATAATTACGATTCAACAATTCACTATTCTATTATTTAGTTTTGAAATATTTGCATGATAAATCCATTATCCTTAAAAAAACTCAAATTACAAATAACTAAATATTTGCTTCAATTTAGTTATACTTGAAATACTCATTTAATTCACCTTGACCCCAAAATCAAGTTATAATAATTATACCTTTTAAGATTTCCAATTTAATAAATGTCACATCAACCCTTTAGAGTTTAATTCTTAAATAAATTTAATTTCAAATAAATCTCCAATTTATCTCCCATCCTTAATTTATTTAAATCATTATACACTCTATATAAAATAAAATTTTAAATACTTACTCACGTTTATTTTAATAAAAATCAAACTCTATTTTTTTAACTTAAATTTTTATTTAACAAACTTATACATAGCTTAAATTCAAGCATTTAACTATATATAAAATAATATTTATATAACATCAAAAATCAATATTTGTTAAACTGTATATTTCCTTCCAAAACCATAGAAATCATTTTCAAAATATTTTATTTATAGACCATGGTGTCTGTATATAATTTTCTACCCTATGGTCAAGTGATACGGATATTTATCATTTCAATCCGTAATTTAAAATTAAAAAAAATACGGTTATACATCATTTCAAACCGCAGTCCCGAATGAAATAAAAACGCATACAAATTGTAGTTTATAACAATATAATTACAACATCCATTCATCCAATATCAATCATCAACTATTTATCACAATCATCATCCAATTCAAATAATAACATCAATATAGAACAGATAATGAACAACTGGTATTTACTGGCAGTTTGTATTCAATAAGAAATTAATTAACAATTTAACTTGCAGTTCATATGCAATAATAAATTAAATAATAATTTAACTAGCAGTTATATGCAATAATAAATTAAATTACAATTTAATCCAATAAAATCTAATTTAACTGAGATGATGATTAAAAATATGCCAAACAGTCATAAATAAATTTCTAATCACACCAAAAATTAATTTAACAAACATAAGAAATTTTAGAAGTTGTGAGTGGGTTAAAACACTCACCTTTTGAATTTAAATTGAATTTAAATCTAATTTAAACCCTAAATTTGAACAGTCTCAGAATCCATCCAAAACAGCGTCAAAACGTCCATAACTTTAATACGAACCCAAAGGATTAAACCGCGAGTGAAACGGACCTCGTATGTGAAAGTTATTGCGATTAGAACCATTGAAAACAAAATTTAAAAATTAAACTTGAAAAAATAAAACAAAACACTATGTTTCTCCCCCTAGGGCCACGTCATCCAAGTAAGTCGAACTCAACCCAGCAAATTTCGAACGCGAGAAACCCTAAACTCTGAACCGCAGAACGCGCCGCCACAACCAAGTCATACCCGCCTCTGGCCATGCCACGTCCTCCTCCCACGTCCACGCGAGCCACCTCCGGCCACGTTGAAACATGCAAGAACCCCCAACCGCCACCGCTTGTTTCGAAACCCTAGAAAATTTTTCTGGCCGATCCAACCGTTGAAACCCAAAAGAAATAGCTCCGATGAACCACGTAGAGCACTCTCCATGCCATGGTATCGTCGATCTGATGTTCAGGTGAAGTTCATCGTCGAGCGATGAACGGTTGAAAATTTATTCGTGATTTCTGGACAGACAGAGGCCCGAATCGAAAAACAGACAGCATATTCAACTTGCACTCGTCGAGAGCTTTCCGACGATATAAAATACGATATACTTTACGGAGTTTGAAATTTTGATTTGAATTTGGTATGAAACTGCAATACGAATTTAGGGTTCTGGAAATTTGTTTGCCATTGAGGAAGAAGAGGAACAAAATGAATTGTGCATACAAACGAATGAAAATGAGGAACAATTAGGGTTTATAATGAGGTATGTATATATATAGGTAGGTCAGCAATAGAGATGAATGTACACGATTGGTTCACACGTTGAACGATAAATGGCCCAAAAAGCCCGTTCTGACTACGGAACGAAATTAGGTCAACCCGTATATTAAAATAGATGTTTTGAAATATTTTAAACATAATGGAATAGGTTGTGGGTCCAAATTCCATCGTATGAAGAAGTTATGCTAAAATTAAATTATTTCAATTGATTTCAATTTCATTGTTTTCTAGGCGTTTCGAGTCTGTACGATCAAATGACAAGTCTGATCACTACGAAACTTGAAATCCTACAATAATTCACCATTACGGATCCGATGAAGCTGGTTTCGTCAAAATCCGAGTCAGCGGCCAAAATGGCTATTTTTCATTAATTAATTAAATTAATAAATTAACTAATTAAATCAAATTTCAATTTCAATTCTTTAACCGACAAATTTCCTCATTTTTGATTGCTCAATCATTTACAATGATTTAAACAAATTTAAATGTAAATTTAGAGTTGATTAATTTATCAATTTCAGTATTAACCTCAATTTCATTAAATTCAAAATTTTAATTTTAATTTCCAATAATTCTATTTACTTTTCATTCTATTATTCAATTCATCATTATCAAAAGGATGGAGTTAATGATTGTTTACATTTATATTCTCAGATTTCATCTAAATTTCCATTTATGTAATATTTAAATATTTGATTTCATTTAATTGCAATTAATCATATTATCATAATTAAATTCCAATATATTGATAAAACTTTATTTCCATTCCTTTTATTCAACCAATTGTCATATTATAAATAGAATTGACATTATTTCCAATTATTTTCTTAATTTATACTAACATAACTTTTAATTTAGATTTATTGCAATCGATTACCGGTTTTAATTTTGATATACTAAATAAATGGTTAACTTATACTAATTGTTACCATTAACGTTTAATTTCACTTATAAGCTATTATTAACAACAAATGTTGCAATTGATTTAGATCTAATTCAATAAATTAAATGAATGGGTAAACAATTAATAATTATCACTATTGCCAAATTTACTCACATTCATACTTAATTATCAACTAACAATAATTTTAATTACTTATCTAGCATTGATTCTATCAAATTGCAATTTATTACGTATTATTCCATCAATTAATATTACTTTAGAATTTATTTCCCAATTCACTAATTTCAATCAATTAGAACCTTACAATTGTTTCAATTAATAGGTATTGCACTAAATTAGTTATTATTCAACTTGCATAAACCTTATTACATAAATTTACATCCAGTTACTATTAATCAATATATATTCATTGGTTAAATCTAACGCTTACTTTTATTTACTTATTTTCCATTTTAACCAAGTGCAATATAATTTACACTACTACACTATTGGGATTTCACTCCAATTTTCAATAATTAGTTTTAATAACCATTGCTACTATTCATTCTTAACATTTACTTCAACATATATTATAATTTTTTTAGTGGAAATTAGCCACAGGGCCTCTTTAGCAAGTGGAATTAGTTTATAGGACACACAACTGAAATAATTACTTTTAAGGACAAAACACAAAATAATTAGTTTATAGGACCTAAAAACCTACGAAATTATGTCCTTGAAAGTAATTGGACTGCTGACTTTGTCCTTGAAATTAATTATTCTGCTGACTTTGGCCTTGATAGTAATTTCTTTTAATGTGTGTCCTAGAAACTAATTAGACTGCAAAATTTGTCCTTTTGGTGAAATGCCCCAATTTTTTATTTCTTTCTAAATTTAATTACGAAAATCTTATTAATTTAACCAATTTAATTATTGAATTTTACGGGTGGTTACACATCATCTCAGTTTATTTGAATTTATTTGGATAAATTTGTTATTTAATTTATTATTACGTATAAAGTGCCAGTTAAATTGTTATTTAATTTATTATTGAATATAAACTGCCAGTAAATACTTGTTATTTATTATCTGTTCTATATTGATGATTATTGATTGAATTAGATGATGATTGTGATAAATGTTTAATGATTGATATTGGATGAATGGATGTTTCATTTTACATTGTTATAGACTACAAGTTATTATTGATTTTTTTTCATTTGGTATTACGGTTTGAAAATGATATATAACCATATTTATATTTTAAATTACGGATTGAAATGATAAATATCCGTATCACTTGACCATAGGATAGAAAATTATATACAGACACCGTGGCCTATATACAAAAATATTTTGAAATAATTTTTATGGTTTGTAAAGAAATATATGGTTTTAGATAAATGTTGATTTCAGATATTATATAAATGTTATTTTATTCTTGATTTTTAGCTATGTATAAATTTGTTTTAATATAGAATAAGCTAAATAATAAGTTGTTCTTTTCTTTTTAAAGATAATATGTTAAGTATTTAAATTATATTTTAATATTGAGTTATAATGATTTAAATAAATTAAGGTTGGAAGATAAACTTGAAATTTTATTGAAATTGAATTTATTTAAGAATCAAACTCAAATAAGCCGATGTGAAATTTATTAAATTTGAATTTTAGATGGTATGATTTTATAACTTGATTTTAGTTTAAAGTAAATTAAATGAATATTTCGAGTTGAGTTTTATTTAAAGGATAACGGATTTATTATGTAAAAAATTTCAAAACTAAATAATAGAAAATTTAATCGTTGAATCGTAATTACCGAACTTAGTTTTGAAATTGCTGAATACTTAAAGTTGGAATATATTGAATTTGAAATGGTTTATTCTGTGGATCAAGTCTGTTTGAAATCGATATAATTTGGAATAATTTACTTGGAAATGGGATTGAATTGAAGCTTATGATTTGGGAATTGATTTGGGAATTGGACAGACTATTTTATTATATAAAGTATTTTAAATATTTAAACCATTTAAGTGGTGGAAGATATGTTCAAAGTTATGAGTTTCAAGGAAATATTCAAATGTTTTGATTTTGAAAGGTTATAACTTTGAAAGTGTTATGATTTTAGAAAAGGATATATTTGAAATAAAAATGATAGCGCATTGATTTGGTTTTGAAAGGCAACGATATTTGGTTTTAGAGTGTAAATTATTTTGAAATGACCGCGGTGTTATAGTAACATTTGGTTGTTAAAGAGACCGGGATCGGAAGTTGTCATATACTCTGCCAACTCCAAAAACGACTTTAACAACTGTGTACGCGGTGGAGATTCCAGAATGAAGTAGGATGGCGGCGACGTTCTATTAAGGTATATACGTGGACCCGACTCCTATGAGTTGGCATAAGGTGGCTAAGACAAGAGCGATTCTCAGGCCAAGGAGGTAGCCCCTCTTATCTGACACACTCCTTCGATATTATACTCTGACTTTTGGATTGATTCGGTGGCCACTTTTGATTTCTGATCTTAGGGGTGTGGCTCCAGGTGGGCGGTAGTAGCTACTGCGCGTTACCACCAGCCTGGACGCGTAATTGGTATATCTACCCTTACATTTCCTTGTGTGTCGTGTCACCTACCCTAGCACGCCCTGTACGAGTTTGATTTTTGTCGTACCTATGGAGTATCCTTTGGTAGCCTCCCGATCATGAGGTATTATGGTACTGTATAGACTATTGGCACTATTACGTGTTAAGATGGAAAATGTAAAGCCTTAACGCTATTTAAAAGTAAGTTTATTTTACTATAGACATTATTATAATAGCGAACTATTACTACATAGTAAATAGTTTAATGGACCCTTAGGAGATGTGAATCCCGAGCATCTCTTTAGTTACTGCACTCACGTTAGACACTGGATAGGAGATATCAAATCCCGTAAAAATCTCTAACGCCGTTCCACTCGTATTATTTAACGTTGATTTAACTTACATAAGATCTTTTAGTTCTGACTCGAGTGTTTTGTCTTCTCAATTCGCTAGTGTCAGTCTGAGCATTTTAGGGTTTGAAGATCTTATTTCTGAAGGACGGAGACAAAGATTGTATTATTATTATTATTATTATATACTATATCGTTCCACTGCATCACACTATTCCACTGCATTATTTATTATTCTCTGGTATGTGTAACTCTGATATGTATTGTATAAGTATAATTGAATATTTTGTAAAACATCTTCATGAACTGTTTATTTGATTATTATATTTTATCGTTCCGCTGTAAGATTCTATTTAGTTTTATTTCTTTATGCTTTTTCTTATTCACCCCAATAACAATCCGCCCTTCTGTATGGTTTGAGTCTGACGTGTGTGCTTTATCATCGATTTTAAAATGTACAAAAAGACGGATGTTACATCTGGTATCAGAGCGAGGTTTAGCGATAAACCTTAGCTTTGTGGGGTCTGACTCTTTATTAATAGGGTAGTAATACCTATGATGAGTCGCTGAGCGTATATATATGAGAGAGCGTATTTGTTAGTGTTATAAAAAGGTTTTGATATCGTGTTAATTTGCTCCGTTTTGTATTTATAAATTCTGGCTGGTGCATAGGAGCTATGACATCAATAGAGATTTCTAAACACTTAATCGGACAGACCGACACGATATTTGTTTTAAGTATAGGTGAATGAAATAATTTTGCCTATTATATTTTCTATATATAAAGTAATAAATTTTATAAAGTTTATATTTGGTTGTAATGTATTGGTTGTTAGGTAATGAAATTTATAAATAATAGTTGAAATGAGATTGAAAATAAAATAAATGAAAATATAAATTGTAAATGTGATTTATAATTTGAAGTAAAATTCCAGAGGAATATTTGGAAATGTTTTTGAAAGGATATAAAAATTTTGAAATTTGGAAAAGATTAAATTCCTTTTGAGTTTCAAAATGGTTTTCAAGGGTTTGGAAAAATATTTTGGAGGGATAAAAGCTCTTAACTCTTTTCGGTCGCTGGAAAATAACTTCGGTGATGACGGCAGCATCATCGGTGTTCATTTTCGGGTTTGTGTGAGACAAATTTCTATGTAGGCAAGTCATTATAACTACCAGTGTTGTGTGTTGTTGTTGTACTCTGATGTTGTATTGTAATAACAGTTATAGTTCTTTGTTTTAAAGATTATTCATTTATATATTATACGTTGTTCCACTGCGAAATGTGAGATTCTGTTATTGTTTCTGTTTCTTCTTCTATCTTCTTCTTCTTAAAACCCTAATAGTTTAGGTTTCCGACATTCGATGGTTCGACAGTTGATACAGTGGACGTATTAATGTCGACTTTCGAAAGTCGAAAAATTAGGTCATTACATTGTGGTATCGAACTTAAGTCCCGGGGTTTTGAAAATTTCTTTCAAATGATTTTGGAATATAATAATAATATTATCTAGAAGTATTTTCAGATATAAATATTTCAATATAATTTGAAAGAATTGTTTTAAAATAAATTTTGAAAAGAAATAAGTTCTGTACTTCTCTCTCTATCGTTGGAAAATAACTTCGGTGATGAGTGCACGCATCATCGACATTCATTTTCGAGTTTCGAAGTGGGAATTGCAGTAGTTTTACTGCAGATTTATTTTGATAAACAAATATAAATTTCAAATTTTTTAAAAAGACAATTGGTTATATAAATTGTAAGAGTATACATCTATCTATTATTCTAAAATGATTTGAAGCTAAACCCGGTATTTTGTTCTTAAGTTTCTGTTAATTAATAGTTTCAATTAGAGTAGCGAAATGGAATATAACTAATAATTGGAACCTCTAAATGAAATAAGAGATTTATTGCTAAGTTATAAAGGAAATTAAAAGAAAGTTGACATTTGTAACATATGAAACAAAAGACATTATTATTGAATGTTAAGTTAATTAAAAGAGGAAAAAATAAACTTGTGTAACTTTCAGTTACATCCTTAAAAGCAAATATGTAACTTACCAAACATTAAAAGTTCTAATGTTTAATAAGAAAATGTAAGGGATATTATACAAGTAATAAACTTGAGGTAATAAAAGTATATAATGAAATTCTTTATAAATAAGAATTTGATGTTGTAATTATGGTAAACTTAAGTTATAATTGAAATGTTACCATAATAAAGGTAATAGGAAGTAAGTAGTGTAAGAATAGGATTATAAACTTAAGTAAATGAATTAATACGCAAAGAAATTGAATTAAACATGAATACTATAAATAAATGAAAACGAATATTTGTAAGTAATAAATGAAAATAAATGGAAATAAATGAAATAAACACTGAATCAATGGATGGAAATGAAAATTTGCAAGAAATAATGTAAAATGAAAAGATAAACCATTATATGAATGAAAAGGAAATCAAACAACAAAGGTTATGAAATGAAATTGATAAAAATTAACATGATTTATTGTTTGGAATTGTTATTTGTTTGGCTTATGGTTGTTTGGGCAAGGATACTTTAAAATTGTTTGGATGTATGAATAATCTATTTAGTTTCATCCAGACTGTTGAGTAAAAGGTGCACTTAGTAGTTTACCTTTCATTCCGTATAATTTAAAGTTTTAAACCCGAACAACTATTTGTTTTGTTTGATATGAATGGATAATTGATTTGTGTTGATATTATATGATGATTGTATATTGGTTGCAAGTGATTGTTGTTTGTATTGATTTGTTTGTTATTGATTGAAACAACTTTAAATACTTCATTTTTATAATTATTAACGCTTGTTAGATTATATAAGTGAAATACAGGTTATGGAAGCAATTGCTACTGCTTTTGGTTTCATAAAATAAGCGTTAATTGGTCGACAAATAGGTACGTTCTCGGATTACGGTTTTATAGCGCTATTATATTGTTTTTCCGTTGTTGGGATATATTATTTTGAGATATTGTGTAAAACATTGCTATATTTGATATTATATTTTCTCCCGAGCCTCCCCGTACAAAGATAACTCTGCCGAAATTTTCCGTAAATTTTGGACTTAGAAAATTTTTGGAAAATATTTTCAAACTTTATTAATTTAAGTATAAAAATATTTAATGGTTATAAATTGATATATTTTATTTAAAATATTAAATTTCGTAAATTTATTTGTTTATAAAATTAATACTTTGAATAAGATATATTGACTACTCAATTCCTTCTTTTCTCCTTTTTTTCCTTTTCGAGGACAAAATGTTTTGAGTGGGGGAGAGTGTAATGACCCATAATTTTCGATGTTTAGAATTTGTTGATTTATTTAGATTTTGGTATTTAAATCTGCAATAAATAAAAATTAAAAATTTGTTAATGAATTAATAACGAGAATGAAATGTAAGAATGTAAATGCAAGTTAATAAATTACAAATTTAGTGCATTTCCGATTTAATTGAAACCAACTGCAATAAATGAATTAAATATTACGTTAATGTGAATTAAGGTAATATTTGGTAATAATGTATTGTTAATGGTTTATGAATGAAACAATAACTAAAATTAAAGGTAGTGATGTTAATATAAGTTGACCATAAACAAGTTGAATGTAATCCCAATAAGGAAGTAATGCAAATGTTATATTTGGCAAAATTTCAATATAAGTGGAAAATATAGTTAATACACAATAAAGAAGGAAAGTTGAGTATACTGAAGTAATGTAATGTAAAACCAACATTAACTATGTTATTTGAAATTAGTGGATGGGATATAAAGATTGAAATCAAATATTTATTGGAATTTAAATTTTAATAATTGGATTAATTGAAATTAAATGAAATTTAATACTTAAATATTATGAAAATAGAAATTAAGACAAAATTGGGAAATATTAAGTACCAAGATTTAGAACAATGTTAATTATATCCATATTGTAATAAAAGACTCGAATAACAAGGTTTAAAAATTTAATAAACGGATTTTGGAGTTTTAAATTTTAATTTCTGAATCTAATGAGATTGAAATTAAGCACTGAAATTGATAAATTAATCAACTAAATTGACATCTAAATTTATTTAAATTAGTGTAAATGATTAAAAAATTTAAAAATGATAAAAATTGTCAATTGTAGAATTGAAATTAAAAATTTGATTTAATTGATTAATTATTAATTTATTTAATTAATGTAAAAATAGCCATTTTGGCCACCGACTCGGATTCGACAGAACAAATTTCATCGGATCCGTAACGGTGTATTATTGTAGGATTTCAAGTTTCGCAGCGATCGAGCCTGTCGTTTGATCGTACAGACCCGAAACGTCTAGAAATCAATTAAATTGAAATCAATTTGAAATAACTTGATTTTAGCATAACTTCTTCATACGATTGAATTAGGACTTGAAACATGTTCCATTGCACTTAAAATATTTCAAAACATCTATTTTGATATATGGGTTGACCCATTTTCGCTCCGGAGTCGAAACGGGCTTTTTAGGCCGTGCAACGTTCAACTTTTAAACCGATTCGATCCATCTGTCCTATTTCAAATCTGTCTATATATTTCTTTTTATAAACCCTAGTAGCCTTTCTATTTCTCATTTCTGTACGTACAGAAATTTCTGTTGCACCTCTTTTCAATGGCTGAAAACCCTAAAACTTCTTAGTTCAATTCCAATTAAAATTTCAAATCCAAAAATTCAAAATCCTCAAAAAAATTCAAAAAAATTATATGACGAAGATCCCAATGACGCAAATCTGCGTCCGTTGTCTGTCTCTGCAATCGATGCTCGAGTCAACCTCAAATCGCGGTCAAAGTCGATTTGGGCGTTTTTGATTGGAGCGACAATCGGTGAAATTGACTTGTGGGTTTGGTGGAGATTGTCACGTGGAGGCTTATGATGGTGTTCGATCGGTCTGAATCAGTGAGTAGCGGCTGGAATTTGAGGAATATGGTTTCGAAACCATAGGTGTAGCGACCCGTAAATTTTCAATAAAAAAATTGGTTAAATTAATTGGATCTTTGTAATTAAATTTAGAAAGAAATAAAATTCTATAATTTACAATGATATGAATGCTAAAAAGAAGTGTAGCAATGGTAATTTAAAGGTTAATTATCGATAATTGGAGTGAAATCCCAATAAAAATAGTGTTAAATTTTGCACTTGAGTAAAATTTAAAATAAGAAATTTAAAGTAAGCATTTAATTAACCAATGAAATTATATTGATTAATAGTAACTGTATGTAAATAAAGGTAGTAATGTAAATGGCAGTTGATGAATATCCAATTCAATGCAATCCAAATTGATTGAAACGACTGTTTAAGTTACAATTGAATGTAAATTAAAATAGAAACGTAAACTTATTATAAGGTAGTAATTTTTGGAATAAAAAGTATGAAACGAAGTAAATAAATTTATTGAGAATATTTAACCGTAATTAATGTATATATTTGGCAAAGATATAATAAATGAAATAGGATAGTTAATAACAAAGGAGTTGGAAATTTGAATAGATTTAATGTAACATTTATACAACTGTCAGATGTAAATGAGCGTATATTAGTGTAATAGATAAGTACCCATGTTGACTTCACCTTTAAGATGGTAAGTTATAATTGATTCATAATAAGGAAATCAAATGAATGGATTTATTTGAATGGTAACTGACAATTAATGAATGTATTAAAGTTGTAAAGGTCATAATTGATTGCATTAAATAAATTGGGAATTTAATTTCATTAAAGGTAATTAAATATTATCTTAATGTAAAATTTAGATAATTTTTGAAATTAATGTTAACTCCATTCAGAATATGACAATTGGTGTAACATTTGGCTTGTAAACATATATTATAAGTTAGATGTTTAATTAGTTGATGGAATTAGAATTTAAAATAAATATTAATAAAATAAATAAATGTTACATTTATGAGTTTAAATGTTATTTTATTTTGTAAAGTAATAAATGATGTAACAAAAGAATGCATCAAGATATAACCAGTGCTAATTAAGATTAATACTTAACGGATTGAATGATATGGCAATTGACGATTAATGAATTCTTTAAAATTGTAAAGTTATAAATTGATTGGAATTTGTAAATTGGGAATGGATTAATTGGGAAATATTAATGTGCCTATGCTAATTAAAGTTATAATTAATGAATTGAATGAACGGCCAATTAATGAAAATAAATGGAAACTTTGATTTGTGAATAATAAAAGCTTATTAATGGGACTAGAATTTAGCGTAATGATTATTATATTTTACCTATTCTTGTTGCTTGTTAATTTAAATTGGAAATCAGTTACCATAAGTCTAATGTAATATTACGTTAATATTAATTAAAGTAATATTTAGAAGAAATGTTAATGTTATTCATAATTGGGAAATTTGCTAAATTATAAAAGCGGGAATAAATATTTATCAATTTATTGGATTTGAACTATATTAATAATTGGATTTATTGCAACTAAGTGAAATTTAATATTTAATTATTGAGTTAGTTGAGGTTTAGATGAAATTTAAGAATATTAATGTAATAGTCTGAATCCGATGTTAAAATTTTTCCATTTGATAGCAATGAAGTGAATAACATAATGAAAAGTCAATTAAATGGAATTATTGGTAATTTAATTTATAATTTCTGAATTTTGTTGAATCTAAATTAAACACGGAAAGTGATGAATTAATCAACTTTGATTTACATTTAAATTTGTTTAAGTTTCTGTAATTGTCTAAGAAATTTAAATGATAAGATTATTAATTTTGAGAATTGAAATTTGAAAATTTGATTTTATTAATTAACTTTAATTTATTTAATTAATGTAAAAATAGACATTTTGGCTAATGACTCGGATTTCGACGAAATTAGTTTCACCGGATCTGTAACCATGAATTATTATAGGATTTCAAGTTTCGTAACGATCAGATTTGTCGTTTGATCGTACGGACTAGAAACGCCTTGAAATAAATGAAATTGAAATCAATTGAAATCAATTTGAAATAATTTGATTTTAGCATAACTTCTTCATACGATGAAATTTGGACTTGAAACCTGTTCCATCAAGTTTAAAATATTTTAAAATATTTATTTTGATATATGGGTTGACCCAATTTCGTTCCGGAGTCAGAACGGGCTTTTCGGGCCATTCATCGTTCAACACGTTTATAAATCGGGTCCATCTATTCTATTTCAACTTTGTCTATAAATACCCCATTATAAACCCTAGCATACCTCTATTTCTCATTTGTCTGCGCGTAAAATTTTCTTTCAGCTCCTTATTTCAATGGTAGACAAATACCTAATATCAATTGCAATTCAAAAATCAGTGAAATTTCAAACTCCTCAAAAAATTTCAGAAAAATTATATGTCCGAGCTCTCGACGAGCACATCTCAGATCCATGATTCCTTTTTTGTTTTATTTCATCGTCTGATCAGTAAAAATCGAAGAAGTTTCGGACGTTCATCGCTCGACGACGAACCTCGTCTGATTGGAAAATCACTTCTGGATATGTAGAGAGCACCGAGGGGATTGCTTCAGCATAGTTCGTTTGTCGAACCAACGGCTGGATGGTCGTGAAAAATTGAATTTGGGTTATGTAAACCGTGGCGGCTGGGCATTCTGGGGGTGAACGCGACTGGGTCGCATGGCTACGCGTGGGTCCAAGGAGAGCGACTCTCGATGGGTTTGAGCACGGTCGTCGTTCAGGCGCACGACAAGATATGGTGGCGGCGGCGTGTTCATACATTAGGGTTTTGGTAGGCGTGGGTTGTTTGTGATTCTAGTAGCCACGTGAGCTTGCCGAAAAGATGACGTGGCTGAAATTTTTGATGGGTAGGTTTCTTTTTTTTGTGTTTTATTTTTATTTATTTAAATTCTGAATTCAATCGTTCGAATTCCCATAACTATTGCACACGATATCCGATTTATGCGCAATTTTCTTTGTTAGGATCGTATTGAAATTCCGGACGCTTTGACGATTGTTTGGACGAATTCTGAGACCGTCCAATTTTCGGGTTTAAATTGGATTTAAATTCAATTTAAATTCAAAAAGATGAGTGTTTTAACCCACTCACAACTTCTAGAATTTCTTATGTTTGTTAAATTTATTTATGACGTGATTTGAAATTTATTTATAGTTGTTTGGCATATATTTAATCATCATCTCGGTTAAATTGCATTTATTTGAATTAATTCTGGTATCAAATTTATTTATTGCATATAAACTGCCTGTTAAATTTTCATTTAATTTATTTTTGAATAGAAACTGCTAGTTGATACCTTATGTTTATTATCCGTTATATATTGATGCTATTGATTGAACTGGATGATGATTGTGATTAATAGTTGATGATTGTTATTGGATGAATGAATTTTTTATTTTATATCGTTATAAACTGCAAATTGTTATGCACTTTATTCCATTCGGGATTGCGGTTTGAAATGATATATTACCGTATTTTTATTTTAAATTACGGATTGAAATGATAAATATCTGTATCACTTGACCATAGGGTAGAAAATTATATACGGACACCGTGATATGTATATAAAAATATTTTGAAATGATTTTCTATGGTTTTGTAAAGAAATATATGATTTTATGAGATAGTGATTTGGATATTTTATAATTGTTATTTTATATATAGTTAAATTCTTGGTTTTAAGTTATGTATAAAATTTGTTTAAAGTATAAAAGAAGTTTAATAATAAAGTTTGATTTTATTAAAATAATAATATAGATAAGTATTTACTTAAACTATATTTTAATATAGAGTTTATATTGATTTTATAAATCAAGGTTGAGAAGATAGTTTTAAAATTTATTTGAGATTTTATTTTATAAGAGTTATATGTAACAAGAATCCATTTGGAATCTATTGGAATTGAGATTTTTAAAGGAATATGGTTTTATAACTTAATTCGGGTTTAAGGTGATTTAAGTGAATATATGAAGTCTAAATAAATTGAGGAAAATTCAGTTATTGAATTTGAAGCTTTATTTACAAGATATTGGATTTATTAAGCAATATTTCAAACTAAATAATAGTAAAGTGAATTTGGCATATATATATGAATTATAAAATTTAGTTTTGAAATATTGAAAAATTAAAGCTTTGAAATATATGGAAACTGAAATGGTTTATTTGGGAATTCAAATCGGTATTTGGAAATTTATTTGTGAAATTGAAGAAGCTATTTTATTATAGAAAGTAATTTAATATTTAAACCTTTAAGTATTAAAAGTTATGTATCAAAGCTATGGGGTTTAAGGTATATATATTTGAAAGTACTATGATTTTGGAAAAAGGATATATTTTGAAATAAAAATGATATTATATTGATTTGGGTTTTGAAACAGAAATGATATCGTAATTATATAGTTTGAAATGGATATTATATTCTGGTTTTGAAGTAAAAATATTTTGAAATGACCGCGGTGTTATAATAACTTTTTTTTTGTTGAAGAGACCGGGATCGGAAGTTGTCATACTCTCTGCCAACTCCGTAAACCACTTTAACAACCGTGTATGCGGTGGAGATTCCAGAATGAAGTAGGATGGCGGCGGCGTTTCCTTTGAGGTAAATACGTGGACCCAACTCCCGTGAGTTGGCATAAGGTAGCTATAACAGGAGCGATCAACAGGTTAATGAGTTAGCACCTTTGATCGGACACATCCCTTCGATATTATACTTTGACTTTTGGATTGATTCGGTGGCCACTTTTGACTTTTTTTTAGGGGTGTGGCTCGAGGTGGGCGGTAGCTGCGCACTGCGCGTTACCACCGACCCGGAAGCGTAATTGGTATATCTACCATGGCATTGCCTAGTTGTGCCGTGTCACCTACCCTAGCACGCCTTGTACGAGTTTCTATTTGCGCCGTACCTATGGAGTATCCTCTGGTAGCCTCCCGATCAGGAGGTATTATGGTACTGCATCAGTGTAGTTAATGCCCCGCTACAACCCCGCTATATCTCATAGCGGATTTCTACCGCTACAATTTTTCCATATAGCCCCAGAATATAGCCTTTCCGCTTTAATCCCCGCTATTTCCGCTATATCCCGTTATTTTCGCTATATTCCTCTATTCCCGCTATATCTTTTTTAATAAAATGAATTGAAAAATTGCATTTATACATTATAAAATTATGAAACTAATTTATATAACAGCTTTTCTTTTATTTAAAGTATATTCGCACATGTTTTTATTTAAAATTATTTATGTATTATTTATAATTCAATTGAATGATAATTTTTCATTTAATTACCATTTATATATTTGTAAAAACATTAAGTGCGAGTTTCATATGCTATTTTAGAGCCATCCTCTATATCCCGCTATATCCTCGCTGTATCCCCGTTATGACTTTTTGCTCCTCCACCGCTTTGAATCTACCGAGCGCATTAACTGCACAGTACTGTATAGACTATTGGCATTATTACGTGTTAAGGTGGAAAGTGTAAAGCATTAACGCTATTTAAAAGTAAGTTTATTTTACTAATAGACACTATTATAATAGCGAAATATTACTACATAGTAAATAGTTTAACGGATCCTTTGTGGATGTGAATCCC
The DNA here is from genome assembly GCA_030765085.1 of Allium cepa. Taxonomy (NCBI): domain Eukaryota; kingdom Viridiplantae; phylum Streptophyta; class Magnoliopsida; order Asparagales; family Amaryllidaceae; genus Allium; species Allium cepa. Next base: position 860,610,255 of record CM060934.1, on the reverse strand, counting down.
GAGCATCTTTTGAGTTACTGCACTCACGTTAGACACTGGATAGGAGATGTCAAATACCGTAAACATCTCTGACGCCGTTCCACTCATATTGTTTATTGCTGATTTAATTTACATAAGATATTTTAGTTCTGACTCGAGTGTTTTGTCCTTTCAATTCGCTCGGGTCAGTCCAAGCATTTCAGGAATCGAAGACTTTATTTCTGGAGGACGAAGACGAAGATTTATTATTATCGATTATATTATTACACTGCACCATTTAGTTCCGCTCCATTAATTATTATTCTCTGGTATGTGTACTCTGATATATATTATATAAGTATAATCGAATATTTTATAAACAGCTTCATGAAATGTATATTTGATTATTATATTTTATCGTTCCGCTGCAAGATTCTATTTTGTTTTTTTTTCTTTCTCTATTTTTGTCATTTACCCCATAACAATCCGCCCTTCTGTATGGTTTAAGTCTGACGTGTGTGGTTTATCGTCGATTTAAAGCATATAGAAAGGCGATCCGTTACACTAGGATTTCGACGACGGCGGCGGTGCCTTGGAGGGGGTGCGACTAGGTCGACCGATGGAGGTGATGATGGAGAGCTCGTGGAGGGTGTCCGCTTGGTCGATGGTGACCACTGGCGAAGGTGGCGGCTGGTCAAACGATGGTGAAGGTGCGTGAAATGCTGGGCACGAGCGTGTAATGCACGATGAAGGTGATGTTGACGTGGCTTGTTTCTATTGGTTCACTCGTTTATTAATTAATTTGTTTATTTAAATTCGTATAATCCTCTAACTCGAATAACTTTTTCATACGAGATCCAATTCACACGCGGTTTTCTCCACTAGATTCGTATTGAAATTCTGGACATTTTGGCACTTGTTTGGATGATCTAAGGCTGTATAATTTTTGGGTTTAAATTGGATTTAAATTCAATCAAAATTCAAAAGGTGAGTGTTTTAAGCCACTCACAACTTCTAAAAATTCTTATGTTTGTTAAATTGATCTATGGTGTGATTAGAAATTTTGTTTATGACTGTTTGGCATATTTTGAATCATCATCTCAGTTTATTTGAATTTATTTGGATTAATTTGCTGTTTAATTTATTATTGCATATAAACTGCCAGTTAAATTGTTATTTAATTTATTATTGAATATAAACTGTCAGTAAATATCTATTATTTATTATCTGTTCTATTTTGATGATTACTGATTGAATTATATGATGATTGTGATAAATGTTTGATGATTGATACTGGATGAATGGATTTTGCATTTTACATTGTTATAAAATGCAAGTTGTTATTGATTTTTTTTCATTCGGGATTGCGGTTTGAAATGATATATAACCGTATTTATATTTTAAATTACGGATTGAAATGATAAATATCCATATCACTTGACCATAGGATAGAAAATTATATACAAACACCGTCGTCTATATATAAAAATATTTTAAAATAATTTCTATGGTTTGTAAAGAAATATATGGGTTTAGATAAATGTTGATTTTAGATATTATATAAATGTTATTTTATTATTGATTTTTAGCTTTGTATAAATTTGTTTTAATATAGAATAAGCTAAATAATAAGCTGTTCTTTTCTTTTTGAAGATAATATGGTTAAGTATTTAAATTATATTTTAATATAGAGTTATAATGGTTTAAATAAATTAAGGTTGGAAGTTAAATTTGAAATTTTATTGAAATTGAATTTATTTGAGAATTAAACTCAAATAAGCCGATGTGAAATTTATCAAATTTGAATTTTAGATGGTATGATTTTATAACTTGATTTTGTTTTAAAGTAAATTAAATGAATATTTAGAGTTGAGTTTTATTTAAAGGATAATGGATTTAATATGTAAAAAATTTCAAAACTAAATAACAGAAAATTTAATCGTTGTATCGTAATTACCAAACTTAGTTTTGAAATTGACGAATAGTTAAAGTTGGAATATATTAAATTTGAAATGATTTATTCTGTGGATCAAGCCTGTTTGAAATCGATATAATTTAGAATAATTTATTTGGAAATGGGATTGAATTTGATGCAGCTAAGGCCAGAGAAGAAATTGTGCAATCTTTAATTCCTGAAAACATGAGTTTGTGGTGTAGTTTGATGAGTCGTCCACGACTCAATGAAAGCTTGAGTCGTTTCCGAGCTAAGGAAGGATGGCCACGATCTAACAAGCCATGGGGGAAGTTAGCCCGAGTTAACAAAGCTTCGGATGTAGGTCGGCCACGACCTAAGGACTTAGGTCGGCAACGACCTAAGGAAAGACTGAAAGAAGGGATAACTGGATACAGAGAGAAAATGGTGCCGAGTCAACGAGTTACGACTCATGATGAGTCGACCTAATTGAGTCGTTAAGGAGTTATGCCGCAATGTGTCTGTGTAGTGTTTTTTTCTTGAGTCGGTTACTCCATAGGTCGTGAGTCGGCATGAAGTTGAGTCGGTAGAAGGATGTGTGTTTGTAGTTTCTGAGTCGTAAGTCGTTCACGACCTATGATGAGTCATTGTATCTTGAGTCAGTTAGGTCGGTAACGACCTTGCCTAAGTCGTTTGCATTTTTGTTTGTTGTAAAGGGGATGAATCGCTTCATGTTAAGTCGGTGCCGACTTAAGAGTTGTCTCGGTTATGTGTATATATGAGTCGTTGTATCTTTGAGTCGTCTGTACATATTGGTGTTAGGTCGTTGTTGACATATATTGAGTCGCATGGTGTTTGAGTCGCTGCCGAGTCAATATGAGCCGTAAGTCTTGTGATGAGTCGGTCAAGTCTTGAGTCGTACGCGACTTATGGGCTGTGTTGTAAACTTCTATAAATAGGGAGTGAGTTGTAACTTTTTGGTGGTTGATTTTGGAATAAAATTTCTTGTTGATTGCTGTGTGCTTTCATCTTAAATTGGTAGTTGAGTGTAATCTCCTATCTCCTCTTTCGGTTAATCGAGTGCGCTCGATTCAACGATCGTAGAAGCCGATTCACGGAATCTAGTGCGCTAGATCAACGTGCGAAGAATCGTAGATCTTTGAACACGGTATAGTGCGCTATCAATGTGTTTGAGATAGCTAGAATTCGGTATCTTCGGATCAACGAATTTGGGCATTTCGGTATCTTCATTCCATCGATTGCTACTTTCACCGATTGAAGTTTGTTTTGATTAATCCGCTGCGTCAGTTTTTGGTATCAGAGCTTGTTTTAGCCAATCATAGCTAAATCGGGTCTTGGAGCCAAGTGTTGAAGTTGGAAGTTGTTCATCGCGTTCATATTAAAGTTGCAACAAGAGGGAGAACTTTCGATCCATTCCATTTTGGATCAAAGTGTTGAAAGGTGTTTGAATTTGAAGTAGGCCGTGTATACTTGTGAAGTAGCCGAGCCTAGGAAGGATCATTGTAAGCTTGTTTCGAGCTAAGAAGTTAGGACGAACCTTGTGAAGTTGTTTTGAAGGTTGAGCCGTGACTTATTGTTGTTTTGTTGAAGTGTTGTGTTGATTCAATCATGCCGCCAAGGAGAGCTAACCGCCATCAAAATGTTGAAGCTTTGTATCGAAGAGAAGAAGCCGATCAAATGGAGAAACGTATGCATGAGAAGATTGATGAAGGCATTGGTAGGTTGGAGAAGCTTATGATTGATATGAATCAAAGTAGAAGAAGAAATTCACCTGAATCCAACCGTGGGGGTAGTAGAGTGTCATCACATTCAGAACGGGAGAGGAGAGAAAGTCAAGAGCCTAGGAGTGTTGATAATCGAAGTAGGAGGAATGTTGATGATCATGATAGACGGGATGTTGGTAGTAGGAGTGGTGGTAGAGATGCTGGAGGGCGTGAAAGACAACGATATGCATCAGACTTTGATGAGGAGTTTGATGGTGAGAGGGGAAGTATTCATTTCAGAGACCGAGATCAGGGACAACGTCAGTATCGGGTTATTGATGATGATCGACGTTGGGAATCGGGTATGAAGATGGAAATTCCAGAATTTAAAGGAGGGATGGTAGCTGAAGAATTTCTTGATTGGGTGTCAAATGTTGAAGAGATCTTTGATTTTAAGGAGGTTCCTGAGCATAGGAGAGTGAAATTGGTTGCTACTAGGTTGAGGGGGAGAGCTTTGGCGTGGTGGCAGCAAACTAAACTTACCAGGGAGAGAATGGGAAAGTCAAAGATAGAATCTTGGGAGAAGATGAAGAAATTGATGCGAGCTACATTCTTACCATACAACTATCAATCACTTATGTACCAGAGATTGCAGAATCTGAGGCAAGGGACGAAGTCTGTTAGTGATTATGCTGACGAATTTTACCAACTCATTGCCAGAAATGATATCATGGAAACGGAAGAATAGCTAACTGCTCGATTCATTGGGGGATTGAGAATGCAGATCCAGGATATGGTTAATATGTTTGATCCTAGATCAGTGGCAGAGGCACATCAGAAAGCGTTGGCTTGGGAGAAGCAAGGAAGGCGTGGAGGTGGTGTGTTTACTAATTCCAATAATCAAGTGAGGGGTGTTAGTGGAAGTTCTAATGTACCTAAACCTGTCAATAAGCCAGTGATGAAGGAGGCTGAGAAGGCGAAGGTTAACAGTGGTTTCAAATGTTATAATTGTCAGGAGTTGGGTCACAAAAGCAATGAATGTCCGAAGCCGAAGAAGAGAGCAATGGTTGCTGAGATTGAGGATGATGGTGAGGAGGCAGAATGTTCAAATGCACCTTATGTTGAGGAGGAAGAAGAATTGTCTGGAGATGAAGGTTGCGATCTTATGATGAAGATCTCATGTCTTACACCAAAGCAAGAGGAGGATTGTAGTTGGTTGAGAAGCAATATTTTTCAGTCGACATGCACTATTCTAGGGAAAGTTTGCAAGTTCGTTATTGATGCTGGAAGCTGTGACAACATTATTTCTACAGAAGCAGTAAGAAAGTTGAACTTGAAAACTGAGAAGCATCCTAAACCGTACAAGCTAGCATGGTTAAGGAAAGGTGGTGAAGTGAAGGTGTGTCGAAGGGCTTGTGTGAATTTTTCTATTGGGAAGAAGTACAAAGATGAAATTTGGTGTGATGTTGTAGACATGGATGTGTGTCATCTGTTGTTGGGCAGATCATGGCAGTTTGATAGAGCAGTGCAACATGATGGTCGTGCTAATAGCTATAGTTTCATGTTCGAGGGTACTAAAATCACTTTGGTTCCCAAGAAGCAACAACAGAAGGAGAGCAAGTTGGAGGAGATTGAGGAATTGAAAACTCTGTTGACTTTGAAGGAGTTTGTTAAGGAGGTTGAAGAGGAGCCTGAAGTATACTTATTGATTGGGCGTGAGAGCAGTGAAGAGGTTGAAATTCCAGAAGAAGCGAAGCCTGTTTTGAAAGAATTTGAGGATGTATTTCCAGAGGAGTTGCCTAAAGAGTTACCGCCACTGAGAGACATTCAACATCAAATCGATCTTGTTCCGGGAGCCGTATTACCACATAGACCACATTACCGAATGAGTCCGAAGGAACATGAAGAGTTACGAAGGCAAGTGGAAGAGTTGTTAGAACAGGGACGTGTTCAGGAAAGCTTGAGTCCTTGTGCAGTACCAGCTTTATTGGTGCCAAAGAAGGATGGAACATGGAGAATGTGTACCGATAGTAGAGCTTTGAACAAGATTACCGTTCGTTACAGATTTCCTATGCCGAGGTTGGATGATTTGTTAGACCAGTTGAGTGGGGCAACTATATTTTCGAAGATTGATTTGAAGAGTGGTTATCACCAGATTCGAATTAGACCGGGAGACGAATGGAAGACAGCTTTCAAGACGAGAGAGGGGTTATACGAATGGTTGGTTATGCCATTTGGTTTATCAAATGCACCTAGTACATTCATGCGGGTGATGAATCAAATCTTTAGACCATTCATTGGGAAGTTCGTGGTGGTTTATTTCGATGATATTCTGATATACAGCAGGAGTACGGAGGAGCATGTTCAACATTTGAGGGTAGTATTGATTATTCTTCGTGAGGAACAATTTTATGATGCTACAAAGAAGTGCGTGTTTATGACACCCAGTGTTTTATTTCTGGGTTATGTTGTTTCAGGAGAAGGTATTCAAGTTGATCAGAGTAAAGTTGTGGCAGTCAGAAATTGGCCACAGCCGAGAACTATCACTGAAGTTAGAAGTTTTCATGGATTGGCATCATTCTACCGAAGGTTCATTCCACACTTCAGTAGCATGACGGCACCAGTTACTGGTTGCATGAAGGGGAAGCAGTTTGTATGGTCAGAGGAAGCGGGAGTTGCTTTTGAACGAATCAAAGAACTGTTGACGACAGCACCAATTCTTGTTTTACCTAATTTTCAGTTGTTGTTTGAGCTACACACTGATGCATCAAAGGTTGGGATTGGAGGAGTGTTGAGTCAGCAGGGGAGACCTATTGCATATTTCAGTGAAAAGTTATCAGGGGCAAAGATGAGATACAATACATATGACGTTGAATTTTACGCTGTTGTGCAAGCTGTTAAGCATTGGAGACACTACCTGTTTCAGAAGGAATTTGTTCTTTATACTGATCATGAAGCTTTGAAGCATTTACAGGGGAAGGATAAGATTTCAGCAAGACATGCATCGTGGATTGCATATTTACAGCAGTTTACTTTTGTGGTCAAACATAAGTCAGGGGTGACGAACCGTGTGGCTGATGCTTTGAGTAGGCGGAGTCATTTGCTGACAACATTGAAAGTTGAAGTGACGGGATTTGAATTACTGCCAGAGATGATTGAAGAAGATCCTTACTTTGTGAAATATGTTGAAAAAGTGAAGGATGGGAGTACCGATGAATTTATGTTGGTTGATGGATTCTTGTTTAAAGGAAATCAGTTATGTATCCCAGAGGGCAGCTTGAGAATGAAAATTATCAAGGAGTTGCATGAAGAAGGCCATGTGGGTAGAGATCGTACATTGCAGTTGATTTCTCAATCTTATTTTTGGCTGTCGATGAGAAAAGAAGTTGAAAGATTTGTGGAGAGATGCCATATTTGCCAGGTTTCAAAGGGAACATCGACGAATGCAGGGTTGTATATGCCATTACCTGTACCGTCTAAGCCATGGGTTGATATCAGCATGGATTTCGTTTTGGGTTTGCCTAGAACTCAAAGGGGAAATGATTCGATATTTGTTGTAGTGGACAGATTTTCGAAGATGGCACATTTTATTGCCTGCAAGAAGACAGCGGATGCAGTTCGAGTGGCACAATTATTCTTTAAGGAGGTGTATCGATTGCATGGTTTACCAGAATCTATTGTTTCTGATTGGGATACTCGTTTTCTGAGTCACTTTTGGTTAAGTTTGTGGAAGATGGTGGGAACGAAGCTGAAATTTAGTAGTGCTTATCATCCGCAAACTGATGGACAGACAGAAGTTGTAAACAGGTCATTGGGAAATTTGTTGCGATGTCTTGTACAGGATAATTTGAGAAGTTGGGACATGAAATTATGCCAAGCAGAATTTGCTCATAATCATGCCATGAATTGCAGTACGGGATTCAGTCCATTTCAGATTGTATATTCAAATTTACCAAGGGGGCCGTTGGATTTAGCAGTAGTACCACAACCGAAGGGGACAGTTAAACGAGCTGCTGACTGTGTTGATGAGCTGACTGAATGTCATAAAATCATTCAGGAACGATTGGAGAGATCGAATGAGAAATATAAGAAATCTGCAGATTTGAAACGACGAAATGTTGAATTTAACGAAGGCGATTTGGTTTATGCAGTGTTGACAAAAGACCGTTTTCCGGTGGGTGCTTATAACAAGTTGAAGGCGCGGAAAATTGGTCCAATTGAAATTGTGAAGAAAATTAATGAAAATGCTTATAAGTTGAAGCTGCCAGAAGATGTTTACACGTCTGACGTGTTCAATGTTAAACATCTTGTTCCATATTATGGAGGTAAACAATCAGATGAAGAAGAATGTACAAATTCGAGGACGAATTTTTCTCAACCAGGGGAGGATGATGCAGCTAAGGCCAGAGAAGAAATTGTGCAATCTTTAATTCCTGAAAACATGAGTTTGTGGTGTAGTTTGATGAGTCGTCCACGACTCAATGAAAGCTTGAGTCGTTTCCGAGTTAAGGAAGGATGGCCACGATCTAACAAGCCATGGGGGAAGTTAGCCCGAGTTAACAAAGCTTCGGATGTAGGTCGGCCACGACCTAAGGACTTAGTCGGCAACGACCTAAGGAAAGACTGAAAGAAGGGATAACTGGATACAGAGAGAAAATGGTGCCGATTCAACGAGTTACGACTCATGATGAGTCGACCTAATTGAGTCGTTAAGGAGTTATGCCGCAATGTGTCTGTGTAGTGTTTTTTTCTTGAGTTGGTTACTCCATAGGTCGTGAGTCGGCATGAAGTTGAGTCGGTAGAAGGATGTGTGTTTGTAGTTTCTGAGTCGTAAGTCGTTCACGACCTATGATGAGTCATTGTATCTTGAGTCAGTTAGGTCGGTAACGACCTTGCCTAAGTCGTTTGCATTTTTGTTTGTTGTAAAGGGGATGAATCGCTTCATGTTAAGTCGGTGCCGACTTAAGAGTTGTCTCGGTTATGTGTATATATGAGTCGTTGTATCTTTGAGTCGTCTGTACATATTGGTGTTAGGTCGTTGTTGACATATATTGAGTCGCATGGTGTTTGAGTCGTTGCCGAGTCAATATGAGTCGTAAGTCTTGTGATGAGTCGGTCAGGTCTTGAGTCGTACGCGACTTATGGGCTGTGTTGTAAACTTCTATAAATAGGGAGTGAGTTGTAACTTTTTGGTGGTTGATTTTGGAATAAAATTTCTTGTTGATTGCTGTGTGCTTTCATCTTAAATTGGTAGTTGAGTGTAATCTCCTATCTCCTCTTTCGGTTAATCGAGTGCGCTCGATTCAACGATCGTAGAAGCCGATTCACGGAATCTAGTGCGCTAGATCAACGTGCGAAGAATCGTAGATCTTTGAACACGGTATAGTGCGCTATCAACGTGTTTGAGATAGCTAGAATTCGGTATCTTCGGATCAACGAATTTGGGCATTTCGGTATCTTCATTCCATCGATCGCTACTTTCACCGATTGAAGTTTGTTTTGATTAATCCGCTGCGTCAGAATTGAAGCTTATGATTTAGGAATTAATTTGGGAATTGGAGAGGCAATTTTATTATATAAAGTATTTTAAATATTTACACCATTTAAGTGTTGGAAGTTATGTTCAAAGTTATGAGTTTCAAGGAAATATTCAAATGTTTTGATTTTGAAAGGTTATAACTTTGAAAGTGTTATGATTTTAGAAAAGGATATATTTGAAATGAAAATGATAGCCATTGATTTGGTTTTGAAAGGAAATGATATTTGGTTTTAGAGTATAAATTATTTTGAAATGACCGCGGTATTATAATAATGTTTGTTTGTTAAAGAGACCGGGATCAGAAGTTGTCATGCTTTCTGCCAACTCTGAAAACCACTTTAACAACCGTGTATGCGGTGGAGATTCCAGAATGAAGTAGGATGGTGACGACGTTCTATTAAGGTATATATGTGGACCGACTCCCGTGAGTTGGCATAAGGTGGCTAAAACAGGAGCGATTCTCGGGCCAAGGATGTAGCCCCTCTTATCGGACACACTCCTTCGATATTATACTCTGAATTTTGGATTGATTCGGAGGCCACTTTAGATTTCTAATTTTGGGGTGTGGCTCGAGGTGGGCGGTAGTAGCTGCTACGCGTTACCACCAGCCCAGATGCGTAATTGGTATCTACCCTGGCATTGTCTTTTGTGTCGTGTCACCTACCCTAGCATGCCTTATACGAGTTTGATTTGTGTCGTACCTATGGAGTATCCTCTGGTAGCCTCCCGATCAGGAGGTATTACGGTACTTTATAGACTATTGGCACTATTACGTGTTAAGGTGGAAAATGTAAAGCCTTAACGCTATTTAAAAGTAAGTTTATTTTACTATAGACTATAATAGGAAAATATTACTACATAGTAAATAGTTTAATGGATCCTTACGAGATGTGAATCCCGAGCATCCATTAAGTTACCGCACTCACGTTTTAGACACTGGATAGGAGATTTCAAATCCCATAAACATCTTTGACACTGTTCCACTCATATTATTTACTATTGATTTAACTTACATAAGATCTTTTAGTTCCGACTCGAGTGTTTTGTCTTTTCAAGCTTGGGTCAGTCTGAGCATTTCAGGGTTTGAAGGTCTTATTTCTGGAGGACGACGACGAAGATTGTATTATTATTATTATATACTATATCGTTCCGCTACATCACACTGTTCCGCTGCATTATTTATTATTCTCCGGTATGTGTAACTCCGATATGTATTGTATAAGTATAATCGAATATTTTGTAAAACAGCTTCATGAAATGTTTATTTGATTATTATACTTTATCATTCCGCTGTAAGATTCTATTTAGTTTTATTTCTTTCTGCTTTTTCTTATTCACCCCAATAACAATCCACCCTTCTGTATGGTTTAAGTCTGACGTATGTGGTTTATCGTCGATTTTAAAACGTACAAAAAGGCGGATGTTACAGTAACTTTCCCGGTTTTTGAGTCAAATTTGAATTAATAATTAATATAAATTTTGGGTTAAAATTGTGAATTAAATTGAGTTTTTCCAAAATAAATAAAGATACGTGTTTTTTATTTATATATATGTATATAAATGGATTTTTTAATTTTAAAAGAATTTCTAATTGGAAATTTAGCAAAAATATTTTGAATAATATATTAATTATAAATTTGATTGTGGATTAATTTGAAAAAAAATATTATAAATATATTTATGAATATATATAGATTGAAAGTTAAATTGTAAATAAAATTTGGATTTTGGAAAATTCAAAATATAAATATTTATAAATAAATTGGATTTATTATAGAAATTAAGTTTTAAAACATCTTCCTCAAAAAGTTATATAGGATTAAATAATAGAAAATGTATAAATATAAAATATCATTCATTTAAAAAGAATAATAACTTGAATTTAAAATTTTAAAACATGAATAAATACCAAGCTTTTTTTTTTTGGCATGGCCGACGGTTTTATAGTGGACCGACCACTTTTATTACGAACGTAATAAAGTTGAAGTACAGGAGTAAGGTAGAGACACCTTAGCTACTATGATAGATAGAAATAAAAAATACAGCACAGGAGTGTGACAGACATGTCACAGCTACATGATATAAATAACTAGACTAGTTCTCCTCCGCAGAGGAAGAATCACCAACACCCTCGACAACCCGGGTAGAATCCAGAGGACCACACCCCTGAAGACCAAAGAAGGGGCGGAAATGAGTAGCAAGAGAAGGATCATAACTGTCAACGTCAGAGGAGTAAACAAAAGACCGATCCCAGGCAGTGTCAGCTAGGATAACAGAATTTATCTCAGCATACGAACCATCCAAATCAAGAACCAAGGAATCACCAGAAATTCTATAATATAGGCATCGAAGGTCCAATAGATCATCAGATACATATCTAAAGTAGGAGTCATCCACAGGGTTGAATCTCATATCTGAATGACGATCAACCCAACAATGTTCAGTCTCGGCCCAAACAACGAGAGGCGGAGAGAGATCCGGCTCAGTAGACAGAACAGAAGGAACATCAGCAGGAACTGGGGACGCAGGCCGCACTAAGGTAAGAGAAGGACCAGGGGCAGGAGCAACCAGAGAGACTTTGGGAACCCATTTCCTAAGTGGAGGCCGAGGCAGAGGGATCTTAGGCGCAGCTGCAGATACATCAGAGTGCAAGCAAGCAGAGGCTACATGGCCAAAAGAGTGACAGGAGGAACAAATGTCAGGGACCCATCCATAACGAACACGAACATCCACCACGTGACCAACAGCTAGCTGTACAGGAATAGAGGTTGGAAGCAGCTTAAGGGGAGAAATCTCAATTAGAGCCTTGGCATAAACAAGCTTATCACGCGCAACTGTATTAGAGTCAAAACAAATCAATTTACCAGCATTGCATGCAAGCCAATTCAAACCAAGCAGAGGTTGTAGAGCAGGTGGGATTTGAGAGAAATAAACCCAAACAGGGACAGATAAAACTTGTTCACGAGCACTAGCAACCGTCAGAGTCTGGGGGGTAATAATAAAAGGCTGACCATCAATGAAGGTTGGCTCAGACTCAAGAACACGACTACGTTCCTCAGGGGAGGAGAACAAAAGGTAGTACAAGGAATCAACCAACTTAACTCTAAGACCACCTTGTAGTCTCCAGGCCCTACGACAAACAGCAGCCGCATCGTGAAGTCGATGTTTAGGGTCCAAAAAGAAACCAACTACGTATCCTGACCAAAAGTCCAAACCGGCTTGCATTACACTGGGGGGAGGGATCTTCACTCTGTTTTCCTCAACGATTTCGAAATCGACTGGTTCATAAACTCCTGCGTTACGGGGCATTGATGTAAAAAGGGAAGACCAAGATTTGGGTACAGATGGGCAAGGAGTAGCAGGGCGACACTCCTCAACACCTGAATTGGCCTCAGGATTGGGGCAATGTGCAACAATGGGAGAAGAGACCGCGTGCATGATATCACCAGGAGTTAATTCATTGAGCACAGGGACTACATTGGTATTGACATTATGCCGAACAGATGGAGTACCACTAGCTGAACCAAATTTGGAGCAATCAGGCATAGCCGAATGATGCCCAGGACTAGCCTCTACAGAAGGTAGAACATGAGTAGCATCACACAAAGGGGAAGCCAAACATTTAGCACTGATTATAGGTTCAGATCCCACTGCTGCATTGATACAAACACTTGACTTGCAACATTCTGACACAACAGACTCAACCAAGCCAGAGACATCACCTGACATACCTCCTAATACACGGTCCTTAACCAATGAATCCGAAACTTGGTGTCCCAAAACGCAACCGGGATTATCAACGACACTCACATTGGATCCGGTCATTGGGAGGATTAGCGATATTCCTGATATTGACGAAGTTGAATACCCCGCAGATAAACTGGCTGCTTCAGTTATAGCATCACTCGAGCAAGGACTGGTAGTTAGAACTAGGGGGGACAGATTGTTTGCACGGAGGGGAGGAAATTCTCGGGACGAGTGAAGGTCAGTCGAGCGGCATCATCAACTTCCATGGTTCTATAACAACGACCAGAGTGAGTAGAAGAGGGGGAGGGGAGACGCTGAGAAAATAGAAAGGGAGGGGATGAGGACATGAAGGGGGCGGGAGAATCAGAGAGAGGCACTCAAATTCACGGAGACGAAGAAGAAAGATACGCGACCACAGGGAATCGCCTGGTGCCCATTATAAAATGATAACTAAAATTTAATATTGTAAGTAAAATTAATAAATACCAAGCTTTAATTTATACATATCTTTGAAATTAATATGATAAACATTTTTAAATAAGTTAGATTCAAATACTCTATATTTTTCGATTTAATAAAAAATGTGTTTTCTAACTTTAATATGTATGTATATCTTTTGAAAAAATATGGTTTGTATGATTTAAATAAAATTTGATAAAAGGAGGTTTAATGTACATTTTCTTTTAAAAATATAGTTTGTAAATATATAAAAGTATAAATGAAAAACATAAAACATGATTTATGAATAAGAATAAAGTAAGGGTTAAAATATAAATTGTGAATTAACTTAAAATAAGGTCTTAAACATAAATTTGAATTTTTTTTTACAAGTGTAACATTTTTAAGACATAAAATTAACAAATGTAAGCATAATATGATTTGTAATTACAAGTGTTAACAATAATTACAAGTGGCATACTTGTTTTCTCAAAGATTTTAAATTTACAAATAACATAAATTAAAGAAACCAGGCCATTTCTTGTGAAATATTCACCTTCATTCTCAAATTCGAAATCTGGAATCAAAGAATAGAAGAACAAAATCAAAACCTAGAAACAAACCACACGTAAGATTATAAGCCTGAGATCAAGTGAAATCAAACTTCAACTTGAAAAACATTCAAGAACTGAAGCATGCAGACATCAAGCAAATGAGCTTTAACATGGGAAGTTTGAACCAGAGAAAGCAAGTTCAACTAGAGATCAAAATTCAAAACTGTTCAAGTTCAATATCTTGAAATCAACTGATTCAACTCAAGCTTGATCAAAGTACAACTCAAACCTGATTCAACTAAAGCAACAAAGATCATAATCAAATGGCAAATAAAACTCAAAATTTCAAAATACCTGAGTTTCAGATATCTGGGCTTCTTTTCTGCTTTCATGTTAGGTGAGCAAACTTTACCCTCTTTATTTTGAAATGCCTGTGGTGATGAGCGAAAATGATGATCTGGAAATGCTTTGTATGGTTGTAGATATGCATTTTTGTTTGGATGTACAAATGTATGGATGCATGTCTATGTATCTGCACAGGCATACCTCTGTTGTTTAACAAATTTAAGAATTTCTCAAAAATAACTCCTAACTCCTCATCTAAACCATTGTAAAATGTGATGTTTAAAAGGAAATTCACTATAATTTTGTATTACAAATTTTAAAAATAAAAACAGGTAAGATTATTAAGTAATTTATCTCGAAATTAAATTCAAAGTGGAAAGGAAACAAAACATGTTGAAAATCAATTGTGTAGGTTGCAAGTCTCTAATTCATGATTTGATTCATTCCTGAATTTAATGATTTTTGGAAAAAAAATTGTGATTTTTAGTGTAGAATTAGAAGAGAAATCAACGATGGCGGAAATTGGGTTTTTCGATGAATTCTAGTGGTCACGATGTTTTGAGACCTCGGGGTGGTGGCTATAGGAAGATCATAGGTTGTTGGTTAGAGGAAAAATGGTCATTGAGTTGCTCGTAGGCTGTGGTGGTTGAACTTTGATGAACTAGGGTTCACAGCTTGTTTTGGGTTGATGATGTTGACGAGATGAATTCGTCGACGAAGGTTGATCGGAGTCATCTGGTCCGGTGGGGATCAAAGCTGGGAAGTTTGGCGAGACTCCAGTCGGAGTTGCATGGTCATCGGTGGTTGGTGGAGATGATTCGAGGCATTTTTCAGATGATCGTTTTGGGTTCTAGCCACTCGAATTGGTTCGAGTTTGATTGGCCATGTCGATCATCGATCTGGGTGGACGGAATTATCAACGAGGTCGTCATTGATGTATGGATGATGGCGAGGTTGGTCGAAAGTGTTTAGTCTATGGGTGCACGTGCACAGGGTTTCTCTATGCATCATTATTTGTCTTCGAGAGAAGAAGAAGGAGATGCTGGGGTTTAGTTTGGGGTTTTCAGTTGATTTTCTCAAAGAAAAGTGAAAACACGCGATACTCGAGTGATTCTTGAGAAAATATCGTTTTGGCTCGGGATTTCAATAGTATGGCTCGGGTTTTATTTAAACTTGAAGATTCAATAAGTTTTTGAATAAATATTAGTTTAAATTTAAAGTTTATTAAGTAAATAAGTTTTAAAGTGAACATAGATCAAGTTTTCAAAGTAAATTTATTTTAAATAAATTTCCAAGATTTATTTCCATAAGATTAAGTGCTGTCAAAACTTATTAATATAGTTTTGTAATAAGTTTGTAACAACCCGATTTTTAAGGATACTAAATTGGGAATCAACTAATAAATTGATAATTAATTTGTTAATAATAATAAACAATTAAATATTTATGGAAAATAATAATAAATAATAATAATAAATAATAATAATAATAAATGAAAACAAAAGAAATTAAAGTGGGAATTTAATATTAATAGCATTGAGAGGAAAGTGAATGGTAACGTATTCATTTGCTTTTATTCGGCGTTAAAAAATTTATGTCTTTTTAGTGGTAATGAAATTTATTGACTCAAATTATTTGAAAAGTTAACACTAAGAATGATATGGTTTTTTATGAAAGAATGGTAACTAATTACATGAGATAAAATGTGTTTTATGTATGAAAAGTTTAGATAAAAATTTTTTTACGCTGATTTACAGTTTGGTATAAAAAAGAAGGAAAAAGAAGGAAAAGTAAATAATAATAATAATAATAGTAATAAATAATAATAAATAATAATATCATTTTTATAATGTCATGTAGGAAAAATCTAGAAAGCGAATAAAATAATGTTAAGCAAAAGAAAAATCTAGAATAAGGACAAAATAAAATGAATACATTGTTTTTAAAAATAAAAAAAATTAACTAAGGGATTAAATGGAAGAACATTCTAGAGGAGGGGCTTTATAATGAAAATACATTCCCTCTCCTCTATCCTGGGACTGTACGTACAGTAGTTTAAGAAACAGAAAGCAGAAAACCTAGAAACTCAATTCTCCCAACCAAGACTAAAGTAAAATTTGTTGTTTTCAACCAAAATCAAAAGAGAAGAAATCAAGCTCCATGAAATTACAGTAGGAGAATAGGAAGATTCTCCAACAAAGTCATGAGATAAGTGCTTGCTTGGTAATCTATAATCAATTTGGGAATATTAAAGGTGGGTGATATGTAATCCTTATTTTTATGGTTGAATTGGACTTCTTCTTTGAATGAACATGTCTTTTTTTCTTTTTTTCTTGTTATAATTTCTTCTTCTTATGCAAGTTTGAGTTTAGATTACCTATTAGACATATTTGGGGATCTTGATTGTCATAATGTTGAAACAACACTTGATCCGGAGATTATAATAAATTGAAATAAAATCATAAATTTCTGAAATTTTGATATGTTATTTTCTACATGTATGCGCATATGCTCTGAAAATTTCACTGAATAATATTGTGTTTTGATTGGTGAAATCAATTATTTACAATGCTATATTTGCCCAGATTTTGTAACAGCAGTGGCTGCCAATACGAAATTCATAATAATTAGAGAAAAATTTATAAAATTTTGAAATTTAAATATGTTGTTTAAAACTCATATTAAAATAGTCTGTAAAAATTCATTGGAAAATAATGAGTTTTTATAGGTTGAATCAATCGTTTACAGAGGTGTATAAGTGCAGATTTTCGCACTAGGGTCTGTCTAAAAACACCTGCTGTAATACTATGATTTAGCCCATCAAATGTTTATATTTTTGTATGAAATTTTTAATGATGATTCATAAATGAGTTATGAACGACATATTAAAAATTCAGAATTTTACGAAATTTATTTTATTTATTATGAAGTACAGACTGAGGCGGGTTCTATATGAAATTCAGTGATTCTTTTTGAAAGTAATGTTGAATTTGAAGGTGGTTATATATTCATGATTTGGAAATAAGTTTATTTAAAGAAAAGATTTCAAAGAAGAATAATTAATTTTTTAAAGATTCATCATAATTTATTTTTATATTACTTATTATTATAATCCTTGATAAAATTGTGTACGAAAATAGAACATATAAGTTAGTGAAATCTTTCTTTGTACATGGTATTGTTAAAGAAGGTTTTGATTTTTTTTTATCTTGGTAATTTTAAAAGGAAAATCCCTATTTTTTTGTATAAAATTTAAGATGTGCCGGAATGAACGATTTTGGGTTTCATGATGAGGTTTTGTGTAGGTTATATTGAGGAAATGCAAAGGAGATGCGGTCCTATTGCATTTTAACGTGCATAGTTTATTTATATGTTGTGTGTGCATTGTAAGCGTGATTGGGATTTGATGTAATTTGATTTAAGTCACCAAATAAAATTTATATTGACGATTGATGATTTTTGGGAAATTTTCCTATGATTCATATTTTGAAATTTCGATTGATTTTCTGGTTTTAAACGTCTTTGGAAGTTATTAAAATAAATTGCTTTAAGGTTTTTGAATATTAAAAGGGAATTTGAGATAATATGTTAAATTTTTAACTAATTTAGCTATTTTTGCAATAATAAAATATCTATTTTTTATATGAATATAGTTTTAGTTTAATCTCAAACCCTTTACAATTTCGTATTCTAATTATGTTTCTAAATTTGAGATTGTTTCAATGAATAACAAGTTGCAAAATATAAAAAGGGATTATGAATATCATTTCTAGTAATCCTATTTAAAAATCATTGGAAAAGAATTTTTATTTGAAAATAAAGTATTTTGCAACTGTTGTTTAAATTTTAAAATGGTATAAATAAATAAATTTTCTTTTTAAATATGAATAAATTATGGATAAACTTTTGAAATATTATTTCACAAAAAAAGAGAGATATATTTAATAGAAGGATTCAAGGGCATTTAAAGATGAGTTTTGGTCATTTAAATTTATTTTAACAGCTTTCAAATATATTTTCTCCATTTATATATGGTTGCAATTGAATTTGATTTTCGTAAAGATTTTTCTAAAATTATATATTATATGGATTTTGAGTAATGGTTAGAGGTACAAAACGGTATGGGGCATTTATTATTTGGTTGACTATATTTCAAGCAAGTGGAATTTACTGCTTTTTAGTAAATGTCCAAGTAGTACCACGAGATATGGGATGCGTGGGCGTTACATCAGTAATTACAATTTGAAAGTACATGACAATTTTGCGTTGATGTGCTTTCAAGCCATCTTTGAGTCGACATTCTTTTATGCATTCCTTATGATGGTGTCTTTTTTGTTTAATTCTATATTGTAACTGTTGTGGTTTTATTTAAGGTGTAAGCCACCATAATTTCTGTATGAGCCTATGATAGGCATGATCTTGTTTATGACTTGGTGTTTTTACTAGCGGTTATGCACTAATTATGTTTTATTTTTGGCACTTTCTGGTTGTGATTGTCATTTTGCTTTATTGAATGTTGCCATATTTATTCCCGCCGTAATTATATTCTAATCATAACATTGTCTAATTTAATGAGATTTTTGTTATCTATGAACAAATTTTTTTTAAATCACTTTTTGATCTTGGGTTGGGATAGATTGGACTCTGTTTCACCAATGGGCCAAAACTCCACCTTGGCCGACCTGATTCGGGTTCGCTACCAGAATCGGCGGTATATTGTTTGCTTACTTACCACCAATGGTCAACGGTCTGCTACATTTGGCTAATTTTCTTTTCGGTTGATTCCCGACCGGTGGGTCACACACTATGAAGGATGGAGGCTTGGGGGTCCCACGTGTAGTGCTGTGAACGGGTAGCATACGACCTTTGCCTTATACCGTCTTGGTTATCCTGGGTTGATCACCAGGTGTGTTATGGCGTTATGAGTAAGTTACAATGTTGATGTCTTGATGCGCGCTCGAGCTCTACCACTGGAACTCTACAATACTAACGTCTGTTTATTTGGTATTTTAGGAGTCGAGTTATACCTATCCCAGAAGCTCGCATGCCTTGTTATTACCTTATTACATTTTTTTAATTAATTTTATTATCATATTGTTTTACATATGGTAATTGTATTTGGTATCGTACTGACTTATGTACGATGCTTTGGTTTGACATATTTTTTATCATTTTGATTTATATACGATAATTGTCATTGGTATCGTATTGATTAATATATGATATATTAGTTGGATTGATTTATTATCATATTGCTTTACATATGATAATTATTAATGGCATTGTATTAGTTTATATACGTACTTTAGTTAGATTTATTTTATGATATTTTTTTATACATGGTAATTGTCTTTCGTATCGTATTGACTTATATACGATACTGTGGTTAGATTTATTTATCATATTGTTTTATATATGATATTTGTTGTTGGTCTTATATTAACTGTTGTAAGATAATCAGGCTTGATTTACTTTTGTCACGTTTATGTGAATGGTTGTTGATATTATATTGATTTATACACGATATATTGAATTGATTTATTTACTTTATGCCAATTTTTGATGGTATCTTACTGTTTCATATACGGTACTTTGGTTGGATTTATTTATTGCTATTCTATATTATATATGATTATTTTAGGTAGTGTCTTATTGATACTTTGGCTTGTTTTTTAATTCTATCATACTGTTTTAAATATGATAATAGTTGTTGTTAGTTGTCCATATATCTTACTTCACTCACACTAGAAATAGTCTGACCCGTGTGATTTGTTTCACAATCCTCGAGTCAGTCTGAGGATTGTGGTTGCAGGTTAGGTTGCGTGGACTGTAGCAACATTCATATTATTTTCCACGTTTTGGGGTTTTGGACTTTACAGCTTGGAGTTAGGAGTAGTTAATATATGTATTATGGTATGTATGTTATTATGTATATTGGAAGTGATATGTACTATGGACTATGTATCGTGGACGTTATTATAATGATATGTATTATGCATTATGCTGTTGTTGTGCTGAACTATACATTCTATTATATTCTGTACTATGTAACCTGGAAAAAAAAATTATCTTGTACCATTGCTTTGAACTAACACTGCGCACGTATGGTAAGTAAAAAAAACAGTCATAAAATTTCTCGTGCCAGTGTTAGTTCAAGGGAATGAGTACAACATTTAGCCCTATCGAGTCTCATTCTCCATGCTTTCTGACAATAATACTTAGTATTGCTCTTGGTTGGCATGGGTATAGGGGCGGGGCGTTACATTTTTGGTATCAGAGCCAGGTTAACAATAGTATAGAATATATTTAGAATATAAGTTAGCACAAACCAGTAGAAGCATTGTACATGTCTATATACCATAAGTATCACTCCCATAATATAATAATAGTCATACATACTTAAACCAAAACCCCAAATCTTGGATCTTTTTAGTATGAGAATTATTTTAATTCCAGCTTAACAACATTTCTCACTATGCAGAGTAGTGAGAAAGATGGCTGGAAGACATCCCTGTTTGACGACGGAGTAGTGGTTAGAGTTGATGCGGAACATGCCATAGGCGGCACCCGCTCCTAATGCTGCTCCTAGAGTTACAGATATCGCCCATACGTATAAATTGCGAGGACGCAATTTTTGTAAGGGGGAAGTCTGTAACAACCCGATTTTTAAGGATACTAAATTGGAAATCAACTAATAAATTGATAAGTAATCTGTTAATAATAGCAAACAATTAAATATTTATGGAAAAAAATAATAAAAAATAATAATAAATGAAAACAAAAGAAATTAAAGTGGGAATTTAATATTAATAGTGTTGAGAGGAAAGTGAATGGTAACGAATTCATTTACTTTTATTCGGCGTTAAAAAAATAATGTCTTTTTAGTGGTAATGAAATTTATTGACCCAAATTATTTTAAAATTTAACACTAAGAATGATATGGTTTTTTATGAAATAATGGTAACTAATTACATGAGATAAAATGCGTTTTATGTATGAAAAGTTTAGATAATTTTTTTTATGCTGATTTACAATTTGGTATAAAAAAAAGGAAATAGAAGGAAAAGTAAATAATAATAACAATAATAATAATAATAAATAATAATAAATAATAATATCATTTTTATAATGTCATGTAGGAAAAATCTAGAAAGTGAATAAAATAATGTTAAGCAAAAGAAAAATCTAGAATAAGGACAAAATAAAATGAATACATTGTTTTTAAAAATAAAAAAATTAACTAAGGGATTAAATGGAAGAACATTCTAGAGGAGGGGCTTTATAATGAAAATACATTCCCTCTCCTCTATCCTGGGACTGTACGTACAATAGTTTAAGAAACAGAAAGCAGAAAACCTAGAAACTCAATTCTCCCAACCAAGACTAAAGTAAAATTTGTTGTTTTCAACCAAAATCAAAAGAGAAGAAATCAAGCTCCATGAAATTACAGCAGGAGAATAGGAAGATTCTCCAGCAAAGTCATGAGATAAGTGCTTGCTTGGTAATCTATAATCAATTTGGGAATATTAAAGGTGAGTGATATGTAATCCTTATTTTTATGGTTGAATTGGCCTTCTTCTTTGAATGAATATGTATTTTTTTTTCTTGTTATAATTTCTTCTTCTTATGCAAGTTTGAGTTTAGATTACCTATTAGACATATTTGAGGATCTTGATTGTTATAATGTTGAAACAACACTTGATCCGGAGATTATAATAAATTGAAATAAAATCATAAATTTCTGAAATTTTGATATGTTATTTTCTACATGTATACACATATGCTCTGAAAATTTCACTGAATAATATTGTGTTTTGATTGGTGAAATCAATTATTTACAATGTTATATTTGCCCAGATTTTGCAACAGCAGTGGCTGTCAATACGAAATTCATAACAGTTAGGGAAAAATTTATAAAATTCTTAAATTTAAATATGTTGTTTACAACTCATATTAAAATCGTCTGTAAAAATTTCATTGAAAAATAATGAGGTTTGATAGGTTGAATCAATCGTTTACAGAGGTGTATAAGTGCAGATTTTCGCACTAGGGTCTGTCTAAAAACACCTGCTGTAATACTATGATTTAACCCATCAAATAGTCATATTTTTGTATGAAATTTTTTGTGATGATTCATAAATGAGTTATGAACGACATATTAAAAATTTAGAAATTTACGAAATTTATTTTATTTATTATGAATTACAGACCGAGGCGGGTTCTATATGAAATTCAGTGATTCTTTTTGAAAGTAATGTTGAATTTGAAGGTGGTTATATATTCATGATTTGGAAATAAGTTTATTTAAAGAAAAGCTTTCAAAGAAGAATAATGAAATTTTTGAAGATTCATCATGATTTATTTTTATATTACTTATTATTATAATCCTTGTTTAAATTGTGTACGAAAATAGAACATATAAGTTAGTGAAATCTTTCTTTATACATGATATTGTTAAAGAAGGTTTTGATTTTTTTTTATCTTGGTAATTTTAAAAGGAAAATCTCTATTTTTTCTATAAATTTAAGATGTGCCGGAATGAACGATTTTGGGTTTCATGATAAGGTTTTGTGTAGGTTGTATTGAGGAAATGCAAAGGAGATGCGGTCCTATTGCATTTTGACGTGTATAGTTTATTTATATGTTGTGTGTGCATTGTAAGCGTGATTGGGATTTGACGTAATTTGATTTAAGTCACCAAATAAAATTTATATAAACGACTGATGATTTTTGGGAAATTTTCCTATGATTCATATTTTGAAAGTTCAATCGATTTTCTGGTTTAAAACATCTTTGGAAGTTATTAAAATAAATTGCTTTAAGGTTTTTGAATTTTGAAAGGGAATTTGAGATAATATGTTAAAGTTTTAACTAATTTAGCTATTTTTGCAATAATAAAATATCTATTTTTTATATGAATATAGTTTTAGTTTAATCTCAAACCCTTTACAATTTCGTATTTTAATTATGTTTCTAAATTTGAGATTGTTTCAATGAATAACAAGTTACAGAATATAAAAAGGGATTATAAATATCATTTCTAGTAATTATATTTAAAAAGCATTGGAAAAGCATTTTTATTTGAAAATAAAGTATTTTGCAACCGTTGTTTAAATTTTAAAATGGTATAAATAAATAAATTTTCTTTTTAAATATGAATAAATTATGGATAAACTTTTGAAATATTATTTCACAAAAAAAAGAGATATATTTAATAGAAGGATTCAAGGGCATTTAAAGAGGAGTTTTGGTCATTTAAATTTATTTTAACAGCTTTCAAATATATTTTCTCCATTTATATATGGTTGCAATTGAATTTGATTTTCGTAAAGATTTTTCTAAAATTCTATATTATATGGATTTTGAGTTATGGTTAGCGGTACAAAATGGTATGGGGCATTTATTATTTGGTTGACTATATTTCAAGTAAGTGGAATTTACTGCTTTTTAGTAAATATCCAAGTAATACCACGTGATATGGGATGCGTGGGTGTTACATTAGTAATTACAATTTGAAAGTACCTGACAATTTTGTGTTGATATGCTTTCTAGCCATCTTTGAGTCGACATTCTTTTATGCATTCCTTATGATGGTGTCTTTTTTGTTTAATTCTATATTGCAACTGTTGTGGTTTTATTTAAGGTGTAAGCCACCATAATTTCTGTATGAGCCTATGATAGGCATGATCTTGTTTATGACTTGGTGTTTTTACTAGCGGTTATGCACTAATTATGTTTTATTTTTGGCATACTTTCTGGTTGTGAATGTCATTTTGCTTTATTGAATGTTGCCATATTTATTCCAGCCGTAATTATATTCTAATCATAACACTGTCGAATTTAATGAGATTTTTGTTATATATGAATAAATTTTTTTTAAATCACTTTTTGATCTTGGGTTGGGATAGATTGGACTCTGTTTCACCAATGGGCCGAAACTCCACCTTGGCCGACCTGATTCGGGTACGCTACCAGAATCGGTGGTATATTGTTTGCCTACTTACCACCAATGGTCAACGGTCTGCTACATTGGGCTAATTTTCTTTTCGGTTGGATTCCCGACCGGTGGGTCACACACTATGAAGGATGGAGGCGTGGGGGTCCCACGTGTAGTGCTGTGAACGGGTAGCATACGGCCTTTTCCTTAGACCGTCTTGGTTATCCTGGATTGATCACCAGGTGCGTTATGAGTAGGTTACAGTGTTGATGTCTTGATGCGCGCTCGAGCTCTACCACTGCAACTCTACAATACTAACGTCTGTTTATTTGGTATTTTAGGAGTCGAGTTATATCTATCCCAGAAGCTCGCATGCCTTGTTATTACCTTATTACATTTTTTTAATTAATTTTATTATCATATTGTTTTACATATGGTAATTGTATTTGGTATCGTACTGACTTATGTATGATGCTTTGGTTTGACATATTTTTTATCGTTTTGATTTATATACGATAATTGTCATTGGTATCGTATTGATTAATATATGATATATTTGTTGGATTTATTTATTATCATATTTCTTTACTTATGATAATTATTAATGGCATTGTATTAGTTTATATACGTACTTTAGTTAGATTTATTTTATGATATTGTTTTATACATGGTAATTGTCTTTCGTATCGTATTGACTTATATACGATACTGTGGTTAGATTTATTTATCATATTGTTTTATATATGATACTTGTTGTTGGTCTTATATTGACTGTTGTAAGATAATCAGGCTTGATTTACTTTTGTCATGTTTATGTGAATGGTTGTTGATATTATATTGATTTATACACGATATATTGAATTGATTTATTTACTTTATGCCAATTTTTGATGGTATCTTATTGATTCATATACGGTACTTTGGTTGGATTTATTTATTGCTATTCTATATTATATATGATTATTTTAGGTAGTGTCTTATTGATACTTTGGATTGTTTTTTAATTCTATCATACTGTTTTAAATATGATAATAGTTGTTGTTAGTTGTCCATATATCTTACTTCACTCACACTAGAAATAGTCTGACCCGTGTGATTTGTTTCACAATCCTCGAGTCAGTCTGAGGATTGTGGTTGCAGGTTAGGTTGCGTGGACTGTAGCAGCATTCATATTATTTTCAACTTTTTGGGGTTTTGGACTTTACAGCTTGGACTTAGGAGTAGTTAATATATTTATTATGGTATTTATGTTATTATGTATTTTGGAAGTGATATGTACTATGGACTATGTATCGTGGACATTATTATAATGATATGTATTATGCATTATGCTGTTGTTGTGCTGAACTGTACATTCTATTATATTCCGTACTATGTAACTTGGAAATTTTTTTATCTTGTACCATTGCTTTGAACTAACACTGCGCACGTATGGTAAGTAAAAAAAATAGTCATAAAATTTCTCGTGCCAGTGTTAGTTCAAGGGAATGAGTACAACATTTAGCCCTATCGAGTCTCATTCTCCATGCTTTCTGACAGTAATACTTAGTATTGCTCTAGGTTGGCATGTGTATAGGGGCGGGGCGTTACAAAGTTTGTCAAGATGATTAAATAAATTCCAAGTGTTTCCAATATGTAATTTATTGGTGAAGTCAAGAAATAATTTACCTAGGATTTTTGAGATAAATGTTAAGCATTGAATTTAATTTAATTAAGTGATGTAATTAAAAAATATATAGATAAAATGGTTTATCTTTCAATTAATTAAGTAATTTATAATATATGTAATTAAAGGTTAATTAATTGCTAGTTAAAGAATAATTAATTATTAATTTAAATGGTTAAAGGTTAATTACTTAATAATTAAAGGTTAGTTGATTAAAGTAATTATTAAATGGAAAGTGATTAAGGGTAATTAATTACTTAAAATTAATTACTTAATAAAAGTAATCGAGGATAATAAATTAATGATTAATGATTGTTTAATCAAGTAATAATTACTCAACGTAATTAATTAGTAATTATAAATATATAAGTGATTAAGGATAATCACTTATTAATTAAGGATAATTAATTAAATGGTAATTACTTAAGGATTAATTAATTGAGGTGATTAAGAAAAATTAATTAAAGGATAATTAAATAATAAAAGGTCAATTATTTAATGATTAAAGGTTGATTAATATATTAATCAAAGTTTATTAATTAATAATTAAAGGTTAATTAATTTATTAAAGGTTAATTAATAAATGATTAAAGGTTAATTAATGATTAAGGTTTGTAATTAATTAATATTAATTAACCAGGAATAGTAGTTTATTCATAAGTAATTAATCTGATTTAAATTAACCAGACAATTAATTGATCTTACTTATAAATGTTTGGATTCTATTGAATGTTGAATTGTTTAATATCTCTACTGTGTGATGCTTTGTGATATGAATTATTTTGATTTGAGCTGTGATGGATGTAATTTATTTATCTGTGATGAAATTATATTATTTATCTGTGAATCTATGAATGAAAGATAAGCGTTATAGGAACGTACCGCTTATCGATATTGATGTGCTTGAATCTGTAATGATTGATGATGTTGCACTATTGTGTGAAACCCCTGGACTACACTATACACACACAAATATGAATTGCACGAGGAAATTGGTCAAGTCACAGATTTTTGAAATGGTTTTAAAGTTGAATTTTAAATCCAAATGGTTTTGGAAATAGAATTGGGTTAAAATCAAAAAGTTTTTGAAAAGGAATTTTGAAAGATAAAAGTTATTTTGAATAACTTAATAAAGTTTTGAAATTTAAATAATTTGATTTGATTTCAAGATTTGAAATTGAATTCTATGTTTGGAAATTTTGGTTTAAAAAGGGTATACAAGTTTTAAATGTGTTTTGAACCATTTTAAAAGTATTGTTTTGGAAATTTGAATTTAACCCAAGTTTTATACTTGAAGGGCTTTGACTTGTGCAAATGTAATCGGATTTTCCAAAAAGCGAAAACTCTTTGTTTTCAAATGATAATGGCTTTCACATAACGAAAGGAGTTCCAGTTGTTGAATAGGTTTCAGATTTGAAATAGAATTGTTTTGAAAGCTATAATTGAATGTTTGTGAAAGATGGTTGAACCCTGTTTTGAAATTGAAGAGGATTTTAAATGGTGTATCTTTTGTATAAAAGATTTGAAATGGAATTGTTTTGAAAGTATGAATTAATCTTTGTGAAAGATTGGTGAACTTTGTGAAGTGAATCAGTTTAAAGATTTGAAAATGGTAATTTGTTTAAACCATTTGAAGAAAGGTTTTTGGGCTTTAAGTCATGACTTAACTAAGATCCCAATGTCCATATGTTTTTTAAATTAAGCGCTCATTATTCGGTTTAGCTAGGAGAGGACCTTGTGTCATATAACCCATTTCGAATAATGATACGACGTTATGGATTACATTTGAAGACCGGTGGTGAAGACCGAGTATTTTCGAAAATGGAAGGATTACCCGTCGAATGCCTCTACACTGAGTCACGCTGGTATAGAGATCTCCATTGTGACGGGGAGTTCGATCGGGATCGTGAATACTCGGATTGCATGGGCTTCTTTGTGAAGTGCCTTTGGTTCTGTTCAATCCCGGAACAGACTTGTATGGATGTGTGTCTGACGTTACACTTTGAGATGTAAAGCTGGTTTCTATCAAATACATTTCTGTTTGATGGCGGAGAATTTATTCTCTTAGCTTAACACCCTTCTCTAAGACGTACGAGTTCAGAGGTTTTGTAGTTGATGGTTACTAGTGATACATTCCCAATTTGGTAATGTGGCATACAAAGTGCTGCTGATCATTTGTTGATCAAAGCATGGCTTTTTTATAAAGCGTAGCTTTATGGACGTGACCTCGTCGAACCTCACAACCCGAAAATGGTCGAAACAGGAAAGATGCAGCGAGGTTATTAGGGGTCGTGCCCCCAGGGTATGTCCATTTCTTCTTGAAAAGGGTGGTATCATGTTATGGAGCCCAGTTACTGAACTCATGTGGTCACTGCAAATTTATTACTTTGTGGTTGCTTTGTGGTTGAGAGCTCTCGGATAAAGGTCGCAAACAACAGGGGATGGCATACTTGTAGGTGTTACTTCTGGGCAGGGGTAACCCGGCCTTGTGTTGGCAGAGATCCGGGTAGGTTCTCGGGGCGTCCCTCCGGAGGCATACCCATGTGGCAATAGGAAGTTCCTTAGCCTAACTATTTGCTGGAAATTCAATCTCCAATACACGCCTTGTACGGTTTTAGGTGTATAACCTGCCATTTACTTATGGTGGTCATCACTGTTTAGATGGTAGCTATAGTAGGCATAGTTCGAAATGTCTATGCTGGCTAAGATTAATATTATACATTCGAAAGGTTTTCTGCACTATGTACTAATAATAATATCTAAAGGATTTTGCGTATCAAGCATGTTTGACTATCATGAGGAGAAATCTCCTCCAATTTTGCGTTTGCATTGTGTGTGCAGCGGGAGGCCTTATGGTAGTTTCATTTTCCAAAAAGCATTGTGGATTTCAATCTTTAATTATTTTGTTGCTTGTTTTTGTTTATAACTGTTTTCGTTTGCTCACACCAGTCCCATGACTAATCTGGAGTTTGTTGTTCCCTTCCTAAGCTTTGGGTGCCCATAATTTTCCACACGGGCAGTTTAGAGTTTGGTTTCTCAAATAATCAAATAGTAGGTGTAGATTCGATAGCATTAAATCTCGGGATATTGGAAATCACTTTTGGGATCGAGTTGCTTCACATCATTATTGATGGTGGTTCTTGCCTTTTGATTTGGAGTCTTTCTAGTCCTGGAGCATTGGCAATGGTGTTGAAGTTAATTAGAGCATCTATCTTAAGGACTTCTGAAGATATTATCTTTTGGAGTTGTTTCTTTTCGTTGTTTTGTATCTCTGATATGTGATATTCATTGTATCATTGTTGTAATCAACTGTTATGTATCAATGATAGTATTCATTTTCTTCTGCTGTGTTGTTGTACTTAGTGTTATAAGCTCTATCCGAACTGGAGTTCGACGTTTGAATTGCGGGATTCGAATACGGGTGATGTATGGATGTCGATTTTCGAACGCCGAATTTCGGATCTTGACAAGTGGTATCAGAGCTAAAGGTTGAACTTTAGCTCAGGAGTATAACACCTTAGGTAGCTCATTAGAGATAGAGTTATGAATACCCTAGAATGACTATATCCCCAAGATATCTGTCTGTATACCTTATTAAATTCTCTTACTATCCATTGATGGTGAGTATGAGTGCAAGAAGGGGACGAGGTAGGGGACAGGGAGTACCTCTACATATAGTCGATACCCTGTAACAACGGAAACAACTTTCTATTAATCTCTTTGTTGATCATTCAATTTCAATTCTCTGATTGCTTCGTGGAAGCTCGAGGGAGAAGCTTTGGTGCGATGGTGGCACCGCGAATCGTGTAGATAAGTTCCTATTTCGTATTTTCTTCATTGGTTCCCTTTCAGCTTTCCGTTTTAAAATTTAATGAATTTAAAATTCTATTTAAAATAAATAGATGAATAAAATATGAAAATTTATATCGATAGAATGATTTCGATTAAAACCAAATTTGAAACTCTATTGTAATTTTTGGTGCAGATCCAAGTCCGAAGATGCACAAGTCGGTGTATACTTTGGAATATTCCAACTTCAATTGAGTATCCATTGTTTTTTCCAGATGTATTATATGAATGGTTAGTTATCCTTCGAACTAACCAATGCCCCGGCATATTCGTAGATCTGATGACCCGTATATTTTGTGAAATATTGTATGAGTTCGTTCTCATAATTATTGGTGATATTCTGATTTGGTAAGCAAATACTGAACAGATAATCAGCTTGATTGATGAGTAAGTTCTCTATCTTTGTGTATCCATCCTCTATTGTCTCCCTGCAAATTTCGAGGACGAAATTTTCTTAAAGGGGGAATCTGTAACATTCTCGGTTTTTGAGTCAAATTTGAATTAATAATTAATATAAATTTTGGGTTAAAATTGTGAATTAAATTAAGTTTTTCCAAAATAAATAAAGATATGTGTTGTTTATTTATATATATGTATATAAAGGAATTTTTAATTTAAATAGAATTTCTAATTGGAAATTTAGAAAAAATATTTTGAATAATATATTAATTATAAATTTGATTGTGGATTAATTTGAAAAAAATTTATAAATATATTTATGAATATATATAGATTGAAAGTTAAATTGTAGATAAAATTTTGACTTTGGAAAATTCAAAATGTAAATATTCATAAATAAATTCGATTTATTATAGAAATTAACTTTTAAAACATTTTCCTTAAAAAGTTATATAAGATTAAGTAATAGAAAATGTATAAATATAAAACTTCATTCATTCAAAAAGAATAATAACTTGAATTTAAAAATTCAAAACAAGAATAAATACCAAGCTTTAATTTATAAATATCTTTGAAATAAATACGATTTTTTTTAAATAAGTTGGATTCAAATACTCTACATTTTAGATTTAATAAAAAATGTGTTTTCTAATTTTAATATGCATGTATATCTTTTGAAAAAAATATGGTTTGTATGATTTAAATGAAATTTGATAAAAGAAGGTTTAATGTACATTTTCTTTTAAAAATATAGTTTGTAAATATATAAAAGTATAAATAAGAAAACATAAAACATGACTTATAAATAAGAATAAAGTAGGGGTTAAAATATAAATTGTGAATTAATTTAAAATAAGGTCTTAAACATAAATTTGATATTTTTTTACAAGTGTAACATTTTTAAAACATGAAATTAACAAACATACGCATAATACGATTTGTAATTACAAGTGTTAATAATAATTACAAGTGGCATATTTGTTTTCTTAAATATTTTAAATTTACAAATAACATAAATTAAAAAACCAGGCCATTTCTTGTGAAATCTTCACCTTCATTCTCAAATTCGAAATCTGGAATCAATGAAAAGAAGAACAAAATCAAAACCTAAAAACAAACTACAAGTAAGATTACAAGCCTGAGAACAAATGAAACCAAACTTCAACTTGAAAAGCATTCAAGAACCGAAGCATGCAGACATGAAGCAATTGAGCTTTAACCTAGGAAGTTTGAACAAGAGAAAGCAAGTTCAACCAGAGATCAAAATTCAAAATTTCTCAAGTTCAAAATCTTGAAAGCAACTGATTCACTCAAGCATGATCAAAGTACAACTCAAACCTGATTCAACTAAAGCAACAAAGATCAGAAACAAATGGCAGATAAAACTCAAAATTTCAAAATACCTCAGTTTCAGATATCCAGGCTTCTTTTCTGCTTTCATATCAGGTGAGAAAACTTCACCTTCTTTATTTTGAAACACCTATGGTGATGAGTGAAAATGATGATTTGGAAATGCTTTGTATTGGTTGTAGATATGCATTTTTTTGGATATACAAATGTATGGATGCATGTCTATGTATCTGCATAGGCATACCTTTGTTGTTTAACAGACTTAAGAGTTTCTCTAAAATGATTCCTATCTCCTCATCCAAACCATTGTAAAATGTGATCTTTAAAAGGAAATTGATTGTAATGATGTATTATAAATTTTAAAAATAAAACAAGTAAGATTATTAAGTAATTTATCTGGAAATTAAATTCACCATGGAAAGGAATCAAAACATGTTGAAAATCAATTGTGTAGATTGCAAGTCTCTAATTCACGATTGGATTCATTCCTGAATTTAATGACTTTTGGAAAAAGTTTTGTGATTTTTAGTTTAGACTTAGAAGAGAAATAACAAAGGTTGGAAATTGGGTTTTTTGATGAATTTTTGTGGTCACGAGGTTTTAAGACCTTAGGGTGGTGGCTGGAGAAAGATCATAGGTTGTTGGTTAGAGGAAAAATGGTCGTTGAGTTGCTCGTAGGCTGTGGTGGTTGAACGTTGACGAACTAGGGTTCACAGCTTGTTTTGGGTTGTTGATGTTAACGAGATGAATTCGTCGACGAGGGTTGATCTGAGTCATCCGGTCCGGTGGGGATCGAAACTGGGATGTTTGGCGAGACTTCAGTCAGAGTTGCATGGTCATCGGTGGTCGGTGGAGATGATTCGAGGCGTTTTTCAGATGATCTTTTTGGGTTCCAGGCACTCAAATTGGCTCGAGTTTGATTGGCTGTGTCGATCACCGATCTGGGTGGACGGAATTATCGGCGAAGTCACCATTGATGTATGGATGATGGTGAGGTTGGTCGGAAGTGTTTGGTCCATAGGTGCACGTGCGCAGGGTTTCTCTGTGCATCAATGTTTGTCTTCGAGTGAAGAAGGAGATGCTGGGGTTTAGTTCGGGGTTATCAGTTGGTTTTCTTGAAGAAAAGTGAAAACACACGATACTTGAGTGATTGCTCAGGAAAAAGCTGTTTTGGCTTGGGATTTCAATAGTATGGCCAGGGTTTTATTTAAACTTGAAGATTCAGTAAGTTTTTGAATAAATGTTAGTTAAATTTTAAAGTTTATTAAGTAAATAAGTTTTAAAGGGAAGATAGATCAAGTTTTCAAAGTAAATTTATTTTAGATAAATTCCAAGATTTATTTCCATAAGATTAAGTGTTTTCAAAACATTTTAATATGGTTTTGTAATAATTTTATCAAGATGATTAAATAAATTCCAAGTGTTTCCAATGTGTAATTTATTGTTAATGTCAAGAAATATTTTACCTAGGATTTCTCAAATAAATGTTAAGCATTGAAATTAATTTAATTAAGTGATGTAATTAAAATAAAAATAAAGATAAAATGGTTCACCTTTCAATTAATTAAGTAATTTATAATATAAGTAATTAAAGATTAATTAATTGCTAGTTAAAGAATAATCAACTATTAATTTAAATGGTCAAAGGTTAATTACTTAATAATTAAAGGTTAATTAATTAAATTACTAATAAATGGAAAGTAATTAAGGGTAATTAATTACTTAAAATTAATTACTTAATAAAAGTAATTGAGGATAATAAATTGATGATTAATCATTGATTAATCAAGTAATAATTACTCAACGTAATCAATTAGTAATTATAAATATATAAGTGATTAAGGATAATCACTCATTAATTAAGGATAATTAATTAATTAGGGATTAATTAAGGATTAATTAATTAAGGTGATTAAGAAAAATTAATTAAAGGATAATTAAATAATAAAAGGTTAATTATTTAATGATTAAAGGTTGATTAATTTATAATCAAAGTTGATTAATCAATTATTAAAGGTTAATTAATTTATTAAAGGTTAATTAATAAATGATTAAAGGTCAATTAATGATTAAGGTTTGTAATTAATTAATATGAATTAACTAGGATTAGTAGTTTATTCATCAGTAATTAATCTGATTTAAATTAACCAGATAATTAATTGATCTTACTTATGGATGTTTGCATTCTATTGAATGTTGAGTTGTTTGATATCTCTGCTGTGTGATAGCAACATCCCCAAAAGTTTATCGATTTAAAATTAGTAATTTGTTTGAATTTCTAGGATTTAATTTGGAGTTAATTTGAATTAATTTTATATTTTCAAAACATATGAATATTTTGTCCGTTTAATTATATATCTATATATATATATATATAATAGATTGGATTTCAAATTTGAATTTGAATTTTTATTTGAATTTGAACTTGTACTTGAATTTAAATTTAAAAATAAAATATCTTAAAAATTTTTGGATTCAAAATATTAACATATATGTATGATTATTTATTGATGTGTAAATTAGTATTAAAAACATCCTCTTTTAAAAATTGTATAAATATAAAAAGGAATGTAATTATATAAATAAGAAAAAAAATACAAATTTATTAAATCTTTATGCATGCATAACAAGTGTTGGAGTCATAAGTAAGTAAATTTACAAGTGTTAATAAATCAAGACAAGTGTCATTTTCCTTTGTTTTCATTTTTGAAAATTTAATTAAAGTAAGAAAACAAGATTATAATAACACTTCGTCTCGTCCTTTCCAATTTCTTTCACCATCATTTTTTTAAAAGACAAAATCCTGTACAAATTTTTAAAACCAGAGAGAGAAAAAATCATCAAGCAACTTCAAATTTTTTTAAAACCAGAGAATCATCAACGAAAAACCTGGAAATTGAACAACTTCTTCAATTCAAAATCATAAGCCTGGAAATTCATTTCTATCCTAAAATCAAGAAACAGTTTCAAACTTCAAACAAACAACTTAGCAAAGTCATTAGGAGATTAAACAAAATTTGAAAACTGGAAATCATCTCAAGCTGTAAGACAAAATTGAACCCAACAAATAAGGACTCCAAGATCAAGCCCAAATCAACAATTCAACAATCAAAGAAAAAAAATCTTTTTCCCAGCCTTCAAAACTGTCAACACCAACTTCTTCTCTGTTTCTTCTTCATAGGTGAGTAAACCATCTTGATCTGATTTTTAAATTTGATGAAATGTTAAATATGTGAAGTTAAGCTGTGATGAGATATGGTTGGAGTAAAATTATGTTGCATACATGTATAAATGGGAACATGCATGCTTGTGCATGTCTATTACAGGGATGAACCCTCTGTCCCAGATTTACAACCATAAGTCTGTCCAAATTTTTTTGATTTCTTCATCTTCGATCACTATTAAACTATAGGATCAAAACAAGTTTTGCTTGTTTAAACATATTTCAAGTTTTAAAAATAAATTTGATTAAAATAAATCAAAACATTTTCTGAAAAATTGAAATTACAGGCAAAATCTAAAACATGTAGGAAATTTAATTATCATTATCTCCGAATTCATTTGTGTCAATTGAAACGTTTTAGAAAATAATGATTTTTAAAAGTAAAATTATAATTTTTAAACAAATATTTACTGAGAAAGGCAAAGATGAGCGAAATTGGGTTTTTTGGCCATTGCCGATCATCGATGCAATGCGAATGGTCGGAGTTGCCCTTAGAGGTGGAAGAAGAATCAGAGACCATCAGAAAAATGTCCAAAAAATTTACGTTTCACTGTGGTGATG
Organism: Allium cepa; assembly: GCA_030765085.1. Lineage (NCBI taxonomy): Eukaryota > Viridiplantae > Streptophyta > Magnoliopsida > Asparagales > Amaryllidaceae > Allium > Allium cepa. Next base: position 860,575,053 of record CM060934.1, on the reverse strand, counting down.
GGTAGGTACTGATTTAGGGTTTAAACCCATGTTTCTGTAATGGTCGGAAATTGACCAATTGCAACGACATCACTGCATCGGACTGGACAGGGACGATTGGTGGCGGTGCATGGTCGATAGGAGGAGCTCGTAACAGAAGCGCTTGGCCTCTGGTGGCTTACGGAGTTGGAGCGAGGCGATTAAGTTGATCAGAGTTGTTCCAGTTCTGTGTTGAACAACTTAAATTCATGTTCAACATCGTTGCGTTGATTTGGAGGGTCAGGAGGTATAAGTGGATGGTCAGTAACTTGGAGAGGACGGTGAAGTCGACTGGAGCTCGTCAGGGCTCTTGTGCATGTGCATAGAACTTGGTTGGTATCAGTGGAAAAGAATTGAGGAAGATGGATTTAACTCGAAGTGATCTTCGAAAGGATCGTGTATTGGCTCGAGTCTCAACTCGAGTAAATTTTTGGATGCGCAGGGTAAACACTTAGAAAATTTTTAAGTTTGAAAAATTTAGGCACACGGGCAGATATTTGATAAAACTCGAAGCGAATGGGAAATGTTCTCGGTTGAGATTCGAAGTGCCCTCAGGTCAGATATGTGAAAACAATTTTACTTTAAAATAAATTCAAACTTTTAAACCTTTTTAAACCATGTTTTCAAAATGATGATTTTGATTAAAGTTTGAATTAATTAAAGATTAAATTAAGATATTTTCAAAGTAATTAAAATTTTAATTTATTTTATTTCGTTACATTATTTTATTAGATTATTTATATTGACTAAATAATGTAATAAAAAGGATAATTAAGACGAAATATTATTTAAACTAACCTTAACCTTTTTAAGCAACTAGTGTATAAGGATGATGATTAAACAAGGTTTACAAGACAATCAAAGTAATTAATAAAGATAAAAAGATTTATCTTTTAATTTATTAAGTAATTAATGATTTGTTAATATAATTATTTAAAAAGTAATTACTTAATTAATAACTTAATATTAAAGATTAATTAAATAAATAATTAAGGTTTATTAATTTGTAATTAATGATTAATTAATTAATTAAGGAATAATTAATTAATAAAAGTAATTAAGATTTAATTAATTACAATTAAGCATTAATTAATTAAGATAAGTAATTAAGGAATAATTAACTAGTAAAAGTAATTAAGATTTAATTAATTACAATTAAGGATTAATTAATTAATATAATTAAATAAGGAATAGTTAATTAATGAAGGTGATTAAGATTTAATTAATTTATAATTAAGGATAATCAGTCACTAATTTAAGATAATTAATGAAAGTAATTATGTGGTTAATTAATTTAAACCACACGATTAATTCATCTTAATTGAAGATGATTGATTATTATTGAATGTGTGTATTGGATTGATATTTCTGATATGTAATTGTGATCTATATGATATGTGTTGCTTTGTGCTGAGCTGTGATATCTGTGATTTGTTTCCGTATGATTGTGAAAACCCATTGGCCCATAAAACGACATTTGAACTTCGATGCGATAGGAAGTCGGATTCCAATTGATTATCCGAAACCCACATCGAATCTTGATAGTGAATCTTTGTGATTGATATATCCATGTGTTTTAAATTAAGTGCTCACTATTTGGTTTAGCCGGGAGAGGACTTTGTATCGTATAACTCATTCCGAATATGTGATACGACGAAATGGGTAGCATTTGAAGACGGTGGCGAAGACTGGGCGTCTTTGAGAACGATAGGGTAATCTGTCGAATGACTCTGCACTGAGTTGCTCCGGTATAGAGATCTTCATATGTGATGGGGAGTTCGATTGGGATTGTGGATGCCCGAATTGCAAGGGCTTCTTTGGAAGTGCTTTGGTTCGAACCCGAAACAGACTTGTATGGTTGTATGTCTGACATTACACTTTGAGATATAAAGCAGATTTCTTTCAAATACATTTCTATTGGTGGCGGAGAATTTATTCTCTTAGCTTAACACCCTTCTCTAAGACGTACGAGCTCAAAGGTTATGTAGTTGATGGTTATTAGTGATATACTCTCAATTTGGTAGTTTGGCATGCTGAGTGTTGCTGATGATTTGTTGATCGAAGCATGGCTTTTGTGAAAAGTGTAGCTTTGTGGACGAGACTTCGTTGAACCTCACAACCCAGTTATGGTCGAAACAGGAATCGTTGTAGTAAAGTTATTTGGAGGCAGCGCCCCTTGAGGGTATGTCCATTTTCTTCTGGATTATAAGTGGTACCATGGTATGGAGCCCAGATACTTAACTTTGTGGTTGCTGCAAACTTATTGCTTTGTGGTTGTTGGTTGCGTGGTGCCTCAGATAAAGGTTGGTAACGACCGAAAGATGGCATACTCGTATCCGTAGTTACCTAGTTACATAGGTAACCCATCCTTGTGTTGGCAGAGATCCGGTTAGGTTCTCGAGGACGTCCCTCCAAAGGCGTTCCATTTTGTGTAGGAAGTTCCTTTGCCTGACCATTGTTGGAAATCCAATCATCCAATACGAGCCCAATACTGTTTTAGTTGTATAACCTGCCATTTAACGTGGTAGCTATAGTAGGCATACTATAATGGTGCGTATGCTGGCTAAGATTAATGTTATACTTTCGAAATGTTTTCTACACTATGCACTAATAATAATATCAAAGAGTTTTCTTGTATCAAGCATGTTTGACTATCATAAGAAAAAATCTTCTCCTATTCTGCGATTGCATTGTGTGTGGCGGGAGGTCTTATTGTAGTTTCATTTTCCAAAAGCATATCGGATTTCTTTTATAAATTGTTTTTTTTCAAAACAACTATTTTTGTTTACTCATACTAGTCCATGACTGGCCCGGAGTTTATTGTTGCCCTCCTAAACACCGGATGTCCATAATTTCCATACGGGAAGCCTAGAAGCATATTATCTGCATTTTGTAGTTAGCTTGGATTTTGAAGCCTTTTGGAAGCTGTCGGACTCTGGAAGCTTTTGGCCATGGAAATCTTTTAAAGTGTTGGAGTTTTTGGAGACCTTATTGAAGTTGAAGTATGTTGGAAACTTGTTGAAGTTTCTGTTGTTGTTTTATTATAGTATCATATGTGTAGCACTCTGATATTGGTGATCGGTGTTGTAATGAATATTATATCAAAGTTGTATCTGTGTTATTATCAATGATATTCATTTTGTTTCTGCTGTTTACTTTCATGTAATGTTGTCATAAGCTCTATCCGAACTAGAGTTCGACATTTTGAATCTTCGACAGTCGAATACAAGTGAGGTATTTGATGTCAATTTTTGAATGCTGGATTTCGGTCCGTGACAAGTGGTATCAGAGTTAAAGGTTGAGTATGAACTTTAGCTATGGAGTATAACACATTAGGTGGCTCATTAGAGATAGGGTGAAGTATACCCCAGAATAAGTATAAACCGAGAGACCGAAACCCTAAAATTTCTTGGTCTATTTCTTTAAACTATTGATATTCCCTAAGATATCTTGTCCGTATGCCTAAATCAAGTTTTCTTACTATTTACAGATAATGAGAATGAGAGGAAGAAGAGGATAAGGTAGGGGACGGGGAAATACCACTACAACTGGTTAAGTCCCTACAACAATAGCTATACCTACTCAACCTCATCCGAATCTGGCTGATCTATATAAAAATTTCTTGAGACTTGGTGGAAAGTCATTCATTGGCAAGGAATCTATTGTTGAAGCCCAAGCCCAGGTCTGATCATATGAAAGAATTTTTATAGGACTGAAATTGGAAGACGATCAAATGCGACTAATAGCTTCTTGGCAACTCCAAGAAGAAGCCCTAGCTTGGTGGGAGACAGTTACCGTGGATGAGTCGGAAGATGAGTTTACTTGGAGTCGATTTAAGGAGGTGTTTGAGAAACGCTATATGCCATCTGTTGGTATCTCCCGAATGTACCAGGAGTTCAAGGATTTGAAGCAGAGAAGTTTATCATTTGAGGAGTATTTGAATAAATTCAACAAATTGTATCGATTTGTTTCGGAGCTGGTGAATACATCCTTGAAGAAGAATGAAAGATTCATTCGGGGAATGAATAAGAAGTACCATGAAAGGTTGACTGCCGACTTAAAAGAATCCTTCTAGGACTGCCGACCCTAGATATGCAGGAAGTTCCGAAAGAGAAGTGGAGTTCAACCAGACAAAATTGGAAGAAAAGAAAATTCGAAGGAAATAGGCCAAATCAAGGCAAGGAAAAGAGGAGTAATCAGGAAAACTCGGCTATAAATATTACTTGTTATAACTGTCAGGAGAAAGGCCATTATGCAAACGATTGTAAGAAGCCAAAGAAACAAGTAAAGAAACATCAACCTGTGAAGACAAGTCGAAGATCCAAGGAATGCTATTGTTGTCACCAGCCAGGTCATGGAGTTAAAAAATTGCCCAAAAAAGAAACAAGCACAAGTAGCAAAAATGTGTGCGATAAAAGATGACCCCTAAACTTTAAAAGCGGATAAAGAAAAAGGAGTTTTGAAAGGTAACCTTATTGTTGATAATAGAGTTGTTAGAGTTTTGTTCGACACGGGAGCTTCACATAGCTTTATCTCCCAACAAATCGTGAACAAATTAAAACTTGAACCTGAATTTGTCGATGAACCTATTTGCATGAAGAATCCGGTTGGTGGTCCCGCAAATCTTTGTCTATATTGTAGGAAATTGCCTATCTCATATTCTGGCCATCAATTTCCTATCAACCTTTATGTTCTCGACTTTAACGAATTTGAAATATTACTCGGAATAAATTGGTTAACAAGATACGAAGCCAAATTAGATTGCAACGATCGAACGATTCTGGTCAAGACGAAACTGGGAAATTTCATTGAAATCTCTTGTGAAGACCTTAGTCCTAAGAGAGATAAACTGATGTATACTTTGGGATATCCTGAACCTAGCATGGAATCCATTCCTATTGTCCAACATTTTCCAAACATGTTCGAAGAAGTAAAATCTTTACCTCCACATCGAGAAATAGAATTTAGAATTGACTTAGTACCTAATGCTTATCATGTCGTTCATGCAAGTCGCAGGATGGCACCCAGAGAAAGAATTGAATTAGTCAAGAAAACCGGTGATTTGCTAAAAAAAAGGATTAATACATCCCAGTGTTTCTAATTGGGGTTCAACCGTGGTGTTCGTAGCTAAGTCTGATGGATCCCTGAGATCGTGTGTAGACAACCGTGATCTCAATAAACAAACTCTCAAAAACAAATTTCCGTTACCCAGGATCGACGATTTGTTTGATCAACTTCATGGCGCTCGATTCTTTTCTAAGATGGATCTAGCTCAAGGATTCCATCAGTTACAAATTACGAAGATTATGTTCACTTGACTGCTTTCAGGGGCCCGAACATATTCTACGAATGGTTAGTCATGCCTTTCGGACTAACCAACGCTCCTGCATACTTCGTAGATTTAATGACCCGTGTGTTTCGAGAGGTGTTGAATAAAATTTTTCTTGTGTTTATTGATGATATCCTAATCTACTCCAAAACCGAAGAGGAGCATGCTGAACATCTCAGAATTATTGTAGAGATATTGAGATGGAACATTTTATTCGCAAAATTTTCTAAATGCCATTTTTGGGTCAAAGAAGTCAGATTTCTCGGCAATATTGTTAATGAAGAAGGAATTTCTGTTGATCCTAGCAAGATTTCGGCTATTCTTGACTGGAAGCGACCCACAACTCCGAAAGATGTTCGAAGTTTTCTGGGTTTAGCAGGGTATTACCGAAAGTTTGTTCAGGACTTTTCTAAGATAGCTAGTCCATTGACTAAGCTAACAATGAAGAACGCCAAGTTCGATTGGACTCCGGAATGCGATGAAACTTTTCAGGAGTTAAAAAGGAGATTGAATACTGCTCCTGTTCTCGCTATTATCAACGGAAATCAAGGCTTATCCATTTATACAGATGCTTGTGGTGATGGTGTGTGGGTATAGTGCTAACGCAAAATGGTAGAGTTATTGCCTACGCGAGTAGACAATTACGTCTGCATGAGAGAAACTACCCAACACATAATTTGGAGCTCTTGGCTGTTATTTTCATCTTAAAAATCTGGCGACATTATCTTCTGGGTAAGAGTCTCCTTCAGCTTTTCTAAAGAATTTTTTTAACGATTCGACTTAACTTAATATATACTTAACAAACCCTTCATGTTTTAGATGAAAATTTTGATTATTTACCGATCACAAATATCTGAAATATTTCTTCATCCAGAAAGATCTAAATCTGTGGCAACAATTTGGTTAGAATTTCTAGCATCTTTTGACCTAGATATTCTGTATATGCCTGGAAAAGCCAATATAGTTGTCGATGCTTTGAGTAGAAGACACGCTATTCTTGCTCATCTTATTATTACTCCTACCCTTCTTCAGAAAGTCGCCGGCAAACAGAAAGAAGACAAATTTCTTCAGGAAATCTATGAAAGGATTCATCGAGGGGAAGTTTCCAGTTTTGGAATCGATAATAATGGAGTTATAAAGTTGAAAGACATGATCTGTATCTTAGACATCTCGGATCTGAAACGTGAAGTTTTGGTCGAGTGTCACAAGTCTAAACTCAGTATCCATCCAGGAGTTAATAAGATGCATCGAGATATCAAAAGAACTTTCAGGTGGAAAACAATGAAAAAAGACATATATATTTTTGTGAGTCGCTGTGCTACCTGTCAACAAATTAAAAGTGATCAAAAGAAAGTACCGGGTTTACTTCAACATTTGGAAGTACCGAAGTGGAAATGGGATCAAGTATCGATGGATTTCATCGACGAGTTGCCACGAACTAAGAAAGGAAATGAAGCAATTTGGGTTATAGTGAATCATTTGACTTAAACCGCCCACTTTATCCTAGCGAAATCCACCCGGATAGCGGCAAGTTTGGCAGAGCTATATATAAAAGAGATTGTTTGTCTCCATGGTATACCCCGCAATATAGTGAGTGATCGTGATTCGATCTTCACTAGTAGATTTTGGGAGGCATTCCAAGCCGCATTGGGAACCAAACTAAATTTCAGTACTGCTTATCACCCGCAATCTAATGGGCAGACAAAGGATTAATCGAATTTTAAAAGACCTTTTGCGAGCTCGTATTCTCGACTTTGGCAGTTCTTGGGAGGACCATTTACATCTGGTTGAATCCTCATATAACAATAGCTATCAGGCCAGTATCGAAATAGCTCCTTTCGAAGCTTTATATCGTCGTCCGTGTCGATCACTGCATGTTGGATCGAGTCAGGTGATGGACTTGTCCTTGGACCAGTTATGATTAAAGAAGCCACGGAGAAAGTAGATTTTATTCGAAAGAAATTGATAACTGCTCAAAGTCGTCAGAAGAGTTATTACGACTGCAGAAGAAGAGATTTGGAATTCCAGGTTGGAGATTCTATATTCTTAAAAGTGTCTCCAATGTGTGGTGTGTTGAGATTTGGGAAGACTGGTAAGCTGGCACCACGATATATTGGTCCTTTTCCTATTCTAGAAAGGATCAGTCCTTTAGCATATCGAGTGCAGCTATCCAGCTAGTTATCTGGCGTGCATGATGTGTTCCACATTTCTAACCTTTGAAAATATGTGCACGATCCAGACTGTATTATTGAAGAAGCTTCTCAGCAGGATTTGGAGATCACACCAAATCTGGCAGTAAAGAGAGAACCGATAAACATCATTGATCGTGAGGTGAAGCAGTTAAGGAACAAAATTGTGAAACTAGTTAAAGTGCAATGGAGTGGTGATCCAAATGATTATACTTGGAAAATAGAGGATAGCATGCAGAAGTCCTATCCCAATTGCAGAGTGGATATTCCAGCTTGATTGGTAAGCCATTTCTTTATCTTTTATATCTTTATATGATTCTTTGTTTTTCTTTCTCTCTCTTTCAAATTTTGAGGACGAAATTTTCTTAAGGGGGATTCTGTAACATCCCCAAAATTTTGTCGATTTAAAATTAGTAATTTGTTTGAATTTCTGGGATTTAATTCAGAGTTAATTTGAATTAATTTTAAATTTTCAAAACATATGAATATTTTGTCTGGTTAATTATATATATATATATATAGAATGGATTGGAATTCAAATTCAAATTTGAATTTGAACTTGTACTTGAATTTAAATTTAAATATAAAATATCTTAAAAATATTTGGATTCAAAATATTAACATATGTGTATGATTTTTTATTGATGTGCATACTAGTATTAAAAATATCCTCTTTTAAAAATTGTATAAATATAAAAAGGAGTGTAATTATATAAATAAGAAAAAAAATATACAAAAATTTATTTAAGTCTTTATGCATGCATAAAAAGTGTTAAAGTCATAAGTAAGTAAATTTACAAGTGTTAATAAATCAAGGCAAGCGTCATTTCCTTTGTTTTCATTTTTGAAAATTTAATTGAAGTAAGAAAACAAGATTATAATAACACTCATCTCCTACTTTCCAATTTATTTCAGCTTCATTTTTTTTAAAAGACAAAAACCTGTACTAATTTTTAAAACCAGAAAGAAAAAAATCATCAAGCAACTTCAAAAAAATTTAAAACTAGAGAATCATCAAAGAAAAACTTGGAAATTGAAACAACTTCTTCAATTCAAAATCTTAAGCCTACAAATTCATCTCTATCTAGATATAAAAGAGCAGTTTCAAACTTCAAACAAACAACTTAGCAAAGTCATCAGGTGATTAAACAAAATTCAAAAACTGGAAATCATCTCAAGCTGTAAGACAAAATTCAACTCAACAAACAGGGACTCCAAGATCAAGCCTAGATCAAATAATCAAATAAAAAAAAATCTTTTTCCCAGTCTTCAAAACTGTCAACACCAACTTCTTCTCTATTTCTTCTTCATAGGTGAGTGAACCATCTTGATCTGATTTTTAAACTTGATGAAATGTTAAATATGTGAAGTTAAGCTGTGATGAGATATGGCTGGAGTAAAATTATGTTGCATACGTGTATAAATATGAACATGCATGCTTGTGCATGTTTGTTACAGGGATGAACCCTCCATCCCAGATTTATAGGCATAAGCCTATTCAAAAAAAAATTGATTTCTTCTTCTTCTTCTTCGATCACTATTAAACTATAAGATCTAAACAAGTTTTGCTTGTTTTACCATATTTCAAGTTTTAAAAATAAATTTGAGTAAAATAAATCAAAACATTTTCTGAAAAATTGAAATTACAGGCAAAATCTAGAACATGTTGGACATTTAATTATCGTTATCTCTGAATTCATTTATGTCAATTGAAAAGTTTTAGAAAACAATGATTTTTGAAGGTAAAATCATAATTTTCAAGCAAGTATTTACTGAGAAAGGCAAAGATGAACGAAATTGGGTTTTTTGGCCATTGCCGATCATTGATGCAATGGGAATGGTCGGGGTTGCTCTTGGAGGTGGAAGAAGACTTAGAGACCATCATAAAAATATCTAATAAATTTACGTTTCACCGTGGTGATGGGTAGGCTGGGATTTAGGCTTTAAACCCATGTTTTTGTAATGGTCGGAATTTTACCAATTTCAACGACATCGCCGCATCGGACTGGACAGGGACGATTGGTGGCGATGCGTGGTCGATAGGAGGAGCTCACGAAAGAAGCGCGTGGCCACTGGTGACTTATGGAGTTGGAGCGAGGCGATTAAGTTGATTGGAGTTGTTCTATTTTTATGTTGAATAACTTAAATTCGTGTTCAACATCGTTGCGTTGATTTGGAGGGTTAGGAGGTTTAAGTGGATGGTCAGTATCTTGGGAAGGACGGCGAAGTCGATCGGAGCTCGTCAGAGCTCTGGTGCATGTGCACATCACTTGATTGGTATCAGTGGAAAAGAAATGAGGAAGATGGATTTAACTAGAAGTGATCATCGGGAGGATCGTGTATTGGCTCGAGTCCTAACTCGAGTAAATTTTTGGATGCGCGGGGTAAACACTTAGAAAATATTAAGTTTGAAAATTTTAGGCACACGGGCAAATTTATGATAAAACTCGAAGCGAATGGGAAATGTTCTCGGGTGAGACTCGAAGTGGCCTGGGGTCAGATACGTGAAAACAGTTTTACTTTAAAATAAATTCAAACTTTTAAACCTTCTTAAACCTTTTTAAACCATGTTTTCAAAATGAGGATTTTGTTTAAAGTTTGAATTAATTAAAGATTTAAGTAAGATATTTTCAAACTAATTAAAATTTTAATTTATTTTATTTTGTTACATTATTTTATTATGTTATTTATATTAAATAAATAATGTAATAAAAAGGATAATTAAGATAAAATATTATTTAAACTAACCATAACCTTTTTAAGCAACTAGTGTATAAGGATGATGATTAAACAAGGTTCAAAAGATAATCAAAGTAATTAATAAAGATAAAAAGATTTATCTTTTGATTTATTAAGAAATTCATGTTTTGTTAATATAATTATTTAAAAAGTAATTACTTAACTAATTACTTAATATTAAAGATTAATGAAATAAATAATTAGGTTAATTAATTTGTAATTAATGATTAATTAATTAAGGAATAATTAATTAATAAAAGTAATTAAGATTTAATTAATTACAATTAAGGATTAATTAATTAAGATAATTAATTAAGGAATAATTAATTAAGATTTAATTAATTACAATTAAAGATTAATTAATTAAGATAATTAATTAAGGAATAATTCATTAATGAAGGTGATTAAGATTTAATTAATTTATAATTAAGGATAATTAATCACTAATTAAAGATAATTAATGAAAGTAATTATGTGAATTAATTTAAACCATATGATTAATTCGTCTTAATTGAAGATGATTGATTATTATTCAATGCTGTGTATTGGATTGATATTTCTAATTTGTAATTGTGATCTATATGATATGTATTGCTTTGTGCTGAGCCGTGATATCTATGATTTGTTTCTATGTGAACGTGAAAACCCATTGGCCCGTAAAATGGCATTTGAACTTCGATGCGACATGGAGTCGGATTCCAGTTGGTTATCCGAAACCCACATCGAACCTTTATAGTGAATCTTTGTGAATGATATATCCACGTGTTTTAAATTAAGCGCTCACTATTCGGTTTAGCCGGGAGAGGACTTTGTATCGTATAACCCATTCTGAATATGTGATACGACGAAATGGATAGCATTTGAAGACGGTGGTGACCGGGCGTCTTCGAGAACGATAGGATAACCTATCGACTCTGCACTGAGTTGCTCCGGTATATAGATCTCCATATGTGATGGGGAGTCCAATCGGGATTGTGGATTCCCGAATTGCAAGGGCTTCTTTGGAAGTGCCTTCGGTTCTGTTCGAACCCGAAACAGACTTGTATGGTTGTATGTCTGACATTACACTTTGAGATATAAAGAAGATTTCTTTCAAATATATTTCTATTGGTGGCGGAGAATTATTCTCTTAGCTTAACACCCATCTCTAAGATGTACGAGCTCAGAGGTTATGTAGTTGATGGTTATTAGTGATGTACTCTCAATTTGGTAGTGTGGCATGCTAAGCGTTGCTGATCATTTGTTGATCGAAGCATGGCTTTTGTGAAAAGCGTAGCTTTATGGACGAGACTTCGTCGAACCTCACAACCCGGTTATGGTCGAAACAGGAATCTTTGCAGCAAGGTTATTTAGGGGTAGCGCCTCCTGAGGGTATGTCCATTTTCTTCTGGATTATAAGTCGTATCATGGTATGGAGCTCAGACACTTAACTTTGTGGTTGCTGCAAACTTATTGCTTTGTGGTTGTTGGTTGAGAAGAGCTTCAGATAAAGGTTGGTAACGATCGGGAGATGGCATACTCGTGTCAGTAGTTACCTAGTTACAGAGGTAACTCGGTCTTGTGTTGGCAGAGATTCAGTTAGGTTCTCGGGGACGTCCCTCCAGAGGCGTTCCATTTTGTGTAGGAAGTTCCTTTGCCTGACCATTGTTGAAAATCCAATCATCCAATCGAGCCCCGTACGGTTTTAGTTGTATAACCTGCCATTTAACATGGTAGCTATAGTAGACATATTATAATGGTACTTATGCTGCCTAAGATTAATATTATACTTTCGAAATGTTTTCTACACTATGCACTAATAATAATATCAAAGAGTTTTCTTGTATCGAGCATTTTTGACTATCATAAGAAGAAATCTCCTCCAATTCTGCGATTGCATTGTGTGTGTGGCGGGAGGTCTTATGGTAGTTTCGTTTTCCAAAAGTATATCAGATTTCTTTTATAAATTGTTTTGTTCAAAACAATTGTTTTTGTTTACTCATACCATTCCCATGACTGACCTAGAGTTTATTGCTTCCTTCCTAAATTCTGAGTGCCCATAATTTCCACATGGGCAGCTTAGAAGCAGGTTATCCGTGTTTTTTAGTTAGCTTGGATTTTGAAGTCTTTTGGAAGCTGTCAGATTCTGGAAGCTTTTGGCCTTGGAAATCTTTTGAAGTATTGGATTTTTTGAGACCTTATTTAAGTTGAAGTATGTTCGAAACTTGTTGAAGTTTCTATTGTCGTTTTATTGTTGTGTCATATGTGTAGCACTTTGATATTGGTGATCGATGTAATGAATATTGTATCAAAGTTGTACCTGTGTTGTGATCAATGATATTCATTTTGTTTCTACGGTTTACTTTCATGTTATGTTCTTATAAGCTCCATACGGACTGGAGTTCGACGTTTTGAATCTTCGAAAGTCGAATACAAGTGAGGCATTTGATGTCGATTTTTGAACGCTGGATCTCGGGCCGTGACAATAATGCTTTGTGATATGAATTATTTTGATTTGAGCTATGATGGATGTAATTTATTTATCTGTGATAAATGTAATTTATTTATCTATGATGAAATTATTTTATTTATCTGTGAATCTGTGAATGGAAGATAAGCGTTATAGGAATATACCGTTTATCGATATTGATGTGCTTAAATCTATACTGATTGATGATGTTACACTATTGTGTGAAACCCCTGGACTACACCTCGCACACACAAATATGGATTGCACGAGGAAATTGGTTAAGTCACAGATTTTTGATATGGTTTTAAAGTTCAATTTTGAATCCAAATGGTTTTGGAAATGGAATTGGGTTAAAAATAAAAAGCTTTTGAAAAGGAATTTTAAAAGATAAAAGTTATTTTGAATAACTTGGTAAAGTTTTGAAATTTAAATAATTTGATTTGAATTCAAGATTTGAAATTGAATTCTATGTTTGAAAATTTTGGTTTAAAAAGGGTATACAAGTTATAAATGTGTTTTAAACCATTTTAAAAGTATTGTTTTGGGAATTTGAATTTAACCCAAGTTTTATACTTGAAGGGTTTTAACTTATGCAAATGTAATAGGATTTTCTCGAAAACGAAAACTCTTTGTTTTCAAATGATAATGGCTTTCACATAACGAAAGAACTTCCAGTTGTTGAAAAGATTTCAGATTTAAAATAGAATTGTTTTGAAAGCTGTGGTTGAATCTTTGTGAAAGATGGTTGAACCTTGTTTTGAAATTGAAGAGGAATTTAAATGGTGTATCTTATGTATAAAAGATTTGAAATGGAATTGTTTTGAAAGTTATGAATTAATCTTAGTGAAAGATTAGTGAACTTTGTGAAGTGAAACTTTTTGTTTAAAGATGTGAAAATGGTAATTTGTTTAAACCATTTTAAGAAAGGTTTTTGGGCTTTAAGTTGTGACTTAACTAAGATCCCAATATCCATATGTTTTTCTAAATTAAGCGCTTATTATTCGGTTTAGCCGGGAGAGGACCTTGTGTATATAACCCATTCCGAATAATGATATGACGTTATGGATTGCATTTGAAGACCGGTGGTGAAGACCGGGTATTTTCGAGAACGAAAGGGTTACCCGTCGAATGTCTCTACACTAAGTCATGCCGGTATAGAGATCTCCATATGTGATGGGGAGTCCAATCGAGATTGTGAATACTCGGATTGCAAGGGCTTCTTTGTGAAGTGCCTTCGGTTCTGTTCGAGCCCGGAACAGACTCATATGGATGTGTGTTTGACGTTACACTTTGAGATGTAAAGCTGGTTTCTATCAAATACATTTCTGTTTGGTGGTGGAGAATTTATTCTCTTAGCTTAACACCCTTCTCTGAGACGTACGAGCTCAGAGGTTATGTAGTTGATGGTTACTAGTGATACATTCCTAATTTGGTAATGTGGCATACGAAGTACTGCTGATCATTTGTTGATCGAAGCATGGCCTTTGTGTAAAACGTAGCTTTGTGGACGTGACCTTATCGGACCTCACAACCCAGAAGTGGTCGAAACAGGAAAGATACGGTAAGATTATTAGGGGTCGCGCCCCTAGGGTATGTCCATTTCTTCTGGAAAAGGGTGGTATCATTGTGTGGAGCCCATATACTTAACTCATGTGGTCACTGCAAATTTATTACCTTGTGGTTGCTTTGTGGGTGAGAGCTCTCGGATAAAGGTCGTAAACAACCAGGGATGGCATACTTGTAGGTGCTACTTTAGGGCAGGGGTGACCCAGCCTTGTTTTGGAAGAGATCCGAGTAGGTTCTCGAGGGGTCCCTCCAGAGATGTACCTATGTGGAAATATGAAGTTCCTTAGCTTGACCATTTATTGGAAATCCAATCTCCAATACGCGCCTTGTACGATTTTAGTTGTACAACCTACCATTTACTTATGGTGGTCACCACTGTTTAGATGGCAGCTATAGTAGGCATAGTTCGAAATGTCTACGATGGCTAAAATTAATATTATATTTTCGAAAGGTTTTCTACACTATGCACTAATAATAATATCAAAAGGATTTTGCGTATCAAGCATGTTTGACTATCATAAGAAGAAACCTCCTCTAATTTTGCGTTTGCACTGTGTGTGCGGCGGGAGGCGTTATGGTAGTTTCATTTTCCAAAAAGCATTGCGGATTTCAATCTTAAAGTCTTTTGTTGTTTTTTTTGTTTATAACTGTTTTCGTTTGCTCACACCAGTCCCATGACCGACCTCGAGTTTATTGTTCCCTTCCTAAAATTTGGGCGTCCATAGTTTTCCACACGGGCAGTCTAGCGTTGGGGTTTTCAGATAATCAAATAGTAGGTGTAGGTTCGATAGCATTAAATCTCGAGATATTGGTAATCGCTGTTGGGATCGAGTTGCTTCACTTCAGTATTGATGGTGGTTCTTGCTTTTGATTTGGAGTCTTTCTAGTCCTAGAGCATTGGCAATGGTGTTGCAGTTAATTGGAGTATCTATCTTAAGGACTTCTGAATATATTATCTTTTGGAGTTGTTTTTTTCCGCTATTATGTATCTCTGTGTGATATTCATTGTATCATTGTTGTAATCAACTGTTATGTGTCAATGATATTATTCATTTTCTTCCACTGTGTTGTTGTACTTAATGTGTTATAAGCTCCATCCGAACTGGAGTTCGACATTTGAATCCGCGGCATTCGAATACGGCTGATGTATGGATGTCTATTTTCGAACGCCGAATTTCAGGTCCTGACAGTATCCTAGTGCAAATAGAATAGGGATTTATAAACGCTTTATGAACCTTTTTTTATTTATAAAACTGATTTTCGTTTACAAAAATTATGTTCAAAATATAAATATGTCATTTGATGATAGACCTTTCCAAAAACTTATTAGAGATTCATACAAGATCCCTCATAAACAATTATTATGTGCAATCTTTCGACTCTCACAACCTGCCAACTCCTTGGTCTAGAATATGTTGGGATTTCTTACAAACCCTTATCTCATATGACTTTGTAAACTGTTGTTTAGATGAAATAATATTAACCTTGTGTACTACTCTTAAGTACATGACCATAGAGAAAGAAACTATCTCAACTTCACTCACAATTAATCGTAAATTGTCGAACAACGTCCGATTACTCCTTATCGATGCATCATTATGTAGCATATGGAAGAGTGACTTTTGAGATTGGAACTATATTCATTTTTAGGTACACTAGGAAATCTTTTCAATATACTTACCTATTCGACCAAATCAAACCATTTTATTCAATTGCATGTTATTTTATTTACTTTTCTTTTATATCCTATCATTTTATTATAAACTTACTACATATGTATCCAATACACATATACATATTGGTAATAAATTATTGATGAATATAACAAAGTATGTGGAACCATTTTGGTATTAATAGACTTGTGATTGCATAAATCAATATGTATTAATTCAAAGAGTCCAACAACTCTTATGATGCTCCTACTGAATGGGTGCATAGCCATTAATTGTTTGAGATATAATTAACCTGTATCAAATTATTCATAATCATATAGTAAAATTATTTCTCAAAACTATGGCTTAGTTTATAATTCCAAAACAATTGTGAATAATATTAGATACATATGTATATTGGTTGCATCACTTTTACTATGAAATTTTTTTCCATAATATAGTTCTATTTCGTAATGAATATTCATAATACTCATATTCAAATATAGTTATATCTATTTTTCAGTCAATACCAAAAATAAACATTATTTCACAAATAGTGTTCGGTATTTTACAAAAACAATTTTCGTAGTTTGATGCAACCATTAGGTGCTATATGGCATACTCTCACTATCTCACCCATTACTATAATAGCGTACTAAATTTAGAGGTTAAACATTCACTTAATATTGTTAATATTGTTTACTTATTTCATATGCTGCAGCTAGTTTACAGTGAAGAGTTCTTTGATCAAATATCTTGAACTCAAAGAAATGAATGTTATAGAAAACAATTTTCTATACTAAAATATATTTCGGAATAAATATCATATTTCGTATTCCAATATTAAGTATCAATCAATATTACAATTCTTGTTTTCAATGTTCCTCTATGAAGTAGAACTGATTATTCATTCTCTTCATTCCAATTTTACCTAAAATTGCATCTATTCTTATACGTTCTTTTTTCTTTCAAATGGTCAAACTATTCAAAAGAAAACCTTATTGCAATATTATAACAAACTTTTTACAAAAGTGCATTTGATTATTTTTAATATTTAAGACATCTTTTATGTAAACCCGATCAAGATGACATTTCAACGATCGAGTTCTTAAATGTATCTCATAGTTTATGGTCTTGTGTTACATTAACACAATATGATCCTTTTGAAATCATTCAAGTTGAATACATGATCTTAAAATATTATTTATTGGCTTACTTCGAATGAACTAACTTCATAGAAATATTATATCCCATAAACTATGATTGTTCACCATATAATATTTATATGTGAAAGTACATGGATCAAATATCCATAGTCTTGAATTGCATTTAGAGTTCAAAAACTCACAAAATACAATACACGGCCTAAACAAAATAAACATATAAGTGACCAATTTACGAATGTATTAAGTAGTTGAAATTAGGCATTTACATGGGTATAGAAACATTATACAATATGCAATTAGAATTATTAGTAAGTATATATTATATTTCTATTTGTCAACTTTCAATTCAGTTTGTTTATATATGTTAATTGACAAACATTTTATCAATCATATTAAATGCACAAATTAATCATTGTAGATAATTATAACATTATATAACATATGTTCTTACCATATTAAAACGGTTAAATGTTACCATTTCATTTTTCTAATAAGGCTCATAGTAGTCTTTTATGTTTCTCCAAACTCTAAGATGAAACATAGAAGTCATACAACTTCACTAGTTGGTGTTAGAACTCGTTTGTTTTGGTATTCTGACCTTGAGTTTTCTCAACAAATCATAATCCCACAAACGATGGATAACTCCGTATCGGTCGCATCATATACAACTCCTAACCCATTTTTCCTTGTTCTAATCTCGTTTCGACCTTGAGTTTGCTCAACAAAATGAAAGAGATTATTCCCCCATACCTATCATATCGTGATGGCCTAAGTATAGTAAATGTACCTTGAGTTTGCTCAACAAATACATATAGTTATCTTACCTCATCTGTTCAATATATTAATAATACTATGCATAATATCTCTAGCTTGAGTTTGCTCAATAACGAAGGAGTTACGTAAGTAATTTATGTATATATATATATGGTAGAGAACAAAATTATATTGAAGATTCATAATCTTCAATATATATATATTGAGTTATATCGAGTTATAGAATAATATATTTCTTATGAAATACCCCAGCGATTCAAGTGTCAAACACATCAGAAATCACGATATATGTACATTTACATATGTATTTATTTCTCAAGTCTATTTGGGTTTCTTTAATGTTCCACATTTAGTTTATACACATACCATATAAGTTTTAATGTTATATAACTTTTATATTTCATATTACTTATATGATAGTCTTACGTATAAATATCATTAATTAAATCTTATCAAATTAATTTTAATCAATTAACTCTTCAATTAATTTTAAATTAGTATTCCAATATTACTTTCATATTGGACATAGCTACTATAACATTTATATACTATAACTTTTATAGTGTAACACACATATATCAGATATATATATGTATTTAATTTAATTAATTAACCTTTAATTAATTTATTAAATTAAAAAAAATGATTAAAATTTATTAATTTCGAAAACTTATCTTGTATACATACATGTATACTTATATTATCTCAAACATTTTAAAATAACATAACATATATCAACATATATAATACATGCATATATGCATTAATTTAGTTAACATATTTAATTAGTTAATTTTATTAATCTTGTTAATAAATTAAAATTTGAAATTATTACATAAATATTTTCAAACATCTTGAAAATATCATTATCCTTTCAAACATTTTGAAAACTTATGTAGTATTATAATTTTTATAATAAACATGTTTTATTTTAAATTTAACTATTAAATTTAAAATCTTTAACATTAATTTCCAAAATGATTTTTAAAATTAACCTAATGCCCAAATTAAGTTGGGCCTTTTCTATTAGGAGCAACCCTTGGGCTTACTTCACCTTTCGGGCCAGGCCGGTAAGCAGGCAGGACAGGGTACTTGATACCCAATTCCAATTCTAAACATTACCTTTCTAGACACCGTAATAAGTGGGCAAGCTTAATTAGTTAGCCCTAATATGATTAATTTAGACCGCATAAGCTATTGGGCTCTGATACCATTGTTTGAATTGGACCAGCCGTAGCGGAAGTTATGAGTGAATTTCAATTTTTTTACCCTATTGGATCTTATTGGGCCTATGAAGTCTTACTAAATTAGAACATTTCTAAATTTCATTTAAATAAAATCATTTATTTTATTCAAATTCAAATATATTAATATATGAAACTAATTTTATTTGATTTAATTTATACATAAATGCATCATATACATATATGTGTGAGTGCATGCGTAACATAATAACCGTGAAAGGTATAATATGCCCATACGTAGATGTTGGGATTTACATCGTAACGGACATGTTAACTCATTTTGTATGTCATGTATGTTTTCCAAATAGGTGCATGTATATGTGTTACAATATATATATATATATATATATACACATATATATATATATATAAACACATATGTATGTATAAATATATTATATATAATATATGAACATAAGACATTTATACATACATACATACATATATATATATATATATATATATATATAAAGAGAGAACAATTATTAAAAATTATTTATAATTCAAAATTAACTTAGTTTTGCAAACATAATATAATTTTAGTATTTTAATTTGTATATATTATGAATAAAATAATGTTTTCATCCATAAATAATTAATACAAAATAATCTATTGATGAAAATTCAAATTTTACAAATTTTGAAAATCTAGAATCATAAAACAAAGCTCAAATTTTTTTTGGAGATTTTTCAAAGTTGAAATATTATTTTTAAAAAAATACATTTATTTCAACAATAATTATTTAATATAAAATAATATATTATTAAAAATTCATATTTTAAATTTTCAAAAATTCTAGGATCACAAATGAAAGGTTATGAAAAATTTTAAAGAATTTTTCAATTAAATTATTATTTTTAATAAATCATTAACGGTTTTCTCGAAATAATATTACATATTAAAAATAATAAACTTTATTAAAAAAATCCTATATTTTTTCTATACGTTTTAGGAATGATATAATATATTTTTTAAATATAAAAGAATATTTGATGTAATATTATTTTATATATAATAAAAAAGTCAAATTCAATAAATGGTAATTTAAAAATATGAATATATGTATGATGTTTGTACCAAAATTGGACACAACACTCTTCAAAGTGTTTGAAGAGATAAAAATGAAGAAAATAAATGCAAAAGAGGATTATCCAACAAAAACTCCAAATTATAATCAGGAAAACAATAGAGAAACATAAAGGTTTAGAGTGGTTGAACGTGTAGTCTACGTCCACTATGAAATGGTTGATCTCTATCGACTTTTGCTTGCTAGTTACAATGGATTACAACAGTGAATTTCGAGTACAATAGTAGTTTTCGAGCACAATAATAGTTTTGATATAGTCTGGATGTAAGAGAGCCAAAAAGTCACTTTTCTGTCGGTTCTAGACTGCTATTTATAGGCGTAGGCTGCAAATATCTCGCTCACATCTCGGGAGACCTCTTATTGCATGTGGGTGGGCCCATGAGATCGATCCCATGCGGTTTGCACTCGATCTGTGATCGATACGAACAAGCTTCGTATCGATCAATTCTTCGTCCAATTGAGTTGAGATTGAGCTTGAACATTCTTTAGGTTGTACGCAAGCTCCTGTGAAAATTTGGTGGCCTTTAGACTTGTAGATCGTGAGTTAAGATCGATGCAAGTTTGTACTTTTCGAGGGCTATCTCCTTCGTATCAATGGCATTCATACCGATCGTTTCATATCGGTAACCCTACACGTGATGTTTGATGACATGCCGCTGCTTTTAGGGTCGATCCACATTTCGTGCTGGACGATCGAATTTTCCTATAGATGTGCCTTGTTCGTATCGTCCTGGGTTTAGCTTTGTTCGTGTCGGTCCACTTCTTTCATATTGATCATCATTGCTCTGTTCGTATCGATGATTGCAGGCCATTTTGTATCGACGATCGAAAGCCTTCTTGTATCCATTCTTGTGTAAGCTTTTCGTATCGACACTCTGGATACAACTTCCTATCGATGGCATTTGTGGATTTCAATCGATCACTGTAGACCACTTCGTATCGATGGAAAGCTTTGAGTTCGTATCGTTCCGTCAGCTAACCGAGATGAAATGGATAGAAAGGGATCGATATGAAGATGGAAGTAGTTGTCTAGGTGGATTAGGAATGATGCTACAAGTTGATGGATACGAAGAGAATGGTTGCTTGATGGATACGAAGCAGTATTGTTGATGGATACGAAGCAATATTTGTCGATGGATGCAAATAGTTGAGGCTTGATGGATATAAATAATAGATAACTGAAGGATACGAACAATAGATAACGGACGGATACGAAGTGATGCTCATTGGTGGGTACAAACTGCTGAGGCTTGATGGATACGAAATTAGCATGCTTTTCACGAAACTTGATCGATCCATAAATCAAGCATACGAACTCCAGTTGACTTGAAATTTGGAATATTGGCTTTCATTGCTTTTCTTATCTAGTCGTATAAAGTGTGGTATGATCCGGACTTTGTCAAAATTTATCGACATCCATAGCTGACCTGTAAATAACTGGCAATCGATAAGAACTTCCTTTGGCTTCCAGTCGATTCCTAGGTGTCACGGCCTTGCCAAAAGGCAGGATAACATTTGCCTCCCAAAGTATGCCTTGTATGAACATGCCGTGCTTTGAAAAGCTGCAATCTTCATTCTGAATAATTTTATCTAACTTGCTGAATAGTTATTGTCTTTTCCTTGAAAGATATAACCTTTCACTGACCTTCAGTAACATGAATTGTTAACTGCCAATTGATGTACCGTGTACTATTGTAGCTGAGTGTTGTGTGGTAGTAATATGTCGTTCATCGTTGTAATTGTCACTAGACAAGTATTCAATTCCTATGAATTTTAAAAATTTAATGTTAGTCCGTTTTACATGTATGTATGTTAGCCTTACTCCCGTTAACGTTCGAACGTTCATGAGCCGTTGTCAGTTTTTCAGTTTAGTTTTTTGTATCGAATTCCATATTGACCCTCTCCTGAGTCAATGTGAAATTCGATTTGTAGCAATGCTTGATGGTTGTTTTGGAATTCCCCTTCGTATCGATCCTCCACTGGACCGATGTGAAAGGTTAAAAGTTGTTCTTCGTATCGATAGTAATCAGTACGATTCAATTGGCTCTTTAAGTCATTTCGCATCGGTGGGTGTGAATTCAGATGATCTTCACAATGATGGACACGAAGTTTTCACTTCGCATCGATGATATGAAGCTTAGGTCTTCAAGCTTATGGATAAGAAATACCGTTTCGTATCGATGAAATCCAGTGATTCAAGCAAGACTTCGTTGGTAGTTTCGTATCGATGAGACTTGAATTGGGGGACACGAAACTGGGGGTAATTTGCTGATGAATGCGAAGTATTAACCTTTATATTGCTTTGGGCTGATGGATACGAGTTCTATCGACATGAAAAGGCTCACTCATATCCATCAACCCAGAGAAATACAAAGACTAACACTTCGTATCCATCAGCGAGTTACCCCCAGTTTCGTATCCCTCAATTCAAGTCTCATCGATACGAAACTACCAACGAAGTTTTGCTTGAATCACTGGATTTCATCGATACGAAACGCTATTTCGTATCCATAAGCTTGAAGGCCTAAGCTTCAGATCATCGATGCGAAGTGACAACTTCATGGCCATTACTGTGAAGATCATCTGAATTCACTCCCACGATGCAAAATGACTTAAAGAGCCAATTGAATCATACTGATTACTATCGATAGAAGAACAACTTTTAACCTTTCACATCGGTCCAGGAGATGATCGATATGAAGGGACATTCCAAAACAACCATCAAGCATTGTTACAAATTGAATTTCACATTGATTCAGGAGAGGGTCAATATGGAATTCGATAAAAAAAACTGAACTGAAAAAACTGACAACGACCTATGAACGTGCGAACGTTAACGGAAGTCAGGCTACATACATACATATATAACGGACTAACATCCAATTTTTAAAATTCACAGGAATTGAATACTCATATGGTGGCAATTACAACGACGAATGACATATTAATACCATAAAACACTCAGCTACAACAGTACACGGTACAACAATTGGCAGTCAACAATTCATGTTACTAAAGGTCAGTGAAAGGTTATATCTTTCAATGAAAAGTCAACAACTATTCAGCAAGTCGGATAAAATTATTCAGAATGAAGATTGCAGCTTTTCAAAGCATGCCATGTTCATACAAGACGTACGTTGGGGGGCAAATGCTATCAAGCCTCAGCAGTTTGTACCCACCAATGAGCATCACTTCGTATCCATCCGTTATCTGTTGTTCGTATCCTTCAGTTATCTGTTATTTATATCCATCAAGCCTCAACCATTCATATCCATCAACAAATATTGCTTCGTATCCATCGGGCTACCATTCTCTTTGTATCCATCAACTAGTAGCATCATTCCTAATCCACCTGGACAACTGCTGCCATCTTCGTATCGATCCCTTTTTTGTCTATTTCATATCGGTCAGCTGATGGAACGATACGAACTCAAAGCTTTCCATCCATACAAAGTGGTCCACATCGATCAATGGAAATACACAAATTCCATCGATACGAAGTTGTATCCAGAGGGTTGATATGAAAAGCTTACACAAGAGGATATGAGGCGGCCTCCAGTTGTCGATACGAAATGGCCTGCAATCATCGATACGAACATAGCAGTGATGATCGATGAGAACAAAGCAGTGGATCGATGCGAACAAAGCTAAACCCAGGTCGATACGAATAAGGCGCATCAATAGGAAAGATTCGATCGTCCAGCAAGAAATGTGGATTGACCCCAAAAGCAAGCGGCACGTCATCAGACATCACATGCTGGGTTATCAATACGAAACGATCGGTACGAATGCCATCGATCATAACTCACGATATACAAGTCCAAAGGCCACCAAATTTTCCAGGAGCCTGCGTATCACCTAAAGAATGTTTATGTTCAATCTCAACTCAGTTGGATGAAGTATTGATCGATACAAAGCTCGTTCATATCGATCACAAATCGAGTGCAAACCGCATGGGATCGATCGCGTTGGCCCACCCATGTGCAAGAAAAGGTCTCCCGAGATCTGAGCGAGATATTTGCAGCATACGCCTATAAATAGTAGCCTAGAACATACAAAAAAGGAATTTTTTGGCTCTCCTACGTCCAGACTCTACGGAAACCATTGTTCTGCTCGAAAACTACTATTGTATTTGAAATTCACTATTGTAATCCATTGTAACCAGCAAGAAGATCAATCATTTCATAGTGGACGTTGGCAACACGCCGAACCATTCTAAACCTTTTTGTTTCTTTGTTGTTTTCCTAATTATAATTTGAAGTGTTTGTTAGATAATCCTTTTGTACATTTATTTTATTTATTTTTTCTCTTTAAACACTTCTGAAGAGTTTTGTGCCCAATTTTGATACAAACACTTTGGTGCTTTCACTGAGAAAATACAGTTTTTCTCCTACTTGTTGGATCTACTATCGATATCGGATTGCAGAAATCTAAGAAGAAGATCCAGATTTGAAAGTTAAAAGTTCTTCCATCCTATTCAAATTTTCATCAAGTCAAGGAAAGAGCTTCGCTATCCATCATGGTTAACACAAGGACTATTTCAGATATCGCAGATCCGGAAGGACGGGGCAGACAGAATCCCATACAGCTACCTCCTGCCGATCAGAATGCTGCCGGACCATCAGATCCGCAAGGCCCTGCCACCAGGGAAGAATTTCAAATGCTAATGCAAGAGCTAACTCAGTGCCGCCAACAGCTCACTCAACAACTCCGTGCTAATGCGGAACTGACCAACTATCTGAACCATCAATGACGAAAGAGATCCAGGAGGGATCAGGCTTCTTATTCATCCACTAAGAGTTTAGCCTCTTCAGATTTCCATCATAGATCTACATGTCCACGGCTGGATGGGAGTTACACTCAAGCTACTGGATATCATCATACACTGCATATTGGGCAATCGAGAGTTGGCCCGTTAACCGGCTATTAGACTGGGTCGTCCTCCCGGGGAGGTACTATTACTCATCATGTTACGGACAACCGCACTAACACCGCTGCAACTGAATTGGGAGTTGGTGCTCGAAATCGGATAGATCCTAACCATCGCCAACACACTTCTAAATCTTATATTCCAAAGGACTTAGAACCAAGGAGGCGAGATACAGACCGTCGACCGCGATCAGCCCCACATCGCAGTGTGGAACCCGTCCACATCTTGAATCAACTAGTCCAGAACGTCCAGATGCTAGACATTCCGAGATGATCTGTTAGATGATCCGAGAAAGTCAAGGCATCACCAATGACGACTGGAGAATCTCCCGGAGTCATACCCCTTTTACTGATGGGATACTCTATGTTGAACCACCTCGACGATTCAGGATTCCAACTCTACCCGTTTATGAAGGAAGCTCTAATCCTAACCAACACATCCTGAAGTATGAATGGTTGTAGTTAAATGCTAAAGTTTCCCAATCTCTTCGGGGGGCAAAGCTGCTATGTGGTTTGCCCATCTGTCACCTCGATCTATCTCATGTTTTGATCAGTTGGCGATGAAATTTGTTGAGCAGATTTGGATGCATGTAATGAGGTCAAAGGATGTTAACACTTTGTTCAGTGTCAGTCAAGCTCCTGGAGAGACGCTTAGACGTTATTTGGAGAGATTTCACGCTGCATGCACCGAGGTTAGCAATCCGAATGATAACTCTATTCTGAAGGCACTGACTAAGGGGATGATCCTGATTCTGAATTTGGAAACTGGTTGGCCGAAAAACCTCCTGCGTTATTCGACCATTTCTATTCCAAGGCAGCCCAATTCTTGAGAAGGGTTGGATGCGAAATAGTTTAGGAAACAGGATGATGCAGGGCATAGTATGGAGGGGATTCAGAGCAATGTTGCGGTTAAACAAACCGGAGAGAGTTCCGAAAAAGCGCAATTGAACATATAGAATAAACAAACTCAGCAAAAAGGCATTAGACACCAAAATAGGAAGCGGGATCAGAATCATGGTCCACGAAGTAGGGCTCCTTTGTTTGATA
Organism: Allium cepa; assembly: GCA_030765085.1. Lineage (NCBI taxonomy): Eukaryota > Viridiplantae > Streptophyta > Magnoliopsida > Asparagales > Amaryllidaceae > Allium > Allium cepa. The sequence continues at coordinate 860,548,863 of CM060934.1, read as the reverse complement.
ATTATACTCCTTTGAATACGTCGCTGGAAAATGTGTATCTACAAACCTGCAATGTAATTCAGTACAAGAAGCCTGCTCCGAAACAATCATCAGAGAAACTGATTCAGACGGGGAAGTTTTGTAGATTCCACGAAAGCTATGGCTATAACACGAATGAGTGCCGTTACTTGGAGGATCTCATTGGAAAGTTGATACGTGAGAGAAAATTGGAGCAGTTTGTGCGGGCGCCGCAGTCTGAAGGTGCAGACCATCAAATCAGAACCGTGTGCCAAATCAGGTGAGACCAGAGGAACTCGCTCGTACAGGCGGGAGGTTAGTGATAAATAATGTTAGTTGTGGTCGTCATCCAGCAGACCGAAGTTGGAAAGAAATGGAGTCATATGCCAGTTCTATTAGGCATGCGAGCTTCGAGTGTTGTAGTAGATTGGACGAAGGGGCCCCGGCCAAGCAACGGAAGGTGATGACTGACGACATCATCTTTCGAGATAGAGATGTTGACAGGGTCGAAGCTTCAACCATCGATCCACTTGTCATATCAGCTCAAGTAAGTCCTGCTTGGATGAAGAGGATCTTGGTAGACAGTGGAAGTTATGTGAATATATTGTTCAAGCAAGCCTGTGACCAGATGAAAATGGAAACTAAAGATTTAAAGCCTTGTCTCGTATTCATGGCTTCAACGAGAGTGCAACCATATCCACTGGAGTGGTAGAATTGCAAGTGGAATTAGGAATTAGAGAAGGCTGAAGAGTCAGAATATTACAATTTGTTGTGCTGGCCGTACAATGCTTTCTTGGGCCGATTGGCCCTAGCTGAATTAAGGGCTTCCATTGCCTCATGGTTTTGACTCTAAAGTTCCCCACCGATCATGGAGTTCGAGTCGTTCAAGGAGATCAGGCAGCTGGACGAGCCTGTTATGTTGTCGAGCTACACGAGGTGCAGCTAAAGGAGAAAGGAAAGGGCGTAGAGGAATCTCTCCACGTCTGTTTTGTTGAGAATTGACAATTGACGCTTGGACCTAGGCTTGGGCACGACAACCAATTCCAGAAGGATCTTGACTCGAGAGATACCAAAAGCGAAGACAAAAATAAAGACAGTCAAGCTTCCCTGGCTGAGCTCACGATCGATGCCCCAATCGATGATGACGACGATTCTAAAATAATAAAGATTGGATCTCAGTTAAACCAACAAATGCAAGAGAAATTGGTTGAATTTCTTCGAGCAAATCTTGACGTATTTTCCTAGACACATTATGACATGTGTGGAATCTTCCCGGACATCACGAGCCACACGTTGAATATTGACCCGTTGTATATCCCGGTCAAACAAAAAAGCGTGGTATGGATCCAGAGAGATCTGTTGCCCTTAAGGAAGAGGTAGATAAGCTTAGATCGAATGGATTTATTCAAGATGCATTATTCCTGGAATGGGTATCCAACCCTGTACTTGTCTGAAAGTCGAACGGGAAATGGAGAACGTGTGTCAACTACTCAGACTTGAATAAAGCTTGCCCCAAAGATAGTTTCCCACTTCCTCGAATCGATGATCTCGTAGATTTAACGGCTGGACATGAACTCCTATCCTTCATGGACGCGTATTCAGGCTACAACAAGATACCTATGCACTTGCTTGACCTGGAACATACCAGCTTCGTGACCAATCTGGGACTTTATTACTACAAGGTTATGACTTTCGGACTCAAGAATGCCGGGGCAACTTACCAACTAGTTAACCGAATGTTCGCTAACCAGATCGGAAAAACAATGGAAGTGTATGCAGACGGTATGCTGGTAAAGTCGCGATTCTCCACTGATCATATTAAAGACCTGGAATCAATGTTTAATATCCTCCGAGAATATAGAATGAAGCTCAACCCACTGAAATACCACTTTGGGCTCGCATCCGGAAAATTCCTTGGGTTTATCGTCAATGCTCGAGGAATCAAAGCCAATCCCGAAAAGATCTGGGCGATTAGAAATCTTGAAACTCCAAGAACTATAAAGCAAGTCCAGAGCCTCAACGGGAACGTAGCAGCACTGAGCGGGTTCATTTCAAAATCTACTAACAAATGCATTCCCTTCTTCGATCTGATTCGAAAAAAGAAACAAAACTTTGAATGCACTACAGAATGCGAGGGCGCATTCCGAGCACTAATTCAACACCTCTTCACACCACCTGTTTTTTCAAAACCTATTGATCACGAGAATTGTATATTTACTTGGTGGTAATAGAAAACACAATCGGTGCTGCCCTAATTCGAGAGGAAGACCTAATACAAAAACCGGTCTATTATATTAGAAAACGACTAACCGAAGCTGAGAGAAATTATCTAAAGCTAAAGAAGTTGGCTTATTATCTTTTCATTGCCTCAAGGAAGCTCTGCCCATATTTCCAGACTCGTCCTATTACTGTTTACACCGACCAGCCATTATGACAGGTCCTTATGCGGCCTGAGACATCTTTTAGGTTACTCAAGTGGAATATCGAGCTAAGTCAGTTTGATATTACTTACACTCCAAGGCGAGCCATTCAAGGAAAAATCCTAGCAGATTTGATAGTTGAATTTATCATCCGAGAGGACCTGGCGAAGTAAGTGAATCTCCCAAGTATATTTGAAAGCTGCATACCGCTGGTGCATCAAATGACCATTGCACGGGTGCCAGAGTTGTACTTGAGACTCTTGAAGGTCGATCTATATGTTATGCTTTGAAGTTTGATTTTCGTACGACCAACAATGAAGCTGAGTATGAAGCCCTACTTGTCGGTTTGAGACTTGCCAAAGATTTGAGAATCATTACTGTGGAGATTTATTGTTATTCACAATTGGTCGTGTGTCAAGTTCGGGGGGAGTACCAGACCAAGGACCGAAGACTGGCTACTTACCTTGCTCGGTTTCAAGAAATACTAAATCAGTTCGATTATTATGCCATCTACAGAATACCCCGAGAGCGCAATCAGAAAGCCGATTCGTTAGCAAAGTTAGCCAGTACAGGTGAAGCACAACAAATGGGACTCGTTCCTGTGAAAACATTACCTTCTCCAAGCATCGGTCAAATGGAGATGAATTGGATATTTGAGGTTATTCCCAATAAAGAGTCATGGATGACTCAGTTCAGGAAATTATCTCGAGCATGGTACCTTGCCAGAACGCAGGAGTAAAAAGAGACAAATTCTTCGAAAAGCTTCGCGTTTTGTATGGATTCATGTATAGAATAGGATACTCTATTCCTTTACTCTGGTGTATCGCTCATGATGAAATCAAAAGCGTACTTCATGAGGTGCATGAAGGAGAATGTGGCGATCACACAGGGGAGTAAGCCCTTTCAAAGAAAGTGCTTCGGTATGGATACTATTGGCCACTTATAAATCGTAGTGCATCAGACTACGCCAAGAAATGTGACAGATATTAGAAGCATGCATGAATTCCTAGAGCCCCACCAACTGAGATAAATCAAATGGTCAGTCCATGGCCGTTTGTAGTATGGGACATTGATATTATTGGCTCTCTACCTCTAGCCAAAGGTGGTGCGAAGTACGCTATCGTCGCAGTTGATTACTTTATTAAGTGGACAGAAGCTGAGCCCCTTTCTACAATCACGACAAAGACGGTGATCAACTTTGTAGTCCGCAACATTATCTGCCGATTTGGTCTTCCACACACCATCATCACTGCTAACGGAACTCAATTCGACGGTGTTGAATTTAGGAATTTCTGTCAATGATTTCACATCCGTAAGAAATTCTCCACAATCACACACCCTCAAGTGAATGGACGGGTTGAAGCTGTGAATAAAGTTATAAAGTCCATTCTAAAGAAACGACTGGAAAAGGCCGGAGGCAAGTGGGTCAATCAAATTCCTATGGCTCTATGGGCTTACCGAACAATCCACAAGTCCGCAACCGGCCACACTCCGTTCTCTCTTTCTTACGGTTTAGAAGTCGTTATTCTGATTGAGATGGAAGTACCTTCTCATCGTGTGACTTACTATGATCCAAAGATGAATGCTATATTACTTGCCGAATCCCTGGATTTATTGGATGAGAAGCGATAAAAGGCTGACTTGAGGGCAGCCTCATACCGAAGTCGAGTCTCCCGATTGTACAATGCCAAGGTCCAAACCCGAACCTTCGACCTCGGCAACCTCGTCCTCAAAAGAAACTACCCGATCCCTTTGCACATGAAACCAACATTGGAAGGTCCATTTGTAATCAAACAAAAGCTCGGAGATGGAACATTTAAATTATCGACCGTTGACGGTCCTACTCTGCCAAGTGCCTGAAACAGCGAGGGTATCCATCGCTACTACACATGATAGGCTTTATTTATTTAGTTTACTTTTCATTTGCAATTTGTTTCTGTGCTTCAAAATTTGAATTTGTAATAAGGCAACTGACTTTGTCGTATTTTTATTTCAGCAATAAAATGTCGTCTCTTCGAGCCAGAGCTGTGATTTTTTGGGAATGCGTCATACAACTATCACTATGCACGGATAGCTAAATTCCACTCGACGGTGGGGTTTATTCAAGTAGGAAGTAACTGTGATACGACCGGTTACTCGCTAAGTGGAACCCGAGCTTGGGGGCAAGTCATCACACCGAAGTCAAAAAAGGATTGATACATGACATCCTTTAACTAACTCCAGATTCCCAGAGCACAAGCTGGAGTTTAAACTTGAAAATACGGTCTCGAAGAGGGTGGATCCGTTCACCTAACGACTTCGCCCGTATCTTGAACAAGTTTGAGGAGGATGGATCCATCCATCAAACGATCTCGCTTGTTAACTCAAGGTGGATGTGAACCGACCATCCACGATCCTGATAACTCCAAATTCCCAGAGTGCGAATTGGAGTATAAACATCGACTCCAAATACCCAGAGTGCGAATTGGAGTGTAAACATCAACTCCAAATTCCCAAAGTGCGAATTAGAGTATAAATATCAACTTCAAATTCCCAGAGCGTGAATTGAAGTATAACCATCAACTCCAGATTCCTGGAGTGCGAACTGGAGTGCGAACATCAACTAACTCTGGATTCTCGGAATGCAAACTGGAGTATCGACAACAATTGACTCTAAGTCTCCAGAGTGTGGATTGTAGTATAAACACTGATTGACTCTAACATCCCCAGAGTGCGGATTGGTGTTTAAATATAAATATCCTTAACATAACTCTGAGTCCCCAAAGTGCGATCAGAGTATAAGCTTAGATCTAGTGTGACTAACCATCCACGAATCAATCTAAAGTCCCCAGAGTATGGGCACGATTATAAATATTAAACAGGCATAATCAACCGTCGACATATAATTGCAAATCCCCAAAGTGTGGGTGCAATCGTCGACAGATAAGCGAGTGTGATTCGACCACTCAAATTTTCCTTGTTTCAGCATCAATTCAACGACTTTAACTCGATGTGTTGATAGCGAAATACAATTGCTAACCGATCTTGAAAATTCGTCCTTGAAACTAGGGGCAAAACTTAAGTGCTAATCACTGACTGAGACAGTGCAACATCGAAGTGCAGCTTAACATTCGGTCGTGACCCATGGCCGCGACTTCATAACTTAATAAATAAACTTAGATCCAATCCGAAAGTCAAAACTTTACAAGCATACTAAACTAGAGTTGAAATGGTGAAACACTTAAGCAGATAAATGAAAATTGAGTTGAAGATAAAATGGAATTTTGTTTCAACTATTTGTGGAAGAAAATTAAGTACAAGTTCATCCCACAAATCCTGCTAGTAGGGGCCGAACCTGCATCTATACATGGCCTACAAAAGCTAAAGAAGTTCCTATCTATACATGGCCTACAAAAGCTAAAGAAGTTTTCTCTTTGAGCCCTTTCCTTTCGGCGGCCGATCTTCAGACATGGGCATTATATCAACCTCTTCATCCAAACTCACGTGTATGGGAATGTTTCCTGAAGGCGGAGTCGGGGGGATCAGATCAACTGTAGGAGGCGGGATAGGCACGCTGGTGTCGAAAACCGTACCACCAGGAGATATTATTCTTAACGGAGCTGGGCTGGATCACGCCATTCCACCTCCAAAACTACTAGCTCGAGCGGCTGCCTCCATTTCTGCGTTACTCTCGGCTATTATCTCTTCTTTATGAGTTGTTTGAGCCTCACCGGGAACATGGTTGGGATTGAGGAGCTGGTTGCTGGCGCTACTCCACCCATAAAAATGGTAAATCAGCAAAGGGGTCGCTGTGATGACGAGGAGGTCCTCCATCATCTGTTCATCAAAAGTCAGCGTGCTACCCTGTACCCCGTCCGTAGGTGTGGTAGTCGTCGTCATGGTTGCTTCGGTTATGATTGCCTCCTGCTCTTGGTGTTGTTCTTGAGTTACAGGAGGCACAACTGATGTAGCTTCAATCACTGGATAGAAGCAAAGGAAAAAATGTTAGTAATTATTTCAAATAAAGCTCCCGATTTCACACAAGTATGGGCAATGTTCATAGTACCTTCCTCAGTTTGACTCGTTGGCGAAGCAACTTCAGAGACTTGTTCGCGAGCCGGAGATAAATGCGGTTGATCAGGGTTATAAGCAGGAACGGATTGAGGATCAACTGCTGATACAGATTCAGGCTGAGTTGGCACAGGAATTTCAGGACTTGTATCATGGTGCTCAACACCTAAACCCTCTCCAATCTCTGTGTGCTGGGTGACAAGTTTCTCCTTTTCATATTAAATTGTTGTATCATGGAGAATTTTTCGTTCGTCTTCATTCAACACTCGGTTCTTAAGCTCGAACTCATTAACTGATTCACCCTGATGCACAGCCTTTTCATCTTCAACTAATCAGCCCCAGGCTTTGTACATATATGTCAAATAATTATCGAGCCAGGATAGGTCTCTATGCTTCAAGACGTTAGCATTGTAAGTAATGAGGAGATCTTCAATATCAGTCTCTAGCCTGGACTCCGCTGTTTTGACTTCCACCTCAACTTTGGCCTCCACATTCTGAATTTTGAGTACTACTGCATCCTGTTCACCCCGAAGCATCACCGCCTATTCACATGCCTTCTGGGCCGCTTTATTTGCATCATCCTTCTCTTTGATGATCTTGGAAAATTTGGTTTAATCTCGTTGTTCTTCCAGAGCACCGTCCCTTTCGGATGCGACGGTGGTGTTTCGGTGGCCCATCTCCTCCACCAAAGCCAAATGTGTTTGCCGCATCCTCTACATAGCTAGGTTTGCCTCATCAACTTTTTGGGTGGCCTCTATTTTAGATTTCCAAGAGGATTCAACTTCATCATTAAGCACTTGAATGATACGGTCTTTCTAGGCCAGATCAGTTTCCAACTTCTCAATCGTCTTCGCCCGTTCGCAAGCTAGACCTTATCAGAGGTCTTCATCCATTCCTTGTATTGGCTATATACATTGTGAATGTAGTCATGCATGGTTTTTTCAGCCTCAAAGGGAATATTTTTCAAGTCCGGGAGAAAAAACTATCAAAGCAAATATTAGGAATGTCTTTCTTCAACTGGGCGATTTTGATCGCCCCTTCCCCCGTAGGTTCGGTAATAGCCTGCTCTGTAACAATGAGGGCTAAAAGTTCGGTCCTGCGGTATTGACACTCAGACTTCGGAGTATGATAAGATGGTTTTTGGCATGGAGGCTCCAGGGATGTGTGTTGTGGGTAGAAGGTTGGGTAGGGACTTGAGGAGGTAGAGAACGCGATCAGGATCGATATCTATGCTCTCTATCCCGATCTCTCTCATATCGCACTTGGCTGTAATAACCGCGATCGCGGTTTTTATCATCCTTCCTCCGACGGGACTCATAATACGAGCTCGATGACTGGCGTGTTGAATGGAGATTTCCAAGCATAGAATCTCACCTAGTTATTGAATTTGAAAAGTAGAAGAAAAGAAGAGTTAGTAACCACCCGAAGCGGACAACTAAAGACTGGAAATTGTGAAGTGCCGTGAAGTGTATATGTGTGGAACCCTCCGACCAACCAGTAATGTCGGCCACGCTTGTACGAGAGACTCGCTTAAGTTTAAAGCACTTTGAAGCTCCTCCAATCTGGTGTCATGTTGAAGTAACACATGGTCCGGAATCGGAATATCAACAAGTCCTTCGAAAGGATTCTCTACTTGCGAGGGAGGAGCCTCCGAAATTCTAATACCAGAGACGTGCAGAGACACAATTACGTATTTCCATCTCGAAGATTTATAATGCTTGAGTGCTAATGCCTTGCCTTTTCTTCTTCCCTCGAAACCCTGAAAACTGCCAGAAGGCCCGATTACGGGTTCATCGTTCATGGAATGCTTTCTTCATCACCCTCCTCAGCTATTACAACCCCAAGCACTTTACATTTCATCTGCCTTGTCGGGGGTGCCCTTAGCATTCCGTCAAGTCTTATGCTTTAATTTCGATCGATTAGCCCAACAGTTCTCAAGTTTTTATTTGTTAGCGCCAACTTGATTTCCCTCATGTCACTTAGCACTTGTTGAAGGACCCGTACTATTTCTTTAAAGCGTGTTCCTTCAGGTCGTGGAATTGCAGCTGTAAAGGAAAGAAGATATTAGTTTCAGTGCCAGTTACAGCTATTTTGCCAGTTATTAGAAAATTTGTAGCACTTACGTCTAACTAACCATCGACTAGCAAACCCTAGAGGGCATCAAACATAGAACCACTCAGTTTTGAAGTAGCTCAGTCTAATCCAAGACTCCGTCACTACCTGACAGTTCCTAACTGCGTCCAAGAATGTAACTGAAGGACTGTCTCCCTAACTCTTAACATTAAACAGGTATCTGATTTCGATCGGAGTCGGGGGTCGAAAAAGATGCTCTATAAATATGACGAATAAACCATTTAGCAGTGCATATCCGTTGGAATGTAGCTGCGAAGGGGCGACTCCAAAGTAAGCCAACACTTCTCTAATATACTGGTTAAACGGAGGAAGTGTTCCCGTTGTCCACGCATGTCGATTAAAGGCAGTAAACCCTTCCGGGGAAGCATGCGGTCTGTCATTCAGTCTCAGTAATAATACGTCATCCAATGACACACCGTGCCTTAGGCATATCCACCCCAACATTTCTTCAGAGACGTCTGACGGCACAGAATCTTGTAGGTTCCTGATAATCTGGCACTAGGCAGCTCATCCGGAGCTGGATCTATAACTTCGGCTGCGATGATTGGTATCTCTATGACTAAGGGAGATGAACTTTGAAGCTACTGTTTCTCTGAACATGTGGATTCCATAGCTAATCAACTTTTAAAAAACCATCATTACATGATAATAAGCCTGTGTGTTCTTCAGTGTGAAGTGCGTGAATGTGCTGTGCAGTGTAGTGCAATATATTACATGAGAAATTCTACATAGTTTGAGAAAATATTTGAACGACGAGACTTTGAAATTAAACTGGAGTGACCGTCATCGCTGACCGTCACAACCGTGCCATCCAGACTTTAGAGACCTATCCAAGTTAAAGTTCGTAAAATTTCTGTGAAGTTACAATTCCGTTGACGAGCTTCGAAGGGTAGTCAAATATGTAGTTTAGCGGTTATGTCTAGTTATACAAGGAAGAAGCTCGTCGGAGTCAAGCATTTAAGTATGAGAGTGAGTTGGTATTGGTTGAAAATTTGAATTCGAACCGGTCACTGAAATTCCCTTTGTATCGATCCAGGTACCATCACTTCGTATCGATCATAGAACAACAGTTCGTATCGATCGCCCAAGGTCATTTCGTATCGATCAAAAATCTCTAACTTCGTATCGATCATCGATGGCGTTTTCGTATCGATCATTGTAGCCAAGGTTTCATATCAGTCGATCGATACGTAGGTACCCAATCTATCGATACGAAACAAGGCTTTCCTATCGATACGAGACCATGCTATACCAGGATCGATAAGAACTTCCCCCGGTCATCCATCGTCCCAGATCAATACGAGGGTGTTTCTTCTTTCCTTCTCCTCATCGATGCAAGGTCAAGGCATAGCATCTCTTCCGTGAATACTTCGTATCCCTCCAAACTTCGTCTTCTCCAATCAACACAAACGCCATTACCATTGCATCAACCTCACTCTAACCCAATTCCGGAATCGACCACCATCTTGGATGGGGTGACATTAAGTTTCAAGCCTCGTTATTTTTAGATGGATTTATTTAGTTAATTACCTAATTCGAATGGACTGAGTTAAAGACTAAGCACTGAATGTTTTAGAGACGAAGGCTTATGCAGTTCTTTTTGCTCTCTCGAGTTTTCGATCGATACGAAGGTAAATGCGAAAGCGATGGCAAGTATAAAATTTGGCCAAGTCCGAAAACAATTTATACAAACTCGAACTCAAGGGAAAAAAGACGATTCACCTCCTAGTAATAATAGCCGATAAAAGGGTCACAAGCTCTATCGACACGAAGAGGCTCACTCTTATCCATCAGCCCAGAGCAATACGAAGGCTAACACTTCGTATCCATTAGGGAATTACTCCCAGTTTCGTATGCCTCAATTCAAGTCCCATCGATATGAAACTACCAGTGACGTCTTGCTTGAATCACTGGATTTCATCGATACGAAACGCTATTTCATATCCATTGGCTTGAAGGCCTAAGCTTCATATCATCGATGCGAAGTGATAACTTCATGTCCATAACTGTGCAGATCATCTGAATTCACACCCATCGATGCGAAATGACTTAAAGAGCCAATTGAATCGTACCGATTACTATCAATATGAAGAACAACTTTTAACCTTTCACATCAGTCCAGGACAGGATCGATATGACGGGGCATTCCAAAACAACCATCAAGCATTGTTACAAATCTAATTTCACATTGATTCAGGAGAGGGTCAATATGGAATTCGATGCAAAAAAAACTAAACTGAAAAAACTGACAATGACTCGTGAACGTGCTAACGTTAACGGGAGTCAGGATAACATACATACACGTATAACGGACTAACATCCAATTTTTAAAATTCATAGGAATTGAATACCCGTCTTGTGACAATTATAACGAGAATGACATATTACTATCAAACAACACTCAGTTACAATAGTACACGGTACAACAATTGGCAGTCAATAGTTCATGTTACCGAAGGTCAGTGAAAGGTTATATTTTCCAATGAAAAGACAACAATTATTCAACAAGTCAGATAAAATTAATCAGAATGAAGATTGCAGCTTTTCAAAGCACGTCATGTTCATACAAGATGTACTTTGGGGGGGTGGGGCAAATGCTATCTCTCCTTTTGGCAAGGCCGTGACACCAAGGAATCGACTGGAAGCCAAAGGCTGTTCTCCTCGATTGTAAGTTATTTACAGGTCAGCTATGGATGTCGACATATTTTTACCAAGTCTAGATCAAGCCACAATTGATGTGACTAGACAAACAAAGTAATGAAAGCCAATATTCCAAATTTCAAGTCAATTGGAATTCGTATGCTCAATTTATGGATCGATCAAGTTTCGTGAAAAGCATGCTAATTTCGTATCCATGCACTTCACATCCATCAAGCCTCAACGGTTTGTACCCATCAACGAGCATCACTTCGTATCCATTAGTTATCTATTGTTCGTATCCTTCTGTTGTTTGCATCCTTCAGTTATCTGTTGTTCGTATCCATCAAACATCAACTGTTCTTATCCATCAACAAATATTGCTTCGTATCCATCGAGTGCACGACTTCGTATTCATCGGGCAACCATTCTCTTCGTATCCATCAACAAATAGCATCATTCCTAATCCACCTGGACAACTGCTGCCATTTTCATATCGATCCCTTTCTATCTATTTCGTATCGGTCAACTGATGGAATGATACGAACTCAAAGCTTTCCATCGATAGAAGTGGTCCATAGTGATTGATGGAAATACACAAATGCCATTGATATGAAGTTTTATCCAGAGGGTCGATACGAAAAGCTTACACAAGAATGGATACGAGGCAGCCTTCGGTCGTCGATACAAAATGGCTGTAATCATCGATACGAACAGAGCAGTGATGATCGATACGAACAAAGCAGTGGATCGATGCGAACAAAGCTAAACCCAGGTCGATACGGACAAGGCGTATCAATAGGAAAGACTGGATCGTCCGATACAAAATGTGGATCGACCCTAAAAGCAAGCGGCACGTCATCAAACATCACGTGCAGGGTTATCGATACAAAATGATCAGTACTAATGCCATCGATACGAAGGAGACAGCCATCGAAAAGTACAAACTTGCATGGATCATAACTCACAATCTACAAGTCCAAAGGCCACCAAATTTTCACAGGAGCTTGCATACAATCTAAAGAATGTTCGTGCTCAATCTTGACTCAATTGATGAAGTATTGATAGATACGAAGCTCATTCATATCGATCACAGATCGAGTGGAAACCGCATGGGATCAATTGCGTGGGCCCACCCATGTGCAAGAAGAGGTCTCTCGAGATCTGAGCGAGATATTTGCAGCCTATGCCTATAAATAGCAGTCTAGAACCTATAGAAAAGGGACTTTTTGGCTCTCATACGTCCATTGTTGTGCTCGAAAACTACCGTTGTACTCGAAATTCACTATTGTAACCCATTGTAACCAACAAGCAAAAGTTAATAAAGATCAACCATTTCATAGTGGGCGTAGGCAACACGCCGAACCACTCTAAACCTTTGTGTTTCTCATCTATTTTCCTAATTATAATTTGGAGTGTTTATTAGATAATACTCTTTTACATTTATTTTCTTCATTTTTATCTCTTCAAACACTTCGAAAGAGCGTACCCAATTTTGGTACAAACATATGATAATTAATTTTCGAATTTGTAAATTCATATTATATATATAAATAAGCGTACTAATTTTTTAAAATCATATATGTATGTATATATATTATATGTGCATATATGCTATTATGAGAGAGAAATATACACTATTATGTATATATATATGAATTTATTAATAAATATATTAAAACTGTTATTAATGACAAAAATTGATTTTGTACAGTAAATAACATTTGTCTATACATAAATCAAATAGTATAATAAACGAATTATGCACATAAACAAACTGATTTGTAACAACTACATCTACATATAAAATCTCCCCTAACTAAACATATAGTAGCAATATATTTAAACAGATATGGAATTGCTCATTATAGGATCATAGAATGTAATTTAATTACTGTCGTATGAATCAAAATTACCAATTTAATGATGCCTTTGAATATATTTAAACAGATATGACCTCTAACTATTGGATAGTATTATTTTAATTTGAAATATATTTGAGAATTTTGGAGTGGACTAAGAGCTATGTTGTAACCAGCAATGTAGAAGGTAATGGCGGCCAAAAAAGTTTTTTAATTTTTATTTTTTTATTTTTAGGGATACATATATATATATATGTGTGTGTGTATGTGTAGTTGTATTAAAGAGAAACAAGGAAAACATTTTTACCCATTCTCCAAGCCAATTCTCTATGTTTTAGCCACCCCTAGACCTTCCCAAAACCGAAATTTTGTAGCCCTAATGATGGGCCTTAAACCCATATAAGCCCAACCCAAAATACTATGCAAATAAATCTAATTTAGTTGCTTGTCGATATTGTATATTGATCGATATATTTATAGCTGTTATAAATATATATAACATTATTTATTTCTCAAATCATATTCAAATTAGTAATTAATATTTCATAAATATTAATTAATTTATAACAATTATAACTAATTAAATCATTCACCCTTAAGAGAATTCATCATTTCGGCTGTGTAACTCTTGGGTGTAAATTTGGTCAGCGATTAACATCGAACTGTTCTACTGTTAACGTTCACACGTCACTTAGCAGGTGGTGTGACATTATGGTCAAATTATCACTTGCTCATTTACAATAAAATCCTAGTTTAATAAGCTTTACCCGGTTCTGACATTTTTTCTACACCAATTCTCTTCGTCAAAACTATATAACTTTGGACTTATGGAATTTAGTAATGGTCAAAATTCCAACCTCATCCACATTCAACTTTATTGTCCAAATACAAAGTCCTTGGTTCAATAATAACAATTATTATTAACTGAAATGCTCTTGCCAGAGACTTTGACTTTGAGTTGACTTGGGTTGACTTTGATACTAACCGCATATAACTGAGAAGACGAATCCTCTCTAAAATAGTGCTTCACTTCCAATACTTCCACTCGACCCAACTATAGTCACTCGATGGACGACATGCCATGATTTGGCTATAATCAAAGCTGAGCTTTCATGTTGAAGATCCACAGTATTCTCAAGTCGAGGGAACTGTGTAAATTAGTTACATCGACATTTTTTGTTTGACCTTAGTTTTATTAACCAATAGAAAACTATCGAGTGAGTCGTTCCATAGTTATCCAATAACTATAAGTACATAACTCCTAGGTGCCCCAGCAATCATCAGTGATACACTGCTCAACATTTGGAGTGAGTTATACACTCCGGTCTCAATGGATACATCGATATCCAGTCTTGATGCATCTTGACTATGAATATTTAAATGGTATATTTGTTTCGTTGTGATAATTTACTCACGATTACAACATTTTGTAACTTCTATCACAAAATATACCAATTATGGATTTTTCTACTAAATATACTTTTAATTAAGTTAGTTAATTAATATAATCATATTATATCAAGTATATAATAGAAAGAAAATACCTTTTATTTCGAACAAGATTGGCCAACGAGTTAGATATATGTAAAAAATTACATAATTGCCCCTAGGGCATACCCCTAACTCTATCAATAACAGCCATGATGCCAATTGTAATGAATTAGCCCCTGATTTGAACATTTACGATGACACGATTAAGTATGACCCAGTCAATGTCAATTTAACAATGTTATGGAAGACCAATTCATCACTTAAGATACAGTACACGATGGAATCATTTAAGAACGGATTTATGATGTAAATACACCTTTGGGGTATAATATCCATATGTTTTCTTGCTTCATTGTGCTCGAGACCTTTTGAGGTCACTTGGAGCTAACATATCCAAGAATTTGTATGAAAGATATTCAAAGAAGGGCCCCATGTCATGTCATATGTTCATAGGAGGTATAGAAGACAAGTAATAAATTTATACAATAATCCATTAAGCTCGTCAATGGGCTATGTAATTCATTCTTATATTCAAAGTTCAATGTCCACATAATTATACATATGTGTGTGTGCGTTTGTCATTGTCCATGGCTCCTTTTAAATTTTAAATAATCATGTCAAACTTCAAACTTGAAGAGTTCAATTATATGCATGTCTATATCAATAACATTCAAAGAGTACAAGTTTAAAAATAATAGATATATGCCCAGGTCCTTGTTCATATAAATTGTGCATGATTACAGTCAGATAGATTTTATCCCCAATTTGATTAACGGTTTACAAGAGTTTGACTTTAAGAGTCGAGAAAAGAAAACGATTGTTCCTATGTGCACACCCCTAGGTCCGTATTTATAGGGGTAGTGCGGCTCTACCCCCCTTTCATGTCTTCGGCATACTTGGCTTCGGTAGCATCAACAACGTCACCTTAAATTTTGGCTTTAGTAGGCCTTGTGAATGTTGATGGCCTTCAGTACTGACCAACTTATGTATTGAGATGCTTTTGATTGATTGTTGGCGGCATTGAGCATTAATGGGAAGCGGCGTCGATAAAGGTTAGTATTGTAAAAAAGTGACTCCATCAGTATAGTGTCGACATTGATGACTCTTGGTGTTGATAATTTTCATTCATTGATGGATGTGTTGAATTAAAGCGGCTTTGACTATCATCCCATCTTCATGGACGTCAATGATATTCATCATCGACGTCGCAAGAATAGATGGTGACGGTACCCCCAATCGAAGTATTGACAACAACTTATTTTAATGAGATTCGACATCATTGAAGGGGCGACATCAATAAGAAGTGGATTTGATGACTTGCGACGTAGTCTATCAATGATGTTGATTGATTGGCGACATTGTCGTAAGCAGTATCTTTCGATGGATGTATAGTGCGACGTCGCTTGGAAGCGACACCAAAGAGATGTGGCATCCATAAAATATTCGATTTCGATGATGGGCGGCGTGTATTTCACATGACACCAATTATGTGCAGTGTCCTCATGTTCCTTATTGATGGAATGCGACGCTTCTCTTTCGTAAGAAGCTTCAATCTGCTAAGGGAGTATTAATTCAGTTTTCCATGCTATTTATCTTTGCCAAATATTAGGTATCAACATTCTTCACTTCAGAACCTAAAAGTGATATGTTGACACATTGATGCAAGAGTTAACATAGAAAACAAAGCAAGAAAGGAAACATGCCTGGAGTTCTAAATCTCCAGTGATCTTGGAGGAGGTAACTGGAGCTTCAGACAAAAAAGAACTGACTTGCTCAATCTCTGGTGTTGTCAATACCGTAAATAACAAGGTTACCGTAGAAAAGGTGTTGGTCGGTTCATCATCCTTCTGATGTTTGTAAAGGAAATGAGAATCTTTTCGTCCAAATCATCGACATGGAGCTCCTTAAATCAGAATATAAGCTGAGTGAAAATAGTTGTAAGAACCTGGTAGTAGTTGGATAGGTGCGATATTTAGAAATTTCTGTGTTTGCATCAAGATTGGATTCAACATAACATAATACGACTGCCATATATGAAAATTTGTTAAAAGACCTCAAGGGGACAAGGCATCTTAATCTCAACTCTAGAGTTCCCAAAGCTGTGAAGGATTTGGTCAATTTGATCATAGGTAAAGATCGAGAAGCAATATTGATATGAAATTTCTCCTTTGGATTGTTTAGAGTCTTTTTTGGATGTTGAGAAGATGATGGTTTCTTAGAAGCTACTTTCTTGGACTTTATTGTTCTTTCAGTAAGTAAAATAATAAAGGAAATATATGATTAGAACATTAAAATTTTTATTCTTAAGCATAGTCTAAAATTTTTATTAGTTAGTGATAAATGGAATTTTGATACTTCATAAACTATATAGGAGTCCAAGAACAAGGCCAAGATCCGAACTTAATAAAATATTGGACCAAGATAAACAAATAAGTAGGGCTTAAAGCTACCCAAAATATGAAATTTTCAATTAATCAAACAATGTGTTTTCAAACTATCAATAAAAAATGATTTTCGTTCGTCTACCAAAATTATGAAATCGAAAGTATGGTTTAGTAGCCATTGAAAATATGAAAATTTCAAGCTATTGATAGTATAGCTTTAAAGCTATTGAAAATACAAAATTTTTGAGCCACCAAAAACATGTGAATTTCAAGCTATCGAAAACATGAGTTTTTCTATGTATTGCACTTATGAAATTTTCAAGCTATTGAAATTGTGGTATAAAAAATATCGAAAATATAATATTTTCTAGTTGCCGAAAGTTTGGTTTAAGCTAAGAATGGAATTCTTAGGATATCAAAAATATGATTAAAGCCTATTGAAAACGTTAAGTTTCCAATCTATCACATACATATGATTATCATGCTATAAAAAAAATCAGTATTTCTAGCTGTCAAAAAGACGAAATTTCAAGCTATTAGAATTATGGTTTAAAAGCAGATATGAAACTTTCAAGCTATCGCAAACGCTACTTGAAAGCTATAGGAAATATGAGTTTCTCAAGCTATTGAAATTATGAGGTTATAAAGGTATCCAAAACATGGATTTTTAACTTATCAAAGATGTTTTTAGAGCTATTGTAAAAATGAATTTATGCACAAAAAATTGTCTATAAACATGTAGCTAATGGTAGAAATATTGATTTTTCAATCTTAATTGATCACTTAGGCAGTAAATTAAAAGCCAAAAATCAATCATATATCGTCAAACCCAATTAATAAGGGCATATGGAGTTCTTAAATCAAACTGAGTAAACTAGAAGTAGAATTAACTAAAATAGATCAAAGAAAATACACGGGATGGTTCAAGGCATAGAACAATCTAAGTAAGATTGAGAATAGGAGGACCTCAGTTATCTCGTTGATTTTCAAGAGTGAAGAAGAAGAAAAGAAGGTGAGAGGCACAAATATTTATAGACAATGTATGGGTGAAATAGCAATCTTATATTAATGGGTAATGTAATCCAATAAACAAGATAGAAAATAGAAGAATATAGAGAGTCATGCAAATATGGGAATTTTTTTGAGTCATTCACCTATAGATGTGAGACTAAATAAAAGAGTATCCTTCAAGTAAAAGCTTAAAGAAAACTCTTTGAGGCCAAATGTTGGACAAAAAATTTACAGGCGATAACCACTGAAATATAAAGTCTAAGGATATAAAAAGTATGACTTACATTGCCATCGAAAACATAAAGTAAAGAGATATCGGAAGTACAAAGTAAAGAGTATCAAAAGTATGAAGTAAAAGCTATTTAAGGCAGGAACTAATATGCTATTGAAAGTACAAAGTAAAAAAGCTATACAAATTCTGAAGTAAAAGGCCATTGAATGTATGAAATTAAGCGCTATCGAAAGTATGAAGTCAAAAGCCGTCGTTGTTCGAACTAAAGAGCTATTGAAAGTATGGGTCCAACATGATATTGGAAGTAAGACACGAGCCATGGAAATTTCTATGTTACAACGTGTCACAAAGACATCTATCCACTTCAATTACACACAGAGCTCCCCATTGCTATTTGGGAAAGATTGATTCAAAATGACACGTAGTATCATAGGATTACGCTATGTCGTCGTCAAAGAAAAATCTCATATGTCCAATGGCCATATATCAAACATTCCATGGTCCAAGGTTAAAGAGCTACTATACATAGCGACCTACACCCACTTAACAAAGTGCATTTTTCAAGTTCTCTTTTCTCTAAAAAATAATTCATTATCTTGTAAATTTTGAAAAGCTTGAACTTGTATATCAATAGCATATTACGGTGAATTAAAATCATCCAAATTCAATAAAGGATAAGGTTCCATAATACATACGTTGTAATACTTTCTTATTGATTTGGTCCTTAGATTGAGCCTTACTTTTTTTGCATTAAGTGTTTTGGATGAACTTCAACCCAAACAAATATGAATAAGTGTTTTGTCCCGTATGAAAGCAGTTGTCTATGTAAATCAATTAAAAAAAAAGCTAACATAAAGTAAATGACTAACGAAAAGTTAAATGTCCTACGAAAAAAGAATTATTTTGATATTTGTAATGCTTAGGACAATTATAAAGAATTATAAACTTATTATGCTACAAATATTTCACATATAGAGACATAAATTTATAAATGATATTGTATGTTAGCCAATTTCAATAAATTAAAAGTATTGATAATAATGAAGAGAATTTTTTCATAAGATTTGCTTTCAAATCATCTTGCATAACATAGTTTGTAACATTTTATGTTAAGTTTGCTCAATGAAGAACCAAGAAGCCAAGTATAATATTTTTACAAGGAAAGTAAGAGCCACTAGAGTATATATGTACAACGTAATTTTTGAAATTTTATGTAATATTAAGGGTCTTTATAATAGAACTTGTAATATGAAGACAAACGGTTAAGATGAACTATTTGTATACATGGTCTGTATTTTACATTATTAACGCAAACATAAATAGATACGAATGCATTATTTAATTTTAAATTTTTACAAGCATAATGGTGAGCTAATAAGAATCAACAATCGAATTTAGTAGATGTGAACATAAAAGGTTTTATTTTTTGATATCAAATCAAACGTTGATATAAATGTACATATTAATCATCTTATACTACTTATATATGATAAAGCCATGCATTTGATGATAATCACTTTGTACTTAGTACACGATTTCTCTTTATGCACGCCGGTACATATGATATTTTCATCGAACGTGTGCAAAGAAAAACATGCAGTAACTTCTTCTTAGTGAAAAATGAAAAATAAAGGAAAAATTATTATGCAATAAATAAATATAATTGTGAAATACTTTGGTCATAATCAAGATCTAATAGAGAAAAAAAGACATGACATAAACAAAAATAGTTTAAGAAGATGTAAGAATAGGAAAAGTTAAAAGAAAATTATAGAGAATAAAATTTTTACAAGAACTAGAGCTACAATACTTGTTCCTTGAATGAAATATTGTCTATAAACCTAAAATAGTGGGTGGTATTTTTAGGGGCAACTTCAACATTACCTAACTATTAGCAAGCGGCAATAGCTCAATACAGACATGGGTAATAAAGTTATTGGACATAAAGGAACTTGTGCACAATGACACTTGGATATATTTTGGAATCCAAAATAATACACAAAAGCAAAAAGGTTAAGAGTATAATAACGTCATATATTTAGATCTATGTGGAGTATTTTATGTGTAGAAGAGTCTCAGCTACTTTGTAATGCACATAGTACATATTTCCAATTTCTCATATTATATAAATTATTATCAAATACTACATGAAACGAATCTGCAGTTGAAATGCAAGTGTAGCATGTAAATGCATATGGTGAAACTGGGGCTGGCCCAAACACATTTAATGCTCTAGTACAATAATTTTTTTAATGTTATTGTTGCCCCCATTAATAACAACAATACATTTATATATATATAAAAAATATAAATTCTATAATAAAATTTAACATCAATTATAAAATATTTTTTAACTAGATCATTAATTACCTGCCAAAAATCTAAATATAAACTTGATATACAAACATATCAATTTGGATCAATGAAATCAAATTCTTCTTGCGTTTTCAAAAAAACAAACTCTTCCGTTATCTCTTTATATTTAAGTACATGAAAGTATCCATTTTCAATTGAAATTGTAGCTAGTACACTTACTCTGTTGTTATATAGTAGTCTGAAGATTTTTTTACCAGTTTCAGTTCAGAATTTTTTCCATCAACCCAACTATAATTGGAATATTCAATAAAATTCGGTAAGCAATTTAATCATTGAGAAATCCATTTAGATGTTGATAAAACTAGGTCGTTAATGAGTACCCCAAATGCCTAAACCCCGTTCACATCTATATCCGAAACTTGAAAAGTATCTAACATCCAAAAGGCGGATGCAAATATCCGAAATATATTTCGGATACAGATACAAATATGGTTGTGTCTATATACGATAAATATCCATCCAGTGAGAAATTAAACATATATTATTTTATTATTTTAATATGTTATTTTTGTCCATAATTTTAATACAAATACATTGATAATAAAGCAAAAATATTTTCCAAAAATGAGCCAATTAACCATACCCACCCGAGATTGTTTCCTACCTTTCTATTCCAGTATTCCCTGCCTAATTTCAGTAAACTACAACCCACACTTGTATGTCGAATCTTTGATAATTTGGTTTAAGGTCAGCTACAAAAGAAAAATCCTAGATCTTTTGAAAAAATAAACCTACTTCTCTTGAACAAAATCCATCTAATTCAGATGTGCGGGTGGTCAAGTTTAAGCTAGGTCGATGTCAAGCAGGACGAGGAGATGTCGAATTCAAGTGAGGCATCGCGGTCGACTTTTCAATGAAAAAATCATTGATTTGTTCAGGCGAGGCGATCTTCAGGCAAAACTATTAATTGAGTTCAGGTGAGACCGCATCAGATCTTCATGATTGTCAATGTTTAAGGTTAAAATCTTATTGAGTTATTATTTATACATCCCGCTCATTGATAAAATTTTGAAGTTCAGTCAAAATTTGTTGATAAAATCTATTAAAGAAATAATGTAATGGTTTTTTTTGGAAAAATATGCTAATGAAATATCGTAATGAAATTTATTTATTTTGATATTGTAGAGTTTTAAAGATGACGAACACGTCATCAAGTTGTAGTAGCAAGACTTTTGAAAGAGTTATCTACTATGGAAAAAGAATGCAATATTTTATGTCATGTGCTATTTATATTTTTGTGGTATTGGCTATAATTTAAGACATGCATCATGTATTTGTTTCGATGATTTATGTTGTGTTGGAAATACTCTTAGAACCTTTGTTATACAAGTATGGAGTTTCATATGGCCTACATGTATTTATTTTATGTTATGTGACTGTGATTTCCATATTTTGAGACGGTCTTAGCTCTTAAGATATCTATTATATAGAATTTGTGTGATTGATGTCATATTATTGTTGATTTCATATAATGAACATTTTTCAAATATTTTATGAATCAATTTTGTATTACTAGCCTTTTTCTCCAATTATTCAATTAAAAATGAAAAGTTGTCATTTATTGTTTAATTTTTGGATATTCGAAAAAATCTATACTCGATATGCATTTTCAAGTTTTGGATAAAGATATTTTTGGATATTCAAAAATATTTGTATTTCCTAAACTGGATATAGATATTTTTGGACTCCGTGAATATAGATAAAGATGTACTTCAACATGTATCTATAGATATCAGATACAGATTCAGATTTTCATTTTCAAATACAGATAAAGCACTATCAGTATCCGACTGCATCCATTTACATGTCTAAATAAGACCTTAAGAAATTAAGAATACTGATAGTTTTATCTACATTCAGATGTGTATTACTTACATTTTATTATCGATTCTTCACATTTAATACTTTATGTCATCCCTTAAAGTTAAATTTTACATTTTATCATCAACATTGCATAATACAAAAATTCATTTGATTTCTATGATTTTCACCATATAATTTTGAACAAAAAATATTTTAACAATCAATTATCACTAGCTAATTAACATGATTTAAGTATTATATAATTACATTACATTTTCCTACAACAGGCAAAGATTATATTATGGTATTATTATTGCCTTTCAGTTCTTCACTTTTATCACATTTGTACTAATAGGAAGTTCATCATTTTCCTACCGCAAATCATTATTTAGCAAAGCTAGTTGGCATTTATTATGAGTCGTGCCCCATATATAAATGAATATGAAAACAGATGTTCAGGCACATGGGCTAGAACATCTAAGTAAATCAAATAAAGCATGAGAGTTTAGCATGAGTGCTAAACTACTAATAAAAAACTCAAACTAGTCTTCCTCCGAGGAGGAAGAGTCACTGCCCTCATTAGAAGATTCAGGTCAAATAACGTGGTAATATCCAAAGAAGCAGGAAGCTGACGTAGGAATAAATTCCATAGGATCAACGCCATATAGATATTTCCCATCCCATGAAGTATCCGAGAGAACAGAAAGATTCTGATCTCCTAACCAACCTATAACCGAGAGCATAAGGCCATCCCCATGATAAAATAGCCGTCAATGTTCATCATCTCCACCAACATACTTATAGAACCTACCATACTTAGGCTCAAATACCATACCAAAAGGCTCATGAATTCAAGCCAGCTCAGATGAGCCCCAAATAATTTATCCAAATAGTGATCTAAGTCCAAAATACCTGCAAAGCTATTCTCAACATCAACAAAGCAAACATCAATGACATGAGGCACAACTACAGGAGGCAAAAGCAAATCAACATCAATAGAGTGAACATCTATAACATCGTCTTCAAATGGAACAGAAATGGCTAATAGGAGACTTACCAGGATCGATAACAGTGACAACATCAATAATATCAGCTACGGCCCAGAATCCTGGCAAGGTGGTGAAAAACCAGAACCAATAATCATAGGAGGAACAGAGACCAAAGGCTTAGGAACCCACTTCCCAACATGAGGACAAGGGAGATGTATCTTCACTATAATAGGCAAGGGGGAATTCTCAAGAACACACTTATAAGCATCTAAAATTTGACAAAAAGAATGAAAGATCATGCAACTATCTGGTTTCCGATTGTAGCTAAGATCTACAAAAACCTCTGGCTCCTCGACGACACAAACCCTATGTCTAGAAGGCAAAGGCTTATCTGGGATAATCTTAATCAATGCCTTAGAGAAAACTAACTTCTTCCTAGCCAATTCATTAGAATCAAAGCATTCTAACTTGCTGACAAGGCTAGCTAACCAATTTAGCACAATCAATGGTTGCAAAACGGACGGGATATAAGTAAAATGGGCCCAGGTAGCGATGGACAATAGCTGCTCTCTAGCACCATCGATTGAAGGACTCCACGTCGTAATAGTAAAATTCTTCCTAGCTATGATAGACGGTTCCGCTTCCAGACCATGAAGTCGTTCATCATCTTTATAAAATTGGAGATAAAATGTATTATGATTGAAATAAACGTGAAGGCCCCCTCTAAGTTTCCAGACATTACAACAATGTTCTCTAACACCATAGTAATCTAGGTTGACATCTAGAAAGAAACCAACCAAGTAATCGAACCAATATTTAATGCTCACTTGAATTACCTCAACTAATGGCACAATATCAGCATCTATCTCAACATTCTCAAAAGATCTAGGCATATTTACACACCCGTGTTTCAAGGAAATGAAGTGAACAGTGAAGACATTTGTTATTAATATCGGAGGAAGCAACCTGTATAGGAATTTAAGGCTCCAACAATGGTACAGTTCTAAGAGATGAAGACAAAGAATGATAATTAGCAGTCGTTTGCACTTGAGCATTAACTCAAGCACTTGGAGTGCATGTGTAACAACCTGCATATTTATCGGTGGTATATTTAAATATGACGTCGTATGTCGGATTATGGTCCGAAAAGCTACTTTCTACAAACGGTCGAATTGGGACTCAAGACCACCTCCATTGGTTCCAAAATGGCATTTGCGATCTTTTTGAGTATAATCTTTGATATGTTTGGAATAAGTGAAATTTTGACCTTTTCTATTGGGTTTTGGGTTTGGGTTCAGCCCACTAGCTAACTAAACCCACTTAACCCTTCTACTTCAGCCCTCTCCTCTCCATTCACTCTCATTCCATTTCATTTCTTAAGTTAAAACTGAAATGGGGGAAGGGAAAAAGAATTAGGAATTCCAAGCCCTAGTTTCCTTTGCAAAGCTTGATTTCTTGCTCCAAAATCATAGAGAAGTCATAGGTAAGTCTCTCTTCTTCTTCTCCAACTCTTTCTCCTTCAATTTCAGAAATTTTTCCTAAACCTAACTTAGGAAAATACTTGTTTGTTCTTAGATTGAAGCTTGTTGGATTGAAGTAGTGATTAGTTGGTCTTCTCCTTGTGTTTTAGCTCCTTCATCTTCTTTGTTGTGAGGTTAAAAGGTGAGTTTTGAACTCACATCTACTTCTCTTGATTTCATTGATGTTGGGTATGAATATCTAGCACTTGTTCATATGCACTTGCTTTTAGTTTGGATTGAATTGGTGAATATCCAAATTTTTAGTGTTTGGGTTCAATTCTTGAAATCCTAACTTTGATGTTTTGGTCATGTTTTTGGTGATGAATCGAAGTGTTTATAGGGCCGGGTAGCCATTAGGCGTAAACCCCTAGCGTCCGTGCTCGTCCGGTTGAAAGTTGGGAGAGTTTGCTCTTCATTTGTTATAAGTAGGAAATGCAGGAAATTGGGTTCAGTCGACTGGATTCTCTGTTCAGTCGACTGAGCTGAAGCCCGAAATTTCTCTGGACAATTTTCAGTCGACTGAACAGGGATTTTCAGTCGACTGACCTGCTCCTGTTTTTCCTGTTTTGCCTATTTATGCTTATTTTGATTGGTTTTCCGGATTTTATCGATTCATGTTGGTTCTTAGTGGTTGTTATTGCCTCTTTGACTTTGATAACTTATTTTTGACTTCATACACGGGTTTTTATAAAATAATCTTTCTAATCATATTAACTCCAATTTATAAATTCTATTTAAACACACGCACACTTTCGCACGTCGAGTGAAGTGGAAGGATGATTAAATGGTTGGGCAAAACACGGACCATGAATCTGTGCGTTTATCTTTCCGATTAATCCCCGACCTATTCAATTGATCGTTTTGACCCTCGGGTTTGGTTTATCGATGATATGAGATAAACTTTATACTGCTTTGAGTGTGAAAGTAACTGACGGATAGTAAACCGTTTAGTGCGAACGAGTGGTTATGGGACGCACGTTAACACTTTTCGGATTCCTTTTCGAGAGTTGTGACACATTCCGCCAGTTAGTGGTGTCCAGTACTGGGTCTCACCACTACGGCTTGTCGCCCTATAGTATCGCTTTCTATGTTGGTCGTTATGAGCCGCATGGGTGATATTGGGTTTGTTGCCTTTAATATCGCTTTTGGAGTTGGTCCTTTGCCCCGACTCAAGGGATATTGGAGTGGTTTCTTCACCACCGCTCAAGAGATATTGGAGTGGTTTCTTCACCACCGCTCGAGAGATATTGGAGTGTTTTCTTCACCACCGCTCGAGAGATATTGGAGTGGTTTCTTCACCACCGCTCATGAGATATTGGATTTGTTGCAATTGGTATTTGTTATTTGCCTTTTGGCTTGCCTGGGATATTCTTATCCTTTGTTTATCCATGTTTCCGATGATATGAGGCTTGTTTTATGATGTTCATCTTTTGTTAGATGATTTTGTTATCTCCCTTAGAGATATTTGTTATACTATATGATCTTGCAGGTTCATTATCGTTCAGTTTATCTAACTGATTTTTTTAGCTAGACTGACCCGTGTATTTTATACTCGGGTCAGACCGAGTTGTTTCAGGTTAGGTGCTTTTGGACTTAGCCTCTTTTGCTTCCGCACGGACTATTCCGCTAGTTTCTTTTGTCTTAGCTTTTGTGTAGTCCTTATCTGTTGTAACTCTGATATGTATTCTTGTGAACTCGTCTGTATATTGTGGTTTGCTGTACCACTTGACATGTATTATTTTTTATACTCTGCTTTGTATCAGTATATGTGTGTATATGATGGTTTACTGTTCTGTGATGTATATTACATTTGAGTTGCTATATTCTGTTCTGATAGATCCTATAGCCATCGTAGTCTTGCTTTAAATATTTATTGAATATGTCGAACTGTTTGTGATTCTACTTTTCGACGTGTTTAGTGAATAGTTAAGGTAAGATTACACATGGTCGCTCCTATCCAGCCTTATTCTCCGTGTTAGCAGACGGTATTATCTATACAATACTCTTTGCTAACGTGGGTATAGAGGTGGGGCGTCACAGCTTGGCATCAGAGCTGAGTTCAGAACGAAATATGATAAACACAGAATAGACACGCATATTACGATACATCAAAGTGTAATAAGTGATACAAATCCTTGAATCATCGCGTCTCTCTCTATTCCTTCTTTGTCTTTGATGTTAGATAGAATTTGGGAATACGTCTAGGAATGTATTTTATTCCGTAGTATTCCATCTTGAATCATCTACCTTGTGAATAATCTTGTTCTTATCTTACCTTCAGCGTATGGCTGGAAGAGGCAGGGGACGACGTTCGGATGTTGGGCAATCTAGTGGCTCACATCCGGATGGCGTATATATGTCTGCTGATCAATTTTTGGAATTGTTTAGGAGCACTCAGCCTCCAGTTCCTCCTCGAGTATCTCCACCTCGCAAGTCTACCTTTGCACGCCTGTGCAGTGATTTTGTTCGTCTTGGTGGAAAGCCGTTTAAGGGCTTCGAGTCTGTTCTTGAAGTCCAAGCTTGGATTCGCACGTGCGAGCGTATCTTCTCTAGAATGGATATTTCTGACCATGATAGAGTTCTTGTAACTTCTAGCTTATTGCAAGAGCGTGACCTCGATTGGTACGAGCTTCTTGTAGCCGAAATTGATGAGTCTGCTCTTTCTTGGACTCGGTTTCGGGAACGATTCGAACTCAAGTTCGTTCCTGAATCTGAGAAAGCTTTGTTGGCCCGGCGCTTCCTTGAGTTGAAGCAAGGGAAATCTTCTGTTTCTGAGTATGTTGCATCATTCGAGGCTTTATCTAAGTATGGTCTCGAATTCATTAGCACTTCTTATAAGAAGAATTTGAAGTTTGTTTCTGGTCTTAAGAAATATCTTAGGAAGTCTTTGTTGCTCTAGCTTAAACTTTCTTTTGAGGAGTTGGTTGATTCTGCGCTTCATCTCGAGACCGTCGAGAAGGAGTGTGATAGTGGTAGTGAGGTTGAGGTTCTTAAGAACCCCAACAAAAAGCAGTCTCCATTGGATGAGCCGGAATTTTTCCCTTCCAAGAAGAAAAAGCCCGATGAATCTGATTCTCAGTCTCAGTCTTCCGGAGCACCTTTCGTTCGAAAGTGTTTCAATTGTGGTTCTCCGGATCATATTATTCGAGCTTGTCCTAAGCCTCTCTTCTGCCGTTATTGTAAGAAGGAAGGTCGTCGTAGTTCCACTTGTCCCATTGCTCCAAATAATTCTCCAGCTGGCAAGTTAAATACAGCTGGTGCTTTTGGAGGTTCTTCTCAGGGATAAGGTATGTCTCTATCTATTTCGGAAAGTTTCTATTTTCTTGGTGATTTCGATTCCAATTTGATGGCATCATTTTATTCTTTAGCCCTCATGATGAGGAAAGTGTTGTTTCTCTAATTCTTGTAGTTGAGAGTTTTCCGGTATTTTTGGTCTTGTCTTATGGTTATTACCTAAGCAATCTTTTGAGTAGTGTTAAGGTCTTTTTAACTCGACCTTACCACCGGTTTTCATTTGGCTACGAGTTGCGGAAGTTAGGATTCCACTTACTACATTCCGCACTCGTTGTGATTCTTATGAATGATTTGTTATGTCATTCAGTTGTCTAGCTCATTTCATCCATTTTATGAATCGAGTATTCCTCGAATATCTCGATGATTCCATTTTAGTATTTTATTGGTTTTGGATGGAAATTAGCAATTTAAAATTTTTGCAAATCTTTTTCATAAGAGTTATTTATAAGTATAAATGGGATTTTGTTCTTAAACGAACAAAGTGAATTTATAAAGGTTTTTAGAAACATGTTTATCTTATAAAAGATGGTTTTGTGATTGTATTGCCCATTGAGTGCTTTAAGAATTCTGGTCGATGCGCTTGATCAACGTTATCGATAGGAATCTCCTAAACGCTTTGATGAGACAATTTAACACAACAAATTGATTTGAAATAAGAAATTTTTTCTCGAAATATGATTTCATGAAGGTAATTGAAATTTTGAAGCTTTAGCTTTTTGGTCAAGAATTTTATTTGAAGTTTTAGCTTTTAAGAAAGTAGATTATTTGAAAGGACTCTTTTCCGATACTCTTATCTTGGGATTTCCGAAGGGAACCAAGATTTTATCTTTTTACCAATACCAGTCGTGCAAAAGAAAACGTGCTATCACTTGTGCTTCTAAATCATTAAAGCCGATAGAGACTAGGTATGCCACTCATGATCTAGTGCTCACGACTATTGTTTTCGCTCTTTATATTTGGCATCATTATTTTTGGGAAAGGAATTTTGTTCTCCTCACCAATCATAATTTTGAATGTTTAATTTCTCATAAGGAACTTAGTGTTGGTTCGAGTTCCTTGCATCTTATGATTTTGACATTCTTTTTGTTCCCGAAAGGGGGATCGTGTTGCCAATGCATTTAGTTGTAAGCCACATGTGATTGTTTCCTTGTTGATGTCCGAATGGAATGATCTTTTACCAAGTTCATCGGACGTTTTGTTGTATTTCATTTTGTTGAGCTTTGGTTCATTTGACGTATTGTTTGTACCACGTCAGTGTTCCGAATTATTTGAGCTTAGGAATCCATATAATTCTCTGAGCAAGCAAGTTCAGGCTTATCTTTTCGTGCACTTTATGGTGAACTTCTTATTCAGTTATTCTTATGTGTTGATATGTTTTTGGTTGTTACTCTTTATTTTCTTCTTAAGAATTGTGAGGACGCAATTTCTTTAAGGAGGGGAGTCTGTAACAACCTGCATATTTATCGGTGGTATATTTAAATAATTTATTTAAATATGACGTCGTATGTCGGATTATGGTCCGAAAAGCTACTTTCTACAAACGGTTGAATTGGGACTCAAGACCACCTCCATTGGTTCCAAAATGGCGTTTGCGATCTTTTTGAGTATAATCTTTGATATGTTTGGAATAAGTGAAATTTTGACCTTTTCTATTGGGTTTTGGGTTTGGGTTCAGCCCACTAGCTGACTAAACCCACTTAACCCCTCTACTTCAGCCCTCTCCTCTCCATTCACTCTCATTCCATTTCATTTCTTAAGTTAAAACTGAAATGGGGGAAGAGAAAAAGAATTAGGAATTCCAAGCCCTACTTTCCTTTGCAAAGCTTGATTTCTTGCTCCAAAATCTTAGAGAAGTCATAGGTAAGTCTCTCTTCTTCTTCTCCAACTCTTTCTCCTTCAATTTCAGAAAGTTTTCCTAAACCTAACTTAGGAAAATACTTGTTTGTTCTTAGATTGAAGCTTGTTGGATTGAAGTAGTGATTAGTTGGTCTTCTCCTTGTGTTTTAGCTCCTTCATCTTCTTTGTTGTGAGGTTAAAAGGTGAGTTTTGAACTCACATCTACTTCTCTTGATTTCATTGATGTTGGGTATGAATACCTAGCACTTGTTCATATGCACTTGCTTTTAGTTTGGATTGAATTGGTGAATATCCAAATTTTTAGTGTTTGGGTTCAATTCTTGAAATCCTAACTTTGATGTTTTGATCATGTTTTTGGTGATGAATCGAAGTGTTTATAGGGCCGGGTAGCCGTTAGGCGTAAACCCCTAGGGTCCGTGCTCGTCCGGTTGAAAGTTGGGAGAGTTTGCACTTCATTTTTTATAAGTAGGAAATGCAGGAAATTGGGTTCAGTCGATTGGATTCTTTGTTCAGTCGACTGAGCTGAAGCCCGAAATTTCTCTGGACAATTTTCAGTCGACTGAACAGGCATTTTCAGTCGACTGACCTGCTCCTGTTTTCCCTGTTTTGCCTATTTATGCTTATTTTGATTGGTTTTCCGGATTTTATCGATTCATGTTGGTTCTTAGTGGTTGTTATTGCCTCTTTGACTTTGATAACTTATTTTTGACTTCATACACGGATTTTTATAAAATAATCTTTCTAATCATATTAACTCCAATTTATAAATTCTATTTAAACACACGCACACTTTCGCACGTCGAGCGAAGTGGAAGGATGATTAAATGGTTGGGCAAAACACGGACCATGAATCTGTGCGTTTATCTTTCCGATTAATCCCCGACCTATTCAATTGATCGTTTTGACCCTCGGGTTTGGTTTATCGATGATATGAGATAAACTTTGTACTGCTTTGAGTGTGAAAGTAACTGACGGATAGTAAACCGTTTAGTGCGAACGAGTGGTTATGGGACGCACGTTAACACTTTTCGGATTCCTTTTCGAGAGTTATGACACATTCCGCCAGTTAGTGGTGTCCAGTACTGGGTCTCACCACTACGGCTTGTCGCCCTATAGTATCGCTTTCTATGTTGGTCGTTATGAGCCGCATGGGTGATATTGGGTTTGTTGCCTTTAATATCGCTTTTGGAGTTGGTCCTTTGCCCCGACTCAAGGGATATTGGAGTGGTTTCTTCACCACCGCTCAAGAGATATTGGAGTGGTTTCTTCACCACCGCTCGAGAGATATTGGAGTGGTTTCTTCACCACCGCTCGAGAGATATTGGAGTGGTTTCTTCACCACCGCTCATGAGATATTGGATTTGTTGCAATTGGTATTTGTTATTTGCCTTTTGGCTTGCCTGGGATATTCTTATCCTTTGTTTATCCATGTTGCCGATGATATGAGGCTTGTTTTATGATGTTCATCTTTTGTTAGATGATTTTGTTATCTCCCTTAGAGATATTTGTTATACTATATGATCTTGCAGGTTCATTATCGTTCAGTTTATCTAACTGATTTGTTTAGCTAGACTGACCCGTGTATTTTATACTCGGGTCAGACCGAGTTGTTTCAGGTTAGGTGCTTTTGGACTTAGCCTCTTTTGCTTCCGCACGGATTATTCCGCTAGTTTCTTTTGTCTTAGCTTTTGTGTAGTCCTTATCTGTTGTAACTCTGATATGTATTCTTGTGAACTCGTCTGTATATTGTGGTTTGCTGTACCACTTGACATGTATTATTTTGTATACTCTGCTTTGTATTAGTATATGTGTGTATATGATGGTTTACTGTTCTGTGATGTATATTACATTTGAGTTGTTATATTCTGTTCTGATAGATCCTATAGCCATCGTAGTCTTGCTTTAAATATTTATTGAATATGTCGAACTGTTTGTCATTCTACTTTTCGACGTGTTTAGTGAATAGTTAAGGTAAGATTACACATGGTCGCTCCTATCCAGCCTTATTCTCCGTGTTAGCAGACGGTATTATCTATACAATACTCTTTGCTAACGTGGGTATAGAGGTGGGGCATCACAGCATGCGTCAATTGTTGATTTAATAGCCTCCACGTTACTATTTGTGTCAAAAATTCTTTACTGTTTGATCTTTCATGATTAACGATGAACAATTCAAGTAATAGCCCAAGGATCACCATACCGAATATTTCACAAACAAAGCTTAATATAATTTTTTTTTGTTTGAGATGACGTAGCTTGATTAACAGCGGAAGATGTAATGGCTGTCATCTTCTTCTTCCGATTTCTAATAATTACTCTTCTTCTCAGAATTTGGTTTCTCTCTCTAACCCTATTTCTTTATATGTTTCTTGATGGAGAAGAATACATCTATATACCAGGAGAGAGAGGACCCAATCCTTTATATAACATTTAACTCTAAATCTGGTACGTCCATCATATACCAATTCAATGCTTAAGATTAATCACAGACCTAATGTTCTAATTATAGAACAGTCTATTTATGACTTAATTAATCGGGTCACATTAAGATTAAAAACTGCATAACGTTAAAGGTAAATGAAACGTTGTATTTATGACCTAATTAATAGGGTCATATTAAGATTAGGAACTGCATAACGTTAAAAGTAAATGAAACGATTGCAGTTTCTAATAGCAGTTTTCTAACATTCTCCCACTTGACCCGATTATTCATAATATCAAGTGTTGAACATCATACTATGATAAATTGCTGAGAGTTACGGCGGTTGTGCATTATTAATTCAATGCATTCCCTTCTATATACTACAATACCAACAATCCATCATTTTATACTCATAGTTTATATAAAACAACATAATGGTCCACATAATGTCTTATATCATAATGATTAAACATAATATCTTTATAAGACTCTTTCTTGTTTAAAATTACATAAAGTACGTACTACCACATTAAAACAAGAGACACATAATTGTATATCAGAAACACACAAAGGAGCTCAGAATGTCTCACATCAGTTATTATTAATACAACCAAGACACATTCTTTGAACATGTTCCTTAAATCGTCTTAGCTGTAACCCTTTCGTCAAAGGGTCTGCAATCATAAGTTCTGTCCTGATGTGCATGATTGACACTCTTTGTTTCTGAACCTCATCTTTCACAACAAGATACTTCAGTTCCATGCGTTTGGCGCCTTTAGAGTACTTTTCGTTTTTGAGAAAAACACTGCTGTAGAGTTATCACAATAAATTTTCAACGACTTGCTAATGGTATCGACAACTGCAAGTCCTGAAATAAAGTTCCGTAACCATAATGCATGAATTGTGCTTCATAACATGCCACAAATTCTGCCTCCATAGTAGATAAAGCAACGATAGTTTGTTTCGTACTTTTCCATGATATGGAACCTTGAGCAAACATAAACAGGTAACCAAAAGTCGATTTTCTAGTATCGATGCATCCAACAAAATCTGAATCGCTATATCCAATCACCTCCAATTCATTGGATATACTATACATGAGCATGTAATCTTTCGTGCCTTGTAAGTACCTTAACACATTCTTTGTAGCTTCCCAATGTCCCCTTCCTGGATTACTTTGACACCTCCCTAACATACCGACCGCAAAACTGATATCCGGTCTAGTACAGGTTTGAGCATACATTAGGCTACCAACTACAGATGCATATAGAATTGATTCCATTTCCTTTCGTTCAACATCATTCTTAGGACATTGCATGAGATTGAATTTATCACCTTTCTATATAGGAACTATCCCAGGCGAACACTTACTCATTACAAATCTCTCTAGAATCCTTTCGATATATCCTTTCTGAGACAATCCCAATATTCTTTGTGATCGATCACGAAATATTTCTATTCCAATCACATAGGATGCCTCTCCCATATCTTTCATTTCAAAGTTCGTTGAGAGAAATTCCTTAGTCTCATGCAATATGCTTAAATTATTTGCATCAAGCAAGATGTCATCAACATAAAGCACTAGATAAATAATCTTGCTTCCACTGATCTTTTGGTATAAACAGTGATCAACCGTATTTTCCTTAAAATAAAAAGATGTAATATTGGTATTGAACTTTATATACCATTGCCGGGATGCTTGTTTAAGCCCATATATTGACTTCTTAAATTTACACACCAATTGTTCTTTACCTTTTACAGAAAAACCCTCAGGTTGATCCATATAAACATCCTCATCAAGATCTCCATTCAGAAAGGCTGTTTTCACATCCATTTGATGCAATTTCAAATCATAATGTGCTACTAACGCCATTTTTATTATTCTTAGTGAGTCTTTTTTCAAAACAGGAGAAAATGTCTCCTTGTAATCAACACCATCTTTCTGAGTGTAACCCTTAGCAACAAGTCTAGCTTTATACCATTCGACATTACCACTAGAGTCGTGTTTGGTTTTAAAAACCCATTTGCATCCGACTCTTTTACAGCCATGTGGTAACTCAACGAGATCCCAAACTTCATTCTGTTGCATGGATTTAAGTTCTTCTTTCATGGCATTAATCCATTCCTTTAACTCTTTGCTTTCTACAGCATGTGAAAACTAAACTGGGTCCTTATTGTTTCCTATATCATAATATGATTCTTGCATATAAACCATATAATCATTAGAAATAGCTGACCTACGATCTCTTTGAGATCTTCTTAATGCTACTTGTTGTGGTTCATGCATATCAACATTATGTAAGTCATTTCCTTCAGGAAGTACTTCTTCATTTATATGTTGTTCATCATCATGTTGTTCTCCAATAGCTGGAACAACATTTGGAGTAATAGTGGATGGAGGAACTATTCTAGGCAATGTAACATTTATCCTTGTTTCCTTCGTTTCCGCTATTTCTCTTCTAGTACTCCCACTGACTTCACCAATCTCAATGAATCTTGCATTACCAATTTCTATAATTCTTGGACTATGATTAGGACAGTAAAACACATATCCTTTAGATTTTTCAGGGTAACCTAAAAAATACCCACTAATCGTTCAAGAATCTAATTTCTTTTCATGTGGTAATAAATTATCGCTTCCGCTGGACAACCCCAAACATGCAGGCGTCTTAAGCTAGGTTTCCTGTTAGTCCATAATTCAAAAGGAGTCTTTTGAACAGCTTTATTAGGAACCCTATTCAACAAATAATTAGCGGTTTTGAGATCATGCGAACACAAATTCTTAGGTAGTGTAGAATCTGAAATCATACTTCTAATCATATCTATTAACGTCCTATTGCGCCTTTCTGCTACACCATTTTGCTGTGGTGTACCTAGCATTGTGTATTGCACACATATGCCATGATTTTCGAGGAATTTTGCAAATGGACCTGAACACTGACCTGACTCATTATATTTGCCATAATATTCACCACCTTTATCAGACCTTATGATTTTTACCTTTTTATCTAATTGCCTCTCAACTACCTTTACAAACGTCTCAAGGTCATTCACAGATTGAGATTTTTCATGAAGCAAATAGACATAACCATAGCGGGAAAAATCGTCAATAAAAGTGATGAAATACTTTTCTCCATTAAAGGCTGGAGTGTCCATAGGTCCACAAATATCAGTGTGTATTATTTCAAAAAGCTGGCTACTTCTAGTGGCTCCTTTCTTATTATGTTTGGTTTGTTTACCTTTAATACAATCCACGCATAATTCTAGATCACTACAGTTCAAATTTGACAAAATTTCATTACACACTAATCTCATCATTCTTTCTTTAGATATGTGACCTAGTCTTTTATGCCATAAGAAACCAGAATTTTCATTCAACATGCTACGTTTGCATCCAACATTATTTATTACATTCAGCAAGGAATTCACATAAGTTTCATTCAGTTTCAATTTATATAAACCATCAATTAGAATACCAGAACCAACATTATCAATATTCTTATATAAATCAAAACAACCAGATCCAAACGTACATCTAAAACCAGAAATATCCAACTTACTTACGGAAATAAGGTTTCTAGATAATGAAGGTACATAAAGGGTACTATGTAAGTCTAATACATATCCACTTTCTAGAATTAGACGATAAGTCCCAATGACTTCTATTATGGATTTCATTCCGTTTCCCATAAAGAGAAAACGATCTTCATTTGGATTTATGATTCAGATCATAAGAAATCCCTGCATATTATTGGAGACATGAGTTGTAGCACCAGTATCAAGCCACCATGATTTAGTAGGAACTTCAGCTAAATTTGATTCAAAACATACAAAAGACAGATGATTACCTTTCTTTTCGAACCAAGCTATCCTTTTCGGACAGTCATTTTGATAATGTCCTTTCCTTTTACAGAACTGACATCGAACATCCTTTAGTCCCTTTTTTTCCTTTCCTGCCCATTCTTAGCCGGTGCCTTTTTCTTCTTGAAATGACTTGATTTTCCGTTCTTTTCTTTACCAGCTTTATTACTCACAAAACTTACTGAGTTATTCACTTGATTTTTCAAACTTCCTTCTTCCTGAACAAGCTACTGGCCAATTCATTAACATTCAACTTATCCTTTATAGTGTTATAGTTAATTTGAAAAGGTCCATATTCAGAAGGTAGCGAGTTCAGAATAAACTGGACAAGAAAAGTATCCTCTACTGTAAGTCCAAGGGAGTTTAACCTTGCGGCAAGATTAGTCGTCTCTATAATGTGCTCTAGCATAGTTCGCGACCCATCAAACTTCATGGTCGTAAGTTCTGCCATAAGAGTACCAGCGAGTGACTTATCAGCTGAACGAAAACGCTCTTCCACAAACTGCATATATTCCTTAGCACTTTCTGTTTACGGAATTGTTGACTTGATGTTGTTAGCAACAGTCATCTTAATAAACATGAGGCTCAATCTGTTACTGCGTTCCCATGCTTTATGGTGTGATTTTTCTGTCTCAGTATTAGCTTTTGTAAGAGCAACAGGTTTATCCTCAAGGAGTACCAAGTCAAGATCCTAAACACCTAAATGGAAATTGACTTGTTCTCTCCATTCAGAAAAATTATCACCAGTGCACAATGTAACATATGAAGCATGTGTATTCATGGGAGCGACTGCAAATTAAATAATAAAAAATAATTGAAATAAATATAAGCTCATAGCTAATGCGATTCAGATATGTACATAATAGTATAATATAGCATTCCTTTGGGTAGATACTATCTTATACTTAACATACCAAAACATAAGTAAGTAATAAATATATTCAATTAAATAAAACTGACATCTTTGGATAATCAATATTTATTTAATCAAGATATCTGTTAAACCTCATCATGTCAACCACTTACAGAACAAGACTTTCCTTTGGGTAAGTTCTCAGGTTCTACCATTAGTTATGCTAGTTTTTTTGGGTATTATTATAACTGGCAATTTCTATCAATAATCATTATGTCACTTATGCACTAAATGATTATTCTGATTTTGACCACTTTGATGATTAACAAAATCATAAATCTCATGTGCATAATTGACTTATAACACATACTTGATTAAACATCATGAGTAAAGCATAGAACAGATCAATTGCAATCATAGGAAATATTCAGTTATTGATTGGTGGCTCTGATAACAGATGTCAGAAATTCTTTATTGTTTGATTTTTCATGATTAATGATGAACAATTCAAGTAATAGCCCAAGGATCACCAATACCGAATATTTCACAAACAAAGCTTAACATTTTTTTTGTTTAAGATGACGTACCTTGATTAACAACAAAAGATGTAATGGCTGTCATCTTCTTCTTCTGACTTCTAATAATTACTGATCTTCTCAGAATTTGGTTTCTCTCTCTAACCCTATTTCTTTATATGTTTCTTGATGGAGAAGAATACATCTATATACCAGGAGAGAGAGGACCCAATCCTTTATATAACATTTAACTCTAAATCTGGTACATCCATCATATACCAATTCAACGCTTAAGATTAATCACAGACCTAATGTTCTAATTATAGAACTGTCTATTTATGACTTAATTAATCGGGTCACATTAAGATTAGAAACTGCAT
Source organism: Allium cepa (assembly GCA_030765085.1). Classification (NCBI taxonomy): domain Eukaryota; kingdom Viridiplantae; phylum Streptophyta; class Magnoliopsida; order Asparagales; family Amaryllidaceae; genus Allium; species Allium cepa. The sequence goes on along the minus strand of CM060934.1, from coordinate 860,510,776 downwards.
AATGTTAAAGGTAAATGAAACATTCTATTTATGACCTAATTAATAGGGTCATATTAAGATTAGAATCTGCATAACATTAAAAGTAAATGAAATGATTGCAGTTTCTAATAGCAGTTTTCTAACAATTTGCACCAACAACGTCACCACAGAAGCCCAAATCACCAATTTGTACTTCATTTTTTATCTCCGATGAATTGCCTCAAGGCTAGCAGTAGCTAAATAAGAGGCAGCAGCTATAGGTTGCATAATGTTGCATGAAGGTTGAGTGCTAATTTTACAACACATGTAAACATGCACATTATTATCATTCAGACGTCAATCTCTTTGTTATTACCTAATGCAACAACTATCTTAGAGTTGCCAGAATATGTGCCCATTGGCTCAATAAGGACATAACGACCAACACATGAGAAATTGGGATATTTCCAGTTATGACAACACTTGCATTCATGCCAGGGATAGGACGGCCACTGGGAGCGAAGTTCTTCAAGGATGAGTCCAGAGCCGCAAAAATATTTGACAAGAAAGGATATGAGATAGTGGGAAAATATGAAGCCATCGTATAAACAGAAGATGATGCTCTCAAAGGGGGAAAGTTAGAAGGCTTTACAGGCGATGCAAGATCAACGCACAGACCTAGAATGAGCGGATTGGATAAGACGTTATAAGCACGCCCAGATTTGGTAGAGAAAGGAGGAACCTGAGTTGCTCACGTTATACATGAAGCGGAGGGACAGGAAAGAGGGCGGGGAAGAGGGAATGAAGAAAAGAATGAGCGACGATGGACAGGTCAGAGGGCGTAGAAGAGGGAGAATACGAACAAGAACCGGCTTCTATCGAACAGCAGCTACCATTATCACTTCTACTGATGATGAGTGCAAATCATTTTTAGCCTACTGCAAATCATTTAACTATACATGAATTAACTCATAAAAGGATAAAACTCACATAGTTTGTCAAAATCAAATTAGCGCAGAGGAGCACATGGGGCAGGTGGCAGCACGAGACTACGAGAGAAGGGCGACAATGAGGGAATGTCGACGTCGAACAGTTGGTGGTAGCATGAGAGAAGCGAGTGGGGAGATGTGCGGATGACATTAGAATATATACGTAAGCCCAAAAAATAACTAGTCCCCTACCATTTTCAAAACTACTATTCCCATTTAGCAAAGCGTGAAAAATTAATTTTTTTTTACACTGATTTAAAAATCAGGGTTGGAATTTTTTATTCACCGATTTAAAAACTTAAAAGTGAAAATTTTAATTTTTTTCTTAATATAAACTCAAAAAATAGCTCAGTAGTAAAAAATTGAATTTTTTCTTCACTGGTTTAAAAACCCAATTCATATTTTCTTCAGAACTATAATTAAAAGTCTATTAACCCATAAAATAATTTGGTGGTGAGAAATTGAATTTTTTCTTCACTAATTTAGAAACTAGGGTTTTGAAGAAGCAGTGGTTTAGACAGTAAGAAACTGATGTAAGAAGACAATGGAATTGAGAAGAAAGAAGGTACACAACTTTCTAGAGGTATTTTAGTCTTTAAAATTTATGTATTTTAGGGGGATATTAAGTAATTATCTGTGTTAAAATAGAATTTTCCTTTTTTTCATTGTCCTTATGTTCGCTATTGCCCTAGGCCCCGGCCTCTCTTGCTTATGCTTTGGGCCGGGCGTGGGTGAAATAAAGCTATAGTTTATATTGATTGTTTGTTCAGACACAATATAACAAATAAATTAATTGGCTACCTAATACACAGGCCCGGACCTTCCCCAAAGCGGGAGAAGCGTCCGCTTAGGGCACCAAAATAGCTAAGGCACCAATTTATTCGCGATACAGCCATACGGGAAAAGAAAATCACGAACCGACATTCGCAATTCACGAATAGGAGACAGGTGGCATCGACGATCCATCTAGGCGACTCCATCTTCTCTCCAGGTCGACTTCATCTCGGCAGCTAGGGCACAGGCAGGTGCGCAGTAGTAGGCTCCCACTCCTCCATCTCGATTCTCGACAGTCCCTAATCAACACTCGGCCACTAGGGCAAAAATTGATTTTTGCTGAATTATATAACATAGCGGCAGGATTATGCTCATCCTTCATATTAGATTCTCAGTTGAAGCTTGATCTTGAAGGTACTAGTACAAATTTACAATGAAAATCCAATTTAATATTTTAATTATATTGTAATTTACATTATTTACTACTTACTAAAACTAATTTAGTAATTTGTAAAATATTCCTTAAACATCAGCATTTGGCCATCTGTGTTAAATGCTGTACACAAATTCAATTTTGATCCTGCCACAAACAAATACAATGCATATAAATTTAACAATATTTTTTTATTTATACAAATTTTTCTCTCTCTGAGTCTTTGATAATATCAAACAATATCTAATAATATTATACAATATTTGTGATTTGTATAATAAAATATTGTTAGTTAGTGGCATACTTATTTAACTTTTAAGGATTGATTTGTACGTTTGTGATTTATATAATAATTAGTAAGGATTAAATCAAAATTGTTATATCCATATATTTGACATAACTGATTATCGATAATTATATAACAATGATTTATTTGGTAATAGTTAATATAATGGTTAGTTAACGTACAATTTATCGATACATAACTATGTTTGCGTACAATTTTATAGTTGAAGTTTTCTAGTCCAATTGATTAGTTAAAAAGAATTTTTGCTTTAAATTATCGTTGAAAATATTAATCGTAATAGTATTAGTTTCTGTATAAGGGCTTTGTTTTCACTTTTGGCTTTAGGTATCAAAACTCCAAGGACCGGTCCTGCTAATACATATTATCAATATATGCATGATTTAATAGATATTTCAATGATATAAAAGAAGTAAAAGAAAATTAAAAAAATCATTGCAATATAAGCAAGCTTTAACATATTTCTATTGCTCCTAATGCATATTATCTATAGAAAAACAAAATAATAGTTGACAAATTACATAAAGATTTCTTTCGGAATCACTTAGTCCCAATTTTAAAGATAGTTTGGACAAAAATTTCTCACCGCACGACCCGTACTCTTAATATCAGAACCATCGAAAAAAGAAAATGGAAGGCTAACATTGAATTGACTTGATCTAACATTGAACTTACATAAGCACTTTTTTTATGTAAGTGGAGGAAGTGACAACCATAATATTTTTAAAGAACAACTTAATAGCTATGGACAATAATAAAACAAATATTTCTTAGGATTCTAATGCACAAATATATGAGTTTTTATTTAAATTTAATAATCATAATTCTCAAGCCAAGTAACATGGTTGTAAAAATCGTTAGGTGGACGCTTGGCCATGGCCATGGATTAGCAAATAATTATCTAAGTGGGGACTAGTCGAAATTAGTCATTTTTAATAAGTTAAATATTTTTGAATTTTTTTAGGTATTATACATAGAAAATTTAATCTCATTTGAATGTCTTTATATCCATATCTTTTTTGGATTCTAGAATACATACATGCAATATTCCATTTTCCAATGAATTTCAGGTGATTTAGCATGTATTTTTACTATTATGAATGCCGAAATAAAATGTACTAGAATTATACAATAATAAACTATTTCTATAAATGTGTGCAAACAATAGTAAATACCATCTAAAAACCTCAAAAAAGTGGGGAGAATTCAAATGTGAATGAAATAGATGCACCTAACAACTCTAGAAAGATTTAGGTAGACCAAGACAGACTCAAGCAGATTTAGGCGGACCAAGGAGGATCTTGGTGGGATTAGGTGGATCTAGAAGGCCTAGGCGAATCTAGGTGGAATTATGCAGTCTTAATAGCCGATTGGGCCCCTAGATGAGTCGATAAGCACCTCCTAGCACCTAGGCGGCCACCTTGCTCGATTTTACAATAGTGCCAAGCAAGTTGGAGATATACTCGTTAATCATGTTGGAGGTGGATCTGGGCATGCAGGTGTTGGCATACGTTAAGTCTTGAATTAATGGGCAGGTAGGAAAATTGTTATTTATCAATTATCTCATTCATAATTAACAACTTAAACATAGAGGAATGGTGAGAGGGAGAAACGAAAGATGTCATATGCTAAATTTATGAATAAGAAGGGAAAAGGACAATGAAGTAAAATATTATGGTACAAAACATAGGAGATGTCATAGAGACACGGGATTATGTAACGACGAAACCATCCTCTTGTTGCTTTATTTTTTTTACTAAATTATAGCAAGGGTATCAACGTAAATTAAAAAGGTTCAAAATGAGGTGTTTACATTATAGATTAAGTCTCATGTACCGTTTATTGGAATTGATGGGTAGGAACAACAAAGAGAAAGTGATATAAGTTATGTTGTGGATGAGGTCATTGCCTTGAAAGAAAATTTTGATATGACTATCATGTGCAATCGATAATTGATGTCCGCCCACAAGGTTTACATATCGACCCTTCAAACTTTTGCATTCATGGCTGAAGGAATTAGAGATTTATTGAAGTCTCTACCTAGAAGTTTTAAGTGTATTTGGAAGATGATTTTATTATAAGAGAACTTGTGGAGAGAAAGAGATAAAGAAGATGAATTTTTTGGTTTCATGTAGGTTTTGTATTCTTTCTCAAAGAAGAGATAGCAAGGAGAGAAAATAAAATGAACGTAGATTGTTTCTCTCTTTCTATCAAACCACCAATCCTAATAAATAAGCATTTCATAAATGGAAATAGTTGCACTTTAAAATAGTATCCAAAAGGTCATACAATCAAAAAACTTTGATTTTTGTAGTCATATAACAACCCCACTAACTATAAGAAAATTCAAGGAAGATGAATGAAAAACAATATAGGCAAAAGGAAAGTTTCATACGTAAGTACCAATATCATGTGATTGATTTAATACATAAAGAAATGAGTTTACAACTTAACACAACTAGTGAATTTCTCTTGAAGTACAAAAATTTGTGTAAATCTACTTAGTCTAAGTACCGATTTTCTCTTAAATTAGAAAGGTTTCAGTTGAAATCTCACAACACGTATTACATTTTAAATTTCTACAGCCCCATGATAAATATGCATTTTTAATTGTCATGTGCGTATCTGGGAAATGTGATTGCTCTAGAGCGCTCAAATCTTTCATAGATGGCAGTTCGCCTTCACACCCAAGTAAACGAGTCCATCAAGTGCATATGTAGCACCACTACATATGGCTATGGACTCATTAAGAGCATGAAGCTTGTAACGACCTTGAATTTTGAATAATTTAAATTGAGAATATTTAATTTATTTTAAATATTTAAATGATGGTTTGGATTGAATTTTCAATATAACTTTGAAATTGACGATTAAATTATAGAATTTAATCTATTGAGGATTGAATAAAAATTTGAATCTTCAATTTTTAGCCAATTAAAAATATTTCAAAGGCTTGTAAAATTCATATTGATAATACTGAAGATAATAGAAGCTTCAGAATTTAATTTGAAAGTCATTTGTTCAGTTTTGGAATTTAATCGTTCGAATCGATATTTAAAATAGTCGTCCGAGGCACAGTCTCGGAATTCGACGAAACCAGTTCCATTGGGTCCGTAATATTGAATTATTGCCGGATTTCAAATTTCGTAATTTTCGGAGTTAATATGTGATCACACGAGAGGTAAACGCATTGAAAATTTGTATTGAAAACAAATTGAATTTCAATTTGAATTTAATTTAAAAAAAAAAAAAGACATTATCCCTAAGAACATGCCTAAATCCAAGCCGGGAATCACGAAGGAAAAATCGTGCAACCCATTCCTCCATCCCCTTGTTAAAACACGAAGCCCTCTTCTCTCATTTGAAACCGAAGCCTCAGTAAAATCAGAAGAAAAAAAAAATTAAATCAAACGAAAAAAAACATGGCCGCTTCTCTGTCCCTTTTCAAAATTTAATTCGAGCTTTCCCCTATTCAAAATTATAAGGCAAGGGCAGATCGAGTTCGCATTTTTAATCCTTTTGCTCGCGAACTCAAATTCAATGCCGCAGTTCAAAAAAAAAAAAAATATAAAACAATGGGCACACGCGCGCGATTGAAGGTGGAGCGGCGAATCTCGTGCTCGCGCGTGGATGAAGTCGCGCGTTCGATCGATGGAGTGGCGTCGAGTGGGGGCACGAGGCGATGAGGTGCTTGCGCGAAATGGAAGCGACGTAGTCGTGGGTTCGATTTAGGGTTAGGCGGCGATTGGGGTCGTGAGCAATTGGAGGCGATGGCGATTCGAAGGAGTGGATCGTGGGCGACGCGAAGCGTTGGTGGAGGCGCTCGTGAGGCCGATGATGTCGCGATAGGGCAGTGGCGCGCGAGTGGTTGGGGTACGACAATTCGAACGGCGGCGACTCGTGGGTTCATGTGGAGTGCAGTGGTGGCGCGACTCGAGGAGCAGGGCCGGTGGGTGGATCTGGATTTGCAGAAGGTAATATTTTTATTTTTATTTTTATTTTATTTTATTTATTCGATTTCTAAATATATATATATATATATATACATATATATATATTCCAGTGAGTATATACAGAAAATAATAATAATAATAATATGAATAGTTAGTTAATCAAATTTTAAAATAGTAAATCAAGTAGTTCGATTTATATTGAATATTGATAAATTTCATAAAATTATTTAAAGGAAATGTATTTTTGGAATTAATATTTTGTTAGGTAAGTTTTTATAAAAAGGAAAATAATTTTATTTAAGAAAAATTTGTTGAATGGAAATTTTAGTTTCAAATGAAAAATATTTTGTAAAAAGAAAAAAAAATGCTTCGAATTAAATAGTTAGTAAATAAAGTTATTAAAAGAAATTTAAATTTTTAGTTAATCAAATTGATTTAAAATTTATAAAAAGGAAATTAAGCCAATGGGAAATTTCTAGTTAGGGTTATTTCAAAAAGAAAATTAATTTAAATAAATTTGTTTAAAGTAAATTTAGTTGAAATTTAAATTTTATAAGATAAATTTGTTAAGAGTAATCTGTTTAAAATTAATAGGGAATTAGTTTAAAAATTTAGATTCTTTGGTTAAAAATGTAAATCACTAGTTTGAAATTAAATTTATCAGTTGAATAAATTTATTAAAGGAATTCTAATTTAAGATTTAATTCTTCAATTTGATAATTTTATTGAAAGTGAGTTTGGTTAATTAAATTAAATTTTTTAGTTAAAATAATTTATTAAACAAAGGAATTTTAAAAGATTTAAGAAAATTTATATAAGCAAGATGTTAGAATTATTTTAAAAAGAAAATCAGTTTGAATCTTTAATTTTTAGCTTAAAAATGAAAATCATTAACTTGAGATGAAATAATAAGTTGAAATAAAATTATTAAAGAAGAAACAGATTTAAATAAAACTATTGATTTATTTAACAATCAAATGAAAATTTAATTTATTCGATTGATTCGAATATTAATAAAATGTGTAAATATTTATACAAGGTATAAATGAAGAAAACAAGTTGAATTGGAAGTGGATGGCAAACAGGAATAAAGGTGAGAACTTCTCACTCAAAAGGAATTTGTGTTGTTTATTTAAATTTTAAATAGTTAGATTTAAAATTTGCTTGACTGTGTTAATTGAATGCTTGAATGATGATTGTTATATATATATATTGGATGTGAATAGACCCTATGCGCCGTTAGTAAGCGGAGGTTATTTATTACACACATATACCGCGATATTCCACCTCGAAGTGGAATTGGTATTATATTATATATATAGCAATATATATATATTGGCATATGTATATATTGCAGTTGATTGATTTCCCGCATTTTCTTTTAGCGGATGAGACCCTATGCGCCGTTAGTAAGCGGATATATATTTATAAAATCCCATATACCGCGATATTCCGTCTTGAAACGGAATGGTATTGTGCTAATGTCTATGGATGCAGGGAAACAGGTTGGAGGGATCCAACTGGATTCCTCACAAATATTTATTGATTTTAAATATTGTGATGTTTGATTGTTTATCATATCGATATATGATATTGGAAAATCGTGATTGACTATTTGATGTGTTGCATCATCGGATCCAATTTTTGAAATTTAAAAACAACGATTTTAATTTCTAAAGGGATTTTTGGAAATATACGTTTATTAAATATTTTTGGAATTAATCCAGTATAATAAATAAACGTTATAATTTTTAATGTTATAAAAATTAGATTTTTGAGAAATATAGTTAAAAAAATTGATTTTTGAAAATATGGGATTGATGATTTTATAAAATAATTTAAACTGAGATTTTTGAATCTATTATAAAAAGTTTAAAAATAGGATTTATGAAATTGGATTATTTTATAAATCAAAATGATGGAATTCTAAAGGAGTTTAAAAGATGTTTTAAAATAATAATACAAATTCATTTGTATTAAAAGATTTATAAATTAATATTTATAAATTAAAAGTATTAGAAGTGTAAAACGAACTTTTTTAAGTGTTAGAAAAAAAAAAATTTAAATGAATTTCATAAATTGGAATTATAGAATTATAACGGTGAAGTTATAAATAGAATTTTATAAGCAGTAGGTTTATAAAATTTATAAAGTTATTAAAGGAATGAGTTGGATAAATAAATGAATCTTATAAGTTATAAAATTTATAAATTTGAGAAGTTCAAAGAAACAATTTTGTAAATAAATAAATTATAAGTATTTGACTTATAATATGAATTTTTAGTATATCATTGTGATATAAATTGAGATAGGTTAATAAAGGAAATTTATAAAAGGAAGTTGTTATAAAATAAATAGAAATAGAATTTATAAACGTTGTTTTATAAATTCGAAATGACTTATTTTGATAAGTAAAATTGTTGTAGTTTATTTATAGAGTTATATTCATGTTTTAGACAGTGAATAATTCCTTAAAATAAAATGAATAGAAAGATGAAATTTGTTAACGTAATATATTCACGTTTTTGAATAGTGAATAATATGTTAAAGGAATTATTTTGAACATGATGTTTTAAATAGAATTAAAACGATCTAATGATGTTTTAAAATATGTTGAGATTCGAAATCATAGATTTCAACATTTATTGTTGAAATAGATGTTTTCGAGAAATAGAAGGAAATAATAGATTATAACACTGTTGTTATAATAGATAATTTCCGAAAGGAAATGTTTTGTATAGTATTGGGATTTATATATCTATTTTAATTTCGAATCCCTATACTAGTGATTTTGGGTTGTTGTAACGATGTTTTACGCAACATTCGTTTTGGCCCAAATAAATATGGTTAAGTGAATGATTTCCTTAAAGAATGAAATATATACTTAATCTCGATTAGAGTATATGGAATATTTTCCAAGGTTGAAAATAAATAAAATTTGTGAATTACTTATAAAATAAATAAGTATAGAAATTGTTTTTTTTTCAATGAGAAATGGAAAGTTTAGAGAATTTATCTTTTTGAAGATAAATTGAAAATGAATATTTGAAATCGTATATTCATAAATATTTTGGAAGTATAAATTCAATATGGAATTTATAAATGGAATTGGGAAAATAGGTTTAAAAATAAATATTGATTTATTTTTGAAATATGGAAAGTTATATCTTCTAAAGATATTTTTGGAATTAAATAATTTGGAAAATTATTTGGATTCTGGTGATGTTGGCATATCTATTGATAGATCAATAACCGACTATCGATATTTACCTTTAAATAGGTATTTGTTGTGAATTTGTTTGAAATTGAATGTCACACTTATTTTTAAAAATAAGCGCTCACTATTCGGGTTAACCGGGAAAGGACCATGGGGTCGTATAACCCATTCCGAATACGTGATACGTCGTTATGAATTGCATTCGAAGACCGGTGTTGAAGACCGGATATTTTCGAAAACGAGAGGGTTTCTTGTTGATTGTCTCTGCACTGGCTGATCCCCGGTATAGAGATCTCCATAAGTGATGGGAAATCCGAACGTGATTAGAAATTATTCGGATTTCAAGGACTTCTTTGTAAGTGCCTTCGGTTCTGTTCGAGCCCGGAACAGACTTGTATGGATTGTATGTCTGACATTACAAGTTGAGATATAAAGCCGATTTCTTTCAAATATATTTCTGTGGTGGCGGAGAATTTATTCTTTTAGCTTAACACCCTTCTCTGAGACGTACGAGTTCAGAGGTTATATAGTTGAAGTTATCAGCGATATATTCCCAGTTTGGTAATGTGACATGCTGAGTGATGCTGAAATGATCATTGTGTTGATTATTTGTGATAGGATCATTTATTTGATCGTCTATCTTAGTGATCATTGTGTTGATCATTTGTTGACCCAAAGCATGGCTTTTGTATAAAGTATGTTTTTGTGGACGTGAATTCGTCGAGCCTCACATCCCGGAAATGGTCAAAACAGGAAAGATGCAGCAAGGTTATGAGGGGTAGCGCCCTTTAGGATATGTGCATTTCCTTCTGGAAAAGGGTGGTATCATGGTATGGAGCCCAGATACTTACTCATGTTGAAACACTTTGTTTTTATGATTGTGTGAATTGATTAGAGAGCTCTCGGATAAAGGTCCCAAAGGACCGGGGGATGGCATATTCGGTCAGTTGTTACCCAGTTAGGGGTAACCCGGCCTTGTGTTGGCAGAGTTCCGGTTTGGTTCTCCGGGATGTCTTTCCAGAGGCATTCTCATGTGGCAATGGGAAGTTCCTTGGCCTGACCATTTGTTGGAAATCCAATTCCCAATACGAAACTTGTACGGTTTTAGTTGTAGAACCTATCATTCACTTATGGTGGTCACCACTGTTTGGATGGTAGCTATAGTAGGCATAGTTCGAAATGTCTATGTTGGCTAAGATTTATATTCTACTTTCGAAATGAATTTCTTCTACACTATGCACTAGTAATAATAACAAATGTTATTTTAAATGCGTATCAAGCATCTTTGGCTATCATAAGGAGAAATCTCCTCCGATTCTGCGTTTGCATGTGTGTGTGTGCGGGAGGCCTTATGGTAGTCTCATTTTTAAAAGCATTGCGAATTGAAATAAAAATATCTCTCTATTTTGATTTTTTAAAGATAAATAAACTGTTTTGAGTTCTCACACCAGTCACATGACTGACTCGGAGTTTATTGTTTTCCATTCTAAACTCTGGGTGCCCACCAATTTTCACACGGGCAGTCAAGAGTTAAGGTTTATCAGGATATTCTGGATATTCTGGAGTTGCTGGAGGCAAGCTGGATGGCATGACGTATTACTAGTTATATAGTATTTCTTTTTCTGCATTGTTGTTGTTGTTGATGTTGTACACTCTGATGATATGATGTAATGTAATGTATAAAATGTAATAACTGATATAGTTCTTTGTTTAAAGATTATTCATTTATTATTATATGTTGTTCCGCTGCGAATTGTGAGATTCTGATGTTGTTCTGTTGTTTCCTTTCTTTCCCGTTCTATTTTAAAATTCTCTATTTTCTTTCTCCTTTCTTTCTATTTTAAAATTTTCTATCTTCTTTTCCCTCTATCTTCTTCTCTTCTTTTCTTCCCTTTTCTTTTCTTAAATTCTTTCTAAAACCCTAATGGTTCGGTTTTTCGGCAACGAAAAATCGTTTCCGTTACATTTGGTATCAGAGCTTATGGTTAAGCGACAACCATGGTTCTGTTGGGTATTACTCGTTAGGGATAGAGTCAGTAGTACTCTAGAATGAGTTTGAGTGTAATAATAGATATGAGCGCGTATTTGTTAGTGAATATAAAATTGTTTTTGAATCGGGTGAATAAGATAATTTTGCCCAAAACTATTTTTGTATAGAAAAAGAAATGATTTTCTATGAATTATTATAGTATATGGTTGCATGATTGCTAGGAAATAATAATATTGGATTATTATCATTAGTATATGAAATTAAATAAAATGGATTGGATTTAAGTAAATTAACTTGATAATTTATTCATTTGTGAAATAATTTCAAATGGAATTGAATAAATAAAATAGAATTGGATTTCTAAGTGAAAATGAGATGAATTGAAATTTGAAATGAATTAGTGAATGAAACTAATTTAAGATAGTAATATGAATTACTAAATGAAAGTTAATCGTTAGAATTCAATATTTAGAATTGAGAATTGAATTCGAATGAAATTTAAATTGAGAATTGAATTCGAATGAAATTTAAATTGTGAATTGAATTGAAATGTAAAATTGAATGAAATAGGTATGTAACTTCAATAGTGAAATAAAAACGTATAAGAAACATATATTTGAATATTTTGTGGTAGAAATGTGCAAAATAGTTTGAATATTGGATTTGGATGCTACTACTAGCAGATTATACAGGTTATACAGGTATATAAAGGAATTGAGATTTTGATTTCAAAAGATAAAATTGAATTGCTCGACAAAAAGGTACGTATTTCAATTTCAGTATGAGATTTGATGACTTTCTTCTCTAGCCACTTGGCTTTTCTCTTTTCTTTTTGATTCTGAGGGGCCGTGGTGCCATTTTGTAGTCGTGCCGATCGAGCCGCGCAAAGGAAACGCTGGCAAAAATTTTCGAAAATTTAGGGTGTTAGAAAATTTTGAGAAAAATTTGAAAGTTTGAAATTTGAATTTAAACTTGAATTGTTAGGAAAACAATGTTGTTTGAAACCTATAATTGAAGTTAGAAAGCTAGTTGAAATGATAATGAAACTCTAGTAAAAGATTTAGGCTAGTAAGTTGATAAAACTATTTGGATTGTGAAAGATAATAAACGGGATAAGGGCATTCTTCTTAACTTGTAATTTCGGGACGAAATTCTTTTAAGGAGGAAAGATTGTAACGACCTTGAATTTTGAATAATTTAAATTGAGAATATTTAATTTATTTTAAATATTTAAATGATGGTTTGGATTGAATTTTCAATATAACTTTGAAATTGACGATTAAATTATAGAATTTAATCTATTGAGGATTGAATAAAAATTTGAATCTTCAATTTTTAGCCAATTAAAAATATTTCAAAGGCTTGTAAAATTCATATTGATAATACTGAAGATAATAGAAGCTTCAGAATTTAATTTGAAAGTCATTTGTTCAGTTTTGGAATTTAATCGTTCGAATCGATATTTAAAATAGTCGTCCGAGGCACAGTCTCGGAATTCGACGAAACTAGTTCCATTGGGTCCGTAATATTGAATTATTGCCGGATTTCAAATTTCGTAATTTTCAGAGTTAATATGTGATCACACGAGAGGTAAACGCATTGAAAATTTGTATTGAAAACAAATTGAATTTCAATTTGAATTTAATTTAAAAAAAAAAAGACATTATCCCTAAGAACATGCCTAAATCCAAGCCGGGAATCACGAAGGAAAAATCGTGCAACCCATTCCTCCATCCCCTTGTTAAAACACGAAGCCCTCTTCTCTCATTTGAAACCGAAGCCTCAGTAAAATCAGAAGAAAAAAAAAATTTAAATCAAACGAAAAAAAACATGGCCGCTTCTCTGTCCCTTTTCAAAATTTAATTCGAGCTTTCCCCTATTCAAAATTATAAAGCAAGGGCAGATCGAGTTCGCATTTTTAATCCTTTTGCTCGCGAACTCAAATTCAATGCCGCAGTTCAAAAAAAAAAAATATAAAACAATGGGCACACGCGCGCGATTGAAGGTGGAGCGGCGAATCTCGTGCTCGCGCGTGCATGAAGTCGCGCGTTCGATCGATGGAGTGGCGTCGAGTGGGGGCACGAGGCGATGAGGTGCTTGCGCGAAATGGAAGCGACGTAGTCGTGGGTTCGATTTAGGGTTAGGCGGCGATTGGGGTCGTGAGCAATTGGAGGCGATGGCGATTCGAAGGAGTGGATCGTGGGCGACGCGAAGCGTTGGTGGAGGCGCTCGTGAGGCCGATGATGTCGCGATAGGGCAGTGGCGCGCGAGTGGTTGGGGTACGACAATTCGAACGGCGGCGACTCGTGGGTTCATGTGGAGTGCAGTGGTGGCGCGACTCGAGGAGCAGGGCTGGTGGGTGGATCTGGATTTGCAGAAGGTAATATTTTTTTTATTTTTTATTTTATTTATTCGATTTCTAAATATATATATATATATATATATATATATATATTCCAGTGAGTATATACAGAAAATAATAATAATAATAATATGAATAGTTAGTTAATCAAATTTTAAAATAGTAAATCAAGTAGTTCGATTTATATTGAATATTGATAAATTTCATAAAATTATTTAAAGGAAATGTATTTTTGGAATTAATATTTTGTTAGGTAAGTTTTTATAAAAAGGAAAATAATTTTATTTAAGAAAAATTTGTTGAATGGAAATTTTAGTTTCAAATGAAAAATATTTTGTAAAAAGAAAAAAAAATGCTTCGAATTAAATAGTTAGTAAATAAAGTTATTAAAAGAAATTTAAATTTTTAGTTAATCAAATTGATTTAAAATTTATAAAATGGAAATTAAGTCAATGGGAAATTTCTAGTTAGGGTTATTTCAAAAAGAAAATTAATTTAAATAAATTTGTTTAAAGTAAATTTAGTTGAAATTTAAATTTTATAAGATAAATTTGTTAAGAGTAATCTGTTTAAAATTAATAGGGAATTAGTTTAAAAATTTAGATTCTTTGGTTAAAAATGTAAATCACTAGTTTGAAATTAAATTTATCAGTTGAATAAATTTATTAAAGGAATTCTAATTTAAGATTTAATTCTTCAATTTGATAATTTTATTGAAAGTGAGTTTGGTTAATTAAATTAAATTTTTTAGTTAAAATAATTTATTAAACAAAGGAATTTTAAAAGATTTAAGAAAATTTATATAAGCAAGATGTTATAATTATTTTAAAAAGAAAATCAGTTTGAATCTTTAATTTTTAGCTTAAAAATGAAAATCATTAACTTGAGATGAAATAATAAGTTGAAATAAAATTATTAAAGAAGAAACAGATTTAAATAAAACTATTGATTTATTTAACAATCAAATGAAAATTTAATTTATTCGATTGATTCGAATATTAATAAAATGTGTAAATATTTATACAAGGTATAAATGAAGAAAACAAGTTGAATTGGAAGTGGATGGCAAACAGGAATAAAGGTGAGAACTTCTCACTCAAAAGGAATTTGTGTTGTTTATTTAAATTTTAAATAGTTAGATTTAAAATTTGCTTGACTGTGTTAATTGAATGCTTGAATGATGATTGTTATATATATATATTGGATGTGAATAGACCCTATGCGCCGTTAGTAAGCGGAGGTTATTTATTACACACATATACCGCGATATTCCACCTCGAAGTGGAATTGGTATTATATTATATATATAGCAATATATATATATTGGCATATGTATATATTGCAGTTGATTGATTTCCCGCATTTTCTTTTAGCGGATGAGACCCTATGCGCCGTTAGTAAGCGGATATATATTTATAAAATCCCATATACCGCGATATTCCGTCTTGAAACGGAATGGTATTGTGCTAATGTCTGTGGATGCAGGGAAACAGGTTGGAGGGATCCAACTGGATTCCTCACAAATATTTATTGATTTTAAATATTGTGATGTTTGATTGTTTATCATATCGATATATGATATTGGAAAATCGTGATTGACTATTTGATGTGTTGCATCATCGGATCCAATTTTTGAAATTTAAAAACAACGATTTTAATTTCTAAAGGGATTTTTGGAAATATACGTTTATTAAATATTTTTGGAATTAATCCAGTATAATAAATAAACGTTATAATTTTTAATGTTATAAAAATTAGATTTTTGAGAAATATAGTTAAAAAAATTGATTTTTGAAAATATGGGATTGATGATTTTATAAAATAATTTAAACTGAGATTTTTGAATCTATTATAAAAAGTTTAAAAATAGGATTTATGAAATTGGATTATTTTATAAATCAAAATGATGGAATTCTAAAGGAGTTTAAAAGATGTTTTAAAATAATAATACAAATTCATTTGTATTAAAAGATTTATAAATTAATATTTATAAATTAAAAGTATTAGAAGTGTAAAACGAACTTTTTTAAGTGTTAGAAAAAAAAAATTTTAAATGAATTTCATAAATTGGAATTATAGAATTATAACGGTGAAGTTATAAATAGAATTTTATAAGCAGTAGGTTTATAAAATTTATAAAGTTATTAAAGGAATGAGTTGGATAAATAAATGAATCTTATAAGTTATAAAATTTATAAATTTGAGAAGTTCAAAGAAACAATTTTGTAAATAAATAAATTATAAGTATTTGACTTATAATATGAATTTTTAGTATATCATTGTGATATAAATTGAGATAGGTTAATAAAGGAAATTTATAAAAGGAAGTTGTTATAAAATAAATAGAAATAGAATTTATAAACGTTGTTTTATAAATTCGAAATGACTTATTTTGATAAGTAAAATTGTTGTAGTTTATTTATAGAGTTATATTCATGTTTTAGACAGTGAATAATTCCTTAAAATAAAATGAATAGAAAGATGAAATTTGTTAACGTAATATATTCACGTTTTTGAATAGTGAATAATATGTTAAAGGAATTATTTTGAACATGATGTTTTAAATAGAATTAAAACGATCTAATGATGTTTTAAAATATGTTGAGATTCGAAATCATAGATTTCAACATTTATTGTTGAAATAGATGTTTTCGAGAAATAGAAGGAAATAATAGATTATAACACTGTTGTTATAATAGATAATTTCCGAAAGGAAATGTTTTGTATAGTATTGGGATTTATATATCTATTTTAATTTCGAATCCCTATACTAGTGATTTTGGGTTGTTGTAACGATGTTTTACGCAACATTCGTTTTGGCCCAAATAAATATGGTTAAGTGAATGATTTCCTTAAAGAATGAAATATATACTTAATCTCGATTAGAGTATATGGAATATTTTCCAAGGTTGAAAATAAATAAAATTTGTGAATTACTTATAAAATAAATAAGTATAGAAATTGTTTTTTTTCAATGAGAAATGGAAAGTTTAGAGAATTTATCTTTTTGAAGATAAATTGAAAATGAATATTTGAAATCGTATATTCATAAATATTTTGGAAGTATAAATTCAATATGGAATTTATAAATGGAATTGGGAAAATAGGTTTAAAAATAAATATTGATTTATTTTTGAAATATGGAAAGTTATATCTTCTAAAGATATTTTTGGAATTAAATAATTTGGAAAATTATTTGGATTCTGGTGATGTTGGCATATCTATTGATAGATCAATAACCGACTATCGATATTTACCTTTAAATAGGTATTTGTTGTGAATTTGTTTGAAATTGAATGTCACACTTATTTTTAAAAATAAGCGCTCACTATTCGGGTTAACCGGGAAAGGACCATGGGGTCGTATAACCCATTCCGAATACGTGATACGTCGTTATGAATTGCATTCGAAGACCGGTGTTGAAGACCGGATATTTTCGAAAACGAGAGGGTTTCTTGTTGATTGTCTCTGCACTGGCTGATCCCCGGTATAGAGATCTCCATAAGTGATGGGAAATCCGAACGTGATTAGAAATTATTCGGATTTCAAGGACTTCTTTGTAAGTGCCTTCGGTTCTGTTCGAGCCCGGAACAGACTTGTATGGATTGTATGTCTGACATTACAAGTTGAGATATAAAGCCGATTTCTTTCAAATATATTTCTGTGGTGGCGGAGAATTTATTCTTTTAGCTTAACACCCTTCTCTGAGACGTACGAGTTCAGAGGTTATATAGTTGAAGTTATCAGCGATATATTCCCAGTTTGGTAATGTGACATGCTGAGTGATGCTGAAATGATCATTGTGTTGATTATTTGTGATAGGATCATTTATTTGATCGTCTATCTTAGTGATCATTGTGTTGATCATTTGTTGACCCAAAGCATGGCTTTTGTATAAAGTATGTTTTTGTGGACGTGAATTCGTCGAGCCTCACATCCCGAAAATGGTCAAAACAGGAAAGATGCAGCAAGGTTATGAGGGGTAGCGCCCTTTAGGATATGTGCATTTCCTTCTGGAAAAGGGTGGTATCATGGTATGGAGCCCAGATACTTACTCATGTTGAAACACTTTGTTTTTATGATTGTGTGAATTGATTAGAGAGCTCTCGGATAAAGGTCCCAAAGGACCGGGGGATGGCATATTCGGTCAGTTGTTACCCAGTTAGGGGTAACCCGGCCTTGTGTTGGCAGAGTTCCGGTTTGGTTCTCGGGGATGTCTTTCCAGAGGCATTCTCATGTGGCAATGGGAAGTTCCTTGGCCGGACCATTTGTTGGAAATCCAATTCCCAATACGAAACTTGTACGGTTTTAGTTGTAGAACCTATCATTCACTTATGGTGGTCACCACTGTTTGGATGGTAGCTATAGTAGGCATAGTTCGAAATGTCTATGTTGGCTAAGATTTATATTCTACTTTCGAAATGAATTTCTTCTACACTATGCACTAGTAATAATAACAAATGTTATTTTAAATGCGTATCAAGCATCTTTGGCTATCATAAGGAGAAATCTCCTCCGATTCTGCGTTTGCATGTGTGTGTGTGCGGGAGGCCTTATGGTAGTCTCATTTTTAAAAGCATTGCGAATTGAAATAAAAATATCTCTCTATTTTGATTTTTTAAAGATAAATAAACTGTTTTGAGTTCTCACACCAGTCACATGACTGACTCGGAGTTTATTGTTTTCCTTTCTAAACTCTGGGTGCCCACCAATTTTCACACGGGCAGTCAAGAGTTAAGGTTTATCAGGATATTCTGGATATTCTGGAGTTTCTGGAGGCAAGCTGGATGGCATGACGTATTACTAGTTATATAGTATTTCTTTTTCTGCATTGTTGTTGTTGTTGATGTTGTACACTCTGATGATATGATGTAATGTAATGTATAAAATGTAATAACTGATATAGTTCTTTGTTTAAAGATTATTCATTTATTATTATATGTTGTTCCGCTGCGAATTGTGAGATTCTGATGTTGTTCTGTTGTTTCCTTTCTTTCCCGTTCTATTTTAAAATTCTCTATTTTCTTTCTCCTTTCTTTCTATTTTAAAATTTTCTATCTTCTTTTCCCTCTATCTTCTTCTCTTCTTTTCTTCCCTTTTCTTTTCTTAAATTCTTTCTAAAACCCTAATGGTTCGGTTTTTCGGCAACGAAAAATCGTTTCCGTTACAAAGCTCAATCCCGATTCAAATAATAGGATCCATTAAGTGCATATCAAAAGCATCACCAATTCTGGTTATATATTCGATAATTTGGTATAATCTCCAAAATAAGTAAAATCCATCAAACGCGTCTCAAAAGCACCACCAAAACTTGTTATGCATTTAATAAGAGTTAATTTAATTTTTTTTAATGGAATCCGCCAAGTGCATCTTAAAACCACCATAAATATTGGTTATAGATTCAATATGAACAATAAACTCAACCATAGATAAATAAGTAAAATCCATTAAGTACGTCACATAAGCACCACTAAGACTAGATATTACAATTGGTATAAAGTTCAAAATCAACACTTTCACTAATGAATCCATTAATCACAAAAGCATCATCAAAACCGGTTATGGGTTCATAAAAGCAATCAACTTAAACATCAAACTATAAAGAGACAGAGTAATCATGTGGTTTTGTTTGACTGCTAATGGGTATCCATATACTTCTCTCTTCTCTAGCTCGAGGCCCTTCACTTTTGAAGAATTAGAGACTACTTTTTTGACAACCCTTTCTTGAGTAGATGCATCAAGTGAAAAATAACTACTGTGTGGCTAGCTATTACTTAGGATCATGTAATATGGAATATAATTAAATCTAAATGCGAAAATAGATGAAAATAGCAAAGTAAATGAAAATAAGTACAATAAAACAAGCACACCGGGAATTTTTATACTGATTCAAACTTCCCATTCTACGTCCAGTCCCAGACTCCTTCTGGAATTTCAAATACAACAACCCTCACTTAACCCGGAGGAATAGGTTTACACTGCCTGAGCAACCGAACTGGACTTCACTCGCCTAAGCAACCGAATAGGACTTCAATATAAATAACAAATGTATCTGACTGTAGTGTGTTCTTAAATAACACTGATAAGTCAATTGATTACAATCTTCCTATAATCTTCTCCTTTATGATATATAGTGATGTGCTTTGAGAATTGTGGAAGATAAAGTGATCAACGATCAAAGTATGTAAGCAATTTAAGTGCAATTTAAAAGTTTGAGAATAGATGAGAATTCAAGAATGCTAAAAGAAAATTCGGTGAATTGTTTGTTGAATTCTGTAATCTATTTATAGTATATGAAGAGTTGCAACTATAGAGAAAAGTTACATTGAAAAGAACAGTGCAACCATTGATTTTGAAATCGTTTCTCTTCGATGAAGAGAAGTGATTTTTCAAGAAAATAGCAGTTAGAGATATTCAGACATCTGAATAAAATAATTCAGACTTGTGAATTGGATTAAAACGTAAACAGCAAGGTATTAGGCAATTTTTGACCATTTTCAGACGTCTGAATATTTTCATTGTCCGAATATTGTGAAAACAATATTCATATTTCAGCATTCAGACGTCTGAATGAATGGTTTCAGATGTTCGAGTTCGCTCTTTTGTGCATGATGATCATGTGTGTACATGTGTTTGTTTGTATATATATATATATCATTTCAGGAGAGATTTTAACAAATTTCTAAGTAAAGTACAGACTCTAGACACACAATACTTAGCTTAAAACATCTGAAGAGGAATCTGCAATAAATCTTCTACAAAGAAGGTTAGTATACACATAACATTTTATACAGGTTGTCACAATCAAAATCGAGATTCCAACATTCTTCTCTTTTTCGATGATGACAACTATATAAAATTAATAAACTTTTAAAGTATTGTTACTCCCCTGTCAATATGTAAAATTTAAATTTCTCCCCCTTTGTCATCGAAAAAAAGAAAGAGCATGGATAATAATAGATAGTACATTTCATTAAAGCAAACAAAGTAGTAGATAATATTTCAGAAATTTCTCATACAAATATTCAATCAAAGTTACAAGCAAAACATAAGATAACAACTAAAATAGACAAAGATAATTAAAATTGGCTTGAAAGAGACGGATCATTGTGATTAGAACTTGAGCTTGAGGAAGACCACTCAAATGGAGACAGATTGTAAGCCTGAGTGGATGAAGAGCCGGAACAAGAAATTCGATCCCATATTTTATTGAGAAAGCCTTTTATAGAATTGAATTTTCTTTCCGTCTTCTTCTTAAGTGCCTTTATGTCCTGATGATTCTTTGATTGATTTCGGGAGAGAGTGATTATGGCTTGTCTTGAAGAAGTATCCGGGCCAATTGTTGGATAGTGTCATCATCCGCCTCTTCTTGTTCTTCGTGTTGAGTATGAGAAGAAGAAGCAACACTTGTGTCTCGAGGTTAAGGAACACCTTGTTGAACATTTTGCGACCATTGGTGGAAGGAAATAATTTGTTAAGGAGGAGGCTGTGTAGGAAGACCCATCAATCCTAGAGTTTTAGCGCCTGACTCACTGATACTTGTAAAATCGGAGTCAAGCATTGGTACACCGATATTTAGGAGAATGCGCATAATATAGGCACCATAATGAATGGTTCTATACTTTCTTCAGATTGTGATGTCTTGAAATTCATCCAAAATAATTTTCTCCCAATTCACTTGTTGATTAGAGTTGATAGAATAAAGTGCTTGGATGTTTTTTTATACACTTTTTCATAACTTCCCGTCCTTGGTTGGAGAGAATGAATAAGTGCATGGTGAATTAGCCTAGCTTATGGTCTTAAGAAGAGGTACATTTTAAGATGCCCAAATTTATAAGTTGATCGGACAAAAATTGATGTGAAACTTCATCCTGATGTTCCATATCGAATTCAATTTCATTAATATCAATTGCTTGATAAGGGCAATTTAAAATATGACCTAGTCTTTGTAAAGGTAAGAAGATTCTTACGCCACAAACTAACGGCCAAACACAATCTTGACGGTTTTGAGGATCTTGATGATCCAAATTCAAGTTTACTAGAAAAAGTTTAATCATAAAATGATTAATCTTAACATTGTTAGGAGTATACCCAATCAAGTTGTCGAAGTGAAATTTCTCTGCTAACTCTCTAATACGATATGCCGTGAAATCCGAGAATTTCATGAATGCTCCTTTGAAGATGTTGGAGTTCTTCATAGAATTAAATCGAGAAACAGCAAGATCGTTCCATAGCCATTGTCGGATTTGATCTTCGGATGATCCGAAAGTTGATTCTCTAGTTCTCTTTGATCTTGGGGTCATTGGAGACTTAGAGGAAAGTTAAAAGCTTTGAGAGATAAAAATGAGGGCTAGGGTTCTGAAGTAAGTAAGAATGAAGTGAAAAAGACATTATTTAGAGGGTGAGAAGGCAGGGTATAATGGTAAAGAAAATAAAGAAGAATAGATAAAAAAAATAGGCTCAGAAAAAATTCAGCCGTCTGAATCATTCGATTCAGCCATCTGAATTGAGTTGAAATGCAACCCGTAAGGAATTAGTTCAAAAATGGTCTCATTCAGACGTCTATTATATTTGATTCAGACGTCTGAATCTAGGGAAATTTTTTTCTGCTACGAAGATTCAGATGTCTGTTTCAACTAGAACAGCTGTCTGAATTCTGTTCAGTGGCATATATTGGCTTTAGAGAGAATAAAAATAAGATATATTATTGAATAATTTTAAATATTACAATTTTAAAATAAACAGAATGAAATGACAAAATAACAATAGAATATAAACAACAATAAATAATTAAAGAGATTTTGAAGAAGAGGATGGAGTATGATATGATTCTTCTTCAACTTTAATGTTCTCTACAAATGGTCGAAGTGGAGACCATATGTTACCACGTTCCCAAGAATTTGGAGTTGTCGGTGAACGTTGTGGTGATGGTTCCCAAGGATTATGACGACTTGGAGAACGAGCTGTAGACAGTTGATGAACTGTATCTTTTGATGAAGAACCATAGAACTTTAATGCTACTTGTTCCAAAAAGTTAAGCCATTTGGCATTAACTTTTTGTTCATAGTTAATTCACGTTGTAAGTCTAATGTTTCTCTCTGATAGTGATGAATATCATCGATTTTCTCTTTTGTGGATGTTGATCCAAAAGAGAGAGACCGTCTTGTTCTTTTGGTTGGTGGAGTATATCCAATATGAGTTGAGGGTGGAACAATCGGAACCGGTTCATATATTGGAGTAGGAGTTGGTAGATTTTCCAATCCCAAGGAAGGAGAGGTGTAAGATAGCTTAGATGATTCAGAGTTATATTGAGATGACATGATGGAACGGTAATTTTTGAAAATTTAAAAGAAAGTTGAATAAATTCTTGGTGGAAAAAAAATAAGAAATGCAGATATATATAGGTAGAAGCTAGATAAAAATAGAGAAAACAATGTATGGTTAGAAGAATAATGGCCATAGGAAAAAGAGGCGAGAATGAAAGGTACATAAGAATTCAATAACAACCTTATGTTACAAAAAAAAACAGAGAGTGAAGTGGTAGCGTAGAAGACTACCGAGTATGAGATCTTGAGTTCGAGTGCTAGACAACGCTTTTTATTTTCTTTTGAAAGAAGCTATGAATTTATATATATACATATATATATATATATATAAACTTTTTAAAAAAAATATTCGAAGTCATAAATCTTTAAAAGAGACGATTCCAAGTTCTCGTCTTAAATTGATGAAAGTATTTTCATTTAACGGTTTTGTAAAGATATCTGCCAATTGTTTGTCAGAGGACACAAATTCTAGATTTATTAAATCTTTTTCAATATTATCACGAAGAAAATGATGACGAATGTTAATATGTTTTGTTCGTGAATAATTTACAGGATTTTTAGATAAATTTATTGCACTAGAATTATCACAATAAATAGTTGATTTACATAAATTAGAACCAAAATCTTGTAGTGTTTGTTGCATATAGATAACTTGAGCACATGCCAAAGCTGCAGAAATATACTCTGCTTCACATGTCGATAATGAAACACAATTTTGTTTCTTACTAAACTAAAATATAAGAGATCGTCCAACGAAGTGACAAGTCCCACTTGTACTTTTTCTATCTGTCCGGTTTCCTCCAAAATCAGCGTCACTATATGACACTAATTCAAAAGGACATTCCTTTAGATAGAATAGTCCAAAGTCCTTGGTTTTATTAAGATACCGTAGAATGCGTTTCACTGCTCGTAAATGTGATTCTTTGGGATCTGCTTGAAATCGTGCACACAAGCAAACACTCATCATTATGTCAGGTCTACTAGCTGTTAAATACAGTACCGATCCAATCATACTTCGATATAATTTTTGGTCAATACTTTTGCCATTTTCATCTTTATCAAGATGTATGGTTGTACTCATAGGAGTTGGTTTGGTAGAAGTATTTTCCATACCAAAGCGCTTAATTAGATTGTTACAATATTTTTCTTGATTTATAAAAAAAAACTATTTTATAAATGTTTTATTTGTAAACCAAGAAAATAATTTAATTCACCCAGATGTGACATTTCAAATTCATTGGTCATTATTTTAGAAAAATCTTGACATAGTCTTTCATTTATAGATCCAAAAGTAATATCATCAACATATATTTGAACAATTAAAATATCCTGCTTATTTCTTTTAATAAAAAGAGTTTGATCAACCTTTCCAATTTCAAAACCAAAATCTACTAAATATCTTTTAAGATGATCGTACCAAGCACGCGATGCTTGTTTCAAACCGTATAAGGCCTTTTTAAGTTTATCGACATGGTCAGGAAATTGTTCGTGTACAAATAATGGAGGTTGTTCAACATAAACTTTTTCTTTTATAAAACCATTTAAAAAAGCACTTTTAACATACATTTGATATAATTTAAAATTATGAAAACATGCATAGGCCAGTAAGATTCGTATTGCTTCTAGTCTAGCGACTGGAGCAACGTTTCTTTATAGTCAATCATTTCTTCTTGATTATATCCTTGAGCAACTAATCTAGCTTTATTTCTAGTAATTTTTCCTTGTTCATCTGCTTTATTTTTGAAAACCCACTTTGTACCAATAACATATTGATCACTAGGCCATGGAACTAGATCGCAAACGTCATTTCTTTCGGATTGGTTAAGCTCTTCTTGCATAGCGATTAACCAATTTTCATCGGCAGATCCTTTTTATATATTTTTAGGTTCAATATGAGAAAGGAAAGCTACATGACCCATTTGATTTAATTGACTTCTTGCTCTAACAGATGAATTGAGTTCTTCAATAACATTAACAGAAGGATGATCTCTTAATAATCTAGGTGGAGATCTTAATTCATTGTTATTGTGAACAATGTATTCATTATTTTCAAGATTTGAAATATCTGTATTTGTGATATTATCAGGGAATTCTTCATCATCTCTTATGCTTGGGGTTCGTTTAAAATTTTCATCGAAGGATACATGAAGTGTTTCTTTGATAATATTTGTTCTTTTATTATAAATTCGATAAGCTTTGCTTCGATCCAAATATCCTAAAAAGATTCCTTCATCGGATTTTGGATCGAATTTGCCAAGCTGATCTTTTGTGTTTAAAACAATCGAAAACTTTAAAATAAGAAATATTTGGTTTTCGACCATTAAGAAGTTCATAAGGAGTATTCTTAGTTAGTGGTCGAATATAAACATGATTTAAAACACAACAAGTTGTTGCAACTGCCTCAGCCCAAAAATGTTTTGGTAACGTACTTCCATTCAACAAAGTCCTTGCACATTCTTGTAAAGTTCTATTTTTACGTTCTACAATTCCATTTTGTTATGGAGTTCTAGGAAACGAAAAATTATGGAATATTCCTTTCTTCTTATAAAAATGTTCAAAGGCTTCGTTTTCGAATTCTTCTCCATGATCACTTCTTATGTTTTTGATTTTCAATCCTTTAAAATTTTGAATTTTTTTGACAAAAGTATTGAAATTATTAAAGTATCACTTTTATTTTTCATAAAAATAGTCCAAATATATCTAGAAAAATCACCAATAATTACAAACACATATCTACTGTGATTAATGGATTGTACTTGTGTTGGTCCAAATGAATCCATATGTAGGAATTCAAGCGGTTGTAAAGTTGAAATAACCTTTTAAGATTTACAAGATGACTTAATTAATTTTCCTAACTGATATGCATCACAAATATGATCAATTTTAAAATTCTTTTTTAGTACACCTTTTACTAAATCATTTTTAGAAAGCTTGTTTATAGTTTTGAAGTTAATGTGACAGAATCGTTTGTGTCATAACCAATGATCATTTTAGAAAGCTTGTTTATAGTTTTGAAGTTAATGTGACAGAATCGTTTGTGTCATAACCAATGATCATTTTCTTTGGCTATTAAACAAATTTCAGAATTATGATTTATTTTCATATTCAGAACATAGATATTTCTGTCTTTATTTCCTACAAAAATAAGATTTTGATTTTGATCAAATATACTACATTTGTTTTCAGAAAATGCGATTTTGAATCCTTTGTCACATAATTGGCTGATACTAAGTAAATTATGTTTAAATTTTTGACTAGTAAAACATTTGAAATAAGAGATAAATTTGAAATAAGAGATAAATTTGAAATACTGTTGTTGCTCACATCGCCTTTTCTGATGATATAGCCTTTGGAGTTGTCTCCAAATATGACGGAGCCTCCATCTGAGTAAGTAATGTTTGATAGCATATCTTTGTCTCTTGTCATATGTTTTGAGCAACCACTGTCAAGTATCCATTTTCCTCTATTCTTGAGTGGAACCTACAAAAAATATAAGATAACATTGGTACCCACCTTTTTTAATAGGATCCTAAGAGTTAAGTCTTAGGAAACCAAACACAAGAGGATTCAGTATCCCATTTAAAAATGTAATCTTTATTTTTATGAACAGTTTCTAAAAAGTTGTTTATATATTTCTTCTTAATCAAGCTGTTGTTTGTTTTAGGAATCCAAACTTTTATGTTTTTCGGGGAAGTATTCCTTTTTGACTGTTTTACAGTTGGCTTAATATTTCTCCTAATTTTCTTTTTAGGTGGAGCTTTTGTTTTGTTAACATACCCTAGTCCTTTCTTACTTGAAACAGGTTGAGAACTATCAATAATTTTAGATAGGGTTTCTCTTCCTTTATTAAAGTTTGAAACATTTTTGGTGATACTATCTAACTTTTTTTGAGACTAGTATTATCTAATTCTATTAATTTTGCTTTTGTCTTTAATTTGTGATTTTCAGAAACAAGAGCGTCATTCTTTTCTTTTTGAGTTTCAATTTCTTGACTCAAAAGAGTGAGTTGAGAATTAATATTAGAGAATGATTCTTGTAATTTTTCTAGTTCTTCCTCCAGTATTTTCTTCTCATCTTTGAGCATATCTCTTCCGAAATAGCTTTGTTCTAATATTCACGAGTCTCCTTATGTTTCCTTTTGAGTTATTTTAGAGTGTCAACCAGCTCTGAATTGATCTCTATCATATCATCAAAAGCAAAATCACTAACCTCGTTTTCGTTAGCCATAAAGCAAACATTAGCTTGCTCGTTTTCACTATCACTGCTGCTATCTGATGAAGAGGTATCTGAATCATCCCATGTAACAGAGAATGCTTTCTTTTTCTTATCTTTTCTGCCCTTGTTGAAGTATTTTTTCTTTAGTTCTGGACATTCTTTCTGCATATGACCTTTCTTATGATAATTAAAACACTCTAGAACTGAAGATGATGGTTTTCTTAGAAAGTTCTGTTTTCCATTGTTTCTGTTATTTTTTGGGAATTTAAAAAATATTTTGAAATTTTTGGCAATAAATGCTAGATCTTCTTCATCTGAATCGTCATCTTTTTCTTCTTCGGCATGGAAAGCTATGTTCTTTTTGTCTTGTGCTTGTACTCGTTTTGCCTGCAAATTCACTTCATAGGACATTAGATTTCTTATTAACTCTTCAGGTTTTATGGTAGAGAGGTCATTAGCTTCTTCAATAGCCATGACTTTCCTTTCCCATTCATCCGTTGAGGAGTTTAGGATTTCTGATACAATAGCAAAATCAGTGTACTTTTCTCCTAATCCTAATAATGAATGATAGATATCTTGGAATCTAGAGTACATATCATTGATGGATTCATCTTGTTTCATTCTAAAGTTTTGAAACTGATTTTTGAGCATGGAGATTTTGCTTTATTTGACTTTGTTGGTTCCTTCATGAGTGATTTTAAGCGTTCCCCATATTTCATAAGTAGTTTGCACATACTGACACGATTAAATTCATTTCTATCAAGTGCACAAAATAACATGTTCATGGCTTTAGCATTGGCAGTAGCATCTAATTTTTGTGTGTTTGTCCAAGTGGAGTATTCTCTAGTAGGAAGAGTGTATTCATTTTATGTAATATTCCATGATTCAAAGCTATTTGATTGCATATAGATTCTCATACGAGTAGCCCAATAATTATATTTCAAACCATTGAAAAATGGAGGTCGTGTAGTGGATTGACCTTCAACAAAATAATGTTAGTGACAGTGTTAGTGGTAGTGCTGGTGTTGTTTTCCATATTAGCAAGTTATCAGATAACCATGTAACAGTTATAAGATGCCTTGCTCTAATACCAAATGAAAAATAACTACTGTGTTGCTAGCTATTACTTAGGATCGTGTAATATGGAATATAATTAAATCTAAATGCGGAAACAGATGAAAATAGCAAAGTAAATGAAAATAAGTAAAATAAAACAAGCACGCCTGGAACTTTTATATTGGTTCAAACTTCCCGTTCTACGTCCAGTCCCAGATTCCTTTTGGAATGTCAACTACAGCAACCCTCACTTAACCCGGAGGAACAGGTTTATACTGACTGAGCAACCGAACATGACTTCACCCGCCTAAGCAACCGAATAGGACTTCAATACAAATAACAAATATATTTGACTATAGTGTGTTCTTAAATAACACTGATAAGTCAATTGAGTACAATCTTCCTATAATCTTTTCCTTTATGATATATAGTGATGTTCTTTGAGAATTGTGGAAGATAAAGTGATCAATGATCAAAGTATGTAAGCAATTTGAGTGCAATTTGAAAGTTTTGAGAATAGATGAGAATTCAAGAATGCTAAAAGTAAATTCGGTGAATTGTTTGTTCAATTCCGTAATCTATTTATAGTATATAAAGAGTTTCAACTATATATGAAAAGTTACATTGAAAAGAACAGGTGCAACCATTGATTTTGAAAGCGTTTCTCTTCGATGAAGAGAAGTGACTTTTCAAGAAAATAGCAGTTAAAGATATTCAGACGTCTGAATAAAATAATTCAGACTTCTAAATTGGATTAAAATATAAACAGCAAGCTATTAGGTAATTTTGGCCCATTTTCAGACATCTGAATATTTTCATTCAGACGTCTAAATATTGTGAAAACAATATTCAT
Organism: Allium cepa; assembly: GCA_030765085.1. Taxonomy (NCBI): domain Eukaryota; kingdom Viridiplantae; phylum Streptophyta; class Magnoliopsida; order Asparagales; family Amaryllidaceae; genus Allium; species Allium cepa. The sequence goes on along the minus strand of CM060934.1, from coordinate 860,481,346 downwards.
GTTTCAGCATTCAGACGTCTGAATGAATGGTTTCAGACATCTGAGTTTTCTCTTTTGTGCATGTATGAGCATGTGTTTGTGTGTGTGTGTGTGTGTATCATTTTAGTAGAGATTTTAATAAATTTCTAAGTAAAATACAGATTCCAGACACACAATACTCAGCTTAAAACATCTGAAGAGGAATCTACAATAAATCTCCTGCAAAGAAGGTTAGTATACACATAACATTTTATACAGGTTGTCACAATCAAAATCGAGATTCCAACATCAAGTTCATCTCTGATCTTATATTTTCAAATGAGGCGACACCTACTTTTAGCAATTCTTAATTATTGTAAGTTTGATATGGTATTTTCTTTAAGTTACACACATGGTTTTTAGCGATTTCAATGTCCATCGCTAAAGGCTATAAATGTCCCTTCATAAGATACTCATAATATATGTCTACTAAAATTGAGGATGAACATGATCCATCCTTTAATTTTAGCATATTCTTATGATATATGATGTCTCTTATTTTACTTAATATGTATTCTTTAATCATAGCGAGATCAACCTAATACCACATCAGCCTACCTATAATCTTTCTCCTTAATTTTGGAGGACAAGAAGCACCATATCATCCATCATATCCACATTTGTATAAAAATTAGTGTGTCATTAACATAACGACATGAAATCGCATAAACAACATAAATATACATGTAGTAGTTAGAAGTCTAAGATAAAATTTTATTTTCCTAACGTCCAGTAGATCCACCTTAGTTGGACACTCCTATATATTTATAAACTTTAGATTTGGAATGAATTTCTTTTCATTATTCCTAAGGAATCTTTCTCTTTCTTTTAGCTAACTATATTCATACACCATAAATTACATTACATAGATCATTAACTTTTTAATATGATTTAGGGCCGAAACACCATTATATCTCAGCGGTTTTAGTTCAAAGTTTCTATTTTGGTAGATTTTAATTTGGAGTTACTTCATTCAAACTATTTTGGATATCAGTTTTTAACAAATTTAAACCTTCACCGTTTAAGTATAAACAAATTCAAAGTAAAACTCAAATTTTAAATTAAGATTATATTCTAAATCAAAAGTTAGAATTTAACAACGAAATTTGTCTTTACTTAAAATTAGGATTTAACTTTGCTTGGCGTTAGATATTTAATTCCAAATTAAAAATTATTATTCAAACTAAAGGTTTTAATGCAAAACTTTTTCATGTGGTTTTCACTTCATAATCAAATTCATCTTTCCCTAAAATGTTGTTAATATACCATAATTCTTAAATCGTAAATCATATAATACCTAAATTCAAATTGTAGTTAGTGAAAAAATAAAGCCCTATCAATCGGTAGGATGATTGAAAACTTGTTTTCATAAGCTACTTATTCAGAAACTAAAAGTTGCTGCAAAAGTTAAATTTAAAATTTAGCATTTATGGTTCTATTGATTGAGGAGAGGGGGAGAGAGAGATGGATTTAGTATTTTACTTTAATCTAATATGAGGGTAGTTTAGTAATATGGATGGTGTATAATCAGTAAAATATGGTGTATGCAAAGGAAATTATGGTGTATGATATGATAGAGTTAGAGTATGCCCTAGGGGAAATTATGTAATTTGTTACGTACATCTAATTAAATAATCAATCTTGTTTTAAATCAAAGGTATTTTATTTCTATTATATGCTTTATATAATGTGGTTATATTATTAATTAATTTAAAAAATATATTTATTATAAAATACATAAATGATATATTTTGTGATAGTAGTTACAAAGTATTCAACCATGAGTAATTTATCATAATAAAAATAAATATACCATTCTAAATGTTCCTAGTCAAGATGCATCGAGATTACACATTGATGTATCCATTCAGATTAGAGTACGTAATGTTCTCCAAATGTTAAGTAGTGTATTACTCATGGCTACTAGAGGCACCTAGAGGTTACATACTGATAGTTATTGGATAAGTATGGAACAACACAGTAACGAACTAGAATTTTACCACTTTGATTTTTAAAATATTTAATTAATTTTAAATATTTAATTTATGATTTTAAAATAAAAACAAATCAATTTGGGAATAAAATGACTTGATTTCAAATAATAAACATTTATTTGAATTTATAGAATTTTTCTGTAATTTTTAATTTCGAAATATTTAAATGGTCATTTGATGTATTCTACGTTAAACATCAGTATTTTCAAAATTTAACAGCATTTGATAATCGGTGTGTTTTATTTTTGTTTTGAGATCGCGTTACTGTGTTTTACACGATTGTATTTTGTTTTGGTCATTCATGACTCATACGTAAACATAGCGTCATGCAGCGGACACCTGCATTCAAAAATTAAACTATACACACACACGTCTTTTAATTTGCTGTCACATTCACTTATGCCTTACTCCTTCCCATTTCCTTCCTTGCCTGCTCCATGCCCTATCCCTCTTCTCCATGATCTCAACCTAGATTTGTAGCCGTAGTTAGGGATCTTGTACCCTTACTGTGTATTGATCAAGCCTATAAGTATTCGGAAATACAGGGGCTTGGGTTGGCTTTTATTTTGTTTCATATTGATCTTGTTGTCCATGTTGAAAATCAATAAATATTCTCACCTCTCATGCAATCAAATATCAATAATCCCTAATCCATCGTTGTTTAGCCCCGACGTCCAACTACAAAGTTGTTCGTCTCCTTGTCTAGTATTTTTAGAAATTGACCGCACTCGATTTTTTCGAGTGTTGATGGAGTTATCGCTGAATTTCTAAAAGAGGGAAAACAATGTTCATAATCCTCAAAAATCAATTTCTCCCAATCCTCTTTGAAATTCTCGACGCCGTATGCGTCATTGGGTTCGTATGGAGATTCACCTTGCTGTCGATTTTGGTGGAGATCGACAATAAAAAGTATCACACATTTTGAAGTGCTGTATGTGAAAATGGGTACGGCTTTGATGGTCAGATTTTGATCAAAGCAGGTGGAGGTAAGGGCGAGGGTGAAATCCTAATGAGATCGTCTAGAGGGATGTGCAGATGTCCTTGGATCGTCTGTTGGCGGAGCTAGGCGATGTGCACATGCACGGTGGGGACATTCAAATGGTTACGGGGAGAAGCAAATTGAAATAAGAGGAAGAAGAGAAGAAGAGGGAAGAGTTAGTGCGAGTTGGATTGCATTGGGCTTTGGCCAAAGAAATTTGGGAGTGAAAAAAAATCCAAATAGATTGTTTAATTATATAATTTAGTTAGTTAAATTTTAAATGGTGATATCTTGCCCGTTTGGTTCGTTTGACATGCAGACTTTTGCATTGGGTTCATATTGATGGGCACAACGTTTTGACTTAATTTGTTGTTAGTTTTGGTGCAGTAAAATTTTAGGGTAAATTAATACCCTTGATTTTAATTACATTAATTTAGTTAATTACACAGTCAGTTAGTTGTACTTCACTAATGACACATGTTTAGTGGAATAAAACAACTTTTCGGTAATTAAATTTATTTATATTTGTTTAGCAGAATAAATAATTGTTCTGTTATAATTAACTGGATAGGTTATTTTTGGACATTTATTTAGCAGACTAAATAATTGTTCTATTATAATTAACTGGATAGGTTATTTTTGGACATCTATTTAGCAGAAAAAAACACAGTTCTACTATTACATTAGTGTAGACACTTATTTATATACCAGTTGACTAATATTGGTTAAGCGTTTTATTAACAATTGGTTGTTAATTATGGATTTAATTTACACATATATCTTCCTACGTTAAATACCAAGAAATTAAACTTGGAAAGTCAAATTGTATGGAATGGTAACTTGTTTAAGTGCCATAGTGATTGCTAGCCTCTTTCTAAATTTGAAAGGTAAGTATTTAATCAATGTTATTTCAAAGACAACTATTATTTATCAACAAAATATATAGGAAATTATTATTTACTGATCATGTTTTAAGGATAACGAATTTTTTTATCTAAATAATGATTTGAAGTTAATTATGTTATTAATACGATTCTTTAAAGTTATTTAAGAATATTTAATTATTGTTTTAAAATTATTTAATTATTTTGTTTAAAATGCTTTAAATTTTTGTACTATTAATTAAAGTTATTTTAAGAATATTTAAGTTGTTTAAAAATGTTTTAATTTTTTAATTATTGAAATTATTTAATTATATTGATTTTAGTTAATTAATATGTTTAAAGGATCAACTAATTATCATATTAATATTATTTAAAGGTTAACTAATTATTATGATTACATTATTTTTAAAGTTAATAAATTGTTATATTAATAATGTTGGAATTAATTAATAATCATATTAATAATGTTTTGAACTTAATAAATTATTTATTGTATTAATATTGTTTGAGTTAAATTATTAGTATAATAATAATATTTAAAGTTAGTTTAATATATTATTAATGGTATTCTAAAGTTATTATTTTGAATGAGGTTTAGAGAAATCAAATGAGGAATGTAGATAGTAACTTGGTTGTTTAAAGGTGTTTTAAATAATTGATTGTATCGAAAGAACTTTATTGATTAAAGTTATTTTGGAAATTTGTTCAAAGCAAGGGAAGTTTATAAAACGAGCTGTTACAAATTCTTAAAGAAATCTGGAATTAGGAAAAAGTATAAATGATTCTTCAAGTCATACAATTATTTTATAAAGGTTTTATAAATTAACTAGGGGTTTATAAAGTGAGTTATAAATTTATTTTGGAAGTTTATACGTTATTCGAATTATGAAGTGAGCTTTTTAAAAGGAACTTTCAATAACAGATAGTGGGTTGGTCTATGAGAAGTTATGTTTTATATGGAATTTTTTTGGCCATTTAATATGGGATTTGAAAAGAAGAGAAATATTGTTAATTTTTTTGTAAATATACTTACACCGATAAGATAAGTATTGATGTTTATAAGTATAAAAGGGATGTAATGAGTTTGGGAATAGTTTTTTGAAAAGTCCTTTGGATCAAGTTTTATAAAGTTTTTTAATTAATGAAAGATTAATTTTCAGCGGCTTGATGATTTCCGTGGGAAATGTAGTCTTTGTTTGAATGTTTGTTATTTGATAGTTAAATAATCGACTATCAAATATGCACTAAAATGTAACTTTGGAACTATCTAGGAGAAATACGTGAGTTATACGGCACAGTCATCCCCAATGATGTTGTACAGTGCGTATAAATTTTGTTTCATTCTTTTAGGACAAATGATAAGGAAATTCGTCCATTCAACGGTTTGGAGGTGGACTCCATACTTATTGATTGTTTGTTTATTTCCTAAAGTATCAGGGTTGAGTTTTCCGAAAATTATTGATAGTTGTTTCAAAGAGACCAAGATCAGATATGTTATCCGTAAACCACTTCGATCTAGCTCAAGCATTTCAAATGAAGACATCTTGAAAATTATGAAATCGAATATGGAGCCACTAATGTGCAAGGGCTGCTTGCTACTAATCCTGAGGTGATTCCAAAATGGATGTAGTAGAAGCAGAGCCTTCGTATTCATTCAGTTCCAAAACGAACTTGTATGGACTAATGCTAGTATTGCATTGATGCATGAAGGGCAGTATTAACATTCCAAGTGGGATTGTTATTCAAAAATGTAAAATGTATCCTCAAGCCTCCAAACCAGGAAATGGAAAAAATGGGTTATGTAGTAGAGCCATGTGGTTAGCTACCTTTAGGAGCCATCATTCCTTTTTAGATTGCTCCTTTTCAAGTTGGTTTGCCTGCAAACACGGTGGTAGTATAAAGCCTCGGTGTCAAAACGGGGTGAGGTAATCCGGTATGCCATATTAAAGCGGCATTTTCTAGAGGTGTGCCATCGGAAGGTAGTCCCTTACCTTACCATAGTATTGAATCCATTCCCAAATACGAGCCTTTGTGGATTTAAATGTGTCCAATTATGTTGAAACGTAAGATGAAAGCATTTTAGTTATTTATTATATTTACTTTGGACCACTAAACATTATTGTAATATCATTTGATTTTATTTTAAAGTGATTTGGTTATCGTAAGGTAAAAACCCGTTCGTGTTTATGTGCTGTGTTTTCTTACGAGATACCCTCGATTTTTAAAAGTGTTTTTTAGAAATAATCCAGTTGTTTTATTTCTATCACACCAGACCCATGTCTGACCCAAAGTTTTATTTTTCCTTTCCCTAAAGCTCTTGGGTGCTCAAATTTATATGGAAAGCCAAGTAGTTCATGTTTCCCTCGGATGCATTTGAAGGAGCTTAGAGTAAGAGGCTTCATCTATGCCTACTTATTATAATGTTTCTGTTGTATTTATATCAGTTAGGTAGGGATAGGCTGTTATAGCCGTCTTAGGATAGAATTTGTATTAGTATTATAGGATCAATTTCACCTTAGAGAGGGAGGAGGGTGAATATGGTGATACTAATAATAATAAAAACGCAGCATTGATAATAGAAGAATAATAAAAGCAGAAATATAACAACAAAGATTTACCTAGTTTCGGCAATATCTTGCGTACGTGCTGCCCCCAAGGTTTCTACTAGAAATTAAGTAGTCAGACACTTAACACGTAAATATGCGACACCTGCTATCGACTAACCTAACTCTACGCTCAAAACCCTACAACAACTCAGCCATAGAGTAGCAAATTCTCGAACTACACCATCGTAGTTCGTAACCTAGTCACACAAATAGAATTTTACAGAAGTTTAAAAGAAAATTACAAATAAGTTAAAATAAAAGCTAAACCCTTTTTAATATATTAAGCCCAAATAAACAACGACCCACTTAATTAGTAAAAAACCGACTTCCCTTCTATTTTATTTCATGAGATATCTTCGGTCGTGTTCTTGTTTTCCTCTTTCAAAATTAGGGTTTTGCTGTGTTGAAGCCGCTGTTTGTTCATTTGCTTTGATTGCTTGTTCTAACAGTGATATTCAATTGCTTGCGGCTGCAATGTTGAGATTGATTCGTGCTTTGAATTGGTACGTTTGTCCCCTTTTTCGATTTATAATTATACTCGACTTGATTCGAGTTTGGATTGATGCTTGCTCTCTGATTTTTGCTCGAACTCAAATGACAAATTTATCGATGATGTAATCGAATTATATAGGGATGAAATCCTTAATTATACGTTTGTATAAATATGTTTGAATTCTTCTTAATTCTTGCTTGGTCACACGATTTTGGTTGAATAATGATGATTGCACTGACTTGTTCAATAGTTGAAAATTTTATTGATATGCTTTTCTTGGTCACCGCGGCTTGCGTTTTATTTTAGAATATGTGATACTTGTCCATAATGCTCTTTCCATTTTCAAACATTTTTGGCTTTTGTTGAATTTGTTCTTCTTGGCCTTGACTTATTCATTGTAATTCGAGTTTTCGTGAATTGCTTTGGTCACTTCCTATGACTTCGGCATCTGAGATTGTGATAATATTTTTGTTCTTTATGAATGCTTGTTCAAATTGCTGTTCAATTCCTCGACTTGCTTGGTCCACTGTACACGTGACCATGTCTGAAGCTTCGTTGTATATATTGTATTTCTGGTCTTGTTTACACATTTGAGCTACTGTCTTATGGTTTTCTGTGACGGTCTGGTGTAGTACTTTTGGAGTCTAGTTGAACTGGTGTGTTTCTCCTTGAGTATGTTGAACTATTAGCTCGATCTGATTGTCACCATGCTAGTTTTTGGGTTGAGTGTATGATTTCTATGACTGCTCTATCCACTTCAGTGCTCACATTCTGGCAGGTGTATGTATATGCAAATATGCATACATGTGTATATATGGAGTCTCTTCTGTTGATTGCTTGTATACATGTCTCTGCCTTAAGTCCAAACATTTCTGTGCACTTGAATATGTTGCTATTTAGCCAGAAATGTTGTAGTGCACATTGGTTCATCTTAAGTTCTTATTGCTTTCCTATATGTATATACATATATGTATATTGGTGTGCTTTCTTTTTCTGCTTCTGATAAGTGCACTTGTAACTAAAACTTTGCCACTACATACATGCATGCTGTATGTTCATTCTATATGGAGTTTTTGTACATTTGGTTCCACTGGCTTGTTCTCATGTGTGTAGCTTTCAGTATTCATTTGCACCTGACCATCTCATTTTTCTGAATGTAGCTTGAGTTTTAATGTGATGACTCCATGCATGCATGCATGCATACATACATACATACATAGATATATATATATATATATATATATATATATATATATATATATATATCTGTGTGTGTGTGTATATGTGTGATTGACTTGATTGCACTTTGGAATTGCAATCTTGTTTTATTACTGCATATATGTATACATGTATGTATGCATGTTGTTTCCCTCTAAGTTGCATTCACTTGTATATTGGTTTGTATTGTAACTTGCCTTCTCTGACTTATTGGTATTTCCATGTACTTGTCCTATTTGATATTGTGTTTTGTCTTGTTCCAGTTACATTTATCTGGACATGTTACTTTGGTGAGACTCGAGCTCTGTTGCATAAGTAATTGTAGTCTGGTTCATGGAGTTCTGATTTATTGTTGTTCATGTATGGTTGCATACATATCCAGTTGCTTTATTCTCTTTCATGAGCATTTCCAGTTTGTCTCATTTAAGTCCTAACGCATTTGTAATGGTCTTATTGTCTCTGGTATCAATGTTGCATCACAGGTTCATTTTGTTTGGTGAACTCGATGCTTGAACTTGTAGAATGCTTGTATGTCCATATACTCTGGTCTGGTGGTCCTTTTGGTTGAGGCTGAGTTCTTTGAACTAATATATATGTATACTCATATATGTATGCATGGGTATAACTGCTTTGTTTTGTTCACTGCCTGGTCTGTATCGATGCTTTGAACATACGGTGGTCTGGGTTCATTGATTTGTTGAGCCTGATCGTGTATGTTTGAGTCTAACCATTGTATTAGCTTTTATTCATGTTCATTGACTCTTGTACTTGACTATTCTACTTTTTTTGTACTACATCTGAGTTGTATCAACCATTTGGTTAGGTATGACCTTGTGCTCACCGTCCCTGCAATTTTATCTAGTGTATAACGGTGTGCACAGCTTGTGGCATGTACAATGATACACTTTGCATGTCACAAGTTGTTCGTGTATGATGGATTAAAAATAAATGATGACGAACAACCCAACTAACTGAGGCAAATAACATTTTCAAAACACACACTTTAATTTGCACTGCAAAATATTTTCTTTTTTAATTTTACTGCGTTAGTGTTTATTTTGCAGATAACTCAGATGTTGGATTCAAGCTGGAATAAATTTGAAGTTAAAAATACAAGAGTTGAGTGAATATGTAAAGAGGAGTGATATGTAAATTAAACTTTGTTTTGCAATCAAGATTGTAATGTAGTTGAATATGTATATATATATATGTGTATATATATATATATATATATATATATATATATATATATAGCGAAGGCTCAAATTTATACTATTCGAATTTGTAATAAAATATTTGTTTGAATATGAATTCTAAGTTATTTTAAAATAATACAACCACAAATACATTTAAACCAATATATATATATATATATATATATTATCATCAAATAAAAATCATATACTAACATATTCTACAATCTCCCCCTTTTGATGATAACAAACATATATTAAGATTTTGAATGTATTAAATGTATTTGGTTATTGATGAACTCTATTTGCTCCCCCTATTTGAAAGCTCCCTCCCTCTCTACAACAAAGCTCCCCATCATATATGTATGAAAATAAATAAAAATATGCAATTGAATCTAGATGGGAATGTGCAAATAAAAATTAAAACATTTGACCTTTATTTGCCAAAATCTTAATTTTCTCTCCCCCTTTTATTACCAGTAAAAGAGTAATAGTGTTAGAAAAATAGAAATAAAGTGGTAGACATTAATATCCAATCGAGTATAAATATTAAATTCAATATAAAAATCAAACAAAAATCATAAATACTTTGTTAGGCGCATATTTCACTTTAGAGTGATAGGGATGATGTTGGCATATAAAATCACTTGGTTGTGTCTATTTGTGGTATACTTATATCAGGAATTTGATATCTACTAACCATGCATAATCGTTAGGACTTTTAAATAAGATTAGTAGTATTCTCAATTTTTATATAAAAAAATGAATTTCAAGCATCTTCTAACCATGCATAATCGTGAGGGATTTTAAATAGGATTAAAATCAACTCGTCTGTTTAATAATCAATTTTGATATATGTTCCATACATGCATAATCGTAAGGACTTTTAAATGAGCATGAAAGCACATAAACAAATATTCCAAGTAATTCACCCACGCATAAAAGTGAGGACTTTTAAATGAGAGTGAATACTTTGGATGTTTTTCTTACTAAAAAATAAAATAAAAACGAATAATTTCCTATTTAAAATACCACATTTTAACATAGTATATTGGATTTTGATGAGTGATAGTTGTTTGAAATATGATAGAAATAAAGATGGTCATGGAATTTTTAGCAACAAAAGTTATTATAAATCTTGTTTAAATTTTTAAAGAAATTTACTAAATATACCATCTCAAGTCATAATATACGATTAATATCAACACTCATCACTTTTTCAATCCCTATTTATGTTTTCGATAATCAGTAGGGAATCAGATTAGTTAACGTAGTCATTTAAGATCAAATCCAAAAATAATTGTAAAATCAAATTTTCTAAAATGCTGAATCTGAAATGAAGTCAACAAAAACTATTTTCTAGAAGGGGTTTTATAAGAAAAATGTTTGCTAACTGAAAATCAGTTAAAAAATGGAAGTTATGCAGATATTTTCTTTGTGAATGTAATGCAACTAATGAAGGTCCCTACATAAAATACGTTCCACCAGTAATTTTCCTATCAAGTAGAATACCTGCAAAATCTTCATCTGAATACCCCTTTTGAATAAAATTTACCATTACATAGATATCATAGAAAAAACTGTGGAATGTGCAACAAATACCTTAAAATCATTTTTACAGCTTTTAAATGAAATTATTTTGAATTGAAACCGTGCACATAAATGACCAGTGAACATAGTGTCAGATATGGAAGCGGTAAGATAAACAAATATATCCACGTATGCCTAGAGTAATCATCAACAACCACAAGACACTATCCCTTACCACCTAAACTTTTAATATTCTTAGTCCAAACAAATCTATATGAATTAGTTTAAGGATGAAAAAATGATTGGTCGATATTTTTGCATAATTCAGAATCATAATCAACATTCATTATCACATAAATGGCTGATTTATATCAGATTATGGTGCATATTTTCACATTTAATATATTGTTCAAGATAAATGTACCTTTACCTGTTTTACCTTTGCCGGTAATTTTTCGTTGCTGCCCATTGAGATTCTGCCGCCTTTATACTAGGCTAAGGAACATGGATTTGTTGCCCATCGTGTGCTTGGAACATCCAGAATCCATGTAACACTGTTTTGTTCCTTAGCCTATCACTACATCTACACAAGAAAAAAAAATTGTGACCTATTTATTTTTATAGGTCCATGGTTGTTAGTGACAAAAGATTTTGAAAAATATGTTTGTGGAGACCCAAGACAATTTAATTTGTTCCTTTTGGCACTCAGATTTGTTTGACTTTAAGGGAATTTACATTTGTGCCTTTAGGAACCCAAATTGGAATGCTTTTCCGTATTTGGGTCTATTCCAACAATTATTGTGATCGTGTCCAGTTTTTCCACAAATTGTGCACTCAGAATTGACTTGATTAATTCGCTTCTAACATGTTCTGATTGAGTATACCCAAGCCCTTGTCTAACAATATTGATTTTTTATTTCCATATTAGCATATTTAGTGATTTTTCTCCTATGAAGAATTTTCTTAAAGTTGTAGGCAATTGTTAGACTTGTATTTTGAGAGATTAATTTTCATTCAATAATTGAATGCACATTTTAATAGAATTTTCTCTCATAGTATTTTCAACTTCTTTCAAAATCAGAATTTCATTTTCAAATGATTTAGCTTTGATTTTTTGATTTTTTTAATTTCTTCTTCAAATGATGGACACTTATCAGACGTTGGTCTTTGATATCGATGGTTTTTTAACTAATTGTTAAGCAACTTATTTAGTTCTGTCAAACCATCTCTTTATGATTCAGTTCTAGCGTACTTCTCCCTAAGTCGTTCAAAACAGCCATTTACTTCGTGAAAATATTAAGTAATTCTAAGTGAGTAAGTTTTGATACCTCGCTTGGCTCGTTATCATCACTATCACTTATTTCTCCTTGAAGACACTGTTTTGCCTTTTCATTTTCACTGCAGTGCTTTCATTACTTTCATCAGTTTAATCCAAAGTAGCTGCAAAACTTATCCTTTTCCGTTTCTTTCCTTGGCTAAGTCGATTCTGAGGACAATTGAGCTTGATATGACCAGGTTTATTGCACTTGTGACAAATGATCTTTTGCTCTTCTGAGTTGTCTAGTACTTTGACTATTCTGCTTTTCAATTGTTGATTTGGAGCTGGATTTCCGTATTTGTGGTTCCATCTTTTGAATCTCTTTGTTAACAGCGCCAATTCTTCTACATCATCATCATCATCATCTTCACTTTTGGTTGTTCATTTGAGAGCCAATGAATCTTTCGTGTATCACCTCCTTCACGTTCATCCTTGAATTTCATTTCTAGCTCATAAGGGGTGAGATTTTCAATGAGTTCTTCAACTTTGATTTGTTTCAGATCTTTTGATTCTTGAATGGCAATAATTTTCACTTTAAAATTTCATGGAAGGAATCTGAGGATTTTTCAGACTATTTCCAATTCTGTGAATTGTTTTCAAAAAGCTTTTGATTTGTATATGAGAGTAGAAAGTTGTACGTACATCTCTTTGACATTTTTATCCTTGGCCATTGCGAAATTCTCATATTCGCTACTAAGCGTGGCAAGGCGAGATTCTTTGACTTGAGAGGTTCCTTCATGAGTCACTTCAAGTGTGTGTCAAATTTCCTACGCAGTTAGACAATGTGAGACACGATGTGACATCCCGGAATTTTGACCCTATTATTATAATAAGCTTTTGATCAAATTTAAATAGAATATAATATATGCATTTATAAATAAATAAGATGTTGGACATTTTAGTTGTATATGTGTTATAAAGGAAAGTTATAATTTCAAAATGTAAACTAGACTCTTTTAACAATATTTAAAATTAAATATGTTTTATTCTATTAAAATTATATATTAATGACATTTAATACCAGAGACATAAATGCAGTTAATAATAATATTTACAATAATACAATTCAACCCATATTAAATATAAATATAAAGTATACATTACTAACCAAATATTAAAAGATTAAACTTTAAATAAAAATAAGATTTAAGTAGTTGACCATATTGTATGTTTAAGAATAATATTTACAATAAGCTTATAAATATTTAATATAAGTATAACATAAAATATGATTAGAAACATAAGTCAACATGAACATAAGAATAACATAATAATATGTTAACATCAGCAATAAAGACAAATTAACCTGCAAACATTATTTATATGGTTACATAAGTATACATAAACATAAGTACAAAATATGATGTGAATAAGATATAAATAAAAGAGTTAACTATGTAAAGACAAATATACATAATCTGTCAAAAACAAATGTAAAGTTTGTGTTTAAGTTATAAGATAATAAAACAAAGTTTAACAGCAAACATTAATAATATGCTAGCATAAATAATAAAACAAAACCTGCAAGCAACATTTATCTATATGTTAACATAAGTATGTTTAAACAAAAATCTGCAAGTATGAAATATGAATACATCTTAGTACAAATACACTGCAAATATCTTTGTACAAAATTGTGTCAGCAAAGCATTATAGTGTAAACCCATATGAATACATTCAGTACAAACAAAGCCTGAAATATGTTATACCATATGTTTTTGTCAGCAAACATTAATAGTATGTTAACATATATGTTAACACAAACATTTAATTAGCCTACTTTTATGTCTGAAAAAAAAATTTATTATCTTTCAGCCGAAATGGTTGAATTGTCTTAGGCTTTAGTACAAAAAAAAAACAAAAAAAATAATAAAGCAAGATATTTTATCAAGTGAAAGCTTGTGCAAGAAGACGACATTGTTTAAAGTTATAAATATTTGTATACATCATTTTTATCCCTTAGCTCATTTGTAACTGAAAAAGCAAAGGAAAAAAAAATAAAAAAAATTCAAGTTCAAAGGTCAGGAAGCAAAGAAGTTACAGAAATACAAATTTGCAAACTGCAGTACTCTTGCATCATTTCTCTGTTACAACAGTTTTGGTGAGTAAACATGTTTTTAAATCTAACTTTTAATATGTATTTCATGAAGTATTGTTATGATTTAAGTTCTGGAATGTTTGGCATAGTTCTATATGTTCTGCATCTTGATATTCTTACAGGTTTTAAATTACTATTGAGTGGTGAGTAAAATTAATTCTGGAAATTTAACTACTAATAATTGATTCATGAATAAATATTATGCTGATTAAAGTCTGTTCTGTGATGTTTGGTTACTGCCTGCTCTACTTATAGGTGTTCTTCTAGTTTTGTTGCTGAGATAAAGGAGTCAGAGAATAAATCATACTTTTCTTATAAAAATATAATTTCTTTACTGAGAAACTCAAATAAATGGATTTGGTAAGACAAAAATTTAGGCTTGAAATTGTTTTAAGGTAGCTGTTAAACACTGTAAACTCAAAACTTACAGTAAAAAAAAAGTAAGATAATGATCAATATTCGAATGACTTAGACTGTAGATTTGAATTTGTATATGGAAACAACAAACAGTAATATGAATTTTAAGACAAAAATTATAAATATTAGTTAACAAGTCTGGGAGCAGTTTGGTAATAAACCATGTATGCTTTCCTATGAATTTCAGATGATTCATTCAATAATTTTTGTTGAAATTCGACTTGAAGCTAGAGTAATGTTGTAAGATCACCAGAAAATTGTTAAAATAATTTTCGAATGCAAAATTTGTTGAGGGGAAACAAAAGTAGGGTTATGGGTTCTGTATATTTTGGGTTTGGTTAATTGATGCTTGCAACACTTTGGTGCAACCGAGTGACGCGAGGTTTTGGGAGGAGTTAGGAGGTGAGGTCGGCAAGGTTTGACCAGAGCCACGTCGCCTCTGGTGGTCGCGACAGTGAGTACGAGGTGGTTTTTGTCCATTGTGTTCGTGGAGCAATTCGATTTTACAGTCATATTTTGATTTCGTGGTTGTCACGTTTTTCTGGGCTTTGTTTTCGAGCGAGGGGGATGGCGAGTGATTGGTGGGTGGTGTCGAGGTGCAGTAGCGCGGTGGTGAACCGCCGTGCACGTGCACGGCGGTGGGGGAAAATTCTGGTCGATGTCACTCGTGTGTAACTCGAGTTAGTCGCGTGGATGGCTTCAGGATTGTTCTAGGTCGAGGGTCAGGGTTGCGCGTGGGTTAACAAGTTTCAACTATTAAAACTTTAAACCTTTTAAAAAAAGAAGAAGTAAGAAACAGGAGAAGAAGAAGATGCAGGGAAGTACGCGAGAAACATACTGCGTAATCTCGAGTTTGACCCGAGTTAGAGGCGATGTTGACTTCGGGTTTAATTCCAGTAGCTTGCTAACCATATTAAGTTAAAGTAAAATATGCTAAGTATAAATAGTGTTGACCAAATTATTTAAGCCAAGTTGAACTTTAAGCTTTGCAGAAAAAAAGGGAGTAATTAATTTAAATACAAAGTTAATTAAGTAGAACAACAAATTTTATAATTATAATTTCATACGTAGTCCAAATTTAATCAAATTTGTAATTAAAGATTTTGATGATAATCTTGCATAAATCATTTGTAATTAAGAATTTAATTAATCATTTGAAGTTGATTAATTAACAAATCATAGTTAACGAATTAATTAAATAATTAATAATTAAACGATTAAGTTGATTAATAATTAATGATTAATTAAATAAATAACAATAATTAATTGTGTAATTGAGTTTTATTAATCAATAATTAAGATTATTGATTAATAATTAATTAATTTAGTAAATGATTAATAAGTAATTAATGAATTGAAATAAGTTAATTAATTAATAACCAAATAAGCAAAGAATAAAATATAATTTACTTTTGAGTATGTAATTAAGTTTAAACAAATCAAACTTGTTGATATAAATCAATGATTCTATTTGATTGCCCTGATGTTTATTTATATTCTGTGATGTTCTGAGATGTTATGAGTATATTTGTGATGATTGTGTATGATTTATCTGTGTTAAATTGCTATATGATTTATCTGATGTTATTTATCTGAATTAAATTGCTTTATGAATTCAATTGTTAAATTTAAACTGTATAAGTTAATTAGACAACTTGGACTTTAAAATGGCGTTTGGATTTCGATGAGACCGGGATCGGGTATCGAATTGATATTCCGAAAACCACATCGATCCAAATTAAACGATAGGTCGTGTAATCTCAAGTAAAGATCGAGATGGTGTTTTCAGAATGCAAGGGTTATCGTCATTAACTCTGAGGGTGATTCCAAAACAATTGTAACGAGATAATGCCTTCGGTTTCGTTCGAACCCGGAACGAACTTGTATGGATTGAATGCTTTCAGCACATCGCCAGGCGGATGATGAGCATTCTAAGAAATATGTTCTAAAAAGGTAAATGCAGCCTCAAGCCTCATCAATCGGGAATGGCTAAAACAGGGGATGTGCAGCAAGGTTAGGTGGGTCATGCCCAAGCAGGACGAGATATACCCCTGTCTAGATGTCCCTTTTATTCGGCTGTGTTGGCGGTTGGTCTGCAGCCAACTGCAGGGTTATCTTGTTCAGGACTGTTCAGTAAGGAATGGTTCCGGCCTTGTGTTGCAGGGGAGTTAGGGTGGCTCCTCGGTACTGTGATCTAGGCCACGTACTGTGACGGGCGGTACCCCAGTAGCCCTGCCATTGTATGGGATCCAATTTCCAATAAGCGCCGTACGTTTTGATTGTGCCCTACTATGTTGAAATGTGAGATGTAAGCATTTCAGCTATTTCTGTATTTTACTTGAAAACCCTAGACACTATTATAATATTACTGGATTTCCTATGAAATGTTTTGGTTAGCGTAAGGTAAAAACTTACCCGTATTTATGTGTGGGAAGTCTTACGTGATACCTTCATTTTAAATGATTTTCAAAGTTAAACAACTTTAACCCGTTCACTCATACCAGACCCATGTCTGACCCAGAGTTTATTTTCTGTTTTTCATAAACTCTCGGGTACCCAAATTTTTACAGGTAGCCAAGGGATTCAGGTTAGCTTTGATGAATTCTGGAGGAGTTGGAGCAGAAGACCAAACGTATGTAGCTATCTATATAGTTCCGCTGTGTTAGTTAGTTTATGATATTTGGGATGTATGTTCTGACTGATATGTATATGATAGTCATGTTTGTATGATATTGTATAACTCTAGTGTATATATAACTATGTAATAGTTATGTTGATATATTATATTTTATTCCATTCCGCTGTGAGATTCTGATGTTGTTATTCTTTCTTTCTTTTCTTTTCTATTTCTACCCCTTTCTTTCTTATTGATGACACGTCTTCCTGGGCGTAGGAAGCCGGGTCGTCACAAACGATTAAATTCAGTTTGATCCAATGAATAAATAGCAGAATTCATGGCTTTAGCATTAGCATTCTATAGTTTATTTCCAAGATCATGTCCATTGATCCATTGCTTTTTCAAATTCTTGATTATCTACCACTATAGTTAGTGTCCTATATCCCGTCTCAGCAATATTCCAAGCATCAATGGTTTTTAGAAAAAAATTCATTCTATTTTTGTCACCATTGAACATGGGTGGTCTCACTATGGACTGACCCATAGAAAAAGTATTATTAAGAAAAGCCATTTCAAAAATCAAATTTAAAAAAAAATTGGTTTTGAAAAATCAAATTTTTGAAACAAAAATGGTTGTTCCTAGCTATGATACCACTTGTAGGATCGATTTCACCCCTAGAGGAGGGTGAATAGGGTGGTACTAATAATAATAAAAATTAATGTGGAAATGTATATAATACTTGCAGCACAGATAATAGCAGAATAATAAAAGAAGAAATAGAACAACACAGATTTACCCAACTTCAGAAAAACCCTACCTACATGTTATCCCCAAGGTTTCTACTGGAAATTAAATAGTCAGACGCTTACACACGTAAACTTGAAACACTCGCTATCGACTAACCTAACTCTACGCTCAAAATCGTGCCATAACCTAGCCACTAAGTCGTGAATTCTCGAACTACACCACCGTAGTTCGTAACCTAGTCATCCGACTAGAATTTTACAAAAGTTTAAAAGAAAATTACAAATAAACTAAAACAAAAGCAAAACCCTTTTTAATGTATTAAGCCTTAATAAACAATGGCCCACTTAATTAATAAAAAGCCGACTTCCCTTCTATTTTATTTCGTGAAATATATTTGCCGGGTTCTTGTTTACCTCTTTCAAATTAAGGCTTTGCTATTTTGAAGCCCCCGCCTTTTCTTTTGCTTCGATTACTTCTTCCAACAGTCATATTCAATTTCTTGTGGCTACAAAGTCGAGATCGATTCGTGCTTTAAATTGGTAGGTTTGTCCCCTTTATCTATTTATAATTATACTCGACTTGATTCGAGTTCTGGATTGATGCTTGCTCTTTGATTTTTTGCTTGAACCCGAATGAAAAATTTGTCGATGATGTAACTGGGTTATATGGGGACGAAATCCCTAAATATACATTCATATAAATCAGTTTGAACTCTTCTTAATTCTTACTTGACGTTCGATTTTTCTTGAATAATGATGATTGCACTGACTTGTTCAATAGTTGAATATTTTACTGATATGCTTTTCTTGTTCACTAAGGCTTACATTTGATTTTAGAATCTGTGATGCTTGTCCATCACGCTCTTTCCATTTTCAAATATTTTTTACTTTTGTTGAATTTGTTCATCTCGGCCTTGACTTGTTCATTGTAATCCAAATTTTCATCATTGCTTTGGTCAGTTCCTATAACTTTGGCATTTGAGACTGTGATAGTATTTTTGTTCGCTATAAACTCTTGCTCAAACTGCTGTTCAATTCCTCGACTTGGATAGTCCACCGTATAGGTGACCATGTATGAACCTTTGTTGTATATATTATATTTCTGGTCTCGTTTACACATTTTAGCTGCAGTCTTGTGGTTTTCATGTGATGGTCTGGTGTAGTATTTTTGAAGTCTAGTTGAACTGATGTGGTTCTTCTTGGGTACGTTGAACTGCTAGCAAGAACTGGTTGTCACCGCACTAGTTTCTAGGTTGAGTATATGGTTTCTATGGATGCTCTATCCACTTCGGTGCTTGCATTCTGGCACGTGTGTGTGTGTGTATGCAAATATGCATACATGTGTATATGTGGAGTCTCATCTGTTGATTACTTGTATACATGTCACTACCTTGAGTCCAGACATTTCTGTGCACTTGAATATGTTGCCATTTGGCCAGAAATGTTGTAGTACACATTGGTTCATCTGAAGTTCTTAATTGCTTTTCTATATGTATACACATATATGTATATTGGTATGCTTTCTTTTTCTGCTTTCGATAAGTGCGCTTGTAACTAAAACTTTGTCACTGCATACATGCATGCTCCATTATTATATGTTCATTTTGTATGGACTTTTTGTACATTTGGTTCCATTGGCTTGTTCTCATGCGTGTAGCTTTGAGTATTCATTTGCACCAAACCAATTTTTTTGATGTAGCTTGATTTTTAATGTGATGTCTCCATACATATATACATACATATATGTATGTATATATGTATGTGATTGACTTGATTGCACTTTAGTATTGCAATCTTGTTTGTTACTGCATATATGTATACTTGCGTGCATACATGTATGTATGCATGTTGTACATGTATGCATGTTGTTTCCCTCTGAGTTGCATCCACTTGTATGTTGGTTTGTATTGTAACTTGCATTCTCTGACTTATTGGTAGTTCCATGTACTTGTGCCATTTGATATTGTATTGTGCCTTGTTCCAGTTACATTTATCTGGACATGTTATTTTGGTGAGACCCGAGCTCTGTTGCATAAGTAATTGTAGATTGGTTCATGGAGTTCTGATTAATTATTGTTCGTGTATGGTTGCATACATGTCCAGTTGCTTTATTCTCTTTCATGAGCATTTCCAATTTGTCTCATTTAAGTTTAAATGCATTTATTGTGGTCTCATAGTCTCTGGTATAAATGTTGCATCACTGGTTCATTTTTATGGTGAACTCGATGCTTGAACTTGTTGAATGCTTACATATCCATATACTCTAGTCTGGTGGTCCTTTTGGTTGAGGCTGAGTTCTTTGTTAGGTCTTTTCTTTGAATTGATATATGTGTATACTCATACATGTATACATGGTATAACTGCTTTGTTTATTCACTGGCTGGTCCGCATTGATGCTTTGAACATATGGTGGTCTGGGTTCATTGATGTGTTGAGCGTGATCGTGTACATTTGAGTCCAGCCATTGTATTGGACTTTTATTCATGTTCATTAACTCTCGTACTTGACCATTCTATTTTTGTGTTATATTGCACCTGAGTTGAGTCCACCATTTGGTTGGGTTTGACCTTATGCTCATCTATCCCTGCAATTTTATCAAGTGTATATCGATGTGCACGGTCTTATGGCATGTACAGTGATACACTATGCATGTCAAAAGTTGTTCATGTATGATGGATTAAAAATAAATGATGACGAACAACCCAAATAACTGATGCAAATAACATTTTAAAAACACATACTTTAATTTGCACTGTAAAATATTTTCTTTTTCAATTTTACCGCGTTAGTGTTTTTTTTGCAGATAACTAAGATGCTAAATTCAAGCTGGAACAAGGTTAAAGTTAAAAATACGAGGGTTGAGTGAATATGTAGAATGGAGTGATATGTAAATTAATCTTTGCGTTGCCATCAAGATTGTAATGTAGTTGAAAATGTATATATGTAGCGAGGGCTCAAATTGTACTATTCGAATTTGTAATAAAATATTTATTTGAACAAAATATTTTTTTGAATATGAATTCGGAGTTATTTATTTTATTCAACAAATATTTATTTAATTATGTGAAAAATAAAATAGTACAACAACAAATACATTTAGACGAATATATATATATATATATATATATATATATATATTGTCATTAAAAAATCATATACTATCATATTCTACAAGTATGACTCTGACGTATCATTTTGAAAACGATTTGTAAAGAATTATGTTGATTAATATATGTTATGTTGTTGCGTTTGTGAGATTCTGTGATTGTTTAGTTTCTTCTTATCTTCTATCTTCTTTCTTTCTCATAAAAATCTATTTTTTTGGCACTCGATTGTTTGGCATGTCAATACTGTGATTATATTAGTGTCGACATATAAGGTTCAAAAAGGAAGGTCTTTAAAAACTCCCTCGATAATTTTCCATTGGTTATTATAACTATTATCAAACATAAAATATCAATGTGATTGATTTACACAGTTCTCTTGACTTGAGAATACTTTGGATCTTCAATATGATATCTTTGCTTTGATTATAGGTAAATCATGGCATGACATTCCATTAAGTGACTACAGTTTGGTTGAGTGGAAGTACTGGAAGTGAATCACTATTCAAGAGAGGATTCGTCTCCTCAATTATATGAGGTTAGTCTTACTGTGACGACCCACATTCGAAAGGTTGAAATCGACAATAAGTCCATACATGTCAAACTTAAACAATCCGAAACATAGATAATCAATCTGTTTATTAAAGAAAATAAGAAAGAAGAAGAAAACAAACTCAGAATCTCACAGTGGAATGATAAAATATAATAATCAACTAATAGTTCACGAAGATGCTTACTATATATTTGATCGCAATCTATACAAAATTTATCAGAGTTATATATATACATCTGGGATAAATAAATAATAGTAACATACCATATCTTCATCTTCGTCCTACAAAGAATAATCTTCAATACAGTGGAAAAACTCAAGACTGATCCAAGTGTAATGGATAACAAAACACTCGAGTCAGGACTAAAACACTCTTATGTAAGTCATATCAATATCACAAAATATGAATGCAATAATTTAAGAGATATTACGACTTTTCCATGTTCTAAGGATCCGTGAAACTATTTATATATAATAGTATACACTATATTAGATAATGTCTATCAGTAAAATAAATATCAAAATAGCGTTAAGGCTTTATATTGATCTTCCTTATCACATTTTTACAGGTCTAAACCAAAATCGTAAAGGGCTCATATAGGGATAAATATGATAAGGCACGTGAGGCAATGCCCAAGGTTGGATTCTAACAGTTTATCCTTTCTGGCTGGTCGTAACCCATCTGTGGCTGACCATGACAATCAATCCAAACGAAAAAGGTGCATCTATCGAATACGAAATCACAATAGTAATACGAAGGATAAACGTTGCTAGATGTAGCTAACCTCAATGGCTAGACATAGGCTCCTATTTTGTGACAGCCCGCAAATCCGTACCTCTTGAGTCAATACTATTCTTCGTCAATTAACTCAAATGGAACCGAAAAATGAACCATTAGGGATTAAAGAAAAAGAGATACAAGAAGAAGAAACTAAACAATATCAGAATCTCACAGTCGCAGCGGAATAAACTATAATAGTAAATAATAGATCTTTACACAAAATGAATCTATATCTGTTTCATACATATCATCACAGTATCTCATACAAACAACATTTACCAGTCGGACATTACCATACAATCATAGCAACGGATATATATATAAATATGGATAATACGTCTCGGACTCCAGCTCCTCTCCTGCACCATAGCATCCTGCCCTGAACATATAATACTCGGTCTGACCCGAGCATTATAATGAAATAACACCTGAGTCAGTCTGGAATACCAACTGATAATAATGCATCCAACTTGATTATTAAAGTTTCAAAAATCCTTTTGAAAACAAAAGCATCTCGTAAGACCACGCCACAAATAAACATGTCGGGTTTTTACCTTACGATAGCTAAAACCCTTTATAGAAATCCTTTGATATTATAATAGGGTCTATATACAAATACTTATAAAATAGCCGAAATTGTTACATGATTAAATTCCTGCTACTAGCCACAGAGTGGGTAATACAAACAAAACTCGTACAAGGCTCGTAGGGAGAATGGATTTCCAACAATTACTAGGCACTGGGGTACCACCTGTCACAGTACGTGGTCTAGATCACAGTACTGAGGAGTACGCCCGCTCCCCTGCAACACAAGACCGGAACCATCCCTTACTGGACAGTTTCGAATAAGATCACCCCACGGTTGGGATCAGCAACCGCACCACTAAGCCGAAATAAAAAGGGACATCTAGACAGGGATGATCTTACTCTCAAGTGCGGGCCACCCACAAAGCCTCGCTGCATATCCCCTGATTTTCAGTCATTCCCATTTGATGAGGCTTGAGGCTAAGCGTTACCTTTTTGAACGTTTCACTTAGAATGCCCATCGCCCACCTGACGATGTTCCGAAATCATTCGTCCATATAAGTCCGTCCCGGGTTTGAACGGAACCAAAGGCACTACTCCTACTACATCCATTTTGGAAATATTCTCAGGATTAGTAGCGACTAGCCCTTGCACTTCACTGCTCCATCTTCGACTCCAAACACGTTTTTCCATGAAACGTACAAACCGAATCGAAGTGGTTTTCAAGAAATAAATCTCAATCCCGGTCTCTTCGAAACGATCAACGCATTTGTCCAATGTTGATAGTCGGTGATTTAACTATCAATCAACATTCACAAACATCCATCACAAAATAAATAATTCCCAATTATACATTTCCTCAAAATATCTTTACGAGATATAATTCCAATTTCAAAATTTCTTTTGAAAAACCTTTCAAATCAAATTTCCTCATGGAATAGATTCTTAAATCTTTATTCCCTCTGAAACATCCAAGTACCCATATTTAAGGTTTAAAATAATTTAAATACTTTATCCCTCAAAATACATTAAAACCATTTATATCAAATCTACTTACATACTTAATTTAAAATATACATATACTTTTTTTTTAAATATTTCGAATAAAACTGCCTTATAAAATATAAGCAATTAACTTTAAAATAAGTTAAGTCATACTAGTTTAAAACATAAAGCTATGAATCCTTATACAATTTCAAATGAAGCTTTAAATGGTTTTCTTTAAAATAGAACCCTTTATAAAGTATAAATGATAATAATATTCTTTAATAATTGATTCTAATTACCCTTTAAAAATAGTTACTTTTATAACTTCTTTAATATATATTCACTTCAAAAATTCTTACAACTTAAATAATTTTTCTTAAAACCATTCTTTAAACAAATCTCAAAATCCTAACCTTTCAAAAATCAACTTTAAAAATGTACTTGGCATCTCAGGGACATATACTTTCTTTTTAGGATAACCCAAGAATTCTCTTTATCAATCCAATCACGATATACTCAATTCAATTTTACGTTCATCCTGTAAAATTCCTTCCCATACTTTTTAAAAATAGCTCCTTTTATTTTAAACACATTGCTATTTCCTGAAAATCACTTTCAAATATACGTTTAAAATATTTAAAATAAGCTTTAGAAATTATTTAATTGAAAATAATACTTAAGGAAATATATAGGGGTTTCCAAAGTATTTTTAAATAAAAGTTAACTTTAAACATAAGATTATTAAATCAAATATTCATATTAAAATTTTCTTTTGAGAACTTAACATTACTTTACCTTTTAAAAATAATTAAATACCATAATTGCTAAATCAATGTTGGCTTCCACTTAAAACATTTAAAATAATATTTCTTTCTAAAAAATATTCTAAACATATTTAAACTATAAATTTATATCTTGAAAGCTTTCTTTAAACAAAACAAAATTTCCTAGAGAAAGCACACTTCTCATTCTTCAAAATAAATCTCGCTATTAATTTAAAAAATTCTCAATTCCCTTTGAAATCAAATTTCAAACACTTGAAAAAATTTTCAACCCATTCCTTGGATTTAATCACTTTTAAAATTCTTTACTTAAGAATTTCTTTTATAATCTTTAAACCCAATTCATCTATTTATATTTAAAATTTCCAGGTTGTATTCTCCCAATCATAGCACAATTTAATTTTAAATTTAATGCATCACAACATATAAATAAAACACTGCATATCAAGCTCTAAACAAATTACAACAGAATAATAAATAATGTATATCGCAGAATATAAATTAATTTCTATTTGTGAGGGATCCAGTTGGATCCCTCCAACCCGTTTCCCTGCATCCACAGATATTAGCACAACAACATATATCGATTCAATCATATTCAACCAACCAAGCAATCATCTAATTAATGACTATTTAAATTAACCAATATTCCAGATGTGAGTGAGTTAAGCTCACCTTGGTTTTCAGCGAGCGTTCAAATTTAAATTAAATCGAACGAAGTTCGATTTAACCTAAATTTTTACTTGCTCGGAACAATTTTGGAATTGCTCCACTGTGTAGTATTCGCCTTTGCGATTCCAGCATCGCCGGTTTCGTCGAAATCTGACAACGTATGTAATAGATATGAGTTTTATAAATTTCAATTTCAAATTTTAAACAATTTATTTCTTTGTTTTTTTAATTACCAAACAATAAAGCCGCTAATGTCACCTTCCTCACGCACGATCTACAGACCAAAACCGAACCGAAACAAGCCGCTACTAGGGTTTTCGCCGCACCTCCAAACAATCGCTTAGGGAACGATCGGCCTCTGCCCTCACGTGCGCCATCCCAAACCCTACCCCCGCCCTCGATTCCAGAGCACTCGGCCTCCTCCATGATTGGGAAAAGACGAACGAACAGCGGCGACTCACGACCTAATTCTGGCTCCATACTGCGACGTCGGCAAAGATCCACCGTTGGATAGATAGATGTCGAGGTGCTCTTCGACTTTTCAGTTGGAAGAATCTTCTAAATCTCGACGGATTGTGGTAGATCTGAGGTGAAAGGAGAATGAATTTCGGCCATTGGAGTAATAAGGTGGCGGCTGAAACAAAATGGGCTAGGGTTTGAGCAAAATGCAATTATATAATATAATTTAATATTATTTTAATATCGTTCTGCAAAATTTTACAACTTATGCAAACGAACTCCAATTCTCACGTACCAATAGGCGTTCCTAGGGTTTTTCCACATTCCGGACATAATGAGATAGGTTTTGGAAGCTAATTCTGAAATATACATGAGTTACTGAAACAAATGGTCAATTTTAATTTAAATCGATTAAAGTATTTTCCAAGCGTTTTAAGCTGCCGGGGTCAAACGACAACTCTGATTGCTACGAAAATCGAAATCCGATAATAAATAACTATTATGGATCTAATGGAACTAGTTTCGTCGAATTCCGAGACTGTGCCCCGGAAGGCTATTTTAACTCGTCGATTAAATCGAGCGTTTTCACAATCGTCGAAATCATCTAAAATTTCACTTTTAAAATTTTACTAACTCTATTATAACTGATATAAAATTTATACTCACATTAGAAATCATTCCGATTCAGTTTAAATCAAAATCTGATTATTTGCATTATTATATTATTAAATTTCATTATTAAATTAATATAAAATCTCAAATTCAATCTATCGACTTCTAATTTAATCCAACAGTCCAATATTATAATTCAAATCCAATTAGACTTAAAATAAATTTTAGAATCTAATTTTATCTCTATTTACACTCAGAATTATCAATTATCCCAATTCTAATATTAAGTTATTATTATTCAAGTTCCAATTAAATTACCGTATTTGAAATTCAGCTGATTTTATTAACTTAACCAAAATCTTGTTATTTCAAAATTCAAATTATAATCCGTATTCAACATTTAAAATGAATTAAATGTTCAATTTTAGCGACCATAAATTCCAGGTCGTTACATTCCTCCCCCTTTATAAAAATTCCATCCCCGAAATTTGCTAGGGTAGAAAATACTTCTAAACCCACTTACTTACCCAACTTACTTGGTTAAAAACTTATATACACTTCCCAAAACCCTTTAACTCAGATCCAAACTCATTTACTTTATTTATTCTAAAGCTTTTGTTCTAACATCATTTCAAAACACTTCACTAGTTAATAAAATTTTCCAAAATTCCCAAAAAATTTCTAACTCCCAAAATTTCCGAAAATTTTTGGCAGAGTCTCCCCTGTACGGAGGAGCTTTCACGATATCACGATACAGATAAATATATATACATCGACCCACACGGTCAGAAACCAAAATATATCACAATATATATATCATTTCCCAATTATATTTGCGTAGGCGTACCTTTTTAGCAAATTTTTAAAGCAAGCGGCTAATATAACGCATATACGCGCTCCAACTCTATCGAACTCCTTCCGTACCTATACTTACTCAACAAACTCATCAGTTTTCAGAGATATGAACATTTTAACAACATTTCCCATATAAATGTAAGCCAAACATATCCATTTCATAGCCTAACCAAGCAACTTCATTTTATTTCACTTGAATGATTTATATTCAAGTTCACTATATACAATTCATATTTATTACCACCAATCCATATTCACTTCAATATTATGAACGTATGCTTTACTGTTTTCAATTTACTTTATTTTAAATTCAAATTGATTCACAATCTAATGTACTTACAATTTGATTTATTTGCATTTCTTTTCCAAATTCAAACTTCATTATATTCCACTCGAATGACTTATATCCGAGTTGCAAACGTTAGATTCACATTCACTTCAATAAGAGTAATATAAGTTTTTGATTCATTTACTTTTCTTTTTTTATTAACCTGCATTTATATACAAACCCACTAAATAGATTTCAATCCACTTTTCATTATTCAAATATCAATTTCATTTACTTCTTTTAATTCATTCACTTAAGTTTAACAACTAATTTCTATGCAGGTTGTGGTTATTCAAACAAATGACCAATTCTTAAGCTTATAACCAATTAAAAATAATTTCCAACTTAAATACATATTAATTTTATTCAATTCTGCATGGTTCACAATCCAAGCATTCTTATCACATTACAATTATTCAATTTCGTTAACCAATTCAAGTTTATATTAATATCATTCCATTCTGGATTATTTATAACTCATACAACCTTATTTTATCACAATAATTAATTAAAATTCTCTTCACTCGCATTTCAATGCTTATTATCTAAACAAATTTATCTAAGACAACATTATAAAGCTCGACTACAATTATTATTCAATTTGCTTAAGTTCTTCCACAATATTTTCATTATCTTCTTATATCAATTTTTATTTTATTTTCATTTGATTCTCATCCAAATCAATTCCAATCCATTTATAAATTGTAATGCACTATGTTTATTTATTCAATCCATTTGAGATTTATTTTATTAACAATGAGATCACTTTGAATCATTTCACTCATTTGGATTTATTTACAATTCAAACCATCACTATTATAATCTAATTCCATCATTCATTCACACTCTCAGCTTTTATTTCCAAAATTATATCCCATCCTAGAACTGGGTTTTTATTTTTCTCCTCAAAATTTCTTAACAAACCCCAAAATTTCATCCATGCCAAAACAAATTCCATTTAATTTAGTTTACACTAAATTCATTTTCAAGCTTCCTTTTTATTTAATTTAGCTTACGCTAAATTCATTCTCAAACAATTCCTTTGGATTTAGTTGGGTTAAAATTTAGTTATTCAATATCATTTCAACTAAATTAAACTTTCCTTCAACTCAATTCTTTTTCCTAAATTTAACTCAAGTCTAACTAAATTTATTTAGCCAACTTGGATTCATTTCATTTCTTTTACTATTTTAAATAAAAATTAATTCCATTCAATATTATTCATAACTCAGTTGAATTTTGATTTTGATTAAATCCAAAATCAACTCAATTCCATTTAATCAAAGTTAAGCCCCAATTCAATCCAATTTTAATTCTCCGTATACAAGTTCAAACCTTATTTACTAACTTAAGTTCATTCACCCTTGCATATTTTATATTTTCTTCACCTTATCTTACTTTACATCTCATTTAGGATTAAATTTGAATCCCCCATACCATTTAACTATTTCCCATTTGTGATTATAATTCCATTTCCTATTTATAAATTCACCAAATTATTTACTTTAAAGTTTATATTGCTCATTTTAATCCGTTTACATCTTATAATCTCAATTCCAAATTTTATATATATATGTGTATCACTGAATTCTTAAAGATACAAATTTTCTTCAATTTAATTCTTTGCACTATTTTAAATTCACAATTCCAGATTATAAGTATAATACTTAATAGCTTATGGGTATAATTCATTACACCATAACCCAAATCAATTTATTCTAGGTCCAATTTATTTTACTTATCCCAAGTTAATATTCAAATTTTCTATTTACTTCATCATACTTCATTCACCTCCATTTACTCAAGTTAAATTTTAATTCCAAGATTAAAATTTTCATTTCTTCCTTATTAATATCAACTTCACTTAATAAGTTCAATAGTTGATTCATTTCAACTTTACACATTATTTAAATAGAATTTTCCAGAACTCAATTACCCGGTTTTATCCCAAAACCATTTTGAAATGTTAATCTACTCTTACCTACTTAGTATACCATATCAAATCTCCAGATTTCCAAAACAACTTGGTTGTACCAAAATAATTTCCCCATTTGAAATTTCCAAAACAACTGTTATACCCAACAAGTCCAAACAATATCATAACCAACCATTTTGGTAGCAATCCATCACTTTTAAAACTCGAAAATGGTTTCTAATGATGTGGCCAGCATCATCAGGATTATTTTCCAGCGACTGAAGTGAGTTCAGTGCTTCCTTACTTTCCCAAATTCATTTCAAAACAGTTTCCATTCAAACATATTACCCAAAATAATATTCCAATATTGCCTTCAAACACCTTAGCAAACATTTCAAACTCTCCCAGGATTTTAAATTTCCAAACTTTTGTTTACAATACATTTAAAATCCTTTTCAAAACTTCCGGGATTTAAATTCTGGTTTAATTCAAATTTAGTTATTCTCCTTTTTGTATTATTTATACTCATGGAATTTTATTTGATTATAACCAATTCAAATTTTAGATTAAATTTTAGATTCTTATTTAATTATGATATTAACAACCAATCATCCAAATATATATAATAATTTCCTAAAATTATTTATTTTATATCAAAATATTATTTTGGGTAAAATTATTTCATTTACCCTCTTTAAAAACAATACTATGTCAGTTTATCTTGTATAAGAGTTTAGAAACCCCTATCGATACAGTTGTACTTCCCGTACCGACCAGAATTCATAAACACTCAACCGATAAGTCAACACAGTATGAAAACAATTTATATTCACTGACAAGTACGCTCTCATATCTATTAATACGCTCAGCTCATTATGGAGTACTATTGACTCTGTTCAATGAGTAATTTCCCCACCAAAGCCTAGGTTGTCGCCAACCTAAGCTTTGATACCAAGTGTGACAGCCCGCAAATCCGTACCCCTTGAGTTAATACTATTCTTCGTCAATTAACCCAAGTGGAACCCAAAAACGAACCATTAGGGATTAAAGAAGAAGAGATGGAAGAAGAAGAAATTAAACAATATCAGAATCTCACAATCGCAGCGGAACAAACTATAATAGTAAATAATAGATCTTTACACAAAATGAATCTATATGTGTTTCATACATATCATCAGAGTATCTCATACAAACAACATTTACCAGTCGGACATTACCATACAATCATAGCAGCGGATATATATAAATACGGATAATACGTCTCGGACTCCAGCTCCTCTCCTGCTCCATAGCATCCTGCCCTGAACATATAATACTCGGCCTGACCCGAGCATTATAATGAAAAACACCCGAGTCAGTCTGGAATACCAGCTGATAATAATGCATCCAACTTGATTATTAAAGTTTCAAAAATCCTTTTGAAAACAAAAGCATCTCGTAAGACCACGCCACAAATAAACATATCAGATTTTTACCTTACGATAGCTAAAACCCTTTATAGAAGTCCTCTGATATTATAATAGGGTCTATAGACAAATACTTATAAAATAGCCGAAATTGTTACATGATTAAATTCCAACTACTAGCCACAGAGTGGGTAATATAAACAAAACTCGTACAAGGCTCGTAGGGAGAACGGATTTCCAACAATGATTAGGCACTGGGGTACCACCTGTCACATTACGTGGTCTAGATCACAGTACCGAGGAGTACGCCCGCTCCCCTGCAACACAAGACCGGAACCATCCCTTACTGGACAGTTTCGAATAAGATCACCCTGCGGTTGGGATCAGCAACCGCACCACTAAGCCGAAATAAAAAAGGGACATCTAGACAGGGATGACCTTACTCTCAAGTGGGGCCTACCCACGAAGCCTTGCTGCATATCCCCTGATTTTCGGTCATTCCCATTTGATGAGGCTTGAGGCTAAGCGTTACCTTTTTGAACGTTTCACTTAGAATGCCCATCGCCCACCTGACGATGTTCCGAAAGCATTCGTCCATACAAGTCCGTCGTGTGTTCGAACGGAGCCGAAGGCACTACTCCTACTACATCCATTTTGGAAATATCCTCAGGATTAGTAACGACTAGCCCTTTCACTTCACTGCTCCATCTTCGACTCTGAACACGTTTTTCCACAAAACGTACAAACCGGATCGAAGTGGTTTTCGAGAAATAAATCTCGATCCCGGTCTCTTTGAAACGATCAACGCATTTGTCCAATATTCATAGTCGGTGTTTAACTATCAATCAACATTCACAAACATCCATCACAAAATAAATAATTCCCAATTATTTATTTCCTCAAAATATCTTTACGAGATATAATTCCAATTTCAAAATTTCTTTTGAAACACCTTTCAAATCCAATTTCCTCATGGAATAGGTTCTCAAATCTTTATTCCCTTTGAAACATCCAAGTACCCATATTTAAGATTTAAAATAATTTAAATACTTTATCCCTCAAAATACATTAAAATCATTTATATCAAATCTACTTACATACTTAATTTAAAATATACATATACTTTTTTTTTAAATATTTCTAATAAAACCGCCTTATAAAATATAAGCAATTAACTTTAAAATAAGTTAAGTCATACTAGTTTAAAACATAAAGCTATGAATCCTTATACAATTTCAAATAAAGCTTTAAATGGTTTTCTTTAAAATAGAACCCTTTATAAAGTATAAATGATAATAATATTCTTTAATAATTGATTCTAATTACCCTTTAAAAATAGTTACTTTTATAACTTCTTTAATATATATTCACTTCAAAAATTCTTACAACTTAAATTATTTTTCTTAAAACCATTCAAATCTCAAACTCCTAACCTTTCAAAAATCAACTTTACAAACGTATTTGGCATCTTAGGGAAATATACTTTCTTTTTAGGATAACCCAAGAATTCTCTTTATCAATCCAATCACGATATACTCAATTCAATTTTACGTTCATCCTGTAAAATTCCTTCCCATACTTTTTAAAAATAGCTCCTTTTATTTTAAACACATTGCTATTTCCTGGAAATCACTTTCAAATATACGTTTAAAATATTTAAAATAAGATTTGGAAATTATTTAATTGAAAATAATAATTAAGGAAATATATAGGGGTTTCCAAAGTATTTTTAAATAAAAGTTAACTTTAAACATAAGGTTATTAAATCAAATATTCATATTAAAATTTTCTTTTGCAAACTTAATATTACTTTACCATTTAAAAATAATTAAATACCATAATTACTAAATCAATGTTGGCTTTCACTTAAAAACATTTAAAATAATATTTCTTTCTAAAAAATATTCTAAGCATATTTAAACTATAAATTTATATCTTGAAAGCTTTCTTTAAACAAAACAAAATTTCCAGGAGAAAGCACACTTCTCATTCTTCAAAATAAATCTCGCTACTAATTTAAACAATTCTCAATTCCCTTTGAAATCAAATTTCAAACACTTGAAATTTTTTTCAACCCATTACTTGGATTTAATCACTTTTAATATTCTTTACTTAAGAATTTCTTTTATATTCTTTAAACCCAATTCATCTATTTATATTTAGAATTTCCAGGTTGTATTCTCCCAATCACAACACAACATAATTTAATTTTAAATTTAATGCATCACAGCATATAAATAAAACACTGCATATCAGGCTCTAAACAAATTATCACAGAATAATAAATAATGTATATTGCAGAATATAAATTAATTTCTATTTGTGAGGGATCCAGTTGGATTCCTCCAACCTGTTTCCCTGCATCCATAGATATTAGCACAACAACATATATCGATTCAATCATATTCAACCAACCAAGCAATCATCCAATTAGTGACTATTTAAATTAACCAATATTCCAGATGTTAGTGAGTTAAACTCACCTTGGTTTTCGACGAGCATTCGAATTTAAATTAAATCAAACGACGTTCGATTTAACCTAAATTTTTACTTGCTCGGAACGATTTCAGAATTGCTCCATGTAACGACCCAGGATTTTTATTAATTAAAATTCGTATATTTTATCATATTGGATTTAATTGGATAATTAAATCGATAATTTAATATGTTAAATTATGGAAATAATTGAAAATTGGGTTAAATATGATTGAAAATGATTTGTAAAATTTTATTTTATCATATTGGAGTTAGAATGATATTTTAAAACTTTTAAAATCGAATTAAAAGTTAATTTGTGAAAATTGAATATTTTAATATTTAATCGACTAGTGAAATTAGTCAATTTTTGAACAGTCTCAGAATTGGACGAAACTAGTTCCATTGGATCCGTAATAGTTTGTTATTATCGGATTTCAATTTTTGTAGCAATCGAAGTTATCGTTTGATCGTGGCAGCTCGATACGCATCGAAATTGTTTTTAATATTAATTTGGCGAGTTAAAATAGACATTTTTCAAACAGTGTCGGATTTCGATGAAACCAGTTTCATCGCATCCGTAATGTGATATTATTGTATGGTTTAAAATTTCGTATCAATCGGATTTACCGTTTGTCCGGTGCAAGCTAAAACGCCTAGAAAATCGTTTAATCGGTTTAATTTTAAATTGAACGTTTATTGCCATAACTCGCACAGATGACCGAATTAGCTCTCAAAACACGTTCCATTGTGTTCGGAACGTGGGGTAAACCTTAGAAACGCCAACCGACACGCTTCGTTTGGAGTTCGGAAAATCCGGGATGAATAGTGTCATGTAAATTTTTCTATAAAACCCCCCTTAACTTCATTTTTTCACAAATATTCAAAATCCTAGGGTTAAAATTGCAGAGCCGCCACTCTCTTCAACCCATGGCCTAAAATTATCAATCTTCTCCCCTTAATTTCTTTCAATCAATTCAGTATTTTTGAAAACTTCCAACTAGCAAATCGAAGAACATTGGAAGGGCTTTAAATCCATACGGTGATGATGATCATTGGAGCGACGTGAAGGGAGAAATCATGGCCGAAGGGGAGCACGGTCGGCCTCGTTTTTCATGCAAGAGGCTTGACCGAGCTTCTCATGCTTGCAGCCGAGTGTGTGTGGAGTCATGGCCGTTAGGATGGAGTAACCCGATCGACTTGGAAGTAGGCGTGGTGGTTGCAAAATTAAACCCTAAATGGGTATAGATGGGTTCGGTTTCACGTTGATTGCCTGGAGAAGAAGACGCGCGTGGAAGATAATGAAGCGCACGGTCCTGATGTTGAGGGGTGAGATCCTACGGTGATGATCTGCTTAGGTTAAAATTATAAAGAAAATGTTGTAAATTTATGAGTATAAATTTGTGTAAACTTCAAACATTCATAACTTTTTCATACGAGGTCAAAAACGCGCGAAACCAGTTGCGTTGGAATCGTATGGACGAGCACTACGCTATGGAATTGGATTGGAGTCATTTGGAGTTAGTGAGAATTTCAGGTAAAATTAAACGCACGTTTAATTTTATTCGAAATAAATCGCTAAAACGAAATTGAAATCAAGGTGAGAACTTCTCACTCAATCGAATCGGTTTCGATTTTAATTTTAAATAGTTAGATTTAAAATATTTGAATGCATGTTTGAATGATGATTGTTATCTATTGATTGTTAAAATAGACATTATGCGCCGTTAGTAAGCGGATGTTATTTATTAAAAACATATACCACGAATATTTCATAAACAGTGAAATTGGTATTATTTATGTACTTGGATTTGATTTCCCGCAGTATATAGCGGATGAGACCCTATTGCGCCGTCTATTAAGCGGATAATATTTTAAATCCCATATATCGCGATAATTTCGTGCTGGAACGGAATTGGTATTGTGCTAACATCTTTGGATGCAGGAAAACAGGTTGGAGGGATCCAACTGGATTCCTCAACAGTATTTATTTGATTTCAGATATTTTGATATTTGATTGATTATCATATCGATATATGATATCGTTGTTGTCGTGATTGACTATTTGGTATGTAGCATCATTAAGCCAAATTTCGGAATTTTAAAAGGATTTTTAAAGTGATTTTTGAAGAGTATACGTTTATAAAATATTCTTGGAATTGATTCGTTTTAAATAAATAAACGTATAATTTTAATGTTATAAAATTTTGATTTTTGAGAAAAATAGTTAAAAGTTGATTTTTGAAAATATGGGGTTAATGATTTTATAAAATAGCTTAAATTGGGATTTCTGAATTTATTATAAATAGTTTAAAAATATAGGATTTATAAAATTTGATTATTTTATAAATCAAAATGGTGAAATTATAAAGGAGATTAAAGATGTTTTAAAATAATAATATAAATTGATTTATATAAAAGATTTATAAATTGATAATTTATAAATTAAAATATTTGAATTATAAAACGAGTTTTTATAGGTGTTAGAATGAATTGTGAATGAATTTCATAAATGAATGAAATTTATAGAATTATAAACGGTGAAGTTATAAATGGAATTTTATAAGCAGTAGGTTTATAAAATTTGTAAAGTTATTTGAAGAAATAGATTGGGTAAATAAATGAATCTTATAAGTTATAAGATTTATAATTTGGGAAGTTAAAAGAATGATTTTATAAACAAATAAATTATAGGCATCTAACTTATAATATGGACTTTCGGTATATAATTGAGTTATAAATCGGATAGGTTAATAAAGGAGATTTATAAAAGGAAGTTGTTATAAAATAAATAGAAATGGAATTTATAAACATTGTTTTATAAATCCGCAAACGACTTATTTTGATAAGTAAATTGCTATAGCATATTAAAGGAGTTATATTCACGTTTTAGACAGTGAATAATCCTTTAAGATAAAATGAATAGAAAGGATGAAATTAGTTAACGAAGTATATTCACGTTTTTGAATAGTGAATATTATGTTAAAGAAAATGTTTAGGATGTGATGTTTTAAATAGAATTAAAACGATCTAACGATGTTTTCAAAATGTGTTGAGATTCGAAACCATAGATTTCAACATTTATTGTTGAAATAGACGTTTTCGAGATATAAAAGGAAATGGTGGACTATAACACTATTGTTATAGTAAATGATTTCCGAAAGGAAATGTTTTGTATAGTATTGGGATTTATATATCTATTTTAATTTCGAATACCTATACTAGTGATTTTGGGTTGTCGTAATGATGTTTTACGCAACATTCGTTTTGGCCCAAATAAATATGTTTAAGAGAATGATTTCCTTAAAGAATGAAATATATACTTAATCTCGATTTAAGTATATTGAATATTTTCGAAGTGTTGAAAATAAATGGATTTGCGAATTACTTATTAAATAAGTATGGAAATGTTTTCCAATATAAAGTGAATATTTTGAGAATTTATCTTTTTGAAGATAAATTGAAAATGAATAATTGAAATCGTATATCAGTAGATATTGTGAAATATAAATTCACTTTAGAATTTATAAAAGAAAGTGGAATTTGTTTAAAAATAAATATTGATTTATTTTTGAAGTATGAAAATTATTTATCTTGTAAAGATATTTTTGGGAAATAAATAATTTGGAAAATTATTTGGAATCTGGTGATGTTGTGCATATCCATTGATAGTTCAATAACCGACTATCAATATTTACCTTTGAATTGGTGTTTGTTGTGATTTGTTTGAATTGGAATGCCACACTTATTTTTAAATTATTGCGCTCGTTATTCGGATTACCCATTCCGAATAGTGATACGACGTAATGGATAACATTGATGACCGGTGTTGAAGACCGGATATTTTTGAAAACGAAAGGACAACTCGTCGATTTCTTTGCACCGAGTAGCTACGGTATAGAGACCCCCTATGTGATGGGAAGTCCAGATGTGATTAGAGATTATCCGGATTGCAAGGACTTCTTTGTAAGTGCCTTCGGTTCTGTTCGAGCCCGGAACAGACTTGTATGGATTGTATGTCTAACATTACAAATTGAGATATAAAGCAGATTTCTTTCAAATATATTTCTGTTGGTGGCGGAGAATTTATTCTCTTAGCTTAAAACCCTTCTCTGAGACGTACGAGCTCAGAGGTTATGTAGTTGATGGTTATCGGCAATATATTCCCAATTTGGTAATGTGACATGCTGAGTGTTGCTGTGAAATGATCATTGTGTTGATCATTTGTGATAGGGTCATTTGTTTGATCGTTTATCTTTGTGATCATTTCTATGATAATTTGTTGACCCAAAGCACAACTTTTGTATAAAGCGTGGCTTTGTGGATGAGACTTCGTCGAGCCTCACACCCCAGAATGGTCAAAACAGGAAAGATGCAGCAAGGTTATGAGGGGTAGCTCCCTTTAGGGTATGTGCATTTCCTTCTGGAAAAGGGTGGTATCATGGTATGGAGCCCAGATACTTACTCATGTTGAAACACTTTGTTATTTGGTGTGATGTTGATTACGAGCGCTCGGTTAAAGGTCCCAAAGGACCGAGGGATGGCATACTCGTGTCAGTAGTTACCCAGTTAGGGGTAACCCGGCCTTGTGTTGGAAGAGATCCGGTTTGGTTCTCGGGGACGTCCTTCCAGAGGCATTCTCATGTGGCAATGGGAAGTTCCTTGGCCTGACCATTCATTGGAAATCCAAAGAAACAATACGATCTTGTACGGTTTTAGTTGTAGAACCTGCTTCCTCAGGAGGTAGCTATAGCAGGCATAATATAATGGTACCTATGCTGGCTAAGATTTATATTCTATTTTCTAAATGATTTTTCCTACACTATGCACTAATAATAATATCAAATGTTTCTTTTTAATGCGTATCAAGCATCTTTGACTATCATAAGGAGAAATCTCCTCCAAGTCTGCGTTTGCATTGTGTGTGTGGTGGGAGGTCTTATGGTAGTCTCATTTTTAAAAGCATTGCGAATTGACTTTAAAAATATTCCTCTATTTTGATTTTAAAGATAAATAAACTGTTTTGAGTTCTCACACCAGTCACATGACTGACTCGGAGTTTATTGTTTTCCTTCCTAAACTCTGGGTGCCCACTAATTTCCACACGGGCAGTCAAGAGTTAAGGTTTATCAGGATATTATGGAATTCAGGAGTTGCTAGAGGCAAGCTGGATGGCATGGCGTATTATTAGTATATAGTATTTTTTTCCGCTGTTTGTTGTTGTACACTATGATGATAGGATGTAATGAAATGTGATGTAATGTAATAACTGATATAGTTCTTTGTTTAAAGATTATTCATTTATCTATTATATGTTGTTCCGCTGCGATTGTGAGATTCTGATGTTGTTCTACTGTTTTCTTTCTGTTCTATTTTCTTTTCTCTCTATTTTCTATCTTTTTCTCTCTTCTTCTGTCTTTTTCTTCTTTTTAAAACCCTAACTATTCGGTTTTTCGGCAACGAAAAATCGCGTACGTTACATTTTCTTTTTCTTAAACATTGAGTATTCGTATTTCTGTTCATCTTGAGTTAATCTATGGAGATTAGTGTATATTCAAGGGATACGGATTTGCGGGTCCTCACAGGTGGTATCAGAGCATATGGTTAAGCGACAACCATGGCTCTGTTGGGTATTACTCATTAGAGATAGAGTCAGTAGTACTCTAGAATGAGTTTGAGTGTAATAATAGCTATGAGGGCGTATTTGTTGGTGAATATAAAATTGTTTTATATTGTGATGATTGATTTGTTGAGTGGTATATAGATTCTGGTTAACACGAGTAATTAACGTTGTTGATAGGGATCTCTAAACACTTGAATACAACAATTCGACACAGTATTGTTTTAAATTGGGTAAATGAAATAATTTTACCTTGATTATATTTTATATATAAAGGAATAATTTCTCAAAGTTATTAAAGTATATAAGTTGATTGTTTGGTTGTTGAATAAGATGTTTGAATAATCTAAGTAAAAGAATAATTGTATAAGCAAAAGAATTATAAGAATTGGATTATAATTAAAGTGATTTACAATTTGCGAAATAAACTTATATATATAAGAAGTGAAACTATATGAATATATTTATGAATATGAGTTGTAATAAAAATGAATTTAAAGTTAAATGGAAATTTACCTTAGAATTGGAATCCGGTGATGGTGTTAAACCAAATTGAATGAATATAAGCAAAGAAATTTGGTTGTAATTAATATACACTGGTTGTTATATGATTGTTAGTTGATTGTGTATAATTCATTAAGTGTTAATGAAATTGAAAGCTAAAGTAATTGAAATTCAATTGCAAGTTAAGTGAATCTTAAATAGAAGTGAATCTGATTTAGAAGTAAACCAACTTGAATATGAATTAGTGAATATAAACTAATTGAAAATGAATGTTAGTAAAAACATCCACTGTTAATGAATCAAATGTGATTAAATTGAAAAAAACCATTTCATTGAATATTAATGAGAATATGAATGAATATTTATTGGGTATGGATGTTAGTTGGATGATAGTTGGTTGATGGTTGAATTTATTGCTTTTACTGCATTTGCTATGTTGGCATATATAGTTATTATGTTGCTATATATTGTATATTAATACTATTTTCATATATGCATGTTTCTCATTTATTTGTTGAGTGTTTAGTAGGTGCGGATCGCGTTTTCTTCGCATTTGGAGCTCGCTTTCGCGCTATATTAGCCGTATATGGTCGCTAATAAAATATAAGGTACATATCTCGGATTAAATATCGTACTTTTACATTTTTTCCCTGCGGGATGCCTCATTACTTGATGAGATGTATATTTGTGATATATATACTGTCATTTTTTTTCGGATCGAGCCGCGCAAAGGAGACTCTGGCGAATTTTTCCGGAAATTTAAGGCGTTAGAATATTTTTGAGAAAAATTGGAAAATTGTGAAAACTTTAACTTTGATTTGGAATTGAAAGTTAAACAATAGTAGTTGTTTTTGAAAAGATAACTAAGTATGATTTGGAAACTTAGTAAAGTATTGTAAGAAGTTTAACTATGGATTTTGGGAAAGTTAATGGATTCTGTAACTTTTCTTACTTGATAATTTCGAGGACGAAATTCTTTTAAGGGGTGGAAGTATGTAACGACCCAGGATTTTTATTAATTAAAATTCGTATATTTAATTAGTTTTAAATATTAATAAGTGAAATTTACAGGTCGAATAAATTTTATTTTGAATAATTGGATTTAATTGGATAATTAAATTGATAATTTAATATGTTAAATTATGAAAATAATTGAAAATTGGGTTAAATATGATTGAAAATGATTTGTAAAATTTTATTTTATCATATTGGAGTTAGAATGATATTTTAAAACTTTTAAAATCGAACTAAAAGTTAATTTGTGAAAATTGAATATTTTAATATTTAATCGACTAGTGAAATTAGTCAATTTTTGAACAGTCTCAGAATTGGACGAAACTAGTTCCATTGGATCCGTAATAGTTTGTTATTATCGGATTTCAATTTTCGTAGCAATCGAAGTTATCGTTTGATCGTGGCAGCTCGAAACGCATCGAAATTGTTTTTAATATTAATTTGGCGAGTTAAAATAGACATTTTTCAAACAGTGTCGGATTTCGACGAAACCAATTTCATCGGAACTGTAATGTGATATTATTGTATGGTTTAAAATTTCATGTCAATCGGATTTACCGTTTGTCCGGTGCAAGCTAAAACGCCTAGAAAATTGTTTAATCGGTTTAATTTTAAATTGAACGTTTATTGCCATAACTCGCACAGATGACCGAATTAGCTCCCAAAACACGTTCCATTGTGTTCGGAACGTGGGGTAAACCTTAGAAACACCAACCGGCACGC
Organism: Allium cepa; assembly: GCA_030765085.1. Classification (NCBI taxonomy): domain Eukaryota; kingdom Viridiplantae; phylum Streptophyta; class Magnoliopsida; order Asparagales; family Amaryllidaceae; genus Allium; species Allium cepa. Next base: position 860,439,919 of record CM060934.1, on the reverse strand, counting down.
TTCTTTTGGAGTTCGGAAAATCCGGGATGAATAGTGTCGTGTAAATTTTTCTATAAAACCCCCCTTAACTTCATTTTTTCACAAATATTCAAAACCCTAGGGTTAAAACTGCAGAGCCTCCACTCTCTTCAACCCATGGCCGAAAATTATCAATCTTCTCCCCTTAATTTCTTTCAATCCATTCAGTATTTTTGAAAACTTCCAACTAGCAAATCGAAGAACATTGGAAGGGCTTTAAATCCATACGGTGATGATGATCATCGGAGCGACGTGGAGGGAGAAATCATGGCTGAAGGGGAGCAGGTCGGCCTCGTTTTTCGTGCAAGAGGCTTGACCGAGCTTCTCATGCTTGCAGCCGAGTGTGTGTGGAGTCATGGCCGTTAGGATGGAGTAACCCGATCGACTTGGAAGTAGGCGTGGTGGTTGCAAAATTAAACCCTAAATGGGTATAGATGGGTTCGGTTTCACGTTGATTGCCTGGAGAAGAAGACGCGCGTGGAAGATAATGAAGCGCACGGTCCTGATGTTGAGGGGTGAGATCCTACGGTGATGATCTGCTTAGGTTAAAATTATAAAGAAAATGTTGTAAATTTATGAATATAAATTTGTGTAAACTTCAAATATTCATATCTTTTTTATACGAGGTCAAAAACGCGCGAAACTAGTTGCGTTGGAATCGTATGGACGAGCACTACGCTATGGAATTGGATTGGAGTCATTTGGAGTTAGTAAGAATTTCAGGTAAAATTAAACGCACGTTTAATTTTATTCGAAATAAATCGCTAAAACGAAATTGAAATCAAGGTGAGAACTTCTCACTCAATCGAATCGGTTTCGATTTTAATTTTAAATAGTTAGATTTAAAATATTTGAATGAATGTTTGAATGATGATTGTTATCTATTGATTGTTAAAATAGACATTATGCGCCGTTAGTAAGCGGATGTTATTTATTAAAAATATATACCACGAATATTTCATAAACAGTGAAATTGGTATTATTTATGTACTTGGATTTGATTTCCCGCAGTATATAGCGGATGAGACCCTATTGCGCCGTCTATTAAGCGGATAATATTTTAAATCCCATATACCGCGATAATTTCATACTGGAACGGAATTGGTATTGTGCTAACATCTTTGGATGCAGGAAAACAGGTTGGAGGGATCCAACTGGATTCCTCAACAGTATTTATTTGATTTCAGATATTTTGATATTTGATTGATTATCATATCGATATATGATATCGTTGTTGTCGTGATTGACTATTTGGTATGTAGCATCATTGAGCCAAATTTCGGAATTTTAAAAGGATTTTTAAAGTGATTTTTGAAGAGTATGCGTTTATAAAATATTCTTGGAATTGATTCGTTTTAAATAAATAAACGTATAATTTTAATGTTATAAAATTTTGATTTTTGAGAAAAATAGTTAAAAGTTGATTTTTGAAAATATGGGGTTAATGATTTTATAAAATAGCTTAAATTGGGATTTCTGAATTTATTATAAATAGTTTAAAAATATAGGATTTATAAAATTTGATTATTTTATAAATCAAAATGGTGAAATTATAAAGGAGATTGAAGATGTTTTAAAATAATAATATAAATTGATTTATATAAAGATTTATAAATTGATAATTTATAAATTAAAATATTTGAATTATAAAACGAGTTTTTATAGGTGTTAGAATGAATTGTGAATGAATTTCATAAATGAATGAAATTTATAGAATTATAAACGGTGAAGTTATAAATGGAATTTTATAAGCAGTAGGTTTATAAAATTTGTAAAGTTATTTGAAGAAATAGATTAGGTAAATAAATGAATCTTATAAGTTATAAGATTTATAATTTGGGAAGTTAAAAGAATGATTTTATAAACAAATAAATTATAGGCATCTAACTTATAATATGGACTTTCGGTATATAATTGGGTTATAAATCGGAGAGGTTAATAAAGGAGATTTATGAAAGGAAGTTGTTATAAAATAAATAGAAATGGAATTTATAAACATTGTTTTATAAATCCGCAAACGACTTATTTTGATAAGTAAATTGCTATAGCATATTAAAGGAGTTATATTCATGTTTTAGACAGTGAATAATCCTTTAAGATAAAATGAATAGAAAGGATGAAATTGGTTAACGAAGTATATTCACGTTTTTGAATAGTGAATATTATGTTAAAGAAAATGTTTAGGATGTGATGTTTTAAATAGAATTAAAACAATCTAACGATGTTTTCAAAATGTGTTGAGATTCGAAACCATAGATTTCAACATTTATTGTTGAAATAGACGTTTTCGAGAAATAAAAGGAAATGGTGGACTATAACACTATTGTTATAGTAAATGATTTCCGAAAGGAAATGTTTTGTATAGTATTGGGATTTATATATCTATTTTAATTTCGAATCCCTATACTAGTGATTTTGGGTTGTCGTAACGATGTTTTACGCAACATTCGTTTTGGCCCAAATAAATATTTTTAAGAGAATGATTTTCTTAAAGAATGAAATATATACTTAATCTCGATTTAAGTATATTGAATATTTTCCAAGTGTTGAAAATAAATGGATTTGTGAATTACTTATTAAATAAGTATGGAAATGTTTTCCAATATAAAGTGAATATTTTGAGAATTTATCTTTTTGAAGATAAATTGAAAATGAATAATTGAAATCGTATATCAGTAGATATTGTGAAATATAAATTCACTGTGGAATTTATAAAAGAAAGTGGAATTTGTTTAAAAATAAATATTGATTTATTTTTGAAGTATGAAAATTATTTATCTTGTAAAGATATTTTTGGGAAATAAATAATTTGGAAAATTATTTGGAATCAGGTGATGTTGTGCATATCCATTGATAGTTCAATAACCGACTATCAATATTTACCTTTGAATGGGTATTTGTTGTGATTTGTTTGAATTGGAATGCCACACTTATTTTTAAATTATTGCGCTCGTTATTCGGATTACCCATTCCGAATAGTGATACGACGTAATGGATAACATTGATGACCGGTGTTGAAGACCGGATATTTTGGAAAACGAAAGGGCAACTCGTCGATTGTCTTTGCACCGAGTAGCTACGGTATAGAGACCCCCTATGTGATGGGAAGTCCGGACGTGATTAGAGATTATCCGGATTGCAAGGACTTCTTTGTAAGTGCCTTCGGTTCTGTTCGAGCCCGGAACAGACTTGTATGGATTGTATGTCTAACATTACAAATTGAGATATAAAGCAGATTTCTTTCAAATATATTTCTGTTGGTGGCGGAGAATTTATTCTCTTAGCTTAAAACCCTTCTCTGAGACGTACGAGCTCAGAGGTTATGTAGTTGATGGTTATCAGCAATATATTCCCAATTTGGTAATGTGACATGCTGAGTGTTGCTGTGAAATGATCATTGTGTTGATCATTTGTGATAGGGTCATTTGTTTGATCGTTTATCTTTGTGATCATTTCTATGATAATTTGTTGACCCAAAGCACAGCTTTTGTATAAAGCGTGGCTTTGTGGACGAGACTTCGTCGAGCCTCACACCTCGGAATGGTCAAAACAGGAAAGATGCAGCAAGGTTATGAGGGGTAGCTCCCTTTAGGGTATGTGAATTTCCTTCTGGAAAAGGGTGGTATCATGGTATGGAGCCCAGATACTTACTCATGTTGAAACACTTTGTTATTTGGTGTGATGTTGATTACGAGCGCTCGGTTAAAGGTCCCAAAGGACCGAGGGATGGCATACTCGTGTCAGTAGTTACCCAGTTTGGGGTAACCTGGCTTTGTGTTGGCAGAGATCCGGTTTGGTTCTCGGGGACGTCCTTCTAGAGGCATTCTCATGTGGCAATGGGAAGTTCCTTGGCCTGACCATTCGTTGGAAATCCAAAGAAACAATACGATCTTGTACGGTTTTAGTTGTAGAACCTACTTCCTCATGAGGTAGCTATAGCAGGCATAATATAATGGTACCTATGCTGGCTAAGATTTATATTCTATTTTCGAAATGATTTTTCCTACACTATGCACTAATAATAATATCGAATGTTTCTTTTTAATGCGTATCAAGCATCTTTGACTATCATAAGGAGAAATCTCCTCCAAGTCTGCGTTTGCATTGTGTGTGTGGTGGGAGGTCTTATGGTAGTCTCATTTTTAAAAGCATTGCGAAGTGACTTTAAAAATATTCCTCTATTTTGATTTTAAAGATAAATAAACTGTTTTGAGTTCTCACACCAGTCACATGACTGACTCGGAGTTTATTGTTTTCCTTCCTAAACTCTGGGTGCCCACTAATTTCCACACGGGCAGTCAAGAGTTAAGGTTTATCAGGATATTATGGAATTCAGGAGTTGCTAGAGGCAAGCTAGATGGCATGGCGTATTATTAGTATATAGTATTTCTTTTCCGCTGTTTGTTGTTGTTTGTTGTTGTACACTCTGATGATAGGATGTAATGAAAGGATGTAATGAAATGTGATGTAATGTAATAACTGATATAATTCTTTGTTTAAAGATTATTCATTTATCTATTATATGTTGTTCCGCTGCGATTGTGAGATTCTGATGTTGTTCTACTGTTTTCTTTCCGTTCTATTTTATTTTCTCTCTATTTTCTATCTTTTTCTCTCTTCTTCTGTCTTTTTCTTCTTTTTAAAACCCTAACTGTTCGGTTTTTCGGCAACGAAAAATCGCGTACGTTACATTTTCTTTTTCTTAAACATTGAGTATTCGTATTTCTGTTCATCTTGAGTTAATCTATGGATATTAGTGCATATTTAAGGGGTACGGATTTGCGGGTCCTCACAGGTGGTATCAGAGCATATGGTTAAGCGACAACCATGGCTCTGTTGGGTATTACTCATTAGAGATAGAGTCAGTAGTACTCTAGAATGAGTTTGACTTTAATAATAGCTATGAGGGCGTATTTGTTGGTGAATATAAAATTGTTTTATATTGTGATGATTGATTTGTTGAGTGGTATATAGATTCTGGTTAACACGAGTAAATAACGTTGTTGATAGGGATCTCTAAACACTTGAATAGAACAATTCGACACAGTATTGTTTTAAATTGGGTAAATGAAATAATTTTACCTTGATTATATTTTATATATAAAGGAATAATTTTTCAAAATTATTAAAGTATATAAGTTGATTGTTTGGTTGTTGAATAAGATGTTTGAATAATCTAAGTAAAAGAATAATTGTATAAGCAAAAGAATTATAAGAATTGGATTATAATTAAAGTGATTTACAATTTGCGAAATAAACTTATATATATAAGAAGTGAAACTATATGAATATATTTATGAATATGAGTTGTAATAAAAATGAATTTAAAGTTAAATGGAAATTTACCTTAGAATTGGAATCCGGTGATGGTGTTAAACCAAATTGAATGAATATAAGGAAAGGAATTTGGTTGTAATTAATATACATTGGTTGTTATATGATTGTTAGTTGATTGTGTATAATTCATTAAGTGTTAATGAAATTGAAAGCTAAAGTAATTGAAATTCAATTGCAAGTTAAGTGAATCTTAAATAGAAGTGAATCTGATTTGGAAGTAAACCAACTTGAATATGAATTAGTGAATATAAACTAATTGAAAATGAATGTTAGTAAATACATCCACTATTAATGAATCAAATGTGATTAAATTGAAAAAAACCATTTCATTGAATATTAATGAGAATATGAATGAATATTTATTGGGTATGGATGTTAGTTGGATGATAGTTGGTTGATGGTTGAATTTATTGCTTTTACTGCATTTGCTATGTTGGCATATATAGTTATTATGTTGCTATATATTGTATATTAATACTATTTTCATATATGCATGTTTTTCATCTATTTGTTGAGTGTTTAGTAGGTGCGGATCGCGTTTTCTTCGCATTTGGAGCTCGCTTTTGCGCTATATTAGCCGTATATGCTCGCTAATAAAATATAAGGTACATATCTCGGATTAAATATCGTACTTTTACATTTTTTTCCCTGCGGGATGCCTCATTACTTGATGAGATGTATATTTGTGATATATGTACTGTCATTTTTTTTTCGGATCGAGCCGCGCAAAGGAGACTCTGGCGAATTTTTCCGGAAATTTAAGGCGTTAGAATATTTTTGAGAAAAATTGGAAAATTGTGAAAACTTTAACTTTGATTTGGAATTGAAAGTTAAACAATAATAGTTGTTTTTGAAAAGATAACTAAGTATGATTTGGAAACTTAGTAAAGTATTGTAAGAAGTTTAACTATGGATTTTGGGAAAGTTAATGGATTCTGTAACTTTTCTTACTTGATAATTTCGAGGACGAAATTCTTTTAAGGGGGGAATTATGTAACGACCCAGGATTTTTATTAATTAAAATTCGTATATTTAATTAATTTTAAATATTAATAAGTGAAATTTATAGGTCGAATAAATTTTATTTTGAATAATTGGATTTAATTGGATAATTAAATTGATAATTTAATATGTTAAATTATGAAAATAATTGAAAATTGGGTTAAATATGATTGAATTGTTTATAAAATTTTATTTTATCATATTGGAGTTAGAATGATATTTTAAAACTTTTAAAATCGAATTAAAAGTTAATTTGTGAAAATCGAATATTTTAATATTTAATCGACTAGTGAAATTAGTCAATTTTTGAATAGTCTCAGAATTGGACGAAACTAGTTCATTTGGATCCGTAATAGTTTGTTATTATCGAATTTCAATTTTCGTAGCAATCGAAGTTATCGTTTGATCGTGGCAGCTCGAAACGCATAGAAATCATTTTTAATATTAATTTGGCGAGTTAAAATAGACATTTTTCAAACAGTGTCAGATTTCGACGAAACTAGTTTCATCGGATCCGTAATGCGATATTATTGTATGGTTTAAAATTTCGTGTCAATCGGATTTACCGTTTGTCCGATGCAAGCTAAAACGCCTAGAAAATCGTTTAATCGGTTTAATTTTAAATTGAACGTTTATTGCCATAACTCGCACAGATGACCGAATTAGCTCCCGAAACACGTTCCATTGTGTTCGGAACGCTAGAAACGCCAACCGGCATGCTTCGTTTGGAGTTCGGAAAATCCGGGATGAATAGTGTCGTGTAAATTTTTCTATAAAACCCCCCTTAACTTCATTTTTTCACAAATATTCAAAACCCTAGGGTTAAAACTGCAGAGCCGCCACTCTCTTCAACCCATGGCCGAAAATTATCAATCTTCTCCCCTTAATTTCTTTCAATCCATTCAGTATTTTTGAAAACTTCCAACTAGCAAATCGAAGAACATTGGAAGGGCTTTAAATCCATACGGTGATGATGATCATCGGAGCGACGTGGAGGGAGAAATCATGGCCGAAGGAGAGCACGGTCGGCCTCGTTTTTCGTGCAAGAGGCTTGACCGAGCTTCTCATGCTTGCAGCGGAGTGTGTGTGGAGTCATGGCCGTTAGGATAGAGTAACCCGATCGACTTGGAAGTAGGCGTGGTGGTTGCAAAATTAAACCCTAAATGGGTATAGATGGGTTCGGTTTCACGTTGATTGCCTGGAGAAGAAGATGCGCGTGGAAGATAATGAAGCGCACGGTCCTGATGTTGATGGGTGAGATTCTACGGTGATGATCTGCTTAGGTTAAAATTATAAAGAAAATGTTGTAAATTTATGAATATAAATTTGTGTAAACTTCAAATATTCATATCTTTTTCATACGAGGTCGAAAACGTGCGAAACTAGTTGCATTGGAATCGTATGGACGAGCACTACGCTATGGAATTGGATTGGAGTCATTTGAAGTTAGTGAGAATTTCGGGTAAAATTAAACGCACGTTTAATTTTATTCGAAATAAATCGCTAAAACGAAATTGAAATCAAGGTGAGAACTTCTTTTTCTGTCTTTTTCTTCTTTTTAAAACCCTAACTATTCGGTTTTTCGGCAACGAAAAATCGCGTACGTTACATTTTCTTTTTCTTAAACATTGAGTATTCGTATTTCTGTTCATCTTGAGTTAATCTATGGAGATTAGTGTATATTCCAGGGGTATGGATTTGCGGGTCCTCACACTCCACTTCGTAGTACCGCCTCTGCGATCCCGGCATCGCCAGTTTCGCCGAAATCTGACAACGTATGTAATAGATATGAATTCTATAAATTTCAATTTCAAATTTTAAAAAATTTCTTTCTTTGTTTTTTTTAATTACCAATCAATCGCTAAAATTCACGTTCGAAGTCGTGAATAAAATCCAAAGAAATCGATACCGAATCCACCAAAATGGATATTCCAAAAATTCCCGAAGAAAAGAAGTCATCAAAGTCAATAACAAATGATAAAACCAAATGGGTAAATAACACGAATCGATTAAATTTGGAAACCACGCAAAATAGGTGAAATAGGCAAAATAGCATCAGGTGGTCGGCCGGCAACAGAGCTCGGTCGACCGGACCCTGTTCTAAAAAAAAATCCTCGGGACGCAGGTCGGTCGGCTGAGCCCTGTAGCCGGTCGACCGGACCAGAGACAGAAAGGTGCCTATGCACTTTAGTAGCAGGTCGGTCGACCGGCCCAGGGGTTCGGTCGGCCGAACATGATGTTCTGCAAATTGAAACCTATTTCAAATGAGGTGCAACTCTCTTCAATTTGCAATCGGACGAGACGGACGCTAGAGTATTACGCCCATCGGCTACCCAGTCCTATTGGCTTCTCGATGCATCACCAAAAACATGTTCCAACATCAAAGTTATGATTTTTAAGGATTTGAACTCAGAACACTAAAAATTGGAATATTCACCAAATCAATCCAAACCAAAAGCAAATGCACACGTATAATTGTTAGGAATTCATACCTAACGTTCAAAGATAGTTATAGATTAAGATGTGAGATAAAAATCTCACCTTTGAACCCAAACAAATGAAGAAGAAGCTTGAAAGCAAAGGAGAATTAACCACTCTTCAAATCCAACACAAGAAGCTTGATTTTAAGCTTTAAAAGAAGAACATTCCCAAAGTTAGGTTTAGGAATTTCTGAAATTGATAAGAGAATGAGTTGGAGAAGAAGAAGAGAAGGCTTACCAATGGGTTCTCTTGAATTTGGAGCTAGAAGTTGGATTTGCTAATGAAGACTAGGGCTTGGAGTTTTAATGTCCTCCTCCACTCTCCATTGTTATAAAAGCTTGAGTATTAGGAAATGAGTAATGAAGTAATGAAGAGGAGAAGGGGTTGGGACTGAATACATAAGTTAATGGGCTTAGCCCTAACCAAAGCCCTAAGTGAAAAAGTAGCAAAATTGCACTAACTCCAAACATATCAAAGTTTACACTTAAAAAGATCGCAAACTGCGTTTTGAACTCAACGGAAGTGGTCTTGAGTCCTAATTCGACTGTTTGCAAAAAGTGGCTTTTCAGACTAAATTCCAATTATCGATAAAATATTTAAATAAAATATTTAAGTATAAAGCCAATAAATATGCGGGTTGTTACAGACTCCCCTCCTTAAAGAAATTGGGTCCTCGCAATAATTAAGAAGAAGATATAGAGTAACAACCATAAAAGCATATTAACACAAAAGAATTTTGAAGTAAGAAGCTCACCTTAAAGAGCATGAGAAAGTAAGTCAGGATGCGTTCACTCGATGAACTCTCTAGATTCCCAAGAACAATCCTTAGGATTTGAAGACCACTGAAATTTAACAAGCGGAACATCTTTATTTCGAAGTCGTTTGACCTCCGAAGCAATAATTCGAATAGGATGTTGCTCATAAGTTAAATTAGGCGAAACTTCAATCTCTTCCACACACCGGGCTCAAGAATAGAATCGGAATCTCGAAGGCACTTCCGTAATTGAGAAACATGAAACACGTCATGCATAGCAGAAAACTGAGCCGGTAACAAAAGGCGATAAGCCATGGAACCAATACGTTCAGTGATAGGAAATGGCCCAATATATCGAGGTGCTAACTTTCCCGACCGACTGAAATGTACAATACCTTTCATTGGTGAAACACGAATAAAAACTAGATCTTCAACAGAAAATTCTAATTTCCTTCTCTGGTTATCGGCATAGGATTTTTGTCTACTCTGGGCTTCTTTCATCCTACGCCGAATAAGGTCAATCTTTTCTGTGGAATCCCGAATAAAGCCTAGACCTAAAACCAGCTTCTCACCGGCCTCAAGCCAATAAGAAGGAGATCGGCATGGCCTTTCATAAAGTGCCTTGAAAGGTGCCATACCAATACTAGATTGGAAGCTATTATTGTAGGAAAATTCAACAAGAGGAATATGATCTTCCCAACTTCCACCAAAATCAAGCACACAAGCATGAAGAAGATCTTCAAGAGTTTGATTCACACGCTCGGTTTGTCCATCGGGCTGTGGGTGATAAGCGGTGCTAAAATTAAGCTTCGTTCCCAAAGCTTTTTGAAGACTCTTCCAGAATCCACTGGTAAACAATGGATCGCGATCACTAACAATGGAAGTAGGAACTCCATGTAATTTTACAATTTCTTTAACAAAGAGTTTGGCCAAAAGAGGAACGGTTCGGTTAGACCGAACGGGAATAAAATGGGCGGATTTAGTAAGTCTATCAACTATAACCCATAAGCTATCATGACCCGAACGAGAGCGGGGAATTCCATCGACAAAATCCATGGAAATTTTGTCCCACTTCCAAAGTGGAATTTCTAAAGGTTGTAATAAACCGTCAGGCCTTTGATGTTCGGCCTTGACAAGTTGTCAAGTCATGCAACACTTAACAAGGTTAGCAATATTAGATTTCATCCCCTCCCAATAATAAAGTCGCTTCATATCCGCGTACATTTTACTACTACCGGGATGAATGGTAAATTTAGAACGATGTGAATCTTCTAAAATATCTTTACGAATATCACTAATATTTGGCACGATAAGTCTACCAAATTTTCGAATGCCGCCATGAGAATCAATATCAAAGTCTCTCAAACCTTCAATATCAATTTTATCCTTAATATTTTGGCCAAGAAGAGCCAATTCGAGATCTAGCCTTTAAGCTTCAAGAATGCGGTCAAAAAGAGAAGGATGAGCCTCATGGCTACATAAAACAAGAGATGAACATAAATCGGATACGCGCTCTCGAATCTCACAAGTGGATAAAATCTCGAGATCGTTCCATTCGGATATCATCATAAAAACAACTGCTTGTTGTTTACGGCTAAGAGCATCGGCGACACGATTACCCTTACCGGGGGTATGAAGAATATCAAGATCATAAGGTGTAAGGAACTCGAGCCAACGCTGTTGACGCAAATTAAGTTCCTTTTGAGTGAATAAATATTTCAAAGACTTATGATCTGTGTAAAGAATAAATTTCTCTCCCAATAGATAATGACGCCAAATTCGAAAGGCGAAAACAATAGCCGCGAGTTCTAAATCATGTGTGGCATATCTAGTCTCGGCCGGTTTCAATTTCCTAGAAGCATAAGCAATAACACGTTCTTTTTGCATAAGAACGGCACCCAAACCAATGCGACTAGCATCGGTATAAACAATAAAATCTTGGTTTCCCTCGGAAATCACAAGAATAGGAGCATCGGAAAGGAGTTCTTTCAATTTCTAAAAAGAGGCTTCACATTTGTCCGACCAAACGTATTTAACACCTTTCTTTGTTAAGCCAGTAAGAGGCATGACAATCTTAGAAAAGTCTTTAATGAAATGACGGTAATAACCCGCCAATCCGAGAAAATTATGAATCTCTGTCACACTCTCCGGTCTCTTCCAATCTTGAGTCGCTTCAATCTTTGAAGGATCCATGAAAATTCCGGATTCGGAAATAATATGACCGAGAAACTTCACACGAGATCGCCAAAAGTGGTATTTAGAAAATTTCACCTTCAATTGATTACTCCTAAGAGTTTCCAATAAGATGCTTTTCATGTTCCTCCTCGGTTTTTGAATACACCAGAATATCATCAATGAAGATGAGTACAAACCGATCGAGGAAATCTTTGAAAACTCGATTCATAAGGTCAACGAAATAAGCCGGAGCATTCGTTAAACCAAATGGCATAATAAGCCATTCATAAGATCCATAACGGGTACGGAACGATGTCAAAGGAATGCTATCCTCTGCAATACGAAGCTGATGAAAACCGGTAGCCAAGTCCAATTGTGAAAAGACTCTAGCACCACTAAGTTGATCGAATAGGTCATCAATCCGAGGTAAAGGATACTTATTTTTTATAGTAAGATCATTAAGCTTGCGATAATCAACGCAAAGTCTAAGAGTACCATCGGATTTCTTCACAAAAATTGCCGAAGCTCCCCAAGGCGAGGAACTAGAGTGAATAAATTGCTTCGTTTCCAAATCGGATAATTGTATGCGCATCTCCTCATTTTCCTTATTGGACATGTGATAAGGAGGACGAGTAATAGGTTGAGCTCCAGGGGTAAGATACATTTTGAACTCAATTGCTCACTTAGGTGGCAATCCTAAAACGGGCTCAAATATGTCGGAAAATTCACGAACAACATGAATAAGAGCAATGACATCCTCCTCATCATCATTATCGTCATCACGAGGATTTAAAGAATATAAAGATGCAGTCAAAGAGGAATCTGAATCTTTAAGAATAATAGAAATCTGCTTTACAGATTGAGGATGTCGAAGATGAATTGTCCGCTCGGGACATAGGATGTGAGCTTCATAACGGTTAAGCCAATCCATTCCCAAAATCATTCCAAAGCCTAAATAACGCATGACATGCAAATCAGATAGGAAGGGAAAATCACACAAAATAATCTCCACATCTTTACAAAGCAAACTAAGCGTTGCGTATCCACCAACCAAATTCGCAATTCTCAAAGAAGTCATTAAAACAACAACACTTAAAGAAAAAGTATCAACAAGCTCTTTTGATATAAAAGAATGCGATGCTCCCGTATCAAAAATAACTCGAATAGGTTGATCACGAAATATAATAATACCATCAAGGATAGAATGAGAAATACCTTGACCACGAGATGTGTTGCCAAGGGCTTGAGCAACATTAAGCTTTCCCTCCTTCCTATTTTGGAGTTTGGGACAAGAAGATAAATAATGGTCCGGGCTTTTGCAATAGCGACAAGTACGAGGCTTTGAACACTTGTTCGCAAAATGGCCTCTGGAACCACAGTTAAAGCATTTCCCTTCAGTAGAGGAAAAAGTCTTCGTAGCAGGAGTTGCCTGTTTACCCTTTCTACTGGGATAAGGACCTTTGAATTCGTTTGGCCTCTTCTTGTTGTTGAAGTTTGGTTTGGAACCCACCACTTCAACATCACCTTCCCTATCCGCCTCTTCAAGACGAAGAGCGATATCAATGAATTGGTCGAAGGGAACCTCTAATTTTAGAAGTAATGGCTTCTTGAGATTTTTGTTTAAGCCATAAACAAATCTTTGGTTCTTCTTCAATGGGGTGCTGATGTATTCAACCCCATATTTGGAAAGAGACTCGAAGGATGCAACATAATCAGTCACGGAGGCTTCACCCTGAACAAGGCCTATGAAACGCCGAGCCAATGTCACTTTCTCTGCTTCTGGCATGAATTTTAATTCGAAGCGTTCCCGGAATTGCTCCCAGGTGACATCCGCTTCATTAATCTCGGAAATAAGAAGTTCGTACCAGTCCAATGCTCTCTCTTGGAGCATACTGGAAGCCACCTGAACACGGTGAAGATCGACGAGATTCATGCGAATGAATATTCAATCACAGGTCCTCAACCATGCCTGGACCTCGATTACAGTTTCAAAACCTTTAAATGGCTTTCCACCCAAGTTGGTGTAATCATTGCACAAACGTGCAAACCCAGATTTAGGGTGAGTAGGTTCCGGATTAGAACCAGCTGCTTGAGCATTCGTGACAAGGTCAAGAAGTTGTTGGGTAGTCATAAAAACTCCATCCTGGGGTGGAGCACTAGATGGTCCAGCTCTGGGATGACCTGGTCTAACCATTTCTCTTCCTTAAGAAAGAAAGAAGGAAGAAGGAAGAAGAAGAAGGTTATTCACAAAATGAATATCAAGCAATCTTAATAGATAAAACAAGGAATCATAAAGAAAATAGGATGAATCGGTACGAAGACTCGAATTAAATTCTAAAGCACGACTCCTAAGATAGACTTAGGACGATGATCCTTGCTAAGTTATTCTACATTGTTCCGAAGTTTGGCTCTGATACCAAGCTGTGACGCCCCACCTCTATACCCACGCTAGCCAAGAGCACTACGGAGTAATGCTGTCAACTAACACGGAGAATAAGGCTGTTGAGGAGCGACCATCTGTGTAATATCTTTGTGCGAGTACTGATATGTCAGATAAAATATAACTTACATGCCTTTTAAGAGGAAATCCGACATACCGACACAAACTCAAAGTTACTACACAGTGGCTATAGTGTCTTTGGAAACAAATATAGAAATAAACATAACACAAATCAGTCACAGATAATTCATATCACAAAGGCGGAAGAAGATATGAACACATAACTAACAAATGAAAGTGTACATCCGTGTAGTGGTCAAAAAGATCCATAATAATACAAAAGAATAGCAACACGTGCTATACAAAAGAATACAACTATGAGTCTATATCATAAGTGTATACAACAAAAACTGCTAATTTAAATAGTTAGCCAAAAGTCAGAGCAATGAATCCCTGGGGAAAGGTCAAGCAGAAGCACCTGTAATATCTCCGTCTGACCCGAGTATTATTTATAAGAAAGTAATAAACGGATCAGTCTAGCTATAAATATCAGATGATATGATATAGAATAAGAGATATGGCATAAACATCTGATAACCATATGCGCATACTACAATAAGTATGTAATTGAAACTCTACATGAGATTAATCAATATCACAAAAAATCTTCACAAAGATCCAAAAAGGGTATCATACCCAAAACTTGTATTCACAACAAGTCAATGACACACGAATTCACCAATGCAAAAAATTTAATAAATCATATCAATGAAAATCACTAAAGTTGGTGAAGCATAAATTCCAGAATTCAACACACGAAATCCAGAAATCATAAAAAGGGGGAGGCCTATCACACGAACGGGAGCATGAAAACTCACCTACATATGTATCACACGAACGAGACGCTATCTCATGGTAGCTAGCCATTAATTTTTGACACACGAATGGCCCGAAGACCATGGGGCGCTACCCCGCATGTGTGAGTCGAAATCACACAGAAAAGGGGTCTAGTCTAAATCGCAGACAAAGAGACATCGCACAATTGCTAGTCTAAATCACAAAAATGATCGTCATGATCATCAAGAAGTGTCAATTACAGTAAGCTAGTAAATATATGAGCTTAGCTTCATGTCCCATAACCACTAGCTTAACTTAAATATTTACGAACAAATTGTAGATTTCCACTAGAAAATTATTGCAAGAGATTCAATCGAACAAGTCCAAGAATTAACCGACGAAGTAAACGCAAGCTTTTCATACCACTTGTTTTACTAAGTCGTTTAATTAGATTTCTCATACGAGTGAGGAAAAGGTTTGTATATACTAATAGATTGGAAAACGGTTTACGAGAACGAGTTTTTTAATAAAATAGTGTTGAAATCATTTGATGAAAGAGTTTTGGTATTTACTACTAGTATTGAAACCTTTATATTTTTAAAGTGACAAATCATCGAAATGATTGTAGAAACAATCAATTGCTAAAATTCACGTTCGAAGTCGTGAATAAAATCCAAAGAAATCGATACCGAATCCACCAAAATGGATATTCCAAAAATTCCTGAAGAAAAGAAGTCATCAAAGTCAATAACAAATGATAACAACAAATAGGGAAATAACACGAATCGATTAAATTTGGAAACCACGCAAAATAGGCAAAACAGCATCAGGTAGGTCGGCCGGCAACGGAGCTCGGTCGACCGGACCCTGTTCTAAAAAAAATCCTCGGGAAGCAGGTCGGTCGGCTGAGCCCTGTAGCCGGTCGACCGGACCAGAGACAGAAAGGTGCCTATGCACTTTAGTAGCAGGTCGGTCGACCGGCCCAGGGGTTCGGGCGGCCGAACCTGATGTTCTGCAAATTGAAACCTATTTCAAATGAGGTGCAAACCTCTTCAATTTGCAATCGGACAAGCACGGACGCTAGGGGATTACGCCCATCGGCTACCTGGTCCTATTGGCTTCTCGATTCATCACCAAAAACATGTTCCAACATCAAAGTTATGATTTTTAAGGATTTGAACTCAAAACACTAAAAATTGGAATATTTACCAAATCAATCCACACCAAAAGCAAATGCACACGAATAATTGTTAGGAATTCATACCTAATGTTCAAAGACAGTTATAGACTAAGATGTGAGATAAAAATCTCACCTTTGAACCCAAACAAATGAAGAAGAAGCTTGAAAGCAAAGGAGAATTAACCACTCTTCAAATCCAACACAAGAAGCTTGATTCTAAGCTTTAAAAGAAGAACATTCCCAAAGTTAGGTTTAGGAATTTCTGAAATTGATAAGAGAATGAGTTGGAGAAGAAGAAGAGAAGGCTTACCAATGGGTTCTCTTGAATTTGGAGCTAGAAGTTGGATTTGCTAATGAAGACTAGGGCTTGGAGTTTTAATTTCCTCTTCCACTCTCCATTGTTATAAAAGCTTGAGTATTAGGAAATGAGGAATGAAGTAATGAAGAGGAGAAGGGGTTGGGACTGAATACATAAGTTAATGGGCTCAGCCCTAACAAAAGCCCTAAGTGAAAAAGTAGCAAAATTCCACTAACTCCAAACATATCAAAGTTTACACTTAAAAAGATCGCAAACGGCGTTTTGAACTCAACGGAAGTGGTCTTGAGTCCTAATTCGACTGTTTGCAAAAAGTGGCTTTTCGGACTAAATTCCGAGTATCGATAAAATATTTAAATATAAAACCGATAAATATGCGGGTTGTTACAGGAATGATCGGCCTCTGCCCTCACGTGCGCCATCCCAAACCCTACCCCCACCCTTGATTCCAGAGCACTCGGCCTCCTCCATGATTGGGAAAAGGCGAACGAACGACGGTGACTCACGACCTAATTCTGGCTCCATACGGCGACGTTGGCAAAGATCCACCGTTGGATAGATAGATGTCGAGGTGCTCTTCGACTTTCCAGTTGGAAGAATCTTTTAAAGCTCGACGGATTGTGATAGATCTAAGGTGAAAGGCGAATGAATTTCAGCCATTGGAGTAATAAGGTGGCGGCTGAAACAAAATGGGCTAGGGTTTGAGCAAAATGCAATTATATAATACAATTTAATATTATTTTAATATCGTTCTGCAAAATTTTACAACTTATGCAAACGAACTCTGATTCTCACGTACCAATAGGCGTTCCTAGGGTTTTTCCGCGTTCCGGACACAATGAGATAGGTTTTGGAAGCTAATTCTGACATATACGCGACTGAAACAAACGGTCAATTTTAATTTAAATCGATTAAAGTATTTTCTAAGCGTTTTAAGCTGCCGGGGTCAAACGACAACTCCGATTGCTACGAAAATTGAAATCCGATAATAACTAACTATTATGGATCCAATAGAACAGGTTTCGTCGAATTCCGAGACTGTGCCCCAGAAGGCTATTTTAACTCGTCGATTAAATTGAGCGATTTTCATAATCGTCGAAATCATCTAAAATTTCACTTTTAAAATTTTACTAACTCTATTATAACTCATATAGAATTTATACTCACATTAGAAATCATTCCGATTCAGTTTAAATCAAAATCTGATTATTTGCATTATTATATTATTAAATTCCATTATTAAATTAATATAAAATCTCAAATTCAATCTATCGACTTCTAATTTAATCCAACAGTCCAATATTATAATTCAAATCCAATTAGACTTAAAATAAATTTTAGAATCTAATTTTATCTCTATTTACACTCAGAATTATCAATTATCCCAATTCTAATATTAAGTTATCATTATTCAAGTTCCAATTAAATTACCGTATTTGAAATTTAACCGATTTTATTAACTTAACCAAAATATTTTTATTTCAAAATTCAAATTATAATCCATATTCAACACTTAAAATGAATTTAATGTTCAATTTTAGCGACCCTAAATTCCAGGTCGTTGCATATTTTATTCATTTTGATTATGACACTAGTGTCAAGGCTATCCATCATCGGTCTCTTACTTCATTCCAGTAAACGTCGCCTATTCAACCACTACATCTGGAGATCATCCACCATGCACACAATTGTCTAAGTGGTTCCAATATTGGCAAAGAATACGCCAATAAAAGGCCCCGATCTCTTTAACACCCATATGTCGTTTTACACACCTGTTGGTTCTTTTACATTTCGAAAACAATTCGTATTTGATATCACATATCATATTTGCTTCAAAACCAAATCCATTTCGAAATTTACCATATTCGCTTCATAAATCATATTTTACTACAAAATGTCAATTCAGTTCGATATATCGATTCCACTTCAAAATTCGATTCGATTTACAATTTAGGTTATAACTTCACTTAACCCAATTCGTATTTAAATCCAAGGTTTAAATATAAACGTGCCTCCCTATTAACTAGTTTGAGTTTTAGAAAATAGTTTAAATAGTTTGGCAGAAAATAATTTAAGTACTAAAATGGTTTATATAGTAAAATAGTTTGGAAAATCAAAATAGTTTGAATATTTAAAGAAAATGGATTTGAAATAGTTTATACTAAAATAATTTATACTAAAATAATTTATTTAAAAATGTTTTCAAAGTCAAACTAATTCAATTCTAAATTTCCCAATTCAAACCAATTCCATTTTCCATTTCGATTTAATTGGCTCAATTCCGATTTGAAGTCGAATTCATTTTCATTCCAAATTAATTTCAATTCTAATTCCAAATTAATTTTAATTCCATTTCCAAATTAATTTAAATTCCAATTTCAAATTAATTTCAACTTCAAATTCCAAATTTAAACCATTTCGATTTACATCAAACCCGAGTACGATTTCCAAAATATCAATTCAAAGTACTTAAACAAATTTTCCTTCAATATCCAATTTAAAATCCAAGTCTTCAAGTATAAATTAAATATGAGCTCAAATTCAAAATATCATTTTATATCACCTTTTCTTAGCAACATTCAAAGTTCGAATAAAAGTCAAATCTTTTAAGCAAATCAACTTCTAAAATTCATGCCATATTTTGATTTTAACTTATTGATCTCAACTTCTATTAATTAAATAATTTCCGTCTCAAATTTAAATTTCAACATTCCGAGCTCCAATTCGAAAATAATTCGATTTCTATTTTTAAAATCAAATCATTTAAATAATTCCAAATCGAAAATTTTCAAAATCATTTTATTTAACTATTCTGGTGGCTGTATATAATTTTTGATCCTATTGCTAAGTGAATCAATTATTTCAATTTAATTCCAGGGATAGATATATATCATTTCAATCCAAATCAAAGTGCTATAAGTATATATCATTTCAACCTATATCTTAATTTATTCGAAATAATTCAATTTACAGTTTTATACACTATAATAATATGTATAGCGATACCATGATATATAAAGTAAATAAACACCCAAATACGAACCAATAGCATCCATCACAACCGATCATCCAAACAGCCAATAATCACAACAATTTACCAATTATCAAAAAATGGGGAATTATGCGGCAATTAAATTCCAGTTTAATTTAAAGGTCAATTCAAATTCTATCAATTTATTTAGATTACCATTTTTAATATCAATTTAAATTTATCACTGACAAGCAATAAATTTAAATCATTACACGATATAAATTTAACTAACATAAAAATTAAACTAGTCAAGTGTGAGCATATAAAACACTCAACTCTTATTTGAACCTGAAAATATTTCAGTTTAAAATAAATTCCACCAACACCTCAAGCTGTAGCCTTCGTGGTACAAATCCAATGCAAGTTGTTTCATCTAAAGCGTGCCTCATACGAACAAAATACGATTATATTAACATTTGAGATTATATAAATTAGTTTAATGAAACAAATCACTTTACTTAACGTAAATTTTGCCATACCCTAATCATGTCACTAAGCTTTCTAATATCCTGCTCAAGCACGCTACCACTCCTCTTCCAAAACGCAAAAGCCCGATGTTCATGAACCTATATACATGTCGACTTCCTCCCTGCCGCCGCCACCGCGAATGACTGGAGCTCCGCCTACCTACGTCACCGAACTCACTTATCCACGAGCTTTCCCCTTTACCAACCTTGGTTGCCCTCAACTCCACCCAATCGCGACCACTACCTAATGTGATGATGCCATGGTCGAGCTCGAGCCCTAGCCTCACGAGCTTCCTTCCCTCGTGCATGCGTGTGTCGTCCTCCACTAATCGATCGCGTGTTACCCTAAAAATCGAGACTGTCAATTTCTTTCTTTTTTATATTGGCCTTCATTATTTTGTTCGTTTGATTTGATTTTTTTTGAAGCCGGTGATTAGAAGAAAAAAGGGAAGAGATGGATATTCGGCTGGAAAGGGGAAAGGTGGATTTTAACGAATTTTTTATATATTATATTACAATAATTAGAAAATATCTGATTCGATCGACCCACAAAGTCACGAACTCCAAATGAAGCATGTCGTCCGCCATTTATAATGTTTTACCTCCATTCCGAACACATTGGAACATGTCCCGAGGTCTAATTCAATCGTATGCAGCAGATAGCTTTTCAAAATTGATTATTTTAATTAAATTCCGAAATAATTTTGTACGCATTTCAAGCTCGCACCACCAAACGTCAAGACCGATCGCTACGAAACTTCAAATCCTATAATAAATCACTATTGCGAATCCGGTGAAGCTGGTTTCATCGATATTCAAGACAGTAGCCAAAGTGGATTTTTTTACTCATCAATTTAGAATATAGAATTTCAATTTATATTTTTTCACATTTAAATCCAATTTAAATATTAACTATCTTCATTCATATTTAAATAAAAATTAAATCAATTTTCGATATTATTTTGAATCGTCTTCGATCCAAAATTAAATTGTTCAAATAATTTCCAATATTAAATTTTGAACAATTTAATTATCCAATAAACTAATTTTAATAAATCATTAAATTTTTATTTTGAGCCATTTTATTTAATAATTATTTCAAATTCTATAATTTAAAATAGTTAAAAATATGGGTCGTTGCATACTCCCCCACTCAAAACTTTTCTTCCTTGAAAAGACATTAAGTAAAGAATTTAACAAATAATATATTTTATTTAAAACAATCAACTTGTAAACATCCAAATCTTATTTACAAAACCATTACTACATTCTTGCCACACCACTTCGATAATGATTTCATGGAAAAATATAACATATATATATAAACTAGTTATAAAATTTTAAAACTTCAAAATTTTTCTACCTCCCAGATTTATGAAAAATTTCGGCAGAGTCCTCTTTGCGCGGCCCGATCGGAAAAATTTACAATATCAATATATATCACAAATATACCAAATCGATATCAAATATACATCTCATCTCAATGATGAGGCATCCCTAAGGGAAAAAATATAGAATCGTGGTATTAATCTGAGATATGTACCTTATTATTAATAATACGAGCGAGTTCGCTCGTATTAAGCATGTAAAAACCTGCATATGCATCCAAACGATCTTCGTATGTACCTATCTCAAATCCAATTTACAAATTAGTTAACATACAATGATTTAGAAGCATATATAAGTCTAATATAACTATATAACATGGATTTTGAATTCAAACAATAATTACAAGCATAAATACGTAACATGCAACAATCATATACAATCCAAATAGTAAAAACAATGGTTAGCAATAAAAGAAACCATCTAACTATCAATATCCATCCAATTAATCCAATTAATTCATAACCATGTTAATTTTCATTATCCAATGTCAATTTTAAATTTTTACCCTTCATTTTTTATTAACATTCATTTCATTAACATTTTAATTCCTTCATTCAATTTATTTGCATTCAACCAACTTTTATTCAATTAGATTCACATACAATTGATTTTTCATTTAATTTATTTACTTCCAATTTATTTGCATGCATTTATCAACATTAACGAATTTACATTCAATTAATTTATACTTGTCTATAGTTACATTCATTTTTCCACTTCCATTATTTCATTTTAGTAACTCATATAATTAAATATGTGCAAGAAATTTGATTCATACCACATTCCTTTTTTCCCTTCCTATTTATCAAACCTATAATGTAACATCCCGGTTTTAAATCAAATTTAAATTGGAAATTAATTTAATTTTTGGAATTAAACTGTGAATTTATTTGGTATTTTCCAAATTAAGTAGATATTTGTTTGTTTATTAATATAAATAAATATAAATATGATTTTAAAATAGAATTTCTAATTGGAAATTCAGAAATAAATATTTTGAATAATATATTTATTTTAACTTAATTGTGGATTAAATTGAAAATGTGGGAATAAAAATAGATATATAAGTTTTTAAATAAAGAATTTGATTTGGAAATATGAATATTTTATAAACAGACTATAATTTGTAAGTTGAATTTGAAATTCAAGCACATATATATTGAAAATAAATATTTATAGATTGTGAATGAATAAAATATATATTTATAAAAAGATATTTTTTGTTTATTCATTTATAAATACAAATTGATTATATGTTAATTCTTGAATTTGAAATTTAAAAATAAATATAGTGGAAATAAAAATTGGATTTATTAACTTATTATTTCTAAGGGACTAATATATATAAATATTTATTAGTAATGAATAATTTGATTTCAGATCATTTGTTTTAAAATTATAAAACATAATGTATGAGTGCAAATACAAAAAAGGAATGATTTGTAAAACATAAGATAGAAATGTTTAAAACAAAATTTTAACATTATCTAAAGGAGGGATTTAGACATAAATTTTATGGTAAAAGACATTTGTAAAATATGCTTTTACAAGTGTAAAAATTTTAAACTATGTGTTTACGAGTGTAAATATAATTAACAAGTGGCTTCATTTCCTTTTAAATTAAAACATATGAAATATATCTAAAGAAAGAAATTAATAAACCAGGTTTCTTTTTTTTCTCAAACTTGTAAACAAATAAGATCAAAGGCAAGAATAAAACCAAAACAGAAAACAACATTAGTATTTAAATTTTCAACCTCAAGCCAATAAAGATGCAAAAGCAAAATCTTGAATCCAAAGTATAATAAACTAAAGGCTTAAGTTCAGATTCAATTCAAAGTCTCCGTTTTAACATCAAGCTTCCAGTTTTCAAAACTAAAATCAGAGCAAAGCCAGGAAAATCAAATAACAATCTATTCAAAGTTTTTAAAACATTGGAACAAATCAAAGTGCAATGCAAAGAACAGATCAAAGTCTGAAACCTAGAATCTCAATAGCAGGTAGCAAGCCTTCATCAAAATGCAGAATTAAAACAAACGCAAAGATAAGGAATAAATCAAGCATTCAGCTCAATAGAAACTACAACAAACAATCAAATCCAGATCAAATAGAATTCTGTTCCTCTCTCCTCTGACAAAATCCAGGTGAGCAAACTTTTATTTTAACCTTGAATTTGTTTATATGACTTGATATTGTGATTGGTACTGTAGTAAAGTGATGAAAGATGTTTGAATGGGTGCCGATATGTTTATATGTACATCTAAATATGCAAATATTGCATGTATTTGTCTGTGAGCAGGTATACTGTTATCTGTTCTTGGTTTACAGGTTTATAAATTCAAGAAAAGAAAATTCTATATCTTCTTGTTTAAACAAATTCAAGCCATGAATCCTGAAAAGAAGATGTTTATAGCATCATAAAGTTATTTTTGAAAATAATTCCAAGGGAAAAAATATGAAATAAATGTTGTGAAAATGGGAATTTACAGTAAAGTCATTATATATCTGGAAAATCGAATATGTTAATTTTAAGATCTAATTACCCAATCATATTCGTATGACGGAATGATGAATTTGAAATAAAATGGTGATTTTTAGTTTGGTAAATTATGGGAAAGTTCGAGATGAACAGGATTTGCATTTACGGCAATCTTTGGTGATTGGCGGATCTAGGTTCATCGTGCTTGGACCTGGATATAGAGGGAAGATAGGGATCATTAGAAAAATACTTGTTTAAATTCCAGATCGCCGTGTTAGCCATGTGGGGTTGAACTAGGGTTCGATGTCTGATTTTAGTCGAGGGGGTTTTCGAGGTTATTGCGACGTTGGTGGTTGATCGAAGTTGATGGGTCCAAGGGGAATAGGAGCATGTGTTCATGGCGAGGTTCTGGGTGGAATAGCAAGGTCACTGGTGATCGGGATCGTCATCGACATGGGGCTTTATCGATCATGGTTGAATGCCTATGTGATTGAGATACTGGATTTTGAATCACAGGCGAAATTTGCAAACTTGGGTGGTCGGGAAGCTTGGGAGGATCGTTGGCGAAGTGTTGATGGCGATGTAGTTGGTCAGAACGTTGGCGAGACGATGTACATGTGCACACGTGGGTGGTTGTATCTGTGTTGTTTGAAAGTGAGGAAGACGAAGCGTTTACTCGGGTTTTTGTTTAGCGGTCTCAGGTTTGTCTCGAAATTTTTTGAATTTGGCTCGAGTGGCTTTAAGTGTGGGCTTGGGTAGTTTTATTAATAACAGGTTTCCAAATTTGAAATTATTTTTTTTTGTACAGGTTTTGGAATCTTGAAATGGAAATCAAGTTCAGATCTTCAAAAGAAAACGCAAGTTTAAAATTTTTAAGATGTTTAGCCAAGTTTAAAAAATATTTAAAACAAATATGTTTTCAAAGATTTCAAAAGTTTAAAAATTGTTTTTGTTTTAAAAGGTGATTACCTATTAGATTAATTGTGTAATTGAGTCCATAGTGTTTCAAAATAAAATAAGGTGATGTTGAATTAAGAAGTGATGAAGGATTGTGTTTTTAACTTAATTAATCATTGTAATTAAATATATAATTAAGAGATGAAATCATTAATTTAACTTAAAGGGTCTTGAGTTAATAAATGCATTTAATGATGATTCATTTCCAAAGGTCATTAACAAGGTTTAAACGATAATTAAATATAAGATAAATGGTTTATCTTAGACTAACTAAGAATAATTACTTAATGTAATTAAAAGATGATTTATTCTAAAGTAATAAAAAGGATAATTACTTTATAATTAAAGGATAATTGATTACTTAAAAGTTAATTACTTAATAAAGGAAATCAAGGACAATCACTTAAATATGAATTAATGTAACTAATTTAAGGTAATTAATTAATTAAAGATAATTACTTAATTAAAAGTAATAAATTTATGATTAAGGTTAATTAATCAAGTGATTAATTAATAATTACTCATAGTAATTAAATTGTGATTTAATCATATAAGTGATTAGGAAGATCACTTATTGAAATTATGTAAAGATAATTAATTAAATAATAATTAATTAATGGTTAATTAACTAAGGATGATTAATTAATAATTAAAGGTTAATTAATTTATTAATTAATAAATGATTAAAGGATAATTAATCAAAATGATTTGTTATTAATATTAATTAGCCAGGATTAGTAGTTATTCATAAGTAATTAAATCTGACTTAAAATTAATCAGATGATTAATTAATCTGACTCGTAAATGTTTGAATCCTATTGAATGTTGAATTGTTGTTATCGCTGATGTGTGCTACTTTGTGATACGAATTGAATTGATTTGAGATGTGTTGAATGTAATTTATCTGTGATGAATGTAATTTATTTATCTATGATAAATTTATATTTTATATCTGCAGATCTATGAATGGAAGATAAGCGTTATAGAGATATACCGCTTATTTATAATTACTATGCTCGAATCTATAATGATTGATGATGTTGCACTATTGTGTGAAACCTCTATACTACACCATACACACATAAGTATGGATTGCATGAGGAAATTAGTTAAGTCACAAATTTTGAAATGGTTTTAAAATTGAATTTTGAATCAAAATAGTTTGGGAATAGAATTGGGTTAAATATGAAAAGCTTTTGAGAAGGAGTTTTAAAGATAAAAGCTATTTTGAATAACTTGATTAAGTTTTGAAATTTAAATAGTTTGATTTGAATTTGAATTCGAGATTTGAATTATGGTTTAAAAAGTTATATAATGTATTTATATGCTTTTTAAACATTTTAAAAGTATTGTTTTGGGAATTTGAATTTAACCCAGGTTCTATGCTTGAAGGGCTTTAACTCATGCAAATAAAATCGGATTTTTTCGAAACAAAAACTAATTGTTCTCAAATAATAATAGCTTTCATATAATGAAAGGATTTCCAATTTTTGTTCAAAGATTTCAAGTTTGAAATGGAATGGTTTTGGAAGCTATGAATAAATCTTTGTGGAAGATTGTTGAACTTTGTTTTGAAATTGAAGAGGATCTTAAAAGTCTACCTTTTGTATGAAAGATTTGAAATAGAATTGTTTCGAAAGTATGAATTGATCTTTGTGGAAGCTGGGTGAACTTTGTGAGGTGAATCTTTTTGTTTAAAAATTTGGAAATAGTAATTTGTTTAAACCATTTGAAAGAAAGGTTTTGGATAATAAGTTGTTACTTAACTAAAATCCCATTATCCATATGTTTTTAAATATTGCGCTCATTATTCAGTTTAGCCGGGAGAGGACCTTGTGTCATATAACCCATTCCAAATAATGATACGACATTATGGATAACATTTGAAGATCGGTGGTGAAGACCGGGTATTTTCGAAAACGAAAGGATAACCGGTCGAATGACTCTGCACTGAGTAGCTACAGTATAGAGATCTCCATATGTGATGGGGAGTCCGATCGGGATTGGGAATTCTCGGATTGCAAGGGCTTCTTTGGAAGTGCCTTCGGTTCTGTTCGAACCCGGAATAGACTTGTATGGGTATGTGTCTGACATTATACTTTGAGATGTAAACATGATTTCTGTCAAATACATTTCTGTTTGGTGGCGGAGATTTATTCTCTTAGCTTAACAGCCTTCTTTGAAATGGACGAGCTCAGAGGTTATGTAGTTGATAGTTACTAATGATACATTCCCAATTTTGTAATGTGGTATACGAAGTACTGCTGATCATTTGTTGATCAAAGCATGGCTTTTGAGAAACGTGTAGCTTTGTGGATGAAACTTCGTCGAGCCTCACAACCCGTAAATGGTCAAAACAGGAATGTTGTGGCAAGGTTTCTAGGGGTCGTGTCCCTAGGGTATGTCCATTTCCTTCTGGATAAAAGGTGGTATTATGGTATGGAGCCCGGATATTTACCTACGTGGTTGCTGCATACTTATTGCTGTGTGGTTGTCGGTTGAGGGCCCTCGGATAAAGGTCGGTAACGACTGGGGATGGCATATCTTTAACGTTACTTTCGGAAAGTGGTAATCCAGCCTTGTGTTGATAGGGAACCATTTTGGTTCTTGGGGGTGTCCCTCTAGAGGCGTTCCATTTATTAAAGAAGTTCCTTAGCCTAGCCATTTGTTGGAAATCCAATCATCCAATACGCGCCCTATACGGTTTTAGTTATAGAACCTGTCATCTAATATGGTAGCTATAGTAGGCGTACTATAATAGTACGTATGCTGGCTAAGATTTATATTATACTTTCGATTTTTTACTGTCATAAGGAGAAATCTCCTCCAAGTGTGCGCTTGCATTGTGTGTGTGGCGGGAGGCCTTATGGCAGTTTCATTTTCCAAAAAGCATTGCAGATTTCAATTTTAAAACATTTTGCTGTTTTTTTAAAGATAAAACTATTTTTGTTTGCTCATACCAGTCCTATGACTGACCCGGAGTTTATTGTTCCCTTCCTAAACTCTAGGTGCTCACAATTTTCCACACGGGAAGTCTAAAGTTGGGTTTTTCAGATAACCAAATAGTAGGTATAGATTCGATAGTCTTCGAAGCCTTTGGATTTGTGGATCGCATTTGCTACACTTCAGCATTCACGGCTGACCTTGCTTAGTATAACGTGATGGGGGTTTCTCGCTTCGCGTTTGGATAGCATGTTGGTAGATCTAGTCTTTGGAGTTTTTGAAGCTTTAGCTATGGAGTTGCAGATGTAGTTGATGTTCGAATTCCTTCTTTGGAGTTCAAGTTTATGTTATCTCATTCTGCTGCTGTATCTTGTCTTTGATATTTGTATCGATAACTAAATTGTATCATTATTGTATCAGTATTGTACCTATTGTATATCAATGATATTGTCTTTTCTTCCGCTGTATTGTTGTACTTAATGTGTTATAAGCTCCGGTGAACCAGATTCGGCGTTTGAATCTGCGGCATTTGAATACGGATGATATATTCAGTGCGATTTTCGAAGGTCGAGTCAGGGTCGTTACAGTGGTAGTAGAGCTGAAGGTTGAAACTTTAGCTCAGGAGTATAACACATTAGGCAACTCATCAGAGATAAGGTTACGAATCCCCTAGAATGAGTATATCCTTAAGATATCTGTCTGTATGCCACAGTAAATTCTCTTACTATCCACTGATAGTGAGTGTGAGTGCAAGAAGAGGACGAGATAGGGGACATGGAAGTACCACTACAAATGGTCAATCCCTACAACAACGGAAACAACTTTTATTCTCAATCTCTTTTAGTCCAGTTTCAATTCTTTGATGTCTTCGTGGCAGCTCCAGGAAGAAGCTTCGGTGTGGTGATGACCCTGCGGATTGTTATAGAAAAGTTTCTATTTCATATTCTCTTCATCGGATTCTTATCAGCTTTTCGTTTTTAACTCTAATGAATTTGAAATTTTAAAATTGAAATCAGTTGGTGAACAAAAATATGAAGATAGATTAATTTGTATCGATAAAACGATTTCGGTTAAAACCCAAATTTTAAATTCTCTTGTAATTCCTTGTGTGAATCCAAGTTCGAAGAGGGACATGCGAGTGTATATTTTAAGATACCACAATCTGGGTTTAGAATTTATTTGTTTATTCTTTTGGGTCTAGATATATTGTACGAGTGGTTAGTGATCCTTCGAACTAACCAATGCCCTGCACATTCGTAGATCTGGTGACCCAAGTAACTTATGAAGTATTGAACGAGTTGTTCTTGAATTTATTATTGATATTCTGATTTGGTAAGCCAAATGCAGAATAGATATTCAGTTTGATATAGAAAGATATTTTTCTATCTTTCATGTGCCTGTTGTTGTCTCCCTGGCAAATTTGGGATGAAATTTTCTTAAGGGGGGAATCTGTAACATCACGCTTTTAAATCAAATTTAAATTGGAAATTAATTTAATTTTTGGAATTAAACTGTGAATTTATTTGGTATTTTCCAAATTAATTAAATATTTGTTCGTTTAATAATATAAATGAATATAAATATGATTTTAAATAGAATTTCTAATTGGAAATTCAAAAACAAATATTTTGAATAATATATTTATTTTAAACTTATATGTGGATTAAATTGAAAATGTGGGAATAAAAATAGATATATAAGTTTTTAGATAAAGAATTTGATTTGGAAATCTAAATATTTGATAAACAGACTATAATTTGAAATTTGAATTTGAAATTCAAGTACATATATGTTGAAAATGAATATTTATAGATTATGAATGAATAAAATATATATTTGTGAAAATATATTTTTTGTTCGTTCATTTATAAATACAAATTGATTATATGTTAATTTTTGAATTTGAAATTTAAAAATAAATATATTGGAAATAAAATTTTTTTTACTGGATTTATTGACTTATTATTTCTAAGGGACTAATATATATATAAATCTATAATATAATATTATTATTGAGTTAAATTTCAAGAGCGCACAGGTCTCCTTCATATTTTGGAAAATGAATAGTCACGTTTTTAATTTCTTTCTATTCCAAACTTTGAAATGTGATAACTTTTTCTACATTAATTGGATTTAAGAATCGATTTCACTATTAAATATCAAATTTAATATGCTTTCGAATGATATCCATTGTTGAAAGCTAAAAATAATTTTTTTAAAATCATAGTTTTTGGGATTATTCATATTATTAAAGTTATTAAATCTATTTGACTTTATTAAATCTTTTAACTAATTTATATCGTTGATTGTTTTGAAAATTTCCAGCCTCTGATTCTACTTTCACAAATTGCAGTCAAGTTTGGTGAAATCCAACATTACCAAAATACAGCAACAATGTTAGATGGAATTAGAAATGGAACCAGAAAGCCCAAAAGCATTAAATACAATTATATGCTTCTTATTATATTGAATTTGCTTTGACTGTAAAAGAAATACAATGATATTCTTCACATTAAAATAAATATTGTTGAATAATGGTTGTTAGTTCCAACGGTTCAGACATAAAATATGTATGCTTTAGATTTAGCATATTTTTCACAAGAATCGTTCAAAACAGAAATAAATCTCTTTATCCTCTAATCTTATCATTCTACAATAATATGATGCTGCATAATATGTTCGTAGACATAATCAGTTATGTGATCATCATCGACACTTGCGTTCTCATGAATATGCCAACGTTGCTTTTGGCATTTTTGGATCAATAGTCAAGTGTAAACCAAATGTTGTTAACTGCGCTGTTCTTATAGATAGTTACTACCGAAGCAGCAAATGGAATCAACGACATCAAGTATTAAAAGAAATGATTGATAAAGGTATCTCATCAAATGAAGTTACATATAATACAGTTGATACATGGAGCAACAACTGATGCACATAATAAATTTATATGTGTATTGTGTGGAAATTTTATCTTTGAAATCATTTTTGCTCGATATTTTGCAATTGTTTATCAAAAACCAGTACTATCTGCATTACGGTTTTCAAAGATTTATACATAAGTTTAGACAAAATGCAAACTTATTTGAAAATTGATAAAAAGATTACTATTTCTTAATTAATGAACCATATAAATCATTTAAACATGTTATGATGATAAGAGGTTGAGTGTGGTCCGTATGCGAAGCACGGGTTTGCACTAGTATTTATCAGCAATGAATAATTTGATTTCAGATCACTTGTTTTAAAATTATAAAAGTATAAAATATAATGCATGAGTGCAAATATAAAAAAGGAATGTTTTGTAAAACATTCCTTTTGAAAAGTTTAAAATTTTAACATTATCCAAAGGAGGGATTTAGACATAAATTTTACGGCAAAAGACATTTGTAAAATGTGCTTTAATTGTAACGACCCGGAATTTTCGATCCTGAAAATTCCAGATAGTTAAGGGAATGAAGAAAGAGATAGAAGAAAAGAGAAACACCAACACCTCACATTTGCGGCGGATAAAATATAATAACAAATACTATCTGTTATACAAAGGAAAATTGTACTTATCAGATTACACTTTAATACATCAGAGTTACAACATATATACAAACACTGGACATATACAATCAAATGTCTCAGATATACAGAAATTTATCAGGACGGAAACACTCAATACGTTCCTGCCATCCAGCTCGTCTCCTGAGCTCCAGAACATTCTTACCTGAAAATCTGTAATACTCGGTCTGACTCGAGCATTACATCAAAGTAACACCCGGGTCGGGCTGGAAACCAGCGTGAGTAAACCCATACAATTTGAAATACTAAGTTCAAACCATAAAAGAAAATTCGGGGTAACTCGTATAAATTTACAAATTCATAATTTGTTATAGACATTACTTATTTCAGACACCAATTTCTAAGTATCAAAACTTAGAGTAAATGGTCCAATTCACTTAAATCATTCCATTTCAGCCTATTGATTACACATATAAATCTATAAAGAATCGAAGTAGTTTTGGGTATTTACTAATACCCGACTCCGGTCTCTTTGAATTCAATACATCCTAACCCAAGTTATTCAAGTGAAATACAATTCAACTTTAAATACAAGATGGCGCTTTTACACCAACAATTCATCATTTATAGATAACCACGCTATCATTATCCATCCAAACATATCATATCACAAAACATTTCATATTAGAGATATCAATCAATTTAAGGTATTTAATCTTCATTTAATCATTCATAAGCAAGATGGATCATCCAAAATTAATTTAATTTATCACTAATTAAGTTAATTACTAATCTTCTAATCACTTAGATTGCCTTTACTTAATCATTAATTTAATTAGAAATCAATTAATTAATCATCCTTTAATTATCCATCTTAATTAATCATGCTTGATTAATTATCTTTAATAAAGTAATTATTCTTTAATTAATTACCCAAATTAATTATTATTAACCATTTAAAGTAATTAATCTTTAATTACGTTCATTAATTACATTAATTAATTACATTAACTAATTACATTAATTAATGGTCCTTAATTAATTACATCCATTAATCAGCCTTAATCAATCATAAATAGTAATTAACCATCCTGTGATTACTGACCTTAATTAATTAACTCCGTGATTAATTATATTAATCTTTTAATTGATTACACCAAGTAATTAATCCTTAATTACTTCTCCTAAGTAATTAACCTTTAATTACTTCATATTAAGTAATTTCCTTTATATTAATTACATCCAGTAATTTTATCCATCAATTACTTCACTAAGTAATTACACTTATCAATCTCATTAAGTGATTTAACTTAATCAATTACCAAGTGACCATCTTTAATTAATTAACAAATTAATTAATCACATTTATCTCATTAATTACAACTGGGTAATTCATCCTTAATTACCCTATAAACCAATTAATTAATCTTTAATTATAGATTAATTATTTTGTAATTATTAATTAATAAACCTTAATTAATTACACAAATTAATTACCTTATAATCACTTACATTGATTAATTATCCTTTAACTAACCATACTCATTGATTTACTAACTCTTCATAAATTTCTTTAATTAATCAATTCTTTAATTAATTACACTGAGCAATTAATCCTTAATTACTTCCCTTAAGTAATCTAATTTTAATTACTTTCATCAAGTAATTATTCCATGGTTAATTATCCTCTGTTAATTAACCTTTAATTACTAATTTACTTAGCCTTTAATTACTAATTAAATTAATCCTTGATAAATTTGCCCTTTAACTTAGGTAATTAATCTCTGATTACTAATCAATTTATCCTTAATTATAAATTAATTTATAAATTAATTAATCTCTAATTAATTAACTTAGTTACTTAATTTACTTAATTAATCTCAAACCATTAAAACCTTAATTACCTTTTAAGCTAAACCATTTCCTTAAAAATGACAAAATTATCATTAACATTTTAAACTTGATTTAATACATTACATAAATACTTACTGTTTGAAATAACTCTAAACTTGGGTTTTATTTAACACTAATTTTAAATATTATTTAAAAATTAAAAATTATAAATTAATTTAATTAACCACTCTAAAATCAAAGATCTTATACATTTGAATTTGAATTATATTAAATTAAAACATCATTAAAATCTTGATTTATCATTTATTTTGAAAGAGACTTGCTTCTAAATTTTTTAACTTGATCTCTTTATAAAACTTGCGTTTTTTAAATTTTTGTACACTTGATTACATTTACAACAAATTTCTTACTTGAAACAAGATAATCACCACAGCAAAACTCGAGTCGAACCTAAGGGTATCACGCACCTACCTCAAGTCACCCACATTCTACATCAGCTTCGAGACCTAAAAGAAAACGTTTCAAGAAAAACTCGAGCCTTCATCCTCCAGACACGATGTGCACGCCGTGCACATTCACATACACCGCCGACCTCCGATCATCATCATGACAATCCTCGACGACCACTTGAACCCCCAAGACCTCAAACGAGAAACCCGACCGACGACTCTAAGCTCGAAACAAAAATCGAACCCATCAACCCAGAACTGGAAGCAACCCACATCAGAAAATCATTCGTCCACATCGATTCCGACCACGAGATCATCGGCGCTCCTCACCTAAGCTACGTGCATCATCCAGATCTGATCCCATGCCTTGCGATCGAACTCGACGCTTCGATCTAGACGAGAACATCTCGCCATTACACTTGACAGAGCCACCTCCCAAAACCCTAGTTCGCCTTCGTCAGCCCACTCCAGCCATCAGAAAAATCTACGACTAATTTTCCATCAACCTCTAACCTCCATTCTACCTCCAGCCCAAAATTCGACCATCTCTACCACGCCGATCAACGACAAACCACCCAAATACCCAATTCGAACAACACAAGAATTCACAAGAATTAACAACCTAAAAATCATGAAATGTATATCGAAATTCGTGTCTTTCAATCAAGAATCCATTTCCATAATTCGAATTAGTAATTAAGAGAGTGGATTTTAACATATATAAGTATTTTCCACTGTTATTCCCATTTTTAAACTTACTTTCTAAAATTAAAATCCTGAAATTACTTTTAAAAACATCATCATTCATTAAAAAACAACTTTTATTTATACACCGAGGTCTAATATTGGTTCGATTGGGTGATTTGAATTGTTGAGGACAAAAATCACAGTCTGCATCACCAGAGAACAGAATACATACAAAATCAGACATCTCATATACATATATATGCAAATCCAGAAAAATTCGAACTGATGAATTCAATGCAAATCAATATCATCACATTCACTTTAGTTAAAACCATATAACTGTTTTTTTTTAAAAATGTTTACTCACAGTATTTGGTTTAAACAGAGAGAATGTTCCTGTTTCTAAACATGCATACATCATTTTTAGGTATACACATACATGCAAGCAAATCCTTACATCCAAACGTCAGTGATTATTTCATTTAGATCAAGATACCGGCCGATTCAAAATCTTAAAGGGTAGTTCACTCACAAGCATAAATTTCAAACAGATTTAAGCATTTAACAAGAGTAGTAAATTACTCACCTACTTCTCAGAAACCAGAGAACCAGGTTTAAGTATCTGGAAAATTTTGATTTGGATCTGAAAAACTTGCTTAGCTTGTTGTTTGCATTTGATTTTTCCAGTCTTCAGTTCTTCTTCTAATTCTGGTTTCCAGGTTTCAATTTGATTTTGAGCTTCTTGCTTTGATTTTGCTTTTAAACTTATGGGTAGTTTGAGAATTTATTTCAAGTTTTGAAAAAGAATACAGGCTTTGAGAAAAAAAACGTTTAAGTTTCCATTGTTTTCTGATTTTAGAATAAAGATAAGGAAAAGATATGAGGATGAAGAATATGTGTTATGTGAGCTAAAATTAATTTTATCAAAAGTAAAAGAAAATTTAAATTAATGATGACACTTGTCATCCTCCTCAATTATCTTGTTAACACATGTGTTTATATAGTATTACTAACTTACAATTGTAACACTACATGCAGAAATAAATTTATAAATATAAGTAAAGTTTTTTATTAACTAATTTCCTAATAACTAAATAAATATTCTAATTTATAAAAATGAAAGCCTTTTTAATAGAAATAAGCAAACTATATTTATACAAAATCATATTACATATTATTTTAAATAGAAAATATATATTAAGATATATGTCAACTCTTTTGAAATCCAAATATAAATTCAATTCAATTTTTAAATACAATCTAAAATCAAATTTAAAAATCAATTTGATATATATATATATATATATATTTAACAACCACAATTTCAAATTTGAAAATAATCTACTACTTAAAATCTATATCCACGTATATACATTACATTATTATTGTTGAAATAACAAATTTGCCAATTTTAATTAAATTTATAAAGGAGATTATCACTTTGAATTGCCTGAAATTTCCGGGATATCACATTAATAAGTGTAAAAATTTTAAACTATGTGTTTACAAGTGTAAATATAATTACCAAGTGGCTTCATTTCCTTTTAAATTAAAACATATGAAATATATCTAAAGAAAGAAATTAATAAATCAGGTTTCTCTTTTTTTCAAACCTGTAAACAAACAAGACCAAAAACAAGAATAAAACCAAAACAGAAAACAACATTAGTATTTAAATTTTCAACCTCAAGCCAATAAAGATGCAAAAGCAAAACCTGGAGTCCAAACTATAATCAACTAAAGGCTTAAGTTCAGATTCAATTCAAAATCTCTGTTTCAACATCAAGCTTCCAGTTTTCAAAACTGAAATCAGAGCAAAGCCAAGAAATCAAATAATAATCTATTCAAAGATTTCAAAACACTAGAACAAATCAAAGTGCAATGCAAAGAACAGATCAAAGTCTGAAGCCTAGAATGTCAACAACAAGTAGCAAGCATTGATCAAAATGAGGATTTAAAACAAATGCAAAGATAAGGAATAAATCAAGCATTCAAATCAATAGAAACTACAACAAACAATCAAATCCAGATCAAATAGAATTCTATTCCTCTCTGCTCTGACAAAATCCAGGTGAACAAACTTTTATTTTAACCTTGAATTTGTTTATATGACTTGATATTGTGGTTGGTATTGTAGTATAGTGATGAAAGATGTTTGAATGGGTGCCAATATGTTTATATGTACATCTAAATATGCAAATGTTGCATGTATTTGTTTATGAACAGGTATACTGTTATCTGCTCCTGGTTTACAGGTTTATAAATTCAAGAAAAGAAAAATCTATATCTTCTTGTTTAAACAAATTCAAGCTGTGAATCCTGAAAAGAAGATGTTTGTAACATCATAAAGTTATTTTTAAAAATAATTCCAAGGAAAAAAATATGAAATAAACATTGTGAAAATGGAAATTTACAATAAAGTCATTATATACCTGAAAAATCAAATATGTTAATTTTAAGATCTGATTACCTAATCATGTTCGTATGACGAAATGATGAATTTGAAATAAAATGGTGATTTTTAGTTTGGTAAATTGTGGTAAAGTTCGAGATGAACAGGATTTGCATTTGGGCAATCTCTGGCGATTGGCAGATCTGGGTTCATCGTGCTTGGACCTGGAGATAGAGGGAAGATATGGATCATCAGAAAAATACTCTTTTAAATTCCAGATCGCCGTGATAGCCATGCGGGGTTGAAATAGGTTGCAATGACTGATTTTAGTCGATGGGTTTTTCGAGGTTATTGCGACGTTGGTGGTTGATCGAAGTTGATGGGTCCAAGGGGAATAGGAGCATGTGTTCATGGCGAGGTTCTGGGTGGAATAGCAAGGTCACTGGTGATCGGGATCGTCATCGACATGGGGCTTTATCGATCGTGGTTGAATGCCTATGTGATTGAGATACTGGATTTTGAATCACAGGCGAAATTGGAAAACTTGGGTGGTCGGGAAGTTTGGGAGGATCGTTGGTGAAGTGTTGATGGCGATGTAGTTAGACAGAATGTTGGCGAGACGATGTACATGTGCACATGTGGGTAGTTGTATCTGTGTTGGTTGAAAGTGAGGAAGACGAAGCGTTTACTCGGGTTTTTGTTTAATGGTCTCGGGTTTGTCTCGAAATTTTGAATTTGGATCGAGTGGCTTTAAGTGTGGGCTTGGGTAGTTTTATTAATAACAGGTTTCCAAATTTGAAATTAATTTTTTTTTGTACAGGTTTTGGAATCTTGAAATGGAAATCAAGTTCAGATCTTCAAAAGAAAAAGCAAGTTTAAATTTTTCAAGATGTTTAGCCAAGTTTAAA
Source organism: Allium cepa (assembly GCA_030765085.1). Lineage (NCBI taxonomy): Eukaryota > Viridiplantae > Streptophyta > Magnoliopsida > Asparagales > Amaryllidaceae > Allium > Allium cepa. Next base: position 860,402,313 of record CM060934.1, on the reverse strand, counting down.
ATATATTTAAAATAAATATGTTTTCAAAGATTTCAAATGTTTAAAAATTGTTTTTTGTTTTAAAAGGTGATTACCTATTAGATTAATTGTGTAATTGAGTCCATAGTGTTTCAAAATAAAATAAGGTCATGTTGAATTAAGAAGTGATGAAGGATTGTGTTTTAACTTAATTAATCATTGTAATTAAATATATAATTAAGAGATGAAATCATTAATTTAACTTAAAGGATCCTGAGTTAATAAATGTATTTAATGATGATTCATTTCCAAAGGTCATTGTAACGACCCAGAATTTGACCACTTTAAAATATATTATTTAGAGTGATTTTAAATATAAAATATAAAAGGTTTTATGATTTAAATAATATTCGATAGGATTTGGAAGTAGAAACAAGCATAAAAATAGTAACATTTTCCTATATCGACAAAAGTGACAAAATGCTGATTTCAGAAAAGTATGTTTCAATGGTTACGTAAATTATCTTAATTAATTTATGAGTGTTTATATTTTTAAATGGCATTATAAAAATTTATTTTAAATTTGGTTTACATAAATAAATAGTTTAACTAAAACATCAAAATGTGACCATAAAACATTTTGTCGAAAAATGACTTTTTGTCGATCAAAAGTTGTCGCAACGTCCTCGCACCTTTATTTTCTTATATAGAAACATATATTCAAATAGTGTAAGTATTAATTAATTCACTAAACATGTTTACTTTTACTAAATAAGGTTAGAAAACTTCTAGAAATCATTAGTAAAAGTAAGTAAGAATTAACTAAAGGAAGAAAAAGTAAACATCAAATCACATCAAATTAAAGCCAACATAACTATGATATTCTATACTTAATTTTTAAGTGATTAAGACATTAGTAAGAAGTGAAAGGATGATGTTAAGTTTTGAAAAAGTGGAGATTGCTTTAGGTTGAAGTAAGGTTAGTTTGGTAATTTGGTAAGAGGTTATTTTGGTAAAATTACCACTTCTTTCTTTTTGTGTAAATATCCACCTACTTCTTCACTTTCATTCACATTTTTCTTCATCTTATTTTCTCAAGCTTCTTCATCTTCTTCCTCTACTCATTAATGGCTTCCATGCCATAAAAAAAATTAAAAAGAAATAATAACAAAATATTTATAAAATAATTAAAAGAAATCAATGTTTATTCTCTTCAAATCAAACTCCTCTTTTCTTCACATTTTGCCTCTTCTTCTCTCGGTCATAACTTCAAAAGCGAATCAAATTGTAAATTTCTTTTTTTTAAACCATGTATTTTTCTAGTGGCTACAACTTTCATGTTTACCACTTTGTCTCGTTATGAAGATAATCATGTGAAAAATCTACTTCCTTTAAGTGCATTTTCTGGCTCAGTTTTTAAGCCAGAGAATAGACCATTTTGTTTTGATCATAACTTGATCATAACAGACCCAAATTAATAATTTATATTTTTGAAACCATATAATATTTTGGGGGCTACAATTTTATGTTGATTACTTTTTCCATTTTTGAGGTTTGCTATACTTGAAACTCAATTCTTTGAAGTGTATTTTCGCGCTTTATTTTTGTGAATCCAAGAATAGCTCCTTTTCTTTCGACCATATCTTCCTCAAAATTAACAAAATCAAGTGATTCTTTTTTTTTAATTTAAGAGAAAAGAATTTGCTACAACTTTTACGTTAGCAAGTTTTTCAAAGCTTGATAGTAAAAGAGTCAAAAACAAGAGAGAATATGACCTATTTTGGGGTCTAATTTTGAGAATTCAAGTTCAAAGCTCCACCACTTCTTCTTTATACTTTCGGCCAACTTCCATCTCAAGCGTTGGTCAAGCACTAGGAAGGAGGAATTCAAGCTTATATTCATTTGGTTACAAAGCATTGTAGGAAGTATGCGTTAGATCTTAAGTTCCTTGCCTTAAAGTTTGACGGAGTGGAATCCAAAGTAAGTTATTTCTTATTTTATGTTCATTAAAACCATTGCTATGTTGAAAGAACTTTAAGTGTTAAGTTGTTTGAAAACCCTTGTTAAATGCTTGTTTACTTTGTTTCCTAGAATAATGGTTTGATTTCCTTGCTTGATATTATGTTTGGATGATTAATTAAGTAATTTAAAATTTAGAAGTTAAATATTGAATGGGGTATGCGGAAACGACTAGTACATGTGTTTCGTCTGTGAGATCCAAGGAGACTTAGGCGAAGGACGAAACATATTGAAGGGAAAGCCCGGATGCTTCAAAATAAATATCAAACCGTTAAAGTGTTATAAATATTTGATAGAATGAAGCATTGTTTATCATTAATTATTACGTTTATTTCATTGATTGATTGTTTGAATTAGGCTCGACCAGTTTATGAGCACCGGTTATTATTTATTGATTATTGACTTTGCTCGACCAGTTTATGAGAACTGGTTATTATTATTGATTGTTGACTTTGCTCGACCAGTTTATGAGCAATTTATTATCCATATGCATGGGTTGGGTAGAAAATAATTGTAGACTAACACCTTGTGATTTATTTCATAATTTGACTATAACGTGTTTAGCGGTAATATTTGGTTCACTTCAGTTTAATGAATTGTTTTGAGAATTGGTTTTCAAATGGAATTTTTTTTCCCTTTCAAAGAAATAGAAATGTTTGGTAATGAATATTTTGAAGTTATAATAAATAAAAGTGATTTATATAATGAATGGTTTTATAAAGGTGTTTTATAAAACGGAAAGAATTTCGAGGACTAAACCCGATGGTTTTAAGATGATTTTTGAACAGATTTGGGAACGAAAATTATTATAGATTTGAAAGTACTTGTGAGTATTAGTGTGAAATGATTTATCGCTTCGGGATATAGAATGATTTGTTATGTTACCAATGATTCGGGTAACCCGTAACTAAAAAGGTGGGCATGTGTTTTTTGTATATTCCGCTCTTAGAATAGAGGGATATATTTATTTATCGATTGTATTAAGGCTGGGACCCAGTTGCCTTGTTATTGGGAGAAACCTCCCGATATGGTTGCATATGGTTTGATATGTTTTATTACAGTATTTGGGATTTCCAAATAAACTTTTCAAAAGTGATTTGATTTAAGATCCCTAAGTAAAGTATAATTTGAATATAAAGAATATATATATTTCAAAAGTTTTGAAATAATAATTCAAGAATAAAGTCCAAAGAGATAATTTCCGTAAAGGTGATTAGATTTGAAAATCTAAATTTAAAGATTAGGCCTAAGTGGGTAGTTTTGGGAATTGCACATTTGTTTGTTGCATCGTAGGCTCCATGAGTCCTATATATATATATATATATATATATATATATATATATGATACTAACGCTATATATCGTTAGTATCTTAATATAATATTCATTATATTACCTATATAGAATATATACAATTTATTGTATATATTCTATATATATAATCATAAATAGGTAATATAATGAAATGGTAGGAGAACTACGTTGGCTTGATCTTGTATCTAATTGGGTACCCAATTAGATAGGGGTACGTAGGCATTCACAAGTGGTAGTGATGCAGCCCCTAAAATGATATAACCCTTTCATGTTTATTTGTTAATGGTTGTTGTGTATCTCGTGTTATTGTATTTTTCCTGCTTACTATTTTATTCTGCATTTGACATGTTTATTGAGTTAGCAGGAGTGCCTATTGATGTCTCTCTTGTTAGAGTTGCGCAGCGTTAGATTTATTTGTATTTGGTTTGTATATAAGCGTATCTAGTAGATTAATTTGATTACTCTGGTAACTTGTAAAATTTAAATTTTATCCTATACATTTAGTAATGTTGAATAATTATCAAATATGGTGTATTTAGTTAGTAGTTTTCATTAGTAGTCTTAGAACGGACGGATTTTTGGCAGTTTTAACTGGTTCGAAAATCCGGGTCGTCACACGTGGTCTCAGACTTAGGTTAGGTGTCTAAATAAAATTCATCTAGGGTTAGTATATCAACCTAGGAATTTTAAAAATGAAACTACCTTAATTTGATAAATAAAAATGATAGCATAAGGCACCGTACCTCAGACCGGGGTTATGGGTGATATTACTATTTTTGGTGTGCATAACTTTCGTTAATTGTTGTTTTTTCGTTATATTTTTTTCATCCTTGTAATTTCAAGGACGAATTTCTTTTAAGTAGGGGAGAATGTAACGATCCAGAATTTGACCGCTTTAAAATATATTATTTAGAGTGATTTTAAATATAAAATATAAATGGTTTTATGATTTAAATAATATTCGATAGGATTTGGAAGTAGAAACAAACATAAAAATAGTAACATTTTCCTATATCGACAGAAGTGACAAAATGCTGATTTTAGAAAAGTATGTTTCAATGGTTAAGTAAACTATCTTAATTAATTTATGAGTGTTTATATTTTTAAATAGAATTATATAGATTTATTTTTAAATTTGGTTTGCATAAATAAATAGTTTAACTAAAACGTCAAAATGTGACCGTAAAACATTTTGTCGAAAAATGACGTTTTGTCGATTAAAATTTGTCGCAATGTCGTCGCACCTTTATTTTCTGACATAGAAACATATATTCAAATAGTGTAAGTATTATTTAATTCACTAAACATGTTTATTTTTACTAAATAAGATTAGAAAACTTCTAGAAGTCATTACTAAAAGTAAGTAAGAATTAACAAAAGTAAGAAAAAGTAAAAATCAAGTCACATCAAATCAAAGCCAACATAATTATGATATTCTTTACTTAATTTTTAAGTGACTAAGACATAAAGTAAGAAGTGAAAGGTGATGTTAATTTTTGAAAAAGTGGAGATTGCTTTAGGTTGAAGTAAGGTTAGTTTGGTAATTTGGTAAGAGGTTATTTTAGTAAAATTACCACTTCTTTCTTTTTCTATAAATATCCACCTACTTTTTCACTTTCATTCACATTTTTCTTCTTCTCATTTTCTCAAGCTTCTTCATCTTCTTCCTCTTCTCTTTAATGGCTTCCATGCCATATAAAAAATTAAAAATAAATAATGTCAAAATATTTGTAAAATATTTAAAAGAAATCAATATTTATTCTCTTCAAATCAAACTCCTCTTTTCTTCACATTTTTCCTCTTCTTCTCTCAGTCATAACTTCTTCAAAATCGAATCAAATTGCAAATTTATTTTTTATATACCATGTATTTTTCCAGTGGCTACAACTTTTATGTTTACCACTTTGTCTCATTATGAAGATAATCATGTGAAAATCCACTTCTTTCAAGTGCATTTTTTGGCTCAGTTTTTAAGCTAGAGAATAGGCCATTTTATTTTGATCATAACTTGATCATAAAAGACCCAAATTAAGAATTCTTTTTTATAAACCATATAATTTTTCAGTGGCTACAACTTTTATATTGATTAATTTTTTCAGTTTTGAGGTTTGCTATACCAGAAACGTAATTCTTTGAAGTGCATTTTCGCGCTTTATTTTTGTGAATCCAAGAATAGCTCTTTTTCTTCTGATCGTATCTTCCTCAAAATTAACCAAAATCAAGTGATTCTTTTTTTGAAATTTAAGAGAAAAGAATTTGCGACAACTTTTAACTTATCAAGTTTTTCAAAATTTGAGAGTAAAAGATTCAAAAACAAGAGAGAATATGACCTATTTTTGGGGTCTAATTTTGAGAATTCAAGTTCAAAGCTCCACCACTTCTTCTTTATACTTTCGGCTAACTTCCATCTCAAGCATTGGTCAAGCACTAGGAAGGAGGAATTCAAGCTTATATTCATTTAATTCCGAAGCATGGTAGGACGTATGCGTTATATCTTAAGTTCCTTGCCTTAAAGTTTGATGGAGTGGAATACAAAGTAAGTTATTTCTTATTTTATGTTCATTAAAACCATTGCTATATTGAACGAACTTTAAGTGTTAAGTTGTTTGAAAACCCTTGTTAAATGCTTGTTTACTTTGTTTACTTGAACAATGGTTTGATTTCATTGCTAGATATTATGTTTGAATGATTAATTAAGTAATTTAAAATTTAGAAGTTAAATATTGAATGGGGTATGCGGAAACGACTAGTACATGTGTTTCGTCTGTGAGATCCAAGGAGACTTGGGCGAGGGACGAAACATGTCGAAGGGAAAGCCCAGATGCTCCAAAATAAATATCAAACCGCTAAAGGGTTATAAATATTTGATAGAATGAATCATTGTTTATCGTTTATTATTGCGTTTATTTCATTGATTGATTGTTTGAATTAGGCTCGACCAGTTTATGAGCACCGATTATTATTTATTGATTATTGACTTTGCTCGACCAGTTTATGAGCACTGATTATTATTATTGATTGTTGACTTTGCTCGACCAGTTTATAAGCAATTTATTATCCATATGCATGGGCCGGGTAGAAAATAATTGTAGGCTAAAACCTTGTGATTTATTTCACAATTTGCCTATAAGGTGTTTAGCGATAATATTTGGTTCACTTCAATTTAATGAATTGTTTTGAGAATTGGTTTTCAAATGGAATTGTTATGAAAAGTTTTCCCTTTCAAAGAAATAGAAATGTTTGGTAATGAATATTTTGAAGTTATATTATATAAAAGTGATTTATATAATGAATGGTTTTACAAAAGTATTTTATAAAACGGAAAGAATTTCGATGATTAAACCCGATGGTTTTAAGATGATTTTTGAACAGATTTGGGAAATGAAAATTATTATAGATTTGAAAGTACTTGTGAGTATTAGTGTGAAATGATTTATCGCTTCGGGATATAAAATGGTTTGTTATGTTACCAATGATTCGGGTAACCCGTAACTAAAAAGGTGGGCATGTGTTTTTGGTATAGTCCGCTCTTAGAATAGAGGGATATACTTATTTATCGATTGTATTAAGGCTGGGACCCAGTTGCCTTGTTATTGGGAGAAACCTCCCGATCTGGTTGCATATGGTTTGATATGTTTTATTACAGTATTTGGGATTTCCAAATAAACTTCTCAAAAGTGATTTGATTTAAGATCCTGAAGTAAAGTATAATTTGAATATAAAGGATATATATATATATATATATATATTTCAAAAGTTTTGAAATAATAATTCAAGAATAAAGTCCAAAGAGATAATTTCCGTAAAGGTGATTAAATTTGAAAATCTAAATTTAAAGATAAGGCTTAAGTGGGTAGTTTTGGGAATTCCATATTTGTTTGTTGCATCGTAGCCTCCATGAGTCCTATTTGCGGTAGAAGAATTACGTTGGCTTGATCCTGTATCAAATTGGGTACCCAATTAGATAGGGGGCACGTAAGCAGTCACAAGTGGTAGTGATGCAGACCATAAAATGATATAACCCTTTCATGTTTATTTGTTACTGATTGTTGTTTATCTCGTGTTATTGAATTTTTCCTGCTTACTATTTTATTCTGCATTTGACAATTTTATTTAGTTAGCAGGGATGGCTATTGCTGTCCCTCTTAATAGAGTCGTGCAGCGTTAGATTTATTTGTATTTGGTTTGTATACAAGTGTACCTAGTAGATTAATTTGATTACTCTGATAACTTGTAAAATTTAAATTTTATCCTATACATTTAGTAATGTTGGATAATTATCAAATATGGTGTATTTAGTTAGTAGTCTTAGAACGAACGGATTTTTGGCAGTTTTAACAGGTTCGAAACCGGGTCGTCACAGTCATTAACAAGGTTTAAATGATAATTAAATAATTAATGTAAATGGTCTATCTTAGACTAATTAAGAATAATTACTTAATGTAATTAAAAGATGATTTATTATAATGTAATAAAAAAGATAATTACATTATAAAAGTAATTAAAGGATAATTAATTACTTAAAAAGTTAATTATTTAATAAAGGCAATCAAGGACAATCACTTAAAGATGAATTAATGTTATTAATTTAAGGTAATTAATTAATTAAAGATAATTACTTAATTAAAAGTAATAAATTTATGATTAAGGTTAATTAATCAAGCGATTAAAGAATAATTACTCATAGTAATTAAATTGTGATATTAATATAAGTGATTAGGAAGATCACTTATTGAAATTAATTAAAGATAATTAATTAAATAATAATTAATTAATGGTTAATTAATTAATTAAGGATGATTAATTAATAATTAAAGGTTAATTAATTTATTTATTAATAAATGATTAAAGGATAATTAATCAAAATGATTCGTAATTAATTAATATTAATTAGCCAGGTTTAGTAGTTATACATAAGTAATTAAATCCGATTTAAAATTAATCGGATGATTAATTAATCTGACTCATGGATGTTTGAATCCTATTGAATGTTGAATTGTCGTTATCCCTGATATGTGCTACTTTGTGATATGAATTTAATTGATTTGAGATGTGATGAATGTAATTTATCTGTGATGAATGTAATTTATTTATCTGTCATAAATTTATATTTTATATCTATAGATCTGTGAATGGAAGATAAGCGTTATAGAGATATACCGTTTATCTATAATTACTATGCTTAAATCTATAATGATTGATGATGTTGCACTATTGTGTGAAATCCTTGGACTATACCATACACACACAAATTTGGATTGCACGAGGAAATTGGTTAAGTCATAAATTTTTGAAATGGTTTTAAAATTGAATTTTGAATCCAAATAGTTTGGAAAAAGAATTGGGTCAAATATGAAAAGCTTTTGAGAAGGAGTTTTAAAGATAAAATTTATTTTGAATAACTTGATTAAGTTTTGAAATTTAAATAGCTTGATTTGAATTTGAATTCGAGATTTGAATTATGGTTTAAAAATTATATAATGTATTTATATGGGTTTTAAACCATTTTAAAAGTATTATTTTGGGAATTTGAATTTAACCCAGGTTCTATAATTGAAGGGCTTAAACTCGTTGAAATAAAATCTGATTTTTCCGAAAAATAACTATTTGTTTTCAAATAATAATAGCTTTCATATAAAGAAAGGATTTCCAATATGTGTTGAAAGATTTCAAGTATGAAATGGAATGGTTTGCAAGCTATGAATAAATCTTTGTCAAAGATTGTTGAACTTTGTTTTGAAATTGAAGTGGATCTTAAAAGTCTATCTTTTGTATGAAAGATTTGAAATAGAATTGTTTCGAAAGCTATGAATTGATCTTTGTGGAAGCTAGGTGAACTTTGTAACGTGAATCTTTTTGTTTAAAAAATTGGAAATGGTAATTTGTTTAAACCATTTGAAAGAAAGGTTTTGGATAATAAGTTGTGACTTAACTAAAATCCCATTATCCGTTTGCTCTTAAATATTGCGCTAATTATTCGGTTTAGCTAGGAGAGGATCTTGTGTCATATAACCCATTTCGAATAATGATACGGCGTTATGGATAGCATTTGAAGACCGGTAGTGAAGAGCGCTATTTTCGAGAACAAAAGGATAACCCGTCGAATGATTCTACACTGAGTAGCTACGGTATAGAGATCTCCATATGTGATGGGGAGTTCGATCGGGATTGGGAATTCCCGGATTGCAAGGGATTTTTTGGAAGTGCCTTCGGTTCTGTTTGAACCCGGAATAGGCTTGAATGGATGTGTGTCTGACATTACACTTTGAGATGTAAAGCTGGTTTCTATCAAATACATTTCTGTTTGGTGGCGGAGATTTATTCTCTTAGCTTAACACCCTTCTCTGAGACGTACGAGCTCATAGGTTATGTAGTTAATGGTTACTAGTGATACATTTTCAATTTGGTAATGTGGCATGCGAAGTGTTGCTGATCATTTGTTGATCAAAGCATGGCTTTTGTGAAAGGCGTAACTTTATGGACGAGACTTCGTCGAGCCTCACAACCCGAAAATGGTCGAAACAGGAATGTTGCGGCAAGGTTTTCAGGGGTCGTGCACCTAGGGTATGTCCATTTCCTTCTGGATAAAAGGTGGTATCATGGTATGGAGCCCTGATATTTACCTATGTGGTAGCTGCATACTTATTGATGTATGGTTGTTGGTTGAGAGCCCTCGGAGAAAGGTCGGTAACGACCGGGGATGGCATATCTTTAGGGTTACTTTCGAGAAGTGGTAACCAGGCCTTGTGTTGGTAGGGAACTATTTTGGTTCTTGAGGGCATCCCTCCTGAGGCATTCTATTTATTAAGGAAGTTCCTTAGCCTGACCATTTGTTGAAAATCCAATCATCCAATACGCGCCCTGTACGGTTTTAGTTGTAGAACCTGTCATCTAATATGGGAGCTGTTGTAGGCATACTATAATGGTACGTATGCTGGCTAAGATTAATATTATAATTTCAAAAGGTTTTCTGCACTATGAACTAATAATAATATCAAATGGTTTTCTCTTATCAAGCATTTTTTACTATCATAAAGAGAAATCTCCTCCAAGTGTGCGCTTACATTGTGTGTGTGGCGGAAGGCCTTATGGCAGTTTCATTTTCCAAAAAACACTGTGGATTTCAACTTTAAAATCTTTTGTTGTTTGTTTTAAAGATAAAACTATTTTTGTTTGCTCATACCAGTCCCATGACTGACCCGGAGTTTATTGTTCCCTTCCTAAACTCTAGGTGCCTACAATTTTCCACACAGGCAGTGTAAAGTTGGGTTTTTCAGATAATCAAATAGTAGGTTTAGATTCGATAGCCTTCGAAGCCTTTGGATTTGTGGATCGCATCTACTACACTTCAGCATTCATGGCTGACCTAAATTAGTGCAACGTGATGGGGGTTTCTCGCTTCGCATTTGGAAAGCATGTTATTGGATCTAGTCTTTGGAGTGTTTGGAGCTTTAGCTATGGAGTTGCAGATGCAGTTGATGTTAGAGTTCCTTCTTTGGAGTTCAAGTTTATGTTATCTCTTTCCGCTGCTGTATCTTGTCTTTGATATTTGTATCAATATCTAAATTGTATCATTATTGTATCAGATATTGTGTCTGTTGTATATTAATGATATTATCTTTTCTTCTGCTGTGTTGTTGTACTTAATGTGTTATAAGCTCCAGCGAACCAGATTCGGCGTTTGAATCTGTGGCATTCGAACGGATGATGTATTTAGTGTCGATTTTTGAAGGTCGAGTCAGGGTCGTTACATATAAGTTATAAAACTTTAGCTTTTATGTTTTGCAAAACATTTAAATTAAAATGTTCATATTTCTTTTTCATATCAACATCATTTATGAACCATTTTGTAAAATTATTCTATTCAACTTTGCTAAGTTAAATTCATTTCATTGCCACTAAATGTATATATATTTTTTCAATATCATTTTCAACCATTTCATAAACCATTTAAGTTTATTCTAACATTTTATAAAATGCAACTCATATTTATTATTACTTCATAACTCCAGCTCATATAAATTAATTGATTCATTTCGCTAGTTCATTCCATTAATTCATATTCATAATTTTTTTACCTAAGTGAATATTATTTTATAAAACCTTGATATTGCAAATATCAACAGCAAGTACAAAGCTAAGGAAGTGTTATTTCTTTTAAGAAGCATCCTGCCTACATTGAAAGGCAGATATCTCAATTTGTTCATAAAATCAATAAAGTAAGTAAAGTGTATGAAGAAAAAAGACATAAAAAACATTTCATCCAAGAGGTTATAAGCCAACTATCAACCAAACAAATAAAGTATAAAAGCTAAAATTATACATTAACTGATAGAAAGTTTGTTAATTAAGGGATCACCATGACAATATTTATAGGAGCCTACTCAGTACAAAAATGGTTCTGACAGTGAATTCTAAAAGTTTCCATAGTAACCAAATCACTTTATGAACTAGCAAATTAAATAAGATTAAAAAGGAAAGAGAGAAAATGATAATTAGAACTACAGTTAGAGACTGCTGTAAATGTACTTATTGCAAGAGATATGATTCAACAATGATTTGGCAATGTGTCATTAACCTATTCCAGATAAATTTTGTTAGTTGTATCTTCACAACTTGCATCAGACTAACTGTCTAAAAAAATATGGCATGTCTTAAACTATCAAAGCTAGATGCTAACAAATTATCAGCGTTGGTATTATGCTTATTTTCTTACAAATGACATGGAAAGGGAATAAAGGTTTGGTTAGTGATTTATGCATGATTTTCATTTGTCTTTTAATCTTCATTTAGTAAAAGTGCAATGACATTGGATCTTTGAAATTTCCAAAATGACATTGTATCTGAGTAATGAAATGAAAGTATGATTTAGTACAACTTTGATCTTAGGAAAATCAATAGCAAATACAAAGCTAAGAAACACATGAAAGGAAAATATCTTATTTTTTCATAAGATAGATCTCTGAGACTAAGTGTATGCAGCAAATTTCAAAGAAAATAATAATAAATAAATAAGTAAAAGGATCATCCAAAAGGTCAACAATCAACTAAACAAACAAAAGTATACAAAGTAAAACTATACATTGACGAATAAAAAATTTGTTAGTTTAGAAATTACCATAATAAGTTTTTAACTTGCAGTTTCCATAAGCAACCAGACCAATTAGTAAACTAACAAAGTAAAAGATAGGAGTAATATCTAAGTTCATATAAATAATATTTTCCTTTTTATCACGGTCACTTTCATTTAAATTCCTTAAGTCAACTTCCATTTTATAATTCATTTCACTACTTATTTGATTTTCAATTATTTAACATTTAATTTATTAAAACTCACTCCACTTGCATTCAATTTATTTAATAATAAGTTAAACTTCATTACATTTTAATTCATTTCTTGATTTATTCAACTGTATTCTAAAATTTCTCTTCTTATCATCCGCATATAATAGATTTAAATTTGTTTAGCTTAATATTCTCAAATCTATGAACTATACAAATTTATTCACTTATAATTTCCTTTCTTATTTTATCTACTTCATTTCAAATGCAATTCATCATTATTTAAGCTTTCTCAAGTTAACTTCATTTTGTTTATTTCATTTCACTAACTCGATTTATTCACATTTCTTAAGTTAGTTATTTATTTCATATGTCGAATTCAAATTTCTTTATTTGCTTAAATAAAGAATATTCAACGGTTTTATATTTAAATTTTACTTTCCTTTTCAAATTTATAAGTTATAAACTTATTTTTAACCTATACTATTTTAATTATAAGTTCAAAACTATTTTCATATATTTATCAAATCACATTTAGAATATTTTTCCCAACAAAACTTGTTTTAGATGAAAACAAATTTCTTTTGGTATTCTCACTCAGAAACTCGAAAATGAACACTCGCGAGGCTGCAGTCATCCATATATTATTTTCCAATGACTAAGCGAGTTTAATGCTTTTATTTTCTTCAAAAATCTTTTCAAAATATATTTCTAGTCATAACACTTTCAAGTAATACTATTATAAATTTTTGTAGTCTTCGAAAACAATTTTGAAAACGAAAGGATTTTAAATTCTGAAATTCTCAAATTTTAAAGTATTTCTATATGTAAGCTATATTATTATAAATATATACAAATTTTCTCGCCTTATTACCAAATATTTCATTAATTTAAAACTTGGTCATTTTAATCAATTCTTATTTTAATTTTATTTCAATATAATTTAATTATCAAATTCTTTCTCAAATAAAATTTATTAAGTATTCATTTTGTTTTATTTTTATTTTTCCTAACCAATAATCGATGATAACTAAATATTATCATCTCCTAACAATAATTTCATTAATAATTAACCTTTTATATATATAATATAATTTAGGTAAAATTATTTCATTTACTTGATTTTAAAACAATATTATGTCGACTTGCCTCGTTTAAGTGTTTAGAAACCCCTATCGATGACACGGCGTCATGCACATCAACCGGAATTCATAAACAACTAAACAGATAAGTAAACACAATATAAATTTTTTTATAACACTAACAAGTATGCTTTCATACACATACACTCAAACATACTCATATTATGGTATTACTACCCTATCTCTAATGAGTTAAACCCCACAAAGCCAAGGTTATCGCTAAACCTGGCTCTGGTACCAACTATGACGAGCCATATTTCGAAAGGTTTAAATCGACAAAAAATCCACATATGTCAAATTTAAACAATCCAAAACATAGATAATCAATCAGGTTATTTAAGAAAATAAGAAAGAAGAAGAAAACAAACACATAATCTCACAGTGAAACGATAAAATATAATAATCAACTAATAGCTCATGAAGATGCTTACTATATGTTTGATTATATAAAACATTTATCAGAGTTATATATATACATCAGGGATAGATAAATAATAGTAATATGCCAAATCTCATTCTTCATCCTCTAGAGAATAATCTTCAATATACTGGAAAAACTCAGGACTGACCCGAGCGTAATGGAAAACAAAACACTCGAGTCAGGATTAAAGCACTCTTATGTAAGTCAAATCGATATCACGAAATATGAATGTAATAACTTAAAAGATGTTACAGGTTTTTCCATCTCCTAAGGATCCATTAAACTATTTATATATAATAGCATACGCTATAATAGATATTGTCTATCAGTAAAATAAATATCAAAACAGTGTCAAGACTTTACAATTATCCACCTAAACACATTTTTATAGGTCTAAACCAAATCGTAATGGGCTTGTATAGGGATAAATATGACAAGGCATGTAAGGCAACGCCCAAGGTAGGACTCTACCAGTTTAACCTTTCTGGCTAGTCGTAACCCATCCATGGCCAACCATTGCAATCAATCTAAACGAAAAAGGTGCACCCATTGAATAAGAAATCACAGTAGTAATACGAGGAATCAACGTCGCTAAAGGTAGCCAACCTCAATGGTCATATGTAGGCTCCGGTTTTAGTCATTTTAATTATGAGACGAGTGTCAAGGCTATCCATCGTCGTTCTCTTACTTCATTCCAGTAAACGTCGCCAATTCAACCACTACATCTGCAGATCATCCAATGCTACGTAGTTGTCAAAGTGGTTCCAACATTGGCGGAGAGTATGCCAGTAAAAGGCCCCGGTCTCTTTAACACCCAAACGTTGTTTTACCGGTTGGTTCTTTTACATTTGAAAACAATTCGTATTTGATATTAAATATCATATTCGCTTCAAAAACAAGTCCATTTCGAAATTTACCATATTCGCTTCAAAAATCATATTTTACTACAAAATGTCAATTCGGTTCGATATATCGATTCCACTTTGAAATTCCATTCGATTTACAATTTTGGTTATAACTTCACTTTAACCCAATTCGTATTTAAATCCGTGGTTTAAATGTAAACATGCCACCCTTTTAACCAGTTTGAGTTTTAGAAAATTGTTTAAATAGTTTGATAGAAAATAATCTAAGTACTAAAATGGTTTATATAATAAAATAGTTTGGAAAATCAAAATAGTTTGAATGTTTAAAGAAAATGGATTTAAAATAGTTTATACTAAAATAATTTATCTGAAAATAGTTTCAAAGTCAAACCACTTCAATTCTAAATTTCACAATTCAAACCACTTCCATTTTCCATTTCGATTTAATTGATTCAATTTCGATTTGAAGTCAAATTCAATTTCATTCCAAATAAATTTCAGTTCCAATTCCAAATTAATTTCAATTCCATTTCCAATTAATTAAAATTCCAATTTCAAATTAACTTCAACTTCAACTTCCAAATTTAAACAATTTTGATTTATACCAAACCCGAGTTTGATTTCCAAATATCAATTCAAAAAACTTAAACAAATATTCCTTCAATATCCAATTTAAAATCCAAATCTTCAAATATAACTTAAATCTGAGCTCAAAATCGTAATATCATCTTATATCACCTTTTCTTAGCAATATTCAAAGTTCGTATAAAAGTTGAACAAATCAACTTCTAAAATTCATGCCATTTTTTGATTTTACCTTAAAGATCTCAACTTCTATTAATTAACAATTTCAGTTCAAATTTAAGTTTCAACATTCCGAGTTCCAATTCGAAAACAATTCGATTTTCATATAATTCGATTTCTATTTTTAAAATCAAATCATTTAAATAATTCCAAATCAAAAAAAATTTCAAAATCATTTTGTTTAACCATTCCGGTGGCTGTATATAATTTTCTATCCTATGTCCAAGTGAATCAATTATTTCAATTTAATTCCACGGATGGATATTTATCATTTCAATCCAAATCAAAGTGCCATAAGTATATATCATTTCAACCCATGTCTTAATTTATTCGAAATAATTCAATTTATAGTTTTATACACTGTAATAATATACAGGTCGATAACATGATATATAAAATAATAAATACTCAAATACCAACCAATAGCATCCATCACAACCAATCATCCAAACTATCAATAATCACAACAATCAACCAACTATAAAAAAATTGGAATTTTACGGCAATTAAATTCCAATTTAATTTAACGGTCAATTCAAATTCTATCAATTTATTCAGATTTCCATTTTTAATATTAATTTAAATTTATCAATGACAAGCAACAATTTTAAATCACTACACGATATAAATTTAACTAACATAAAAATTAAATTAGTAAATTGAGAGCGTATAAAACACTCACCTCTTATTTGAAACTGGAAATATTTTAGTTTCGAATAAATTCCACTAACACCTCAAGCTGTAGCCTTCGTCGGTACAAATCCAATGTAAGTTGTTTCATATAAAACGAGCCTCATACGACCAAAATATGATTATATTAACATTCGAGATTATATTAATTAGTTTAATGAAATAAATCACTTTACTTAACGTAAATTTTTCCATACCTTCATCATGCCACTAAACTTACTAATCTCTTGCTCAAGCATTCTACCACTCCTCTTCCAAAATGCAAAAGCCCAATGTTCGTGAACCCATATACACGTCGACTTCCTCCCTGCCGTGGCCACCGCGAATGACTGGAGCTCCGCCTACCCACGTCGCCGAACTCACTTACCCACGAGGTTTCCCCTATATCAACTTTGGCTGCCCTCTGCTCCACCCAATCACGACCGATACCCAACGCAATAAGACTATGGTCGAGCTCGAGCCCTAGCCTTGTGAGCTTCCATCCCTCATGCGTGCGTGTGCCCTCCTCCACGAGTCGATCGCGTGCAGCAATAAAATTTGACACGATCAATTTCCTTTTTTTAGATTAGCCTTCATTTATTTTTTGCTCGTTCGATTTGATTTTTTTTAAGCCTGTGATTAAAAGAAAAAAGGGGAAGAGAGGGATATTCGGCTGGAAAGGGAAAAGGTGGATTTGAACGAATTTTTTATATTATATTATAATAATTAGAAAATATCTGATTCGATCAACCTATGAAGTCACGAACTCCAAACGAAGTGTTCCATCCGGTGTTTATAATGTTTTGCCCTTATTTCGAACACAATGGAACTAGTCCCAAGGTTTAATTCGATCGTATGCATAAGATGGCTTTTCAGAATCAATTATTTTAATTAAATTCTGAAATCAATTCGCACCGCCAAACGACAAGTCCGGTCGCTATAAAACTACAAATCCTACAATGGCTCACTATTACATATCCGGTGAAAATGGTTTCGTCGAAATCCGAGACAATGGCCAAAGTGGATATTTTTAGTCATCAATTTAAAATATCGAATTTCAATCTCTAATTTTTCACTTTAAATCCAATTTTAAATATTAACCAACTTTATTCATATTTAAATAAAATTTAAATAAATTTTCGATATCATTTTGAATCATCTTAGGTCCAAAATTAAATTGTTCAAATAATTTCCAATATTGAATTTTAAAAAATTTAATTATTCATTAAACCAATATTAATAAATCATTAAAATTTTAATTTTAACCATTTTATTTAATAATTATATCAAAGTCTATAATTTAAAATAGTTAAAAATATTGGTCGTTATACTTACAGACAACTCAAATCAACTCAAAGCAAAGTCTCTAGCCAAACCATATTGGTTAATAATAATTTTCATTATTTAGCCAAGGATTTTGTGTTTGGAATATAGAGTTGAATATGATTGATATTGGAATTTTAACCATTACGAAATTCAGTAAGTCCAAAGTGATATAGTTGTGACGATCAAATTGGTGTAAATAAATGCCATAACCGAGGAATGCTTAATAAAGTGGAACTTAATTTTATCGAAAATAAGCAAGCGATAAATTTAACCAAAATATCACACCACTTACTAAGTGACGTGTGAACGTTAGCAGTCAAAAGTTCGGTGTTGATCGCTAATCGAATTTACACCATGAGTCATACAACAAAATGCTAAATTCTCTTTAGACATAACGATTTAATTAGTTTATAATTCTTATAAATTAATTGTATGAAATATTAATTAAATTTGAATACTATTTGAGGAATAAATATTGTTATATACATTTATAAAAGTTATAAATATATCAATCGATATGAGATATCGATGAGGAATTAAATTGGATTTAATTACATATTTTTACTTAGGCTAAAATGGGCTATTAGCCCACGTGTGGAGGCAAAATTTTGGCTGCGAACATTAGACATAGGGAGTGACCAAGATAGGGTAAAAAGGTTTGTGATGAATGTTAGAGATTTAGTGAGAAAAGGTATGTGATGTGATTCACATTTCTCTCTGATTCAACCATTATAAAAGGAACCCTAACCCGAACTTAAAAAGGCTTTTTGCTGCATCACATCTCCTTCATCTTGACTGAATTATACCTTTCAAAAGCTCCAACAAAATTCAAACCAATTCAAATTAACAGCTATTTGATAGCAAAAGGGTCTGCAATTGAGGACTAGCGATCTGTAGAATTGATAAGTTTTCGAAAGAGGAGAACTCATCATCACAATGTGGACTTAAGGGCATTAGTTTTAGGTAAGTGTTTAATTATTGATATATGATACATAACCTCTATATAACTATGTATTGTTTATACATATGTACATTGTGATTATTATATTGTTAGATGTGATTCCTATAGGTGTTGATGTTGTCGCATATTGATTGGTTATGTGTATATGTTTATAAAATAAATAAATAAAAAATTCCATCAAGGATCTGATACAAACAGTTTTTGCACCAAAAATTGGCACAAACCTCAATAGAAATTTTGAAGAGAAATAAAAGAAGTATATAAAATGAATGCAGAGGAAATAAGCAATTAAATAGCAAAAAATCAAAGCAATAACACGAACATAACGATTTATAATGGTGTGATGTTGTTTGCATGCGTCCATGTTGAATGGATAGCTTTATTAATCACTTTGTAAATTGGGTACAATAGAGATCAGATGAAATCCTTAGTTACAATAGAGTACAAAGCAACTAGAAGCGTAAAGGTCCTGAAATTGAACAGCCAAACCTGTATTTATAAAGGAAGATGATGAAATATCTTCCTCAAAATATAGCAAAAGGATCTCCAAAACCATATGGACCCATAAGAGAGATCGCATGCCCAAGTTCCAAGGAATAGGGATCAATGCTGATAGCTATTTTAGAGGAATTTGGGGTGCGATCCCTATGGAAGCTTCCTGATGTTGTAGTATACTTAGCCTCCAAGGTTCATGCCAATTAGATAAGTAACTTGAGTTATTGCCCAATATTTGCTGCAAGATGAATTTTTTCTTGATTCTTGTCGATCCCTATTGAGGGAAGAGGGATAATCCCCCTTATTTCATCCTTATGAGGTGTGATCCCTAGAGAAGGCTCCCTACGGTCCCTACATCTTGCTTTTAAAGTTTCATATGAATTGGACTTATGAACCTTGAGATATTTATTGTTTTCCATTGAATTGCACTTAGTTGGCTGAATTAGATCGATCCCTATGATTGAGAGGGATCATAGCCAATTCCTTTTCTATACTAAACTATATTCCATACTTAAATTATGTATAGCATATCTCTTGATTCTGTTCGACCATAGGTACATATTACCATATGTATTTGACTTCTGGATCCAACAATCATCGCTCTGGACTTACTAGTCTTGATGACAGTCGAGTCTAACTTGTCAAATCAGTTCGAATATAGCCGGGTCTAAATGCCGGATAACACTTTCCACCCAAAGTACGTCTTATGCTGAACATGACATGCTTTGATTCGAAGCAATCAAGAGTTATCGATAATAAATTCATCTAATTTTTTGAATGGTCGCCATGCTTCCCTCGAAGTATTTTCCCAAAGTGTCGTATCTCCCTTTGATCCTAGTGACGCTTGGTCGATTCCCAATAGCATGAATTTAGGATTATTTTCCATTAGTTGATATCTATGTCCAATCCTATGAGAATAATAAGCTTTGGCTATCGGATCCAGTCTCGACCTTCAAAGCTTCAGTTTTGAATTCAAAATCCATCGATTTCAAAAATTTAAACTTTTAGATTAGACATGTGCACGTTCAAGTACACTTTCGTGTCGTTGGCCCCCAAGCGCGATTGTATGCTCATGGGCCGTCGTCAATTTTCATTGAACTTGGAGTAATTTCATTGCATTTTACATATATGTAGTTTACATAATTTTCATGTCCACGTTTGCATGCACGTAGGATTTATAACTGATCCCTTCTCTCTTTCTTCTTTTCTTGTGTACAAAGGGCCGATCCATTCCTTTTTCTTTTTTGTTTTAACAGGGATTGGAATTTTTGTAATCGATCGCTTTTCCATTATATATAGAGGGATCAGTATTCTTTTAGCGGACCTTCGCTTTCTTTCTCTCTCTTCTTTTTTGTATATAGGGATCGACACTCCTCTAGCTAATCCCCAACCCCATTCTCATTTTTCCTATCTTTTCTTTTTTTAGTTGATAGGGATCGAATGGAACCCCAAATAAAACTAGATCCCTCCCTATGTTAGGAGCCTAATCTTTTGGCTTTGTGGAAAATGAGAAAACGGGCCTAACCTTACTCTTACATATATAATCCTAAACCTTTCTCCTCTATTCCTCACTTATTTACTTCACTTCCATTTTCTTTTATCCTCTTCAATATCGAATTCTTCTTATTTTACCTTAGAACCGAACCCTTCCCCTCCTTTCCTTCCTCAATTTCGAAACAAAACCTATTACAACCTAACATGCTTATACAAATTCAATCCCTCTTTCCTCCAATCTCAATCATCTCCAAATTATTCAGCATCGCTGTTGTCCTCCTCCATATATCACCGCCAACGTATATACATATATGTATATGTGTATGTGTTTATATATATGTGTAGGTTTTAGCTTACATATGACTTCGATTTGTGATAAGATAATGGGTTCTGCTTGCATTAATCATGGGTTAAGTTTGGAGGAGATCGGACGGATAATGGCAACGCAGGGTTCGACGAAGTAGCAAAGGAGAGAAAAGGAAAGAAAGAAACACGAAGGAAGTGCCGGGGTTGGTCATGCGTTGCGTGTGAAGCATGAAGGGATTGGTTGGAATGTAGGCGAAGGAGAGGGTCGGTATTGGAGTCCGAGGATGAAGAGGTCGGTTGCATTATTAAGTGGAGGGATCGACTGTTCGTTAAGTAAGGAGGGATCTGCTATTGGCTTCTGGAGAATTGTGAAAGCGACTAATTGGAGAGATCAGTAGTGGTGTATTTGCAGATGGAGGGATCAGTCATGGGCTTATCGAAAGGGATTGGTTGTTATATGGGAAAAGGATCGGCACAAATAGGGATTGGTTATTTTTAGATAGAGGGATCGGCTATCGATAATTAGCCGATTCTAACTTCGAATTGAACTTGAAAACCAATCCATATTCACTTCTATGAACAAATAAAACCAATCTCATCCCAATTAACTTGAACATATGATGATAACGAACAATGGGAATTCCATATCCAATATCGAACTTAGAATTGAACGACCAAACTCCTGAGACTTAAAACATAAACTAAAACTTAACATATGGATTTTATAATGGATTTCACAATTCGATGTCAATGATAGATCCCAAAGCGTACACAACCGATCAATCAAAATGCCAGTTGAGATGGACAACGATGGAGGTCACTCTGGTCGAAATTCGAAGTCTCGTCACTTACTTTTGCTTTTATTTTGAACTGTTTATCTCTACACTGCACATCACTAGTTTGCATCTAGCACGTGGGGATAGGTAAAATTTTCTAATCTCGATTATCTACTGAGTTTAGTTGATATAGGCTTCAGATATTCAATGCGTTCAGTTGCAATACCTTTCGAACAACCTTTACAAATTAGCAATCCCGAAGCCGAGTCAAGTTCTACAACTGTTTCCGGCAAACTTTTCCTTGATCATCAAATTGTGTATTTGAGGAATAAGCATCGGCTAACTCCGTGCCAGCAGCAGCGGTAAGATAGAGGATGCAAGCGTTATCCGAAATGATTGAGGTTCTTCCTATTGCCTTTCTACGCTAAAAAGTCTCAACACCAGCACCTGGCTCTCCTTACTTTTCTGGAAGTACTCCCCGGTCGGGTCGGAAGCTACTAGATCTTGCTATAATTTCCTAAAGGTATGGTTGGCAGTGACTTGTCCTTTAGCTACCTTACCCTTAACGGGCAGAGTTAAGGAGTTCGTTCGCCTCTCGATTTGGTATGAGAGAAGGAGCTAGTGTTGTTCAGATAAGTAAAACACGGGAGAATCCGTCAATTAATATACTGGGGAAGAAGCCCAAGATTTCAATAAGCATAGCGTGAATAATCAATCTCATTCACAATCACTACCTTGTTGGGAGAACCACCTCTCCCTTGGTCGAGTGGCTCTTTTTTTCCTTGTCTTTCTCTGATACATCTCACCGGGAGGCAGGACTATCTCAAAAACTAGGTCTGAAGGACTAAATATGCAAGCAGTGGTTCGGTATCACCTGTCTCATCTGGTCAATATCCCACACAAACAAGGGCCCCGCGACTGGACGGGCGGGCTGAATGGATGAGCGAAGGCGCCATGGAGTGCCCAAGTATTTAGACAACTAAATGCACCTTGAGGTGCGTCCTAGGTAGGGGACATTATCGAGCACAGGATAGGCAATTGAGAGATAGAGTTAGCATATTCATTGTCCATTTCTTCTCGACATTTCTTCTTCTATTATAAAGAACTTATGGTAATAGAAGTTGATATAATCAAAATCACAAAATCGCACCACCTAGAGAAAGAGATTCATGGGAAAAGGAAGCGGAGATTTTCGTCCCATTGACTGACATTTTCTCTGAGGTTCTTGTCCTTTCGAAGGAAGATATAAGTCCTGCCTTCGACGCTGTGGAAGGTGCTGTATTTTTGGATAACCCGATGGATTCTCAAGCTTCCAGAATTGATGAGGCCGCACTTTGCAGACTACACTCTAAACATGGGATTCCGTTTGGGGATGTTCTAGTCCCTTCAGTGAATGACATGGATCATTTGCCCCCGGAGGGATATATAGCATGCAATAAATTCATGTGTTGGGTCGGATGCGTGCCCTCATTCAATTCTTTCATCCAAGAAATGCTAAATTATTTAGGAATAGAAATTGCTTAGCTACGTCCAAATAGCTATGCTTTTCTTTTTGGCACTTTCTTGTTATTTATGGATGTTTCCCTCCATCTCTTGAGGACATCAGGTTCATTTACAATTTCAAACGACGAACATGGAGCCTTCTTACACTTTCCTCGAGCGCTCGCCTAACTGTAAAGTTCTAACTGGCACTTGGAACAAGCACAGCATTTTTAAACACGTATGGTTTTACATTCGTTGTCTACCTGGCTTCGCGAGGCAATGATTGGAAGGATGTAAGTGTTGTCTTCACTTGATTCTCAAATTTTTTAGCCTATGTCGTATCCTGAACTAACTAATACTTTGAAAATATTTAGGAGTTCATCCATGTCCAGAATACGATGGTTTCTCAAGGGTGGATTTTGCAATCTATGCCCCCTCAATTGAGGACTGGGACATCAGGTCCTTCATCACTAATGAATGGTTATCTCCTTTTAGGTTGTCAGAAGAAGGTCGAAGAATTGGGTTTCCAAGAAGCGCTGCACTACAATGGAATGCTGTAGAACAAAAAGGCGGTCCAAATAGCCCTATCGTGCCCCCAGTCGAGGGGGATCAGGAAAATATCGAAGAGGGAAAAATTAAAGGCACCAAAACCAACAAGCCCAGCGATGCTGATGCAGGTCCAGGCAATGCGCCTGTGGTCGAACCACCTTAGGACGCACAATCTTACATGCCAACAAGGAGAGGGAAAAAGCTCGCGTATAAACTTCACAGGAGAAAAACTGCTAAAGAGCCAAAGTTCATCATCATCTTAGTTAATGAAAAGTCTTCTTCTCAACCATTATAAAGTTCGATGGAAGGGTTCTCGATTCTCGTGATCTCTGATGATATCATTACCCATAACTTTCCCAACATCAATATTGGGGGGCTTAACTCTCCCACCAAGACCGGTGATGACATTCCTCCCACTAGCAAAGGAGAGTACACTCCTATGGTAAGGCTGCAACAACTGGTCCATCCGAAGGACACTAGGACTAATTACACGCACTTCACTGCACAATTTTCGTTTATCTTTTGTCAATGGTCACTTATACACTCTTATTTGGTTTCATGTGCGATGTCTCAATTCCTACCTTCAATTACTTGAGGAGCTCGTCAATACGATATGGATCCAACCACAGTCCAGACTTGGGTAGGCGACGAGAGATAATGACAGTTGGGAAAGAAGTCATCGTTCAAGGGAGTCTTCATCTTTTAAACATAAGTCCCAATATCAATCATCTCATCTGGAAGTTCAGCCAAATCTTCCTATACATAACGACGATTGGACTTTTTTCTATGCTCCTCAAATTATTATGCCGCCTAAGAAGTATTCTAGTTCATCTAGTTCTAGACAGTCCCATGACTGTAGGTTAATAAAATGCTCAATTGTTACTTCTGATCTAGATTTTCCTATTATATTTTTGAGGCTTCCACGGCAGAAAAATTGGCCGAACATAAGGTCAATTTTCCAAAATTTGCTTCGATGTGCTTAAGTTCCTTCTTTCCATTCATATAATTCCAGGGAGTGCTAAAGCGAGTCCATTTGCATACATTAATGAAGTTTTTGTATAACACGAAGCATTCCAGCATCCAGCGAAAAAATCTATGAGGTGTCTATCGAAAGACAACATGAAATCGATTGTCACAAGTTAGAGGCGATCAATGATAAAGATATATCTAAACATTAAGACAATGAGATTTTGGAGTTGATAGCGAAGCTAATTACGGCAGAAAAGAGTGGCAAAGATACAACTGAGGCGGTTAGTCATCTAGAAGCGGCTCACAAAAAGGACCTGGATGTTGCCCTCAACCACTGCGGCGTGTTTTCTTTGGAAAAAGATACATTGAAAAAAGAGAAAAACATTCTGGCCCGCGGTGTTGAGGAACTCACAGAACTCCGTACAAAAGAGAAGGAAGAGAAATTCGAAGCTCGGGAGGAGTCGTAAAGATATTGCGAAGAGGCTGTCGAAGGTCGGTGATTGAAAATTAAGCATGGCGAGCAAATTGCTCAAATTGATATCCTCAAGGTAGAAGCAAGAGAAGCAGGGCACAATGAGGTTAGAGAGCAGATGAAGACCCAGTTAGAATATGCTAAAGAAGCTGGTCGAAATGAGATTAAGGACATGTTCGATCCTCTGATCGTTGAATATAATGATAAAGTCTAAATCCATCGCGATCTGAGTTTCCTTGGAGTGGACTATCTTGAATTGCTCACTGAGGTTCGGGAATACATTGTTGAAATGAATAAGAAAGCCCTTGATGAAGCTGATTTAGGTGAAGAGAAGCTGGCATGGGAGATTCTTCATGAGATAAACCATTAGATCATGCCACTGTGAGACTCTTTAGCACCCTCCGATAAAGGGAAAAACATTACCGAGTCTTTGGAGTCCATTCCCAAAGGTCCCTCTTCACTTCAAATAGATGAAGCGTCTGTTTCTCTTAGTCCGAGACAAGATCTGAGCTATGATTCAGACAAACCTAGCTATCAGTCAAAGATGATGACTCCTATTCTAGAGGGAAGCACTCCGGCGACAACTAAAAGTCAACTGGACATAGTTATCCTGCTTTATTCTCCATTATTCAAGAAATTTCATTTCCTATGCCTATTCTCCATAATTCAAGAGATTTCATTCGTCATGCCCAATAGTCATGGGCTTATTTTCTTATTTCTGCGAATCTACGGTCTTTTAGGTCCCAGCCCAACTCTAGAAAGTGGTGCCTTTCATGGAGCAATAATCGACATCTACTGAAATTCCCACAGCCACCAATATTCCATGGCCCGATGCCCAAGTTATCGGAGCATTTGATGATGAAAAAGTTAACGACTAGCTGCTCCAAGATGAATCATATGACGTTGTGATCATTGGTGCCACCGAACATACCGATGAGCTTAGCTTAAAAGATCGCATTGAGAGAGGAGAGGTGTTGAAGAAAAAAGCAAAGGCTGAACCCACCGATGTGGACGTTGACGATCCAAATCTCGTCCCTTTATAAGTCGTTCCACTAGACAGGTCGGCACTCGAAGAACTCCCTCCAACCTCCGAGAGCCCAAAGGGCGACAAAGGATCAAGAAGAAGAATAAGAGGAAGCTCGAGTGGTGCCATTTCCAAATAACCCAAAAGAGAAAATAGGCAAAAGAAATAGCCGTCACTTTGGCTTAGTTTGTACATAGCTTTTGTAGTTGCTTTTCTCTTTTTGTTGGTTGTGATTGTTCCGGTAAGGCCCCGCTTTTGAACAAACTTGTACCATAATTTTTGAATTTAATATGTAAATAAAAGTTCTTTGTTTTCTTTCGAAGTCTTATGCGAATTTTTCTAAGTAGTCGAGCTATTACTTTTCCTCACTCATTAATTAGGGCAATCGTCCATTAATTTCCACTCCAGGCCTTCATGTGGTCGTGGCCTCAAGCTGTATCAAACATTGGGCTCGAGCCCTAGTGTTACACTGTCGGATTCAGTGGTTTAAGTGATTATATACTTGCCCCAAACTCGGGTTAGCGGAGATAGATATTGGATGGTCGAGCTTCATCCTTAGCGAGCTTATATTCCTTATATCGTTTTCAGGCCAGAGTTTATGGAATAGTGAGTGGTCGAACCGCACTCACCAATATGTTTATACTTATATCTACACTCTAGGGATAAGAGTCTGCTGACGGGTGGTCGAATCATACCCAACTTGTGTTTATACTCCATCCCTATAACGACCCACCTTTCTGTATGGTTTAAATCGACAATAAACCACACATGTCAACCCAAACCATTCCAAAGGGAGGATTGTTAATGGGGTAAATAAGAAAATAAGAGAAAAGAAGAAAGAAAAAAAATACAATATATAGAATCCCACAGAGAAATAAAAATATAATAATCAAATAAATAGTTCATGAAGTTGTTCTGCAAATAACATTTGATTACACTTTTATAATGTAATCAGAGTTATACATAAGCAGGAATAAATAAATAATGCAGCGGAAAAACATGATGCAGTGGAATAATATTGATAATAGAATACTAAATTCAGTCTTTGTCCTCCAGAAATAAGGTCTTCAACACTGAAATATTCAGGCTGACTCGAGCGTAACGAAAAGACAAACACTTGAGTTAGAACTAAAAGATCTTATGTAAGTTAAATCAAAATAAGTAAATATGAGTGTAACGGGTTCAGAGATGTTTACAGGATTTTACATCCCCTATCCAATGTCTAACGTGCAGGTAATAACTTAAGAGATGTTTGGGATTCCATCTCCTAAAGATCCATTAAACTGTCTACATATGTAATGCAATACACTATTATAATGTCTACAGTAATGTAAAGTATTAAAATACTGTTAAGGCACTACCCATATCCCCCTTAACATATTTTGTATAAATACCATAGTCTATACAGATACTATAAGCTCCACCAAATAGGTGGTTTACTCAGGGAGCACTCTATAGGCACGATACAAACCAAAACCATAGTGGGCGTGATCGGGATAAATATGACGAGGCACACGAGGCAATGCCCAGGGTAGGATACTACCGTTTTGTGGATCCGGACTAGTGGTAACACATAGCATCTATTACTGCCCACCTCGAGACACACTCCCATAATCAAATCAAAGGGTGTCCACCAAATCAAATCACAAAGTAATCGATATGGTTTCGAAGAAGCATGCTTGATGGGGGAGCGACCCCACTTGGCCTGGCGTAGCTCTTGTTTTAGTCATTTTAATTATGACCTGAAAGTCAAGGCTATCCATCATCATTCTCTCACTTCATTCCGGTAGAGTTGGCCAAACCATCCTACTTCGTTTTGGATTCTCCACCACATGCACAGTAGTTAAAGTAGTTTCGAAATTGGCAGGGAGTATGACAATATCTGACCCCGGTCTCTTTAACAACCAAACGCCTATTTCACACCGATTGGTTCTTTTACATTTCCAAAACCGATTAATATTCGATATCAAAATATTATATTCAATTGAAAATATGCCTCATTTCAAAACCATCGTATTTACTCAAAATATGTCATTTCACTAGAAAATATCACTTCAAATTCCAACATAAGTTATAACATCATTTAACAATATTCGCCTTTAAATGAAGGATTTAAATATAACCAATTTAACCTTGCACGGTTTCAATTTAGAAAATAGTTTCGATAGCTATAAATAAATTAAATACTTTAAAATAGTTTAAAAATAGTTGAATAGTTTAAGGATTTTAAGACAGAAAAAATAGCACAATATAAAACGGTTTGAGCATTGGAAGTGGTTTATATAGTAAAATAGTTTTGAAAATCTAAATAGTTAGAATTTTAAATTGATAGATTTTAAAACAGTTTATATTGAAATGAATTATTTTGAAAATAGTATCAAATCAAACTGTTTCTTCCATTTCAACAAACCTGGACCATATCCAGATTTCAAATCAACAAAACTACAATTTTATTCTTTCAATTCAAATGACTCGATTTCGATTTAGTTCCAAATCAATGTGCTTTCAATTTCAATTTGAAATAACTTTAATTTTTGAAAAATTCATTTTTAACTTTAATTTTGATTTAACAATTCAAATCAATTATTTAAATTTAATTCCGTTCTTATTTTAAACCATTTAAATTCATATCAATTTCAAACTTAATTTCAGTTTATTTATTTAGACCACTTAAATAAAATTAACTTCATTGTTAAATTTTAAGATCCAAATCTTTAAGATAGTTCAAATTTTCGAATTAAAGTCATATATGGATTTTAACTTTACATTCCCAATTTAATTCTTAAATAATTTTTTTTAACCATTTTAATTTCAACTTTCAAAGCTTGAATTAGGAAATAATTAAATTTATATAAATCTATAATTTATTTCCTTTAAAACAATAACATTTAACCAAAAATCCTAATTCAAGGTTTTCAACCATTTAATTTAACCAATCCGGTGTCCGTATATAATTTTATATCCATGGTCAAGTGATACGGATATATATTTCAACCCGTAATAAATTTTAAATTTTCGGATATATATCATTTCAACTCGTATCCCAAATCACAATTTTCCAAATCCATAAAATCGCTAGTTTTACCATTTCAACACATAATGATTTTTTTCCTAATCTATAAGACTGTTCAAGCATGTATCATTTCAACCCATAGTAATTTACCTAACAATACTAAGGTAACTTGCAGTGTTATGACAGCATATAAAATAAACGTAATATCAAGTCAACCAAAATATCAACAATTAGGCACCCATCATAATCATCATTCAAATCAGCCAATAAATCACAACAATTAAATTTTTATCATTATTAGGTATTTGACTAACAATTTTAAATTCAATATAAATTTAAATGGCAATTAATTCCATATAAATTCAAATTAAATTTAAATGACAATTTAAAATATCAAACAACAATCAATAAATTTTTAATCACATCATAAATTTAATTTAACTAACATAAGATAATTTAGTATTCGTGAGTGGGTTAAAACACTCACCTTTGATTTTTAGTCGATTTAAAATCCAAATAAAGCCAAAAATTCCAATGGTCTCATAATGCAGCCAAACTAGTTTCATGTCGTTCGAAATTTTGGTACGATTGCAATGGAAGAAAGCACGTCCAATTTCGTATTCATATGCAAAAGTTATGATGGTTAGAAGTTTGAAATTTAAATTAAATTAAATTATAGGGCAAATCGGTAATTTTACCACGTCACCCTTGCACCATCTATCTCTCAACACGGTCGACTCAAAACCCTACCCATGCTTCAACCGCCAGCATTCACTCAAATTTCGCCGCCACCACGATCGTCGCCGCTACCATCAGGCATCACCGCCACCTTCGCATCATCCAACCGACCTTCCTTTGGCATCGCGCAGATGTCTGCCACCCCCAGACCCCCACGTTGCCACTGCCTATCTATGCCAAATTCTAGTGAATCCAAAGTTCTTCTGACAAGAATGAACCCGTGGATGCACTCGTCTTCATCTCCTCTACCAGCAGCAACTTCACGATCGTCAAACGATCGACGATCCTCCGTTGAAATCGAAAACCTGGATTGGACGGCCGAAAATGTCTCTCCAATTTTTGGCCAAATCGAGACTAAATTGTAAAAACAAATTACAAAAGTAGATTAGCTTGTCAAGAGCTTTCTAACGATATAAAATTTGATATGGTTTGAGGTGTTTGAATTTGGAGATTGATTTGAAATTTAAATTGGATTTTGATTGAACTAAAATTAAGGTTTCTGCTATTGGAAAGAGCAGATGAGGGAGAAATTAATGTACGGGAATTAATGAAAGGCCGCTAGGGTTTCAAAAAAGAAATCCATTTATATAGACAGAAGGATAAGAACGAATAAACGTATCGAATTGGATCGAAATGATACAATGACCTGAAATGCCCATTTCATCCCCGAAATGAATGTAGGTCATCCCATATATCAAAATATAGGTTTTCGATATTTTTAAACTCAATGGAACTAGTTTCAAACCTTAATTCCATTGTATACAGAAGTAAGCTTTCAAAATCAAATTATATTCATTTAAATTTTTTTAATTGATTTCTACGCGTTTCAAGCTCGCAGAGACAAAAGACAAGTCCAATCGCTATGAAACTTGAAATCCTCTAACAATTCACTGTTATGGATCCGATGAGACCGGTTTCGTCGAAATCTAGGACAGTGGCCATAATGGCTATTTTCACGTTAATTAAATAAATTATTATTAAATTAATTTAATCAACTTTCAAATTCAAATTCAAATTCAAATTTAACAGATTTCCATCATTTCTGATTACATAGAATTTATAATCTTAAAATAAATTTTCCATGCCAATTTCAATATTTAAATATTACACTAATTACAACGTTCAATTACAGCATCAATCAATTCATTAATTATAACTTAAATTCCAATAAATTCATTTATTTCGATTTACATTCTTATTATTCAACCAAGAACACCCTATGAATTTCATTAACAGAAGTTTACATTTATTAACATTCCTTATTTTTCCTTTAACATCTTTTACCATATTAACTGCAATAACTAATATTAATTTTCTTTGAATTCTAAATTAGTTCCAACTATATTAAATAATGAGATGATAAATAAACAATTTTTACTTTTAAGTAATTTAATCACATTTATAAATTTATTGCTCACAAACAAAGATTATAACTACTTACCACACCACTAATTTCATACTCTATATTAACCAATTTCAATCAATTACATACAATCTCACCATTAAATACATCATTTAATTTATTTTATTATTTACAATTATAACCAAATTAACCTAAAAATTATTTCGGTTGATTGATTAAAATAGTTATCAATATATTCAAGCAACATTATTAAACTATATTCTAACTATTTTCTCAATAATAAATCATAAATTTTAATTTCTCACAATATTACATTTCAAAATCTGATTTAATTTAATATTTTTGAATTATCAAAAGTTACTCCAGGGATAAGAGTTTGTTGGCGGGGGTTTAATCGCACCCAACTTGTGCTTTTACTCCAGCCCACACTCTGGCGACTTAGAGTTACTTCGAAAAATAGTCAGACCATACTTTCCTTAAGTGAATGATTTACCCCCAAGTCCAGGGTTTGACTTAGCGAGAGATCGATCGTGTCACGATCGCTTTTGACTCATGTATGTCTCATTGCTCAATAGGATTAACTTGGTTATCGGATGGTTAAGTCACATCCATCCCTCGTTAGGTATTCCATTCATCGGGTTGTGAGTGAAAATCATAAAATGAACGGTCATACCATTCTTATTCTGTTTAGTTCAATCATGAACTTATGTAATCTGCTAGCTCCAAAATTTGGGAACCTGCTCGGACATGTCGATATTAGTTAGTCGGGTATCGTAACTAATACGTAATGCTACAACAATCACAGATATAAAGGAAAGTTTAAACTTTATTTGCTAAATGGGAAGAAATGAAATAATTTGTCTTTCTACGCATCTAGGAAATCAAATGCTAAAGAAAAATCAAAAATTGAATACAACTAAATGAAAACGCTTAAAATAAGTGAAATAGCATCATAAATGCTCGCTATTCAACGCCCTTGGGTGTGTGATACCATTAATAGACACTAGCTTGAAAGTTCCCTCTCTAAATCTATGTTTAATGACATATGGTCCTTCTTAAGTAGGATTCATGTGTGATGGGGAAGGAAAAACCCATTTCAGGACCAAAGTACAAATTTCAAAGGTTCTAGGTTGGACTTTAGTGTTGTAATACAGGTGACTCGCTATCGATGTGCAACAACCTTCAAATCAGCTTCTTCATGCATCTCATCTACAAAGTCTAGAGATTCTATAAGGAGATCTCTATTCATTCTGGGATTATAGTAGGTTTCTCGATGAGAAGGGACATGGAGTTCAGTAGGAATGACAGTTTCGGAGCCGTAAGGAAGGGTTAATGGAGTATGGCCAGTCGTGGACTTATGGGTGGTTTGGTAAGCCCATAACGCTGTTGTGGACTTATGGGTGGTTTTGTAAGCCCACAATGCTGTTGAGAGTTCATCCACCCGCTTGCCTGTAGCTTTTTCCAAAAGCATCTTTGGAATGAACTTTATGATTATTTTCACGGCTTCAACTTGTCCATTTGCTTGGAGGTGAGAAACTGCCGCAAATCTCTTCTCAATATGATGTTGACGATAGAGTCTTTGAATTCAACATAATTGAATATGGTTACATTGCTAATTATAATGGTTCGTAAAGGCCAAAATGACAGATGTTGTTTGGGATGATGAAGTAGATTTCTTTCTTTATCGTGAACATGCTAGAGGTTCCGCTTTGGCCCATTTGGTGAAGTAATCAACTGCGATGATGGTGACTTCACATCAGCTTTAGTGATTAGTAAGGAACCGATAATATCTATACCCCTATGACAAATGGCCATGGATTGACCATTTGTGTGATTTCAGCCAGCGGAGCTCTCAGAACTTTTGCGTGCATCCGGCACTTGTCCCATCACCCAGCGTAAACAGCAGCATCTTCATTGACAATCGGCCAATAATACCCATAATGGATTATTTTTTTGCTAAGGTTTGCTCCCATTGTAATCACAACATTGCCCATCATGAACTTCCTTTAAGACTCGTTTTATTACATCATGAGCGATATACTTAAGTAGGAGAATGGAAAAAACCATTTTATACATGACTTCTTCCCGAAGATACATCGCGAAGCTTTACAGAAGACTTGTCGCCTTCCATTCCTCCATTCGGGAAGAATCCCTGTAGCAAATAGTCTTTGATTGGAGTCATCCACAACTCCTTCTCAGGCTACGTCTCTAAAGCCCAGTTGATTTCCATTTGGTTTATGCTTGGAGCGTCTAGTACTTCGACTAGAACCAATCCCATTTACTATGCATCCATGGTGCTAGCAAACTTTGTCAACGAGTCAACCTCTTTATTTTGATCCCATGGAATGTACGTGATGTCATAATACTCAAAGTCGGTCAATAGCTCTTGGATGTGGATAAGGTATAGGGTGAGTCATTGTCCTTTAGCTTGATAATCTCCCTTAACTTGGTATACTACCAACTGTGAATCATAAAATATTTCAAGAGATTTTATCCACAGTTCTCTCGCAAGTTTGAGTCTAGCAATCATAGCTTCATACTCGGCCTCGTTATTCATTGAAGGGAAGTCAGGCTTTAAAGCGTAGCAAATTGATCGATCTTTCGGAATTACTAACACGATTCCAACTCCAGAACAATGACCATTGGATTCTCCATCCATATACAATTTTTATTGAATGGTAGGGGCTTCACCTCTTTCTGGAAGATCATCCTGTGCAGTGAATTTTGCTATAAAGGCCACTAGAGCCTATCCTTGGGTGGATCTCCAAGGGAGATAAGTGAAATCGAATTGGATCAGTTCAATATTAGATATCTCAGGTCATTGTAGGACCCGTTCTAATGGCTAATCGGCATAAATGTTGATGAGATGAGCCTGAAAATAGGGGTAGAGCTTTCGTGGAGCAATTAATAAGCCGTATGATAATTCTCTATCTTTGGATAATTCCTTTATGCTCTTGTTAATCTCTTGCTAGCAAAATAGACTGGTCTTTGGATCTGATTCTCCTCACGAAGCAGTGAGGCACTTATAGCATGTATCGATATCGCTAAGTAGATATACAAGCCTTTGCGATCCACCGGCTTTGACCGGATGGAAGGCTTCTCTAAGTGGCTCACCAAAGCTTGGAATGCATCTTCATAATCCTACGTCCATTCAAAATTCCTTTTCCCTCTTTTAATAAAATCAATGAAAGAATTGCTTTTATTAATGGCTTTGGAAATAAATCGACTTAGGGTTGCAACCTTCTCATTTAGACTCTATACATTCTTGATGCTCTTCGGTACTTGGATGTTGCAAATTTCATGAATCTTCTTAGGATTAGCTTCGATTCCACGAGAATTGATAATGAAACCCAATAACTTTCCTGACACAATGCCAAAAGAACATTGTAGAGGATTGATCTTTATTTTGTAATATCAGAGGATATCAAACATTTCGACTAAGTCTCTAAAATGGTCGCTTGATTGTCGTGACTTCACAAGCATATCATCAACTCCATCGTCTTTCCAATCAGATCTTTAAACATTATATTGACTAAACGTTGATAAATCACTCCATCATTCTTTAATCCAAATGGCATTACCATGCGACAGTACAATCCAACATCAGTAAAGAAGCTATTTTGCTCTTGATAAGGAATGTGCATCGGGATATGGTTATATCCAGAGTATGCATGCATGAAAGATGGCAATTCATGCCCTATAGTTGAGTCTACCAACTAATCGACCCTTGGAAGGGGAAAACTGTTTTTTCGGCATGCGTTGTTCAAGTCTTAGTAATCAATGCATGTCCACCATTTTCCATTCGCCTTTCTCACAAGTACAGGATTAGACACTCATTTCGGGTAGAGGATGTCGCAAATAAACCCATCGCCTTTGAGCATATCCACCTCCTCTTTAAGGGCATCATATCTCTTCGAATCCATGCCCCGGCTTATCCGTTTCATCGGGACATGCCTCGGGTTGATGTTTAATGCATGGCTTGCAATGGCATGCGATGGCATGCGAGATCCCACACATATCACAATAAGTCCAAGCCAACACACAAGATTCGATCAAAGAAAACCAGCAAGTTCTTTCATCATTTGGGGCCAGAGCTGTGATCCGATCTTTAGGACCCATGATGGCTTGTCGTGGCTGATCGTGATGTCAATTGCTAGCTCAGCCGGTGCAGCCTTGATCTTTTTGGGGTCCTCCTCGTCACCCCTCAGACCTATATCTTTATAAAACCAATTATGGTACATGAGCTATGTCCCAGGTGCTGGATGTCAATCTTCGGCTGTTTGTATGCGAAAAGACTTATCCACACCCTTACCTTTCTCCTTTCATTGGGTGCCTCTCAATTTAGCTACATAGCAGGCTCGTCTGGTCACCTGATCACCATGCACAACTCCAACATCATTATCAGTTGGTAACTTCAAAGTCAAATACCAAGGGGAAAGAGCTGCCCAGAATTCAGCTAGGGCCGGTTGGCCCATAAAAGCATTACAAGGAGAGTCAATATCCAAAACAACAAATGGTAACATCCGCACTCTCCTATGGTCACCTTCTTCCAATTAACGAGCAACTCGACATATCCGAAAGCTTCGATCGCAGCACTGCTAAAGCTATGAATGGGGGCTTTAGATGGTTTCAAGTCTTTGGTTTCCATACCCATCTGATCGAAAGCCTTTTTGAAAATCATATTTTATGGAACTTCCATAATCAACCAAAATTCTCCTAAATAAGGAGGGGCCGATCATAGTCGAAATGACCATTGGGTCTATCATTGGTGCCTTCATCTTATCTGCATCTCTGTTTCTGAATAAACACCGTCTACTATTGTACGCTGTTATTTTGCTGGAGCTCCATCTTGTGTACTCGAACAACATTCAAAATTCATATGCTTGATCACGCTTGCATAGTGCTCCATCTCATGCCACTCTTATTAGTTGGATGTGATCCTTCAACTATTGTATTTATCACTAATCTTCCATTAGTTCGCATAGGATCCTCGGCCATGTACGGTGCTTATCCTTGGTAGGGGCCATATGTCCCCTGATCGCCATCTTGAGGGTCTTCAACAGACTACTATAACTTTCTTTCTCGAATCAGTTTCTCAATAATATCCTGGAGATGCCTGCACCCATTCGTGCTATGACCATAACAATCCAACAATATTTTCCAGTCTGCTTCTGCTTCTCCATTGATTTTTTCGGACATGGCTTCTTGTACTTCATGGTATTGCAGGTAGAAAAATAGACATTCTCTAAAAATGTATTTCGTGGTGCATAAGTATCATACATTGGAATCCTAGGCTTTCCTCTCCAGAATCCCTCTTTCGCTCATAGTTTCTATTACCATCTTTCTTTTTCTGATTCGGTTTATTTTGGACATTTACTTGAACTTTTATGGAACTCTCCCCTAAATGTTCCACTTCAATGTTACTCTACAATCCTTCTCCACTTGGTCCCTTAACATTTTTATTCCTAGAGCATCTAGCTTTCTTTTTCCTCAAATATTAAGCTACTTTTACATAGAAATGTTCCAACATTGCGGGTGGTTAGCCAGCTAACCAATCGTCAAAGTCGGATTCCATATCATTCGCTCTCTTACCACCATTAATATTGAACGTTCATTCGGATTACTAAACTCTATGATAGATAAATGTAATCTCTTCAAATAATATTTCAGCGATTCTCTCGGAGCCTGAATCACACTTGATAGGGACACAAATCTTTGGTGCAAGTTGCGTGCAAATGGAACTACTCCACAAACTTCGTTGCTAAATCGTCAAATCAAGAGATTGACCGTAGGAGTAATCTTGTAAACCACATTGTTTCTATGCCAGAGAAAGTACTATAAAAACATCTGCATTTCGTTACATCATCAACTCATATGGAATCCATCAACCATTCATATCTCATGATATGCTACCTAGGGTCAGTTTTCCCTCATAGGCAGGCATCAATGAAATGCCGAACCTCTTGGATACTCGGCATGTAAGACATTGTCAATGAATGAAGTATGGCTTCTTGAAATCCCCCAATCATCATTGGTCAAGCCTTAGCTCACCATCACTAGCTGTCTAACCATAGACAACAAGTCTGGCGTTTGGATAGTTGGAGCCAAGCGGTAGTCATACTCCACCTCATGTGAATGTTCTGGTCAATGTCTACGTGGCATTCCACACCTTCTTGGCTCAAAATCCTCTCAATGTATATCATGTATGTTCGCTTCATCATAATTCCGAGGAGGTAATTGGTCTGCATCTGTCTGAACTCCAACATCCGAATCAATCATATCAG
Source organism: Allium cepa (assembly GCA_030765085.1). Taxonomy (NCBI): domain Eukaryota; kingdom Viridiplantae; phylum Streptophyta; class Magnoliopsida; order Asparagales; family Amaryllidaceae; genus Allium; species Allium cepa. The sequence goes on along the minus strand of CM060934.1, from coordinate 860,364,587 downwards.
CTCCAGCTTATGCTCCAACACGAAGAGGCAAGCTTCCCCCTCTAGAGGATGGATCAACCATGATCCCTATAAAGGAATCGGTACCAATCGGTCTCAACAAGCCTTGCTGGTTTTCCTACTGATGTCAGAAGCTTCTGCGTGATATCCATTTGTTTTGCAATATCTGCGTTTCTGGTAATTACTTGATGAACTTGAACTCTCTGATGTTGAATAAAGGGTTGGGTCCCTCCTAGCTTTCTCACGTGGTTACTCCCTGAGTTGATTCATTAGGTAAATACTGGGCTGAATCTGCTGGTTCAACCATCGACAGCTATTCATTAGCTCTCTCATCGAATTCTAGAAATCAACTCTTACAATGGAATCAACCGGATTCTGTACATCAACTGAATTGGTAGCATTCATATCTGCTGGTGGATTACTCAGGCCTCCTTGTGGGATGCTAGTGTTCTCGTTTCCTTCTACGTAGTAAGGTATAGATATGGTATTCCTAACCATTATTGATAGTTTGCCACACTTTTGAAAATCTGAATAGAACGAATAAGCTTTATGAAGATAATTATGGATCTCTTCAAGGGATTTTTGCCATCCAGTAGCAGCAAAGGGATCAAAATAAGTTGAGAATCTTCCTTATCAGTGAAAGCACCAAAATGTTTGCACCAAAATTTGGCACAAACACCCAATAAAAGTTTTGAAGAGAAATAAATGAAGAATATAAAATGAAAATAGAGGAAATAAGCAATTAAATAGCAGAAAATCAAAGCAATAGTACGAACACAATGATTTATAATGGTTTGACATTGTTTGCCTACGTCCATTTTGAATAGGTGTCTGTATTAATCACTTTGTAAACTGAATGCAATTGGGATCAGATGAAAATCCTTAATTACAATAGGGTACAAAGAAACTAGCAGTGTAAAGGTCCTGAAAATTAATAAAAAAACATGTGTTTATAGAGGAAGATAGTAAAATATCTCCTTGAAAATTTGGCAGAAGCATCTCCAAAATCATATGGAGCCATAAAAGGAGTTACATGGCCTAAATTCCAAGGAAAAGGGATCTGTGCCGATCCTTATTTTACAGGAATTTGGGTGTGCGATCCCTATAGGAGCTTCCCCATGTTGTAATATATACTTAGCCACCAAGTTTAATGCCAATTGGATTAGTAGAATTTGAGATATTGCTCGATCTTTTCTGCAAGGTTGTTTTCATATTCTAGTCAAATCAGCGCCGATCCCTCTTGTTTAATCCTTTTGAGGTGTGATCTCTTGGGTAGGCTCCCTAAAGTCCTCATATCTTGTTCCCAAAGTTTCGTATGCATTGGGTTTATGGATCATGATATATTGGTTGTTTTCCATTGAATTGCACTTGTTTGGCTGAATTAGACCGATCCCTACAATAGAGAGGCATACTTAGAATGTTCATATAGCATATCTCTTGATGCGCTCGACCACGGTTTTATATTACCATCTGTACTTGACTTTTGGATCACACAATCATTTCTCCAGACTTACTGGCCTTGATGACAATCGAGTCTAACTTGTCCAATCAATTCGGATATAGCCGAGTTAAAATGCCGGATAACTCACAGCTAAAATCATTATATTATATTAATTAATTTATAAATAATTTTTTTATATGGTTTGTATTAAACTATGTAACTATTTCACATAAATGACTAAATTAATATTTTTTAATAGCACAATTACATTGATTAAGATTTTTAATGATCCAAAATACTTTTTTGGTAATTATTTAACATCTTTTTATTATTACTTAATTCAATATATGAATTAATAACTCAACATAAAATAAATTACTTTTTGAAAATTCAGTTTTAAATTTTAGAAAATTAAAATACGTTCATAGAAGCTTTATGTCAAAAAATCAGTTTTCAAAAATTAATTTTTATATATTTAAAAATTCATTTTTAAATTTGACCAAAAGTATTTAATTAAGAAAAAATTCATTTTCAATTTTTTTGTAAGCTATAAAATATCATTCCTGATTTTATGAGATTTTAAAATTCAAAATATTTATTATTTAAATATTTTCTACCATTTATTTTATTTTTTTAACTAATTAATACATTATATACTATATTATAATAAAATTATAATTAAATTTAGAGCTACTGTGTATTCGATTTGGAATGCCAAAAAATATAACTTTTAAAATTTTAAATTTGTATATATTTATATAAACTATTATAACTCAAATTTTTGCATTAATTATTATATTTATATATTTATATATTTATATATTGGTGTATGTATATATATATGAAATTATGTTACCTTAATACATACATACACATAAATATATATATATACACACACGCAAACACACACATTAAAAATTAAAAAATTAAACTTATATTTTGTATAAATTTATGTGTTTATTTAGTACTAAACACTATAATATTTTAATTATAAATATGTTTATAATATTTTCTCATAATATACATATATACATATACATACACACTTACATACGCACACACCCACACATATACACTTGGGTTTTTATATATATCGAGTATAAATATATACACATAGTTGAACAACATACAATACATATAGGATGAGCTAACATGTCTTTTGCGATTTAAATCTCAACATCTATATGTGGACATGTTACCTTGCATGGAATGTAAATTACACATGTATACTGTAATGACTAGATTTTTGATCACTTTAATTAAGGATATTAAAATTATTTTAAATATTCAAATATAGATTATTTTCAACAAAAAAATCAAGTCTTATGTGATAAATAATAATGATGAATATATTTTTCGAAAATAAAATGTATTTATAAAATATGTAGATATTTATAATAAATGAATTGTGAAATTAAATTAAGATCTGACAATTTAATAATTATTCTAATTATTCCAATAATCATTTTAAAATGATAAAAAGGCATTTTAATTAATGATATAGTGATAATAAATCGGTTATAATGGTTTTACAAAAGTATATACATGATTCAAAAATAAAAGAAAATTTGTATCAGTTTATCGATATAATAGCAATTTTTTATAAACAATTGTTTAATATTGAATTATATGGCTTTATAAATCAATTGAGATCATTTTAATTAATTAATAATGTGAGAAATTAGTTTTTATATTTTTTTACATTAATATATAATTTAATTGAAAATAGAAAATGTGACCGGAAAACGTTTTGTTAAAATTAACTTTTTGTACAACACAAGTTGAATACATATTTTGCAAACTGTATAGTAGCATGTGCATATATACAACTTAATAACGTATAATTTAACCTCAAATTAAATAAAGTAAACATGATTAATAAAAAAGGCAACATTCCTTAAATACAAGGTAACATTCCTTGTTTTAAGGAGCGTGTTTTAGGGAACCTTGTTTTAAGGGATGGTAAGTGTTCTTTCAGTGATGGTGATGGGTAATGATAGTGTTTTAGATATTTTCTTACAACTTCAAGCCTATAAATACAAGGCATCCCCTTTCACTTTCTTTCACATTTCTTCCTCTCATTTCCTAAGCTTTTATCTCCTTCCTCCAACCTTCTTTAATGGCTTCCATGACTTGGAAAAATATTTGCAAAATTATGGTAAAATATTGGAAAAATATATACACATGTATATGTTATCGATCTACTATAAAATAAGCTCAAAACTCATCCATTCCTCTTCCTAAATTCATGTCCATCAACCATCACCACAATGGCCAAGCCTTTCCACCTCTTCCCAGCATGGTTGTGCACATCTAGTGGTCTTAGGACTGGTTTCCTAAGCTTCGGTGCGACGGTAGTGGAGCTATAGTCAATTTAAAATTAGATCGATCAAATGTTAGGTGAGAAACTATAATGGCCCGGAGTTTTCGATCCTGAAAATTCCAGATAGTTAGGAAAGAAGAAAGAGATAGAAGAAGAAACAGAAAAAAAAGACACAGAATCTCACATTCGCAGCGGATCAAAATATAATATCAAATAATAACAGTTACACAAAGGAAAACTATACTTATCAAATTACACTTTAATATATCAGAGTTACATATAAACACAAACACAGGACAGATACAATCTCATGTTCCAGATATACAACAACATATCACAGCAGAAACACTCTATACGTTCCTACCATCCAGCTCGCCTCCTGAGCTCCAGAACATCCTTACCTGAAAAGTCTGTAATACTTGGTCTGACCTGAGCATTGCATCAAAGTAACACCCGGGTCAGGCTGGAAACCAACGTGAGTTAACCCATGAAATTTGAAATACTAAGTTCAAACCATAAAGAAAAACCTGGGGTGACTCGTATTTCACTACGAGTTCATTACTTGCTATGCTCAACACTTATTTCACAGATCAATCCCTAGGTACCTTTACTTAGTTTAAATGGTCCAGTCATTTAAATTTATCCCATTCAGCCTATTGATTTAACATATCAATCTATAAAAAATCATTGTAGGTTACAAATTGAAGTGGATTCGGATATTTACTGATACCCGGCCCCGGTCTCTTCGAATCCAATATCATTCCAAACCCAAATTTGTTAAGTTGTGAAACGATACAATTTATATTTAGAATATCATACCATATAACAATTCAACTCAAATAGATAACCCACATTATCACAATTCAACTCAATCATACCATAAAACATTTCATATCAGAAACATCAAATTTTCCAAGGCATTCAATATCATTCCATCATTCAAAAGCAAGATTTACCATTTCCCAGTTAATTTAATTAATCTCTAATCAAATTATTTACTAACTTTAATCACTTAGATTACCTTACATAACATTAATTAATTCCAACCAATTAATTAATGATCCTTTAATTATCCATCTAAATTAATCACCCTTGATTAATTATCCTTTAATTACATTAAGTCTTAACCTTTAATTAATTTCACAAATTAATTATCCTTAACCCAAACACATTAATTACATTGATCCTTAATTAGTTACTCAAATTAAATATCTTATAATCACTAATATTGATTAATTATCCTTTAATTAATCACACTCGTTAATTAACTGACCCTTAATAAAATTTCCTTAATTAATCAATCCTTTAATTAATTATAACAATTAATTGATTCCTAATTACTTCTCTTAATTAATTTACCTTTAATTACTTCATCAAGTAATTATCCCATTGTTAATTGCCCTTAATTAATTAATCTTGATCATTAATTAATTTGACCTTTATCTAATTAAATTGATTAACCCTCAAAAGATTCATCCTTTAATTACTTATTTTAAGTAATTTTCATTTAGATAATTTATCTCAATTTAATTAATTTATCCTTTATTACGAATTAATTAATCTCTTAATTAATTAACTCATAATAAATTTGTTAACTACCTTTTAATTACTCATCGTTAATTAGTTTTAATAACAAATTAATTAATCAACTTTTTAATCACATCAAAGGAATTAACCTTTAAGTAATCATATTAAGTAATTAACCTTTAATTAGTTAAGTAAATTAATTATTCTTGAAAACTAAATTATTCATATTCCAAACTTGTTTATACAGATGTCTGTTTAAAACATTTCACTTTGGAATTTTAATAAAAGAATCTAACGTGGAAAATAAAACTGATTTTCATTATGTTCCAAACAATTTCTTTTCTGGAAATCCAGTTTCATTTGAATTTAACAAACTGAACATATTATATTTAAAATCCCTAAACAGGAAGCAGTAAAAGAAACAACTCGGGTTTAAGCAATCAAAACCCAGGGTTACTACAAAATTTACTCGAGCCAAAGTGATTATCATGCGAAACACTGTCACTTCGAGATAATCCCCTATTACCCTCGAGTCAAACCCGAGTGATCAGCTTCTTCCCCAAAAACTCTAGCTTCTCTGTTACAATGTGCATGCGTGCACCTTCACTAGCAATCTTCGTCACTCTGACCCACTAAACCGACTTCAACACCTCGCATACGACCCTCGCAACCACGCATGATCGCTCACATCCAAAGATTCGACTCGAATCGAAATCGAGTCACATGTCGCACAACTGGCAAACACACAGGTAACATAACATCGCCGCGACGTCGATCCACACCACCAGAGACCTCGACGCTTTGACCACAACCTCACCTTGAATTCCAGTTCCAAACCCTAAACTCGCGATCACCTCCGATATGCCATCGATGCCTGAAATCATCATAAAACCCCCTAGTTCAAAACTAGGTTTCGAACCTAGTTCGTCGATTTCTGATCAACTTGGATAACCAAATATCGAGTGATTATTTTTCCCATAATCTCCGTCCATCCTACTATCTACAGATCTAACTCCGACGTGCCACATGCCGCCATTCGATTGCAATTGACCAAAGTACCCAATTCGTTCCATACAGATTAACCCATTGATTTCTCATCTAAAATTCATGATTTTAGTGTCTAAATTCATCATTTTCCATAACTATTCTAGTCATTAATTTAATTCATGAAATTTAAATATTTGAAATTTCTGATTAAACAGGTTTCACTATAAAAACTTGATTTCAAAATATTAAATAAATAATTCCATTTGAATTTATTTTAAAAAATGAATTTACATAATCATAATCATTTTCTATTCTATAATCATAGCTTGAATTTACGTGAATGAATTTATTTCCATTCCTGTGTCTGTGGATACAACAGACAACTGAGTCCATAAATTTATGCACACAGACATATATATTAAATATATACAGAGAAGTTTATCTATTTTCAAACTTAAAAGAATCCATGCATATCATATATTCACCTACTCTACACAGATCAAACACATACAACAATTAAATAAGAACTTCTGTGCTTTTTAAAGTTTCTGTTTACTCACTTGTAGAATAATAGAGGTCGGCCCTTTTGAAAATTTTGAAATCTGTTCTTTGAATTTTAAAACTGAAACTTGATTTACTTTGGGTTGCATAGATCTTGAATCTTCTTGCTTGAATCCTGGTTTGAACTTGATCTTGTTTAAAATTTAGCTTTCAGCATTTAATAATTGTCTCAGGTTTCGCTTTCATTTGTATTTGTATTAGAACTTGTTTTCAGATTTTTCTTCTTTTCCTTTTCTTTGATTTCAGATTTCTATTGTATGAAGCCTGTGTTCCTAAACCTGATGTTTCATTCACATTATAGATTTTAAAAATAAAATAAAATGAATACATCTTGCCACATGTATTTTTCTAAGCTAACACTTGTTTGAATATTAAGAGATATTTACATTTGTTTAATGCATGTTAGATATATTTTACAATTGTCAAAACTAATATTTTTATGTCTTAAACCTTCTACTTTAAATATTTCTTATGTTAATATATTAATTTATGTATTATGCTTTAAATGTTTATACACATTTTCTATTAATACAATTATTTATATAGCTTTTAAAGAAAATGATTTAAAGTTAATTATAAATAATCACACATGTATACATGTATATAAAAGAATGCATAATAAACTCTTTTGTTAAATCTCCTTTTAACTATCATACTTTAATTAATAAATATTTATCTTTAGGAATTTTAAAATACATGAAATTTAACTTGAAGTAGCTTCTGAAATATTATTTTAAATTCAAAACATAACCTCCCAATTATAATATATATACGTTGTATTATAATCATAATATATACACACTACAATTCTCCATATTATAAGGTTTGCGTATATATATTTCATAAGATTTATCATTTCCAGATATTTCTGATCCAACCTTTATTATAGTTTTCAATAGTTAAAATCAGATAATTATCCAATTATCTGATGCCAAAATTAAGGTTATCACATTCCTCCCCCCTTTGAATATTTTCGTCCTCGAAAAGGAACGAAGCCAGAATTTATTAAAATACTTAGTATCAGTTAAATTACTTATTGATCATTTTTAAAATACTTTAAAAATCTACATATTATTACTAAAATGGTTTTATAAAAATACTTTTATAACTCGATGTTTCCACAAGTCCATCTTTGTTCTCATAGAGATTCGGTCATACGTTGATCAGGCATAGGACTAAAGATCTATGAGTACTTAGCAGACCCATTTTCAGCACCCAGTGAAAATACTTGGAAAATATCTTGTTGAAAATATAGAAAATATTTTTGAAAACAGAGGAAATATCTTTGGTAAGAATGCTCTGGAAATCATCACTCCCATCCATGGTCGCAGTTAACCCAATGGTCACGTTGCCGTCCCGGCAAAATCCATAGATAACTGTAGGCCTCCGCACCCCTCGATTACGCCATGGAACCCGCTACAGATCGTAGCTACAACCGGGGTTACGTTGCTATCACAGCAAAAACCCATATAACTGTAGGTCTCAGCACCCTCGAATTCCGCTGCCAAAAGAATGAAACTTCTCCACTCCCACATAGGTCGCAGCCTACCGATGAAACGTAGATTGTTGGCTCTCGGTAGCACATACGACTTTTGCTATGTCACCATAGGTCGCAGTCTGCCGATGTAAAATCAAACGTAGACTATTGGCTCTCAACAGCACACACGACTTTCGCTATGTCACCATAGGTCACAGTCTACCGATGTAAAATCAAATTCATGTAATCAATTTAAAGATTGACTTATTAAATCGATTAATTAATTAAGATAATTAATTTAAAGAATGATTAAATTATCTAAGGTTAGGTACTTAATGAAACTAATTAGTGATAATTATGAAAGTAATTACTTAATGTCATTAATGAAAGAGGATAATTAACCAATGGGATAATTACTGGATGAAAATAATTAAGGATTAATTACTTGGTGTAATTAATTAAGGGATTGAATTAATTAAGGAAATATTTGAAGATTAGTTAATTTATGAGTATGATTAATTAAAGGATAATTAATAAATGTACGTGATTATAGAATAATTAATTAATTAGGGATGAATGTAATAAATCATCGTTAATTACTTTATAAGAGTAATAAGGGATTATTCAATGTGATGAGTAAAGGTTAATTAATTTGTGTAATTAATTAAGAGCTAATTACTTAATATAATTAAAGAAAAATTATCAAGGATGATTAATTTGGAAGATATCTAAAGGATAATTAATTAATTTGTTTGTAATAAATTAATTAATAATTAAGTAAGCAGGATTTAAAAGGGGTGATTAAGGTAATTAATTTAATTTGTTTAAATTAATTAAAAATGATGTGACTAATCAATCTTGCTTATGAATGGTTGAATGATGTTAAATGCCTTGAATTTGTTGATATATCTGATATGAAATGTTTTGTGATACGATATGTTTGGGAGAACAGTGATAATGTGGTTATCTCTCAATAATGAATTATTGTGTATTTAAAGTTGAATTGTTTGGGTTAAGGTGACATTGGTTTCGAAGAGACCAGAGTCGGGTATTAGTAAATACCCGAAACCACTTCGATTCTTTATAAATTCATATGTGAAATCAATAAGCTGGAATGGAATGATTTAAGTAAATTGGAGTAATACATTTGTCAGGTTTAAAAACTTGGAAAAGTTAAGATCTTTCTTATTTTTTATATCAAGATATAAATTTTAAAAATGTTTCAATGTTCAATCTGAAGCTAGAATTAAACAAAAGGGACGAAGAACTGTAGATTTCAAAACATATCAAAATCTCAATGATAATAATTGTTTGATTCAGGTACAAAATCTGTTTTGTCATCAAAAATTAGGATCCTTAAAGAATAAATCATGATTTTTAAGAAAGCATATTGTGAGAATTTGAGGATTGACCAGGTTATGGGTTTTTGGGTTTTTCTAATGATCGATTTGATCGGCGACCTCGTGATTTTGGCCAAAGGAAGTTTATAGGTCGGGGATCGAGAGAAAAATGGTTTCACATTTTTCTTGGCATTGTGGGTGATAGTGCGACTTAATCTAGGGTTCTAAGTGCCAGTTTGGTCGATGTTTTATGCGACGAAGTTTCGCTGTCGTGGGCGCACTGAAAGGGATTGGAGGTGGGGGAATTGGAGTATAGGCAAGTGTCATAGCGTGGATGGATTGGCGATGTCTCTGATGGCCTGTGACGATGATGCTGGTGAGTTATTGGCGATCGACATATTTCTGGTTTTGATTGAATAGCTCGATTTTGATATTCACAGGGGAACTTAGTTTCTGGGTGGCGATCATGATGTGATAGTCATCAATGACTTGAAACCAAAAATGGATGTTTAATATGATCTGATCATCAAATTTGATTTTTTAATATTGTTGTTTAATTGTATTAACGAGTCACGTTTAACACACGTTGACTTTCCTTTTATTAATGAAATGGTGTATATGGAGTGTTTAAACCTCTTAAAAATGATTTAATATGGTTTATAAATGCTTTGTAAAAATTTAAAAGTGTTTTGATAAAGTTTAGATAAATATTGAAAATTTAGTCAAAAACAGGCGCATCGCGTAACGAGTTAAATCTATTTATAGGATGGACTCGTAGTCAGGTTTCTTTGAAATAAGAATTTTCTAAATTATTATTATCATAGTTTTCAAAAAAATAAAAGATTCCGTTTAGTAGATTTTGAAATATGAGCAAATCAAATTTTAAATAGAATCACGCTTTTGTAGTTCGGAGGCCAAAGTAGTAAATGTTTTAAAATGGGTATTTCTAAGTCTTTAAAAATATGGAATAAATGTTATAAATCTATTAAAATGTTTTAAAAGTGATTTATGTTATAAATATGAATTTCTAAACATTACAAAGGTCGTTTTGATTAATATAGCTTTTAAAACGCTGTTTGCAGCACTTTTTTGCAGTACTTTTTCGCAGCACTTTTAAATACTTTTACAAACAATTGTTTTAACTTAATTATTTTTTACCCAAATCTTTTGTAAACATTTCCAAATAATTGATGAAGTAATTGAAAAAGGTTTTAAAATGAGAATGCGGAAACGACTAGTACATTTATTCGATTTGTAAATGTCAAAGAAAATCCGATCGAGGAATGGAACATATCGAAGGGAAAGCCTAGATGATCTAAAATAATCAAAAGTTAATTTAATGCATTAAAATATTTGTATTTGATAAAATAACTTAACACCTTATGGTTGTAGAGAGGTAGTCTCTAGGTTGGGTTTGGAAAACCAATTGCCTGCCCTTCTTAGGTACCCGGACTAGCCTGATGGAGGGGATAGTAAAATTAATTTGCTCGGATCAAATTTCACAAAGTATAAAAGATGTAATTTTTCAAATTCAAACAACTTGGATTTCATAGAAATAATCTTCTTATACTTGTTATTAAATTCCATGGAGGGAATCCATACCATCCGCAAGAATTTAAAAGGCGGTCACAACATTATTCGACGGATAGTAAAGGTCGAATACGGAAATTGATATTAAGTAGAATTAGTATAATTTCCATGATCCTATTTACTCAATAAGGTTTTAAAAATGATTTGGTAAATCAAAAGTTAAAGAGAGGTATAATGATTCTGTATAAACCGGAAAGAATGTTTTAAAGATATATATGTTTAAAAGATATTTTGATAAAAATAAATTAATCAATCAAGATTATTCACTATTTACTAAACATCCTTTTTATCTATAATTGGTTCGAAGGAACCGTGGTCGGATTTGAGCGATTCTTATCCAAAAACCATTTCAAACTAATTTACGAGTTTGAATGTGAAGACATATTAAAGACAATAAAATTAAAGGCAGGAATCTTCATACCAAAAGGATAACTTTTTGATAATTTTGGAGTAGCTCCTAAGATAAATAAATAACAGTGGTCCCTTTGTTTTGGGATCTTTGAAGCAAGAACTTCTTGCTACTAATCCTTGTGATGATTCCCGATAGAAAGTGGTAGGAGAGTTCCTTCGGTTTGTCCTGTTTCTGGACAAATTGTATGGACGAATGTCCGGCATTGCATTTTCAATCACATTGATTGATCTCTATGAACATATCATTTGTTTGGTGGCGGAAAAGGCAACTTATCTTAGGTTAACACCCTTTTCTGAAGCATACGAGCTTAGGATTTATACATTTGTAGAAATCAGTTGTGTGATCATTGAATGGTTGTGTGCCATTCAAAGTAGAAAGTTCTATGTAAAGGTAATCGTTACCTCGGGCATTATCAATCGAAAATGGCTTAAACAGGGCATGCCGTGAGGTCATGTGGGTCGATTCCATTAGGGTATGGTCATCACCCGTCTAGATTACTCTATATATGTCGAGTATGTTGTGCATGCTAAGAGTGCTCTCGAATAGGTCGGAAACATCTAGGGTGATATCATATTCAGTTTTATCCACCATTGAGCGGGTCTGAAGGTAGGATGGTCTTGCCAGGTGCTGAGGTTTTAAAGACGTCGAACCTCGGTACATCCCTCTAGAGTATACTGTATGGAAGGTAGTCCCTTACCTACCATTGTATGGAATCCATCGAATGAGCCTTGTAAGATTTAGATTATACAACCTAACATATTCCGAAATTTAATAATGGTAACCATTTCGGCTATGAATCAAAAGTTTATTTGAAAAGTTTTCAAAGAATGTCATTGAAAGTAATATCAAATGATTTTCCATAGCAATAATTTTGGTTATCATAAGGTAAAAACCCATTCCATGTTTATGTGCAGCGTATTCTTTTGAGATACCTTTGTTTTCGAACTACATATCTGAGTTTTCCACCCCAGTCCCATGACTGGCCCGGGTTTTATTTTTTATCCCTTAAACTCAGGGTGCCTTAATTTTCCTGGGCAGCCATGTAGTTCAGGTTTGACTTGGAGTAATTGGATGGAGCTCAGAGCATGGAATTAGAAGATTCTTATGAAGATTGTCATCCATTTTCTCCACACTTATGTATTATCGTATTCTACATTTGTAAGGATAGATATTTATGATTGTCCATGGTTAACTCTGATAAATATATTTAAAATTTCTAATGTTAAGATTATATGTTGAAATAACATATGCTATTCCATCCTTATGAGATTTTGTTCTGTCTTTATTTTCTTACCTTTGATCAACCCCTTCTCCGGCACTCAGATTTGCAGCACAAGAATACCGAGAATGCATTAGTGTCAATTTTCGAGGGTCGAAGAAACAGATCATCACATTTGATATTAGAGCTTAGGTTGAGCAAACACCTAGGCTTTGGTAATGGTAAAGTTCATTAGAGATAGGGTTAGCAATGCGCTAGGATGAGTAACTCATTAGAGATAGGATTAACACCCTAGAATGAGTTTGAGAGTACTACATATAAGCACGTATTTATTAACGATATATATAAATGATTTTGGTTTTGAAAAATTGTGAATGAAATCATTTTAATTAGGATTATATTTTGAATATAAAGAATGTTTTTTAATATATTTATTTGATTAAGGAAATGATAATACTCGGTTATTTTATTGGTTGATCAGTTGTTTAATTTAAAAGTATAAGTACGAACACCTTGTGAATTTTGGTTTCATGATTTGACTATGTGATATTCGATAAATAATAATGTCGGTTTAAGATTAAAGGAATTTATTTGAGATAAATAAATCTTATGAATATGTTTTATATAAGTAATTTTATAAAACGTGCTTTATAAACGAATTTTTGCGAATTTAAATTTTAGTATTTTTGAAAGGAATTTCAAACAAATTTTTGGAAAGAGAATATTGATGGTGTTATCTGTATAGGATTTTGAAAATGATAAACAATCTTATGATTAATTGATTTGAGTGGATCAAAAGTGACTAAAAATGGACAGCAGATGTGTTCAAATGGTAAATGCTTCTATTAAGTATTCCTTTCTTGTTAAGGAAATATGCGATAGAATTGGTGGTACCCAGTTCCTTGGTATCGTTTTTGAGTTACTAGATCTATATAATTTTCTAAAGTTAAAAATAATAACGTGAATCATTAATTGATGGTTGTTAATTTTTATCAAAATGTATTTTATTAATTGATAAGCGTGGATATCTTTGATCTTTAAAAGAAATGGTTGAAGTTTTTAATGAATGGTTTTGGATTTATAGTAAAGGATGCTTTAGCAACATTTGTTTTTAAACCCTTGAATGACACTTTGGAAGAAATTTTATGAGTATATTTAAATCTTTATTAATGGGATTTTAAAGATAATAGCAAGTATCGAAATCTTTTATAAAATGATAGAAAATGTTATACATTTAATTTGTAAAGGAGTTTAGTATGACAATGTTTTGGTAATAATTGTTTCAATCTCTTTAATTATATTTTAAAGTAAGTAAAACTTGTTAAGGAAATGGTGAATATACTTAAAACATTTGAATAAGTATACGAATACTTTAAGTATTGAAACTGGTGCTAACCCGCATTTTTGCAAGGCCACGGATAGGCGGATTTAACTAAAACAACTTCACGACTATTGAGGCTGAAATATGATGGATTCAGTTTAAATGGATGATAGTCATTTGGATAGATGATAGATCGTTCGGTTGGAAGGAAGTGGTCTAGATTGTTTGTGGTTCGACCTTGTGGTTTGGCCGTTCGGCATGACAATATCCATTGGGGGTATGGAGGTTCAGGAAGGTCGTTTGATTGTCGCTCGGCATTAGATGACGTTAGGCATCACACACCCGTTCGGCATTGGACATCGCTCAGCATCACACGCTGCTCGACATTGGACCTCGCTCGGCACTAGACAAAGTTCGGCGTGATGAATCGTTCGGCATGATAGGCCATTTGGCATGATGGACCATTCGGCATGATGGATCGTTCGGCATGCGTTCGGCATAATGGGTCGTTTGACACAGTGAATCGTTCGACATGATGGGTCGTTCAGCATGATGGGTCGTATGGTGGATCGTTCGGCATGATGGATTGTTCGGCATGGTGGAACATTTGGCATGATGGATCGTTCGGCATAATGGGTCGTTCGGCATGGTGAAACGTTCGGCATGATGGATCGTTCGGCATAATGGGTCGTTCGGCATGATGGATCGTTCGGCATGAGCAACCCGTTCGGCATACGAATGCCGTTCGGCATGAACTCCTGGATCGGCATATGAGTGCCGCTTGGCATGGACATTTCGTTCGGCATACGAGTGGGTTCAGCATGGCTACCTCGTTTGACATACGAGTGCGTTCATCATGGCTACCTCGTTCGGCATCCTCTGTTTCAACCAACCTCGTTCGGTATGCATGGATCGGCATCAAGTGGCTCCACAATGGCTTTGTTGGGCCAATACTATTCAGGAGGCCCAACAACTCAGGATTCGCCTATAAATACAACATATGTGGGTTCATAAAAGTGGGGATCTTCTCTTCTGCTCTCTGACTTTCTATTTTCTAAGGCCAAGGCCGGTCTACTACTTTGTAACTATAATCGATTGTTACATCAATAAAAAACAAACTTCTAGAGTGGACGTAGGTCGGAGTTAACTGAACCGCTATAAATTTGTTGTTCTTTACTACTTTCACTTTAATTTTAACTGTTCTTCATATTATTACTCTTTACGAACACTTTATCTGCTATTTGTGACTATTAGTTGGTGCATTCATCTACATTTGGGTGTTAGTGGCCAATTTTGGCGCTAACATTTTGGTGCTTTCACTAAGAATGCAAGCACTCAGGATTTCTGGAGTTAGGGACTTGGATTCTAGGAAACAATGGTTAGGCTATCAGCAAGGAAGCAGGTGATAGAAAGGAGCAATCAGGAGGGAAGTTAAGAGGCTTCCTCTGGAAATGGAGCTGGTGGAGCATCCATCTACATCACCAGAGAGGAAATGGAAGCAATGGTGAAAAGACAAAAGGAGATGATACATGCTCTTCTCAGACAATTTGCACAAGCAGGAAATGCAAGAGCTCCGATCCGTGGAGCTGGAACAGAAGCACTCAACCAGCAAGCAGAGGGAATGGCCCAGCAGAAGGCAGCCTCCAATCAGCAGACGGCTACCAACCTAGATGGATCTAGACTCGGGGGCATGCCACCAGGAAATGCTGGACCAACCCATCGATGGATGCCAGATGATGCAGTGCAACCCGACACTAGTAGGAATGCAGGAGTACGAGATGAGGAGTATGTGCCAGAATTTCCTCATCAACTCAGGGGGCAGACCGGAGGTAACGGACAAGGATTGCAGCTTGACGACATCGACAGACTAGTGGAAATGGTTAGGCGGGCTATGAGAGGTGGATAGGCAAATAAAGACTTGGAGGATGTGAGTAGGAGTCCCTTTACTCCTGCAATCAGGCGAGCTAGGAATCCACTGGACTTTAAGCTACCCATATTGGATATGTATGATGGGAGAACGGATCCCATCGTTCACCTGACGAGGTACATGAGGCATATAGAGGTATTGTGGGCATCGAACGAGGTCATGGCTCGATGCTTTCCATTGTTTTTGACGGATATCACAGCTATGTCGTTCAGACAGCTGGAGAGTGGTTCTATCGGTAAATGGACGGAGCTGATTGAAAATTTTATGAGATAGTTTTGGGTCCATATAGTCAGACCCAAGAATGTAATGACATTGACATTGATGAAGCAATGGAAAGGAGAGTCGCTTAGGAACTTCTTAACCAGATTTAACGTAGCAGTAGCCTCAATGGATCGACCCGATCCGTCAATGGTTTTGATGGCAGTAGTCTCGGGAATCGCGGATAATTCGGACTTTAAGATATCATTGGATAGGGACCTACCGAGGGATCTTGGGTAATTCTACCATGAGGCAGAATGGTTCCTAAGACAGGAAGATGCACAAGCTGAGAGTGTAAGGAGAGAGGCTGAAGCTTATGCAGTGAGGGGTGGAGGTTCACCCTTCGAGGATCCAAGTAAAGATGATAAAGGAAAAAGGAAAATAAATGGCAATGGTGGCATTTCGAAGAAACCTCGAAGGGAGTCAAAGTTTTCTTCTTACACAGATTTAACCGAAACTCTAGAAAGGATTTATTTGGACACTCGGGGGCAGCTCCAATATCAAAGGTCGGCAAAGAGAGACCCTTCTGAATACGAGCGGGCATCGGGGAAACATTGCCTATTCCATGAGCTGGATGGGCACAACACAAACGATTGCAGGCATTTGAGGGATATCATTGAGGAGCATGTAAGGAATGGTCGTCTACAGCAGTATGTCAGGAATCGAACTGTGGTAGTGTGACAGGAGAGACCACCCCCTACCTCGAACGGAGATGGCACTGGATCTGGGCAACGTCAGCTCATTATCCACTAAACAGGTTTATGGTTTTGAATAAGTAATATGACCCAAAGTAATCCGGCTAGGTCTCTTACACACGTACGGGATCGAGGACGGTCCCTAGGCGTGCTCTGAGATGACGAAAAACCATACTACTTGATCCTACGAAATCCTACTTTCTCTCTGTTTTTCTGCAACTTTGGTTTTCTCTTTCGTGCTTTGGATATATACTTTTCTTTGGTATGGTATTGGAGTTTGGACTAAACTCCCGGTTTGGTTGGTTTTTTGGTTTGCCATTTTGATTTGGATGTTTGATTTGGATTACTGGTTTTCTAATTAGATTTGGATCACTGTATCAAAACAATTCAGGATTAGTGATTACTGTCCTGACTGGAGAGACGGGGCAGTGGTCGTGAGTTACGAGTCCCTTCGCCGGAGAGCGATGGAATGGACTCGGACAGAATATCAAAGTCCATGGCCGGAGAGATGAGGCCGGTGAATATCAAAAGCCCTTGGCCGTAGTGACTAAGCCGGTGAATATCAAAGTCCTTGGCCGAAGTGCCGAGGCCGGTGAATATCAAAATCCCTTGCCCGGAGTGCCGAGGTCGGTGAATATCAAAAGCCCTTGGCCGGAGTGCAGAGGCCGGTGAATATCATAGCCCTTGGTCGAAGTGCCTTGGCCGGAGTGCAGAGGCCGGTGAATATCATAGCCCTTGGTCGAAGTGCCGAGGCCGGTGAATATCAAAAGCCCTTGGCCGGAGTGCCGAGGCCGGTGAATATCAAAATCCCTTGGCCGGAGTGCCGAGGCTAGTGAATATCAAAGCCCTTGGCCGGAGTGCCGAGATCGGTGAATATCAAAAGCCCTTGGCAGGAATGCCGAGGCCGGTGAATATCAAAAGCCCTTGGTTGGAGTGCCGAGGCCGGTGAATATCGAAGCCCTTGGCCAGAGTGCCGCGGTCGATGAATATCAGAGGTCCTTGGCCGGAGCGTTGAGGCTGGTGAATGAAAAATTCCTTGGCTAGAGTGCTGAGGTCGGAGAAACATAAAAGCCCTTGACAGGAAGGTCAAGGCTGGAACAGGGTAACACGACTCGGCGAGGTCTATAATTCAAGGTTAAACCCAGAGAGGTTATGGATTTGATAATGTGGTTACGAAAGGAATATGTACTTTGGATATCGGGTTTGAGGCTACTCAAAACATACCTTCCAACATCAAGGCATGTTTTGGGGGGAAAGTGTTAACCTGCCTTTTTTTACAAGGCCACGGACAGGTGTAATTAAATAAAACAACTTCAAGACTATCGAGGCTAACATATGATGGATTCGGTTTAAATGGATGATAGTCACTTGGATACATGATAGGTCGTTCGGTTGGAAGGAAGTGGTCCAGATTGTTTGTGGTTTGACCTTGTGGTTTGGCCGTTTGGCATGATAATATCCGTTGGAGGTATGGAGGTTCAGGAAGGTCGTTTGATTGTCGCTCGGCATTAGATGACGTTCGGCATCACACACCCGTTCGGCATTGGGCATCGCTCGGCATCACACGCCGCTCGGCATTGGACCTCGGTCAACACTGAACAACGTTCGACGCGATGAATCGTTCGGCATGATAGGCCGTTAGGCATGATGGACCGTTCGGCATGATGGATCGCTCAGCATGGTAGGCCGTCCGGCATAATGGGTCGTTCGGCACGGTGAATCGTTCGGCATGATGGGTTGTTTAGCATGATGGGTCGTTCGACATGGTGGATCCTTCGGCATGACGGATCGTTCGGCATGGTGGAACGTTCCGCATGATGGATCGTTAGCATCATGTTTCGTTCGCCATGGTGGATCGTTTGGCATGATGAGTCATTCGGCATAATGGGTCGTTCGGCATGATGGATCGTTTGGCATGAGCAACCCGTTCGGCATAAGAATGTCGTTCGGCATACGAATGTCGTTCAGCATGAAGTCCTCGATCGGCATATGAATGTCACTCGACATGGCAACCTCGTTCGGCATACGAGTGCATTCGGCAAGGCTACCTCGTTCGACATACAAGTGCACTCGTCATGGCTACCTCATTCGGCATCATCTGTTTCAACCAACCTCGTTCGGTATGCATGGATCGCCATCAAGTGGCTCAGCAAAGGGTTTGTTGGGCCAAAACTATTCAGGAGGCCCAACAACTCAGGATTCGCCTATAGATACAACATATAGGGGTTTTAAAAGGGGGGATCTTCTCTTCTGCTTTCTGACTTTCTATTTTCTAAGGCCAAGGCCAGTCTACTACTTTGTAACTATAATCAATTGTTACATGTTTAAAAGGAAACTTCTAGAGTGGACGTAGGCCGGAGTTAGCCGAACCACTATAAATTTGTTGTTCTTTACTGCTTTCACTTTAATTTTGACTGTTCTTCACATTATTACTCTCTACAAACACTTTATCTGTTATTTGTGACTATTAGTTGGTGCTTTCATCTAAATTTAGGTGTTAGTGGCCAATTTTGGCGCTAACATTTTGGTGCTTTCACTAAGAACGCAAGCACTCAGGATTTCTAGAGCTAGGGACTTGGATTCTAGGAAACAATGGTTAGGCTATCAGCAAGGAAGCAGGTGATAGAAAGGAGCAATCAGGAGGGAAGTCAAGAGGCTTCTTATGGAAATGGAGCAGGTAGAGCATCCATCTACATAACCAGAGAGGAAATGGAAGCAATGATGAAAAGACAAGAGGACATGATGCAGGCTCTGCTCAGACAATTTGCACAATCAAGAAATGCAGGAGCTCAGATCCGTGGAGCTGGAATAGAAGAACTCAACCAGCAAGCAGTGGGAATGGCCCAGCAGGGGGCAGCCCCCAATCAGCAAACGGCTACCAACCTGGATGGATCTAGACTCGGGGGCATGCCACCAGGAAATGCTGGACCAACCCATCGAGGGATGCCAGATGATGCAGTGCAACCCAACACCAGCTGGAATGCAGGAGTACGAGATGAGGAGTATGTGCTAGAATTTCCTCATCAACTTAGGGGGCAGACCAGAGGTAACTGACAAGGATTGCCGCTTGATGACAACGACAGACTAGCAGAAATGGTCAGACGGGCTATAAGAGGTGGATTGGTAAATAGAGACTTGGAGGATGTGAGTAGCAGTCCCTTTACTCCTGCAATCAGGCGAGCTAGGAATCCACCAGACTTTAAGCTACCCATGTTGGATATGTATGATGGGAGAACGGATCTCACCGTTCACCTGACGAGGTACATGTGGCATATGGTGGTATTGGGGGCATCGGACGAGTTTATGGCTCGATGCTTTCCATTGTTTTTGATGGATATCGCAGCTATGTCGTTCAGATAGCTGGAGAGCGGTTCTATCGACACATGGACGGAGCTAATTGAAAATTTTATGAGATAGTTCTGGGTCCATATAGTCAGACCCAAGAATGTAATGACCTTGACATCGATGAAGCAATGGAAGGGAGAGTCGCTCGGGAACTTCTTAACCAGATTTAACATAGCAGTTGCCTCAGTGGATCGACTCAATCCTTTAATGGTTTTGATGGCAGTAGTCTTGGGAATCACAGATAATTTGGACTTTATGATCATTGGAAAGGGACCCACCGAGGGATATCGAGGAATTCTACAATGAGGCAGAAAGGTTCCTAAGATAGGAAGATGCACAGGCTGGGAGAGTAAGGAGAGAGGATGTAGCCTATGTAGTGAGGGGTGGAGGTTCAACCTTCGAGGATCCAAGTAAAAATGATAAAGGAAAAAAGGAAAATAAATGGCAATGGTGGCATTTCGAAGAAACCTGGAAGGAAGTCAAAGTTTTCTTCTTACACGGATTTAACCGAGATTCTAGAAAGGATTTATTTGGACACTCGAGGGTAGCTCCAATATCGAAGGCCGGCAAAGAGAGAGCCTTGAATACGAGCGAGCATCGGGGAAGCATTGCTATTACATAAGCTGGATTAGCACAACACAAATGATTGCAGGCATTTGAGGGATATCATTGAGGAGCATGTAAGGAATAGTCGTCTACAGTAGTATGTCATGAATCGAACAGTGGCAATGAGACAGGAGCGACCACCACCTACCTCGAATGGAGATGGCATTGGATCTGGGCAACGTCAGCTCATTATCCACTAAACAGGTTTATGGTTTTGAATAAGTAATAGGACTCAAAGTAATGCGGCTATGTCACTTACACACGTACGGGTCGAGGACAGTCCCTAGGCGTGCTCTGAGATGACGAAAAACCGTACTACTTGAGCCTACGAAATTCTACTTTCTCTCTGTTTTTCTACAACTTTGGTTTTCTCTTTCGTACTTTGGATATTTACTTTTCTTTGGTATGGTTTTGGAGTTTGGATTGAACTCCCGGTTTGGTTGGTTTTTTGGTTTGCCATTTTGGTTTGGATGTTTGATTTTTGATATGGATTTCTGGTTTTCTAATTGGATTTGGATCACTGTATTAAAACAATTCAAGATTAGCGATTACTATCCTCACCGGAGAGACGGGGTAGTGGTCGCGAGTTACGAGTCCCTTCGCCGGAGAGCGATGGAATGGACTTGGAAAAAATATCAAAGTCCTTGGCCGGAGAGCTGAGGCCGGTGAATATCAAAAGCCCTTTGTCGGAGTGTCGAGGCTGGTGAATATCAAATCCCTTGGCCGAAGTGCCGAGGCCGGTGAATATCAAAAGCCCTGGGTCAGAGTGTCGAGGCTGGTGAATATCAAAGCCCTTGGCCGGAGTGCCAAGGCCGGTGAATATCAAAAGCCCTTGGCCGGAGTGCCGAGGTCGGTGAATATCAAAGCCCTTGGCCGAGGCCGGTGAATATCAAAAGCTCTTGCCCGGAGTGCCGAGGCCGGTGAATATCAAAAGCCCTTTGTCGGAGTGCCGAGGCCATTGAATATCAAAGCCCTTGGCCGGAGTGCCGAGGCCGGTGAATATCAAAGGTCCTTGGCCGGAGTGCTGAGGCCGGTGAATGAAAAATTCCTTGGCCAAAGTGCTGAGGTCGGAGAAACATAAAATCCATTGACAGGAAGGTCAAGGCTGGAACAGGGTAACACGACCCGACAAGGTCTATAGATTCAAGGTTAAACCCAGAGAGGTTATGGATTTGATAATGTGGTTACGAAAGGAATATGGACTTTGGATATCGGGTTTGAGGCTACTCAAAACATACCTTCCAACAGCAAGGCATGTTTTGGGGGGAAATTGTTAACCCGCCTTTTTACAAGGCCACGAACAGGTGGATTTAACTAAAAACTTCACGACTATCAAGGCTGAAATATGATGGATTTGGTTTTAATGGATGATAGTAACTTGGATAGATGATAGGTCGTTCGGTTGGAAGGAAGTGGTGCAGATTGTTTGTGGTTCGACCTCGTGGTTTGGCCGCTTGGCTTGACAATATCCGTTGGAGGTATGAAGGTTCAGGAAGTTCATTTGATTGTCGCTCGGCATTAGATGACGTTTGGCATCACACACCCATTCGGCATTGGACATCGCTTGGCATCACACACCGCTCGGCATTGGACCTCGCTCGGCACTGGACAACGTTCGGCGTGATGATTCGTTCGGCATGATAGGCCGTTCGGCATGATGGACCATTCGGCATGATGGATCGTTCGGCATGGTAGGTCGTTCGGCATAATGGGTCGTTCGGCACGGTGAATCGTTCGACATGATGGGTCGTTCGGCATGATGGGTCGTTCGGCATGGTGGAACGTTCGGCATAATGGGTCGTTCGGCATGGTGGATCGTTTGGCATGATGAGTCGTTCGGCATAATAGGTTGTTCGACATTATGGATCGTTCGGCATGAGCAACCCGTTCGGCAAACGAATGCAGTTCGGCATGAACTCCTCGATCGGCATATGAGTGCCGCTCGGCATGGCAACCTCAATCGGCATACGAGTGCGTTCGGCATGGCTACCTCGTTCGACATACGAGTGCGTTCGTCATGGCACCCTTGTTCGGCATCCCTTGATTCAATCAACCTCGTTCGGTATGCATGGATCGGCATCAAGTGGCTTGGCAATGGATTTGTTGGGCCAAAACTATTCAGGAGGCCCAACAACTCAGGATTCGCCTATAAATATAGCATATGGCGGTTGATAAAGGGAGGATCTTCACTTCTGCTCTCTGACTTTCTATTTTCTAAGGCCAAGGCTGGTCTACTACTTTGTAACTATAATCGATTGTTACATCAATAAAAAGGAAACTTCTAGAGTGGACGCATGCCGGAGTTAGCCGAACCATTATAAATTTGTTGTTCTTTACTGCTTTCACTTTAATTTAGGCTGTTCTTCACGTTGTTACTCTCTACAAACACTTTATCTGTTATTTGTGACTATTAGTTGGTGCTTTCATCTACATTTGGGTGTTAGTGGCCAATTTTGGCGCTAACGACTGGTATAAGTGAATAATTAAATGTACATATATACACATACATATATAAAGGGAGGTTCAATTAATAAAGGAGTACTAATTAATAAAGGAAATTTTGACTAATAAAAGAAGTTTTATTAGATGAAAATATGTTGCATTTTAAATATTGGTTAAAGGGAATAAACTGTAGTATAAGGAGTTCATTCTAAATTTAAAAATAAAAGGTTACTTATCTTTTAAACTCAAATGGTTTCTTTAGAAAGAAGATAGATTTAATGAATAAATATTTTAAAAGTGATTATATATAAAGAAACATCTTTATAAAAATGTTTGAATAAAAATAAAGGTTTTATGAAATGATTTCATAAAATTTTTAGGAATGTTAATAAATAATTATAAAATACATATACCATTTCGTCGCACTATCTAAGATTCGAGTACATAAATTTGAGGCATTTACACCAGTCTGGAAAGAGATTTATCGCTCGATTCTTGAAGGTGAACATTAATGAGGGTTATGGTTGGGTGCTTAAGTTTTATATTATAATTGACAGCTATGCAAAGAAAAACTAAAGTTCTGATCAGAAATTTTGATCACAATTCGCATTAAAGGACCAGGGGATCAATGCTAGTTCGAAAGTAAAGTTGTGAATTCGAATAGAAAATCAAACCATATATTATGTACAAATGATCAATGTACATCGTATGGTAGTAAGTTTAATAATCAATAGTTTGGGAAAAACCTTTGGGTTTTTTTGGGTAATTTCAAGGATGAAATTCTTTTAAGTGGGGAAGTATGTAACGACCTGAATTTTGATCACTTTAATTAAGGATATTTAAATTATTTAGATTTCAAATATAGATTATTTTTAACAAATAATCAAGTTTTATGTGATAAATAATGATAATGAACTTATTTCTTGAAAATAAAATGTATACATAAAAAATGTCTTTAATTATAATAATTGAATTATGAAATTAAATTAAGATTTAATGATTTAATAATTATACTAATTATTCAAATAATTGTTTTAGTCTGATAATAAGTCATTTTAATTTATCATATAGTGATTTAAATCAATTATAATGGTTTTATAAAATTATATACTTGATTTGAATATATAAGAAAATTTTTATTGGTTTAACGATATATAGCATTTTTTGTAAACAATTGTTTAACACTGAATTATATAGTTTTATTAATCAATTGAGATCATTTTAATTAATTAATAATGATGAGAAATTATTTTTTCAAACTTTATTTGCATTAATATGTAATTTAATTGAAATAGAAAATATGACCAGAAAACATTTTGTTAAAAATTAACTTTTAGTACAATACAAGTTGTATATATATTTTGCAACTTGTATAGTAGCATGTGCACATATACAACTTAATATCATATAATTTAACCACAAATTAAATAAAGTAAACATGATTAATAAAAAAAGACAACATTCCTGAAAACAAGGAACCTTGTTTTCAGGAGCATGTTTTAAGGAACCTTGTTTTAGGGGATGGTAAGTGTTCTTTTGATGATGTTTTACAACTTCAAGCCTATAAATACAAGGCATCCCCTTTCACTTTCTTTAACAATTCTTCCTCTCAATTCATAAGGTTCTTTCTTCTTCCTCCAAGTTTCTTTAATGGCTTCTATGTCTTGGAAAAACATTTGCAAACTTATGGCAAAATTTAGCAAATATATATGTATATGTTATCGATCCACCTCAAAACAAGCTCAAAACTCATCCATTCCTCTTCGTAAACTCACGGCCATCCACTATGACCACCATAGCCAAACCCTTTTATCCCTTCTAAGCTTGGTTATGCACATCAAGGGGTCTTAGGACGGGTTCCATATGCTTCGTTGCGACGTTAGCGGAGCTATAGCCGATTTAAAATTAGATCGATCAAATATAAGGTGAGAAACTCTTACTTATAATATATTTTTGGATGACAACATAATGTTCCAATGGATGTTTGATATGCTTTGATCATCAAGTTTAATTATTTAATATTGTTCTTTAATTGTATAACAAGTCACGTTTAATACACGTCAAAAATCCCGAAGGAAATCACTTTCCTTTTATTAATGAAATGGTCTATATAGAATGTTTAAACCAATTAAAAATAGTTTGGAAATGTATATGAACAGTCAAATGTGTTTTGGCAAAGTTTAAATAAATACTGAAAATTTAGTCAAAAAAGCGCATAATGGTAGTTCTCGATTTCATGTCTTAAAAGTTAAATCAATTTATAAGATGGATTCGAAATCAGATTTCTTTGAGATAAGAATTTTTCAAACTTTTATAATCATAGTTCAAAGAATTTTTCAAACTTTTATAATCATAGTTTTCAAACAAAAGAAAAAAATTGAGATTCTGCTTAGTATATTTTAAAATATGAGCAAATCAAGTTTGAAATAAAATTGCAATATTTGGCAGTTTGGAGGTCAAAGTATTAAATGTTTTAAAGTGGATATTTTAATTCTTTTAAAAAATGGAATAAATGTTATATATAATTAAATGTTTTAAAAGTAATTTACATTATAAAAATGAATTTCTAAGATTACAAAGGTCGTTTTGATCAATGGAGCTTTTAAAACACTATTTGCAACACTTTTTCGCACCACATTTTAATAGCTTTTGCAAACAATGGTTTTAACTTAATTATTTTTTTCCTAAATCTTTTTTTTAACCATTTCAAATAAATAATTAAGTAATTTAAAAATGGTTAAGTGGTTTTAAAATGAGTTTGTAGAAACGACTAGTACATTTATTCCATCTATGAGCGTCAAAGAAAATCCATCCAAGGAATGAAACAGATTAAAGGGAAAGCCCAATGCTTTAAAAATAATTAAAATTTAATTAATTAAACTAAAATACATAGAGTCGATCAAATAACTTGACACCTTATGGGTGATAGAGAGATAGTCTCTAGGCTTAGGTTTAGGAAACTAGGTGTCTGCCCTCCCTAGCTACCTGGACTGGCCCGATGGAGGGGGTAGTAAATTTGATTTACTCAGGTCAAAATTTCCCAAAGTACAAAATATGTAATTTTCCAAATTCAAACAACTTGGACTGCATGGAAATATTTTTTTATCTTGATATTAAATTCAAAGGAGAGAATTCATACTATTCGTAAGAAATTAAAGGTGGTCTCACCGTTATTCGACGGATAGTAAAGATGGAGTACAGAAACTGATATTGAGTAGAATTAGTATAATTTCCATGATCAAATTTACTCAATAAGGTTATCTAAAATGATTTATGAAAAAGATTTGGTAATTCCAAGGTGAAAGAGAGGTTTAATGATTATGTATATACCAAAAAGATTGCCTTAAAGATATATAAATCTAGAAGATATTTTGATAAAAAGAAATTAATCAATCAGAGATTAGTTCCTTATTTACTAAACATCCTTTTTAACGATGATTAGTTTGAAGGAACCGTAATCGTATTTGAGTGATTCTTATCTGAAAACCACTTCGAACCAATTTACGAATTCAAAAATGAAGACATGTTAAAGACAATGAAATTGAAGGCGGGAATCTTCACAACAGAAGGACTACCTGTTGATAATTTTGGGGTATCTCTTGGGATAAATAAATAGCAGTGGTCCCTTCGTTCTGGGATCTTCGAAGCAAGGACTTCTCGCTACTAATTCTAGGGATGATTCCCAACAGGAAGTGGTAGGAGAGTTCCTTCGTTTGTCCTATTCTTGGACAACTTGTATGGACGAATGTTTGGCGTTGCATTTTTAATCACATTAATTGATCTCTATGAATATATCATCTGTTTGGTGGTAAAGAAGGCAACTTCACTTAACTTAACACCCTTTCTAAAACATACGAGCTCAGGAGGTATACGTTCATAGAAATCAGTTGTGTGATCATGGAATGGAAGTGTGGCATTCAAAGTAGAATGTGCTATGTGAAAGGCAACCGTTACATCGGCCCACATTAACCGGAAATGGCTTAAATAGGGAATGTCGTGAGGCTAAGTGGGTCATGCCTATTAGGATATGATCATCACCCTTCTAGACTATTATATATATATATATATATATATATTGAGTATGTTGCTAAGGGAGCTCTTGGATAGGTCGAGAATGACCAGGGTGAAGTCATATTCAATTCTATCTACCACTAAGCGGGTCTATGGGTAGGCCGGTCTTACCAGGTGCAGAGGTTTCAATGATGTCTCCACATGCACGTATTTAAGTTTAGTTCCCTATTTCGAGGGTCGAAGAAATGAGTCATCAATACACTCATACATGTATGTATATGATACATATGTGTAA
The DNA here is from genome assembly GCA_030765085.1 of Allium cepa. Classification (NCBI taxonomy): domain Eukaryota; kingdom Viridiplantae; phylum Streptophyta; class Magnoliopsida; order Asparagales; family Amaryllidaceae; genus Allium; species Allium cepa. The sequence goes on along the minus strand of CM060934.1, from coordinate 860,336,813 downwards.
TTTTATATATACTGAAATTAAATTAAATAAATTTCTTATGAATTTAAATGAAATATATGATTTTATTTAAAATAAATTTTGAAATGTCTATATAAATTAGACTTCATAGTCGCAACAAAGAACTTATAGGTTAAAATTTTTTGAAATTCATCCATAACTTCCACTACGGGTAGACCAAATTCCAACAATGGTATTAGAGTTTGATAGTTTATGCGGTCTAATTAGTCACGTTGTGGATAACTAATTAAGATCACAACCTATTTAGTAAGGTGTCTAAGAAAGGTAGAGTCGAAATATTGGGTTTGGATAATCAAGTACTCTGTCCTACCAAACTATCGATGTGACCCGAACAGATATGTAAGCCTAAAAGGTTGCCCCTAGCATAAGAGACCATATTTAAATGGGCATTGGGCTAACTTTTAAAATTGTTTCAAATTTAAAATAAAAGATTTAAAATATAATAGTTGAATTTAATACAATTAAAAAATTCCAAAATGTTTGAAAATCATTATAAATTAATTTCTAAATTTCTAAAATTTATTAGCAAGGTTAATAAAATGCATTGATTGAATAAGTTAATTAATTAATAAGTACATATATGTATTATATATTATGGTATATGTTATGTTGTTTTAAAATGTTTATACATGTATGTATATGAAATGAATTTCAAAATTAATGCAATTCATTAAAATTGTTTAATTAAATAAATTAATTAAAAGGTTAATTAAATTGATAATATACACGTATATATGATATATGTATCATACTATAAAGGTTATAGTATATAAGTAATATAAAATAATAAGACTTATAAAATATGAATGTATAATTAAAAGTAGAACATTAAAGAAACCTTAGGTAGACTTAAGAAATAAGTACATATGTATTGTATGTATACCGTGATTTTGAAGTGCCCGACACATAAATCACGAGGGCATTTCATAAGAAATATATTATTGCATAAGTTGATGTCACTCGATATAATGTATTAAAGATTATAAATCTTTAATATAAAGTTGTCATCTATCATTTATATATTAAGAGATTACTTGCATACTCTTTGGTTGTTGAGCTTTCCTCAAGCTAGGGATGTTATGTATAGTACTATTAATAAATTTAATAAATGAGGTAAGATAATTGTATATATTTGTTAAGCTTTCTTTGAGGTATGTACTTTATACTTCGACCGTTGCAAAATGATAAATCCGAGTGAATAGTCTTGCTTTACATCTTGAGCTTTCCTCAATATAAAGACGGGATTAGGACAAGGAACCAGGGGTCGAAGTTGTATGTGTTACAACCGATAAAGAGTTATCCACCTATAAGGGAGTGCGATTTATTCAACTTTCCTCAAGGTCCAAATACCAAGATATACTAGTCATAACACCAACTAGTGAAGTTGAAAGACTTCTGTGTTTCGCTTAGGGTTTTGTGAAACATAAAAGACTAGTGATGTCTTATTAGAAAAATGAAATAATAACATTTAAACTTTTTAATATTGTAAGCATGTATGATATATAATGTTATAATAATCTATAATGATAGATTTGTACTTTCAGTATGACTAATAAAATGTTTACCAATTAAGAAATATAAATGAACTAATTGATGGTTGATAAGCAGAAATATAACATATACTTACTAATAAGTGCCTCTTGCAAGTTAATGTTTAAATATCCATGTAAGCGTTTATTTTACAAATATTAATACATTCATAATTTGGTCACTTGCTCATTTATTTGGTCGAGACCGTATATTGCATTTTATGAGTTTTGAACTCAAAAGGCAGTACAAGACTACGGATATTTGATTCATATTCTATCGCATGGAAGTGTTATATGGGAACGATAATAGCTTGCAATGTATAATACTTTGATGAAGTTAGTTCTTTTGGCATAAGTCAATAAACAGTATTGTGAGATTGAGTATTCAATTTGATTGATCACAATAGAAGATCATACTGCGTTAAATGTAACACAAGACCAAAACTACAATATAAATTTAAGAGCTTGATCATTGTTAAGGATAATCAAATGCATTATAAAGAGTTTGTTATGATGTTATAGTAAGTGTTTTCTTTTGAATTGTTCGACTATTTAGAAAGAAAAATGAACGTACAAGAGTAGATGTAATTCAAGGTATGGTTGGGATGAAGAGAGTGAACGGTCACTTCTGCTTCATAAAGAAACATTGAAAATGAGTATTGTAATATAATTGGTACTTAATATTGGAATAAGAAATATGACTTCTATTCCAAAATATATTTTCATATAGAAAATTGTTCTCTATGAGATTTATTTCTTTGAGTTCAAGATATCTGATTAAAGAACTCTCCACTATAATATAGTTATAGTATATGAAATAAATCATTTATATTAAGTGAATGATGGACCTCCTAATTTAGTATGCTATTATAGTAATGGTAGAAATAGTGGAAGCATGGCATATAAAACTAATTGATTGCATCAAATAACAAAAATTATGTCTGTAAAACATACCGAACATTATTTATGAAATAATGACTATTTTTCAGTGTCAATTGAAAATAGACGTAGTTATATTTCAATGTGAATATTATGAATATTCGTCATGACATAAAACTGCAATGTGGTATTTTTTTTCACAATGAAAGTGATGCATTAGAAAAACATAAGTATCTAATATTATTTATAGTTATTTTGAAATTATAGACTAAACTGTTGTTTTAAGAAATAATTTTATTATATGATTATGAATCTGAAGAGTTGATGAACTTTTCAGACTGATATATATATATATATATATATATGTATATATGTATGTATGTATGTGTGTGTGTATGTGTGTAATTATAATTCTATTAATACCAAAACAGTTCCACGTACTTCGTCATATTCATCGATGAGTTATCGCCGACATGGATATGTGTATTTGATACGTATGTAGAATGTCTAAGATAGATTTAGTATAAAATGAGAGTAAATAATGTAACATGTAATAGAAATGATTCAATTTGATCGAATGGGCGAGTAATGTTTTGTTAATTTCTTTTTATAAGGTCATGTACTTAAGAGTAGTACACAAGGTTAATATTATTTCATCTAAATAATAGTCTGCAAAATCATACGAGATAAAGGTTTATAAGAAACTCTAATATATCATAGGGCAAGGAGTTGGCGGTTGTGCAATTCAAAAGTCTACATGTAATAATTGTTCGTGAGGTATCTTGTATGAATCTCTCTAAAATGAGTTTGGGAAAGACTATCATTGGATGACATATTTATGTTTTGAATGTAATTTTTGTAAGCTAAAACCAAATCGGTTTTATAAATAAGGAAATTCAAAAACTGTTTATGAATACATATTCCACTGCACATAGAAAGAATTGTTGTTTCAAGAAGTACCAACTTCATAGTGAAGGAATTTCTTTGAGAAATTATTGGTAGTAAAATGGAACTGGATACGATCCAAAGATAAAACTGATTGCCTGAGATGAAATGAAATTAACTTACCTTAACGAACATATCACATTAGAGTGTCTAATAAGAATTCTCACATATTGAAGAAAAACAATGAGTTTCTTAGTAATGTCGAAAATATAAAATTCTTAGTTATTTTATTAAACCATTAAGAGTGTTGACTCTATGATAAGGTATAATGCGCAGATCCGAAATCGATTTGAATTACATTATCAAAATATTATTTAGGTATATGTACCTGAAAGAGGTATGTTCCATTGGCCGTGAATGTGACTTTGAGAGCAATACTAATGTAGTTGAAATATAATGAGCAACATTAATAAGAATAACACCGCAAATATCAATTGTTAATATTAGCGTAATAAATTCGATATTCAACATGCTCAAGTTAATTCGGATTTTCTCACAAAATTATCATTTGATATGATTTTATGTTTTGTTACATATGTATTGAAATAGAAAATTATAAATAATGTTTAGAGTAAGTTGTTTCAACATAATAACCAAAATGTTTCGAAGCCAGTAGCGACGATATTGTGTTTTTGAGTCTTTAGATACAATCCAAGAAATGATAGAAAGTATCATTTTATAAGCATCGAAATTGAACAAATATTTTGATAGAAATATCAGATAGTTTGATTACCAATCAAAATCATAGGAAGTATGTGTTAATAAGAAAGAACATAAAATGGTACATTGATATTTCAAATATAAGTAAATAACACATTGCTAATTTTAACGATATAGTTGTGCTAAAATAAGTTTTAGTTGGTTTAATACTCAACGTTTGATTTGTAAATAATGTCCATTATTTTAAGTATAAAAGATAATGGGTGTTATCATGCCTTTTGGCAAGGTCATGCTATCATCAACTTGGCTAGAAACGGATGGTTACCAGCCTTGAGAATCAGTTGTATACGATACTATGGACGAAGGTCGAATAGATCTGTACTGAGACCCATTCAAGGTGCAATCGATATGGGGTAAAAAGCATAGCCCCATGAAGCTACATTTCAATTTCAAGTCATATGCTCGAGTTAGGGACAAGCAAGGATTTATATGGATCGATCGGGAATGATCCATGAAACAGCTCAAATCAGCGAAGATCGATCGATATGTCAAAATCCATATGGTTGATTCATTTAAAACCTTCAAGACATCAATATATTGGAGAGTGAAGCCACAAGAATGATTGCCGGACATAATTCATAAAAGTGCATTTTCACTGATCTTTTGGAACGATCGGTATAAGATGGCCAGGGTGCAATGTTCGACAAAGATCAATGGATATCTCATAATCTACAACTCTGAATGACTTTATATTTTAGGAGAAAGGTCTATAGAAGTGTGGGACCCCCCAAAAACGGTTGCATGGAAATCAGAAGCAAAAATAACGATTGGTATAATTTGTATCGATCGTTTCAAAATGTCGAGTCAAGACCACCGATCATTATGGTGGGCCCTATGGACGTGGAACGCCTTTTGCTGAAATCTTAGCGAAATATCTCTTCATCTCACCCTATAAAACAGACCAATTGGTTCATTTTCAGGATCTTTACGCTGCTTGTTACTCTAGAATTCATTGTAATTAAGTGCTAGCTTTGTTCTATTGTTGTAATCAGATTCACGAAAGAGTAATAAAGGATACTCTTTAAAGTGGACGTAGTCATACAATGTCGTACCACTATAAACCTCTGTGTCTTTGATTACTACTCATTCTCTATTGGTTACTTATTCATTTACTTAGTTTAATTTTTCTTTTCTTCATTTGCTTCTTTACAAAAACTATTCTTGGGTATTTGCAACCATTTTTGGTGCAAACATTTTGATGCTTTCACTAAGAGCCTTACTTCTCAACATATTGGGATCCCTTTTGTTTCCACTGGATTGCATAAATCCCCTGAAGGAGATCGATGGTTATCTTCAATAAGTTTGCTCATTCTGCTCAAATTTGCAAAAATCTAAGCAAAGCTATTAACAATGGTAAGGAACACTAGATCTAATTCTTAGAACTTGGAAGGAAATGAAAACACTAGTATCTAGTAAAGAGGTCGAGCAGTCAACCAATGGATGTGATGTTGAACCAGTTGAAGTCTAGAATCCAACTAATTCTATTACGAGAACTAAATTCCAAAATCTGATGAGAGAGCTAATGAATAACTGTTGAGAATTAAATCAGTGGATTCAGGCCATTATCAACCTAATGAACCAACTCAATCAGCAATTATGAGGAAAAGCTAGGAGGGACCCTACCCCTTACTCCGTATCGGAGAGTTCTAGTTCATCGAATGAGTGTCACAAGCATAGGCATCGTAGGACGGACGGATATAACATAGAAACTTTAGGGCGTCAACAGGCACACTATCATGGTCTACAAGGAATGATCAGTTCTGATCCCTCCACCGGATAAGGAAACTTACATATGCATGCTGGGATTCAAACTGGAGCTGTTAAGGTCGATTTGGATGATGGAGTTCGGTTAAATGCAGACCAAATGCTTTCCCAAAATGACACTGAAGTGAATATAAGAGATACACATCGGGAAGATGTTGAACCAAGAAGGCGTGGAACTGCCGTAGACATCAATCGAACCATTCACGTAATGTGGAACACGATCATCGCTTGGCACCAACTATCCAAACCCTAGACTTGTCGATTATGATCAAACAGTTAGTGAGGGAGAACCAAGGCGTGACCAATAATGACTAAGGGATCTCAAGAATTCATACCCCATTCATTGATAATGTCCTATATGCAGAGTATCCTATGTGGTTCAACATGCCATCAATGCCTGCCTATGAGGGAAAAATTGTCCCCGGGTAGCACATCATGAGATGTGAATGGCTGATGGATTCTACACGAGCAGATAATCTAACAATGCATAGATGTTTTCCATTACTCTCCCTAGAATAGCAACGATGTGGTTTACAAGGCAACCCTTGCAATCGATCTCTAGATTCGATGATTTGGCAACAAGGTTTGTGGAGCAGTTCCAAATGCACACAATTCCCCCCAAGGTTGTAATGCCCCTATCCAGCGTGATCCAGGCTCTAGGATAATCGTTGAAAGATTATTTGGAGAGATTCCACATAGCTGTTACAGAATTCAGTAATTAGAATGACCATGCAATATTGATGGCCATGGCAAGAGGGATTGATCTAGAAACTAATTTTGGCGTTGGTTAGCCGACAAACCATCCACAACGTTGAAACGCTTTTACGCAAAGGTGGCTCAATATTTGAGGAAGGAGGAAGCCAGACCCTCCAAAAAATAGAATGTCGTAAGAACGAGTGGAGGGGAGTATAGAGTAATATTTCTTAAAGCAGTTTGACAAATGCTCTAGAAAATTTCAAGTAAATGTCCAGAATAAACCGAATCAACAAAAGAATGGCGGGGATCGGAGCCGAGAATGAAAGAGGGATTCTAGAAGAGGAAAGCCTAGGATTCCGATGTACAATACTTATGAAATTGTCTGTGCTATAGGATTGAGTAATATGGAATACACTACTTGTATGGAATAAATAAGTAAAAGTAAAAGAAGTAAAGTAAATGACACCAGATATTTTTATACTGGTTCAAACTCCCATTCTACATTCAATCCCAGACTCCTTTTGGAATTAAAAACCAAATAGGACTTCTATCGCCTGAGCAATCGAATAGGACTTCTACCGCCTGAGCAACCGAACAGGACTTCTTTACAAATAACAAAAGTATATAACCGTAGTGTGCTCTTTGAATAACACTGATAAGTCAATTAAGTACAATCATCCTATAATCTTCTCCTTTATGACATATAGTGTAATGTGCCTTAAGAATTATGGAAGATAGAGTGATCAATGTTCAGAGAACGTAAGCAGTTTGAGTGCAATTTGAAAATAGAGAATATATAAGAATTCAAGAATAACAAAATCAATTTCAGTAAATTGTTTGTTGAAATTTGAAATATATTTATAGAGTTTAAAAGGTTTCAACCATACATGAAACATTACATTGAAAAGAACTAGTGCAACCATTGATTTTGAAGACGTTACTCTTCGATAAAGAGAAGCGTCTATTTATGAAAAGCAGTTAGAATAATTCATCCGGCTGAACAAAATATTTCAGCTATCTGAATTCAATTAAATCGAAGACAGCAAGAAAATAGGATTATTTTAGCCAGATTCAGCCGATTGAATTTTTCATTCAACCGGCTAAATATTGTGAAACAATAAAAATGAATGCATTCAGCCGGCTGTTTTCAGCCTGCTATGCATTCTTTTGCATATATGTCTATGATTTTATATAGATATCAATACAGGAGAGATTTTAATAAATTACTAAATGATATACAGTTTTTAGACTAGAAACTAATAGCTTTAAATACTCTGAATATGAATTTGCAACAAATCTCCTGCATAAATGATTAGTACACACAAAATATTTTATATAGTCTGTCATTAATTAAGACAATGATAAATTAAGTTTCTAACATTCTCCTCCTTTTTTATGATGATAACTATATAAGCAGAAATAATATATCTAGAGAAGTACCTAACTTAACATTATTACTCCCCCTATCAATATGCACAAATATTTAACCAGCTTTCTCTCCCTTTATCATCCCCAAAATGAAGGAGATGCATAGAATATTATATGAATCACTCATACTCGAGATATTATCACTAAATATAACAATATTCATACACGCATTACATAAATAACTAGATAGAGCATCATAGAAGTTTGATTAAACAAAAACTAAAAACAATAATAATTAAAACTGGGTAGAGAGAGAAGGCTGATCATCATTGGAATCCAAACTTGAAGATGACCATTGAAAAGGAGATGGATTGTGAACTTCGGTGGATGAAGATCCTGAGTAAGAAATTTTATCCCATATTTTATTTAGAAAACCTTTTATGGAGCTGAATGTCTTTTCCGTTTTCTTTACAAGTGCTTTAATATCTCGATGAAGTTTGGATTGATTTTGGGAGAGAGTGATGATAGCTTGTCTAGAGGGAGTGTTAGGGTCGATCTCTTAAATTGAATCATCGTCCTCTACTTCTTCTTGTTCATGTTGGTGTGAAGAGGAGGCAATATTAGTGTCATGAGGTTGTAGAACACCTTTTAGAATATTTTGAGACCATTGTTGAAAAGAGATGATTTGTTTGAAGGAGGTCGTTGAGGAAGACCCATTTATCCTAAGGTTTTGCGCCTAACTCACTAATGCTTGAAAACTCGGAGTCGGACATTGGAATGCCAAGGTTGAGAAGGATACGCATAATATAAGCACCGTAATGAATGGTCTTATATTTTCTTTGGATTGTGATATCTTGAAACTCATCCAAAATGATTTTACCACAATTCACTTGTTGGTTGGCATAAATGGAATAAAGGGCATGAAATTCTCTATTATAAAAAATTCATAACTTCCCATTCGAGGTTGCAGAGAATGAATGAATGCACGGTGAATTAGGCGTGCTTGAGGCCATAAGTTGCTAGATTTTAAAGCACTCTTATTTGTATGTTAATCTGACAAGAAACGATGTGAAACTTCATCTCTATGATCCATATAAACTTCATTATCATCAATCTCAATACCTTGTTAAGGACAATTCAAAATATTGACTAATCTTTTTAAAGGCAAGAAAATTTTAATGCAATAAACCATTGATCAAACACAATCTTGACGACTTTGTGGATTATGGTGATCTAAATTCAGATAGCATGAAAGAATTTGATCAAAAGATGATTAATTTTGACATTATTTGGAGCATACCCTATTAGACTATCGAAGTGGAATTGCTCTGCCAATTCTCTAATTCTGTAAGCTGCAAATCCTTTAATTTCATGAAAGGCCTTTCAAAAATATTGGATTTTTTCATAGAATTGAATCGGGAGATTGCAACATCATTCCAAAGCCATTGTCGAATTCGATCTTCAGATGGGCCGAAAGTGGATTCTCTTGTGCGTTTAGTTCTTGGAGCCATTAGAGAGTAATGTTGTAGAGTTTGGAAAAAAAAGGCTAGGGTCATAAAATGAATAGGTAATAATGAAAAGATGAATATATAGTAGGTAAAAAGTAAGGGAAAAAGTGGAAGAAGAAAATGTAGGACTACGAGAAAAAAATGTCTCAGAAGGAATTCAAGCGGCCGAATAATTTGAATCAGCCGTCTGAATTGTTAGGAACCTCAACCCACAAGGAAATAGTGCATTTTTGATCTAATTCAGACGGCTGTTTTTATTGATTCAACCGTCTGAATCTGGGGCAAAAAATATTCTTCCATAATATTCAGTCGTCTCTTACATTTTAAACAGCCGGTTGAATTTTTGAAGAAAAAAGTTTGACACCCTTTACAGCAAACAATATATATAAACAATGTAAAAAACTTTTTAACAATTAAAAAAATACATATTAACAACAGCATATTAAAATATTAATTAGATATGGAAGATGAGCTTGGAGTGCGATATTCATCTGGTTCCATTTTAGTGTTCTCTTGATAAGGCCGGAGCGGTTACCATCTGTTGTCGCGTTCCCAAGAATTTGTAGATATTGGTGGATGCTGTGGCGGTGGTTTCCAAATATTGTGACAAATTGAAGAACGAACAAGAGATGGTTGATGAACCATGTTTTTGGAGGAAGAACCATAGAATTTTAAAGCGACTTGTTCCAAAAAGCTTAAAGTTTGGCTCAACCTTTTGTTCATAATAAAGTTCGAGTTGTAATTCCATTGTTTCCCTTTGGTATTGATGAATATCATCTATTTTTTCTTTGGTAGATGGTGAGCCAAAAAATAGACACCATCTAGATCTTTTAATAGGTGGAGCATAACTAGTGTGTTAGAAGGAGGAACAATTGGAACTGGTTCGTAAATCGGTATTGGAGTTGTTAAATTTACCAATCCCGAATAGAAGAAGAATAAGATAGAACAGAGGATTTAGAATTATGCCGGGAAGACGTTTTGAAAATAATTTTTTTTATTTAAAACGAATGTCAAAAGAGAGAAGATTAGTTCGATGTATATATGTGCAAAGACATATATAAATAGAGAATAGATTTGTGGTTAGGTTTATAAGAGCCAGAGAAAAGTTTAGTTGGAGGAAAAAAAACTAGAAAAACAATGCAAACCATATAAAGTTTAAAAAAAGGAGTAGAAAAGTGATAGGACACTTGACTTCCAAGTAGAGATCCCAAGTTCGAGTATTGGAAAAAAAATAGTAAAAATTATAAATCCCTTATTGATACAATTCCTAACTCTCTTCTTAATTTTACAAATATATTTTCATCTAAAGGTTTTGTAAATATATCTACCAATTGATTTTCAGAGGATACAAATTCCAATCAAACTAAATCCTTTTCAACATTATGACGAAGAAAATGTTGACGTTTGTCAATATGTTTAGTTCGTGAGTGATTTACAGGATTTTTGAATAAGTTAATAGCACTAGTATTATCACAAAAAATTGTAGATTTAGATAAATTAACACCAAAATTTTGAAGTGTTTGCTGCATATAAATGACTTGAGCACAAGCTAAAGCAGCAGAAATATATTCTGCCTCATAAGTTGAAAGTGAAACACAATTCCGTTTCTTGCTAAACCAAGAGGCTAAAGACTGTCCAATGAAATGATAAGTCCCACTAGTACTTTTCCAATCTGTCCGACATCCTTTAAAATAGCATCACTATATGAAACTAACTCAAAGGACATTCTTTCGGATAGAAGGGTCCAAAATCTTTGGTATTGCTTAGATAACGTAATATGCGTTTTACTCCTCGCATATGTGATTCTTTAGGATTTGTTTGGAATCGAGCACATAAACAAACACTCATCATTATGTCAGGTCTACCAGCAGTTAAATAAAGTAATGATCCAATTATGCTTTGATATAATTTTTAGTCAACAATTTTACTATCTTCATCTCTATCGAGATGAACTATTGTGCTCATTGGAATTGGTTTAGTAGATGTATTTTCCATATTAAATTGTTTAATTAGATTATTACAATAATTTTCTTGATTAATAAAAATTCCATTTTCTAGTTGTTTAATTTGTAATCCAATAAAATTAGATAATTCTCCCATATGTGACATTTCAAATTCTTTGCTCATAATTTTTAAAAATTCCTTGCGTAATTTTTCATTTGTAGAGCCAAAAACAATATCATCTATATAAATTAGAATAATTAAGATATCCTTTTTAGTTATTTTAATAAAAAGAGTTTGATTAACCTTTCAAATTTCAGAAGCAGAATATATTAGATAGTTTTTAAGACGTTCATACCAAGAACATGGTGATTGTTTTACGCCGTATAAGGCTTTCTTAAGTTTATAGACATGGTCTGGAAATTTTTCATATGTGAATAACGGAGCTTGTTCAACAAAAACATTTTCTTTTATATACCCATTTAAGAAGGCACTTTTAACATCCATTTGAAAGAGTTTGAAATTATGAAAACATGCAAATGCCAGTAAGATACGTATTGCTTCAATCGTACAACTGGAGCAAATGTTTCTTCGTAGTCAATTCCTTCTTCTTGATTATATCATTGTGCAAATAATCTAGCTTTATTTATAGTTATATTACCTTGTTCATCTGCTTTATTTTTAAAGACCCGTTTAGTACCAATGACTGTTTGATCACTTGGTCTAGGAGCTAGTTTTCAAACTTATTTTCATTCAAACTGGTTTAGTTCTTCTTGCATAGCTATAATCCAATAGTCATCAGTAGATGCTTATTTTACATTTTTAGGTTTGATTTTAGAAAGAAAGCTACATGGCCTATTTGATTAAGTTTATTTCTAGTTCTAACATGTGAATCAATTTCTCCTTTGACATTTTCTACTGGATGATCTCGTAAAATCCTAGGAGGAGATGTTAATTCATTTTCATTATGATCAATATTTTCATTTTGTTCAATATTATTAGAAATGTCTTCATCTTCTTCAAAATTATTTTGAGTAACCATATTTTTGATTGTCTTAGGTATATCCTCAAATTTTTTATTAAAATTGAAATTTTCGTCGAGTGAAAGGTGAAATGTTTCTTCGACTGTTTTTGTTCTTTTATTGAAAATTCGATAAGCGTTACTTCGATCTGAGTACCCTATGAATTCCTTCATCGAATTTTAGATCGAATTTTCCAAGCCAATCATTTGTATTTAAGATAAAACATTTTAAACCAAAAGTTTAAAAATAAGAGATGTTTGGTTTTCTATGATGAAACAGTTCATATGGAGAGTGTTTTGTCAAAGGGTGGATGGAAACATGATTTAGAACATAGCATGCCGTTGCTACAGCTTCTGCCCAGAAATGTTTTGGTAATGTTTTTCCAGTGAACAAATTTCTTTCACATTCTTGCAACGTTCTATTTTCCCTTTCCACAACACCATTTTGTTGTGGTGTCCCAGGAAAAGAAAAATTATGGTAAATTCCTTTTTTATTACAAAAATGTTCAAATGCTTCATTTTCAAATTTACCTCCATGATCACTTCTAATATTTTTATTTTTAAAATTTTTGAGATTTCTTATTCTTTTTGCAAAATTCTTGAAATTTTAGAAAGTATCATTTTTATTTTTTAAGAAAATAGTCTAAGTAAATCTTGAAAAATCATCTACTATAACAAATACATATTTACTATGATTTATAGATTGAATTTGATTTGGACCAAAAAGATCTAAATGTAATATTCTAATGGTTGTACAGTAGAAATATTTTTCTTTGATTTAAAAGTTGATTTTGATAATTTTCCTAATTGACAAGCATCACAAATATTGTTTACTTTAAAGTTTATTTTTGGTAAACCTTTACTAAATCATTTTTAGATAATTTATTTTTAGTTTTGAAATTGACATGAAAAAATCTTTTGTGCCATAACCAAGGATCATTTTCTTTGGCTATTAAACATATATTTGTATTATAATTATATCCATTTTTAAGACATACTTTTATCTCTAAATTCTTCAAACATAAGATTCTTATTTTGATCAAAAGTACTACGCTTATTTTCAGAAAAAGAAATATTGGATCCTTTGTCACATATTGGCTAATACTAAATAATTTTCTTTCAAATTTTTAACTAATAAAACATCTGTAATAAGAGGTAAATAAGTTATACCGTTATTGCTCACATTGCCTTTACTGATGACATATCCTTTGGAATTATCTCCAAATGTGACAGAAACTCCATCTGAGTAGTTAATGTCTGTTAGCATCTCTTTGTTTTTTGTCATGTGTATTGAGCAACCACTGTCTAGTATCCATTTTCCTCTCTTTTTGGATGGTACCTGCAAAATATAGAATCAACATTGGTACCCACCATTTTATTTTGGGTCCTAAGAGTTAGACCTTAGGAAGCCAAACCCAAGAGGGTTCAGATTTCCTTTTGAAAACAAAATCTTTGTTTTTATGAACAGTTTATATAAAAGACTCTATATACTTGTTTCTTATTGAAGAATTATTAGTTTTAGGAACCCAAATTTTAATTGAAGTAGTAAAATTGGAATTCTTAGAACTTGGTATTTCAACTTTATTTTTATATAAAGAATTCTTTTTCTTTTGAATAATTTTAGAAATTTGTTTATATCCTAGTCCTCTTTTATTTTAAACGGTTTTAGAATTTTCTATAATTTTGGAAAGATTTTCTCTACCTTTATTAAAATTAGAAATATTTTTAGTAATGTCTTCTAACTTTTTTTTAAGGCTAGAGTTATCTAACTCTAAAATCTTAATATTTGACTTAAGGTTATGATTTTCAATTAACAAAGCATCATTCTTTTCTTTCTGAGTTTCTACCTCTTGACTTAGCCGAGAAAGTTGAGATGTCATATTAGAACATGATTCTTGAGTAACTTGGAGTTCTTCTTCTAAAATTTTCTTTTCATCTCTTAGCGTTTCTACTTTGATTTCAATTATATTCAATTTTTCAAGAGCGTCTTTATAGTTTCTATTTTTTTCCTTTTAATTTGTCAAGTAATACTGAATTGATTTCTAAAAGATCATTAAAAGTTAGATCACTTACCTTATCTTTTATTGCCATAAAGTAAATGTTGGGTTGTTTCGAATCACTGTCTGAGTAACTTTCTGAAGATGAAGATGATTCTATATCATCTCATGTGATAGAAAAAGCTTTCTTCTTGAATCTGTCTTTCTTGTGTTTATACTTGTTTTTCTTTTTCCCAGGACAGTCTTTCTTGTGACATTCATAACATTCTAAAGCAGATGTTGATGGCCTGCCAGTGTTGTTATTGTTGCTGGAGTTGTTCTTGTTATATCTAAATTTGTTGCTCTTTCTAAATTTCAAAAACTTTTTGAAATTTTTAGCAATGAAAGCCATATCTTCTTCATCTGAATCCGATTCATCTTTTTCTGCCTTATTTTTATTATCTTGAACTTGTACTCATTTTTCTTGGAGATTAACTTAATGAGACATTAGATTTTCAACTAACTCTTCTGGCTTTATGGTCGAAATGTCGTTAGCTTCTTCGATTATTAAGACTTTTCGTTCCTACTCCTTCATTAGTGAGTTGAGGATTTTTGAAACAATATCAAAATCTATTTAGGTTTCTCCTAATGCTATCAAGGAATGATATATATCTTGAAATCTAGAGTACATTTCATTTATAATCTCATCTTGTTTCATTTAAAATTCTAGAACTGATTTTTGAGCATAGAAATTTTATTTTATTTGACTTTGTTAGTATCTTCATGTGTAACTTTAAGTGTACGGCAAATTTCAGGAGCATTTTACACATGCTTTTTCTGTTATACTCATTTTTGTCTAATGCACAATACAACATATTCATAGCTTTAGCATTTGCAGTAGCATCTAATTTTTGTGTGTTAGACCATGTTGAATATTCAGTAGTAGGAATAATATATTTAGATTGCATAATGTTCTAGGTTTTATAACTACTTGCTTGTATATAGATTCTCGTCCTAGTAGCCCAATAGTTATAGTTCATTCCATTAAATAGAGGTGGTCGTCCAGTATATTATCCTTCTAGGAAGGTAGAGATAACAATAGTGCTGGTATTATTTTCCATATTAAAACAATATCAGATAACTATGTTACAGTTATGTGATAGCCTTGCTCCGATACCAATTGAAAGTGTCTGTTGTATTTTATCGAGTAATATGGAATACACTACTTGTGCGGAATAAATAAGTAAAAAGTAATAGCAGTGAAGTAAATGATACCAGAGATTTTTATACTGGTTCAAAATCCTGTTTTCCTTCTGCAATTAAACTAGCAACCCTCACTTAACCCAGAGGAATAGGTTTACATTGCCTGAGCAACCGAACAGGACTTCTACCGCCTAAGCAACCGAATAGGACTTCTACCGCGTATGCAACCTAACTTGACTTCTTTACAAATAACAAAAGTATATAGCTGGTGTGCACTTTGAATAACACTGATAAGTTAATTACGTACAATATTCCTAAAATCTTCTCCTTTATGATATATAGTGTAATATGCCTTGAGAATTGTGGAAGATGGAGTGATCAATGATCAGAGAATGTAAACAGTTTGAGTGCAACTTGAAAATAGAGAATAGATAAGAATTCAAGAATATTAAAATCAATTTCATTAAATTGTTTGTTGAATTTTGAAATCTATTTATAGAGTTTAAAAGGTTATAACCGTAGATGAAAAATCTATACTATACTATTATTATTGAGTTTGATTTCAAGAGCACACATGCCTCCTTCATATTTTGGGAAATAAACAGTCACATTTTTAATTTCTTTCTATTCCAAACTTTGAAATGTGATAACTTTTTCTACATTAATTGGATTTAAAAATTGTTTTCACTATAAAATATCAAATTTAATATGCTTTCCAGTGATATCCAATGTTGATAGGTAAAAATAAATTTTTTAAAATCGTAATTTTATATAGCAGTTTTAACTGCATTTATATAATCCAATTATTTTGTGTCACCTCTGTATACCGCATTTCTGTAATAACATTATTATCATGATCATAAGGAATACATAGTAGCTTTACCTAGATTATTATAATGTATTTATTATCTTTTAACGTATTTGAAAGGAATTTTTTTTTTGAATTATACAATTATGGTTGCCTTTGAATATTGCAACTACATTATGTAATAAAGTAGTAATTTTGATTATGTTTGATAGTTTATTCAAACTTAGTGCAGTTACAATTTAACCCCATCAAAAAATGGTGTAATAATTTATAGGCATTTTTTGAATTAATTTAAATACATTATCATTTTTTTATTGCATTTACTATTGATGATTTTGACTATATTTGATAATTTTATTCAATTTTAAAATAGTTATGAATTAATGAAATTAAGAAAATGCAATTATAATTTACCAGCAAGTTTTGGGTAAATTTAACTATATTTGAAGATTTTTAACCACATTTATGTGATGTAGTAATAAATTTAGCTACATTTCAGGAATTTATTCAATCTTAATACAATTTAAATTTAACTACATTAATAAAATGCTGTTATAATTTAACAACAATTTTGTATTATGCATGGTAGAAATTGAATATTTCAACTATATTTATGTGATGCAGTAATAATTTTGGTTGTACACGATGATTTATTCGACCTTACTATGGTAAAAATTTAAATGCATTAAGCAAAAGCGATTAATATTTTGCAATATTTACGGAATTAGGCAATTATTGTTGCATTTGAATATTTTAACTGCATTTGTGTGATGCAATACTAATTTAGTTGTAGTAATGATTTTGTTTGATGTTAACGATATTAATTTAACCGCATTATGAAAATATAATTGAAAATTGAATTTTTCGTTTTGATTGCTTGAGATGATTAAATGGTGACTTCACACAATTAATGCTTGATTCAACCATGTAGCTCAGCGTTTAACATATTGCTTCCAGGTTTGATGACATAATTTGGCTAAGTTTACTCAATTTCCTTTACAATTATGATGATTAATAATACGATAAGCGTATAAGATTGTTGTATTTGGGCTTAAGGTAGATGCGCGGTTTAAGTGCTGGGTCAAAACATGTGTTGTACTGAGTAATGTTGATAACCACCTAAATGAGTTTATTTTCATTTTTTGCAGTAAATTCTAAAATCACTTGCATCGCCACTATTGGAAAACTTCTAGAGAACAATTGATGAATGTATCTTTGTATAGATGATCATGTAGTCATAGTTTGATTATTCGATATAGTTAACTAGGTCAGACGAGCAGTGAGAGAATTTAGTAATAACACTGCATCAATAACACTTTTGCCTTTTTTGGCTGCAGGTACAAATACCTTTAATGGTTAAAATAATTGACTGGTGTAATGCATCTATTAGGGCGAAGAGAACATCACCTATTTGTACTCAAGCCCAATATCATACATGCGTTGTTAGAAGTTATTTCTGAGGCTGAAAAATGAATAGACTTCTCACAATTGTTCTCTTCTGTATGATTTGGATATTTTCAAATATTGGTTATTGCGACCAGCTGTATGCCCTTTTTTGTACCTTGCATCAACGTAGATCAGATTCAGTGAACAATAGTAATTTATATTGGAACCCATGTCGTTTTCCCATTGCATCATCATTTCTATTTCAACTGAATCTTATGTTTTACTACTTTTCCCCTGTACGACATCTGTTGCTTTTTCCTTTTTTTCCCTCCCTTTTTCAGCTGTTGACAAATACTTTTCCTGATTGTTTACAAATTTCGTCCTATTACTATATTTCTCCCCATTGCAAAAAGCTTTTGTTACTCTTATTTACTTGAATCGAACTGCACTTTGTCTTTGTGTCTGCAATCCAGAGCAAATACTTCAACTATATCTATGCACATTGAAGCAGCTGTGTCATTGCAAAAGCAACAAATTAGCGTTATATGCCACAGTGAATATGTCTGTGCATTAGCGGACAAATTTTTAACATATTATCCTCTAAATAGTCTTTGAACTTTAACATATTCACTGTAATTGTTTTGTTCGATTTTAATTGTGATTATCATAACAAATATATCTATGTATTCTTTACCCTACCAAATTGTTATTCATGATGTAACACTATCGTTCAAAAATGTTTTTTCATTACCACCATATTAAATTTCTTATACATTTGGATATGACCTATGTATTTTTTCAACATCCGTGTACGAAGCACGGGTTCGCACTAGTTATATTGAAAAGAACAAGTGCAACCGTTGATTTTGAAGACGTTACTCTTCGACAAAGAGAAGCATCTATTCATGAAAAAATAGTTAGAATAATTCGGCCGGCTGAATTTATTAATGCGGCCGTCTGAATTGAATTAAATCGTAGACAGCAAGAAAGTATGCTAATTTGAGCCAGATTCAGCTGGCTGAATTTTTCATTCTGCCGGCTGAATATTGTGAAACAATAAAATTCTTTCAGTGTTCAACAGGCTGAATGAATGCATTCAGCCGACTATTTTTAGCTTGCTGTGCATTCTTGTGCATGTGTGTCTATGATTGTATATAAATATCAATTTAGGAGAGTTTTTAAAAAATTACTAAATGATATACATACTCTAGATTATAAATTAACAGCTTTAAATACTCTGAATATGAATTTGCAACAAATCTCCTGCATAAATGATTAGTACACACAAAATATTTTACATTGCTTGTCATTAATCAAAAAAATGATAAATTCAGTTTCCAACAACTTACATGCCAATAAATACGTCTATAGAGAATGTCTATTTGTCTACCGGCAATACTATTCAGTACAGGAAGCTGCCTCCAAAAGAATCAATAAAGAAGCATAACAAACCGGAAAATATTGTCGGTTTCATGAATGCTATGGTAATAACACCAATGATGTAGGCGTCTCCAGGATATTATCGATAAATTGATTCGAGAAAGGAAGTTACAACAGTTTGTAAAAACCCATTGGATGGTAGGCAGGGGACATCTGACCCTGACCGAGGACGAGCATGCACAGGGCTGAAGAACCTGCGTGGACTGAAGGAAGATTTGTGATCAATACAATAGTCGAGGACCACGTCCAGTTGATAAAAGTTGGCATAAGATGGAGTGCTAATGCTAGCGCGATTAAGCATGTGGATTTTGAATGCTGTTCAAATACGGAGGATGGAGCTTCGATAAAACATCAATATACTTGTTTAGAAGTAGAGATGGAGGCAAGATGTAGGTTCCAACGATCGAACCAATGGTCATTTCGGCCATAATTGGACCTGCTTTTATGAGAAGGATATTGATTGACTATGGAAGTTCTGCAAACAAAATTTTCAATAAAGCTAATGATCAGATAGGGATGGAAGCAAAGAACTTAAAACTGTCTAAAGCTGGTATTCATGACTTTAATAGTGCTACAATCGAAGTTATTGGTGACGTTGAATTACCTATGGAGTTGGGAGAAGGTGATCGTAGGAGAGTGTGGATTTTTGCTTTTGTTATTTTAGATGTTGACTCCTCATACAGCGCTTTTTTGTGCCAACCAGCCCTAGAAGAGTTTCGGGTAGCTCTTGCCCCATGATGTTCGAATTTGAAGTTCCCAACGGATAGTGGATTTGGAGTTGTTCATGGTGATCAGGTGAGTGGACGTGTTTGTTATGTAGCTGAGTTAAGGGATGCTTAACAGAGGGAGAAAGGTAAGGGTGTGAACAAGTCAGTCCACATCCAAGCCATTGAAGATTGACAGTAAGTGTCTAAGTCTTGGCTCGAGCACTATAGTCAGTCCTATAGAGATATAGATCAAAGAGATGATGAAAAGGAGTCCAAAGAGACCAAGGCTGCACCAGCTGAGCTGACGATTGACATTACAGTTAGCCACAACGTCCCATCACGGGTCTTAAAGATCGGATCACGACTCAACCCTCTAATAACGAAAGAACATGCTGGATATCTCCGAGTGAATTTAGACATGACCTCTTAGACTCACTTTGACATGTGTGGAATCTCGCCTGCCATTGCGAGTCATGCATTGATTATCGACCTGTGGTATGTTCTGGTAAAAAAAAGACGTGGTATGGAACCAGAGGGATTTTCTACCCTCAAATAGGAGGTGGATAGACTCAAAAACAATAGGTTTATTCGATATGCCCTTTACCCTGAATGAGTATCTAATCATGTACTTATGAGAAAGGCAAAGGGAGAATGGAGAATATGCATTGACTACTCAGAGTTGAATAAGGCATGCCCAAAAGATAGTTTTCCCCTTCCAAGGACCGGCCAACTGGTAGAATCAGCCGTGGGACATGAATTGCTATTTTTCATGGATGCATACTTAGGATATAACCAAAATCCGATGCACATCCCCAATCAAGAGCACCCCAGTTTCATTACCGATGTTGGGTTATATTGCTACGTAGTAATGTCGTTTGGTCTAAAGAACACAGTAGCAACCTATCAGCGCTTGGTCAACATAATGTTTAAAGATCGGGTCGGAAAAACAATGGAGGTATATGTGGATGATATGCTCGTAAAGTCACGAAAGTCTAGCGACCACATTAGAGACTTGGCAAAAATGTTCGACATCGTCCGACAAAACCAAATGAAGTTTAATCCTCTGAAATTTTCTTTTGGCGTTGCATCAGGAAAGTTCTTGGGTTTTATTATTAATTCTCGTAGAATCAAAGTTAACCCCTAAAAGATCCAAGCTATTCACAATATCCAAGTGCCAAAAACCATCCAACAAGTACAGAGCCTGAATGGGAAGTTCGCTTCCTTAAGCCGATTCATTTCTAGAGCTACTGATAAATGCATTCATTTCTTTGAATTGATTAGGAATGGAAAAGGAATTTTAAATGGACATAATATTGTAAAGATGCATTTCAAGCTTTGGTAAACCACTTGGAGAGACCTTCTATCTTATCAAAGCGAATGGATCATGAATATTTATATATCTACTTAGCCGTGTTGGTACATGCTATAAGTGTTGCATAGCTTCGTAAAGAGAATCGATTTAGAGACTGGTCTATTATGTTAGCAAGCGATTGACAGGGGTTGAGAGGAACTATCCGAAGATTGAAAAACTAGCATATTGATTGCATCACGAAAGCTTTGCCCTTACTTTTAGGCACGCCTTATTAATGTTTACACTAACCAGCCGTTACGATAGGTCTTGCAGCGACCTAAGATGTCTGGAAGGTTACTCAAGTGGAATATCGAACTTAGCCAATTCGATGTCAGTTATCTTCCTCAAAGGATTATCCAGGGTCAGGCACTGGCTAATTTTATAGCAGAATATACTGCACAGGATGATTTCCTAGAGAATAGTGAAATCCCTACCATACGGTGGTAGTTGCATCCAACGATCGTTATTCCTGGAGCTTGGATTGTGCTCCCGTGAAGATCAGTCAATTTGCTATGCATTAAAGCTTGATTTCCCTGCAACAAACAACGAAGTCAAGAATGAGGCTCTAATTCCTAGGCTTAAAATCACCAAAGAACTGGGAATAGAGTCTCTTGAAATCTTTTGCGACTCACAATTGGTAGTATACTAAGTTAGGGAGATTATCAAGCTAAAGTACAACTATCTTCATACGTTACCCAACTCCAAAAATTGTTGACTGACTTTGAGTATTATAACATTATGCACATTCCTAAAGATCAAAATAGAGAGTCAATTCCTTGGCAAAGTTTGCAAGCACTGAGGATGCATAACAGATGGGCTTGGTTCCGATCGAGGTATGAAATGCTCTGATTATAAGCCTAATGGAAATTAACTGGGTGCTAGAGACGAAGCCTGAGACGGAATCATAGATGACTCCGACTAAATATTATTTTCTACAGGGAGTTCTTCCTGAATGAAGGAATAAAAAGTGAAAAATCCTTGGCAAAGCTTCACGATATATTTTACGCGAAGGAATTATATACAGAAAGGGTTCACTGTTCCCATTCTCCAGTGTATCGCTCAGATTAAATTAAAAAAGTCCTAAGGGAAGTTCATGAAGGGGAATCTGGCAATCACATTACGGGGCAAACCCTAGCAAAAAAATACTCCATTATCGATATTATTGGCAGACCGTTAATCAAGATGCTGCCGATTATGTAAGGCGATACAACAAATGCCAAATATATGAATTCCAAGAGCTTCACCGACATATATTACAGAAATGATCAGCCCATGGCGATTTTCCATGTCGGGTATAGATATTATAGGTTCCTTATTCATCTCTAAAGGTGGTGCAAATTACATTGTTATCGCAGTTGATTACTTTACCAAATAGGTCGAAGAGGAACCTTTATGCACGATCATAACCAAGAAAGCAATCAATTTCATTGTCCAAAATATCATCTGTCGCTTTGGTCTTCCACGAACTATTGTAATAGACAAGGGGACTCAATTCAACAATGCTGAATTCAAAGACTTTTGCCATCAGCATCGTATTGAAAAGAGATTTGCAATAGTCGCTCACCCTTAAGAGAATGGATAGGTTGAAGCTTTGAACAAAATCATAAAATCTATTCTGAATAAGAATTTGGAAAGTGCTAAAGGCAAGTGGGTGGATTAACTCCGATAGCACTATGGGCTTACAGGAACACCTATAAGTTTGCGACTAGCCATACTCCACTCACCCTCGCTTATGGCTTCTAAGGCATTATTCCTGTTGGGTTTGAAGTTTCTTCTTATTGAGTGACTTACTACGATCCCAAAACAAATAAAGATCTCCTTTTGGAATCTCTAGAATTTATAGATGAGAAGTGTGAGAAGCTAATTTGTGGGCAGCTGCACACTAACACCGAGTCACCCGATACTACAACGCTAAAGTCTAACCTAGAACCTTTGAAGTATAAACAAATAGATGAGTGTGGTTCGACCACTCACTATTCCATAAACTCATGCCTGAAACCTACAGGAGGAGTATAAACTCGTTAAGGATGGAGTTCGACCATCCACTATCTAACTTCGCTAACCTGAGACTGGGGGTAGAAGTATAATTACCCAAACCATTGAATTCGATGACGTAATACTAAAGCTTGAGCATAGTGTTTAATATGACTCGAGGCCACGACCTCGGGGAGGTCTTGGGATGGATAAGGCGGATTGATATCCGACCCAATGAGAAACGAACCACAAATACATTAAATAGAAAACATAATAGCTCGATCATTTAAATATGCATGTACGAGAATACATAAGAATAAAAGAATTGTTATACACACTAAACTTGCTATTCACAATACAAGTTTATCCAAAATGAAAAGTAAAAATGCGGGTCATACCCGAACAAGCACGACAAACAAAAAGAAAAGGTAGCCATCCAAGCTATTCACACATCACGTCAACCCAATAATTATTTCTGTTGCATATGCCAGCACATGATTTTTTTTTTTGATGATAATAAGCACATATATTCATTTTTATATATTTGTGAGTATACTGTTTAATTTTCACATAATTATATAATTATTTGCTGAATAAAATAAATAAAACAGAATTTAAAATTCAAACAAATATTTTATTACAATTTTGAATTGTACAAATTTGAGCTCTCACTATATGCACAATTTCAATTACAATACAATTTCAGATTACAACACATTTTCCCACTATATAATGTTTACACATATTTTTACCTCACTGCATATCACTCATCCACTCGTATTTATCTTCAACTCTATTCTAGAATAAATCCAGCGTCTGAATTATCTGAAAAATAAACATTGATGCAGTAAAATTGAAAACGAAATATTTTTGCAGTGTAAAATAAAATGTGTATTTTGAAAATGTTATTTGCCTCAGTTATTTGGATTGTTTATCATCATTTATTTTGAATTCATCTACACGAAAAAATTATGACATGCATAGTATATCACTGTACATGCCACAAGGTCGTGCACACCAATATACACTTGATAAAACTGCAGGGACAGGTGAGCACAAGGTCAAACCCGTGACGTGGCTGGATTCTACTCAGGTGCAATACAAATAAAATTCAACATGAATACAAATCCACACATACAACCTGAAAGGATTTCAAAAAGAAAGCAATCGAAGAAAATAGTATAAACACATATGACAACAACCAGTAAATCAACATGTTAAACCGAAATCAGGGCCAACCAGACCATGCTAACAAGTGCACAAGTGTATCAACACATCAAATGAACAAGGAAATGTGTCAAACTGCACCAGACCTTCAATGAACAAGAAAACAAAATCAAAACAGCAATCAAAAAGTATATGCATATAAACCAAACAAAGGAGCACTTGAAGCGAATGGCAGTGCACATGTAACCAAAGCTAAAGACCAAAAGTTCACAACCGAAGCAGTGGAACAGTACTCGTCACATGACAAAAATGTATAACAGAACTATTACAGAACAGCGAAGACTAGAGAATACAAGACTACAGTGCAGTGTATCAGATTGCACATCTACAAAGCTTCAGACTGCATGAACAAGACTCTAAGTGTAAATGAACATAGATGTCAATGGAATCACGGCAGTGCACATGGAACAAGACTGTAACATGTAGATTTGATGCCAGAGAATACAAGTACGAAGATATGTACAAATATGCAATGCCAAACACAGCAGACTCAACATAACTCATATGCAAAGTCAAGTACATAAATAACTGAATACAACTCTGAGGAAACATGAAATGCAAGTACGAGCAAACAGTTTCAAACATGCTCAAAGGCACCAGAGGAGACATCAACATACAGGAAAATCAATATGAGTGCAAAGCCACACAATCTACCAGATCAGTGAAGCAGCAAACAAAATGGCATATGTATATATATGCATATGGACTGATACAAG
This sequence comes from Allium cepa, assembly GCA_030765085.1. Classification (NCBI taxonomy): domain Eukaryota; kingdom Viridiplantae; phylum Streptophyta; class Magnoliopsida; order Asparagales; family Amaryllidaceae; genus Allium; species Allium cepa. Next base: position 860,311,636 of record CM060934.1, on the reverse strand, counting down.
CATTATATCAATATGAACAGGGGCACTTTCAAAAAGAAAGTGTCAAGCAAAACAACACTACAACCAGCCTTAAACTGAATCAGACAAAGCAATGCAGACAACAGTTCGATATGCTCAGGACATACACATATATACATACATGTATGTATGTATGTATGTATGTATACACATGATGAACAAAGTAGCAATTCGTACAAAAATGAAATAACAGGTTGAATAAATTACAAAAATAAGGGTTGCAATTTTCAAATAAAGTCAATATTCATGTCATTCCAGAATCAAAGCCGTGGTGGCCAAGGTAATAGCTACAATATTTCACAAGTATAATGCACAAGTCAAGGCTGAAATAAACGAAGCCAATTCAAAATCATAGGGCAATACGTATGGATAAACGAGTCAGAATAAATCATAAGCATTCAAGTAATAATCGTATGGCCAAGCAAATTCATGTGAAGAATTCAAACCAAAATTATATGAACGTAAACTAAACAAAGCAAGAAAATCGACTGACGAAGCAACCCGAAGCCAAAGCATGGATTTAATCGATCTATTGGAATCGGTGCTTCATTCAAATGAAGCACTAATTTCGCGAAGAGGAATGAAGTAAAAAAGTCGGCAGAAGTATTGAAGTTATCTCATTTCATATTCAGGCCGAAGAAAATAAAGGGAGACAACATTTTACAAATTATATTTATAGGTCGGTGCTTTGTGATGTCCCGAAATTTTAGGCAATATTTATTTGATAATCTTCCTTTATAATTATTTAAATTTGGTGATATTTGTTTAATAATCTTCTTTTATAAATATTTTTTGGCAAGGCTTCTTTTATAAATATTTAATTAGTAAATTTTATCTTTTAAAGTTAATAAAATTATTTTCTATGTATATTGGTATATATATTGTAAATAGGAAGCCTTTGGTTTTAATTTAACAAAATATATGTTTTCAAATTGTAATATATATGTATGTATATATTGTGATTTGAAGTTATGTTTTAAAATTCAATATAATAATTTTCAAGGCTAATATTAAAATGTTTTCTATATACAATGTATAATATTTATATATATTATAAATGGGAAAGCCTTGGTTTAAATTGAACAAATAAAAACATGTTTTCAAATTTTAATACGTATTTTTTAATTTGGAAAGTTATGTTCAATTTCAATTTAATATTTTTCAAAGCTATTTAAAAGTAAATTATATATTTTCAGAACACTTAAGGTAAATATTTATTTATTTAAAATTATATTTTGGCTTAAGTTTAAAATAAGATTCAATTAAAAGTTCACTTTATTTATTTTAAATATTCTTTACTTTTAAATTTTTAACATGAGATAACATTGTTTATAAATATACATAGTTTAAAAACATAAGTGATATACATAAATATAAAACATAAATTAATAAAATCATATTACACAAATATATATTAATAAAACATAAGTATAAATAATAAATATAAATTAATGCAAGGGTTTAAACATAATAATGCATTGTTTTAACATTTGTAAAAATCTAAATCATGCATTTACATTTGTCTAATTTGAATTAACAAGTGGCATACAACTTTCTTTTTAAAGTTAAATCACATATATTAAAATGTTTAGAGAAATCTGGTTTTTTCAGATCAAATGTCTTGCCATTCTTCTTCTTCCATTTCTAAAAAAATAAACTAAAAACCAAAATTAGAAGAAGATCAAGCTAGCAACAACTTCATCAGTTTTCAAACTATTTTAAACCTGAGCAAAGCAATGCAAAGATTTAAGCTCCAATAAGCAAGATTCAACTCAAATTCAATCAAATAGCAAACATTTCATTTCAACAATCAAAAACAAAATTTCCAAACTAAAAGGCAAAGGCATGTTCTTTGTTTTATTATCTGGTGAGTAAACTTCTATTTTAAAAATAGTTTCAAATCTGAGATTTAACTTTGATGCATGTAATGAAATCTTGAAGTAATATAGCATAAAATGTTTGCATGTATGTTTGGATTTGAATGTATGTATATATGTGTGTGTGTGATATGTCTGTGTATAGGTAGATGTTCACTTCTCTGTTGTATTACAGGGATAACTTCATTAACAAAAAAAATTATATCTTCCAAATGAATGAATTTTAGACTACGATCTTTAAAGTAAAACGGTTTGTAACATGGTAGCATTAATTTTAAAAATGGATTCAAGATTTTATATTTAGTAAATATTTCAAAAATAAAGAAATACAGTGATGATCTTAATATAAGTTAAAATCAAACATCTTAATTTCAGAAATGGATTATGGAATCAAATTAGTGTTAGAAAATCATGAATTTAGGTATAGAAATTATGATTTTTAGTTTAGAAGTTGCTGAGATAATCGGAGTCGAACGATTTTAGGTTTATCGCTAATTTTCGGCAATCGGCATGGTGGATATCTCGTGATCGTTGTCAAAGTTAGCTGGAGAGTTGACGATCACAGGAAAAATGGTTGTGGATTTTATTGGTGATCGAGGCAGCCAGTCGGAGATGATGTAGGGTTTAGTGGTGGATTTTGGTCGTTGGAGTTGTCGAAGCTGGTATAGCGACGGTGATGCACCGGAGTGGATCACGAGGGGGGAATCAGAGCTGGAGGTCGAGGTGAAGTTTTGTTGAGGTCGACGAGGGTTCTCGAGGTCAGGATCGTCAGCGATTGGAGTTTTTCGATCGAGGTTGATTCCAGTTTTTGATCGAGTAACTCGATTTTGATTGGCTGTCGAAATCATTGATCTAGGTGGACGTATGGGTAGGCGAAGTCGGCGTCGATCTGTTGATGGTCGGGGAGTTGTCCAGAGGTGATCAGAAGTGTGTGCACCGCGCACACGTGCACATCGGTTCTGGTGTGGTTGAAGGCTTGGGAAAGAACGAGTTTTTCTCGAGTCGTTTGCGTGATTGACTCGAAGTAGTGATGATACGCGAGTGACTCTGTTGTGCTTAGGAGTGTGATCAAATTTTTGTTCATCTAGCTCGGGTTTGTCTATTTTGTTGTAGCCTGATTTTGAAATTTTAAGGAAATCATGTACAAGTTTTAAAAAGTTAGTAATTTAAATTAATTCATGATTTCAAAATGTATTAACTAAGTTTTTGAGCAAAAGTAAATGTTAAACAAAGTTTCAAAGCAAAATGAAATAAATAAGTTTTCAAAGATAGGTTTTTTCCAAGTTTTAAGATTATTAAAAACGATTAAGATTGTAAGCAATTTATTAAATCAAGTTTTAAAATGAATGAGTTTTTCAAAAGGGTATCAACCAAGTTTTAAAGTAAAATAAAATCATTTAATAAGATTTTGAAAACAAGTTCAAGTTTAAATATAAAAGTTAAATGATTTAAATTTGTTTATTTTAAAAGTAATTATATTAATTATGTAGTTAATTACCAACGATTTTAATAAAGTTAATGGAGTAATTAAGAAATTTATTAAGATAAGGAATAATCTTTAATTAATTAAGGTTGTGATTAATTAAAGATAATTAATTAGTGAAATTAATTAAAAGTTAATTACTTTATGAAATTAATTAGGGCTAATTAATGTTAATAATCAAAGTATAATTACTTAAGGATAGTAATTAAGGAATTGTTAATGAGGATAACTAATTTAAAGGTCATTAACTAGTGATTAAGGGATATTAATTAATGTGATTAATTTAATTAATTGTTTAATTAATTAAGGATAGTTAATTCCTTAATTAATTAAGTGTTCATTGATTTAGGTAATTAAAGATCAATTAATTAAAGAGTAATTAATTATTGGAGGGATTAATTACTCAATGAAATTAATTAATGTAATTAATTTAAGATAATTAATTGATTTAATCAATTAAAGATAATCAGTTGATGATTGATTAAGCATGATTAAATGTAATTAAAGTGTAATTACTTAGTGTAAATAATTAATCGGTAGTTACTGGATGTAATTAAAAAAAGAATTACTTAATGAAAAATAATCTAAAGAATTACTTAATGGTAGTAATTAAGGATTAATTACTCGGTGTAATTAAATTAAAAATTAATTAATATGATTAATTAAGGAGTTAATTAATTAATGTAAGTAATTACAGGATAGTTAATTACTGTATGTGATTAATTAAGGTTGATTAATGGGAGTGGTTAATTAAGGTATAATTAATTAATGCAATTAATTGAGGATCAATGTAATTAATTATGGTTAATTAGTTAATGAAAGTAATTAATTAAGGATCATTAATTTATGCAATTAATTAATAATTAATTAATGAAAATAATTAAGGGTAAACTAATGCGAATGGTTAAAGGATAATTAATTTGTGTAATTAATTAAAGGCTAATGACTTAATGTAATTAAAGAACAATTAATCAAGGATGATTAATTAAGATGAAATTTAAGGATGATTAATTAATTGGGTTCTAATTAATTAATGTTAAGTATGCAGGATCTAAAAGTAATTAAAGTAATTAATTTAATTCATTAGTGGTTAATTAAATTAACTAGAGATGGTGTGACAATTAATCTTACTTGTGGATGGTTGAATATTGTTGAATGCCTTGGATTATGTGACATGTGTTGCTCTGTGATATGAGATGCTTTGGTTGAATTGTGATAATATGGATTATCTTTCTGTGATAATGTGAATTATCTATCTGTGTGAATATATTATCCTAAATGATAGATTAGATTGTGTAAACTTAAACAATTTGGACATTAACAGACGACGTTTTGGATTTTAGTGGGACTGGGATCGGATTTCCAAATTGGAATATCCGAAAACCACATCAATCCAAATTAAATGTTAGGTCGTGAATTCAAGTGAAGATCAAGATGAAGACTCGAAGTGTAAGAACTATTTGTCTTTAAAACTCTGAGGGTGATTCCAAAATGAGTGTAGCGATGATAGTGCTTTCAGATTCGAGATGAAGATTCAGAGTGCAAGGGCTATTATCGTTAACACTGAGGGTGATTCCAAAATGAGTGGAGCGAGATAGTGCCTTCGGTTTCGTTCGAACTCAAAACGAACTTGTATGGATTGAATGCTTTAAGAACATCGTCCATGGAGGACGATGAGCATTCCAAGATATGTGTTCTAAAATGGTAATCGTAACCTCCAGCCTCATCAAACGGGAATGGCTAAAACAGGGGAGGTGCAGCAAGGCTAAGTGGGTCGCGTCCAAGTAGGACGAGACTTTCCCCTGTCTAGAGGTCCCTTTTTGTTCGGCTTAGCATGTGGTTTGGTCGCGCCAACTGCGGAGTTGCCTTGTTCAGGATTATCTAGTAAGGGATGGTTCCAGCCTTGTGTTGCAAGGGATCAGCGTGGATCCTCGGTACTCTGATCTAGACCAGGTACTATGACGGGCGGTACCCTTGTAGCCTTGCTATTGATGGAAGTCCATTTTCCCTACATGCCTTTACGGTTTTGATTGTTGAACCCACTTTATGGCTAGTATGCTGGAATTTAATAATGCAACAATTTCGGCTATTTTCTATTTACTTGAAAACCCTAGACATTATTATAATATCACTGGATTTCCTGTCAAATGTTTTGGTTATTGTAAGGTAAAAGTTTTTCCATGTTTATATGTGGGAAGTCTTACGCGATACCTTTCTTTTCAAATGATTTTCAAAGTTAAGCAACTTTAACTTGTTTACTCACACCAGACCCATGTCTGATGCAGAGTTTATTTTCTGTTTTATTAAACTCTTTGGCACTCAAATTTTTACGAGTAGGTAAGGGATTCAGGTTAGCTTTAACGAACTTATGGAGGAGACTTGGAGTAGGAGGCTTCAGCATACATGGATATTATGGTTCCACTATGTTATTATTTGTGTTTGTATCTCTGTGATATATTTGAGTGTATAATAGATAGACTTTTATAACAGTCTAAATTGAGATGTATAATCTGTGTAACTTTGATGTATGGTGATACTATGTAATATCTATGTGATTAATATATTTTATTTGTTCCGCTGTGAGAATCTGATATTGTTTAGTTCTTTCTTTCTCATCTTTTCTCTTTTTTATCCCTTTCTTTCTTAATAATGATGCATCTTTCTGTGGAATGAAAGGCGGGTCGTTACAGTTGGTATCAGAGCTCTAGGTTGAGTGAATACCTAGGCTTTGGAGTGATATCTTTCTTGAGAGAGCGTACTTGTATTATATATATATATATATATATATATATATATATACCTAATTTATTGGGTTACCTATTCGAGTTTGCCAATATGAGTTCTAGAGGTTGGAGGTGTATCTATCGAGACTGTAGACCCAATAACATTTCGAGTAAGATTAGCAGCATGGTGTAAGGATTTCACCAATCTCGAAGGAAAGCCTTTCAAGGATCGGAGTCCGTCATTTGAAGTGCAAGTAGGATGAGTGGATTTTCAAGAGTTTGGATCTATCGTTTAAGCAGAAGTGAGTGATGGCATCTTCGCAACTTCAAAAAAATGCAACTGCGTGGTGAGACGCAATGATCATGGATGTTCTCGAAGATGTTTACCTTTGGAGAAAGTTTAGGAAGCTTTTGAGGAGCAGTTGATACCTGCCACAGGGAAGACTCTGCTGTATGGATTTTCTGGATCTCAGGCGAGGGAGTTTGAATGCATCAGTGATGAGACTAAGTTCAGCAAGGTGTTTGTGCTTGATTTGAGGCCCGAGTTTCTTGAGGAGATGTCTGCCATCTCAAAGGCTCGTTTGTGGAATTGGTGGATATGGCTTCGAGGATCGAAAGCTTATGGATAGGAAATTTTTGGCATCAGTGGCAGCTCCAAGAGGGAAATTCAATCCGAATTTGAAGAAGCAAGGTGAAGGGAAACCCGGAGGCAGCATTGCAGCTCGAAAGTGTTTTATGTGCCAGTAGAAAGGTTATCTAGCTAAGCAGTGTCCTAGAGGTGGACCATCGGTCTCTTCTTCTAGTAGGAAATCCTAAATCTGTTCTGATTTGTGAATAGAGAACAGTATCTTTGAAAAATGAACTTGGTAGGATCGCAAAAGTGACTTGTGATAATTGAGTGTTCCCTTGGGTAAACTTTTGCATAGGATCGTGGCATCTTAAGAAGAAGTTGGTGCTATCGAAGTTATCGAAGATTTTTTTGGATGTCTTCAAGGAAGTCAAAGGTTTTCATCCACATCGGGAGAATGCGTTCTGTGTCAACTTGATTCCAGAAGCAATGTCGGCAGTTCAACCTAGTGTAAGGATGGCCCCTACAGAAAGAGGTATTGGTAAAGCAGTTCAGGATTCCTTGGAGAAGGATTGATCTAACCTAGTAGTTGGGATTCTGCTACAGTGATGGTGATTGAGTCGGACTGTAACAACCCTCATATTGGTCGATTTTATATTTAAATATTTTATTTAAATATTTTATCGATACTCTGAATTTAGTCCGAAAAGCTACGTTTTGCATACGGTCGAATTAGGACTCGGGTCCACTTCCATTGAGTTCAAAACGCCGTTTGCGATCTTTTTGAGTATAAACTTTGTTATGTTTAGAGTTAGAGGAATTTTGCCACTTTTTACTTAGGGCTTTGGTTTGGGCTGAGACCATCAACCCCACTTAACTCAGTTCCAACCCTCTCCTCTTCATTTACTTCCTTTCTACTTTCCTTATACTCAAGCTTTTATAACAATGGTGAGTGGAATGGGAAACTAAAATTGCAAACCCTAGTTTTCTTTTGCAAATCAAACTCTAGCTCCAAACTAATAGAAGAACCCATTGGTAAGCTTTCTCTTCTTCTTCTCCAACTCATTCTCTTATCAATTTTAGAAATTCCTAAACCTAACCTTGGGAATGTTCTTCTTTTAAAGCTTAGAATCAAGCTTCTTGTGTTGGATTTGAAGAGTAATTGGTTCTCCTTTGCTTTCAAGCTTCTTCTTCAATTGTTTGGGTTCAAAGGTGAGATTTTTATCTCACATCTTTGTCTATAATTATCTTCGATTGTTAGGTATGAATTACTAACACTTATTCTTGTGCAATTGATTTTGGTTTGGATTGATTTGGTGTATATTCCAATTTTTAGTATTTTGAAATCAAAATCTATGAAAATCCTTTTATGGATATTTGGACATTGATATTTGAGGCATATCGAAGAGCCGTTAAGGCTGGGTTGTCGCTTGGCGTAAATCCTTAGTCGTTGTCGCTTGATCGATCGCTTCGGTATCCGTTTGGCCATTTTTGGCCTAGGTTCAGGGAATGCCCTGAACCCTTGATTCAGACGTCTGAAACGTAGTATTCAGACGTCTGAATATTATACTAGGAATTTTTATTCCTCGGTATTCAGACGTCTGAATCTATATTTCAGACGTATGAATTGTTTCATTTGGAACCAGAAAGGAAATAGGCTAAAATGTGCCTATTTCAGACGTCTGAAATCAAAGATTCAGACGTCTGAATTCTATTTTGGAAAATATTTTATTTTCCAGATTCAGACGTCTGAATCCTTGATTTCAGACGTCTCAATCAACACACTTTTGCATATTTGTTTGAGAATTCCAACTTTAATCGATTCATGTTGATTCCCTTTTGTTATTATCACTTATTATCGACTTTGATGATATTTTTTTCGTGATTTTTGGGAATATCCATTTTGATGGATTCGGTATCGATTTCTTTGGATTTTATTCACGTCTTCGAATGTGAATTTTGATGATTGGTTGTTTCTACAATCATTTCTGTGATTTGTCACTTTAAAAATATAAAGGTTTTCTATACTAGTAGTAAATATCAGAACTCTTTTTTCAAATGATTTTAACACTATTTTATAACAAAGCTCGTTTTCTCAAACCGATTTCCAACCTATTAGTATATACAAACCTTTACCTCACTCATATGAGAAATCTAATCAAACGGCTTAGTAAAACAAGTGGTATGAAACGCTTGCGTTTACTTCGTCGGTTAATTCTTGGACTTGTTCGATTGAATCTTTTGTGACAATTTTCTAGTGGAGATCTACAATTTGTTCGTAAATATTTAAGTTAAGCTAGTGGTTATGGTACATGAAGCTAAGCTCATATATTTACTAGCTTACTGTAATTGACACTTCTCTTTGATCATGACGATCATTTTAAGATTTAGACTAGCAATTGTGAGATGTCTCTTTGTTTGCGAGGTTAGACTAAACCTCGTTTTGTGGAGTTTCGACTCAAATTGGTGGGGTAGCAACCCATGGTCTTCGGGCCGTTTGTGGAGCTTCGGCTCAATTTGTGATGGTTAGCGACCATGGAATTAGCGTTCCGTTTGTGATACACGTGTTGGTGAGCTTTATGCTCCCGTTTGTGATAGGCCTTTCCCCCTTTTTGTGATTTCTGGATTTCTTGATGTGATTTCTGGAATTTGTGCTTCACCAATTTTCGTGATTTTCATTGATAAGTTTTATCAATATTTGTGCATTGGTGAATTTGTGCGTCATTGACTTTTGTGATTGATATTGATATAATTGTCAATATTTATGGTTTGGTGAATGAAATAAAGAGTATGACATTTCTTTTGATCCTTGAGTAGATTTTTGTGAAATTGATTAATCTCTTGTTGATTTTTAATTACTTATTTATCACAGCTTGGCATTGTGATTATTATGCGTTTTGTCATACCTCTATTTCTATATCGTTTCATCTGATATTAATAGCTAGACTGATCCGTTTATTATTTTCTTGTTAAATAATACTCGGGTCAGACCGAGATGTTACAGGTGCTTCTGCTTGACTTCTCCCCAGGGATTCATTATTCTGACTTTTGGCTAACCATATAGATTAACAGTTTTTGTTGTATACACTTGAGATATAGACTCATAGTTGTATTCTTTTGTATAGCACGTGTTGCTATTCTTTTTGTATTATTGTGGATCCTTTTGACCACTACTCTGATGTACACTTTCTTGTGTTAGTTATATATCCATATCTTCTTCCGCCTTTGTGATATGGATGTCTATGACTGATCTGTGTTATGTTTATTTCTATATTTTTTTCGAAGATTATATATAGCCACTGTGTGATAGCTTTGAGTTTGTAGCGGTATGTCGGATTCCTTAATTGATATATACTCTACTACCTGACATATCGGTGCTCGCACTAAGATATTACATGGATGGTCGCTCCTCAACAGCCTTATTCTCCGTGCTAGTTGACAGCATTACTCCGTAGTGTTCTTGGCTAGCATGGGTATAGAGGTGGGTCGTCATAGCTTGGTATCGGAGCCAAACTTCGGAACAATGTAGAATAATCTAGCAAGGATCATCGTCCTAAGTCCTTCTTAGGAGTCGTGCCTTAGGATTTAATTCGAGTCTTCGTACCGATTCATCCTATTTTCCTTATGATTCCTTGCTTTATCTATCAAAATTGCTTGATATTCATTTGGTGAATAACCTTTTCTTCTTCTTTATTTCTTTCTAAAGGAAGAGAAATGGTTAGACCTGGTCGTCCCAGAGCTGGACCATCTAGTGCTCCACCCCAAGACGGAGTTTTTATGACTACCCAGCAACTTCTTGACCTTGTCACGAATGCTCAAGCAGTTGGAGCTAATCCGGAACCTACTCACCCAAAGTTGGGATTTGCACGTTTGTGCAGCGATTATACCAATTTGGGTGGGAAGCCATTTAAAGGTTCTGAAACTATTATTGAAGTCCAGGCTTGGTTAAGAGCATGCGATCGAATCTTTTCTCGCATGAATCTCATCGATCTTCACCTTATTCAGGTGGCTTCCAGTATGCTCCAAGTGAGAGCATTGGACTGGTACGAACTTCTTATTTCTGAGATTAATGAAGCGGATCTCACCTAGGAGAAATTCCGGGAACGCTTCGAATTAAAATTCGTGCCAGAAGCAGAGAAAGTGACATTGGCTCGGCATTTCATAGACCTTGTTCAGGGTGAAGCCTCCGTGACTGATTATGTTGCATCCTTCGAGTCGCTTTCCAAATATGGGATTGAATACATCAACACCCCATTGAATAAGAACCAAAGATTTGTCTATGGCTTAAACAAAAATCTCAAGAAGCCATTACTTCTAAAATTAGAAGTTCCCTTCGACCAACTCATTGATATCGCTCTTTGTCTTGAAGAAGCGGATAGGGAAAATAATGTTGAAGTGGTAGGTTCCAAACCAAACTTCAACAACAAGAAGAGGCCAAACAAATTCAAAGGCCCTTATCCCAGTAAAAAGGGTAAACAGGCAACTCCTGCTGCGAAGACTTTTTCCTCTACTGATGGGAAATGCTTTAACTGTGGTTCCAGAGACCATTTTGCGAACAAGTGTTCAAAGCCTCGTACTTGTCGCTATTGCAAAACCCCGGATCATTATTTATCTTCTTGTCCCAAACTTCAAAATAGGAAGGAGGGAAAAAATGTTGCTCAAGCCCCTGGCAACACATCTCGTGGTCAAGGTATAACTCATTCTATCCTTGATGGTATTATTATATTTTGTGATCAACCTATTCGAGTTCTCTTTGATACGGGTGCATCCCACTCTTTTATATCAATGGAACTTGTCGACACATTTTCTTCAAGTGTTGTTGCTTTAATGACTTCTTTGAGAATTTCGAATCCAGTTGGTGGATCCGCAACTCTTTGTTTGCTTTGTAAAGATGTGGAGACTATTTTGTGTGATTTTCCTTTCCTAGCCGACTTGCGTGTCATGCGTTATTTAGGCTTTGGGATGATTTTGGGAATGGATTGGCTTAACCGTTATGAAGCTCATATCATATGTCCTGAGCGGACTATTCATCTTCGACATCCTCAATCTGTTAAGCAAATTTCTATTATTCTCAAAGATTCGGATTCCTCTTTATCTGCATCTTTGTATTCCTTAAATCCTCGTGATGACGATAATGATGATGAGGAAGATGTCATTGCTCTTATTCACATTGTTCGTGAATTTTTCGACATATTTGAGCCCGTTTTAGGATTGCCACCTAAGCGAGCAATTGAGTTCCAAATTAATCTTATCCCTGGAGCTCAACCTATTACTCGTCCTCCTTATCGCATGTCTAATAAGGAGAATGAGGAGATGCGCAAACAATTATCCAAATTGAAGATGAAGCAATTTATTCGCTCTAGTTCCTCGCCTTGGGGAGCTTCGGCTATTTTCGTGAAGAAATCCGATGGTACACTTAGACTTTGCGTTGACTACCGCAAGCTTAATGATCTTACTATCGAAAATAAATATCCTTTACCTCGGATTGATGATCTATTCGATCAGCTTAGTGGTGCTAAGGTCTTTTCACAATTGGACTTGGCTACCGGTTTCCATCAGCTTCGTATCGTAGAGGATATCATTCCTTTGACATCATTCCGTACCCGATATGGATCTTATGAATGGCTTGTTATGCCATTTGGTTTAACGAATGCTCCGGCTTATTTCGTTGACCTTATGAATCGAGTTTTCAAAGATTTTCTCGATCGGTTTGTTCTCATCTTCATTGATGATATTTTGGTGTATTCAAAAACCGAGGAGGAACATGAAAAGCGTCTTCGGATTGTATTGGAAACTCTTAGGAGTAATAATTTAAAAGCAAAATTTTCTAAATGCCATTTTTGGCGATCTCGTGTGAAGTTTCTCGGTCATATTATTTCCGAACCCGGAGTTTTCGTGGATCCTTCAAAGATTGAAGCGATTCAAGATTGAAAGAGACCGGAGAGTGCGACAAAGATTCATAGTTTTCTCGGATTGGCGGGTTATTACCGTCGTTTCATTAAAGACTTTTCTAAAATTGTCGTGCCTCTCACTAGCTTAACAAAGAAAGGTGTTAAATACGTTTGGTCAGACAAATGTGAAACTTCTTTCCAGAAATTAAAAGAACTCCTTTCTGATGATCCTATTCTTGTGATTCCCGATGGAAACCAAGATTTTATTGTTTATACCGATGCTAGTCGCATTGGTTTGGGTGCCGTTCTTAAGCAAAAAGAACGTGTTATTGCTTATGCTTGTAAGCAATTGAAGCCGGCCGAGATTAGATATGCCACACATGATTTAGAACTCGCGGCTATTGTTTTCGCCCTTCGAATTTGGCGTCATTATCTATTGGAAGAGAAGTTTATTTTTTACACGGATCATAAGTCTTTGAAATATTTATTTTCTAAAAAGGAACTTAATTTGCGTCAACAACGTTGGCTCGAGTTCCTTGCTCCTTATGATCTTGATATTCTTTATACCCCCGGTAAGGGTAATCGTGTCGCCGATGCTCTTAGCCGTAAGCAACAAGCAGTTGTTTCTATGATGATATCTGAATAGAACGATCTCGAGATCTTATCCACTTGCGAAATTCGAGATCGTGCTTCCGATTTATGTTCATCTCTTGTTTTATGTAGCCTTGAGGCTCATCCTTCTCTTTTAGACCGCATTCTCGAAGCTCAAAGGCTAGATCCCGAATTGGCTCTTCTTGGCCAAAATATTAAGGATAAAATTGATATTGAAGGTTTGAAAGACTTTGATATTGATTCTTGTGGCGGCATTCGAAAATTTGGTAGACTTATCGTGCCAAATATTAGTGATCTTCGAAAAGATATTTTAGAAGATTCCCATCGTTCTAAATTTACCATTCATCCCGGTAGTAGTAAAATGTACGCGGATATGAAGCGACTTTATTATTGGGAGGGAATGAAACTTGACATCGCTAACTTCGTTAAGTGTTGCATGACTTGCCAACTCGTTAAGGCCGAACACCAAAGGTCCGGTGGGTTATTGCAACCTTTAGAAATTCCAATTTGGAAGTGGGACGAAATTTCCATGGATTTTATTGACGCCTTCCCCGTTCTCGTTCGGGTCATGATAGCTTATGGGTGATCGTTGATAGACTTACTAAATCCGCCCATTTTATTCCCGTTCGGTCTAACCGAACCGTTCCTCTTTTGGCCAAGCTCTTTGTGTTAAAGAGATTGTTAAATTACATGGAGTTCCTACTTCTATTGTTAGTGATCGTGATCCATTGTTTACTAGTGGATTTTGGATGAGTCTTCAAAATGCTTTAGGAACGAAGCTTAATTTTAGCACCACTTATCATCCCCAGTCCGATGGACAAACCGAGCATGTGAATCAAACTCTTGAAGATCTTCTTCGTGCTTATGTGCTTGATTTCGGTGGAAGCTAGGAAGATCATATTCCTCTTGTTGAATTTTCCTATAATAATAGCTTCCAATCTAGTATTGGTATGGCACCTTTCGAGGCACTCTATGGAAGGCCATGCCGATCTCCTTCTTGTTGGCTTGAGGCCGGTGAGAAGCTGGTTCTAGGTCCATATTTTGTTCGGGATTCCACAGAAAAGATTGAACTTATTCGACATAGGATGAAAGAAGCCCAGAGTAGACAAAAATCCTATGCCGATAATCGAAGAAGAAACTTAGAATTTTCTGTGGGAGATCTTGTGTTTATTCGTGTTTCACCTATGAAAGGTGTTGTACGTTTTAGTCGATCATGAAAATTAGCGCCTCGATATATTTGACCATTTCCTATCACCGAACGTATTAGTTCCGTGGCTTATCGCCTATCATTACCGGCTCAGTTTTCTGCCATGCATGACGTGTTTCACGTTTCTCAATTACGGAAATGTCTTCGAGATTCCGATTCTATTCTTGAGCCCGGTGTTGTGGAAGAGATTGAAGTTTCGCCTAATTTATCTTATGAGCAGCATCCTATTCGAATTATTGCTTCGGAGGTCAAACGCCTTCGAAATAAAGATGTCCTGCTTGTGAAAGTTCAATGGCCTTCGAATCCTAAGGATTGTACTTGGGAATCTAGAGAGTTCATCGAACGAACACATCCAGACTTACTTTCCCGCGCTCTTTAAGGTGAACCTTTTATTTCAGATTTCTTTTGTGTTGAATACGCTCTCGTGGCTGTTACTATATATCTTCTTCTTAAATATTACGAGGACGCAATTTTTTTAAGGAGGGGACTCTGTAACAACCCGCATATTTGTCGATTTTATATTTAAATATTTTATCGATACTCGGAATTTAGTCTGAAAAGCTACTTTTTGCATACGGTCGAATTAGGACTCGGGTCCACTTCCATTGAGTTCAAAACGCCGTTTGCGATCTTTTTGAGTATAAACTTTGATATGTTTGGAGTTAGAGGAATTTTCCCACTTTTTACTTAGGGCTTTGGTTTGGGCTGAGCCCATTAACCCCACTTAACTCAGTTCCAACCCTCTCCTCTTCATTTACTTCCTTTCTACTTTCCTTATACTCAAGCTTTTATAACAATGGTGAGTGAAATGGGAAACTAAAATTCCAAACCCTAGTTTTCTTTTGCAAATCAAACTCTAGCTCCAAACTAATAGAAGAACCCATTGGTAAGCTTTCTCTTCTTCTTCTCCAACTCATTCTCTTATCAATTTCAGAAATTCCTAAACCTAACCTTGGGAATGTTCTTCTTTTAAAGCTTAGAATCAAGCTTCTTGTGTTGGATTTGAAGAGTGATTGATTCTCCTTTGCTTTCAAGCTTCTTCTTCAATTGTTTGGATTCAAAGGTGAGATTTTTATCTCACATCTTTGTCTATAATTATCTTCGATTGTCAGGTATGAATTCCTAACACTTATTCTTGTGCAATTGATTTTGGTTTGGATTGATTTGGTGTATATTCCAATTTTTAGTGTTTTGAAATCAAAATCTATGAAAATCCTTTTATGGATATTTGGACATTGATATTTGAGGCATATCGAAGAGCCGTTAAGGCTGGGTTGTCGCTTGGCGTAAATCCTTAGTCGTTGTCGCTCGATCGATCGCTTCGGTATCCGTTTGGCCATTTTTGGCCTAGATTCAGGGAATGCCCTGAACCCTTGATTCAGACGTCTGAAACGTAGTATTCAGACGTCTGAATATTATACTGGGAATTTTTATTCCTCGGTATTCAGACGTCTGAATCTATATTTCAGACGTCTGAATTGGTTCATTTGGAACCATAAAGGAAATAGGATAAAATGTGCCTATTTCAGACGTCTGAAATCAAAGATTCAGACGTCTGAATTCTGTTTTGGAAAATATTTTATTTTCCAGATTCAGACGCCTGAATCCTTGATTTCAGACATCTGAATCTACACTCTTTTGCCTATTTGCCTATTTGTTTGAGAATTCCAACTTTAATCGATTCGTGTTGATTCCCTTTTGTTATTATCACTTATTATCTACTTTGATGACATTTTCTTCGTGATTTTTGGGAATATCCATTTTGATGGATTCGGTATCGATTTCTTTGGATTTTATTCACGTCTTCGAATGTGAATTTTGATGATTGGTTGTTTCTACAATCATATTTGTGATTTGTCATTTTAAAAATATAAAGGTTTTCTATACTAGTAGTAAATATCAAAACTCTTTCTTCAAATGATTTTAACACTATTTTATAACAAAGCTCGTTTTCTCAAACCGATTTCCAACCTATTAGTATATACAAACCTTTACCTCACTTGTATGAGAAATCTAATCAAACGGCTTAGTAAAACAAGTGGTATGAAACGCTTGCGTTTACTTCGTCGGTTAATTCTTGGACTTGTTCGATTGAATTTTTTGTGATAATTTTCTAGTGGAGATCTACAATTTGTTCGTAAATATTTAAGTTAAGCTAGTGGTTATGGGACATGAAGCTAAGCTCATATATTTACTAGCTTACTGTAATTGACACTTCTCTTTGATCATAACGATCATTTTAAGATTTAGACTAGCAATTGTGCGATGTCTCTTTGTTTGCGAGGTTAGACTAAACCCCATTTTGTGGAGTTTCGACTCAAATTGGTGGGGTAGCAACCCATGGTCTTCGGGCCGTTTGTGGAGCTTCGGCTCAATTTGTGATGGTTAGCAAGCATGGAATTAGCGTTCCGTTTGTGATACACGTGGTGGTGAGCTTTATGCTCCCGTTTGTGATAGGCCTTTCCCCCTTTTTGTGATTTCTGGATTTCTTGATGTGATTTCTGGAATTTGTGCTTCACCAATTTTCGTGATTTTCATTGATAAGTTTTATCAATATTTGTGCATTGGTGAATTTGTGCGTCATTGACTTTTGTGATTGATATTGATATAATTGTCAATATTTATGGTTTGGTGAATGAAATAAAGAGTATGACATTTCTTTTGATCCTTGAGTAGATTTTTGCGAAATTGATTAATCTTTTGTTGATTTTTAATTACTTATTTATCACAGCTTGGCATTGTGATTATTATGCGTTTTGTCATACCTCTATTTCTATATCGTTTCATCTGATATTTATAGCTAGAGTGATCCGTTTATTATTTTCTTATTAAATAATACTCGGGTCAGACCAAGATTTTACAGACGCATCTACTTGACTTTTCCCCAGGGATTCATTACTCTGACTTTTGGCTAACCATATAGATTAGCAGTTTTTGTTGTATACACTGGAGATATAGACTTATAGTTGTATTCTTTTGTATAGCACGTGTTGCTATTCTTTTTGTATTATTGTGGATCCTTTTGACCACTACTCTGATATACACTTTCTTGTGTTAGTCTATATCCATATCTTCTTCCGCCTTTGTGATATGGATGTCTGTGAATGATTTGTGTTATGTTTATTTCTATATTTGTTTCCGAAGATTATATATAGCCACTGTGTGATAGCTTTGAGTTTGTATCGTTATATCGGATTCCTTAATTGATATATACTCTACTACCTGACATATCGGTGCTCGCACAAAGATATTACACGGATGGTCGCTCTTCAACAGCCTTATTCTCCGTGCTAGTTGACAGCATTACTCCGTAGTGTTCTTCGCTAGCGTGGGTATATAGGTGGGGCGTCACACGGATGGGTCACTAAGATTTTGTGTGATATCTTCCAAGATAAGTTTGTGCTCAAGTTCATCGACGGCATTCTCATCATCTCTGAATCAGAGTTGTGCAGCGAAAGCGAGGTAGTAGCTGTGCAAGAGTGGAAGTAAGCTCAGATTCTTACGGAAGTTCGCAATTTACTTGGATTCGTAGATTTCTACTGGAAGTTCATCCGGGATTTTTCTATCAGATTTCTTCTCACTTATCCCAGCTAAATAGGAAAGGAAGCCAAGTTCAAATGGACTCTTAAGTGTGAAGAAGAATTTTTAGGAACTGAAGGTGTTATTGACAAGTGCACATGTTCTAGTTATTCCAGATGGGAGAAGTTAGTTCGAAGTCCACTAATGTTTGTGGAGTAGAGCGTGTATTATGGATTTCGGCAGATTTTGAGAGGACCATCTTGTTAGGTAGGATCCAGAGTTTATCATATTCTTGGTCCAGATTTGTTTCGATAGGCATCTACATAGGTTGAGTTGATCAGGAAGGATGAGCAGCCCAGGATCATCAGAAGAGTTTTGTCGATAAGAGACAAAGGAAATTGGAATCCGAAGTCGAAGACTTGGTTGTTGTTAAGGTTTCTCCGGTAAAAAGAGCAGTAAGATGTGGTAAGACTGGGAAGCTAGTTCCGAAGTATATTGGATTTTTCTGTATTCTTGTAAGGATAAGTGTTTTCGCCTACAGGATTGAATTGCCAGTTTGGATGACTGAGATTCACAATGTATTTCACCTATCTCTGAGGGAGTACGTGTATGACCCATCATTGGTTGTAGAATCATCAGTTCAAAAGGATCTGGTAGTTGAGCAGGACTTGACTGTGGTCTCATATTCTGTTCAAATTTGTAGATCGAGGGGAGTAGGAGCTCAAGATCTTAGTGGTGTAGCTAGTTTAGATTCAATAGAGCGAGCATCCCAGTGTTCGTACCCGGCAAAGTCTAGATAGTGTTAGGCAAGCCTATCCTAACTTTGTGTCAGGATAGTAAGATTTGTTTGTTAGAATAAATTGGTTACTATGGTTTCTAGTATATGGTTGATAATATATGCTTGCTATTTAAAAATTGAAACTTTTCATGGATTATTAATTTATTTTTGCTTTTAAATTTCGGAGACGAAATTCTTTTAAAGGGGAGAGGAATGCGATGTCCTAAAATTTTGGACAATATTTATTTGATAATCTTCCTTTATAATTATTTAAATTTGGTGATATTGGTTTAATAATCTTCTTTCAAAAATATTTAATTGGTAAATTTTAACTTTTAAAGTTAATAAAACTGTTTTCAATGTATATTGGTATATATATTGTAAATAGGAAGTCTTTGGTTTTAATTTAATAAAAGACATGTTTTCAAATTGAAATATATATGTATGTATATATTGCGATTTGAAGTTATGTTTTAAAATTCAATATAATAATTTTCAAGGCTAATATTAAAATGTTTTCTATTTATAATGTATAATATTTATATATATTATAAATGGGAAAGCCTTGGTTTGTATTTAACAAATAAAAAATGTTTTTAATTTTTAATACATATTTTGTAATTTGGAAAGTTATATTTAATTTCAATTTAATATTTTTCAAAGATATTTAAAAGTATATTATATATTTTCAGAACATTTAAGGTAAATGTTTATTTATTTAACATTATATTTTAGCTTAATTTTAAAATAAGATTCAATTAAAACATCACTTTTTGTTTTAAATATTCTTTCTTTTTAAAAATTTAACATGAGATAACATGGTTTATAAATATATATAGTTTAAAAACATAAGTGATATATATATATATAAAAAATAAATTAATAAAATCATATTACATAAACATATATTAATAAAACATAAGTATAAATAATAAATATAAACCTAAATTCATATTACATAAGTATAATAGAATAAGAAATTTTTAAAGCAAGGGTTAAACATAACAATGCAATGTTTTAACATTTGTAAAAGAACTAAATCATGCATTTACATTTATCTAATTTGAATTAACATGTGGCATACATCTTTCTTTTTAAATTTAAATCACATATATTAAAATGTTTAGAGAAATCTGGTTTTTTCAGATCAAATGTCTTCCCATTCTTCTTCTTTCATTTCTAAAAAAACAAACTGAAAACCAAAATTAGAAGAAGATCAAGCTAGCAACAACTTCATCAATTTTCAAACTATTTCAAACCTGAGCAAAGCAATGCAAAGATTTAAGCTTCAACAAGCATGATTTCAACTCAAATTCAATCAAACAGCAAGCATTTCATTTCAATAATCAAAAATAAAATTTCCAGACTAAAAGGCAAAGGCCTATTCTCTGTTTTATTATCTGGTGAGTAAACTTGTATTTTTAAAACAATTTCAAATCTGAGATTTAACTTTGATGCATGTAATGAAATCTTGAAGTAATATAGCATAAAATGTTTACATGTATGTTTGGATTTGAATGTATGTATATATATGTGATATGTCTATGTAAAGGTAGATGTTCACTTCTTTGTTGTATTACACGGATAACTTCATCAAGAACAAAATTTATGTCTTCCAAACGAATGAATTTTAGACTACGATCTTTAACGTAAAAAGGTTTGTAACATGATATCATTAATTTTAAAAATGGTTTCAAGATTTTATATTTAGTAAATATTTCAAAAATAAAGAAATACGGTGATGATCTTAATATAAGATAAAATCAAACATCTTAATTTCAGAATTGGATTATGGAATCAGATTATTGTTAGAAAATCATGAATTTGGGTATAGAAAATGTGATTTTTAGTTTAGAAATTGCTGAGATAATCGGAGTCGAACGATTTTGGGTTTATCACCAATTTCCGGCGATCGACATGGTGGATATCGTCGTGATCTTTGTCAAAGTTAGCTGGAGAGTTGACGGTCTCAGGAAAAATGGTTGTGGATTTTACTGGTGATCGAGGCGGCCAGTCGGAGACGATGTAGGGTTTAGTGCTGGGTTTTGGTCGTTGAAGTCGTCGAGGCTGGTACAGCGCCGGTGATGCGCTGGAGTGGATCGTGAGGGGGGAATCGGAGCTGGAAGTCGAGGCGAAGTTTTGGTGAGGTCGGCGAGGTTTCTCGAGGTTAGAATCGTCGGCGATTGGTGGTTTTTCTATGACGACCCGGCATTTTTGGATGTTTGAAATTGGAATATTTAATTGATTTTAAATATTTGCAAGATAGTTTAACGTGGGTTTCAAATATCAGTTTGAATTTGGCGATTGAATTTGTTGAATTAAATAATTTGAAGTTGGGTAAAATGTTGAATCTGGAGTTTTAAGCCTGTTAAAAATAATTGAAGGCTTGTAAAATTTATATTGATAATGCTGAAGATAATAGAAGTTTTAAAATTGAATTTAGCAGTGATTTGTTCAGTTTTAATAATATATTGTTTAAATTGAATTTAAAAATAGCCTTCCGAGGCACAGTCTCGAATTTCAATGATATCGGTTCCATTGGGTCCGTAATATTGTATTATTATCGGACTTCAATTTTCGTAGTCTTTGGAGTTGTTGTGCGAGCTTATGATATATAAACGCGCGAAAATTTATATCGAAAATTCAATGTTATAACTGGATGCAAAACGCTATTTTCTCCATACGATCGAATTAGGACCCGAAACTTTTTCCATTGTGTTCGAAATAGAGGTTTAACATTATAAACGCCTAGCAGCACACTTCGATAGGAGGTCAAGATTTTGAGTTGCATTTTTCGAGATAATTTGAATTTGAATTAATATATACATATATTTGTACATACTAGTCAAACTTTCAGCATTATTCTTTCACATATAAACCTTTTGCTTTCTTTTCCATCACTTTAGCAAGTTGGTCTAAACACGCAACCTTTCCTGCAAATCGTCCAACGCAAGCAGTTCAAACAAGGAGAAGTAAATCAAGCTGAGCCTTCACTCTTCTTTCCCAATCCATGAAAAAAATTGAATTCATTCGAAAAGGGGGGAAAAATTCGAACTCAGTTGAAAACGAAATCGCTTTGTTTATATTAAAAAAAGCAAATGAATCCGCGATTGAAGCTTGAAATTAGGCGAGGCTCGACGTTGTTTTTCCAGTCGCGTTTTGTGTGCTTGAAGTCGAGGGTTGGCAGTCGCGAATTCAAGGAGGAGGCGGTGAACTGGAATCGTGTGGCGGGTGCGACGTTGTGGCCGGGGCATGGTCACAGCAACTTGGGTGATGCAGGGCGCTCTGGTGACGCACGCGAGCAAATTGGGGGAAAGGGTTTCTCACGAAGGAAGAAGACAGTAGCATGGGGAGGCCGTATCGCATTCAATTTCGAACTGGAAGCAAATGTCTCGAGGATGGGTAGCTCAGGCGAGCCGACGTTTTCGCGCGTACGACGCGTCAGCATAGTCGAGGTTGAAGGAGGTAGATTCGTGATGGTATTCCAGTCGCGAATTTGGGGTAGTTTTGCGCGTCGATGTGCAGGTAATTGTCGATTTTAATTTAATTGAGTAGATATGTATGTTTATAAATATGGATCTGAAGAGAATAGACAATCCTGTTTTAAATTTAATACACAAATTTGTGTTGAACGGAATCATATTTAATTTAATGTACATACATATATATATATATATATATATATATATATATATATATATATATAAGGATAAAACAGAAAATGTATATAGCTAAGATTTAGAAATAAAGTTTTGAATGTTGAAAGGTTTATATAAATTTTTTGTAATCTTTATAAATATATTGTTATATAAGTGAATAATCTCAAAAGAAAATTAAATATATACGTTTTCACTTAATCAGTTATTATCTCAAAATAAAAAAATAAAATTAAAATAAAGTAATAATAATGTATAGTACGAAGATTTATTTGTTTAATAAACTTATTTAATTATTTTAATTACTAAAAATAATGTATTAAAGGAAATTTAGTTTAAGATTTAGTTAATCTAATCTATTAAATGGAAATTAATTGTTCAATTAGTAAAATATTAATAAAATCATATAATGTTTATTCAAGGTTTAAAATCTAAAAGGAAACAAGCTGGTCTGGGATGGATTGCAAACAAAATCAAAGGTGAGTTAATCTCACTCTTCTTGATTTCTATTTAAATTTAAATGATTAAATTTAAATAATTGGTTGAATGATTGAATTGATTTGATGTGCTATATTATATATAGTAGTATATATATAGTATATATTGGAGTGATTAATTTCCCGATTATATAGCGGATGAGACCCTATGCGCCGCATAATAGTTGATGATATTATATTAATCCCATATACCGCGATATTCCACCTCGAAGTGGAATTGGTATTTTTGTATTGTGCTAACATCTGTGAATGCAGGGAAACAGGTTGAGGGATCCAACTGGATTCTTCAAAATATTAGTTTTGTTAAAATATTCTGTGATATAATTATTTGCTACCCTGTGATGCATTGTATTGGTAATTGGAAATGTTGGATACTATGGTTGATTTAAAATATTTCGGTGAACTGTGTTGTCAAAATCTATAGAAATAGGATTTCTAAAAAGAAAATAAAAGAGTGAATTTTTAAGTAAAATAATTATAGAGAATTTGAATAAATTTGAGATGAATTGGAAAAGAATGAAAGTGATTTTAGAATTTTAATAAATAATTTCGAGTATGAAAAAGGGATTTTGAATAAACAGAAAATAATGAATTGCAAACTTAAGTGATATTATTTAAAGGAATAAAGAATTTACTCTAAAATTTAAGGTTTAAATTTGTTTAAAAGGATAAAGAAGGAATTTGGAAAATCTGAAGTTGGTATTTTCTGTTAAAGATTTTAAACCATAATGAAGAAATAAAATCTGAAGTCAATGGATTTGGAATAAATGGAGTAAGTAAGGAAATTTATTTAAAAGTGAAGTAAATTGGGAATCAATTTGGGAATTGATTTAAGTGTGTAAAACCGGGATTTCTAAAAGAGAAGCGAGACTTGAAATTTATAAATCGGGTTTATAAAGCGAAGTGATATATCAGTGGATATTTGAAAAAATAAATTCACGTTGGGAATTTATTAAAAGAATGGGAAAATTTGTTTAAAAATAAATAGTGATTTATTTTTAAAGGATGTGAAGAGAAGTATATTTCCCTGGATAGCCAAGTACATTTTCAACGTAAATTTTTAAATATAAGTTAAAAGCTTTAATGTTGTTTTAAAAAGCATGTTTTAGAAAATTTATTATTTCTAAATGTTTAAACCCTAAAGTAAGTATTTTCTTTTAATCTATTATAGCAATAATTATTTAAAGGTGGCTTGGTATTATGTTTTAAAAGTTAGAAATTCAATTTTGTATTGTACAAAGTAGTTTTATTTCAATATTCCTAAAGTATATATTTTGAATAAGTATTAAAGTAATTTCTAATTGAAATGTTTTAAAGGATATTTTAAAATAAAATGTTTTAAAAATTATTTTAAAAATCTAAAGTTTTTGTACTTGGTGTTTTCAGTGGAAATAAATATTTGGAAATTTATTTCATAAGAAAAGTATGGTTTGAAAAATGTTTCAAAAGGACTGAAAATGGAAATATATCTTGCGAAGATATTTTAAGGTTAATAAATAATTCGGTGAAACTATTTATGTTGGATGGTTGTTGTGAATGTTATTTGATAGTTAAATAACCGACTATCAATATTGGACAGTGCGTTGATCGTTTCGAAGAGACCGGGATCGGGATTAATTTCTCGAAAACCACTTCGATCCGGTTTGTACATTTCCGTGAGTAAGACGAGTTTGGATTCGAAGGTGGAGCAGTTAAGTGCAAGGGCTAGTCGCTACTAATCCTGAGGATGATTCCAAAATGGATGTAGTAGGAGTAGTGCCTTCGGTTCCGTTCGAACCCGGGGCGGACTTGTATGGATGAATGCTTTCAGAACATCGTCAGGTGGACGATGGGCATTCTAAGTGAAATGTTCTAAAAGGTAACGCTTAGCCTCAAGCATCATCAACTAGGAATGACTGAAAATTAGGGGATATGCAGCAAGGCTAGGTGGGTAGCGCCCATTAGGGTGAGGTCTAGACGTCCCTTTTATTCGGCTTAGTGGTGGGTTGTTGATCCCAACCGTGGGGTGATCTTACTCGAGATTATCAGTAAGGGGTAGTCTCGGTCTTGTGTTACAGGGAGTCGGGAGTGATCTTCGGTATGCTGATCTAGACCAGGTACTGTGACAGGCGATACCCCGGTGCCTAGTAAGTTGGAAATCCATTCTCCCTACGCGCCTGTATGGATTTGATTGTGCCCAACTATTGCTGAAACGTGAGATACAAGCATTTCAGCTAGATTCTATTTTACTTTCTATAGACACTATTATAATATCAGAGGATTATGATAAAAAGTGTTTTAGCTATCGTAAGGTAAAAACCCAACATGTTTATTTGTGGCATGGTCTTAAGAGATGCTTTTGTTTTCAAATGATTTTGAAACTTTAATAATCAATTTGAGTGTGATTTTCTCACGCCGGTATTCCAGACTGACTCGGGTTTTATTTACCTATAATGCTCGGGTCAGACCGAGTGTTATAGATTACAGGAAGGGATGTTGTGGAGCTCGGGAGACGAGTTGGATGGCGATACGTACTTCCATACTTGTTTTAAATATTCCGCTGTTTTGATTAACTGTGTATTTAGTCTTGTGAGGACTGTTATGATTACTGTTCAGTTGGGTGTGATGTGTACTCTTATGATGTAAAGTATAAATAGATTTGCTTTTGTGTAAAGATCAGTTATTATCTATTATATTTTATTCCGCTGCGATGGTTAGATTCTGATGTTAGTTTGTTTTCTCTTCTTCTACCTCTTCTTCTTTAACCCAAATGGTTCATATTTCCATTCATCTTGAGTTGATTAATGGAGAATAATGTCGACTCAAGGGGTACAGATTTGCAAGTTGTTACATTTTTGATTGAGGTTTATTCTAGTTTTTTATCGAGTGACTCGATTTCGATTGGCTGTCGAAATCGTTGATCTAGGTGGACGTATGGGTAGGCGAGGTCGATGTCGATTTGTCGATGGTCGGGGAGTTGGCCAGAGGTGGTCGGAAGTGTGTGGACCGTCCACACATGCACATCGGTTCTGGCGTGGTTGAAGGCTTTGGGAAAGAATGAGTTTTTATCGAGTCGTTTGCGTGATTGACTCGAAGTAGTGATGATACATGAGTGTCTCGTGTTGTGCTCGGGAGTGTGATCGAGTTTTTGTTCATCTGGCTTGGGTTTGTTTATTTTGTTGTAACCTGGTTTCGAAATTTTAAGGAAATCATGTAAAGGATTTAAAAAGTTAGGAATTTAAATTAATTCATGATTTCAAAATGTATTTACTAAGTTTTTCAGCAAAGGTAAATGTTAAACAAAGTTTCAAAGCAAAATGAAATAAATAAGTTTTCAAAGATAAGTTTTTTTCCAAGTTTGAAGGTTATTAAAAATGATTAAGATTGTAAGCAATTTATCAAATCAAGTTTTAAAATGAATGAGTTTTTCAAAAGGGTGTCAACCAAGTTTCAAAGTAAAATAAAATCATTTAATCAGATTTTGAAAACAAGTTCAATTTTAAATATAAAAGTTAAATGATTTAAATTTGTTTATCTTAAAAGTAATTATATTAATTATGTAATTAATTACCAATGATTTTAAAAAAGTTAATGAAGTAATCAAGAAATTTATTATGATGAGGAATTATCTTTAATTAATTAAGGTTGTGATTAATTAAAGATAATTAATTAGTGAAATTAATTAAAAGTTAATTACTTTATGAAATTAATTACGGTTAAATAATGTTAATAATCAAAGTATAATTACTTAAGGATAGTATTTAAGGAATTGTTAATGAGTATAACTAATTTAAAGATCACTAACAAGTGATCAAGGGGTAATTAATTAATGTGATTAATTTAATTAGTTGTTTAATTAATTAAGGATAGTTAATTCCTTAATTAATTAAGAGTTAATTGATTTAGGTATTAAAGGTCAATTAATTAAAGAGTAATTAATTAATGGAGGGATTAATTACTCAGTAAAATTAATTAATGTAATTTGTTTAAGATAATTAATTAATTTAATTAATTAAAGATAAATCAGTTGATGATTGATTAAGCATAATTACTTAATGTAATTAAACTGTAATTACTTAGTGTAAGTAATTAATGGGTAGTTACTGGATGTAATTAAAAAAAAGAATTACTTAATGAAGTGTAATTAAAAAATTACTTAATGGAAGTAATTAAGGATTAATTACTCGGTGTAATTAATTAAAGAATTAATTAATATGATTAATTAAGGAGTTAATTAACTAATGTAAGTAATTAAAGGATAGTTAGTTACTGTATGTGATTAATTAAGGTTGATTAATGGGAGTGATTAATTAAAGTATAATTAATTAAGGATCAATGTAATTAATTATAGTTAATTAATTAATGAAAGTAATTAATTAAGGATCATTAATTAATGCAATTATTTAATAATTAATTAATGAAAATAATTAAGGGTTAATTAATATGAATGGTTAAAGGATAATTAATTTGTGTAATTAATTAAAGGCTAATTACTTAATGTAATTAAAGAATAATTAATCAAGAATGATTAATTAATATGAGATTTAAGGATGATTAATTAATTGGGTTATAATTAATTAATGTTAAGTAAGCAGGATCTAAAAGTAATTAAAGTACTTAATTTAATTCATTAGTGGTTAATTAAATTAATTAGAGATGGCATGACAATTAATCTTACTTGTGGATGGTTGAATGTTGTTGAATGCCTTGGATTATGTAATATGTGTTGCTCTGTGATATGAGATGCTTTGGTTGAATTGTGATAGTATGGATTATCTTTCTGTGATAATGTGAATTATCTATCTGTGTGAATATATTATCCTAAATGATAGATTAGATTGTTTAAACTTAAACAACTTGGACACTAAAAGATGGCGTTTTGGATTTCAGTGATCCCGGGATCGGATTTCCAAATTGGAATATCCGAAAACCGCATCGATCCAAATTAAACGTTACGTCGTGAATTCAAGTGAAGATCAAGATGAAGACTCGAAGTGTAAGAACTATTTGTCTTTAAAACTCTGAGGGTGATTCCAAAACGAGTGTAACGGAGATAGTGCTTTCAGATTCGAGATGAAGATTCAGAATGCAAGGGCTATTGTCGTTAACTCTGAGGGTGATTCCAAAATGAGTGTAGCGAGATAGTACCTTCGGTTTCGTTTGAACCCAGAACGAACTTATATGGATTGAATGCTTTCAGAACATCGTGCTTGGAGGACAATGAGCATTCCAAGATATGTGTTCTGAAAAGGTAATCGTAGCCTCGAGCCTCATCAACGGGAATGGCTAAAACAGGGAAGGTGCAGCAGGCTAAGTGGGTCGTGCCCAAGTAGGACGAGATTTTCCCCTATCTAGAGGTCCCTTTTTATTCGGTTTAGTGTATGGTTGGTCGTGCCAACTACGAGGTTGTCTTGTTCAGGATTATCTAATAAAGGATGGTTCCGGCCTTGTGTTGCAAGGGATCAGGGTGGATCCACGGTACTCTAACCTAGACCAGGTACTGTGACAGGCGGTACCCCCATAGCCCTGCCACTAATGGAAATCCATTTTCCCTACGTGCCTTTACGGTCTTGATCGTAGAACCCACTTTGTGGCTAGTATGCTGGAATTTAATAATGTAACAATTTCGGCTATTTTCTATTTGCTTGATAAACCTAGACACTATTATATTATCACTGGATTTCCTATCAAATGTTTTGGTTATCGTAAGGTAAAAACTTTTCCATGTTTATGTGTGGGATGTCTTACGAGATACCTTTCTTTTCAAATGATTTTCAAAGTTAAGCAACTTTAACCCGTTTACTCACACCAAACCCATGTCTGACCCAGAGTTCATTTTCTGTTTTATTAAACTCTTGGGTGCTCAAATTTTTATGAGTAGCCAAGGGATTCAGGTTAGCTTTGGCAAACTTATGGAGGAGACTTGGAGCAGGAGGCTTCAGTGTATATAGATATTATGGTTCCGCTGTGTCAGTATTTGTGTCCGTATCTCTGTGATGTATTTGAGTGTATAATAGACAGACTTTTATAACTATCTAAATTGAGATATATAATCTGTGTAACTCTGATATATGGTGATATAATGTAATATATATGTGATTAATATATTTCATTCGTTCCGCTGTAAGAATCTGATATTTTTTAGTTCTTTCTTTCTCATCTTTTCTCTTTTATATCTCTTTCTTCCTTAATAATGATGCGTCTTTCTGTGGAATGAAAGGCGGGTCGTTACAGCTTTTATTTGAGTTTCAAACTATTCAATTAGGTTTCGTATTTTTTAGTTAATATTTCTTTTGTAATTTCTTTTAAAATCGTGAAACTTTGTAGTCGTGCGGTTAGGGTACAAACTATGGGTCATAGTTTGAGAACTCACAACTCAGTGGCTGAGTTGTAGTAGAGTTTTAAGCGTAGAGTTAGGTTAGTCGGCGGCGGGTGTCGCAAGTTTACGTGTGTAAGTGTCTGGCTACTTAATTTCTAGTAGAAACCTTGAGGGCAGCACATAAGCATCGTTTTGCCGAAGCTGGGTAAATTTGTGTTGTTTTATTTCTGCTTTTATTATTCTGCTGTTATCTTTGCTGCAATTATTTTATATGTTTTCGCATTAATTTTTATTATTACTAGTATCACCATATTCACCCCCTCTAGGGAGAAATCGATCCTACAAGTGGTACCATAGCGAGGAACAAAACCATTTTTTGTTTAAAAATTTAATTTTTTTTTAAATGAGTTTTTTTAATAATGCTCTTGCTGAGGATCAGTCCTTAGTTAGGCCATCAATGATCAATGGTGAATATGCATATTGGAAAAATAGAATTAAATTTTTTCTGAAATTTATAAATGCTTGGAATATTGTTGAAACGAGATATAGGACACCAACAATTATGATAGATAATTAAGAAATAGTAAAACCTATGAATCAATGGACAAATTCTAAAATTAAACTGCTAATTTCTAATATCAAGGCTATGAATTCTATTATTTTCTCATTAGACCAAAATGAATTTAATCGTATTTCATTTTGTTTAACTGTGCAGGAAATCTGGCATACACTTGAAGTAGTTCATGAAGGGACCGTCCAATCTTGTCTTGACAAATTTAGTAATGAATACAAAAATGTAAACCAGTGTTTCTCAGGAGAAACAAATGACAGTGAAAGTGAAGAACCAAACAAGCTATGTTGGCAGGCTAAGGAACAACAAGAATGGTATTTAGATTCTTGTTGCTCTAGGCACATAACGGGCGACAAATCAAAGTTTCTTGGCCTAGAAAAACACAAAGGTGGGAGAGTCACAATGGGCAACAACGAGAAATGAAAAATTATCGGTAAAGGTAAAATAGCTAATGGTATGTTTACCTTAAACAATGTATCATATGTTGAAAATCTACACCATAATCTGATCTCAATTAGCCAGTTATGTGATAAAGGAATGAATGTTGGTTTTGATTCTGACTTGTGCAAAATTTTTGACTAATCAACAAAAGAAATCTAATTTTTCAGGTAAGAGGAAAGGTAATATATACTCTCTATCTTTTGATGATCTCACTTTTTCAAAATGTTTAGTAGCTAAGGATGTAGAATTAAATTTATGGCATAGACAATAAGGACATGCTAGAATGAATCTGTTAAATAAACTAAAAAGAAAAGATTTGGTAAGAGGTTTGCCACCACATGATTTCAAAATAAATTTTTTACGTAAAGCATGTACTATGGGAAAACTTAAAAATCATCATTCCATGCCAAGAACGATGTAAGCACTTCTAGAGTCCTTGAACTAGTTCATATGGATTTGTCTGGACCTAACAATATTGCAAGTCTAGGTGGTAAGAAATATTGTTTCGTATTGGTTGATGATTACCCTAAATACACGTGGGTATACTTCTTAGCTAAAAATCAGAAACTTTTCATTACTTCACCAAATTCACAAAATTAGTTCAAAAATGAAAAAGGAGTTTCTATTTTTTATTAAGAAGTGATCACGGTGGAGAATTTGAAAATTATGAATTTGAAAATTATTGTGATGAAATGGATTTAAACATGAATTCTCTGCCCCGCGTACTCCACAACAAAATGGAGTAGTCGAGAGAAAGAATCAAACCATACAAGAGTTGGCTAGATCTATGATAAACGAGTATGAACTACCCTTGTCCTTTTGGGCAGAGGTAGTAAACACAGCTTGTTACGTAATGAACAGAGTCATGATTAGGCCGATTCTTAAGAGAACACCATATGAAATATGGTTCGGCAAAAAACCAAACATTGCATATTTCAAGGTTTTTGGTTGTTCGTGTTTTATTCTTAATATTGGTGATCAACTGGGAAAATTTAATCCAAAAGCAGACGAAGGCATGTTTATGGGATACTCGTATAGAAGCATAGCCTATAGAGTACACAACAAAAGGACGATAACAATCATGGGGTCAATCAATGTGAAATTTGATGAAGGTATTGATGATCAAAATAAGGAAACAATCAAAAGCAATGTTGAAGAGGAGAATGAAAAGGATGAAAATGAAAAACCAAAAGAAACCAGAACCACGTAAGAAGTCTAAAGAAATCTGGATCCAGAGAGATTGAATTCAAAGCAGATCATCCTCCAGAATTGGTAATAGAAAATCCTATCGCAGGTATTCAAACTCGTTCCTCCTTTAGAAATTTGTGTGATTTGTATATAGTCTATATAGTGGATTTGTTTTAGAATTGAACCCAAAGACATAGATACAGCTCTTAATGATGAAAATTGGTTTATGGCTATGTAAGAAGAGCTAAATCAATTTAAGCGAAATGCTATTTGGACTCTAGCACCTAGACCTAATGATTATCCATTCGTAGGAACAAAATAGATTTTTAAATTCAAATTTAATGAATCTGGAAATGTGATTAGAAATAAAGCTAGATTTGTTGCTAAAGGTTATAATCAAATTGAAGGAATTGATTTTAATGAAACTTTTGCACTAGTAGTAAGACTAGAATCCATTAGAATATTGTTAGCTGTTGCTTGCTATAAAGGACTTAAACTAAGACAAATGGATATTAAAAGTGCTTTTCTTAATAGAATTTTGAAAGAAGATGTATTTTTTGAACAACCAGAAGGCTTTGAAAGTCATGAATACCCTAACCATGTCTATAAACTTAAGAAAGCACTCTATGGATTAAAACCTTAAAGCTTGGTATGAATATCTTAGCACTTATTTCCTTGAAAATGGGTACAAAAAGGGCTATGTAGACACCACATTATTTCTATTACATGAAAACAATGATCTTTTGATTGTTCAAATATATGTTGATGACATTATGATGGTGCCACTAACAACTTGTTGTATGAGAAATTTGAAAACGTCATGTAGGAGAAGTTTGAAATGGGTTGGTTGGAGAGTTAAAATTCTTTTTAGGATTTCAAATCAAAAAAGTGATAAAGGTACATTCATCTCTCAAAGGAAATATATTAGGGAACTTGTCAACAAATTTGGATTGAAAGTTGCTAAACCTGCAAAAAAAAACCATGGGCATATCAATTAAACTTGACAAGGATGAAGAAGGTAAGGCAGTTGATCAAAAGCAGTATCGAGGTATAATTGGATCACTTCTTTATCTTACTTCTTCTAGACCTCACATCATGTTTTATATCTGCTTATGTGCACGATTTCAATCAAAACTAAAAGAATCTCATTAAAGCCGTTAAAAGGATTATAAGATATCTGTTGCACACCCCACATTTTGGTCTTTGATATCCAACTAATGATAGCTTTGAATAAAAGGATATTCGGATGCAGATTATGTTGGAAGTCTAGTTGATAGAAAAAGTACTCGTGGAACGTGTTTTATGTTAGGACATTCGTTAGTTTCATGGTCAAGTAGAAAATAGAATTGTATTGAATCATCCACCATTTAGGCAGAGTATATTGCTCTAAGTGGTTGCTCTACTCAAATTTTATGGATGATACAAATTTTGTAAGACTATGGTCTAAATTTTAAACCTGTACTACTAATATGTGATAGCAAAAGTGCAATTGATCTCACAAATAATCCTGTACATCACTCACGGGCAGAACATATAAATGTTAGACATCTTTTTATTAGAGATCATATTTCCAAAGAAAATACCTACATAAATTTCATTTCAACCGATTCTCAATTGGCAGACATTTTTACAAAACCCCTTCCATAAAATAGTTTTCGACTTTGTCTCAATTTAGGAAATTTAGAAATTTAATTCTATATTTCTGATGTTGATCTAAAATGCCTATGTTAACTAATCAGACTCCCTAATGATTATCAGAAGATAAACGGTGACTGAAATATAAATGGTGAGTGTTGATGTTAATCAATATTATGACTTGAGATAGTATAGTTAGTAAATTTCTTTCAAACTTTAAACAAGACTATAATAACTTCTGTTGGTAAAATTTCCATGATCATCTATGTTTCTATCATATTTCTAACGACCATCACTCATCCAAATCCAATATAGTATGTCAAAATGTGGTACTTTTAACAGGAAATTATTCGTTTTATTTATTTATTTATTTTAATAAAAACATTCAAAGTATTCACTCTCATTTAAAGTCCTCATGGTTATGCATGGGTGAATTACTTGGAATATTTGTATATGTGCTTTCATGCTCATTTAAAAGTCCTCACGGTTATGCATGTATGGAATAGGTTATTAAACATACAAATTGATTCTAATCCCATTTAAAAGTCCTCACAGTTATGTGTGGTTAGAAGATGCATGAAATTCATTTTTTATAAAAATTGGAAATACTACTAATCTCATTTAAAAGTCCTAACATTATGCATATTTAGTGGATATTCAAATTCCTGATATAAATATACCACAAATAAATATAACTATATATTTTTATATGCTGACATCACCCCTATCACTCTAGAACGGAATATGCGCCTAATAGAGTATTTATGATTTTTGTTTGATTTTTTTATTGAAATTTAATATTTATACTTATTGGGTATTAATGTTGTATTAATGTCTATCACTTTATCTCTATTTCTTTAACACTATTACACTTTTGCTGATAACAAAGGGGGAGAGAAAAGTTAAGATTTTGACATTTAAATGTCAAATATTTTGTTTGCATATTGCCATATAGCTTCATTTGCATATTTTTATTTATATTTTTTTTATTTTCGTGCATATATGAAGAGGAGCTTTGTTGTAGAGAGGGAGCACTCAAATAGGAGGAGCCAATAGAGTTCATTAATGACCAAATACATTTAATAAATTCAAAATCTTAAATATATGTTTGTTATCATCAAAATAGGGAAATTATTGAATATGTTAGTATATGATTTTTGTTTGATGATAATAAACATATGCATATACGTATATATATAAATATTCATTTAAATGTATTTGTTATTATACTATCTTAGTTTTCAAATAATTAAATAATTATTTGCTAAATAAAATCAATATATAGAATTTAAAATTCAAACAAATATTTTATTCAAAAAATATTTTATTACAATTTTGAATAGTACAAATTTGAGCTCTCACTATATATACACAATTTCAATTACAATACAATTTCAAATTACAACACAATTTTTCACTAGATAACGTTCATATACATTTTCGCCTCACTACATATCACTCATTCACTCGTATTTATCTTCAAATCCAGCATCTGAATTATCTGCAAAATAAACACTGATGTGGTAAAATTGAAAATGAAATATTTTTGCAGTGTAAAATAAAATTTGTATTTTGAAATGTTATTTGTCTCAGTTATTTGGGTTATTCGTCATTTTTATTTTGAATTCATCTACATGACAAATTGTGACATGCACAATGTATCACTGTACATGCCATAGGACCGTGCACACCGATATACACTTGATAAAACTGCAGGGACAGGTGAGCACAAGGTCAAACTCGAGTCGAGGTTGGATTCAACTCAGGTGCAATACGAATAAAATTCAGCATGAATACAAATACACACATCCAACCTGAAAAGATTTCAAAATGAAAGCAGTCGAAGTAAACAGTACAAACAAACATGAAAACAAGCCAGTAAATCAACATATCAAACCGAATTCAGGGCCATCCAGACCATGCTAACAAGTGCAAAAGTGTGTCAACACATTAAATGAACAAGGAAATGGGTCAAACTGCACCAGACCTTCAATGAACTTGAAAACAAGACCAAAACAGCAACCAAAATGTATATGCATATAAACAAAACAAAGGAGCACTTAAAGAAAATGGCAATGCACATTTACCTGAACTAGAGACCAAAATTTCACAACTGATGCAGTGGAACAGTACTGGTCACATGATAATAATGCATAACAGAACCACTACACAACAGTGAAGACCAGAGAATACAAGATTATAGTTCTACAAAGCTTCAGATTGCACGAACAAGAATCCAAATGTAAATGAACACAAATGTCAATGGCATCAGAGCAGTGCACATGGAACAAGACTGCAACATATATATTTGATGCCAGAGAATACAGTTATGAAGATATGTACAAATATGCAATAACAAATATAGCAGACTCAACATGACTCATATCCAAAGTCAAGCTCATAAATAACTGAATACAACACTGAGGAAACATGAAATGCAAGTATGAGCAAATAGATTCAAACATGCTTAGAGGCACCAGAGGAGACATCAACATATAGGAAGATCAATATGAATGCAAAGCCACACAATCCACCAGATTAGTGAAGCAGCAAATAAAATGGCATATGTGTGTGTATGCATATGGACAGTTACAAGCATTATATCAACATGAACAGGGCACTTTCTGAAAGAAAGTGTCAAGCAAAACAACACTGCAACCAGACTTAAACCGAATCAGACAAAGCAATGCAGACAACAATTCGATATGCTCAGGGCATATATATATATATATATGTGTGTGTGTGTGTGTGTGTGTGTGTGTGTGTGTGTGTGTGTATGTATGTATGTATGTATGTATGTATGTATGTATGTATGTATGTATGTATGTATGTATGTATACACATGATGAACAAAGTAGTAGTTCGAACAAGAATGAAATAACAGGTTGAATAAATTACAAAAATTAGCGTAGCAGTTTTCAAACAAAGTCAATAATCATGTCATGCCAGAATCAAAGTCGTGGTAGCCAAGGTATTAGTGACAATATTTTTAAGTACAATGAACAAGTCAAGGCCGAAATAAATGAAGCCAATTCAAAATCATGGAGCAACACATATGGATGAACGAGTCAGAATAAATCACAAGCATTCAAGTGACAATCGTATGGCCATGCAAATTCATGTGAAGAATTCAAACCGAAATTATATGAATGTAAACTAAGGGGTTTAATCCCTATAAAAATCCAATCATCATCGACAAATCAAATCATTCGAGTTCAAGAACGAGAGCAATAAATCATTAAACTCAAATCAAAGTCAAGAATAACCAACAATCAATAAAAGGCATTCACGTACGAGTTCAAGCATATTTTGATCTTGACTAATTGGAGCAACTGCATATTAATCAAAGCAAGAAAATTGATTGACGAAGCAACTCGAAGTAGAAGCACGGATTCAATCAATCTACTAGGATGGACGGTTTCAATCAAACAAAGCCATAATTTCTCAAAGACGAACAAAGTAAAAAAGTTGGCCGAAGTATTGAAGTTATCTCGTTTCATATTCGGGCCAAAGAAAATAAAAGGAGATAACATTTTACAAATTATATTTGTGGGTTGGTGCTTTTATTTGAGCTTCAAACTATTCAATTAGTGTTTTGTATTATTTTATCTATTATTTCATTTGTAATTTCTTTTAAAACCTTGTACCTTTCTAGTCGTGTGATTAGGGTACAAACTATGGGTCGTAGTTTGAGAATTCGCAATTCAGTGGATGAGTTGTGGTAGGGTTTTGAGCGTAGAGTTAGGTTAGTTGATAGCGAATGTTGCAAGTTTACGTGTGTAAGCGTCTGAATACTTAATTTCTAGTAGAAACCTAGGGGGTAGCACGTAGGCAGGGTTTTGCCGAAGCTGGGTAAATCTATGTTGTTCTATTTTTGCTTTTATTATTTTGCTATTATCCGTGCTGCAATTATTTTATATATTTCCACATTACTTTTTATTATTATTAGTATCACCCTATTCACCCCCCCTCTAGAATGAAATCGATCCTACAATTTCTTGGATTTCCTCTCTTTCTTTTGTTTCTTGGGAGTGGCTTCATCCGAACTACCACTCGATCCTCTCTTCGATCCTTTTCATCCTCGACTTTTCTTTGAAGAAACATCTTATTTTTATGGACCTATATGGAATCATCTTTAGAAGCAGGAAGGATCGAGGCACTCTCAACACCGGAAGCAAGGGGGGCCTCATCTCGGGGAATTGTCCACCCGTGAGGTATTATCTGGAATGGGATAGGAATCGGCTCATTGAAATCCATATCAATATGCCCAGCTTTCACCTTCTTTTTCAAGAACTCTTCCTTCTTAATGCGCTCTTTCATGCCGAGCTCATCAGTAGGGTTGGAAGAGCCCATAATTATGACATCCTCATCAAAATGAAATTCGTAGTATGGGTCGCTTCCTTCCTTGAACAATGCCTCCATGAATTGAGCATCAATAATGTAGGTTTCTTCTTGAGCATCTTGAGCAGTGGCTGAAGTTGAAACTTTAATGGATTTTGTCACGGCTACCTGTGATCCCAATTGAGGCTCTTGCGAGGGAGGAGGAACGACATCTGGTAGATTTATAGATGAGAAAAAATAGACGAAAAGATCAGAAATATCAATTGATAACACCCCAACTTTTTTAAAGACGGAAGATGTCGACGAAATACCTTCCTTGGTATAGCTCCCAAGTTGAGCCAAAATATCCTTAGAACTGCGTTCAGGAATTGGAGAAAGCTGAGGCTTGTCCGAATCATACCTAGGGATAGTTGAAGAACCTGCCATGTAACTAGGGATAGCCTGAGATGCTAGGGGTAATTCAGTTGTAACATTAGGTTGTGTCAACCCAGATCCTTCACCCACTCATATAAAGAGGCAGTAGAAGATTTTTTCTAAAGTAAAGCTGGAAATCATCCAATATTATGAATTCATCATCCAATAGAATTTCACCTTCAAGTCTGGATAAGTCGATTTCCTTGGTATTAAGGAGTCTCTTTTTCTCTACAATTAGAAATTCCCACGCGCACCAGAGCTAGTAGGGATAATCATCGCCAAGGCATGTTAGATTTCTATACTTGAGAACGTTGGCATTGTAAAGAATAAGAAGTGGGTCGAGCTCATTTATTCTCTCCTCCCTAACCTTATTCTTGGCAGCATCTACTTCGCGCTGAACGAGTGCGCCAACATCTTTGGCCCTTTCAACGGTCGTATCTCTCTCAAGTGTAACATTCACCAATTCATCATATGCATCTTGAGAAATTTTCTAAGCATCATCTTTCTCCTTGTTTGCATACTTGAGCTTTGACTTGAGTTCCGATATCTCCTTCAAGGCTACAGATTCATTACTTCGATCTGTATCTCTCTCGAATGTTATTTCTTGATTTTGATGATGTAACACTTAGACAATATTTAGATTACTGGATGTCATCTACTCCATGGATTTGATGGCAGCATTAGCTTTTCCCTCGGCCTTTTTTGGGAAGTCCTAGAAGCCTCTAACTCGTTTGTCAAAGTATCGATAATTCTTTTATTTTGATCTTCCTAGCATTTTAACTTTTTAATTTCCACCGCACGCTCGAAAGATACTTTTGACATCTTCTCCGCTTCCTTCATCTATTCATGGTACGACTTGTGGATATTAGTAACATAGTTAATAGTCATTTTCTGAACATGGTTTAGACCCTCTTCAGATTATGAAGGAAAAACGCCCTTTAAAGCATAGGTTTTGAAACTCTTCCCGAAGTTGTTCCATGTGGGCAACTGGATCGATCGCGGAATCTTCGGTATCAATTTCAACTTTAGTGCTTTCCTTGCACCACTCACTAGACCGTTGAAAGTAGGAAGGAACTAAAGGATGTGGAGGAATTGAAATGGGATGGGGACCACGAAAGGGATCGATAGGTGAGTCCCGACGATCAGTTGGCTTATCAGAACCAATTGAAGGAGGAGACCTAGACCTTGGTCGATGCTTATCTTTAGATGGCTTATCCCTATCATCCCTATCTTGATGACCACGGGCCCTATCAAAGCGATAAATAGAATCATAATACTCTCGACTACCACTTTGATGGTACAAGCTAGAGCGTGAACTAGAGGATTGGTGGTGTATATCCCGAAGGGAATCGAACATGTTCCTTTTCTTCACCATCGTTTCTGTAAAGGAAAACAAAAGTTAATCAACTTTAAGCATTAAAAAGCATAGGTCGAGCATAATTCAATGTTAAGGGATGCAAGTGTGTGCAACTGTCCTTGTGCTTCCCCTCGACAAATTAGATGCAGGAGCTTTGCTCATTGGAGTAATTTCCCCTTTAGAAGTTTGAATTTCAGTGCCAATTCTAGTGGGACATTTCATCCCATCAATACTCACGTCGATGAAGTGGAAAGTGTCATGGTCATGCGATATTGGTAGATTGGACAAAGAATCAAGTGGAAGACTTGAACGCTTTGACTGGTCAGAAGAGGATTCATCCTGAACAACCTTAGGGGTCATCGACAACTTGAGTTGATCAAATAGGCTACTTTTGGAAAATTTATAAACAAATATTTTCTTTTTTTTTTCTATCGAGAGTCGAAGGCTGTGAGGGCAACTAGATCAATCATCATTACGGTCGGGCATATTACCTTTATCTCTTTTGACATCAATATTGGTGAATTCCTGAGCACCCATAGTTAGGGGCACAACAGGATCGATTCGACTGCCCCTTTGACCACCTGCAGCCTGTGGTCTTACCCCTGCAGTTTGAACAACTTTTTTTAGCCTTATGCTGAGGCCCTCTTCTGCTAAACAAAAAGTAACAAGGCGTTCGTCCGTGAGAAGATATTCGATGTTTCTATCTTTAGGAGGTGCATTTTTAAGAGTCGTGACCGCCTCCTTATAAAGATTACAACTGGGCTGTGTGATGGTGCCTGTAGAAAGAATTACTTAGTCAGGAGTACGGCCTGAATATCGGTTTTCCATGCTAATATAAAGATGGTGGATAATACTTACGTCTTTCCAGCTGCTGTCGAGAAAAACCAGAAAGACATCGAACAAAGAACCACTTTCTTTTAAAAGCGCTTAATTTATTCCAAGCACCGGTTAGAATCTGGAACTTCTTTACTGACTTAAGGAATGTAAACGAAAGACTCCCTGTCCGTCGCTTGAAAGAAAATATGAACCGAATGTCATCGATGGTCGGAGGACGATGCAAGAGCTCTATAAATACCATATATACAATTGAGAAGAGTGTAGCCATTCGGATGAAGTTGCGTTGGAGCTATCCCCAGATAATGGAGAATTTCCCGGATGTATGAGCTAAATGGCGGGATGCATCCAGCCTAGCACATGAATTTGTTCCATGCCATATATCCTTCTACAGGTCTATGAGCCTTATCATCCTACAAAGGAAATAATACATCGTTAAAGGGAATTTCATGCCTTATGCAAATTTGACAAAGAGCATCTTCCTTAATTTTAGTGGCCATGGAATTAGCAGGGACCTCTAGAATAACTGCATCCTCTGGAGTGTCAGGAGCAGCAATAACAAATTATGGCGTAAGAATGGGAACTGCATCAGAAAAACCAAACTGTGGGCCTGGGCTTTTCAGTTATTCTGAATGATGACTTGAAGATGGACTATCAAACTCGGTTGCAGAACTTGGTTCCACGTTAGGATTATCCTGTTGAAAAGATGGTCCACCTGGCATATGTGCAAGATGCCTAGAACGTCTAGAACCTATTGCTATTAAAATCAATAAAAATCATGATTAGATAAAGTGACATGTATCCTCCAGTGCATAGTGAGTGCTAGTGTGGTACGATGAAGTGCTATACAATACAATAATGAGTTTTACGGAATTAAAAATGGAAAAACGACAAGAGTTCGAGATTTAACAGAGAGACTGTCATTCTTGACCATCTTAACCATTTCTATGTATCATTAGGGAACGATGCAGTTGAGTTTTACGATCGATTTTCAGCAAGTAAAAGTCAAATTTTTATATTCAAGTCACTGATGAGATCCAAGAGACAGTCAAAGGCATTGGTTCTTGTCCAAGTTCAAGTGTCATATATTAACGAATATGCAGTTCAAGTCCTATACAAGTCATATGAGTTCATTTGAATGTGCAAGGTCGAAAGCTCATCACTGATTTCAAGTCTTTTAAATTAAGTTCCATTTTTAAGGTTCATGTGCAGACAATCAATCATTCAATTTAGCATCACTATCGTTCCTCATGCCTTACAACTGATCGTTCAATTCAACTCTCTTAAACCGACCGTTCAAGCATCACTCCCACTGATTGTTCCTAGGCCTAGTCTCATCGACCCATTCCCACCAGCCGTTCCATACTGGATATTCCTCAAAATTTGCCAAATGTAAAAGTTCAACCGCTACTCTAAATCCTCCAACTCTAAAGCACCACCAATTGTTCAAAGACGATCATTAAACACCCAAACGATAACTTCACTCCATAACGATTGGTAAAACATTACCATCATCACCCACTTTGGAGTCATCTAAGTCCAAAGCTCTACCGATCATCCAAGGACGATCTTTATGCATCGATCTGCATCATTTCCCATACTCAGCAACTCCAACTTCACCAATTCCCATCCTTTCCAACTTGATTTAGATTGAACAACCCCGTCAACTAAACCAATAAACACAAGATTCAAGGCACTCAAAGTCTTGTACTTGAATCGTAAAGCAAGTTTAGGTCATCCTACCTAAGTGTGAGATCTTAGAAAAGAAGATAGATTCAAATTTGATTCGAAGTGAGACCTAGGAGCTAGAGCGATGATGAATCGAGAAGGGATGGGATTGATTTTAATCGGATCGTTCTTGGATTGGTAGAGGAAGGAGGTAGGGCACCTTGTTTTTTTCTGTTTCCTACTTGAAGTCATAACAATATAGAAATGGAGTGGAGATGGAGGTGGCCAAGAAGAAATGTTTTATATGAAGAAGTAGGCTGACCCTTTATGGCCCAAATGCAGAGCCGATTTCTCCTCAAGTGCAATCGTGAAGATCGTTTTCTACACCGATCATTCCAAAATGATCCAAAATTCTGCAAGCCCAGAAACAATCGGACAAGATTATAAAAATGGTTAAGTATGAAAGCTTTTATAGGAAGAGCATATATCGATCGTTCAACCCATAAGATATACCAATCAGTCAAACTAGAATTCCTACTGATCATTCTACCACCAAGAATGATTTGAAACTGCTTTATATGAGCTAACGATCGGTAATGATCATAAAAATAATATATATATAGAAAATGACAATGATCGTACAAGGAAGATCGTAAATAGACGGGTACAAAAATTCATTCAGTGATAATGATCGGCCTTGATCATTTGTTTATAAAAAATAATCGTACAAAAGCAATCTGAGCTTTTATTCAAAGATAAACGATCCGTCGTGGTCGTTTACACAAAACAAGAAATAACTTTAAGACTTGACAACGGCCCATGGATGTGCAATCATGATTGGGGGTCAGGTATAAACACTTATACGAACTAGTATATGTTAAAGTTCAATTTTTTGAAATCAACAAAAATTCAGTGTTCATTTGAAATCGACCGGAGAAAAGTTAAAACCAAATTGTTGAAGCTTAGAAATTTCCAGAGCCAAAACAAGATGATCATCAAGAAGCCACGATCTCGTATTTATAGTATTTGAAATCAAACGATCGTCACGAGGAATAAGGGAACTAGGACCCTCAATAAGAAAACAACTCAATGGAAAGGTAAAGAACATTTAATGAACTAAATGAAAACCTTTATGACGATTGAAGTTGGCGACTTTCCAAAGCACGTCATGCTCGAAAATGACATACTTTGGGGGGAAATGTTATCCCGCCTTTTGGCAAGGCCATGATGTCATCAACTTGGCTAGAAATGGATGGTTACCAACCTTGATAATCAGTTGTATACGATACTATGGACAATGGTCGAGAAGATCCAGACCAGGACCCAATCGAGGTGCAGTCAGTATAGAGTGACAAGCATAGCCCCGTGAAGCTACATTTTAAA
The DNA here is from genome assembly GCA_030765085.1 of Allium cepa. Lineage (NCBI taxonomy): Eukaryota > Viridiplantae > Streptophyta > Magnoliopsida > Asparagales > Amaryllidaceae > Allium > Allium cepa. The sequence continues at coordinate 860,268,677 of CM060934.1, read as the reverse complement.
TTTCGAGTCGATCGGAGTTCATGTGCTTGAGTTACAAATAAAGCAAGGATTTATATGGATCGATCGGGAATGATCCATGAAACAACTCAAATCAGCAAAGATCGCCACAAGGCCGATTCACTTGAAACCTTCAGGACATCAATATATTGAAGAGTGGAGCCCACAAGATGATTGCAAGACATAATTCATAAAATTACATTTTCACCTATCGTTTACTACCGATTGTTCGGAACAATCAGTATAAGATGGCCAAGGTGCCATGTCTGATAAAGATCGATGGATATCTTGTAATCTACAACTCGGAATGACTTCATATTTTAGGAGCAAAGTCTAGAGGCATGTGAGACCCCCCTCCCCCCCCCCCCCATAAATGATAGCATGGAAATCAAAAGAAAAAATAATGACCGGTATAATTTGTACCAATCATTCCAAAATGTCAGTCTGGACCACCAATCATTATGGTCAGCCATTATGGACCTGGAGAGCCTTCTGTTGAAATCTTAGCAAAATATCTCGTCATCGCCCTATAAATACAGACATATTGGTTCATTTTCAGGTTCTTTACGCTGCTTGTTACTCTAGACTCCATTGTAACTAAGTGTTAGCTTTGTTCTACAATTGTAATTAGATTGACAAGAGAGTAATAAAGGATAATCTTAAAAGTGGACGTAGGCATACAACGCCGAACCACTATAAACCTCTGCGTCTTTGATCATGGCTTATTCTCTTTGCTTAATTATTCATTTACTCGGTTAATTTTTTTTTCTTCATTTACTTCTCTACAAAAACTATTCTTGGGTGTTCGTAACCATTTTTGGCGCAAACAACGTGAATGTCCCAAACTGATATACAAGGACACTTTATTAAAATGTTTAATACATAATATGCAAGATGGATTCCTTATGCATGGCGATAGAAATTATCATGCATGTTTATTGTCTATGTTATCATGATTTTTTTATGTATATGATACACGAAAGAAATATCTAATCCAAATTGGTATCACAAATGGTAGTTTGCAGTGTTCTCATGTATTTACAAAATACTAGAGAATTGTTTACAAAATCGATAAACTCCTTATGAAGGAGTATTCAAATTCAAACTTCATAAGTAATATTGAGCATATTTGTCAATAATAAATTCAAGTTAAAAATCTTCAAGTTGGAAATGTTCAAAATAGAATAGATTGTGGTTTATTCATTGACTTGAATAGCGCCACAACAAGAAAAATGTATATAAATATAAATATACAATTTTATAACTGAGCCGAGAGTGATTTCAAATGTTGAGAACCCCACAACATTGTTATATGGTAATAATGTCACTATATTGTTTGTTACAGAACTTAAAGCTCATTGGAAATCGAAAGACATACTCTGAATTGTTCCATATGATAAATGTTGTTTATCAGCATCAGAGAGAGTTGATTGACATAGTAGATAATTGAAACATAATACCATACCCGTTCACTGAGGGACTGACCAAATTGGTTTTGAGCAAACCGATTGAAAAAGTTAGAATAAATTCCATAATTGATCCCAAGCGTAAGTAGGAGATTGATAGAGTCAGAGGTATGCCTAGGGGGCAATTATGTAATTTGTTATATATATCTAACTCAATAACCAATCTTTTTCGAAATTAAAGGTATTTTCTTTCTATTATATACATGACATAATGTGGTTACACTGATTATTTAATTTAATTAAAATTATATTTAATAGAAAATCCATAAATGGCATGTTTTGTGATAGTGGTTACAAAGTGTTGTAACCGCGAGTAATTTATTACAGTGAAAATAAATATATCATTTGAAATGTTTCTAGTCAAGATGCATCGAGTTGGATATTGATGTATCCATTGAGACTAGAGTACATAACACTCTCCAAATGTTAGGCAGTGTATCACTCATAGCTGCTGTTGGGGCCTAGAGGTTACATACTAATAGTTATGAGATAAGTATGGAAGACTCACTTGGTAGTCTTTTGTTGGTTAATATGACTAAGGTCAAGCAGAAAATATCGATCTGACAGATTTACATAGCTCTCTCGACTTGAGAATACCATCGATCTTCAATATGAAAGCTTCGCTTTTATTATATTCAAATCATGACATTGCATTCCATTGAGTTGCTATAGTTGGGTCGAGTGGAAGTATTGGAAGTGAAGCACAACCAAAGAGAATATTCGTCTCCTCAGTTATATGTTGTTCGTTTCACAGTCAACTCGAATCAACTCAAAGTCAAAGTCTCTAACAGAGCATTTCAGTTAATAATAATTGTTACTATTGAACCAAGCATTTTGTGTTTGGACTATAGAGTTAAATATGGATGATACTGGAATTTTGACCATTACTCCATAAGTCCAAAGTGATATAGTTTTAATGAAGAGAATTGGTGTAAATAAATGTCATAACCGGGTAATGTCTAATAAAGTGAAATTGGATTTTACCGAAACTAAGTAAGAAATAAATTTGGCCAAAATGTCACATCACATGTTAACTGATGTATGAACGTTAATATTTGAATAGTTCGATGTTAATCGCTTATCGAATTTATACCCGTGAGTCACACAACCAAAATGATGAATTCTCTTTAGACCAAACGATTTAACTAGTTTACAATTATTAAAAATTAATTAAATTAATTAATATTTATGAAATATTAATTATAAAATTTGAATATGGTTTGAGGAATAAATATCGTTGTATATATTTTTGTAAAAGCTATAAATATATCGTTCGATATGGGATATCGATGAGGAATTAAATTGGATTTAATCCAATATATTAATTTGGGCTTAAATGGGTATTAACCCATGAAGTTGGAGGAAAAATTTCGACGGTAGACATTACATATATGGGGCGGCCAAAATAGGATAAAAGGATATGTGATGGATGGTAGAGATTTAGTGAGAAAAGGTATGTGATGTGATCCACATTTCTCTTTGATTCAACCATTATAAAAGGAACCCTAACCCTAACTTTAAAAGTTTTGCTGCCTCCTATCTCCTTCATCTTGGCCGAATTACACTTTCCAAAAGCTCTAACAAAACTCAAATCAAATCAATTCAAATTAACTATTATTTGATAGCAAATAGGATCCGTGATTCAGGACTAGCAATCTGTAGAAACGAGAAGTTTTCGAAAGAAGAGAACTCATCATTACAAGGTGGTCATAAGGGCATTAGTACATTGTGATTATTGTGTTGTTAGTTAGATGAGTTTCCTATATGTATTGATGTTGTCGCATATTGATTTATATATATATATATATATATATATATATATATATGCATATATATATATATGCTTATATAAATAAATAACATCATTTTTCCTTTATGGATCTGATACACAAAATTGAAATCATTATATTTGATTAATTTATATATATATATATATATATATATATATATATATTAATAAGTTAATGAATTTGTTTATATGATTTGGATTAAACTAATATAACAATTTTACATTAATAACTAAATTAATATTTTTAAACTGTATATTTGCATCAATTATGATTTTTAACGATCGAAAATAATTTCATGGTGATATTTATTATTTTTTATTATTACTTAATCATTATACGAATTAATTAATTAATATGAAATAAATTATGTCTTGAAAATTCAATTTTAAATTTTCTAAAATTAGATTGTTATCATAGAAGCTCTAGGCCAAAAAATAAGATTTTTTGAATCAAGTTCTATATTTTAAAAAAAAATCATTTTTAAATTCGATCGAAAGCATTTAATTAATAAAAATTAAAAATTTGACTTAGAAAAATTTTAAAAAAATTCGTGAGCTATAAAGTATCATTTCTGATTTTCTAAAATTTTAAATATTCATTATTTCTATCATTTATTTATTATTATTTAACTAATTAATTCATAATATATATATATATATAATTAAATTTTAGAGCTGCTGTGTATTCCATTTGAAATGCAAAAAATATATAATTTTAAATTTTATAATTTATATATATTTATACAGACTATTCTAACTCATATTTACATTAATGATTATATATACACACACACATATTGTGTTATATATATTTATACGAAATTATGTTACTTTAATAAATACGTATATATAAATATATATACACACACACACACACACACGCATATTCAAAAATTAGAAATTAAACTTGTATTTACATATATATAAAATATTTAACACTATAATATTTTAGTTATAGATATATTTATAATATTTTCTCATAATATACCTATATATTGGGTTTTTATGTACGATAGGTATAAATGTACACACATATTTGAACAACATACAATACATATAGAATGAGCTAACATGCCTATTGCAATGTAAATCCCAACATCTATATATGAGCATGTTATACCTTATACGGAATATCATGTTACACATACACATACATATACATGTGTACAATACATGTGCATACTTATATATAAATTGAAAATAAATTAAATAAATTTCTATCAATAATTTATGAATTTAAATGAATATTTGAATTATATAGATTAATTTTTAAAATTTCAATATAAATTAGACTTCATAGATCCAATAAAGATTCTACATAGTAAATAAATTGAAATCCACTCATAACTCCCGTTACGGGATGGCCCAGTTTCAACAGAATAGAACTTGCCTATAAAGAAATCACATGACTCACAACCACACAAATGGTATCTCTACTTACAATCCGACATACCAGGATAATTATGCTCATTTTTGTATGGTCAATAACATTCAGTTTGCACTTTCAAAATGGTTTATTGATTCACACAAAAATTATGAATGTACAAGTGAATACAAACACAATATATGTAAAAACAATAAGCATATACAACTTATACGCATCAACACAATACTTTATTAATTCATGTCGTTCTAATATCATGCATACATAACCCTTAAAGTGTACACTTATACAATGTGATATGTCAGACAACATATCCATCAACATAATAATAACCAAGTTTATATAAAAGAAAAAAAAACTTCACACACAACATATGCATCTACAACGCATATATCTTCTTTTCTACACATGTATTTAACATAACTATTTTGAATACTTACAATTACATTCCACTTTCATACATGTATTTCAAATCAAATATTTTCCTCATATTTATAAACCTTATATCCACGAAATTGTATTGGTAATCCAAATAAATATTGCCCGAACATGCAATTTCCCTTAAGCTCACACATGAACCAAAATAATTATTTTCATAATAAATTATATCCATATGTTTGTCTACAAGTATTAATATTTCATTGTAGAATACATTACAAAATACTCGACTAATTGCTTATTCACTTTGATTTATGAATATAATATACTCACCTTACTTTTAATACTCATCGTTTTATATTATTTTAAAAGACAAACTTGTCCTTCATTTAACTAGTATATTAGTTCTACGTACGTTATAAGTTTGCTATATTATAATGTATAAATTATTTCATTATTGTTTCACTTTTAACAAATTAATTCATGTCAACAAAATGACAATGCTTTTATCTTTTTGGAATATGTTTCATTTAAAATTGTATTGTCAAAGACATATATACATCTTAAATGTGGATGTGTTTTAACACTAAAATAATAATCAAATTCTAAAATATGCTCATGCCTTTAAGATGATACAATAATTCCTTCTTCTTTTGGTTGAAAATTTTCATAACCAATATATGTACTAAATATTCATAATTTCTCCATTCTCACTATCAACTAAATTATAAAATCTTGATTTGTTTAGCATATCTTTCTACTAAAAAAACTTTATGCATAAATATCTTCTTAACTTTAACAATAAAATCTATAATTCTCATTTTCCAAAGTAGAATTATGATAACCTTGATATTCGAAAATTTACTTTCCATAATTATCATTGTCATTCAAATTCATTTTCCATTCAAACATTAAACGCTCATAATTTACTTCCACAAATAAGTCATAAATCAATTATATGATTTCGTAATTTGGATAGCATGCTTTTAATGCTCGTAAAATTATTAACAAAGAATATTTGAAGTAAATAAATATTTGTATCACATGTACCTTCAACAAAATCTCCAAATTAATTCATAAAGATATCATATGCTTATAAGCTATTTTCTGACTTTAATGTCAGAAAGTATTGCCCAACTTATACGATAACTTCATTTTATAAACAAATAGTTGTCATTTTATTTTCAACGGCTAAATATGCACATAGATTCATTTGCAAACGTCTTATTTTGGATACTTAAATTTTATTATTATCAGGAAATAATAACAAATGCTCAAGCAAATCAAGTCAATTGTTAAATTGACAATGCTATATTGCATGCATTTACGATCTATAAATGTTGCTTTAACTCCGAAAATTGAAAGGACAAATTTTAAACAGCCTTAATTGCTAAATTCATAAAATTATATTATATCATGATTTAACTACACAAATAAAGAAGGAAAACAATATTTTTATTTATATTATCTCGTTCACATGAAAAATAATGGAAATTAACTACAAAAGTATCAGTTTCTTCAATATTAATATAATCAATGAATAAATCACTTTTTCAAATTACTAATGGTTTTGGAAATAAGTTAAACACGTCATTCTGAACTAAAATATTTTTATGCATCGCAATGAATGCGGTTAGACTTCTCAGTGTATTAATAAATTAATTAGTATTGTAAAAAATCTGTAGGTCCTTGATTTGTAATTAATACTTTGTAATTTATACACAAGTCACATGAAACATTAAATTTTTTTTCTTACCAATTGTTTATCCAGTGATCAATAGAAATTTATACATAAATCAATTTTTTGCTATGGTGATCTTCATAAAATTTAATTCAATAATACAAAGATAAATTTATATTTGCTATTAAGGTTTCATGCTATTAATTTTTTCATTAAATGCTTCTGACTAACGACTTATGTTGGAATTTATTAAAGTTTATTATCTAACATTTGTATAAATGAAAAGTCTTTAATTTAGATAAGTATGCATTCACAAACATATAAGTTTACATTTGTCTCTATTTAGACTATACTACAAAAGTATACTTAAAAAAATGTAACTTACAGAAACAATGGGAGATTAATACGAGATATGTCTCACTCATTGTGCCCTAAGACATTACTCTTTCTTCCAAACATAGTGCCCATTAAATGTAACTTATTTCATGTGTAATAATAAAATGTACTAATTTGAATTGTATGCTTAATTCATTACTATGTTCCATAATAGAATGAACTAATTCAGATTGATAGGCACATAAATTACGATGCCTAAATTGGTATACAAATAAAACTTACGTATATACTTCGTATATTCATGCATCTGTTCAAAAACTTCACCACAACTTTAATTTATTTTATCACGATCCTATATATTTTAATAATTATTTTTTTATACCATAGCATATTCAAAATTTAACATATATCACCAACCAAAGTCACTTCTTAACCCACTACACTTTTTCAAAAATATCAAAAAAAGGTATTGTCAAAACGAAAAATGATTCAAATAAGAAGGTAGAAGGAAATTTTGAAATATACTTGAGCATTAATTCACTTTATTTCATATATTTAAATGTTCGATGATCCCAAATTTAGTTCATTTTTTCTCAGAGTTCTTATTCTTATTCTCCAAATGGAAAATAGCTTGATCAACAAGAAAGATGGATTTAATTTCGCTTTCAGATTGTTGTAATTGATGCTGACGAACAATAAAGAGAAAGTAATAAGAGTTGAGTCGTGAATGAGGCCACTACTTCGAAAGCAAAATTCAACACGAACATGGTGCAATTAATAATTGTCGTCCGCTCCTTAGAGTTAACACAGTTACCCTTCAAATTTATGCACTCAAAATTGAAATATGTAAAGATTTGTAGAAGTTTACGCCATGAGTTCTAAGTACCATTTAAAATATGAATTTATTATGAAGGGTATGTTCATTGGTTTCTATTGAATAAACGATTATAATAAATAAGCAATTCATAATTGGAAATAGTTTCTCATTAATTTATTAGTATACAAGGTTAGACAATAGAAAGGCTTTATTGGTTATGACGAGACTTGTGTGCATGCATTGATTTTCGTACGAATACTTTCGGTGAGGACACCTCTATACATATAGCTAAGAGGAAATTAGGGAAAAGGAATTGAAAAAAAATTAGACCGAAGGACACCAAGTTTCATTTTTAGGCTGAAGGACAAATGCTAGTCATAACTTGCATTATATTTAACTTTACTACACAAAATGCTAGTTATATCTAGCATTATATTCAGTTTTACATTATACAAAATGCTAGTTATAACTAGCATTTTCCTTCAGCCTAAAAACGAACTTGTTGCCCTTCAGTCTAATTTTTTTCTAAATTTATTCTTGTGTCTATTTTCCTGTATAACTAATAAGATAAATTGTGAAAAAATCTCTAAAAAGTGGTTGTGTCAAACACGATAATGTAAATGTTTTCAGCATTTTAAGAGCATTCCCGACCTATACAGCCCCCAAACATCAATTCAACTCCTCGCGACACCAAACATGCAACCCCCAACGTAGAAAAACCATTCTCACCAACATGCAAAAAATGAATCGTCTTGGTCGGCTTTCTTTTAACCAGTTAAGGCAAAAATAAGTAAAAAAAAAAAATTGTGATTTAACCGGTTTTATATGCAAAATATGGGGTTTAGCCGGCTAAAAAAAAGCAGACTAAGGTTATAACCCTATGGGTTGCCTTGGCAACTTTGCGTGTTGTCAAGGCAACCCATAGTGAAGCCACCTACCCTTATTTTCTCAATCCAACCGTGGTTGGAAATGCTCTAATAAAACTAACTAGAAGTTCAATAATGTGAATGTTATAAAATGCAAAAGGTGTATATGACACGTAATGGAGAAACTTCAGAACGTATGAATTCACCGCTCTCAATATAAATTTTATGCTAGCTTAATTGAGCAACGTTCCCTTAACAATTGCCTACTATCCAGGGGTCCCCTTGCCCGGAGGAGCTACCGAGTTCCGTCTAGTTCGCTCAGATGTGATTCTTTTGTGCAGAGAGTCGGCTAACATGGAATTACCCGAAATAAGATGTTAAGGGTTCCCTTACTGACTTGCTTGGAAGTAGCCCGTGATATGTTAGATCCAAGAGATGTTAGATCCAAGAGAATAGACGCTTGATTGGAGGCTATAGCGAAGTCCGCTCCAAAGAGACTAGAAAATAATTTTCTAAGCTCTATCTATTTATGTGTCGATTTAAGCCTTGAAGTCCGAATGGCAACAAATTATTATTAAACTCTTTAAAAAAAAATGTTTTTTTTTTAAAATGCTTCTGTGACAAAAAATAGACTTCATCAAATTCTACTTGAAAAACAAAATTTTAAAAAGGATTACAATACAAATTACCAAATTGGCCCTTGAACTCCAAATACAATATTCTTGCAGTTTTGACAGAAATTTCTTCTTGTCATAGTTGCAAGATCCCTTTTTAAATAGCAACTTCTAGCTTGTTTTAAATGATAACTTTAGTTAAGTGTTTGGACGTAACTTGATTATTAATTTGAAATAATATGAATGAAACCATCGGGATATTTTTTCATAAGTCAGAAACAACAAATTAATGCTTTTATGTTTCTACTTATAAATCGCTTTTGCAAACTAGTAACTTTTAGCCACTAGAGCGCAAATAAACTATTTACAACTTAGAAGTAGTTTAGATATGTGTTGTGTTAAGACCCATTTCAGTACATAAATAAACACATGTTGTATTATTCTTATCGAAATATGAAATGAGTACCATTGCAAATTTTGCAATCAGTGGAAAAATACAAAATTCATTTTTAAGTACAAAATTAAATTTTGAATAAAAACTAATTGTTTCGATTCAATTGAAAGTATGGTTGTCAATGAGTATCCGAAAAATTTGAAACATGCCCGTGTTTGTAGTATGAAAAATTATCTATTATCAAAAAAAAATAGATGGAAGATGCAGATACAACCACATCCGCATCAGATAGTTATGCGTCTTGCTTTTATTGAGATTACTTTTTTTCAGTACGTAAAATAATTGTTATTTACTATTTTGCGTAGGTAAAAAGATTAATATATTTAAAATTTAACATTTGCTGCTTAAAATTATTTCTCTTAGCATGGTTAATATTTTTTATATTTTAGTATTAAAATGAATATATAATGAATCCAATTTTTTTTATTTGTTTATATTTGTTAATTGTGAACTAGTTGAAAAAATATTTGATAAATATATGACATCCATCCGCATCCATGGATATAATATCTAAAAAAGGTTTTAGATGCCTATACCACAACATTTGAATCCATATCTAACCACTTACGAGCTTATTTGAAATATTAGTTTCACAAGGCAAACGTTTCACTTTCTATAAAAGGTTTGACTAAGCATAGGTATTGTTAATGCTGGTTAAGAATGATATAATTATATGCTAAATGACAAAAAGATTTATTGCAAAATACATATATTATCCTTGCACCGTACAAAAATGAGTGGAATTCAAGGATATCCTATATTATTTATGTATACCAATAGATATTAGGTGGCTTTTAACTTCTTCCAGAAACTAAGCCAGAGGATTACAACGCTTAGATGTAGATATCGTGTCAAAAAGATTTTGATGCATTGATAGAAGGATGTGGTCAACTTAGTTTTAGACACGTCACAGGTTGAAACTTAAAACTAAAACAAAATGCTGAATATGTTCACATACTCAACCAGTGAAAAAAGAAGCATTCTTTATAATATATATATCACATACAGCCATGTAAATCTTATCCTAATATCTGTCCATTCGGCTGCAATAGAGTATAATACAGAGAACGCTACAGTTGTGAAAACAAGAAACAGCTAGAGAACAGCAGTAAAGCTGACTGTATTTGTATATTTCTTTTGCTTTTTTGTGCCATTCTGATACAGAATCTGGACAGGTTTGGGACAGCTGACCTTGTTCCTCATCTGCTTTAATGATACATATCTAACTAACAAGGAAAGGAAATAAATCTGTTTACTTTAATGACAGTTTATTCCTCGTTCATTTCTTTTTTCTTTCCTTCTTTGTACTTTTCAGTTACAATCCTATGGTTTCCTAATATAGCTTGGTAAAACAAACAAAAGTGAATTCTTGTCTCGTTTTCCTTTTCCTCACTCGCTCCCTAAAGGCTAAAGCTAGAAATCAATCTGATAAGCTTGTTTAATTTAACTGTTAAATGGGTCAGTCAAATAGACCAGCCCGACAACAATGGAGTAGTGGCATAATAATTGCATTGATGGTGGATGGTTAATTCAAATAACTCCAATCAAACTCACGTTTGGTAGTAGCATTATTGAGGGCTTTGCTAGCTAATCAATTCCTACATTATATATCATCTTCCACCATTGATTGATTCATCAACTACCAACTCATGATTACCGATCAATCACCCGCATCAACCAACAATCAATCCACCACGCATTGTTCATCACCAACACATTTCAATCCAATTTAATTCAACTGTACCATGTTTCATCTTTCCAAACAATCAATAAATAATCTCTAACATGTTCAAAGAAAAAAAAAAGAAACTTAATTACCTGATGTAGTAACTTTCAAAATATCTATAACATACAAATATAAACAGATATTGGAAAAATCGCCGCATTCTTACACTCCTCTTTGCCTAATCCTTCTTCCATTTCCGCCATTTCAAATCACAGCTCTTCTCTCATCCTGCGATGAATGGATAGAAGTGATAATAATCTTCGTTAGAATCGGAATTGATAGTAAAACTGAATAAATTGGAAGAATAAGCAGATCTAATTAGTACCTGACGGGGAACGGCAGGCCGGCAATCCGGGGGAGAATCGAAGAGGGAAAGAGAAAACTGTTTTCTGATGACACCGACATCGAAATAGATGAGACCAGAGCTGGGAACATCGACTCTGATTTCTTTGACAGGAAACCAGAGAAACAACTCCTGAGCAGACATGCCGGAGAGAGAAGCGATCTGGCCGTAGCTGATGGTGCCGTTGATGGAGGAGTCGTACTGGACTTCGGTTTCGAACTGAGCGGTGCAGGGAGAGGCGAGGAGGAGGTGGAATTGACCGGCGGCGTCGATGGAGAAGGAGGTGATGGAGGAAGGGAGGAGACCGATCGGGAGGCCGTGGGCCCGTAAAGCGTCGTAGGCGGTTGTGGCGGCGGCGGAGGAGAATGCAGTTGTTGGGAACGAGGAGGATAAGAGGAGAAACGGGATTAAGAATAATAGGATCGACATTTTTGGTGGAAATTTTAAGAGAGCGAGAGAGGAATGGAAGCTGAGAAAGATATATATATGGGGGGTTAGGGTTGGTGCCAGCGAAGGACAGAGAGGATATAAGAGAGGGAGGAGAAGAAGGAAAGAGAAAGGGGGGAATGACTGACTGAATGCAAATATATGCGAGAATGCAAACAATACCAAGTTGGCAATTTGCAATTATTGATCATCAATGAATGCATTTGTTGTTGTTATGGCCTACTGCGTGACCTGTCTTTTTGTTGTGTTTTTTTTTTCCTCCTCCTCCTTTTGGCTGGCTATTTAATTATATGATACGTATGAATCCCTGCAACGGTACGATTTAATACAAATAGTATGCATAGATGCAGTCCTCGCCCATTTTTCGTTCGTTTGTGGACTTTTGGACCTGAAGACAGAGAGCGCTCTATACGCATCCATTATTCATTATTTCCTCCTGTCTCTCCGTTTCTTTAACCATCTACCAAATAAAATATCTCTCACTTTTATACATTTACATCCATCTCTTCTTCTTATCTAATAGAAATCAAACGTTTATCTGGATAAAAATATGGCGATCACAAAACTCAAATGAAATCGATTTTCGGTTAGAAATTGTGTTTAATTTGATAATTTTCAAATCATAATGCAGAATCCCATTTGAAATCTCTTTCTAATTGAAAAAAAAAAAAAAAAAATACAACAAAGAAGAAGAACACAAAAGAAATTGTTCCAAGCCTATGGAAAATACTCAAAGTAAGATTTTTTTTTTTTTTTCTTAAACCTATGGATACTCGGTAGCTTTAACACCATATATTTTGAAGTTCCATAATATGCGTTTAATTAATAATTAGATTTATTAAATAATAACTGAAAATTTTTTAATTTGAAAAAATGTGATTGTTAGAAAATAATTTTAAGAATTTAGTTGAAAATAAATATCTTTCCATGAACAATTACAACGGTAGATTTTCAAGTAACATAGCATTTCTCAAAAGTAACATAGCAAAAGCTGGATTTTAGTATTAAATGATACAGACAATATTGAAAATCAAATTGCATACACATTAAATTATAAAAAATAAATTTTCCTACAGAATATTTAGTTTTTTTAATCAGGCCACAAAAACTTAAACATGATTATTGGAATACCGTTATATATAAAATTAATAAAAGATTGTACAAATGTAATGATAAATTCTTATAACAGTGAGTATGGCTATTCTTATTAATTTAGTTTTATCTGCATTATCATTTATTGGACGTCATTTTATCGTTTCCCTAAATGGGCAATAGATAAAATTGATAAAATGAGGAAAGACTTTTTATGGACTGGAGACAATCCAAATGGTAGCTCTAAATGTCTTATAAATTGGAAAATGGTATGTAAGTCTAAAATGAGGGAGATTTGAAATTATAAATTTACATAACTTAAATATATCACTTTTTGAAAAATGGATATGGAAACTTAGTGATAGTAATGAAAATCTCTTATGGAAAGAATTAATATCGAACCAATGGTATAGAGATACTTTTAATTTGTTTCATTCATTTACAGATAATACAAATAACATACCTCACTTCTGGAAATCAATAATGTTAAATTTTGATATTTATAATTTAGGAATTAATAATGTTATACATTCTAGTAATAACATCTCATTTTGGCATGAATGTTGATTATATGTTATTCCTTTTAAAGTGGAATTCAAAGAATTGTATGAATTTTGCAATTTGAAAAATATCCACTTTTTGATATTTATAGACCTAATTTAAACTTTTCTTGGAAATCTGAGTTTAATCATACGTTAACGGGAAATACTTTTGCACGATTTGCTTTATTGTATGCTAAATTATATACGATTGATAATATAAAAGATATTAAATCATAGTGTTGGGATATTAGTAAGAAATACACATCTACTTCATTTTATAAGTTCATAAATTTTTCAAAAATTAAATTGAAAATATTTTAATGTATTTGAAAATTTAGTGCTCCACCTAAAGCTAAGGTGCACATGTGGTTAATTTTATACGTGAAGTTAAAGACTATAGAATTTTTTAAAAAGAAAAATATATTTAACGATAAAAAATGTTATTTTTTTTAATAATAAAATGGAAGATATTATATACTTATGTTTTAAATGTAATATCACTAGATTTAACCTGTTAAAAAATTTAAATATATTTGCTTTGAATATAAATTATACACATATTAATTGTGAGCTATATCGGGATAATATTTTTTTTTATTATAAGTGTCATAATAGATTTTTACTAGACACCATTTACACAATTACATGTTTGTATGCTTGGTTTGAAAGGAACAAACGAGTTTTTAATAAAAATAACTTAGGTTTGGATAACTTAATATATGTTATTTCTCTATTTAGTTTAATTAGATTTCAAGCTCTAGTTATAAATTAAATAAAATTTTAAATTTTAAAGAGTTTCTTAAAAAGCAAAATCTTGTATTGATTTCTTAAAGAACAAAAATACTCCAAATAATAGAAATAATAGTATAAAACTAAATTTAGCTTTATTGGATAATCAATCTAGGTTTACATTTAGTGCTTTGTCTTTATTAGGATATTAGTCTTGTAGTTAATTTTTCGTTATTTTACTTGTACCAAGTTAGATGTATACTCCTTAGTACTTTCATGTTATAGTTTGATTTTTAATCTTTATGGTACTGTTAACCAAACTTTTGGTTCAACTATATTTATATTGACTAGACAAGTTAGATTGGATGATCATTAAGGCAGAAAGTCCGATGAGATGGTTACCAAGATTGAAAATCGGTTTTGGACAAGACTATGGACGATAGTTGTACGAATTCATAGGAATAACATTCTGGAATTAGCTAAGTATGAATTTCATACTTCAACTGATATTGCGATCGGGCACGATCCTTCTCCAATATAGATTCACTATGATCCTTCTTCGAAATGGATCGACTATGATCCTTCTCCAATATGGATCGATAATGATCCATCTCCATTATGATCGCCTATGATCCATCTTCAAAATGAATCAGTTATATTCCTTCTCCAATATAGATCGGTAATGATCCATCTCCAATTTGGATCAGCTATGGTCCATATTTATTATGGATCGACTATGATCCATCTCCAAAATGGATCAATTATGATCCTTCTTCGATATGGATCAACAATTATACATCTCCATTATGAATCGGTTATGATCCATCTCCAAAATGGATCGGCTATGATCCATCCTCAATATCGATCGGATATGGAATATTTTCATTATGAATAGGCTTGAATAGATATGGATATGGATTGCTTGGATTGACAGTACAAATCAACGATGATCAATCAATAACTCAAAGTCCAAAAGTTAACTATGCACGAAACTTTGGGAATAGCAAATATTGCATGTCGGGATCTACCATATCGATCACACATGAAAAGGAGAAAGAAAAACGATTGGTGCCACTTGTTATTTTGATGGAAGTGGGGCCCGCAATTGATAGGATGACCTCATCTAGATTTGGAGACTCCGTAGCCGAAATTTCAGGAAGATATTTCGTCATCTTCTCCTATAAATACAGACTTGATTGTTTATTTTCAAGACCTTTACGCTACTTGTTGTTTTGTACTCTTTTGTAACTAAGGATTCTAATCTGATCCCTATTATACTCAGTTCACAAAGTGATTAATAAAGTTATCTCTTCAAAGTGGGTGTAGGCAAACATTGCTGAACCAATATAAATTGTTGTGTCTCTGTTATTAGCTTGGTTTTGATTAGTTTACTGCTATATTCTTTCTGTTTACATTCATTATTCTTCATTATTCCTCTACAAAATCTATATTAGGTGTTTGCGCCAACTTTTGGTGCAAACAGATAACATGCATAATGTTAATTACAATTATTGTTAGTTCTATTTTTTGATCAGCAGACTTTTTAAGTTTTATTCGCACTATTGCCTGTTTTGTATTTTTCTCATTTGACTGATTTTATTGTTAGTAATTTTAGAATCTAATACATGAAATGTAGACTTAGGTGCATTTATCATCTGCATTTTTTAATAAGCAAAATCATCTAACTGAATTTATATAACAGTATATCCATTAAACTATAGTTTTCTGGGGATGAGGATGTTTGTTGGACCATAAACATCCGCCTTTTGATTTTGAGAGATGATTATATATGTAATTCTTACCCATTAGTGAATCATTTTTCTTTTTACTTGATTTTTAGAATATTGGCATTATGTTGATGTTTGTGCTGATTTAAGTATTTGTTTATGATGAAATTAAAAGATCTGTTATCCTTTTTTTTCTATTTGCACATCCTACTATATTTTGTTGCTCATCAAACTGCTCTTGTATTTGAAATGGAACTCAATTTCATATCTAAAGTATATCTTATTGCATCAATCGACCACGCTGAAACCGAATTATGAATGTATGATTGTACACTTCAAAGTATCAAGCACAAAATAAACTGTTCATGTAAACTCACTTTAGACGAGGCATGGTTGGAGAGCTTCTCTAAAGTTGTGAGTTGAATTGAAATGACAGTATACAATACTGATGACTCTATTGATGTTGGAGTTTTTGGATGTTGGTGAATGTGCTTCATGTGAAAATATAGTGCAAATAATGTTTAAAATATAAATTCTCTTCATTTCTCATTTAGCTTTCTTTGTGTCTACAACCATAAATGCTTGCTTTTGATTTCTATATATCATTTTAATATTTTGATGTACATACATGTGATAGTGTATGTATTATGAATTTTGTATCATTTTTCTAATTTTGATGTGTGTATGTTATACGTCAAGTATACAAAAACAGAGACTAAACAATAATAAACTTGTCTCATAAGTTTACAACTTAGATTTCCACTACTTTGCAATTTTGTATTAGTTATTTTAACAATAAGTATGTTGTAATTAATTACAACAACAAACTAACAACTATAACAATAATAACTATAGCGATAAATCAAACGTTATACTATTTAAAGATATATATATATATATATATATATATATATATATATATCAACTAGAAATCTAACCGGTTGAAGAAGGAAATTTCGTTTGAGGCTTGTTGTAACAATTTTCTTAGACTTTATTCAAAGTCTCCCAAGATACAATAGACATGATCTGCTGGAGATTGTGATGTGTATGATCTTCTGTGTGATATGCAAAAATGTACGGATTATAGATATTAAGAAACGAAGAGGAAGAAGAGAAAATTCGGAATTAAAATTGAGTGAGGAAAGTGATCAGGTTTCCTCCTTATTTATAGCCGAATTCCCACACCCGTTGAGAAAAGTAGCATCCCTTCATTTGCAATGCCAAAAAGTATTACTGTTCGCAACAGTCACGCCTCTTCGTTTGCAACAGCCGAAAACTATTGCGGTTCGCAACAGTCGTGCCTCTTCGTTTGCAACGGTCAAAAACTGTTGCGGTTCGCAACAGTCACACCTCTTCGTTTGCAACAGCCGAAAAATATTGTTGTTCTCAACAGTCGCGTCTCTTCGTTTGTAATGGCCGAAAACTGTTGCGGTTTGCAACAGTCGCGTCCAATCCACTAGTCGCTTCTATTTGAATTTAAATAGTAGACAACCGTTCACTTCTGTATAGCAAAAATATAACATGGTCCACTCTTATTGGACCCGCACCCGCCTCGCCCGGTTCGGTCGGTCGATCGGACGGGCGGGCGGCGGCGCGCGCGTATGTTAGTCCATGGCCATATAGATTCTCCCTCTCGCACAAAATTACCTGACCCTAAGGACCAATATAGAGATTGAGAGTATGCTATATAGACCATAAAATGGACTTATTTTTGGCGATTTGGGATATATCTCATTCACTATTTCTGAGAATTCTAACAATCCTCCACATGAACAACGATATATGTCTCCCCCACACAAAGTCTGTAATATCACACATTTCATATGAAAATAATGTTATATCAAGGATAAGTAGACATTCCACTTTGAACTTTCTCAAGTTAAAACTTATCGGATATACTTGGCTAATCAGTGAATTATTTCATCATGAACCGTCAGCCGTTATTGTTAACCAGACAATAAGATTTATTAAGCATTATTTCCCTTCACATCCAATCTCTTAGTTGTGTTCATTTTGGTCCTGAATAATTTTTGGTTCTGCGAGTGTTTTTAGGGAATAAAAGCCTTTAATATTCTCATAGAGCCGACCCAGCTCACACTAACATAGGCGATCACAACCATTAAGTGTATCCTACATATACCCCACTTGTTATTTTCAAGATATGTGTGACGCCCCACCTCTATACCCACGCTTCCCAAGAACACTACGGTGTAATGCTGTCAACTAGCGTGGAGAATAAGGCTGTTGAGGAGCGACCATCTGTAGTTAGGCCTTACACTAGTTTTGGTTATCTCGATAGGAGTGGTATATATATTCTTTCATTTTTCATCTCTGATTTATTTACTCCCATCGACATACCCCAATTCCAGTATAAAACGAACTACGATGGTTCATAATAGTTTAGGACAGTAGATATAATAATAACACAGATAATATAAATGTGGAACACAGATAAAACAAAAAATCTCATATGTATATAATAACTGATGTCAGTTACAATACACGTGATACAGTACATATGATACAACTACAACTGTCGACTCAGAAAGTTACATATACAAGTACATTATCGTGAATAATATACATGAATACATAACATCCTATACAAATACACTAACTACTAAAATGACAACGACTACTCCAAAAGATATGAAAAGACTTCATAGCTCTAGCAGCAATCCAAAGCAGGATATTTACAACCTGTAATAACTCGGTCGGACCCGAGTATTAAATTCAAAGAAAATAATACACGGATCAGTCTAATTCAAACTCAGTTATTAGAGCACAGAAGCAATAATAATTAAGTAACAAATAGACGACAGTCAATAAATCTCGTCTATCCGATTCTTAAATAAAGAAATCGGATAACGATTAATATAACATGTCACAGTGTTAAACAACAATCAGTAGATTCAAATCATCAACAAAGATAAGTAAAAAGAATATCAATGAATATAATTTGGAAAACATCAAAATTGCCTAATCGGCAATTAACAACAAAATCAAATTATTGAATAAATATTAGAAACTCATAATCTAATTATCAAAAAGATAATTAGATATCAACTAAACCATCAAATTAAACCAAATCAGAATACGACACAAAATATTGAAATATCAATTCGAGTAGGGCTGCAGTACACGCACGCGTGCACTGCCTCGCCACTACAGCATATGGAATACGCAGAAGATCAATCAATCAAAACAAAATAGAATATCAATACAAACAATACCGTGTGGCTGCAGTTCACGCTTGCGTGCACTGCCTTGCCTCTACAGTGATGATGTACTCAAAAGCTCAATACCGTGTGGCTGCAGTTCACGCTTGCGTGCACTGTCTTGCCGCTACAGTGATGATGTACCCCAAAAGATCAACGAACCAAAATCAATGAAGAATCAAATATCGATGCCACGGCCTCGACGTCACAGCAGAATGACATGGAAAATGTGCACATATGTGCACAATGAAAATTCACAATCAAGCACAAGGTTAAATCCAAAATATCGGATTCAACACAAGTACTATAAAATAATGTCAATACTGTGTGGCTGCAGTACGCACGCGTGTACTGCCTTGCCACAACAACATATGGAATTACACAAAAGCTCAGCAAATAAAAAGCAACTAGTACCAGCTCGAGATTGAGTTTGAGTTATACGACTCAAACTCAACTGGTTAGTACCATCTAACCAAATTAAAAATGTAAGCAGGAACAATAAGAGTGGTCAATGAAGCCCAGAGCTAACAGTAATGCAAAGGAATCAACAAGGTCAAGCCTGAACAACATGAATGCGAACCCAAATGTACACAATGGATGTACACTACTATTTGCACAAGGATAAAAATGAAACCGAGGTGCAACATGGAACTGAAAACATATAGACCAACAGAGGTGATATCATACACAGAGTCACCAATGTACTTATGCACAACATGGCACGAATGCATAAGAACATGGAGCAGTACCAATGTACAAGAGCATGGAGGCAATAGATACACGGCACCAATAACAATACACATGTAGTTCAAAAGTGAAAAATGTATAATGCAATATGAAGATACTACATCATGAAAACAACTCAATGCCGCAACCAAGACCAAAGTAACAATGAGCAAGGCTGCACAGTGAACTGCATGCAAATTGAAATAGACAGTGGCAACAACCACTATGAAGTATATAAGTGCAGACAACTACATAAGGATTTACTTGATGAAACCACCAAGACAGTGCACCAATACTAAGCTTGGCTAGAGATGCAACATGGCCAGACACAAAGGCAACTACACTATGCAAATGAACGTGAAACATGCCAGTGGACGCAAAAATGCAACATGTATACAGACAATGACAATAAATCAATGCCAACACAGGAACTCAACTGTATGCAACCGTAAAACAAAGTGGGCAATGCAAGCATAGCCGAGTGAAGGTGAGAGCCCCAAAAGTATGACACCACAACACACAACAGTAATGAGTCAAATGGACACAACATGAACCCAGCTACGGATTAATGCAAACTGAATACAACATGAAGCCATGGTATGCTACAGAGAAAATGGAATTGCAGTGTCAAATCAAAGAATCAAGCCAATTTCAAAGTCAACCAAAACAAGTAGATAACAAGTTCACCACAAAATCAAGGCCGAAGCATAGCATTTTCAACCAACCGAAAGTCCACAAAAACAAGTGACCGAAGTCAGAAATCAAATTGAAGTCAGAAATAAGATTCATGTTAAAGCCGATGCCAACAGAAAATACTCAAAATCATCTGCCGTTTACATTACACTGTACTCAAGCTAAAGAATCACTTGACTACTCAAAGCCGTGGATAATAGAAATCGAACCAAGGCAAATAAAAATCATCGACATCGAAACAAAGTTGAACAACATGAACACAATACTAAGCAGTGATAACAAAAAAAATCAAGCAACGGTACTCGAATACATGGGTTTGAATTGAAGATGTGAGTGAGAGAACCACTCACCTTAGCATCGGCGAGCACGACAATTGGTCGGCAAGCACCAAGTGGAATCGAGGAACGAGCGATCAAGAATCGAAACCCTAATTTGATTTGGAATGAGAATGAACGAGGCCGCCATTATTCACTCGTATGTTTTTGTTAGGTTTTTTTTTAAAAATGAAACGAGAAAGAGAGGGGAACGGTATAACAGTGGATAAGCATCACGTCCCCAAGAAAAACATGGGCCAACATTATTTTAAAGCCCGCATTCACTATTAACCATATATTAAAAGAATTTCAACCCAATAAAATTCCAACAGCAATAACTATCACCATTAATCGAAATGACGATGATTACAAATTGGTGAGAAATTCCTGGGTTGTTACACACTCCCCTCCTTAAAGAAATTGCGTCCTCGCAATCATAAGGAATAAATGAACAAATGGTAACAACCATAAAGAACATCATCACAAGATGAAGAAATTTGAAATAGGAAGTTCACCATAAAGAGCTTGAAAGAGTAAGCCTGAACGTGTTTGCTCGATGAATTCTCTGGATTCCTAAATGCAATCCCTAGGATTTGAGAACCATTGAACTTCCGCAAGAAAAACATCTTTATTTCGAAGGTGCTACACCTCCGAAGCAATGATGTGAATAGAAGGTTGCTCAAAAGTCAAATAGGCAAAACTTCCATTTCTTCAATAACACTGGGCTCAAGAAAAAAAATTGGAAATCCCTAAGGCATTTCCGTAATTGGAAGACGTGGAAAACGTCATGAATAGCAGAAAATTGAGCCGGTACACCGGCGTAGTACAATATAAACACCAAAGAAATTTTTTAATTTCATAAAAGAAATTCACAAATTCTCTACAAAATTTAATTATCAAATAGATAATCAGAATACAGAAATCACAAAACAGCCATATCTAATTATCGATACGATAATTAGAAGACAGCAAAATCTAATTATCAACAAAGATAATTAGAAAACAAAAATCGCAAGTCGCAAAATTGCAAATATCTAATTACCAAAAACGATAATTAGAAATCTCAAATCAACAAATATCCAATTATCAAATACGATAATCGGAAACAACAAATATTTAATTATCAAAAACGATAATCAAATCTTAAATCACAAATATTTAATTATCACAAATGATAATCAAATCTTAAATCACAAATGATAATCAAATCTCAATTCAACAAATATTTAATTATCAAAAACGATAATTAAATCTCAAATATCTAATTATCACAAGCGATAATCAGAAACAACAAATATCTGATTATCAAAAACGATAAATCATAAATCACAAATATCCGATTATCAAAAACGATAATCAGTAATCACAAATATCCGATTATCAAAAACGATAATCAGAAACCACAAATATCCGATTATCAAAAACGATAATCAGAAACCACAAATATTTCAATTAACGAGTTCGGAATTAACCGAAATAGCAAACGCACATGTCCCATAACCACGAGTTTTACTAAATCGTTTAATTCACTTCATCGTTTCCTTGAAAGTGCAAAATTGTGTATTCTAAAAATAACATTTCACATTCTCAAACGGACAAATCCGAAATTAAGCAAATCAGTAAAAGAAAGGGGTCACAGTCCTCGATTTTTCTGAAACGTTTAAATCGCTTCCTCATTCTTTTGAAAGCGCAAAGTGCAAAACTTCTGAAAACAATTTTCATTTATTTTATGAAAATAATAATTTACATTCTCAAACGAACAAGTCAGGAATTAAGCGAATCAGCAAAAGAAAAAGGTCATAGTCCTCGATTTTGCTGAATCGTTTAAATCGCTTCCTCATTCTTTCGAAAACGTAAACCGAAAAATTTTTGGAAACGATTTTTATTTTGAAACAATTTTTAAAACACGTGATTAAAACAGCAACTTCAGTAGCAACTTCGACAAGGAAATTGCACTTCTCAAAATACCGTAAAAAACGGACAACAAAATAAGCATCGCGGGATAACCGCTTGAAAATCCATTTTAAAATTGACGGTTACTGAAGTTAATACGTCAAAATCTCATCAAAATAATTGGCATCAAAATATAATACCAATGAATTTTCATTCATCAAAAATGTCACAAGAATCTTCTCAAAGATAGAAAGGGGTATCATACCCTAAACTTGTATTCATAACAAGTCAATGACACACAAATTACCCTAAACTTGTATTCATAACAAGTCAATGACACACGAATTCACCAATGCAAAAAATTGATAAAACTTATCAATAGAAATCACGAAAATTGGTGAAGCACAAATTCTAGAAATCATCACAAGAAATCCAGAAAACACAAATTCTAGAAATCTACACAAGAAATCCAAAAAACACAAAGAGGGGGGGAGACCTATCACAAAACGGAAGTATGAAAACTCACCACACCGGTATCACAAAACGAGACCCTATCTCATGGTGGCTAACCATTAAATTTTGACACACGAACGGTCCGAAGACCGTGGGGCGCTACCCCACATATGTGAGTCGCAACATCACACAAACGGGGTTTAGTCTCCCTCGTAGACAAAGAGACATCGCACAATCGCTAGTCTAAATCATAAAAAGGGGAAGGCCTAACACAAAATGGGAGCATGAAAACTCACCAACCGGTATCACAAAACGAGACGCTATCTCATGGTGGCCAACCATTAAATTTTGACACACGAATGGTCCGAAGACCGTGGGGCGCTACCCCACATATCTGATGGCGAAACATCACACAAATGCGATGGCGAAACATCACAAGAGCGGGGTCTAGTCTACCTCGCAGACAAAGAGACGTCGCACAGTTGCTAGTCTAAATCACAAAAATGATCGTCATGATCATCAAGAAGTGTCAATTACACTAAGTTAGTAAATATAAAAGTTTAGCTTCATGTCCCATAACCACTAGCTTAACTCAAATATTTACGAACAAATTGTAGATCTTCACTAGAAAATTGTCATAAGAGTTTTCAATCGAACAAGTCCAAGAGTTAACCGACGAAGCAAACGCAAGCGTTTCATACCACTTGTTTTACTAAGCCGTTTAATTCAATTTCTCATACGAGTGAGGTAAAGGTTTGTATATACTAATAGATTGGAAAACGATTTAGAAAAAGGGCTTTGTAGTAAAATAGTTTTGAAATCGTTTGGAGAAAAGGGTTTTGATATTTACTACTAGTATAGAAAACCTTTATATTTTTAAAGTGACCAATCACAAAATTGATTGTAGAAACAATCAATCACAAAAATTCACATATAAAGATGTGAATAGAATCCAAAGAAATCAATACTGAATCCTTCAAAAAGTATGTTCACAAAAATCCCAAACAAAATGTCATCAAAGTTGCTAATAAATGATAGCAACAAATCGGGGAATTAACAAGAATCGATTAAATTTGGAAACCAAACCAATTCACTAAAATTCACATTCGAAGACGTGAATAAAATCCAAAGAATTCGATTCCAAATCCATCAAAATAGAAATACCCAAAAATTCCAGAAATAGAAGTTATCAAAGTCGACAAAGGTGATAATAACTAATCGGAAAAGAAGAATCGATTAACAATTGGATAAACAAAGCAGAACGAGCATAAATGCATAAATGACCGCAACAAAAAATAAAAATCAATTCAATGCCGAAGTCAACAATTAATGGCCACAGTCGAGTACAAAACGAATCAACATCATCATCAAAGAATTCAACGGCAAACACAGTCAGAGTCTTGGAAATCAAGGAATTAACAATTTCACAAAAACAAAGTGAACGAAGTCAAATGGAAATCAAGCCGAGGAAAACACAAAATATCAAGTTCAAAATCGCTGAGATTCGAACTATATATGAGTGAAAAATCAAAATCACTCAATTTGCAACCGGTCGAGCTATTTTTCATCACAGTGTATGAGAAGACCCACTTTCTTACTCCAAAAAAATTTTTTTTTTTTCCAGTGGTCATCTACTCAAGAGAACATCCTTTCTCTTTTCACTCCTATCCAGGATCTTTCAACCAATATAAAAATATTGTTATAAACAAATCATCTTAACTTACTTATATGAAAACACATATAGATGATATTTTGAGTTTTTCTTTTTCTCTTTTTCTTTCAATCAGAGCATAAGAGTTTTGGAAGCAGAAAATTCATTTTTGAATTCACCATAGGATTTCCTCATAGCAAAATAATTTCCATAGTAGCTTTTCTGTCTTATTTAATTTTTGGCAAGTTCTATATGTTATTTTTTTCTAGATTTAAAGTTCGTTTGCACTTCTATGACCTCAGATTTACTGAAACTATAATTATCACATGTGCAAGTGTGTACATGTATTCTGTGTACATGTGTGTATCTGGATGACTTCAGGTAACCATTCTTTTCCAATACAACTAACCTGATTTACTAGTTTTATTTATTTATTTTCTTTCCTAACCAAAAAGCTTAGGTCATTTAGACTGGTTGAACCCAGGCTAGGCAAAATTGGTCAAGTTAACCTGAATTCTTTTGCTACTTTACTCAAGCAACATACCAATTAATCTGGGCTTGTTTATGTGTCTCACAGTTCTTACAATAGATATCAGGTTATTCCTTTCTAATTCCAATCTACAAATCATTTCAGATTTTTCTTAGTACTGCACAGTTTTGTTAAGCATTCCAGAAGTTTAATACTAAAAACTGTATTACTTAATGAAACATTCTCAAAAGCAACTCACAACTTTCAACAGAAATATCATAGTTAGTTCAATACTTGCAAACAGAAAATAGCACCACATCAGTTTCCTCCCAAACAACTTAACCAATATTTCATAACATAAATTCAAATTAACTTCTATCATAATATTAGTGAGTCTGTACTATTATATCCAATTCCTTAGCAGCTAATTCATCCAATTCTTGATCAAGGAAATGCCTAATTACCTGCACAATCACCATGAGCTGCCTCATAAAATATGAGACACCCAATGGTGTTCAAACACACAAAGGGTCAGACTAAATTGTCTGGTATAAGTAATCTTACTGAAAATCTAAATTTAGATAACTTTTCTTATTTTCAAGTAACTTTTAAAACAGGTAAGGTAAAGCAATATTTCTCTTGTATACTCTCATGTATCACCTGTGCATGTTCATTTATGCATAACAGAATATTAAATAATTCCATGGATTGTATCAGGGAGTACAAACATATAATTCCCCCAATAGAATACTCTAAACCAACCAATATAATCATCCTTTAATTATTTTCCTTATCTATACTTTCTGGCTATTAGGGATTTTACCCAAACCTACCTGTGAACTTATTTTCAGAATTCAATATCAGGTGTTTTATAATGGACTTTAGCTACTTTCCTTCTATTAAATCACACATTGTCTGGGGCATATTCACTGTTAACCCAGACACTCAGGCCCCTGGGTATAATCATACCATGTGTGAGCTTGCAATATTCACCTTGCCAAGCCATACTTTGTAGCCCTAAGATCCAAAATCCTTAGTTAAATTACTAAGTGTTTATTTTCTCTTTTCTCCCAATTATGCTAATCCCTTCTGCATCTCATAATTAAGCAAAGAAAATAAATAACTCAACCATCATGCATGTATTCAAGGAATAAAAGATCATGTTTTCATAAACATAAATTTATTCATACAAGCTAGTCTAGTTTCTCAGTATACATGTTATTTACATCATGGGCTTTTAAGGAATCATGCTTATAAATATATGGTCATATATAGTTTGCTCTGATGCATCCATTTACCTCTGGTTTAATCAGGTACTCACAAATTCATAAGATCTGACTAAACCACAAGTCTTTATTCTCATCTGGATTTATTTGTAAACATAGAAGTTCAGCACATGTATGACATTGCACTTCTATGTTACCATTTATTTAATCATGAGACATAAGCAGCAACCACTTTATGCTGCAGTCCCATTTTTTTTTATTCATTCATTTTTTTTGACCACAGATCTACAACATATATCCTTGAAATTTCCATGAATTGATCTGTATGTAAAAGTCACATAAAAGAAAGCATCTCATCCCAAAGATAATTCATGACACAGTAAACATTTAAACATGAAAGCCGTAAACATATTTTCTGGGTATATTAACATAAGAAGGGTTAAACATTTAACAGATCATTAACACACCAAAATCATAAAACAAACACAGATTGAACAAAAATATAAAATCATTTAGGCTGCCTCAATATTCAGGACTTAATGCCAATTTTCAGTGAGGTTACTCACCTTAATCCTTTTCTTTTGATCTGCTATTTCCTACTTATCTCTAATGGCCAATGCTTCTCTTTCTCTTTTTTTTTTCTTTTTCTTTTGCTTGCTGTATATATTTTTCTTTCTGTTTTTAAGAAAATGGTGACAGATCCTTCTACCCTTAAGCCTTCTTATAAAAGACCTTGGCTGCCTCTAGGGTTTTTAAAATTTACCCAATGTCAATTTTACCCTGTCACTTATGATCAGCCTCTCATTCTATTTCAAGAGAAAATGGGTAAGTGGTCCCTATTTCTATTAACAGAAATTATACCTTATTACCCCGGTCATCTTATTTGCATGATCTCTGTTTTTTTTTTATAAAGCCAAGGAAATTACTAAAAGTGGATAAAGTATTTATTCAACAACTCATACCATTTCCATGCAATTTCTAATTTTTCCTTCAGCCAGCATTTGTTTAAAATACCTGTATAATACCTATATTTCTATCCTTGCCTAAGCCTTTATTTTTCCTTATTCTAGACTTGTTTCAATGACACATTCATATCTGTAATAATCATATCATATCCATGTACTTGTAGTTTACTCTTAGCTTACAAATTAATTTCTGCTTTTTTTTCTAGAGAAATATGTGCATGTGTGTGTTCCATCTTGCATACATATCAATACTTACACAATGCATTTGTGGTCAGTTTATTATATTTATTTATTTTTCCTAGGCAACAAAATTTTTAGACAAGCATAACTAGATTAAATTATAAAATTTGTTCATAAAATCAGGGCTATCACAGTGTAACAGGTACACAATGACACCCATAGCATAGCACAAAAGTGGAATAAAGTCCAGAGGTCAAAATAACTTCAATTGGCCAAATTCGAATAAAATCAATATCGGCTAAATCAATACAAAGCCGAAAACACAAGAACAAAATCCTCATCATCAAAAACTCAACTTGAGTTCGTAAAGCAAACGGAGGTCGAAGCCAAAATACTTTCACGAAATCAAAATCAAATGCGCATAAATAAGCGTTAGGAATTCATACCTAACAAGCAAAGAGAATCATAGGCAAAGATGAGAGATAAAACGTCGACAAATAGTTGTAACACATGTTCCATCTAAGTTATGTTTTATATTATGTCCATAAACCCCAGGCTTTGATACCAAGCCGTGACGCCCCACCTCTATACCCACGCTAGCCAAGAACACTACGGTGTAATGCTGTCAACTAGCGCGGAGAATAAGGCTGTTGAGGAGCGGTCATCTGTAGTTAGGCCTTACACTAGTTTTGGTTATCTCGATAGGAGTGGTATATATATTCTTTCATTTTTCATCTCTGATTTATTTACTCCCATCGACATACCCCAATTCCAGTATAAAACGAACTACGATGGTTCATAATAGTTTAGGACAGTAGATATAATAATAACACAGATAATATAAATGTGGAACACAGATAAAACAAAAAATCTCATATGTATATAATAACTGATGTCAGTTACAATATACGTGATACAGTACATATGATACAACTACAACTGTCGACTCAGAAAGTTACATATACAAGTACATTATCGTGAATAATATACATGAATACATAACATCCTATACAAATACACTAACTACTAAAATGACAACGACTACTCCAAAAGATATGAAAAGACTTCATAGCTCTAGCAGCAATCCAAAGCAGGATATTTACAACCTGTAATAACTCGGTCGGACCCGAGTATTAAATTCAAAGAAAATAATACACGGGTCAGTCTAATTCAAACTCAGTTATTAGAGCACAGAAGCAATAATAATTAAGTAACAAATAGACAACAGTCACAATAAATCTCGTCTATCTGATCCTTAAATAAAGAAATCGGATAACGATAAATATAACACGTAACAGTGTTAAACAACAATCAGAAGATTCAAATCATCAACAAAGATAAATAAAAAGAATATCAATGAATATAATTTGGAAAACATCAAAATTGCCTAATCGGCAATTAACAACAAAATCTAATTATTGAATAAATAATTAGAAACTCATAATCTAATTATCAAAAAGATAATTAGATATCAACTAAACCATCAAATTAAACCAAATCAGAATACGACACAAAATATTGAAATATCAATTAAAATATCAATTCGAGTAGGGCTGCAGTACACGCACGCGTGCACTGCCTCGCCACTACAGCATATGGAATACGCAGAAGATCAATCAATCAAAACAAAATAGAATATCAATACAAACAATACTGTGTGGCTGTAGTTCACGCTTGCATGCACTGCCTTGCCTCTACAGTGATGATGTACTCAAAAGCTCAATACCGTGTGGCTGCAGTTCACGCTTGAGTGCACTGCCTTGCCACTACAGTGATGATGTACCCCAAAAGATCAACGAACCAAAATCAATGAAGAATCAAATATCGATGCCACGGCCTCGATGTCACAGCAGAATGACATGGAAAATGTGCACGTATGTGCACAATGAAAATTCACAGTCAAGCACAAGGTCAAATCAAAAATATCGGATTCAACACAAGTACTATAAAATAATGTCAATACTGTGTGGCTGCAGTACACACACGCGTGTACTGCCTCGCCACAACAACATATGGAATTACACAAAAGCTCAGCAAATAAAAAGCAACTGGTACCAACTCGAGATTGAGTTTGAGTTATACGACTCAAACTCAACTGGTTAGTACCATCTAACCAAATTAAAAATGTAAGCAGGAACAACAAGAGTGGTCAATGAAGCCCAGAGCTAACAGTAATGCAAAGGAATCAACAAGATCAAGCCTGAACAACATGAATGCGAACCCAAATGTACACAATGGATGTACACTACTATTTGCACAAGGATAAAAATGAAAACGAGGTGCAACATGGAACTGCAAACATATAGACCAACAGAGGTGATATCATACACAGAGTCACCAATGTACTTATGCACAACATGGCACGAATGCATAAGAACAGGGAGCAGTACCAACGTACAAGAACATGGAGGCAATAGATACACGGCACCAATAACAATACACATGTAGTTCAAAAGTGAAAACTGTATAATGCAATATGAAGATACTACATCATGAAAACAACTCAATGCCGCAACCAAGACCAAAGTAACAATGAGCAAGGCTGCACAGTGAACTGCATGCAAATTGAAATAGACAGTGGCAACAACCACTATGAAGTATATAAGTGCAGAGAAATACATGAGGATTTACTCGATGAAACCACCAAGACAATGCACCAGTACTAAGCTTGGCTAGAGATGCAACATGGCCAGACACAAAGGCAACTACACTATGCAAATGAACGTGAAACATGCCAGTGGACGCAAAAATGCAACATGTATACAAGACAGTGACAATAAATCAATGCCAACACAGGAACTCAACTGTATGCAACCGTAAAACGAAGTGGGCAATGCAAGCATAGCCGAGTGAAGGTGAGAGCACAAAAAGTATGGCACCACAGCATGCAACAGTAATGAGTCAAATGGATGCAACATGAACCCAGCTACGGATTAATGCAAACTAAATACAACATGAAGCCACAGTATGCTACAGAGAAAATGGAATTGCGGTGTCAAATCAAAGAATCAAGCCAATTTCAAAGTCAACCAAAACAAGTAGATAACAAGTTCACCACGAAATCAAGGCCGAAGCATAGCATTTTCAACCAACCGAAAGTCCACAAAAACAAGTGACCGAAGTCAGAAATCAAATTGAAGTCAGAAATAAGATTCATGTTAAAGCCGATGCCAACAGAAAATACTCAAAATCATCTGCCGTTTACATTACACTGTACTCAAGCTACAGAATCACTTGACTACTCAAAGCCGTGGATAATAGAAATCGAACCAAGGCAAATAAAAATCATCGACATCGAAACAAAGTTGAACAACATGAACACAATACTAAGCCGTGATAACAAAAAAAAATCAAGCAACGGTACTCGAATACATAGGTTTGAATTGAAGATGTGAGTGAGAGAATCACTCACCTTAGCATCGGCGAGCACGACAATTGGTCGGCGAGCACGACAATTTGTCGGCAAGCACCAAGTGGAATCGAGGAACGAGCGATCAAGAATCGAAACCCTAATTTGATTTGGAATGAGAACGAACGAGGCCGCCATTATTCGCTCGTATGTTTTTGTTAGGGTTTTTTTTTAAAAATGAAAGGAGAAAGAGAGGGGAACGGTATAACAGTGGATAAGCATCACGGTCCCAAGAAAAACATGGGCCAACATTATTTTAAAGCCCGCATTCACTTTTAACCATATATTAAAAGAATTTCAACCCAATAAAATTCCAACAGCAATAACTATCACCATTAATCGAAATGACGATGATTAAAAATTGGTGAGAAATTCCCGGGTTGTTACAATATGGTCATCATTAAAAAACATAGTTTTATCCTTTTAATCTTATGTAGGCATGCATTTATATTGTACACCATAGGAATGGAGTGTGACTAAGTCCAAACAAATGCATTACGTCTTGGGTTATTTAGAACTGGTTTATCTATTGCTCCTGGTCCGTGGGATCTTCAGTCGCTAGGACATGTTTCTGTATAAGATAACTCTTGTTGGTTTAGGCTTGTAAACCCAATCCCCTTGTGGCACAGTTAATTTTCTCTCTTGATAAACTTTAAGTAAATGGATCCGCTATGTTATCATTTTTTCACACATAATCTATGGAAATAGTTCCATTTGAGAGTAACTGCCTAACTATGTTATGACATCAATGAATGTGTCGTGACTTTCCATTATACATAAAGTTTTACGCTCTGCTTCATGCTGCTTGGTTATCACAGTGTATGCATATGGCCGGTACAGGTTAGGCCAAAATGGAATATCTTCTAAAAAATGACGAAGCCATTCCGCTTCTTCGCCTGCTTTATCTAAAGCGATGAACTCTGATTCCATAGTGGACTGAGCTATGCATGTTTTTTTAGTTGATTTTCATGACACTGCTGCCTCTGTTAAGGTAAATACATAACCACTCGTTGATTTTGATTCCTATGAATCAGCAATCCAGTTTACATCACTGTATCCTTCTAAGACGGCAGGATATTTTCCGTAATGTAAGGAATAGTTTGTGGTATTTTTTAAATATCCAAGCACTCTCATTAGTGTTTTCCAGAGTTCCTTTCCTGGATTGCTTGTATACCTGCTCAGTCAACTTACTGCGTAAGCTCTATCTAGTCTTGTGCAATCCATGAGATACATGAGACATCCTATTATACGAGAGTATTCCTGTTGCATTACACTCTCATTAGCGTTTTTATGCAGTACTTCTGATGGATTAAAAGGTGTTCTTACTCCTTTAATTCCAAAATTTTGAAATTTTTCAATCACTTTGTCAACATAGTATGACGACAATTCAATTCCATTAGGTGTTTTTATTATTTTGATTCCCAAATAATGTCTGCAATTCCTAAGTCTTTTATATCGAAATTGCTAATTAACATCTTCTTTATGGCCTCTATTACCTGAGTATTTGGACCAAATATTAACATATCGTCTACATATAAACAAATCATCACATATGATTGTCCAATTTTTTTATAATAAACACATTTATCACATTCATTTATAAGAAAACCATTTCTCATCATGAAACTATCAAATTTTACGTGCCATTGTTTTAGTCAGTACAATGATTTTACTAATCTACATACTTTGCTTTCATTTCCTTTGGAAACAAAACCTTCAGGTTGCCCCATGTAGATCTCCTCATCGAGATCTCCATTTAAGAATGTTGTCTTTACATCCATTTGATGAATTTCTAGATTATAGATCGATGCAATTGCTATTAGCATTCTTATAGAGGTTACTTGTGTTATCGGCGAATATGTATTAAAGAAGTCTACTCCTTCTTTTTGACTGTTAGCGTCAAAATTGGTCACTAACGCCCAAATGTAAATAAAAGCACCAACTAACAGTCGTAGATAACAGATAGAATATATGTACAAAGTAATAATATGAAGAACGATCGAAATTAAAATGAAAGTAGTAAAGAACACAAATTTTATAGTGGTTCGGCTAAATTTGGCCTACATCCACTCTAGAAGTTTCCTTTTTATTGATGTTTGAATCAATTATAGTTACAATCTGAAAGAGCGACCTATAGCCTTAGAAAATAGAAAGTTATAGAGCGAAGAGAAGAAAATCCCGCATCTGGAGACACACATGCTGTATTTATAGGCAAAATCAGGTTGTTGGGCCTTCTGAGTAGTTTGGTCCCACCAAGCCCATAGCCGAACCCTACTTCATTATGCCGACCGACCTTGAGCAGTTGGTATGCCAAAAGAGGTACGATGCCGAGCGAGGTGCGACGTCGAGCGAGGTGCGATGCCAAGCGACGTTCAATGCCGAGCGACATCCAATGCCGAGCGAGGCTTCATGCCGAGCGAGGGGAGGCGTGCCGAACGAGGGGAGATATGCCGATCGAGGGGAGGTGTGCTGAAAATGGGAAGGTGCGCCGACCGAGGAGAGGTATGCCGATCGAGGGAAGGTGTGCCAAACGAGACGAGGTGTGCCGACCGAGGGGAGGTGTGCCGACCGAGGGGAGGTGTGCCGAACGAGGGAAGGTGTGCCGAATGAGGGGAGGTGTGCCGACCTAGGGGAGGTGTGCCGACCTAGGGGAGGTATGCCGAACGAGGGAAGGTGTGCCGACCGAGGGGAGGTGTGCCGACCGAGGGGAGATGTGCCGACCGAGGGGAGGTGTGTCGATCGGAGCTTATCTTCCAGATCGAGCCATGTGACCCCCCTATTTCTTGACCAAATGACATATCCAAGTGAACTTTTTTCTTTTAAACCTAATCCATCCTATTCCAGCCTCGATAATCATGAAGTTGATTGGGTTGAATCCGTCTGTTCATCGCCTTGACTAAAGGCGGGTTAACACTTTTCCACCCAAAACATGCCTTGCTGTTGGAAGGTTTGTTTTGTAGCTTAATAAGGTGGATGTTCGTATCCCGTTAATGACCTGCAAAGAAATTGATAGTCTTCTCTGACCACGAATGATGATCGTTCGCGATCTTATGTCATTCGGGGTAGTATGTGACCATTCAAGGTCGGGTGTCGTTCACGTTGAATGGTGATCGTTCGCGATCGGGTGCCATTCGAGGCGATTTGTGATCGTCCGTGATCGGGTGCGGTTCGAGGAGAGTTGGGACCGTTCATGGTCGGGTGCCGTTCGAGGCGATTTATGATCATTTGCGATCGGGTGCCATTCGAGGCAAGTTGGGACCGTTTGCGGTCGGGTGTCGTTCTAGGCGATTTGTGATCGTTCGTGATCGGATGCCGTTCGAGGCGAGTTTTGTGTTCCGAGGGGGACTTAGTATTATTAATGCCAGATTTCGTGTTCGAGTGAATTTTTGACTTATTTGTTATGGCGGTTTATCGCTATCTCAGAGCATGCCTGAGGACCGTTTGCGATCTCTTACATGAGTAAGTGGTTTAGCCGTTATGGAATCACAGATGGCATACTTTCGTTCGAAATAAGTCTTTCAAAAGAAAAGTCAAAAAAATCAAGTCCAAACATGAGAAATGGAAAATAAAAGCAAAACTGGGACGTCGAAGTGCAAACACCTACATTGATGCGATTTATAGTCGTATCAGAGCATGCTTGAGGATCGTTCGTGATCATGTACATGTGTAAATGACTTAATCGCGTTGGTGTGGAATTTTCTACTTATTCGTCTTTATTTCAATCAGTTGATAATAAGCTGACGCCTTGATCCTGAGCCGTCCCCAGTAGGTGCAGGTGGTGGTCGTTCTTGTTCCACCGTGGTGGCCCTCCTTCTCACATATTGGGAGAGCAGACCATTCTGGATATGCCCCTCAACTTCATCCTTCAAGTGCTTACAATCATTTGTGTTATGACCGTTCAGTTCATGGAACAAACAATACTTGTCCGATCTTCTTTCATTGCTGGTCGGATCCCTTCTCATTGGCCTTCGATAGGGAATCTGCTCCCTAGTGTCTTGGTAAATTCATTCCAAAGTCTCGTTCAGCTCTGAATAAGAAGTGAACCTCAGTTCCTTTCGTGGTCGCATTGGTCCATCATCGTTATCCCTGGCCTTCCGTTTCCCTTTATCAGTTCCTGAATCTTTTTTAGAAGGATTTTCACCCTTGACTGCATAAACATCATTTCCTTCTCCTTCCTCTCTCTCGGCATTTGCATCCTCTAACTGTAGAAATCCTTCGGCTTCATGATAAAACCCCCCTAGATCCATAGGTGGATCCCATGTCAGCGAATTTTTGAAATCTGTTCCATTAGCTATGCCAGATACAGTTTCCATTAAGACCATTGATGCATCTGGTCGATCCATTGATGTTGTCGCTGCATTGAATTGCGTCAGAAAGCTTCTCAAAGATTCCTCGGTCCTCTGCTTTAGCGCTGCCAAACTCATCACATTCTTAGGTCTCGAAATGTGAACTCTGATCTGCCTCATAAACTTTCCAGTCAACTCGGTCCATGTTTCAATGGAACCACTCTCCAATTGTCTAAACCATAGTGCTGCTATGTCTGTAAGATATAATGGGAAGCATCGGGCCATGACTTCCTGTTATGCCCCCAGCACTTTTATATGCCTCATATACTTTGCTAGATGAACTATAGGATCCGTCCTTCCATTATACATCTCCAATGATGGCAGCTTAAAATCCGATGGGTTCCTAGCTCGCCTGATTGTAGGAGTAAAGGGACTCATATTCACATCCTCCAGGTCTTTGTTTAGCAATCCACCTCTCATAGCTCTTCTAACCATCGCCGCCAGTCTGTCGTTGTCGCCAAGCTGTAATCCTTGTTTGTTGCCTCTAGTCTGTCCCTGAGTTTATGAGGAAATTCAGGCACATACTCCTTATCTCGTACTCCTGCACTCCTATTGGTGTTGGGTTGCACGGCGTCATCTGGTATCCCTCCATGGATTGGTCCAGCATTTTCTGGTGGTGTGCCCCCGAGTCTAGGTCCATCTAGATTATTAGCTGTCTGCTGATTGGGGGCTGCCCCTTGCTGAGCCATTCACTCTGCTTGCTGGTTGAGCGCTTCTGATCCAGCGCCACGGATCTGAGCTCCTGCATTTCCTGCTTGTGCAAATTGTCTGAGAAGAGCCTGCATCATCTCCTCTTGTCTTTTCAACATCGCTTCCATCTCATCTCTAGTGATGTAGATGGATGCTTGACCTGCTCCAGCTCCAGATGAAGCCTCTTGACTTCCCTCTTGATTACTCCTTTCTGTCACTTGCTTCCTTGCTGATGGTCTAGCCATTGTTTTCTAGAATCCAAGTTCCTAGCTCCAAAATTCCCGAGTGCTTGATTTCAATTCTCAGTGAAAGCACCAAAATGTTAGCACCAAAATTGGTCACTAACACCCAAATATAAATGAAGGCACCAACTAACGATCACAGATAATAGATAGAATATATGTACAAAGTAATAATATGAAGAACAGTCGAAATTAAAACGAAAGCAGTAAAGAACACAGATTCTATAGTGGTTCGGTTAACTCTGGCATATGTCCACTCTAGAAGTTTCCCTTTTACTGATGTTCGAATCAATTACAGTTAAAAACTGATAGAGTGACCTTTAGCCTTAGAAAATAGAAAATTAGAGAACGAAGAGAAGAAGATCCCCCATCTGGCGACCCACATTCTGTATTTACAGGCAAAACCAGGTTGTTGGGCCTCCTGAGTAGTTTGGGCCCACCAAGACCATAGCCGAACCCTACTTCATTATGCCGACCGACCCTGAGCAATTGGTATGCGGAACGAGGTACGATGCCGAGCGAGGTACGATGCCGAGCGAGGTACGATGCCGAGCGAGGTGCGATGCCGAGCGACGTTCAATACCGAGTGACATCCAATGCCGAGCGAGGCTTCATGTCAAGCGAGGGGAGGTGTTTCGATCGGAGCTTATCTTCCGGACCGAGCCGTGAAACTCCCCCATTTCTTGACCAAATGACATATCCAAGTGAACTTCGTTCTTTTAAACCGAATCCATCCTATTCCAGCCTCTATAATCATAAAGTTAGTTGGGTTGAATCGGCATGTTCATGGCCTTGACTAAAGGCGGGTTAACATTGACGATATCCTTTGGCTACTAATCTGGCTTTATACTTGTCGATAGAGCCATCTGCTTTCATTTTCTTATTGAAAATCCATTTACAGCCAATAAGTTTTATTTCAGGTGGAATATCAATAATTTTTCAAGTTTTATTACTTAGAATTGAATCAATCTCACTTTGAATTGCTTCTTTCCAACATGAAGATTCAGAAGATGATATTGCTTCCTTGTACATTTGAGGTTCATGTTCTAACACTTATGTGAAAAATATGAACCAAATGTCTTGGAAGTCCTAGCCCTTATGCTTCTTCTTAGTTCAACTTGCTCAATCTCATGATGAGTTTCATCTTCATGTGAATTGCTTGATTCTTCTCTTGTCCTTTTAGGGACATTATGCCCTTCATTCCTATTGTGCGGAAACACATCTTCAAAGAATGAGGCATCTCTAGATTCCATGATTGTATTTACATGAATATCAGTTATATCATACTTGAATACCAAAAATCTGTAGGCATTACTATTTTGGGCTGGCCCTAGATAGTAACAATCTACTGTTTTTGGTCCAAGTTTGACTCTTTTGGGAGGCGGAACTGGAACTTTTGCCAAGCACACCCACACTTTGACGTATTTAAAGATGGATTTATGTCCTTTCCAACTCTCATATGGAATTGTTCCTATTTTATTGTGAGGGACTTTGTTTAATATGTGGTTAGACATATTTAAGGATTCCCCCCACAAGTTCGTCGGTAGACCAGAGGTTAAAAGCATGGCATTAATCATGTCTTTTGACATTCTATTCTTCCTCTCGGCTACATCATTTTGTTGTGGTGAATATGGAGCTGTTGTTTGATGAATTATAACATTTTTGGCATAGAACTGTTCAAATGGTAATTCATATTCTCCACCTCGATCAGACCTCAATATCTTGATCTTTTTATTTAACTGATTTTCAACCTCAGCCTTGTATTTTATAAATGATTTAATTGCTTCATCTTTACTATTCAAAAGATATACATAGCAATATCGCATATAATCGTCAATAAACATGATAAAGTACTTTTTCCCACCTCTTGTAGGTAATGATTTAAAATCACATAAATCTGTATAAACCAAACCTAGTGGTTCGGTGCTTCTATCAACAGATTGAAATGGGTTTTTAATCATTTTTGCTTCTACACATGTCTCACATTTGTATTTCTTATCTACTTGAAATATCAGAATTAATCCCAAGTTTTATAATGTTTTCATTTTTCGAAAATTTACGTGTCCCAATCTATCATGCCATAGTAAAATTTCATGCTCAAGCAAGTAAGAAACTTTAATTTTATTAATAGCACAATCATAATACATTGTTTAATTGCCTAAAATGGCTACATTTGCCTTAAATAAGCCATCACATAAATGTCCCCTTTCGATATACATTCCATCTTTGGACAGAACAATCTTGTCTGACTCGAACACCATTTTGAATCCTTTCATCGATAGTACTACACCAGAGATGAGATTCTTGCGTATGTCTGGAACGTGGAGCATGTCATTCAACTTGATAGTTTTTCCAGAAGTAAACTTGAGGATTACTGTGCCACTGCCTTCGATCATGGATACTGCAGAATTATCCATATAGAGTTTTTCTTCGTGATTGAATTTCTGGTATGTTGAAAACATGGATTTGTCAGAGCAGGCATGACGAGTAGCGCTTGTGTCTATTCACCATTGGTTTGGATTCTGAACCAAATTGCATTCAGATACAACTGTCGAAAAGTTGGACTCGTCTATTTCCATGTTGTCTACTATATTTGCCTCTTTGTTGCGTTCCTTTTTGTGTCTGCAATCTCTAACGACATGTCTAACCTTTCTACAAACCCAACACTCGCCATTAAACTTTTTAGTTCGTTTGTTGTCTGGAGCTTTTCTTTTTTTTCGAAATTCTTCCTTTTGTTTTTGGTCTTTGACCCTTCAGCCACAAATGCCTTCTCGCTTGGTTTTGTAACTCCACGGTTATTTGCCTCAATTTTTAGTCGGACTATGAGATCCTGTAAAGAGGTTTCCTTCTTCTTATGCTTTAGACAGTTGCGGTAATCTCTCCATGACGGCGGCATTTTTTCCGTGATGGCTTCAACTAAAAACGATTCTCCAACCTTATGACCTTCCGCTTCGAGTTCATGAATGATGATTTGCAGTTCATGTAGTTGAGTAGTCACCGGTTTGGAGTCAACCATCTTGTAGTCCATGAATTTGTCTACAATGAATTTCTTAAGACTGATATTCTACGTCTTGTACTTCGTGGCAAGTGCATTCTAGAGTGCTTTTATTGTCTTTAGAGGCTGATATACTTTGTATGGCACCTTGTCGAGACAATTCAGAATATAGTTTCTGCATAGAAAATCGGAATGCTTCCATGTATCAACATCCGATTCCTTGCCTGGTGCAGGAATCGATTCCTCCTCCTCGAGATACCGTTGCAGACCGAGTGTGGTGAGGTAAAATACCATTTGATTTTGCCATGTTATGAAGTCATCACCATCTTCTTTGAACGGATCCGGCCTGGTGTGAGTAGTAGCCTTTGTTGATAGTTCAACTATTGCCATCTCTGTTTTAGCGAAACAGGAAAGTCTTAAGATGTTATACGTCTAGTATACCAAAATAGAGACTAATCAATAATAAACTTGTCTTACAAGTTTACAACTCAGATTTTTACTACTTTGAAATTCTGTATTAGTTATTTTAACAATAAGCATGCTGTAATTAATTACAACAACAAACTAACAACTATAGCAATAATAACTATAGCGATAAATCAAACGTTATACTATTTAAAGAAATAGTACAACGTAGAAACGAAAACACACACACACACACATATATATGTAAATATATAAATCAACCAGAAATCTAACTGGTTGAAGAAGGAAATTTCGTCTGAGCCTTGTCGTAACAATTTCCTTAAAACTTTATTCAAAGTCTTCCAAAATAGAACAGACGTGATCTGCCCGAGATTGTGATGTGTATGATCTTCTGTGTAATATGAAAAACACATGGATTGTAGATATTAAGTCACCAAATGGAAGAAGAGAAAATTTGGAATTAAAATTAAGCGAGGAAAGTGATCATGTTTCCTCCTTATTTATAGCCGAATTTCCAAGGCTACACCTGTTGAGAAAATTAACATCCCTTCATTTGCAACGCCAAAAACTGTTATTGTTCGTAACAGTCGCGCCAGTTTGTTTGCAACGGCCGAAAACTGTTGCGGGTCGCAACAGTCGCGCCTCTTCGTTTGCAACGGCTGAAAACTGTTGCTCTTCGCAACAGTTGCGTCTCTTCGTATGTGACGGCCAAAAATGATTGTGTTTTGCAACAGTCGCATCCAATCCATTAGTCGCTTCTATTTGAATTTGAACAGTAGAAAACCGTTCACTTCTGTATAGCAAAAATATAACACGGTCCACTCTTATTGGACGGTACGGTCGGATGGGCCGCGGCTCGCACGTGTTAGTACTTGGCAATACAGGTCCCCCCTCATACAAAATTACCTGACCCTAAAAATATAAATTGAGAGTATATTATATAAACCAGAAAATAGACTTATTTTTGGCGATATGAGATATATCTCATTCACTATTTTTGAGAATTTTAATAGTTTATATGCCTGCTTACGTGGAATTTCTAAAGTCATGTGTAAGCTTATCTTTTTATCATGTAAATGTGATAGTTGAATTTTATATCATTTTAATAATTCTGGCCTGCTGTTCGTTTGTTAAACTCGACCCTGGTTTAGCGTGTTTAGAGTATGTACTTGACCAAGCTTTCATAAGTAAGTGTGTGGCTCTCTGGTATTAGTGAGTGCTCATCCCCATGCAACCAGGGTTCGTTTCCCACTCCATACAATTTTTGCTCTGGTTTGATTGTTGCTTGAAACTGGTACTGTGAGCACATTCCTATATGCATGTGTCTCTGATCTGTTTCTGCCCTTGCGTAGAGTCCTTATGCATAGTTAAGACTTTAAGGATCATGATGAAATGAAACTAGAATATGAAATATATTTCTTGAAACCTAAACATGAAGCAATGATATATATTTGGGACAAGCAACCAATTGTTTAAAAGCATTAGCTTCTGTTTACTAAACATTGCATCTTTATTGGTTTGTTCTTTTTTGAATCAGGTGAAATAATAAACTGACTAAGAGTGAGGAGGAGGTTATTGTTAGATTTTAGTGATATAATATTGCATATTTAATTAGATCTTGGAGATATTTGATTTTATGTGCAATTATGACTCAAATTCATTGCCTATTTTACAGATTTGATAGAATTTGGAGTGTGATTAATTGCATTTTTAGAGATTTTGTGTATTTGACAGAGTTATCAGTTGCCTCTTTTATTGCATTATAGAAGGCAACAAATTATCTACATGGGAAAGATTAACGGAAGTATTCAGTAGCTTCTTAAAGAAGATATTTGTCAAGTCTATTATAAATAGACATGTCTAGGGTTGATAAGATATGCGTGGGAAAAAGTGTATTTTTTGTTGGGTGTTTGTGAATGAGATTTCTTCTCAATTTTAAGTCTCTTTTGTATTTTCTTGGTTGAATCAATAAAAGTTTTTGTTTTTGGGGAATTATTTTTGTTTGCTTCTTCACTACTTTCTCTTGTAAATCTAATTGTGTAGTGATCCCGGAAAATTCTTAACATTTGGTATCAGAGCCAACTACGCAAATTTTTGGAAGAGTCTTTGGCCATGGAGAAGATAAGTGTTGAAAAGCTTAATGGAAGGAACTGGGGGCTATGGAAGGCGAAGATGGAAGATTATCTCTATCTTAATGATCTTCACCAACCCTTGGAAATCAAAG
The DNA here is from genome assembly GCA_030765085.1 of Allium cepa. NCBI lineage: Eukaryota > Viridiplantae > Streptophyta > Magnoliopsida > Asparagales > Amaryllidaceae > Allium > Allium cepa. The sequence continues at coordinate 860,226,169 of CM060934.1, read as the reverse complement.
GGGAAAAGCCAAATGGAATAACTGAGGCAAAGTGGAAAATTTTGAATAGAAAGGCAGCTGCAGCAATTCGGTGTTTTATGGAGAATTCTGTGTTTCATATCGTCGCTTGTGAAACTTCTGCTTTTGGCATATGGAAGAAATTGGAAGGAATTTATGCAAAAAATTCTGCGACGAATAAGGCAATCCTGATGAGAAAGTTGGTCAATCTAAAACTAAAGGAAGGCGAATCGATTAGTGAACATCTCAACAGCTTTCAAGCAATTGTGAACCAATTGGCGGAGATAAGCTTCATAGTTGATGACGAAACTCAAGCTTTAATATTAATGAGCTCATTGCTTGAAAGTTGAGAAACTCTTGTAGTCGCATTGAGCAATTCAAATTCTAGTGGTGTTATTTCCATGGAGACTGTGGTTAGCAGCCTTCTTAATGAGGAGGTGCGGAGGATAAATTCATCGAAAGGAAAGGCCACTGAAGAAAAGGAAACTACAAATCCATTGGCAGAGGTCCACTTTGCAAAGAGAGAAAGACGCTCCTTCAAGCCAAATACGGATCGAGATTTCATTTGCTATTACTGTGAAAAACCAGGTCATCAGCTTAAATTTTGCAATAAATTAAGAGAGGATAAAGAGAGGATGAAAAATCAAGAAGGAAGCAAAAATAAGCTGGAAGTAGACGGTGATGAGGAGGTAAACTTTGGCATTAGCAATGATGTTCTTTGCGTTGATATGAGTATGGAAGGAGAATGGGTGTTAGATTCTGGTGCATGTTTCCACATTTGCAATCAAAGGGAAGCATTCACTGATTATAAGGAGGAAGCATGCAAGGTGGAGTCCGCTAATGGTGGAGATCTACAAGTTCAAGGCACAGGCTCTGTCATGTTGAAGATGGATACTGGAAGGTTGGTGACGCTTACAGGGGTTAGACATATCCCAGAAATTAAAAGAAATCTTATCTCTGTTGGACAGCTAGAAGGGAAAGGTTGTAACTTCTTGATTCGAGGTGGAGTAACTAGGGTTTGGAAGGGTAATAGGGAGGTGCTGCGCGCGAAGAGGAAAATCAATAACATTTATTCATTGCTTGGAAAAACATTAAAGATTGCAAATTCTTATACAAGTGAAGTTGGAGAAACAAATCTATCTAAATCAAGGTGGAGCCAACAACGGAAAACCATAAAGCCTACTTGGGAATCTTTGTGGTATTACAAGCAATTCTGATCTGTTGATGATGTGCATGTTCTATTGGCGGGCATGCATAGTTTGGCGGGAGGTTTAGCTTTTGGTGAAGACATATGTTTCCTTGGATATATTGTTTGGAGTTGAGGTTCGAGGAGGAGCTTGGATGTCATTTATGAAATATTATATCAAGGTGGAGATTGTTAGATTTTAGTGATATAATATTCCATATTTAATTAGATCTTGGAGATATTTGATTTTATGTGCAATTATGACTCAAATTCATTGCCTATTTTACAGATTTGATAGAATTTGGAGTGTGATTAATTGCATTTTTAGAGATTTTGTGTATTTGACAGAGTTATCAGTTGCCTCTTTTATTGCATTAGAGAAGGCAACAAATTATCTACATGGGAAAGATTAACGGAAGTATATAATAGCTTCTTAAAGAAGATATTTGTCAAGTCTATTATAAATAGACATATCTAGGGTTGATAAGATATGTGTGGGAAAAAGTGTATTTTTTGTTGGGTGTTTGTGAACGAGATTTCTTCTCAATTTTAAGTCTCTTTTGTATTTTCTTGGTTGAATCAATAAAAGTTTTTGTTTTTGGGGAATTATTTACACTACTTTCTCTTCTAAATCTAATTGTGTAGTGATCCCGGAAAATTCTTAACAGTTATGATGGATTATTTGATATGGCTTTGGTATGTATAGTCCTTTGTGATTTCATTTACTAATATGTAGTAAACCTAGTCTATTCAATGGTATTGTTTCCCTTTATTACATTTTAATTTTATACTCAACAATGTTTGTTTTGATTGAGCATTGGAATATGATTTTCTTTAAGAAAATATATTCTGTCCATATATGAAAACTTAATGTATCATTTTCTTTTTAAAGTAATCATTTGAATTTTAAACTCATTTTTGATCAAACGGTTGCATCTTCTAGTTTTGGCTTAAATTTTAGTTAATTATAGATTGGATACAGCCCCTATAAACTCTTGATTATATATTATTAAAAGTTTATATTGGCCACTTATTTGATCTTTATATAGTTTGGGTATGCGCTTATTCAAATTTTTTCCACTAAAGATCAATCGGCTTGTTCATATAATGAATATATCCTGTATTCCTTTTGCCCAATTAATAATATTTAGGCTTTTCATCTTTTAATAATCTATGTGTACTCTTAACCATCCATATATATATAGTTCACTGTACTCACAATGCAATTCAGTTGCTAATAAACAGAACAATACATTTTCTTGTATTGTATATTGATTTCATAATTTTCTTTTGGAACTAAGACGTTGCTTTCGTGATGGAACTTGGATATTGCTAATAAACAGAACAATACTCCTTATAAGAGGTGCCATTTGAGATATTTCATATTCATTGCTCACTCACACTTTCATTCCTTTAGTTGTTCACATAGGGGTGCTTGTCTGTTATTTATTGATAGCCATTATTTTGTTTATTAATTTACCGCTAGTTTGTTATATAATCAGTTTGTTTGTCCTATGTTAGATAATTAATTCATACGCTTTAGTGTTCCCTACATAGCGTTAATTATAATTGTTGCTTGCCCTGCGTCATTCATTTTTGCTTGATACTATTTTATTTTTACGTATACATGTGTGTGTGTATATATTGTGCTTACTCTTCTTTATTTAGTTTCTTTGTAGATTCAAGTATGCTTACTGGTTTGAATGAATTCATCTAATGTTGAGGACTAGAGTGTTTTTCTTATTTTATGGTTTTACGTTGTATTTTTATTATATCCTTAGTTCTTTTAGGTTTGAGGATTTTTTTATTTTGTATTTATTGTACATGAGGTATCGTTGTTTGTCAGGCATGTTGACAGCTCCGTTTTTAAGTGTAGAATAAGAGTACATGAGTACTCACCTCTAATCATAGATGATCACTCGTTTCTTTTTAAAATGATAATTAAACAAATTTGATAAAGGAATTATGAAAGGGAAGGTTTAAGGCGCCACTGAGCGGCGATTTGGCATTACTTTGCAAAATTAACGCCCTATCTTATTATAATGCTTTATTACATTGTTAGAAAATAGGTGTTACTAGCATCACTTTACTTTTTTTACTTAAATAATTTAAATACATTTACAATAAATCATCCTATTGCATTGTTTATTTATTGTACATTTTAATATTTCAATAATTTCAATGTTTGAATCATTTTTTTACACCTTTTTAAAAATATACAAATAACAAGTTAATAAATTTTTAGCCTAAAAATTAAGCTTAATATATGTTCGAGTCAAAATAATTCAAAAGTATTTGGGCAAATGACTCAACTCTTGGGCAAACATACTCATGATCAAATAGGGAAATACAGAATTAAGCTAATGTTCAAACCCTAGCCAAAATGTCGTGATTTGAATTTGACCTAAAGGACCATTGATGCATCAAATCAAGCTTTATTAATTTATTGATTATAAAAAAAATGAAAATGCAGAAAAAGAGAAATTCTGAATTCGCCGCTTCTTAATATGGTTATGTGCCTATTTATAGAGGAATTGTACCATTGCAACTTTGACACATGGAAGCTGTTGAGCTTGGATGATTGTGATTCTGCTGACGTGACATCATCGATATGACATGTGATACAAGTTGCTTTTGCTTTTTACAGGGTGACATGACATGGCTTGACCAATCAGGAACCGTCACGTGGCTAATTGTAGTGTTTTTTGTGCTTAATTTTAGATATGCAATCGCTCGATATCTTGGCATGGGATAGCTTCATACCTTGGTATGCGATATCTTAATACCTTGACATCTATATCTTGATATGTCATAGCTCTATAGCTCGACATGCGATAGCTTTTTGTTAGACAGCTTTATCTTTTGTCATACGATAGCTTGTTGCTTTCACTACACCAAACAAGCATTTAGTTAAAATTAGTAACAGTCATTAATGTGATGGATTTGTAATAGTGTTTTCCGTGAGTTTTGTATTACAACACTTATAACCATTGGGGTTGTGGGTGATTGTGTAAATATATTCAAAGTGATTGGACAAACATGAAATTCATATTTAATTTTTACGTTATCTCGTATCTAACGCAAATATCACGCATACGCTTTCCCAACTAGGGTCCTACCGCGTCCGCCTCCGTCAGCATCGCAGATCTCAGCTTACAATTTTTTCAATTTCACATCTTTTCCATGATGTTCAAATTCAAATTTTGTTACGGTGATCCGAATTTTGTTATTAGAATTTAAGTCATGTATTTTCGGTCCCTTCAAATCTAGGGATTTTCCTTTGGAACTCAATTCAAATCTAAATATTCGAATTTTGTATTAAACGATAGAAATGTTATTTGTATATCTGTTTATCTAATTTTATGCTTTTCTAGTTTTGTTGATTGATTCCAGTGATTTATCATAATTAAATTATAGAATCGGTTGTAGAAAGAAGCAATGCTTGCTAAAAAATATATTCATTATGCATAATTTGGAAATTAATTGTAATTACTTTTTGTTTACTTGAAAATTCAGTTATAAAAAGGCTAGCTGAAAGGATGTAATGGCTTTTAATGGCATCAAATGTGAAATAACGTCACTGTCATTGGAACCAAATGCAAACTTAAATCTTTCCTTATACAGATTTCTGAATCATTATTGTGTTTGAAATCTTAAGTTTAATTTTTGTGCATCTTACCTTTTCTTCACTTGCATTTAACATAAAATTTTGAAGTTCTAGATCCTGCCACTGCTACATAATTAAATCTTGTAGGATGAAACTTTCTATTACAGCATAATATAACCATGATAAAAAAAATCATACGAGCATTAAAAATAATGTTTGAAATATATGCTATAGGTCGAATTAGAGGATAATGTATAATACATTGGTGCTAAATGTTAGGCAAGCTACTGCAAAGACCATTGATTTCTGGACATGGCGCTAACAGTTATATTGGTTTTGCTCAAGATTTGTTCACTGAAGGTTTCAAGATAAACAAATATACATTATGCCTACTTAGATTATTTGTAAGTGAAATTATTTGATATTAACCACCTTTAAATAAATATTTACATAGGCTGTTACAGTTAGTGCTAACTCGCTTCAAATGACTGTCGTCATGGAGAAAACTGCCAAAGCTTTGATTTTAAAACTTAAGCAAATGTCAAAAGAGGTAAGTCTTGTTTCTTCTTAGTTCAATATGTTGCTTATATTCGGCTAACGTAACTAAGACTGTGCATCTTTTAAACTGTAAATCCTAATAAGTAGAAGTCAGATACTCATGTGATATACTCTATGTAATAGGGGTTAGCTAAAACCAATGTTCTTGCCTAGAAAGAAAACTTAGCCGGCCAACTTCAATCGATCTGAATGGGGGAGTCGGATCACCTAGGTCTCTTGTTGAAAACACGAGTATCATGAAAGAGCCCAAGTTTAAAGTACTCAACAAAAGGTTGGAGCTCAGAGAGAGTAGCAATGCCTACACATTCTAGCAGAAGATAACCTTTTAGCAATAGAGTCATTCATTCAAAATGGGAAGATGCAGAAGAATGGATATAAAATACTAACACTGACAATGCCGGTAGGGTTTCAGTGCCTCCTCCACACCATCGAAGGCCCAAGTCAAAAAGTGAGCCTCTTGGGCCTTCAGCTTATATGATGATGTCATCTTCGGTTGTAGGATCACCCTTAAACCCGAGGTTTGATAGTGGAAGGGTTGGGGGCTTTGGGGGTAGGTCTTCATTTTTGGGTGGATATTTTGGAATGAAAACATAGAGGGAGGTCGATGCTCTGGTGCTGATGAAGGTGGATGTAGGAGGTCTTCTTCTGTTAAAGCCGAACCATGTACATTGTACACACACTTTTAGCTGCTGAATCTTTCTTCTGTGTTGTCCATTGTTAAACAGTGTTGATGAGAAGATTGCATGCAGAAGGATTCTAGAAAAGAAAGAACTTAAGGGTTTTCAGGTTATTATACAATAACTGCATATATCAAATGCATTGTTATGTATTGGGGATGCATTTTTTCTTTATTCCCTAGCCAGTGTTGTATAACAAAGAACCATTTTGAAGACGTAATCGTTTACATACAGCTAAATATACAATGTCTTTTTTCAGATTGGGAAAACAAAAGTATTTCTCCAAGCTGGTCAGATGGCTGAGCTGGATGCTCGAAAGGATGAGCTACTTAGTAGTGCTGCAAAAACTACCCAGTACCAGATTCGAACGCATATTACTACAAAGCAATTTATTGCAATTCAGAAAGCTTCCATATTCTATAGTCATTATGTAGAAGCTAACACTTCAATATTGTGTATATAGTTAATTCGTTTTTATTGTTGTCCATTCTCAAAGCGAATGAAACTTTGCAGGAGCACTTGCCAGCAATTAAGTATTAACATTTGAGAAGGGAGGCTGCTGTAATCAAAGTAAACAAAGAATCCTGTAGATACCTCGCTAAGAAGGCTTACACCCGTTTAAAGTTATCAGTCCTTAATATTCAAACTGGTTTGAGGGCCATGGCTGCTCGAAATGATTTCAGACACAGATGGCGAATGAAAGGAGCCATCATGATTCAGGTTAGTATGCACACCAACCTTATAACTGACATGTTTCTTTCTCACGTTGGTAGGCGATCTCATAAATCTAGTTTTTCTAATGCAGATCCAATGGAGACAACACAAAGCATACACATATCATAAGAAGCTAAAAAAGGCAACAATTGCTACTTAATGTAGGTGGAGAGGACAGGTTGCTAGGATGGAACTTCGAATGCTTCTCAATATCATAGCAAATTTCGTACACATTAAGTAGGAATATGCAAATACTGTGAATTTTTTTCTAATTTGGTACACATGCATTTACATGCCCTGTTGTGCCAACCCACAATTAGTATTGTTTAATGTTAAAATACTTCTCCTGTAATTAATGCTACTACCATGTTTGTTTTCCCCTTTTCATTGATGATGAATATGTGTTGTTTAAACCTGATAAGCTGAGGTGGTAGATCTGTCTGTTAGCACTATGGTATGATACCACTTCAACATCCATATCTTCCATATAACTCAATTTTGCATCTTTGATACTTCACATAGGCACTCAACTTCAACTTGTGCTTATCAGGAACTATCTTCCTCGCCCACCCATGCTTTCTCTACTTCGCTGTAATTTTTTAGCCATGTCCTATTTGTAGTTTCGTCATGCAATAGCATATTTTGATACCTAGATTATTCTATAATTTTACATTTCAAAATGATTAAGAAAGCTTCCAAGTTATCTTTTGCACATCATGACAACATTTTGTTCATCTTTACAGTAATAATAGCTGGTTTTGATACACCTTAACACTAAAAATACCCATCCATTGACTATTTGAGTATGCAAAAGTGCTGGCGATTCCAGTAAACTGATATTTTGCAGGTGTTGTGATGATGCTTATCATTGTTATTGTCAGACGCCCCACATAAAGTAATAACAATTATTGGCATTATTTTTACATGTTTTAGGAGAATATGCATTAATGTTAATTTCTAAGTACACAATAACATTCTGAATTAATGTTTGCAGATGGTTTCTAGGGTACACTTTCTGTGATGCTTTTGTAGGAGATAATTCATGAAAAGGAGCTACTGTCTCGTTTCTTTGAAGGTATTCAATGTTATGCTTGATGCTATATATCATTGAAGATGATTTTAATTGTGGATCAGCAACACACAACATCAATTAATCAATAATAATAGTATTAACAAAAACGACGATGACGACAACAATAATAAATTATAAATTATTAACTAAACTAGGTTTTATAAATACTAATTAAATTTATATAATAATAATAAATTAACCAGGCTGGATGGTCGTTAAATATTAAATTTTATTTATTTTACTAGTATTTATTTGGGTCGAATTATAAACAATGAACAAGATTTACCAAGTTCGTATAATAATAATAACAATCAAAATTAACTATGTTTATAATAATAGTTACAATAATAGTAGTAATAATAATTTCACTATAAATTTTACAAAAATTAACTAAGCTTATAATAATAATAATAATAATAATAATAATAATAATAATAATAATAATAATAATAATAAATTATAAAATATTAACCAAGTTAACTAAGTTTTATGAAAATGAGCTAAATTTATATAAAGATAGTAATAATAATCAAAATAATTTAACTAAGATTATAATAATTAACTTCGTCAATTATGTTTTGTAAAAATTAAATAAATTTATAAAATTAACTAAATTTATAATGCTTATAAATTAACTAATGTTTATGACAAATCACTAAGTTGGTAATAACTATAATATAATTAATGTGCATGAAAATTAACTAAGTTTATAATGAAATACTACTAATAACAATAACAACAACAAAAATCATAATAGCAATGTTAACAACTAAAAAACTAAGGTAGTATTTGGTTTAAAAACGAATTTTATGTTTTCGGTTTTCAATATGTATCTCAAATATGAGAAGAATAAAGGGACGACGGAAGGGATGTAAGAAAGACGGACAAAGGACGAAGAGGATAGAGGGATAACGAAAGAATGGATTGTTTCATGTGCTTATGTTATTTCTCAAAACGCGGAAAATAAAATAAAATTGTTTTCTATTTTGTATGTTAACTTCGTTTTCTAAATTGGTCGTTTCCGACAATATAAATGTGTTGTGTGCATTTGATAAAAACCCAAAATTAAAAATAACATACCAAACACTATCTAAATTTGTAAAAGTTAACTAAGTTTCATAAAAAATAACTAAGTTGAGAATGAAAAGGAAAGAAAGAAAGGAAAAAAAGAAGGAAAATTGCACGATTATCCATTCCATATACAGAATTCACCCAATAATGCCTAAATTCCTACTTTCATGTTTCCAAACATAAAATCGAACCAAACATACTATCCTTTTGTATTTGTTGCCAAACCTTTTCTTTCTATCCAAACTAATCTATTGTTATTATTGACATAATATCTTCTACCAATAAATGTCCATTTAACTGTAATCGCCTATCCCGTGTTCTCATCTTGTTATATCAACATATGGTCCTTAGAAATGATAAAGAAAAATGCACTTTCATACCAATATGAAACATTGTAGACCTTTATGAATACAATAAAAATTTAGTTTAATATTTTAACTAAGCTATTTTTATCTTCCTTGGTAGACCACTTATGTTCCGTCTGAATTCTTCCCATGGACTCTCTGTAATGGTGGAATCATAAACATATTATCTGAAATAACCTCCATTGCTAATTAAAATAGTATATTTGACTATTAAGGTTCATTACTTGTCCTTCTGCCCTGATGTTTACTTTGGATAGGATTATGTAATGACCCGTATTTTTAACTATTTTAAATTATGGAATTCGATATAATTATTGAATAAAAATGGTTAAAAATAAAAAATTAATGATTTTGAATGTAAGTTATTGGATATGAACTTGAATAAAATTTTGAAATAAACTAATTTCGAAGAGTTGGCGATAACGAGAATATTGAAATGAAATTCTATATATTAACCAGGTTTTTAATCACTAACTGAAATTGAATGATAATTGTGAATTGTTTGGATAGAAATGAAATGATGTTGATAACTAAAATTTATTTAGAACTTAATGATTTATTTATATTGATTTATAGGATAATTAAATTGTTTAAATTTAATATTGGAAATTATTTGAATAATTGAATTTTGAATTTAATATGATTGAAAATGATATCGGAAGTTGATTTAAATTTTATTTAAACAACAACGAAGATTGTTAACCTTTAAAATTGGATTTAAAAGTGAATAATTAGAAATTGAAAATTTCATATTATAATTAACGAGTAAAAATAACCATTTTGCCACAGTCACAGATTTCGACAAAATCAGATTCTTTGGATTTGTAATAGTGAATTATTATGGGATTTCAAAATTTATAGTATTTGGAGTTACCATTGGATCGTACGGGATAGAAGCATTGGATTTAAAATCGAAAATTTAAGGGCCTGTTTGGTTCATTTTGTATTTTGAGTTTTGTGTTTTCAACTTGCACTAAGAAACATGAAGAAACAAGAGAAGAATATCTATAATTCTTAGCCGTTGCGACGACCAACGGACGACAAAGGAGTTGGATTGTTCCCCATGCTTTTCTTATCTCTCGAAACACGAAAAACAAAATAAACTTGTTTTTTATTTTACATGTTAATTTCATTTTTTAAAATTGTTTGTTTTTCAACAATACATACAACGGACGCGCTTTTGTATAGACGAAAACGCAAAACTAAAAACGACAAGCCAAACGGGGTCTAATATTTTAATTCGATTCAAAATGCTATCTTCCACGCATGATCGAATTAGGATTCTAAAATTGTTCCATTGCGGTCGAAATTTGGGTATAACATTGGAATGCCTGGCGGCATGCCTCGATCGGGGTTCGAATTTAATATCTAGATATTCGTGAATTTTAAATAATTTATTTTCGTCGATTTGACTAGGCAACCCATATTCTTTCATTTCAAGCCCCCTCCTATCCTACGTTCAGCCACCCTACGACGTACAGCCTCTCCCCTTTTAAACGCATATATTTTCCCTCTTTTCTTCTCTTTCAAACAGACAGCTCAAACAAAAAAATATATAAAGAAAAGAAAACTTCAGAAATTAAATTCTTGAAATCTACTGGTTTAAAAATTACGAAACCAACTTTGAAAATCATGTTTCAACCAGTACTTCCTGCCTAAGCTCTTATTTGAAGGCACGACGATTATTTTTTTAAGCCCAACATTGTTGCCGTAGGTTAGGGTTTCAATTTTCGAATGTTTGGAGGCGAGTTTGCTCGAGACGTGGGTGGATCTAGGCTTAGCACGGCAAGGCGAGGAGGATAGCGTCGTTCATAAGAGTTCCGGTCGTCTTTGGCGTTTTGCGTGCGAGTACTGTAGCTAGACGAAGTCGAGCAGGTCGCATTTTGTTTGAGTGAGCCGTGAGTTGATTCTTGGTGCTTGGCGAGTCGAGTTTGTCGATGGAAGATAGATGGCGAAGTCGGAATTCAATTTCGGCGAATAAATATTGGTATCATTGGTTGCGTGCACAGCTATATGGAGATGAAGCATGTTTAGTGTATAGGCAATGTGTTTGGAAAGAAGATGAAGCATATATGGGCCAGGTTTGGAAGCTAAGGCTAGTGGGTTTTAATATAAAAGTTAACTAGTATTTTAATTGAATTATATTTTAATCGATGAGCTAAAAAAATTTAATAACTCTTACATACGGGGTCGAATCGAGGCATGGATTTTTGCGTTGCGATCGTAATAACGAGAGCTTTGCAATGAAACTGGTTTGGACGGATTTGGAGACTGTTGAATTTTGGGCTAAAATTGAACGTTGTTCGGTTTTAGTTTCAAAACTGAATGTCTCGGCGACAACAGAAAATAAAGCTGAGTGTTTTATAACGCTCACGAAGCACTAGAATATTTTTATCCTAGTTAAATTTGAAATTATGAAGTGATAAATTTATCGATCGTTGTTTGATAAGTTTAATTGTCATTCGAGTTAACTGTTAAAAAATTAAAATTGACAACTAAATTTGAAATCAGAATTTAATTGCCAGTAAAATACCTGATATTAATAATTATGAAATTGTTGTGAATTATTTCGACTGTTTGGATGATTGATTGTGATGGACGCCAATTGATTGATATTTGAATGATTGGATGTTTATATATATATATATATATATATATACACACACACAGACACACACACACACACACACACACACATACAAATACATACATATATACATATATACATGTACATATATAATATCCTAATATAACCCGGTAAATTATTATTATTATAGTATATAAAACTGTAAATTGAATTATTTTGAATAAATTAAGAAATAAGTTGAAATGATATGTACATATCATACTGTGATTTGGACTAAAATGATATATATCCATCCCCGAAATTAAATTGAAATAACTGATCACTTGGCCATAGGATAGAAAATTACATACGAACATCAGATCGGTTAAATTAAATGATTTAAAAAATTTTGATTTGAAATTTATTTAAATAATTTGATTTTAAGAAAATGAAAATCGAATTTATGGAAATCGAACTATTTCGAAATTGAGCTTGGAATTGAATTATATTTGAGGATTTGGATTTCAGATTGGGTATTGAAGGTAAATTTGATTTAAGTGTTCGAATCGATGTTTTGAAAATCGAACTCGAAATTGATAAAAATCGAAATGGTTCAAATTTGAAATTGAAATTATTTTGGAATTGAAATTAGTTTGAAATTGGCATCGAAATTAATCTGGAATCGAAGTAAAATTTGACTTGAAATCGGAATTGAATCAGTTAAATCGAAATGGAAATTTAAAGTGATTTGAATTGGAAAAATTGGAATTGAATCAGTTTGACTTTGAAACAATTTTCAATAAAATTGTTTAATGTAAACTATTTAAAACCTATCTTTTAAACATTCAAATTATTTTATTTTCCAAACTATTTTACTATATAAATCATTTTTATACTTGAACTATTTTATATTAAACTATTTTAACCATTTAAACTATTTTATAAAAATTCAAACTGGTTAAGGTTGAAATATTTATATTTAAATCATGGATTTAAATACAAATTGGGTTGAATTGAAGTTATGACCCAATTGGAAATTCGAAGCAATTTTGAATTGGAACATAAATCGAGATATTAAGGCGAAAATGATTTTGAATTGAAATATTATATTTTGATCAAATATGATGATTTCGAAATGAATTTGATTTTGAAGCCAATATGATATTTTCCTTTTTTTTGGTAAGGCCAGCCGGTTTTATAGTGGGCCGTCCACTTTTTATTACAAACGTAATAAAAATTTGAGGTACAGGAGTTAGACAGAGAAGCCTAAACTACTAGAAAAAAAAGAAAGAAAGAAAATACAGCACAGGAGTGTGACAGCAAGTCACAGCTACTAAATGACTAACATAACTAGGTCTCCTCCATAAAGGAAGAGCCACCAGCAACAGCATCCACCTGGGAAGAAACATTCCCAACAAGACCAAAGAAAGGACGAAACAGAACTGCAAGAGAGGGGTCATAAATATCAGCTACAGTAGAGTAAATAAATGATCGATCCCAACTAGAATCAGCTAACACGACGGAATTGACCCCAGCAAAGGAACCGTCCAAGGCAAGGACCAGAGAATCACCAGATGGGCTATAGTAAAGGCATCTTTGGTCCAATGGATTGTCGCTAACATATCTAAAAAAGGAATTTTCAGCCGGGTTGAAACGCATATCAGATCGGCAATCAACCTAACAACGCTCAGACTCAGCCCAAACAACTTCAGGACCACCACATCAAGCCAATATGATATTTTGATATCAAGTACGAATTGTTTTTGAAATGTAAAAGTACCAACCGGTGTGTAAAACGACGTTTGATTATTAAAGAGACCAGAGCCTCTTATTGACATACTCTCTGTCAATATTGGAATCACTTTAACAACTATGCACGTGATGTGGTGGTCCTGAATGAAGTAGTTGGATTTGGCGTTTGTTGGATTTGAAGAAAGAGAACAATGATGGATTAGCCTGACACTCATGCCAAATTGAAATGACTAAAACAGGGGCCGTACCGGCCAAGTGGGCTAGCTACCCCAAGCGAACACACTTCTTCGTATTACCATCATTTACATTGTGATTGATTGGTACGCACATTCGTATTTTGGAAGTGTTGGATGCGTTACCACCAGCCGGAAAGGGTAAACTGGTAGCATTCTACCTTAGGCATTGTCTCACGTGCCTTGTCATACTTTTATCCTTGTACGTGACCCTACGATTTTAGTTTAGTGCTGTCCTATCACAACGCATCTCTATCCACCGACGGTTTACTGGTGTTTTATATGCAAACTGTAGCACAATGCTCAAAAACGCGCTAAGAGGGATCAATGTAAAGCTTTAACGTTATTTTGATATTTATTTTACCGACTAAACATTATATAAGTAACGCATTCTACTATATAAATATTTTGATGGATTCTTAAGAGATGGAAAATCACGTAACAAATCTTGAGTTATTGCACGCACGTTATACACTAGGTAGGAGGTGTGAAATCCCGTAAACATCTTTGACGTTATTACACTCATGTTATACGTCTTATTGATTTGATTTACATAAGAATATTTTAGTCCTTACTCGAGTGTTTTGTCTTTTCATTATGCTTAGGTCAGCTTTGAGTATTCAGCTTATTGAAGATTTATTCCGGAGGACGAAGATGAAGATTTGGTATATTATTACTATTAGTATTCCTGCATCATGTTATCTGCTGCATTATTTTTTTATCCCTGTTGTATATATAACTTTTGATAAATGTTGTATAAATTATAATCAAATGTATAATATAAATAGCTTCATGAACTGTTTATTTGATTATTATATTTTATCGTTCCGTTGAAAGATTCAGTATTTGCTTTCTTCTTCTTTCTTATTTTTCTTAATTAAGCTCATTGATTATCAATGTTCCGGATTGTTTAAGTCGGACATGTGTGAATTATTGTCGATTTAAACCTTCCGAAATGTGGGTCGTCACAGCTGGACTTGTCCTTTTGCCCTAATGTTTACTTTGGATCGGGATTATGTTTTGATGGATTTTAAGTCTAAAACATTAACAATAAAAGGAAGTAAAATTTCTCAATTGCCATTGTGTTATGATGAAAAATTATACAGAAATAGAGCATCAAATTTTCGAAAGATAATATATAGACACACAGAGTAATAATTGTACAACAATGTGAATCAACTGCAAGCAAAGTAATGATTAAATAATCAAATTGAAAAGTACTAACTTTTCTTTTTGAAGTTTATAACACCACATTACATAAACAAACATTCCCATAATGCACATTCACCAAAGTTTCTTATTTAACCCAGTACTCATGGTTAAACTCCAATCAGTAACAACAGCAAGAGACCACCTAAGCACATCAAACAAACTTGTCATACCTCTGTTCTCAATCAACTAAACACCGCTATTAAGATTTTAAGATAATGGTTAAATTATTATGGATTGAGCATTTTTGTTGCTTTGTAAAAAAAATTAAGTAGTTTAATATTCTATCTGAATTTCACTTTTTGATTGAATATGCTGCTTATTCACTACATAGCCTCAACATAATAAAGAAATGCACTGAATAAGCGCAACCGACAAGAGTGACGGCTAAAGGATATCTTGGAATGCAAAAGATTTGTCATGGTAGAAAGGTTGGGGATGGGGAAAAAGTTATTTGGGCTGACGATGTTCTCAATCCAAACGAGTCACTTTTTGATGCACCTTAAAATGGTCATTATACAATGTCCGAGTCGATTGATGGTGGTTTTGTAGTTTGGCTGGAGTGTCTCAGTCATTATTTGTAAGCTTCTAAATATTTTGTAGTAGCGAAATTTGAAGTTATCACAATGAACTTTGTAGAATTTGATATGAACTAATTAGTACGTTTGATTTTTTTTTAAATTTGATGATATGTTAGTTTTGAAATTTAGTTTCATGTTTTTTATTGCTATAAATTTGAATTTGTATAGTTGAACATAATAATATGTGATTAAACTATAAGATCCTGAATGTGATATGGTTTAGCTATACCAAATTTACAACACTTATAAGTGTTGGTAATTTTGGTATTTACCTATGTATGTAAGAAATTTCCAATGGTTTTAACCGTTGTGATTTACTTTCTTAGTGACATATTTTTCAATAGTCATAACCGTTGGAAAATCCCTTATTTTCAAAGGTTATAACCGTTGTAAATAAAAAAATTTCCAACGGCTATAACATTGTAAATAAGAATTTTTCAATAGTTATAACCGTTAGAAATAAGGAATTTTCCAATGGTTATAACTGTTGGAAATAGGAAAATTCCCAATGGTTATAACTGTTGGAAAATGTGCTGTAAAATTTATCACGTACTTATTACCAACGGTTATAATCGTTGGGAATTTGATTTGTAATGATTATAACCGTTACGAAATGTCAATTCTGGTGTTGTGTTTGACATTCAATGGCTTCTATGACGATCCACTATTTTTAAAACGTGTTGCTAAAGACACCCAGTTTCTCTCTTCCTAACGCCATAGGGAAAAAAAAATGTAATAACATTTGTGTATTTCCTAATAACAAAGTCATTTAAGACGGAAATCAACTACCACGTAAAGTCATTTTGTACAACGAACAACAGCTGGCCAACACCATTTTCCATGGTCGTCAACCATCGAAAAGTATTAACCATCAAGGAGGCCAATGTTCTTTGAACACTCAAACCGGAAGAGTTAATTGGTAGCATGACATCGTATGAAATAAATTTGCAAGCTAAAAGAATACAAGCTCAAGAATAAAGACCATTGCATTTCAAGCTGCAGATTACTCTAACATCGAGGAAGATGACTTTGTATTTCTTTCCAAAGACTTTAAAATATTTTTAAAGTATGGAAAGAACAAACAATTTTGCAAAAACAGAAACAATTCATCCTCCTTAAAATGTTACGAATGTAATAAAACTGATCACACCAAAAGTGATTACCCGAATCTCCAAAAAAAAAAGAAAATGTAATGAATAGACTTTTTGATCCTCAAAGTCGATGCTAATACATCCACGAAATTCATGTGCCGAGCATCCAAGCCGGAAAGATAGATTGCTCGAGTGGAAAAAAAGCAAAGACAGAATAGAATCTCACATCGTAATAAGTAATATATATAATATCCTAATTATCTTTACAAATGGAAACTTTAGTATTCGAACAACATCAGAGTCTAACTATCATGCTCCTGCACAGTGTTAACTGTTTATCCTTACAAATGCTGATACATGTAATATAAGAAAACACAGTAGAAATAAAAATATGGAAATACTTATTCGAGTAGGCTGAATTTATGGATTAGACAGGTATCTTTTGGAAAGAGGAATAAGGATTTAAAAGACAAAGTAGGAAGCATGCTATTTAAACAAAAGTAATTTTTACTTCCGCCATGTAAACTAGGATCTATAACTAGTTTGGTGTGAGGTTGACATCCTCATATGTCGGGCACATACTACTTTGATTTTCTTATTATATATTTACCCATGCGTAGGCAATGGTTTGGATTTAATGAGGCAATAGATCATGTAAAACATTTTGATGTAATGAAAAAATATATTTAGCTACTCGGTTTAATTATTTTGTCCAAATTAATCATGAACTCACTTTATCGGTGGAAAATAATTTTGATGATGACTACATCATCATTATCGACCATTTTCGAGTCTTGGTGTATGGGATGTTACAAACTTGGTCAAACATTTAGGGCAATCAGACTGGTTTTGTAGTAAAAGAGGAAACTACAATACTTTACGACCGCAACACTTTTGAGATTTCCTAAACTTTTAACAACATATCTATAAAATGCCATTGTTTGTTTTTTGAAACAATAAAATGGTTAAAAGTGTTATTTAATTAATTATTTTCGAAGATCATTTTAGGAATTTTTAGTAACATAAATTAGAGTAATTATAAAGTGGTTTTAAGTTTAAATATATTTTTAATAGATATTTATGAATTTTAAAAGTAATGGGTTTTAACTATAAGACATGTTTTTAATGATTTTTTTTGTTAAATTTGAAATTAGTTATTTTTAGGTAATATTTTGTATAGATATTTAAAATCTATTTATAAGTATTTTAATATATACATAAGTTTATAAAGTAAGTTAAGTAATTTGTAAAAGGATAAAAGTGGTTTTGTTATAACCTTACGTTAAAATAATGGTTTTGAGAAGTTATGTAAAAGGTACATTACCTTAAATAAGTGTAGGTATAATTGGATCTTTGAAAATAATGTTTTAAATATAATTTTAAGTATAAAATGGTTTTGAGTTTATAGTAACAATGTTTCTATTAACATTTGTTTTTAACCCATTTAAATGCACTTTTGAAAATAAATTAATCTTTGTAAATAATAGGTTAAAGATTTAAACGTTAAATATAAACTGGTGTTGGGTTTATAGTAGCGATGTAAGAAACATTTATTTTTAAGCCAATTTGAATATACTTCTAAAGATGTGAAATCTTGTTAAGAGATTTGTAAATATTCTTATACCTTGGAGATAAGAATATGAATACATTTTTAGGAATGTAAAGAGTAGAAATGAAGTAATGAAATAGTAGTTTGCTATTATATATCTTTTGTAAAGGTATTTTAAACATATATACAAGTATTTACAAAAATAATAACTAATTAATAAATAAATTACATAAAGGGGACTAGAAGTCGCTTTTATGACTTAATCGTGCTTTGTGTTTACTTGTTTATGCAAAGTATTTTATCCTATACTTAGCACAAAAAGCCAACAAAGTAGTCTTGTTCTATTTGTGAGAGTTAAGAATGACATTCGAGTAGGGCTTGTAAGCAAATAATGCTCTAACCTACTAGCTCCACTCTTGACCAAGAGATATTGTAAGTAGAGAAGATCAGAGACGTGATAAATATACGAGACTTAATTTTCATAAGCATTCGTTTTCATTTTTAGTTCATTAATCCACTATCGAACTTGACCAAAATTAACTTAGGATGTATATAAAAGCTTCATGGCTTCATACAGTTTGAGATCACGCAAGAGGGACTCATTGACATGAAACACCTCTTGCTTTAAGAACATATATATACGATATCCCCTGGGTAGGATTCCTTTGTATTGTTCACTTACTTCTAAAAGAACCAAAATCGAGTCATCCGGAAATTCACTGTTTTAATTTTGAAGAGTTTGGGATTAGATAGGTATACTTGTGTATTACTTATCGAATACCACTTCAAAACCAATGTACAAGTTCTATGTTTTGGAAACGGTTATGGAGTGAAATGTTATAGAGTTGAATTGTCTATCCTAAGGTTAAGTCCAAGGAAGAAGTCGACGTTAACGATTCAAACGATGTTAGCGAGGGAATTGTCCATCTTGAGGTTGATTCCATGAGAGATGAAAGAGTTAACATTTGTCAGACAACTTGTGCTAGAATCCATATAGAGATTCAAGATTTGTTTGAGTGATGAAGACTCGTATAATGAGATGTTGAACGTGACTTCACCATTGGTAATGACATAAAACATAGTAGGATGCATAGTCGGGGGTTTAGCTTACCTAAAAAGGTACATCAACTCCATATCTAGAGATGCTTTCGATTAGTTGGCGTTGAGAGTTGATGGTATTTAGTATCACGTGTTCCTGTGTGGACCAGCTATGTTTACCTTATTGGAATATTCTATCTAAAGATATACGATGCTCAGAAGGTAGCTTCTGACCATTGTTAGGAGGCCGGCCTCGATGTACTGTGGAGACCTCCATAAAAATCCATATGCAAACGTATTTTAGCGTTTTAGTTATACTTCTAATATTGTTGAGTTGTGAGATGCAAGCAGCACCGCTATTTTTTGATTTATATCCTACACCATAGACACTATTTATTATGTCACCATATGTACTTACTAGATGAGTTTGGTTCTTTGTGGGGAAAATCAACTCGAAAGATATAGTTATATGTTGATCACGTATTTCTTGAGTTTGTCAAACCGGACTTATGTCCGACTCGTAGTTTTATCATTTCCTTAATTAATCGAATGCTCTTTTGGGTAATCTGAAAAAGGCAGGCTTTAATTGGGTATTTTTCGGAGCTCAAGGAGTCAAGCTTGATATTTCCACCTATCATAGTACTTTTATTTCTACTGCACTACTACTATGTGTGTATTAGCATTTGTGAGGACAAGCTTATTGCTGTCTAGATTGATGACAGTACTTAAAATTGTAAATTTGAAATGCTATATATTTTAGAGTGATAGTTTGTGCTGTCTTTTTGATATTATATACTATTGTTTCGTTGTAAGATTCAGATGTTTTGTTCTCTTCATTCTTGTTCATTTTTACTTTACCATAAAGATTTATCTTCTCGACAATTGCGAGGTTCTGCATGTGACCCCTGTAGATATATTAGTGTCGACATTTGAAAATCAAAATAATGAGATGTTATAAATTGTGTATATCAGAAAGGACTTCATAGAAAATTTCACCTCCATTATATCCGACTCTCTTTCGAATGTATCATGTGAAATAAAACAAGCACTCGGAACTTCGATCGATGATTAATTTGTTGCATTTCACTCTAAAACCGATTTTGTAATTTTTGTTGACTCTTTGACCACCAGGTTACTTCATCGATTGTCGACTAAATACATCACAAATTTACTATACTTCAAAAAGTATATAAAAGCAATAGATTGTAAATCCTATAGTCAATACATGCTTCCCTTATGGAAACCGCATCTTTGCAATTTTAAATCAATGATCGACAGATTAAGCACATCCATGAACATGCAACACGTACACTCCATGGAAAACATCTAATCTTTCCTTATACTTAAACATGGTTTCACATTAATTTTCCATGAGAAGTCTGCTGTATCTTCATTCAACAAATTATGGATAACTGTTAGACTCTAAGAACCTTTTCTTGGCGGGTAATTTATCCATTCACCACTCTGTCCATTTTACACCTTTCTATAGATAATCTTTATAACATCAAGAAAAGAGTTACACAACCTTATTTTTGATTTTGTTATAGAAAAAGTCCCTACAGAAATAAATATGTAAATGTGGTCCATATTTTTGAAAAATAAAAAACGCAAGCTTCTTTGCACTTATCTGACAGAAAATGCAAGGTAACTTGTGTTTCTGATATCTTTTTCAAAATTTTGAAAGTTTTAAAAAACGCAAGTTATATTGCACTTTCTATCAAGAAAGCGCAAGATATTTTACGCTTTCTAATTTTGAATTTTTATTTAGAAATTTTTGAAAAGCGCAGTTAACTTGCGCTATCAGGAAAGCACAAGCTATTTTTGTGCTTTCTAATTTTGAAATTTTTCTAAAATTTTTGAAATTTATAAAAAGCACAAGCTAACTTGCACCTTTTGATTTAGTAAAAACAGAGATCTAATTTACATACTTATTGCTGCATAAACATTTCTTGTAAAAACAACAGAAATAGAGACCTTTCCTGCAAAGACCCTTATAATATAGTCGAGTCTGGCTCCATTACCAACTTCTATAGTTTCCCTTACTCTAGCAATTTTTCCGATTACCCCACTTGATGCATCAACCTTACAATTTTGCCCATCAACTCGAAACTCCTCAAAATCACCAAGTACTTATACACAAGTTCCAAGTAGATTCCTTGATTCTCTACTCATCTTCTCCTTCTATTAACACACTACGGGTAATAACACACTATTTATAGTATTTTCATACCGAACCTTTTGTTCCTAAAACTCCACGCGTCCTATGTATCAACACGACCCCACTAAGCTTGTTGGAATTTATGTTGGCCACACTGGAAATATATAAGCTGACGCGATTTCTTATCGACCCTCACTACATATTTAACTCTTGTGTCTTGATCAAATTTCACTGTTGACCTTCTTGATTCCAAGTTTTAAACTTTTAGCTGCTGATTAGTTGCTTACCACCGAACAAAATTTCTAGTATCTCACTTCATATTCCCATAAAGGACGATCTTTGTCTCCAAGTGCCATTATTTTACTTCCAGTGCAATCTTTAAACATCGGTCAGTAGTAATGTAGTATGCAACCAATACTTCATCCCAATACTCCCTGAGTGAGGATGACATATTCATTCTTTTGATCATAATCACCCACTCCAATGCAACCACCAATATTATCTTGATCATCTCCTATACTCAAGTTCTGAAGCAGTTAATTCAGGCAACCATTACAGGGTTTTCCGTTTAGTTTACAGCTGTTTTCTCTACGAAGGCTCAGCCCTGACTCTGGGCTATCTAATCTCAGATGGAATATCAAAATGTAAATAAAACACAACGCTCTCTTGGAGAATCTATGAACTTCCCCATTATGAAATCATATGTAACTTTCTAACCTTTGCATAGAGTTTAACCAACACCATGTTCCTCAATTGCTAATGACTCCAACCACTAATGCTAGTGCATATTTTCCTTCTTTTATGAGACGTACTATATGGATTTGTAACAGTTATATACAGTCCAATGTGCTTACCATCTTAAGCATATTTTACTCTGGTTCATATAGCGCATATTCTTGAATTTTACCTCCTCTCCTATAAACTTTTCAGGTGCTAGAGCATCACTCATACTTCTATGTGTATTTTCTGTGCTCTACGTTGTTCTTTTCAATATCATTTTAGTATTCGACATGCCAACTCCACCACATCAAAAGTTATTTTCTCTTAAGTTAGTCGTAAGCTAACTATTCATTACACTTCATCAATTATTTAGTCCATTCAACATCATTTACCACCTAAACATTTTAGCTAGCTAATTACTGATTTCCCACAAGTGATCCATAGTTTATTCCATGCAACTCTGTAAATTTACTCCATCTGTCATTCATCCTAACCTCAATATTGTTATAGTCTTATATCAAACCAATAGATATTGCCATCATGTCCACAACTACATAACTTAGTTTACAAACTTCACCAAGACACACCCTATCCTGTCTGTTTTATTATTTTACATCTTAGTCTCGTATCAATCTACTAGATTTATTCATAAGGTCGCGTGAGCTCCAGTTACCAATTAATCTCAAATTCATTCATGCACTACGGTTTGATAATTTTATCAAGGCATATTGGTATGTTGGAGTGAAAAAAACAGCATTAGAATTGTTGTACCACGAACAAACCAATGTCTTGAAAACGAAATTCGGCACGACATTGCTGCAATCGACGATGCCATCCTTACGTATAAGATTTTGAGATATTGGAGATATTATGAAAACCAGATTCAGAGAGTTGATGAAACAAACTTGATATCTTTATTAAGATCGCAACTGAAATTACAAAAGAGAAAAGATACGTATTGTTTCATATAAAAGTTGTATTTATACTGGAATTTTGAAATGGGATTTTTAAATATTCGACCCAAGACTCTTCTGTGGTTATACGGTTGAGATGATATTTGACGGTTGAGATGCTATTTTGATGTATTATATGATTTACTCGTTTTTGTGATACCTCATTACGTCCACTTCCTGATATTAACACAACGGTTGCTCAGATTTGTGTGTTTAAGGTTGAAAGATTTGAAGAATTGTAAAAACCACCGTCCAAGAGTTTTACATGTAGTATCAAGATAATTTTGTTTCCGGTGAACTTTCGAAGGGAAGCTATCGAAGAAGAAGGAGGAATCATGTACTGTATTGTCTATCAAACGAGAGATGAAATAAGGGGATGAATGAGAAAATGAACTATTTTTTTTTTTCAATCTAACAAATGGGCTGGTCTAAAAAATAAACAATAAATAAATAGTATCAGTCATCCATCTATGAAAAATACAAAAAAGTCGGACAAATTAAAAGACCAACGTTTATTTTAGTCATCAAACAGTCACCTATCAGCTATAAGAAAACTCGAAGGAAAAAAACATCATGAACAAAGAGATTTTACACGCAAGTACTAATGTCTTTCGGTTGAATTGATACATAATAACAACGTGAGTTTAAAACTTAATCCAAATAGTGAATTTCTTCGTATATCAGTTAAAATCTCACTACACATTCTAGACTTTCAATTTCTACAAACTCACGATAAATATGTGCTTTTAACGATCATGCATCCACCTTGGATATTCATAAGTGCTCTAGAGAGCTCAAATCTCTCATAGAAGACGCCTACCTTCATCTCCAAGGAGATGAGCCCATCAAATGCTTCACTCTAGCACCGCCATTTATGCATATAGACTCATTAAGAGCAAAACACTCGGCCTTAAAATAAATAAATATAATCTATCAAGTGCATTTCAAAAGCATAGCCAATATTGACTATGAATTATACATGAGTGATAAGGGATAACCTCAAATAAATTAATTTAAATTTATCAAGTCTGTTTCAAAAGTATCACCAATGCTGGTTATGGATTTGAAAAGAGCAACTATGCTCAAAATAAGATAAATCATATATCCATCAATGCGTCTTCAAAGTACCATCAAAAAATTGGTTGTGGAAAATGTAAAAGCAAAGAAGCTCTAGCTCGTGTTAAATAGTAGAATCCATCAAGTGCATCTCAAACGCACCAATAAAAACTGGTTATGAATTATATAAAAATAAAGAATCAAACTTATATCAAATAGAATAATCCATCAAGTAAATCTCAAAAAATGGTTATGGATTATATAAAAGTAAGTATTCTTTACTTTATATCAAAAGTATAATCAATCAAATGCATCTTAAAAGCACCATCAAAAACTGGTTGTAGGTTATATACAAACAAAGAAGCTCAAATTCATATCACATAAACGAATACATCAAGTGCGTCTCAAAAGCACCATCAAAGATTAGTTATGGATTATATCAAAGGAAAGAAGCATAAAATGATATTATTTGCACAAAAATTGGACAAACACATCCAACCGAATTTATAGCGATAGATTCAGTAGAAATATATTGCAAGAAAAGTAAAGTACACAGATTTATAGTGGTTCAGCCATAATGTACGTACAACCACTATTTATTTTTATTTCTTTCTTATTTTGAGCATTTGCAATTATTGAATATGAAGTACAATGGTTTTATGCCATATATTGAAATCTGGAAGCTCAGTTCGACAATTTCTGTTTGAAAGAGGCTAGAGGTCTCAAAGAATTCTCCCTATGGCTGCTTGAATCTTGGATATTTATAAAGGTGTGGAGGTAGGGAGGTTATTCTGGAAAATCTAGCAATTTCCATGTATAACTTTGTGATGACCACTCAGCACCTCTGGCACCCGATATACCTGCATAACACGCTTGAAGGTACTCGGCCGATGCAGGACGGTAGCCAAGAATGCAAAGTAGAGAAAAATCCAAACACACAATTTATAGAATATCTCACAGCGCACAATCAAAATATAATATAATAACATAGATGTAAAACTGACGAGATAGTGATATAATCAAATGAACCGTAAATAAGAACATCAGAGTGCATCAATTTCACAAATTATACAAGAACTAAAATAATAGAGTTTATACATCCCAAATCTCCAAAATAAACTCCAAACTATCTCTAAAGTAATACAAGTACTGATATAGCTCCACATTATTGCATAATGGAATATTAGCGATAGTAAGCTTCAAGTATAGATATAAGAAAGCATAGCCTCTTATTCATACTCCATATAGATTCAGGCACTATTCGGACATATTATCCATAATATACTCATTTAAGAGTATCCAAGATAATAAAAAGCAAAGCATAAATCCTCAGATTAGAAAATAGTCGGATATGAGCGATACATCGTCCTAAAATACTATAAAATTTTTATCTACTAAATAGAAGCATAGGGTTTGAGAACCATACCTGACCTATTCCTGCATCCAAAAAGTTAGCACATAACAATCAATATATGCTAATATAGTATCATAGCTATATAAGTATACTACAGTCGAAGTACAACGTCTAGTGTCTAAGTATACGGTCAAAAATACCCACATCGCATGACATCCTATAGTGATAAATAATCATGGCAAACACATCCATCAAACAATCCTCACAATTAATAATGTGCGTTGGATATATGATAACTCGTATGGCACTACTGCACACCGAGAACTCAATCAAAATTCTAATTTCACCGGTGCTCGAATCCATGCCACTCCGAAAGGCTATGAGCCAGGCACACAATCGAAAAGCCCATGGTAATGTATTATCGCAAGATCCTGACATGATCACGAATCCAAGTAGGAGCTACCCACATACCTCTTCTTCACGAGCACACTAGAAACCTCCGAGTCATCAAAGATCCTTTTGCACGCGTCTCCATAGTGGAACTCAATTCTTATTCCATCATGGCTATCTCTATGGTAGGACATAGTCGTAAATCTCACTCGCAAGCCCCCATCGTAACTCGCTATTATGGATCACCATCATGATTCCGATCATTAAATCAACATCTTTGAAATGCCTCTAGACACTCATCGCAAGACATAGAGCCATTATACCAAGGTTCCAAAGTCATCGTTGTCGGTGTCATCATGTCGAAGCGACATGCCATCGCCTCGCTAATCGCCACATAAGGTCCAAGGTAATTGAGTCATTTGGAGTTTCCTACTTCACTCCATATCACCCCAAGAACCCTAGAGCATGCCATGAAGTAATCCCAAAGTATCGTTGCGCCATGACGAAAATTTCCATCTTTCATTTTCGATTCGGCTGTACCTGAGCCAAACACGAAGCAACCCTTCCATGACTCCAAGTAGTGTAAGAAAACCGAACAGAAGATCTTGCTTGGGTTTGACCCTAAGAAAATACCTCCTGGACGCTAAGTCATTTTCAAGCACTGAACCAGTTTCCTTGCTCGGGTTTAGCCCTAAGCAAACAACCCTCGAATACCAAGCAATCAGCGAACCGTAAAACTTGGTCGTCCATTGAGCCTGATACCAAGCTGACACAGAAAAATTCATGCACGACTCCAAGCAACTACCAACCCATGAAACTTGGTGGCCATCGACTCGACACCAAGCCCACCCATAAAAACTTCAGGTACGATTCCAAGCAACCACCGACCCATGAAACTATAATTTCTCTGAACTCCAATTTTGCTTCAATTTCATCGCTATGCCCTGTTCGTAGACCCTTCTGCTTTCCGTATGCATCGATACATCTCCTAACATCCTTGAGCCTATAACTGAAGTTCAATTTCATGGTTATTAAATCTTAGTTGCTCTGATGAGCGTTTCAATCATATAATCATTTACATAAACACAACACACATACAATCACATCCAATCATCCAAGTATCCAAACACATATCAAACCATAGCAAATTATAATTACATTCCTATTTTAGTCTATCACATACAAAAGAAACCATACTCCAAAGCAACTCGATTAGTGTGCTTTAAACGTTCTAATTTTTTTTCTATAGGTTTTTTTATTGTAAATAGTTTTAAAACCTTAATTTGACTTCAAAATGAGTTTAAAATATATCAAAACATATAGATACATATATAGTAAGGTGAGAGATGTTAAATCACTCACTAAAACACCAAAAATCTAAATTTTTGCGCGCAAATCGGTGTAAATTCGAAAATGAACAGCAAGTCTGAGATTTTTCTTCTTCTTTAAAACGTGGATGTGAAGATCTCTTATTAATCCCCTTATTAACCTAACCCTAATCTATGATTTAGACTTGATTTGAAGGAGAAAAGAGAAGATTTTGGTAGAGGTATGGCTAATGGAGGTTTAGATCTAATAGAGAAGGTGTAAAAGATATTTGAGGATAATGGTTTAGTCCTATACACTCCATAAACCCAAAATAGGCTAGTGGGTTTGCACTATACTCACTACTTACCCACAAAGCTGCTCCAAACTGTCAATCTTCAAATAACCATATCCCTTTGCCAGAGTCTAAATCAATATCATGACCACTCTATGGAAATGAAAACCATCATATCTTTCCAATGGAAGTGGTCTCGAATACTTTTTTTTGTTCCTCTTCAAAGTTATGGACGATACAAGTTTTCAGAGTTAAAATCATTTCGAAAATTCTAAATATAGAAAATGTCACCAACAGACATTTCCCAAAGTTATAAAGTCATACCATCTTATAAGAGTCTAAAAACAATATTCTATGATCTTCTAATACGTAATATACATGTCGTTGCACTCTCCTCCCTTTTGGAATTTCGTGCCTGAAATTCCCAATACAACCAAGGTAAATCAAACATAACTATCCCGCATATCTACCATCCATGAGAAAACATGTCAAACATCAAACATGCACACAAAACTAATAAATGGTATCTGTGCCTACCCTAGCATGAAGGATATTTAAATACCGTATAGGATATCGGAAGTGAAATTAAATGCGATAAACAGAAGTCTTACTAAGTAAAGAGCTTTGGATAAGGGTTCCACATGCTCTCCTCGGTCTTCCAAGTACGATCGCCTTCGCTCTCACTCCATCGAACCTTCATTAGCTCTACCATCTTCTTCCTAAGCTGCTTCCTATCGCATTCAATGATGCAAATCGGCCTATGAGGTCTTGATGCTTCTGGTTCAGTCTCGATATCATCAGGCCGATTTGGTTCAACTATCACGCTTGAGCCATGCGTAAACTTTCACAAGTAAGATATGTGGAATATAGAGTGCACTTCCACCATCTTCTGAGGCAAGTCGACTCTATATGCTAGATCTCGATCCTCTCAAGTATCGAAAAAGGGCCTACGAATCTTGGTGCCAACTTTCCTTAGTATCGAATTGAACATATTCTTCAATAGAGAGATCTTGACAAACACCATGTCACCGACAAAGAACTCTAATTCACATTTTCTTCTATCAACGTAACTAATCTGTCTATCATAGGTAGCTTTCATTTGTTATTGAATGATCCCGATCTTCTCTAAAATCTCTCCAATCATCTCTGTCCTAAGTATTAGTTTCTCGCCTGCTTCCTAGTAACATGAAGGAGCATCGCATGGTTGGCCATGTAACGCCTTAAATGGTGCCATGATGATAACAAAATGATAACTATTAATGTATAAAAACTCTACTAAATGCAAATGGCCATCCCACGTGTTATCGAAATCGAGAATGTAAGCCCATAAGTGATCCTCTAAGATATGATTCACTCTCTCAATCTGCCTATTAGTTTGCGAGTGATAAGCTGTACTAAGATGTAGTTCCATCCCAATGCCTCTTGTAAGCTCTTCCAAAACCCACTAGTGAACAAAGGGTCTTGGTCATTCACAATGCTTTTTGGCACACCATGGAATCGCACAGCCCACTTCACATACAACTTGGCCAATTTGGATGGTGTTCTACTTGATATCACAAGCATGCATCGGGTACTCTTTATCAGTCTATCTACTAAGACCTAGATGCTATCGTACCCTTCTATGGTCCTCGGCAATCCATTAATGAAGCCTATCAAAACTTGTTCCCACTTCCTCTCGAGAATCTCTAGTGATTGTAGCAAACCGCTCGGATTCTTTTGCTCTGCCTTCACCGTCTAATAGTTCATGCACTTCAAGATGAATGCCCCAACATCTTTCTTCATCCTTTCTAAATAAAATGTCTGCCCCATATTGTGGTACATTTTATTGCCACTGGGATGTATAACCAATCTCGAATACTAACACTCGCGTTGCACCTCATCCATCATACCGTAGACATTAGGAACAAATAATCTTCTATCCTTACAGAGCCAATCATCATGGTCGAGCCCTTATTGCTTCATCTCCTCAGAATATACACCTCGCTCTAACTTTGCCTTAATCTTTGCTAGTCTAGCATCTCGTCTCTAACTAGTACCGATCCTCTCTATCAAGGTCTGATCGCCAAGCTAGCCAACACCTTTAACTCTAGCTCAGATCAAGGTCTAAAATCATAGCCAGTGATAAAATCCAATTGCTTTCATTCTCGGAATGTCGCTCCTAAGCTAGCATGCCTTCATTCTCGGAACGACGCTCCTAAGCTAGCAAGCCTTCTACTTAGTGCATCGGTGACTGCATTACCCTTACTAGGCATATAGGAAAAGCCAAAGTCATAGGAGGTTGAGAAGTCCAACCATTGCTGGTGGCAAAGGGTAAGATACTTCTGAAAGAATGGATACTTCAATGACTCATGGTCTATATACAACTTGAACCTTTTCCTTAAAAAAATAATATTTCCATATCTTCAAAGTAAATACTACCGCTGTCAACTCCAAATCATGAGTCAGATACATCCTCTCGTGCGATTTCAGCTATCGACTAGTGTAAATGACAACCTTTGCCCTCTCTACATCTACACACACTAAGTTTAGTACCAAGGCGTCTTTGTATACTATCATCTCCTCATTCTTGCTTGGAACGACTAACACCGGTGCACTCATCAACCTATCCATTAGACTTACGAACGCATGGTTGCACCTTGTGTCCTAAATAAAAGCCCGATTCTTCTTTGTCAAGTTTGTTAATGGTGCTTCTGCCTTAGAGAAGTCCTCGATAATGTCAATATTATCCTGCCGGTTCAAGAAAACTTTTTACATCTGTAGCGGTCTTGGGTTGATTCCAATCTTGCACTACTGCCGCCTTCACAAGATCTATAACATTGCCCTGCTAAAAAATAATGTGACCTAGAAATTGAACTTCCCTTCTCCAGAAGTGAAACTTCAAAATTTTCACCTTCAATCTGTGTCTTTTCAACACCTCGAGCATAATCCTTGAATTCTCCCTGCGTTTTACCTCCATCCTCAAATAAATAAGGATATAATCCACGAATAAAAATACACACTTATTTAGCCGATCCCTGAAAATATGGCTTATAAAATCAAAAAGTATGCTTGCACATTGGTTGGCTCAAATGGCATGGCCAAACACTCATAGAATCCAGATGGTATAAGAAATGCTGCAATCAGAACACTCTCATTTGCCTCTCTCAGCTGATGAAATGCCATCGCAAGTTCTAATTGAGAGAAAGCCCTAGCATCATGGAGCTAATTGAATAAGTCATTATTATGCGAGAGTGGATACTTCTTCTTCTTTGTTACCTTATTCAGCTCACGGTAATCTACATGCCACCTTAGAGAGTCATCTGCCTTAGTGGCGAAAATTACAGGTACACCCCACTCGGATATGTCTCTACGAGTACACCTTAATAAGTCCTTCACTTGCACCTCCAACTCCTTCTAGTCCATGGGTGCCATATCCCTCAAAAGAATAATAATCGGTCTGGCATCCTTCACCGAATCTATACGAAACTTTATCTCATTGTGGAATAGTAATCTGGTCAGCTCGTCAAATATGTCTAGATATTCCCTCGTTGTAGGCATAGATGACAACCCACTATGAGGTACCTCGAGCGAATACGAAAAGCTAACCATTACCTAACCATCAGGTTGGCAGCCTTTCTCCAACCTACGCTCATCGTCCATCCTTATCGTCACCAAAAGCCTCTCACAGTCCACCACTACTTTGTACCTTCTCAACCAGACCATCCCCAAAATAATACTGACCTGACAAAACCCAAAACACAGTAATCACAAAAAAAATAAACATCCACGACTCGATAAGGCTAAGTCTAGAAAAACCATGCATAGGCTGGCTGATCCGCCAGCTGGATTTGCCATAATTTAAATGTTGGTTAACTATCTCGGGTTTCAATCCTAATCGATCTACCAATCACTACATGTATAGGAATATGAAGCCTCGATATTGAATAAAACACTTATAGGTGGATCGAAAGTAGAAAATATACCTTGTAAAATGACGCTCTTCACTTTCTCCTTCGCCGATGCAGCACTCGACAAAGTTGGAACAGCGCTCAAAGCAAAAGTAGACTCAGCCTACTTGTTACTAAGCAGTTCAAGATAGTCCTTCTTGATATGCTTAAGCTAGTTGTAATTGTATCATTTCTTGCCTTCCGCCATATAGTCTTTAGCAATATGGCCCTTCTCTTCACAATCATAGCAAATAGGCTTCCATTTCCCTTTCCTTGGACCGTTCTTCATTTGGGGTGCGCCTCCTTAACCGGCTTTGGGAAATCTACCTTAACATGCCCAGTCCTACCAAAGTAGAGTCACTTCTTCTCACCACCTTTTTGGTCCTTACATTCCTAACTAATATGACACTTCTCATTCCAATTGAAGTACTTTGTCTCTCTCTCTTGCCTTTCTTTTGGTCGTCTTTCTTCTTAGACTGTTTCCCAACTTCATTGTCCCTCATTCTCTTGCTACTTCTACCTACTTGCAATTTAGCTTCTTTTCGAGGAATAACAACCTACTACGCTTGTGTTTGGGTATCACTATCCACTATCCATGTAGCTCCTCTTTTTGCTGCTCGCATCACGCTTACCATCATACCGATGAACGCTTTTTTGCACTTACAAGTCATTAACTATCCTAGTGACCTTTCCATCATTAGCTTCCAGTGCAGTACTCTTAGTATGTTGTCCATTCTTACCAGCTATAATAGGAATAACCAGTCTCCCATAGAGAAAAGTACATCGATAGCACTTAAATGTGCAATGCGAATTATATCATATACTACTGTATATTTTTGAAAAGAAAAATAAAACAAATATGCTCTCTTATATATCGCTCGATCCATTCAAAGATGACAACTCCTTCTTTATCTCTAGTGGATCCAAGCATCAATTTAGGTCGTACACAACCAAGTTTCTGATACCAAATGTGACGACCACCGTACACCTTCAATACCCGATATAACTATTTCATGTGATGTAGGTATCGTATACTTAGACACAAGACATTGTACGTCGACTATAGAACACTTATATGGCTATGATAGTAGATTAACTTTTTGGATGTAAGGATTGGTCAAGTATGATTTCCATACCATATGCCCATATTTACTATATACGATTTTTATAGTATTTTAAGATAATGTATTCCACACACTAGACTGTTTTCTGACTTGAGGTTTTATGCTTTGCTTCTTATCACCTTGGGTACTCTTAAATGAGTAGATTAGTGATAATAGGTTTGGATAGCTCGTAGAGCTGTAAGGAGTACGAGCTGGTGGCTATGCTTTCATATATCTATACTTAAAGCTTACTATCGCTTATATTTTGTTGTGCATCATTGTGGAGCTATGTCAACACTTGTATTATTAGAAACAGTTATAGAGTTTATTTTAGATGAAGGATGTATAAAATCTTTATTTTAGTTTTTATAGTCTGCAAACCCGATGCACTCTTATGTTCTTATTTGTGATTCATTTGATTATATCACCGTCTCGCCTATTTTACATCCATATTGCTATATTATATTTTATCTGTGCATTGTGAGATGTTCTACAAGTTTAGTATTTGGATTTTTCTCTACCTTACATTTTTGGATAATGTCCTGCATCGGTCGGGCACCACTATAGTGCGTCAAATAGGTATATTGGATACCAGAGGTATCAGGCGGTCGTCACAAACTCACTTTGTTTGAATATTTCTTGATGTAAAAGATAAGATCATTAATTTTCAAATATACTCAAATTCCATTACATATATAACCCGTTGGTTTCGGTTGAAAGAACTCCGTTTATGGATGATTGGTTCCATGGATGCACATAGGTGTCATGCTTGCTAAATTCCTTCCTATAGCTCATTGGTTCGGCTTCAGTTGGCTTACTCTTAGTTCGGTAGGCCTATCATACAGAATAACTATTTGACATCTCATAGTTATGTATCAGACATGATTTCTTGACCGGTGGGTTGCTTACCGAATAAAATTTCTTATCCAGTGTTGTGACACCGAACAAGAATCTCTATTCGATGCCAAAATTATCGAACATGAGTTCATATTCGATGTCAATGCTACCGAACAAGAGACCATGTTTGGCTCATTTGAACCATCGAATGAAGGGAAATGGTCCTTCCTGTCTCAATTGTTTATATTTTGCTTCCTTTCGCTTATACCTTTCCTTGACCATCACAATAAAGTAATACCCTCCCGGTGCAAATTCCCCACAACACTTGCCCCTTAAAACATGGTTCGTAGACTACGAGGTGGGGTTCTGTGTATATAAAGCCTCGCTAAGGCCTAGCAAAATCCTCACTATAGCGCATAGCACTCGTCGACCATAATGCTTTTTCAGTATAGCACTATTAAGTAGTAGATTTGCTTTAATCCTCGCTATGTTCTACTACACCTGCTTAATCAAACTTTTCTAGTACTTGCTTTAGCAACAATAATATAAAAAGGTTGATTTGACTAGTTATCTTTTAAACTATATCAACAAAGTTAGCGTAAAGACCTAATTTTAAGGCATATGTAGTTCATATAAGTTACAAATTCTATTATAGTCACCATACCAAGACTACATAAATGACAATATTCATCGGTTTTGTTATACAAGATTGAACAAGATCTTACTTTCCTATACAAAGGATGTGAGAACAAGAATAAGTTAACTTTAAATATTTGATTTATATCTATTGAAGCTTTTTGCACCTTCGTTATTTTTTACTATATCTTCATTTTATCCTCACTATAAATTTTTATACCTCCACCGCTATGAACCGCTAAGTGCTTTAACTACACAGATAGGCTTTGTTAGATGCTCCACTCCATCAATAAATACACGTCTATAACAACCCTAAAATTTGTAGTTAATTAAATTAAGTTAATTAAGGGAAACATGGTAGGTTAACAAAAAGGGGTAAAGGATATGGATCAATAGAAATGGGTATAGGGCCAAGGCCTAACTTATTATGGGACAATTTGTATTACTCATTTCTATTCATTCATTTCATTCTATTAAAACTAAAAAATAAAAGTAAAAGAAACTCTTTGATGATGGAAGCATAAGAAGGACAATATTAAGAAGATACAAAAACAAAAGTTAGAACAAACTAAAGAACGCTAAAACTACAAAACCTAAAGATCTAGGAGAGTAACACTTAACTCTTCTAAATCAATCTCTTATATTATGGATTTTTTTATGTAAGGGGTTTGTATAGGTTTTCATGGAAAGATCAAAAGTCTAACGAATATTTTGGGGAAAGGATGAGTGAACATGGGATGTTTATATGTGTTTTCCCTGCCTTAGTGATTTCAAAACTTAATTAAATTTCATATAATGTTTAAATCATGATTTCTGAAGTGAATTTTCAATTTGATGAGTTTTCCAAGCCTATATGATTTTTTTCAAGTTTTTTAAGTTGTTTGACTTGAATATAACATGTGAAACATTTTTAAAAAGGCAAAATATATGTAAACATAGAAGAACAAGGGTGTAGGCAATATTAGAGAATTTATCAAAATTTTCTATAATGAAATAGAGGTAAAACCAGCTAAATACTTTGTTAGGAATTTTAGATACTAAGGGGGACATAAGGAACTAAATTAGATAAGAAAATATTCTAATCAAGGTTTGGAAAAAAAGGGAGACAAGATCTAAATTGTTTGCTGAAAAGAATAATGTAAATAACAGAAAGTAAAATAAGATCTAATAAAATAACAACAAGTGTAAAGGTGATGTTAGGAATGTCAAGTTATTGGGGTTACAACAATGGGGCGGCGACTCTATTTTTTATAAGTAAATATAATGCACTGAGTATGAAGAGATCATGCTACGCTAAAGCTTAGAAAGGATCACCAAATAAGAGAAATCTAGAACATTGTGCATGGGAATAAAGTATTCTACATTGAATGGAGAATAATATATAATGCTTATAAAAGATAAGTTAATGGGACTCGGAGAGAGTCTAGGACAGAACAAGGAAAGGATCCTACGTAAAAGAGAAAAGATAGTCGAAAGGGCTAGTGGGGATGCTCACTTTGTTGCAGACCATAGGAAGGCGAGGAGACGCATTCAACTTATGGAAATTTCCCTGTAGTTCTAGTTGAACAAATTGCTTAAGTGGATGTACATCTTGAGAAGGTATGCATTCACTTGCACATTAGAAATTTATGAAATTAAAATATGAAATTGGGCAGGGCACAATATTAAATTCCAAAGAAGAATGAAATATGAAACTGTGCGGGGCGCAACGTTAAATACTTTAAAGCATACTTTAAGGAATATGGGAAACCTGTGCAGGAAGCATAATATTTTATACCTAGATTTAATAGAAGTCTAAACCAAGACTCAGGTATAATCAGCGCAAGGTGCACGAAAGTAAAGACGAATTGAGGGCGTAAATAGGAAATAATCACGTTAGAAATTTATAATGTTTTTTCTCATGAAGTTTGAATAGTGAGAGGAAAACCAAATCTATGCAGTGCTTTTATAATTGTTTTTCCCATAAACTCATGGCTACGCATTTGAGTAGACTAAGTTTATGGGATTAAGCGGGTTTGGAATAATAACCACGGTATGTGGACTGAAGATGGAGTAGAAGGCTTTTTAGCTAATAAAGATTTCATATCCACTTTTCGATGGAGTGGGTCGCATCTTCATATATGTGGACCTGATTCTATATTATGTTATTTACTATTATATTTGACCCTGCGTAGGCACGACATTGGGTAATATTAACCAAAATATTGCAATGAATATTAGAAGAGGCTGTTGTGTAATGGGATATTATTAGTTTGCTCTTTTTGTCTAGCTATATATTATTATACCAAACCCACTTTGGTTGCCAAAAGATAATTCTAGTGATGACTGTAGCATCATCGGTGTTGAACTATGGGTTTCAAGGGAGGAAGTTACATAGTTAGTATTGGAGCGTAGGTTAGGAACACCAAAATAAAACAGTGCTAATAAAAGATAAAAGTAGTAATTAAAATAAAAATAGACTCTCCAGGGAGGGGATGCGCTAATATATAAGTGTGTGCATGTGCATGTGTGTGTGTATATATATATATTGTATTTGTATATTGCTATATATATATATATACAGGGAGATATATTTATTCTTCTATTTGTGCTTTCACTTTCTATCTTTTCGTTCCGATGAAGATTTGCTTAACAAAAAAGTAAGATGGATTTAAGTAGTAGACAAATCATAGTCAGAGAGATGAATGCAAGAAGAGAGACCGACGAAACACAGATGGATGAAGGAAGGGAGGAAATAATTCCAAGAGTAGTGGGGGAGGAAGATGCACCACCAGCAAATGAGGTAGACATGGATATTAATGCCTTGTTTGGGGAGTTCATGGCTTATAAAGTGAGGGAAGATGCACTAGAGGCAGTATAGCCAAGAGTTGCATTAGTGAGGAAGATTTCCCTAAGATGAGAAGAAGATTTCCAAAATCTGGAAGGAAAGGTGTTCACACGGAAAGAGCCTGCAGTAGAATTGTTGAATTGGTTGAGAAGTTGTAAGTGCATATTTAGATACCTAGGACTGAATGACGCACAGAAGAGGAGACTGGCATCAAAGCAATTACATGAAGATGCACTGGATTGGTAGAAAACCATAATTGCAAAAACTCTAGAGGAAGGAATCACTTGGGAGCAGTTTAAGGAGAGGTTTGAGGCTCAATTCATATCAGAATCTTAGAAGAGTGCCTTGTTATGGGACTTCATTGAATTGAGGTAGGTGACCTTACAATGGAGGGTATATCCAGAAGTTCGGTGCATTGGCTAATTACGATAAGGAGATTATCAACACTCCCTATGAAAAATGAGAAGTCCATCAGTGGCTTGAAGCAATCTCTTAATTATATATTGATGGTTCATTTAGCATCTACTTTTGAGTTTGTAGTTTACATGGCTAGACAGTGCAATGGGATGTGCTAGGAGCATAGGAGGGTGGAGGTGATACCTAAGGTAGAGTAAAAGAAGAATTTTACCCTATATATGAAAGGTAAGAAAGGAGCAAAAAGGCAGATAGGGGGTGCAGTTTCTATCATAGAGGTTGTGTGCTTTAACTACTCAGAAAGAGCTTTACGCTTTAAAGTGCCATGCCCAAGGAGACTGGGAAGATGAAGTGCTTCAAATATAATAAAGTAGGACACTTGATGAACAACTCTCTAGTGCTTAAAACATATGTGTATGCTTTAGAGGGACCCAGGGAAGGACCATCTGCAGAAGAGAAAGGCAAAGGGAAAGTCCTAGAAAGTATGGCTTTGATTTATGATATTTTAGTTGCAATGTTGTATGATACTAGAGCTACACACTCATTTATAGCTAAAAAATTGGTTGATAGACTTGGGTTAAGGGTTACATATTTAGTCACTTCCATATGTGTAGCTAATCCGATAGGAGGGTATGCCACTCTCTTATTGAGATGCACTAACCTTGATATTATGTTAGGTATGTGTAAGTTTTCTTGAGATCCTTATTTGTTTGAACTCTTAGGATTTGGAATTATTTTAGGGATGGATTGGTTGGCAAGGTATGATGCTAGGGTGCATTGTGTTGAAAGAACAATTGCTTTGGGTCACCTTTACCGTGGATATTGGGAGGAAGAGTTTGGAGCGGTACAGGTAGTGAAAGAGTTCAGGGATGTGTTTGAATCAGTTTCAAGGTTGCCGCTCTCGAGAGCGGTAGAGTTCTTCCTTGACTTACTACTAGGGATTGAACATTTGGTTGACCCCTTAGTAGAGTGCCTCCAAGAAATATGGAGGAGCCGAGGAAGCAAGTGGTAGAGTTAGAAGGGAAGAGCTTCATAAGGTTAAGCGCTTCACTATGGGGAGCAGCAGTAGTGATTGTTCAGAAGTTTGATGGATCTTTGAGACTTTATATAGACCATTGGAAGCTGAATGAAAGAATGGTGAAGAATATGTATCCTTTACCAAGAATAGATGATTTTTTGATCCATTGAGTGGGGCTAAGGTATTCTCACAGCTGGACCCATCAATTGAGAGTTGTGGAGGATGTATTCATTTGACTATGCTTGGAACTAGATACGGTTCATATGAGTAGTTAGTTATGCTGTTTGGGCTAACCAATGTGCCTGCATTCTTTGTAGATTTGATGAATAGGATCTTCCGACATAAGCTAGACATATATATATATATATATATTGGTGTTCATAGATGACATTTTAGTATACTCAAAGAACGAGGAGGAGTACGTGGTACACCTAAGACTTGTGGAGACATTGAGACAACATAAGTTGAAGGCGAAATTATCGAAGTGTCATATTTTGAGAAGGGAAGAGAAATTCTTTGGCCATGTGATTTTAAAAGATGGACTAGCTATAAATTTTTAAAAGGTAGAAGTAATAAATGGGTGGAAGTGACTTGATACTATGACCGAGGTTCAAAGTTTTTGGGATTAGCTGGTTATTACAGGAGATTCGTCAAGGATTTCTCTTGTATATCAGTGCTAATGACTAGGCTAATCAACAAGGGTTAGCAGTTTATTTAGTTGAAGGAGTGTGAGAAGGAATTCAAGGAGATGAAGCATAGGTTGACAAACGTGCCTGTATAGTAAATCCTAAAGGGAATTATGGTATGACTGTGTATACTGATGCATCAGGTTTTGGTTTAGGCGCGGTATTGATGCAGAAGGGCAGAGTAATTGCTTATACCTCTGGGCAGTTATGACCGTATGAAGTTAGTTATCCAATGCATGATATGGAGTTGACTGCAGTAGTCTTTGCGTTGAAGATTTGGAGACATTATCACTTGGAGAAGAAGTTTGAGTTATATGTAGACCATAAGTCTTTGATAAATTTGTTCCCTCAAAAGGAGATGAACATGAGGTGGTAAAGATGGTTGATATTTCTACCATCGTATGATTTTGTGATAGAATATTCCCAGGAAAAGGAAACAAAGTAGCCGATGCCTTGAGCAAGAAAGGTCAAAATTTTGTTTTGGCAACATTAAAAGAATGTACTATGTTAGCAACGTTGTCTGCATGTAATGTGTAGTATCGGTCTAGTGTAGGATCAAGCAGCGCAAATAGGATATTAGAGTGCTTAGAAGCTAGATATAGGTTAGTATAAAGGATAGATGAACCGTATAAGGATGATAGCTCTACATAGACATGGTATCAAGTTTAGACTCAAGAGTCAAGGCAGTAGAACTGAAGGGGTTCAGTGTGGATAAGAAAGGAGTATTGCGAAAGAATGGCAGGTTGCATGTTCCAAGTAATGAGGAACTACGAAAGGATGTGTTGGATGAGGATCATCATTCAAAGTTTGCCATACATCATCTAGGTACAAAATTGTACCAATATATGAAGATAAGTTTCCTCTGGGAAGGAATGAAGAAAGATGCAGCAGAGTTTATGAGAAGATGTCTTACATGCCAGCAGGTGAAGGCGGAACATCAAAAGCTTAGCGAGCTTCTATAGCTTTCAGAGGCATCAGTGTAGAAATGGATTCAGTGTCTATGAACTTCATAGATGGATTTCTAAGAAAAAGGGCAGGGAATGAAATGCGCACGTGAAGGCTAAGCGGACAACACTAAAGTTAATAGAGATATACGTGAAGATGACAGTGAGATTGCACGGGGTGCCAAGCATTATCATTAGCGACCGATATTCGTTATTCAATAGTGAATTTTAGAGAAGTTTGCATAAGGTATGAGGTACAAAAGTGTGCATGAGTACTACGTACCATCCACAGACAAATGGCGGACCGAGAGGGTCAATAAAGTCCCAGAAGATTTGCCAAGGGCATGTACTTTGGACTTTGGTGGACCTTGGAAAGATTATCCACATTCGATAGAGTTCTCATATAATAACAACTATTAGAGCAGTATTGTGATAGCTCTATTTAAGGTTTATATGGAAGCTGTGTAAGCCGCATGCATGTTGGTTGAAAGTAGGAGATAGGGTTGTGTTAGGACCAAATATGGTGAAGGATGCTACTGAGAAGGTAGAGATAATTTGAGCAAGGATGAAAGAAACATAGTCTAGGCAAAAGAGTTATGCCCATATAGGGAGAAAGGTACTCGAGTTTGCAGTAGGTGATCAGATGTTCGTAAAGGTTTCTTCGATGAGAGGTGTGATGCATTTCGGAAAAGATGGGAGATTAGCACCCAAATATGTAGAACTGTTTCCAATCACAGGAAGGATTGGGAAGGTGGCATGCAAGGTGGATCTGCATAGAGTTTTTGCAAGGATTAATAATGTATTTCATGTATTATGCTTGCAGATGTGCATTAGGGATCCAAGAGTAGGGGTTGATCAGAGGGCATTAGAAGATATGGTTATTAAACTAGATATGACTTATATAACAACCTGTCCTGAAATATGCCTAAATACGAACCCGGAAAAGGCCAATAAAACTTAGAACCATCTCGAAGCTGGCTGTTTATTTGTAAAAATAATAATGTGTAGCACTTTAGCTACATATACAGAATCTCATAACGGAAGGACAAAATATATAATGATAATTACGTTACCCATTTTATTCAAATTTCAAAATGTCATTCAAAACCATAAAAATATATCCATAATACCAAAACCCAAAAATAGTCATAACATATATGTGATAAAATATCCCAATATTACAACATTGTTTTTATTAATGGGTACATAAAAAACTGTAGAACATAACAAGTAAATAAATATATTATGCCACAAGACTTATCATCATTTTTTCCTTTAGCATCACCCTTCCTAACCTGTTCAATAATGAAGAGGGAGTCAGAACAACATATATCTGACGAATAAAAATTTCAAGTCGTACCGAGTTAGTCCTTGGGCAATATAATTCAAATGATAATATGTTTTACGTTTTCTACCTACATCATAAGTCTTTTCAAATATAAGCTCAAAGGCTTTTCTCAATAAAAAGGCTTTATAAGCCCATAGCCAACTTACTATCAACACAATAACCTGTATCTATCTCCATACTATCCTATCAATGAAAGAGATATTAATCAAGTCATTTTTTAGTGTGAATTAGGCAGACTCCGACCATTTAACACCTTATTTAAGGAAAGTCCATGTCGTTTACTTCCTACAATCCCAAGGCGGACTCCTTACTAGTAACTATCTAGCTGACATTGCATGGAATCTCTTCAGCCACTTAATATTTCCTATTGAAGCAGGCCCTTTCCTTAGATATCCTCTAGTGTACCTAACCCATAATCCCAACCATTTACTACTTCATATATAGAAAAGAGACGGACCCTCACACAACCATTTATTACCTACAATCTCTGAAGTAGGCCCTTCATATTATGACCTGTACCCCATGGTGACGTCTCACGTTAGTCCAACTATTCGTATGTATTAATAGCTAGATTAGCTAGGCAGATTTACCCTATAGAATTTGAAACTAACCTCGCATCATCATATTTACTTATTATAAGCGACGTCTCACATCAGCCCCAAAGTCACACTTTTGGTGGCCAAATTAGTTGGGCACACTTTCGTGTGCTTTTGACTGACCTCACATCGCTATAACTTAGTCATAATCTATATCGCTCTCTACATATATTATCATACCTCTCACCTTTTCCAAAATTAAGGCCTTATACGAATTCATTCTTATTTCGCCTTTAACATTAAATTCTTTCCTAAAGGGGATTTTAATATAATTAATAAGCTATTTAACCACACAATTATACGTTAACTACATTAAGATATATAATCGCCTAGTAATTTCTAAGGGTGCGTAATATATGCCCTATACTAGCGTTTAAATGTCAACTCCTTAAACAATTACATAAATCTTATTCCATGTTATCAACAATAATAAAATTCCAATATTCATATCCAAAAATTCTAATTAATAGACTTGTATAAAATAAAATTTTAAACTCAACCCATTACGTCAAAATAATGGAATATATTGATGCTAGAAACTTCCAATTTAAATTATTTCGCTCTATTCAACTCCTTTTCCATATGAAAATAAACAAAGGAATTTCTATTTAATTCGTGAGAATAAGCAGTAAAAATTACCAATATAATTCATACCTTACAGACTATTCCTTAATCAAAATCCTTTAACCAAATTCAAAGAAAAGAATAAGCAGTGGAATAGAAGGTAAAATTATTAGAACCGCAAATCTACATTATTTTCATTATTTTACGTAAACAATTAAGATTTCAATATAAAATTAATATTACGCATTAAAGGAGTTTTGAGGGTTTATAATATGATGTTTTTGCAAACAAAATCTCCCAAAGACATTTTTAAAGCCAAACTATACTAATCAATTACTAAAATAGAAAAGTTAAGACTTCCATTCACAGTATATCTCAGCTTTGCCTCCTTTGGATTTGAAACACCTTAAATAATCTTTGTAAGATTTCTTCTTTTTTATATATATACAGCAAGGGATTTGTACATATAGATTAGATTCAGAAATTAACCGATTAGAGGAGAATTGATCAACAAAATAAACAATGAACAAAAGTAGATGTATAGGATTTCTTACCTGAAACCTTAATCGAGTTTTTCTGAATCTATCAAGTGATGAACAAATAGAGTTTCGCAAACTTCTCAAAATATTTGTGAATAAAAGTGAAGGGTCTAAGGCCTTATTATAGTGGTTGGAATGCATCAGAACCACTGGATGAAGGTACGGTTGGAAATTATAAAATTCAAACATTCAAATTCAAAAATTCTTACCGCCATTTGACAGTCAATGGTCGACCGCCCTCACCTTTCGATCAACCATTAGCGGTCGACCGGTCCTAGGGAGCAGTCGACCGTGACATTTGTTTTGGGAAGATTTTTGTGCCGTTGTTTTTTATTTATTTTGCCTCAGTTATCATTTAACATTAATTTTATTATTAACGTTTTCTTAACTCCCAAACCTAATCATTGTTAACTTTCAAATTTTAAAATTAATTATTCATTTAAATTTGAATTCTATTTAAATTATTTTAAATCTGAAAACTTCAAACATCCATAACT
Source organism: Allium cepa (assembly GCA_030765085.1). Taxonomy (NCBI): domain Eukaryota; kingdom Viridiplantae; phylum Streptophyta; class Magnoliopsida; order Asparagales; family Amaryllidaceae; genus Allium; species Allium cepa. The sequence continues at coordinate 860,182,737 of CM060934.1, read as the reverse complement.
TTTCTGTTTGAACTCCAGTTTCAACATAATACATATGGAAACTGATCAAAATTTTGCCACGAACGCAACAGTATGACTTTCATGGTAAATTCAAACTTTTGAAAAATTCCCATTTTTATCCCTATCTTATTTAATTTAATTTATCTAATTTATTTATGGTTGATTTTATGAGATGTCACATTCTTCCCCCATAAAAGGGATTTCGTCCCCGAAATCTATTCCAAAGAGCGACTAGCGTAACACACAATAAAGATATATGTTATACAACCAAATTATCTAAACATCCATCGACTCATCCAAAGTGCAATATGATTATGTATTGCTGACATACTATAAGTGAGTTCAGTCATAACATGAGTGTGTGACTGTGAAATATAAGTTTTTATGCAAAACACCCTAAACATGCATAAAAGTTTATACATGGGTGCTAACTGACAGTGAAATGTGTAGCAACCATCTTCTACCATTCAATTTGGCAACCGTGATGCAGCCAAATTTTAATTTTGGAGAGGAAATTTCACCAAGGAAAAGCTTAGGATGATAAGTCTTCATGCTTTTCATCAAATTTCCACCCTATTATACTTCAACAACCTAATTTATTTGTTATGGATCTTTCTAGTTCCATGCTCCACAATGTGTGTACTAGCGCGAGAAGCTATTGGCTCTATCTTAATATCCCCAATTGATGAGACTTTAGCATAATAATTATGCTATAAAGGTATTTTCCTCTAATTTCAAATGAAGAAAAATATCACGGACTCCTGCAAACTTATCTGGTAACTCCACATAACATGCAAGTTTCCTATTTTTCCTAAAATTAGGTAAGGCCCAATATAACTTGGTGCCAACTTTTTCAACTTTTCAAATCTTACGACCTTCACATACTGCCTAATCGACTGTATCTTTTAGAAGTCTCACAAATTAAATCTAGTCCGAGTAGGATTTTGTTGGTAGTTTTCCACCAACAATTTGGCGATTTGCATGGCCTCCCATAAAGCACTTTTAAGGGTGCCATACCAATCTCTATCAGTGATTTTTATTATACGCAAATTCTTCTAAAGGTACGTGCTACTCCTAGTGTCCTTCAAAGTCCATGATGCAAGCTCTCCGACACATTCTCCAAGGTTGTATTCACTATTCCAGTTTATACGTTAGTCTGCGGGTTGTATACGGTGCTAAGATTCAACGAAGTTCCTAAAGCTGTCTACAAACTCCTCCAAAATTCACTACTAAATAATGGGTTCATATCACTAAAGATGCTAACCGAAATTCCACGAAGTCTGATCACCTCCTCGATATAAATCTATACTAGAGATGCTATGGTCTTAGTGCTTCTTATAGAAAATTCTGCTTCCTTCTCCTTCATCCTTTCCGAATAGAAAATTCTCTGCACATTCATGTTCATTCTATCTATTTCTTGAATGGTGACATTTTACAACCTACATTTATTTTTTCCAAAATCCTAAAGTTTCTTGGATTAAAATGTTCTTTTATTTTTGGTTATTTAACCTAATTTCCTCATTAACTTCTAGCCTTACTCATAGTTTATTGCTAGTTAAGTATCCCTATAATATTTCTTTATTTACGTTGTTTTTCAATATATATGTATGTATGTATGTATGTATGTGTATGTGTATATATATGTATGTGTGTATTAAGTGGTTCAATCCCATCCAAAAACCATCACAATGATAAAACTAGGATATATCTTATACCATATCCTATGCCTTTTCGATAGCTAAAGGAGACAACTAGTAATTACGATCCAAAAGTTCTAAAAGAAATATTTACCGAAAGCTGCCACTTGTCATCAAATGGTGTAAATGGTGTTGAGGTCCTAACACTCTTTACTAAATGAAGACAGACATTACTAATATATCATTCCACTATTGCCCACTTTCCTTAATTTTCCTTCTTGGTTTTTTAATAAATGCGGTCCATCCATTATTTTATTTAATATACCCATTATTGTCAAAATTGGACTATGTCTAATCAATGCTCATCTAAATCTATTTAATCTTTATACAAATTTTGAAATCCATTTATTACCCCAATTCAGTTCCTCCATAAACGTCATATTAAATTTCCCTAATCAATCCCAATTTAATGCCTTTCAACACTCATTAATTACAAATTTTTTGTCTGTTAAATTTGTAATTAATGTCCATAAACCCTAATCTGTTAATTACTAACTAATTTGTATCTAATCGTAAACTATGCTATATATAAAGTCGTAAAGCTTGATTACACGTGTACTAAATTCTAAGCTAGAACACTTATTTCCACATTTTTAGTTTATCATAGTTATCCTTCTGAAAGGGATTATCATTACTATTTTACATAAATGATATTTTTGGTTTGTTTGAGATTAGAAGATATCATTTCTTTCTTTTTTTGAAATAGACAGTGTAAACTATAGAAAAAAACATCCATATTTTACACATCTCTTTCACTTTATTTTGGCACAACCATTGTTAATTCAAACAACACGTTTTTACACATTTTAGAATTGGATAATTTATGAAATTATGTGGAATCTGCTTCAAATAAATCAAACATAGAAATTTATATTCCAAGTTAGCTAGGGCAACCTAGTTTACAACCCAATTATAAATATGTAATATCTTCACAATTTTTACCAATATTCTACAATTCAATATTTATGACCGATTCCAAATATCCAAATTAGGCTTTACATATTATTCATGTTTTCTTCATATCTTAAAACCTTAGCACTACCTTACTTAGGTAGTGATCCCTACCTACTCCATATAAAAATTTGGTTCAGTCTTCATCATTCTTTCAAAGTAAAATTTCACAATTATAAAGTACCTTGCCTGAAACTTTTATCGTTTAAAAAATAAATTTAGAAATCCTTTTTGTCAATTTCATAAATCTCTTTGTTACCAAAAGTGAGTAAAATAATTTTCCTACTCAAATACTTTTTTCATCAAAGATTTATTTTATCAAAAGTTGGACTTTCCATTCATTACATTTAAAAATTGCTTGGCTTTCAAAATGGAACTAAGAAATGTTTCCCTTTTCTAATTACTTCGTATAACAAAGAATTTCTTATTTTGAAAATATGATTTTTAACCCCAAAACATTAAAAACTCAATCATTATACCAAGCAATCATTTATTTCAATTTTTTTTCAAAAACATCTTGTATAAATTTAAACAATGAAAGTGGGGTGGACAATGATAACTACCATTGTATTATTTTCCTCTTATATTATTTCTAACTAGATTACTAATTATTCTTTATATAAATTCCCATTGCTATTACCATCTATGTCAACTGTCATTTTCGCATTTTCTTATATAAGAATGTTCCTCCTACCTACCTTATCGAGCGTCCTTAACCTTCTATTCTTTCAATCAAGTGTCGTCACCCTCTACATGCCCATTTTAAAAGAAAAGAACTTCCAATTTACGGTATGAAGAATTATCAAGTCTAACCTACATTCTGCTTTGCATTTATTTCAAAAACAAAAATCCCTTTATTAACAAACTCTTTAGGCAAAATACTTTTTGGCTCAATAAAGTTTAGATTAAGAATTTCATGAATGCATAACCTATTAAGTTAGAATATTTTAAATTAACTAATTTATAAACTATGAGTTTCTAATTTTTCTTACTCTTTCAAAATACCAACTTCCAAATTTATAAAGTGAAAATAGATCATTGGGTCCATTATACGTCCTATTTATTTCAAAAATGAAGAATCTAGAAATTGAAAACTGTTAACTCAACTAATTGTTAAACTAAAAATTTCCCAAATGAAAACCCATGTTCCACTATTCTTTAAAATTACATCCTTTTTCCAAACTTTTCACAAAATAATTGGTAGCATATTTCCGAACCCGATTAAAATCAATTTTCTTTCAAAAAAGAATTTAAACTTATGATACATGAGTTCTTCATTTAATAATCCTTTCAAAAGGCCCATTCAAAACATTTCAGGGAATTTCCAAAAGTTTTTTTTTTACTAAATTCTTTCTCATGAGGTGGATCTGGAAATTAAATTTAGTTGTTCATTCTTTTGAACTGTTCTACTCAACCTTTAAAGAAATCTGGTTATCTTCTTATGGTGTTAATGTACACCTTTTTACATCTTACTTTTGGATGTTTACAAGTATTTTGCCTTATAATATTTAGTTACTACCTAACATGTTTTTCATTATTTCTGTAAATGTCAATTGTCCTTAATAAATGTTTATAATTCTAAGGGACAATTCTTAAAGACATTTATTTATTCATTTTGATTTTACCCATTAGGCCTTCCTTATCTCCCCATAATTTCTCTAATAGTCTCTTTAATTAGTCCATTTATATCCTTATTGAATTCTTGTAACCAACTATTTATTCCACCTTTATTGCCATATTTATCCTCGGATTTACAATCTTTTCCATTTACATTTTCTATCCTTGTTATTCAATAGAAGATTTATGTTATTGTTCTAATTACATTTAAGTGAACATTGACATGTATTATGCTTATAGAGTTTACAATTATAAGGAAGTCAAGGTTAACGAAGGAATCAAATAGCATTCAGCTTTTAGGGTGCTTCCAAATGTTGCGCTCATGCTTTTCTTAGTCCATTCTTTATGATACAACATCCACCGTAAAGATAGTCGGGCCGGAGTATAAATTTAAATCAATTTATTTTCCTAACCCATAGTCGCTTTGCCCATCCTTTCAGAATATGGTCACAACTACCTTTGTAGTTGGAATTTATAAAGTTAGGCGTATCTTTAAAATAAGTATATTTATATATACGTGGTAGAGTTTATGAAAAATACTTTTCAAAAATAACAAATCGTCACCCATACATATACTTTTCCCCAGTGATCGTGTAACCTACAAAATTATACCAAATATAACAACCTGCCCTGATATAGGCCTAAATTCCAACCCAGAAAAGGCTCATTGAAACTTAGTACCATCTCAGAGCTGGTTGTTGGTTGGTAAAAAGAACAATAGAGAGCTATTCGTCTACACATTTAGAATCTCACAGCAGAAGGATAAAATATATTAATAACAATAGTACCTATTTTATTCGAATTTCAAAATGTCATTCAAAACCATAACAAAATATCTATAATACCATAACCCAACGATAGTCGTAACATATCTGTGATACATATTCCAAATTACAACATTGTTTTTATTTCATGGGTACATCAAAAACTAAATAAAATGACAAGTAAATAAACAGACTGCTGCCATAAGTTCATCATCGTCTCCACCTTCAGCATCGCCCTTCCTTACCTGTATTGTAATGAGGAGGAAGTCAGAACAACATATGTTTGGTGAATAAAAATCTCGAGCCTCACTATATTAATACTTGGAGGGTATAATTCAAATACGGATATGTTTTATATTTTCTACCTACATCATAAGTCTTTTCAAATATAAGCCTAAAGGCTTTTCTTAAACATAAATAAAAAAGCTTTACTAATACAAGCCCAACGCTAACTTATTATCCACCAAATAACCCATATCTATCATCTAGAATGTCCTATCAATGTAAAAGATAGTAGTCAAGTCATTTAACACCTATTAATGGGAATTAGGCGGACTCCGACCATTACTACCTTATTTAAGACAGGTCCATGTCATTTACTACCTATAATCCCAAGGTGGTCTCCTCATTGTAACTATCTAGCCGACATTGCATGGAATCTCTTAAGCCACTTAATAATTCTTATTGAAGCGCGCCCTTTCTCAAGATATTCTCTACCATGCCTAACCCATAATCCCGACCATTTACTACTTCCTACATAGAGAAGGGGAGGGTCCTCACATAACCACTCATTACCTTTAATTTCTAAAGTAGGTCCCATGGTGACATCTCACATTGGCTCGACTATTCTAGGTACTAATAGACATATTAGCTGGGCAAATTTATCCTACAGAATTTAGGACTAACCTTGCGTCATCGTAGTTACTTATTATAGGTGATGTCTCACATTAGCTTCAAAATTAAGCAGCTAGTAGCCAGATTAGCTAAGCAGACTTTCTTGTGCTTTTGACTGAACTTGCATCCGTATAGTTTAGTCATAATCTATATCACTCTCAACATATATTATCGCACATCTCAATGTTTCAATAATCAAGGCCTTATATGTAACGACCCAGAATTTTTGATAATTTAAAATTTGAATATTTAATTAATTTGAAATATAAATAAGTGAAATTTATAAGTCGAATAATTTTATTTCGAATAATTGGATTTAATTGAATAATTAAATCGATAATTTAATATGTGAGAATTAATATGTGAGAATACAGAAATAATTGTAAATTGAGTTTAATATGATTGAAAATGATTTGTAAAATTTTATTATATCATATTGAAGTTATAATGATGTTATGGAACTTTTAAAATCGAATTAAAAGTTAATTTGTGAAAATCGAATATTTTAATATTTTTATCGACTGAAAATAGCCAATTTTTGAACAGTCTCAGAATTGGACGAAACTAGTTCCATTTGATCCGTAATAGTTTGTTATTATCGAATTTCAATTTTCGTAGCAATCAGAGTTGTCGTTTGACCGTGGCAGCTCGAAACGCATCGAAATTGTTTTAATATTAATTTGGCGAGTTAAAATAGTCATTTTTCAAACAGTCTCGGATTTCGACGAAACCAGTTTCATCGGATCCGTAATGTGATATTATTGTATGGTTTCAAATTTCAGGTCAATCGGATTTACCATTTATCCGGTGCAAGCTAAAACGCCTAGAAAATCGTTTAATCGGTTTAATTTTAAATCGAACGTTTATTGCCATAACTCGCACAGATGACCGAATTAGTTCCCGAAGCACGTTCCATTGTGTTCAGAACGTGGGGTAAACCTTAGAAACGCCAACCGGCACGCTTCTTTTGGAGTTCGAAAATTTCGGGATGAATAGTGTACGTCGATTTTTCTATAAAAGCCCTCCATTATTCCTTCTTTTCACAAACCCTAGGTTAAAAGGCCAGCCGCCACTCCTTCATTTCAATGGCTAGCGATCTCCAATCTTTCTCTTCAATTATATTCCAATCCGTGAAATATTTTAAGAAACTTTCAACATGAAAGTTGTAGAGCATGACGAGATCCATAAGTTCAACGACCAAGATCGTAAAATTCGAAGCGGATCAACGACAATCGAAGCTCAAACCGCGTGCGTTCGTTCATGATTTTCTCGACCTACGTGCAACCGAGCTCAATGATATTCCAGCCGAGTGTTGTGCTTGTGATGCTCTTCGAACTGGTGCTTACTGATCGGGGTGGAAGTCAATGGATAGGCCGCGAGATTTAGGGTTTTGTGAGGCTATATGGGTTCGTACGCGATTTTGTTACTGGGAAGTTCGAATGCGCGTGAGAAGATGGAGCTCGCGGCCTTGATCTCGTGTGTGATGATGGACGGCTATGATTGCTTAGGTTATAAAAATTTAAAAGAATTTGTGAATTATAATATGTACAATCCTTAAAATACCATAACTTTTTCGTACGAGGTCGAAAAATTACGAAACAACTTGCGTTGGAATCGTATGGACGAGCACTACGCTATGGAATTGGATTGGAGTCGTTTGGAGTTAGTGAGAATTTCGGGTAAAATTAAACGTCCGTTTAATTTTATTCGAAATAAATCGCTAAAACGAAATTGAAATCAAGGTGAGAACTTCTCACTCAATCGAATCGGTTTCGATTTTTATTTTAAATAATTAGATTTAAAATTGTTGATATAATGCATGAATGATGATTGTTATCTATTGATTGTTAAAATAGACATTATGCGCCGTTAGTAAGCGGATGTTATTTATTAAAAACATAAACCGCGAATATTTCACAATACAGTGAAATTGGTATTATTTATGTACTTCGAGTTGATTTTCCCGCATTATATAGCAGATGAGACACTATTGCGCCGTCTATTAAGCAGATAATATTTTATAAATCCCATATACCGCGATAATTCCATACTGGAGCGGAATTGGTATTGTGCTAATGTTTGTGGATGCAGGGAAACAGGTTGGAGGGATCCAACTGGATTCCTCAACTGTATTGATTTATTTACAGATATTGTGATATTTGTTGATTATCATATCGATATATGATATTTGGATGTCGTGATTGACTATTTGGTGCTGCTGCATCATTGGATCCATTTCTGAAGTTTTAAAATAATGATTTTGGTTTTAAAAGGGATTTTAAAGTGATTTTCGAAAGTATATGTTTTTATTAAATTTTGAATTGATTCATTTTAAATAATTAAAACGTTATAAATTTTTATGTTATAAAAGTTAAGATTTTTGTAAAATATAACCAAATTGAGATTTTCGAAATAAATAGTGATTAATTTATAAAATGGTTTAATTTGTAATTTTGAATCATTATAAAAGATTTTTAAATTTATTTTTATAAGTTAAAAATATTGGAATTATAAAACGAGCTTTTATAAGTGTTAAAAATGAAATAAAAATGTATTTCATAAGTGAACGGAATTTATAGATTTATAAATTGTGAAGTTATAAAATGAATAGATTTTGTGAAATAGAAGATTTATAAGTAATTATCTTATAAATCGGATTTTGGCATTTAAATGAGATATAAATGGAATTTGTTAATAATGAGATTTATAAATCGAAGCTTTCAAATAGAAATGGAATTTATAGACATTGTTTATAAATTCGAAATCAATTGAATTTGATAAATTGAATATAGAAGTTTATGAAAGGTAATTTATTCGCGATTTTAGATAGCGAATAAATTCTTGAAAATAAAACGTGTTGTAAATATTGAAATTGGGTTAGTGAAGTATATTCATGATTTTGGACATTGAATATATTATTAAGTAAAATGGATATGTTTTGGGAAAGCGATATTGTAACGACCCAGAATTTTTAGTAATTAAAAATTTGGATATTTAATTAATTTTAAATATTAATAAGTGAATTTATAAGTCAAATAAATTTTATTTTGAATTACTGGATTTAATTGAATAATTAAATCGATAATTTAATATGTGAAATTATGGAAATAATTGAAAATCGAGTTAAATATGATTGAAAATGATTTGTAAAATTATATTTTATCATATAGAAGTTAGAATGATATTTTAGAACTTTTAAAATCGAATTAAGAGTTAATTTGTGAAAATTGAATATTTTAATATTAAAATCGACTAGTGAAAATAGTTAATTTTTGAACAGTCTCAGAATTGAACGAAACCAGTTCCATTGGATCCGTAATAGTTAGTTATTACCGGATTTCAATTTTCGTGTCAATCGGAGCTACCATTTGATCGTGGCAGCTCGAAACGCATCGAATTATTTTTAATTTTAATTTGGCGAGTTAAAATAGCCATTTTTCAAAAAGTCTCGGATTTCAACGAAACCAGTTTCATCGGATCCGTAATGTGATATTATTGTAAGGTTTCAAATTTCGTGTCAATTGGATTTACCGTTTGTCCGGTACAAATTAAAACGCCTAGAAAATCGCTTAAATCGGTTTAATTCAAATTGAACGTTTATTGCCATAACTCGCACAGATGTCCGAATTAGCTTTTGAAACCTATTCCATTGTGTCCGAAACGCGGGGTAAACCCTAGAAACGCTAGTTACGGCGCGTGAATCGGAGTTCGGAATTTCCAGATGAATAGTGTTCGATTTTTTTCTATAAATACACCATAAACTCACAAATTTTAGAAAAAAATAACTAAAACCCTAATTCAACTGCCTAGCCGCCAGAAATGAAACCCACGGCCAGTATTTCTCCTCCTTCTTCCTCGATTATCTCTCGATCCATTCACTTTCAAGCTTCGTGTTCAACTACAAAGTTATAGAGGGCAGCGAGATCCTTATATTCAACGGTGGAGATCGAGATTGGAGTTGTATTTTGTGAGATTTTTGGCCGTGTTTTCTGTAGGTTGCGCATGCCTTTCTAGGCTCATGGGGCAGCCGAGCTTCATGCTGGGGGTGGTGGAGGTAGCTCTTGCAATGGGCTTCGACATGTCGGTGGTGTGATGAGGTTTAGTGTAACGAGGAGGCTCGAATTTGAAAACCTAATTTGCGTGTATGGGTTTGAGTTGCGGCCTGTAGAGAACGAAGGGGGGGAAGGAGATGCTATGCACGGTCGTGATTTGGGGGCTAAGGATCCTACGACCATGATCTTGCTAGGTTAAAATTAGTTAATAATATGTTGTAAATTTTAGTTTAAATCGTGTACAAACTTCAAAAATGCATAACTTTTTCATACGAGGTCGAAAACGCGCGAAACCAGTTGCGTTGGAATCGTATGGACGAGCACTACGTAATGAAATTGGATTGGAGTCATTTGGAGTTAGTGAAAATTTTGGGTAAAATTAAACGTCCGTTTAATTTTATTCGAAATAAATCGCTAAAACGGAATTTAAAATCAAGGTGAGAACTTCTCACTCAATCGAATCAGTTTCGATTTTATTTTTAATAGTTAGATTTAAAATATTTGAATGCATGTTTGAATGATGATTACTATCTATTGATTGTTAAAATAGACATTATGCGCCGTTAGTAAGCGGATGTTATTTATTAAAAACATATACCGCGAATATTTCATAAACAGTGAAATTGGTATTATATATAATAGCAATATATATATATATTGGCATATGTGTATATTGCAGTTGTTGATTCCCCGCATTTTTTTAGCGGATGAGACCCTATTGCGCCGTCTATTAAGCGGATAATATTTTAAATCCCATATACCGCGATAATTTCGTACTGGAGCGAAATTGGTATTGTGCTAATGTTTGTGGATGCAGGAAAACAGGTTGGAGGGATCCAACTGGATTCCTCAACAGTTTTTATTTGATTTCAGATATTTTGATATTTGATGGATTATCATATCGATATATGATATCGTTGTTGTCGTGATTGACTATTTGGTGTGTAGCATCATTGGACCAAATTTTGGAATTTTAAAATGATTTTAAAGTGATTTTTGAAAGTATACGTTTATAAAATATTTTTGGAACTGATCCATTTTAAATAAATAAACGTTATAATTTTTAATGTTATAAAAATTATGATTTTTGAGAAATATAGTTAAAAACTGATTTTTGAGAATATGATGCTAATGATTTTATAAAATAGTTTAATCGGTATTTTAGAATTTATTGTGAAAAGTTTAAATATAGGATTTATAAAATTTAATTATTTTATGAATCAAAATGGTGAAATAATAAAGGAGATTAAAGACGTTTTAAAGAATAATATAAATTAATTTATATTAAGAGATTTATAAATGGATATTTATAAACTGAAATATTGACATTATAAAACGAGTTTTTATAAGTGTTTGAATGAAGTGAAAATAAATTCCATAAATGAATGAAATTTATAGAATTTTAAACGGTGAAGTTATAAATAGAATTTTATAAACAGTAGGTTTATAAAATTTGTAAAGTTATTAAAATAATGGTTTTGGATAAATAATTGAATCTTATAAGTTATAAGATTTATAATTATGAAGTTTAAAAGAACGATTTTGTAAAATAATCGTTTTATAAGCATTTAACTTATAATATGAATTTCTAGTATATCATTGAGATATGAATTGAGATAGGTTAATAAAGGAATTTATAAAAGGAAGTTGTTATAAAATAAATAGAAATGGAATTTATAAACGTGTTTTTATAAATTCGCAAACGACTTATTTTGATAAGTTAATTGTTGAAACCTATTAATGGAGTTATATTCACATTTTTGACTGTGAATAACCCTTTGAAATAAAATGAATAGAAGTGATGAAAGTTGTTAACATAGTATATTCACGTTTTTGAATAGTGAATAATATGTTAAAGAAAATGTTTGAATGTGGTGTTTTAAATAGAATTAAAAACAAGTTAACGATGTTTCAATTGGATTGAGATTCGAAACCATAGATTTCAACATTGATTGTTGAAATAGACGTTTTCGAGAAAAAGAAGGAAATGGTGGATTATAACACTGTTGTTATAGTAAATGATTTCCGAAAGGAAATGTTTTGTATAGTATTGGGATTTATATATCTATTTTAATTTCAAATCCCTATACTAGTGATTTTGGGTTGTCGTAACGATGTTTTACGCAACATTCGTTTTGGCCCAAATAAATATGTTTAAGAGAATGATTTCCTTAAAGAATGAAATATATACTTAATCTCGATTTAAGTATATTGAATATTTTCCAAGTGTTGAAAATAAAAGATTTGTGAATTACTTATTAAATAAGTATGGAAATGTTTTCCAATATAAAGTGAATATTTTGAGAATTTATCTTTTTGAAGATAAATTGAAATCGTATATGCATGGATATTGTGAAATGTAAATTCACTAAGGAATTTATAAAAGAAAGTGGAATTTGTTTAAAAATAAATATTGATTTATTTTTGAAGTATTGAAAATAATATATCTTGTAAAGATATTTTGGAAAATAAATAATTTGGAAAATTATTTGGAAACTGGTGATGTGTGCATATCCATTGATAGTTCAATAACCGACTATCAATATTTCCCTTTGAATGGGTAATTGATGTGATTTGTTTGAATTTGAATGCCACACTTATTTTTGAATAAGCGCTCACTATTCGGGTTAACCGGGAAAGGACCATGGGGTCGTATAACCCATTCCGAATATGTGATACGTCGTTGTGAATTGCATTTGAAGATCGGTGTTGAAGACCGGATCTTTTTGAAAGCGAAAGGACAACTCGTCGATTGACTCTGCACCGAGTAGCTACGGTATTGAGTTCTCCCTATGTGATGGGAAGTCCGGACGTGATTAGAGATTATCCGGATTGCAAGGACTTCTTTGTAAGTGCCTTCGGTTTTGTTCGAGCCCGGAACAGACTTGTATGGATTGTATGTCTGACATTACAAGTTGAGATATAAAGCCGATTTCATTCAAATATATTTCTATTGGTGGCGGAGAATTTATTCTTTTAGCTTAACACCCTTCTCTGAGACGTACGAGCTCAGAGGTTATGTAGTTGAATGTTATCAGCGATATATTCCCAATTTGGTAATGTGACATGCTGAGTGTTGCTGAAATGATCATTGTGTTGATTATTTGTGATAGGATCATTTATTTGATCGTCTATCTTTTTGATCATTTCTACGATCATTTGTTGACCCAAAGCATGGCTTTTGTATAAAGTATGTTTTACGTGGACGTGACTTCGTCGAGCCTCACACCCCGTGAATGGTCAAAACAGGAAAGATGCGGCAAGGTTATGAGGGGTAGCGCCCTTTAGGATGTGTGCATTTCCTTCTGGAAAAGGGTGGTATCATGGTATGGAGCCCAGATACTTACTCATGTTGATAACACTTTGTTATGATTGTGTGAATTGATTGCGAGCGCTCGGTAAAAGGTCCCAAAGGACCGAGGGATGGCATATTCGGTCAGTTGTTACTCAGTTAGGGGTAACCCGGCCTTGTGTTGGTAGAGATCCGGTTTGGTTCTCGGGGATGTCCATCCAGAGGCATTCTCATGTGGCAATGGGAAGTTCCTTGGCCTGATCATTCGTTGGAAATCCAAAGAAACAATACGAGACTTGTACGGTTTTAGTTGTATAACCTGCTATGGAATGTGGCGGTAACCTGCTATTGAACATAGTTAGCTATAGTAGGCATAGTTCGAAATGTCTATGCTGGCTAAGATTTATATTCTACTTTCGAAATAAATTTTTCCTACACTATGCACTAGTAATAATATAAAATGTTCTTTTAAATGCGTATCAAGCATCTTTGACTATCATAAGGAGAAATCTCCTCCGATTCTGCGTTTGCATTGTGTGTGTGTGCGGGAGGCCTTATGGTAGTCTCATTTTTAAAAGCATTGCGAATTGACTTTAAAAATATTCCTCTATTTTGATTTCAAAGATAAATAAACTATTTTGAGTTCTCACACCAGTCACATGACTGACTCGGAGTTTATTGTTTTCCTTCCTAAACTCTGGGTGCCCACCAATTTCCACACGAGCAGTCAAGAGTTAGGTTTATCAGGATATTCTGGATATTCTGGAATTGCTGGAGGCAAGCTGGATGGCATGGCGTATTACTAGTTATATAGTATTTCTTTTTCCGCTGCACTGTTTGATGTTGTTTGTTGTTGTACACTCTGATGATATGATGTAATGAAATGTAATGTATAAATGTAATAACTGATATAGTTCTTTGTTTAAAGATTATTCATTTATTATTATATGTTGTTCCGCTGCGAATTGTGAGATTCTGCTGTTGTTCAGTTATTTTCTGTTCTTTGTTGTTTCCTTTCTGTCCGTTCTATTTTCTATCTATTCTCTCCTATGTTCTTTCCTCTCTATTTTCTACCTTCTTATCTCTTCTTCTTTCTTTTCTTCTTCTTAAACCATAACATTTCGAGTTTTTGGCCTTCGATTTCTCGGCAGTCGATAAAGTGAGTATCGATGTTGAATTTTCGAAAGTCGGAAATTTTCGATACGTTACAGATATTATTAAAAGAAGTTGATTATTTTAACGACGTTTTCAAAATGTGTTAAATATTGAAATCATAGATTTCAACATTCATTGTTGAAATAGACGTTTTCGAGAAATAAAAGGAAATGGTGGACTATAACACTATTGTTATAGTAAATGATTTCCGAAAGGAAATATTTTGTATAGTATTGGGATTTATATATCTATTTTAAATTTCGAATCCCTATACTAGTGATTTGAGGTCGTCGTAACGATGTTTTACGCAACATTCGTTTTGACTCAAATTTATGTGTTAAGAAAATGATTTCTTAAAGAATGAAATATATACTTAGTTTTGATTTAAGTATATTGAATATTTTCAAATGTTGAAAATAAATAGATTTGTGATGTACTTATTATTAAATAAGCATGGAAATATTTTTCCAATGTGAAATGAACGTTTTAGAATTTATCCTTGTAAGATAAATTGAAAGTGAATATTGAAAATCGATTGAAAATCGTACATCATAGATATTTTGGGATTATAAATTCACTATGGAATTTATAAAAAGAAAGGGGATTAGTTTAAAAAATAAACGTTGATTTATTTTTAAAGTGTGGGAATAAATTTACGGATTTGGAACGTAAATATAAAGTAAATCGGTAGGGATTTATTTAAATTGGTTTAAATGAACCATTTTGAAATGAAAGTATTTCCGAGTAAGGAAAAGTTATTTGAAAAATTGTTTTCAAATGGTTGAAGTGTGGAAGTTTATATCTAGTAAAGATATTTTTGAGAAATAAATAAATTAGAAAATTATTTGGAATCTGATGATGTTGAGCATCTTTATTGATAGTTAAATAACCGATTATCAATATTTACCTTTAAATAGGTATTTGTTGTGATTTGTTTGAATTTGAATGCCATACTTATTTTTGAATAAGCGCTCACTATTCGGGTTATCCGGGAAAGGACCTTGGGGTCGTATAACCCATTTCGAGTATGTGATACGTCGTTATGGATTGCATTTGATGACCGGTGTTGAAGACCGGATATTTGTGAAAACGGAAGGATTACCGTCGAGTTACTCTACGTCGGCTGATCTCCGATATAGAGGTTTTATCACCCTTAGTGACGGGAAGTCCGGTCGTGATTAGTGAATATTCGAAATGCAAGGAATTCTTTGGAAGTGCCTTCGGTTCTGTTCGAGCCCGGAACAGACTTGTATGGATCATATGTCTGACATTACAAATTGAGATATAAAGCTGATTTCTTTCAAATATATTTCTGTTGGTGGCGGATAATTTATTCTCTTAGCTTAACACACTTCTCGGAGACGTACGAGCTTAGAGGTTATATAGTTGAAGGTTATTAGTGATATACTCCCAATTTGGTAGTGTGGCATGCTGAGTGTTGCTGTGAAATGATCATTGTTTGATCATTTGTGATATGATCATTTGTTTGATCATTTATCTTGGTGAACATTTCTATGATCATTTGTTGACCTAAAGCTGTTGACCTAAAGCTGTTGACCTAAAGCACAACTTTTGTATAAAGCGTGGCTTTGTGGACGAGACTTCGTCGGACCTCACACCCCGGAAATGGTCAAAACAGGAAGGATGCAGCAAGGTTATTAGGGGGTAGCGTCCCTTTAGTGTATGTCATTCCTTCTGGATAGAGGTGGTATCATGGTATGGATCCCAGATACTTAACCTATGTTGTTGCTGCAAATTTTGTGGTTGTTGGAAATCGAGGATCCTCGGATAGATCGGTTACGATCGGAGGATGACATATTCGTGTCAGTAGTTACCCAGTTAGGGGTAACTCGGCCTTGTGTTGGCAGAGATCCGGTTTGGTTCTCGGGACGTCATTCCAGAAGCGTTTCCATGTGGCAATGGGAAGTTCCTTGGCCTGACCATTTGTTGGAAATCCAAAGAAACAATACGATCTTGTACGGTTTTAGTTGTATAACCTGCCATGGAATGTGGCAATAACCTGCTATTGAACATGGTAGCTATAGTAGGCATAAGTGCGAAATGTCGATGCTGGCAAGGATTTATATCTTTACTTTCGAAATAATTTTTCTACACTATGCACTAGTAATAATATCAAATGTTTCTTTTTAATGCGTATCAAGCATCTTTGACTATCATAAGGAGAAATCTCCTCCGATTCTGCGTTTGCATTGTGTGTGTGTGCGGGAGGCCTTATGGTAGTCTTATTTTTAAAAGCATTGCGAATTGACTTTAAAAATATTCCTCTATTTTGATTTTAAAGATAAATAAACTGTTTTAGTTCTCACATCAGTCACATGACTGACTCGGAGTTTATTGTTTTCCTTCCTAAACTTTGGGTGCCCACCAATTTCCACACGGGCAGTCAAGAGTTAGGTTTATCAGGATATTCTGGAATTCAGGAGTTGCAGGAGGCAAGCTAGATGGCATGGCGTATTACTAGTATATAGTATTTCTTTTCCGCTGTCGATGTTGTTGTTGTTGTACACTCTGATGATGTAATGAAATGTAATGTGATATAATAACTGTTATAGTTCTTTGTTTAAATATTATTCATTTATCTATTATATATTGTTCCGCTGCGAATTGTGAGATTCTGATATTGTTTCTGTTGTTTCTGTTCTGTTCTATCTTTTTCTCTCTTCTTCTATCTTTTTCTTCTTCTTTAACCCTAACGGTACGGTTGTCCGGCTTTCGATTGCTCGACAGTTGATACAGTTGACGTATTAATGTCGGTTTTCATGGACGAAAAATTGCGTTCGTTACATTTGGTATCAGAGCGTATGGTTAAGCCACAACCATGGCTCTGTTGGGAATTACTCATTAGAGATAGAGTCAGTAGTACTCTAGAATGGGTTTGAGTGTAATAATAGATACGAGTGCATATTTGTTAGTGAATATAAATTGTTTTATATTGTGTTTGCTTATCCATTGAGCTGTTTGTGAATTCTGGTCGGTGTGTGGGACGCCATATTATCGATAGGGATTTCTAAACACTTAAATGAGACATGTCGACATAGTATTATTTTAAACTGGGTAAACGAAATAATTTTACCTTGATTACATTTTATATATAAAGGAATAATTTTTCAGAATTATTGAGTGTATATGAATTGATTGTTTGGTTGTTGAAAATGTAAGATATATGCAAGTTAATAAAAGTTGTTTGAATAAGTTAAATAAAACTTATTGTAAAAAAATGAATTGTATAAGCAATCAAATTATAAGTATGAAGTTATAATTAAAATGATTTACAATGATGGAATAATCTTATATATAAGAAGTGAAATTATATAAGTAAAAGGTTTTGTAAATGTGATTTATAATCTTAAAAAAAATAAAATTCCAGAGAAGTGTTTTGAAAGGATTTGATATTTTGGAAAATTGTTTTGGAGAAATTAATGCTCTAAACTCTTTACGGTCGCTGGAAAATAATCCTGATGATGATGGCCACATCATTAGAATTCATTTACGGGTTTCCAAAAGAGGAATTGCTGCCAGATTATTTTAAATGAAAGTTGTTTGTAAAATTTGGATTTGGGTTTTGAAATTCAAAAGATAATTGAATTGATTTCAAAAATGGTTTTAAAAGATTTGAAAGGACTCTGGAATCCTATTTAAGATATTTATGGGAATGATAAATGAGTTGATAACTTATACAGATTGAATTTTGATAGAATAAATTTAACTTAAAGGATGAAGTTAAATTAAAGGAAGTATAAGTAAATCAATAAAATCCAAGTTGAAATAAATTTGAGTTGTCATCAAAGACATGTAATTTGAAATTTAACAAAAGGAAAGTTAAATAAATTGATTTGGATTTGATAAGATGCTTGAAATGAAATATAACTTAAGTGAAGTTGAATGAAGTTGACTTTTGGTGTCAAAGTAAATTAATAAGTGAATTAATGAAATGAAGTCATTAAGAATTTGAACTTGAGTTATATAATGAAATTCAACATTATATTGTTAAAGGAATTAGCAATTGAATTGAACTAATGGATTAAATGTTAATCAATTAAATGTAAATAATTGATATGAAATAATGAATGTAAGTGTTAATTCATTAGAAGCTAATGTTATTAGAAATTGAATAAATTGAATGAAAGTCAATTTAATATGATCCAATTGGAATTAAATGTGTTGAACCAAATTGAATGTAAAGTGAATAAATTTGGTTGTATTGAATAAACATTGGTTGTTATTTGACTGTTGATTGATTGTATATAATTCATTAAGTGTCAATGAAATTGAATTAGAGAAATTGGAAGCTATGTGATTGAATTCAAATGGATAATATGTAAATTTGAATAGAATTGGATTTGATTTGGAAGTGAACTAATATGAATGCAAATTTGTGAATGCAAACTAATTAAAATTGAATATGAATGAATGTTAGTAAAATCCAATGTAAATGAATCAAATGTGATTTAAATTGAAAACCAATTCATTGAATATTAATGAGAATATGAATGAATATTGATTTGGTTATGAATGATAGTTGGTTGATGTTTGCATTTGTTGCTTTAGTTGCATTTGCTATATTGGCATATATAGATGTTGCTATATGTTGTATATTGAGATTATTTTCATATATACATGTTCTCATGTTGTTTGTTGAGTGTTTAGTAGGTGCGGATTGCGCTTGCTTCGCATTTGGAGCTCGCTTTCGCGCTATATTAGCCGTATATGCTCGCTAATAATAAATACGGTACATATCTCGGATTACATACCGTACTTTTACACTTTTTTCCCTGCGGGATCCCTCATCATTTGATGAGATGTATATTTGTGATATATACACTGTCATTTTTTTTTCGGATCGAGCCGCGCAAAGGAGACTATGGCGATTTTTTCCGAAAATTTATGGCGTTAGAAAAATTTGGGAATTTTTGGGAAAATTTTGAAAACTTAAACTTTGATTTGGAGTTGAAAGTAAAACGATAGTAGATTGTTTTGAAAAGATAACTAACTATGATTTGAAAACTTAGTAAAGTATTGTAAGAAGTTTAATTATGCATTTTGGAAAATTAATAGATTCTGTAGCTTTTCTTACTTGATAATTTCGAGGACGAAATTCTTTTAAGGGGGGAAGTTTGTAACGACCCATAATTTTTGATAATTTAAAATTTGAATATTTAATTAATTTTAAATGTAAATAAGTGAAATTTATAAGTCGAATAATTTTATTTCGAATAATTGGATTTAATTGAATAATTAAATCGATAATTTAATATGTGAGAATACAAAAATAATTGTAAATTGGGTTTAATATGATTGAAAATGATTTGTAAAATTTTATTATATCATATTGAAGTTATAATGATGTTATGGAACTTTTAAAATCGAATTAAAAGTTAATTTGTGAAAATTGAATATTTTAATATTTAATTATCGACTGAAATATAGCCAATTTTCGAACAGTCTTAGAATTGGACAAAACTAGTTCCATATGATCCGTAATAGTTTGTTATTATCGGATTTCAATTTTCGTAGCAATCGGAGTTGTCGTTTGACCGTGGCAGCTCGAAACGCTTCAAAATTGTTTTAATATTAATTTGCCGAGTTAAAATAGTCATTTTTCAAACAGTCTCGGATTTCGACGAAACTAGTTTCATCAGATCCATAATGTGATATTATTGTATGGTTTCAAATTTTAGGTCAATCGGATTTACCGTTTGTCCGGTGCAAGCTAAAACGCCTAGAAATTCGTTTAATCGGTTTAATTTTAAATCGAACGTTTATTACCATAACTCGCACAGATGACCGAATTAGCTCCCGAAACACGTTCCATTGTGTTCGGAACGCGGGGTAAACCTTAGAAATGCCAACCGGCACGCTTCGTTTGGAGTTCGAAAATTTCGGGATGAATAGTGTACGTCGATTTTTCTATAAAAGCCCTCCATTATTCCTTCTTTTCACAAACCCTAGGTTAAAAGGCCAGCCGCCACTCCTTCATTTCAATGGCCAGCGATCTCTAATCTTTCTCTTCAATTATCTTCCAATCCGTGAAATATTTCAAGAAACTTTCAACATGAAAGTTGTAGAGCATGACGAGATCCATAAGTTCAACGGCCAAGATCGTAAAATTCGAAGCGGATCAACGACAATCGAAGCTCAAACCGCGTGCGTTCGTTCATGATTTTCTCGACCTGCGTGCAACCGAGCTCAATGATATTTCAGCCGAGTGTTGTGCTTGTGATGCTCTTCGAATTGGTGCTTGCTGATCGGGGTGGAAGTCAATGGATAGGCCGCGAGATTTAGGGTTTTGTGAGGCTATATGGGTTCGTACGCGATTTTGTTACTGGGAAGTTCGAATGCGCGTGAGAAGATGGAGCTCACGGCCTTGATCTCGTGTGTGATGATGGACGGCTATGATTGCTTAGGTTATAAAAATTTAAAAGAATTTGTGAATTATAATATGTACAATCCTTAAAATACCATAACTTTTTCGTACGAGGTCGAAAAATTACGAAACAACTTGCGTTGGAATCGTATGGACGAGCACTACGCTATGGAATTGGATTGGAGTCGTTTGGAGTTAGTGAGAATTTCGGGTAAAATTAAACGTCCGTTTAATTTTATTCGAAATAAATCGCTAAAACGAAATTGAAATCAAGGTGAGAACTTCTCACTCAATCGAATCGGTTTCGATTTTTATTTTAAATAATTAGATTTAAAATTGTTGATATAATGCATGAATGATGATTGTTATCTATTGATTGTTAAAATAGACATTATGCGCCGTTAGTAAGCGGATGTTATTTATTAAAAACATATACCGCGAATATTTCACAGTACAGTGAAATTGGTATTATTTATGTACTTGGAGTTGATTTTCCCGCATTATATAGCGGATGAGACCCTATTGTGCCGTCTATTAAGCGGATAATATTTTATAAATACCATATACCGCGATAATTCCGTACTGGAGCGGAATTGGTATTGTGCTAATGTTTGTGGATGCAGGGGAACAGGTTGGAGGGATCCAACTGGATTCCTCAACTGTATTGATTTATTTACAGATATTGTGATATTTGTTGATTATCATATCGATATATGATATTTAGATGTCGTGATTGACTATTTGGTGCTGCTGCATCATCGGATCCATTTCTGAAGTTTTAAAATAATGATTTTGGTTTTAAAAGGGATTTTAAAGTGATTTTCGAAAGTATATGTTTTTATTAAATTTTGAATTGATTCATTTTAAATAATTAAAACGTTATAAATTTTTATGTTATAAAAGTTAAGATTTTTGTAAAATATAACCGAATTGAGATTTTCGAAATAAATAGTGATTAATTTATAAAATGGTTTAATTTGTAATTTTGAATCATTATAGAAGACTTTTAAATTTATTTTTATAAGTTAAAAATATTGAAATTATAAAACGAGCTTTTATAAGTGTTAAAAATGAAATAAAAATGGATTTCATAAGTGAACGGAATTTATAGATTTATAAATTGTGAAGTTATAAAATGAATAGATTTTGTGAAATAGAAGATTTATAAGTAATTATCTTATAAATCAGATTTTGGCATTTAAATGAGATATAAATGGAATTTGTTAATAATGAGATTTATAAATCGAAGCTTTCAAATAGAAATGGAATTTATGGACATTGTTTATAAATTCAGAATCAATTGAATTTGATAAATTGAATATAGAAGTTTATGAAAGGTAATTTATTCGCGATTTTAGATAGCGAATAAATTCTTGAAAATAAAACGTGTTGTAAATATTGAAATTGGGTTAATGAAGTATATTCACGATTTTGGACAGTGAATATATTATTAAGTAAAATGGATATGTTTTGGGAAAACGATATTATTAAAAGAAGTTGATTATTTTAACGACGTTTTAAAATGTGTTAAATATTGAAATCATAGATTTCAACATTCATTGTTGAAATAGACGTTTTCGAGAAATAAAAGGAAATGGTGGACTATAACACTGTTGTTATAGTAAATGATTTCCGAAATGAAATATTTTGTATAGTATTGGGATTTATATATCTATTTTAAATTTCGAATCCCTCTACTAGTGAATTTGGGTCGTCGTAACGATGTTTTACGCGACATTCGTTTTGACTCAAATTTATGTGTTAAGAAAATGATTTCTTAAAGAATGTAATATATACTTAGTTTTGATTTAAGTATATTGAATATTTTCAAATGTTGAAAATAAATCGATTTGTGATGTACTTATTATTAAATAAGTATGGAAATATTTTTCCAATGTGAAATGAACGTTTTAGAATTTATCCTTGTAAGATAAATTGAAAGTGAATATTGAAAATCGATTGAAAATCGTACATCATAGATATTTTGGGATTATAAATTCACTATGGAATTTATAAAAAGAAAGGGGAATTAGTTTAAAAAATAAACGTTGATTTATTTTTAAAGTGTGGGAATAAATTTACGGATTTGGAACGTAAATATAAGGTAAATCGGTAGGGATTTATTTAAATTGGTTTAAATAAACCATTTTGAAATGAAAGTATTTCCGAGTAAGGAAAAGTGATTTGAAAAATTGTTTTCAAATGGTTGAAGTGTGGAAGTTTATATCTAGTAAAGATATTTTTGAGAAATAAATAAATTGGAAAATTATTTGGAATCTGATGATGTTGAGCATCTTTATTGATAGTTAAATAACCGACTATCAATATTTACCTTTAAATAGGTATTTGTTGTGATTTGTTTGAATTTGAATGCCACACTTATTTTTGAATAAGCGCTCACTATTCGGGTTATCCGGGAAAGGACCTTGGGGTCGTATAACCCATTTCGAGTATGTGATACGTCGTTATGGATTGCATTTGATGACCGGTGTTGAAGACCGGATATTTGTGAAAATGGAAGGATTACCGTCGAGTTACTCTACATCGGCTGATCTCCGATATAGAGGTTTTATCACCCTTAGTGACAGGAAGTCCGGTCGTGATTAGTGAATATCCGGAATGCAAGGACTTCTTTGGAAGTGCCTTTGGTTCTGTTCAAGCCCGGAACAGACTTGTATGGATTGTATGTCTGACATTACAAATTGAGATATAAAGCTGATTTCTTTCAAATATATTTCTGTTGGTGGCGGAGAATTTATTCTCTTAGCTTAACACCCTTCTCTTAGACGTACGAGCTTAGAAGTTATATGGTTGAAGGTTATTAGTGATATACTCCCAATTTGGTAGTGTGGCATGCTGAGTGTTGCCGTGAAATGATCATTGTTTGATCATTTGTGATATGATCATTTGTTTGATCATTTATCTTGGTGATCATTTCTATGATCATTTGTTGACCTAAAGCACAGCTTTTGTATAAAGCGTGGCTTTGTGGACGAGACTTCGTCGGACCTCACACCCCGGAAATGGTCAAAACAGGAAGGATGCAGCAAGGTTATTAGGGGGTAGCGCCCTTTTAGTGTATGTCATTCCTTCTGGATAGAGGTGGTATCATGGTATAAAGCCCAGATACTTAACCTATGTTGTTGCTGCAAATTTTGTGGTTGTTGGAAATCGAGGATCCTCGGATAGATCGGTTACGATCGGTGGATGACATATTCGTGTCAGTAGTTACCCAGTTAGGGGTAACCCGGCCTTGTGTTGGCAGAGATCCGGTTTGGTTCTCGGGACGTCATTCCAGAGGCGTTTCCATGTGGCAATGAGAAGTTCCTTGGCCTGACCATTTGTTGGAAATCCAAAGAAACAATACGATCTTGTACGGTTTTAGTTGTATAACCTGCCATGGAATGTGGCGATAACCTGCTATTGAACATGGTAGCTATAGTAGGCATAAGTGCGAAATGTATATGCTGGCTAAGATTTATGTCTTTACTTTTGAAATAATTTTTCTACACTATGCACTAGTAATAATATCAAATGTTTCTTTTTAATGCGTATCAAGCATCTTTGACTATCATAAGGAGAAATCTCCTCCGATTCTGCGTTTGCATTGTGTGTGTGTGTGCGGGAGGCCTTATGGTAGTCTCATTTTTAAAAGCATTGCGAATTGACTTTAAAAATATTCCTCTATTTTGATTTTAAAGATAAATAAACTGTTTTAGTTCTCACACCAGTCACATAACTGACTCGGAGTTTATTGTTTTCCTTCCTAAACTCTGGGTGCCCACCAATTTCCACACGGGCAGTCAAGAGTTAGGTTTATCAGGATATTCTGGAATTCAGGAGTTGCAGGAGGCAAGCTGGATGGCATGGCGTATTACTAGTATATAGTATTTCTTTTCCGCTGTCGATGTTGTTGTTGTTGTACACTCTGATGATGTAATGAAATGTAATGTGATGTAATAACTGTTATAGTTCTTTGTTTAAAGATTATTCATTTATCTATTATATATTGTTCCACTGCGAATTATGAGATTCTGATATTGTTTCTGTTGTTTCTGTTCTGTTCTATCTTTTTCTCTCTTCTTCTATCATTTTCTTCTTCTTTAACCCTAACGGTACGGTTTTCCGGCTTTCGATTGCTCGACAGTTGATACAGTGGATGTATTATGTCGGTTTTCGTGGACGAAAAATCACGTTCGTTACATTATAAGAGATTTTTCTTATTTCGCCTTTAACATTAAATACCTTCATAAGAAGGATTTTAATAAAAAATTAATAACCCATTTAACTGCACAATTATACATTAATTATGCTGACACATACATATATATGCACGTGCCTAGTAAATTTTGAGCGCGTAGAATATATGCCATAAACCCGCGTTTAAACGTCAACTGCTTAAACAATTATACAAGTATTCTTCCATATTATCAGCAATACCAAAATTCCAATATTCATATTCAAAAATTCCAATCAATAGACTTATATACAACAAAAAATTAAACTCAACTCATTACATCAAAATAATGAAATGTATTGATACTAGAAACTTACAATTCCAATTTTTATGCTCTACTCACCTCCTTTTTCATATAAAAATAAACGAAGGAATTTCTATTTAATTCTTGGGAATAAGAAGTGCAAACTATAAATAAAATTCATACCTTACACACTATTCCACAATCAAAATCCTTTAACCGAATTCAAAGAAAAGAATATGGTGCGGAATAGAAGGTAAAATTATTAAAACTGCAAATCTATGCCATTTCTATTTTTTGCCATAAACAATTGATATTCCAACATAGAATTGACATTTCACATTGAAGGATTTTTAGGGGTTTATAATATGAAGTTTTCACAAACCAAAAATCCCCAACCAATATTCAAACCCAAACTATACTAATCAATTACTAAAATAGAAAAGCTAAGATTTCCACTCACAGTATTCCTTAGCTTTGCCTCTTTTGGATTTAACAGGACTTTAATTATCTTTATCATATCTCTTCTTTTTGATATCCAAACATAGAGCAAGGGATTGGTACATATAGATTATATTTAGAAATTGAGTGACTGGAGGAGACTAGATCAAGAAAATAAACAATAAAAAATAGATGTATAGAATTCTTACCTAAAACCCTAATGGAGTTTTTTGAATCTACAAAGAGATGAACTGACAGAATTTCGCTAACATTCCCAGTATATATATGAATATAAGTGGGGGATCTAAGGTATTATTTATAGTGGTTGGACTGCACTGGAACCATTGTATGAAGGTAGCTTGGAAATTATAAAATATAGAATTTTCAATTTCACAAACCTTAGCTGCCACTTGACAGCAACCGTTGACCGTCTGTGTGACGATCTGCAAATCCGATACCCTTTGAATCGACAATAAACCACACATATCCGAAAATGTACTTTAAAGAATTGAGTTTTAGGTATAGCAAACCTCACAACTGGAAAAAGTGATCACCACAAAAGTTGTAGTCACTGGAATTTTATATGGTTTGGAAAAAATAACTTCTTAATTTGGATCTTTTATGATCTAGTTATGATAAAAAAAAATGGCATATTCTCTGGTTTAAAAGTTGGGCCAGAAAATACATTTGAAAGAAATGTATTTTTGACACATTTAACTTTAGATTGAGACAAAGTTGTCAGCATAAAAGTTGTAGCCACTAGAAAAATACATGATTTGAAAAAAAGAATTTTATATTTTGGTTCGTTTTGAAGATGTCACAGCCGAGAGAAGAAGAGGTAAAATATGGAGAAAAAATGCGGTTGATTTGAAGAGGATGAACATTTATTTCTTTTGAATATTTTGTAAATAATTTTACATTATCTCTTTCTATTTTTTTTCTATGGCTTGGTAGCCATTAAAGAGAAGAGGAAAAAGATGAAGAAGCTTGAGAAAAGAAGAAGAAGAAATGTTCATCATCTTCAAATCAAACTCATTTTTTCTCCATATTTTACATCTTCTTCTCTCGGTTTCCTCTACTTAAAGAATTTCATCCTCGAAATTACAAGGACAAAAAATATAACAAAAAAATAAATTAACGAAAGTTAAGCACACCAAAAATAATAATATCACCCATTACTCCGGTCTGAGGTACGGTGCCTTATCCTATCCATTTTAGTTATCAAATTAAGGTAGTTTCATTTTTAAATTTTCTAGGTTGATATACTAGCCCTAGATGAATTTTACTCAGGCACCTAACGTAAGCTTTGATACCATGTATGACGACCGGGATTTTCGGACCAGTTAAAATTGCCAAAAAATCCGTCTGTTCTATAACTACCAATGAAAACTGCCAACTTAATACATCATGTTTGATAAATATTCAACATTACTAAATGTATATGGTACAATTTCAATTATACAACTTATTAGAGTAATTAATTAATTTATTAATCCTACAAAATGTGCTTTAATACATACCAATTACAATGACTATAAATCTACCACTACACAACTCTGATGAGAGAGACAACATTATCCTTACCTACGAACTCAATAAATAATGTAAACGCGGAATAAAATAGTAAGTAGGAAAGATAATAACATAAGATAAACAACAACCAATAACAGATAAACATGAAAGTGTTATATTATTTTAGGGGCTGCATCACTACCACTTGTGACTTCCTACGTACCCGTATCTAATTGGGTATCCTATTAGATACAAGATCAGGCCAAAGTAGTTCTCCTACCATAAATAGGACTCATAGAGCCTACGATGCAACAAACAATATGCAATTCCTAAAACTACCCACTTAGGCTTAATCTTCAATTTTAGATTTTCAAATCCAATTACCTTTACTGAAATTATCTCTTTGGACAATATTCTCGAATTCTTATTTCAAAACTTTTGAAATATATATATAGCTTTTATATTCAAATTATAATTTACTTCGGGATCTTAAATCAAATCACTTTTGAAAAGTTTATTTGGAAATCCCAAATACTGTAATAAAAACATATCAAACCATATGCAACCAGACGTGAGGTTTCTCCAATAACAAGGCAACTGGGTCCCAGCCTTAATACAATCGATAAATAATATTCCTCTATTCCAAGAGCGGACTATACCAAAAACACATGCCCACTTTTTAGTTACGGGTTACCCGAATCGTTGGTAACATAATAAATCATTTTATATTCCGAAGCGATAAATCATTTCACATTTCACAAGCACTTTCAAATCTATAATAATTTTCATTTTCCAAATCTGTTCAAAAATCATCGGGTTTAGTCCTCAAAATCTTTCCATTTTATAAAACATTTTTGTAAAACCAGTCTTATAAAAATAACTTTTATATATTATAACTTCAAAATATTCATTATCAAACATTTCTATTTCTTTTAAAGGGAAAATATTTATTAACATTTCACCTTTTAAGTCAATCTTCAAAATAGTTCATTAAATTAAAGTGAACCAAATATTACCGCTAAACACCTTACAGTCA
Source organism: Allium cepa (assembly GCA_030765085.1). NCBI lineage: Eukaryota > Viridiplantae > Streptophyta > Magnoliopsida > Asparagales > Amaryllidaceae > Allium > Allium cepa. Next base: position 860,154,463 of record CM060934.1, on the reverse strand, counting down.
AATCATAAAATAAATCACAAGTTGTTAGCCTACAATTATTTTCTACCCAGCCCATTTATATGAATAATTAATTTCTCATAAACTGGTCGAGCAAAGTCAACAATCAATAAATAATAATCAATGCTCATAAACTGACCGGGCGCAATCCAAATAACCAAACAGTCAATCAACAATATAAAAACAACAATAAATGATAAATCAACGCTTCATTCTATCAAATATTTATAACACTTTTTATTTTATCTTGGGTTAAAACAGTTTGATATTTATTTTGAAGCATCCAGGCTTTCCCTTCGACATGTTCCATCCCTCGCCCAAGTCTCCTTGGATTTCACAGACGAAACACATGTACTGGTCATTTCCGCATACCCCATTAAGAATTTAACTTCTAAATTATAAATTACTTAATTAATCATCCAAACATAATATTGAGCAAGGAAATCAACCATTGTTTTAAAGGAAAAAAAGTAAACAAGCATTCAACAAGGGTTTTAAAACAACACTTAACACTTGAAGTTCTTTTAACTTAGCAATGGTTTTAATGAACTTAAGGTAACAAATAACTTATTCTGGATTCTACTCCGTCAAACTTTAAGGCAAGGAACTTAAGATCTAACGCATACTTCCTACCATCCTTCGGAACAAATTGAAAATAAACCCCAATTCCTCATTTCTAATCCTTGGCCAAGGCTTGAAATGGATGTGGGTTGAAAGTATAGAGAAGAAGTGGTAGAGCTTTGAACTTGACTTCTCAAAATTAGACCCGAAAATAGGCCATCTTCTCTCTTGTTTTTGACTCTCTTACTCTCAAAATTTAAAAAAACTAATTAACTGAAAAGTTGTTGCAAATTATTTTCTCTTGAGTTTAAAAAAATAATCATGTGATTTTGATTGTTTTTGAGAAGATATAGTCAAAAGAAAAATAACTATTCTCGGATTCACAAATATAAACCCCGAAAGTGCACTTCAAAGAATTGAATTTCAGGTATAGCAAACCTCAAAACTGGAAAAAGTGATCAACATAATAGTTGTAGCTGTTGGAATTTTATATGGTTTTAAAGAAGTAATTTCTAAATTTGTGTCTATTATGATCAAGTTAGGATTAAAACAAAATGGCCTATTATCTGGCTTAAAAACTAGGCTAGAAAATGCATAGGAAAAAAGTTGACTTTTGACACGGTTAACTTCAGAATGAGGCAAAGTGGATAACATGAAAGCTATAGCCACTGGAAAAATACACGATTTAAAAAAAAATTTGTATTTTGGTTCTATTTTTAAGAAGTCATTGCCGAGAGAAGAAGAGGTAAAATATGGAGAAAAGAGGAGTTTGATTTGAAGAGAATGAACATTGATTTCTTTTGAATATTTTGTAAATATTTTTACATTATTTCTTTCTAATTTTTTCCTATGGCTTGGAAGACATTAAAGAGAAGAGGAGTAAGATGAAGAAACTTTAGAAAAGAAGAAGAAGAAATATGAATGAAGGCGAAGAAGGAGATGGGTATTTATAGAAAAAGAACGAAGTGGTAATTTACCAAAGTAACCTCTTACCAAATTACCAAACTAACCTTACTTCAACCTAAAGAAAACTCCACTTTTCAAAAATTAACATCATCCTTTAACTTCTTACTTTATGTGTTAATCCTTTAAGAACTAAGCTAAGTAAAATAATAATTATGTTGGTTTTGATGTGATATTTATTTAATGTTTACCTTTTCTTACTTTTGTTAATTCTTATTTACTTTTACTAATGACTTGTAGAGGTTTTATAATCTTATTTAGTAAAATTAAACATTATTAGTTATTAAAATGTGTAATATATATGTTAAAACATGTTAACAAAGGCGCGACAACGTTGCGACGTCTTTTAATCGATAAAACGTTGATTTTCGACAAAACGTTTTACGGTCACATTTTGATGTTTTAGTTAAACTATTTATTTATGTAAACAAAATTTAAAAATAAATTTGTGTAATGTTATTTAAAAATATAAACACTCATAATTAGTTAGAGTGATTTATTTAATCATTGAAATTTACTTTTCTGAAATCGGCATTTTGTCACTTTTGTGGACATAGGCAAATGTTACTATTTTTGTGTATATTTCTCTTTCCAAATCCTATCTAATATTGTATGAATCACATAACCTTACTTATTTTATATTTAAAATCACTTTAAATAGTATATTTTGAAGTGGTCAAATTTTGGGTCGTTACACTACCGGTCGACCATTAGCGGTTAACCGTGATGTTTGTTTTAGGAATATTTTTATGTTATTGTTTATTATTTATTTTCTTCCTCAATTATCATTTAAAATTAATGCTATTTTAAATATTGACTTGACCCCCAAGCTTAATCACTGTTAAATTTCAAAATTTAAAATTAATTATTCATTTGAATTTGAATTTTATTTAAATTATTTTAAACCCAAAAGTTTCAAGAGTCCGTAAATTTTCTATTCTAGCTCTATTTTTAACATATTATATATGGAAATTGATTAGAATTTCAATACAAATGCAACACCATAACATTTATGGTAAAATTCCAACTTTTTCGAACGTTCATTTTTTTCCGTAGCTTGTTTGATTTAGTTTGTCCAATTTATTTATGGTTGATTTTATGATGTGTTACAAATTATCTGCAAAGAACGGTTCGAATCATAGATTGTGACGAGAACCGGCTTCAAAACAAGGTAGTGAAGCTAATGTGCATTCAGTAGAGCCTAGATCGAGAGGACTGCATGTGGGAAACAGAGGATATGGTTAGGAGGACCTATGCAGAGTTGTTTGTCATAAAGTAGCGCATATGCTATATATTAAGTTATACCGATGTAGGCCATATATATATATGATATTATGGTTATTTTATGTATTAGTAGGAAGTACTAGTATGTTTTATGTATGCATGGATTAAGAATTCATGAGAATTCTTAGGGTAAGCATAAAGGAGAAAACTAGTCTGTAGTTGACCATAACTGAATTTCAGGGTGAAATGCCTTTAAGGACGGGAGACTGTAATATTCATAAATTTTTTACTTAATTAGATAAGTTAATTAAGAAATTTTTTTGGGTTAATGAAAAGGGGTAAAAGGATATGGATCAATAAAAGTGGGTATAGGGCCTAGGCCCAAATTATTGTGGGACTATGTATGTTGATCATTTCTATTCATTTATTTCACTCTGCTAAAACTAAAAGACAAAAGCTAGAGAAACTTCTTAATGGTAGAAGCATAAGAAGGTAAATAAGAAGACGATACAAAAACCCAATCTAAAAGAAACTAAAGAAGATCAAAGCTATAAATCCTAAAGATCTAGATGAGTAATACCTAACCCTTCTAAATCGATCTCTTATATGCATTGATTCAGTTCAGATCTAAATGTTTTTATGTATGATAGGGTCCGTATAAGCTTTTATGTAAAGATCAAAAGTTTAATAAATAAATATTTTAGGCAAAAGGATGAGTGAACATGGTGTGTTTGTACTAGTTTTTCCTAACTTGGTGATGCCAAAACTTAATGGAAATTTCAAATTATGTTTAAATCATGATTTCTAAAGCGGGTTTTCAATTCTAGGAATTTTCTAGCCTTGTATGATTTTATACAAATTTTGAAGTTTTTTAACTTGAACATAACATGTAAAATATTCTCAAAAAGGCGAAATATATTTAAACTATGGAAGAAAAGGGGTTCAGTAAATATTAGAGAATTTATCAGAATTTTCTATAACGAAATAGAGGTAAAACTAGATGAATACAGAATTTGGTTTCAACTACTTTTGTGAATGTAGGGAATTAAATTATTGAAGAAAATACTATATCAAGGTTTGGATAAAAGGGAGACAAGATCCCAATTGTTTGCTAAAAAGAATATTGTAAATAAAAAAATAGTGAAATAAGATCCAATGGGATAACAACATGTGTAAAGTCGATGTCAGGAATGTCAGAGTTTTCGAGGTACGACAATGTGGCGACAGCTCTATTTTTCATTACTAAATATAATGCACTGAGTATAAAGGGATCATGCTATACTAAAGCTTAGAAAGGAACATCGAATAAGAGAAATGTAGAACATTCTGCGTGGGAATGGGGGATTCTACGTTGAATGGAGAATAATATAGAATGCTTATAAAAGATAATTTAATGGGACTCGGGGAGCGGCAAGGTCGGAGTGGGAAGGGATTCCATGTTAAAGAGAAAAGATAGAGTCAGAAGGGCTATTGACACCAAGTAGTGATGCTCACTCGAATTCACTCCTTAAGAAGGTGAGGAGAGGCATTCAACTTCTAGGAACTGCAAGGCGGTTCCAATAGAACAAATGGTTAAATGGATATACACCTTGGGAAGGTATGCACTCTCTTGCACAAGGTGCAGTCTTCACCTTGGGAAGGTTAAATAAAATAGGAAACTGCGTGGGACGCTGTACTAAATTCCAAAATAGAATGAAATTCTAAAGAAGAATGAAATATGAAACCAGGCAGGTTTAATGTTATACTTCAAAGCATACTTTACGGATTATGGGAAACCTGTGGAGGGAGCACATATTTTATGCTTAGATTTAAAAACAATCTAAACTGGTACTCCGGGGTGGGGTTAGCGCAAGGTGCACAGAAGTAAAGGAAATCTTCTTAAGGAAGCTTAAATTAAGGGGATAAATAAGTAGTTACATCAGAAGTTTATAATGTTTTTTCTCATGATGTTTGAATAGTATGGGGAAAACCTAATCCATGCAATGCATTTGTCTCACTATGTGTTTGTTTTGAGGACAATATTATTCACACCAGACTTTATGTTTGACCCTGTTTTTATTTTTGTTTTCCCCATAAACTCATGGATAATCATTTAAGTAGGCCAAGTTTATGGGCTTAGGTAGGTTTGGAATAATAATCGTGATACATGGACTAAAGATGGAGTAGGATGCTATTTAACTAATAAATATTTTGTTTCCAAGATGGGTTGCAGGCTGCATCTTCATATATGGACCCGACTCTGTATTATGTAATTCACTATTATATTTGACCCTTATGTGGGCATGACATTTGGGTAATATTGACTGAAATATTGTAGTGAATATTAAAAGAGACTGTTGTGTAAGGGGATATTATTAGTTTGCACTGTTTTTCTTGCTATGTATTATTATACAGAATTCACTTTATCCGCCGAAAGACAATTCTATTGATGACAACAACATTATCAGAATTCATCTTTGGGTTTTAAGCGGGGGATTTTACACAATGCCATACATATCTTCAGTTTGGTTCAACACGATCTCAGTTCAGTGGTCTAGGTTGAGGCTCGACATACTTTTGGTTCGGTATCGAACAAAAGAGTGTGCCCGTATAAACTCCTAAGTCTTTTCCCATTGACCACCCTCATTCATTTCCCTCGTTTCCTCAAGCTCTGATTCTATTCGCCTCTCTTCCAACTGTAGGTATCAATCTCTACTAAAAATGCCGTTAAATCATCATCTAGGATCACCATCTGATCTGGTAAGTCCCTTTCTACACATCTATGCATTCATGATATTGTATGCCAAGATTCATGCCTTGCTCGGTGGTAAGCCAAAGGGCTAGGGATTTCACTTGCTCAGTCTTTATAGAACGTAGAGATTTTGGTGTGTCTACATAAAAAGTAACTCAAACTACAAAAACATGATTAAAAAATGCTTTTGAATCAATGGGTCCTTAAAAGCCCATCTAGGGCTTGGCTGCTCGTGTGTTCGGCTACCGCACAGAAGGATGGTAGTAGTATACTAATAGTACACTAAACTTTATAACTATATACTCCCCTATCTGCTGTCTTAACATTGTTCATTAATTCGCTGCATTTTCCATTGCACACATGCACTCCAACACATTCATAAGCACTCATACACTCTGGATGGTTCGTGAGATAGTTATTATATCAGATGGGCATGTAAAGTCGTCGTTAGACTTGTTCATAGGCTGCCTTTGGAGATCACTCTCCCTCTTCTTCCTCTCCATCAGAACTTGTGTTGTTTGGCTGCTGGACTAACCAACCTAGCTCTGCCTATTCTTTAGTGTATGGATATGGGCCATTACACTTATTATATACCCTATCAACTCTAAAACCTCTATCCTAACCCCTAAGCCGTTGGATATCATTGTAGCTACTCTTGGCCTTACTAGAGAAGATATCCTCTTGCCTACTCCTGTATAATGCACCCATGCTCCTCCAGAGCGATACATGGCTTACCGCAAATATCATTGCATGACCCGAGCCCTGCTTTCTCTTTAACAATGGATCGAAGGCTTTCTTGTGTACCTATAGATTTCCTCGTTCCAACTGCATCACAACGGTTGTCTATTCTAACAAGTTTGTATGCCATTTTTATGAGGGCGTTTCATTTCCCCCTACTCACTGTCAGATTTGGTTTCTCTATACTATGTAGAGAAAAATAGAAGGCTCTCATTTTATTTATGTCAAAGTAGAGAGTACATTCAAACCAATCAAGAACCTATATTCTAAGTTTAGCATGATTAAATGTAGTATATCTTTATCTGAGATGATTCTTTGTTCTTTCGTCGGTGACATTCTGGATGTAAGCTTTTTTACCTCTTCCCTTTATGTTTTTGCTTTAAGAAATTTGTTACTAGGTACCCATCCTTTTCTTCTTTGAACCTCTTTTAGGTGTGGTGAGAGAAGCAACTGGAGTAGGCTTAAGGACATGCTACGAAGACTCCAGCAAATCCAGATGGAGCTTTGAGAGGTTCTCCGCATGGTTACCAATCATAAATTAAGGTAGCTCAGACTATTAGTGGCCAGCCGTTCAATCGTGAAAGCCTGGCTCCTTTCTCTCATAGGCCCACAAAGAAATGGCAGGGAAAAGCTTCCATGACTGGCAAGACAAGTGAAGAGCTATCCTCTCAACCTTCCTTCTCCGGTCCCATCTTATATTCAAATACCTACGAGTTGGACCTACTGCTATCATGGATATAGAAGAGTCGGAACTAGACTCTTTCGAGGTTGAGCCTTACAAAGTTGGTTGAATTGCTATCTTATAGGAATAGGATAATGATAGCCTCCAGACAACAATCGCAGGCCAGACAACTTACTACTCTCATGTCAAATAATAGTGAAACCCATTCTTCGGGGGCATACCGGCTTTGATAGCTCACTTAATCTAGTTGTGGGGGAGGCCCTACATCGGGATTTCAGTGCCAAGGAAGGGGAAAAGTTTACCTCTGGAGATATGAAATTATCTGACTATCTTCATGATCCCAAACTGGGGATCGACTATAAGGATTCAGCTTCGATGGTGGAATCCAGTGTCAGTTGGAAACTGTGACGACCGCCCATGACTCCTGCACCAAATCAAGGAAATAGTGCGCTGAAAGGCATGCCAGGTGGCCATGGACGATAGTCAGGGTAAAATAAAACAGCAACTCTATCGTACAACTCACAGCGCATGGATAAAATACAATAGAGAAATATATAGTGAAGCTCCATAACAGAAAAATCATCATATAAGCATCGTAGTAGTCTTATACAAACATGAATCATCCATACATCAAAGCCTCACTACAAACACTCAATCAGATATACAGCGGAACACCCAGTACATATAGTAAGAAAACTAGTATGCAAAGCCTCCTGCTCGTCTTCGTCATCATCAGCGTAGATCTCTAAGAACAGCACCTGTCACCTGCTACCTAGTCTGCCCATCCCAACATGGATGAACAGCCCAAGGTAATAAGAGGAGACATAAAACCTTGAGTCAGACAAAGTCTTAGTGAGCAGTAAATCAACTATCAAACATACCAAAAGAGCATAAAGGATAAAAGGAATAGGAACCAAACCATCCCACTCCACCTCTTTCTACAGTGATAGCCCCCAGACACACACCAAGGAGAAGTAAGCATAACACAGCAGACAATTAAGGTAAAGCAATAATCACTCGAGTCAAGGGCGATGTTTTCCAAATACAAACCCCCAAGGCCTAAACCAAGATCAGATAAGCACCTAGAAAATACCGCTCTTGAGACCGAATGATGGTACAACCAAACGTCCAAACATCCATGACTCTGGCTATCACTGTTATCCTTGCTTCGATTTTACCGTTGATTGAATGACCATCCGTCAAGGGCTAATGGTAACCCCGGTTCCAGACATAACTCCGCACACTGCCTTGTGCCTAGGACTTATCTACTTTGCCCAGAGTACTCGACTACCTACCTGTAGTCTTTTGGTTGTCCCGACTACCTACCTGTAGTCGTTATGGGCGCCCCATGTACTCTTGCTTTTGAGCATGCTAGAACCTTCAACAACGATGAGATCCAAGCCTCCTAGTCATCCTCCTTGACGACTATCCTCATACTAGCTCAAGCTACCTCTCGAGCAATCCATTATCAACCAACTCGAACCATCCCTCGAGTTATCAACATGCTTGGAATGATCCCTGCCTGGATTACGCCAAGTCTACATCACATCATACTTCGCTTTATTACACCATAGCAAAGTCTCAACTCAACAACATGGTTTGCCTCATCGCATCATGGCAAAGTTCCATCTCAACATCATTCAATCCATACATATGAGCTTCCACATCCGCCACATATGCCTTTAGCAGCTTTCACCATTCAAGAGCCTCTTCTGTAGCTTTTGAATCATCTTTGACCATACTTGTCCAAATCTATCAACTAGATAGCTCATTCACAACAATCAATCAAGGCAAACATTAATCCAAACAAATAAGTATTCAATCAAGATCTAATTAGGCATTCATAACTACAATGGCAATTTCGTAAATAAATGAGCATAGAACTAACATACATGAATCATGGGTTTTTAGCATAGATCTAGCAAATATAAAACATGGGTTTTGTTTCTATAACTTAATAAATGAGCTTGCATAGGTAAACATCTTCACAAACAATGGATCTATACTTGGATCTAGGGAAAATGCACAAAATCACTATCTACAACACTCCAACAAACCACCAATCCAATATACTCCTTTGGGTCCGCGTGAGAGATAACTACCACTCACCAAATCACTCAAACACCTCAAAAACTAAACACTTCAGATCTGGACAGCGAAGATCAAGGCTTGATCCGGCGAAATCTCGCTTCAATCGATGAAATCTAGCTCGAACGGATGAAGATCTTCAACTTTGGCTCTTGGATCTTCGATCTTGATCTTCGATCTTGGATGGATGTTAGAACTAGATTGGAATGGAGAAAAGAAGATGAAGAAATGTTGTAGTCGAGTTTCCAAAATGGCAGCACTTCGTCGCTTCAAAAACCGGTGCCAAAAAGTGATCCAAGCCCCTCTATTTATAGGTTGAAACCACTATGAGTCGTCGCCCCTTAGGTCGTTGCCGACCCACCCCTTGAGTCGTCCCCGACTCAACATCATGCCGACTCAACAAAACACAGGGCCTCACGTCTAACCTGTACGCGACTCACCCCAGACACGACTCAACATCCTTAACCCGTGTACGACCTACCAATAGCCGACTCAACAACTCACTCTTATGGCCGACCTAACCCCTAGCCGACCTAAGCCTCTACCGACTCAACGAAGCCACAACCTATCCCTAAGTCGTTCATACGACTCAGCGACTTACCATGAGTCGTTCAACGACCTAACTAGTATGCGACTCATCGCCCCAGCTACCTAACGACTTACGACTCATAGCATACACGACTCAAAACACCTTACGACCTATGACTTCGACCATACGTCTCAACTTACTATCCTATAAGTCGTTTACCACTGAGTCGGCCCAAACCTTAACTCGGCAACCTTTTAGGTCGTTAGCTCCTAAATCAAACACTCCTATGACCCATTCACTCCTTGAGTCGGTCATGTTATGAGTCGGCTACTCCCATGACTCGGCCATACCTTAAGTCGGCAACTGCTATACCATTCTAACCCTTAAGTCGTTACTATCTCTTAGGTCGGTCATCACTTATCTCGGCCAACACCTTAAGCCGCTACCTCTATGAGTCGGCCACCCTATGAGTCGCCTAAATTCCTTGAGTCGGTCCCCTATGAGTCGTCTACGACTCAAGACTCAAACTCCCATGACCCGTTAACGACTCAAAGCCTTGCTTACTCAATCACGAGGTAACTTCCTAACCGACTCAGGCTAGAGATAACACAAACAACACTAACGACTTGTAAATTCTACGATTTATCGACGCGTAAAATACGGTTCGTTACATTCTCTCCCCCTTAGGAATTTCGCCCCCGAAATTCCAAGCAATCAACAGCAATCAAAATTATTCCGCATGCCTATCATCCATAGCAACCAACGAATCATGCAACCAATTCTAGCCTAGCGTGCAGAATTCTAAAACTTAGAACAAGCTACAAATTCATGAGATGTCACGACACCTTAGGGCCATACCTTGAAGAGTTCTGGATGAGCTGCCTTCATCCTCTCTTCCTCCTCCCACGTACAGTCGTTAACATCATCACTCCATTGTACCTTGAGCAACGTAATCGTCTTCCTCCTAAGCTGTTTCGTGTCGGTCTCAACAACACGAAGCGGCTTACGAGGTCTTCTAACCACTGGATCAACCTCTAAATCTTCACAGCTATCAGCAGAAACCACCGTAGTTGGGTCGTGCACATACTTCCGTAGATAAGATACATGAAAAACATTGTGCACACCCGCCATCTTTTCCGGTAACTCTAGTCTATAAGCGAGCTTTCCAATTCGCTCGATAATCGGGAATGGTCCAACAAATCTCGGAGTCAATTTCCCTTTCTTCCCGAATCTAATAGTACTCTTTAATGGAGAAATCTTCACAAAAACCATCTCACCTACGTCGAACTCCAGATCCTTACGATGATTATCGGCATAACTTTTCTGACGATCTTGGGCTGCCTTCATTCGTTGCCGAATGATCTCTATACAATCCGAAGTCTGTCGAATCATCTCTGGCCCAAGTATCAGTTTTTCTCCGGTTTCCAACCAACATGTCGGAGAGTTACACGGTCTTCCATATAATGCCTCATATGGTGCCATACCAATACTCGACTGATAACTGTTATTATATGCAAACTCCACCAAATGAAGATGATCTTCCCATGATCCTCCGAAGTCCAAAACACAAGCTCTGAGAAGATCTTCCAAAACTCGGTTAACTCTCTCAGTTTGACCATCTGTTTGAGGGTGATAAGCTGTACTCAAACACAACTCAGTTCCCAAAACTTCCTGGAAGCTCTTCCAAAATCCACTAGTGAACAAAGGGTCTCGATCGCTCACTATACTCTTCGGAATACCATGGAATCGAACTATCCACTTAACATACAATTCAGCCAACTTCGATGCAGTCCTAGTTGATCGAACAGGAATGAACCTTGCACTCTTTGTCAAACGATCTACTATGACCCAAATTCCTTCATTCCCTGCCCTGGTTCTAGGTAGACCATCGATAAAATCCATCGACACTTGCTCCCACTTCCATGTAGGAACCTCTAACGGCTGAAGTAATCCACTGGGCTTCTTCAGCTCAGCTTTCACCAACTGGCAGTTCATACACTTGGAAATAAAATTTCCAACATCTTTCTTCATGCCTTCCCAGTAGTAAGTTCTCTTCATATCCCGATACATCTTATTTCCACCTGGATGAATTGTCAACTTCGAGTGATGACCTTCCCTCAGAACTTCATTTCTCAATCCATCAATGTCGGGAACAACCAATCGTCCTTGCTTCCGAAGCCAACCCTCTCGATCGACCTCGAATCTCTTATCCTTCTCTGGGTCCAATCCGGATTCCAAATCTCGGATAATCTTGACAAGCTTATCATCTCTCTTTTGGCTCTCGCCAATCCTTTCCACAAGAGTAGGTCTTATCGATAAGTTTGCCAACATCTCAGGTTCCAATTCACATCTAGGCCTGAAGTCAAATCCAGCCAAATACTCGAGACTCTTCCATTCTGAAAACATAGCTCCCAATCCTGCATGTCTTCGACTTAACGCATCAGCCACTGCGTTACCTTTTCCCGGAGTATAGGCTATACCAAAATCATATGATGCTAGAAACTCTAGCCACCGTTGCTGTCGAAGATTCAAATCCTTTTGGGAGAACAGATACTTCAACGACTTATGATCTGTAAACAACTCGAATCTAACTCCCAATAGATAATGTCTCCACATCTTCAAAGCAAACACAATCGCCGCTAACTCCAAATCATGAGTCGGATAATTCCTTTCATGCGGCTTCAGTTGTCGACTTGCATACGCAACAACTTTATCCTTCTGCATTAGCACTGCTCCAAGTTCAGTGCCATATGCATCGGTGTAAACCACCATCTCTTCATTCCCACTTGGAATAGTCAAAACAGGAGCACTTGTCAGTCGCTCTTTCAGGATTACGAAAGCTTGCTCACACTTTTCATCCCATCTGAACACTTGGTTCTTCTTCGTCAATCCTGTCAACGGTGCAGCTATCTTGGAAAAGTCTTTGATAAACCGACGATAATATCCTGCTAATCCAAGAAAACTCCTCACATCAGATGCATTCTTAGGTCTAACCCAATCCTGGATTGCTGCCACCTTAGCGGGATCAACCGCTATTCCATTTCCAGAGATAACATGGCCTAAGAACCTCACTTCACTCTCCCAGAAGTGACACTTCGAAAACTTAGCCTTCAGCTGATGTTTCCGCAAGATTTCCAAAACAATTCTCAAGTGCGTCTTGTGCTCTTCCTCAGTTCTGGAGTAAACCAAAATATCATCCACGAACACAAGCACGAACTTATTCAACTGATCTCTGAACACTCTATTCATAAGATCCACAAAATATGCTGGCGCGTTAGTCAATCCAAACGGCATTACCAGCCACTCATAAAAACCGGATGGTGTCCTGAAAGCAGTCTTTGGCACACTATCCTTCGCCACTCTCAACTGGTGAAATCCCGTTGCCAAATCCATCTGGGAAAACACCTTAGCCTCGTGAAGCTGATCAAACAAGTCATCTATCCTCGGCAATGGATACTTGTTCTTCTTAGTCAACTTATTTAGCTCACGATAATCCACACACAACCTCAACGATCCATCCGCTTTGGTTGCGAACACAACTGGTGCACCCCATTCGGACACACTTCTCCGAATGAATCCTTTCTGCAAAAGGTCATCAACCTGCACCTTCAACTCTAACTGCTCCCTAGGCGCCATCCGCCTAAGAGGCATCACAACAGGTCTGGCTCCCTCAACTAGATCGATACGAAACTCGATCTCCCTATGCGGCGGTAACCCTTTGACTTCGTCAAAGACATCCTCAAATCCATTCACAATAGGCACCGATGACAGTCCATCCCGTGGAACAACCAGCGAATACATGAAGCTCATGAAGACGTCTTCCTCATGCTTACATCGTATCACAACCTTTCGCCCTTCCACATTCCCGACTGTCACCTCCAGCCTCTCACAATCAATCCTAGCCGCATACTTCCTAAGCCAGTCCATACCCAAAATAATTCCGAACCCCGCAAAGTTCAGAACAAAGCAATCACAATCAAACGAGCAATCATGACTCGACACAACTAGACCACGGCATATCATACACAAACATGACGAACCCCCGACTGGATTAGTCACAACCAATGGCCTATCAACAATATCCGGTTTCAAACCTAACCGGCCTACCAAATCATCACAAACAAAAGAATGCGACGCTCCAGTATCAAACAAAACTCTAACTGGAACACCACAAATAGAAAGAGTACCTTGAACCACCACACTCTTCCCCTTCTCTTCAGCAGTAGGAGCTTTTGAAGATGACGGCACAACTCCCAAAGCATAAGCTTGCACAATTTGCCTATCTTTCCTCGGCTCTGGGCAATCCTTCTTGATATGTCCCAGCTTATCACAGTTATAACACTTTCCCGGCACCTTGGGATTCTCACAATCTTTGTAAAGATGGCCCTTCTGTTGGCAGTTATAACAAGTCACTTCGCCTTTCGGCTTCTTCTGGCCATCCTTACCCTTCTGCTGCTGCTGCTTCCTCCTCTTATTGCCACTCTGGTGTGGTTTAGATCCTTCCCTGGTTACAGCAACAACAGAACTTTCCTTAGGAAACAAACTCTCATGCCTGAGGGCTTTCTCCACAAGCTTCTCAAATGGATCGTCCAGATGATCCACCAACTGCCTCCCAAGATAAGCATCCAAACCAGTCACAAACTTCTCATTCTTCTGATAAGGAGAATCAATATACGATCTAGCATACTTGGACAAAGCTTCGAACTCAGAAATATACTCAAGAACTGGTCTCCCACCTTGCTTGAGCTCTACAAACCTCTTGAACAAAACAGACTTCTGAGCCGTAGAGATGAACTTGGCTTCAAATCTAACTTGGAATTGCTCCCAAGTGATCTCTTCTTCTGGAGTATCGATGGTGATAGAATTCCACCAATCAGCAGCTCTTCCCTGAAGCTGTCTCGATGCAAGCTTCCTCTTAGTTGCATCCTCAATCCCTAAGTCACCAAAGATTCTTCGACATGCATCAATCCATCTCTGCACCTCAATGGTCGACTCCGTCCCCAAGAAAGCTTTTCCTCCAAGGGAAGTATAGTCCTTACAAAGCTTAGCAAAATCCACCGGTCTTGGAGCTTGGACTTGAACTCCAACATCTACAGATGGCCCTGGAGCTGGTATCCTTCTCATGATCGAAGTCATCATCGCTTCGAACATAGTTCCATAATCAACAGCCCCTTCATCAGCACGGCCTTCCCTTGCAGCTGGTCTCCCTCTTCGACTCATCCTTAATATCTGCAATAAGAATGATTAGAACACCTTAAGAAACAACTGCATAAGGAGTTCAAATCCTTCTAAGCTACTATATTATATATAGTAATTATCCATCAAAATACAATTACGTCTCTCATACGTAGTTACGTCAGCGAGCGTTGGCTAAAATCGATTAACCAAAGCTCTGATACCAAATGTGACGACCGCCCATGACTCCTGCACCAAATCAAGGAAATAGTGCGCTGAAAGGCATGCCAGGTGGCCATGGACGATAGTCAGGGTAAAATAAAACAGCAACTCTATCGTACAACTCACAGCGCATGGATAAAATACAATAGAGAAATATATAGTGAAGCTCCATAACAGAAAAATCATCATATAAGCATCGTAGTAGTCTTATACAAACATGAATCATCCATACATCAAAGCCTCACTACAAACACTCAATCAGATATACAGCGGAACACCCAGTACATATAGTAAGAAAACTAGTATGCAAAGCCTCCTGCTCGTCTTCGTCATCATTAGCGTAGATCTCTAAGAATAGCACCTGTCACCTGCTACCTAGTCTGCCCATCCCAACATGGATGAACAGCCCAAGGTAATAAGAGGAGACATAAAACCTTGAGTCAGACAAAGTCTTAGTGAGCAGTAAATCAACTATCAAACATACCAAAAGAGCATAAAGGATAAAAGGAATAGGAACCAAACCATCCCACTCCACCTCTTTCTACAGTGATAGCCCCCAGACACACACCAAGGAGAAGTAAGCATAACACAGCAGACAATTAAGGTAAAGCAATAATCACTCGAGTCAAGGGCGATGTTTTCCAAATACAAACCCCCAAGGCCTAAACCAAGATCAGATAAGCACCTAGAAAATACCTCTCTTGAGACCGAATGATGGTACAACCAAACGTCCAAACATCCATGACTCTGGCTATCACTGTTATCCTTGCTTCGATTTTACCGTTGATTGAATGACCATCCGTCAAGGGCTAATGGTAACCCCGGTTCCAGACATAACTCCGCACACTGCCTTGTGCCTAGGACTTATCTACTTTGCCCAGAGTACTCGACTACCTACCTGTAGTCTTTTGGTTGTCCCGACTACCTACCTGTAGTCGTTATGGGCGTCCCATGTACTCTTGCTTTTGAGCATGCTAGAACCTTCAACAACGATGAGATCCAAGCCTCCTAGTCATCCTCCTTGACGACTATCCTCATACTAGCTCAAGCTACCTCTCGAGCAATCCATTATCAACCAACTCGAACCATCCCTCGAGTTATCAACATGCTTGGAATGATCCCTGCCTGGATTACGCCAAGTCTACATCACATCATACTTCGCTTTATTACACCATAGCAAAGTCTCAACTCAACAACATGGTTTGCCTCATCGCATCATGGCAAAGTTCCATCTCAACATCATTCAATCCATACATATGAGCTTCCACATCCGCCACATATGCCTTTAGCAGCTTTCACCATTCAAGAGCCTCTTCTGTAGCTTTTGAATCATCTTTGACCATACTTGTCCAAATCTATCAACTAGATAGCTCATTCACAACAATCAATCAAGGCAAACATTAATCCAAACAAATAAGTATTCAATCAAGATCTAATTAGGCATTCATAACTACAATGGCAATTTCGTAAATAAATGAGCATAGAACTAACATACATGAATCATGGGTTTTTAGCATAGATCTAGCAAATATAAAACATGGGTTTTGTTTCTATAACTTAATAAATGAGCTTGCATAGGTAAACATCTTCACAAACAATGGATCTATACTTGGATCTAGGGAAAATGCACAAAATCACTATCTACAACACTCCAACAAACCACCAATCCAATATACTCCTTTGGGTCCGCGTGAGAGATAACTACCACTCACCAAATCACTCAAACACCTCAAAAACTAAACACTTCAGATCTGGACAGCGAAGATCAAGGCTTGATCCGGCGAAATCTCGCTTCAATCGATGAAATCTAGCTCGAACGGATGAAGATCTTCAACTTTGGCTCTTGGATCTTCGATCTTGATCTTCGATCTTGGATGGATGTTAGAACTAGATTGGAATGGAGAAAAGAAGATGAAGAAATGTTGTAGTCGAGTTCCCAAAATGGCAGCACTTCGTCGCTTCAAAAACCGGTGCCAAAAAGTGATCCAAGCCCCTCTATTTATAGGCTGAAACCACTATGAGTCGTCGCCCCTTAGGTCGTTGCCGACCCACCCCTTGAGTCGTCCCCGACTCAACATCATGCCGACTCAACAAAACACAGGGCCTCACGTCTAACCTGTACGCGACTCACCCCAGACACGACTCAACATCCTTAACCCGTGTACGACCTACCAATAGCCGACTCAACAACTCACTCTTATGGCCGACCTAACCCCTAGCCGACCTAAGCCTCTACCGACTCAACGAAGCCACAACCTATCCCTAAGTCGTTCATACGACTCAGCGACTTACCATGAGTCGTTCAACGACCTAACTAGTATGCGACTCATCGCCCCAGCTACCTAACGACTTACGACTCATAGCATACACGACTCAAAACACCTTACGACCTATGACTTCGACCATACGTCTCAACTTACTATCCTATAAGTCGTTTACCACTGAGTCGGCCCAAACCTTAACTCGGCAACCTTTTAGGTCGTTAGCTCCTAAATCAAACACTCCTATGACCCATTCACTCCTTGAGTCGGTCATGTTATGAGTCGGCTACTCCCATGACTCGGCCATACCTTAAGTCGGCAACTGCTATACCATTCTAACCCTTAAGTCGTTACTATCTCTTAGGTCGGTCATCACTTATCTCGGCCAACACCTTAAGCCGCTACCTCTATGAGTCGGCCACCCTATGAGTCGCCTAAATTCCTTGAGCCGGTCCCCTATGAGTCGTCTACGACTCAAGACTCAAACTCCCATGACCCGTTAACGACTCAAAGCCTTGCTTACTCAATCACGAGGTAACTTCCTAACCGACTCAGGCTAGAGATAACACAAATAACACTAACGACTTGTAAATTCTACGATTTATCGACGCGTAAAATACGGGTCGTTACAGAAACTCATAAGGATCCCATGGTTTCGTCCATATGGTATGTACTCTTTCATACACATTCACATGGACATACATTTACGCCACAGTGATGCACTTTCCTAGCATTTTTTTAATTCTAAGTCATCGTACTTTCATGATTGCAGGAAGCATGAGTTCAAAAAGAGGGAGGCTATTGTCTAAAATGAAATAATTAGGGACCGAAGCACATCCTAAGGATATCAAAAAAGCTTCATCTTCATTTGAGATGAGCGAGAATGTTAGGTAATCGACTATAGAGCTTAAGATTGAGGAGGCTGTATTATATCACCCAGTTAGGGACGATGGTGATCAAGATCCTAGAGAGGGCTTAAGAAAGAGACCCGACAACAAATCAAGATCCAGAACCCTAGGCTGGTCTCCCAAATCTCCTCAGGCTTTACCTTTTCCCTTTTCAAATTTAGAAACTTCTATGTGATAGGAAAGGACGGATAACATATGATAAATTGTTCTTGCTTTCATATGAAAAGACAAGGGGAAGGATAAAGAGGGTTGGTGATCGTCATTTATCCTATAGACCAAAATTTTGATGAGTTTCAACAATCCTATTAGCTTAGGGACTCCTTCGCCCGGTTACTTACTAAGGCGCCTCCTCTCTCCATTTTAGGATTAATTGATCTCCTTGTAGATGGCCTGAGTGTTGTGAAGGCCCTGTTAGAGTTCCATGGTAGAGTGGTCAATGCTGGGGCAGAAATCAACAAGAAGAACATCAAGAAAAACATAAAGATTTTTAACTTGAGGAAACAGTTGCACCAAAATGGCCTAGACCACAGAAAGGTATTAGCGGCACTATAGAGGTCTCAAGCAAATGTGATAGAGAAGCTTAAGGCTACTTATGCTAAGGAACTAGTGTAATCGAGAAGCGACCATTCTGCTAACGTTAAAGCTACCAAGGAGGAATATAAAGAGAAGGTAGGGCACCTCTTTGATGACTAGTAGAATGTCAGGACTAAATCCACCAAAAATTTGGATGAGCTCCATACGAGGGCTAAGAAAATGGAGCCCGGCCTTGTCGAACTGAAGAAGAAAGTTGTGGAGTTGAAAGCTAAGAGGGTCTTCCATTGGGTCGAGCTTGAATTCTTATCTACCAGAAAGGCAATCGAAGCTTCCAAAGTTGAAAAGTGTGATGAGATGAATAGCCAACTGGACCAACTAGAGGTACTTTTAGATGAAATTTATCGCAGAATGTTTACGGAGAAAAGTTTGGCATGGATGGACGATTATCAAGAGGTTGTGGTTTCAATCCATAAGCAAATAATTAAAGAGGCAAAAGCCGCTAGTGGTTTGGGCGACCCACCTTTTAGCCTTAAGCCATTGATGCTTTTTTAAGTAGAGGATAAGGAGGTCATTTTTCCTTGGTAATATCAAGCAGGTCAAAATCTTTGGAGATAAGAAGATGAATGGTGGCTCGACTTTAGGGGCAACATCGCAAGGTCATGTTTAAAACTGTCATTTATGCCTCCATGCATGATGTTCCTCTTGACTGTTTTCCACATTTCTTCAAATGCATCATTAATGAGATAGTCGCGGGACGTCCCCCTCTTCCAGTGGTGCTCCACATCATAGCGACGCTTCAGTTTCCCCTAAAGGAGGTAGAATTCTACTTCATAATCCATGGGCCATTGCTCAATGTATACAAGTTTGTTTGGGCAAATCTGCATTTGATTGCCCTCCTCTTTTCTACGAAGGTGATACACTTGTGATAGAGTTATAACTATGAAAAGTGCTCCATTATCAAGGACCACGCCCCCATGGCCCTTTGATCTTCCAATCGATGAGGCCCATGACGAGATGATCGCTGCCTTCAAGGATGATGCCAACATTAAGATACTGGGTGTCATAGAGTCCACTGAGTAGTTTAATACGGAGGAAGATCTTAGGCAACAGGTCTTGGTAAAATTCCTCAAAGAGGTTGCAAGGGTTAAAGTAAAAGCCTTAGAGGAATTAAAATTGATGAAGAAGGAACAAGAAAAACTTGATGTGGTTGCTGCTGCTAGGTAAGAGGACGAGAAGAAGGAAGGTGAATAATTGAGCTCCAAGCCTCACGACAAGTGGATCATCTCTAAGTCCCTATCCAAATGATAGTGGTCTATGCCTCCCGTTTAATTTTCTTTTAAACAAACTATTGGATGTTTCTTATATGTAATTGATATTATTATTATTATTGGATGTTTCTTATATGCAATCTATTATACTTTCCTCGTTTTTCAACATTTCGACCATATCTATTTCTCGCCCAGGAAAGAGGCCAAGTGAGCTAGGTCACTGGTCGCTCCTGAATATCTCCTTAGTTTAAGCTCCTCACTCCAGATCTCACAAATAAAAAAAATCCAGTATACTCATTGGCTTTTAGAGCCAAGATTATATTATTTAATTATAACAGCTTTTCTTCAAATCATTTATTTAAACTATTTATAATAAATTATAAAACCTCTATATTGTCTTTATAATACATAATTATTTATTTGAAAATATTTATAAAATATTTGGAAAAGAATACTTAAGTTTAAAGTCATATTAATGTTATTGAAAGTATTGCAAAAAGTGCTGTGGATAGTTCTTCTAAGGCTTATTTGATCGAAATAACTTTTCGATCATTTAGAAATCCATGTTTATAACTCAAATCTCTTTTAAAACATTTTAACACACATATAAATTTATTCTATATTTTTAAAGAAAAAAAAATATCAATTTTAAAGAATTTATCGCTTTGGTTTCCGAAATACCGAACCGTGACCATTTTGAAAACTTGATTTGCGCATATTTCAAGTTCTACTAAACGAAATCTCGGTCCTTTTCTTTTTTATTTGAAAACCATGGTTATTGGAGTTTGGAAAACTCTTATTCCAAAGAATTATAATTCCAAATCCATCGTATAAATGGATTTAACTTTGTACATCGTAAAATCGCGAACTACCCTTACGCGACGTGCCTATTTTTGACTCAATTTCATAACTTATCAAAATGTCACCAAATTGGATTTTAGTGTTATAAAACATTTATAAACCATTTTAAAGTGGTTTAACAATCTCATACACACTATATCATTCATTAAAGAAAAGTGATTTCCGTTGTGATATTCAAGTGTATTAAACTTGAATTGTTTACACATCCAAATCAACATATTATCATATCCAAACATGGTTCAAATCATCAAAACAATGCATAAATAAACATATATATCATCAAAAATATTATAATACAAATAGAGTTTATCACTTTTATTTGTTTCTATATTTTTACGAAAATGTGTTATAGCTTCGCTACGACTGAATCAAAGCCTACAGAATCAAGCATTGTACCTTTAAATAGGGTCAGCCTATGCTTGCAATTAGAGATGGGCTTGGCCTTGGTGGTATAATGATGTGGCTATGGGTTTAGAGAGAGGAGAGGAGCAGATTTTAGCTTATTTTCAATCGGATTGCAAACATATATATACTTATACAAATTTATTTTCTTTTTTCTATTTTTTCTTTATTATTTTCCTAAGGTAGGAAGCCATTAAAGAAGAGTATAAGAAGATAAAGAAGCATAGGAATTTATGAAAAAATAAAGTGAAGACAAGGGTGGTAGTTATAGGAAAATTTGTGAAGTAAAATATCATGATATTTATGTACATATACATCACCATTTCATCACCACCATAGCCTCCTCCTCCTTCACTATGCATAGCCGAACAACCCCTTATGTGTGTAGTCATGTGTGTGAGTTGATGTGTATACGAGTGAAATGAATTTTTCTTTTTAAGTGTGAAAATATCTTAGATCTTTTGTAATACACACACACACACGTGTATATGTATATTTGTATGTATATATGTATTCATGTAAATGTTAGGGTGTGCATGCATATGTTTTATTTATGCAGAAGACATATAAATAAGGTTGCAACAACTTTGAATCACTTCCGTTCGTTAAACCGTTGAAAATCGAGAAGCCGATTTTGGTCGCATTTTTACTTATAAAATAATTTATGTATAAATGTAAAAAAAATTGAAAACTAATTTTCTAATATTATTAATTAATTAAAATGATCTCATTTGAATTATAAATTCATATAAATTAATATTAAACAATTGTTTATAAAAAGTGCTATTATATCAATAAAGCGGCACGAATTTCTTATATTTTCAAATCTAGTATATATCTTTGTAAAACTATTATAAATAATTGACTACCACTACATAACTAATTAAAATGAATTATTATCTTTTTTAAAAGAGTTGTTTGAATGATTATAATAATTATTAAATCATTAAATCTCAATTTAAATTCACAAATTAATTATTAAATATGATGCCATTATTGATGATGTCTAAAATAATTTTTTTAATTTCATATCTAGTTTAAATGGATAAATAAGAGTACGTATCCAGCTCTGTAATTCTGATGTGCACGTAAATGTGCATATTTATACCACCATATTTAATCTATTTAAATTGAATAAATGTTCATATTGGGTATTTTAACTTGTTTTAACCAAAATTCAAATTATTTGAAATTGTCACATATTCATCTTCATCTAAGGGAATAATGGTCATTTTTGTGCATATACAAAATTGAGAAAATTTAATGGGAAATTTCTATGTTATTTTTTAGGAATTTAAACTCAATTACAAGTGGTTTCGTGAAGGAATATGCATGCACAAAGAAGATACAAAAGAATGAAGATGGAAATAATTCAAAGTGAAGAACATGGAGGACCCCACCCACTTTTACCTTGATTTTCAATTAGGAGCTAATGCACATGCTAAAAGACATTCAAAGCTTCATGTACATTTAAGTGGGGGATTATTAAAGCTAATGATAACTTGGCCACCACACTTCCTCTAAGGGCATTTTGGGCACTCCCTAAAAATATGCATTAAGGTTTCTAACTTGTATAAATACCCTTTGTGTTTCATATAGCCCTCCTCTCTCACTTAGTCTCTCTTTAGTTTAGTTTAGGCTCAAAAAAAAGCTCTCTTCTTTCTTTTCATGGCTACTCAGCCATTTCTCTTTTATGTAATTTTTTTATGCAACTTCAATATATGTTCTTTTCCTTTTCATGCTTATTTACTTTCATGTTGTAATGTTGATTTATTTTTCATGCAAGTAGAATAGTTTTTCTTTATCTTGCTTTCTTTTTCCTTTTCTTTTTCTCCCATGTTGCAAGCTACATTTGTTCATATGATAACAAATACGAGAGGCTAAACCCCTTCAATTTAGGGGTAATGAAGCTCTTTAATCATGTAGCTTCAACTTAATTTGATGTTTACGCTCTCCTTTTGTGCTTAATGAGAATGATTGAAGTGGTTTAATGATGTTGTTTAGCTTTGAATTTGATACTCTATGTTGTTCATAACAAATAGGCTATGCTTAAATAAACAAAACAAAATTGCCTCTTCATCTACATATGATTATGGCAAAGAAGTGATTGTTGAAATTAAAATTTGATGGCTTATATTTCTAATTAATAGTTAATAGGCCATGCTTAAAATAGAATTTGCTTTCAACTTTGTTGTCATATTTTATGAGATTTAAAAGTGTATTAGTGGTTGTGTTATAGATTGATGGTTTATATTGAGCTAATTAATAACACAAATATACCATACTCATGATGAGCACCTCAACTAATTCACTAATGATAAGAAAAGAGAGATCATAACTTCATTTTGTTGATTTATGTGATCTTGAGAGTGGAAATTGTCTCTAAATTGTCTTAACACTCTCATATTTTTATCAAATTTCTTTTTCTTGTTTTTCTCCTTTTGTAGTTTAACATTCTCTTCAACTTTGGTTTAATTTGATTGAATAGATTTTTAAAATCATCAATTCCCTGTGATCGACCCGTATTCGCCACGTACTACAATAGTATGTCGTGCGCTAGCGGTTATTTTAATTTTGAAATTTTTCGACGGTTTTCTAATTCCATAGAATTTTCTTCGATTAACAAGTTTTTGGCGCCGTTGCCAGGGAATTGATTTGATTTTGATTTTCTATTTTTCGAATTATTTTTCTTTGTTTTTCTTTTGTGTGTGTTTTGTATGTTAATTTCCTTAAAATAAATAAATATTTGTGTTGTGTTAGTTGTTTGATTTTTTTTGTGTGGTTGTTGTTGTTTTCTAGTTTTCCATTTGCATTGAATTTCCTATTAAAAAAAACATCCACAATTTCATTCCAAAAATAAAATTTCTTTTTATTCATTTCTTTTGCTCATTTACAACCTTCTTTTTTTTCTTTCACAATTTTACATTTATATAAAAAATAAATCTGTGCATATAACAGTGCACTATGCGCTGTTACACCTTACTGCCTCTTCTCAACTCCACTTCTAACAATCATATCACCACCCATTGGCAGCATCAAACCATCATCTTCCCCCATCCATCCTCCTACAATCACCATCCAATACACTTCCCAACATTCATCACAATCCAATCAAACAAACAAACACACTGTACATTTCCCTCGACCACAACCAAAAACCCCTTTACCTCAACCACCATTCATCATTACTATACTTCACTTGCTCAATTTAACAATTGCCTACCCCTTGTTTCTCCACAAATCTACCATCACCTCTTCCAGTTGCACTGCCACTGTCTGATTTAACTGTTGCACCACATTCTACCCTTCAATAATATACGACCATCTGCTCCTGCTCCTCTGTAAAAACTCACCAAGCCTTCATATCACTGCGGCAATCCCCGTACATATATTACAACAGTCAACAACCACAGTTCTCATTTCAATCCAAAACTTCTTCTTACTTCTCTGCTTACATACATACATCTGCCACCCTGCTACTTGCTGCTACGCAACCATATCAAAGTCCGAAACCCCACATACACTACTGAAACTTGCTGCCACTCCCAAAAACAACCAACCATTTCCAACTCCACCCACTCAAAACACTGCAAAACAACCTGCTTTATCTGAACAACTCCCCAAACAAAATTCAACAACATCATAGAACGACAATCCCCTGACCACCGGTATTCCACAGCAGCAACACATAGTTCAACCACATCACCATCAGTATCACCAAGTCGCCGCGAACTCGACTTTTTCCAATAGCAAGCCACACGAACTCAATTCCGCCACTGTCCTTTCAAGCAAGCCAGACTTTGCCCTTAAGAAAATCGCGAGCATCACCAATCAGTAACCACCGCAACCCCCTGCTATACCTCCGCAAATCACGAAACTCCTCAACATCACTACCAACTCAACAACCAATACATCGCCTTCATCAAATCGAACGCCTCCCACAGCCCGAACTCCTCTAATCAAATACCTCTGCAACCTCCAATTCTCCACCACGAACTAACCGCGACATCAAACGCAGATGAAATTGGAAACTGTATTTTTGGCTTTGACAACGTGATATTGGTTTTGAGGCGATCGTGGAAATCAATTTTTGTTCAGAGAAAATCGATTTCGTTCGATCCAATTTGTTTTTAGATAATTGGTTTTCTTCCGCGTGATATTAATATTGGGTTTGGGTCAGGCTCAGTTGTTTTGTGAATATTGTTTTGAATTTTGCCTTGAGAATTTGTCTTAATTTGGGTTGTTTTCATTTTGTTTTGTTTTGTTCAAAATAATAATAATTGATTTTTAAAATGGTTTTGTTTTGTTTTAGTTTGCTTTTAAATTCCATCCTTATACAAAAAGAAAAAAAAAATCTATATATATATTTTTATTTTCCTTTTGTTTTAGTTTATATAAAAAAAACATTGTATATAAATCTTGTTGTTAATTTCAAGTTGCCAAAGCAGAAAGAAGAAGGAGAAAAACGCTTGCCGAAAATAATTGCTTTGCTTCCTTGCCAAAAAAACTGCTTGCTTTCTTTATTGTTTTTATTTATCTTGCATTGTTGTTTGCTTGTATTTGCACAAAAAACTTCAAATACAAAAAAAATTCCATTCGTAGTTGCATTGTTAATACACATTTAATTTCTGTTTTGCATTTCATCCTAGATTTTGATTAATCATAACGGTTAGACATCGGTAACAATTAATTGTATATTGACAATTTGTCTTCTTTCAACAATTTAATTTCTTGTTTCGGCTGCATTGCTACGTGATTCGTGGTGCACCGATAAATACTGTCCGTTACCAGGCTGAGAACTATCTTATTTATCTAAGACAATTTTGTGACTATACAATTTGGGTTAACTTAGGATAAATAATTTGTAATTAGACCCTTGCATTCATTTAGTTGTATTATTAGTTCATGCATATTAAAAAAAGCAAAAAAAAATTTCAAAATCCAAAACAAAAAAAATTGTATATATTTCTTAACTTAGTTTTTTTCCTTTTCCTTTGAAAATTTCAAATCAAAAATACAAAAAAAAGATATAAACAAAAATCCAAAAAAAATCATTTCAAAAAAGAAATTGAAAAAAAATCAATTTTCCATTTTGAAAAATAAATTCTATTTGTAAATATTTTTCTTTATAAAAAAATATCAAAAAAAATCTTGAAAATGTCCGAGTTTCCCCACTTATGTGAATTTTACAATAGTTGTGAAAATCAGTATAATCCATACGATTTCACTCCAAATTCGTATGGATATTTTAACACCAACTATTGTTTAAACGATTCAAATTTTGAACAACCAAGTTTTCAAAACGATGATCAACCTTCGAATCTCGAAAATAGCATTTCATATTTACTTGAACTCTCTATACAACAAAATCAAAGTATAAACGATTTGTGTAACTCGTATTTGTGTAATAGTTCAAATCAAAATAATCAGAATTTGAATTCACTTCAAAATTCAAATAGTTTCGAGTGTAACCCATGCCAATTCAACTTCGAGTTTCAAAATGAATTTCAAAATCAAGACGAAAATGTGAACCAATTTTCAAATAATTTTGGCAATGGGAATAGTTTCAATAACGATACAATTGAAAACTTTGGTTATCAACAAATTCAAAATGAAAATTTTCAAATTGATAATCATGAATTTGAATTTGTTGACCAAATGGAAAAAGATAACAGGGATTTATTACTTGAAAAATACAAAACTTTTCGTGAAAATAATAATCAAATCTCAACTTGCAAAGAATCAAATAATAATCTACCGTTTATCGAAATTGGCAATTCTTGTACTCAACAAGTCCAAATCGAAAATTTTCAAGTTAATAATTACAAATTTGACTTTGTTGAGCAAATGAATGAAATTTACGATGATCACACGAATTGTTGATTAAAACATTGGAAAATTTTCGTGAGAAACAAAATCAAATTTCAATGTGTGATGAGTCAAGTGATAATCCATCTTTTACCCAAAGCGATGATTTTCAAATAACAACTTATGAATTTGATAATGACAATCTTAATCAAGTTGTTGAAAATATGGTAATTAAATTGGATTTCAATTCATTTGAGGGTGCGAAACTCGATTTAAACTTCGATCTTCCTTTTTTTGAAAATTTTAATACGACAACTTTGAATTTTAAACTCGATTTACACGATGAAGTTGTTGATAATCCAATAAAGGAAGTCGAATTTAACGAACATGAGTTTATGGACTTTTTGAAAACGAGTTGTTGAATTCTAAAGGGAAAAATTTCGATCACCATTTTAATTTTGAAATCGATATTTTGGAAGAAATTGAACTTCAACCAATTTTTCTATCTACCCTAAAAATATTCGAAAATAAAACAACACGTACGATTTTCAATAAAACGACTTTCGTTTTTCCAAATCCACATTCAACTTCCAAATCTTTTACGATTTGGTTTTTCGTACTTAAGTTGTGTCTCACACATTTGACGAGACAAATGAATCGGTTTTTAGAAGACCGTTTCATTTACTTTTTGACTGTATACTTTCTCATCTCTTATAAATAATAATCTTTCATGTAAATATAGGATTTTTATTTTATTTTTCTCCTTCCACTTGGATTGACCGTGGGGACAGAATCAAAATCAAGTGTGGGGGGAGACTCATCTTAATTTTTTCTATTTTTAATTGTTTATTTTTGATTTAAAATCTCAAAAAAAGTTTAAAAAAAAAATCACAAAAACAAATTTTCTTTTGATTTATTTTTAAAAGAAACACTATAAGATAAATATATAGTTTTGGTTTATTAAACTGAAATTTTTGAAAATTTAATTGTCTTAACCAAAATAAAAATGAAGTTTGATTACAAATAATAATGGTTTAACTAGTATATAGGAAGATTCATACGTGTTAATTATGAAATACATCCTAATTGAAAATCTTTGTTTTAAAAAGTGGTTGATTTAAAGTAAAGGATATAACATTTTTTTGTCTTCTAAGTTAAATAGTGCTAAGATGATTTTGCAAAACTCTCTCTCCATCTTAAAAAAAATATGAAAATAAAAAATAATAACATCCAAGTATTCACTCTCATTTAAAAGTCCTCACGGTTATGCATGGGTGAATTACTTGGAATCTTTGATTATGTGTATTCATACTCATTTAAAAGTCCTGACGGTTATGCATGTATGGAGCACATGTAAAAAAAACTAGACTTAATAAAAACCACCTATGGTCAATAGGTGTATGCACGAAAGTGTGTGCACTTGCCATGCTCTGTACTCCCCTCACATAAGCCCGAAAGGCAGTGCATGGGTGGTATATCTGGCCTCAGTTTACCTAAGCTAGGTGTGTAATTTTTCTTGCAAATAATGAGAGAGCAAGCAATTGAAATCCTAGCACTATTTTTACTTATTTGATTTGATTTGTTATTGAAAAGAAATGAAAATACCACTTTGATAATCAACTAAGGATCCATTTCATAGTAACACTGTGTTATTAACCAAAATAACAAGTTAAACTATAGTCTATTTGTTATGATAACTTCATTTTTATTGAAAATATTGACGAGTAAATAACTTAAATTTCAAGATAATGACCAAAACCTATATTTAACTTATTTGTATTAATTTAAAAATAATTCTTTCATTTGTAAATATTTTCAAAAACTCACATTCATCACTTTGTAAATAAATCTTGCATTTTGTAAATATTTTCGTCCTACATTTGGATTTTGTGGGTAGTATCCGCTGAAAACCCTCACAAGGCAACACTTCCTCCAAGGGTAATTTGGGCACTCCCCAAAAATATGCATTGGGGTTTCTAACTTGTATAAATGCCCTTTGTGGTTCATGTAGCGCTCCTCTCTCATTCAGTCTCTCTTTAGTTTAGTTTAGGCTCTAAATAAAAAAAAGAAAGCTCTCTTCTTTCTTTTCATGGCTACTTAGCAATTTCTCTTTTATGTAATTTTTTATGCAACTTCAATATATGTTCTTTTCCTTTTCATTCTTATTTACTTTCATGTTGTAATGTAGATTTATTTTTCATGCAAGTAGAATAGTTTTTCTTTATCTTGCTTTCTTTTTCCTTTCCTTTTTCTCTCATGTTGCAAGCTACATTTGTTCATATGATAACAAATAGGAGAGGCTAAACCCCTTCAATTTAGGGGTAATGAAGTTCTCTAATCATGTAGCTTCAGCTTAATTTGATGTTTATGCTCTCCTTTTGTGCTTAATGAGAATGATTGAAGTGGTTTAATGATGTTGTTTAGCTTTGAATTTGATAGTCTATGTTGTTCATAACAAATAGGCTATGCTTAAACAAACAAAACAAAATTGACTCTTCATATACATATGATTATGGCAAAGAAGTGATTGTTGAAATTAAAATTTGATGGCTTATATTTCTAATTAATAGTTAATAGGTCATGCTTAAAATAGATTTTGCTTCTAACTTTGTTGTCATATTTTATGAGATTTAAAAGTGTGTTAGTGGTTGTGTTATAGTTTGATGGTTTATATTGAGCTAATTAATAGCACAAATATACAATAGTTATGAGAAGCACATCAACTAATTCACTAATGATAAGAAAAGAGAGATCATAATTTCATTTTGTTGATTTATGTGATCTAGAGAGTGGAAATTGCCTCTAAATTGTCTTAACGCTCTCATATTTTTATCAACTTTCTTTTTCTTGTTTTTCTCCTTTTCTAGTTTAACATTCTCTTCAACTTTGGTTTAATTTGATTGAATAGATTTTTAAAATCATCAATTCTCTGTGGATCGACCTGTATTCGCCACGTACTACAATAGTACTCCGTGCGCTTGCAGTTATTTCAATTTTGAAATTTTTCGACGGTTTTCCAATTCCATAGAATTTCCTTCGATTAACAACTTTTGATAATTATAGAGCTATTTATTGATAAAATGTTTTTTGGTCATTTTATCGATATTTTTGTAAATACTTATTCAAAATAAGATTAACATCATTATTTATTTTTGAAAAAACATAATCTTTGTTAAAAAAAGCTTATATTCGAATATTTTAAAAATAAATATAATTTATCAAAATGATATATTTACAGGTCGTTATAGACTCCCCTCCTTAAAAGAATTTCGTCTACGATATTACAATGCAAAACCCAAAGGTGTTTGCGCAAAATATTTATTTTTTAAACTTACACTTGTATAATGTATACAGATTATACATATGCAATATCTTACTTTATCCACCATTAGAATATACAACTTACTTTCAAACTAGTACCGGTCCTTCGATTCTCTAGTATGGACTTTGATCAGGCTCGAAAACTACTATTTTTCTTCCATATCTATGAACTATGATTGAAAATGTAAGGATCCGACTACAAATCCTCATCAATATTTTCCCTAAAGCATCAAGTTATAAATCCTTTTTCGATATCAAAATCCTATATTTAAATCTTTTGGCCAAATTTGTGTTACGAAACAGTTTGTGTAAAATGCGCACACATTTTATCTTTTCCAAAATATTTAAAAAATCTTGGTTTAAGTTTCTAGACATTTCAAAAAGATATAGTTTCATTCTTATGAAATTTTCTCAAGTGATTTGTGTATTTACATTTGAACAAAGTCATAAACAAGGGACATAATTGTATTATACATGCTTAATATTTTACGTTCATCCTTATCTTGCACATATCATTTCTCCTTACGTACTTAAACCATCCTTAAGTCCTTCTACATGGGTTTTCATAATATTGATATAAACATAACTACCTTACTAGCTATCCATATAAATGCTACTGCATAATGTTAATACTAGATAGGTGTTTCCAAATCTTCCAAACTCACATCATAATCACTCCTCCGAGTCTGATGCCGACGGTCCATTTCCGTGTCCAAAATCAAACATGACTTATCCATCATCATCACTATCATCTTGTTTGTTATCAACTTCGTTTCTTTCCTTCATCTGTGATATCACATCCACTTCATATGGTGGTTGGGGCTAGTTCTATGGCACATACCCAAGTCCGGCTGGCACTTCTTGTATAATTTCTCCTTCTTCTAGTTCTTCTAAATGTTTCACTTCTTCTTCCTCGGGATCCTTAAATTCTTCCTCTTTTTTCTCCATATCGTCCCACTTAATATGGGAATCTAACAACTCTTTTCCCCAATAATATGGCACCATCCATCTCCCATATAACTTTACTGGCTCTACCGATGTTGTTTGATTCATAGGATATTACAGTGCTTGGGTCCTCTTCAGGTTCAGATTTTCTTCCTTCAGTAGCTCCTCAGGAATTTCTTCTTTCGGTTCGAGTTTTAAACTTACTTGTTCAGTGATCTACATTCCTATTGAGGCCCGAGAAGTCTCGTCATCGCTAGATACTATAATAAGTTCTAGAGTCAGGGGAGATATAGGTATTTCGACCATAGGGTAATCGTCTTTATCTAGTTGGCTGTATGAATCTAATTCTTCTTTGATAATGGGCATAATATTGCTAAGTGGCCATTTCTTGACTTCTTCCTCATGACTTGAAAGAATGATTGGATCATTCTTCTCATCCCAGTTTGCTCTTGAGGTCTGCCATTTTGAATACTTTCTCCTGTAGCTTGAGGGTTTCTACAATTATAAACAATAAACACTTAAATCCTAAGCATTTTAATTGTCTTAAGAAATCTAATGTTAGGTTATAAATCTAAGTTTATCCCAACGTAAATCCATTTTAACTGTACAATGTTAAGGGTGGTAGTTCATTATGCACATGATATTGTTTCCCCGTACCAATACTTAGAATATTTCAAATAAAATACTTTGACAATTCTCTTCCCCAAACCCCTTTTTAGATAAAAGTTCTCATTATAAAATCCTTCTCGAAAGTATTACTCTTAATCTTCTCAGTGTTATTATTAAACATCTTATAGTCAAACTGTGAAATTCTTATCACAAGATGTTTATACTTAGATTTTACTAATCTTGATTTTAGACTATCATTCAAGTTATAATATATCTAAATATTTTTTTAAAATATATTTTTTATATTCAAAATATAATCCTAGAAAAATTATTTCATTTACCATATTTTTCTGAAACAAAAATCATTTGTATAACATTAACAAATACTTGCTCTTATATAATATACCTTCAACTAATTCTAGGATGTTACTAGCCCTATCTCTAATGAATTACTCATCCTAGGGTGTTACTAACCCTTGCTCCGATGAGACTTTACCACTATCAGGCTCCAGTGTTCGCTTAAACTAAGCTTTGATACCAAGAGACGACCCGCCTTTTCGACCCTAAAAAATTGACGCTAATACATCCTTGGTATTCAGGTGTCACAGACGCGAGCACCGAAGAGATGGATGGTCAAGGGTAGAAAGAAGAAAAGAACATAACAAAATCTTAAACGAATGGAATAACATACATTATTTCAACATATAACTTTTACAATGGAAAATTTTAAATACATTTATCGGAGTTCAACTTAACATTAACATGGATAGTTATTAATATCCGTCCATACAAATCTGGAGCACAATAGCACATGAGTGCGGTGGAAATGGTTAACAATCTTCAGAAGAATCTTCTGACTCCATGCTCCTAGCTCTTCCAAAATGCTCCAAACAAAACCAAATTACTAGGCTGCCTGGAAAAATAGGGTACCCAGAGTTTAAGGGAAAGATAATAATCTTTGGATTAGTCATGTAACCGGTGTGAAAAACTCAAAATACGAGGTTTTTTTGAAAACAAAGAGTATCTCATAAGACCACGCCGCACATAAATACGGAACAGGTTTTTACCTTATGATAACCAAAACATTTATACGTGAAATCTAGTGATATTATTTTTTCTGACATTAAAGCACTTTCATATAAACATATTCAAATAGCCAAAATTGTTACATTGGTTAAATTTGACAGCATAAGTTTATAACTAAAATCGAAGGCACTTATTGGAGATTTGGATTTCCAACGAATAGCATGTTAAGGGACTACCTCGCGTATAGTGCATCTCTAGAGGAATAAACAAAAGCCACCCGTAGATGGTCCTCTGTGAATTAAGAACGGCCTACCCGTGACCAAGAGATGGTACGGATAACATCGAATATGATATCACCTCGGTTTTCTCTAACCTATCCGAGAGCTCTCATACCATACACCACATATTTTTACCCGACATCATAAAGGGCACAATATAAATATAGAAACGTGATATCATACCTTTATGGTTGTGAACCATATAGCCTTAAAGCAACCTCTATTTAACAATTCTCCGGGTGTGAGGCTAGAGGTAATGTTTAACTTTGTTAGAACATTTTTATTTAAAATTCCAGATTGCCATTTCCGACAACACATTATTGATTCCAACAAAGATACAACCTCCGAGCTCATATATGTAACGGCCCGTACTTTACATATCAAAGGATCATAAAATAATTCTATTATTCATTTGAGGTCATATCATTCTAGAATTTTGGAATATGATTCTAGGGATGTTTTACACGTCCATGATTTTTTTCGAATTTCTATGTGATCTTTTTACCCTTGGAGATTTTATTTCGGCCATAACTTTCGATAGAAGCTGAATTAGATGTTCTAACCTAATTTATTGTCTTGGAATGGTGGTTTTCAATTCCGTAGAGTGGTCATATAGGAAAATCGAATAAGTATTTAAGAACTTATGGCAGTTTTAAGTTTCGTAAACTGCTGGCCAGAATTAGAAAGGGGATTAATGAGTTAATTAGCAAGCTCATTACTCTAATCTAGTTTGGCGATAAATATGAGATGAGAGAGACCATTTGAACCTGTATCTCTCATTTCATACCAGCCTCAAAACCCATTTCCTCTCTAATTCTCCATTTGTTGCATAGAGTTCATCCCAAATCATTTCTAATCTCAAATTAGAGGCTAGATCTTCTTCGAAGGGCTTTATGACATCGATTGATCACATCTACATCCAATTTGCTACTATCTAGATTAGATCTTCTCTCATGTTTCATAGGTCTGATTGGTTTAGTGAGTGGTTATGATCCCTCACTAGTCTATTAAATGTTGTAATTAGGTGATTATAAGATAGGATTATCAAATTAAACTATAATTTGATTAGATATAGGTAATTTAAAATTTATAAACACTGGATTGACCTATTAAACATGTAATATGGATTAGACCATTGGCTAGTGTCATTTGTGAAAATATGGATATGTAATTCTATGATTTCGATTAGATCCATGCTTGTTTATAATCATTGATTGAGTAGGATGATTTTAATGTTTATGATTGGATCTAATTGAATGATTTGCTATGTTTGATTCCTTGTTATGATTGAATTGCTTGCTATGCTTAATTTGTTTGCTAGTGTTGTGCATGTTTAGGACTTAGATTGGTGATCAGAGCATATCAGGAACAAAATTCCTCAGAATCATACAAAACTTGGAGGATAGTCTCTGGAGCAAACAAGGAAGATGCCCTAAAAATGTCACAAAGAATGGAACAAAGTATTTGGATCGGTATCGATCCGAATTTTGTGCAAAAATCAACGTGAGATCCAGGGGGATGGTAGACCATAGGTCCATTGATGCTCCATGAAGTTGGATCAGAGGGTAGGCCGAGTATTGAAGATTTTATTGATAATCTATGTTGGATCGGCTATGAAGCATAAATGGAAGGAACAAGAGTCTAAAAGGATAAGCAAGGTGTTTATTGCATCTAGAGGAAATGCACCAGAGGTTGGAAGCGAGAGAGGCTAAAATTGGCTAAGTATTCGGATCGGTACCAATTGGATCGGTATCAATCCAGATTATTGGCTCCAATTGATGGGAGATCTAGGGTGGAGACTTTGGAGTTATAGTGAACCATGCTGGAAGTTGTGGCTTGTTGATTGCTTCGATGGTTTGGTAGTTATGGCATGATGAAGTTTTAGCTCTTCGGTCGAAAACTTAAATAGGAGTGGGATCGAAGGAGCGGATTGACAGCTCAGAATGGAACAAGGCTGTAAGATAATAGACTGGGATGAGTAGTAGGCTTGCACATAGAAATGGATTGGATTGTAGAAATATTTAAAGATTTAGTAGTGCCAAGGAACTGTTGATGACTCGGAAAGTTCTGGTTGTGTTCAAAGCTAGGGTACTCTATGCAGGGGCACCCGAGGGATGGTAGCGCTAGTCATGTACTCTGGACCAGCATGGTCTAGGTCAGGTGGTACATAGGTATCACAAGGGACAACTGGATGGGTTTTTTAACCGGTGAGTATGGTTAACCCGATTGAGAACCGAGATTTCCATTAGTCTCTGCCAAAGAGAGGATGTGAACATACGAGTTATCATATGCTTAAGGCTTTAGAAAATGATAGGTAGGTTTTGGATTCTATGGTTGCTGTGATTGCTATGTCTGCTTTTGGATAGGATATCATCTATAGAAATGTTGGAGAAGGGATTGGGAATAGGGCCAAAGGAGGAGGCTACTTTGATTCTTTTATCCGATTCTGTCACAGTATCCTCTTGTCGTTTATTTTGAGTGGCATATTATATCTTATTATTATGTGCTAACTATTTGGTTGCAGGAGCAGGGCAAGCATGGTTTTATGCACCTGTCTAGTACTATATTTTCCAGTACTGCTTTTGATAGTCATTTGCCACTCACACTAGACTGTTGTCTGACCCAAGGTTTTATATTTCCCCTTATCATCTTGAGTGCTCTTATATAAGTAGACTAGATGACAGGTTTGGAGTCGCAGTTGCTGTACGAAGACGAGTTTGGAGGAACTATGGCTTATTACTCTATATTTCTAGTTTCCATTGTTTGTTGTTATATACTCTAAGGTTATAGTAAGGAAATGTTGTACTGTGATATTATGACATTTGTACCGTAACTCATGATGTTCTAGTAGAGATGTTATCTTTCATTTGTTACGATTCACTATATTTCCGTTGTACATTTTCTATATTTTATTTTATTCATGCACTGTGAGATATGCAATAGGTTTTCTACTTTAAATCTCAACCTTAATGATTGCCCCATATCAGCCTGGCACATTCACAGAGCTCTTTTAGGTCATTTGGTGCAGGTGCTATTGGGCGGTCGTCACATCTGGTATCAGAGCTTTGGTTATGAGATAACCGAAGCAATTCGAGAGCATACGCTAAAGAAGGGAGCATACTTGTTAATGAAGATATTAGGCTATATAATATTATTATATAATATGGTATGCACTTGGGTACTATTTCAGCTTTTCTTAGAAAGAGGCTAATCTTTCTTATTGCAGATAAGGATGAATCAGAACACAAGAAACACTGTTAGGAATAACTCTGCTTCAGGAGCGGAAGAGGGAGTAGGATGGGGAGTTGCTACACCAGATTTTCAAGCCATGTTCGAGCAATGATGGCTTCGCTGATGAGAAGGGCCTAGACTACTCCTAGCATGGCTTTAGATGGTGGTGCTTTAGTGCAAGTACCTAGAGTTGGCTTTACCAAGCTTTGTAAGGATTATTCTACTCTAGGAGGGAAGCCATTCTTAGGGACAATTTTTAGCTATTGACGTGCAAGATTGGGTGGATACTTGTGAGCACATTTTCAAGGATATGGAGGTAGAAGATGCAATGAAAAGGTAGCCCTCTTTAAGACAACTACAGGGCTGAGTAATGAATTGGTGGAATGATATTACTCCAGAAGATCTGATTTCTTAGGATCAGTTCAAAGCTAGATTTGAAGAGAAGTTTATTCCAACGGCTCAAAAATCATTGCTCTTCAAGAAGTTTGCTGAGTTGAAACAAGAAGAGATGTCTGTTTTTGAGTATGTTATGGAGTTTGATGCTTTATCAAGGTCTGGGATGTCTTTTATTGGTACACCTTTGAAGAAGAATGTGAAGTTTATCACTAGATTAGATGACCACTTGGGAGAGAAGCCCTTAGACAAAGTGTCTTTTGAGAAGCTTGTTAAGAAAGCCCTTAGACATAAGAGTTTGTATCCTAAGAATTAGACTGCTATTGTGGCTGTTGCTGAAAAGGATAAACTAAAATCGTAACAAGGTGGTAGGGGTAAGAATATATGAAATGGAAAGAAGAAGCAACAACAACAACAACAACAGCAAGGAAACGGAAGCTAGAAGAACAATAGGGTTGAGGTTGTTTGTCACAATTGTAGTGAAAAATGTCACCATGCTAGTGAATGTAAGGCAGCTAAAAAGTGCTTCAACTATGATTAGCTTGGGCATATAAGGAGGAATTGTCTAGAACCGCCAAAGGATAAGCAGATTATGAAGGCATATGCTCTGGATGTTATTCCAACTTCATCCTGTGTTCCTATTGCTAGGGATACGGGGAATGAAGTCATGGTGCAAGGTATGCTTTCTATCCGAGATGTTTCTATTAGAGTTCTTTTTGATACCGGAACTTCACATTCTTTCATCCGCTGTGACTTAGCATGCATACTAGGTTTGGAATATGAGATAGTAGACCGACCTTTGATTGTGACCAACCACGTTGGAGGATCTACCGGTCTTTTTATGATTTGTCGGGGCTTAGAATTATCTGGTCATGGATGTTCTTTTGTTTGTGATTGCTTCGTTCTCAATTTTGCTGGGTTCGGAATTATTTTAGAAATGGACTGGCTCAAGACGTATGCATCTATAGTGGATTGTGACAAGTTAGAGGTGACAACTGGGAATGTGGAAAGGCGAAAGGTAGTGATACTCAGCTTACTAGATAATGGGGTATTAGTTAGCTTTCTTTATTCGCTTGAGATTCCATAGAATGGATTGTCATCTGCGCCTATCGCTAGAGAGTATCCTGATGTCTTCGAGGAAGGGATAGGATTGCCGCCACATAAGGAGATCGAGTTTTGAATCGACTTAATGGATGGAGCCAGACTAATAGTTATGCCTTTGAGGCATATGCCACCCAGAGAGCAGAAAGAGTTAAAGGTGCAAATGGATGATCTGCTGAAAAAGGATTTATTCGGAGAAGCATATCCAAATAGGGTGCACTTGTTGTATTCGCAAAAAAGGAGGATGGTTTTTTGAGGCTATGTGTGGATTATCGTGAGTTGAACAACGTTATGAAGAAAAATAAGCATCTGCTTTCATGAATTAATGAACATTTTAATCAACTGCATGGGGAAAAGGTGATTTCTTAGATGGATTTAGCAATAGGATTTCACCTGTTGAGAGTGGCTAAAGAAAGTATGCCTACTACTGTATTTCAGACACCAATTGTATTTCAGACACCATCAAGTATTTACAAGTGATTGGTGATGCCTTCTTGATTGACCAACGCTTTGGCATACTTTGTGGATCTTATGAAGAGAGTCTTTAGAGATCAGTTGAATAGTTCGTGCTTGTGTTTGTGGATGATATTTTGATTTATTCTAAAACCAAGTAAGAGCAGAAGAAGCACTTGAGGATTGTGCTTGAGATTTTAAAAAAGCACAAGTTGAGAGCTAAGTTCTCTAAATGTCCTTCTAGAAAGAAGAAGTGAGATTCATGGGACATGTCATGTCAGGACAAGGCGTTGCAATGTACCATGCAAAGATGGTAGAAATCCAAGATTAGAACCAACCCAAGAATGCTATGGATGCAAGAGGTTTCCTTTGATTAGCAGGATATTATAGGCACTTCATAAAGGGCTTCTCTAAGATTGCAGCAAAGTTGACCAACTTCACCAAGAAGAATCATACTTTTACTTGGGATGTAAGATGTGAGCATGCATTTGTAACTTTGAAGGAAAGGTTGACGACTGTTGCTGTATTGGTTATTTTGGAGGGGAATGAATAGATGGTAGTATAAACCGATGCTTGTGGTATTGGTCTTAGAACTATGTTGATGCAGAAAGGGAGAGTTGTCGCTTATGCTAGTCGAAAATTGAAACCGCATGAAAGGAATTATCCAACTCATGACTTGGAGCTAACAGCAATTGTATTTGCTTTGATAAATCTGGAGGCACTATTTGTTGGGAGAAATATTTATGCTATTCATAGACCATAAATCCTTGAAGTATATTTTCTCTCGAAAGAATCTTAGCCTTCAGCAGCAACAATGGTTAGAGTTCTTAGCTTCTTATGACTTTGGTATCTCCTATACTCCAGGGAAAGCTAATGCAGTGGAAGATTCATTGAGCAGAAGACATGCTGAGTTTGGAGCTATATTTTTAGAATGGAAACATATGGAGTATATAGCTAGATTTGATTTCAGGCCACGTTGTGGGCTCGAGCCTGAGATGCTAGCAAGTTTATCGATCAGACCTACTCTTATTGAAAGGATTAGTACTAGTTAAAAGCAAGATGCTAAGCAAGTAGATACCATGGAGAAGATTGAAATGGGAGTAGAACCTTAGATTTGGGACAGTTCAAGATTGATCGAGATGGTTCGCTTCGTAAGGATAAGAGACTGGTTGTTTTAGATATTGATGGATTATGAGATGAAGTACTAAGGGAATGCCATTATTCCAGATTAACTATTTATCCCGGTGGTAACAAAATGTATAGGTATACGAAGAGGACTTACTACTAGGAAGGAATGAGGAACGATGTGGGAAGTTTCATCTCAAAGTATTTGAATTTCTAGTTAGTGAAGGTTGAGAAGAAGAAGCCTAGTGGATTGCTACAACCAATAGATATTCTCGAATGGAAACAGGAACAAATATCTATAGATTTTATAGATGGATTGCTAAGGACTAGAGCAAGATATGATAGTATCTGGATAATGGTAGATCGTCTAACCAAGAGTGCAAGATTCATACCTGTCAAGTCTACCAGAATGGAATCCAAGTTAGCAGAATCATATGTTAAGATGATTGTTTGATTCCATAATGTGCTGAAGAGTATAGTAAGCGAAAGACACCCATAGTTTACTATTGGATTCTGGAAGAGTTTCAAGAGATATTAGGAACCGAGCTTCATTTGAGTATAGCTTATGACCCATAGTCGGATGGCCAGACCGAGAGAGTGAAGTGGATATCGGAAGTTCTTCTTTGAGCATGCATTATGGATTTTGGAGGGTCTTGGAATGGTCACTTGCATTTAATGGAGTTCGCCTATAACAATAGTTATCAGTCGAGTGTTGGTATGACACCATATGAAGTATTATATGGATAACCTTGTAATTCGCCTTCATGTTGGTGGTAAGTCGGTAAGAAGTCGATACTTGGACAAGAGATGATTGGAGAGACTTCCGAGAAGGTAGAGATCATTCGGCAACAAACGAAAGCTGCTCAAGATCGTCAGAAGAGCTATGCAGACAAGAGAAGAAGAGATTTGGAATTCTCAGTTGGGAACATGGCATTTGTTAAGATTTCTCCTCTGAGGAATGTTGTTTGATTTGGTAGGAAGGGAAAGTTAGCATCCAGATTTGTTGGAACTTTTCCAATATCGAGAGAATTAGGAAATTAGCTTACAGGGTGGATCTATCTCCAAAGATGACGGGTGTATGTTTTTTTATATCTTCTATCAATGGAAGTTTGTGCATGACTCGGGTATTGTGGTAGCACCATATCAACAAGAAGAGATAGAGATTGTGCCAAAAGCTTCAAGACCTCGTAAGCCACTTCGAGTTATTAGGAATGACACGAAACATCTTAGGAGGAAGATAGTTAAGCTAGTTAAGGTGCAATGGAGTGAGGACAATAACGATTGTACATAGGTGATCGAAGAGAGTATGAAGGTGGCCTATCCAGAACTCTTTGAGTGGTAAGACCCATAAGTCGTATCTACTTGCACCATCGTATCTTATACTATTAGAATTCCGCATGTAAGGATAGGTTTTGCTTTCTATTGTTTATTTGGATGCTTAGTTGGATTGTTAGATGGTTGCTAATGGATGTTAGGCATGCAGGATAACCTTGGTTGCTAATGTTTCTTTAGTTACTTCGGGGGTGAAATTTCTAAAGGGGAGGGGGGAATGTAACGACCCATATTTTACATATCAAAGGGTCGTAAAATATTTCTATTTAATTCATTTGAGGTCGTATCATTCTAATATTTCAAAATATGATTCTTAGGGTGTTTTACACGTCCATGATTTTTTTTGAATTTCAATGTGAACATTTTGCCCTTAGAGATCTTATTTCGGTCATAGCTTTTGATAGGTACCGAATTAGATTTCTAATATGGTTTATTGCTTCGGGATGGTAGTTTATTATTTCCTAAAGTGGTCATATATGAAAATCGGATAAGTAGTTAGGAAGTTATAGTAGTTTTTAGTTTTGTAAACTACTGGTCAGAATTAGAAAGGGGATTAATGGGTCATTTAGCAACCCCATTAGTTTAATCTAGTTTGGCTATAAATATAAGGTGAGGGAGACCATTTGAAACTTTTGTCTCTCATTTCATACCAGTCTTAAAACCTTCCTCCTCTCTAATTCTCCATTCTTTGCACAAATTTCATCCCAAATCGTCTCTAATCTCAAATTAGAGGTTAATCTTCATCGAGGTGCTTTATCTCGTCGATTGGATCACATCTATGTCTAACTTGCTACGGTTCAGATCAAATCTCCTATCATTTTCATAGGATTGATTAGTTTGATGAGTGGTTATGATCTCTCACTAATCTACGAGGGATTATATGTTGTAATTAGGTGATTATAAAATAGGTTTATCAAATTAAACTATAAATTGATTAGATATAGGTAATTTCAGATTTAGAAACCCTTGATTGACCTAATTAAACATGTAATATCAATTAGATCATTGGCTAGTGTCATTTGTGGAAATATGGATTTGTATTTCTATGATTTCGATTAGATCTATGCTTGTTTATGACAATTGATTGAGTTGGATGACTTGAATTTTTATGATTGAATGTAATCGAATGATTTTCTATGTTTGATTCCTTGTTATAATTGAATTGCTTGCTATGCTTAATTCATTTGCTAGTGTTGTGCATGTTTAGGACTTAGATTGCTGATTGGAGCATATCGGGAATAAAGTTCATCTGAGTCATACGAAACTTGGAGGATAGGCTCAGGAGAACGCAAGGAAGACACCTAGAAAATTTCGTAATGAATGGAGAAAAGTATTTGGATTGTTACCGATATGATCCAATTGGACCAAAGGATAGGCCAAGTATTAAAGATTTTATTAATCATCTATGTTGGATCAGCTATGAAGCACAGATGGAAGGACCAAGAGGCTAAGAGGGAAAGCAAGGGGTCTATGGGATCTGGAGGAAATGTACTAGAGGCTGGAGGTGAGAGGGAGCCAAATTCAGATAAGTATTCAAAATAGTATTGATTCGAACCAATTGAACAATATCGATCCAAATTATTGGCTCTAATTGATGGGAGATCAGGGTGGAGACTCTGGATTTGTAGTGGATCATGCTAGAATTTGTGGCTCGCTTATTGCTTCTATGGTTTGGTAGTTATGGCATGATGAAGTTTTAGCTCTTCGGTCAGAAATTGGATAAGGTGTGGGATCAAAAGAGCAAACTGATAGCCCGGGATGGAACGAGGTTGATTAGTATGAGTAATAGGCTTACGCCCCAAAATGGATTGGAGTTGTGGAAAGCTCTAAAGATTTGGTTGTGCCAAGAAACCGTTGATGACTCGGAGTGTTTTGGTTGTATTCAAAGCAAGGGTACTATACGCGGGGCACCCCAGGGTTGGTAGTGCCAGTCAAGTACTCTATACTGGTAGGGTCTAGGACAGGTGGTGTAGAGGTATCACAAGAGAAAACCGTGTAGGGTTTTTAACCGGTGAGTACAACAAACACGATCGAGAACCGTGATTTCCATTAGTCTCTGGAAAAATGAGGAAGAGACCATTCGATTTATCATATGTTCAAGGCGTTAGAAGATGATAGGTTGGTTCTGGATTCTATGGTAGCTATGATTGCTATGTCTACTTTTGGGTAGGCTATCATTTATAGGAATGCTGGAGATGGGATTGGGAATAGGGCCAATGGAGGAGGCTGCTTAGATTCTTCTATCCTTTTCTGTTATAGTATTCTATTGTCGTTTATTATGAGTGGCATATTATATCTTATTATGTGCTAACTCTTTGGTTGTGAGGATAGGTCAGGTATGGTTTTGAGCACCTGTCTAGTACCGAATTTCTAGTATAGCGTTTTGTAGTCATTTACCACTGACCGAAATTTTTATGTTTCCTCTTATCATCTTGGGTACTCTTAAATAAGTATACTAGATGACAAGTTTGAAGTCACAATTTCTGTATAAAGACGAGCTTGGAGGAACTATGGCGTATTGCTCTATATTTATAGTTTCCTTTGTTTTTGTTATACTTTGAGGGATGTGGAGAGGAAATGTTATACTGAGATATTATGACATTTGTACCGTAACTCATGATGTGCTAGTAGAGATGTTATCTTTCATTTGTTATGGATCACTATATTTTTGTTGTATGTTTTCTATATTATATTTTATCCATGCGCTGTGAGGTATGCAATAGGTTTTCTACTTTAAATTTCAAAATTGATGATCGTCCCATACCATCCTGGCACATTTACAGTGCTCTTTTAGGTGATTTGGTGCAAGTGGTATAGGGCGGTCGTGACAGTACATTTTAGAGAAGAGTGTAAAGTATAAGAGGGGTTACCACCCAAGCCACCAACAAATGTACATTTGTAAAGATCAATGCACTATGATCTTATAAATGCAAGGTCAGACATCCATCTATATAAGTTGTTTAAGAATAAGACAAACCGAAAGCACTCTCCTACCACATCATATTGGGCATTACCTCTAGGATTAGTAGCAAGTAGTTCTTGCATATGAAGATTACAGAATGAAGGGACCGCCGATATTTATTTATCTGGGGAGCTACGCTGAAATTATCAACAAGAAGTCCATCCGTTATGAAGATTCCCACATTTAACTTCATTGCCTTCAACATATCTTCACTTTCGAACTCATAAATTGGTTCAAAGTATTGTTTGGATAGGAATCACCGAAATCTGACCTTGGTTTCTCCGAACCAATAATTGGAAAAAAAATGTTATGTTTGAGAATGATTATCATTTCATCCATTAATATCTTTTATCATATAAAATATCTCTTTTAGAGATATAAATCTTTAGATCATATTCTTTTCTAGTATATACAGAATCATCAAACCACTCTTTAACTTTGGAAATACTAAATCAAAATCATTTCTCATAAATCATATTGCAATATATATTTGAGTAGGAAAGGTTGATAGAAATTATACTAATTCTACTCAAGTTAAAGGATTTGGAAAATAATACTTAAGTTTAAAGCCATATTTCAAAAGTTATTAAAAGTGTTGCAAAATGTATTGCGAATAGTGCTTTTAAGGCTTATTTGATTAAAACAACTTTCAATCATTTAGAAATCCAGTTTTATAAATCAAATATATTTTAATTTTTTTTAACATATTTATAGAATCTATTGCATATTTTTGAAGAATTTTAAAGAATTTATCGCTTTGGTTTTCGAACTGCCAAATGATGACTATTTTGAAAACCTGATTTGCTCACATTTCAAAATATACTAGACGAAATCTCA
Organism: Allium cepa; assembly: GCA_030765085.1. Classification (NCBI taxonomy): domain Eukaryota; kingdom Viridiplantae; phylum Streptophyta; class Magnoliopsida; order Asparagales; family Amaryllidaceae; genus Allium; species Allium cepa. The sequence continues at coordinate 860,109,898 of CM060934.1, read as the reverse complement.
ACTTGTTTGAAAACTATAGTTATAAGAGTTTGAAAAATTCTTATTTTAAATAATTCTGACTTCAAATCTATCGTACAAGTGGATTTAACTCTCTATGGTGCGAAATCATGAACTGGCATTACAAGACGCGCCTAATTTTGGCTCAATTTTCATAAGTTATCAAAACTTCACCAAATTAGATTTTAGTGTTTATAAAAAATTATAAACCATTTTAAAGAGGTTTAACAATCTCATATACCCTATTTCAATCATTCAAGGAAAAGCAGTTTGTGATATTCGATGTGTATTAAACCCAAATTGTTTACACATCCAAATAAGCGTATTATCATATCCAAACATGGTTCACAATCATCAAAATCCAGCATAACCAAACATATATATCATCCAAAATATCATAGTATAAAAAAAGTTTCTCATGCTCAGTAGTTTCTAACTTTGTGGAAATTTGCTATACCTTCGCTACGATCGAATCAAAGCCAACGGAAAATCAAGCCTTGGGCCTTTGAATGGGCTTGGCCAATGCTTGCAAGTGGAGATGGGCTCGGCATTTGTAGTGATGTGGTCGTAGGTTTAGAGAAAGGAGAGGAGTGGATTTGAGCTTGTTTCTAAGTGGATTGCAAATGTATATATACTTGTATAAATTTATTTTCTTTTTGCTAATTTTTCTTCATAATTTCCTAAGGTAGGAAGCCATTAAAGAGGAGTATAAGAAGATGAAGAAGCTTAGGAATTTATGAAGAAATGAAGTGAAGATGGAGGGTGATATTTATAGAAAAATTTGTGAACTAAAATGTTATGATATTTATGTGCATGTACATCACCATTTGATCACCATCATACCCTCCTCCTCCTTCACTATGCACGACCGACCAACCCTCCGTATGTGTGAGTGAAGTGAAATTTGCTATTTAAGAGTGAAAATATCTTAGATCTTTTGTAATATATATAAGTTTATATGTATATTTGTATGTATATATGTGTTTATGTATATGTTAGGTGTGCATGTGTATGTTACGTATGTGCACAAGACATATGAACAAGGTTGCAACAACTTTAAACAACTTCCATTCGTTAAACCATTGAAAATTGAAAAGCCGATTCTCGGTCATATTTTCGGTTATAAATTAATTTACATATAAGTGTAAAAAAAATTGGAAAACTAATTTCCCATCATTATTAATTAATTATAACAGTCTCGTTTGAATTATATAACCATATAAATTAATATTATACAATTGTTTATAAAAAGTGTTGACATATCGATAAAACGATACGATTTTTCTTATAATTTCAAATCAAGATATATCTTTATAAGACTATTATAAATGATATAATATCACTATGTAACTAATTAAAATGAATTATTATTATTTTAAAAACAATTATTTGAATAATTATAAAATAATCAAATCATTAAATCTTAATTTAAATTCTTTAATCAATTATTAAATATGATACCATTATTGGTGATGTCATATATAGATTTTATTCCCGAAAATAAAATTAACAATTTTATTTCATTTTCTTGTTTAAATGGATAAATACGTGTATGAGTCCAGCTCCGTGCATGACTTTCGATAATTATAGAGTTGTTTATTGATAAAGCCATTTTCGGTCGTTTTATCATAGCACTGCCGGCAAGAAGTTTATGGGGCGGAACTCTTTGTCATAACAACACAATTTTCCCTTGAGCGAAAAGTTTGAACCTATCAAGCATACACGATGCTCTCTAAGTGTAAATGCGATCTCGACATGTGTGGGTTATAACGCAAGTTATATTTCATACCTATTAGCTGTCATAACAAAATTTCAAGAAAAGCACATTTTATTTGAACCCATTTCATAACTGTTTCAATTACAGGTTTATGATATACTTAGCAAAACAATAGACAGTTAAGTAAAATAGCGACTTAGATTTTGTGCATTCTAGGCTTTCTTGAATATAGCTCCATCCATCGTGCTGAGGATTAAAGCTCCATTGTCTAAGTCCTTATGGATAACATACAGTCCATTCCAGAATAGGTCTAGTGCTCTTGGCCTGGTGAATACTCGTTTTAACGCCAAGTCCCCTTCCTCAAGCGGACGATGTTTGACATTATAATTTTTTTACATAGCTATCCTTAGCTTGTGCGCCTCAATTTTTCAGGCTACTTCCTCATGCTTTTTGTAAACTAAGTCCAATGACATGTTCAAAAGCTTGTTATTCTCACTTAAGTCATAATGAATCCTTCTATGCGATGGTACTACTATCTCCATCGACAACATCGCCTCTTACCGTATGCTAAAGATAGATAAGCACGTCCTGTTGGTGCCTTGAAGGAAACAAAATAAGCCCACAATGCCAGAGGAAACTCATCCACTCATGCTCTTTTCACCTTTTCCGGCTGCTTCTTTATGAGAGCTCGCAGAACCTTTCTAACCTCTTCCACCTGGCCAATAGCTATAGGTGTGCTATCGCAGAGAAGCTATTCTTTACCCCTTGATGTTGGGGGCAATCAACTAACTCCTCACTGTCAACCTGTAATCCATTGTCCGAGATGATTTGGCGGGGGACTTCCTACCTGCATATCACATTCCTGATCAAAAAGTTCATGACATCGTGTAAATATCTTCCTTTTCAACCCTCAAAATTCGGCACTATTACATCCACGGTATTTACGTGCTGAGCATCCAAGTGCTGGAAAGACAAATTACTGTGGGTAAAATAAAGAAAAGATAGAATAGAATCCCACCACATGATGAGTAATATATACTATACTAATGATCTTTACGAATGAAAATTGTAATATGCATACCTTAATCAGAGTAAACTAACATATCATCATCTTGTACAGTTATAACAGCATGTCCTTACAAATGTTGATTAACAGCCTGTCCTCACAAATGTTGACAAATAAAACACAACAAATGTAGCAAAAGTAAAGACATGTAAATACGTCTTAGAGGCATCCACCTCATCCCTTGAAGCTCCAAAGCATCCATAACTAAATATAGAAATATGCTCGTGCCAACTCGAGCATTATAAGAAAATAATATCCGGATCAGTTTGGCAATCTAGCGTGAGTAACATAACCAAATGGAATTTTAATGTTATAAAACCTTTCAAAAGTATGGGTAACTCATAAGACCACGCCACACATAAACTTGGTCGGGTTTTTAGCTTACGATAACCAAATCATTTTAATAAGGAACCTATTGATACTATAGTAATGTCTAGGATTTTAAAATTAGTATACAACATAGTTGGAATGCTTGCATCTTACGTGCCAATGTATTTAGGCATAACTAAGTCCGTAAAAGCATGTAGGGAAGTTGGATTCCATATAATGACTGGGCTACTAAGGTATTGTCTGCCATCATACATCTTTAGGCCAATGTATCGAGGGCCTTAAATGGACCTTCGAAAAATAAGAGTCGGTAGCCCTTTTAACATAGCATAATGGATTACATCAGCCTCGGGCAGTAAGGCTGTAACCTATTGCACATAGCCTTACTCTTCCCATGCGCACGCATACCAAATCCACAAATATCGATTCTAAATCGAGTAATGATGGTCCTAATGGTAGCGAGCCACATAGCCCTGAAGCATATCCCACGTTTAGTCATTACCAGGTTGTAAGGTTTGTGAGGTCACGATTAACTTTTTCCTCTTTTAGCAAACCCCATTTGGAATGATAACACTGCCCTGCATGCAACAATGCAATGCCAACATTTTTCCATACAAGTTGTTCATGATATGAACAAATCGAAGGCACAACTTCTATTACTTCATTTTTGAAATCACCTTCAGGATTAGTAGCAAGTAGCCCTTGCACTTCAAAGAACTTCGACTTCGATCCCATTAACCCGAACTAGTCTCGGACCTCTTCTAAAACGTGTTTTGAAGTGGTTACGATTTTGAATCATCTCATATAAGTACACTCCCCCACTTATCGATTGCTCTAAACTAATAAATAGATTCTGTAAACTCAACTTTGATTCTTTTGGAAATAAACAGACATGTAAGATAGGAGATCACCTCCTATTGTTTAGGTGGACGGATTTCCTTATCATTTATCCTAGAAGACGCAACGAGTTCATTCGTATAGTATAACATCACCAAAGATAATTGTGACATATAATTCCTATGTTTCTTCTATATATTTCTAGAGTTATATTTAGTCAAGATTTGATATTCAGTCATTTAACTATCAAACAAACAATCAAATCAATTAGAGGTTTAATTTCATAAGAAACTAAGCACGGTTGAACATATAAACAACCACTAAGACTCTTTAATTAATCTTTTCATTAATTAAAATCAATTTGAGAATACTTAAAAAATATTTATGCACTTTGTCTCAATGGTATACGTATATTCAAATATTGTAAAACATTGTTACTATATACCCAAACCACTTTTTCTTCGGTGTTAGGTATGGAAAGAATGCTTCCATACCACCATCATTAAGAAGGATTATTTTTCAAAATCAAATCTCATTCCTTTTATAAAATTCCCTTTTATGAACCCATTCAATGTTTACTAGTCCATTTATAATTCTTAAATTTAACTTGTAAAACTTCTTTTATAAATCTCTTAAATTATTTGTGAAACTCATTTCTATTTACAAAACTCATTTTTAAATCTCTATTTATGAAAATACTTTATAAAAATCATTTATAAAAAACTTTATAAAAATACCTTTTTGAATCCAAAAATCAATCTTTGTAAATCATATATATTTAACACAAATCTTCATTATTATTAAAATATCACTTATAAATCCATTCTTTTATTTATAAATTACCAAATAAAAATCTCTATTTAATTTGTAAAATATCATTTATAAATCCCTCTTTCTATACAATATTTTATATAAAAAGTTTCATGGATACCTATTCCAAAACACTGCTATCTTCTTTTAAAAACAGAACCACTTATAGTAAAAGATAAACCCATTTATTTTCCTTTAAAATAAGCATTCATTATTATATTGACTTTTCTATAAAATAAATATTTTGTGGGATACTTTTAAAATGTTTCCACAAAGGTTAGAGCAAAATAGATAAGTTCAAAAACTATTACCAAATAAATGCCATAGAAAATTGCAAAGTTGGTTTTAAAATAATCCTTCAAATCAAAACCATTTTTAAACCAAAATAGCAAATATAAGTATTTCAAAATATTATACCGAGGCCCAAAGCTACCATTCACATAACCAATGCTACTATTTCCATTATTACTAAAAGGGTACCACATTTAATATATATCAACATTACACCAAATATGGCCACGCTACTAAGCTTTTAGCACTCAAACTTAACAATCTATAGGTAACACATCATTTTTCAATATTAATTAATCCACATATTAATTAAATTTAAAAATCATCATTTAACTTTATAAGCATAGAACGGTGATGTATTCGACTGAATAGATGACCAAAATAATCTATTCAATTTATAATAATAGGATGGTGTTTTATTCTACCAAACAGATGTCCGAAATAATCTAATCACTTTACAATAGCAGAATGCTGTTTTATTATGCTACATAGATGCCTAAATGAAATATAATTATTTTAACCGTGTTATTTTTTACAACAACATAATTAAATTCATTCACTACTATTTTATCACAAATTTATACTTCAATAAAAACTATTAACAAGTTATATCATAATGTTGTACTTATCAATACGAGTCTAATATAAAAATTCGTTGGCTAAATGGATTTAAAATGAGTGAGTTACCATAATTTAAATTCAATACTTAGTTTATATTATTTAATCACAAATAAATTAGAATTATATCTCACCAAAACACGAAGGCCCAGCCCAACTTCACCCTATTCAAAACGAACAGTGCACTTCCCTCCTTATCCAAATCGATTCCAACTCCTGTGAATGAAAATGTCCACACCTATGCCACCGACAAGCCAATCCCAACCACCGATCGTCGAACCAAGGCTACCCTGCAAACTCCTCTTACCGAGCTAAATTCACTGCCCTACTTCGTTCTACCACTCCACTGACCAAGTCAAAATTTGACTCAAAAGTTCAAACCTAAAGTTACATACTTGCATTAAGTCGAGCATGGTTATCTCGTTTTTGCCACCTCCACCACCATATATAGCTATAGGAACCGCAACCGTTCGCTTCGGAACTACCTTCACCCCCAAGCTCATCGAACTCGATGCCGCCTAACGTCGCCTGCAACCAAAATTCAAACCCAAACCAAAACAACAGCCGAACCCTACATTGACCTCGCTTGGCCACCCACGACCATTGGAACTCTCACCACCAATATGAAAAAGTTGCACCATCGCCTAAGTATCCTTCCAGCACACTCTTTCGATCCTCTCGACCATTGATTTGCCAAAAATTAATTATGACAGAAAACGACCATCGAGTCACTATAACTATCTCCGACCTCCTAAAATAGAACGACTAGTTCTAAAAGTCACCTTTAGTAGAGACAAACATGACCATACCCTCCAGTCTCCAATTCATGTTCGTCAAAAAACCACCACAATTTGAAAATCAGTGATGTTGGATGATTTCCACCACCATGCTCGATGAAAGAATGAGGGACAATTTTTAGAAAATACTTGGGACGATAATGAACAACTTTCATATTGGGTGTTTGGGTTGAAGGTAAATAAATTTGAAGATATTGAGTTTTGATTGTCGAAGGTGGAGTTTGTTTTCCATTTACAAAAAAGAAAAAGAAGAAGAGGAGAGAAAGGGAAGTGAAGTGTGAGGTTGAAAATGAAACGAAATGATGATGTGACTACATTTATTAATCAATGCATCACTTATAACCTAAGTAAATCACCAAAATTTAAGACACTTATCACATCACAAGCAAATCATCGTTAACGCCTTGTTTGAAAAAGCTTGATTTTGATTTGATCTGAAAGTGAAAGTTTTAAGGTATTTCGCTACACAATATCCTATTAACGTACGAACTACAGATGATAAAAACACAAACACAGTCACATACGAAAATGCAACACAATCATAAAAAACCAATAAAATACGCAAGTTATATTATTCTAAAATGTTTTTAAAATACCAACATTAGCCGTAAAATACGTCAAACGATAATTTATATATTTTTCAAATTAAAAATTATGGAAAAATCCTATAAATTCAAATAAAAATACTTCGTTAAAAAACTAATCGTTTTATCAAAAATTGATTTTCTTATTATTTATTAAATTTGAATCAAATTTGACTATTTAAATAAATTTAGTATTCCCATTCGAAATGTTGAAATTTCGGGTCGTTGCGTTCTTCCCCCTTTAAAAGAATTTCGTCCCCCAAAATTTCATCCCTATCAAACCCAAAAATAAATAAGCGCACATAAATATTTAACATTTTTATAAACCCGTACGATGTATATAGATCATCTGTATACAACATACATTTGATCACCTGCTCGAATACGTAAGCTTTTCTTCCGAACTAGAATCACTCGCTCGACTTCCCTAGTGCAGACTCTGTTTAGGCTTCTTGATTAGAAACCTCCATCCACCTTACATATCCATACATAGAAAACCTTGGTAACATATCAAATACCCTCACCAAGCATTTACTATTAGAAAATGAGTGATAAATCCTTATTCGGGTCGGTGTAAATCACCTTAAAATTATGTACTCAAATCTTGAATGAAGAACCATGCGACGAAATGATCTACGTACAACTTATGTACTTATTCTTATTGGTTCTTACTTATAACAGTTTCTTTTTACTTCAAAAATCATTTATGAAAATATTTCAAAGAAATTTAACTTCTGTTTTAACTTGTATAACACCCTACTATACCTTGAGAATATATATACAATATCGGATTTTTTTTATTTAACCAGGATGTTCAACAAATTTAAAACTGGTATTAACTTACTACCTTTCCATTCTCAAGTTACAAAGTATACTTTCATATTTTCACAAACAATTAGCTTCAAATTTTCAACTAATTGAGATTTTGATTGTTAAAAACCATTGGAAATTCCATTCCGTTTCAGCATATGAAAACTACCAAACAACATATCAAAATGAGATATGGAAACCAAACTATTATAATGGAGGGAATACATAAGTCTATAATACCACCAAACTGAAAAATTAAGAAATAAGTACCACGGTTTTTATTTCAAATCATTTTGAAATAATAATAATAAAGTACTCTCTATTTCTATATCAAATCATAAATTTTGAATTTAAAACAATTTTTTTTAATCATAACAACTCTGTAGAAAATGATTATGGTAGCATCCCTTACTTTGAAACTAAAAAATGAACGTCGATGATGCTGCAATCATCACCGGAATTATTTTCCCACGACAGAAGTGAGCTCAATGCTTTCTTTCTCCATTAATTTTTTATTTAAATATTTATATTCAATAAATACTTTCAAAGAATACTATTATTTTCCACAAAACTTTGAAAAAAATAATTTTCAAAAGCTATAGGACTTTAATTCTTAAATCCTCAGATTTAAATCCTTTTTTATAAACCATAATTATTTAATTTCACTTTCTTATATAAAAACATTTCACAAATGTATATCTTTATTAAATAAACAACTTTTATTAAATTTTAACCCAACATTATCATTGAACACCTTATAATCAAACTGTAAAACTTAATTCACAAGGTGTTAGTTATCAAAGTTCTCATAATTACATCTACTCCACCCATGCAATGAAAATATAAAACTGTTCATAAACTGGCCGAGCACAACCAATCAGACAATAAATGATAATAATTGAATACTATCATTTCCTAACAAACAAACATAACATAAATCTATATAAATTTTTAGAAATTATTCTATTATATATAAAATATAATTCTAGGTAAATTATTTCATTTATTAATTTTAAAAACAATACTATGTCGGTTTGTCCCGTTTAATTGTTTATAAACCCTTATCTCCAACGTTGACCAAGCGCAGTGACCAGAATTCATAAGCCACTCAATAAACCATTAACACAATATAAAGCAATTTTATAGCACTAACAAATACGCCCTCTTATATATTATACACTCAAACTCATTCTAGGGTTCCATTTACCCTTTCTCTGATGAGTTTACCTCACCAAGGGCTAGGTGTTTGCTCAACCTAACCGCTGATACCATGTGTAATTACCTACCTTTTCGAACCTCAAAGATCAATACTAATACATCTATGGCATTTACATACCGAGCATCCAAGTGTCAGAAAGACAAATTATTGGGTTGAAAGAAAGAAAAGATAGAATAAAATCTCACAATGTGACGAGTAATATATGATGTACCAATGATCTTGAAAAATAAAAGTGTAATATACATACCTCAATCAGAGTAAACTAACCTATCATCAGCCTGGACAGTTATAACAGCTTGTCCTCATAAATGCTGATAAGTACAACACAACAAATGCATCAAAAATAAAGATGCATAATACATCTTGGAGGCATCCAGCTTTATCTCCTTAAGCTTTAAAGCATCCATAACTAAATCTAGAAATATATTCGGGTAACCCGAGCATTATAAGAAAATAACGCGAGGATTAATCTGGTATACTAGCGTGAGATACACAATCAAATGGATTGTTAATATTATAAAACCTTTCAAAATTAAAGGTATCTCGTAACACCACACCTCACATAAACACCGTTACTCAGTAAATTCACCTTCCTTTTAAGACATAAAGTCTCAAACAAAGGATAAAAGGAAAAGAATCTGGATTAGACCTTCCAAAGAGATAGAAGGTATGCAGCCAATAATATAAAGCAGATCAAGACCTTTCGTGGAAGAAAGAGGGTGTCATTCTACAGTATTGAAGGAACTCTTACCTTTTGGAGTGGGCAGATAAGCGAAAACAAGGGCAATGACCTTGCAACAACCTTTTTGAAAGTGCAGTAAGCCTTACGTGCCGGATAATACATCTGCTGGATACCTTCAAATGATACCGAAAGGGTTAGGCAAAAGCATCATTCATAAGTCAACAGGAAACAACCTTACGCCATCATCCAAGGAAAAAGCAACTCACGACAGTAATCAAGTAGGAAAAGTAACCTTCTGACAAAGCCGAAGGGTTCAAAAAATCTAGAAACCCTCCGGTACCTTCGGTAGGTACATATGCCATGATAAATCTTCCAGCAAGGGCAACAAGTTCCTGAAAACAAGTGAAGGAAGAGACCCTTTAGCAGCATTCAGCAGTGCATGATGATGTACAATAAGCAAACCTTCTGTCCATGATGAGTGGCCTACAACCGTGTACGATAAGCAGTCTTCCGTCAAGGTCGAAAGATTTGCAACGATGGATAAGAGGTGACCTTCCATACCATTCGAAGGCATAAGGTCAAAGGGAGTGCCGCCTATATCAATAAATAAGACCCAAGAGGTCCTGTTCCGGAAAACTTTCTTTCAGTTGAAAAACTTGTAACTTGTTGATCATAATTCTATTACCCTTATTGGGGATCAAATTAAGGAAATTTAATAAAAGTGAAGTCTTATTATGGATTACAAGGGAAGTCTTCTGATTTTGTGAATCATTTTATTGATTACTTAAGCTACAAAAGATATTGATTTTTTAACTTTCACTCTTCGGTAGGGCTGACAGCCGAAACCAACTAATATAAGTAGCAACCTTACGGAGTTACTGGCATTACGATTGGAATCCCTCAACTAACATTAATAAATACTCATATTTTAGCAGTAACCAAACTGCCCGCAATTATTAATCAATCATTCAAGCCCTTAAGGATAGTGTAAGTGCAGGAGGATAAAGCTTGATCTGATAATCAGAATTTTAATACCTCTCGGCCAGGTTAAATTCAACTTCCTTAAAGTGAAAAAACCTTACGGAAAAATCAAAGGTTTTCATACACTACCTAAGATTTCGGTAGTTGTCCTATTGTCAAAGAGATTAATCATTCAAACCTTTTGGATGTATCAGAGCTCAAATCTAAAGGAATATAATTGATTGATTTCCACTTGTGTTATAGAAAAAAGCTTCGCGAAAGTTCCTAATAAGTTTACCTTTGATAGTAAACCTTTCACTTAAGAGAATAAACCTTCGCTTACATAGAGAGATCCAAATAAGAATTCTGTGATTTTTGAAACTGAGTGTAGTTAAGGATAACATATACTTCTATTAAGTCCACTTTCTCTTTCTTATTGAAATACTATTTAGGGTGTTGACCAAAAATCTGGTTAGCATTTTTGGCACTAGAAGGAGGGCTCGAACCTCTGGCTTGTTTGATTTCCTGACACTGCAATACTCCGATTCTCATCAAACTAGATTCACATCAAAGTCATTTATTACTGATTAGATCATGGCTAGAAGATTTAAGAGATCTAAGCAAGGGTCTTCTGAACCACATCTTGCAAACCTTACTTATGTAAACATTAAAGACTCTAATCAAAATGAGGAACAAAAGTTAAGATTTGAAGCCTTAAGGATTATAAACAGAAAGAAAGCAGAATCTTATGACCCTAAAAAATGGAGCTCGAACCCCTTTCATATGGGACCGACCCTGATTTTTTCACTTGAAAAAGAGTAGATGGGAGTGACAACTTTTTTAACCAAATGAGAATCCAGTCATTTTCCTAGGGAATTATCTTTGAAAAAGAAATGATAAAGGTTTATGATAACTTCATAACAAATGGAGTAAGATCATAAGTGAGGCATGCCACCCAAGGGAAAGATATGAGCATCTAGGAAAATCCACGGCTGAAGAAATGAGATGGGTAAAAGAACTGCCTGGAGGAAACATAAGAATTAAGGAGTTTCTAATCGAAACCCCAAGACTGGAAGGAAAGCCTTCGAAGGAGAACTAGTGAACCATGAAAATAAAGTTTATCCCTTAAGAAGTAGTATTTGAACCAGGCTACCAAAGAGTTAGATGCCAGTAAAAGACGGTTCAAAAATCAATATTTCTTGGAGAGTACAATCTAATAACGTCGATCGAAGACATTTATATTAAAACCAAAGAGGAACTAAACTATTGGCCTTCACAAAAGTAAAGGTCAGGGTTTGAGACAAGGTCTAATGGAGTATATTGCAATTTCCATCTCATGAATGGACATGATACTAATTAATGCAAAGTACTTGAAAAAATGATCCTACACTTCCTACAACAAGGAAAGCTGAAACAATTTGCGAGGGATTAATCAAGCCATGAAATAAAAGCTTTATTTTCAAAATAAGAAAAGTCTACATGATTGGAAGAAGAGTTCTCACTAAACTTGGACTACCTAAAAAGGGAGGCTATCGGTGATGGTAGAAATCCCTTGGTCGCGCCAAAATGACCAGGTCAAGGCGCCTCCTAGAGAGAGGGTGTAAGCATTTATCTACGCCAAAACCAGAAATGGCAAGAATAAAGCAACACAAGCCCTTACCCACATCATGCTATGGCTAGGATATGGCACCTCCTGGAAGGAGGATAGGTAATCCCTTGGTCCTGCCATGCTATGGCCTGGCCAAGGCACTAAACAAGCCCTTAATTGCGTCACACTGTGGCCAAGTTAAGGCGCCTCCTGGAGGATGGTCGGGTAAGTCCTCCAGCCCAGCTTCAGAATAAGCTAGCTGAGCGCATTGGAAATCTGGATGAGATGTCCAATAGACTAAGAAAAGTCCATGCTTGAAAAGGCACTACCAAAAATTAGCATTGCTCAAAATAGAAACCACCAAAAGGTCGGTAATGTCAAGGATTACCAACAGCCTGAAATAGGCTCTGCTTAAATAAGCACAAAATCGGACAAAAGAGTCTCCACATAAAATAAGCCAAAAGAAAACGACAAACGAACAAAGAAAATTTGGGCTAGAGAAAGCAAAAGCATGCAAGGTATATTCAAAGCCTAAGGGTGGTATATTCAATAAATAGAATTAGAGAGAATTTCTAGGCTTCCACCAAATGGGTATTCTGGCCTTTTATTAATAATAACCAAACATGGTATTCTAGTCTTCTTTTATTAATTGCTAGGAATGGTATTCTGGTCTTTATATTTAATTGACAGAAATGGTATTCAGGTTTTCTATTATTAATTTTCGAAAAGGAATTTCGAAACTTCTCTCACTAATATCTAAAATAATGCTTTGAATTTCTACTATCAAACACCAGCAAAGAATATTATAATCAGCAATTATTTATTACTGGAAGTGGTTTATTGAACTTCCATTATCGACGCTGAATTGGATTACTGGCCTTCTACCACTCATTATTAGGATGAACACTCCCGTTCTTTTAATGCTTATTACTAGAAATGACACTTCGGTTTTCTATCACTTGTTATCGGAAGCAATATTCTGATCTTCCATTGTAAACAATATCCGAGACTTTTATTACAAAAAATTCTAAAAGTGGTATTATGGACTTCTACTACTTATTACCAAGAATGGTAGTTCGATCTTTTATTGCTCGTCACAAGGGTTAATTCCTGGTCATCTAACTAATTATCAAGTGCCTCATCGGGTATTCCGGACCTCTGTTACTTAATTACTGCATACAGTTTCCAGACTTTTACTGTTTATTCCAGATTAGAAATCCCGGTCTTTTATCAGCAAATATAAATTTGTGTCCTTATGATATCCATCATTGGAGACGACAAAATGAATTTCTATTGCATATTGCCAAGGAATGTTGACTAAGTGAAAGGAGCTAAATCTACGATCCCATCACCCATTATGGATAAAGATGAAACCTTAACATTTTGAATGAATTACTTTTCATATAATTGCCACAATGATTTGCTAATCTAGAGAAATGATGCCTTTTAGGTCTGTTTGTCAATTTTGAGCTAACAATTAAGAATACCACGTGCTACATGTTTTGTAGAAAAGTCAGAATGGCAGAGGATTCGGATTCACTTAATTTAGAGAGGAGTCATGGATTAAAACAGAAAGCTAAGAAATGCATCAATCTTCGAGCGGCATACCCGAATCAGAGATAAACGAGGTATGGACAAAAAGCAACAAAACAGGTTGTATTTACGGTATTATAAATATCACATTACATTATGCTACACGGGATTACTAAGGTACGAAAAGTATATCCTATACATATATTGAGATGCTTGTGATTTGATCGACCTTTCGTATAAAACCCATAGATATCATGGGATCGACACTCTAAACTGTGTTACCTATGATGAATTCTGAAGATTTATAATACCAGGCTAACTTTAAAATTTTTATTTCGAAGATATTTATCCTTTCATAAAACTTGGTCATTTCGATTTGAGATTAATACAAGTATCTATACCAATGAAATGCTTTAAAAACTTCGATGTCTCAATTCCTCTTTCTGTCTAATTTTAAAAAAATCTCTATTTCCTCGAAGAATTTTCAAACGGAGTAGCATTTAAGTTTAGAAGCTAAAGAATTTTTGCAAAAATTAACCTTAATTGAACTCTACTCTTAGCCTATCCTAGATCATTGCAAGTTCTAAAATAAGGACTTTCAACGGAAGAGTTAGCCATACTCGAGCTCCCCATAACGATAAACAAAGTAGAAATCAAATTTATTTATTTCAGTAATAAGAACACATAGTAAAATGTGTTTCTTATTGAGACATGCTATTGGTGGTAAAATATTCTAATCTCCTTTAAGAGGAATTTCCCTTCCACCTACAGAAGAAGCTGGGTGAGAAGTGAAGAAGTTCCGCATGCGAAAACCGTCTACCCTAAAATCTTCTATATTAAATCATTTTAAAAAAAAGACTTTCCCCTACTAAGCATATTGGCTAGGTGGGTCTCTTAGGGCAACTTGAGCTAAAAGACTGGTAATCTAGGGAAACATAGTACAAATAAGCTAAATATATAGTATATAACGAGAAACGTATATTCAGGAGAACATCTACACGTCACATGTTTATAATTGTCCCTTCGGTTCATATAAAATGGACCCAGGGAGAAACTCGAAAGCAACTTATATTTGTAACACCTAAACCATTTAGATAAAATTTCAATGAACGATTTGATTCAAAACAAATTGCAACATGCATCAGTTGTGTCCTAATTTACGAAAAATGCATCGAATCAGAGCTTCCATTTGTAGAATTTTGTCAAATAGCGTTTGACCAACAATTGTTTTCAAATTAGAAATACAACAGTAATATATAGAAAGACAAAATCCATTAATGAAGAATTCTAGAGAATAGAAGAATGTCTTATTTTTTTTACACGAGAATCAATGACACGATCCTTTCATCTTCCTCTATCTCTTCTTTCTAATTTTTCATTATATAGGCATTTATTTCTTAAAAACAACAAAACAAGAGAGAAAAGAATCAATAGTCGCTTGCAACCTCCATCAGATTCATCCTGATTTTATCAATGTGGAAACACCCCACTATTGCTATTGCTTTGCGTTAACCATATTAAACCCTCCGCATGAGGCGGAAGAGGTCGCTAGCGCACAATCTAGTAATGCAGTCTACCCCCAACCAATTTTTTTAATCCACATATAAAAGCAATGTACTCTATGCTTTTTAGCCTGGATACGAACACATTTTGGATGGATTTAGCCATCTGGGATGTCTCGGGAGAAAATCCTACACTAATAACCTGTTCTCCATATCAGTCAATGTGGGTTGAGCCCATTGTCATCAATCCCATCGATTTAGCTACAAACCTTCTTCCTTTTCCAGACGGGTTGTCGGATAAAGGGAAGAAATATCTTGCTATTTTTGGTCACCTTCGATGCTTAAGTCTAGGACGCCAGTGTAGTTCTAGACATGTATATTTTGATAGATCATTTTGAAAGGTGTAACATGAAGTTATATATATATACACATGTATGTTTGTGTGTGTGCGTGTGTGTGGATATTTGGATGTTTTGGTTGAAGTTCTTAAGTTACATTATATGGCTAAAAATGTACTTATGTATTTGTTACTTGGTTATATGATGTTTTGAAGAAAATAAAGGAATTAGAATGTTTAGGACTTTTAAATTCCAATGACAGCTTGTTGTCGGAAGGACTATCCATTAAGCTATTTAAACCTACAAACAGTAAGGTAAAATTAAGGAACACCTTCCGGTCCCATCGAAAGGTTAGTACTACAACTTTAATTCCCTTCGAAGGCGCAAAAAGAACACTTTAGGTTACCAAAATGGTATTTAGATGGATCTCAGATCATATTATTAACTTGATGTTAAGAGCAGTTTTAAACCTTGCAAAAAATGACGAGGAATGAAGGAGTGGGAAAGATAATCTAAAAGTTTTAAATCAAGTTAAGAAAATGACATCCTTATTTTGAGGAAGGTCAAATTGTTTAAAAGAACACTTTTACTTGCACTTGAAATTTACATTTGCAGGAAAATGAAGTTGAGAAGTCCATAATTCTTGGAGAGGAGACTTGGAAAGTCAAGAGCATCCCTTTGCCTTGGGGGATGTTACTTAGTAAATTCACCTTCCGTTTAAGCCATAAAGTCTCAAACAAAGGATAGAAGGAAAAGAATTTGGATTAGACCTTCCGAAGAAATTGAGGAGATGCATCCAATAAAATGAAGCGGATCAAGACCTTTCGCAGATGAAAGAGGGTGTCATTCTACAATATTCAAGGAACTCTTACCTTCTGAAGTGGGAAAATAAGCTAAAACAAGGGCATATGACCTTACGACAACCTTTTCGAAAGCGTGGTAGGCCTTTGGGCTGAATAATACACCTTGCAGGATACATTCCGATGATAACAAAAGGTTTAGGCAAAAGCTACATCATAAGTCAATAGGAAACAAACTTTCGCCATCGTCCATGGAAAATGCAACTCTCGACCGTAATCCAGTAGGAAAAGTAACCTTCTGACAAAGCTGAAGGATTCATAAAAGCTAGAAACCCTCTGGTACCTTCGGAAGGTTCATATGTTGTACATATGACGAATCTTCCAGCATGGGCAGCAGGTTCCTAAAAACAAGTGAAGGAAAAGATCATTCAGCAGCAGTCAGCAGTCGACGAATATGTATAATAAACAAACCTTCCATCGAAGGTGAGAGGCCGACAGTCGTGTACAAGAAGCAGTCTTTCAGTAAGGCCATATGGTTTGCAACTGTAGGCAAGAGGCAACCTTCCGTATCAGTCGAAGGCATAAGGTCGGAGGGAGTGCCGCCTACATCTGTAAATAAGACCCAATGGGTCCTGTTTTGGAAAACTTTCTTTCATTTGAAAAACTTGTAACTTCTTGGTCATAATTTTGTAACCCAAATTAGGGATCAAATTGGGGAAATTTAATAAAAGTGAAGTCTTATTATGGATTACAAGGGAAGTTTCTGATTTTGTGAATCATTTTATTGATTAATTTACTCTTTGCTGTCATAATATCAATTTTTCAGGGTTAGCTCCTTCGAAAGGTTCTTACTGATAAATTTGAAGTTCGACTAGTTAAAGCTATAACCTCAAGCTATAAAGGGTATCGAGTTTTCAACTTTCACCCTTAAGTAGGGCCAACAGTCGAAACCGGCTAATATAAATAGCAATCTTTACAGAATTGCTGACGTTACAATTGGAATCTTTCAACTAACATTTGTAAGCACTCATATTTTAGTAGTAACCAAACCACCCTCAATTATTAATCAATCATTCAAGCCCTTAAGGATAGTCTAAGTGTAGGAGGATAAAGCTTGATCTGATAATCAGAATTCTAATACCTCTCGGCCAGGTAAAATTCAACTTCCTAAGAGTGACAAAACCTTACAGCAAAATCAAAGGTTCTCATACACCCCCTAGGATTTCTTTATTTTTGCTATTGTCAAAAAGAATAATCATTCAAACCTTTCAGAAGTATCAGAGCTAAACTCTAAAGGAATATAATCGATTGATTTCCACTTGTGTTATAGAGAAAAGCATTGTGAAAGTTCCTAATAAGTTTACCTTTGATAGTAAACCTTTCGCTTAAGAGAATAAACCTTCCGCTTACGTAGAGAGATTCAATTAAAAATTCAACAATTGTTGAAACTGAGTGTAGAGATTATAATTGAGGATAAGATATCCTTCTACTCAGTCTACTTTCTCCCTCGTATTGAAATACTATTTGGGGTGTTAACCAAAATCCGGTTAACAAACACGAACGGTTTTTTTAACTTACGATAACTAAACCATTTTTAATATAGAATCTAGTACGTATAAGCATTTCCCTATTTTAGTCATTACTAGGTTGCAAGGCATGTGAGGTCACGATACCATTTTCGTCTCTTGAAAAATCCCACTGGGAATGCCAACATTACCCTCCATGCAACAATGCAATGCCAACATTCATCCACACAAGTTGTTCAGGATATGAACAAAATAAAGGCACTACTTTTACTATATACTTTTGGAATCATCTTCAGGCTTAGTAGCAAGTAGCCTTTGTGCTTCATAGAACTCTATCTTCGTCTTCATTAAATCGCACCAGTCTCAAACCTCTTCCAGTGCGTCAAACACATATATAGTTTTGGAGTGGTTATAGTTTTGAATCATCACATATTTGTACACTCCCATTGCCACTCCAAAACAAATCGATGGACTCTGGTAAACTCAACTCTAGTTCTTTGGAAATTAGCAGATGATACATAAGAGAGGAGATCACCTCCTAACCGTTTAAGCGATGAATTTCCTTATTATTTGTCTTAGAATAACACGACGAGTTTATACGTATAGTATAGCATCACCAAAGATAACTATACCATATAATTCTCTTGTTTCTTTTAGATATTTCTAGTCATATTTGGTCAAGATTTGATAACCAATTATTTAACTGTCAAATAACAATCAAATTAATTAGGTTTAACTTCATAAGAAACCAAGCATGGGTAAACACATAAGCATCTACTAAGCCTCTTTAATTACTCTTTTCATTAACTAAAATCACTTTGAAATCACTTAAAATATTCATATGCTATCTCAATGGTATAAGAATATTCACAAACAACTTCACTTCCAATACCTAGAAAACATTTTCCATTTTCACAAAGTCATATGTAACCGGGCCAAAACAAATGTCATTTAAAACATTGTTACTATAAACCCAAACCACTTTTCTTATGGTTTTAATTATGGAAATAATGCTTCCATACCATCATAATTAAGAAGAATTATTTATAGAATCAAATCTCATTCTTTTTATAAAATTCTCTTTTTAAATCTCATTCCTTATTTACAAGTCCTTTTGTAAATCTCCAAATTAACTTGTAAAACTTCTTTTATAAATCTCTTAAATTATTTATGAAAAGATTTCTATTTAAAAAACTCTTTTCTATTTAAAAAACTCTTTTATAAATCTACCTTTACGAAACTTCTTTATAAAATCCGTTATAATTTTTTTATATAAATTTTTTATAAATCTAAAACTCATTTTTTATAAATCCTATATTAATGAAAATCTTTATTATTATTAAAATATCACTTATAAATCCGTTCTTTTATTTATAAATTACCATTTATAAATCTCTCTTTTATTTATAAAATACCAATTATAAATCTCTCCTTCTACACAATAATTTATACAAAATGTTTCATAGATATTTATTCCAAAATACCGCTATCTTCTTTTAAAAATAGAATCACTTTATAATAAAAGATAAATCCATTTTTTTCCTTCAAAATATGCACTTGTCATTATATTACCTTTTCTATAAAATGAATATTTCTGAAATACTTTTAAAACATTTCTAAAGTGGATGGATAAAATAGATAAGTTCAAAAACCATTTTTAAATAAATGTTGTAGAAAACTTTAAAACGACTTTCAAAATCATTCTTCAAATCAAAACCATTTATAAATCAAAACACCAAATACTAATATTCCAAAATATTATAATGAGTCCTAGAACTACCACAACACTTGACCAATGCTACTATTACCTTTGTTACTAAAAAGGTTCCAATTTTAACATATAGCAACGTTACACCAAATACGACCACGCTATCAAGCTTTTGGCATTCAACAATTCACTTATTTGTTAACTTCAAAAACCATTATTTTACTTTGTAAGCACAGAACAAAGATTTTTTCTGCTTGGTAGAAGTCCAAAATAGTCTGTACAATTTTTAACAGCAGAACAATGTTTTATTTTGCCAAATAGATGTCCAAAATAATCTATTCAATTTATAATAGCAGAACAACGTTTTATTATCCTAAATCAATATCCCAATAAAATATAATTGTTTTAACCATGCTATTATTTAAAACAATGTAATTATGTTCAATCACTATTATTTTATCAAAAATTTACACTTCATTAAAACTATCAAGAAGTTATACCTTGGTGTTGTACTCATCAATATGAGGCTAATGCAAAAATCTGCAGGTTGAAAGGATTTATATGAGAGAGATATAAAAATTTAAATTCAATACTTATTTCATATAATTTAAAAACAAACAAATTAGAATTAAATATCACTAAAACACCAAGGCCCAGCCCAACTTCACCCTACCCAAAATGAATAGTGCTCTACCCTCCTTTCGTAAATCGATTCTAACTCCTGTGCACGAAAATGTGCATGCCTGTGTCATTTACACGCCAATACCAACCACCAGTTGTCAAACCAAGGCCACTCGCAAACTCCTCTGGTTGAGCTCGACCCACTGTCCCATTCCCTTCCACCACCCATGGACCAAATCAAAATCCGACCCAAATGTTAAAGCCTAAATTCCCATACATGCATCATGTTGTGCACGATATCTCCCCCCTGCCGCCGCCGCCGCTACATCTAGCCATTGCCACCATGAGAGTTCGCTTCTCATCAACCCATGCACCTTCATCGCTAGCCCCATCGAACTTGATGCTGCCTAACCCCACATGCAGCCAAAATTCAAGCCTAAACAGAAATAACAGGAAAACCCCAAATCGACCTCGCCTAGCCACCTCCAACCCTCGAAACTCTCACCACCAACATGAAAATGTCGCACCTTTTCCCAATCTATGTTCTTGTATCCTCCATTGATCCTCGCGACCATTGGCTCGCCAGAAATTAGTTTATGATCGAAAAACGGTCATTAAGCCATTACGATTCATGTTCGTTGAAAAACTACCATGATTTGACAATCATTGATATCAGAAGATCTCTACCACCATGCTCGATGAAACGTCGAGCGGCTATTTTTTGAAAATATTAAGGTTGATAACAAATAAGTTTCATGCTGGGAGTTTCAGTTGAAAGTGAATAGATTTTGGGATATTGATTTTTGAATATGGAATGTGGAGCTTGTTTCCAATTACAGGAAAGAAAAAGGTGGAGACAAAGGGAAATGAAGTATGAGGTTGAAAATGAACCGAAATGTTGATGTGAGTATACTTAATAAAAAACCAATACACTACTTCTAACCTGAATAAATCACTAAAATTCAAGACACTTATCACATCACAAGCAAATCATCATTGATGCTTTGTTTGAAATTTTTTGTTTTTGGTTTGGTTTGAAAAGGAAAGTTTTACAGTACTTCGCTATATATTATCCCATCATGTATGGGTTATAAATGACATAAATAAAAAGCTAACTGCGTACAAAAATGTAACACGATTACAAAACGACAATAAATTACACATGTTATTTTTTCTTAAAAGCTTCAAAAATACCAAAATTTGCCGTAAAATACATTCAAATTAAAAATTATGGAAAAATCCTATAAATTCAATTAAAAATGTCTCATTAAAAATCAATTCATGTTATAAAAAATTAATTTTCTTATTATTTGTTAAATTTGAATAAATTTGGATATTTGAATAAATTAAATATTCTCATTCGAAACGCAAAATATTTCGGATCTACATTGGTCATCGAAACCTTAGCAATGGTTTTAGCTTTTACCCACTTTGTAAAGTAATCAACTACTATTATAGCATGCTTAGCTCCACACATGCCATTGGAAGCTCTCCGATTCGATCTATTTCCCAAATCATGAAGGGCCAAGGGCTGACCATGTGAGTCAGTTTGGTCGGGGGAAACTTTAGAATCTTTGCAAACTACCGGCACTTGTCGCACTTTTTTGCATACTCCATCGCATCATGATTTAACATTGACAAGAATTATCCATACTACAACACCTTCTTTGCTAGAATTTTCCCTTTAGTATGATCCCCACATCTTCCTTGATGTATCTTTTTCAATACTTCCTCCGCTTCTCTTCCAGCGACGCACCTCAAAGGCGGGTTTGAGAATCCTCTTCGATACAACACACCATCCTGGATGGCAAAACGAGGCGACTTTCTCTAGATTTTTCTAGCTTCCTACCTGTTTGACGGTAACACTCCTTCATCCAAATACTTCATTAATGGCATCATCCAATTATCCTCATCGTTGATAGTTGCGATCACACTCACTTCCTCGATTTTAAACCTAAGGAGGGTGGCAATAGGTACCGATCCCAACAGAGGCCCATCTCCTTAACTTGCCAACTTCGCCAACTTATCTATATTCCTTTTCTCTTCTCTTAGAATGTATTTAATCATGTAGTGCTCTATATCATCAAGCAAGACCTTCATCTTCCTCAGATAGGATTTCTAGCACTCTTCCTTAGCTTGGAATTCTCCGAGCACCTTACTTACAACCAACCGCGGGTAATTGTGGATGCACAACGACCTAAATCCTAGCTCCTTTGTTATATCTAAACCTGCCATTAGGATTTTGAACTCCGCCTCATTATTGGTTCCTTGAATCACAATCATATAGCGTAGCTTAACTTCTTCCCTTCAGGCATCAACAGTACCACTCCTGTGCCAGAGCCATGTTCATTTGAGGCTTCATCTACATATATTTTTAAGTTAAGAGCCTCATCCTCCTAGGATTCCACTTTATCGCCCATAATGGTGAATTTAGCAATAAAGTCTGTCGGGGCTTATCCTTCGATTTTAGTTTGTGGAAGATAGGTAATCCCATATTAACTCAACTCGACACTCCAATTGGTGAGCCTTCCCAAGGTAACTGGTCGAGGTAGGTCCTATCTTAGAGGTTGATTAGTTAGAAATTAGATAGGATCTGTAACAAACTACCCATCGTAAAACCCAAAAGTCATCGTTTTAGAACAACAATGGATTTCTGTGTATCATAAAAGATAGATTGTCAGGGTAGAATTAGAATAAAACACTAAACCAAGACATTGATAAGATCTCATAATGGAATGATAACATATATTATACTAAATATACATAAACAGAATAGAATGATAATATATATGAGACCGGCCTTGCGAAAGCTACTGATAAATAATTATTATCATAGAAAGTTTGAATACATCAATGCCGAATAGCATGGATACAGGTATCGGATACAACAGTCTCATAAATAAAATAATAGGACTGTCATGTACTACTAAAATACCAAGTATACATATCCAAAATTGATACTATGACTCTAAAGTGCTCCAGTTGCACATCCAGCTAGCGTATCCTCAAAAGCACGCGACTCCCTAAACAACTCAATCGAGCACCAAGAGTTATCGTGACATACATAGAAAAAGACAAAACATGGGTCAAACTTAAAGCCTGGAATGAGGGGAACTTTCCCAAAATACCGTATCAAGAATATATGCAAATAAAAAGGAATTACTAAGGCACAAGTGGTCCTCTCTACAATCGTAGCTTAACGATAATCTGAACTGTTCATACACAAGTATAGTAAAACTATCCAAAAGATAGAAAATCATACCATAACCTGCTATTCTCCTAAAATCAATGAGATAACACAACTAATATAATGTGATTGAAATTACAATTATACTATAATAAAGGTAACACAACATCCAAAAGTAGGGTGATTATAATATAATTCTATCATGAAGTACATAAAAGTAAACGCATCAACAATAACATCGGCCAACTAAAAACACAAATAATACAGAAATAGAAGACAACCAAAGAATATAAATTGATACCCATCATTACTGATGGGTAAAGTCCACTACAAACATCTATCGCGATCTGATGATTCTTTTCGAGGGTCCTGAATAAATAGAGTTAGTACCTAATTGTCCCGTAGAACTAGAGCCACATCCTCTTTGATGAGTATCGTGCAGATCTCACCGTACCCTCTAACAAGCTTTGGTGATATATGACCTACTCTATTTACTTGAAATTTATTTTAGCCACACTGTTCTCGTTGAAGCAAGCTTTGGTGACATCTAGCCTACTCATAGATGACGTCGTCCTATACAAACCATGTTGCACCCTCTGAAGCAAGCTTTGGTGAAATCTAGTCCACTGTTAGACAATTGTCATCGTTCCCCCTTTCTAGTCATCATGGTTTCCTTAGTAACTTATGTATACGTCTTATCAAAAAGAGAAAGATGGTCGTATCTCATGAAACATGCCATTGAGACCATAAAGAACACCAGTATCGTATAAATTTATGTACACATTACATATAACATTGGGTAGTCAAATGAAGACCAATATCTCGTCAATGTCTGTCTACACATATGGTCTCCACTATAAGAGCCATAATAGGTACGATAACTAATATAAAAATGATATAATTTATTAAACTATACGTACCTAGGGTCAACCTCAAAAGGTACGAATTCAATACATCCAAACATACATGCTCACCAGACATAATTGCGTGACCAATCGCTATACCGGACCTGTGCCCGATCGTTGTTCGTTTTAAAGGGATCGCTTAACATTCACATCCAAATCTCGAGTTTCACCTTGCATGTAACGACCCGTAATTTTCGATAGTTAAAATTTGTTAATTTAATAAGGTTTTGGTAGTTTAATAGTGAAGAAATAAAATTTTTGTAATTTAATAATGAAATGAATGCTGAAGTGAATGTAACCATGGAAATTAAAGCTGTGTATTAACAATTGAAATGAAATTACGATTAAATGGAGTAACGTAAATTGTTATGCTAGGCTATAAATTGAATATATGAAAACAAACGTAAATATTGAATTAATTAATGAATTAATGATAATAAATAGTAATTGAATAAAATCAATGGCCTGTAAGTAATTATAATATTGTTTGGAAATGATAACTTATTAAAGTATGATTAAGAGCTAGTGGCAATAATTATTATAAGTTGCGGCCTGGAGTGTGCGTGTGGGTGGCGGCCTCGGATCCTAGTGGAAGGGCTCGCGTGGTCGGCAAAAATTGGGATTACAGTTTCCTGGAAGTGGCAGCTATCTTCGGTTCGAACAAGAGGACGCTAGATTGCGTGTACGTGGGTAAAGAATGAGTGAAGTGTACGTTATTGTATTGTATTTTATTTTATTTAATTTCAATTTAAATCATGTGATATTCTTATATCTATAACTTTTACATGCGAGGTCCGTTTCACTCGCGGTTTTCTCTACTAGGTTCATATTGAAATTCTGGACATTTTGACGCTGGTTTGGACGAATTCCGAGACTGTTCAAATTTTGGGTTTAAATTAGATTTAAATTCAATTTAAATTCAAAAGGTGAGTGTTTTAATCCACTCACAACTTCTAAAATTTCTTATGTATATTAAATTAATTTCTGATGTGATTAGACATTTATTTATGGTTGTTAGGTATGTTTTTATCATCATTCTAGTTAAATTGGATTTATTGAATTAAGTTGCCATTTAATTTATTATTGCATATAAACAGCCAGTTAAATTGTTATTTAATTTATTATTGAATAAACTGCCAGTAAATGCCTATTATTTATTATCTATTCTATATTGATATTATTGTTTGAATGGGAGGGTGATTGGGATAAATGGTTGATGGTTGGTCTTGGATGAATGGATGCCGTATTTTATATTGTTATAAACTGCAAGTTGTTATGCATTTTTATTTCATTTGGGATTGCGGTTTGAAATGATATATAACCATATTTTTATTTTAAATTATGGATTGAAATGATAAATATCCATATCACTTGACCATAGGATAGAAAATTATATACAGACACCGCGGTCTATATATATAAATATTTTGAAAATGATTTCAATGGTTTTGGAAAGAAATATATGGTTTAAAATATATTGATTATTGATATTATATAAATATTATGTATATAAATGCTTGAATTTAAGCTATGCGTAAGTTTGTTAAATTAAAATTAAATCTAATAATAGAGTTTGATTTTTATTAGAATAAATGTGAGTAAGTATTTAAAATTTATTTTAGTATAGTGTGTATAGTAATTTAAGTAAATTAAGGTTGGGAGATAAATCAGAGATTTATTTGAAATTAAATTTATTTAAGAATTAAACTCAAAAAGGTCGATGTGAAATTTATTAAATTGGAAATTTAAAAGGTATAATTGTTATAACTTGATTTTGGGGTCAAGGTGAATTAAATGATTATTTCAAGTATAAATGAATTGAAGGAAATATTTAGTTATTTGTAATTTGAGTTTTATTTAAATGATAAGGGATTTATTATGTAAAAATATTTTAAAAATAAATAACAGAAAATTTAATTATTGAATCAAAATTATCAAATTTAGTTTTGAAATTTTGGAATATTTAAAACCTTGAAATATATCAAAATTGAAATGTTTTATCGAAATTGAAATGTTTCGAAGTTATGAATTTCAAAGTATTATGTTTTTAAAGTGTTATAATTTCAAGCGTTTGGTTTCGAAATATTATAACACCGAATGTGCTATGATTTTGGAAAGGATATATTCGAAATAAAAATGATATTATATTGATTTGGGTTTTAATAGAACGATATCATATTGATTGGTTTTTAAAACGGAAATGATATCGTATTTATATGGTTTTGAAATGGATATTATATTCTGGTTTTGAAGTATAATTATTTTTAATGATCGCGGTGTTATAATAATGTTTGTTTGTTAAAGAGACTGGGATCAGAAGTTGTCATACTCTCAACCAACTTTGAAAACTACTTTAACAACCGTGTACGCGGTGGAGATTCCAGAATGAAGTAGGATGGTGGCGGCGTTTCCTTTGAGGTATATATGTGGACCTGACTCCCGTGAGTTGGCATAAGGTGGCTAAAACAGGAGCGATTCCGAGCCAGTGAGGTAGCTCCTCTTATCGGACACACTCCTTCGATATTATATTCTGACTTTGAGATTTATTTGGAGGCCACTTTTGATTTTTGATTTTGGGGGTGTGTCTCGAGGTGGGCGGTAGCTGCATGATATGCGTCACCACCAGTCCGGATAGTAATTG
Organism: Allium cepa; assembly: GCA_030765085.1. Classification (NCBI taxonomy): domain Eukaryota; kingdom Viridiplantae; phylum Streptophyta; class Magnoliopsida; order Asparagales; family Amaryllidaceae; genus Allium; species Allium cepa. The sequence goes on along the minus strand of CM060934.1, from coordinate 860,082,834 downwards.
GTATATCTACCCTGGCATTGCCTCGTGTGCCGTGTCACCTACCCTAGCGAGCCTTGTACGAGTTTGGTTTTCTCCCGTAGCTCGTGTGGTATCCTCTGGTGGCTTCCCGATCAGAAGGGACCATGATATTGGATGGACTACTGGGACTATTACGTGTTAAGGTGGAAAATGTAAAGCCTTAATGCTATTTAAAAGTAAGTTTGTTTTACTATTAGACATTATTATAATAGTGAAATATTACTACATAGTAAATAGTTTAACGGATCCTTAGGAGATGTGAATCCCGAGCATCTTTTAAGTTACTGCACTCACGTTTGACACTGGATAGGAGATGTCAAATCCCGTAAACATCTCTGATACCGTTCCACTCATATTATTTACCGTTGATCTAACTTACATAAGATCGTTTAGTTCTGACTCGAGGTTTTTGTCTTTTTAATTCGCTCGGGGACGAAGACGAAGACATTATTACTATTATCTATTTTATTATTCATTGCATCATATACTCTGCAGCATTTTATTATTCTCTGGTATGTGAAACTCTGATATGTGTTGTATAAGTATAGTCAAATGTTTTGTAAACAGCTTCATGAACTGTTTATTTGATTATTATATTTTATCGTTCTACTGCAAGATTCTATTTTGTTTTTCTTCCCTGCTTTTTCTTGTTTACTCCATAACAATCCGCCCTTCTGTATGGTTTAAGTCTGACGTGTGTGGTTTATCGTCGATTTAAAACGTATAAAAAGGCGGGATGTTACATCTGGTATAAGAGCATTGGTTTGGCGATAAACCTTAGCTTTGTGGGGTCCGACTCTTTATTAATAGGGTATTTATGAGCGTAGATATATGAGAGAGCGTATTTGTTAGTGTTATAAAAGGGTTTTAATATTGTGTTAATTTATTCCGTTTTGTATTGATAAATTCCGGTTGGTGCATAGGACGCTATGACATCAATAGGGATTTCTAAACACTTAATAGGACAGACCGACACAATATTTGTTTTGAATATAGGTGAATGAAATAATTTTGCCTATTACATTTTCTATATATAAAGCAATAAATTTTATAAAGGTTATATTTGGTTGTAATATATTGGTTGTTAGGTAGTGAAATTTTTAGATATTAGTTGAAAATATGATTGAAATAAAATGAATGAAAGATCGGAAACTTAAAACTTGAGTTCCGGGACTTTCGGAAAAATTTCTTTTGAATGATTTTGAAATATTATAATAATATTATTTAGAAGTATTTTCTGATATAAATATTCCAATATAATTTGTAAGAATTATTTTAAAGAAATTTTGGAAAAATAAATTATGTACTCTCTACTCTGTCGCTAGAAAATAATTTCGGCGATGAGCGCACGCATCATCGACATTCATTTTTGAATTTCGAAGTGGGAAGGCCACTATAGTAGTTTTACTGTAGATTTATTTTGATAAACAAATATAAATTTTAAAATGTTTAAATATAATTGGATATATAAAGCGTAAGTGTATACATTTATCTATTACTTTTAAATGATTTAAAATTTAACCCGGTATTTCGTTCTTAAGTTTCTGATAATCAATAGTTTCAATTAGTATAGTGAAATGGAATTCAACTCACAATTGAAACCTCTAAATGAAATAAGAGATTAAATGCTAGGTTATAAATGAAATAACAATAAAGTTGAATTTTGTAACCTATAAAAGCAAAAGATAGGATTATTGAACAGTAAATTAATTAAAAGAAATGAGAAAACTTGTATAACTTTCAATTACATTCTTAAAAAGCATATATATAACTTACGAAATATTAAAAGTTCTAATGCATGTAAGAAATGTAATAAGATATTATACTAGTAAACTGGAAGAAATGAAAATATTCAATGAAATCTTTAATAAATAAGAAATTGATGTTGTAGTTGTTATAAGCTTAAGTATAATTGAAGGCTGCTAACTTAATGTAATGGAAATGTAAGTATTATAAACAAACGAATAAATGAAATTTAGTAGTAAATGAATGAATGGAAATTTAAAATTTGCAAGAAATAAATGTAAATAAAAAAGATAAACCATTATATGAATAAAAAGAGGATCACACAACAAATGTTATGAAATGAAAATAATAAGAATGAACGTGATATGTTGTTTGAAATTGTTGTTTGTTTGGTTTGTGATTGTTTGGGCAAGGATACTTTAAAATTGTTGGGATGTATGAATAATCTATTTAATTTCATCTAAGACTGTTGAGTAAATGGTGCACTTAGTAGTTATTTTCCATTCTGTACAACTTAAAGTTTTTGAACCCAAACAACTATTTGTATGTTTGATATGCGTGGATAATTAATTGTGTTGATTTTATTTGATGGTTATATGCTTTGTTGCAAGTGATAGTTGTTTATATTGATTTGTTTGCTATTGATTGAAACAACTCTAAATATTTCATTTTATACAATTATTAACTCCTTTTGGATTATATAAGTAAAATACAGGTTATGGAAGCAATTGCTACTGCTTTTGGTTTCATAATTAAGCGTTGTTTGCCCGACAAATAGGTACGTCTTCGGATTACGATTTTATAGCTTTATTATATAGTTTTTCCCGTTGTAGGAATATGTTATTATATATTGTGATATATATTGTTACATTTGATATTATAGTTTCTCTCGAGCCTCTCCGTACAAAGGAGAGTGCCGAAATTTTCCATATATTTTGGACTTAGAATTTTTTTGAAAATGTTTTCCAAACTTTATTTATTTAAGTATAAAAGATTTAATGGTTATAAATTAGCATCTTTTATTTAAATTATTAAATTTTGTAAATTTAATTGTTATAAAATCTATATTTTGAATAAGATGTATTGACTACTTAATTCTTTCTTTCCCCTTCTTTTTCTTTTCGGGGACGAAAAGTTTTGAGTGGGGGAGAGTGTAACGACCCGTAATTTTCGATAATTAAAATTTGTTAATTTAATAAGGTTTTGGAAATTTAATACTGAAGAAATAATTTTTTTGTAATTTAATAATGAAATGAATGCTGAAGTGAAACGCAACCATGGAAATTAAAGCTACATATTAATAATTGAACTGAAATTACGATTAATTGAAGTAATGTAAATTGTTATACTAGGCTATAAATTAAATATAAGAAAACAAATGTAAATATTGAATTAATTAATCAATTAATGATAATAAATAGTAATTGAATAAAATCAATGTCCCGTGAGTAATTATAATATTGTTTGGAAACGATAACTTATTAAAGTATGATTAAGAGCTAGTGGCAACAATTATTATAAGTTACCGGTATATTTTAATCCATTAAATTGAATTGGAATCAATTGCAATAAATCTAAATAAATTATTACGTTAATGTTAATTAAGGTAATATTTGAGAATAATGTTAATATTATCCATAATAGGACAATTTATTGAATTGAAAGAATGGAAATGAAGACTTATCAATTTAATGGGATTTGAACTATAGTAATTGGATTCAATTGCAAATAAATGAAATTAAATATCTAAATATTACGTTAATTGAAATTAAGATGGAATATGAGAATATTAATATAATAGATTATGAATCTAATGTTATTTTCATTCGTTTGATAATAATGAATTAGATAACAGAATGAAAAGTAAATTTAAATAGAATTATTGGAAATTAAATTTATAATTTCTGAATTTAATGACATTGAAGCTAACACTGGAGTTGATAAATTAATCAACGCTAAATTAACATCTAAATTTGTTTAAATTAGTTTAAATGATTAATAAATTTAGAAATGATAAAATTTGACAATTATAGAATTGAAACTGAAAGTTTGATTTAATTAATTAATTTTTAATTTATTTAATTAACTGGAAAATAGCCATTTTGGCCACTAACTTGGATTTCGACGAAACTATTTTCATCGGATCCGTAACGGTGAATTATATTAGGATTTCAAGTTTCGTAGCGATCAGGCTTGTCGTTTGATCGTACGGGCTCGAAACGTCTGGCAATCAATTTAATCGAAATCAATTGAAATCAATTTGAAATAACTGGATTTTTGCATAACTCCATCATACCTTGGAATTTGGACCTCAAACCTGTTCCATTGCGTTTAAAATATTTCAAAACATCTATTTTGATATATGGGTTGACCCAATTTCATTCCGGAGTCGAAAAGGGCTTTTTGGGCCGTGTAGCGTTCAACTTTCTAACCGATTCGATCCAATTGTTTCTATTTTCTGATCCATATATATACCTCTATATAAACCCTAATTGTTCCTCATTGTCATTTTTCTGTATGTGCAATTCATTCTGTTCCTCCTCTTCCTCAATGGCAGACCAATTCCCAGAACCCTAAATCCCAAAATGCAATTCCAAATCAAATTCAAAGCCAAAAATTAATTTTTTTTAAACTATATCATATTTTATATCATCGGAAAGCTCTCGAAGAGCGCATCTCAATTCTGTGATTCGTTTTTCGATCTGGGTTTCTGTGTAACCGGAATTGGCTAGTTTATCCTCGGCCGTTCGTATTGGGTTATTGGTTTCGACGGTGGATCTTCAACGGGGGTTCGATCGGGAAGTGCAGAATCGTAGAAGTCGATGAGCAGCACGCATCTGTGTTATTGGTTCGATAAGAAGGTTAGCGAAGTCGTTGAAATTGGCCACTTTCTCTTTGAAGTGGCGGGGCGGCTCTGGCCAAGTGGGGCCCGCGCGCGCACCTATAAGGTGCGGCCTGGAGTGTACATGTGGTAGCGACCTCGGATCCTAGTGGAAGGGCTCGCGTGGTCGGCAAAAATTGGGATTAGGGTTTCCTGGAAGTGGCGGCTACCTTCGGTTCGAACAAGAGGAAGCTGGATTGCGTGTACGTGGGTTACGAATGAGTGAAGTGCACGTTATTGTATTTTATTTTATTTAATTTCAATTTAAATCGTGTGATGTTCTTATATCTATAACTTTTACGTGCGAGGTCCATGTCACGCGCGGTTTTCTCCGGTAGGTTCGTATTGGAATTCTTGGCATTTTGACTCTTGTTTGGACGAATTCCAAGACTGTTCAAATTTTGGGTTTAAATTTGATTTAAATTCAATTTAAATTTAAAAGGCGAGTGTTTTAATCCACTCACAACTTCTAAAATTTCTTATGTATATTAAATTAATTTCTGACATGATTAGAAATTTGTTTATGGCTGTTTGGTATGTTTTTATCATCATTCCAGTTAAATTGGATTTATTGAATTAAATTTCTATTTAATTTGTTATTGCATATAAACTGCCAGTTAAATTGTTATTTAATTTATTATTGAATAAACTGCCAGTAAATACTTGTTATTTATTATCTGTTCTATATTGACGTTATTGTTTGAATTGGATGATGATTGGGATAAATGGTTGATGATTGGTATTGGATGAATGAATGTCGTATTTTGTATTGTTATAAACTGCAAGTTGTTATGCATTTTTATTTCATTCGGGATTGCGGTCTGAAATGATATATAACCGTATTTTTATTTTAAATTACGGATTGAAATGATAAATATCCATATCACTTGACCATAGGATAGAAAATTATATACAGACACCACGGCCTATATATATAAATGTCTTGAAAATGATTTCTATGGTTTTGGAAAGAAATATATGGTTTAAAATATATTGATTTTTGATATTATATAAATATTATATATATATATATATATATATATAGTTATATGCTTGAATATAAGTTATGCGTAAGTTTGTTAAATAAAAATTAAATCTAATAATAGAGTTTGATTTTTATTAGTATAAATGTGAGTAAGTATTTAAAATTTATTTTAATATAGAGTGTATAATGATTTAAGTAAATTTAGGTTCGGTGATAAATCGGAGATTTATTTGAAATTAAATTTATTTAAGAATTAAACTCAAAAAGGTTGATGTGAAATTTATTAAATTGGAAATTTAAAAGGTATAATTATTATAACTTGATTTTGGGATCAAGGTGAATTAAATGATTATTTCAAGTATAAATGAATTGAAGGAAATATTTAGTTATTTGTAATTTGATTTTTATTTAAATGATAAGGGATTTATTATATAAAAATATTTCAAAACTAAATAATAGAAAATTTAGTTGTTGAATCGAAATTATCAAATTTAGTTTTGAAATTTTGGAATATTTAAATCCTTGAAATATATCGAAATTGAAATGTTTCAAAGTTATGAATTTCAAAGTATTATGCTTTAAACGTATAATTTAAAGCGTTTGGTTTCGAAATATTATAACATTGAAAGTGCTATTATTTACCGTTGATCCAACTTACATAAGATCTTTTATTTCTAACTCGAGTGTTTTGTCTTTTCAATTTGCTCAGGTCAGTTTGAGCATTTCAGGATTTGAAGACTTTATTTTGAAAAATGAAGACGAAGATATTATTACTATTATCTATGTTATTATTCACTACATCATGTACTCCGCTGCATTTTATTATTCTCTGGTATGTGAAACTCTGATATGTATTGTATAAGTATAATCAAATGTTTTGTAAACAACATCATGAACTGTTTATTTGATTATTATATTTTATCGTTCCGCTGCAAGATTCTATTTTGTTTTTCTTCCCAGCTTTTTCTTATTTACCCCATAACAATCCGCACTTCTGTATGGTTTAAGTTTGACATGTGTTGTTTATCGTCGATTTAAAGCGTATAAAAAGGCGGGATGTTACATCTGGTATCAGAGCTTCGGTTTAGCGATAAACCTTAGCTTTGTGAGTCTGACTCTTTATTAATAGGGTAGTAATACCCTATGATGAGTCGCTGAGCGTATATATAAGAGAGCATATTTGTTAGTGTAATAAAAGGGTTTTAGTATTGTGTTAATTTGTTCCATTTTATATTTATAAATTCTGGTTGGTGCATAGGACGCTATGACATCAATAGGGATTTCTAAACACTTAATAGGACAGACCTACACAATATTTGTTTAGAATATAGGTGAATGAAATAATTTTGCCTATTATATTTTCTACATATAAAGCAATAAATTTTATAAAGGTTATATTTGGTTGTAATATATTGGTTGTTAGGTGGTGAATTTTTTTGATATTAGTTGAAAATAAGATTGAAATAAAATGAATGAAAGATAGGAAACTTTTAACTTGAGTTCTGGGACTTTTGGAAAAATTTCTTTTGAATGATTTTGGAATATTATAATAATATTATTTAGAAGTATTTACTGATATAAATATTCCAATATAATTTGAAAGAATTGTTTTAAAGAAATTTTGGAAAAATTAAATTCTGTAATCTCCACTCCGTCGCTGAAAAATAATTTCGGTGATGAGTGCACGCATCATCGACATTCATTTTCGAGTTTCGAAGTGGGAAGGCCACTGTATTAGTTTTATTGTAGATTTATTTTGATAAACAAATAAAAATTTTAAATTGTTTAAATATAATTGGATATATAAAGTGTAAGTGTATACATTTATCTATTACTTTTAAATGATTTAAAATTTAACCGGGTATTTAGTTCTTAAGTTTCTGATAATCAATAGTTTCAATTAGTGTAGTGAAATGGAATTCAACTAACAATTGAAACCTCTAAATGAAATAAGAGACTAAATGCTAGGTTATAAATGAAATAATAATAAAGTTGAAATTTGTAACCTATAAAAGCAAAAGATAGGATTATTGAACAGTAAATTAATTAAAAGAAATGAGAAAACTTGTATAACTTTCAATTACATTCTTAAAAAGCATATATATAACTTACCAAATATTAAAAGTTCTAATGCTTATAAGAAATGTAATAGGATGCTATACTAGTGAACTTGAAGAAACGAAATACTCAATGAAATCCTTTAATAAATAAGAAATTGATGTTGTAGTTGTTATAAGCTTAAGTATAATTGAAGGCTACTAACTTAATGTAATGAAAATATAAGTATTATAAACAAAAAAATAAATGAAATTTAGTAGTAAATGAATGAATGGAAATTTAAAATTTACAAGAAATATATGTAAATAAAAAAGATAAACCATTATATGAATAAAAAGAGGATCAAACAATATATGTTATGAAATGAAAATAATAAGAATGAATGTGATCTGTTGTTTGAAATTGTTGTTTGTTTGGTTTGTGATACAAATATAAGTCCAAATCAACTCAAACAATCTCCAAATCACTTCACATGATTCTATAGTCATCAATAAATGAAAATATGAAGTATAGACATAATTTAATAAGGAGAACCATCCCACTCACCTTGCTTAACCCTAAACCAATCTCTAATAACCAAAACCCAAGCTTAAAATCTATTTAAGTTTCAAAATGCACAACAATACTCTGAGATAAACCAATTCCTTCGTAGGTTTTGTTGAAAATCGAAAGAGATGAATTATGTTGATTTTTATTTGATTTTAAGAAATTTATTTGATGAGTTTAGGGTTAAGGGATTAGAAGTGGATTAAGAGGTGACTAGGAAAAGAATAGAGGAAGAGAAGAGGAAACTAACATGAATGAAAAGTGATGTGAATTATCAAGAGGAATTAGCCACCTATAAGCAACTAATGGACTTAGCCTAAATTCTCTTCATCCGACACTTTTCATCTCCGAAAATCATCGACTCCAAACATAGTCAAGTTTATACTCATTTTACCCATGTCAAAAAAATGAACTCAACTACGGGTGTATTGTGTCCCGGTTCGCTTGTTTATAAAAATTAAGTACAAGAGGCATTTTGTTACTTAATAACTAAATATTAGAATTAACCACGTAACTATTCGGTTGTTAAAATTGCAGAGTGTTACAAGTTTCTCCTTAAAATAATTTCATTGTCAAAATTCCTATAAGTACTAGAAAGTAACAAGACTAACCAATTTTCTGAATCTCAATTTTGGAAAGTTCCAACAGTACTTTCCCTTTTGCTATCAACATTATGGAAAATCCTAAATTAGAATGCATCACACATTAGGAAATATGCGATAACCTATGTCATCCCACATTCCCCAAAAATGCATACCTCTCTTAAGAAAGTTTCTCACTATTTAAATGCTATTTAAAACAAATAAGCATTTAAATAGTTTTACAATAGCTCTCAAGTAGCTAATTGTACTATACAATGATGATTGAGCACCAACACAGAATTCAAAATGTACAACTTTAGTGTAGTAACAGATACTACTATTGTCATACATGACAAAAATGGGAGTGTAAGCTCAAGTGAGTCAGTATCAAAGTATACCATGGACTTCGAGCCGCATCAAAAGGAAGTGGACTCATATAGATCCCATCTCGACCTCATAGTGGGTATAGATGATATGCGATCTATTCTTGGTAAAAATCGCTATCACTCTCCAAATCATATTTTATATTATGAAATTAAAATGTGACGCCCCACCTCTATACCCACGCTAGCCAAGAACACTCCGGAGTAGTGCTGTCAACTAGCACGGAGAATAAGGCTGTTGAGGAGCGACCATCCATGTAATTGCTTATCACACGGTGGCTATAAATAATCTTCGGAAACAAACATAGAAATAATCATATCACAAATCAGTCACAGATATCCATATCACAAAGGCGGAAGAAGATATGAATATATAACTAACACATGAAAGTGTACATCAGAGTAGTGGTCAATAAGATCCACGATAATACAAAAGAATAGCAACACGTGCTATACAAAAGAATACAACTATGAGTCTATATCTCAAGTGTATACAACAAAAACTGCTAATCTAAACAGTTAGCCAAAAGTCAGAGTGATGAATCCCTGGGAAGAAGTCAAGCAGAAGCACCTGTAACATCTCGGTCTGACCCGAGTATTATTTAAGAAAATAATAAACGGATCAGTCTAGCTATAAATATTAGATGACATGATATAACATAAAAGATATGGCATAAACATAAACATCCATAACGACATACCACTATAAGTATGTAAACAATGATCAACAGAAGATCAATCAATAAGAGATAATCAATATCACAAGAATCTTCTCAAAGATTCGAAGAGGGCATCATACCCTAAACTTGTACTCATAACAAGTCAATGACATAAATTCCAGAAATCAACACGAGAAATCCGGAAATCATAAAAAGGGAAAGAGGCCTATCACATGACGGTCCGAAGACCATGGGGAGCTACCCCGCATGTGTGAATGGAATCACACAGATTGAGGTCAAGACTAACCAAAAAGCAGAAAGGTATGTGTGAATGGAATCACACAAGTGGTGTCTAGTCTAACCTTGCAATGAAAGAGACATCGCGCAATTGCTAGTCTAATTCATAAAGCGATCATCAAGATCAACGAGAAGTGTCAATTACACTAAGCTAGTAAATATAGAAGTTTAGCTTCATGTCCCATAACCACTTGCTTAACTTAAATATTTACGAACAAACTGTAAATCTTCACTAATAAAATTGTCACAAGAGGTTCAATCGAACAAGTCCAAGAATTAACCGACGAAGTGAACGCAAGCGTTTCATACCACTTGTTTTACTAAGTCGTTTAATTAGATTTCTCATCCGAGTGAGGTAAAGGCTTGTATATACTAATAGATTGGAAAACGGTTTAAGAAAAGAGCTTTGTTATTAAAAATAGAGTTGAAATTGTAGGTTAAAAGAGTTTTGATATTTACTACTAGTATTGAAACCTTTATATTATAAAGTGACAAAACACATAAGCAAGTGTAGAAACAATCAGTCACAAAGATCGCATACGGAGATGCGAATAAAATCCAAGGAAATCAGCTCAATATTTTTCAGATAAGATCCCCTACGGAGGAGGGGTCCAGGGGGGGTGGCAACCCCCCAAGGTGGGGGTGCGGGGGCAACGCCACCACCTACGGGGTTCGACCTGCCCGGTCAGGTCGCGGGGTTCCAGGGGGCAGCGCCCCGACCAAAACGGTACGACCCAGTGAAGACAAAATAAGGTCTAACGACCTAAGGGGAATAGGGTCGAGCGACCTATAAAACTCGCGACCTAAAAGTTAGCAAGGTCGAACGACCTATAGAGGCATAGGGTGCAGCGACCTAAAACATCGTGACCTAGTGAAGACCTAAGGGAGGCGAGCGACTTATAAAACTCGCGACCTAAAAGTTAGCAAGGTCGAACGACCTATAGAGGCATAGGGTGCAGCGACCTAAAACATCGCAACCTAGTGACCTAACGGTTTAAGGGTCTTGCGACCTAACTGGAAACAAGGTCCAAACGACCTAACGACTTAAAGTGAAACCTGGCTGAGCGATATAAGGTCGGAGACGACCTACGACTTAACTCCGTGTGAGCGACCTACGACCTATGGTTGCTACGACCTAACGAGTTCCAATAGTGAAGGCTTAAGGTCTAACGACCTAAGGGGTACGACCTAAGGTCTTACGACCTAAGGTGTTGAGGTTGGACGACCTAACCAAATTGCATAGGCCATACGAGCTAAGGCCTAACGACCTAACTCCGAACGAGCTATACGCGAGTGACCTAGGGCGCTAACTCGCAAACGACCTAACGTTAACTCGCGAACGACCTAACTCCAGACGCGCCTTTTCAACGCGTGCGAGCTGAAGACCTGCCGACCTACGACCTAACTCCAAGCGACCTAAGGCCTAACGACCTATAGTGGACGAATGGGCTAAGGCCAGAAACGACCCAAATGAAGGTGACGACTTTTCCACGCAAACGACCTATAGATGCTGGGCGACCTAAGGGGGACAGAGCGACCTAAGCCAGAAATTCACCCCAAAACACTAAAAAGTGGAGTTTTTCGCCAATCCAATCCAAACCAAATGCAAATGTGCATGCAAACATGATAGGGATGCATTTCCAATAGCCCAAGATAGATATAGACTAGAATTGTGAGATAAAAATCTCACCTTTGCACTAAAGTTTATGAAGATGAAGCTTGAAAGCAAGGAGAAGCAATCCAAAGCTTGAATCCAATATCTTCTACTTGAATTTGGAGTTGAATGTTGGATTTGCAATTGAATTTGAGCTTGGAGTTTTAATTTCCCATTCTCTTCACCATTAATGCCAAAGCTTGAGTTAGTTAGGAAATTTATGAAGAGTGAGGAGAAGAGGGTTGGAACTTGGGCTTAATAGGCTAAACTAACCCAAAGTCCAAAGCGGGAAAAGTTAGTGAAATTGCTATAACTCCAAACCTATCGATGTTTATACTTAAAAAATTGTAAACGACATTTCGAACTCAATGGAAATGGTCTCGAGTCCTAATTTGACCGTTTGCAAAAAGTAGCTTTTCGGACCAAAACCCGATTAACGAGTTAATATTTAAATAAAATATTTAAATACAAACTCGATAAATATGCGGGTTGTTACAGACTCCCCTCCTTAAAGAAATTGCGTCCTCGCAATATATATAAGATGGAAATAAAAAGTAACAACCATAAAAGCATATTAACACAAGAGGAATTTTGAAATAAGAAGTTCACCTCAAGGAGCAGGAGTAAGCAAGTCCGGATGTGTACGCTCGATGAATTCTCTGGATTCCCAAGAACAATCCTTAGGATTTGAGGACCATTGAACCTTCACAAGCGGAACATCTTTATTTCGAAGTCATTTAACCTCAGAAGCTATAATTCGAATAGGATGCTGCTCATAAGTTAAATTTGGCGAAACTTCAATTTCTTCCACAACAGCAGGCTCAAGAATAGAATCGGAATCCCGAAGGCATTTTCGTAATTGAGAAACGTGAAATACATCATGCATAGCAGAAAACTGAGCCGGCAATGCAAGGCGATAAGCCATGGAACCAATACGTTCAGTGATAGGAAATGGCCCAATATATCGAGGCGCTAACTTCCCTGATCGACTGAAACGTACAACACCCTTCATAGGTGAAACACGAACAAAAGTAGGATCCCCAACAGAAAATTCTAATTTCCTTCTTCGATTATCGGCATAGGATTTTTGTCTACTCTGGGCTTCTCTCATCCTATGTCGAATAAGTTCAATCTTTTCCGTGGAATCACGAATAAAGTCTGGACCTAAAACCAGCTTCTCACCGGCCTCAAGCCAACAAGAAGGAGATCGGCATGGCCTTCCGTAGAGTGCCTCGAAAGGTGCCATACCAATACTAGATTGGAAGCTATTATTATAGGAAAATTCAACAAGTGAAATATGATCTTCCCAACTTCCACCAAAATCAAGCACACAAGCACGAAGAAGATCTTCAAGAGTTTGATTCACACGCTCGGTTTGTCCATCGGACTGGGGGTGATATGCGGTGCTAAAATTAAGCTTCGTTCCTAAAGCTTTTTGAAGACTCTTCCAAAATCCACTAGTAAACAATGGATCACGATCGCTAACAATAGACGTAGGAACTCCATGCAATTTTACAATTTCCTTGACAAATAGTTTGGCCAAAAGAGGAACGGTTCGGTTAGACCGAACCGGAATAAAATGGGCGGATTTAGTAAGTCTATCAACAATCACCCATAAGCTATCATGACCCGAACGAGAACGGGGAAGGCCATCTATAAAGTCCATGGAAATTCGATCCCACTTCCAAATTGGAATTTCTAAAGGTTGCAATAACCCACCAGGCCTTTGATGTTCGGCCTTGACAAGTTGGCAAGTCATGCAACACTTAACAAAGTTAGCAATGTCAGATTTCATTCCCTCCCAATAATAAAGTCGCTTCATATCAGCGTACATTTTACTACTACCGGGATGAATGGTGAATTTAGAACGATGGGAATCTTCTAAAATATCTTCACGAAGATCTCCAATATTTGGTATGATAAGTCTACCAAATTTTCGAATGCCGCCACGGGAATCGATATCAAAGTCTTTCAAACCTTCAATATCAATTTTATCCTTAACATTTTTGCCAAGAAGAGCCAATTCAGAATCCAGCCCTTGAGCTTCAAGAATGAGGTCTAAAAGAGAAGGATAAGCCTCAAGGCTACATAAAACAAGTGATGAGCATAAATCGGATACGCGCTCTCGAATCTCACAAGTAGATATAACCTCGAGATCATTCCATTCACATATCATCATAGAAACAACAGCTTGTTGTTTACGGCTAAGAGCATCGGCGACAAAATTATCCTTACCGGGGGTATAAAGAATATCAAGATCATAAGATGCAAGAAATTCGAGCCAATATGGTTGACGCAACTTAATTATGAGAAATAGATATCCCAATGATTTATAATTGAGGTAGAGAACAAATTTCTCCACCAAAGACGATAATGCCAAATATTGAAAGCAAAATCAATAGCCGCGAGTACCAGATCATAAGTGGCATTCCTAGTCTCGATCGGCCTTAAAGATTTAGAAGCAAAAGTGATTGCACGTTCTCTTCGGGAATCACAAGAATAAGAATATTGAGAAGAAGGAATTTTGTCCTCTTTCCCAAAAAGCTAAAACTTTAAAAATCACAATTACCTTTATAGAAAAATTTATATTTTACAAGTCAATTTATTGTGTCTGATTGTCTCATCAAAGCGTTTAGGAAATCCCTATCGATAGCATTGATCAAGTGCATCGACCAGAAATCTTAAAACACTAAATGGGCAATACAACACAAAATTACCTTTTTATAGGAATTTAAAATATCTTCTTAAAAGATTTGTAAAATTTTAAATTTCTATTTTCGTCCAAAATTAATAAATACAAGATTGGAATTATTGAGATATCCATAGAATACTTGATTTATAAAATGGATGAAATAAACTGGATAAACTGAATGACACAATATGTCATTCATATAAATCATAATGAGTGCGGAATGCGGTATGTGGAAGGCTAACTTCCGCAACTCGTAGTGATTGAAATTCGGTGGCAAGGTCAAACTAGAAAGACCTTAACACCACTTAAAAGGTTACTTAGGTAATGATCCTAAGACAAACTCAAAAATATCGGAGAATTCTTAACCGATATGAATGAGAGAGATATCCCTTTATTCAACATGTGAGCTTAAAGAATAAAATGATGCCATCGATTTGAAATCGAAATCACAAAGGAAAAATATGAATCGGCTTAACAGATTGAAAATGTCGAAAAAGGAATTGTCCATTCGGAACAATTGGATATGGGCTTCAAAGTGATTAAGCCAATCCTTTCACGCAAATCAATTCCGAAACCTAAGCAATGCACAATACGCAAATCGGTTCGGAAAGAAAAATCACATGTAATAATTTCGACATCAATAATAAGCAAATTGAGTGTTGCGAATCCTCTGATTCGGATTCACAATCCTCAAAGAAGTCATCAAGCCCAAAATATAAAAATAAAGAGAATCAACAAGTTCTTCTGATAAATAAAAATGATGAGGGAAACCCATATCAAAAAGAACTCGAATCGGATAATCGCAAACAAATGAAATCAAGGATTAAATAAGGAATACCTTGACCCAGAGAAGTTTCGTTAGAAGCTTTTAGCTTTCCATCTCTCTTACTAGGTCGTGTGGGACATGTAGACAAGTAATGGCCCGAGCCCTTGCAATAGCGGCAATAGAGGGGTTCCGGGCACTTAGTTACATAATGGTCTGAGGAACCACAATTGTAGCATCGTTTACGACTAGAGGTAGATGGCTTGGCTACCGAAGTTTCTGGTCCCACCTTCTTCTTACTTAGAAGTATGGGGCAGACAGAAATATGATGACTGGAATCTTTGCAGTAACGACAAAAGAGTGGTTCCGGACACTCCTTCGCATAGTCGTCCCTAGAACCACAGTTGTAGCATTTTCCACAATTAAGGATTGGAGTCTTTGCTCCAAAAATAGGTTGCTTCACCTTCTTACCGGGATGAGGGCTTTTGAATTTAATACGCCTCTTCTTGGAAATCCCAATATCACTATCAATCCCTCTATCAGCCTCTTTTTCTTGTAGCATGATATCTACAAGTTGGTCGAAAGGAACTTCTAGTTTCAGAGGTAAAACCATTTCGGGATCCTTATCCAAAGCACAGATAAACCTTTGATTCTGAGCAAGATCCAAATGTTGTTGGGCAGACATGAATGCGCCATCCAGAGAAGGACTACTGGATTGACCAGCGCTAGGACTGCCAGAACTAACCATCTCTTCTTCTTTTTTAAGAAAGAAAAGAAGAAGAAGGAAAAGATTATTCTCAGAATGAATATCAAGCAATCTTGGCTGATAAAACAAGGAATCATAAAGAAAATAGGATGAATTGGTTCGAAGACTCGAACCAAATCCTGAAGCACGACTCCTAAGGTGGACTTAGGACAATGATCCTTGTTAAGTTATTCTATATTGTTCCGAAGTTTGGCTCTGATACCAAGATGTGACGCCCCACCTCTATACCCACGCTAGCCAAGAACACTCCGGAGTAGTGCTGTCAACTAGCACGGAGAATAAGGCTGTTGAGGAGCGACCATCCATGTAATTGCTTATCACACGGTGGTTATAAATAATCTTCGAAAACAAACATAGAAATAATCATATCACAAATCAGTCACAGATATCCATATCACAAAGGCGGAAGAAGATATGAATATATAACTAACACATGAAAGTGTACATCAGAGTAGTGGTCAATAAGATCCACGATAATACAAAAGAATAGCAACACGTGCTATACAAAAGAATACAACTATGAGTCTATATCTCAAGTGTATACAACAAAAACTGCTAATCTAAACAGTTAGCCAAAAGTCAGAGTGATGAATCCCTGGGAAGAAGTCAAGCAGAAGCACTTGTAACATCTCGGTCTGACCCGAGTATTATTTAAGAAAATAATAAACGGATCAGTCTAGCTATAAATATCAGATGACATGATATAACATAAAAGATATGGCATAAACATAAACATCCATAACGACATACCACTATAAGTATGTAAACAATGATCAACAGAAGATCAATCAATAAGAGATAATCAATATCACAAGAATCTTCTCAAAGATTCGAAGAGGGCATCATACCCTAAACTTGTACTCATAACAAGTCAATGACATAAATTCCAGAAATCAACACGAGAAATCCAGAAATCATAAAAAGGGAAAGAGGCCTATCACATGACGGTCCGAAGACCATGGGGAGCTACCCCGCATGTGTGAATGGAATCACACAGATTGAGGTCAAGACTAACCAAAAAGCAGAAAGGTATGTGTGAATGGAATCACACAAGTGGTGTCTAGTCTAACCTTGCAATGAAAGAGACATCGCGCAATTGCTAGTCTAATTCATAAAGCGATCATCAAGATCAACGAGAAGTGTCAATTACACTAAGCTAGTAAATATAGAAGTTTAGCTTCATGTCCCATAACCACTTGCTTAACTTAAATATTTACGAACAAACTGTAAATCTTCACTAATAAAATTTTCACAAGAGGTTCAATCGAACAAGTCCAAGAATTAACCGACGAAGTGAACACAAGCGTTTCATACCACTTGTTTTACTAAGTCGTTTAATTAGATTTCTCATCCGAGTGAGGTAAAGGCTTGTATATACTAATAGATTGGAAAACGGTTTAAGAAAAAAGCTTTGTTATTAAAAATAGAGTTGAAATTGTTGGTTAAAAGAGTTTTGATATTTACTACTAGTATTGAAACCTTTATATTATAAAGTGACAAAACACATAAGCAAGTGTAGAAACAATCAGTCACAAAGATCGCATACGGAGATGCGAATAAAATCCAAGAAAATCAGCTCAATGTTTTTCAGATAAGATCCCCTACGGAGGGGGGGTCCGGGGGGGGTGGCAACCCCCCAAGGTGGGGGTGCGGGGGCAACGCCACCGCCTACGGGGTTCGACCTGCCTGGTCAGGTCGCGGGGGTCCAGGGGGCAGCGCCCCGACCATAACGGTACGACCTAGTGAAGACAAAATGAGGTCTAACGACCTAAGGGGAATAGGGTCGAGCGACCTATAAAACTCGCGACCTAAAAGTTAGCAAGGTCGAATGACCTATAGAGGCATAGGGTGCAGCGACCTAAAACATCGCGACCTAGTGAAGACCTAAGGGAGGCGAGCGACTTATAAAACTCGCGACCTAAAAGTTAGCAAGGTCGAACGACCTATAGAGGCATAGGGTGCAGCGACCTAAAACATCGCAACCTAGTGACCTAACGGTTTAAGGGTCTTGCGACCTAACTGGAAACAAGGTCCAAACGACCTAACGACTTAAAGTGAAACCTGGCTGAGCGATATAAGGTCGGAGACGACCTACGACTTAACTCCGTGTGAGCGACCTACGACCTATGGTTGCTACGACCTAACGAGTTCCAATAGTGAAGGCTTAAGGTCTAACGACCTAAGGGGTACGACCTAAGGTCTTACGACCTAAGGTGTTGAGGTTGGACGACCTAACCAAATTGCATAGGCCATACGAGCTAAGGCCTAACGACCTAACTCCGAACGAGCTATACGCGAGTGACCTAGGGCGCTAACTCGCAAACGACCTAACGTTAACTCGCGAACGACCTAATTCCAGACGCGCCTTTTCAACGCGTGCGAGCTGAAGACCTGCCGACCTACGACCTAACTCCAAGCGACGTAAGGCCTAACGACCTATAGTGGACGAATGGGCTAAGGCAAGAAACGACCCAAATGAAGGTGACGACTTTTCCACGCGAACGACCTATAGATGCTGGGCGACCTAAGGGGGACAGAGCGACCTAAGCCAGAAATTCACCCCAAAACACTAAAAAGTGGAGTTTTTCGCCAATCCAATCCAAACCAAATGCAAATGTGCATGCAAACATGATAGGGATGCATTTCCAATAGCCCAAGATAGATATAGACTAGAATTGTGAGATAAAAATCT
Source organism: Allium cepa (assembly GCA_030765085.1). Lineage (NCBI taxonomy): Eukaryota > Viridiplantae > Streptophyta > Magnoliopsida > Asparagales > Amaryllidaceae > Allium > Allium cepa. The sequence goes on along the minus strand of CM060934.1, from coordinate 860,064,113 downwards.
CACCTTTGCACTAAAGTTTATGAAGATGAAGCTTGAAAGCAAGGAGAAGCAATCCAAAGCTTGAATCCAATATCTTCTACTTGAATTTGGAGTTGAATGTTGGATTTGCAATTGAATTTGAGCTTGGAGTTTTAATTTCCCATTCTCTTCACCATTAATGCCAAAGCTTGAGTTAGTTAGGAAATTTATGAAGAGTGAGGAGAAGAGGGTTGGAACTTGGGCTTAATAGGCTAAACTAACCCAAAGTCCAAAGCGGGAAAAGTTAGTGAAATTGCTATAACTCCAAACCTATCGATGTTTATACTTAAAAAATTGTAAACGACATTTCGAACTCAATGGAAATGGTCTCGAGTCCTAATTTGACCGTTTGCAAAAAGTAGCTTTTCGGACCAAAACTCGATTAACGAGTTAATATTTAAATAAAATATTTAAATACAAACTCGATAAATATGCGGGTTGTTACATAAAACAACCATATAAGCAATCAAGCACATGAGACAAGCAATTATCAAATAATAGCAATCAACAATAAACAATTATTAAATCACAACAAGCAAGAATAAGGTATAATAATTAGCATCCAAATTATTAAAAATGCAAGCAACCAATCAACGAAATCAATAGCGATAAAAAATAGCCAATAGCAAAATCAAATGACAACAAGCAACGTCAAATAGTAGTAAGTAAACGTAAGCGGTAGCAGCAACAACAAGCAATAATAAGCAACAAGCAATAATAAGCAACCAATAATAATAAGCAGCAAATAATGATCAATCTGTAGCAAACAACAATAACAAATCAACAAGGAACAGCAAGCATACCAAACAATAAATTATTCAAAAGGAATCTATACCGATATGCATGGAACCAAATCAAGAGTTAAACACACATGTCAAACCACAAACTCAAATGAGTTTGTTCGTCATCCAAAAGAAATAAACGCCTAAGTAGCGTGACCCATTTCGTGAATATGATACAGGAAATACTATTACACTTCCCACTATGAAAGGAAAACCTATACAATATGCAAGATCACCAAGTCTCTAAACTCTCTAATAAATCCAACAACTAATGCCTTGGCTCTTCATTTCTTCCAAACAGAACTCATTTTCCAAAGGATAAATTTCTACTAATTAAATTGTCATTAAATGAAGAATTATAATTGATAGGGTTTTCTCGGGTTCAAACTCACCTCAATCTCACAATGTTAATGAGGATAATATACTAAGTGCACTATGACGCTTACCTAGGCAAGTCTCATCTCCTCACTTAGAATATTGTCTGAATCACCACTAAAACTATCTAGAAATCCCCCCTCGAACTATCCCATTCAACAAAAACAATACCATACTAAAGTTTTTAATAACTAAAGATCATCTGAAAATGCCACGATGCCTGTTTCAACCCTTTATTTGCTCGCAAGATTTCTTTGTTAAATCAAGGTTAGCCGCCTAACCCCTTCCATCCGAACTTTGATCCAGTTCCTTGATTCGACTACTGAAATCTCCTTGCACGACTAGGATCGTGCTTCGAAAATCTCTTAGTCATCTCTAGAATCCAACTCAAGTGCTCGTATACCAAAATCAAGTGAGCAACATATTTTTAACTGGTGCAAATCACCTAGAAACTCTATACTCAAATTATAGGTTAAAAACCAACACGTGAATGGACTAATCTTTAGACAATATCCCCTTCGGCACATGATCATCCATCACCTGATTTTCTAACATAAAGAAGAACAATTATAAAATGAATGACTCTAAGCAAATGCCTATAAGTTGTCCGCTCGGTCTCTGCTCACTACTGGGAATCCACCGAACCCTACTTGGATATAAATCCAAGTCATACTTCATCAACTAACCCCATTAAAATTGAAAGCTCGTGCATCAAGCTCAAATGTTAGTACTCCTGGTCGCTTCAACCTAGTTTTACAACTAAGGTTACTCATACAAGATTTATATTTACCGAAGAATTTACCCATAATAAAAGGTCTCGAGTTTAGCCTATCTACCAAGTAACTAGCAACAGATAAAATATACCGCATAAAAGTTAAAAGAAACAAAAGTGATTCCCAAAAATAAAGCATAATTTACTACATAAGCCGCTTCCATTTTTCCTTCGCCATAGGGCTGCTAAAACTCGGTAATGCCTGCAAGGCACAAGTCATCATCACTTACTCACCCTTTGAAAATGAAGGATAAAACTTCTTCAATTGATCAAGCTAATTGCAATTGAAGCTATTATGCTTTGCTTTAGCTGGATGATATTTCATAGCAAAATGCCATCATAAGCCATATGAGTGATATACTAGGTCAAATTTCTTTTTTGTATAAGCTCGATCTTCCTTGTATCATGGTCTTTTCGCTTAGGTTTGAGCTTCTATTGCTACCTTAATGGTATCTCATGGAGGAGAACTATTCTAATAAGATTTTCAAAAGTGGCCCACAATAGGGACAAGGTTAAGCAACGAATCCCTAACTGATACTTTAAGACCCATGGAAAAACTCATTGTCTACAACAATGGAGTACCGACCATCTCAAGCCCTAAAAAAGGTTGAATTGGTTAGCATTTCTTCACTGACAAGTGGCCCTACTCAAGATGGATTGAATGCTCAAGCTACAGCCCTTCTCGATCTAATAAATGAATCAAGAACCAAAGCAACACGTAAAGTAATTCCAAATCCCAAGCTTGCTCATCAACGACACAAATAATGCATCCAACCCAACCAAAGTTTCCCATTGTAACAACTCAAAATTTAAGCCATAATAATTAATTTTTTAATTAATTAAATATTAAAATAACTTTGAGAAATTATCAAAATTAAACCACGGAAGTTGCACCATTGTGACCGTGGTAATTATGAAACTATTGCTGCAGCTTGGAGTTCTTCTTGGAGGAGACTTCTGCTATGTACTTATTTTATTTTCAACTGTTGTTCTTGTATGCGCTAGTTCATTTATGATGGATATTACATACTCTGATTTTGAGACAAATGAAGTTTTATTTCATACGATACCATGGGTTCTGAATGTTGTATTTGGCATTTGTAAGTTAATTATGAACCTTTGTTGTAATTAAATACTTATTTAGTTTCCGCTATTTTTACATATTTTTGTCTTGTGAATCTTCATCTTATTTAGTTTCAATTATACCTACAACGCATCATTCCTTTTAATGTGTCCTTTTTGGGTATATTAAAAGGTGTTGGGTGTTTCACTTGGTATCAAAGCCTAAGGTTACAGGATTTCAAAAATTAATTTTCGAATGTAAAGTATTAAATGTATTTTTCAAAAAAGAACTTTTGGAAATGATTTTGAGTATAAAAGAATTTTTATAAAAATCCCCTCATAAGTCCAGTTCAATCTCCCTTTGACTCTTTCCTAAAATACCTTTTTTTCTTCCAATGGCCGATGCCACAAAATTTCTTGAGGGCATTCTAGTCCTCGCCTGGTTTCGTAGGTACTTACAAGCCATGACTCCAGAGGTGCACGGGCCTGCTTCCAATCCTACACCAGCGGGTGGGAATCCCATCAACCCACCTACCGCCATCAATTTCTCTAAGCTTTGTAAAGATTTTGGGAGTTTGGATGGGATTACTTTTTGTGGCAAGGAGACTTTTGTGGAGGCGAGAGCATGGCCTAGGGACACAGAGAAGATTTTTGGTCTTTGTGGATTGAATGGTCAACAACGAGTTCAGCTAACCACTTGGCTGCTGAAGGAGTTGCATCTTATTGGTGGGAGGTGATCGAGTTGGAGGGAAGGAATATTACTTAGGATGGATTTTCGAGAGTGATTCGATAGGAAGTTTCTATCTCAGACAGAAGAAAGTGTTCAGTTGGAGATTATCAATTTAAAGCAAGGGATTTTTCATTCAAGGAGTACATTAATCAATTCAATGAGCTGTCGCGGTTTGGTATGGACTTGGTGAACAGGGTGCACAAGAAAGCTATGAAGTTTGTGAACGCATTGAATTAACCCCTTTAAGGATTATTGCCGAATCATGTACCGATGGGAGCTACTTATGAGTCTTTGGTCGAGATGGCACTTATGTAGAATACGGTCAAGGAAGGAGAATCTAAAAAGGTGGTTAAGTCAGATGGTCCAAAGAAGAAGTGGTGGGAAAAAATAAGAAGAAGAAAGGTGATGGTCCTCAGAAGCAGATTAAGAAAGGAATAAAATTCCATGTGTGTGGGAAGGTTGGACATGTGGCCAAGGATTGCTGGAAGGAGAAGATAAAGGGTAAGTGCTATACTTGCGAGCAAGCCGGTCATATGAGTAGGAGTTGTCCCCGGGGGGAAAGTGTACCACTTGCGCAGATTTAGGTATTGGACACAGTACCTTCCAGTAGCATTCCAAATAGAGGTAGGAAAGTCGCAGTTGAAGGTTTGATTTCCATATCTTATTTTCCTATGCGAAGTTTATTTGATTCTGGAGCATCACACTCTTTTAACTCTTGCTCTTTAGTATATTGTTTGCACTTGGACATATCATTAGTAGTAGACCCCATTATTATTTCAAACCCTATAGAAGGATTGGCACACTTATCTATGATTTGTAGGGGTTTGAAAATCTTTATCCTAGGCGTAGAGTTTGATTGCGGTGGCTATTTTTTGAGATTCTCAGGGTATGGGATGATCTTAGGGATGGATCGGCTATCCATATATGGAGCTATATTAGACTGCAAGAGGAGAGTCGTTAGACTTGAGACTTGCAGTGGTAGGACTTTGGAAATATCTTGCGACCCGTAAGGGTTAGTCATGTTGAGTTTTCTCTTTTCCCTCGATTCATCTACATCAGATTTAGATTAAGTTCCTATCCTTGGATATTTGCCAAACATCTTTGAGGAGATTAGGGTACTACCCCCAAAGATAGAGATTTACTTTAGGATATATTTGATGGAGAATGCCAAGCTAACAACGTTACCTGTGAGACACATGACACCTAGGGAGGGGGAAAAATTGAGCAAGTAGATTCATGTAACATCTCGGAATTTTGGACATTTAATTTTGAACATTTAATTCATTTTAAATGTTCAATGTAGATTTTGAATTGGCTTTAAAATAAAAAGAATTGGGTGGAATAAATAAATTACTTATAATTCTAAATATGGTAATCCAATTAGAATTTAAATAGTAATAATTAAATATTGAATCGGGATAAATTGTGAATATGGAGATACTTAGATATGGAAATGAGTTCTAAAATTTATTTTAAGTATATTCGGTCACTAAAAGCGTTGTTGGAAATTTAGATGGATCTAAAGGTTAATAAGTTATTATTGAGGATTTTATATTAATTTAAAAATGAATTTAATATTATTAAAATGCTATTTAATCAGATTTTGGTCTGGGATGAACCAGAATGATTTTTAATGTGTTTATAAATTTTATATGATTTATTGTTAAGTCAATAAAATTTTAAAAGTAAATTTTTAAGCGGTTTCGACAATTATGAAAATCGCTTGATTTAATAGACGAGTTAAAATAGCCTTTCGGGGCACAGTCTCGGAATTCGACGAAACCAGTTCCATTGGGACCGTAATAGTTAGTTATTATTGGATTTCAATTTTCGTAGCAATCGGAGTTGCCGTTTGACCGTGGCAGCTCGAAACACATAGAAATCGATTTAACCGATTAAATTTTAAATTGATCGTTTAATTCCGTAACTTGCGCATACGATCAAATCAGCTTACGAAACCTGTTCCATTGTGTCCGGAATGTTGAAAAACCCTAGGAACGCCTATTGGTTCGTGAGAATTGGTGTTCGTTTGCACAAGTCGTTAAAAATTGGAAAATAATATTAAAATAATACTAATTAAGGTTATAAAACATTATAATAACCAAAACCCTAACCCATTCTCGGTAGCCGCCGTTTATATGTTTTAATGGCCGAAAATTGATTTCAATCCCTCTCTAAAATATCTCAATCCATGCTTTAATTTGGGAAACTTTCTAAATGAAAGTTGTAGATCGTTGAGGGATCTATAGATCCAACGGGTGATTTCGCGTGAAGTGATCGTTTGGAGGAGTTTTAGTGTCGCGTTCGTATGGGGTTCGAACACGTGTCGTGCGTGATTTTCTTGACCGAGCTCGAAGGTGTTAGGGTCGGTGGTGGAGGCCGTTACGAGCTATGGCGTGATGGGTCTTGATCGATCTCCGGTCGCGTGAGGGGGGAACGGCCGCGTGCCCTAGTTCGCGTCTATGGGTTCGTTACCTGTAGAGCATGCGCGAGGGGGAAGATGTGTATGCGGCCGTGTTTATTTTGGTAATTAAATAAAAGAAAATTTGTTTAAATCTTGTTTGAACTTTAAAAATTCGTAACTTGTACTTACGTTGTCAGATTTCAGCGAAATTTGCAGCGCCGGAATCGCTGAAGCGCGTACTACGCATTGGTGTAGATCGAAAATCATTTCGGGCAAGTAAAAGTTTAAGTTAAATCAAACGTTGTTCGGTTTAATTTAAATTTCAAACGCTTGCCAAAGCTCAAGGTGAGTTATTCTCACTCACATCTCGATATTGGCTGATTTAAATAATTAATATTTAAATATCTGTGTGATTGGTTGAATATAATTGTTGTTATCAGTCTGGATAGATATTTATATGTGATGTGCTTATATTTGTTGATGCAGGGAAAACAGGTTGGAGGGATCCAACTAGATTCCTCACACTATAGTAATTATCTTTATAATTGATGTTGTGATCTGTTTATACATTGTGATGGATATCTCTGAATTAAATTGTACTGTGATATTGCTGGACAAGTATATACACAGAATTTTAAGAATAAAATAAAATAAAATTGGATTTTTAAAGAAATAAAAGGAATTGATAAATAAAGAATTTAAGGGAACAAAATTTGGAATCTGGGTTGTGTGAAGAATGAAAACTTTTAAAGTTGGAAATAAAAATAAGTGGAACATTTATTAGTTGATAAATGTGAAAGTATGGATTTCTGGTGATAATTTCGATACGAAATTATAAATTGTTAAAAATAACAATGAGGTTATTTTGATAATAATGTTACCTGGAAATTAAATATGATTTCAAAAGAAACCCTTCAGATTAAATTAGCAATAAATTGCAAATTAGAATGTTGCAGAAATATTATTTAAAACCATTGAAAATTTAAGTAGGTATTTAGTTAAGCAATTCCTTAAGTATGATTTCATTAAATAAATTTATAATAGTTTATATATAAAAAAAATCTTTAAACTTATACTTTGGAAGTGAATTTCCGGGAATGGAAATATGGTTAAGCTTCGTAAGAAGTTATTTTAAACCTGAGGAGGAAATTTATGTTATTAAACATAAATCTGAATTGAAATATAATCGTCAGAATTTATAAAATGGATTTTCTGGGTTGTTTGAGTGGGAATGAGTTTCCCTGGGAAAAACCAAGTTCGAGTTTTAAACAGATTTTATTAAAATAAAGTTTAAAAATTCAAACTTGTTTAAAAGAGTGTTTTGGAAATTATTATTTTAAAGTAATTATTGATAAATTAGTAATAGTAAATTTTTATGAATACCTTAGTAATTATTTTTACAAATAGATTTATTTAAAGGCTAGTTTTGAACAAAGTTATTTGAAACTGTTATTAATCCTTTGAAAACTCTACTTTTAAATTTAGTTTAACTAAACTTTTATGTAAAACCAAGTTTAGATCTTAATAAATAGTTTTACTTCACTTATTTTAAATTTATATTTTTGAGTAAGTAATTAGAAGTAAATTTACGTATTTTAAAGTATATTTCAGTACAAAATGTTATAACTGTTTAAATCTAAATGCTTTGAACTTGGTTATTCCAATGGGAATATATGGTAAAGGATGTACCTTGTAAAGGAAGAACTTTGGGAAATTGTTTTCAAATGGGTTTTGGAAATTTAAAAATATATCTTTTAAAGATATTTGAGGCAAATAAATAATGTGGGAAATTATTAATTTTGTGATGGATGTTTTATGAATATAAATTGATAGTTAAATCACCGACTATCAATATTGGACAAATGCGTTGATCGTTTCGAAGAGACCGGGATCGAGATTTATTTCTCGAAAACCACTTCGATCCGGTTTGTACGTTTCGTGTAACGTGTTCGGAGTCGAAGATGGAGCAGTGAAGTGCAAGGGATAGTCGCTACTAATCCTGAGGATATTTCCAAAATGGATGTAGTAGGAATAGTGCCTTCGGTTCCGTTCGAACCCGGGGCGGACTTGTATGGATGAATGCTTGCGAAACATCGTTAGGTGGGCGATGGGCATTCTAAGTGAAACATTCTAAAGGTAACGCTTAGCCTCAAGCCCCATCAAATGGGAATGACTGAAAATCAGGGGATATGCAGCAAGGCTTCGTGGGTAGCCCCAATGGAGAGTAAGGTCATCCCTGTCTAGATGTCCATTTTTATTTTGACTTAGTGGGCGGTTGCTGATCCCAACCGCGGGGTGATCTTATTCGGAACTGTCCAGTAAGGGATGGGTCCGGCCTTGTGTTGCAGGGGATTGGGAGTGGTCCTCGGTACGGTGATCTAGGCCACGTACTGTGACAGGTGGTACCCCAGTGCCTAGTCATTGTTGGAAATCCATTCTCCCTACGAGCCTTGTACGAGTTTTGTTTGTATTACCCACTTTTGAGGCTAGTAGCTGGAATATAATGAATGTAACAATTTCGGATATTTTATAAGTATTTGTAAATAGACCCTATTATAATATCAGAGGATTTCTATAAAAAGTGTTTTAGCTATCGTAAGGTAAAAACCCGACATGTTTATTTGTGGCGTGGTCTTACGAGATGCTTTTGTTTCCAAAAGGATTTTGAAACTTTAATAATCAATTTGGATGCATTATTATCAGCTGGTATTCCAGACTGACTCGGGTGTTATTTCATTATAATGCTCGGGTCAGACCGAGTATTATATGTTCAGGACAGGATGCTATGGAGCAGGAGAGGAGCTAGAGCCCGAGACGTATTATCTGTCCCTATATATATATTCCGCTGTTGTGATTGTATGGTATGTCTGATTAGTAATGTTCGATGTATGAGATACTCTGGTGATATGATGTAAAACAGTTATAGATTTCATTTTGTGTAAAGATCTATAGTTACTATTATATTTTATTCCGCTGCGATGGTTAGATTCTGATATCTTTCTCTTCTTCTTTATTCCCTAATGGTTCGTATTTCTGTGCCACTTGAGTTAACAGAGGTAAAATAGTGTTGATTCAAGGGGTACGGATTTGCGGGCTGTCACACTTGGTATCGGAGCTTAGGTTGGCGACAACCTAGGCTTTGGTGGGAAAAATTACTCATTAAATACAGTTAATAGTAGTCTATAATGGGTTGAGTGTAATAATAGATATGAGAGCGTACTTGTTAGTGAATATAAAATTGTTTTTATACTGTGTTGACTTATCGGTTGAGTGTTTATGAATTCTGGTCGGTGCGGGAAGTACAACCGTATCGATAGGGGTTTCTAAACTCTTAAACAAGATAAACCGACATAGTATCGTTTTTAAAGTGGGTAAATGAAATAATTTTACCCAAATTATATTTTGGTATAAAAGAAATAATTTTTTGAAATTATTATATATATATTTGGATAATTGGTTGTTAATGTCTAAATAAAATAAGAATCTAAAATTTAATCTGAAATTTGAAATAGTTATAATGCAGATAAAATTCTACAAATATAAATTATATAAAGGGAAGAATAACTAAATTTGAATTAAACCAGAATTTAAATCCCGAAAATTTTGAAACAAATGTTTTAAATGGGGTGAAACCTAAAGTTTGGGAAATTTAAAATCTTGGGAATATTTGGGAATGTTTTCCAAGGTGTTTGAAGGTAATGATGAAATATTGTTTTAGGTAATATTTTTGAATGGGAACTGTTTTGAAATGAATTTGGGAAAGTAAGAAAGCACTGAACTCACCTCAGTCGTTGGAAAATAATCCTGATGATGCTGGCCACATCATTAGAATTCATTTTCGGGTTTCTAATGTGATGGATAGCTTCCCTAGTACTTGGGTATGATATTGTTTGGGACTTGTTGGGCATAACGGTTGTTTGGAAATTTTCAAAAGGGGAAATTTGTTTTGGTATAAACAAATTGTTTTGGAAATCTAGAGATTTGATTGATATACCAAATGGGTATGAGTTCATTATTATTTCAAAATGGTTTCGGAAAAAACTGGGTAATTTAATTCTGGAAAATTCTATTTAAATGATGTGTAAAATTAAAATGAATTAACTATTGAATTTATTAAGTGAAGTTGATATTAATAAGAAGAAAGAAATGAAAATTTTAATCTTGGAATTAAAATTTAAACTGAGTGAATGGAAGTGAATAAAATATATGGAAGTGAGTAGAAGATTAGAATTTAACTTGGATAAGTAAAATAAATTGGACTTAGAATTAAATTGATTTGGGTTAAATTAAAATGTAAGTTGACTTTGAAATGGTGGGTCATTGTGTAATGAATAGTACCCATGAGCTATTAAGTATTATACTTATAATTTGAGGTTGTGGATTTGAAGTTGCAAAGAATTAAATTGAAGAAATTTGTATCTTCAAGAATTCAGGGATACATATATATAACATTTGAAGTTGTAATTATAAAATGGAAATGAACTTAAGAATGGAAAATTTGATTGTAAACCTAAGTAAAATGGGATTGTAAACCTAAGTAAAATGGGATTATAAAATCAAAGGGAAATAGTTGAATGATGTGGTGAATTCAAACTTAATTCTAAATGAAGTGTAAGTAAGATGAGGTAAAGTGAGATATAAAAGATCTGAATGAACTTGAAATAGTAAATAAGTTTTGAACTTGTATATGGAGTTGAATTTGGATTAAATCAAAGTAAAGATTCAATTATGTTATAAATAATTATGAATAGAATTAAAGTCTTATTTAAGATAGTAAAGGAAATGGTATGAATTCAAGATGGCTAAATAAATTTGGTTGAACTTGAATTTAATGGGAAAAGAATTGAATTGAGGGAAGGTTAAATTAAATTGAAATGATATTGGATAATTAAATCCTCACTCAACTAAATTTTTAAAGGGATTGTTTGAGAATGAATTTAGCGTAAGCTAAATTGATGAAAAAGAAGCTTAAAGATGCATTTAGCGTAAACTAAATTAAATGGAATTGGATTATAATGGGATAGTTGAATTGTAAATAAATTCAACGGAAGGAAATAATTTAAAGTGGTTCTTTGCTAATAAAATAAATCCAAAAATGGATTGAAAAAAATAAGCAAAATGCATTAAAATTTGTAAATAGATTGGAATTGATTTGGATGAGAATCAAATGAAAATAAAATTTGATTTATAAGAAAGATATTATGAAATTGGAAGTTATCGAAGGGAATAGTAAGACGGTTATTGTTAAGCTTTTGGGGTAGCTTTAAATGATATTCCGTTAGATAATAAAATTGAAATGCAAGCGAATGAATTTTAATTGATTATTGTGATGTGATATGAATATAAGAGTTGTAAATAACTCAGAATGGGATGATATTAATATAAACTTAAGCTAAATAATAAATTTGCAGTGAGAATAAGAAATTGAGTTAAAAATTGCAATGGGATAAGAATGCTTAGGTTGTGAACCATGCAGAATTGAATAAAATTAATATAAATCTAAGTAGAATAATGGTTATAAGCTTAAGTGGTGGTTATTTTGCTCGAATGACATGAAAATTGCATGTATTCAGAATTGAGTTGTTTAACAAGCAATTGAAATTGATTTTTAAACAAATTGATACGAATTGGAATAAAATTCAAATAGTTTGTATATGGGTACAAGTGAATTGATTTGAAGAAGCAAATAAAAATGGTTTTAAATTAATGAGATAAATGTAATCTAATTAAGTGATTTTGCATATGAATGGAAATGGATCATAAAAGAAATGCAAATGTTTCAAGTTTAAAATAAAATTTGATTGTAAATCAAATTGGGAATGTAAGTTAAAGTAAAGAAATGCAAGTAAGGCATATGTAATCATAATCATGGAATAGAAATGAATTGTTTGTAATAAATATGAATGGTATATAGTAAACATTGAATGTAAATCATTCAAGTGAAATAAAAATGGAGTTGGTTTGGATGAAAGTAGAATGAGCTAAAATCTTAATAAATGGATTTGAGTATAAATGTAAGAGAGTTAAAATAGGAATGCAAATGTAACAAATTGAAATAAAATTTGCTTGGTAAATCAATTCGAAAATTGGGTAGAGTATGAATTGAATATAGAGAAACTTGTATGTAAATCCTTTGTGTGAAATAAAGTGGGATTTGGCATTAGAAAAGGAAACTTATGCATGTTATAAAATATCGTTTACTTATGGAATCATGCAAAATTGTTGAATGGATTATGAAATGGATATGTTGGCTTACATTATATTGGAAGTGTTGGTAAAATGTTCACATCTCTGAAAACTGATGAGTTTGTTGAGTAAGTACAGGTACGGAAGGCGTTCGATAGAGTTGGAGCGCGTATATGCATTATATATTAACTGCTTGCTTTAAAAATTTGCTAAAAAGGTACGCCTACGTAAATATAATTGGGAAATGATATATTTGTTGTGATATATTTTGGTTTCCGACCGTATGGGTCGATGTATATATATTTATTTGTATCGCGATATCGCGAAAGCTCCTCCGTACAGGGGAGACTCTGCCAAAAATTTTCGGAAATTTTGGGAATTAGAAAATTTTTGGAATTTTGATTTGCTAAGAAATTGAATTTTTAAAGCAAATGGTTAAAATTAAAGATTTAGAGTAAATGGAGCAAATGAGTTTGGATTTGAGCTAAAGGGATTTTGGAAAGTGAATATAAGCTTTTAACTAAGCAAATTGGGTAAGTAAATGAGTTGGAGAGTATGTTCTACCATATCAAATTTCGAGGACGAAATTTTTATAAGGGGGGAGGAATGCAACATCCTGGAATTTTGGACATTTAATTTTGAACATTTAATTCATTTTAAATGTTCAATGTAGATTTTGAATTGGCTTTAAAATAAAAAGAATTGGATGGAATAAATAAATTACTTATAATTCCAAATATGGTAATCCAATTGGAATTTAAATAGTAATAATTAAATATTGAATCGGGATAAATTGTGAATATAGAGATAATTAGATATGGAAATGAGTTCTAAAATTTATTTTAAGTATATTTGGTCATTAAAAGCGTTGTTGGATTTTTAGACGGATCTAAAGGTTAATAAGTTATTATTGGGGATTTTATATTAATTTAAAAATGAATTTAATATTATTAAAATGAAATTTAATCAGATTTTGGTCTGGGATGAACCAGAATGATTTTTAATGTGTTTATAAATTTTATATGATTTATTGTTAAGTCAATAAAATTCTAAAAGTAAAATTTTAAGCGGTTTCGACAATTATGAAAATCGCTTGATTTAATAGACGAGTTAAAATAGCCTTCCGGGACACAGTCTCGGAATTCGACGAAACTAGTTCCATTGGATCTGTAATAGTTAGTTATTATCGAATTTCAATTTTCGTAGCAATCGGAGTTGCCGTTTGACCGTGGCAGCTCGAAACGCATAGAAATTGATTTAACTGATTTAATTTTAAATTGATTGTTTAATTCCGTAACTTGCGCATACGATCAAATTAGCTTACGAGACTTGTTCCATTGTGTCCGGAATGTTGAAAAACCCTAGGAACGCCTATTGGTTCGTGAGAATTGGTGTTCTTTTGCACAAGTCGTTAAAAATTGGAAAATAATATTAAAATAATACTAATTAAGGTTATAAAACATTATAATAACCAAAGCCCTAACCCATTCTCGGTAGCCGCCGTTTTTATGTTTTCATGGCCGAAAATTGATTTCAATCCCCCTCTAAAATATCTCAATCAATGCTTTAATTTGGGAAACTTTCTAAATGAAAGTTGTAGATCGTTGAGGGATCTATAGATCCAACGGGTGATTTCGCGTGAAGTGATCGTTTGGAGGAGTTTTAGTGACGCGTTCGTATGGGGTTCGAACACGTGTCGTGCATGATTTTCTTGACAAAGCTCGAAGCTGTTAGGGTCGGTGGTGGAGGCCGTTACGAGCTATGGCGTGATGGGTCTTGATCGATCTCCGGTCGTGTGAGGGGGGAACGGCGTCGTGCCCTAGTTCGCGTCTATGGGTTTGTTACCTGTAGAGCATGCGCGAGGGGGAAGATGTGTATGCAGCCGTGTTTATTTTGATAATTAAATAAAATAAAATTTGTTTAAATCTTGTTTGAACTTTAAAAATTCGTAACTTGTACTTACGTTGTCAGATTTCAGCGAAATTTGCAGCGCCGGAATCGCTGAAGCGCGTACTACGCAGTGGTGTAGATCGAAAATCATTTCAGGCAAGTAAAAATTTAAGTTAAATCGAACGTTGTTCGGTTTAATTTAAATTTTGAACGCTCGCCAAAACTCAAGGTGAGTTATTCTCACTCACATCTGGATATTGGCTGATTTAAATAATTAATATTTAAATATCTGTGTGATTGGTTGAATATAATTGTCGTTATCAGTCTGGATAGATATTATATGTGATGTGCTAATATTTGTTGATGCAGGGAAAATAGGTTGGAGGGATCCAACTGGATTCCTCACACTATAGTAATTATCTTTATAATTGATGTTGTGATCTGTTTATATATTGTGATGGATAACTCTGAATTAAATTGTACTGTGATATTGCTGGACAAGTATATACACAGAATTTTAAGAATAAAATAAAATAAAATTGGATTTTTAAAGAAATAAAAGGAATTGATAAATAAAGAATTTAAGGGAATAAAATTTGGAATCTGGGTTGTGTGAAGAATGAAAATTTGTAAAGTTGGAAATAAAAATAAGTGAAACATTTATTAGTTGATAAATGTGAAAGTATGGATTTCTGGTGATAATTTCGATAAGAAATTATAAATTGTTAAAAATAACAATGAGGTTATTTTGATAATAATGTTACCTGGAAATTAAATATGATTTCAAAAGAAACCCTTCAAATTAAATTAGCAATAAATTGCAAATTAGAATGTTGCTGAAATATTATTTAAAACCATTGAAAATTTAAGTAGGTATTTATTTAAGCAATTCCTTAAGTATGATTTCATTAAATAAATTTATAATAGTTTATATATAAAAAAAAATCTTTAAACTTATACTTTGGAAGTGAATTTCCGGGAATGGAAATATGGTTAAGCTTCGTAAGAAGTTATTTTAAACCTGGGGAGGAAATTTATGTTATTGAACATAAATTTGAATTGAAATATAATCGACAGAATTTATAAAATGGATTGGTTTTTTGAGTGGGAATGAGTTTCCCTGGGAAAAACCAAGTTCGAGTTTTAAACAGATTTTATTAAAAGAAAGTTTAAAAATTCAAACTTGTTTAAAAGAGTGTTTTGGAAATTATTATTTTAAAGTAATCATTGATAAATTAGCAATACTACATTTTTATGAATACCTTAGTAATTATTTTTACAAATAGATTTATTTAAAGGCTAGTTTTGAACAAAGTTATTTGAAACTGTTATTAATCCTTTGAAAACTCTACTTTTAAATTTAGTTTAACTAAACTTTTATGTAAAACCAAGTTTAGATCTTAATAAATAGTTTTAATTCACTTATTTTAAATTTATATTTTTGAGTAAGTAATTAGAAGTAAATTTACGTATTTTAAAGTATATTTCAGTATGAAATGTTTTAACTGTTTTAAATCTAAATGTTTTGAACTTGGTTATTCCAATGGGAATATATGGTAAAGGATTTACTTGTAAAGGAAGAACTTTGGGAAATTGTTTTCAAATGGGTTTTGGAAATTTGAAAATATATCTTTTAAAGGTATTTGAGGCAAATAAATAATGTGGGAAATTATTAATTTTGTGATGGATGTTTTATGAATATAAATTGAAAGTTAAATCACCGACTATCAATATTGGACAAATGCGTTGATTGTTTCGAAGAGACCGGGATCGAGATTTATTTCTCGAAAACCACTTCGATCCGGTTTGTACGTTTCGTGTAACGTGCTCAGAGTCGAAGATGGAGCAGTGAAGTGCACGGGATAGTCGCTACTAATCCTGAGGATATTTCCAAAATGGATGTAGTAGGAATAGTGCCTTCGGTTCCGTTCGAACCCGGGGTGGACTTGTATGGATGAGTGCTTGCGAAACATCGTCAGGTGGGCGATGGACATTCTAAGTGAAACGTTCTAAAGGTAACGCTTAGCCTCAAGCCTCATCGAATGGGAATGACTGAAAATCAGGGGATATGCAGTAAGGCTTCGTGGGTTGCCCCCACTGGAGAGTAAGGTCATCCCTATCTAGATGTCCCTTTTTATTTCGGCTTAGTGGGCGGTTGCTGATCCCAACCGCGGGGTGATCTTATTCGAAACTATCCAGTAAGGGATGGGTCCGGCCTTGTGTTGCAAGGGATCGGGAGTGGTCCTCGGTACGGTGATCTGGGCCCCGTACTGTGACAGGTGGTACCCCAGTGCCTAGTCATTGTTGGAAATCCATTCTCCCTACGAGCCTTGTACGAGTTTTGTTTGTATTACCCACTTTTGTGGCTAGTAGCTGTAATTTAATGAATGTAATAATTTCGGCTATTTTATAAGTATTTGTAAATAGACCCTATTATAATATCAGAGGATTTCTATAAAAAGTGTTTTAGCAATCGTAAGGTAAAAACCCGACATGTTTATTTGTGGCGTGGTCTTACGAGATGCTTTTGTTTCCAAAAGGATTTTGAAACTTTAATAATCAATTTGGATGCATTATTATCAGCTGGTATTCCAGACTGACTAGGGTGTTATTTCATTATAATGCTCGGGTCAGACCGAGTATTATATGTTCAGAACAGGATGCTATGGAGCAGGAGAGGAGCTGGAGCCCGAGACGTATTATCTGTACCTATATATATATATATATATATATATATATATATATATATATTCCGCTGTTGTGATTGTATGGTATGTCTGATTGGTAATGTTCGATGTATGAGATACCCTGGTGATATGATGTAAAACAGTTATAGATTTCATTTTGTGTAAAGATCTATAGTTACTATTATATTTTATTCCGCTGCGATGGTTAGATTCTGATATTGTTTAGTTTCTTCTTCTTCTTTCTCTTCTTCTTTAATCCCTAATGGTTCGTATTTCTATGCCACTTGAGTTAATAGAGGTAAAATAGTGTTGATTCAAGGGGTACGGATTTGCGGGCTGTCACACTTCATAAGCTCTTGGAGAAGGGATTCATAAGAAGGAACATATCAGAGTGGGAAGATCCAGTCGTGTTCGCCACTAAGGAGGATGGTTCTCTCTGATTTGTGTGGATTATAGGGAATTGAATAAGCTCACTAAGAAGAACCGATGCCCACTTTCAAGGATTGATGATCTTCTTGACCAGTTAGTAGGTTCTTCGGTTTTCTCTAAGCTTGATTTAGCCATGGGATTCCATTAGCTTAGAGTCGCTGATGACAGCATAGATAAGACTGCCTTTAGGACACCAGATGGATCCTTCGACTTGTTGGTTATGCCTTTTGGGATAACCATTGCTTCAACCTATTTCATTGATTTGATGAGCCACGTCTTTAGGGATGCCCTAGATAAGTTCGTAGTGGTATTCGTGGATGACATCTTGGTATTTTCTAGGAATATGGAGGAGCATGCTGTTCATTTAGAAGAAGTTATTCACACACTTTGCAACCATCATTTGAGAGCTAAGTTTTCAAAGTGACATTTTTGGAGGGGGAGGTTTTTTCTTGGGGAATGTAGTCTCGAAGGAAGGTTCAGCTATTGACCTCGCTAAGGTTATTGTAGTACAAGATTGGAAGGCCCCTAAGAACATTACCGAGATTAGGAACTTCCTAGGATTGGCAGGCTACTATAGGAAGTTCATTACAGACTTTGCCAAGATTTCGACACCACTCACACACTTTGCTAAGAAGAACATAGCTTTTGTGTAGGACATGGATTGTGAGGGTTCCTTCATGAAGCTTAAGAGAGCCCTTACTAGTGTACCAGTGTTAGTTTTACCCGACAAAACTATGTCGTTCACTGTATACACTGATGCATGTGGAATGGGTCTAGGAGCGGTGTTGATGCAAGAAGGGAGGGTAGTGTGTTATGGTAGTAGGCAGTTGAGAACGCATGAGAAGAACTATCCTACCCACGATTCGGAGTTGGCTGCTATAGTTTTTGCACTTAAGACTTGGAGGCACTATTTGCTTGGAGAGAGGTTTGAGCTTTCTACCGTCCATAAGTTTTTGAAGTACCTATTCTCGTAGAAGGACTTGAACTTGAGGCAGCAAAGGTGGATGATTATTTAGCCTCGTATGATTTTGAGATAGCTTATCCCCCGGCAAGGGTAATGTGGTTGCGGATGTAGTGAGTAGAAAGAAAGAAACCCTTAGACCTTTGTTCGTAGAGTGGAGGATCTTGGAGTTTATTTCTACTTTTGATTTTAAGCCCTCTAGGGACATTACTCCCGGATTGTTGGCAATCTTAGGGGTAAGGCCTACCCTTATGGTTCAAATTGGCTCAAGGCAGCGGGAGGATTCGAAAATCATGGACATTATAGATTGGGTTAGCTGAGGAGAGGTCTAAAGATATCCCCAACGCTATTCCATTGATAACAGAGGTTGACTTAGGAGAGATGGGAGGCTTTGTGTTTCATGCGCCGGTGACTTGTTGAGAGCAGTTTTGTAAGAGGCGCACCATTCCCGTATGACTATTCATCCGGGTGGTGACAAAATGTATCGGGATATGAAGAGGATGTTCTATTAGGGTGGTATGAAGAAGGACATGGAAGATTCCATAGCTAATTGTCTCATATGCCAAAGGGTAAAAGTAGAGCAACATAAGCCTGGTGGATTACTCTAGCCCTTAGATGTGTCGGAGTGGAAGTGGGATAGTATTTCAATGGATTTCATTGATTGTTTACACGTTCTAGGAAAGGGAACACTAGCATTTGGGTGATTGTTGATTGATTGACCAAGAGTTCTTGCGTCATCCCAGTTAAGAGTAAGCATACGACTTCATATTTAGCATCCTTATATATTCGAGAGATAGTCCGTCTATTTGGAGTTCCTTCTAGTGTTGTTAGTGATAGAGACCCCATCTTCACTAGTGAGTTTTGGAGAAGCTTACAAGCGGCTCTAGGGTGCAACTTTGGTTGAGTACGGCCTATCACCCGCAGACAGATGACCAAATGAAGAGGGTAAGTAGAGTGCTTGAGGATTTACCGCGGATGTGCAGTTTGGACTTTGGAGGTACTTGGGAGGAGCATCTTTCATTGGTTGAGTTTGCGTACAATAATAGTTGCCAAACAATTATAGGAATGCACTATTTGAGGCTTTACATGGGAGACCTTGCAAGTCCCTATCATGTTGGGTAGAGTCTGCGGAGAATTTATTACTTGAACCCGATATGGTTAGGGAGACATCTGAGAGGGTGGAGTTGATTCGACGAAGGATGAAGATGGCTCAAGACAGGCCGAAGTCGTATGCGGATAGGCGGAGGAGAGATTTAGAGTTTGACGTTGGAGACTTAGTTTTTATCAATGTATCCCCACTTAGAAAGGTGGTAAGATTCGAATCTAATGGTAAGTTAGCCCCTAGATTTGTTGGACCATTTCCTATCACAGAGAGAGTTGGGAAGATGGCTTACCGAGCGAAGCTACCAGATAGGCTAGAAAGAATGCACGATGTTCACCATGTTTCGCACTTACAAAAATGCTTACATGACTCAGCGGAGGTTGTAGAGCCTAGTCAATTAGAGGAGGTGGAGGTAGAAAGAGAAGCTTCTATTTTGCGTGTCCCCACAAAGATTGTTGGAAGAGATAGCAAGCGGTTAAGGAATAAGGATGTTCCACTAGTAAAGGTGCAGTGGGGAGAAGAAGTTGCAAACGCCATTTTGGAAGTAGAAGAGAAGATTCATACTTCCTATCCTCATCTATTTGAGGATAAGTTTTAGAATTTCTTTTTTCCATCTTTAGATTTGAATAGGTTCTTTTTTTTATGATCTTTTGGGAGGGTAGAACTTAGAATTTAACCTTTGGATGGTAGGATTTGATGTAAACATGATAATGGAACATGTTATGAATGATGTATGCTAATGGTTGCATGTGTTTACTGGTGGACGCTATGGATGCATATAGGTACACTAGGCACTATTATTCCTTAGGGATCGACCTAACTAGGACACTAGAGCATATGCATATGGATGTGTGCCCATTTTTATTTTGTTTCCATGATTGCGATAAATGGATAATTATCACATGATTGTTGCATTTGGATGATGTTTGTAGCAAGCATGTAGAACTATCGGTTATCATTAGGAAATTTTTGCATTCATTGGGATACACAACATGAACATGATTGCATAAAAAGGAGGTTAACTGAATCAGTGGACCGTCTAACTTTTTACATTAGTTCAGGACATTTACACTACACTAATTGCATGAGTATCATAAAATGCATTATAAAAACTTAAGGGAAATGGATGAATGGTTGTTGATTGAGTGGTTGGCTGTAGAACTGGATGAAAACATTTAGCACATTCTTCTATCCTTAGAGATTTCGAGGACGAAATCCCTTAAGGAGGGGAGAATGTAGCAACCCGAAATTTTACCCATAATAATTAATTTGTAATTAATTAAATAATAAAATAACTTTGTCAAATTATCAGAATTAAGCCACGGAAGTTGCACCATTATGTCCGTGGTAATTTTTTGGTCAATTTCCGTATATAGAAAGTCGAAAACCGAGCTAATATGACCAAGTTACAAAATGAACAAAATAAGCAAAATATAATGAAATATATATATATATATATATATATATATATATAGTTAAGTCGACCGGATGGTCGACTAACCGGTCGACCCGCCTTGTAATTGGTAGGCGAACGAATGTAAATTTGTTCGATCGAATTAGAGACATCGGAACACGTCATTTGCACCGTTTGTTTAATCTAGTCCCTCCGTTTCTGCATCTGAAGACTCATATTCAGCCTATAACGTGGTTGCATCCTATTCAATCTCCAAATCTAACGGTCCGAAATCCATATCTACACATATAAATTGAACTCTAAACATAACATTTTTTCTCGTTCTAGATTTTCTCTGCTTGGGTTCATCTTTTCAGAAAGGACCCTAAAATAAATAGTTTTCCAAGTGGATCCGGGAAGACCAAAGGAAGAGCTTAGGACCAGAGGTGAGTGATTGTAATAATTTTAAGAATTCATTAAGTAATTTATAATAATAGGATTTCCAATAGTTGTAATTTGGAATAGCCTTTTTTAGTAATTATTTACAGTTTTTAATTATTTTCCTTCTATTCAGCTATTCCTTTCAGTAATTTTAGTATTATTTCTGTTAATTATAAATTATTACTATTAAGCATAGATTTTTATTAATTTATAGTCTATTTAAAGTATTTAAGTTTATTTACTGTTATTTATTTCTTATTTACATCTTTTCGACTTTTTGGATTTTATACAAGCGTCCATTCTCTTCATTCTCCTTTTTTGTGCGTGTGGATTAGAATAAATTAAACGCGAATATGGATTTTATAAGTAATAATATTAAATGAAGAAAATAAGATGTATATTATAAAAACTGTAATAAATAATGGAACTGGATTGAAATTACGCCTAATTATAATTATAGTTGGACTATTAAAGATAATTGGCATAATAATAACTTGGAATTATAACAAAATGAAGCAAAAGATTAAAGGAGCTTATTTTCACAATTAGACCTTCCGTAAGTAATGGGAATGATTATAACATAGGTTATAATAAGAAAAAGAACAGAATGGGGCTTATTTTAAGGTTTGGGATAAATTAATAAGCGTAGAAAGTAAAATTGATAATAAAAGCTTATTCAAATAATTTATCTAAGTTACTAAGCAAAGATAAAAGTAGGACCCGTACCAAACAGCATTTCCTAGGGCATGCTAATGCTAAGATTGGTAGTAATTTGTCAAATAGAAGTACAGATAACAGGGATTTGGATAAGGGGCGCAACTAATATTGTTTGGATGAAGGGCCAGTACCAACAACATTTCTCTTATTTTTCTATGGACACCCGATGATCTCGCATTAGCCTGAAGTGAGGTGAGGGGCATGCGATGTTGTACGTTGGAGGTAATAAGAAGACCCAATAGGTGGAGAAAAAGGTAGCATGGGCATGGTGGCAGTTACGCGTGCGACTTCCATTTGGGTGCTCAGTAATGACTATGAGTTCCAAGCACTTAGTATGGTGCCTTAGTAGACACCATTGCCTTTTGTGTAGGGAGCTATATATGTCATCCGGATCCACAATAGTTGCTTTGAGCATCTTCCGTATATACCATTGGCTGCTTTGTAGGGAGTTATATAGTGGCTGGTCCATAGAAAGGTCTATGGAGTAGCAGACCGATCAAAAATGATAGAATTAGGGTTACATCCTAATTACAGGATTAGGAATTTAGCCTAAATAAATCAGAATGAGTGCAAGCAATCAAAGTTAACCTTTCTTGAGAAATATTTAATCGTATTTATTTCCAGTTTATCTCTTTCCCATTTCCTTTGTTATCCTTACTTATGCTAGAACTTTTGTAGAGTCTATTACTTTTATCTTGCTTAAAGACTCTAGTAATTACTATCATTCACAAGACTTTTAGTCTGACCCACTCCTCTAATTCTCCTTCCCCATCCCCCTTAGGCAATCAAGGAAGAAGCTAGTAGACTGCTGCAGCTTGGAGTTCTTCTTGGAGGAGACTTCTTCTATGTTTTTCTTTTATTTTCTGCTGTTGTTCTTGTGTGCACTGGTTTATTTATGTGAGATATTACATACTTTAATTTTAAGACAAACAAAGTTTTATTTCATAAGACACTAAGAGTTTTGAATGTTGTATTTGGACTTATTTATGAATTAATTATGAAACTTGTTCTAATTAAATACTTATTTAGTTTCCGCTGTTTTTACCTATTTTTTTCTTGTGAATCTTAGTCTCTGTTAGCTTCAGTTATACCTACAACGCATACAACGCACCATGCCTTTTAATGTGTCCTTTTTGGGTATATTAAAGGGTGTGGGGTATTTCACCCTTCTTCAAACACCGAGAAACAATCTTCTTAATGAGAACATTCCCTAGACCTATACCGATGGAAATCCTCTCTGGCTTGTATCCAAGACCATGTCTTAACAGTAGCCTTAGGACTTAAGATACGGCTTCTCTCCAAGGCTAAGAAAATTCTAGCACTACTTCAAATAGTCTAAAGCTGGTGGAGCTAGAAATACTGATGCCTCTAGGGCCACACAACTTCTAACGCCAATTGTATCTACTGGAAAAGTTCACAAGTAGCGGAACATCTTTTGTGATAGCTAAATGAGCTCTAAACTAACCATTCATCTTAGACTATCCATTCACAATCATCCAAGTACTGCGTATGCACATACTGATAGGCTAAAAGAATACCTTAACAATCGATGATATAATAAATCAAGTCTAGAAGACAAGCGATGTATATAGTATAGTAGTAGAAAAATACATGTACGTTCTCTCTACATATCTCCTTTTACCAAATTGATTAACTCAAACTAGTCTACTTGTTCTAAGTGTTGAGCCTAAGCTCTTATACCCAGTATAACAACCCACCTTTCGTAAAAAATAAAAGTCATCGTCTCATAACAAAGATAGACTCTTGAATATTACAAAAGATATATTCTTAGGGTAAAATTAGAATAAAACACTAAACCAAGACATCGATAAGATCCCACAATGAAATGATAACATACAATATACTGAATATACATGAAGAGAATAAAATGACAATATTTAAGAGACTGCACTAGTTGGAGAAACTGATAAATAAATATCTGTATAGAAATTTAGAAAAATCACTCCCAATAACCTCGAGTTCTGAATAAATACCCAATATAATAGTCTCATATACAAAACAATAGGTCTGTCATGTACTACTAAAATATAAAGTATACATATCCAAATCGATGCCATGCTTCCAAAGTCCTACAACTGCACATCCAACTATTGTATCCCCAAAAGCACCTAACTCTAAAAACTACACAATCGAGTACCTAAGAGTTGTCATGACATAAACAGACAAAGACAAAATACAGGTCAATTTAAAGCTTGGTGCGAGGGAACTTTCTCAAAATACCATATATCAATAACATATACAAATAAAAAGGAACAACTAAGGCATAGCCATCCTCTCTATAATCATGTAGGGGTAATCAGAACTTTTCATAAACAAGTAAAGTAAACCTATACAAAAGATATAAAATCAAACCATAACCAATTCTTCTCCTGAAATCCACGAGTCGGCACAACTAATATAATGTGACTGAAACGTAACAACCGCACAATGATAATGGTAACCCAATAGGATGATCATAATATAAATCTATTGCCAAGTACATAATAATAGCACATGCATCAACAATAACATCAAGCACTAATAACACACACAATACGGAAATGGAAGAAAACCGAAGAATATAAATTGATACCCATCATTACTGATGAGCGAAGTCCATTACGGACATCTATCACGTTCCAGTGATTCCCTTCGAGGGTTCTGAATAAATAGATCCAGTACCTAATTGTATCATAGACCTCGAGCCACATCCATTGTGATGGGTCATATATAGATCTCACCGTAACCATTGAAGCAAGCTATGGTGATATATGACCTACTCTATTTACTTGAAATCTATGTAAGCCACACCCTGCTCCCTGAAGCGAGCTTTAGTGACATCTAGCCCACTCATGGATGACGTTGTGAGCCAAACTGTACCTTCTGAAGCAAGCTTTGGTGACATCTAGTCCACTCGATGATGATTGTCATTATTCTCCCTTTCTATTTATCATGGATTTCTTAAGTAACTTATGTACGCCTCTTTTAAAAAAGAGAATGATGGTCATGTCTCATGTAATATTCCATTGGGACCATAAAGGGACATTGGTGCCATATAAATAAATATACACATAAAATATAACATTGCATAGTCAAATACACCTATCATGAACGGAGATCGATATCTCATCATTGTCTATCTACATGGATGGTCTCTATTATAAGACCTGTAATTGGTACTGTTAGTTTTATAAGATCGATGCAATTTATCAAAATATACGTACCTTGGTGTCAACTCCCAAAGGTACTGAATCACTCCATTCGATCGTACACGCTTATTAAACGCAATTATTTGACGAATCCAATGCCCGACGTAGCTAATTCCAAAGGGATTTCGCATCCAAATCTCAAATTTTTCCTTGCATTCTATTTTACTAAGTTTCTCGAAGTCTCTATAAAGTTGCGACAAGACCCCATGAAGAACCGTAACCGAATAAGGAAAGAAATTCCCAGAGTCATTCTCAACCCAAGGTTCAATCGATTGGGGGTCTCATTCAATCGCCTAAGCCTAGTCGACTGAAACCAATTCCCCAAACCTTCTATTTGAAGCACTTCCTTGGATCAAATTTCTACACTAATTCAGTCGACTAAATTATATTCAGTAGTCTGAAATTGCCAGGTTCAGGTACGAAAATGGGGTAGGAAGAAATCTCCTAAACGGATGCCGATTTGCATGTCATTTCTTTCGACGCTTCACCCAGTGAATTGCCTTTCTTACAAAGCTCACTTCTATCCTATCAGATATCTATTGGGGTTCATTCATTGATGTTTTGTAAGTGGTCTCATAAGTATATGAAAACCGATTTCGATACCAAAATCCACTCTTTGCACGAGAAGAGTTCAACGGGCGATTATAGCAAATCGACTTCCTCTAACATGCCAAAAAGACATACCTGGCCTCATGCACTCATTTGTGCATGCTTATGGAAACACGTTCATGCAAACACACAACCACTTCACAATTTACATTTCGAACTTCACCGTAATGATTACTCGGCCTAGTTTACTCTCACGCAACTTAGCGCATACGATAGTCGCTATAGCTACGTGAAATGTCCTCAATGAACTTGTGTTCAATAATATTTCTTTATAATCAAACAATTGCATACATATATAAACCACCAAATATACAACGAGTCTAACTACAATTCACTTAATGTTTTGATTGTTATATATCTTTAAATGCACATATACGTATACTTAATGTAGTGATCTAGAATTTTAGTCATTTGAATTTGGAATATTTAATCAATTTTAGATATTGAAAAGTTAATTTTATAAGTTAAATAACTTGAATTTCAAATATAGCGATTTATTTGGTAATTAAATTATTGAATTCGATAATTGAAATTATTTAAATAATTGAATCTTGGGTTTTAAGTAAGATAAAAATGGTTTCAAAGCTTATTTAAACTCTATCTAAATAAGAATGAAGATAGTAAAACTTTTAACTTAGATTTAAAAGTGATTAACTTGGTTTTTATGATAATCTTAATTAATGTGTAAAAATAACCTTCTGGAGCACTATCTTGGAATTCAACGAAACCAATTTCATTGAATTCATAATAATGAATTATAAAATACCGTCGAATTTCATGGAAATTGGACGTATCGTTTGGGCATGTGAGATCGAAATGCAGAGAAATTAATTTCAGAAATTATATAATATAATTGGGTTTGAAAAGCTCTCTTCTACATATGATCGAATTAGGTCTCAAAATATGTTCCATTGTTTTCGAAATAGGGGTATTACATATAGAACGCCAGGCGACATGTCTCATTAGGAGTTTGAGATTTTCGGACGTTTCATAACTTGTATTTTAATATATATATATACACACATATATATGTATATAATTAAATATCCATATCTAACCATACGTCAGACCCATACACATTTCGGTCCACACCGCACCATACTTTCCACCTTCTTTTTAAACCTTGCTGAACAAAGAAATGAAAAAAAATTCCTTTACAACCAATATTTCAAAAATCGAAAACAAAACCAATGCAAATTTAAAAATCAAGAAAATAAACATGAAGCGATGCACTCAGTCTTAGCGAGGCCAGTTATGTTTTTCCAATGGTACATCACTAGGGTTGTATGCTGCTTCGGAAGCATATTCCAAACCCTATGCAGGAGGACCGTTCTCGAAGTACTGAGGGCACCTCCATAGAATCCTACACAATTATTGAATGCGCCTTATCATTTTCTGATTATATACCTAGTATTGTTGTGATGTACACTCATGAACATTACAGCTACTTGATTATTATTATTTTCACCTTTAGTCATTATCAAAATATCAAGGATTTCTATAGAAAAGGTTTTGGTTATCGTAAGGTAAAACCCTTCGTGTTTATGTGTGGCGTAGTCTTACAAAATACCTTTTATTTCAAAGATTTCTATAGCTTTAAAATCCATTTGGGTGTGTTTTCTCATGCTGGTTTTCCAGACTAATTCATGTGTTATTTTATTATAATGCTCGAGTTAGACCTAGCATTTTTACAGATTTTAGTTGGAAGCTTTAAGGCTTCAAGAGACGAGCTGGAGGCTCAAAGATGTATTCACGTATGTGGTTATTTTCCACTGCATTCATTATTATATTTATCAACAATTGTAAGGACAGGTTGTTATAACTATCCGGCTTGAAATAGATTAGTATACTCTGATTGATGTCTATACATACATATATTACATTTTCTTCTTGTAAAGATTTGTTATACATTATAAATTATTCGTTCCACTGTTAGATTTTGTGTTGTTTAGTTTCTTCTTATCTTCTTTCCTCTTTCTTTTTCCCTAACAATCGGGTTTTTCGACATTCGATTGCTCGGCACGTAATACAGTGAACGTTTTAGTGTTGATTTTTGAGATCGAAAATTACGACTATTACATTTAGTATCAGAACTGAAGGTTAAGCGAGAACCTTGGATTTGGTAGGGAAACTCGTTAAGTGATAAGGTAATGGAATGCCTTATTATGAGTTTGAGTGTGTGTATGGGTGCGTACTTGTTAATGATATAAAAATGTTTTATGTTGTGTTGGTTGATCTATTGAGTGCTTTATGGATTCTAGTCAATATAGGTAATCAACGTTATTGATAGGAATCTCTAATCATTTGAACAGAGCAACTCGACATGGATTGTTTTGAAATTAGGTATATGAAATAATTTTACCTTGATTATATTTTATATATAAAGGAATAATTTTTTGCAAATTATTATAGTATATATGTTGTGTTTGGTTGTTCATGAATAATAATATTTGATTATTATCATTTGTTGTTGTTATTTGTATTCTAATAAAAGGTGTTATTTTTATAATGAAACAAAGATTAACAATTATGAAATGATTCTATATAACAAAAGTGAGATTATATAAATATATGATTTGTATATGTGATTTATAAATGGAAAGGAAACAAAATTTCATTTGTATATTACAAATTTGATTTGTAAATTAAAAGGATTTAAAAGTTGAGAATTTGAGAATTTAAAATTTCATGATTTCGGATTTTTTTTTTCAAAATTTTAAAGAAATAATAGTGGTATTATTGTGGAATGTTGTGACTTAAAATACATTTGAAAAGGTTTAAAAGAAATTAAAGCACTGAACTTACTTCGATTGCTGAAAAATAATTTTGATGATGACTGAAGCATTATCAACATTCATTTTTTGGGTTTCCAGGAGAGAAATTGCTACCACTGAAGTTTGTTTTGGTATTATTTCAAAATAATTTGAAATAAGAACAAGTTGTTTAAACTCTAAAATTTCTCATTTAGTATTTTATGAAAATATGAGAAAGTAAGTTCGATAAATTATAAATTTTAAGAATTAGTAAGTTAAAACAAGGTTTAAATTTTTTTGAATATGAATGTTGAAAGAAAAGCAAATATGAAATGAAATTAAACTATTAAGATGATATGGTAAGTAATATAAAATGAATTTTGAAAATAAATTTAACCTATGTTAGGTTGAATGCAATAATTTTGAAAATGAAATTGATTGTGACTGAAATAAATTAATGAAATGAGCTAATTAAATTAATTAATTAGTTTGACATGGTTTAGAGCATGTTTGGTAGAAATGAATATTGAAATTTTGTAATGAATTTGGCTAAATTAAATTGAATTTGATTTAAAATGGATAGGGACTTAAGTTGTGAAGTGGTAATAAATGTGAGAAGAGTTATATAAATTATTTATAAACTTGAGTAAGTTTTTTCGAAATGATTCATAAATGAATTTAGTACAAAGTGAAATGTTGCTAAATATAATTTTTTTTTGATGAAATGGTTCTTAAATGATATTAGTATTGAAAGAATATACTAAGAAATAAATGATAATAAAGCTATGTGAACAATTAATATAGATCAATTGAATGTGAATAATTGAAAGTAAATAAAATGAATGAGGATAAAATGAATAAGAATGAAATGAATGTGAATAAAAAGGAACTTGGTACAGCAAAGAGATCAAATTAAATAAATATGTGGGCGGTATGTATATTATTTATGCGCATAACTGTTTGATCATGATTCGAGCATAGGATTTCGAGATGATTTACATCGATCCGAATTATGTTTTTTCATTCGATTCTCGAAGGCAAACATTAGATATGGATTTTTGGTTGATTCTGAAATTCTCCATCATGAATATAGCTATGTAAAGAGAATGGCAGTTTCCAATCAAGGTACCGAATCTAAGTCCGCACTAGAGTGGTCGTGTGAACGATACTAGTTCAGAAGTGAAATTGTGTGATCGAGCAGAAATCAGATTTGAGATTTGCGTACGAATATGAGTTTTAGTGAAGCAAATGTCAACAGTTGAAATGTATAATAATATGATTATAAATTGTATGATTGGATATCATTGGTAAATAAAATGCAAGTATAAAGAAGCGAGAGCTAGTTCGATGCCTTTGGTTTCATAGGTATAATTAGGTTGCCCGATTAAAGGTACATGTTTATATCATTGCTTGGTATGATGGTTTTATGATTGAGCCGCTTGGCTTTTTTTTTCTTTTGTTGGTTTGGGTTATAGAGGCAGTTTGTACTTGTTTCGA
This sequence comes from Allium cepa, assembly GCA_030765085.1. Taxonomy (NCBI): domain Eukaryota; kingdom Viridiplantae; phylum Streptophyta; class Magnoliopsida; order Asparagales; family Amaryllidaceae; genus Allium; species Allium cepa. The sequence goes on along the minus strand of CM060934.1, from coordinate 860,034,096 downwards.
TCCAGCCGCACAAAGGAGATGCTACCGAAAATTTTCGTGAATTTAAGAGTTTGAAATTTTTTTTAAAAAAATTTCAAATTTTTTTTTGATAACTAAAATTTGATTTTGAGTTATACCCTAAAATGATTGAATGGAATGACCTTTGTTGGAATCTACAAATGAATTTAAGGGCTTAGGAAAGGCAATAATGAAGTATCAACAAATTGTTTAGAAAGCTTAAAGGCTTAAAACAATTTGGCAATCTATTTCAACTAATTTGTTTTAAAAAGTAATGGGGGCATTTCCGTTACCTTAATGATTTCAGGGATGAAATTCTTTTTAATGGGGGAAGAATGTAACGACCCAGAATTTTAGTCATTTGAATTTGTAATATTTAATCGATTTTAAATATTGAAAAGTTAGTTTTATAAGTTAAATAACTTTAGTTTCAAATATAGCAATTTATTTGATAATTAAATTGTTGAATTTAATAATTGAAATTGTTTAAATAATGGAATCTAGGGTTTTAAGTTGGATAAAAATGATTTCAAAGCTTATTTAAATTCTATTTAAATAAGAATGAAGATATTAAAACTTTTAATTTTAGATTTAAAATTGACTAATTGGGGTTTTATAATAATTCGTTTTGATTAACGTGTAAAAATAGCTTTTCGGGGCACTGTCTCAGATTTCGATGAGACTAGTTTCTTTGGATCCATAATAATGGATTATAACATGCCGTTGAATTTCATGGCGATTGGACGTGCGTGATCGAAACACATAGAAATTAATTTCAAAAATTATGGAAGATAATTGGGTTTGGACAGCTATCTTCTGTGATCGAATTAGGCTGTGAAACAAGTTCTATTATGTTTGAAATAGGGGTATTACATATAGAACGCCAAGTGGCACTTCTAATTAAGAGTTCGAGATTTTTGGACGTTTCTTAACTTGTTAATTTTAATATATATATATATATATATATATATATAAAATTAAATAACCATATCTAACCATGCATCAGACCCATACCCATACACCTTTAGGTCCATACCGCACCATACTTTCCCTCTTCTTTTTAAACCTTACTGAACAAAGAAATGGAAAATTTTCGTTTACAAAACAATTTTCAAAAATCAAAATCAAATCCAATAAAAATATAAAAATCATGAAAACAAGCCTTATAATCTCAATTCGATGAGATCTTCGCTTTGGTATGCGTTTAGAGAGCACAGCTATGTTTGGTGTTGCTAGAATCATGTACAACAGTACTTATGGGAGCCAGGGAGGATGTGATTCTTGAAATGTAGGTTAGATTCGAGTTCGGGGCATTTAACGGCACGTGTGGCCATTTTTGTGGGTCATGGTTCATTTGAGGTAGGAGGGCCAATACCTGTACAACCATGGAGAAGGGTGATGTTGCGTTTTAATTAGGATCGTCGAAGGGAAAGTAGATGGTGCCATTGCGTCGAGGGCGTGGAGAGAAGATCAATGGCAAAGTAAAAGGATCGAGTTTAGTGGAGTGTAGATCAGTATTGTAACGACCCAAAATTTTCACATCCGAAAATTTCAGATAGTTATGAAAAATAAGAAAGAGATAGAAGAAGAACAGAAACACCAAACATCTCACATTCGCAGCGGATAAAATATAATAATAAATAATAACAGTCTACAAAAGAATATTATGTCGGTCGATTACATTTAGCATACATCAGAGTTTCTCATACATTCAGTCACTGAATATATATACAATTATCATGTCTCAGGTTAACAATACTATAAATACAGCGGAAATACCCTATACGCTTCTGCCATTTAGCTTGCCTCCGGAGCTCCAGAACGTACCTACCTGAAAATCTGTAATACTCGGTCTGACCCGAGCATTACATCAAAGTAACACCCGGGTCAGGCTGGAAACCAGCGTGAGTAAACCTATCCAACATGGAATACATGCATACCACTTATATAAAACCTGGGGCAACTTATATAAATTTAACCAATTCACAATTTGCTACAGACAACACTTATTTCACATATAAATTTCTAAGTATCAACTTAGATAAAATAATCCAATTCACTTAAATCATTTCATTCCTGCCTATTGATTTCTCAAATCAGTTTATAAAAATTCGAAGTGGTTTCGGGTATTTCCTAATACCCGACCCCGGCCTCTTCGAGACTCATATCATCATATCCTAAGTTATCCAAATGAAAATCACAACGTTTCATATTTGAGATATCAACTCATTCAAAGCATCCAATACCAATCAATCATTCATAAGCAAATTTTATAGCTTCCAAATTAATTCAATTGATTCTAATTGAATTTCTAACCTCCAATCACTTAGATTCTTTACTTGTCATTTACTTAATTCAAATCAAATAATTCAATCATCCTTCAATATTCATCTAAGTAAATCAACCTGGATTAATTATCCTTTTATTTCATTCAAACAACTGTCTTTAATTGACTTCTCCATATTATTTATCCTTAACCAAACGATAAGTAATCTTAATTACTTTATGAACAAATTAATTGTTTAGTTACATTAATCCTTAATTACTTATACATTGATTTCTCATAAGTCACTTATTATTGATTAATCAATCTCATTTAATCAATCTTTAATTACGTCATTGATTATATAAATTAAGGATTCCCAATTATATTTTAATTGATCCTAATCTAAATTAATTACGTTAACTTAACTACAAAATTAATCATTCTTGATTTATCTCAATCCTGTAATTAACTATCCATTTATTTATTTCATTAAATAAATCAAATTCTCCTTAATTAATCATCTTAATTAATCTCCTGATTAATTTCACCAAGTAGTTATATTTTATTAATTTCATTAACTAATTATTTTCCAAACCAACAAATGATTATTCTGAATTACTTACACTTAATTAATTAACGCAAACTTAATTAATTGATTCAAACCCTTAATCACTAAATTAATTAACCCAAATCGTTAACTAATTGAATTAATTAATTATTCATTTTAATTACCCTACTAATTCAATGAATCACAAACATCACGCCCTTATTAACTTTAGGATGAAAAATTTATTATTTATGGTTTAAGTTTAAAAATAGTTTAAACCCCTGATACTTCGAGTCAAACAACATTTAACACGAGAACCAATTATAGCTAAATCACTAGATCATCAGTAATCATCCAAACAATTCAATCTTACATATAAATTAACCGATTAAATTTAAATAAAAATCAAACAGAGTGTAATTTACTCACATCTGCCTCACAATTGGCAGTCCACTTCACTCAATTAATTACATCCAGTGATTATTAATTTATTACTTTCCCAAGAGATTTTTTTAATTTCATTACTCTCTAGCTATTAATTATTAACCTTCATTGTTATTTTCTAAAACCTAATTCCCATTTGTAAATCACTAATTACAAATTGCTCAATCAATAATTGCAAATCAATTACTTAATTAATCTTTAACTTATTTCATAAATTACCAAATCTTAAATATACTTAAGGTAAACATTTTCTTTGTTAAATTCTAAATCACAATAACATTTAACTTAATTTGTAAAATAATTAAGTTTTAAATATCTTTTATGTATTTAACATACTTAATTTAACAATAATTCAAACTGTCTTAATTTAAGTTTTGAAAAGCATTTAATTTACAGGATTTATAAATGATCAAAACAATTCCATTTACCATATGCCATTTACCTGATTTAAAGCTATTCCAAACGTTAACCAAATTTTTTTTTACTTAAGTTTAAAATAAACAGAGCCGAAATAAATAAATAAAGAAAACAAAAAAAATTACTCACGAAATCATGTCGCACGAAGTCCAGACGTCCTCCAGAAATCGCGCTGCCCTACATCGCCTCAACATCGCCTGTCGCACTCGCTCGTATCGAGCATCAATCGCCTTGGACTCATCGAGCATCCCGATGTTCTTGAATAAACTCAGATCGATACCCCTTCGGTCATCATTATAGCCGTCGCCGAGCTCCCAATTGTAAGCGGATACAAGAACACGTCGCCCCCCTCTTTTCCTTCAAATTCTAAGTGATTTCAGAATTGAAACTTTTGCTAACTCGGACTGCTCAGCCATTTTTTTTTTGAGATGGGTCGCGATTTTAAATGGAACAGAGGAGAAAACGAGATTTTGGGGGAAAAGAAAAAAAAGGGAAATGAGAATTGGATTTCGGTCGCCATTGATTATAATTTTTTTTTAGAGTTCGATTTCTCCTGAAGATTAGAGAGGAAGACGGGAAGAATATAGAGATTTGGGGAAGCTTCTCGAGTACGCGTTGGAAAAATATCTCTGACTATATGTACTTCAAATTTTATTATTTTATAAAACTCTCAAACCGTCTCGTTAATTGCCATTTAAAATTTCAAACTCCACTTAAGGAATGCCGCTAAGCGATTTCAAGGTTTTACCCGCGTTCCGAACACGATGGAACATGTTGCGGAAGCTAATTCAATCATATGCGCGAGTTACAAAAGAAAATGATCAATTTAAAATTAAATCGATTAAAATAGTTCTAAGCGTTTTGAGCTGCCAGGGTTAAATGACAACTCCGATTTCCATGAAAATTGAAATCCGATAATAACTAACTATTACGGATCCAATGGAACTGGTTTCGTCGAATTCCGAGATTGTGCCTCGTAAGCCTATTTTTAAATTCCAATTTAAACAATATATTATTAAAATTGAATAAATTACCTTTAAATTTAAATTTCAACTATTCTATTGCCTTCAGTATCATCATTTTAAATTATATAAGCCTTCAAATTATTTTAAACAGGCTTAGAGATTTCAGATTCAACAATTTACCCAATTTCTATTATTAATTTCAATATTCAAACTATATAATTCAATGATTTAATTATCAAGTAAATATTGATATTTGGAACTCAAGTTAAAATTAACTTTTAAATATTTAAAATCAATTTACAATTCTTATTTAAGTTGTAAGAAATTCTGGGTCGTCACATTCCTCCTCCCTTAAAAGAATTTCGTCCCCGAAATTACTAATTAGGAAGAATGGACCAATACCCGATTACCCTTTCTTCTAAACCAACAGTTTTATCAACATCCTACCAGCTATCTTTCAGTAAGACCCACTATCACCTTAACCAACTTCCTAAATTCTCTTACCGTTTTCAAACAATCCTATTTTACACAATCATTCAAATTCCAATTTAAAACCAAATTTGGAATTATCAAAATTTTCTCAAAATTTTTCTAACTCTCCAAATTTTCAAAAATTTTTGCCAGCGTTTCCTTTGCGCGGCTAGCTCGGTACAACTACAAAAGGCCTCTACGGGCCCCCAAATTCCAAAAAGAAAACAGAAAGCCAAGTGGCTAGATCAAAAACCCAATCCAATTCATAACGAAATTAAAATATATACCTTTTTGTCGGGCAATTTACATTATCTTTTGGAATCAAATCCAATTTCCTTTTCCCCTTTTAATACCTGCATATCTTACTTGACAATAATATCCAATCGTAACATTTCCAATCATTTTATACATTTCCTCACATATGTTTCATACCTGCTTCGATTCAAATTAGCTTTCTCATTTCATATGAATTCCATTTATCTTCACTTCCGAGTATTTAAATTTTATCTTTCAAGTATAACTGATTCATATTAGTTTCATTTACTAATTTATCTTAATTTCCAATTTGAAATTGTTTTCTCGTTAACAAAATTTTTTCCCAAAAATTTTCGAACTCCCAAAATTTTGGAAATTTTTTGGCAGAGTCTCCTTTGTACGGAGGGGCTTTTGCAAATTGACAAGAGATATAAATATATACACATCGACCCACCCGGTCGGAAAAAGCAAAAACAGTTCATATTTCCTATTTTTATTGCGTAGGCGTACCTTATTTAGCATTTTAAGCAAGCTGCTTATTTATTCTAGCAAATAGAGCAACCAAATCCAGCCAAACGGCTTCCCGGTACCTGTACTTACTCAATTTAAAAATGTAAGTGCCATATATAAAGAATTTATTAGCATTTCACTTACTTTAATAGCAAAACACAAGCATTACTAAAGCATCAAACACCAAATGCTTACCATAAGCGATTTATATGATTTAAAGCCAATCCAATTGCTTCCAACCAAATTTATATGCCATTTCATTCAGTTTTAATGGTTTACAATTCAATTGCTTGTGTTCAATTTATTTTTAATCCAAACAAGCTCATATCCACTTCAAATGATTCAGAATCAATTTTGTTTAATCTCTATCAACTCATAGAAATTTAATTACTTTCGTTTACGCCAAACGACAATTATTGTTATGAAATTTCGACGATATTCGTTTAATAAAGTATTTACTTTAGTTTATAACTACTTTAAATTAATTTCAACTCATTCTGTATTTAATTCCATTTCATTTCTAATTTATTCACTCACCATTTATTTAGCTCGACACATTCCATCCTTGTATACTACTAGCCATTCCCAAATTAATTCAATCCAAGCTTTTATTTAATGGGCTTTCACCCTTATCCGAAGCCAAGATTCCATAAATTTTAAACTCAAGTGAATTTACTTTAATTTATTCCAACATCAAACTTATGTCTACTTCTATTTGATTATCATTTAATAAACTTCCATTAAATTCAGCTGGTCATCCATTTTAAATTTTAATTTTAAATTCACCTTTTCAAATTTATCAAAATAATATCCAAACACATACTTATCTCATTTATACTTCAAATTAATATACCACCAAATTTAAGTTCAGTCTAATAATCCCATTAACCCATTTTATATTTTTAATTTACTTACTTAATTCGTTATCGAATTTATTTTATTAATATAGGGCCATTCTCAATTTATTTCTATTTACTTGGGTTTTATTTGCAATGCAAACCATTTCTATTATAATTCAATTTCATCTCATTTGACAACATTTCCATTATATCTAATTTACTTGCAGATTACGTTTAATATTATTTATAACACACTTGAATTCTATTTGTAATTCAAACCATCACTATTTCGATCAAAATCTATTTATTATTACAACATCTCCACTTATTTATTTCATTATCAAATCCAAGTCGAATTTATTTACAATTCGAATTCATTCCCAAACTCCATTATTAATTTACAATCCATTTATTTACCCAAGTTAAATTTTATTAACATACTCAATTAAACAATTATTTAGCCAATTAGCTTACTTTCAATTTTTAAATCAATATTCGATTTTATTATAAAAATTATTTTATTAAATTTTCCTGAGTTCAACTTTTGTTTTTCATATTCCCAGTTTGGATTTTCTTTTATTTCCCCAAAACTCCAACATCTTTATTTAAAATTTTTAGAAAAGCTTTTAAATTCACATAATACTATTAAAATAACTCTTTATAAAAATACTTTTTATAACTCGATATCTCAACCAGTCCATCCTTGTTCTCATAGAAATTCGGTCATGCGTTGATCGGGTGTAAGACTGAAAATCTATAAGTGCTTGGTAAACCCATTTTCAACACCAAGTGAAAATACTTAGAAAATAATTTTATTGAAAATATAGAAAACAATTTTTTTGAAAAAAGAGGATATATCTTTGGTGAGAATGCTCTGGAAATCATCACCCCCATCCATAGTCACAGTTACATTCCAGGGTTACGTTGCCATCGTAGCAAAAGTCCATGTAACTGCAGGCTCTCCATGGCCTCTCGATTACGCCGTGGATCCCACACAACAGATCACAGTTACATCCAGGGTTACGTTGCCGTCACAGCAAAAGTCCATGTAACTGCAGGCTCTCCGCGGCCTCTGATTTTCGCTGTCGAAATGAAACTTCTCCACTCCTACATAGATCGCAGGCTACCGATATAAAATCAAACGCAGACTGTTGGCTCTCAGCGGCACACACGACTTTTGCTATGTTATACCATAGGTCGCAGTTACATCCTGGGTTACGTTGCCATCGCAGCAAAAGTCCATGTAACTGTTGGCTCTCAGCGGCACACACGACTTTCGCTATGGTATACTCAACTCATAATCCTCAGGAACTAGTTTTGTCCGGACTCCTCACAGGATCAACTTAAGAACCCCTCTTGGGCTCAAGGCAGCACCACCCGGTGGCACTCCTGAGAAGTTCATTTCAAAGGAGCGCTTTTCCCCTAGAGCCATCATCAAAACACTTTATACTATATACATATAGTATCTTCCAAATCATACACCTAGTATGATCTCATACAAAACTTCTTTACACAAAATCGATTATTCCAAAATCAATAGTTCTCAAACTAGGCTTTCCAAATTTCAATATTGATTTGACTTAAAAAATCAAAAGCCTTTCCAAATCCAAAGGTTCCCAAAACCATTTTCTAAAATCCTCATAAGATCCTTTATATATATATTCAGATATATATAATTTTTTTTATAAAAACTTTAGATCCTTTCAAACTCGTATAAAACTCCTTTTATACTTCAAACACCTTCAAAAATCCTTTTCTTCCGGAAATAGATTTAACAAGGGGAGTTTTATCTTACATATAACAAAGATATATAACTTTGTTTATTCAAAATCAAATATTCCAATTTGATTACTCTTTTCAATATCAATTTCATTCAAATCCGTACGATGCACACATATCATCCGTACGCTATACCAATCTGATCGCTCGCTCGATCACACAATTTCACTTCCGAACTAGCATCGTCCACCCGACTTCCTAGTGCGGACACAGATTTGGTTTCTTGATTAGAAACCGTCATTTTCCATGCATATTCATAACTATGATAGAGAATATCTAGAACCAATCAACAATCCATATCCAGGTTCGCCGTCAAAAATCGAGTGAAAAAAATCCCAACTCGGATCGATAAACTATCTCGAAATTCTGTGCTCGAATCTGAATCAAATCACTATGCGAATAGAATAATATACGTACATCCTACGTATTTATTTCCATTGATTATCAGCCAAATCAATTTCCTTTCTATTCACATTTCCTTAAATTCCCCTTCACTTATTTACAATTGCCTTAATCCCATTTGGATTATCACTTCAATTCTTATCTCAGTTGGGTATTTAAATCAATAACAGTTTGAACTCCGACCAGTTTATATTTGGAAAATAACTTGAAAATTTTAAAAATACATGAGTAGTAGAAAAATAATTGCAAATTAGCTATAAAATAGGTAACCAACTGTAAAATAGTTGAATAGTTTCAAAAATTTTAGATAATTGCAAAATAGTTGTAAAATAGAAATTAGTTTGTGAGATAGTTGAAAAATAGTAATTAGTTTATAAAACAGTTGAAAAATAGTTAAATAGCTTCAAAAATAATTGTAAAACAAGTATAAAATAATTTGGCTTTAAGAAAGAAAGGTTGTATATATTTAATAGCTTAGAAAAATAAGTTTATATGAAAACAATTTATTTAAAATAGTCTAGAGTCAAACCGTTCACTTTCCCAACAATTCAACTTAAATTTCCACTTTCATTTAATTGACTCAATGCTAACTTGAATAACTTAAATTTCTATTGAGATTTATTTAAACCCAATTCAACTTCAATTCTAATTAATTCAAACTCAATTCAATTGGTACAAATGGAATCTAAGTTTCAGCTTTAACCATCTCGAATTATATAAATTCGAGTTGAATTCTCAAAGGTTGGTTTAACTCTTTAAACCAAATTAACTTTTCGTTAAAGTTTTTAAACAATTTAAATTTCTAAGTCCAATTCTTCATTTCAAATTATCTTTACTTATATATTTCAAGATTCAAATAAGAGCTCAATACAATTTTATTTGTTTTCAAAATTTAATTTATTATTCAATTTTATCTTCCAGTTTGAAGCCAGTTCTTAAACAAGTTTATTTTACAATTCAATTACTCAAATTTATTTTATTTATACAATACTATTCTCAATTTAAAGATTTTTATTAACAATAGGATGATATCATCCAATTTATTTTAAAACGTCCATCATTTTCAATTTTTAAATCTCAAACCCGTTTTTGAGATCACACAAATTCCCAATTCAAATCAACCACTTAATTTTCCAAGTTAAATTTCAATTTACTTAATCCAATCAACCTTACTCAATTTGAATTTCCGCTTCATACTTCAAAATTCTTTCCCTCTTATAAGTTCAAAACTTATATCACTTTGGGTTTTTACATCACACCTCAGGGAAAAAATCAAAACCCAACCTTTTAGAGTTTATTTCAAATTATCTTTGATATCATGTATATCCATACATATATACATATTTATTTCTTGGCCCTCCCAGCCATGTTTTAAAATTTTAAACCACCCTTGGTTTTAAATTCAAATCAAATTTCAAACAACCCATTGTTTTCAACAAGTCCCAGTTATCCAAATAATACTTATTTATTATTTTTCATTACTTTGAAACAAAATTTCCGAATTCTGGGAACAGATTTAGAATTTCATTTTCAATCCATTAAATTTTAATTTGGTTGTATTTCTATTTCTACTTAATTTAATTCCAATTCAAGACTTCAGTTTGGTTGTATTATATTGCTTCTTAATTTTAATTCCAATAATTAACAACCAATCACTTTGATATTTATTAGAAGGAAATATTGCTTTATATATCAAAATATATATTTTACATAAAATCATTTAAAATCCTTATATACGAAAATAACAAGTACGCGCTCATATATATATATATATATATATATATATGTATGTATATGTATTCTCAACTCATTCTAGAGTACTTTAGACTCTATTAAATGAGTAATCCCCACCAGAGCCAAGGTTCTCGCTTAACCTGGCTCTGATACCAACTGTAACGACCCAAAATTTTCACATCCGAAAATTTCAAATAGTTATGAAAAAGAAGAAACAGATAGAAGAAGAAGAACAGAAACACCAAACATCTCACATTCGCAGCGGATAAAATATAATAATAAATAATAACAGTCTACAAAAGAATATTATATCGGTCGATTACATTTAATATACATCATAGTTTCTCATACATTCAGTCACTGAATATATATACAATTATCATGTCTCAGGTTAAAAATAGTATAAATACAGCGGAAATACCCTATACGCTTCTGCCATCTAGCTCGCCTCCTGAGCTCCAGAACGTACCAACCTGAAAATCTGTAATACTTGGTCTGACCCGAGCATTACATCAAAGTAACACCCGGGTCAGGCTGGAAACCAGCGTGAGTAAACCTATCCAACTTGGAATACATGCATACCACTTATATAAAACCCGAGGTAACTTATATAAATTTAACCAATTCGCAACTTGCTACAGACAACACTTATTTCACATATAAATTTCTAGGTATCAACTAAGATAAAATAATCCAATTCACTTAAATCATTTCATTCCTGCCTATTGATTTCTCAAATCAATTTAAAAAAATTCGAAGTGGTTTCGGGTATTTCCTAATACCCGACCCCGGCCTCTTCGAGACTCATATCATCATATCCCAAGTTATCCAAATGAAAATCACTACGTTTCATATTTGAGATATCAACTCATTCAAAGCATCCAATACCAATCAGTCATTCATAAGCAAATTTTATAACTTCCAAATTAATTCAATTGATTCTAATTGAATTTCTAACCTCCAATCACTTAGATTCTTTACTTGTCAATTACTTAATTCAAATCAAATAATTCAATCATCCCTTCAATATTCATCTAAATAAATCAACCTAGATTAATTATCCTTTTATTCCATTTAAACAACTGTCTTTAATTAACTTCTCCATATTATTTATCCTTAACCAAACGATAAGTAATCTTAATTACTTCATGAACAAATTAATTGTTTAGTTACATTAATCCTTAATTACTTATACATTGACTTCTCATAAGTCACTTATTATTGATTAATCAATCTCATTTAATCAATCTTTAATTACGTCATTGATTATATAAATTAAGGATTCCCAATTATATATTAATTGATCCTGATCTAAATTAATTACATTAACTTAACCACAAAATTAATCATTCTTGATTTATCTCAATCCTGTAATTAACTATCCATCTATTTATTTCATTAAATAAATCAAATTCACCTTAATTAATCATCTTAATTAATCTCCTGATTAATTTCACCAAGTAATTATACTTTATTAATTTCATTAAGTAATTATTTTCCAAACCAACAAATGATTATTCTGAATTACTTACACTTAATTAATTAACGCAAACTTAATTAATTGATTCAAACCCTTAATTACTAAATTAATTAACCCAAATCGTTAACTAATTGAATTAATTAACTATTCATTTTAATTACCCTACTAATTCAATGAATCATAAACATCAAGCCCTTATTAACTTTAGGATGAAAAATTTCTTATTTATGGTTTAAGTTTAAAAATAGTTTAAACCCCTGATACTTCGAGTCAAACAACATTAAACACGAGAACCAATTATAGCTAAATCACCAGATCATCAGTAATCATCCAAACAATTCAATCTTTCATACAATTATTTAAATTAACCAATTAAATTTAAACAAAAATCAAACAGAGTGTAATTTACTCACATCTGCCTCACAATTGGCAGTCCACTTCACTCAATTAATTACATCCAGTGATTATTAATTTATTACTTTCCCAAGAGATTTTCTTTATTTCATTACTCTCTAGCTATTAATTATTAACCTTCATTGTTTTTTCTAAAACCTAATTCCCATTTGTAAATCACAATTACAAATTGCTGAATCAATAATTGCAAATCAATTACTTAATTAATCTTTAACTTATTTCATAAATTACCAAATTTTAAATATACTTAAGGTAAACATTTTCTTTGTTAAATTCTAAATCACAATAACATTTAACTTAATTTGTAAAATAATTAAGTTTTAAATATCTTTTATGTATTTAACATACTTAATTTAACAATAATTCAAACTGTCTTAACTTATGTTTTGAAAAGCATTTAATTTACAGGATTTATAAATGATAAAAACAATTCCATTTACCATATGCCATTTACCTGATTTAAAGCTATTCCAAACGTTAACCAAATTTTTTTTACCTAAGTTTAAAAACAAACAGAGCCGAAATAAATAAATAAAGAAAACAAAAAAATTACTCATGAAATCATGTCGCACGAAGTCCAGACGTCCTTCAGAAATCGCGCTGCCCTACATCGCCTCAACATCGCCTGTCGCACTCGCTCGAATCGAGCATCAATCGCCTTGGACTCGCCGAGCATCACGATGTTCTTGAATAAACTCAGATCGATACCCCTTCGGTCGTCATTATAGCCGTCGCCGAGCTCCAAATTGCGAGCGGATACAAGAACGCGTCGCCCCCTCTTTTCCTTCAAATTCTAAGTGATTTCAGAATTGAAACTTTTGCTAACTCGAACTTGTCAGCCATTTTTTTTGAGATGGGTCGCGATTTTAAATGGAACAGAGGAGAGAACGAGGTTTTGGGGGAAAAGAAAAAAAAAGGGAAATGAGAATTGGATTTCGGTCGCCATTGATTATATTTTTTTTAGAGTTCGATTTCTCCTGAAGATTAGAGTGGAAGACGGGAATAATATAGAGATTTGGGGAAGCTTCTCGAGTACGCTTTGGAAAAATATCTCTGACTATATGTACTTCAAATTTTATTATTTTATAAAACTCTCAAACCGTCTCGTTAATTGCCATTTAAAATTTCAAACTCCACTTAAGGAATTCCGCTAGGCGATTTCATGGTTTTACCCGCGTTCCGAACACGATGGAACATGTTGTGGATGCTAATTCAATCATATGTGCGAGTTACAAAAGAAAATGATCAATTTAAAATTAAATTGATTAAAATAGTTCGAAGCGTTTTGAGATGCCAGGGCTAAATGACAACTCCGATTTCCATGAAAATTGAAATCCGATAATAACTAACTATTACGGATCCAATGGAACTGGTTTCGTCGAATTCCGAGACCGTGCCTCGTAAGGTTATTTTTAAATTCCAATTTAAACAATATATTATTAAAATTGAACAAATTACCTTTAAATTTAAATTTCAACTATTCTATTACCTTCAGTATCATCATTTTAAATTTTATAAGCCTTCAAATTATTTTAAACAGGCTTAGAGATTTCAGATTTAACAATTTACCCAATTTCTATTATTAATTTCAATATTCAAACTATATAATTCAGTGATTTAATTATCAAGTAAATATTGATATTTGGAATTCAAGTTAAAAGTAACTTTTAAATATTTAAATCAATTTACAATTCCAATTTAAGTTGTAAGAAATTCTGGGTCCTCACAAGTATCAACACTTGGCGTACACGGTAATGGCGTGCACAAGCTTCGGGTACAGGGGAATGAGGAAGGGAAGGAGATGGAGAGTGTAGTTGTAAATTTAGATAATTTTGTAATTAGTTTAATAATATATAAATTTAAAAATATCGATAACTTAAAACTTGAATAACTCTCTCATACAAGGTCCAGTCGAGGCATGGATTTTCGCGTTGTGCTCGTAATGATGAAGACTTTCGATGGAGCTAGTTGGGATTGATACGGAGACCTTTGAAAATTGGGCTAACATCGGACATCGTTTTATTTTAGTTCCAAACCGAAACGCCTCGGTGACAACAGAAATTTCGATGAGTTAAACTCACCTTTTTGGTTAATCGGAAATAATATATAATTGATAAAATTATTGATTGGATGTTTGGATGATTTACTATTTTTATTAGTTAATATGGATATATTCTAACCCCCAAAGCAGAAGAGACCTTATTACATCCCCGTGTAAGAGCAGATAACCCTTCATATATGAATCATGCTTCGAAGCGGTTGATTTATATTCTTTTCTTATATACTGTATATGTTGTGGGGGGGGGGGGGGGACAGGATGAATGGATCCAACAAGATTCCTCACTACTGTTGATTTGATTTACATATATACATACATTCATACGTATATATGTGAAGTGTGTAGTGTGTGTGAATAAAATTGTACCATTGAGATAAGTATATGAATATTTTCTAAGTGTTGAAATATAGGGATTTGTGGATATACCTTTGTAAAAGTATTTTTATACAAGTATTTACCAAGTTGTTTTAATTAATGAAAATATTAATTAAGGAGGCTAGTGGTTACTTATGTGCTTAACCAATGCTTTTTCCCTATGGAGTAATTCCCTGGTTTGGAAGTGTGTGTTGTTGATAGTTACATAACCAACTGTCAAATCTTGGCCTAAATATGCAATTCTTCTCAGTCTTTGTTGTACGGAAATTTTCCCTACTTAACACTAAAGGATTTTAAATCTAGAAATATATAAGAGAGACACAGCAATAATATGGTACAGTTACCGTTGTTGGTGCTATACTGTACGTATAAACTCGTTTTGTTCTTCTAGGACAAATGATGAGGAGATTCGTCCACTTAAATGATTAAGGGGTGATCCCCACTCTTGTGTATTATCTGATTATCTCCTAAAGAACCGGTGTTAAGCATTCCAAAAAATCGACGATTGGATTTGGGACCGCCAAGGAAGTGAAAGAGTGTACTCGTAAGAGATGACTCGAATACCGTAACCACTCTGAAAAAATATACGGTTCTATAGAGGAGTTTCATGACATGTTAAGATGTTTGAATCCATGTGTGGTTCTGAGACCGGTTGGGGTATGGGAATCTATGAGCGATTCCAAGATGTATTCGAGATATTGGAATTCATGTGGGATTCCATGATCTATTTTGATGGTGGTGTGTGAGCTGGAACGTCGAACATAACCTCATCAGTGGTAATGGCTAAAACTAGAGAGATGGTGTGACGCCCCACCTCTATACCCACGATAGCCAAGGGCACTACGGTGTAATGCCGTCAATTACCACGGAGAATAAGGCTGTTGAGGAGCGACCATCCATGTAATTGCTTTATGCGAGCAACGATATGTCAGATAGTAAAACATGCATTTTATTTCAATAGGAAATCCGACATACCAATACAAACTCAAAGCTACTACACAGTGGCTATATAAATTCTTCGAAAACAAATATAGAAATAAGCATAACATAAATCAGTCACAGATAATTTGTGACGCCCCACCTCTATACCCACGCTAGCCAAGAACATTACAGTGAATGCTGTCAACTAGCACGGAGAATAAGGCTGTTGAGGAGCGACCATCCATGTAATTGCTTTGCGCGAGCACCGATATGTCAGATAGTAAAACATGCATTTTATTTCAAGAGGAAATCCGACATACCGATACAAACTCAAAGCTACTACACAGTGGCTATATAGATCCTTCGAAAAAAAATATAGAAATACGCATAACATAAATCAGTCATAGATAATTCATATCACAAAGGCGGAAGAAGATATGAATATATAAGTAACATATGGAAGTGTATATCAGAGTAGTGGTCTAAAAAGATCCACAATAACACAAAAGAATAGCAACACGTGCTATACAAAAGAATACAACTATGAGTTTATATCTCAAGTGTATACAACAAAATAAACTACTAATCTAAGTAGTTTGCCAAAAGTCAGAGTAATGAATCCCTGGAGAGAAGGCGAGCAGAAGCACCTGTAACATCTCGATCTGACCCGAGTATTATTTAATAAGAAAATAATAAACGGATCAGTCTAACTATAAATATCAGATGAAACGATATAAATAAGAGATATGAATAAACACATAATAATCACAATGCCAAGCTGTGATATATATATAAGTAGTTGAAAATCATCAAGGGATTAATCAATGTCACAAAATCTACACAAGAATCAAAGAAATGTCATACTCCTTATTTCGTTCATCAAACCACAATTATTGATGATTATATCAATGTCAATCACAAAAGTCAATGACACACAAATTCACCAATGCACAAATATTGATAAAACTTATCAATAGAAATCATGAAAATTGGTGAAGCATAAATTCTAGAAATCATCTCAAGAAATCCAGTCAATGACACACGAATTCACCTATGCACAAAAATTGATAAATCATATCAATAGAAATCACAAAAATAGGTGAAGAAGAAAATTCCAGAATTCGACACACGAAATCCAGAAATCACACAAAATGGGGGGGGAGGCCTATCACACGAACGGGAGCATGAAAACTCACCAACATATGTATCACACGAACGAGACGCTATCTCATGATAGCTAGCCATTAATTTTTTTTTGACACACGAACGGCCCGAAGACCATGGGGCGCTACCCCACATATGTGAGTTGAAACTCACACAAACGGGGTTTAGTCTCCCTCGTAGACAAAGAGACATCGCACATTGCTAGTCTAAATCACAAAAATGATCGTCATGATCATCAAGAAGTGTCAATTACAGTAAGCTAGTAAATATATGAGCTTAGTTTCATGTCCCATAACCACTAGCTTAACTTAAATATTTACGAACAAATTGTAGATCTCCACTAGAAAATTGTCACAAGAGATTCAATCGAACAAGTCCAAGAATTAACCGGCGAAGTAAACGCAAGCGTTTCATACCACTTGTTTTACTAAGCCGTTTAATTAGATTTCTCATACGAGTGAGGTAAAGGTTTGTATATACTAATAGATTGGAAAACGGTTTTATAAACGAATTTGGTATTAAAATAGAATTGAAATCGTTTGAGGAAAGAGCTTTGATATTTACTACTAGTATTGAAACCTTTATATTTTTAAAGTGACAAAACACGAAAATGATTATAGAACAATCAACCACCAAAATTCACATTCAAAGACGTGAATAAAAGTCCAAAGAAATCGATCCGAATCCATCAAAATGGGTATTCCCAAAAATTCCAAGAATAGAAGTCATTAAAGTCGTAGCAACAACAAGTGGGAAATAACACGAATCGATGGAATTTGGAAACCAAGCAAAAATATGCAAAAATATGCACAATTAGGCAAATAGGTGCAGGTCAGTCGACTGACTAAAAGGTCCAATCGACTGGACCAGGGGCATGAAAAATAATTTCCTGCAGTCAGTCGACTGACCTAAAAATTCAGTTGACTGAATGCAGGGAAAACAGAGGACCCAAGCCTCTGTTAGTTGCCTTCGGAATGCCTATGTGCTACAGCCAGTCGACTGACCTAAAGGTCCAGTCGACTGACTGGCATCAAGGCTGCTTTCCAGCCTATAAAATGAAGATGCAATCTTCATCAAAATGCAATCGAGCGAGCATGGTCACTAGGGGTTTATGCAAATCGACTACCCGGCCCTATAAGCTCTTCGATGCATCACCAAAAACAAGTTCAAACAACAAAGCTATGATTTTTGAAGATTTGAACTCAAAACACTAAAAATTTGGAATGTTCACAAAACCTATCCAAATCAAAATCAAATACACATGAATATGTGTTAGGAATTTATTCCTAACAATCGAAGATAATCATAGACATAGACGTGAGATAAAAATCTCACCTTTGAACCCAAACGATTGAAGAAGATGCTTGAAAGCAACGGAGAATCAATCACTCTTCAAATGCAACTCAAGAAGCTTGATTCTAAGCTTTTAAAAGAAGAACATTCCCAAAGTTAGGTTTAGGAATTTCTGAAATTGATAAGAGATTGAGTTGGAGAAGAAGAAGAGAAGCTTACCAATAAGTTCTTCTATTAGTTTGGAGCTAGAACTTGATTTGCAAAAGAAAACGAGGGCTTGAGTTTTAATTTCTCATCTCTCCCATCATTGTTGCTAAAGCTTGAGTATTAGGAATTGGAAATGAAGTAAATGAGGAGGAGAGGGGTTGGGACTGAATACATAAGTGGGCTCAGCCCAAATCAAAACCCTAAGTGAAAAAGTAGCAAAAATCAACTTTCTCCAAACATATCGAAGCTTATACTCAAAAAGGTCGCAAACGGCACTTTAAACTCAATGGGAGTGGTCCCGAGTCCTAATTCGACCGTATGCAAAAAGTAGCTTTTTGGACTAAATTCCGAGTATCAAAAAAATATTTAAACAAAATATTTAAATATAACATCAACAAATATGCGGGTTGTTACAGACTCCCCTCCTTAAAGAAATTACGTCCTCGCAATATTTAAGAAGAAGATATATAGTAACAACCATAAAAGCATATTCAACACAAAAGAAGTTTGAAATAAGAAGTTCACCTCAAAGAGCACGAGAAAGTAAGTCCGGATGTGTTCGCTCGATGAACTCTCTAGACTCGCAAGAACAATCCTTAGGATTTGAAGACCATTGAACTTTCACAAGCGGAACATCTTTATTTCGAAGTCGTTTGACCTCCGAAGCAATAATTCGAATAGGATGCTGCTCATAAGTTAAGTTAGGCGAAACTTCAATCTCTTCCACAATGCCGGGCTCAAGAATGGAATCAGAATCTCAAAGGCATTTCCGTAATTGAGAAACGTGAAACACGTCATGAATAGCAGAAAATTGAGCCGGTAATAAAAGGCGATATGCCACGGAACCAATACGTTCGGTGATAGGAAATGGCCCAATATATCGAGGCGCTAACTTTCCCGATCGACTGAAATCTGGACCCAAAACCAGCTTCTCACCAGCCTCAAGCCAACAAGAAGGAGATCGGCATGGCCTTCCATAGAGTGCCTCGAAAGGTGCCATACTAATACTAGATTGGAAGCTATTATTATAGGAAAATTCAACAAGTGAAATATGATCTTCCCAACTTCCACCAAAATCAAGAACACATGCACGAAGAAGATCTTCAAGAGTTTGATTCACACGCTCGGTTTGTCCATCGGACTAGGGGTGATAAGCGGTGCTAAAATTAAGCTTCGTTCCCAAAGCTTTTTGAAGACTCTTCCAAAATCCACTAGTAAACAATGGATCACGATCACTAACAATAGAAGTAGGAACTCCATGTAATTTAACAATCTCTTTAACAAAGAGCTTGGCCAAAAGAGGAACGGTTTGGTTAGACCCAACGGGAATAAAATGGGCAGATTTAGTAAGCCTATCAACAATCCCCCATAAGTTATCATGACCCGAACGAGAACGGGGAAGGCCATCTATAAAATCCATGGAAATTTGATCCCACTTCCAAATTGGAATTTCAAAAGGTTGCACTAACCCACCGGGCCTTTGATGTTCGGCCTTAACGAGTTGGCAAGTTATGCAACGCTTAACGAAGTTAGCGATGTCAAGTTTCATTCCCTCCCAATAATAAAGTCGCCTCATATCCGCGTACATTTTACTGCTACCGGGATGAATGGTAAATTTAGAATGATGGGAATCCTCTGAAATATCTTTACGAAGATCACCAATATTTGGTACGATAAGTCTACCAAATTTTCGAATGCCGCCACGAGAATCGATATCAAAGTCTTTCAAACCTTCAGTATCAATTTTATCCTTAACATTTTGGCCAAGAAGAGCCAATTCGGGATCTAGCCTTTGAGCTTCAAGAATGCGGTCTAAAAGAGAAGGATGAGCCTCAAGGGTACATAAAACAAGAGATGAACATAAATCGAAAACACGGTCTCGAATTTCGCAAGTGGATAAAATCTCGAGATCGTTCCATTCGGATATCATCATAGAAACAACCGCTTGTTGCTTTCGACTAAGTGCATCCGCAACGCGATTTCCCTTTCCGGGAGTATAAAGGATATCAAGATCATATGGTGCAAGAAATTCTAGCCAACGCTGTTGACGCAAATTAAGTTCCCTTTGAGAGAATAAATACTTCAAGGACTTATGATCGGTGTAAATAACAAATTTCTCTCCTAAAAGATAATGACGCCAAATACGAAGGGCGAAAACAATAGCCACGAGCTCTAAATCATGAGTGGCATATCTAGTCTCAGCAGGCTTCAATTGCCTAGAAGCATAAGCAATAACACGTTCTCTTTGCATAAGAACGGCACCCAAACCAACACGACTAGCATCGGTATAAACAACGAAATCTTGATTCCCCTCGGGAATAACAAGAATAGGAGCATTAGAAAGGAGTTCTTTTAATTTCTGAAAAGAACACATTTGTCCGACCAAATGTATTTAACACCTTTCTTCATTAAGCTAGTGAGAGGCACGGCAATCCTAGAAAAGTCTTTGATAAAACGACGGTAATAGCCCGTCAGTCCGAGAAAACTACGAATCTCTGTCACACTCTCCAGTCTCTTCCAATCTTGAATCACTTCAATCTTTGAAGGATCCACGGAAATTCCGGATTCGGAAATAATATGACCGAGAAACTTCACACGAGATTGCCAAAAGTGGCATTTAGAAAATTTTGCCTTTAATTGATTACTCCTAAGTGTTTCCAACACAATCCGAAGATGTTTTTCATGCTCCTCTTCGGTTTTAGAATACACAAGAATATCATCGATAAAGATGAGAACAAACCGGTCGAGGAAGTCTTTGAAAACTCTATTCATAAGGTCAACGAAATAAGTCGGAGCATTCGTTAGACCAAATGGCATAACAAGCCATTCATAAGATCCATAACGAGTACGGAACGATGTCAAAGGAATACTATCCTCTGTGTAACGACCCGTAAATTTTAACGGTTTTAGTAACGTATTTAATTGAAATTTTGTGAAGTTATAAACGATAAAATTTTGAAATATAAATTTTATATTTGGAATGCGTCTAGTTAAACAAAGCATCTGGTAAATTTTCGTCTAAAAATACGAAAGTTTATTTCGTGCGTAAATTTACTTCAAATTTAATCAGTTAAAAAGCGATGAAAATAAAACGTTTTCAAAACCAAAATATTTTTACATAGAAAAATTCTAAACCATCTTTTGAGCGAGTTGTCAGCTTGTCGTTTTTTCCAAATTCGGACATCTTTGGCTCCGTCGATCTTATTTTTCTGCGTTTTTCAAGCATTTTCCGTTACTATAAAAATTCGAATTTTTTTAATTCATTCTTATCACTGATATCTGTATACCGTTTTGATCGTCTCGTCATGCTGATCCCTGTGGTATATTCAGTTTTGTGTTTTGAAGTTCAGTACGAAATGGAATGTGCGTAAATAATAACCGTATCACTAACCGGTTTGTGCCTTTCATTCTCTTGAGCCATTTCACATAAATCTAATAGCCGTTACTTTAATATTTCTAGGATTTATGATAAGTGACGTTCATTGTTCCCTATGTATTAGCTGTATCTTGGGTTCTTGAAGCGTCTCATCATTTTTGTTTGAAAACTCAGCTTGCCTTTCTGCCATTTTATCTTCCTACCGTGCTCTGTCATTCCCATGTTCATTATATAAATTGATGGTTCGTGTTCTACCCTTCCTCTTCTAACTTCTCTCTCTTTTGTGGAAATAAAAATGTTATATATAAACTTATATCTCCCTGAGCTGGCATTCCTCTTCTTTGTTGCCTGAAGCTAAATTTTGCCATACTCCTTCTAGCTTGGGATAGCCTTCATCATACCACTCAAGATGTCTCCTCCTCTCTTGCCGTGTGTGCAGCCAAAACTGTGTCGACTCACCCCTTCCATAGCCGAGCGTCTTCGCCTGCCACCTCAACATCATCCCCCTCCCGTCCTCACCGCGCAGCACCTTCCCGCGCCCAATTCGCCCCATCTTATTTCCAGTCGTGAGCCACCACTTCCTTCCCCTTGCTCGTGTACGCTCTTCACCTATGAACCACCGAGCCTTCGTACTCTGCTGCAGCCTCTCCCCTCCGCCACCGCCACTCTACCCCTCTTCACGCAACCCAAGCATCATTTTTCTCCCCTCCGAGCACGCAACAGCCGCACCGTGCCCGAGTCCACCCTGACCACCACGTGAACACTACCCATCATTGCTCTCCACCGGACCATCTCCATTAACTCCGCTGACCCGAACTCGGCAGCCACACCCAAGCCACGCGGTCATGCCCCTCCTTCCCTCCGATTCAAGCTGAGCCCAGCCTGGCCTCGTCAGCAGCCGAAGCTCGACGTGTTTTTCTACATCACAGACCCAAAGTCTGACCATCCCGCATCCGGTCCTTCCCGTAGCCGTGCGGCCTCGATTGATAAGTGGAGGTGAATGTTTATATAGTTAATAAATGTTAATTTCCTAGTATAAATGGCTACACATATATATAATTATAAGAGACTTTATGCGTTTTATATATGTGACGTACATGACATAATGTGCATAAGTTTTATATATAATAGGTTGAAACTGCTACAACTATGTGAAAATATATATTGAAAGCTGCAGCTCTTTCGGTGGACAAGTTTTATTTTAATAGGTATAATATGTGCATTTGATATATTATAAAATAGTATATGTACATATAGTACAACACTCTTTAGATTTAGATATGGGTATGTTATATTATAGAATATATATTTGAAAACCTGTTTTGTATGTATAGTTAATATATAATCTGATGATGTTATATCTTTTATAACCTACGTTAGTTATATATGTACAATGTTTGAAAAGGTTTATATATACAGTTAGAACTAGGTGTTGGTTGTGGGGTCGTTCACATTGATTTATATGTATGTTATAACTGATTTGCAATCCGCTTTATATTTACAAATAAATACATATAAGTTATAAATATATTAATTTTGATCTTAAATTTCAGATAAGTTATATATTAGTATTTTATGGGTTTTATGAAGTGATATATGCAACCGATTGTTTATATAACTATATTGGTCTCATTAGTATTATTTTATTTATATAAATTGGTGGGCTTATTTTAGTTTTATAGATTGGTAGTATGTTTCGGTAATATTTTATTAAGTCTTTGGCTCATAGATCGTGTTTTGACTATTATATTCCATCTTTAAATTGTATATATATATATATATATATAGGAATTTGTTTTATATATGTTCGAACCAAATATGGGTTTGAATTTAAATTATGCTATATATACGTAAATAGTTACATATGGTTATATTTGTGCATAAAATTCAATTTTTCCAATTATCTTCATCGATCCGCTCTGATTGATTTCTTATATTCAAACTATCAGCTTTGTTCGTCAAATCATATCCATCTAGCTTTGATTTGGAAGGCGTGCTTGCATTTTACCTCAATCTCATTTTTGTAAATCTCTAGCCTCGAAAGGTGAGCAAATCACTCACGATTAATGTTCTTTTATTTATTAAATTTGATTTCAATTGAAACGACAATTGAAATATGCCGCTGTTATTTGTTGCACTGTCATTTATATATCTGTTCACCTTGACATCTGACACCATTATCTATTAATTATACGATAATAATCCAGTCTGGTTAATAATTGATTGATTGTTTGTTGTTTATATTGGATGGTAAATTGAAATGTAAAAAGTGATGAATAGTATGCAATTGAATTTGACATAGGATAGTTATAAATTTTGAATCGACATATGTGTTGAATTTGATTAGTTAATTTGAATAATATGACCCCTCGAAATTGTTAAGTTAATTGACTCGTAGAATTTGATAAATTACACTTTGAACCTTGAACGTATATTGAATAAATTGTGTAGAATTGAAATTGAACGACAAGTGGAAAAACCGTAATGTAATAATCTTTAATCTACATGAAATGATAGTGTAGATTCTAGAAATAATTATATTAATTCGCACAAAGAAAAATGTGAATTAATACGATTTTTCGGGATTATTTGAATTGATTATTGTATTGTTATTGCTTGTTGTTATTGCTCGTTTATTTACTTTGACACCATCCCTGTTATCACACTGCAAGTTCCATTTGTTATGTTTGATTTTTGAATTGGAATTGGAATCGGGTTGAAATGATAAATACCCAAATGAACTTGACTTAGGATAGAGAATTTAATAAATCCGATTGGTCAATAAATTGATTTAAAAATAAAATAATGATTTTAGTCGAGCTAAGAATAAGTTTTGTAATGAAGTTGGAATTTGAATTTTATGAAAGGAAAATGTAAAGATTGAAATATGAAGCAAATATTAACGTAGTAATTGATGAAAGAACGTTGTTTGAAATTTAATTATTTAATAATTAAATTTGGAATTATTAATAAATAATTTGGAATTAGTAATAATTGAGTTTTGAAATTATTAAGTTTGAAATCATTTAATAATTAAATTTGAAATTATAATTAAGTTTCAAATTATAATTAAGTTTGAAATTATTAAGTTTGAATTCATAATTAAGTGGAAATGATTTAATAATTAAAGTTTGAATTGATAATCAAGTTTGTAATTATTAATTTTTGAAATTATTAATAATTAAGATTGAAATTATTTAATAATTGAATAAGATTGAATTATTTGATAATTGAATAAAAGTTGAATTCTTTGATAAGAGAAATTGAACCTTTGAATAAGTGGACTTGAACTTCGTTAATAAATGACATTGAGTTCTTTATTTATTTAAGTTTGAAAAAAATTATTTAAGTAAGTTAAAAAGTGAAATTAAAACTTCTCAATTATGTGAAATTTAGTTCTTTATTAATTGAGTTTGAAATTTGTAACGAAGTCAATAAATAAGTGAAAATTGAATTTCTTTAACAAGAAATAAAATGTGATTTATTGGAATGAATGAGATTTATTGAAATTAACGTAAGACTTGTAATTAAAGAATTGATTTGACGAATTTAATTTATTTCAATTTGATGTTTTGATATAATGAAGTTCAACGTAAGTAACTGATTTAAATGAATTGGAATTTAAATAGAAGTGGTTTTGAATGACAAATCCACTTAATGAATATTGAACGAAATCGATAAATGAATTTAAATTGATTTGAATGAAAATTTAACCATTTTAAATGATTTCGGAATGAAACTTATATACAAACTTGAATCGATAGTTGAATTGTTTAAATAAAAGTTGAAATCGAATTATAAGATTTCGAAATGGTAATTGGGATGTTTTGAAATGTAAACTTTGGAAATTGATTTAGAAAGACAAACGAAATGTTGAATTACGAATTGAAATCGAAATTGAATTTGATTTAGTTTGAAATTTACTAAACGACCAATCGGTGTAATAATTACGAAAGTTATTAAAGAGACCGGAATCGGTTATGGATATACTCTCTATCTAAACTGAAAACCACTTTAATAACTATACAGGAAGTGATGATCCAGAATGAAGTGGTTGGATTGATGTACGTGATGATTGAAGAAAGAGAACGATGATGGATAGCCTTGACACTTGTGTCAAATTGGAAATGACTAAAATCAGGAGCCGTGCCGGGCCAAATGGGGTTAGCCACCCCGAGCGGACACACTTCCTCGAATACTACTCATTACTTGTTATTGATTGGTGCACCCTCGGAATTTCAGGAGTGTTGTTTCGCGGTGTTGCGATCGCTGCGGCGGTGCGTTCTCACCAGTCCGGATCAGGCGAACGGTAGTTTCACTACCTTGGGTATTGCCTCATGTGCCTTGTCATACTTGTATTCCCGTATACGCGACCACTACGAATTTGTTTTGTGTTATACCTATGGAGTACTCCCTGATATCCCACCAGTTTAGTGGAGTTTACAGTGTTGTATAGACTATGACATTTATATAAAAATGTGTTAAGGGGGATAATGGTAACGCCTTAACACTATTTTGATACTTTATATTACCGATAGACATTATCTATTTAGCGTACACTACTACATAGTAGATAGTTTAACGGATCCTTAGAGGATGGTGATTCCAACATCCTTTGAGTTATTTGTATTTCGATTGCTATTTCACTTGAGTTGGATTTATTGATATGAGAATATTAATTCTGACTCGAGTGTTTTGTGTTTTGCTTTACGCTCGGGTCAGACTGAGTGGTTCAGCTTTTGAGACTCACCTTTGGAGTTGGAGCTTTGCTTGAAGATCCAGCCATCTATTCTACTTCCAGTATTCGATGATTCCAGTGGTATTCTGATTTGTACTTGATTGTATCATATTACTCTTATGTTGTAAACTCTGATGTATCTTATATATTTATATAGTAGCTTCATGAACTACTATCTCTTTTACTTCCGCTGCATATTATTACTCTGTGTCTGTGATTCTGTGATTATTTATTTACTGTATATCTGAGTTTTTCCAAATTTAAATTAGCAATTCGGTATTTTGAATTATTCAAGTCCGATATGTGCGGATGCGAATGGTCCAAAATAGCGGGTCGTTATAGTTGGTATCAGAGCTTTTGGTAGCTCTAGGCAAAACTCAGCATATAGGGTAAATGTATTTACAGAATCACTCTCATTCGAGTTTCAATCTCTTCCTTTTACTCAATTCATTTGAATTTTGGAACGTTCCCTCGGTTTCGAAATTCGTTCTTGTCCCTCACTATTCGTATTCTTCTGAATTTCGGAGTATCACATAACTCCACTTCGAATAACTCTTATAATGAATCGGCGGTCTCGCCAATCTTCGAATTATTTGTAAATGGGTGAAACTCCTTTACAATAAGCATTGATTTACCGGATATTTCTGTATCCACGTTTTACGATGCTACCTATCTCTTGCTATGCCTGAATTCTATCTCTTGAGATCGAATGTTGATTTACCTCGGAATTCAGCTTCGATCTTATTCTTGAAGTCTCGGTTGACCCGGTTAAGGTTGCCGCGATATAATAAACTTATTCATTTTCCTATTTTGATTGTTTAATCATCTTATCTTTATTTCGAACTTATTATCGAATCAAAATTCTCTTTAATTTGATTTCCATCAAATTTGAACCTCTATACCTATTTTGAAATCCATTCTTGTATTGTCAGCGAGGAAGTGTATTTGTAAAGTAATATGTAAATTTTGTTTTATCTATCTATATATTGTGTTGTTTGAGTTGTTGATGTTGATTTGGGTTTTCGATCGATTCGTCTGATCAACGCTATCGATAGGATTTCCAAAACACTTTAACAGAGCAAACT
This sequence comes from Allium cepa, assembly GCA_030765085.1. Classification (NCBI taxonomy): domain Eukaryota; kingdom Viridiplantae; phylum Streptophyta; class Magnoliopsida; order Asparagales; family Amaryllidaceae; genus Allium; species Allium cepa. The sequence goes on along the minus strand of CM060934.1, from coordinate 860,006,358 downwards.
AACACAATATTGTTTTCAAATTTAGTAAATAAAATAATTTTGAATAATTATATTATATATAAGTATAAATTTTTCTGGATTTAAATGTTAATGAATTTGTTGCCTGAAATGATAATATTTGATATCCATTTATTGTTTTTTAAACCATTGACTATTGGATAATATAAATGAATGAATTTATAAAACTTAGTTATAATTTGATTTTGAATTTGAAGCGAATTAAACTAAAATTTGAGAATTTAAAATTCTGATAATTTCGAACTTTGTTTTAAAAGTTTGAAAACGTAATTATATAAAGTATTTTCGAATAAGAAATCGTTTTCAAGGAATTTTAAAATTTTAAATCAGAGCTCTTCTCTTTTGTCGCTGGAAAATAATTTCGGTGATGACGGCCGCATCATCGACATTTATTTTCGAGTTTTGAAGTGGAGAGACTATTCTGTAGCTTTGCTACGGTTTGTTTTGAAAATAAACTAATTTGAAATTCTTAAAATATGATTTGATTTGTAATATATATTAATATATGATTTAAATCTGATTTGATATATTATATATATTTATCTACCTCTAAATAAGTTTGAAGTTACTCGAAAATTTAATTCTTAAATTTATGTTAAAGGATAATTTAAATTATAAAATGGAATCGAAATTTTAAATAAAAGTTTAAGCCTAAATAATTGCATTAGAAATTATTTGTATAATATTGAATTGCATTCAAAATAACTTTCCAAATTTTGCTTAAAAAAAGAAGTTAACTATGTAATTGAATATTATACAGTAGAAAATGACATCAAAGAAATTTTTAAATAAATTTAAGTAGTTATAATAAATGTAAATATACTTAATATATATAGGTGATAGGATAGATTAAGTAGAAAAGATCTAATAATAATTTGGAATAAAGAGGAATTAAATTTGTCGAATAAAGTATGATTATAATAAATGACTATTCAAATTTACGATCTTTGAAATTGTTAATTTAAAGAAAATTAGATAACTTATAATATAAATTGTCTTTATAAATAAAATGCGAGTGCGTATAATAAATGTTATTCACTTAAATTTTAAATTATAAAATGTTTATGGAGATAAATAGAATAATAAGTTAATTGAACAATAGATGTGATTAATAAAATAAAATTTTGTTTTGAAAGTTAATAAATTAAAATTAAATCAATTTAATGTGGCATCTTGAATCAATTGAATTTAAGTTGAATTTCATTTGAAGAAACTTTTGTTCCTAACATTAATAAATGTGAAATCAAATAAATTTAATGAAAATCTTGAATATAAAAACAAAATTGTGGAATACGAACTTATTTAAATTGAAATTTATATGGTTTAAATTAACTGTTATTATGTAATTCAATTCTATTTCTTTTGGTTGTTTCTATTCTCCTACTCCCTTCCTTTTCGGGGACGAAAAGTTTTGAGTGGGGGAGAATGTAATGACCCGTAAATTTTAACGGTTTTAGTAACGTATTTAATTGAAATTTTGTGAAGTTATAAACGATAAAATTTTGAAATATAAATTTTATATTTGGAATGCGTCTAGTTAAACAAAGCATCTGGTAAATTTTCGTCCAAAAATACGAAAGTTTATTTCGTGCGTAAATTTACTTCAGATTTAATCAGTTAAAAAGCGATGAAAATAAAACGTTTTCAAAAACAAAATATTTTTACATAGAAAAATTCTAAACCATCTTTTGAGCGAGTTGTCAGCTTGTCCTTTTTCCAAATTCGGACATCTTTGGCTCCGTCGATCTTATTTTTCTGCGTTTTTCATGCATTTTCCGTTAGTATAAAAATTCGAATTTTTATAATTCATTCATATCATGATATCTGTATACCGTTTTGATCGTCTCGTCATGCTGATCCCTGTGGTATATTCAGTTTTGTGTTTTGAAGTTCAGTACGAAACGGAATGTGCGTAAATAATAACCGTATCACTAACCGGTTTGTGCCTTTCATTCTCTTGAGCCATTTCACATAAATCTAATAGCCGTTACTTTAATATTTCTAGGATTTATGATAAGTGACGTTCATTGTTCCCTATGTATTAGCTGTATCTTGGGTTCTTGAAGCGTCTCATCATTTTTGTTTGAAAACTCAGCTTGCCTTTCTGTCATTTTATCTTCCTACTGTGCTCTGTCATTCCCATGTTCATTATATAAATTGATGGTTCGTGTTCTACCCTTCCTCTTCTTGCTTCTCTCTCTTTTGTGGAAATAAAAATGTTATATATAAACTTATATCTCCCTGAGCTGGCATTCCTCTTCTTTGTTGCCTGAAGCTAAATTTTGCCATACTCCTTCTAGTTTGGGATAGCCTTCATCATACCACTCAAGATGTCTCCTCCTCTCTTGCCGTGTGTGCAGCCAAAACTGTGTCGACTCACCCCTTTCATAGCCGAGCGTCTTCGCCTGCCACCTCAACAGCATCCCCTTCCCGTCCTCACCGCGCAGCACCTTCCCGCGCCCAGTTCGCTCCACCTTATTTCCAGTCGTGAGCCACCACTTCCTTCCCCTTGCTCGTGTCCGCTCTTCACCTATGAACCACCGAGCCTTCGTACTCTGCTGCAGCCTCTCCCCTCCGCCACCGCCACTCTACCCCTCTTCACGCAACCCAAGCATCATTTTTCTTCCCTCCGAGCACGCAACAGCCGCACCGTGCCCGAGTCCACCCTGACCACCACGTGAACACTACCCATCATTGCTCTCCACCGGACCATCTCCATTAACTCCGCAGACCCGAACTCGTCAGCCACACCCAAGCCACGCAGTCGTGGGTTCCAACCCCTCCTTCCCTCCGATTCAAGCTGAGCCCAGCCTGGCCTCGTCAGCAGCCGAAGCTCGACGTGTTTTTCTACATCACAGACCCAAAGTCTGACCATCCCGCATCCGGTCCTTCCCATAGCCGTGCGGCCTCGATTGATAAGTGGAGGTGAATGTTTATATAGTTAATAAATGTTAATTTCCTAGTATAAATGGCTACACATATATATAATTATAAGAGACTTTATGTGTTTTATATATGTGACGTATATGACAGTAATGTGCATAAGTTTTATATATAATAGGTTGAAACTGCTACAACTATGTGAAAATATATATTGAAAGCTGCAGCTCTTTCGGTGGACAAGTTTTATTTTAATAGGTATAATATGTGCATTTGATATATTATAAAATAGTATATGTACATATAGTACAACACTCTTTAGATTTAGATATGGGTATGTTATATTATAGAATATATATTTGAAAACCTATTTTGTATGTATAGTTAATATATAATCTGATGATGTTATATCTTTTATAACCAACGTTAGTTATATATGTACAATGTTTGAAAAGGTTTATATATACAGTTAGAACTGGGTGTTGGTTGTGGGGTCGTTCACATTGATTTATATGTATGTTATAACTGATTTGCAATCCGCTTTATATTTACAAATAAATGTATATAAGTTATAAATATATTAATTATGATCTTAAATTTCAGATAAGTTATATATTAGTATTTTATGGGTTTTATGAAGTGATATATGCAACCGATTGTTTATATAACTATATTGGTCTCATTAGTATTATTTTATTTATATAAATTGGTGGGCTTATTTTAGTTTTATAGATTGGTAGTATGTTTCGGTAATATTTTATTAAGTCTTTGGCTCATAGATCGTGTTTTGACTATTATATTCCATCTTTAAATTGTGTATATATATAGGAATTTGTTTTATATATGTTCGAACCAAATATGGGTTTGAATTTAAATTATGCTATATATACGTAAATAGTTACATATGGTTATATTTATGCATAAAATTCAATTTTACCAATTATCTTCATCGATCCGCTTTGATTGATATCTTATATTCAAACTATCAGCTTTGTTCGTCAAATCGTATCCATCTAGCTTTGATTTGGAAGGCGTGCTTGCATTTTACCTCAATCTCATTTTTGTAAATCTCTAGCCTCGAAAGGTGAGCAAATCACTCACGATTAATGTTCTTTTATTTATTAAATTTGATTTCAATTGAAACGACAATTGAAATATGCCACTGTTATTTGTTGCACTGTCATTTATATATCTGTTCACCTTGACATCTGACACCATTATCTATTAATTATACGATAATAATCCAGTTTGGTTGATAATTGATTGATTGTTTGTTGTTTATATTGGATGGTAAATTGAAATGTAAAAAGTGATGAATAATATGCAATTGAATTTGACATAGGATAGTTATAAATTTTGAATCGACATATGTGTTGAATTTGATTAGTTAATTTGAATAATATGACCCCTCGAAATTGTTAAGTTAATTGACTCGTAGAATTTGATAAATTACACTTTGAACCTTGAACGTATATTGAATAAATTGTGTAGAATTGAAATTGAACGACAAGTGGAAAAACCGTAATGTAATAATCTTTAATCTACATGAAATGATAGTGTAGATTCTAGAAATAATTATATTAATTCGCACAAAGAACAATGTGAATTAATACGATTTTTCGGGATTATTTGAATTGATTATTGTATTGTTATTGCTTGTTGTTATTGCTTGTTTATTTACTTTGACACCATCCCTGTTATCACACTGCAAATTCCCTTTGTTATGTTTGATTTTTGAATTGGAATTGGAATCGGGTTGAAATGATAAATACCCAAATGAACTTGACTTAGGATAGAGAATTTAATAAATCCGATTGGTCAATAAATTAATTTAAAAATAAAATAATGATTTTAGTCGAGCAAAGAATAAGTTTTGAAATAAAGTTGGAATTTGAATTTTATGAAAGGAAAATGTAAAGATTGAAATATGAAGCAAATATTAACGTAGTAATTGATGAAAGAACGTTGTTTGAAATATAATTATTTAATAATTAAATTTGGAATTATTAATAAATAATTTGGAATTAGTAATAATTGAGTTTTGAAATTATTAAGTTTGAAATCACTTAATAATTAAATTTGAAATTATAATTAAGTTTCAAATTATAATTAAGTTTCAAATTATTAAGTTTGAATTCATAATTAAGTGGAAATGATTTAATAATTAAAGTTTGAATTGATAATCAAGTTTGTAATTATTAATTTTTTAAATTATTAATAATTAAGATTGAAATTATTTAATAATTGAATAAGATTTAATTATTTGATAATTGAATAAAAATTGAATTCTTTGATAAGAGAAATTGAACCTTTGAATAAGTGGACTTGAACTTCGCTAATAAATGACATTGAGTTCTTTATCTATTTAAGTTTGAAAAAATTTATTTAAGTAAGTTAAAAAGTGAAATTGAAACTTCTCAATTATGTGAAATTTAGTTCTTTATTAATTGAGTTTGAAATTTGTAACGAAGTCAATAAATAAGTGAAAATTGAATTTCTTTAACAAGAAAAAAAATGTGATTTATTGGAATGAATGAGATTTATTGAAATTAACGTAAGACTTGTAATTAAAGAATTGATTTGACGAATTTAATTTATTTCAATTTGATGTTTTGATATAGTGAAGTTCAACGTAAGTAATTGATTTAAATGAATTGGAATTTAAATAGAAGTGGTTTTGAATGACAAATCCACTTAATGAATATTGAACGAAATCGATAAATGAATTTAAATTGATTTGAATGAAAATTTAACCATTTTAAATGATTTCGGAATGAAACTTATATACAAACTTGAATCGATAGTTGAATTGTTTAAATAAAAGTTGAAATCGAATTATAAGATTTCGAAATGGTAATTGGGATGTTTTGAAACGTAAACTTTGGAAATTGATTTAGAAAGACAAACGAAATGTTGAATTACGAATTTAAATCGAAATTGAATTTGATTTAGTTTGAAATTTACTAAACGACCAATCGGTGTAATAATTACGAAAGTTATTAAAGAGACCGGAATCGGTTATGGATATACTCTCTATCTAAACCGAAAACGACTTTAATAACTATACGGGAAGTGATGATCCAGAATGAAGTGGTTGGATTGATGTACGTGATGATTGAAGAAAGAGAACGATGATGGATAGCCTTGACACTTGTGTCAAATTGGAAATGACTAAAATCAGGAGCCGTGCCGGGCCAAATGGGGTTAGCCACCCCGAGCGGACACACTTCTTCGAATACTACTCATTACTTGTTATTGATTGGTGCACCCTCGGAATTTCAGGAGTGTTGTTTCGCGGTGTTGCGATCGCTGCGGCGGTGCGTTCTCACCAGTCCGGATCAGGCGAACGGTAGTTTCACTACCTTGGGTATTGCCTCATGTGCCTTGTCATACTTGTATTCCCGTATACGCGACCACTACGAATTTGTTTTGTGTTATACCTATGGAGTACTCCCTGATATCCCACCAGTTTACGGTGGAGTTTACAGTGCTGTATAGACTATGACATTTATATAAAAATGTGTTAAGGGGGGATAATGGTAACGCCTTAACACTATTTTGATACTTTATATTACTGATAGACATTATCTATTTAGCGTACACTACTACATAGTAGATAGTTTAACGGATCCTTAGAGGATGGTGATTCCAACATCCTTTGAGTTATTTGTATTTCGATTGCTATTTCACTTGAGTTGGATTTATTGATATGAGAATTTTAATCCTGACTCGAGTGTTTTGTGTTTTGCTTTACGCTCGGGTCAGACTGAGTGGTTCAGCTTTTGAGACTCACCTTTGGAGTTGGAGTTTTGCTTGAAGATCCAGCCATCTATTCTACTTCCAGTATTCGATGATTCCAGTGGTATTCTGATTTGTACCTGATTGTATCATATTACTCTTATGTTGTAAACTCTGATGTATCTTATATATTTATATAGTAGCTTCATGAACTACTATCTCTTTTACTTCCGCTGCATATTATTACTCTGTGTCTGTGATTCTGTGATTATTTATTTACTGTATATCTGAGTTTTGCCAAATTTAAATTAGCAATTCGGTATTTTGAATTATTCAAGTCCGACATGTGCGGATGCGAATGGTCCAAAATAGCGGGTCGTTACACTCTGCAATACGAAGCTGGTGAAATCCAGTAGCTAAGTCTAATCGTGAAAAGACTCTAGCACCACTAAGTTGATTGAATAGATCATCAATCCGAGGTAAAGGATATTTATTTTTGATAGTAAGATCATTAAGCTTGCGGTAGTCAACGCAAAGCCTAAGTATTCCATCGGATTTCTTCACAAAAATAGCTAAAGCTCCCCAAGGCGAGGAACTAGAGCGAATAAATTGCTTCATCTCCAATTCGGATAATTGTTTACGCATCTCCTCGTTTTCTTTATTGGACATACGATACGGAGGACGAGTGATAGGTTGAGCTCCAGGAATAAGATTAATTCTGAACTCAATTGCTCGCTTAGGTGGTAATCCTAAAATGGGCTCGAATATGTCGGAGAATTCACGAATGACGTGAATAAGAGAAATAATATCACCCTCATCATCATCATCGTCAGCACGAGGATTTAAAGAATATAAAGATGCAATCAAGCTGGAATCTGAATCTTTAAGATTAATAGAAATCTACTTAACAGATTGAGGATGTCGAAGATGAATAGTCCGCTCAGGACATAGGATATGAGCTTCATAACAGTTAAGCCAATCCATTCCCAAAATCATTCCAAAGCCTAAATAACGCATGACATGCAAATCGGCTCGGAAAGAAAAATCACACAAAATAATCTCGACATCTTTACACAATAAACTGATTGTCGCGGATCCACCAACCGGATTCGCAATTCTCAAAGAAGTCATTTAACACAAAACATCCAAAGAAAAAGTATCAACAAGTTCTTTTGATATAAAAGAATGGGACGCACCCGTATCAAAAAGAACTCGAATAGGATGATCACGAAATAAAATAATTCCATCCAGAATGGAACGAGAAATACCTTGGCCACGAGATGTGCTGCCAGGGGCTTGAGCAACATTAAGCTTTCCCTCCTTCCTATTTTGAAGTTTGGGACATACATGCATAAAATGGTCCGAGCTTTTGCAATAGCGACAAATACGAGGCTTTGAACACTTGTTCGCAAAATGGTCTTTCGAACCACAATTATAGCATTTCCCTTGAGTAGAGGAAAAGGTCTTTTCAACAGGAGTTGCTTGCCTCCCTTTCTTATTGGGATAAGAGCCTTTGAATTTGTTTGGCCTCTTCTTGTTGTTGAAGTTTGGTTTGGAACCCACCACTTCAACATCATTCTCCCTATCCGCCTCTTCAAGACGAAGAGCGATATCAATGAGTTGGTCGAAAGAAACTTCTAACTTTAGAAGTAATGGCTTCTTGAGATTTTTGTTTAAGCCATAGACGAACCTCTGGTTCTTCTTTAAAGGGGTGTTGATGTATTCAACTCCATATTTGAAAAGCGACTCGAAGGAGGCGACGTAATCAGTCACGGAGGACTCACCTTGAACAAGGTCTATAAATCGTCGAGCCAATGTCACTTTCTCTGCTTCTGGTACAAATTTCAACTCGAAGCATTTCCGGAATTGCTCCCAGGTGAGATCCGCTTCATTAATCTCAGAGATAAGAAGCTCGTACCAGTCCAATGCTCTTTCTCGAAGCATACTAGAGGCCACCTGAACTCGGTGAAGGTCAATAAGATTCATGCGAGAAAAGATTCGATCGCATGACCTTAGCCAAGCCTGTACTTCAATAATAGTTTCGGAACCTTTGAATGGCTCCCCACCCAAATTAGTGTAATCGCTGCACAAGCGTGCAAATCCCGACTTTGGGTGAGTAGGTTCCGGGTTAGCTCCAGCTGTTTGAGCATTCGTCACTAAATCAAGAAGCTGTTGAGTAGTCATAAAAACTCCATCCTGGGGTGGAGTGCTAGATGGTACGGCTCTGGGGCGGCCTGGTCTAGACATTTTTCTTTCTTTAGAAAGAAAGAAGAAGAAGAAAAAGGTTATTCACCAAATTCAGTATCAAGCAATTCTTGATAGATAAAACAAGGAATCATAAATGAAAATAGGATGAATCGGTACGAAGACTCGAATAAAATCCTAAAGCATGTCTCCTAAGAAAGACTTAGGACGATGATCCTTGTTATAATATTCCATATTGTTCCGAAGTTTGGCTCTGATACCAAGCTGTGACACCCCACCTCTATACCCACGCTAGCCAAGAACATTACAGTGAATGCTATCAACTAGCACGGAGAATAAGGCTGTTGAGGAGCGACCATCCGTGTAATTGCTTTGCGCGAGCACCGATATGTCTGATAGTAAAACATGCATTTTATTTCAAGAGGAAATCCGACATACCGATACAAACTCAAAGCTACTACACAGTGGCTATATAGATCCTTCGGAAAAAAATATAGAAATACGCATAACATAAATCAGTCACAGATAATTCATATCACAAAGGCGGAAGAAGATATGAATATATAACTAACACATGGAAGTGTATATCAGAGTAGTGGTTTAAAAAGTTCCACAATAATACAAAAGAATAGCAACACGTGCTATACAAAAGAATACAACTATGAGTCTATATCTCAAGTGTATACAACAAAATAAACTACTAATCTAAGTAGTTTGCCAAAAGTCAGAGTAATGAATCCCTGGGGAGAAGGCAAGCAGAAGCACCTGTAACATCTCGGTCTAACCCGAGTATTATTTAATAAGAAAATAATAAACGGATCAGTCTAACTATAAATATCAGATGAAACGATATAGAATAAGAGATATGACTAAATACACAATAATCACAATGCCAAGCTGTGATATATATAAGTTGTTGAAAATCATCAAGGGATTAATCAATGTCACAAAATCTACACAAGAATCAAAGAAATGTCATACTCCTTATTTCGTTCATCAAACCACAATTATTGATGATTATATCAATGTCAATCACAAAAGTCAATGACACACAAATTCACCAATGCACAAATATTGATAAAACTTATCAATAGAGATCACGAAAATTGGTGAAGCATAAATTCTAGAAATCATCTCAAGAAATCTAGTCAATGACACATGAATTCACCTATGCACAAAAATTGATAAATCATATCAATAGAAATCACAAAAATAGGTGAAGAAGAAAATTCCAGAATTCGACACACGAAATCCAGAAATCACACAAAATGGGGGGGGGGGAGGCCTATCACACGAACGGGAGCATGAAAACTCACCAACATATGTATCACACGAACGAGACGCTATCTCATGGTAGCTAGCCATTAATTTTTTTTGACACACGAACGGCCCAAAGACCATGGGGCACTACCCCACATATGTGAGTTAAAACTCACACAAACGGGGTTTAGTCTCCCTCGTAGACAAAGAGACATCGCACATTGCTAGTCTAAATCACAAAAATGATCGTCATGATCATCAAGAAGTGTCAATTACAGTAAGCTAGTAAATATATGTGCTTAGCTTCATGTCCCATAACCACTAGCTTAACTTAAATATTTACGAACAAATTGTAGATCTCCACTAGAAAATTGTTACAAGAGATTCAATCAAACAAGTCCAAGAATTAACCGGGGAAGTAAACGCAAGCGTTTCATACCACTTGTTTTACTAAGCCGTTTAATTAGATTTCTCATACGAGTGAGGTAAAGGTTTGTATATACTAATAGATTGGAAAACGGTTTTATAAACGAATTTGGTATTAAAATAGAATTGAAATCGTTTGAGGAAAGAGCTTTGATATTTACTACTAGTATTAAAACCTTTATATTTTTAAAGTGACAAAACACGAAAATGATTGTAGAACAATCAACCACCAAAATTCACATTCAAAGACGTGAATAAAAATCCAAAGAAATCGATCCGAATCCATCAAAATGGGTATTCCCAAAAATTCCAAGAATAGAAGTCATTAAAGTCGTAGCAACAACAAGTGGGAAATAACACGAATCGATGGAATTTGGAAACCAAGCAAAAATATGCACAAATATGCACAATTAGGCAAATAGGTGCAGGTCAGTCGACTGACTAAAAGGTCCAGTCGACTGGACCAGGGGCATGAAAAATAATTTCCTGCAGTCAGTCGACTGACCTAAAAATTCAGTCGACTGAATGCAGGGAAAACAGAGGACCCGAGCCTCTGTTAGTTGCCTTCGGAATGCCTATGTGCTACAGCCAGTCGACTGACCTAAAGGTCCAGTCGACTGACTGGCATCAAGGCTGCTTTCCAGCCTATAAAATGAAGATGCAATCTTCATCAAAATGCAATCGAGCGAGCACGGTCACTAGAGGTTTATGCAAATCGACTACCCGGCCCTATTAGCTCTTCGATGCATCACCAAAAACAAGTTCAAACAACAAAGCTATGATTTTTGAAGATTTGAACTCAAAACACTAAAAATTTGGAATGTTCACAAAACCTATCCAAATCAAAATCAAATACACATGAATATGTGTTAGGAATTTATTCCTCACAATCGAAGATAATCATAGAAATAGATGTGAGATAAAAATCTCACCTTTGAACCCAAACGATTGAAGAAGATGCTTGAAAGCAAAGGAGAATCGACCACTCTTCAAATGCAACTCAAGAAGCTTGATTCTAAGCTTTTAAAAGAAGAACATTCCCAAAGTTAGGTTTAGGAATTTCTGAAATTGATAAGAGATTGAGTTGGAAAGAAGAAGAGAAGCTTACCAATGAGTTCTTCTATTAGTTTGGAGCAAGAACTTGATTTGCAAAAGAAAACAAGGGCTTGAGTTTTAATTTCTCATCTCTCCCACCATTGTTGCTAAAGCTTGAGTATTAGGAATTGGAAATGAAGTAAATGAGGAGGAGAGGGGTTGGGACTGAAAACATAAGTGGACTCAGCCCAAATCAATACCCTAAGTGAAAATGTAGCAAAAATCAACTCTCTCCCAACATATCGAAGCTTATACTCAAAAAGGTCGCAAACGGCACTTTAAACTCAATGGGAGTGGTCCCGAGTCCTAATTCGACCGTATGCAAAAAGTAGTTTTTCGGACTAAATTCCGAGTATCAAAAAAATATTTAAACAAAATATTTAAATATAACATCAACAAATATGCGGGTTGTTACATAATTCATATCACAAAGGTGGAAATAGATATGAATATTACATATAAAAGTGTACATCAGAGTAGTGGTCAAATAAGATCCACAACATCACAAAAATGAATAGATACAAGTGCAAGACAAAAATATGTATACATCAAGGAGTCTATATATCAAATGTATACAACAGAAACTACTAAACTAAAATAGTTAGCCAAAAGATCAAATGATGGTCCGATAAGGAGTCAAGCAGAAGCACCTGTAAAATCTCAGTCTGACCCGAGTATTATTTAAGAAGAAAATAATAAACGGATCAGTCTAGCTATAATTATCAGATAAAATGAGATATAAGAAGAGATATAATAATAAAACGTATGATAACCAAAAATGTCATACTTCAACAAGTATACATTAGAAAATCACGAAAGTCATACAAAATCTCAAGAATCTCATAGCATCAAAAAGAATGTCATATTCTTCACTTAATTCACCAAGCCACAATAAATGACATACATATCAATGCCAACTGAAAAAGGTGGTGAAACATAAATTCCAAAAATCATCAAATAGAAATCCAGAAATCATAAGAAAAAGGATGGCCAATCCCATAAACTGGACATCGACGCACCTAGAAAGACACGCCCCATGCACAGTCGAACATCGACGCACCTAAATAGGTACGACCCATGCTCTAGCATCGACGCACCTAGAAAGATACGCCCCATGCATAAATAAACATCGATGCACCTAGAAAGATACATCCCATGCATAAATAAACGTCGATGCACCTAGAAAGATACATCCCATGCAAAGTCGAACATCGACGCACCTAGAAAGATGCGCCCCATGCATAGACGAACATCGACGCAACTAGAAAGATACGCCCCATGTCCCAACTTATTGAGCCGACTGCTCCACGAAGTAAACAAACATCGATGCACCTAAAAAGGTACACCCCATGCATAATAAACATCGACGCACCTAAAAAGGTACGACCCATGTGTAAACAAACATCGACGCACCTAAATAGGTACGACCCATGCAAGAAATGAGACGAAGCTCAATAAAATGAGGAACAGTCCTCCATATAGACAAAGAGACATCGCGCATTGCTAGTCTAAACCATAAAATGATCATCATCGATCATCAAGAAGTGTCAATTACAATAAGCTAGTAAATATATGAGTTTAGCATCATGTCCCATAACCACTAGCTTAACTTAAATATTTGCGAACAAATTGTACATCTCCACTAGAAAATTATCACAAGAGATTCAATCGAACAAGTCCAAGAATTACCCAATGAAGTAAACGCAAGCGTTTCATACCACTCGTTTTACTAAGTCGTTTAATTAGATTTCTCATACGAGTGAGGTAAAAGTTTGTATATACTAATAGATTTGGAAAATGGTTTTATAAACTAGTTTGGTATTGAAAATAGAGTTGAAATCGTTTTGAGGAAAGAGTTTTGATATTTACTACTAGTATAGAAAACCTTTATATTTTAAAGTGACAAATCAAAGAATTGATTGTAGAAACAATCAATCATAAAAATTCACATTCGAAGACGTGAATAAAATCCAAAGAAATCGATACCGAATCCATCAAAATGGATATTCCCAAAAATCACGATGAAAATGTCATCGAAGTCCATAATAAATGATAGCAATAAAAAGGGAATCAACACGAATCGAATAAAGTTAGAAATATACTCAAAAATAGCCAAAATAGGCAAATTAAACAGTTCCAGACGTCTGGTAGGTGTTCCCAGACGTCTGGCCCTAGGTTCTGGAAGTATATGTGTTTTCTCCCTTCTATTTTTAATTCCTGGGCCATTTCAGACGTCTGAAATTTTCAACCAGACGTCTGAATTTGATTTCAGACGTTTGGATTTTGTTTCAGACGTTTGGATTTAGTCTCTGCCTTTTCCAGACCCCTTTCCAGACGTTTGGATTATTCAACCAGACGTCTGGATTTGGTTTCAGACTTCTGAAATTAATTTCAGACGTCTGAAATCTTCTGCTAGGCAAAAAAAACAGCCTAGACCAAAAATGGCAAATACAAACCGAAATGCGATCGAACGAGCGATGGATGCTAAGGATTTATGCCAATCGACAACCCAGCACTATACGCTCTTCGATGCATCACCAAAAACATGTTCAAACATCAAAGATTGGATTTTTAAAGATTTGACTACAAAACATCAAAAATTGAAATATTCACCAAATCAATCAACCAAAAGCAAATGAACATAAATAAGTGTTAGGAATTCATACCTAACAACAAAGATAGATATAGACATAGATGTGAGATAAAAATCTCACCTTAATGCACAAGAACAAGGAGGAAGAAGCTATAGAACAATGACAATCACTCTTCAATTCCAACTCAACAAGCTTGAATCTAAGCTAAAAAGAGAAACATTTCCTAAATTAGGTTTAGGAATTTCTGAAATTGATAAGAGAATGAGTTGGAGAAGAAGAAGGAGATGCTTACTAATGGGTTCTCTTTGATTTTGGAGCAAGAACTTCAGCTAGCAAGAGGAACTAAGGCTTGGAGTTTCTAATTCCCATTCTATTCCACCATTTGTGCTTAAGCGTGAGTGTTAGGAATATGAATTGAAGTAATGAAGAGTTGGAGTGGGTTGGGACTGAGTTAGTAAGTGATTAATGGGTTCAGCCCAAACCAAAGCCCTAAGTGAAAAAGTGGCAAAATTTCATTGTCTCCAAACATATCGAAGTTTATAATCAAAAAGGTCGCAAACGTCATTTTGAACTCAATGGAGGTGGTCTCGAGTCCCAATTTGTCTGTTTGCAAAAAGTAGCTTTTCGGACCAAAATCCGACGAACGGTGAAATATTTAAATAAAATATTTAAATATACAATCGATAAATATGCGGGTTGTTACAGACTCCCCTCCTTAAAGAAATTGCGTCCTCGCAATACTTAAGAGGAAAATAAGAAGTAACAACCATGGAAGCATATCCACACAAAAGAAAATTTGAATCAAGAAGTCCACCATAAAGAGCACGAAGGAGTAAATCCGAAAGTTTTCGTTCGATGAATTCTCAAGATTTCTCAAGAGCAATCCCTAGGATTTGAGAACCATTGAACTTTTACCAAAAATAATATCTTTATATCGAAGGCGCTCAACCTCCGAAGCAATGATGCGAATAGAATGTTGCTCAAAAGTCAAATTTGGTGAAACTTCGATCCCCTCAATAACACCGGGCTCAAGAATAAAAATCGGAATCCCTAAGGCATTTCCGTAGATAAAAGACGTAGAGAACGTCAAGAATAGCAGAAAATTGAGTTGGTGCAACGACGTATTATAATAACAGTACGCCCGAGAATCTAGAAACTCAAATAATTTGGGACATCAGCGTAGTACAAAAACGGTACGCCCAATGAACCAAAGCCCGAATAATTTCGGAACACCGACGTAGTACAAAAACGGTACGTCCAATGAACTGATAAACTGGAACAACGATGTAGTATAATAATGGTACATCCATTGATCCAGATAAGACGGAACATCGATGTAGTGTAATAACAGTACATCCGATGAACCGAACACCATAAAAGAACATCAGACGCAAGTCCATAAAAGAAATGAGATGAAGCTCAATAAAATGAAGTACATCAAAACACCCGATGAACTTGATAAAAAGATAATTCCATTCCGACATCATCAAAGAATCAACACCTTGTTGCCTACGACAAAACGTATTGGCAACACGATTTCCCCTTCGGGAATAAAAAGAATATCAAGATCATAAGATGCTAGGAACTCGAGTCAACATGAAGTTCCTTATGAGAAAATAAATATTCCAAAGATTTATGATCGAGGTAGAGAACAAATTTCTCATCCAAATATGATGATGCCAAATTCCAAAAGTAAAAACAATAGCCGCGAGCACTAGATCATGAGTGGCATATCTAATCTCGATAGGATATAATGATTTAGAAGCACAATTGATAGCACGTTCTCCTTTGCAAGAGAACGACATCCAAACCAATACGACTAGTATCAGTACAAATAGCAAAGTCTTGGTTCCCCTTCAGGAATAACAAGAATAAGAGTATCGAAAGGAAGAGTTCTTTTAAATAATCCTCTTTCCCGAAAAGTTAAAACTTTCAAAATTACATTTTTATTTTTATGTAATAATCTTTCTACAAAAATTTACATTTTTACAAGTCAATATATCGTGTCTGACTGTCTCATCAAAGCGTTTAGGAAATTCTTATCGATAACGTTGATCAAGCGCATCGACCAGAATTCTTAAAACACTAAATGGGCAATACAATCACAAAATCATATTCTATAGGATAAGTAAGTTTCTCAAAAACTTCTAAGAATATTCTTTGTTCGTTTTTAGAACAAAAAATCAAATTGTACTTATAAATAAATCTTATGAAAAAGATTTTCAAAATTTTAAATTTCTATTTTCATCCAAAACCAATAAATACAAGAATGGACTTATCAAGATATTCATAGAATACTCGATTTATGAAATGGATGAAACAAGATGGGAAAACTGAATGACATATTAAGTCATTCATAGGAATCATAACAAGTGCGGAATGCAGTAAGTAGAATGCTAACTTCCGCAACTCGTAGCAAATGAAAACCGGTGGTAAGGTCAAACTGAAAAGACCTTAGCACCACACAAAAGATTACTTAGGTGATAATCCTAAGACAAGCCCAAAATACCGGAAAATTTCTCAAACTACATGAATGAGAGAAATAACACTTTCCTTATAAGTGGGCTTAAGGAATAAAATGATGCCATCAAGTTGGAATCCAAAATGGTAAAGGAAAAAATAGAAATCTGCTTAACAGATTGAAAATGTCGAAGATGAATAGTCCACATGGGACAAAGGATATGGCCTCATAATAATTAAGCCAATCCTTACCAAAGTAAATTCCGAAGCCTAAGTAAAAATCGGCTCGGACAGAAAAATCACATAAAATAATTTCGACATCAATAAAGACAAATTGAGTGTTGCGGATCTACCATCCGGATTCGCAATTCTCAAGGAAGACATCAAGCCCAAAATATTCAAAGAAAAAGAATCGACAAGTTCTTTTGATATAAAAATAATGAGATGAAACCCATATCAAAAAGAACTCGAATAAGAAGGTCACGAAATAAATATTGCCATCAAGGATTGAATGTAAAATACCTTGACCAAGAGAAGAGTTTCTAGAGGCTTGCACAATATTTAGCTTTCTCCTGTCCTTGTTCAAAAGTTTGGGACATGCAGATAAAAGATGACCTGGTTTCTTGCAATAGCGACAAGAATGGGGTTTTGGACACATATTCGCATAGTGTTCCTTAGAATTACAATTGTAGCATCCTCCACGATTAGGGATTGGAGTCTTTGCTACAAAAGTAGTTTGCTTCACTCTCGTATTGGGATTAAGGCTCTTGAACTTAATATGCCTCTTCTTGGAAGTCCCAATATCACAAACACTTCCTTTACCAACCTCTCCATGAAGAAGAGTAACATCCATAAGCTGATTGAAAGAAACTTCAAGTTTCAAAGGTAGAACCATTTCGGGGTTCTTACTCAAAGCAGAGATAAACTCTTGATTCTTTACAAGATCAAGAAGCTGCTGGGCAGACATAAATACTCCATCCTGGGGAGTAGCACTAGATTGACCGACGCTGGGACGGCCTGGTCTAACCATTTCTCTTCTTTAAGAAAGAAAGAAAGAAGAGGAAAAAGTTAGTCTCAAAATAAATATCAAGCAATCTTGATAGATAAAACAAGGAATCATAAAAGAAAGTAGGATAGAACGGTACGAAGACTCGAATAGATCCTAAGGCACAACTCCTAAGAAAGACTTAGGACATGATCCTTGCTAGATTATTCTACATTGTTCCGAAGTTTGGCTCTGATACCAAGCTGTGACGCCCCACCTCTATACCCACGATAGCCAAGGGCACTACGGTGTAGTGCCGTCAATTACCATGGAGAATAAGGCGGTTGAGGAGCGACTATCCATGTAATTGCTTTGTGCGAGCACCGATATGTCAGATAGTAAAACATGCATTTTATTTCAAGAGGAAATCTGACATACCGATACAAACTCAAAGCTACTACACAGTGGTTATATAAATTCTTCGGAAACAAATATAGAAATAAGCATAACATAAATCAGTCACAGATAATTCATATCACAAAGGCGGAAATAAATATGAATATTACACATAAAAGTGTACATCAGAGTAGTGGTCAAATAAGATCCACAACATCACAAAAATGAATAGATACAAGTGCAAGACAAAAATATGTATACATCAAGGAGTCTATATCTCAAACGTATACAACAAAAACTACTAAACTAAAGTAGTTAGCCAAAAGATCAGATGATGGTCCGATAAGGAGTCAAGCAGAAGCACCTGTAAAATCTCAGTCTGACCCGAGTATTATTTAAGAAGAAAATAATAAACGGAACAGTCTAGCTATAATTATCAGATAAAATGAGATATAAGAAGAGATATAATAATAAAATGTATGATAACCAAAAATTTCATACTTCAACAAGTATACATTAGAAAATCACGAAAGTCATACAAAATCTCAAGAATCTCATAGCATCAAAAAGAATGTCATATTCTTCATTTAATTCACCAAGCCACAATAAATGACATACATATCAATGCCAACTGAAAAAGGTGGTGAAACATAAATTCTAGAAATCATAAAATAGAAATCCAGAAATCACAAGAAAAAGGATGGCCTATTCCATAAACTGGACATCGACGCACCTAGAAAGACACGCCCCATGCACAGTCGAACATCGACGCACCTAAATAGGTACGACCCATGCTCTAGCATCGACGCACCTAGAAAGATACGCCCCATGCATAAATAAACATCGATGCACCTAGAAAGATACATCCCATGCATAAATAAACATCGATGCACCTAGAAAGATACACCCCATGTAATGTCTAACACCGATGCACCTAGAAAGATCCGATGCAAAATCGAACATCGACGCACCTAGAAAGATACGCCCCATGCATAGACGAACATCGACGCAACTAGAAAGATTCGCCCCATGTCCCAACTTATTGAGCTGATTGCTCCACGAAGTAAACAAACATCGATGCACCTAAAAAGATACACCCCATGCATAATAAACATCGACGCACCTAAAACGGTACGACCCATGTGTAAACAAACATCGACGCACCTAAATAGGTACGACCCATGCAAGAAATGAGACGAAGCTCAATAAAATGACGAACAGTCCTCCACATAGAGAAAGATACATCGCACATTGCTGGTCTAAACCATAAAATGATCATCATCGATCATCAAGAAGTGTCAATTACAATAAGCTAGTAAATATATGAGTTTAGCATCATGTCCCATAACCACTAGCTTAAATTAAATATTTGCGAACAAATTGTAGATCTCCACTAGAAAATTGTCACAAGAGATTCAATCGAACAAGTCCAAGAATTAACCAACGAAGTAAACGCAAGCATTTCATACCACTCGTTTTACTAAGTCGTTTAATTAGATTTCTCATACGAGTGAGGTAAAAGTTTGTATATACTAATAGATTTGGAAAATGGTTTTATAAACGAGTTTGGTATTGAAAATTGAGTTGAAATCGTTTTGAGGAAAGAGTTTTGATATTTACTACTAGTATAGAAAACCTTTATATTTTAAAGTGACAAATCAAAGAATTGATTGTAGAAACAATCAATCATAAAAATTCACATTCGAAGACGTGAATAAAATCCAAAGAAATCGATACCGAATCCATCAAAATGGATATTCCCAAAAATCACGATGAAAATGTCATCAAAGTCCATAATAAATGATAACAACAAAAAGGGAATCAACACGAATCAAATAAAGTTAGAAATATACTCAAAAATAGCCAAAATAGGCAAATTAAACAGTTCCAGACATCTGGTAGGTGTTCCCAGACGTCTGGCCCTAGGTTCTGGAAGTATATGTGTTTTCTCCCTTCTATTTTTAATTCCTGGGCCATTTCAGACGTTTGAAATTTTCAACCAGACGTCTGAATTTGATTTCAGACGTCTGGATTTTGTTTCAGACGTCTGGATTTAGTCTCTGCCTTTTCCAGACCCCTTTCCAGGCGTCTGGATTATTCAACCAGACGTCTGGATTTGGTTTCAGACGTCTGAAATCTTCTGCTAGGCAAAAAAAACAGCCTAGACCAAAAATGGCAAATACAAACCGAAATGCGATCGAACGAGCGATGGATGCTAAGGATTTATGCCAATCGACAACCCAGCACTATACGCTCTTCGATGCATCACCAAAAACATGTTCAAACATCAAAGATTGGATTTTTAAAGATTTGACTACAAAACATCAAAAATTGAAATATTCACCAAATCAATCAACCAAAAGCAAATGAACATAAATAAGTGTTAGGAATTCATACCTAACAACAAAGATAGATATAGACATAGATGTGAGATAAAAATCTCACCTTAATGCACAAGAACAAGGAGGAAGAAGCTATAGAACAATGACAATCACTCTTCAATTCCAACTCAACAAGCTTGAATCTAAGCTAAAAAGAGAAACATTTCCTAAATTAGGTTTAGGAATTTCTGAAATTGATAAGAGAATGAGTTGGAGAAGAAGAAGGAGATGCTTACTAATGGGTTCTCTTTGATTTTGGAGCAAGAACTTCAGCTAGCAAGAGGAACTAAGGCTTGGAGTTTCTAATTCCCATTCTATTCCACCATTTGTGCTTAAGCGTGAGTGTTAGGAATATGAATTGAAGTAATGAAGAGTTGGAGTGGGTTGGGACTGAGTTAGTAAGTGATTAATGGGTTCAGCCCAAACCAAAGCCCTAAGTGAAAAAGTGGCAAAATTTCATTGTCTCCAAACATATCGAAGTTTATAATCAAAAAGGTCGCAAACGTCATTTTGAACTCAATGGAGGTGGTCTCGAGTCCCAATTTGTCTGTTTGCAAAAAGTAGCTTTTCGGACCAAAATCCGACGAACGGTGAAATATTTAAATAAAATATTTAAATATACAATCGATAAATATGCGGGTTGTTACAGACTCCCCTCCTTAAAGAAATTGCGTCCTCGCAATACTTAAGAGGAAAATAAGAAGTAACAACCATGGAAGCATATCCACACAAAAGAAAATTTGAATCAAGAAGTCCACCATAAAGAGCACGAAGGAGTAAATCCGAAAGTTTTCGTTCGATGAATTCTCAAGATTTCTCAAGAGCAATCCCTAGGATTTGAGAACCATTGAACTTTTACCAAAAATAATATCTTTATATCGAAGGCGCTCAACCTCCGAAGCAATGATGCGAATAGAATGTTGCTCAAAAGTCAAATTTGGTGAAACTTCGATCCCCTCAATAACACCGGGCTCAAGAATAAAAATCGGAATCCCTAAGGCATTTCCGTAGATAAAAGACGTAGAGAACGTCAAGAATAGCAGAAAATTGAGTTGGTGCAACGACGTATTATAATAACAGTACGCCCGAGAATCTAGAAACTCAAATAATTTGGGACATCAGCGTAGTACAAAAACGGTACGCCCAATGAACCAAAGCCCGAATAATTTCGGAACACCGACGTAGTACAAAAACGGTACGTCCAATGAACTGATAAACTGGAACAACGATGTAGTATAATAATGGTACATCCATTGATCCAGATAAGACGGAACATCGATGTAGTGTAATAACAGTACATCCGATGAACCGAACACCATAAAAGAACATCAGACGCAAGTCCATAAAAGAAATGAGATGAAGCTCAATAAAATGAAGTACATCAAAACACCCGATGAACTTGATAAAAAGATAATTCCATTCCGACATCATCAAAGAATCAACACCTTGTTGCCTACGACAAAACGTATTGGCAACACGATTTCCCCTTCGGGAATAAAAAGAATATCAAGATCATAAGATGCTAGGAACTCGAGTCAACATGAAGTTCCTTATGAGAAAATAAATATTCCAAAGATTTATGATCGAGGTAGAGAACAAATTTCTCATCCAAATATGATGATGCCAAATTCCAAAAGTAAAAACAATAGCCGCGAGCACTAGATCATGAGTGGCATATCTAATCTCGATAGGATATAATGATTTAGAAGCACAATTGATAGCACGTTCTCCTTTGCAAGAGAACGACATCCAAACCAATACGACTAGTATCAGTACAAATAGCAAAGTCTTGGTTCCCCTTCAGGAATAACAAGAATAAGAGTATCGAAAGGAAGAGTTCTTTTAAATAATCCTCTTTCCCGAAAAGTTAAAACTTTCAAAATTACATTTTTATTTTTATGTAATAATCTTTCTACAAAAATTTACATTTTTACAAGTCAATATATCGTGTCTGACTGTCTCATCAAAGCGTTTAGGAAATTCTTATCGATAACGTTGATCAAGCGCATCGACCAGAATTCTTAAAACACTAAATGGGCAATACAATCACAAAATCATATTCTATAGGATAAGTAAGTTTCTCAAAAACTTCTAAGAATATTCTTTGTTCGTTTTTAGAACAAAAAATCAAATTGTACTTATAAATAAATCTTATGAAAAAGATTTTCAAAATTTTAAATTTCTATTTTCATCCAAAACCAATAAATACAAGAATGGACTTATCAAGATATTCATAGAATACTCGATTTATGAAATGGATGAAACAAGATGGGAAAACTGAATGACATATTAAGTCATTCATAGGAATCATAACAAGTGCGGAATGCAGTAAGTAGAATGCTAACTTCCGCAACTCGTAGCAAATGAAAACCGGTGGTAAGGTCAAACTGAAAAGACCTTAGCACCACACAAAAGATTACTTAGGTGATAATCCTAAGACAAGCCCAAAATACCGGAAAATTTCTCAAACTACATGAATGAGAGAAATAACACTTTCCTTATAAGTGGGCTTAAGGAATAAAATGATGCCATCAAGTTGGAATCCAAAATGGTAAAGGAAAAAATAGAAATCTGCTTAACAGATTGAAAATGTCGAAGATGAATAGTCCACATGGGACAAAGGATATGGCCTCATAATAATTAAGCCAATCCTTACCAAAGTAAATTCCGAAGCCTAAGTAAAAATCGGCTCGGACAGAAAAATCACATAAAATAATTTCGACATCAATAAAGACAAATTGAGTGTTGCGGATCTACCATCCGGATTCGCAATTCTCAAGGAAGACATCAAGCCCAAAATATTCAAAGAAAAAGAATCGACAAGTTCTTTTGATATAAAAATAATGAGATGAAACCCATATCAAAAAGAACTCGAATAAGAAGGTCACGAAATAAATATTGCCATCAAGGATTGAATGTAAAATACCTTGACCAAGAGAAGAGTTTCTAGAGGCTTGCACAATATTTAGCTTTCTCCTGTCCTTGTTCAAAAGTTTGGGACATGCAGATAAAAGATGACCTGGTTTCTTGCAATAGCGACAAGAATGGGGTTTTGGACACATATTCGCATAGTGTTCCTTAGAATTACAATTGTAGCATCCTCCACGATTAGGGATTGGAGTCTTTGCTACAAAAGTAGTTTGCTTCACTCTCGTATTGGGATTAAGGCTCTTGAACTTAATATGCCTCTTCTTGGAAGTCCCAATATCACAAACACTTCCTTTACCAACCTCTCCATGAAGAAGAGTAACATCCATAAGCTGATTGAAAGAAACTTCAAGTTTCAAAGGTAGAACCATTTCGGGGTTCTTACTCAAAGCAGAGATAAACTCTTGATTCTTTACAAGATCAAGAAGCTGCTGGGCAGACATAAATACTCCATCCTGGGGAGTAGCACTAGATTGACCGACGCTGGGACGGCCTGGTCTAACCATTTCTCTTCTTTAAGAAAGAAAGAAAGAAGAGGAAAAAGTTAGTCTCAAAATAAATATCAAGCAATCTTGATAGATAAAACAAGGAATCATAAAAGAAAGTAGGATAGAACGGTACGAAGACTCGAATAGATCCTAAGGCACAACTCCTAAGAAAGACTTAGGACATGATCCTTGCTAGATTATTCTACATTGTTCCGAAGTTTGGCTCTGATACCAAGCTGTGACGCCCCACCTCTATACCCACGATAGCCAAGGGCACTACGGTGTAGTGCCGTCAATTACCATGGAGAATAAGGCGGTTGAGGAGCGACTATCCATGTAATTGCTTTGTGCGAGCACCGATATGTCAGATAGTAAAACATGCATTTTATTTCAAGAGGAAATCTGACATACCGATACAAACTCAAAGCTACTACACAGTGGTTATATAAATTCTTCGGAAACAAATATAGAAATAAGCATAACATAAATCAGTCACAGATAATTCATATCACAAAGGCGGAAATAAATATGAATATTACACATAAAAGTGTACATCAGAGTAGTGGTCAAATAAGATCCACAACATCACAAAAATGAATAGATACAAGTGCAAGACAAAAATATGTATACATCAAGGAGTCTATATCTCAAACGTATACAACAAAAACTACTAAACTAAAGTAGTTAGCCAAAAGATCAGATGATGGTCCGATAAGGAGTCAAGCAGAAGCACCTGTAAAATCTCAGTCTGACCCGAGTATTATTTAAGAAGAAAATAATAAACGGAACAGTCTAGCTATAATTATCAGATAAAATGAGATATAAGAAGAGATATAATAATAAAATGTATGATAACCAAAAATTTCATACTTCAACAAGTATACATTAGAAAATCACGAAAGTCATACAAAATCTCAAGAATCTCATAGCATCAAAAAGAATGTCATATTCTTCATTTAATTCACCAAGCCACAATAAATGACATACATATCAATGCCAACTGAAAAAGGTGGTGAAACATAAATTCTAGAAATCATAAAATAGAAATCCAGAAATCACAAGAAAAAGGATGGCCTATTCCATAAACTGGACATCGACGCACCTAGAAAGACACGCCCCATGCACAGTCGAACATCGACGCACCTAAATAGGTACGACCCATGCTCTAGCATCGACGCACCTAGAAAGATACGCCCCATGCATAAATAAACATCGATGCACCTAGAAAGATACATCCCATGCATAAATAAACATCGATGCACCTAGAAAGATACACCCCATGTAATGTCTAACACCGATGCACCTAGAAAGATCCGATGCAAAATCGAACATCGACGCACCTAGAAAGATACGCCCCATGCATAGACGAACATCGACGCAACTAGAAAGATTCGCCCCATGTCCCAACTTATTGAGCTGATTGCTCCACGAAGTAAACAAACATCGATGCACCTAAAAAGATACACATGCATAATAAACATCGACGCACCTAAAACGGTACGACCCATGTGTAAACAAACATCGACGCACCTAAATAGGTACGACCCATGCAAGAAATGAGACGAAGCTCAATAAAATGACGAACAGTCCTCCACATAGAGAAAGATACATCGCACATTGCTAGTCTAAACCATAAAATGATCATCATCGATCATCAAGAAGTGTCAATTACAATAAGCTAGTAAATATATGAGTTTAGCATCATGTCCCATAACCACTAGCTTAAATTAAATATTTGCGAACAAATTGTAGATCTCCACTAGAAAATTGTCACAAGAGATTCAATCGAACAAGTCCAAGAATTAACCAACGAAGTAAACGCAAGCATTTCATACCACTCGTTTTACTAAGTCGTTTAATTAGATTTCTCATACGAGTGAGGTAAAAGTTTGTATATACTAATAGATTTGGAAAATGGTTTTATAAACGAGTTTGGTATTGAAAATTGAGTTGAAATCGTTTTGAGGAAAGAGTTTTGATATTTACTACTAGTATAGAAAACCTTTATATTTTAAAGTGACAAATCAAAGAATTGATTGTAGAAACAATCAATCATAAAAATTCACATTCGAAGACGTGAATAAAATCCAAAGAAATCGATACCGAATCCATCAAAATGGATATTCCCAAAAATCACGATGAAAATGTCATCAAAGTCCATAATAAATGATAACAACAAAAAGGGAATCAACACGAATCAAATAAAGTTAGAAATATACTCAAAAATAGCCAAAATAGGCAAATTAAACAGTTCCAGACATCTGGTAGGTGTTCCCAGACGTCTGGCCCTAGGTTCTGGAAGTATATGTGTTTTCTCCCTTCTATTTTTAATTCCTGGGCCATTTCAGACGTTTGAAATTTTCAACCAGACGTCTGAATTTGATTTCAGACGTCTGGATTTTGTTTCAGACGTCTGGATTTAGTCTCTGCCTTTTCCAGACCCCTTTCCAGGCGTCTGGATTATTCAACCAGACGTCTGGATTTGGTTTCAGACGTCTGAAATCTTCTGCTAGGCAAAAAAAACAGCCTAGACCAAAAATGGCAAATACAAACCGAAATGCGATCGAACGAGCGATGGATGCTAAGGATTTATGCCAATCGACAACCCAGCACTATACGCTCTTCGATGCATCACCAAAAACATGTTCAAACATCAAAGATTGGATTTTTAAAGATTTGACTACAAAACATCAAAAATTGAAATATTCACCAAATCAATCAACCAAAAGCAAATGAACATAAATAAGTGTTAGGAATTCATACCTAACAACAAAGATAGATATAGACATAGATGTGAGATAAAAATCTCACCTTAATGCACATGAACAAGGAGGAAGAAGCTATAGAACAATGACAATCACTCTTCAATTCCAACTCAACAAGCTTGAATCTAAGCTAAAAAGAGAAACATTTCCTAAATTAGGTTTAGGAATTTCTGAAATTGATAAGAGAATGAGTTGGAGAAGAAGAAGGAGATGCTTACTAATGGGTTCTCTTTGATTTTGGAGCAAGAACTTCAGCTAGCAAGAGGAACTAAGGCTTGGAGTTTCTAATTCCCATTCTATTCCACCATTTGTGCTTAAGCGTGAGTGTTAGGAATATGAATTGAAGTAATGAAGAGTTGGAGTGGGTTGGGACTGAGTTAGTAAGTGATTAATGGGTTCAGCCCAAACCAAAGCCCTAAGTGAAAAAGTGGCAAAATTTCATTGTCTCCAAACATATCGAAGTTTATACTCAAAAAGGTCGCAAACGTCATTTTGATCTCAATGGGGGTGGTCTCGAGTCCCAATTCGACTGTTTGCAAAAAGTAGCTTTTTGGACCAAAATCCGACGAACGGTGAAATATTTAAATATACAATCGATAAATATGCGGGTTGTTACAGATGGGGAATGGACAGTAGGGTTGGCAAACCCATAGGATATAGTCGACACCACCTAGGCATTACTTACAGTTGTTATGCATGCATCGGGCAATGCACTCGGTCTAAGCGAGATCAGTTATGTTTTTCTCATGGTACGTCACTAGGGATGTATGCTACTTTGGAAGGATATCTCTAATCCTTGTGTAAGAGGACTATTCTCTAAGTACTAAGGGCGGCTCCATGGAATCTTACATAATTATCGAATGTGCCTTTTCGATTTTTGATTATATACCTAGTATTGTTATGATGTACACTCATGAGCATCACAGCTACTTGATTATTATTATTTTCACCCTTAGACATTATTATATTACCAATGGATTTTTTGTAGAAAAGGTTTTGATTATCATAAGGTAAAAGCCCTTCCATGTTTATATGAGGCGTGGTCCTATGAGATACCTTTGATTTTAAAGATTTATATATTTTTAAAATCCATTTTTGTGTGTTTTCTCACGCTGGTTATCCGAACTGACTCGGGTGTTATTTTATTGTAATGCTCGGATCTTATCGAGCATATTTACAAATTTTAGTTGGATGCTTTGGAGCTTCAGGAGACGAGTTAGAGGCTTAGAGATGTGTTTATGTATATGGTAATTTTCAACTGCATTCATTGCTGTATTTATCAGCAATTGCAAGGACATGTTGTTGTAATTGTTTGGGTTGAAATAGGTTAGTATACTCTAATTGATGTTTGTATATACATATATTACAATTTCTTCTTTTAAAGATTTGTTGTATATTATAGATTATTCGTCGGGTATGAGATTCTGTGTTTAGTTTCTTCTTACCATCATTCCTCTTTCTTTTTCCCTAACAAACGGGTTTTCGGGCATACGATTGCTTGGCACGCAATACAATGGATATATTAGTGTTGATTTTCGAGGCCAAAAATTCCGGCTGTTACATAACCGTACTCGTTTACATATATGTATATTTAAAAAAGTAATTCATTTATTAATTAATCAAATCTTACTTTTATTTACTACATTTTTTTCAATAAAATATACTATGATTTCATACTATTTTATAAAATCTTACATCTGTTTTATAAAATATATCATTAGCTTATATATAAATTTTAAGCCTCTAAATACTGAATTACTTAAATTGAAATTAAGTATGCTTCATAGTAATATTTTATAAGGTCTATACTTTATTTATACAATCATATAACCATTTTATAAATACCTATTAAGCTTCATTTGCAACTTTATAAAATATCATATCATTTTATAAAGTACCATCTTTAATTATAAAAATCATTCTTCTAATGAAACAATATTTATAAATACTAATAAAGTTTTATTTTCCCTCTAACTAATAAGTGTAGAGTTTAAAACTTGCTTAATTAGCTTTCTAACATTCCAAAATCATTTGAATTAGTTTAATTATTACTAAGTAATGACATGCACTTAATTATCACATGTAATTATTCTCTAAATTATCACTATACGCTTATGATCATTCAATTAACCTAAAATCAAATTCTTAGGTTACTAACTATTTTCAAAAATAGTTATTAAAGTCTTAAAAAAATAATGAGTTAATATAATCATGTTTATAAGCCTAAATCAACTAAAATAATATCCATATCACTTCATATAATTCTGTAATCATCAATAAAAAATATAATACATAAATTAATAAGGAGAATCATCCCAAACAACTTGCTTAACCCCAACCAAGCTCTAATCGCGAAGACCCAAGCTTAAGCTCTCTTTATTTTTCTAAATGCACACCAATACTCCAATTCAAACCAATTTCTTCTTGGGTTTTCTAGAGAGAGAGAAATTATGGTGATTTATATTTGGTTTTAGAAAATTCATTTGACTGGTTTAGGGCTTATGAATTAGAAATGGATTAAGACGAGATTAGAAAATGATTAGAGGAAAACGAGAAAAACTAATGTGAATGAAAACTGAATGAGAATTATAAAGAGGAGTTAGCCACTTGTAAGCATCTAATGGACTTAACCTAAGTTCTCTTCATTGACACTACTCATTCCCGAAAATCATCGACTTCAAACATGGTCATCTTTATACTCATTTTACTCATTTTGAAAAAGCAAACTCAACTATGGGTGCACGAGTCCCAATTCGCTCATTTGTAAAAATCAAGTATAATAGGCATTATGTTACTTAATGACTAAATACTCAAATTAACCATTAAATAATCGATCGTTAAAATTACGAGTTGTTACAAGATGTGATTGGAAATAATGCCTTAACATCCAAGATGTAGTTGGTAGGTAGTAAGCCAACTTCTCTAGCTTATGATTCCTACGACCTAGTGAAATGTTTGCTTACAATATACCGAACACTGTGCTTATCTTCTTCTTGAACCAATGCTGCATTCAGGGCATAGGAGGACACTACCAGATATATATAGAGGTTATCTCCTTTTATCGATGTAGCTTGGTTTCAAGCACAGCTAAAAGAATAACATCATCGGGCAGTAAAACGAATATTAAGATATTAAACAAACACTAAAGAGTATGGACTTTTCTACCCAAAAGGAAGCTCGTTCAAATGCATGTCGTATAGTGATGCTGATTCGGGGTTGTAAAATAGATAGAAAAAGCACAAGTGGCACATGTCATTTTATTGGTCAATCTTTAGTTTCGTGGTTTATTAAAAAACAAAACTATGCTTCGCTCTCGACATGTAAAGCCGAATACATCCCAACGACTTTAGCAAGTGTACTAGTAATCTATATGCAACAAATTCTTCTACATTTCGAGAAAATCATAACAAATTCTCCTATATATTGTGATAATACCGGTGCCATAAATTTATCAAAAAATCCTATCACCGTTCTCAAACAAAACGTATTGATATTTGTCACCATTTTCTAAGAGATAATGTGGAAAACGGAATTATATCACTAGAATTTGTAAATACCGAAAATCAAATAGCTGATATTTTCACTAAACCACTAAGCGAACAAACTTTTATTAAATTGAGACAAGTTCTAGGAATATGTTCTTATAATGAATTCGTAAACTAGAAATTTATTTAACTTATATAAATTGTACACAATGAAATTTGAATACCTACAAAAATAATAATTTATGCTCATAAAAAAACTAAGTTTGTTAATATTCTCTGGTTAAAATATTTTTCTCACAAATAAAATGCTATAAATAGTAAACCAACTTTCATATAAACCAATTTTTCTTATGAACTACATATGTATGTTTTCTTTTACCAATCACCATATGCAACTATTTCAACTCAAAATGTCTTCCTATCACCACTCCACTTATTCAACTGTGGACTATAGATCACCCTCGTCAAATTGCACCAACATTTCACCAATTAAATCCACACCTCCATCAATTCGCTCAACCACTCTCAATAGAGTTGCATCTGCTACTTATCACACTAGCCTTTCTTCTTAGGAAAAGAAAGCCAAATGGTCAATTGATCTACAATTAACATCTCTCATGGCCATAGTTGATGAAATATATTGCTATCAATAAGAAACGACGAGAGTACAACGTCAAATATATTATGAGCAATGACATCAAGGATCTCGTCTAAATTTTTTAAAAAATGTATTCTAGCAATTTGAGGTCATTCACCAACAAAAAATTACACACATCAAAAATCTCCTCGCTTACCAGAAACTCCTATAAAAGCATGTAACATTACTCCAAGAAATTTATGCAAGCTAGGACCATCAAACTAAGACTGGATTGACACTCTAGCTCATCCAAGTTGGTCTCCACTACAGCTGTTAATTGATGACACAAATGTTGAACTGAATTCATGGGATATACAACGAATTGAAAGCTATGAGCTCTCTGACAATAACTATAATTATGATAAGCATTTCGTTAAATAAGTTTCCTTTGTAATTTTTTAATATATATATATATATATATATATAAATTGTTCTATGTAAAAATTATGTTGAAATTTCGATAAATAAAGATTAATGTTCTTATTTTGACGCATTCTTTCTGAGAAAACAGACCATAGAAGTCTGCGACAATAGCACAGATGTTTGTCAAAGGTTTCACGAAAACAATTTTCTAAAACCATAGTCGGCCGTCTGTGATAAGTCACAGACGTCTGTCACTGGTTTCAAGAAACTATTTCCTTAAACCACAAAATATGTGAAAACTCATAGACATCTATTATATGTTTCAGATAAAAAAATTTCTACAACCACACACGTCTGTGGTACTCCCATGGACATTTTTCTCTACTCCGATTCTACTTTATAAGCAGCCATATATATATATATATACACACACACCCATTTTTAACTTTTCACCAGCCAATCTTAATCTACAATCAAACCCTAACTCCTAAAATCTCAAATTGATCACTAATGGATCCCAAGGAAAAAACTCCAGTTAGCAAATGATCCAAGAAAGTTCAATCCTCTTTTTCTTAAACCCCCTTAGCCAATAAAGCCCTCACTCAGGAGTGGCTTCGAAATAGCACGATTACTAACAGGAGTTTTAACGAGCTCAAACAAAAGAAGCTTCATTCCGGTCCATTCTAGAGATTATGCAAATTTGGCGAACATGGCATTCAAGAAGTCACTATCGCCTCCGACTACCAGGATTCAATCAATTTCGACAAAAAGGAGGTACAAATTGACCAATTGGCGAACTTTCCCTTTTACGCCAATTTGTGTAGTAGTGATATTTGGACTCTTGACAATGATGACAGTTGGTTATGGACGAGTGTTTACTGACGTGTTTTAAAGATTAGCGTAAACATCATTGATCGTATACTGAATTATTCTTCGTCTGGAATCAATTTAGAGGAAGTTCAAGACCACAAAAATTTGCCATGAATGCAATAACTCATCAAATTTGGGAAGATAGGATGCCACAGTGGAAATCTGTTTACTTATGTCCAAAAGCTAGATTGTTTAACCATATAATTATCAACACAATAATTCCATGCCTAGAAATTCATTAACAGATCTACAACAATGAATATAAAGCCCTTTATGCTATTTTTGGTAGGATACAAACAAATTGGGCTAATCTCATTAATGATGAAATAAAAAGCTTTTGGTCTCATCACATACGCATGATTATGTATGCTCTATATATTATGCGTCCCTTACATGCTCTTGGGATACCCTCTTATGTTATCATTTTGAAGAAATTACTATCAAAGAGAGCAGAATAATATTCTTATCTTTAATGCACCTTCCCCAACGACCAACCCTAATTATCTCCGTGGAACAGTGGTCCTTGCAATAGCAACAACAAGTGCATAATGTCCTTAACCCACTCTTTCTCCTCAACATACTTATTCACCTCGTCCTTCACAGTAAACTGCCTCCTCAAGTCATGCTACCGAATAATATTCTAATTCAGAGATTCAATAAGTTCATATTGAACCAAAGCAAAATGAATTGATCCACGATTTAATACTTAAAAATCAAAGGTTAATCACAGCCAAACAATGAGCTTCAAACAGTAAAATGACTAGCCTAGAATGATCCTTCTTAACGCGTATGACTAAAATGGAAAAGACCTTAGAAAGAGTTGTCACTACCTTAGGAAAAGTAACGAGAAAGGTACGTATCAGATCATCCTCTCGATCGTCATCGTCTCCTTCACCTAACCCCCTCATCGAACTCAAACACCAATTTACTATGCTCAAACTTCTCATGATAAAGATCCTTCGTCATATTGAGAGTACTATGAGAGTTGCGATGGATTTTCCTATTCCTCATATTAGTACAACTAGCTTATTTATTTCTGCTATTTTTAACTGTTCCATTGTCACTTGTGTTTATTCCTCACTTTTTTTAATGCACTTTTTTACTTAGCTTTTAAAACATAATTTCGTTTGTCCTTGCTTGTAAGTATTTACCTTTGATTATTTCATTCTCGTATCTATGACATATCTACAACTATATATCAATTTAATATATACATAATATCTTTTTTGTTTTGTTGATGACAACGGGAAGAAATGTATGCATATACATTAGGGGAGATAAAAATTCACTTTATGTGAAAATTTTCTATTTTTGATTATGAATGACTATAATATCTCTTATGTTTTGATTACATAGTTTTCATCATCAAAATGGAGGAGAATGTTAGAACCTCTATTCTATGGTTTCAATGACAATAACTATACAATCACATATATTATACATTTTATCAAGATTACAAGTATACACTATGACAGATCAGTATGCTTAAAGATATTAGGACTCGAAGACAAACAAAGACCTACGGACCATGCTATAATTAAGTAAGGTTATTCTAGTATGTTAAGGGTCTTAGATAAAACTTTATACGGTCTCCTTGAGTATATATGCACACATGATCTCATATACAATAAAATGCATTGAAAATTTGAATATACCATCATAAATGTCTGAATATAAACCATAGATATCTCTGACAATACTCAGGAAATTATTTCCTAAAGCCACAGACGTTCGAGGTTTTCCCACGGATGTCTATCATTTGAACAACTGCAAAAATATGAACAGACATCTCTATTAAATGAAAAGGAATCAACTCTTCATCGATAGATTGTAGCCAATAAAATGAATAGACCTTATCAAATAGTAACAACTCTTCATCTGCATCTCTTTTAATCTATAAATAATAAAATGATAGAGATTGATAAATTAATTGAATTGAATTAATTGAATCTATTCTCTCTTGATTTCTTGTTACTCTCTTGTGCATACACGGCTTACAATCTTTCAATCTATCATAACCAAAATATAATTTTGGTTAAACCACTTTCTACTACTCAAAGCAGTCACATTCGCATACTCGAATGAGATCATAGGAAGATTTGTACTATCAATTAAAACCGATGTTATATTGGAACATAAGATTGTAAGAGATATACTTTTGTATCATCCATTCCTCTAGGCGAAGCGAGGGTTAGTTGGTTAAAGGAAATATCGAAGGGATGCTCTGGATCAGGACATAGGACGAGAGGTCCAAACAAGTATAAAATATTTGGTTTGCTCACATTCATCATTTACCTAATTTATATTCAATTATTATTCTTTTCTTAATATAGTTAGTAATATACACTCTCACACACACATATATATAAGTTGCATTACTTAGAAAATCCTATAGACTTTCAATTTCCACGGGGAAGGAAGAGCCAAAATGGTAGTAAGGTGGTGGAGGCAAGAAGAAGTGGAATTGAAAGAGAAAGAAGTCTCAAAGGTAGAATGGCCAAAAAATGGGAAAGTGGGAACTTACGTACTATGGATGCAAGGAGAAGGGACACTTGATTAAGGATTGTAAGGTAAGTGCGAATAAAAAGTGTTACAACTGTGATAAGCCATGGCATTTAAAGAAGTATTGTTCAGAACTAGTGAAGGAAAGCAGGCTGTGAAATCGGATGTTTTGGATGCAATCTTGACTTCATCGAGTGCTCCCTTGGTGAAGAAAAAGGAAAAAGGAGTCATCGTTCAAGGCATGCTTCCTATTGGTGAAGTTCCTATTCAAGTTTTATTTGATACGTTGGCTTCGCATTCATTCATATATAGTGATCAAGTAGACAAATTGGTATTGAAACTCGAGAAAGTAGACCGGCCCTTGATCATGACCAACCCTTTTGGAGGCTTTACTACCCTTTGCATAGTTTGTCATGGAATAGTGTTGTCGAATCATGGATTCTCTTTTGTTTGTGATTTATTTGTTGCGAAATTCATTGGGTTCTAGATTATCTTGGGAATGGACTAGCTGAAGAGGCATGTAGCAATAGTAGATTTCGAGAAGATGTTGGTGACAATCAGAGATATAGAAGGGTGAACGGTAGTAATTAGCACCTGCATGAGGATCGGGTGATGGTTAGCTTTCTATATTCGCTAGAGGTTCCGTAAGAGGGGTTGTCATCTGTGTCGATTGTTAGAGAGTATCCAGATGTCTTTGAGGAAGTGAACGGAGTTCCACCGCATAGAGTGATTGAGCTTTGGATAGACTCAGTGAAGGAAGTAAGACCTATAGTTATGCCATTATGGCGTATAGCACCCATAGAGTAGAAGGAATTGGAGGTGGTAGTGAATTACCTATTAAGGAAAGGGTTTGTTCAAAGAAGCATATTTGAGTAAGGAGCAATTGTAGTATTCGTGACTAAGGTGGATGACTCTTTGAGATTATGTGTGGATTATGCTGAGTTAAATAAAGTGACGAATAAGAATAAGTATCCACTCCCATGCATTGATGACTTGTTTGATTAACTCCAAGTGCGAAGCTATCCTCTCAAACGGATTTGGCAATGGGATTTCACCAGTTGAGTATATCAAAGGAGAATAAGCCTATTACTTCAAATCATACACCATCAGGTTTCTATGAGTGGTTGGTGATGCCATTTGGATTGACCAATGCTCTGGCATACTTCATGGATCTCATAAATTGGGGTTTCAGAAATCATTTGTACAATTTTATGCTTGTGTTCCTCGATGGTATTCTGATCTATTACAGAACCAAAGAGGATCACAAGACACACTTGCAGATTGTGCTTGAGATATTGAGGAAGCAAAAATTGAGAGCTAAGTTCTCTAAGTGTCCCTTCTTTAGAGAAGAAGTGAGATTCTTAGGTCAGGTCATTTCTAGATTAGATCCATGAAGGTGGTAGTGGTCCAAGATTGAAACCAGTCTAGGAATGCTATGGATGTGAGAAATTTCCTAGGGTTGGCACGATATTATGGATGCTTCATTAAGAACTTCTCAAAGGTAGCGACACTGTTGACCAATTTGATGAAAAAGAATCATACTTTTATATGGGGTGCAAAATGTGAGCATGCATTTATGATTTTGAAGGAGAGGTTGATGAGTGCACCAGTGTTGACCATTTCAAGTGGAAATGAGAAGTTGACAATATATACAAATTCCCGTGGTACTAGATTGACTGTTATTGATGTAGAAAGGAAAACTTGTTGCCTATGCTAATCGACAACTAAAGCCGCATGAAAGGAATTATCCGACTCATGATTTGAAATTGGTGACGATAGTTTTTCTTTTAAGATGTGTAGGAATTATCTATTGGGAGAGAGATTCAAACTGTTTACGGACCATAAATCCTTAAAGTACCCTTTCTCTCAGAAGAATCTCAACCTTCGCCTGTAATAGTGGTTGGAATTCTTGGCCTCTTAAGATTTTGGTATTTCCTATCCACTAGGAAAAGAGAATGCAGTCATCGATGCGTTGAGTAGAAGACATGCTAGTTTAGGAGCAATATTCTTGGAATGGAAGCAAGTAGGGTATATTAATGGATATGATTTCAGGCCTCATTGCGAGTTGGAACAAGAGATGTTGGCTAGTTTGTCAATTAGATCTGCTCTAATTAAAAGAATCGATGCTAGTAAGAAGCAAGATGCTAGGCTGGCAAAGATTATAGTGAAGATAATAAAAGAAGTAGAATCTAAAGACATGAAGCAATATGAACACAACCGAGAAGGTTGGCTTCGTAAGGATGGAAGTCTATTTGTTCTTGATGTTCATGGATTAAGAAATGAAGTGTTACGAGAGTGTCATCATTGAAGGTTGACTATTCATCTTGGCGATAACAAGATGTACTGAGAAATAAAGCAAACTTATTACTCAGAAGATGAATAGGGATGTAGGTGAATTCATCTCGAAGTGTATGAACTGCTAATTTGTAAAGGCAATGCAAAATAAACCTAGTGGATTGTTGCAACCGCTAGATATTCTTGAGTGGAAATTGGAGCAAGTATTAATGGATTTTATAAATGGACTGCCAAGAACTTGAGCATGAGATGATAACATTTGGGCCGTGGTTGATGGAAAGAGCATTGCCAACGACCGAGACTCGTTGTTCACTAGTGGGTTCTAGAAGAGCTCACAAGAAGTATTAGGGATCGAGCTACATTTTAATATAGCTTATCACCTGCAACTGGATGGGTAGACCGAGAGAGTAAATCGTATATTGGAAGATCTCTTGCGATCATGCATTATAGATTTTGAAGGATCATGGTATGACCATCTACATCTGGTGGAGTTTGCACACAACAATAATTATCAATTAATTATTAGTATAATGCTATATGAAGCACTGTATGGCCAACCATGTAATTCTCCTTTATGTTGGTAGTAAGCGGACGAGAAACTGATACTGGACCAGATATGATTAGAGAGAATCAGAGAAGATTGAGGTCATTTGGCAATGAATGTAAGCTGCACGGGATTGACTAGGAATGTAAGTGGATAAGAGATAAAGAGATATGGAACTTAATATTGGAGATTTGTATTTGTGAAAATTTCTCCTTTGAAGAATGTAGTTCGATTAGGTAGAAAGGGAAAGTTGGCATCGATATTTGTAAGTCCTTTTTCGATAGTTGAGAGGATTGGAAAGCCCTCATATATGGTCGACTTACCTCAGAAGACTGCAGGTGTGCACAATGTTTTTCATGTTTCTTATCTACAAAAGTTTGTGCATGACTCGGGTGTGATGATTGCATTTGATCAACTAGAAGATGTTAAGGTAGAACCAGAAGTTTCCAGAACTCGTGGGCCACTTCGTATTGTTGAGTATGACACAAATTAGCTTAGGAAAATGTCGGTGAGGCTAGTAAACATACAATGAAGTGGAAGTGATGATGGTTGTATGTGGAAGACTGAAGAGAGCATGATGACTAGTTTTCCAGAGCTCTTTGAATGGTAGAATCCACCATTTATCATATCAACATTCACTATTGTATATTACATTTGATAGGTTAGTATTATGCATGCTAGGGTAAGTTCATCGATACAATTGAATGCATGGCTGATTATTTGAGATGTTTGATGGTTGCTTATGATTGGTAGGCATGCATGATGACTGGGTGTTTCTACTTTGGTTTGTTTAAGTACTTCGGGGGCAAAAATTCTAAAGAGGGAGGGAATGTAACAACCAATATTTTACAGATTGGTAAAATATTTTTATTTTGTTTGTATAAGGTTGTATGATTCTATAATTTTGAAATATGACTCGTAGGTACATTTTACATACCTTTGAATTTTCTCGAATTTCTATGTGACTATTTTTGACATGAAAACCTTGTTTGGGCTATAAATTTTGATAGGAGTTGAATTAGGGTCTCAAACCAATTCCATGGCTTTAGGATGATGGTTTTCCATTCTGTAGAATTGTCATAATAGAAATACAGAATTACAGTTAGTAAGTTATGGCTATTTCAAGTTTTAATAGCTGAGGGTCAGGATTAGTGTGTAATTAAATAAGCCCATAAGCAGATCCATTAGTCTAATTAGAGATCACTATAAATAGAGTGCTGAAGAGCAAAATTAAAACTTTTCCCTCTCCCAAATCAGAGCCAACTCCCATTAGATTCATCCAAAATTGCCCAAATTATTCTTTAAATCGAACCGAATTGAAGATTAATCAGTAGATCATTGATTAAGAGATAGAGATCATCGATTTGGTTGATTTGCATTAATTTTAATCGTTTTCCACTTTTCATTGAGAGTCAAATTGGTTGAATTTAGTAAATGATGACCGGTTTATCACTTGTCCCTATCCTATGCATGTTTATATGGTAGAATTATAGTTTCTAACATGATTTTTCATCTTAAAATCCTTTTCTAACTGTAATCGCATTTTAACATATATTTATGACCTATATTTATGGATTCTAATATAATTTATATAGTTGGCTTTGTAATCTATCTTATTCATGTTAATACGTTCATGGATTTCATAGATTTAGATTATAATTTGTTTGATTGCAGTAATTCGTTGTATTGCTTATTTTAATGGATGTAATTGCATGTTATTCACGCTTGAATGTTGTGCTTTGATGTTATTTGCTACTATTTTGGATGTTTAGGAAGATTGGATGGTGAATTGGAAAAATCTAATACAAAGTTGGTCGAAATTAGACAAAACTTGGAGGAGAGGCACCAGGGTATGGGAGGAGCTTGCCAGAAAGAATGCGCTTCAAAATATGCTATGGGTATAAACTAGTATTGAACTATAATGGTTGGTCGGAATTTGGACGACAATTAGAGGAGAGGCTCTAAAGCATAAGAGGAGCTTTTTGGAAAAAATTACGCCTCAAAAATTGCTAAGGGAAAAACTGTTAGTTCTTGAGATGATGATTTTGATGACAACAACCTTAGGACTTGTTATAAAATATAAATACTAACATTATAGTTTATATATATATATATATGTATATGTAGGATATAAACATGCAAGTACCAAGAATAAAGACTGTACAATATTGAGATTCAAGACTGAAGATATCAAGATTGAAGACTCAATAGTATTAAGATGTCAAGAGTTCAAGGTTTCAAGAGTACAAGATAAGTATTGAGTCTAGAGTTATGTTAAAACTTGTTAAAAGCACTTACATCTTTATTCGAAATTTATTCGTCGAATGGAATCCACTTCGAGCCTGTTAAAGGGATGGAACGCTAGTGGGATGGAACCCACGACAATATCTAGTGGAACATATAGTGGTCCTATTTTGATATCCACTAGTTTTATAAAAATGCTTTTCCAAAATATATCTCTTGTTTTTAAAAAATATTTTCAAAACTTTCTTTTTAAAAAAAAGTCTCTCTTGGTTTTAAATATTTTAGCCTCAAAACTATTTTTTATCATTTTTATATTTTGATTCCAAAATTGTCCTTGTTTTAAAACCATCTCTTGTTTTAAATATTTAGCTTTAAATATTTATATACTCAGACTTTAAATCACTTTATAGATTAAGATTATATATATTAAAATTACTTTAAACTCTTTTATATATTTAAACTATATTCAAATATATTTATAAGGTTTAGAAATTGTTTTGACAAATTACAGAAACCAATTTTAATAAGAAAATCAAAACATCAATTTTTGCCTTAAGCGTGTTGACATCCCTCAACCCCCCATGTCGACATGGTGTTCATTATTTTCAATTTTCAATTTTCAAAAGAAGTGTCTATTCGCTGTATCCTTTCACGAATAGATGTGGCTGTTGATCTAATATAAATACCAGTAGTTCTAAATGAATTTAACATCGGATTTCACTTGTTTTCTCTCCTCTTCATCTTCCACATTCATTCTAAAGAATTCAAAACTATAATCTACCGAAATACAAGTGAATCTAACTTTATTATATCTTGTTTGATTCTCTGCCACTCTTTCCATAAGATCTCAGTGCAATTCAGAGTTATAGGATCTTTTGTAAATCAAACTATTGAGTAAAAGGTGATCTTGTAGCCGGGTTAAATCAAGAGAGTTGCCTTGAACTCAAATACAGGAGGGTGTATCTCGTAGCCTTGAAACCGAGGGTGTAAACTGAGAGATTATTTTGATAAGAAATCTATACGATTGTACGAGACTGGATGTAGGGTAACTCCGAACCAGTATAAAATCCTGGTGTGTTCTTCCTTATACAGATTTTATTTAGTATTTGCATCTATGTCTAATTCTGTGATAATATCTGTGTTTGTGAATTGCATTTGTCAGTGATTAAATTACATAAGTTTCAAAAAGATTTAGAAAATCCGTAAACACTATTTGTAACATTCCCGAATTTTAACCAAGATTTGACAATTAATTTAATTTTGGAATTTAATTGTGAAATTATTTGTGAATTAATTAGAGAATTTCCAGAATAAATAAATATTTTAGATTTTAAATAGAACTTTGGTTTGAAAGTTAAGGGTAAGTCTTTTTATAAATAAATAAATTGAAATTAAATTGGATTTAAAATCCTATTTTTAAGTAATAGGAATTTGTTTCTAATTATTTAAAAATGCATTATAATTTTAAAATGATGTTTGAATTTGATTATAATTTTTAAAAGACCAATTAAGAATAAAATTATTTATTCATGTGTAATTAAAATTTGTAAAACCATCCTTTGCTTTAAAAGATTATATAAATGATTAATAAAGAGATGTATTTATTTAAATAAGAAAATTAATATAGAAAATATAATATAAATCTTTAAAATATTATTTATAGTATTTAACATATAGTAAAAGTTTGAATGTTGTTTAAAAGCTAAAATTTTATAATATACATATGTGTGATTATTTATAAAAGTAAAATTTGTTTTAAAATTCAATTTTTCCTAAGATTTTATAAAGGAGAATGCATTTATTGAAATTATATATATAAAACATAAACATTTAAAATAAATACATATGTTAACATATGAAAATATAAATGCATAAAGGGTTAAAATAAAATTTATAAAATAATTTAAATAAAGGATTTAAACACAAATTTTATTACATGTAACAAGTGTCAAGAGATAGGCACACATTTTTACAAGTGTTAAGTAAGAATGTTTATGTGAAAAACAAGTGGCATTAGTTTTGTTAAAGATGAATTAAATTTTATATTGAAAGATAAAAAAACAAAACCACATTCTTCTTTTCTCAAAACTGAAATCAGTAAGAAAAAGAAAAGAAAACAAAATCAAAATCAATAACAAAACCAAAACCTGGATTCAGTTTAAAAATAAAGAGCAAGATGCAAATCAAAGTTTAAAAATCTGGAAGTCAAACTTCAAATAAATGCAAAGTTTAGATCAAACTGGATCAAAAGCATGCAAACGCATCTCAATCAATCAAAGCCTAACTTCAACAAAACAAGCTTCAGGAATCAAGTAAACCTGGACAGCAAGCAAAACAGAATGCATATCAAAAAACCGCGGAATTGAAAACAAGATAAAGTTTCAACCTGAAGATCATTTAAAGCAGTTTAAATCTGGGAATCTAAAGCCTGAGGCAAAATTTAAAAGCTTTCAGAACAAAGAAAATCAAAATAGCAAAATTGAAATTTCAAGATTCAGATCAAAAATCTGGTTTCAAAATGAAAGCACAGGTCCTCTGTCTTTGCTTTTTCAAAACCAAGGTGATCATTTGTTGTTCAAAGCATGGCTTTGCGAAAAAGCGTAGCTTTATGGACGAGACCTCATAGGAACTCACAAACCGGTTATGGTCGAAACTGGAAAGATGCGGCAAGGTTGCAGAAGTCGCACCCCTAGGTATGTCCATTCCTTCTGGAAAAGGGTGGTATCGTGGTATGGAGCCCAGATACTTACTCATGTGGACACTGTATATTTATTACTGTGTGATGTTGCTTTGTGGTTGAAGATCCTCGGATAAAGGTTGCAAACGACCGAGGGTGGCATATCTTAGGCTTTAAACCCGGGAAAGGAGTAAACCTGCCTTGTGTTGGCAGAGAGCTGGGTAAGTTCTCAGGGCGTCCCTCCAAAGGCATACCCATGTGGCAATGGGAAGTTCCTTGGCCTGACCATATGTTGGAAAATCCGAAGAAACAATACGCGCCCTATACGGTTTTAGTTGTATAACCTGCCATGGAATGTGGCGGTAACCTGCTATTGAACATGGTACCTATAGTAGGCATACAATAATAGTTGTATGCTGGCTAAGATTAATATTATACTTTCGAAATGTTTTCCACTATGCACTAATAATAATATCAAAATGGTTTTTTCGTAGTAAGCATTTTTGACTATCATAAGGAGAAATCTCCTCCAATTCTGTGTTTGCATGGTGTGTGTGGCGGGAGGCCTTATGGTAATTTCATTTTTCAAAAAGCATTGCGGATTTCAAATTTTAAAATCTTTTGTTTGTTTTAATGATAAACTATTTTTGTTTGCTCATACCAGTCCCTTGACTGACCCGGAGTTTAATGTTCCCTTCCTAAACTCTGAGTACCCACAATTTTCCATACGGGCAGTCTAGAGTTGGGTTTTTCAGATAGTCAAATAGTAAGTGTAGATTCGATCGCATTCAATCGTTGGATATTGGAAATCACATTGGGTGGAGTTTGCTTCAGTACAACTCGATTGTGAGTTCGAGCTATTTCTGGATTGGTGCTTTGGAGATGGTGAGTGCAGGCATTGGAGTTCTCCTCTGAAGACTATTTCCTCCTTTGGAGTTCAAGTTTTTGATATTGTTCCGCTGCTGTGTCTTGTATCTCTGATTTATGTCGATATCATCTGTATCATTGTTGTATCATTCAGATATTGTATTCATTGTTGTGTCAATGACATTATTCTTTTCTTCCGCTGTGTTGTTGTACTTAATGTGTTATAAGCTCCAGCACTGGTCGAATTTCAATGGTTGAATCTGCGGCATTCGAGTATAAGTGAAGTACGGGTGTCGATTTTCGAACGCCGAAATTCGGGTTGTGACATTTTGGTATCAGAGCTGAAGGTTGAAACTTTAGCTCAGGAGTATAACACATTAGATAACTCATTAGAGATAGGATGAAGTATACCCTAGAATGAGTATATCCCTACGATATCCGTTCGAGTGCCTCAGTACATTCTCTTACTGTTCACTCATAGTAAGTATGAGTGCAAGAAGAGGACGAGGTAAGGGACAGGGAAGTACCACTTCATATGGCCAATGCCCTGTAACAACAACGGAAACAACCTTTATCTATCAGCTTTCTTTGATCATCATCCGATTTTCAATTCTTTGATGATTCCTGGCAGCTCTAGGAAGAAGCTTTGATATATTTGCATGGGACACAAACTCCAGATGGGTCAAAATTGTTTGATCGGATGAATTGTTTGCTTAGGTTTCTAAACTAAAAAG
Organism: Allium cepa; assembly: GCA_030765085.1. NCBI lineage: Eukaryota > Viridiplantae > Streptophyta > Magnoliopsida > Asparagales > Amaryllidaceae > Allium > Allium cepa. Next base: position 859,962,521 of record CM060934.1, on the reverse strand, counting down.
TTTTGGATTTATATCCACATGTCTGTCTATTCTTTTGGGTCTAGATATATTCTACGAGCGGTTAGTTATCCTTCGAATTAACCAATGCCCCTGTATATTTCATAGAATGGTGGCCCAGGTATCTTGTATAGTATTGAATGAGTTTGTTCTCATATTTATCAATATTCTGATTTTGGTAAGACAAATGCAGAATAAGTATTCAGTTTCATCTGGAAAGATATTACTCTATCTTTCATCTATTCTTTGTTGTCTCCCTTACAAATTTCGAGGACGAAATTTTCTTAAGGGGGGTATCTGTAACATTCCCGAATTTTAACCAAGTTTAAATTGGCAATTAATTTAATTTTGGAATTTAACTGTGAACTTATTTGTGTATTAATTAGAAAATTTCCAGAATAAATAAATATTTTAGATTTTAAATAGAACTTTGGTTTGAAAGTTAAAGATAAGTATTTTTATAAATAAATAAACTGAAATTAAATTGGATTTAAAATCTTATTTTTAAGTAATAGGAATTTGTTTCTAATTATTTAAAAATGCATTATAATTTTAAAATGATGTTTGAATTTGATTATAAATTTTTAAAGGCCAATTAGGAATAAAATTATTTATTCATATGTAATTAAAATTTGTAAAATCATCCTTTGCTTTAAGATTATATAAATGATTAATAAAGAGATGTATTTATTTAAATAAGATATATAATATAAAGTTATATTTAAAATATTATTTGTAATATTTAACATATAGTAAAAGTTTGAATGTTGTTTAAAAGCTAAAATTTTATAATATACATATGTGTGGTTATTTATAAAAGTATAATTTGTTTTAAAATTCAATTTTTCCTAAGATTTTATAAAGGAGAATGCATTTATTGAAATTATATAGATAAAACATAAACATTTAAAATAAAAATATATTTTAAGGTATGAAAATATAAATGCATAAAGGGTTAAAATAAAATTTATAACATAATTTAAATAAAGGATTTAAACACAAATTTTATTACATGTAACAAGTGTCAAGAGATAGACATACATTTTTACAAGTGTTAAGTAAGAATGTTTATGTGAAAAACAAGTGGCATTAGTTTTGTTAAAAATGAATTAAATTTTATATTGAAAGATAAAAGAAACAAAACCACATTGTGACGACCCGAAATTTTTGAACATTTAAAATTGGAATATTTAATTGATTTTAAATATTTAAAAGCTAATTTTTAACTTGAATTCAAATATCACAATTTATTTGATAATTAAAGTATTTAATTAAATAATTTGAAGTTGGGTAAAATGTTGAATCTGGAGTTCTAAGCCTGTTAAAAATAAATTGAAGGCTGTAAAATTTATACTGATAGTGCTGAGGATTATAAAAGTTTTGAAATTGAATTTAACATTGATTTGTTCAGTTTTAAAAATATATCCTTTAAACTGAATTTAAAAATAGCCTTTCGAGACACAGTCTCGGAATTCGACGAAACCAGTTCCTTTGGATCTGTATTATTGTATTATTATTGGATTCCAAATTTCGTATTGATCGGAGTTGTTCTGTGAGCGTACGATATATAACGCGTTGAAAATTTAATTGATAATAATCGATTCAAAAAGCTATCCTCCCCATACGATCGAATTAGACCTCGAAACCTTTTCCAATGCATTCGAAAAAGGGGTATAACATTATGAATGCCTAGCGGCGCGTCTCGATAGGAGTTCGACATTTCGAATTGCGGAACCGAGATGATATAATTTAAATAATTATATATATACACTAAATTGTCACTTCAGCCGTTCTAAAGGACTGGCACGCGAAGCATCTTCAGCACGCAAGGGATCTTTTCCTTCTTTAAAAATCAATGCGACCTTCTCTCTTATCCTCAGCTCAAAAAAATCAATCGAGAATAAAAATGGCCGAGTCGATTCAGATTTACTCGAGCCTCTCTCTTGCCGATCGTTTAAAATTTCAAAAGAACAATGCCGATCGAATCATAGTCAATTTCCTCTCTTGCGCGACGTCAGCGTGACGTCTGAATCTTGAGTGGCTCTCATGTATGCGAGGGTAGAATAGAGGCTGAGATTTTGAGGGTTTCGCGATGGTGGGAAGCTGATAGAGTGGATTCGCGAATCAAAGTCGTCGACGTATTCATTGCAGTCGATTCGATCGAGTCAGGAGCGCGATAGGGTTTTGATGGATGCGACTCAGGCTGCGGCACAGTGGCGAGATCTAAGAGTCGAAGCTAAGGGAAGCCAGCATTCTTTCAAGGGGGAAGCAATTCGTCGTCACCGTGAGGTATCTATGATTTTGTTTCATTTTTTATATATATTCTTGTTCAGAGAAAAATTTATATAAATATAAATCTATAATAAATTCACACATATTTTGATATAAGCATATAAGGGGAAAAAAAGAGAACAGTGAAGCTTATATATATATAGATAAGCTTTGGGGAAAATAATATTGATAGGAATTTTAAATGTTTGAGAGTTTATGTGAAAATAGATTTTTGAAAATCCATAATTTATTTTTATTAGTGTGTATGTAGTTTCAAAGGGAAACTAATAGTTTAAATAAAATCAGTAGTCAATCAAAATTATTACATGGAGATTAATTATTGAAAATAATTAAGAATATTAATAAATTGTATAATGTTGATACAAGGTTTTAAATCATGTAAACAAGCCAGTTTGGAATGGATTGCAAACGGCAAAATCAAAGGTGAGTTAATCTCACTCAGCTGAATTATAATTTAAATTTAAATGGTTAAAATTGAATAATTGATGGATTGATTTGATTTGGTATGTTATATTATATATAGTAGTATATAGTATATCTTGGATTGTTTGATTTCCCGCATGATATAGCGGATGAGACCCTATGCGCCGCATAATAGCGGATGATTTATATTAATCCCATATACCGCGATATTCCACATCGAAGTGGAATTGGTATTTATGTTGTGCTAACGTCTGTGGATGCAGGAAAAACAGGTTGGAGGGATCCAACTGGATTCCTCAAAATTTATTTAAATTATTTAATATTCTTTGTTTTGATTATTTGATATTCTATGATGAGTTATATTGGAATATTGAATGCTATGGTTTGATTGAATATATTTGGGTATAATGAGTTACCAAAAATATATAAATTGGATTTTGGAAAGAAAATAAAAGAAGTGAATTTGTAAGCGGAATAATTATAGAAAATTTGAATAAATTAAGAATGAATTGAAAAAAATGGAAGTGATATTAAAATACTAATAAATAACTTCGAGTATGAAAAGAAAAAAAGATTTTGAATAAACAGAAATTAATGAATTGTAAAATTAAGCGATATTATTTTAAAGGAATAAAGAATTATTTTAAAATTCAAAGTTTAATTTTATTTAAAAGGATAAAGAAGTAATTTGGGAAATCTAAAATTGGTATTTTCAGTTAAAAGTATTTTAAATCATAATTAAGGAATAAAATTCTGAAGTTAATGGATTTTAGAATTTATTAAAGAAATTAGAACATTTATTTAAATAAATAGTGATTCATCTTTAAAGGATGCGAAGAGAAGTATATTTCCCTGAATAGCCAAGTACGTTTTTAAAGTAAATTTTTAAGTATAAGATAAAAGTTAATGTTGTTTTAAAAAGCGTGTTTTAGAGAATTTATTATTTCTAAATGTTTGAATTCTAAGGTAAGTATTTTATTTTAAAATCTATTATCGTAATAATTATTAAAAGAGGATTTGGTATTTTGTTTAAATAAGAAAATCTAGTTTATATTTATAAAGTAACCTTATTTTAAATATTCCTAAAGTATTATCTTTAATTAAGTATTAAAGTAGTTTTTTAAATTTAAATGTTAAAGCATATTTTACAATAAAGTGTTTTAAAATTATTTTAAAAATCTAAAGTTTTGTGCTTGGTGATTTCAGTGGAAATAGAAAATATTTGGGAAAGTTTATTCTGAAAAGGGAAGGTAATTTGAACTGTTTTCAAAAGGATTGAAATGGAAATATCTTGCAAAGATATTTGAGATAAATAAATAATTTGGTGAAGTTATTTATATTAGATGGCTGTTGTGAATGTTAATTGATAGTTAAATAACCGACTATCAATATTGGCCAAATGCGTTGATCGTTTTAAAGAGACCGGGATCGAGATTTATTTCTCGAAAACCACTTCGATCCGGTTTGTACGTTTTAGTGGAAAAACGAGTTTGGATTCGAAATTGGAGCAGTGAAGTGCAAGGGCTAGTCGCTACTAATCCCGAGGATATTTCCAAAATGGTTGTAGTAGGGGTAGTGCCTTCGGTTCCGTTCGAACCCGAGACGGACTTGTATGGATGAATGCTTTCGGAACATCGTCAGGTGGACGATGGGGATTCTAAGGGATATGTTCTAAAAAGGTAACGCTTAGCCTCAAGCCTCATCAACCGAAAATGAATGAAAATCAGGGGTTATGCAGCAAGGCTTAGTGGGCAGCACCCATTTCCGGGTAAGGTCATACCTGTCTAGATTTCTTTTTTATTTCAGCTTAGTGGTGCGGTTTCTGATCCTAACCGTGGGGTAATCTTACTCGGGATTATCCAGTAAGGGATAGTCTGGGTCTTATGTTACATGGGAGTTAGGGTGGCTCCTCGGTACTGTGATCTAGGCCACGCACTGTGACAGGTGGTACCCCAGTGCCCAGTCGTTAGTTGAAAATTCATTCTCCCTACGCGCCTTGTACGATTTTTGTTTGTATTACCCACTTTGTGGTTAGTAGTTGGAGTTTAATAGATGTAACAATTTCGGCTATTTTAATAAGTATTTGTATATAGACCCTATTATAATATCAGAGGATTTTAATATAAAATGTTTTAGCTGTCGTAAGGTAAAAACACGACATGTTTGTTTGTGTTGTGGTCTTACGAGATGCTTTTGTTTTCAATAAGATTTTTGAAACTTCAATAATCAATTTGAGTGTGATTTTCACACGTTGGTATTCCAGACTGACTCTGGTGTTATTTAACTATAATGCTCGGGTCAGACCGAGTATTGTAGGATACAGGAAAGGATGCTGTGGAGCTCAGGAGACAAGCTGGATGGCGATACGTACTTCTGTATTTGATTATTTTTCCGCTGTGTATCCAGTTGTATGTTTTTGATGATGTACTCTGATGATGTATGTATAAACAGATAATGTATTTGATTTGGTGTAAAGAATATTGAATATCTATTATATTTTATTCCGCTGCGATGGTTAGATTCTGATGTTGTTTCTATTTTCTTCTTCTTCCACTTCTTCTTTAACCCAAATGGTTCGTATTTTCATACATGTTGAGTTGATTGATGTAGAATAGTGTCGACTCAAGGGGTACGGATTTGCGGGTCGTTACAGTTGGTATTAGAGCTTAGGTTGGTGATAACCTTGGGTCTAGTGGGGATTACTCATAGAATAGAGTCCATAGTACTCTAGAATGAGCTTGAGCATATTAATAGATATGAGCGCGTATTTGTTAGTGAATATAAAATTGTTTTATATTGTGTTGATTTATCGGTTGAGTGTTTATGGATTCTGGTCGATGTGTGGGATGCCATAATATCGATAGGGATTTCTAAACTCTTAAACAAGATAAACCGACACAATATTGTTTTAAATAGGGTAAATTAAATAATTTTACCCAAAATTATTTTTGTATATAAAAGAAATGATTTTTCGTAAATTGTTATATTTATATATGGATGCTTGGTTGTTAGGAATGATAATATTAAATTATTATTATTAATGTGTAAAATTGAACAAGAAATTGTAATAGTAACCAAAGATGAAGGAATAAATTAATAAAATAAATGGGATATGTAAATGTGAATTATAATTGAATAAGATATTGAAATCACAATTAAAAACTAGAAACAAATTCATATACAAACGAAATTTGTAAATGTAAACTATAAATGTGAATTATAGTGTGATTAATAATTAAAATAAGGTAAAATTCCAAAGTAATGTTTGAATATAAATTTAAAGGATTTGGAATTTGAAAATTTGGAAATTTAAATTCCTTGAATTTGAAAATGATTCTCAAAGAGTTGGGAAAATAATATTTGAATCGGATTTGAAATCTAGAGAGATTTGGAATTTAAAAATATTTGAAGGGTTTTAAAAGAGATAAAAGCATTGAACTCTTTCAGTCGCTAGAAAATAACTTCGGTGATGACTGCAGCATCATCGATGTTCATTTTCGAGTTTCCAAGAGAGAAATTGCTACCAAATTATTTTAAATCAGAATTGTTTGTGAAAGATAAATTTGATTTTAGAAATGTAAGGAATTTTGGATATCGGTGATTTCAAAGGGAATTTTGAAATGTTGAAAGATTGTTTAGATTTTGGAATCTTAACTAAGAATGTTTATGGCATATAATAAGTTTGATAACCTGTAAATTTATAATTTGTTGAAATAAAATTAAACTTGAAAGAGTTAAATTAAAGGAAGTAGGAAACAAAATAAGATAGTAAACTAATACAATGTACTGAATTAAAAAGAAATGGGAATGGAATAGAGATAAGTTGGAAACTTAAAGAAGTGAAAAAAATGGGAATGGAAATAGAATGTAATTGAACCTAGTAAATAAAAGTAAAAATTTACTAGGAGTGAATTTGTGGGAGGACAAATTTATTCAAATTTGTAAGTAAGTAAATGAAAAATAAATACTGGAATTTAAATTTGAATTGTGTTAAATTATGTGGAATGGGAAAATTAGTCAGGTTGGACTAAATTAAACAAAGTATTGGAATTAAGATTTGTAAGTACTAATTGATTCAGGTGAGTAGGCACATGAGTTGAAAATTTGTATATTGGAATGATATTAAATGGAATTAAGTCCTTGATTAGCAAAATTCAATAGAATGGTATGTAGCTAGATTTAACTGGAGTTAAGTTAAATAAAATTGAATTGAAATGAATTCAGTTGAGTAATAGATAATATTGAATGGCATAAAATTCTACTCAAACAAATAAATGTAAACTAAGTAAGTATTGAATTAGAATAAATAAGCTTCGGAAGCTTATAAAAGAATTGAAAGGCATTGGAAAAAAAAATCCAAACTTGTGATATTAAGTAAGAATGAACTCAAGAAAATTAAATAAACTGGTTTTAAAGATAGATGAAAGAAAAGAAAAAAGAGAAAATCCAACTCAAGCATAAATTGAATGACCTTATTATTAATGAATTCAATAATGAATTGTTAATGTGAATTAAAATCTAATAATGGATAAAAGAATAAACTAATCGAATAAATTAGTAAATTGGTTGGAGATTTAATCAAAGGAAAAATCGAATCAAGGATTTGAATGGAAGTTGGTTGAATAAAATAAACTTAAGTTATTGGGTGGAATAGTTTGAAGAAAATAAATAACTTAAGTAAATTGTGAGATGATTATTTAATATATTGGTTGTCGAGTTTAATAAAATGGTTTGGAATCAAACTTTTTGGAAATGAAAGAAGATGCAATGAAAGATTGTGAATAAATTAAAGTGGGATGGAATCAAGAGTAAATTGAGTTGGAATCAATTTAAATGGTTATAAAGCTTACGTAATTATTTATTCACATTAATATTGTCGAATTGCATAAGATAATGGATCGTTTGACGTAAACGAGATTATATAAAATCCTATGAGTTATTAGAAGTGAAATAGGATGATTTTGAAATCAATTGGAATGAATATGAGTTTGTTTTGCTTAGATTGAATTAAATATAAGCGAGCAAGTTGTAAATCACTTAAACTGAATGGAATGGTTTGAGAATTGGTTGTAAGTAATTGTAATGAGTGTCGAAACCTTATTTGTGCTTATGGAAATTATATAACATGCATTATATGTGAAATTTATGTGTTTGCTTTTGAAAGTACGTGAAATGTTAATAATTTCATATATTTAGTACTTATATGTTTGAATTGAGTAAGTACAGGTACCGGGAAGCCGTTTGGCTGGATTTGGACGCGCTAAATTCTAAAATAATAAGCCGCTTGCTTAAAATGCTAAATAAAGGTACGCCTACGCAATAAAAATAGGAAATATGAACTGTTTTTGGTTTTTCCGACCGTGTGGGTCGATGTATATATATTTATATCTCTTGTCAATTTGCAAAAGCTCCTCCGTACAATGGAGACTCTGCCAAAATTTTCCGAAAATTTTGGGAGTTAGGTTTTTTTTAAATTTTCACTAATGGCAAAGGATTTAAAAATTAGTAAGCAAATAGATTTAGAACTGAATATTGAAATCTAATTTAAATTTTGTATGTAAAGTAAGGTGAAATCGTAGAAATTGTTTGAAGAAACTAAAGGAAGAAAAAGTATGCAAATAAACTTTTATTTGAGATTTTAAATAAATTAGTAAGTGGAACTAATAAAAGGAAATGGTTAATTAAAAATGGGTTGAGATAAGGCGAATAAAATTCAATATGCAAAGTTTGAAGGCAAATTGAATTCAAATGGAATTGAAAAGGAAAAATGAATAGAAATGGATAAAGACTTCAATAGTGAAGTGAAAATAAATTTAAAAGTTGTATAAAATATTCATATTAAATTTAAGAAATGAATGGGAAATCCTTAAGTAAATTTGGTATTGAATTTTTATTTATTTTAGGTGAATAATTGAATGAAGATTAAAACTGAAAGTTGTGAAATGGGATAATTGTGGATAGTGAATAAAAATCAAAATAATGTGAATAAAAGTAAATTGATATAGTTAATAATCAATTGAGATAAATACGTAGGATGTACACATATTATTTTATTCGCATAGTAATTTGATCTAGATTCGAGCACAGAATTTCGAGATAGTTATATCAATCCGAGTTAGGATTTTTCACTCGATTTTCGACGGCGAACCCTGGATATGGATTTTGATTGATTCTGGAAATTCTCTATCATAGCTATGACTATGCAAGGAGAATGACGGTTTCTGATCAAGAAACCAGATCTGAGTCCGCACTAGGAAGTCGGGTGGACGACACTAGTTCGGAAATGAAATTGTGTCATCGAGTAAGCGATCGGGTTCGATATTGCGTACGAATGGTATATGTACATCGTACGGGCTTGAATGGATAAATATTGAAATTTAGTAAAGAAGTCAATAAATGATTTTGAATGTTGTGATTGGATATTATTACTAGTAGGATATGCAGGTATTATAAAGGGAAAGGAAATTTGGTTTTGATTTCAGAAGATAAATTTGAATTGCTCGACAAAAAGGTATGTATTTAAATTTCTGTATGGAATTTGATTGGGATTTTGTTCTAGCCACTTGGCTTTTGTTTTCTTTTGAAATCTTGGGGCCCGTAGAGGCATTTTGTAGTTGTACCGAGCTAGCCGCGGAAAGGAGATGCTGGCAAAAAAATTCGGAAATTTAGGGAGTTATAAATTTTTTGAGATATTTAGATAATTCAAAATTTGGTTTTAAATTGGAAATTGAATGATTGAGCAAATAGTATTATTTGAAAACTATGGGAGAGTTTGGAAAGTTAGTAAGAATAATAATGGGTCTTTTATAAAAGATAGTTGATAGGATGTTAAATTGTTGGTTTTGAGAAAAGTAAACGGGTATTGGACCGTTCTTCCTAACTAGTAATTTCGGGGACAAAATTCTTTTAAGGGGGGAGGAATGTGACGACCCGAAATTTTTGAGCATTTAAAATCGGAGTATTTAATTGATTTTAAATATTTAAAAGTCAATTTTTAACTTGAATTCAAATATCACAATTTATTTGATAATTAAACTATTTAATTAAATAATTTGAAGTTGGGTAAAATGTTGAATCTGGAGTTCTAAGCCTGTTAAAAATAAATTGAAGGCTGTAAAATTTATATTGATAGTGTTGAGGATAATAAAAGTTTTGAAATTGAATTTAACATTGATTTGTTCAGTTTTAAAAATATATCGTTTAAATTGAATTTAAAAATAGCCTTCCGAGACATAGTCTCGGAATTCGACGAAACTAGTTCCATTGAATGCGTAATATTGTATGATTATCGGATTCCAAATTTCGTATTGATCGGAGTTGTTGTGTGAGCGTACGATATATAAACGCGCCGAAAATTTAATCGATAATAATCGATTCAAAAAGCTATCTTCCCCATACGATCGAATTAGACCTTGAAACCTTTGCCAGTGCATTCGAAATAGAGGGTATAACATTATGAACGCCTAGCGGCGTGTCTCGATAGGAGTTCGACATTTCGAATTGCGGAACTGAGACGATATATTTTAAATAATTATATATACACACTAAATTGTCACTTCAGCTGTTCTAAAGGACACGCACGCGAAGCATCTTCAGCACGTAAGGGATCTTTTCCTTCTTTAAAAATCAATGCGACCTTCTTTCTTATCCTAAGCTCAAAAAAATCAATCGAGGATAAAAATGGCCGAGTTCGATTTAGATTTACTCGAGCCTCTCTCTTGCCGATCGTTCAAAATTTCAAAAGAATGAGGCCGATCGAATCATAGTCGATTTCCTCTCTTGCGCGACTTTAGAGTGAAGTCTGAATCTCGAGTGGCTCTCGTGTACACGAGGGTAGAATCGAGGCCGAGATTTTGAGGGTTTCGCGATGGTGGGAAGCCGATAGAGTGGATTTGCGAATCAAAGTCGTCGACGTATTCATCGCAGTCAATTCGATCGAGTCAGGAACGCGATAGGGATTTGATGGATGCGATTCTGGCTTCGACATAATGGCGAGATCTAGGAGTCGAAGATAAGGGAAGCCTGCGTTCTATCGAGGGGGATGCAATTCGTCGTCACCATGAGGTATCTGCGATTTTGTTTCAATTTTTTTTATATATTCTTGTTCAGAGAAAAATTTATATAAATATAATTCTATAATAAACTCACACATATTTTGATCTAAGCATATAAGGGAAAAAAAAAGAGAACAGAGAAGCTTATATATAGATAAGCTTTGGGGAAAATAATAACGATAGGAATTTTAAATGTTTGAGAGTTTATGTGAAAATAGATTTTTGAAAATCTATAATTTATTTTTATTACTGTGTATGTAGTTTCAAAGGGAAATTAATAGTTTAAGTAAAATCACTAGTCAATCAAAATTATTACATGGAGATTAATTATTGAAAATAATTCAGAATATTAATAAATTGTATAATGTTGATACAAGGTTTTAAATCATGGAAACAAGCCAGTTTGGAATGGATTACAAACGGAAAAACCAAAGGTGAGTTAATCTCACTCAGCTGAATTATAATTTAAATTTAAATGGTTAAATTTAAATAATTGATGGATTGATTTGATTTGGTATGTTATATTATATATAATAGCATATAGTATATCTTGGAATGTTTGATTTCCGGCATTATATAGCGGATGAGACCCTACGCGCCGCATAATAGCGGATGATTTATATTAATCCCATATGCCGTGATATTCCACCTCGAAGTGGAATTGGTATTTATGTTGTGCTAACGTCTGTGGATGCAGGGAAAATGGGTTGGAGGGATCCAATTGGATTCCTCAACATTTATTTAAATTATTTAACATTCTCTGTTGTGATTATTTGATATTCTATGATGAATTATATTGGAATAATGAATGCTATGGTTTGATTGAATATATTTGGGTATAATGAGTTATCAAAAATATATAAATTGGATTTTGGAAAGCAAATAAAAGAAGTGAATTGGTAAGCGAAATAATTATAGAAAATTTGAATAAATTAAGAATGAATTGAAAAGAAATGGAAGTGATATCAAAATACTAATAAATAACTTCGAGTATGAAAAGAAAAAAAGATTTTGAATAAACAGAAATTAATGAATTGTAAAATTATGTGATATTATTTTAAAGGAATAAAGAATTATTTTAAAATTCAAAGTTTAATTTTATTTAAAAGGATAAAGAAGAAATTTGGGAAATCTAAAATTGGTATTTTCAGTTAAAAGTATTTTAAATCATAATTAAGGAATAAAATTATGAAGTTAATGAATTATGGAATTTACTAAAGAAATGAGAACATTTATTTAAATAAATAGTGATTCATCTTTAAAGGATGCGAAGAGAAGTATATTTCCCTGAATAGCCAAGTACGTTTTTAAAGTAAATTTTTAAATATAAGATAAAAGTTAATGTTGTTTTAAAAAGCGTGTTTTAGAGAATTTATTATTTCTAAATGTTTGAATTCTGAAGTAAGTATTTTTTTTAAAATCTATTATCGTAATAATTACTAAAAGAGGATTTGGTATTTTGTTTAAAGAAGAAAATCTAGTTTATATTTATAAAGTAACCATATTTTAAATATTCCTAAAGTATTATCTTTAATTAAGTATTAAAGTAGTTTTCTAAATTTAAATGTTAAAGCATATTTTACAATAAAGTGTTTTAAAATTATTTTAAAAATCTAAAGTTTTGTGCTTGGCGATTTCAGTGGAAATAGAAAATATTTGAGAAAGTTTATTCTAAAAAGGGAAGTTAATTTGAACTGTTTTCAAAAGGATTGAAATGGAAATATCTTGCGAAGATATTTGAGATAAATAAATAATTTGGTGAAGTTATTTATATTTGATGGCTGTTGTGAATTTTAATTGATAGTTAAATAACCGACTATCAATATTGGCCAAATGCGTTGATTGTTTTGAAGAGACCGGGATCGAGATTTATTTCTCGAAAACCACTTCGATCCGGTTTGTACGTTTTCGTGGAAAAACGATTTTGGATTCGAAGTTGGAGCAGTGAAGTGCAAGGGCTAGTCGCTACTAATCCTGAGGATATTTCCAAAATGGATGTAGTAGGAGTAGTGCCTTCGGTTCCGTTCGAACCCGGGACGGACTTGTATGGATGAATGCTTTCGGAACATCGTCAGGTGGACGATGGGCATTCTAAGGGATATGTTCTAAAAGGGTAACGCTTAGCCTCAAGCCTCATTAACCGGAAATGACTGAAAAGCAGGGGTTATGCAGCAAGGCTTGGTGGGCAGCACCCATTTCCGGGTAAGGTCATCCCTGTCCAGATGTCCCTTTCATTTCGGCTTAGTGGTGCGGTTGTTGATCCCAACCGTGGAGTGATCTTACTCGAGATTAACCAGTAAGGGATAGTCCGGGTCTTGTGTTGCAGGGGAGTTAGGATGGCTCCTCGGTACCGTGATCTAGGCCACGTACTGTGACAGGTGGTACCCCAGTTCCCAGTCATTAGTTGGAAATGCATTCTCCCTACGCGCCTTGTACGAGTTTTGTTTTTATTACCCACTTTGTGGCTAGTAGCTGGAATTTAATAGATGTAACAATTTTGGCTATTTTAATAAGTACTTGTACATAGACCCTATTATAATATCAGAGGATTTTAATATAAAAATGTCTTAGCTATCGTAAGGTAAAAAGCCGACATGTTTGTTTGTGGCGTGGTCTTACGAGATGCTTTTGTTTTAAGTGATTTTCTCACGCTGGTATTCCAGACTGACTCGGGTGTTATTTAACTATAATGCTCGGGTCAGACCGAGTATTGTAGGATATAGGAAAGGATGTTGTGGAGCTCAGGGGACGAGCTGGATGGCGATACGTACTTCTGTATTTGATTATTTTTCCGCTGTGTATCCAGTTGTATATTATTGATGATGTACTCTGATGATGTATGTATAAACAGATATAGTATTTGATTTGGTGTAAAGAATATTGAATATCTATTATATTTTATTCCGCTGCGATGGTTAGATTCTGATGTTGTTTCTATTTTCTTCTTCTACCTCTTCTTCTTTAACCCAAATGGTTCGTATTTTCGTACATCTTGAGTTGATTGATGCAGAATAGTGTCGACTCAAGGGGTACGGATTTGTAGGTCGTTACACACATTCTTCTTTTCTCAAATCTGAAATCAGTAAGAAAAAAAAAAGAAAACAAAATCAAAATCAATAACAAAACCAAAACCTGGACTCAGTTTAAAATCGAAGAGCAAGATGCAAATCAAAGTTTAAAAATCTGGAAGTCAAACTTCAAATAAATGCAATGTTCAGATCAAATTGGATCAAAAGCATGCAAATGCATCTCAATCAATCAAAGCCTAACTTCGACAAAACAAGCTTCAGGAATCAAGTAAACCTGGACAGCAAGCAAAACAGAATGCAAATCAAAAAACTGCAGAATTGAAAACAAGATAAAGTTTCAACCTAATGATCATTTAAAGCAGTTTAAATCTGGGAATCTAAAGCCTGAGGCAAAGTTTTAAAGCATCCAAAACAAAGCAAATCAAAATAGTAAAATTGAAATTTCAAGATTCAGATCAAAATTCTGGTTTCAAAACGAAAGCACAGGTCCTCCGTCTCTGCTTTTTCAAAACCAAGATAAGCAAACTTAACCTATTATAGCTTAATGTTTGTGATTGATTCATGAAGTAATGTGGTTGCATGAATGATAATATTGCCTGTCTATATGTAAATATATGTGTATAAAATTGTATGAATGAATGGTTATAGGTTTTATGTCTCTGTTTAAACGATCATAAGCAAAGACCAGTACAAATAAAAAACCCAAACATTTTAAATTGCTGTTCAAATTATATAACTTAAATCTTCTTTGGAAAATACGATTTTTAAAATGAAAATCATGATTTTAGCGGGGACACTGTGAGAAATTATTGGTTAAACAGAAAATGGTTTTTGAGGTTTATCTGGTGTTTAATATGCTCGGGAAGGTCGGGGTCACTCCTGGAGGAGGTCGGAGTGTGGGGGAGTTCGGCAAAAATGCCAGGTGAATTTTCATCACCATTGGCATAGTCGATCAATCGATTTATGTTTTAAACACTAAAATGGGTTGAGGATGAAATCTGGGATGCTGCGGCATCTGTAGGGCATCGAGTCGCTTTGGGTTTGGAGAATGGATGCATGGGAGATTGGCGGAGATGTGGCCGGAATTTGGGAAGCTCTGGTGGTCGGCGTCGTTGCTGCGGGGCAGTTTCGGGCAGTGGGTTTTATTCCAATTTCATCTGAGTTGCTCGATTTTGATTTGAGGCTCATGCTAGTTTATGGATTGTCGGGAACTGGTGTAAGGGTGTTGGTTGATGTGTCGAAGGGTTCGACGGTGGTCATCGCCGTCGCAGTCGCTTGTACACATGCACCATGGTTAGGTGATATCAGCGTTCTAATGTGGGAAGAAGAAAAGATGAACTCGAAATTGGGCTCGTGAAACTTTGATGATGGCTCGAAGGAGTATCCGGTTAGACTCGAGTATGCGTGAATGTTTCCAGTTGCAACTGTTTTAAAGTTTAAATTAAACAAAGTTTAAAAGAAAGTTTGGCCTCGAGGTATAGCTCGAGCATTTTGTGGCGGGCTCGGGTAATTTTGGAACAGCAGGTTTTAAACAATTTTTAAAAAAGTTTTAAAAAGCGTATGTTAATTTAATCAAGTTTTCAAAATAAATTAACTATGTTTTAGAAGTTAAAATGAAATGCTTTCAAATTTTAAATTAACTTAAGGAACTTAAGTTGTTTTATTTGTAAATGGTGATTTATTATAAAAGTTTAAGTAATTAAAGTTTTAAATGATAATTAGGATATGTAATGATTTATTTTTGATTCATAAAGAATCATTACTTAATGTGATTACTTAAAGGTTAATTGCCTTAATTTAATTGAAGGTTGATTAATTAAAATAAGTAATTAAGAGATAATTACTTAAAAATTAAAGGATAATTAATTTAAGTAATTAATTAAAGGTAAATTAATTAATTAATAATTAAAGGTGGATAAATTTCTAACTGCTTAAGGGTAATTGAGGGTAATTAATTATATAATTAACTTAAAGGTTAATTAAATTAATGTGATTAATCAAGAATAATTTATTAATTAAGAATAATCGATTAAGGTGATTGATTAATTAATTTATATCAAATGATTTGTATTGGATAAGTAATTAATTAAATTGGAAATTAACTGAATTAATTAAGGATTAAATAATTAATTAATCCTGTTTATAAATGATCATTGAATGCTTGAATTGCTTATGAATGATTGTATTGTATGAGATGCCTTGAATCGATTATCCTATCTAATCTGTGATATTCTGATTTCTGATTTGAGTTGTGAATGGGATGTAATTTAATTATCTGTGATGTAATATAATTACCTGTGATGAACTTATATTTACTTATCTGTGATCTGCAAATAAAGATAAGCATTATAGTTTATACCGTTTATCAAATATATATTTCTGTGTTTAAATCTGTGATGATTTATGATGTTGCACTATTGTGTAAAACCCCTAGACTACACCTTACACACACAAATATGGATTGCACGAGGAAATCGGTTAAGTCACAAATTTTAGAAAATAATTTTTAAATTGAATTTTTAATTCAAATAGTTTTGGAAATGGATTTGGGTTAAATATAAAAAGCTTTTGAGAAGGAATTTCAAAGATAAAAGTTATTTTTAAATGACTTGATTTAGTTTTCAAATTTGATTTAAAATTTGAATTTAAAATTTGAAATTGAATTCTATGTTGAGAATTTATGATTTAAAAAGGTTATACAAGTTTATATGGGTTTTAAACCATTTTAAAAGTGTTGTTTTGGGAATTTGGAATTAACCCAAAGATTTTAACTTGTATAAATGTAATCGTATTCTTCCAAAACGAAAACTGTTTGTTTTCGAATAATAAAAGCTTTCATATAAGAGAAGAAATTTCAATGTATGTTAAAGGGATTTCAAGTTTGAAATAAAAATGGTTTTCCAAGTTATGAATGAATCTTTGGAAATGGGTTTTGAAATCTATAAGTTAAATCTTTGATTTAAAGATTGAATGAGTAAATCCAATTGAAATAGAAATTGTTTTGAAATCCGTGAATGGATCTTTGTGAAACTGGGTGAACTTTGAGAAATGAATCTTTTCTTTTTAAAGATTTGTAATGGTAATTTGTTTAAAACATTTGAAGGAAATTTTGGATTTTAAAGTTGTGACTTAACTGAAATCCCATTATCCATATGTTTTTAAATATTGCGCTCATTATTCGGTTTAGCCGGGAGAGGACTTTGTGTCACATAACCCATTCCGAATAATGATACGATGATATGGATAACATTTGAAGACCGGTGGTGAAGACCGGATATTTTTGAAAGCGAAAGGATAACTCGTCGAATGTCTCTGCACCGACTGGTCCCTTGTATAGAGACTCCATATGTGATGGAAAGTCCGGACGTGATTAGAGATTATCCGGATTTGCAAGGGCTTCTTCGAAAGTGCCTTCGGTTCTGTTCGAACCCGTAACATACTTGTATGGATGTGTGTCTGACACTACACTTTGAGATATAAATCTGGTTTCTATCAAATACATTTCTGTTTGGTGGCGGAGATTTATTCTCTTAGCTTAACACCCTTCTCTGATACGTACGAGCTCAGAGGTTATGTAGTTGATGGTTACTAGTGATACATTCCCAATTTGGTAATGTGGCATATTAAGTGATGCTGATCATTTGTTAATCAAATCATGGCTTTGTGAAAAAGCATAGCTTTGTGGACGAAACCTCATCGGACCTCACAAACCGGTAATGGTCGAAACAGGAAAGATGCGGCAAGGTTGCAGGGGTCGCACCCCTAGGGTATGTCTATTCCTTCTGGAAAATGGTGGTACCATGGTATGAAGCCCAGATACTTACTCATGTGGACACCATATATTTATTACTGTGTGATGTTGCTTTGTGGTTGAGGATCCTCGGATAAAGGTCGCAAACGACCAGGGGTGGCATATCTTAGGTTTTATTCCCGGGAAGGGAGTAAACCGGCCTTGTGTTGGTAAAGAGCTGGGTAAGTTCTCGGGGCGTCCCTTCAGAGGCGTAACCATGTGGCAATGGGAAGTTCCTTGGCCTGACCATTTGTTGGAAAATCCAAAGAAACAATACCCGCCCTGTACGGTTTTAGTTGTATAACCTGCCATGGAATATGGCGGTAACCTGCTATTGAACATGGTAGCTACAGTAGACATACAATAATAGTTGTATGTTGGCTAAGATTAATATTATACTTTCGAAATATTTTCCACTATGCACTAATAATAATATCAAAATGGTTTTTGTGTAGTAAGCATTTTTGACTATCATAAAGAGAAATCTCCTTCAATTCTGTGTTTGCATGGTATGTGTGGCGGGAGGCCTTATGGTAGTTTCATTTTTCAAAATGCATTGCGGATTTCAAAATTTAAAATATTTTGTTTGTTTTAAAGATAAATTGTTTTTGTTTGCTCATACCAGTCCCATGACTGACCCGGAATTTATTGTTTCCTTCCTAAACTCTGGGTGCCCACAATTTTCCACACGGGCAGTCTAGAGTTAGGTTTTTCAGATAGTCAAATAGTAAGTGTAGGTTCGATGGCATTCAATCGTTGGATATTGGAAATCGCATTGGGATGGAGTTTGCTTCAGTACAACTTGATTGAGAGTTCGAGCTATTTCTGGATTGGTGCTTTGGAGATGGTGAGTGAAGACCTTGGAGTTCTCCTCTGAAGACTATTTCCTTCTTTGGAGTTCAAGTTTTTGATATTGTTCCGCTACTGTGTCTTGTATCTCAGGTTTATGTCGATATCATTTGTATCATTGTTGTATCATTCAGATATTGTATTCATTGTTGTGTCAATGATATTATTCTTTTCTTCCGTTGTGTTGTACTTAATGTGTTATAAGCTCCGGCACGAGTCGAATTTCAACGGTTGAATCTGTGGCATTCGAGTATAAGTGAAGTACGGGTGTCGATTTTTGAACGTTGAAATTCGGGTCGTGACACTATACACCCCACTCTAGTGTTATTCCAGCCTTAAGATATGTAATCCACAATTCTCACATTTGTTATCGGAGCTTTGGTTTTCAAAATTTTCATAATCTGATTTTTGAAAATTTTTAAAATGGCAAATTTTTTTTGATAAAATTATTAACACTATTTTCATATGAATATGCAGCAGAATCATCATGATATTTTTGTTTAAAATTATATTTAGTTATTTTAAAAAGTTACTTGATTCTTTAAAAAGTTATGTTGTTTTGCAGGAGAAGAGTTATATCTAACGACTGCTGGTTAAAAGATAGCTGATGATCATTCATCGATCAAGTAGAACAAATAGTTATATAATGGCAATCGACAATGAAATGGATACCAGATCAATATGAAACTTTGGATTCTCATCTACAACTTGATTTTATACTATACTTCTCTCCATCTGCTTCGTAATGCCATTGATTTCGTGCGAATTCGTCAAGAAATGGCCAAGTTATGGTCAAATGAAGTTTTGGCAAACAAAGAGAAAAAGAAAGAAAAACTGTCAATGGTATTCTTCAAATTGTATTCAGATATTTGAGTATTTTGTCCCAACTCCATTTCCATATTGTAGTTCTTGTTCCCATAGTCATTTGGTGGGTGGATCATCAAATTCTGATTAAAATTAAGTGAGTTATGACAGTATGAAGTTGGCTATCCAAAAGCAAAAACAGTGTACAGAATTTTCTACATTTCTCTTACTGTTTGGCCTATTGCACCACAATACCATCCAAGTTCATCATCAAACTATTATTTGATCATAGCCCTTGCCTTAGCCTTTGATTTGCCACTAATTTCATCCAATTCCATTAGAAAACGAAGGAGATATGCCTTCTAGAAGTTTGATAGTGAATAGAAAAATTGGAAAAGAAGAAGAGAAACTTTTATGAAAAGTGGTGACTGTTGGGACGATTTATAATGGTTGAAGTGTCCATTTATTCAAAATTAAAATTCAAAATTTTGGCGTCAAGTTGGTCAATCTACTAAATCATCTGTATTTTTCTCATACGGTCTTTAAATTCAGCAAATGAATATACTATGCTGATCAGAAAAATGAGCATGTCGCAATAGAGCAGATCTCGTTGTCAAATTCTGAAAGATATAAATTTGTGGTTGACGACAATGGAAGAATAACAAAGTAAGAAAGATGGAGGAGTGCAAAAAATGGTATGCTTTACTATTATTTTATTTTTATTATTGCATTTGGGAATATATATTTATGCATTTAATTAGGTACAGAAATTTATCTCTTTTATAAGTTTTGATATTTTGGTCCATTATTCGACACACCATAGTATACATATCGATATAACGGTCTATTTTTTTTTAAAAGTCTTTTAAAATGTGTTCCCTTTCAAATGAAATCTTAATACTAATTTAATACAACTATACTAAGTAGAAAAGCATACCTTCATTCGTGATCTCAACTTTTCTAATGCTGTTTTTACTTCTCGTACTCTATTTCTTTTAAGATACTAATTTTATGTCCTTAAGGAATTAATAGAATGAATTTAGAATGTTAGAATAAGGCTCCATTTATGGATTTCTTCATTTAATAAGATTATGCCACATTACATGACACTTGTCATATAAATAGATAGTGATATATATGCAAAATGACACATGTCATTACACTTGTTCTTTAATAAAAGCATTTTTACATGCATAATGCCAAGTGTCTTTACACATGTCTTTTCATTATTTTTTTATGATTTTGAAGTACTTTAATTATATTAACTACTATAAAAATTGGGTCAAAAATCAGTTATTTACATGTCAAAATCTAGTTGTAAAATTTGTGCAAAATCATGTTAAAAACACTCCTAGAACTTTAGAGCCTTTTCGAAATGTTGTCTTTTCTTCTACAACCTTTTTTAAGCGCTACAAATTCGTTTTTCTAGCATTTCTATGTTTCGAAATACTGTAGTGTTTTAGAAACTTTTGACAACATTTGGTAGATGCTGAAGATTCTGTTTTATAACATTTTGAGTATGTAACTCCCCACTCTGAGACCCACATTAGTAAAGAGTATTACAAGGTAATACCGTCTGTTAATACAAAGAATAGAGCTGGACAAGAGCGACCATCTATAGCCTTGTCTTAACTATATACTGAATACATCGATAAATGTAGCATTTTTTTCATGTGGATCAATATATCCAATAGATACTTAATACAAAACTATAATGGCTATAAGATCAACAGAACAAAATATAACAACTCAAATGTAAACCACATCACAGAATAGTAGGTCATCACATACATATACACATATACAGATACATCACAGAGTATACAAAATGATACATGTCAAGTGGTATAGCAACCACAATATACAGGCGAGTCAAAAGAATATACATATCAAAGTTACAACCAAAAAGGACTACACAAAAAGGTATAAAAAAGGAGATTGCAGAATAGTCCATGCGGAAGCAGAATAGGAAGTCCGAATGTACCTAATCTGAAATACCTCGGTCTAACTCGAGTATAAAAATACACAGGTCAGTCTAGCTAAACAACTCAGTTAGATAAACTAAATGATAATGGACATGCAAGGTCATAAAGTACCACAAATATCTCTAAAAGAAATAACTCGATCATCTAACAAAAGATGAATCTTAACAAGCCTCATATCATCGACAACTCAATAAACAAAGGATATGATTATCCCAAATCAAGCCAAAAGGCAAATAACAAATACCAATGAAGGTAACACAAGTTTCCACAAGGTAATCGCTATGTATCGAGTGGTTCAAAAGACCTACTTTGAAAGGCGATGCTCTAGGGAAATATAAATATCGATGAAACAAAAGATGCACATGCTCAGTACTATATAAACAAATATCCACAAGCCCGAAGGCAACAAACCCAAGTATCTCTCGAGCGGTGACGAAGGACCAACTCCAAAAGAGATACTATAGGGCAACAAACCCGAAGGCGACAAACCTAAGTATCTCTTGAGCGGTGACGATAGACCAACTCCAAAAGCAATACTATAGGGCAACAAACCTGAAGGCAACAAACCCGAAGGCACAAACCCGAAGGCATAAACTCGAAGGCAACAAACCATAGTGGCGAAGGTCTGGAGGCCCAGTACCGGACACCACTAACTGGCAATATGTGTCACAAACTCTCAGAAAGGAACCCGAAAAATGGTAACGTGTGCCCCGTACCATACATTCGCACTAAACGGTTTACTAACCATTAGTCAATTCCATACTCAAAGCAGTACAAAGTTTACCTCATCTCATTGGTAAACCAAACCCGAAGGCCAAAACGATCAAACGAATAAATTAGAAATTAACTAAAAATATAAACGCACGTGTTCATAGCATGCGTTTTATCTAATCATTTAATTCTCCTCCCTCTTCGCTCGAAGTGTAAAATTGTGTGTTTTATATAGAAATTAAGTTGAAGAAAACGAGTTTTAGGAACGTTTCGAAATCGCTTTAGAAATAGCCTTTAAATTTCTCTTATTATAGAGTATATAATTTTTATTCTAAAAAATAATATATAATAATAATTTCAAAAGCCCATTTATTTGAAAAACATTTTTAAAACACATTATAATAACTGTGTATGAAATCCAGAAAGAAATATCAAGAAAACACGAAATAACGAAAATTATACCAAGTATTATCCGTTTAAAACAAGTTGCGACTTGATATTCGACTGCTAGTATGAACAAGTTAGCAGTTTCAAAATGAATTGAAATTTTGCAAGAATGTATCTCAACATTCGTACTTTAATCTGAAAAAAGATTTATTCAAATCTGATTTGAAACGAAGAATCTACGTCGTTTCAAAGTTGAACTAAAACAAGGTTTTAAACACTGAATTACAGCAAGCTGGGAGTACAAGTTCGACAGTAGTTTCAAAATAGCAAACCAACGCAGATTGTCATGAAATTTTACAGGATTGTAATTCAACATCTCTACCTCAATCTATAAAAAGAATCACTCAAATGCAATTTGAAACGAAGAATCTGCATCATTCCAAATTTGGACCAAAACAAGATTTTAAACACTGAATTACAACAAGCTGCGAGTACAAGTTTGACAGTCGTTTCAAAATAGCAAACCAACCTAGATTGTAATGATATTTAACAATAATGTAAATCAACACTCCTATTCAATCTACAGAAAGAATCACTCAAATCAGATTTGAAACGAATGAGTTATGCTGTCTCAAACATGGACCCAGGCCATGTTTGCAACAGTTCACAAAAACCATAAATGTACAGGCCTGAAACAATCCTGGGTTCAACTTTCAGGCATAAAATAGAAGAACAAATGGCATCGGATTGAGCTTAAAATTAGTATGCATATACTAGAAAACTTCATCTTTAAAACAAAAAAAGAATCATTGAATTCCAGTCAGAAGTGAATGAGTTATGTTGCCTCAAACATGGACTCAACCCATGTTTGCAGCAACTCAAAACAACTACAGGCAAAAATCTGTGCCTGAGTCGATTTTGCAGCAACGTTTTGAACATCCAAACGACAGTATATTTCAACCAAAATTTTCAAAAATGAATTTCAACATGCAAGCTACCAAATACAAGAAATTCGGTAGCATTTCGTTGCCGGAATCAAAAGATACATGCCTCTAAAGAAGCACTACAGAACAATTTTGAACAGTAGAGAAGCAAGCTCAAAATGTTTCTACATAAGCTAAACTAATTACTATTTGCAATTAGAAGCATTATTTTTCTAGATTATGTGAGTTTATTCAACTCACCTTGCTGATTGTTACAAAAGCTTGGATTTGCAACTGAAAGATGAGAGCTTGGAGCTAGAATTTGCTTCAAATACCTATAAAAACTCAAAATAGAAACATGCAGGTCAAAAAGGAGATTACAAACAAACCCTATATCACAAAATTAGATTTTGATGAAATGGTTTAGTTTTGGAGTAGATTACCTGTAGATATGTTTTATTTTGAAAGAAAACAACAAGTTTTTGGTATGGTTTGGAGATTTGGCTTGGATTTTGAAGTTTGTGGAGTGGGTTTCATATTCGTAATTACTCGAAAGAGGAAGAAAGTGAGGTAGAAATGTGTGACGCCCCACCTCTATGCTCACAATAACAAAGAGTATTAAAAGAAATACTGTCTATTATTATGAAGAATAAGGCTGGATAGGAGCGGCCATCCGTAGTTAGGCCTTACACTAGTATTGGTTATCTCGATAGGAGTGGTATATATTTTTATTTTTCATCTCGTATTTGTTTACTCCCATCGACATACCCAATTCTGGTATAAAACGAACTACGATGGTTCATAATAGTTTAGGACAATATATATAATAATAACACAAATAAATAAGTGCGAAACACAGATATAACAGAAAGTCTCATATATATATAACTGATGTCAGTTGATATACATGTGATACAATACATATGATACAACTACAACTGTCGACTCTGGAAGTTACATATACAAGTACATTATCGTGAATAATATACATGAACATACAACATCCTATACACATACACTAACTACTATAAAGGACGACGACTACTCCAAAAGATATAAAAAGACTTCATAACTCTAGCAGCAGTCCGAAGTAAGATACAACAACCTGTAAATACTCGGTCTGACCCGAGTATTAAATTCAAAAGAAAATAATACACGGGTCAGTCTAATTCAAACTCAGTTATTAGTGCACAGAAGCAATAATAATTAAATATGAATAGACGACAGTCACAATAAATTCACTTATCCGCTCCTTTAACAAGAAATCGGATAACAGTGAATATAACACGTAATAGTGTTAAACAAGAGATCAGCAGATTTAAATTATCAACAGAGATGATTGAAAAAAATATCAATGAAGAAAATTTAGAAAACATCAGAATTGCCTAAACGACAATTAACCACAAAATCATCAATTTAAACGAACTCGATTCAAACAATTGAAATGTCATTTAAAAACATCAAAACCGATTGGCTGCAGTACACGCACGCGTGCACTGCCTCGCCAATACTGTCTATGAAATACGCAGAAGATCAATGAATCAAAAGTAAATGAAATATCAATGAAATCAATGCTATGTGGCTGCAGTGCACGCACGTGTGCATTGCCTCGCCACTCAGCGTTAATAATATAAAACAGCACGAGGTCAAATCTGAGTTACAAGCTGGATTCAACTCAAGTGAATTCGAAAAACACGTCCAAATGCAGTCAAGTGGTACAAGGCATATATGTATGCTGAAAATGACAGTAACTAACTCAGAAATGCAGTACAGTGTACCACAAAGCAAACCCATATGACATGCATATAGGGATTTCAAGTGAACTCAACAAGATTGTCGAATCCAAATGCAACTGAGGAATGAAATATGCAAACCAACATCAGTGACACAGCCTCAAAATGAAATGGTTATAAATAACCATATATGCACACTTCAGCAACTCAAGTGAACAGAGAAAAGCAACTGACAACAATACACAGTGCCTATATGAATTATATCAAGACTCAAGTGATGAAGCACTGAAATGATGCAAATGCAATATGGACCAGATATTACGCAAATGAATGTAGTGCGTATGGATGCATGGTGCAGCTGCCGCACTAAATAAATGGCAACAATTACAACAGTGAAAAGCGATGAATGGTTGTCTCAAGCAACTGCAAGTAAACATGTTCAATCAAAGAACAGCATAATATGAACAAAGTACCTAAACAGTGAGACAGTGGCTCAATATAAATGTACGAGTAGTTAAGCATCAGCACAGACCAAGAACAGTCAACTAATAATATGATCTGTCTCAAGCTATACCAGGTACAACATGTATGCAGACTATGACGATATAAGATCAAGCCGCAACATGTACGTAAGGACAATCAGGTAGCAACAATGAATCAAGAAAGACTCATGTGTTACCCAAAACTCAAAACCAAGCAGTGAACATGTAAATCAAAACCTGTATATAGTTTGAAACAATTATTTGTGTCATGAATATATGCATAACATACAAGTACGATGCAGACAATGCCAACAAGACTTAGTTGCAAGATGCAACCAAGAAGCTACAGAGCTCAATACTATCAAGACTACATGAATCCAACTCGAAGTAACACACGTGCAACTTCATCTACAAAGTGTATGTATATAGGCAGGTAATGACAAAGACTGGAAACGCAAAACTTCCAGATAAATACAAGCATCATGTAGCTGTTTAAAAATCAATGATGGAAGAAATCATTTCGAAACCGTGGTGGCTAATAAACTCAAACAAAAATACAGGAATGCAATTAAAGGAAGTCGAACAGACCCAAAATCATCAAGCCATGGTTAAACAAAGTCGAACTATGCCAGAAACATCAACACGCACCACAGTCGAATGGCCGAGCAAATCAAATGACGAAAGTATAGAAATCCAAAAAGGGTCAGATAACTCACTTTCGTAGAATAATCAGAAATCCAAAGACAATTTCAACATATACATAAATACGAACGAACATCAAAGGGATTCGAACTTTCAATTAAAACCCTAATTCAAAATCTCTGAAATTCAAACTAGATGTGAGTGAGGGAAGATTCACTCACATTGGATTCGAAAGTCGCGTACTTCAGAGACGAAGCGGAGTCGATCGAAACCCTAATTTGGAAAGGAGGATGAACACGAGATGAAGCCGCCATTTTTTTTCTCTCGTATGTTATTAGGTATGGTTTTCCAAGTGAAGGGGGATCGGGTCGAATTGGAACAAGAAGGAAACGACAATGATAAACCTCTCTGCCTCAAACAACGAATGAAACCTGGGCTACAAATTAAATTTCAAAGCCCACACAATACTCAACAAATTATTAAAAGAATTTTTAACCCAAAACCCCAATAGCAATTTGCAAACAATTTAATCACCTAATGACAGGAATTAATTGCTACGAATTCCCGGGCTGTTACAGACTCCCCTCCTTATAAAAATTGCGTCCCCGCAATTTTCATAATTAAGGTCGTCACTAACAATAAATTTTCTAACATAAACTGGTTAAGCTAAAAAATGAAGCAGAGAATTCAAACATCAAATAAATCTTTTAATTTCAGTAAAAGAAATTCACAAATTTTCAACAAAATCTAACTATCAATAGATAATCAGAAAACAGCAAAACTGAATAAGCAATATTCAATTATCAATTAGATAATAAGAATACAGAAATCTCAAAACAGCAATTTCTAATTAACGATACGATAATTAGAAGACAGCAAAATCTAATTATCAACAAAGATAATTAGAAAACCCAAATCAATAATTGCAAAACCGCAAATATCTAGTTACCAAAGCGGAAATCAGAGAACAACTAAGGTCTAATTATTAAAACGACAATCAGAATTATCAAATCAACAAATATTTCATTATCTCAGGCGATAATCAAATCTCAAATCAGCAAATATTTGATTATCTCAGGCGATAATCAAATCTCAAATCAGCAAATATTTGATTATCTCAGGCGATAATCAAATCTCAAATCAACAAATATTTAATTATCTCAGGCGATAATCAAATTTCAAATCAACAAATATTTAATTATCAAAGACGATAATTAAATCTCAAATCAACAAATATTTAATTATCAAAGACGATAATTAAATCTCAAATCAACAAATATTTAATTATCAAAGACGATAATTAAATCTCAAATCAACAAATATTTAATTATCAGAGACGATAATTAAATCTCAAATCAACAAATATTTAATTATCAAAGACGATAATTAAATCTCAAATCAACAAATATTTAATTACCAAAGACGATAATTAAATCTCAAATCAACAAATATTTAATTATCAAAGATGATAATTAAATCTCAAATATCTAATTATCACAAGCGATAATCAGAAACAACAAATATCTGATTATCAAAAACGATAATCAGAACTCATAACATCAAATATCTAATTACCACAAGCGATAATCAGAAACAACAAATATCTGATTATCAAAAACGATAATCAGAACTCATAACATCAAATATCTAATTACCACAAGCGATAATCAGAAACAACAAATATCTGATTATCAAAAACGATAATCAGAACTCATAACATCAAATATCTAATTACCACGAGCGATAATCAGAAACAATAAATATCTGATTATCAAAAACGATAATCAGAACTCATAACATCAAATATCTAATTACCTGCAGATAATTAGACAACATCATAAAAGTGGATCGATCCCATCATATGGCGAGTCTAAGCTACGCCGCACGTGCAACATCATAATGGCCGAAGCCTACCAAGTAACCATCATAATTTTGGCGCCCATCATATGATCCAAAGGTCTGGTACTGGTATTTGACCCGAAGGTCCATCATATGAACCGAAGGTCCTCATAGTGGCTCGAAAGCACACGAAAAACATCATATATTCAATTAACGATTCCGAAATTAACCAAAATAGCAAACGCACATGTCCCATACCACGTGTTTTACTAAATCGTTTGATTCTCTTCATCGTTTTCTTGAACGTGTAAAATCATCAAAATCATCAAACAGCAAATGTTTCAATTAACGAGTCCGGAATTAACCAAAATAGCAAACACACATGTTCCATAACCACGTGTTTTACTAAATTGTTTAAATCTCTTCATCGTTTCCTTGAAAGTGCAAAATTGTATATTCCAAAAATAACATTTCACATTCTCAAACGGACAAGTCCGGAATTAAGCGAATCAGTAAAAGAAAGGGGTCATAGTCCTCGATTTTTCTGAAACGTTTAAATCGCTTTCTCATTCTTTTGAAAGCGCAAAATGCAAAAATTCTGAAAACAATTTCGTTTACTTCATAAAAGTAATAATTTACATTCTCAAACGAACAAGTCCGGAATTAAGCGAACCAGTAAAAGAAAGGGGTCATAGTCCTCGATTTTTCTGAAACGTTTAAATCTCTTTCTCATTCTTTTGAAAACGTAAACTGAAATTTTTTTGAAAATTTTTTTATTTTGAAACAGTTTGAAAACCCGTGCTCAAATAGCAACATCAGAAACAATTTCGATATGGAAATTGTACTTCTCAAAACATCGTAAAAACGGATCTCAAAATCAGAATTGCGGAATAACCGCTTAAGAACCCACTTTAAAATTTGACGGTTACTGAAGTCAATGCGACAGTAATTTTTAAATGTCAAAATTTCATCAAAATAATTTGCATCAAAATATTATATCAGTGAATTTTCATTAAATAAAAAGGTCAACAAAACACCGTGCTTCAAAATATAGCATTGGTGTAAAAATCCATTATATAAAAATAACGGCAACAAAATACGTTTCATCACCAAGCATCGGTTCAACGTAAAATTAATGTAGTAACGTGCAACTCATGTTTGCATGCACACTACTAAATAAACAAAGAAATTACTCAAATATATCTTCAATGAAGATAATTTAAAACAGCAAAAATATAATCAGCATGCGATCAGTATTAAAGAAAACCAGTATAAATTTTCAACAAATCAAAACCACTGGTTAAACAACATAATGAATTAAATTCATTTTCATATTTTGATTTTTAAATCAAAATAATTATCAGCTGTACTCAGCGAAGCAGTCTTACTGTTTCCGCTACGCACTCTGATAACAGAACACAAATCAATCGAATCATCAAAGTACAATTTCACTTTTATTTTTAAATAAAGCTATTTAAAAAAATTCATCATAATTTCAAAACTTTAATTTTGACTCAAAGCACATATAAAACATCGACAATTAGTTGTAACACATGTTCCATCTAAGTTATGTTTTATATTATGTCCATAAACCCCAAGCTCTGATACCAACTGTGACGCCCCACCTCTATGCTCACAATAACAAAGAGTATTAAAAGAAATACTGTCTATTATTATGAAGAATAAGGCTGGATAGGAGCGGCCATCCGTAGTTAGGCCTTACACTAGTATTGGTTATCTCGATAGGAGTGGTATATATTTTTATTTTTCATCTCGTATTTGTTTACTCCTATCGACATACCCAATTCTGGTATAAAACGAACTACGATGGTTCATAATAGTTTACGACAATATATATAATAATAACACAAATAAATAAGTGCGAAACACAGATATAACAGAAAGTCTCATATATATATAACTGATGTCAGTTGATATACATGTGATACAATACATATGATACAACTACAACTGTCGACTCTGGAAGTTACATATACAAGTACATTATCGTGAATAATATACATGAACATACAACATCCTATACACATACACTAACTACTATAAAGGACGACGACTACTCCAAAAGATATAAAAAGACTTCATAACTCTAGCAGCAGTCCGAAGTAAGATATCAACAACCTGTAAATACTCGGTCTGACCCGAGTATTAAATTCAAAAGAAAATAATACACGGGTCAGTCTAATTCAAACTCAGTTATTAGTTCACAGAAGCAATAATAATTAAATATGAATAGACGACAGTCACAATAAATTCACTTATCCGCTCCTTTAACAAGAAATCGGATAACAGCGAATATAACACGTAATAGTGTTAAACAACAGATCAGCAGATTTAAATTATCAACAGAGATGATTGAAAAAAATATCAATGAAGAAAATTTAGAAAACATCAGAATTGCCTAAACGACAATTAACCACAAAATCATCAATTTAAACGAACTCAATTCAAACAATTGAAATGTCACTTAAAAACATCAAAACCGATTGGCTGCAGTACACGCACGCGTGCACTGCCTCGCCAATACTGTCTATGAAATACGCAGAAGATCAATGAATCAAAAGTAAAATATCGATGAAATCAATGCTATGTGGCTGCAGTGCACGCACGCGTGCACTGCCTCGCCACTGCAGCGTTAATAATAGAAAACAGCACGAGATCAAATCTGAGTTACAAGCTGGATTCAACTCAAGTGAATTCGAAAAACACGTCCAAATGCAGTCAAGTGGTACAAGGCCACATATATGTATGCTGAAAATGACAGTAACTAACTCAGAAATGCAGTACAGTGTACCACAAAGCAAACCCATATGACATGCATACAGGGATTTCAAGTGAACTCAACAAGATTGTCGAATCCAAATGCAACTGAGGAATGAAATATGCAAACCAACATCAGTGACACAGCCTCAAAATGAAATGGTTATAAATAACCATATATGCACACTTCAGCAACTCAAGTGAACAGAGAAAAGCAACTGACAACAATACACAGTGCCTATATGAATTATATCAAGACTCAAGTGATGAAGCACTGAAATGATGCAAATGCAATATGGACCAGATATTACGCAAATGAATGTAATGCGTATGGATGCATGGTGCAGGTGCCGCACCAAATAAATGGCAACAATTACAACAGTGAAAAGCGATGAATGGTTGTCTCAAGCAACTGCAAGTAAACATGTTCAATCAAAGAACAGCATAATATGAACAAAGTACCTAAACAGTGAGACAGTGGCTCAATATAAATGTACGAGTAGTTAAGCATCAGCACAGACCAAGAACAGTCAACTAATAATATGATCTGTCTCAAGCTATACCAGGTACAACATGTATGCAGACTATGACGATATAAGATCAAGCTGCAACATGTACGTAAGGACAATCAGGTAGCAACAATGAATCAAGAAAGACTCATGTGTTACCCAAAACTCAAAACCAAGCAGTGAACATGTAAATCAAAACCTGTATATAGTTTGAAACAATTATTTATGTGTCATGAATATATGCATAACATACAAGTACGATGCAGACAACGCCAACAAGACTTAGTTGCAAGATGCAACCAAGAAGCTACAGAGCTCAATACTATCAAGACTACATGAATCCAACTCGAAGTAACACACGTGCAACTTCATCTACAAAGTGTATGTATATAGGTGGGTAATGACAAAGACTGGAAACGCAAAACTTCCAGATAAATACAAGCATCATGTAGCTATTTAAAAATCAACAATGGAAGAAATCATTTCGAAACCGTGGTGGCTAATAAACTCAAACAAAAATAACGAATGCAATTAAAGGAAGTCGAACAGACCCAAAATCATCAAGCCATGGTTAAACAAAGTCGAACTATGCCAGAAACATCAACACGCACCACAGTCGAATGGCCGAGCAAATCAAGTGACGAAAGTATAGAAATCCAAAAAGGGTCAGATAACTCACTTTCGTAGAATAATCAGAAAGCCAAAGACAATTTCAACATATACATAAATACGAACGAACATCAAAAGGATTCGAACTTTCAATTAAAACCCTAATTCAAAATCTCTGAAATTCAAATTAGATGTGAGTGAGGGAAGATTCACTCACCTTGGATTCGAAAGTCGCGTACTTCAGAGACGAAGCGGAGTCGATCGAAACCCTAATTTGGAAAGGAGGATGAACACGAGATGAAGCCGCCATTTTTTTTCCTCTCGTATGTTATTAGGTATGGTTTTCCAAGTGAAGGGGGGATCGGGTCGAATTGGAACAAGAAGGAAACGGCGATGATAAACCTCTCTGCCTCAAACAACGAATGAAACCTGGGCTACAAATTAAATTTCAAAGCCCACACAACACTCAACAAATTATTAAAAGAATTTTTAACCCAAAACCCCAATAGCAATTTGCATACAATTTAATCACCTAGTGACAAGAATTAATTGCTACGAATTCTCGGGCTGTTACAAAATGAACGTATAGGAAATTCTATTTTATCACTTCCTTCCTTCAAACTTAGGCTAAGTGGGCTTGGACCAAATAATTAAAAGAAATATCAAATAGCCTAAGTTTTAATTTATGTACATACACAATTATGCGTAAGTTACACTATTTTTAAAACAAATCACATTTCTCTCATGTTTTAAAACCAACAAAATATGTAAACTTACATACACATTAAATAAAATGTTTACATCATATAAAAAGATAATTTTAGTTTTTAAAATATTTTTATTATTAAAAACCTTTATTTTACAAAAATACATAATTTTCATAAATAAATGCACAAAACCTTATTTTTAACTTCAGATATTCCGCAAAAATTATTTTTCTTGCTTAGAAAAATATAACTAACCATTCTAAACTTAAATTTGTAATTAAAACTCATTCTTAAATCAATTTCCACCTTTTTATTTGATTAAACAATCTTTAAAAATCAAATACTTTCTTTACAAATTATTAAAAGAAGTAATTGGCAATAATTAATAAAATTATGGCATTTTATCTAAATAAAAACTATTTTCCATTTATTATTAACCCAAAAAATAAAATAAAGTTTCAAACTTTATTTTCTTTGTTTATTCCAAATAAACAATTTAATTTCTCCAATTTTATTTTAATTCACAATATTAAATTATAACTACCATTATAATTTAATATTTACATGTAATCTCCAAAACCAGGGTTGTTACAGAATATATTTTATTGCAAAGACTTTTTATAGCATTCTGTAAATGCTGTCTTTTCTGTTGGAAACTTTAAATTATGAGATATTAAGCTAAGTATTTTTCACTATTCTTTTTATAGTTATTTTCTAACTTATATTAGAATATTTTAAAATTAATTTCATGTTTAAATATTTTTCAATAATTAATTAAATTTTTTAACGTAAGAGACCTTAATATAACACATGTTTATTATATATTTTTTCAATCTTTGTTATATCATATTTCATTATGATATATTTTTTAAATTAAAAGGTGTTTAAACATGTTTCTAAATATTTTAATCAATAATAATTTATTATTTAGGTTTTAATTAGTAAGTTAAGTATTTTATAAACATGGAAGTTTGGATTCTTAAAAAAATTAAGTTAAAAAAATTATTTTAAAAGAATTAAATAAGGAGGGTATTAATTTTTATAAAACCATATTTGATCATATATAGTTTATGCCCATATTTCCTAGTATTTGATTTTGATATTAAGTTTGATTACTACCTTTCATTATTATGTTATAGTTTTAATACCATTTATTACCTTTAAACTCTTGTCTTTACTACTCTTTCGGTCCCATTCGTTAGTTTCCTTAACCTAAGTCTAGTAATTGGTATGTATTACCTTTGTTTAGTTGAAGTGATTTATAATAAATAGTTTTACATACGTATACATACATACATATATATATATATATATATAAATATATATATACACATATATGACTATCAATTAGGTATTATTTATCACTTATGTTTATCTTATAATCTGAATATCTCTTACTGTAGAATATATATCATCGTATTATTCTGCATATTATGACTTTTTTACTTCGTTATCATTTTATTTCATATTACATATCATGATGCATCCTATTTCATATCACATTTCATTGCATATTTCATCATAAATTACAATGCATGAAATATCATAATAATTTGCATCGGCGAGGGAATCAGGCTCCGAGCTTCCCTAAAATCCTTAGTCAGTCAGAGTCTTGTACGCAAGCACCTAGGCCTCTTTTGCATGATTCTTTCTTTCTCCGTTCGGTCATTCCTAGAATTAGGCAGGGATTTTATTCTAAGTTGAGCTGGCTAGACTCTTTCTACTTCATTTTGCATATCATCTCATGCTACACTGCATATATCATACATTTCATACCACATTACCAACTACATATTGCATACATGCACACATAACAAGTGCATCTTATTTAGGA
Source organism: Allium cepa (assembly GCA_030765085.1). Classification (NCBI taxonomy): domain Eukaryota; kingdom Viridiplantae; phylum Streptophyta; class Magnoliopsida; order Asparagales; family Amaryllidaceae; genus Allium; species Allium cepa. The sequence continues at coordinate 859,928,144 of CM060934.1, read as the reverse complement.
GGAATTTGTATTATTTTCTTATAATATAGTATTATTAGTTTTTGATTTGTTGGGTATGTTTTGATTGACTTATTTGATTGGATTGTTTTGCTTGATTGACTTGATTGACTTGTTTGACTTGATTGACTTGATTGACTTGTTTGACTTGATTGATTTGTTTGACTTGTCTGACATGATTGGATTTGATGTGTGTGATAATTGGATTTGCTTGATTGACTAGCCCTTGCCTTAGCCTTTGATTTGCCGCTAGTTTCATCCAATTCCGTTAGGAAATGAAGGAGATATGCCTTCTAGAAGTTTGATAGTGAATGGAAAAACAGGAAAAGAAGAAGAGAAACTTTTATGAAAAATGGTGACTGTTGGGACTATTTATAGTGGTTGAAGTGTCCATTTATTCAAAATTCAAATTCAAAATTTTGGCGTCAAGTTTGTCAATCTACTAAATCATATGTATCTTTCTCATACGGTCTTCAAATTCAGCAAATGAATATACTACGCTGACCAAAAAACGAGCCTGTCACAATAGAGCAGATCTCGGTGTCAAATTTTGAAAGATATAAATGTATGGTTGACGACAATAGAAGAACAACAAAGTAAGAAAGATGGAGGAGTGCAAAAATGGTACGCTTTAATATTATTTTATCTTTATTATTGCATTCGGGAATATATATTTATGCATTTAATTAGGTATAGAAATTTATTGCTTTTACAAGTTTTGATATTTTGGTCCATGTGTCAAAACACCATAGTATACATATCGATATAACGGTCTAAATTTTTTTTAAAGTCTTTTAAAATGTGTTCTTTTTCAAATGAAATCTTACTACTAATTTAATACAACTATACTAAGTAGAAAAGCATACCTTCATTCGTGATCTTAACTCTTCTAATGTAGTTTTTACTTCTCATACTCTATTTCTTTTAAGATACTAATTTTACGTCCTTAAGCAATTAATAAAATGAATTTAGAATGTTAGAATAAGGCTATATTTATGGATTTCTTCATTTAATAAGATTGTGCCACATCACATGACACTTGTCATATAAATAGATAGTGATATACATGCAAAATGACATGTGTCATTACACTTGTTCTTTAATAAAAGCATTTTTACATGCATAAGGCCAAGTGTCTTTACACATGTCTTTTCATTATTATTTTTATGTTTTTCAATTACTTTAATTATATTAACTACTATAAAAAATTGGGTCAAAAATCAGTTATTTACATGTCAAAATCTAGTCGTAAAATCTGTGCAAAATCATGTTAAAAACAGGCCTAGAACTTTTTAGCATTTTCGAAATGCTGTCTTTTCTTCTGTGACCTTTTTTAAGCGCTACAAATTCGTTTTTCTAGCTTTTCTGTGTTTCGAAACATTGTAGTGTTTCAGAAACTTTTCACAACATTTGGTAGATGTTGCAGATTCTGTTTATAATGTTTTGAATGTATTTTATTGCAAAGACTTTCTATAGCATTCTGTAAATGCTGATTTTTCTGTTTGAAACTTTAAATTTTGAGATATTAAACTAAGTATTTTTCACTATTCTTTTTATAGTTATTTTCTAACTTATATTAGAATATTTTAAAATTAATTTCGTATTTAAATATTTTTAGTAATTAATTAAAAAATTTAACGTAAGAGAGCTTAATATAACACATGTTTATTATAGTTTTTTTCAATCTTTGTTATATCATATTTCATTATGATATTTTTTTAAACTAAAAGGTGTTTAAACATGTCTCTAAATATTTTAATCAATAATAATTTAATATTTAGGTTTTGATTAGTAAGTTAAGTATTTTATAAACATGGAAGTTTGGATTCTTAAAAAAAATTTAAGCTAAAAAAATTATTTTAAAAGAATTAAATAAGGAGGGTATTAATTTTTATAAAACCATATTTGATCATATATAGTTTAAGTCCATATTTCCTAGTATTTGATTTTGATATTAAGTTTGATTACTACTTTTCATTATTATGTTATAGTTTTAATACCTTTAAACTCTTGTCTTTACTACTCTTTCAGTCTCATTCGTTAGTTTGCTTAACCTAAGTCTAGTAATTGGCATGTATTACCTTTGTTTAGTTGAAGTGATTTATAATAAATTGTTTTACATACGTATACATACATACATACATACATACATATATATAAATATATATATACACATATATGACTATCAATTAGGTATTATTTATCACTTATGTTTATCTTATAATCTGAATATCTCTTACTGTAGAATATATATCATCGTATTATTCTGCATATTATAACTTTTTTACTTCGTTATCATTTTATTTCATATTACATATCATGATGCATCCTATTTCATATCACATTTCATTGCATATTGCATCATAAATTACAATGCATGAAATATCATAATAATTTGCATCGGCGAGGGAATCAGGCTCCGAGCTTCCCTAAAATCCTTAGTCAGTCAGAGTCTAGTACGCAAGCACCTAAGCCTCTTTTGCATGATTCTTTCTTTCTCCGTTCGGTCATTCCTAGAATTAGGCAGGGATTTTATTCTAAGTTGAGCTGGCTAGACTCTTTCTACTTCATTTTGCATATCATCTCATGCTACACTGCATATATCATACATTTCATACCACATTACCAACTACATATTGCATACATGCACACATAACAAGTGCATCTTATTTAGGAGGAATTTGTATTATTTTCTTATAATATAGTATTATTAGTTTTTGATTTGTTGGGTATGTTTTGATTGACTTATTTGATTGGATTGTTTTGCTTGATTGACTTGATTGACTTGTTTGACTTGATTGACTTGATTGACTTGTTTGACTTGATTGATTTGTTTGACTTGTCTGACATGATTGGATTTGATGTGTGTGATAATTGGATTTGCTTGATTGACTAGCCCTTGCCTTAGCCTTTGATTTGCCGCTAGTTTCATCCAATTCCGTTAGGAAATGAAGGAGATATGCCTTCTAGAAGTTTGATAGTGAATGGAAAAACAGGAAAAGAAGAAGAGAAACTTTTATGAAAAATGGTGACTGTTGGGACTATTTATAGTGGTTGAAGTGTCCATTTATTCAAAATTCAAATTCAAAATTTTGGCGTCAAGTTTGTCAATCTACTAAATCATATGTATCTTTCTCATACGGTCTTCAAATTCAGCAAATGAATATACTACGCTGACCAAAAAACGAGCCTGTCACAATAGAGCAGATCTCGGTGTCAAATTTTGAAAGATATAAATGTATGGTTGACGACAATAGAAGAACAACAAAGTAAGAAAGATGGAGGAGTGCAAAAATGGTACGCTTTAATATTATTTTATCTTTATTATTGCATTCGGGAATATATATTTATGCATTTAATTAGGTATAGAAATTTATTGCTTTTACAAGTTTTGATATTTTGGTCCATGTGTCAAAACACCATAGTATACATATCGATATAACGGTCTAAATTTTTTTTAAAGTCTTTTAAAATGTGTTCTTTTTCAAATGAAATCTTACTACTAATTTAATACAACTATACTAAGTAGAAAAGCATACCTTCATTCGTGATCTTAACTCTTCTAATGTAGTTTTTACTTCTCATACTCTATTTCTTTTAAGATACTAATTTTACGTCCTTAAGCAATTAATAAAATGAATTTAGAATGTTAGAATAAGGCTATATTTATGGATTTCTTCATTTAATAAGATTGTGCCACATCACATGACACTTGTCATATAAATAGATAGTGATATACATGCAAAATGACATGTGTCATTACACTTGTTCTTTAATAAAAGCATTTTTACATGCATAAGGCCAAGTGTCTTTACACATGTCTTTTCATCATTATTTTTATGTTTTTCAATTACTTTAATTATATTAACTACTATAAAAAATTGGGTCAAAAATCAGTTATTTACATGTCAAAATCTAGTCGTAAAATCTGTGCAAAATCATGTTAAAAACAGGCCTAGAACTTTTTAGCATTTTCGAAATGCTGTCTTTTCTTCTGTGACCTTTTTTAAGCGCTACAAATTCGTTTTTCTAGCTTTTCTGTGTTTCGAAACATTGTAGTGTTTCAGAAACTTTTCACAACATTTGGTAGATGTTGCAGATTCTGTTTATAATGTTTTGAATGTATTTTATTGCAAAGACTTTCTATAGCATTCTGTAAATGCTGATTTTTCTGTTTGAAACTTTAAATTTTGAGATATTAAACTAAGTATTTTTCACTATTCTTTTTATAGTTATTTTCTAACTTATATTAGAATATTTTAAAATTAATTTCGTATTTAAATATTTTTAGTAATTAATTAAAAAATTTAACGTAAGAGACCTTAATATAACACATGTTTATTATAGTTTTTTTCAATCTTTGTTATATCATATTTCATTATGATATTTTTTTAAACTAAAAGGTGTTTAAACATGTCTCTAAATATTTTAATCAATAATAATTTAATATTTAGGTTTTGATTAGTAAGTTAAGTATTTTATAAACATGGAAGTTTGGATTCTTAAAAAAAAATTAAGCTAAAAAAATTATTTTAAAAGAATTAAATAAGGAGGGTATTAATTTTTATAAAACCATATTTGATCATATATAGTTTAAGTCCATATTTCCTAGTATTTGATTTTGATATTAAGTTTGATTACTACTTTTCATTATTATGTTATAGTTTTAATACCTTTAAACTCTTGTCTTTACTACTCTTTCAGTCTCATTCGTTAGTTTTCTTAACCTAAGTCTAGTAATTGGCATGTATTACCTTTGTTTAGTTGAAGTGATTTATAATAAATAGTTTTACATACGTATACATACATACATACATACATACATACATATATATATATATATATATAAATATATATATACACATATATGACTATCGATTAGGTATTATTTATCACTTATGTTTATCTTATAATCTGAATATCTCTTACTGTAGAATATATATCATCGTATTATTCTGCATATTATAACTTTTTTACTTCGTTATCATTTTATTTCATATTACATATCATGATGCATCCTATTTCATATCACATTTCATTGCATATTGCATCATAAATTACAATGCATGAAATATCATAATAATTTGCATCGGCGAGGGAATCAGGCTCCGAGCTTCCCTAAAATCCTTAGTCAGTCAGAGTCTAGTACGCAAGCACCTAGGCCTCTTTTGCATGATTCTTTCTTTCTCCGTTCGGTCATTCCTAGAATTAGGCAGGGATTTTATTCTAAGTTGAGCTGGCTAGACTCTTTCTACTTCATTTTGCATATCATCTCATGCTACACTGAATATATCATACATTTCATACCACATTACCAACTACATATTGCATACATGCACATATAACAAGTGCATCTTATTTAGGAGGAATTTGTATTATTTTCTTATAATATAGTATTATTAGTTTTTGATTTGTTGGGTATGTTTTGATTGACTTATTTGATTGGATTGTTTTGCTTGATTGACTTGATTGACTTGTTTGACTTGATTGACTTGATTGACTTGTTTGACTTGATTGATTTGTTTGACTTGTCTGACATGATTGGATTTGATGTGTGTGATAATTGGATTTGCTTGATTGACTAGCCCTTGCCTTAGCCTTTGATTTGCCGCTAGTTTCATCCAATTCCGTTAGGAAATGAAGGAGATATGCCTTCTAGAAGTTTGATAGTGAATGGAAAAACAGGAAAAGAAGAAGAGAAACTTTTATGAAAAATGGTGACTGTTGGGACTATTTATAGTGGTTGAAGTGTCCATTTATTCAAAATTCAAATTCAAAATTTTGGCATCAAGTTTGTCAATCTACTAAATCATATGTATCTTTCTCATACGGTCTTCAAATTCAGCAAATGAATATACTACGCTGACCAAAAAACGAGCCTGTCACAATAGAGCAGATCTCGGTGTCAAATTCTGAAAGATATAAATGTATGGTTGACGACAATAGAAGAACAACAAAGTAAGAAAGATGGAGGAGTGCAAAAATGGTACGCTTTAATATTATTTTATCTTTATTATTGCATTCGGGAATATATATTTATGCATTTAATTAGGTATAGAAATTTATTGCTTTTACAAGTTTTGATATTTTGGTCCATGTGTCGAAACACCATAGTATACATATCGATATAATGGTCTAAATTTTTTTTAAAGTCTTTTAAAATGTGTTCTCTTTCAAATGAAATCTTACTACTAATTTAATACAACTATACTAAGTAGAAAAGCATACCTTCATTCGTGATCTTAACTCTTCTAATGTGGTTTTTACTTCTCATACTCTATTTCTTTTAAGATACTAATTTTACGTCCTTAAGCAATTAATAAAATGAATTTAGAATGTTAGAATAAGGCTATATTTATGGATTTCTTCATTAATAAGATTGTGCCACATCACATGACACTTGTCATATAAATAGATAGTGATATACATGCAAAATGACATGTGTCATTACACTTGTTCTTTAATAAAAGCATTTTTACATGCATAAGGCCAAGTGTCTTTACACATGTCTTTTCATTATTATTTTTATGTTTTTCAATTACTTTAATTATATTAAATACTATAAAAAATTGGGTCAAAAATCAGTTATTTACATGTCAAAATCTAGTCGTAAAATCTGTGCAAAATCATGTTAAAAACAGGCCTAGAACTTTTTAGCATTTTCGAAATGCTGTCTTTTCTTCTGTGACCTTTTTTAAGCGCTACAAATTCGTTTTTCTAGCTTTTCTGTGTTTCGAAACATTGTAGTGTTTCAGAAACTTTTCACAACATTTGGTAGATGTTGCAGATTCTGTTTATAATGTTTTGAATGTATTTTATTGCAAAGACTTTCTATAGCATTCTGTAAATGCTGATTTTTCTGTTTGAAACTTTAAATTTTGAGATATTAAACTAAGTATTTTTCACTATTCTTTTTACAGTTATTTTCTAACTTATATTAGAATATTTTAAAATTAATTTCGTATTTAAATATTTTTAGTAATTAATTAAAAAATTTAACGTAAGAGACCTTAATATAACACATGTTTATTATAGTTTTTTTCAATCTTGGTTATATCATATTTCATTATGATATTTTTTTAAACTAAAAGGTGTTTAAACATGTCTCTAAATATTTTAATCAATAATAATTTAATATTTAGGTTTTGATTAGTAAGTTAAGTATTTTATAAACATGGAAGTTTGGATTCTTAAAAAAAATTTAAGCTAAAAAAATTGTTTTAAAAGAATTAAATAAGGAGGGTATTAATTTTTATAAAACCATATTTGATCACATATAGTTTAAGTCCATATTTCCTAGTATTTGATTTTGATATTAAGTTTGATTACTACTTTTCATTATTATGTTATAGTTTTAATACCTTTAAACTCTTGTCTTTACTACTCTTTCAGTCTCATTCGTTAGTTTTCTTAACCTAAGTCTAGTAATTGGCATGTATTACCTTTGTTTAGTTGAAGTGATTTATAATAAATAGTTTTACATACGTATACATACATACATATATATATATATATGACTGTCAATTAGATATTACTTATCACTTATGTTTATCTTATAATGTGAATATCTCTTACTGTAGAATACATATCATCATATCATTCTGCATATTATAATTTTTTTACTCCGTTATCATTTTATTTCATATTACATATCATTATGCATCCTATTTCATATCACATTTCATTGCATATTGCATCATAAATTACAATGCATGAAATATCATAATAATTTGCATCGGCGAGGGGCATCAGGCTCCAAGCTCCCTTAAAATCCTTAGTCAGTCAGAGTCTACTTCGCAAGCACCTAGGCCTCTTTTGCATGATTCTTTCTTTCTCCGTTCGGTCATTCCTAGAATTAGGCGGGGATTTTATTCTATGCTGAGCTGGCTAGACTCTTTCTACTTCATTTTGCATATCATCTCAAGCTACATTGCATATGTCATACATTTCATACCACATTACAAACTATATATTGCATACATGTACACATAACAAGTGCATCTTATTTATGAGGAATTTGTATTATTGTCTTATAATATAGGATTATTAGTTTTTGATTTGTTTGGTATGTTTTGATTGACTTTTTTGATTGGATCGACTATTTTGCTTGATTAACTAGATTAACTTGTTTGACTTGATTGACTTGTTTGACTTGTTTGACTTGTTTGACTTGATTGATTTGTTTGACTTGTCTGACATGATTGGATTTGATGTATGTGTTGATTGGATTGTCTGAAATATACTTATACATATTTATATATTGAATAATTATGATATAATTATGTTAATGTCTTTCACATTCCATTTACTATTCTTTGTTCTAGTATTAGTTTAAGGGGGAGTTTTATTATTACATTAGTTTAGGATAAGTTTTTTTGTTGATGACAAAATGGGAGAAATATAAATTAGAGTAGTTAGAGTAGTTAGGCTTAGATTAAGGGGGAGTTATTAGTTTTAGGGGGAGTTATAGTGAAGGTGAAGTATATTTCATAATCATAGGTTGTCATCATCAAAAAAGGGAAGATTGTTAGTCATTGAGATGATGGTTTTGATGACAACAACCTTAGGACTTGTTGTAAAATATAAATACTAAAATTATAGTTTAGATATATATGTATATGCAGGATATAAACATGCAGGTACCCAGAATGAATGCTGTATAGTATAGAGATTTAAGACTGAAGATATAGAGATTAAAGACTCATGAGTATCAAGATATCAAGAGCTCAAGATTTCAAGAGTATAAGATAAGTATTAAGTCTAGAATTATGTTAAAACTTTTTGAAAGCACTTACAATTTTATTCAAAATTTATTCGTGAAATGGAATCCACTTCGAGCCTATTAAAGGGATGAAATCCTAGTGGGATGGAGGAACCCATGACAATATCTAGTGGAACATATAGTGGTCCTATTTTGATATCCACTAATTTTGTGAAAATGCTTTTCAATTATCTCTTGTTTTTAAAATATATTTTCAAAACTTTCTTTTCCTAAAAAAAACATCTCTCTTGGTTCTAAATATTTTAGCCTCAAAACTATTTTTATCATTTTAATATTTTGATTTCAAAATTGTCCTTGTTTTAAACCATCTCTTGTTTTAAATATTTAGATTTAAAATATTTATGTACTCAAATTTTAAATCACTTTACAGATTAAGATTATATATATTAAAAATTACTTTCTAAACTCTTTTATATGTTTAAAATATATTCAAATATATTTACAAAGTTTAGGGATTGTTTTGACAAATTATAGAAACCAATTTTAATAAGAAAATCAAAACATCAATTTTCGCCTTGAGCATGTCGACATCCCTCAACCCCTCATGTCGACATGGTGTCCATTATTTTCAAATTTCAATTTTCAAAAGAAGTGTCTATTTGTTGTATCCTTTCATGAGTAGATATGGTTGTTGATCTACTATAAATACCAGTAGTTCTAAACGAACTTAACATCAGATTTCACTTGTTTTCTCTCCTTTTCATCTTCCATATTCATTCTAAAGAATCCCAAACTATACTTTACCGAAATACCAAGTGAATCAAACTTGATTATCTCTTATTTGATTCTCTGCCACTCTGTCGACATCGTGGGTGTAATCTGGGAGATTATTTTGATAAGAAATCTGTATGATTGTACGGGACTGGATGTAGGGTAACTCCAAACCAATATAAAATCCTGATGTGTTCTTTCCTTTACTGTTTTTATTTAGTATTTGCATCTGTGTCTGATTCTGTGATTATATCTGTGTCTATGAATTGCATTCGTTGGAGATTAAATTACATAAGTTTCAAAAAGATTTAGAAAACCAATAAAACACTATTCACCCCTTCTAGTTTTATTCCAGCCTTAAGGTCTGTAATCCGCATTTCTCATAAAAACATGGTACCGAGTTATATAACTCGATACCAAGTTACAATAGTGGGCCCTTTAAGGGGGTATTAGCATGGGTGGGTACTAATTTATCATATTGCACTTGATGAAAGTGGAATTTTTAGGGTATGGAGTGGAACTCTGTAGGTCATGCTGGAGTGTTGGCTCGTTTGCATAAGGACTAATGGTGATGTAACAACATGATGAAAGTTAGAATCTTCAGTTTGTGACTCATGGTGAGAGTATGTACCAAACATAGAGGCTCGGTAAGGAGGGAGCCTAGAATGGGGAATGTGTGGGGGTTCCTAAATAAATGAAAACTTGGTTAAGCAAAGGAAGGGCTCTGATCCGAATGGAGCAAAGGAGGACCCAGATGAGTACGTCCTAAGAAATTGTTGATGCTCGGAGTATTTTTTTTCTACTAGAAGCAGGGGTATTATATGTGGGGATGCCCCTGGACCACTGGCTTCAGGTCCGATGTCTAGGTTTTAGGCTACGAAACACATATCGAGCTTTGGGCTGCGTGACATGGGACTCATGGAAAACCAGGATTTCCATTAGTCCCTAGCCTGGGGGCTATACGATTTATCATTTATTCAGAGCACTTGGATGAGTTATAATGATTATTGCCTGATGGATGCTATGGTTACTTTAGTTTCTTTCTAGGATATCACTTGGAGATATCATTGAAAGTTGGTATTGGAGATGGGAATAATTGGAGATCTGATATCCTTATTTTGAGTAGCATAACTTTATGATATTGTAAAGTAGCATATTATATCGTTATGTGCTAACTCTTTATTTACAAAGATAGGTCAGGTATGAGTTGTGTTTCTCTTCCTTACTAGATTTACGTATATAGTAGTTTGAGATTTGTTTATCTCTCACACTACACTGTTGTTTGACTAAAGCTTTATGTTTTGCTTATTATTATCTTAGATGCTCTTAAATGAGTAGATTAGATAGCAGGTCTAGGTGATGTAGTAGCAATTTGGAGGACGAACTTGATGGAGCTATCTTGTATTACATACTTATAAAGATATCTACACTTATTTCGTTCTGCAGCCCTGGAAAGCCATAACAGTGACAACTTATTTGCTTGTATTTTAGACACGTGTTGAGTTTGTCTCTATTGTATAAACTCTATGACTATCGATGTATAACTCTGTGAATTTTATAATCTGATGATTAGTTTACACTGTTATTACTATACCTTTTGTTATATCTATGATATTTACATTTTATTCTTGTGCTATGCGACATACAATAGGTTATATGTTATGTTTGTTATTATTCATCTTAATGACTGTCCTATATCGGCCAGGAATGACTAAGGCGCACTATTTGTATACTATTAGTGTCGAAGGTATAAAGTGGTTGTCGCATTTCTTATTATATCGTATGCGTTTTGAACGACAGAAACAACTAATGCCTACAACCCAAACTTAAAGGAAACAATTGAAAGCTGCCCTTCAACATCAACTGACATTCATGATGCTGTGGCCCCATCGCTTTTTAATTAAATTTAATGGACCTTTCTAACCTGTTATTTTACTATAACCCACATAATTTAACTTTCCTTTTTGGCTTCCAATAATTAAGATCCATTCTTTACTTCCATTATCACAAGCAATTATGGGATAAACTATGCATCCCCACTTGTAGTGGGCGAGAAATATAAATTGTTCACATTTAGAATAACTCGTTGCCAAATTGATTTAGTGGAATAACTTTTCCACCATCTATCTTGAGTCTACCAACGTCATTTATCTGTGTTTGCCACCTTATTACGCTCTTTCACTATCTTCTCTTAATCCAAATCTCTTGATAGTACTCTCAAATATTGATATCCACTTTCTTTATCCTTTACCTTTCTTGCGAGCCTGTTCTAGAACTCGTAGAAACGTCTTTTGATACCATTCGTTGTTTTTTTGTAGGTTCTCCTTATGGCTTTCACCTATGTCTAATAAAACATTCCTTGGTTCTCACTAATATTCCTTACACTCTATGGAGATTCCTTATTACTACTCCTTAAGCGTTCTCTGATATTTTCGTTATAGCCTTATCTTTTATGTCGTCTTACCTAGTTGTCATCCATATCTACTCCATACAAAGTTTTGGTTTGGTTTTCGCCAGTTTTATTGAAAAACGAAAACTTCAAAATTGAAGGACCCAACCTCAAAACTTTTTTCTTTACAAGTACAAACTTGGATACTTTTTGTCAAATTCAAAAATGGCTTTGTGTCTTAACTTTTAAAGCTATATTTAATTTTTTTTTCCACAATAAGGGTTTTTATCTCTTATAAAGTGGGATTTTTTTACTCAAACCATTTTCAAGTTTTGCTTATAAAAACTCAATTCTTATACGAAACCATTTCTTTAAAAGTATACTCCATAAGTTTCTAAAATATCTTTTATAATTTTTAGAATAAAAGCTGGGGTAGACAAGGACACTTACATCCTATTACTTTACCTATTACTCGTTCTATTTCCGCTTCCAGTCCTTGGTGGATTCTCTAATCTTATTCGAGAGGGACTTTTTAATAGATACTTGCAATCACTGCGCACTACGATAGAAAATTTCGATTTCCTTTATTTTTCCTTTAATTCCCTACGTTGTTTCTAATTAGATTGCCAGCATTATTTTTTATATAATTTCCTAGTTATTTCTAATTACTAACCTTGTTTTATATAAATTTCTAATATTGTTTCTATTTATATTTCATAATGTTGTTACTATTCAACCTTCCTTTACTTAAATTGCGCTTATTTAGATTGCTTTTCTCTTAATTTACCGTCTTCTTAGTTGACCATTGCAGTGCATTCGCCTACTGTTTAATTATTTTTGTGTTCTAATCTTCTTTCCCCGTTATGTTTACCCCCATTTTAAACTTTCACCACTTCCTATGGTCCATCCATAAAACGAATTTTACAACTTAATTTTTTTTTTCATCTTAGAAAACACAACGAGCTATATAACTATTTTTCTCAAAAGAGTAACATTTTACAAAATCCTTTACTAAATTTTTTGATTTAGCTCATTTTAATTTATACTAGAGCTTTTATCTAAATAAAATATGAATATATAATATTTTGAAAATTTAATATTCAATTACTTTTCAAAAATAGAGTTTCTCTACCATCCAATAATTCATTTGAAAATCATTTCAAATATATTATTTATATATTTCTCTCAAACTTTTATTTTAAAATCATTTTAAGTTTTATATCAATTTTTTTTGTATATGGTTGGACTTAAAGTGGATTTTTATTCCTTCCTTTTTCTGGATGTTTCTCCTTTCAACTTATTCATCGACTTATCTTCTTCCAAATATTAAAATTTTGTTATCATCTTGGAGTAACTTCTACACCCTTCCTTTGGGAACTTATTTCTTTCGGATATCTACACCGTATAGAATCTTGCTTTCCAATTTGTCTGGACCTACTATACATGATCTATCGCAATCCTACGGGGATCTACAACCATTAGGCTATCAAAAGCCTAACTAGGGAGTTGCATACTATCCAGCTTTAGGGACCTTTCATATGCTGCATTCATGCTCTTCTTAAGTCAATGCCTTTCCAAATGACCTAATTCCCATAATTGGCCAGGTGTACATCTTCAACTTCATCAATTGTTCCGACTCAAATCAACTTATCCATCTTCAATGTATGGTTGCAATTACTGTACGGTCAAAATTTATAGGATTGGACGTAAAATATATTTATATATGTATGCAAAATAAAAATATGTTCACTCAGCATTTCTTATTTTTTATTCAAGATCAACTAACCTAAGCTCCGATACCAAATATTTAAACCCACTCCCTAGTTGGCTTGAATTTTCACTCAATCGAAAACCCAAGGCCATCAAAGTACAAATCATTGATTTGGTACCCTATAACTAAACAATAAATGCATATCAGAGCACTACCGATATAACTCACATCGGAATATTGAAATATAATAAATCAGATAGTTACTGATCAACATTGACCCTTCCAATATCTAGTGTCCTTGTCAAGTCGAGCATGCATAAGGAAACTTTTTCTTCCACCGTTCCCGCTTTGCACCAGTACATGTCCCTATAAAAATATATTATGGGTTGTACTGGGGTCAAAGCAATGTTCTATTGATTGTTAGATTATACATTTTGTGCAAAACACTAGTTTATGCTGATCATCTTCCATCACATGTTATGTCATTTTATTTTACATAGTCATCCTGACTCCACGTATGTGTACGATAGCCTCATCTACCCAAAGTAGACCATAACTACAAACATATATTTCTAAATATATAAGTACCACGGTCCCCCTTTGGACCAAGACACTATCCCGGCTAATATCCGTAACCTAGCATGTCGTCAGGATCCAGCATCAACACAGTATCACGTCCTCGTCGTCGTGCATATCAAGGAACTTCCCACGGTGCCTAATAATGGCATCATATAGTTTAGTTATATTGTATATCACATTATGGATTTTCTACTTGTCTACTTCCTATTATGGACTTAGTTCCAAGTACTATAGATGACTCAGGTTCATGGACTATATAGGACCTAGCTCCTCGGCCTATAGACTTAGCTCCATAGACTACCTTATTTAATTGAAAAACCATTATGGAAGTGCATGACTCAAACGTGACCTACACCAATAGGAGGTATAGCCCGTTTAGGTGTAAACCTCATTTTTATGTTGACCTATCAGGAACGATGAAGTTCTCGACCTATGTACATCTCCTACTTCTTAATATGGTACCAACACACTAATAGGGCCAATTTTTACTCATCATCTAATTTAAATTGCATAATGCAATCAACGCTATACTCCTACTAAATGATTGAAGTAAACCCTACCGGGGTATACCGTCACCTATAAGCAAGCGTATATAATTCTTGAGTCCTATAGTTGGATATGTCCCACATCTGTATGTTGTATACAAAATAGTTGGTAGTCCCTTACGGTGGGAATACTTCTATAGTGTAACACTACTAATATCGCATTCCAAACCACTCTAATGACTATGTCATTCTGTCCACTTAAGTTATTTACTAACGCTAATAATTCACACCAGTCATAAGTGCAAATTTGAGGCTACACACACATATGTATGCATGCATGTATGTATTTTCATTCATACTTTTTTAATTATTGTGCTTCCACTATTTACTATTAATACTATTCCTTTACTTCCTTATCTGTTTACAACTCATTTAATTTAAGGTCATTTACTACTTTCATTTAAAAGATCTAAATATTCCTTTTCGTTTATTTCCCTTTACTCTATATTTAATTTTCCATCTCTACTTCTTTTTTAACCTTTATTTCAAATTATTACCCTTTTATTTTAAATTATTACCAGCCTACCTTTTCATCATTTTTATTCAATTTCTATCTTGTTTATATTGCATATTCATTGACTCTTCACTTAAATTGTTGTTATTATTACCATCACATTTGTAATTCTTTAATTAATCCGTAGGGATTTCTGCATTTTAATGCATCAGAATTATGTCTCTCCCAAATGGAAAGGTTAACACTATAAATTTCTAGATCTTATCTAAAGGAGAATTTTTTAACGTTTGGAATTATAAAGAATCATATTTTTTTATAGTTATTGAAATAGATAGTACAAAATACGGTAAATATCATTATTTTATACATCTCTTTCTTTTAGGTGTATTCCTTGTTATTTCGAATGATGCCTTTTTATTTATAAATCTAAACTTGATAATCTATAGAAATGCACATCGCTACACCTATATTCTAATGAATTAAAATACTACTTAAGTACCCATAATTTATATTAATTGACAGCTATTCAATTAAGTTATTTTATAAGAGTTGGGTCCATATTTATAAAGGTTTGAACCAATGTAAGCTATTCGATTAAGTTATTTTAAATCTAGGTCATTCAACCACGTTACAATGCTCCAATTGATTGCTCGACCGGTCGACCACTGCCTCTACCTATTGACCGCTAACAGTTGATCATCATGATTTAGGGGTTGGTTGGTCGTATATGTTAACAAAAATTTATTTGCCATGAAAACTTGGTTAATTTTTTTCCGCTTTCTTCAACCTGAGATAATTTATTTCCACTTAACCTTTCTTAACCCTAAGCAACTATTAACATTAATTAATTTCTTGTTTCACATCATCATGCAACGTCTATTCTACGATCAACCGAAGACTAGAGTGGCCCTTCAATGGCTACCATTGTTAGAAGACTTTGATTCATGTCAGCAATGTCCATGGAGCGGTGCGGTGCTAGCTTTCACGTATAGAGCTTACGATAGTGGCATTGGTACAACAATGGTCTATTGAAGGCTGTATAACTCTAGTTCAGGTACGGGCATAGTTATTCTATAATGCATATTTGTGAAGTTCATAAATATTAATTAAATACAAGTTACACTCCTACAGCTATGGTCATGGACTTATCTTTCGGTCGGTCATATATATATGAAGAGGCAAATAATTGACAATTTGAAACAATACAGATCGAGGTAAAATATTGTTGGTTGTACGCTTGTATCAACTTATATAGTTTGAATACTTTGTATAATTTTTGACTATTATAAGTGGATTGGACCAAAGAATACCAAAATTGCGCCCAGATGGAATCTAGCGTTCTACCGAAATGAGTTGATGTCTTGGACTATAGCGCAGTCACGTGGACTCCATACATTGAGGAAGAGCTTGATGCTCTTTCGGCTATTTGCATAATGGACAGGCTGTTATGATGGGGAAGACTTATGATATTTTGCTTTGGGGATCTAGCATAGCATCTCCCAGATAGAGTCATGAGGAAATTTGGTCTTCTCCAGCAATTACGGTACCCTGCTTCATATTACACTCTTTTATACGATGAAGATGAGTTTGAAATCATGATATAGTTATGGAATAACCCCTTTCTAGCTGGGGAAGATGAGCGTGAGATCACGTTGACAGATGAGGAGTATAATAGTTGGTATTGGAATATCACTTGACGTTATGTGCTAAGAAGATGAGAGGAAGTGCCCGTGCAAGAGGTTGCCCCTTACACTCCAAGAGCTTCGCTTGAACGAAATGTGGTACGTATTTAAATTGACAACTTGTAAAACCAATAATGGTTTATGTTATATGCAGGAAGATTGTATGTATCGTACGTTGAACAAAGTTGATGAGCTTGTGGAGGAGGTTCCTGAAAAAATCAAGGCGAAAAACTTCGCTATCAAACAAATTTTACGGCCTTGTTTGTCGAAGAACAAGCTGTCTAGACAAATCCCACCTCCGCCTCCTCCTCCTACCATGCCACCACTTATTGAGGACATTGCCCCTTCCAAACCGCTTAAGGACATTGCGTCAGCTCCAATAGCCTCCAAACCAAAGAGAAAGTATCAAAAAAGAAAGAAATATGTGGGCGAAAGTTCCAAGGCGATAACTTCCCAACATACACATCTGGTTGGGCAGTCTCAACCCCCTATAGAAGGGATGCAAGAGGAGTGTTGTAAAGAAGTTTCACCTATAAAGGAGGAATTCATGCTCAAGCCAAGAAAATTGAAGAAGAAAAGTCCTTACGAAATAGAAAAAAATTGAGAGGCTAGTGCACAGTGGATTTTCTTTAATATTGATCGCAGTGTTTATATGTTTGTATCGGATATTGGTTGAAAACTAATGTTGGTTGTAGTATTGTTTTCCGATATGAATGTAGTTGTGATTGTAGTATTTTTTGTCATTGTGAATGGTAATGAATGTAGTATTGTTTTTGTTGAGATTGGTAGTGAATGGTAATGAATATCGTTGTGTATATGTTTGTATATTGGCTATTGCCAATCTGTTGCCATGTAGTGAGCAAACAATAGAGCGACATTTGAAATGCCGCCTCGCTCATGGTATGAATCATACGGCAGCATTTCAAATGCCTCCTTCATGCAACATTTGAAATGGTGCATGCAGGCGACATTTGAAATGGAGCGCTGTTGTTTGTTGTCCACATTTCTTGAGTTATTTGTACTTACCCCACCCTAACTTTACTAAAACTCTTTCAGCAAAACCCAAAAGTTTCTGATTTCTATCGATTTTCAATTTATCACAAACTATATTTTAATTCAACAAGGCATCTACAAAATAAGTAAAATACTAATCTTTTTCAATTCTAGTTTTAATTTTTACATTTTCCAACCTTGTCATCCTAAAATTCGTTAAAGAAAATCCGAACTTTTTTTTTGTATATTGTGCTTCTATCCATAGATTGATAATGGATAATTATGAGATGGATGATGAAGATGTATGACAAATTTGAACAAAATAAAGGTAAAGGGATCTTAATTGGCACCAACCTTGATGTGGATTTTGTGTCGGAGACACAAGTTGAAGAAGTGCCCCGGCCATTGATAGTGAAACATCATGAGGAGATGTCGAGAATAAAAGAATGGAGCAATAATTGCTCCATACACGTCTTTTAGGCATCCTTGGTCGTAAAAATCTCAATCATGCAAGCTCAAGCGTGCAACCTCCATGTTTACTTTGTTACTGTGGAGATGAATGTGAAGTAGTTGTTTGTAGAAATGAGAGGAATGCTGGACGACGTTTCTACCGCTGCGCTGGGTACAACGATCATAAGATCTAGCCTCATCAAGTTGACTACTGTAATTTTTTCAAGTGGCTAGTTCCTGAAATGTGCCCTAGCGGGGTAAATACACTTTAGAGATGCAAGTGGAGAATTATCATTTAGAGAAGTTGAATCTTGAATATGCAAACAGATTGTTGGTCTATGGATACAAGTATTTAGCGTTATAGCCACGTAGATCAGTGAAGGAAAAGTGAAATGCAACACAATGATATTTGAATCTTGTTGTATTATGATGTTCGAAGTTATGCTATTATACTATAATTTTATTCGAAATAATTTAGATACGTTCCAACTATGTTCTACTAAACTTAACTTTTTTGGTATGTAGAAGTTATTCGAAATGCTTTTCGAACTTGGCAATTGCCGTTGTTTTGCAATAGTGAAACAATAGAGTGGCATTTGAAATGCTGCCACCAAGCGACATTTCAACTGCCGCCAACTATAAAATCATTGGCAGCATTTGAAATGTCACAAGGGAAGGCGGCATTTCAAATATCACTCTGTTCTTTAACCATCACATAGGTGGCACCTTCATTACAATACAATAAACAACGATTTTGTCAAAATAAAACCGTTTACAATAAACTCAACTTAGGAAATTAGATAATATAAGCAATTGTTCTCCAACATATTCAAATGCATTCGATTTAAAATTACAACCAAACTAAAATGAAAACATTAAGTTGTCGTAGTGCAATGATTTTTCTTATTACCTAGAACACCACATTTGTTGCACCTGTTTCCTTTAAGGGTCTGCATCTCATCCACTGTACCTTTAATTCTAGTAGAATATGGACGTCCTAGTTGTCTTTTAGCTACAGGAGGTAAGACCAACTGATTTTCGCTTAAATCCCAATAGCATTTATCACAGATCGAATGAAACTTGAGGGTGTAAGAGGCAAAGTATTTCTCGGCAGAACACTATGCTAAAGAAAAGTCATGATGGGCTCTATTAGCTCCATTGGAAACCACTTAGCAAGCGACCATAACATGCGTATATAGTACGTGCTCTAAAAGAGGTATGTTGCACGTACAAGAGCAACTATTACCAGTGATTAGTACTTCGAATTTGTCACCAAAATAGTGCATAACTTGCCACTTAGTTTGACTAAAGCAAATTATTCCCGTATGCCTTACTTCATTTGCTCTATCGGCAATCTTGGCTTCCTTTATCGGAGCATGACGGGTTATCAGTTTTCCTGTTGCTTTTCTTCGTTGACAAAAATAATCAACGGACCTAAAAAAAGTGCATGCAACCAAAGCTTTGACAGGTAAAGACCGAGCTCCTTTAAGTACACCGTTGAAACTTTCTGCACAATTAGTGGTTATGACATGAAGTCGACCACCATCATATTTACACAATGCCCAATTCTCCTCTTTTCCTCCTAAAATTCTTTCTAGCCAATTATTAGCCCTAATGCTTATAATTTGATTTCTTCATGAATTTTATTATACTCGACTTCCTCCACAACACAAGCTACAGCATAAAAAAGACAGGTTAATCATTTTTCTCTAAATCCCACAGCTTGAAAATTGGCCTTTAGATGTCTAGCACAAAAGCAGTTTTTATGTGAAAAACCATTTCGTTTCCAATGCTGATGGTATTCCTTTCATTTGATCTGAAATGAAGGTAATTCTTTGATTGTTAACACTATAAATGAACCGCTACATGCAAGCAAAAACCACCCCCCAACTATCACCGGATTCTAACTCTATAATGGCATACGCAAATGGGTATAAGTGATCATCTGCATCAACAGCAGTGGCCACAAGTAATGTCTCTTTGCATTTCTCGTACAAATAAGTCCCATCAATACATAACAGGGGACGACAATGAACAAATCCTTCAATACAAGGGCCAAAGGCCCAAAAATCTTGATTAAACGCTCTGTATTCATCCGTCATAATGCATCCAATACTTCCCGGGTTCGTTCTAGCAATTTCAGCAAAATGTTGTCTTAGAGTGGTATATGACTCTGTCCAATCACCATAAATCCTTTCCACCGTCTTGCTCAAAGCTCTCCAAGCCTTTATATAACTAATTTTCACGAACAACTGTTCTTCCATCAAAACTTTCAACGTCCTTGCTGTTATGTTCAGATTGGCTTTCACAAAAGGTAAGATCTTTGACACTACAAAATTAGAAGTCGCTTGCTTGTGAGTGGAGTTTACCGTTGGGTTAACACAATGGCGTTCGATAGGATACTTCCTTATAATCCACCTGTTTTGCTTTGATTTTTTAGACATAATAGCATGAATTCTCCATAGACAGTTGGTATTTGTATTACAAATGGTGGTGTACTTGGTTTTATTTGATTTTATTGCTTTAAAAGAAACAGCATATAAAATTGACCTTTCGCTCAACCGTGGTAAGAATTTAGCTTTCGTCTCGAAAATCATACCAACTTTGAATCTATTTTTAACGCTTATGGCTGAAAAAAACTTATTATTTAACTCAAGATTTGCAATAACAGACCTAGCCACTATGTAACGACCCTGACTCAACCTTCGAAAATCAACACCAAATACAACTCCCGTATTCGAGTGTCGCAGATCAAACATCGAATTTGGTTCGTCGGAGCTTATAACACATTAAGTACAACAACACAGCGGAAGAAAAATGAATAATATCATTGATACACAATATTTGAAAAAACACATTGATAAAATTGATATCAACATCAGAGATACAAGATAACATCGGAAATATAACACAACTGGATGGTCTAGACTTTGCAACCATCGACAGCGAAAAGATAATTCCAATAGAATTTCCAAGTGAGAAAGCGAGGATCCAATAAAATGCATCTCCATTTCCAAAGCTCCAAGGGCTCTAATCCAAAAGCTCGAATCACCATCACGTTGTATTAAGCAAGGTCAGCCATGAATGCAATTGCCAAAGGAAAGATAGCACCAATATAGGTTCCAAAAGAATCCAAAGACTCCAAAGAATTCCAAACAGAAAGCTGAAGGCTATCGAATCTACATATACTAGCTGACTATCTGAAAATCTGACTCTAGACTGCCCGTGTGGAAAATTGTGGGCACCCAGAGTTTAGAAAGAGAACAATAAACTCCAGGTCAGTCATGGGACTAATGTGAGCAAACAAAAACAGTTTATCTTTAACAAAAGAAAACAAAAGAATTTAAAAGAAATACGTAATACTTTTTGGAAAATGAAACTACCATAAGGCCTCCTGCCACACACACAATGCAAACGCACAATTGGAGGATATTTCTCCTTATGATAGTCAAAAATGCTTGATACGCGAAAACCTTTTAATATTATTATTAGTGCATAGTGTAGAAAACATTTCTAAAGTATAATGTTAATCTTAGCCAGCATGCCACATTTCGTCGTATGCCTACTATAGCTACCATGTTTAATAGCAGATTACCGCCACATTCCATGGCAGGTTATACAACTAAAACCTTACAGGGCTCGTATTGTTTTGTTCTGATTTCCAACAATGGTCAGGCAAAGGAACTTGCTATACCAAATGGAACGCCTCTGGAGGGATGTCCCCGAGAACCTAACCGAATCTCTGCCAACACAAGGCTGGGTTACCTCTGTAACTAGGTAACTACTGACACGAGTATGTCAACCCTCGGTCATTACCGACCATTATTCGAGAGCCTTCAACCAACAACCATAAAGCAATAAGTTTGTAGCAATCACATAAGTTAAGTATCCAGGCTCTATGCCATGATACCACCTTTTATCCAGAAGGAAATGGACATACCCTCAGAGGGCTCTACCCCTAGATAACCTTGTTGCAACGATTCCTATTTCGACCATTACCGGGTTGTGAGGCTCGACGAAGTCTCATCCACAAAACTACGCTTTTCACAAAAGCCATGCTTCGATCAACAAATGATCAGCAACACTTCGTATACCACATTACCAAATTCGGAATGTATCACTAGTAACTATCAACTACCTAACCTCTGAGCTCATACGTCTCAGAGAAGGGTGTTAAGCTAAGAGAATAAATTCTCTGCCACTAAACAGAAATGTATTTGATAAAAACCAGTTTTACATCTCAAGGTGTAGTGTCAGACACACATCCATACAAGTCTGTTTCAGGTTCGAACAGAACCGAAGGCACTTCAAAAGAAGTCCTTGCACTCCGGGAATTCCAAATCCCGATCGGACTCCCCATCACATATGGAGATCTCTATACGGTGCGGCTCAGTGCAGAGACATTCGACGGGTATTCCTTTCGTTTTTGAAAATACCCTGTCTTCACCGCCGGTTTTCAAATGCTATCCATTTACGTCGTATCACTATTCGAAAAATGGGTTATATGACACAAGGTCCTCTCCCGGCTAAACCGAATAATGAGCGCTTATATTTAAAAAGCATATGGATATTGGGATCTTAGTTAAATCACAACTTATTACCCAAACCTTTCTTTCAAATGGTTTAAATCGATTTCCACTTTTAATCTTTTAAACAAAAGATTCACTTTTAGGATCCTCTTTACTTTGAAAACAAAGTTCACCAATCTTTCCTAAAGATTCATTCATAGTTGTTCATAACAATTTCCATTTCAAATATGAAATCCTTTCAACAAAAACTAGATATCGTTTCTTTATTTGAAAGCTATTATTATTTGAAAACAAAAAAAATTCATTTCGAAAGAATCCGATCAAATATGCACAAGTTATATCCTTTAAAGTATAAAGTAGGGTTAAATTTAAATTCTCAGAATAATACTTTTAAAAATACTTTAAAGATGGTTTAAAAACCATATATATATATTATATAACTTGTATAAACCTTTCAAACCAAATTTTCAAAACAATTTCAAACTTAAACAAGATATATTATATTCAATACTAGATTTCACTTTCAAACTTCCTTTTCAAAAGCTTTTCATATTTAACCCAATTCCATTTCCAAAACCATTTGGATTCGAAATTAAACTTTAAAACAATATTTAGTTTCAAAATATCTGTGAATTAACCGATTTCCTTGTGAAATCCATATTTGTGTGTGTATAGTGTAGTGCAGGGGTTTTACATAGTGCAACATCATCAATCATCACAGATTAAATCATATCAATATCGATAAGCGGTATAATCTGTAACGCTTATTTTCCATTCACAGATTAATAATATACATTCATCACAGATAAATAAATTATAATCATCACAGCTCGAATCAAAATAATTCATATCATAAAGCATCACACATCAGGGATATCAAACAATTCAACATTCAATGGAATCCAAACATTCCAAAGTAAGACCAATTATTTATCTAATTAATTTTAAATCGGATTAATTACTTATGAATAAACTACTAATCCTGGTTAATTAATATTAATTAATTACAAACCATTTTAATTAATTATCCTTTAATCATTTATTAATTAACCTTTTATAATAAATTAAGTAACCTTAAATTATTAATTAATTAACCTTAAATATTAATTGATTAACCTTAATTAATAAATGAATCAGTCTTTAATCATTAAATAACTAACCCCTAATTATGTAATTATCCTTTAATTAATTATCCTTAATTATTTATATAAATTAATTAACCCTTAGTTAGTTACCATTTAATTAATTGTAATAAGTGATTATCCCTAATCACTTTCATTAATTAATCTTTAATTAATTAATTATCCTCAAATTAATTACCTTAATTAATTAATCACTCAAATTAATTATGCTTAATTAATTATTCTTTAATCATTTGATTAAACAACTTTAATCATTAACTAACCTTTAATTAATGAACCTTTAATAAATTTTAATTAATTTCATTAAGTAATTACACCTTAATTACTTATTTTAATTAATCAATCCTTCAATTACATTAAGGTAATTAACCTTTAATTATTAACTAAAATCATTATCCATTAATTAATCACATTAACTAATTTATCACATTAATAAATTAATTAACCATTAATTTAATTAAGTAATCATCCCTTAAATACATCATTAAATTATATTTGAAAATCACTTAGAGATTTAATTAATAATTTATCTACTAAAAAGTAATTTTAAAAACCATATCAAATTACTTTCAAATCACTTTTGAATTTAAAATTCTAATTTTGAAACTTGATTGAGAAAACTTGAGAAATACTTTACTTTTAATTAAAAACTTGGTTTCCTTTGTTTCTAAACCTGGTACCAAATTCGTTTTTAAACTTGTGCTTGATTTCTCTAGAATTTTAAAACCTGGTATGTTTTCTTTTTAAATTTTAAAAACTATTATGATTTGAAAACCCGAGCCAATTAATATAATCCCCTATCTCATACTCTAGACTGCCCGTATGGTAAATTGTGGGCACCCAGAGTATAGAAAGGGAACAATAAACTCCAGGTCAGTCATGAGACTGGTGTGAGCAAACAAAAACAGTTTATCTTTAACAAAAGAAAACAAAAGACTTTAAAAGAAATCTGCAATGCTTTTTGGAAAATGAAACTACCATAAGGCCTCCTCCCACATACACAATGCAAATGCACAATTGGAGGAGATTTCTCCTTATGATAGTCAAAAATGCTTGATACGCGAAAACCTTTTAATATTATTATTAGTGCATAGTGCAGAAAATATTTCGAAAGTATAATATTAACCTTAGCCAGCATACCACATTTCGTCGTATGCCTACTATAGCTACCATGTTCAATAGCAGGTTACCGCCACATTCCGTGGCAGGTTATACAACTAAAACCGTACAGGGCTCATATTGTTTTGTTTGGATTTCCAATAATGGTTAGGCAAAGGAACTTCCTACACCAAATGGAATGCCTCTGGAGGGATGCCCCCGAGAACCTAAGTGGATCTCTGCCAACACAAGGCTGGGTTACCTCTATAACTAGGTAACTACTGACATGAGTATACCACCCCCAGTCGTTACCGGCCTTTATCCGAGGCCCATCAACCAACAACCACAAAGCAATAAGTTTCAACAACCACATAAGTTAAGTATCTAGGCTCCATATCGTGATACCAACTTTTATCCAGAAGGAAATGGACATACCCTCAGGGGGTGCTACCCCCAAATAACCTTGCTGCAACGATTCCTGTTTTGACCATCATTGGGTTGTGAGGCTCGACGAAGTCTCATCCACAAAGCTATGCTTTTCACAAAAGCCATGCTTCGATCAACAAATGATCAGCAGCACTTCGTATGCCACATTACCAAATTGGAAATGTATCATTAATAACTATCAACTACATAAGCTTTGAGCTCGTACGTCTCAGAGAAGGGTGTTAAGCTAAGAGAATAAATTCTCCGCCACCAAACAGAAATGTATTTGATAGAAACCATTTTTACATCTCAAGGTGTAATGTCAAACACACATCCATATAAGTCTATTCCGAGTTCGAACAGAACCGAATGCACTTCAAAAGAAGCCCTTGCACTCCGGGAATTCCTAATCCCGATCGGACTCCCCATCACATATGGAGTTCTCAATACCGGCGCGATTCAGTGCAGAGACATTCGACGGGTAATCCTTTCGCTTTTGAAAATACTCGGTCTTCACCACCGTCTTCAAATGCTATCCACTTACTTCGTATCACTATTCGAAATGGGTTACATGACACAAGGTCTTCTCCCGGCTAAACTGAAAAATGAGCGCTTGTATTTAAAAAGCATATGGATATTGGGATCTTAGTTAAATCACAACTTATTACCCAAAATCTTTCTTTCAAATGGTTTAAATCAATTTCCAATTTTAATATTTTAAACAAAAGATTCACTTTTAGGTTCCTCTTTACTTTGAAAACAAAGTTCACTAACCTTTCACAAAGAATCATTCATAGCTTTTCATAACGATTTCCATTTCAAATCTGAAACCCTTTCAACAAAAACTGGAAATCCTTTCTTTATTTGAAAGCTATTATTATTTGAAAACAAAAAGTTTTCGTTTCGGAAGAATCCAATCAAATATGCACAAGTTATATCCTTTAATGTATAAACATGGGTTAAATTTAAATTCCTAGAATAATACTTTTAAAAATACTTTAAAGATGGTTTAATAACCACCCACCCACCCACCCACACACACACACACACACACATATATATATTATATAACTTGTATAAACCTTTCAAACCAAATTTCCAAAACAATTTCAAACTTAGACAAGATATATTATATTCAATACTAGATTTTACTTTCAAACTTCCTTTTCAAAAGCTTTTCATATTTAACCCAATTCCATTTCCAAAACCATTTGGATTCAAAATTCAACTTTAAAACAATATTTAGTTTTCAAAATACCTGCGACTTAATTGATTTCCTCATGAAATCCATATTTGTTTATGTATAGTGTAGTCCAGGGGTTTTACACAGTAGTGCAACATCATCAATCATCACGGATTTAATCATATCAATATCGATAAGCTGTATAATCTATAACACTTATTTTTCATTCATAGATTCACAGATAAATAATATACATTCATCACAGATAAATAAATTATACTCATCACAGCTCGAATCAAAATAATTCATATCACAAAGCATCACACATTAGGAATATCAAGCAATTCAACATTCAATAGAATCCAAACATTCCTAAGTAAGATCAATTAATTATCTGATTAATTTTAAATCAGATTAATTACTTATGAATAAACTACTAATCCTGTATAATTAATATTAATTAATTACAAACCATTTTAATTAATTATCCTTTAATCAATTATTAATTAACCTTTAATAATAAATTAATTAACCTTAAATTATTAATTAAATAACCTTAAATTGTTAATTAATTAACCTTAATTAATAAATGAATCAATCTTTAATCATTAGATAATTAACCCCTAATTATTTAATTGTCCTTTAATTAATTATCCTCTAATTAATTATATAAATTAATTAACCCTTAATTAATTACCATTTAATTAATTATAATAAGTGATTATCCCTAATCACTTTCATTAATTAATCTTTAATCGATTAATTATCCTCAAATTTATTACCTTAATTAATTAATTACTCAAATTAATTATCCTTAATTAATTATTCTTTAATCACTTGATTAGTCAACTTTAATCATTAACTAACCTTTAATAAATTTTAATTAATTTCATTAAGTAATTACCCCTTAATTACTTATTTTAGTTAATCAATCCTTCAATTACATTAAGGTAATTGACCTTTAATTATTAACTAAAATCATTATCCACTAATTAATCACATTAATTTATCACATTCATTAATTAATTAACCGTTAATTTCATTAGTAATCATCCCTTAAATTAATTACATCATTAAATTATATTTGAAAATCACTTAGAGATTTAATTAATAATTAACCTAATAAAAGGTAATTTTAAAACCAAATCAAATTACTTTCAAATCACATTTGAATTTAAAAATTAATTTTGAAACTCGATTGAGAAATACTTTACTTGTAACGACCTGTAAATTTTAGTGGTTTAATTTAATTTAATTAATTGAATTTTTGTGAAATTTTAAATAATAAACTTTTGAAATAAGAATTAGATATTTGGAATATGTATGTTTAAACATAGCAACTGGTAAATTTTCATCTGATAATATGAAAGTTTATTTTATTGTGTAATTTTATTTCAATTTATATAAGTTAATATTTGATGATAATAAAATATTCTTCAAACCTGAATATTTTTGTATAGAAAAATTGTAAATCATCTTTTGAGCAAGACGTCATATTTCGTTTTTCTAAATTTTGAATGTTAGTGCTCCGTCGATCTTATTTTCGACGAAATAGTAGCATTTTCGTACCGATATCGATTTTTGATCGGATAATCGTACTACTGATATCTGTAAACCGTTTTGATCATCTCGTCGTGCTGATCTTGACGGTATGTTCAATTTTGAATTCTGAAGTCCGATACGCCGCTGAATCTGCAAAAGATGATTTCGTATCGGTACCCGTTTTAAAATCTATTGGTCTCCGTGTGCCCACCTGTCCAAATTGAACAGCCACAACTTTTAACGTTTCTAGAATTTAATAACTTAACCTCTACCATTCTCAACATTTAAATTATTTTGATTGTTCGTTTCCTCTTTCATCTGTTGCTTTGAGAATGCATAATATAATATTAAACTATATATAAGTATTGTTGTCTATAGTTTGTTTTTTTCTCTGCTAAACATTATCTTTCCCAAATGAATGGTCGTCCACCTTATCTCTCATCCTCTTTCCCTTCCATTTTTCTTCTCCCTCGCACAAGCTTCCATCGCCCATCACCCGCATCCTTCACCCTCCTCCTCCTTGTGGCTGACCTTCTTTCCCTTGCTCGACCGAGCATGCCTCCTCCGGCCTTCAATCACCTAGGCTTAAAAGGCAGAAAACGAAATATATGAACATTCATACACACACACACACACACACACACACACACACACACACACATGAAAGAGGTGGTGCAGATCGTGCTATATGGAATTATACTATACTAGTGTGGAAATAAACTAAAATACTAGAGCAATGTAAATAAGTAAAAATCAAACAAGCACACCAGGAATTTTTATACTGGTTCGAACTTCCCGTTCTACGTCCAGTCCTAGACTCCTTCTGGAATTTCACTAACAACAATCCTCACTTAACCCGGAGGAACAGGTTTACAACAACCCTTGAACAGCCGAACAAGGGACCTGAGCAGCAGAACAGGATTTCGCCTCAACAGCCGAAGAGGACTTCAACTTATATAAAAGTATATTTGACACAATGTGTTCTCAATAACACGAATTTGTCTCTTGATAGTACAAACTTCCTATAATCTTTCTCCTTTATGATATACGTATGAATGCGTGAAGATTAAGAAAGTAGAATTTGAATTTGAATGATATTTTTAGCACAAATGAGTTAGAATCAGGAATTTCAATAATCGAATAATAATCAATAGAAATTGGTGTTTTTAAAACTTGATTCTAATGTGTTTATATAGGTAATAAATGGTTGTAATTGTTAATGAAGAGTTATCATCAAAAGCTGTTGAATTAATGGTCGCAACTCTTCAT
Source organism: Allium cepa (assembly GCA_030765085.1). Lineage (NCBI taxonomy): Eukaryota > Viridiplantae > Streptophyta > Magnoliopsida > Asparagales > Amaryllidaceae > Allium > Allium cepa. Next base: position 859,898,662 of record CM060934.1, on the reverse strand, counting down.
GAATGGAAATGCCTTTTCAAAAAAAATAGCCGTTGTAAATATTCAGACGTCTGAAATTTAAATTTTAGACTTCTGAATTTAAACGATATTTGAAACAGAAAGCAAATAGGCCATTTTTGGTCATTTTCAGACGTCTGAATATCTCATTTCAGACGTCTGAATATTGTAATATACAATATTCTATATTACAGATTCAGATGTCTGAAATGAGCTATTCAGACGTCTGAATGTAACATGAAAACTGAATTTCTTATTTTTTGAAAAGATGATCATGCAATATATCATATAGGAGAGATTTTAACATACTATTATTACTAGACACAGACTCAATACATACTTTAAGTGTTGGAGCTCTTTTGAATTTGTCCTTTGATTGATTCCTGCAATAAATATGTTAGTATACATAGTAACTTATATAGTTTTCATAGTCGAAATATCGTAATTACGAAGTATTGTGAATACGAAGTTCCAACAATCTCCCCCTTTTTGACGATGGCAACTATATGAGTAAACGATCATATATATAAAGGAATTCTCCCCCTTACTATGAGCTCCTCCTTACTATAATTCTCCCCCTTTGGCATCGACAAAAAAAATAGAAAAACCAAACCAGAGAATCAACATAGTCATTGAATACAAAACAATAGGAGCAAATGTTTGAAGGATACATACCAATATAAGGAAATCAAGTTGTAGGTAGTCAGAAAAGTTACACAAAATAATAGAAATAAACAACTAGTTAAAAAAAGTAGAATATGATAAGATGCAACAGAAATATTCATGCAATCAGAAGGAAGAACTGGGTTGATCTGTGCCTTCTTCATCATCATCATCATTGCCATTGCCCGAGCTAGAAGACCATTGAAACGGTGCGGGATTAAACACCTCGGTAGATGTGGAAGAAGAGCAACCAATACGTTCCCAAATTTTATTTAGGAAGCCTCGAATAGAATTAAATTTCTTATTTGTTTGCTTTTCCAATCTTTCAATCTTGGCATTGAGTTTAGATTGATTCCGAGAGAGTGTAACTAAGGCATGTTTCGGTGTTGACTTAAGAGAAACCACTTCGATATCATCATCATCATGCTCGGTAGGTTGTGGAGCCATTTGTTGTTGAGGTTGATGTTGTTGGTGAGGTTGTTGAGGTTGGGGCATATTCTGATCCCTATTTGAGATCCATTCTTGAAAAGAAATAAAATTAAGATTCTGAGGACGTTTGGGCAAATTCATCAACCCTAATGTTTTGGAACCAAGTTCTTTTATGGGTGAAAATTCGGATTCGGGAAAAGTTACCCCATAGTGTCTAAGAATTTTCATAATATATGCTCCATAATGAAACGTTTTATACCGGCGACGGCGATTAACATCCATAAATTCTTCAAGAATAACTTGCCCCCAATTTATAGGTTGTTCGGAATAAATGGCGTATAAAGCTTGGAAATTCTGTTTGTTTATGACTTCATAACTTTCGGTTCATGGTAAAACGGAACGAATTAAAGCACGATGAAGAATACGGGCTTGAGGCCTTAGGTTGACAGAAGTTAACCTAGTGATATCATCAGATAGAAATCTATGAGAGACTTCATCTCTATTTTCTAGGGAGAGTGAAGCATCAATGTCATCTAAATCAGTCCCGGGTGAAGGGCATTGCAAGATATCTCCAAGACGAACTAATGGGAGATATATTTTTACTCCACATACCCAAGTCCAAATACAATTTTCACGATTATGTGGATGATGATGATCCAAATTCATGTTTGCATAGAATAACTTAACCAGTAGATGATTTATTTTGACATTATTCGCAGAAAATGACAATAAAGATTCTAACCCGCTTGAATTGGCAATTTGTTGGATCCTACAGGGTTGGAATTCATCATACTTCACAAACGCTCCTGGAAAGAAGCCAGATCTGTCCATCTGAGCAAACCTTTTCTTGGCTTCATCATTCCACAACCATTGATCTATATTGGGTGTAGAAGATGAAGTTGAAGCTCTTGTTCGCTTTGCTTTTGGAGCCATTTGGAGTTTTTTGGTGAAAATTTTGAAGATTGGAGATGAAAAAATGAAGTTTTGAATGGTGATAATGGTGCTGGTTCGGTTATTTGGGGGAAAGGAAGAAGAAGATGGAAGTAATAAAGGTGGTTGGTTGGTGGAAAATTTCTAAAAAGCCCTTGAATTTTGAATCACCATTTGAATTCAGACATCTGGAATTTATTTTCAGACGTCTGAAATGTAAAAAATTTAACCAGAAAAGAATTATTTCATTTTTGACTTGTTTCAGACGTCTGAATCTATTGTTTCAGACGTCTGAAACTGTAGAAATTTTTTATTTTTCTTCAATATTCAGACGTCTGAACCAATAGTTTCAGACGTCTGAAACTTAAAATTTCAGACATTTGCATGAAAAATTAAAATAAATGATAGAAATAATATATTAATATTGAACAGAATGAGAAGATTTTCAAATATTTAATAAATGATAGAAACAACAAATAGAACAGAATTACAAGAAAATAAAATTAGAAGTTAATTTTCCGAAGCATTTGGAGATTTGCATTCTTCTGGTTCGATTTTTGTAATTTCTGTGAATGGTTGTAAAGGAGACCAGTATGACGTTCGTTCCCACGAGTTTGGAGAAACTGGAGGACGTTGTGGACTTGGTTCCCATGGATTCCAACCTGATGTTTTTATTTGATGAGAAGTTGACGGTTTGACTATGTCTTTTTCTGGAGATGTACCACAAAATTTAAATGCCACTTTTTCAATGAAGCTAAGTCGTTTAGCATTTATTTTTTGTTCATAATACATCTCACGTTGCAAATCCAATTGCTCTTTTTGATAATGATGAATCTCGGATATTTTTTCTTTGGTTGATGGAGAACCAAAGAAAAGAAATCGTCGAGGTTTCTTCTTATCTGGTGTATAACCAGAGTGTTCACGATCAGGACGAGCTTGTTCACGAGGAGTTGGAGTTGCTAAAATCTCGAAAGAAGACGTTGAATAAGACGTTGAATAAGCTGATGGAGAATTGTCAGAATTAGAAGCCATAGAGAGAAGTAAAATAACTAGGTTGAATTTCATTGATGGAGAATTTTATTTTGGTGTTTTAAAATGAGATGAAGAAATAACTAGTTTGAATATATAAATAACAAAAAGGAAAAAACTATTTAAAGAAATTAGTTTTATATTAATGGTTACATATAGTTAGTTTTGTTTAGTTACTAACTAATGGATAATAAAATTTTAAAAAAATGGAAAGTTAGAAATATACATAACAAATGGAAGGTTAGAAATATTTGTTACTAATTTGTTAGTTATGAGATTTTTAGAGAATAAACACATATGTTGGGAGCAAATATAATATAGATAGTAGATGTATAATTATATTAAAAAAATATTGTTACAGAATTATAAATTTTTAACAGAAACAATACCAAGTTCCCGTCTTAGCTTAATAAAAATGTTTTCTAAAAGAGGTTTTGTAAAAATATCAGCTAACTGATTTTCAGAAGATACAAAATCTAAATTTATTGTTCCTTTTTCAACATTGTCACGAAGAAAGTGATGACGAATGTCAATATGTTTTGTTCGTGAATGATTGATAGGATTTTTAGACAAGTTAATAGCACTCGAGTTGTCACAGTATATTGTAGAGTTTGATAAATTAATATTGAAATCTTTGAGTGTTTGTTGCATATAAATTACTTGAGTACATGCTAGAGCAGCAGAAATGTATTCTGCTTCGCATGTAGAAAGAGAAATACAATTTTGTTTCTTACTAAACCAGGATACGAGAGATTTCCCAATGAAATGGCACGTACCACTCGTACTTTTTCGATCTGTTCGAGAACCAGCAAAGTGAGCATCACTATATGAGACTAATTCGAATGGACATCCTTTTGGATAAAACGGACCAAAATCCTTTGTGTTTGTAAGATAACGTAATATCCGTTTTACTGCTTTTAAATGTGATTCTTTTGGATTAGCTTGAAATCTAGCACACAAACAAACACTCATCATTATATCAGGACGACTTGCAGTTAAATATAGTAATGATCCGATCATACTTCGGTATAGTTTCTGGTCAACACTTTTGCCATTGTCATCTTTTTCAAGATGTGTAGTTGTACTCATTGGGGTTGGTTTGGCAGAAGTATTTTCCATTCCGAAACGTTTGATTAGATTAATACAATATTTTTCTTGATTAATAAAAATGCCATTTTGAAGTTGTTTTATTTGTAATCCAAGAAAATATGTTAATTCACCCATATGAGACATTTCGAATTCTTTAGTCATTATTTCTGAAAATTCCTGGCATAATTTGTCATTCGTAGAACCAAAAATGATGTCATCAACATAAATTTGAACTATTAAAATCTCCTTTTTAGAATGTTTTATAAAAAGTGTTTGATCAACTTTCCCAATTAGGAAACCCGAAGAAATTAGATAAGTCTTTAGACGGTCGTACCAAGCACGTGGTGCTTGTTTCAAACCGTAAAGTGCCTTTTTAAGTTTATAAACGTGATCAGGGAATTTTTCGTGAATAAATAGAGGAGGTTGTTCAACATACACTTTTTCTTTTATGTAACCATTTAAAAAGGCACTTTTAACATCCATTTGATAAAGTTTGAAATTATGAAAACATGCATAGGCCATTAATATTCGAATTGCTTCTAGTCATGCAACCGGAGCAAACGTTTCTTCATAGTCAATTCCTTCCTCTTGATTGTAACCTTGTGCAACTAATCTTGCTTTATTTCTAGTGATATTTCCTTGTTCATCTGCTTTATTTTTGTAAACCCATTTTGTTCCAATAACAGCCTGATCACTTGGTCTAGGAACTAATTCCCAAACTTCATTGCGTTCAAACTAGTTTAGCTCTTCTTGCATTGCTATTATCCAGTAGTTATCTGTGGAAGCTTCTTTGGGATTCTTTGGCTCGATATTAGAAAGGAATGCTACGTGGCCCATTTGATTTAGTTGACTTCTAGTTCGAATATTTGAATTAATTTCCCCAATAATATTTTGTATAGGATGATCCCTTAATATTTTTGGTGAATTCCTTAATTCAATATTATTGTCAACAATGTTTTCATTATTTTCAAAATTTATAGTATCTGTATTTGTAATGTTATCTGGAAAATCATCATCTTTTTGAATACTTGGTTTTTGTAGAAAATTTTCATCGAAAGAAACATTTAATGTTTCTTCAATAATATTTGATTTTTTATTAAATACACGATAAGCTTTGCTGCGATACGAATATCCTAGAAAGATTCCTTCGTCAGATTTCGCATCGAATTTTCCAAGCTGATCTTTTGTATTTAATATAAAGCATTTTGAACCAAATACTTTAAAATAATAAATTTTTGGTTTTCTTCCAGTAAAAAGTTCATAAGGAGTATTTTTTGTTAGAGGTTGAATAGAAACACGATTTAAAACATAACATGCAGTTGCAACAGCTTCTGCCCAGAAATGTTTTGGAAGAGCGCTTCCATTTAACAAAGTTCGCGCACATTCTTGTAAAGTTCTATTTTTACGTTCTACAACTCCGTTTTGTTGTGGAGTTCTAGGAAACGAAAAATTATGAAAAATTCCTTTCTTTTTACAAAAATGATCAAAAGCTTCGTTTTCAAATTCTCCTCCATGATCACTTCTTATATTTTTTATTTTTAGACCTTTTAAATTCTGAATACGTTTAGCAAAAATTTTAAACTGCTCAAACGTATCATTTTTGTTTTTCATAAAAATAGTCCAAGTATATCTAGAGAAATCATCTACTATTACAAACACATATCTATTATGGTTAATGGATTGAACTTGGGTTGGTCCAAATAGATCCATATGTAGTAGTTCAAGTGGTTGTAAAGTAGAGATAACCTTTTTTGATTTAAAGGATGATTTTGTTAATTTTTCTAATTGACATGCATCACAAATATGATTAATTTTGAAGTTTATTTTCTGTAATCCTCTGACTAAATTATTTTTGGAAAGTTTATTTATAGTTTTGAAGTTTATATGACAGAATCTTTTGTGCCATAGCCAAGGATCATTTTCATTAGCTATTAAACACAAATCTGAATTATGATTGATTTTCATATTCAAAACGTATATATTTTTATCTCTATATCCTTCAAAAATAAGATTTTGATTTTTATCACGAATGCTACACTTATCTTCAGAAAAAGAGATTTTGAAACCTTTGTCACATAATTGGCTGATACTCAAAAGATTGTGTTTTAAATTTTTCACTAATAAAACATTTGAAATAAGAGGTAAATCAGATGTACCGACATTGCTGACGTTGCCTTTTCCAGTGATATATCCTTTGGAATTGTCTCCAAAAGTGACAGAGCCTCCATTTGAGTAAGTGATGTTTGATAACATATTTTTGTCTCCAGTCATATGTTTTGAGCAACCGCTGTCGAGTATCCATTTTCCTCTTTTTAAAAGTGGGTCCTGTAAATAATAACAACAACATTGGTACCCACCTTTTATAGGGTCCTAAGAGTTAGGTCTTAGGAAACCAAACCCAAGTAGGTTCAGTATTCCCTTTAAATATATAATTCTGATTTTTATGAACAGTTTCAAAAAAGAGATTTATATATTTATTTCTAATTAGATTATTGTTTGTTTTGGGAACCCATATTTTTATGGTATTGGAATTTTTAGAATTAATATGAGAATTATTTCTCCTAATTTTCTTTTTAGATAGAGATTTCTTAAAATATACTAGTCCATTTTTATTTGAAGTGGACTGAGAATTTTCAATAATACTAGATAGATTTTCTCTTCCTTTATTAAAGTTGGAAATATTTTTAGAAATATTTTCTAATTTGGTTTTAAGACAAGTATTTTATAATTCCATCATTTTAATCTTAGTTTTTAGCTCATGATTTTCAGAGATGAGAGAATCATTCTTTCCTTTTTGAGTTTCAATATCTTGACTCAATAAAGTAAATTGAGAATTATCATTGGAAACTTTATCTTGAAGTTTTTCAATTTCTTCTTCTAATATTTTCTTTTCATCGTTAAGCATATCTCTTTCGAATTCTGCTTTTCTCTGATTTTCAAGAGCTTCTTTATATTTTCTTTTGATGCTTTTTAGATTATCAAGAAGTTCTGAATTTATTTCAATCATATCATCAAAAGTAAGATCACTTACCTCATTTTCTGAAGCCATAAAACAAACATTCGCCTGTTCTTTCTCACTATCACTGCTGCTTTCTGAAGAAGATGAGGAATCTGAGTCATCCCATGTTACTGAAAATGCTTTTCTTTTAGATTTCTCCTTTCGATTCTTATTGTGATATGTTTTCTTCTGTTCTGGACAATCCTTTTGCATATGTCCTTTCTTGTGACAGTTAAAGCATTCTAATATGGATGAAGATGGCTTATTTGGATTGCTATTGTAGTTCCTTTTGCCATTGTTTCGATTTCCTTTTCTGAATTTTAAAAACTTTTTAAAGTTTTTGGCAATGAATGCTAAGTCTTCTTCATCAGAATCTGATTCTTCTTTTTCCGCATGGAATGCTATATTCTTTTTGTCTTGTGCTTGTACTCTTTTAGCCTGCAAATTTACTTCATATGACATTAGATTTCCTATCAACTCTTCCGGTTTCATAGTAGAAAGGTCATTAGCTTCTTCAATAGCTAAAACTTTTCTTTCCCATTCATCTGTTAAAGAGTTAAGGATTTTTGAAACAATATCAAAATCGGAATATTTTTCTCCAAGTCCTAGTAAAGAGTGATATATATCTTGGAATCTAGAATACATATCATTTATAGTTTCATCTTGCTTCATTTTAAAATTTTGAAATTGATTTTTGAGCATGGAAATTTTGCTTTGTTTAACCTTGTTAGTTCCTTCGTGAGTAATCTTAAGTGTTCTCCATATTTCATAAGCAGTTTTACACATACTAACACGGTTAAACTCAATTCTATCTAAAGCACAAAATAGCATATTCATAGCTTTGGCATTAGCGGTAACATCTAGTCTTTGTGTGTTTGACCATGTAGAATATTCTGTTGTAGGAATAGTATATTCGGTTTGAGTAATATTCCATGAGTCAAAACCATTAGCTTGCATATAAATACGCATTCGAGTTGCCCAATAATTGTAATTCATACCATTGAATAGTGGAGGTCGAGCAGTGGATTGTCCTTCAATGAAACTAGTGTTGTTTTCCATTTTAGCAGAATATCAAATAACTGTGTAACGGTTATTAGAAACAAGGCTCTGATACCAAATGAAAGAGGTGGTGCGGATCATGCTATATGGAATTATACTATACTAGTGTGGAAATAAACTAAAATACTAGAGCAATGTAAATAAGTAAAAATCAAACAAGCACACCCGGAATTTTTATACTGGTTCGAACTTCCCGTTCTACGTCCAGTCCCAGACTCCTTCTGGAATTTCACTAACAACAATCCTCACTTAACCTGGAGGAACAGGTTTACAACAACCCTTGAACAGCCGAACAAGGGACCTGAGCAGCAGAACAGGATTTCGCCTCAACAGCCGAAGAGGACTTCAACTTATATAAAAGTATATTTGACACAATGTGTTCTTAATAACACGAATTTGTCTCTTAATAGTACAAACTTCCTATAATCTTTCTCCTTTATGATATATGTATGAATGCGTGAAGATTAAGAAAGTAGAATTTGAATTTGAATGATATTTTTAGCACAAATGAGTTAGAATCAAGAATTTCAATAATCGAATAATAATCAATAGAAATTGGTGTTTTTAAAACTTGATTCTAATGTGTTTATATAGGTAATAAATGGTTGTAATTGTTCATGAAGAGTTATCATCAAAAGCTGTTGAATTAAAGGTTGCAACTCTTCATGAATGGAAATGCCTTTTCAAAAAAATAGCCGTTGTAAATATTCAGACGTCTGAAATTTAAATTTCAGACTTCTGAATTTAAACGATATTTGAAACAGAAAGCAAATAGGCCATTTTTGGTCCTTTTCAGACGTCTGAATATCTCATTTCAGACGTCTGAATATTGTAATATACAATATTCTATATTACAGATTCAGACGTCTGAAATGAGCTATTCAGACGTCTGAATGTAACATGAAAACTGAATTTCTTATTTTTTGAAAAGATGATCATGCAATATATCATATAGGAGAGATTTAACATACTATTATTACTAGACACAGACTCAATACATACTTTTAGTGTTGGAGCTCTTTTGAATCTGTCCTTTGATTGATTCCTGCAATAAATATGTTAGTATACATAGTAACTTATATAGTTGCCATAGTCAAAATATCGTAATTACGAAGTATTGTGAATACGAAGTTCCAACAACACATATATATGCAGCTGTAGCCTACCGTCCTTAGCTTGCGTAGGTATGTATATTTATATCTGGTTTTATGAAATAATAATCTATGGTTTATATGTAGCTGTATGTTTTACTATTTTATACACAGGACGTTTGTAGTTTTATTTAGTTTAATAAGGTCAACCTATGATTTGGGTTTATACAATTATGATTTTATAAAGTTATATGAGTTTGTTTATTTTTTATTGAGTGCATATCTATATAAGTTACAGTGTGTATGCATGTGTTATAAAAGTTTATATTTATATATATGTTTTCAGATTTGTTTGTGTATCAATGAAAGAATCTGTTATATATATATATATATATATATATATATATATATATATATATATGTGTGTGTGTGTGTGTGTGAACAAGTTATATAAGCTAGTATATAGTTCTATCTTTTGTTTATATAGTTTGTTTATGTATATCTGTTGTTTATATGTACAATGATTTTCTTTACTTGTTTTAAGAGATATTGATCTTTAATATAATAACAAAGTAAGCTTGTATATAGTGATTTGTATTTGCTGTTTTTAAACATACATTAGTCTTAAATACATAGTGGTTTGTTCGCATCTGAGTATATTGCAAATTTAAAATTTCTATTCGTATACTATATTAAACATATTATATATTATATAATATTTTATAGTATATTGTATTTTTTTAGTATTATGTATATATTTAAGTTCTGATCCGCTGTCGATCCGCATGTACACTGGTTATATTAGAAAGTACATATTACATAAGGCACGTATCATATACGTGTACGATATTGATGCTTGCAGCATATTTTATTATAGAGTTCTGATACATATAATTTTATATGAGATTTCATAAGAACGGGTGAATTATATATATGTATATATACATATAAGTGGTAAATTTTGTAGTCCGCTTGTATATATAAATTTATATCTTATGTATATACGTATTGGTTGTTATATTTTACGTTACCTATTATACATATTGTTTTATTTGCAGTAATATAAAATTTTGATTTTGTTAGTTTGTTTATATATATATATATGTGTGTGTGTGTGTGTAAACTATGTGCCCAATATTGTAACATATATATGTCAGTGGTTTGGAACTGTCTCGCCATATATACTCTATTATGTAAATTTAGACATGTCTATTTAAATCTTATATATATAGTATACTGTATATTTTATATATTAGTATATTTCACAGATGATCTGTTTTGTATATATTGTTGTAACATTCCTGAAATTTATCAAGTTTAAATTGGCAATTAAATTAATTTTTGAAGATAAATTGCTAATTTATTTATGAATTAATTGGATAATTTCTAGAATAAAAAAATTTAGCTTATAAAGTAGGATTGGTTTAAGATTTATGAATAAGTATTTTATAAACAAATATTGAATTTAAAAATAAGATGTATAAAATATATTTATATTAATATGTGAGCTAAATTAAAAGATTTAAAAATAGAATCTATAAAATAATTTAAACTAAGGAGTTGAATATGATTTGTATATTAAACATTAAAAATAGAATTCATGAATTAATAAAAAAAATATGATTGGTACAATGACTTGAGTTTAAAAATTTAAAAAAACAAGAATGAATATGAAATACTTACCTTTTGGAATTTAATAAATGTATTGTAATAAAAATTGATGTAATAAAATAAGTTTACAAAAGCACCATGAACTAAGAAATGTATATTTATGTGTGATGTATTTGTTGAGTGTACAAATTGTTATAAATTCATTTCTTTTTTTTAATTTTGTAAAAGTAAAATAAATACAAATGTTGTATTTCAAGTTAAGATTGAAATTTAAATTTAAAATGAGTGTTTTAAAAATGAGTAGCATTAAAAAAAAAAATATTAAGATATAATATATGTATATATATATATATAAATGTTGACTAAATTCTTTTAGCATTGAACATGTACATACATATACAAATGAATAAACAAATACATTTATTTATAAAGTATATATGATAAAAAAAAAAATAATGATAAATAAAGTTTATAAATTTATTTTGTCTTGTAAAAAAAATCACCCATGTGAACATACATACACATGTGAGATGGAGTAGAGTAAGACAATCAACAAAATCCAAAGTTTATGATGATTTTTAACAAATGGCATTCATAATATTTATTTGAATATAAAAAATGAAAATTTAAAATTATGAAAACTTTACATCTTCCCATATGTAATCATGGGTATCTTAGAAAATCTGAAAACAGATTTGCCTCCACTAATCTCAAAATCATAAAGCTGTTCAAAACATAAGATAAGAAAAAAAAAAAAAACAATTCAGTTTGAACTCAAAACAAAAGAAAAACCCAAAATCTTCATTCTCAGACCATACAAACTGCATTTTTCAAATCTGCATACATGTGCATTCATGTTAAAAATCTGAAACCCAAACAAACCTTCAACTCCTCTTCTTCAAAATACAAGCCTGCACATCAATTTAAAGCCTGCATGTATAAATCAAAAAGCCCTGCAATTTCAAAGGCCAGCATGCATTCATTTTTAAACCCTGGAACATGCATGTATGAATCAAGAAGCTCTGCATTTCTTTGCATCTGCAAATTGCAAGCAAGGCCTGCATGCATCAAGTAGAAGCTGCATGTTTTTAAAAAAGCATTCAAGCCTGCATTTCATAAATCTGGAACAAGAAGCTAGAAGCCTGCATGTTGTAAACTGAAGCATTATGAAGCAAGCATCATTTTTTAAAGGCAGGGGTCTGCATTTTTAAGAGCATTCAAGCCTGCATTTTCATAATTTGGAACCTGCATTTGAATGGGCATTCAAGCTTCTGCATGATCAATCTGGACAGTGTATGCTCTGCACCTTGAATTAAGGTGAGTAAACTACCACTTAAAAAGGTTTAAGTGATAATTAATCTGTTGCTTGATAAATTTCTGAAATGATGAATGCTTGCATGTTTATAAGTTGGTGATTTACCTGTGTATATGAATGAGTTAGTTTGCATGCTAGTTAGACTGTTCCTCTCTGATATTTTTAGATACAGAGATTTTAAATGAATTAAGTCCAAACCTTCTTATCAAATCACTTAGTGAATTATGATCCTAAACAAGCTAATTTGGGTAAACAACATCTAGTTTTAAATGACAAGTTCAAGTATAAACTGAGAAAAAAAAGAAAGAAGATCAAAGTCACTGGATTTTGAAATTTGTCTGGAAACAAATAACACAGTAGCAAATTTTTATCAATGTTTGAAAACAAATGTTAATTTATATTGATTCAAGCTTATATCTTGAATCATCACTGAAAGTTAGGAATTTCAAAATCAAAATTTCAATTTTTAGTAGAGTATAATATGTGTAATTGGGGTTTTAGTGAAATTTGGGTTTTTGCCAAATCCTGTTGATCTATGTAATTGGGTTGCTTGAAATTGTTGATGGAGTTAGGTGATGCATCAGAAAGTATGGTAAAAATGGTGGATGAATTTATAAATCACTGTGATGTTTGAATTTACTGGAAATTGATTTTAACCCTAGTTTGGGTTCTTACTGTAATTGGTCTACTACCACTTCATCTCTGCATCGGGTTTGAAGGAGTTTTGGGAGAAGAAAGAGCGATGGGTCAGCAATCCATGGCCGAAGTTGTGGGGTATATCATCAGTCGGAGGCGTGTGGGTGATGGGTTTTCTGACAGTGGCTAATTCCAGTTTCTACTGGAACAGTTCAGTTTGAAGTGCTAGATTTTGATTCGAGGCATGAGTGGTTGATCTGTGGGTCGTAGGTGGATGTATGGTGCTTGGGTGACTCGGCGGTGAGTTCGAAGTTGGCCAGTGGTGGCTCTGGCAATGGTGCAGGTGCACAGGATGATGGTGTTGTGCAGGGTTTGATGTTTCAGGGTTGCAGAAATTTTTGCTCGGGATGGCCTCGGGATTTTTGAGAAGAAACTCGAAGCGGGGTAGATTTTGTCTCAAAGTAAATTTTATGGTGACTCGAGTATACCTTTTGTTACAGGTTTGAATATTGGAAACAGAATTGTTTCCAGGTTTTTAAAAGAATTAAGTTGAAGTAATAATAGGAATATAAACTTAAAATTTGAAATCAGTTGGAACCTGAATTTAGTTATAGATTTAAATAATTCAAAATCTGAAATTTGAAAACATTTTAAATTAAAGAATGTAAGAGGTTCAAAATTCAACAGAAACTGTTCTGTTCTGTTTTTAGAATTTTAAAAATAAAGTTTTAGTTTAAGTCTGGAAATTAAACTTAGGATTTAGCTTGAATATAAGGATGAATTCAAATTGTTTGGATTCTTATTTTGTAATAATTTAAATGCAGAAATTTTAAATTGGTTTTCTTAAAAAAAAAAAAAAAATAAAGAAACAGGAAAACTGTTTGCAGTTTTTAAAATTGAAAGTGAAAGTTTAAAATGTAAACTTAATTTGGACTTAGGTTTTAAGAACCTGAATTTGAATATGAATTCAAATAAGTATGAATTTTGTTGAAATAATTTCAGGAAAATTCAAAGTTTGTTTTTTTTTTTTTTTTTTTTTTAAAATAATCAGAAAACTGTTTTCTGTTTTAAATATTAAGGTAAAATTAAATTTTGCAGGTATAGGTTTAAAACTGAGTTTAAGTTGAATTTGAATATGAATTCAAATTTGATTTATCTGGAATTTGAAATCATTGATGGTTTTTAAAATTTAAATTTGATTTTCAAACTCTTTGTGGAAATGCATATGTGATTTGCATTTGGAATGGAAGGTTAAGTATTTAATTTAAAAAAATTCAAAATGAATTTAATCTGAGTTTTTAAAATCTGGATTTAAAATTTAAACTTCAGTTTTAAATAAAGGTTTAAATTGAATTGTTTTTAATGATCAAATGATTTGCATTTGAATTGTAGGTGTAAATTATAGAAAGAGTTTTAAAGAATTTAAAACTAAAATGAAATGGAAGTTGTATTTTCAATTTGGAAATTTTTAAGTAATTTTTAAATTGATTTGAATTGAAATTTAAATTCTTTTTAAAACTCATTTATAAAGTATATGTTCCTTTTAAACATATAAGATTAAGTTGTGTATTGTTTTAAACTCTTATTTAAGACAAATTTGAGTCTTTAAGTTTAAAAGAAATGTTAAATGGAATTTAATGTAAATTTAAAAACATTTTGTTTTTAAATGCATAATGTAAATAAGGAATGTTTATTTAAAGATAAAGAAAAGTATAATGATTTGTAATTCATTTAATTATTAAGGTAGTACAAATGGATAATTAATTAAAGTAATTAAGGGTTTTCATTTGATTAATTAAAGTTTAAGATTAATTTTTCTTAGAATAATTAATTTGTAATTAAGAAATCATTAATTGAATGATATTAGATTTTAAATTAATAATTGAAGATTTATTAATTGAATAAATATGGATAGTTAATTAATTAGGAATAATAAATGAAAGTAATCATATAGGTAATAAATTTAAAACCACCCAGTTTATTCATCTTAATTGTAGATGCTGATTGTTATTGAATGTTGTGTGATGGATTGATATTTTGATATGTGATGTGATGCTATTTGATGCCTTATGCTAAGCTGTTATATCTATGATATATATATGATTATATGAATATGCAAATCCTTTGACCCGTAAAACGACATTTGAATTTCGATGCGACAGGGAGTCGGATTCCAGCTGGTTATCCGAAACCCACATCGAATCATATTTGTGAATTTTTGTGATTGATAATTTACTTTATCTATGAATCTGTGAATATAGATAAGCGTTATGGGTTATACCGCTTATCTTTATGATTGAATCTGTAATGATGATGTTATGCACTATTGTGTAAAACCCCCGGACCACACTTATACACACACAAATATGGATTGCACGTGGAAATGGGTTAAGTCACAGATTTTGAAATTGTTTTAAAATTTGAATTTTTGAATCCAAAATAGTTTTGGAATTAGAATTGAAGTTTTTGAAAAAAAAAATGGATTTCAAAAATAAAAGTTATTTTGAATAACTCGATTGAGTTTTGAAATTTTAAATAATTTGAGTTAAATTTGAATTCAATAATTGAATTGAATTCTATGATTTGGAAACTAGGGTTTTAAAAAAGTTATCCAACTTATAAATGGATTTATATGGGGTTTTAAACCATTTTAAAAAGTGATGTTTGAAATTTAAAATTAACCCAAGATTCCAACTTGTATAAATCGAACTTTTCTGAAACGAAAACTGTCGTTTTCCAATAATAGAAGCTTTCATATAAGAAATGGATTTCCAATGTATGTTAAAAGGAATTCAAGTTTTGAAATGAAAATGGTATTCCAAGTTATAAATAAATCTTTGGAACGGGTTTTTGGAAGCTATAAATTAAATCTTTAATTTAAAGATTTATTGAGTTAATCCAATTGGAATGGAAGTTGTTTTGAATCTATGAATAGATCTTTGTGAAACTAGGTGAAACTTTGTGAAATAAATCTTTTTGTTTAAAGATTTAAAATGGTAATTTGTTTAACCATTTGAAAGAAAAGTTTTGGATTTTATAAGTTGTGACTTAACTAAAATCCCATATCCATATGTTTTAAAATATGGCGCTCATTATTCGGTTTAGCCGGGAGAGGACCTAGTGTCATATAGCCCATTCCGAATAGTGATACGACGTTATGGATAGCAATTGAAGACCGGTGGTGAAGACCGGATATTTCCAAAAACAAAAGGATAACTCATCGATTGTCTCTGCACTGGCTGATCCCCGGTATAGAGATCTCCATATGTGATGGGAAGTCCGGACGTGATTAGGGATTATCCGAATTTGCAAGGGCTTCTTCGGAAGTGCCTTCGGTTCTGTTCGAACCCGGAACAGACTTGTATGGTTGTATGTCCGACATTACACTTTGAGATGTTAACTGATCTCTATCAAATACATTTCTGCTTGGTGGCGGAGAATTTATTCTCTTAGCTTAACACCCTTCTCTGAGACGTACGAGCTCAGAGGTTATGTAGTTGATATTTATCAGTGATATTCCCAATTTGGTAATGTGGCATGCTGAGTGCTGCTGTGTGATGATCATTGGTTGATCATTTGTGATATGATCATTTGTTTGATCATTTATCTTTGTGATCATTGCTTTGGTCATCTGTTGACCCAAAGCATGGCTTTGTTGCACAAAGCGTAGCTTTGTGGACGAGACTGCATCAGGACCTCACACCCCGGAAATGGTCGAAACAGGAAAGATGCGGCAAGGTTATGAGGGTCGCGCCCTTTAGGGTATGTCATTTCCTTCTGGTAAAGGGGGGTATCATGGTATGGAGCCCAGATACTTACTCATGTGGATACTGCAGATCTATTACTTTGTGATACTTTGTGGTTGTTGCGAGCGCTCGGATAAAGGTCCCAAAGGACCGGGGGATGGCATATTCGTGTAGTAGTTACCTAGTTACAGAGGTAACCCGGCCTTGTGTTGGCAGAGAGCTAACCGTAACGTTAGTTTCTCGGGACGTCCCACCAGAGGCGATCCCATGTGGCAGTAGGAAGTTCCTTAGCCTGACCATTTGTTGGAAATCCATTCATCCAATACGTGCCTTGTACGGTTTTAGTTGTAGAACCTGCCATTTACTTATGGTGGTCACCACTGTTTAAATGGTAGCTATAGTAGGCATAGTTCGGAATGTCTATGCTGGCTAGGATTTATATTCTACTTTCGAAATGATTTTCTACACTTTGCACTTATTATAATGATATCAAAGAATTTTCTCGTATCAAGCATATTTGACTATCATAAGGAGAAATCTCCTCCAATTCTGCGTTTGCATTGTGTGTGTGGCGGGAGGCCTTATGGTGGTTTCATTTTCAAAAAGCATTGCGGATTTCAAATTTAAATTCTTTTGTTTGTTTTAAAAGACCAAATGTTTTTGTTTGCTCATACCAGTCCCATGACTGACCTGGAGTTTATCGTCCCTTTCCTAAACTCTGGGTGCCCACTATTTCCCACACGGGCAGCCTAGAGTTGGGGTTTTCAGATAATCAATGTTAGGTGTAGATTCGATAGCTTTCAGCCTTAGGATTTGGCAATCGCATTTTGGATCGAGTTGCTTCTCTTCATCTTGATTTGGGAGTTCTCGCTATTTCTGGATTGATGCCTTGGAGATGGAGTTACACTGGAGTTCTTTCTTGAAGACTATATTGAAGATATTGTTCCGCTGCTGGTGTTATCTTTTATTTCCGCTGCTATTCTTTGTATCTCTGATAATGTTGATATCTATTGTACCATCCTGTTGTATCATTCATGTTGTATCAGTTATTGTATCAAATGCTGTATATGAAATATATTATTCATTTCTTCCGCTGTGTTATTCACTTAATGTGTTATAAGCTCCGGCGACTCGAATTTGAACGGTCGAATCTGCGGCATTCGAGTACAATGTAAAGTATGGATGTCGATTTTCGAACGCGAAAAATTCGAATCGTTACATTTGGTATCAGAGCTGATGGTTAAAACCTTAGCTCAGGAGTATAACACATTAAGTGACTCATTAGAGATAGGGCGAAGTAAACCCTAGAATGAGTATCCTTAAGATATCCGTTCGAATGCCTCAGTAAATTCTCTTACTATCCACTGATAGTGAGTATGAGTGCGAGAAGAGAACGAGATAGGGGACAGGGGAGTACCACTATAAATGGTCAATACCCTGCAACAGTGGAAACAACTTTTCTCTATCAATCTCCTTTGATTCAATTTCGAATTCTTTTGATTGCTTCGTGACTGCTCCAGAAAGAAGTTTCGGTGTGATGATGGCCATACGTATTGTTGTAGGAAATTCTTACTTCGTATCTTCATCGGTTTCTTATCAGCTTTTCGATCTAAATTCTAATGAATTTGAAGTTAAAAATATTAAATAAATTGGAAATTTTAAATTAGTAAATTGGTTAACTAACATGAAGATTTGATCCATCTATCTATTCTCTGGGATCCGATATATTCTACGAACGATTAGTATCTCTTCGAACTAGTCAATGCCCTTGCATATTCGTAGACCGATGGACCCAAATATCTTGTGTAATATTATATGAGATTTTTCTCATATCTATTGTTGATATTCTTATTTGGTAAGCCAAATGCAGAATAGTTAATCGGCCTGATTTATGAGTCGATTATCTATCCTTGTGTATCTATCCATCATTGGTTGTCTTCCTACTTTCAAATTTCGAGGACGAAATTTTCTTAAGGGGGGAAGTCTGTAACATTCCTGAAATTTATCAAGTTTAAATTGGCAATTAAATTAATTTTTGAAGATAAATTGCTAATTTATTTATGAATTAATTGGATAATTTCTAGAATAAAAAAATTTAGCTTATAAAGTAGGATTGGTTTAAGATTTATGAATAAGTATTTTATAAACAAATATTGAATTTAAAAATAAGATGTATAAAATATATTTATATTAATATGTGAGCTAAATTAAAAGATTTAAAAATAGAATCTATAAAATAATTTAAACTAAGGAGTTGAATATGATTTGTATATTAAACATTAAAAATAGAATTCATGAATTAATAAAAAAAATATGATTGGTACAATGACTTGAGTTTAAAAATTTAAAAAAACAAGAATGAATATGAAATACTTACCTTTTGGAATTTAATAAATGTATTGTAATAAAAATTGATGTAATAAAATAAGTTTACAAAAGCACCATGAACTAAGAAATGTATATTTATGTGTGATGTATTTGTTGAGTGTACAAATTGTTATAAATTCATTTCTTTTTTTTAATTTTGTAAAAGTAAAATAAATACAAATGTTGTATTTCAAGTTAAGATTGAAATTTAAATTTAAAATGAGTGTTTTAAAAATGAGTAGCATTAAAAAAAATAATATTAAGATATAATATATGTATATATATATATATATAAATGTTGACTAAATTCTTTTAGCATTGAACATGTACATACATATACAAATGAATAAACAAATACATTTATTTATAAAGTATATATGATAAAAAAAAAAAAAAATGATAAATAAAGTTTATAAATTTATTTTGTCTTGTAAAAAAAATCACCCATGTGAACATACATACACATGTGAGATGGAGTAGAGTAAGACAATCAACAAAATCCAAAGTTTATGATGATTTTTAACAAATGGCATTCATAATATTTATTTGAATATAAAAAATGAAAATTTAAAATTATGAAAACTTTACATCTTCCCATATGTAATCATGGGTATCTTAGAAAATCTGAAAACAGATTTGCCTCCACTAATCTCAAAATCATAAAGCTGTTCAAAACA
Organism: Allium cepa; assembly: GCA_030765085.1. Lineage (NCBI taxonomy): Eukaryota > Viridiplantae > Streptophyta > Magnoliopsida > Asparagales > Amaryllidaceae > Allium > Allium cepa. Next base: position 859,879,025 of record CM060934.1, on the reverse strand, counting down.
TAAGATAAGAAAAAAAAAAAAAAACAATTCAGTTTGAACTCAAAACAAAAGAAAAACCCAAAATCTTCATTCTCAGACCATACAAACTGCATTTTTCAAATCTGCATACATGTGCATTCATGTTAAAAATCTGAAACCCAAACAAACCTTCAACTCCTCTTCTTCAAAATACAAGCCTGCACATCAATTTAAAGCCTGCATGTATAAATCAAAAAGCCCTGCAATTTCAAAGGCCAGCATGCATTCATTTTTAAACCCTGGAACATGCATGTATGAATCAAGAAGCTCTGCATTTCTTTGCATCTGCAAATTGCAAGCAAGGCCTGCATGCATCAAGTAGAAGCTGCATGTTTTTAAAAAAGCATTCAAGCCTGCATTTCATAAATCTGGAACAAGAAGCTAGAAGCCTGCATGTTGTAAACTGAAGCATTATGAAGCAAGCATCATTTTTTAAAGGCAGGGGTCTGCATTTTTAAGAGCATTCAAGCCTGCATTTTCATAATTTGGAACCTGCATTTGAATGGGCATTCAAGCTTCTGCATGATCAATCTGGACAGTGTATGCTCTGCACCTTGAATTAAGGTGAGTAAACTACCACTTAAAAAGGTTTAAGTGATAATTAATCTGTTGCTTGATAAATTTCTGAAATGATGAATGCTTGCATGTTTATAAGTTGGTGATTTACCTGTGTATATGAATGAGTTAGTTTGCATGCTAGTTAGACTGTTCCTCTCTGATATTTTTAGATACAGAGATTTTAAATGAATTAAGTCCAAACCTTCTTATCAAATCACTTAGTGAATTATGATCCTAAACAAGCTAATTTGGGTAAACAACATCTAGTTTTAAATGACAAGTTCAAGTATAAACTGAGAAAAAAAAGAAAGAAGATCAAAGTCACTGGATTTTGAAATTTGTCTGGAAACAAATAACACAGTAGCAAATTTTTATCAATGTTTGAAAACAAATGTTAATTTATATTGATTCAAGCTTATATCTTGAATCATCACTGAAAGTTAGGAATTTCAAAATCAAAATTTCAATTTTTAGTAGAGTATAATATGTGTAATTGGGGTTTTAGTGAAATTTGGGTTTTTGCCAAATCCTGTTGATCTATGTAATTGGGTTGCTTGAAATTGTTGATGGAGTTAGGTGATGCATCAGAAAGTATGGTAAAAATGGTGGATGAATTTATAAATCACTGTGATGTTTGAATTTACTGGAAATTGATTTTAACCCTAGTTTGGGTTCTTACTGTAATTGGTCTACTACCACTTCATCTCTGCATCGGGTTTGAAGGAGTTTTGGGAGAAGAAAGAGCGATGGGTCAGCAATCCATGGCCGAAGTTGTGGGGTATATCATCAGTCGGAGGCGTGTGGGTGATGGGTTTTCTGACAGTGGCTAATTCCAGTTTCTACTGGAACAGTTCAGTTTGAAGTGCTAGATTTTGATTCGAGGCATGAGTGGTTGATCTGTGGGTCGTAGGTGGATGTATGGTGCTTGGGTGACTCGGCGGTGAGTTCGAAGTTGGCCAGTGGTGGCTCTGGCAATGGTGCAGGTGCACAGGATGATGGTGTTGTGCAGGGTTTGATGTTTCAGGGTTGCAGAAATTTTTGCTCGGGATGGCCTCGGGATTTTTGAGAAGAAACTCGAAGCGGGGTAGATTTTGTCTCAAAGTAAATTTTATGGTGACTCGAGTATACCTTTTGTTACAGGTTTGAATATTGGAAACAGAATTGTTTCCAGGTTTTTAAAAGAATTAAGTTGAAGTAATAATAGGAATATAAACTTAAAATTTGAAATCAGTTGGAACCTGAATTTAGTTATAGATTTAAATAATTCAAAATCTGAAATTTGAAAACATTTTAAATTAAAGAATGTAAGAGGTTCAAAATTCAACAGAAACTGTTCTGTTCTGTTTTTAGAATTTTAAAAATAAAGTTTTAGTTTAAGTCTGGAAATTAAACTTAGGATTTAGCTTGAATATAAGGATGAATTCAAATTGTTTGGATTCTTATTTTGTAATAATTTAAATGCAGAAATTTTAAATTGGTTTTCTTAAAAAAAAAAAAAAAAAAAAGAAACAGGAAAACTGTTTGCAGTTTTTAAAATTGAAAGTGAAAGTTTAAAATGTAAACTTAATTTGGACTTAGGTTTTAAGAACCTGAATTTGAATATGAATTCAAATAAGTATGAATTTTGTTGAAATAATTTCAGGAAAATTCAAAGTTTGTTTTTTTTTTTTTTTTTTTTTTTAAATAATCAGAAAACTGTTTTCTGTTTTAAATATTAAGGTAAAATTAAATTTTGCAGGTATAGGTTTAAAACTGAGTTTAAGTTGAATTTGAATATGAATTCAAATTTGATTTATCTGGAATTTGAAATCATTGATGGTTTTTAAAATTTAAATTTGATTTTCAAACTCTTTGTGGAAATGCATATGTGATTTGCATTTGGAATGGAAGGTTAAGTATTTAATTTAAAAAAATTCAAAATGAATTTAATCTGAGTTTTTAAAATCTGGATTTAAAATTTAAACTTCAGTTTTAAATAAAGGTTTAAATTGAATTGTTTTTAATGATCAAATGATTTGCATTTGAATTGTAGGTGTAAATTATAGAAAGAGTTTTAAAGAATTTAAAACTAAAATGAAATGGAAGTTGTATTTTCAATTTGGAAATTTTTAAGTAATTTTTAAATTGATTTGAATTGAAATTTAAATTCTTTTTAAAACTCATTTATAAAGTATATGTTCCTTTTAAACATATAAGATTAAGTTGTGTATTGTTTTAAACTCTTATTTAAGACAAATTTGAGTCTTTAAGTTTAAAAGAAATGTTAAATGGAATTTAATGTAAATTTAAAAACATTTTGTTTTTAAATGCATAATGTAAATAAGGAATGTTTATTTAAAGATAAAGAAAAGTATAATGATTTGTAATTCATTTAATTATTAAGGTAGTACAAATGGATAATTAATTAAAGTAATTAAGGGTTTTCATTTGATTAATTAAAGTTTAAGATTAATTTTTCTTAGAATAATTAATTTGTAATTAAGAAATCATTAATTGAATGATATTAGATTTTAAATTAATAATTGAAGATTTATTAATTGAATAAATATGGATAGTTAATTAATTAGGAATAATAAATGAAAGTAATCATATAGGTAATAAATTTAAAACCACCCAGTTTATTCATCTTAATTGTAGATGCTGATTGTTATTGAATGTTGTGTGATGGATTGATATTTTGATATGTGATGTGATGCTATTTGATGCCTTATGCTAAGCTGTTATATCTATGATATATATATGATTATATGAATATGCAAATCCTTTGACCCGTAAAACGACATTTGAATTTCGATGCGACAGGGAGTCGGATTCCAGCTGGTTATCCGAAACCCACATCGAATCATATTTGTGAATTTTTGTGATTGATAATTTACTTTATCTATGAATCTGTGAATATAGATAAGCGTTATGGGTTATACCGCTTATCTTTATGATTGAATCTGTAATGATGATGTTATGCACTATTGTGTAAAACCCCCGGACCACACTTATACACACACAAATATGGATTGCACGTGGAAATGGGTTAAGTCACAGATTTTGAAATTGTTTTAAAATTTGAATTTTTGAATCCAAAATAGTTTTGGAATTAGAATTGAAGTTTTTGAAAAAAAAAATGGATTTCAAAAATAAAAGTTATTTTGAATAACTCGATTGAGTTTTGAAATTTTAAATAATTTGAGTTAAATTTGAATTCAATAATTGAATTGAATTCTATGATTTGGAAACTAGGGTTTTAAAAAAGTTATCCAACTTATAAATGGATTTATATGGGGTTTTAAACCATTTTAAAAAGTGATGTTTGAAATTTAAAATTAACCCAAGATTCCAACTTGTATAAATCGAACTTTTCTGAAACGAAAACTGTCGTTTTCCAATAATAGAAGCTTTCATATAAGAAATGGATTTCCAATGTATGTTAAAAGGAATTCAAGTTTTGAAATGAAAATGGTATTCCAAGTTATAAATAAATCTTTGGAACGGGTTTTTGGAAGCTATAAATTAAATCTTTAATTTAAAGATTTATTGAGTTAATCCAATTGGAATGGAAGTTGTTTTGAATCTATGAATAGATCTTTGTGAAACTAGGTGAAACTTTGTGAAATAAATCTTTTTGTTTAAAGATTTAAAATGGTAATTTGTTTAACCATTTGAAAGAAAAGTTTTGGATTTTATAAGTTGTGACTTAACTAAAATCCCATATCCATATGTTTTAAAATATGGCGCTCATTATTCGGTTTAGCCGGGAGAGGACCTAGTGTCATATAGCCCATTCCGAATAGTGATACGACGTTATGGATAGCAATTGAAGACCGGTGGTGAAGACCGGATATTTCCAAAAACAAAAGGATAACTCATCGATTGTCTCTGCACTGGCTGATCCCCGGTATAGAGATCTCCATATGTGATGGGAAGTCCGGACGTGATTAGGGATTATCCGAATTTGCAAGGGCTTCTTCGGAAGTGCCTTCGGTTCTGTTCGAACCCGGAACAGACTTGTATGGTTGTATGTCCGACATTACACTTTGAGATGTTAACTGATCTCTATCAAATACATTTCTGCTTGGTGGCGGAGAATTTATTCTCTTAGCTTAACACCCTTCTCTGAGACGTACGAGCTCAGAGGTTATGTAGTTGATATTTATCAGTGATATTCCCAATTTGGTAATGTGGCATGCTGAGTGCTGCTGTGTGATGATCATTGGTTGATCATTTGTGATATGATCATTTGTTTGATCATTTATCTTTGTGATCATTGCTTTGGTCATCTGTTGACCCAAAGCATGGCTTTGTTGCACAAAGCGTAGCTTTGTGGACGAGACTGCATCAGGACCTCACACCCCGGAAATGGTCGAAACAGGAAAGATGCGGCAAGGTTATGAGGGTCGCGCCCTTTAGGGTATGTCATTTCCTTCTGGTAAAGGGGGGTATCATGGTATGGAGCCCAGATACTTACTCATGTGGATACTGCAGATCTATTACTTTGTGATACTTTGTGGTTGTTGCGAGCGCTCGGATAAAGGTCCCAAAGGACCGGGGGATGGCATATTCGTGTAGTAGTTACCTAGTTACAGAGGTAACCCGGCCTTGTGTTGGCAGAGAGCTAACCGTAACGTTAGTTTCTCGGGACGTCCCACCAGAGGCGATCCCATGTGGCAGTAGGAAGTTCCTTAGCCTGACCATTTGTTGGAAATCCATTCATCCAATACGTGCCTTGTACGGTTTTAGTTGTAGAACCTGCCATTTACTTATGGTGGTCACCACTGTTTAAATGGTAGCTATAGTAGGCATAGTTCGGAATGTCTATGCTGGCTAGGATTTATATTCTACTTTCGAAATGATTTTCTACACTTTGCACTTATTATAATGATATCAAAGAATTTTCTCGTATCAAGCATATTTGACTATCATAAGGAGAAATCTCCTCCAATTCTGCGTTTGCATTGTGTGTGTGGCGGGAGGCCTTATGGTGGTTTCATTTTCAAAAAGCATTGCGGATTTCAAATTTAAATTCTTTTGTTTGTTTTAAAAGACCAAATGTTTTTGTTTGCTCATACCAGTCCCATGACTGACCTGGAGTTTATCGTCCCTTTCCTAAACTCTGGGTGCCCACTATTTCCCACACGGGCAGCCTAGAGTTGGGGTTTTCAGATAATCAATGTTAGGTGTAGATTCGATAGCTTTCAGCCTTAGGATTTGGCAATCGCATTTTGGATCGAGTTGCTTCTCTTCATCTTGATTTGGGAGTTCTCGCTATTTCTGGATTGATGCCTTGGAGATGGAGTTACACTGGAGTTCTTTCTTGAAGACTATATTGAAGATATTGTTCCGCTGCTGGTGTTATCTTTTATTTCCGCTGCTATTCTTTGTATCTCTGATAATGTTGATATCTATTGTACCATCCTGTTGTATCATTCATGTTGTATCAGTTATTGTATCAAATGCTGTATATGAAATATATTATTCATTTCTTCCGCTGTGTTATTCACTTAATGTGTTATAAGCTCCGGCGACTCGAATTTGAACGGTCGAATCTGCGGCATTCGAGTACAATGTAAAGTATGGATGTCGATTTTCGAACGCGAAAAATTCGAATCGTTACAATTGTGATTGACAGTTTCGTGTATTTATGTATTTTTAGTTTGTATCCGTCTTGTTTGTATATATGTTGCTTGTAAAAGTTTATGTATATTATATAAGTATTTTGGTCTCTTTTAAATTTCTAAATTATAGCATATAAACGATTTTGGATATGTAATATGATTTGAAATAAAATATGTAATTGAATATTGGCTTTAATAAATAATAATAATATCATATACTTTTCGTTTTGATTTTTTTATCAAGCAGATTTTGATTCATTTCATTGATTTCTTATCTATCAGCCTTGATCGTCGAATTCGTGCCCACTTTGCCTTGCTTTGAGATCGGTCATTGGATTAGTTGATTTTCAAGTCTATGACCCAATTTATAGCTTGTCATACTACCAAACCCTCAAGTCTCGAAAGGTGGGCAATCACTCACGATTAACGTTCTTATATTTGTTAAATTTGATTTCAGTTGAAACGACAACTGAAATATACTGTTGTAGTTATTTAAATCGTTATGTATGCTATCATCTGTAACCGTTCACCTATGGGATATGACACCATATCCAGGTGTTTATATTATATTATTACTGATGGTATGCATGTTGTTATATTTTATATTATCGGTTATCACTTTGCAAGTTCTCTGTTAGTATAGAATTCACTATGGGTTGAAATGATACATATCCGAACGGACTTTAGAATAGGAGAAAATCGTTATGGGTTGAAATGATATACTCAAGCGATTTTCATTTGATTTGAATTTGGGATTGTGGGTCGAAATGATATCTACCCGTATATATTTAAATTATAGATCGAAATGATAAATACCCATATCCCTTGGCCATAGGATAGAAATTTTATACAAACACCGTCGGTCCATATATAAATATATTGAAAATGATTTCTATGGTTTTGAAAGGGAATATATATGGTTTATTTAATATTGAATATTTTATATAAATATGTTTAAATATATAGTAGACTCAACAATAAATCTAAATTAATAAAGTTTGATTTAATTAATATAATATGTTAAGTGTTATATTAAATCGATTTTCAATGATTAGTATAAGTAAGGAAGATAAGGTTGAATTGATTAAAATTGTAATTAGTTAAGAATTTTTACCTAATTAAGTCGATTTGAAACCATTGAATTTGGAATTTTAAGATTTGATCTCATAACTTGATTTGACTTAAGTAATTCAATGGATATTTCACGCCTAAAGAAGTCGAAGGTAATATATATAGAAATGAAACTTAAGGTCATATAAATAACGTTGGATTTATTAAGGGAATATTCCAAAACTAAATAATAGTGAAGTCAAATTGGGAGATAAATGCAACTATCAAATTTAGTCTTTGAAACGTTGAATATTTAAAGTTTCAAAATATATTGACTTTGGGTTTCATTGAAATCTAAATGGTTTATTTGTGGTTTAAAGCTGTATTTGAAATCAATTTGAATTTGTTTAGTCATAAACTGAATCGAATGGAAATTGATAAATTGAGATTGAATTTAATTTGAATAGGAGAGTCGAGTTGACTCTGAAACAATTTGTGAAGTTCGAGGAAATCATGAATGCTTTACTTTATAAATTATATAATATATATACTATTTTGGGAAATAGATGTATGTGAAATGAAAATGATATTTTGTTTGAACAATAAATAAATATGAAATGACCACCGTGTTATAGTGTATATTTCTATCTTGTTGATAGTTCCATGGATCCTTAGAGGATGGTTTGCCCAAACATCCTTTAAGTTACTGGTATTTCAGTTGATATTTCACTTGAGTTGGATTTATTGATATAAGAATGTTAATCCTGACTCGAGGGTTTTGTGTTTTGCTTTACGTTCGGGTTAGACTGAGTAATACAACATTTGAGACTCACCTTTGGAGTTTAGAGCTTTACTTGCAGATACAACTAACGATTCATCTTTCAGCTTTTCCAGTTGATTTGTTCACAGAAGTCATCTGTTTGGATTGGAGACTTCACTGTATTTGAGATATCCTGTTGTAATTTATTTCTAGCTATGATATTTGTATAGTAGCTTCATGAACTACTATGCTTATTCTGCTGCATTATTATTATATTACTCGATGACAGTGATTCTGTGATTGATTTATTTACTGTATATGCTGAGGTTTGCCAAATTTAAATTAATAATCTAATATTTTGAGCAATTCAAGTCCGGCATGTGAGGATGCGAATGGTTGAAAATATTGGGTCATTACAAGTTGGTATAAGAGCTTTGGCTCTAGGCAAACTTAGCATATGTAGTAAATTTATTTGCAGAATCACGTTCGTTCGAGCTTAAATTTCTTCCTCCTAGATTTGATTTTCCTTCGGACTTTGGAACGTTACCTGCGGTTCCAAAATCCATTATCTTCTCTCCCTATTCGTGTTTCTTGATTCTAGAGTATCCCATAACTCCACTTTGAATGATCTATAAGAATAGGCGATCCCGCCAATCTTTGAATGATTTGTAAAGGGGTGAAACTCCTTTATAATTGGCATTGATTCACCGAAGATTTATATATCCCTCAGTTTAGATGCTCCTATCTCTTGTTATGTCGAATTCTATCTCTGGCGATCGAATGTCAATTTGCCTCAGAATTTTGTGCTGATCTTATTTTCAAATCACGGTTGACCAGTTAAGGTCGCCCGCGATTTATATAATTATATCCATCTTCTATTTTTTAAATTTATTATCTCATCTTCGTTCGAGCCTATCTTCGAATCTAAATTCTAATCAATTGGAGTTCCTCTAATTGGAATCTCTATCTTTCTTTTGAAATCCATCCTTGAAACATCCTTTGAAAAAATCGGGTTTGATTGTATTTTTGAAATTGTTATTTTGATAAGTATGACTATATTCTATATATAAAGTGGAAATGTTTTCGATAAGGATTATATACCTGTAAAAAAATGAATTTGAAGTCTTGAAAGATTTTAAATTTTGAAAATTATATAAGAAATTGATTTATATAAAAATGATTTATAACTGAAGGGTTTTGAATTTGAAATTCGAGGAATTGAACTTCGGTATTTTGAAAATTAGTTTCAAGATTTAGTAAAATATATGATAATACGATTTAAAGGTATTTTCGAATATGAAATGTTTCAAATGACTCAAATATGTTCCAATGATTTCGAAGAAAATTCAAAGAAGTTTAAAAAAAATTGAAGTCTAGAACTCACTTATGTTGCTCGAAAATAATTTCGATGATGAGTGCACACATCATCGGCATTGATTTTCGAATTTCAGAGTGGGGGAGATGCCACTCTAGTAGCTTTGCTATGCGAGTGATTTTGTGAAACTAAATTTTGATTTCAAGTGCCGAAGTATGATTTGATATTCGAAAGATATGTATATATAGTTGAAATGATTCGAAGTGAGCCCGGTGTTCAGTCCACGAGTTTTGAATTTGACATAACCCTATCTATTGAAATTGATTTTCTGATTTGTTGCTGATTACCAACTCTTGGATTTGAAATTGATTTCTCCGACTATTTTGAATGTTCGAGCCCTTCCAAATCGAGGTTTAAATTTTCAAAGCTAAGTAATTTCGAAAAGTATAAATCATTCGATTAAGTAAATGAGTTCGTAATTGTTTTGTTAAATATATGAGTAAGACTATTTTGAATTATTTTAATATGAAATTTTGTTTCGAAATGTTTCGAATAAAATTTAGTTCTAAAGGTTTTGACTTTGGAACATCCCTTATGATAATTGGATCTTTCGAATAGAAATAAATAGTTCAAAGGTTTTAAGGGGATGGTTTTAAACTTAGTAATCATTTTGTGTATAAATAATTTTAAGGAAAATATTTGGTTCCAAAAATAGATTGGAATTTAAAACCCAGTATTTATATGATGATTTTGGAAATGAACTTGTTTGACGTAAATTATGAGATTTGGAAGCTACGATTATTTTCTAATCCAATATTTTGGAAACTTGAAAATGAAGATATTAAATTTGGAAGAAATAATTTGGTGAAATCGTATATGATTTTGAAACTGAAACGATATTGATACGAATTGAAATTTAGAACCTTATTTTACTAAATGCTCTGATTTTGGAGTTATCGAACTTATATAAAATTGATTTGTATAAGTATGAAGATGATTCGGAAACTATTGATTTGGAAAGGTACTCAATTTGAAAGGTGAAATCTTATATAATCGAAGTCTATATAAGTATGATTTGATATACTATTGTTTTGGAAAGTATTCGATTTGAAAATGAAATCTTATATATAATGGACTTTATATATGTATGATATTTGAAATTGATTTGAAAAGTACCATATGATACATATTTTAGAAGTAAAGATATTAAAAGTGCCTTCTGCTTGATTTCCAGTTTGTGGCCACATTGTGGATTCATTCTATCGATATTATTCTCTCTAATTTTGGTTTTCTGGATGTGATACTCGAGTGTCCTACCATGGCGTAACCCATGGTCGTTTTTTTGGGTAGCGTAATCCACAAGGCAGAGATTGCTCAAAGGGTACGGATGTTTCCTAGGGGATCCAGGCGTAACCATTGTTATGTATCCTGCAATCTACCGGTTTTGATGCCGTGGCATAATCCGCAAGGCAGAGATTGCATAAAGGGTATGGATGTTTCCTGGGAGATCTAGGAGTAACCATTGTTATGTATCCTGTGGTCCACAGTTTTGTTTATCATGGCGTAATTCGCAAGGTAGTGAATGCTTAAAGTATGGATGTTTCCTGGGGGACCCAGGCGTAACGATTGTGTATCTGTGATCTAGGTGATTTGTTTGGATTGTACTTTCCATATCGGTTTTGAAGGATTTTTCAAGTATTTTCACTAAATGTTGAAATAGATATACTAAGTACTTAAAGAATTCTAGCTTTGCGCTTGATCAACGCATGGCCAGAGTCTGCAAGAACGAGGATAAATTTGCTGAAACATCGAGTTATAAAAGTATTTTCGAAAGAAAATTTGTTTTGATATAAAGGTATTTTATTACAAAAGTATTTTTCAACAAAGAAATTCTATATTAATATCTGAAATTAAAACACTTATGGTTCTAAATTCAACAAAGAAAATTTGTTTTGATATAAAGGCATTTTATTACAAAAGTATTTTCGAATCTACCTCCTTTCCTTTTGAATATATCCTTTTGAAATATTGTTTATTTATATACTACATGATTTAATAGAAAATTATTAGTATGATATTTGAAAAGTATTAATGTATTGAAGATAAATAATTTACAAATGAAGTTTTCAAATAAATAATTCAAGAAAAATTTATATCGTTTAAATTAATTGTTTAATCTTGACTTACAATCTACTTTTATTTCTGGTTGTTCTATTCTCTTACCCCCTTCCTTTTCGGGGATGAAAAATTTTGAGTGGGGGAGAGTGTAACGACCTGTAAATTTTAGTGGTTTTATTTAATTTAATTAATTGAATTTTTGTGAAATTTTAAATAATAAAATTTTGAAATAAGAATTTGATATTTAGAATATGTCTGTTTAAACATAACAACTGGTAAATTTTCATCTGATAATATAAAAGTTTATTTTATTGCGTAATTCTATTTCAATTTATATCAGCTAATATTTAATGATAATAAAATGTTTTCCAAACCTGAATATTTTTCTATAGAAAAATTGTAAATCATCTTCTAAGTAAGACGTCATATTTCGTTTTTCCAAATTTCGAATGTTATTGCTCCGTCGATCTTATTTTCGATGAAATAGCAGCATTTTTGTACCGATATCGATTTTTGATCGGATAATCATACTACTGATATCTGTATAATGTTTTGATCGTCTCGTCGTGGTGATCTTGGTGGTATATTCAATTTTGAATTCTGAAGTCCGATACGTAGTTGAATCCATGAAAGATGATTTCATATCGGTACCGGTTTCAAAATCTATTGGTTTTCATGTGCCTACCTGTCCAAATTGAATACCACAACCTTTAACATTTCTAGAATTTAATAATCTAACCTCTATTATTCCCAACATTTAAATTGTTTTTATTGTTTGTTTCCTCTTTCATTTGTTGCTTTGAGAATGCATAATATAATATTAAAATGTATATAAGTATTGTTGTCTGTAGTTTGTTTGTTTTTCTCTGCTAAACATTATCTTTCCTAAATGAATGACCGTCCACCTTATCTCTCGACCTCTTGCTCTCCTATTTTTCTTCTCCCTCACACAAGCTTCCATCGCCCATCACTCGCATCCTCCACCCTCCTCCTCCATGTGGCTGACCTTCTTTCCCTTGCTCGACCGAGCCTGCCTCCTCCGGCCTTCAATCACCTAGGTTTAAAAGGTAGAAAACGATATATATGAACATTCATATATATATATATATATATATATATATATATATATATATATATGCAGCTGTAGCCTGCCTTCCTTAGCTTGCGTAGGTATGTATATTTATATCTAGTTTTATGAAATAATAATCTATGGTTTATATGTAGCTGTATGTTTTACTATTTTATACATAGGTCGGTTGTAGTTTTATTTAGTTTAAAAAGGTCAATCTATGATTTGGGTTTATACAATTATGAGTTTATAAAGTTATATGATTTTATTTTTTTTATTGAGTGCACATCTATATAAGTTACAGTGTGTATGCATGTGTTATAAAAGTTTATATTTATATATATGTTTTCATATATTTTTTTGTATCAATGAAAAAATCTTCTTGCATATATCTGTGAACCAGTTATATAAGCTAGTATATAGTTCTATCTTTTGTTTATATAGTTTGTTTATATATATCCGTTGATTATATATACAAAGATTTTCTTTACTTGTTTTAAGAGATATTGATCTTTAATATAATAACAAAGTAAGCTTGTATATAGTGATTTGTATTTGCTGTTGTTTAAGTATACGTTACTCTTAAATACATAGTGGTTTGTTCGCATCTGAGTATATTGCAAATTTAAAATTTCTATTCGTATATTTTACTATATTAACTATATTATATTATATAATATGTTTAAAGTATATTTTATTTTTTTAGTATTATGTATGTATTTAAGTTTTGATCTGTTGTTGATCCACATGTACACTGGTTATATTAGGAAGTACATATTACATGAAGGCACGTATCATATACGTGTACAATATTGATGCTTGCAACATATTTTATTATAGAGTTCTGATATATATAATTTTATATGAGATTTCATAAGAACGGGTGAATTTTATATATATGTATATATACATATAAGTGGTAAATTTTGTAGTCCGCCTGTATATATATAAATTTATATCTTATGTATATACGTATTGGTTGTTATATTTTACGTTACCTATTATACATATTGTTTTATTTGCAGTAATATAAAATTTTGATTTTGTTAGTTTATATATATATATATATAAACTATGGGTCCAATACTGTAACATATATATGTCAGTGGTTTGGAACTGTCTCGCCATATATATTCTATTATTTAAATTTAGACTTGTCTATTTAAATCTTATATATATAGTATACTGTATATTTTAAATATTAGTATATTTCACAGATGATCTGTTTTGTATATATTATGGTTGACAGTTTCATATATTTATGTATTTTTAGTTTATATCCATCGTGTTTATATATATTGCTTGTAAAAGTTTATATATATTGTATGAGTATTTTGATCTCTTTTAAATTTCTAAATTATAGCATATAAACGATCTTGGATATGTAATATAATTTGAAATAAAATATGTAATTGAATATTGGCTTTAAGAAATAATAATAATTTCATATACTTTTCGTTTCGATTTTTTTATCAACCAGATTTTGATTCATTTCATTGATTTCTTATCTATCAGCCTTGATCGTCGAATTTGTGCCCACCTTGCTTTGCTTTGAGATCGGTCATTGGATTAGTTGATTTTCAAGTCTGTGACCCAATTTGTAGCTTGTCATACTGCCAAATCCTCTAGTCTCGAAAGGTGAGCAATCACTCATGATTAACATTCTTATATTTATTAAATTTAATTTCAATTGGAACGACAACCGAAATATGCTGTTGTAGTTATTTAAATCGGAATGTATGCTATCATCTGTAATTGTTCACCTATGGGATATGACACCATATCTTGTTGTTTATATTATATTATTAATGGTATCCCTGTTGTTATATTATTAGTTATCGTTCTGCAAGTTCCCTGTTAGTATAGAATTCACTATGGGTTGAAATGATGCATACCCAAACGGACTTTAGAATAAGAGAAAATCGTTATAGGTCGAAATGATATACCCAAGCGATTTTCATGTTACTTGAATTTGGGATTGCGGGTCGAAATGATATCTACCCGTATATATTTAAATTAAAGATCGAAATGATAAATACCTGTATCCCTTGGCCATAGGATAGAAATTTTATACAGCAACGTCAGTCCATATATAAATATCTTGAAAATGATTTCTATGGTTTTGAAAGGGAATATATATGGTTTATTTAATATTGAATAATTTATGTAAATATGTTTAAATATATAGTAGACTCAACAATAAACCTAAATTAATAAAGTTTGATTTAATTAATATAATATGTTAAGTATTATATTAAATCAATTTTTAATGATTAGTATGTGTAAGGAAGATAAGGTTGAATTGATTAAAATTGTAATTAGTTAAGAATTTTTACCTATTAACTCGCTTTGAATCCATTGAATTTGGAATTTTTAGATTCGATCTCATAACTTGATTTGACTTTGAGTGATTCCATGGATATTTCATGCCTAAAGAAATCGAAGGTAATATATACAGAAATGAAATTTAAGGTCATATAAATAATGTTGGATTTATTAAGGGAATTTTCAAAAACTAAATAATAGTGAAGTCAAATCGGGGATAAATGCAATTATCACATTTAGTCTTTGAAATGTTGAATATTTAAAGTTTCGAAATATATTGACTTTGAGTTCATTGAAATCTAAATGGTTTATTTATGGTTTAAAGCTGTATTTGAAATCAATTTGAATTTGTTTTGTCAGAAACTGAATCGAATGGAAATTGATAAATTGAGATTGAATTTAATTTGAATAGGAGAGTCGAGTTGACTCTGAAGCAATTTGTGAAGTTCGAGGAAATTATGAATGCTTTACTTTATAAATGATATAATATATATACTATTTTGGGAAATAGATATACGTGAAATGAAAATGATATTTGGTTTGAAGTATAAATAAATTTGAAACGACCACGGTGTTATAATGTATATTTCTACCTTGTTGATAGTTCCACGGATCCTTAGAGGATGGTTATCCCAAACATCCTTTAAGTTACTGGTATTTCAGTTGATATTTCACTTTAGTTGGATAGATATAAGAATGTTGATCCTGACTCGAATGTTTTTTGTTTTGCTTTACGCTCGGGTCAGACTGAGTGATACAGCATTTGAGACTCGCCTTTGGAGTTTGGAGCTTCGCTTGGAGATCCAACTATCGATTCAGCTTTTAGCTTTTCCAGTTGATTCATCCACAGAAGTCATCTTTTTGGATTGGAGACTTCACTGTATTTGAGATATCCTGTTGTATTTTATTTCTAGCTCTGATGTTTGTATAGTAGCTTCATGAACTACTATTTGTCTATTCCGCTGCACTATTGTTATATTACTTTGTATGTGTGATTTTGTGATTGATATATTTACTGTATATGCTGAGTTTTGCCAAATTTAAATTAACAATCTGATATTTTGAGCAATTCAACTCCGGCATGTGCGGATGCGAATGGTTGAAAATATCGGGTCGTTACATTGCTTTTAATTAAAAACTTGGTTTCCTTTGTTTTTAAACCTGGTACCAAATTCGTTTTTAAACCTGTTCTTGATTTCTCTAGAATTTTAAAACCTGGTATGTTTTCTTTTTAAACTTTAAAAACTGTTATGATTTAAAAACCCGAGCCAATTGATACAATCCCCTATCTCATACCTGAGACATTCGCGAACTCCATTTACTTCGGGATAAACCCATAACAACTTCGAGTAGAACCCGATAATTTCCTTTCTTCCCCAAAATTTAACACACATGACATCGATAATATCTCGTGTACCTGCATAAGCATTCGTCGGTGTTCTGGCCATCATCATCGTCTCCTGCATATCGACTTTTACCAAGCCGAGCAACCCAAACACTCAGATCTACGAATATGCCTGAGAACTAAAATCGAGCTTCTCGATTTCAACCTGGAACATAACCTAATCAGAAAACCTCCATTCTCCAACCATCCCGACCTCAACCATCCTCGCCGACCACACCGCAGCTTCATCTCAACCTGATACTTCGATCCCACTACCAGCGAATAACCCCGATGCTTCCATGTTGACACAAATGCCATGACAAAATCATCAACGATGAACGCTAAAACAAATCCAAGCCGCCATTCCAGTCGTCAAAAAAATCTGCTACCATTTTTCCTCGAACCCCTTAGCCTCCAGCTAACTACATCATTAAGCCCGACGACCCCTATTACAGTGATCATCGAAAATCAATAAATGACTCAAATCTGGTCATCTCATGAATTTTATTCAAATTCAAACTTAAAAATGAGAATATTTACATCAAAATTCAAGATTTCCTAATACGGATCAGATTATATATTTAAAACATGAATTTTAATCCTACGATTTTTCTAACTTTAAACAATTTCACTGTAAATTCCAAATTTCTAGGGAATTTTCTTAACAATCCTACTTGTTTTTATTTTTTTTAAATAATATCACACCATTACAATCCTTTTTCCTTCAGAAATCATAACCTAAAAATGTTTATCTGGGGAGATATAGATTTATTTGTGCGGTTCTTTGCCTGTGCACTTCTAAACAGCGATATAGATGTCTGCAAACAGACATGCATACAATCTTACACATATATATACACCCAGACATGCCTACATATTAACATTCATACAGCCAACTTCAATATCATCAAGGTATCATAGCAAATTTAGATTCAAAAGGAGGGTAGTTTGCTCACCATGTTTTGAAAAACATAGAAGGATTTTGAGCCTGGAAATGCAAATTTGAATTTGAATGCTGAAAATTGATGATTTGTACTGAAGCTTTTAATTTGATCTTTGCTTGAATATTGATTTGATCTTGCTTTTATTTGAATTTTCTCTGCCCCTTGATCTTTGCATTGAATTAGGTTTGAATTTAATTTGGTCAGGCATGTTGCATGCTTTCTGGTTGAAACTGAAAAATGTTGTTTGATTTTTCTTTAGCTTTTGATTTCTAGTTTTGAATTTTATTCTCAGGCTTGATTCTAGAAATTGGAGATGAAGAGAAAGCATATTGAAAAGTGAAGAAAATAGCCTAGTTTCTTTCTCGGGTTTGAAAATGCAGATAAAAGAATTGAGAGAGAGGAGAAATATATTTTGCCTTGATTTTATCTTTTTATTAAAATTGAAAAGAAAATGAAAAACTTGACACTTGTCTCTTTTTATGCTAATTTGATTACAAATGTTTTCAATATCTTTTTAATGGTTTACACTTGTAATTGCAAAATCTTATTTATTTACAAATGTCAAAACAATGTACTTTTGTGTTTAAATCCTTAGTCAGGTCTATGTTTATCTCATATTAAATTTAAAAGAAAAATATTTATTAAATCCTTTTAGCAAATCCTATTCAAATTTGGACTATTGTGTTTTATTGTTTTAAATACATATACAAATCTTAGTTAAAATGTATTTTAAAAGAAAGAACATTAAACCTTTTATATTTATTTATATAACCTTAAGAAATAAAATTTTCAAAACTAATTAAACTTTGATAAGTGATCGCATATATATTAAACTTAGAAAATAAAATTTTATTACCTTTTAAATATAGAGTTTTTAATTTCAATTTATTTTCAAGATATTTTTTAGAATTCCAAACTAAAATTCTATTTATAACCTATTGAATTTCCAAATCAACTTTTTTATTAACAAAAGCATGTATTTATTTATTCTAGAAATTTTTATATTACTTTACCAATAAATTCAAAATTTAATTCCAAAAATTAAATTAATCACTATATTATATTTGGCTAAAATCCGAGAATGTTACACACTATTTGTGCATTGCACAAATCATCATCCAAAGGTACCTCAAATTTCCACCTCATCACTGATTTCGGGAATATTGTCTTCGACCTCAAAATCATAGTTCAAAGCATCATTGTTCACTTGCATACTACCGATCCACGACAAATCATTCTCAGCCATGTTTACTACATCCATACTATTTACAAGGGTTCATCATGGACATCTTCACCTACATTCACGTACAATTCAATATCAACATCCGCTTCGTTTGCGGTTACGTTTACATTCTCCACTTTGGCATTAGATTGTGTAGCAATATCATGTGCGGGAAATCTGCAATTCACATATAAGTACTAATTTAAAACCCATACGAGAAATGTTAGCAAACAAAGTTAGCTTATTCCAAAGAAATACCTCTGACTAGATCATATAACTTAGATGGAGTTGGATACATATTAGGAGACATATGACATTTTGATGGTTAGGCAGTACTTGGTAGTGTTGGTCGGTAAGGAAGATAACTGTATATACAACGAAAAAAACTTTTAACTATCACACAACTAATAATGTAATACGACATAAAATTAATAGATACATGATTCACCTTCCGAGCAAATGTGTAAAGCTGCCTTGACTTGGATATGGATTGGTGTAATGAACGCCTTGTTGATAACTCATACATGGCGGATATCCATATTGGGCTTGTTGTTGATCGTACATCGTTGTCATAGGTGGATTACTAAAACTCGAAGTTGCAGTTTCGCGACTGATACTTACTACCTCAACCATTCTTCGATGGTCCTTAATTACACTGTTCACTACTTGTTCTCGTTTGGGTTCTTCAACTTGCAGCCGCCTACGTTTCCCAACAAACAGCTCTATTGATTTTGATGTCGTTGAAAACATTAGCTTACATCGTCATCGTCAGTTATTTTAGTGGCTTTCCATCCTGAATCCATCGGCCAGTTACACACCAAATCTATGTCAAATTCATCATATTTTATCTTGGTTGCTTTATAAATCGATTCTTTTAACTGCGCCAAATTACTACCTTTCGATACTTTTGCAAGTTTACACGACCCACCCATGTATTTTGTAATTATACATGGCAGAAAGTGACCTATTATTGTAATTAGTTTTGAACTTATCCTATTTCTGCAATTAATTCAAGATTTGGCCTAAACTAGAAAATTACCCTATTGAAATTGATCTATTTATATTGACCATTATTCTCCTAGTACGAATAAAAGAGCTTACCATTTTGTATTATATAAACTCATTCATTATGTTTATAACATCAATTAAACATATTTTTACATTTGATAACATGATTGTTTTTAGTAAGACATGTCTATGAAGAGAATTCAAGTTGATCAAATATATAATATCAATGTTACATTTAAAAAGGATGAAGATTTCTCATGGTAGTAAAATCTAAGATGGTCTAAGCATCTACATTACTAAATATAAGGAATATATTTAAAAGAAATTTTCTGGATAAAGGTAGCGAAAATAGTGTTAATTTTAGTTAAATTTTTTTTACTAAGGAGAGCCAAATATATGATTCTTCACTTATTACGTGCTCCGTATGTGAGTAGAATAACCGGGGGAACTTTTAGGTAACTATAGTTGATTTTCAAAATAATGAACCTAAAGCCAATATGCATGTTATATGCTTGCTTGCTTTAGTAAATATAGGGGTATTTATGTACATTATCTACTCGAACATGGCATGGAATATAAAAGTGAAATGTGCTATTCCAACAGCCATACGGTAAAAACTTGTAGTTGTATAAGATTATATGGATGGATACTAAATGTTTTCTATCACAAACGTGTAACACATATACACACATTTGTAGTTTTTTAAAGTGACTTGTATCATAGGCTTTCTTGATAGACAATTAATGCATTCTCATTTACCATAGCATTGATATATTATCATGTGAAACAGGAATGCTAGAAAAACTTGTAAAAAGAGATTGTGCTATATTTAACTTGATCGATTATATTAAACCTAAAATTTCTAAAGTAGGCCAACATTTAAGGTTGAAACTTAAATTTAAGACTAAGACATGATCTTTGTGTTTTGATACAAATATGAAAGAAAATTAATGCACATTCATTTCTTTATTGCCTTGCAAATATTAAAAAAATCAACTATGACTTTATGATTTAGTCTTTTATTTAGCATAAATGTGAAGTGTTATCTTAGTTTACTACTTATATTTGAGAAAAATACTTCAAAACATAAGTTAGAAAATTAGCATGAGCTAACAATAGGATCATCCATTGTTAAGAACATTATAATAAGTTTGTTGGTAGTGGTTAAAGATATATCTAGTCCTAAAAACTGCTGGTAATTCATAATCTTTTGATAAAAGAATTTAAAAGGGTAAATTAATTCGACAATTGTAGAAACCTCATAACAAGTGCAATTAACTTGGAAATAAAATCTCTTCTTTCTTAATTGAATTTTTTATACCCAAAAGTTGGCATATACACCAAGAGATTAATAGTAGCCGACATATACACCCAGAGATTAATAGTGGCTACAAAATGAATAAAATAACTTGAAAATGAGAAAAGTAAGAGCACACAACAATTATAGTGGTTTGGTCAATCGAAGTCCTACACCCACATAAATCGTGTTGAGGATTTTTGATGAGTTTTTCCAAAACTGTTCTTATGCATTGGTGATGATCTCGGAATTACGAGGATAATACAAGAATTTGTTGAACGGCTAAAAAGATCTCTCAGACTATGCCCCTCCTCTATTTATAGTGTAGGCCGGTGGAAAAAACTATCCTATGTTCTAGTCCACGTTTCCCACATCCAAGGGGTTAACTAAGGATATCATGGCCACATCATGAATATTTCAGAATTGGTGCCTATCCATGCTTAAGGATTGGTACTGACCTATGAACTTGCCTTTTGGATCTCCATTTACCTCTTCTATCTATTCAGTTGACTTGCATCTTATTCTTCGATTCTTCATTTACATTGCTAAAGGTTTGGATTCTAGTAAACATCTTATGTTCGAAGTTAGAAAAATAGTGTTTGACATGTGCATTGGTCATGGTACTTGATACGTGGTTGTGATCCATCTCACATGGTATAAGCTAGCTTGTTATCACCTTGACTTTTCATAAGGCAAGTAACAATTTTGAGGAGAAGGCATCGGTACCAATCCTTGTAAAGACCGGTACCGATCATTGACTTTGTTTTCACCATCGATCTTTGAACAAGGAATTTATTTAGGTAAGGTGTAGGTCAGACTTGAAGGTAGGCAATTTACTTGTGACTTCACTCCTTGGCTTCGCTTGGCATCTGAACTTAGCAGTTATTACTTTAGGTTCCCGGCTCAACCATATGCCTGGTCAGTTGCTTCATCCGAATATGGCATTGTCGATTTTGCACTTTGTTTAGAAAAGACATCGTCCTTCCTTTGGACCGTTTCAACGAGTATAGCATCTTTTACCAATCGTTGCATCGTTTTAAGTTTATGGCCTCCCTATGGTATAAAAGCTAAAGCGTGCAATCCAGGTTCGTCATTCCTTCTTCGGATTCTATAGGTCCGAGTTCATTCCTTTGGAAATTCAACAGTTTATTGCCACGCATACATATGCACACATATGCAAGCTTATCATCATCTTCTTTTTCATTCTTATTCTTTTTTTGGAATTCGATATTGATCTTTGATCGGGGATTGGTACCGAACCATGACATCGAAAACTTAGGCAATTTTCCTACCTAAGTTTCCAAGTTGAATGCTATATAGGCACCAAACCCGTACTTCACCATTCACAACATTTCTACCGTGCCATTTTTGACCTTGAACTTTTCATTACTAAGCCTGCTTCCATCAGAGCTCTCGAACCCAACCTTGAATTGTCATTGCTCCTTGACCCTGCTATCAACGTCCCTAAACTCGTCGACTCCAAATCTAGTTCACAAACATCGAACCATACGCATAGATCAAACCTAGAAATTTGAATAGGAATTGAATTCAACCCTCTTCGAATCAACTCAGGTCAATAGTGGCATTGCTCTGCTTGAATCGTCAGTGACGGCCATCATTCGCCTCCAAAATCACTTTTAGGATATTATCAATAACCTATGCTCGGTACCGATCCTGAACTTGGATTTTTTTTATGCAAAAGCACTTGGCTTGGGGGTGTTGAATTTATGATACATTGGGCTTTACTTGAGCTTTTCCTTGACTTTGAAACCTATAAATTCTCCAATGTAGAAATGTTTTTAGTTAAAGTAAAGATTCATAAGTTAAAAACTCTCTGAGACAATCTTGGTCGAATGATGGTTGGTAATCATGCTCTATTAGGATGGTATCTAATAACGATAACATTGGATGTAGATCGATTTGATTTGCACGATGTTTAATGCGCACATTGCATAATCTCGAATGTTTGCACTGCATAACACATAATTCCAAACCTTTGCGCTGTGCATCACCTTTAACTGTACACTACTTCCCTCCATCGATGTAAAAATTCGATCGACCAACACACGTTGATATTCATCGAGTTTGGCACATCGATTTTACAAGGCTCTTTTCTCACACGATGATTACAGGTTCTAATGTGCCTGATATCACTTATGTGTGAAAATTTGTTAGTTATGGACCATATACGATCCGAGCATCTCTCTGCTATGGCCGTAGGTCCTTTGGCCCTGCATACGCCAAGCCTGACACTGAATCTAGCTCTACCACACTACCTATGTCAAGACATACTCCTACCCAATCTGGGCCTAAATCAACTGGTCATCCAGTGGAACAACCTCTTCAAATGACTACTTTTGTGCTAGCTTAAGAGGCTTGTTGTCGAGGCTGCTACTAATATTGATAGAGGCGATGCCGTTATTTTAGATGACCCCTTAGATTATCCTACCTTGAAAGTTGATGAGACATCTCTCCGAAGAATATGCGAGAGACATGAAATCCCTTATGAGGACGTTCTGGTTTCCTTACGCCATTAAAGAGTGCATCTTCGGCCAATCAGATACACGGTTTGTAATCAGTATATGTATATGGCTAGTTGTGTTCCACTATTTAATAACTTTATCCATTTGAAGTTTGCTCCAACCAAGTTACATCTAAACAGTTACACTTCCTTGAATAACATGTATATGATTTTTGCTTGCCACTTGAACCGTGAGCCCAGCACTTGGGATATTTGCAAACTTCAAGCATAGGAAAGGTTCCTATTCACTTACCTATCTAGAGACATCTAGGGGTTGTCGAATAGAGACGGACCTTTGGAACAAGCTAAGCTAATTCAAGGATGAATTTTTTTTTGTTCATTGCCTATCCGGCTTTACACAAAGATGATTGTCTAGATGTAAGTCTTATTTTTACTTTTTATCCTCGACGCTAGTGTCACGATGTTAACTATTCACATTGTTATTTAATATGATTGTGGATAATTAGAGAAGGCCTGGCGGTGTAATTTTAGCAAACACCTTTGCGACGCTTCATCAAGTTCCTCTCGAAGAAAGGAATTTGAGAACACTCCTTACGGATGAGAAACTAACTACTTATAATCTTTTGAAGGAAGGTTATTGTAATGACCCGCCTTTCATTTCATAGAAAGACGCATCATTAAGAAGAAAGAAAGGGATAGAAAAGAGAAAAGAAAGAAACAGACAACATCAGAATCTCACAGCGGAACGAATAAATTATATTATATCACATAATACTTTACATAGTATCATAGACATCAAAGTTTTACAGCCAATACAACACAAACTAGACAGTTATAAACATCTGTCTAGCGATTACAATTAAGTACATCATCAGAGAAAAAAACAGATACAACTCAAACACAGCGAAACCACTATATATATATATCTACACGCTGAAGCCTCCTGCTCCATTATCTCCTTTAGAACTCGTCAAAGAAATCCTGAATCACTTGACTACTCATACGTAATATGAGTACCCAAGAGTTTAATAAAATAGAAAATAAACATTCAGGTCAGACAGGGGTCTGGTGTGAGTAAACGGGTTTAAAAGTTGATTAACTTTTAGAAAATCCTTTGAAAACAAAAGGTATCACGTAAGACTTCCCACACATAAACATGGAAAAGTTTTTACCTTACGCTAACCAAAACATTTGATAGGAAATCCGGTGATATTATAATAGTGTCTAGGGTTTTCAAGTAAATATGAAATAGCCGAAATTGTTACATGATTAAATTCCAGCTACTAGCCACAAAAGTGGGTAATACAATCAAAACCGTTGGCACTTATTGGATTATGGATTCCATACAATGGCAGGGCTACTGGGGTACCGCCCGTCACAGTACGTGGCCTAGATCACCGTACCGAGGAGCCACCCTAACTCCCCTGCAACACAAGGCCGGACTCATTCCTTACTGAATAGTTCCGAACAAGACCACCCCGACGGTTGGAGCTCACAACCGTCCACACAGCCAAAATAAAAGGGACCTCTAGATAGGGGTAAATCTCACTCTCAAGTGGGGGCTACCCACGAAGCCTTGCTGCACCTCCCATGTTTTAGCCATTCCCGGTTGATGAGGCTTGAGGCTACGATTACCTTTAGAGAACACATCTATCTTAGAATGCTCATCGTCCACCTGACGATGTTCTGAAAGCATTCAATCCATACAAGTTCATTCCGGGTTCGAACGAAACCGAAGGCATTATCTCGTTACACTCGTATTGGAATCACCCTCAGAGTTAACGACGATAACCCTTGCACTCTAAACCACTATCTCGAACCTATAAGTACTATTCCGTCAAACTCATTACGGAATCACCTACAGAGTTATACTGACGTATAGCCCTTACACCTCGAGTCTTCACTTGCTCCACTTGGATTAACGACCTAACGTTTAAATTGGAATCGATGTGGTTTTCGGATATCCAAATATGGAAACCCGATCCCGGTCTCATTGAAACCAAACGCCATTTTAATGTCCAAGTTATACTTAAGGGTTTTAACCAATTAACTCATTTTATTTTTATCTATTTCACACAGATAGATAAACTATATATTCTCATCATAACAGATAACCCATAACATTATCACAACAGATAATCATCACAACAGTCAATCATCACAACCAAAATAATCCATCATACTATAACTAAGCATCCATATCCTATAGATACTACTCATCTCATTTCTGAGATCACAACCATCCAAAGGTATATCAATATCATCCATAAGCAATGATATATTATCCATCATTTATAATTAATTTAAAATGAATTAAATTAATTACTTCTATCTTTAATTAATTTAAAATAAATTAAATTAATTACTCACCTATAAATCCTGCTTATAAATCTATTGATTAATCAACCTAGTTAATTAATCATTCATTAAGTATTTAACTTGCTTAAGCACCTTTGATTAATCACCCTCTAATTACCATATGTAATTAGTCTTAAATTAATTTTATAAATTAAATTAACCTTAATCATAAGTAATTAACATTAAATTACTTAATTTATTAATTAACTATAATTAATTATATTTATCCTTAATTAATTACAATTAATTAATCACTTAATTAATTAATTATTACTTAATTAAACAATTCTTAATTACATCATTAATTATAATAATTAATGATCTCTAATTAATATTTAAGTTACCTTATTTAATATTAATTACATTTAGTAATTAATCTAAAATTAAAATACAATTATTAATCACCTTGATTAATATTTAAATCCAATAATTAACTACCCTTAATTACTTATTAATAAATTAATTATCCAATAATTAATTATCTTTATTAATTAATCCTTGATTAATTACAAAAGTAATTATCCAAATTACTTTATTAAAATAAATCACCTCTCCATAATTAAATTTAGCAATTATTACTTCTCTAAGTAATCCTGCTCCATAAATTACATTAGTAACTATTATCATTAAATTATTAAATTATTTCTTAAATTAATTAAACTAAATTAATTAATTTAGCAAAACACATTATCAGAATTAATTACAATAAGTAATTAATCCCTTAATTACTTTTATAAAGTAATTACACTTAACAAATTACAATTGATTATCTTCAATTAATTAATCTAATTAATTATCAGAATTAATCACATTAATTAATTATTAATTAATTATCCTTAGATAATTATCTTATTTAATTAACAATATTTCCATTAATTATTTACTTAAGTGAATTATCTTAGATTAATTAATCATTAATCATCACTAATTATAAATTAATCCAAAACATTAATTAAAATCAATTAAATAAGTAAATTCCTGAATTATCTTAATTATTTCCAAATTAATCCATTTACTTATTAATGACTTATTAATTATTCAAATGTATTTAAAACAAAACACTCCTAAATTAAATTCAACTTCCATTTAAAAATTTAAGATTTAAAAATGTTTAACCATATAAACATTATCCAAATTTTAAATTAATTTATAAACCTAAAGGTAAAGAACTATCATTATTATATAAGAAAAGTTTAAAAATCTAAATTACTAAATTTTACTAAAGAAATCAAGCTTTTGAAAATAGATAGATTATTTTAACTTTTCAATTTAAAGTTAAACATATCATAATTTTATTTAAATATTTAAAGGAAAGAATTCTTTTAAATTTAAACCTTACTTAAATTTAAATTCTATATTTTTAAACTTTGAATTCATAAGCTTACTTGAATTTAATTCAAACCTACACTTGAATTTAAATCATTGCTTTTAAAAGTTGAGTTTTCCCAGATTTTTTTAAAAAACAACAGCTCAGGTTACAACCTGTACTCAACAAACCCGAGTCTACCATCTAAACACTTCGAGTTAATCCCTAGCCCACTTCGAGTCACAACACAAACTGCATGAGAGTGACTTCAAGTCACCAAAACCCTGCACCACCAAAATTTCACCAGAGTCCAATATCCACTGTGCAAATGCACCACTGCTCCGGCGACTTCCAGCTACCTTCACCAACCTCTTCAAGACGCTGTCTATCCCTCGACTTGATAACAGCCATCAACAAAATCCTTTGTAGCTTGAAATCGGAATCAAGCAAAAACATCAACCTGGAAAGCTTCACCACAAACATGCCAAACCTGTCAACCATCACAACAACCCACTCCGGCCATCTTATGATCTCCAACTCCGGCCGTTGCTCCACCTATACCCCCTCTGCCAAACCCCAAAACCTCAGTCCACTCGAATCACCACAGTGTTCAAGGAGTTACAAAACCTTTGTTACTATAAAACTAGGGATTCATACTTGAAAAACCCTACTGTCATCGCCACCATTCTCTGACCATCTTCCCCTTATTTTCCCCACTCTCTCCAGTCAAACTTACACCCCCAGAAGGAATTCCAGATTCCAAAATCTATCATATGATCAGATACCCCCAAAATACCAAAATACTGCACAGTCCTTAGTTACTAACAACATAGAGGAATTTAAAACTTGATGCTTGTTTTATTATCCATATTTTTAAACATGCATTAAAGTTTTAATCTTGTTTTGAATAATTTTAAGATGTTTGGTAATTTTACTTTTCAAAAAAAAAAACAAAATAGTTACTACTGTTTCCCAGAGTTACAGATTTTAATTTAATTAAATTAAAATTTTACAAACCTACATCTATGCTACACCAACACAATTTGTTTACACAATAATTTCTAACTAAGATTTAGACATATAGAAGTGGATTTGTATTTAAATCCTAGTAAGAACAGTAGCAAGTCTATAGAAATTCACATCACACTTATCTGCATATTCAAGAATGTATGCAGGCATAATCACACAACAGTCAAGCATATATACAAACTCATGCACAGATAAATTTTTAAACAACCTATAAAATTGAGGTTACTCACTAAAGAGAAGAGAACAGAGCAGTTTTAATTACCATTGTTTTAAATTTTCTTATTAAAAAGGCATTTAAATTAAACTTTAAGTTCTGCAAATCTTGTTACCTTGTTTTTTTAAAAGAAGAAACTGTTTTTAAACATAGATTTACTCACCTTCAATTGAAAAGCAGAAAGCAATCCAGATGCAATTTATTTCCAGGAGCCTGAATTCCATTGCATTGATTGGATCTGTGCTTGCTTGGTTTTGAAACTGCATTTGGTGATGATTTTAATCTGCATGCTTCCCATTTCATCTTTGCTTGAATTGATCTTTACAGGTTGAAGAAATTTGAATTTTGTTTGCAGGTTAAAACAGAATTTGCAATTGGGTTTTCAGATTTTAAACATGCATTGAGTTTTGCAGAATTTTGATTGAATTTGGGTTGTGGAATTTAGAGTAAATTGGATTTCAGTTTCTTAAATCTGAATTTAGATTCTTCATAGAAGATAAAGTGTTTGAAAAAAAAAGATTTGTTTAAGTTCTTGTCTAAAATAATTAATTCAATATTGTTTTAGTATTGCCACTTGTTCCTTAAGTATGAAAATTAATTACAAGTGTCCACTTTCAAATATGAATGCTTAACACATGTATGATTTTAATATAAAGATAAATTTCTTTGTTTAAAAAAATGTTTTAATTTAAGATAAAACCATTCTAATTTAATTTAAGATGTTTTATATGTTTTATTTATATTTAGTCTTTAAATGATTACAAATGAATTACCTTTACATATTTTAATGTTTGCTTGAATATTTTTAAAAAATATTTAAAACTAATTTTCAAAAGAGAAAAATTTTAAAAAGAAAAGAATAATGTTGAATTATATTTTATTCCAAAGTTTTCCAAACCAAAATATTATTCTCTAATATAAATAAACTAAGTTTATTTCAAACCAATTTTAAGATAAAACAAAATAAACTTTTATTATAAAATACAATTTTTAACTATTATATATTTTTAACAAAATATTTACTTTAATTTCTTTTTGAAAATATAAGAAAGGTTTATAAATTGACTTATGAAAAGTTCCAATACTAATTTCAATTTAATTTAATCAACTCATAAATTATACACCTATATATATTATAAGTTTGAAAATATTCTTTATTAAATTTAAAGTTAAAATTAAAATCAAAACTCCTATTTACAATGTATACATATATATACATTATAAATAAAATATTTTTAAATCAGCTTAGAAAGAAAATTTTATCATTTAAATATTTTTAACATTTGAAAACAATAAGATTCTCAAATTCAATTATTATTATTATAAATTTTGAAAAGAATATCATTTATCAAACTAAATAATTATAAATTTTCAAAAGAAAATTATGTTTGCGTTAGATTATTAAATCAATATTTCACACTTTAAAATAATTATTAATGAAATTATTAAATAAATATTGCCCAAATTTCCGGGACATCACAGTTATGATGTTGGCCACGTTCCTAAAGTTGGCAACGAGGGTGCCAGAGGATGACAATGAAGGTCAAGAAGTGCTCCTAGTTTCAAGCCCTGTTATAGAACTTAAAATGAGTCAAGGGCTGAAGATATAACACCCTTAATTTTTGTTTAAAATTATTTTAGAATTTTAATTAGATAGATTAAATAGAATAACATGAGATGATTAGAGGAATGGATTTGTTAAATAATTAAATTACGCCTTAATTAATCAATTAATAAGATTGTTTAAAAATTTAGAATAGAAAGAGATTAATGAGTGAGATATAACAGGAATAACTTCTTATTTCGTTCCCTAAACCCTTCGGCTTTCATGCATTTTCATTTGATTTTCTACAATCAAAATCAAATAAAAGAAGGGGCCGGCTATTACTTAAGGGAAGAAAAGAAGAAGAAAGCTGTGGAATTATAGGGATAAGATTATGGAAACTAATCCACACCAAATATCGATCTCTCTTATCCAAACTAAGGTGAATAATAGTATCCATCTCATTTTTTATGCTTGTTTTTTGATCTATAAATGATTTCCTATTTTCTTATGCTAATATGTCATGCCTGGATTGATTATATCATCATTTGAGTGAATAATGATTTGTTAGGATTTTTATAGAATTGTTTTAATAGGTTTTAAAGGTATAAACCTTGTTTTAGATCTTTAATTGACTTAAAATTTTAGTATGTTATGTAAAACATTATTTTGGAGATGGGTTTTCAATTTCATACATTTCCAAGTGCATATGAATATTTACGAATTTCCTAAGGGGGAAAAGGAGTTTATTTTAGATTTTAATTATTAAAAATGATTATATTAATATTTTGTCCTGAAAATTTTATACCAAGAAGAAGATGAAAATTTAGATTTTGGTTTTTTAGGGAATTTTCCCTATTAGTTATGATTTTCTATGAATTTATTATTCTAGAAAAGTGTTTAATTACTATAAGACAAATATATCATTATAAGGGTTTATGAAGATATTTGCAAAGGTAGAACTGATCTACCAGTAATTTTTGAAAAGAATATGTAAAGTATTTTATTATCCAATGATAATGTACATGGAGCAAGAGTTAATGGAAAGTTATTTCTTTAAAAGGAAGTAAATCGGTATTTAATGTATTTATAGAAATACCATTTAAAGACCCGATTCCTCTCCTTTATAAAAGTTCGATAGCTATAGGAGTTGATGCATGTGATAGATACTCATTATTATGTGGTGCATCCGCCTTTATAGAGACTTATCATCATTTTCTTTAAGGGTTTTAGATCTTATATTTTATTGAGGCTCGACAACCTTATGGGTCTAAAAACTCGACACATTTTCTATAAAAGACGTGGTACTTTTAAGTCTTATGAACTCGGTAATCCTATGCCTTTTAGAGGCATACCAACCTCTTTCATTTATCGGTTTGACGCCTCTTATTTTTAAGAACTCGATACACTGTCTTATAAAGATTCGTAGCTTCCATATAGTGACCCAATATTTATATTTTCATAAACATTAACTGCCATATGTCTACAAGCTTGATAGTTTGGCTTAGAGTCTTAGAATCGCATGTTTTAAGAAATTCAATTTCTACTATATTATAGTGACACGATACCGTTTTGAGTAGGTGCCCGACACCTATATTTTAGCGGCATTTATAGCCGTGTGTTTATAAACTGGAAAGCTATGTTTTAGAGGCTCAACAACCTACGTATTTGAGATGCTCGACATCCTTATTTTGATAACAAATAGTTTAGAAGCTATGTAAAGATGATAGTGCTTGGGCACAAGGTTTCGGTTAAATATTTGGGCTATGTTTTCCTTATTTTTAAGAATGATTTCTCTTAATACCATAGGTATTGATTTTGATGACAACAACTACATAAATGTTACTACTAACGGTTCTTCGAGTTATGCAACCATATCAGTATATTATGGAGACATTTACAGAGGTAAACAAGAATACAGTGGAAGCAAATGAATTATAGAAGAAGGTTAACCAGAGCAATTGAAGAACAAAACCCAATTAGAGAAGAATGCTGAAGGATAAAGGTGTTTGAAGCGATGAGGAGTTGGTTGAACCTTAGAATATCTTATTAAAGATCTCCTGGCAATTATACTTGAAGATCATCAACTATTGACCTCAACCGAATCACAAAAATCCATAAATATAAGGTAATTTGAAATGCTGACAATTTGCAACACTTATTAGTCTTTCTGTTCATTTTGCAACACACCCATGTCCACATACTGGGTTGGGGGATGTCGACATACTAGCTGTTTTTCAGAATTTCAAATTTTAAATGAAGAGACATTTCCCTCCATCTCTTCACCAAAAGAAACGACTCTTCAACCACTATATAAAGGCCTTTGAAAATGAATTTTAACATCAAGAATTCTTATTTTCTCTTACTCCTTCTCCAAATATTTGCAAAAGAAATTCATTGCATACTCTTCAAATCTTCTTGCAAATTGATACTATTTCACTCCAATTCTTCATTGATTTGCAAGCCACACAATATCAGTGAGTTGTACATTAATTCACATCATTCTCTCTCTAATTTCGTCCTATTCCTCAAAGAATTCAAAGATATATTGCCATTGGAGGTCTATAGGATAATTGTACTGAATCTGCAAGAATCTGTATTGAAGATACAACCACTTGCCATAGTTGTTGTTGGTGATAAAGAGAAGGTGTTCTTGTAGCTTGTAAAATCAAGAGGGTGTGTCTTGTGGCCCGTGAAACCAAGATTGTAAAGGTGTTCTTGCCACCCATGGAAAGCAAGCGATTATAGTGGAATTCTGCACGATAGAGTGCCGGACTGGATGTAGGATTGGTTAATCCGAACCAGTATTAAAATCCGGTATTATTTACATTACTGCATTTTACTTTATTACTTACTTATTCTCTGATTACTTCTTTCTGTTTGCAATTTGAGTAAATACAGTTTTATATTCATAAGTAAGTAGTTAATACACAATTCACCACTTCTTATGTCTGAATAGCCTTGAGATCCAACATTGTGTTATAGCCACCCCAGTTTCTAACATTTGGTATCAGAGCAAGGTTTTCAAAAATTCATAACTTGGTTTTTGAAAAGTATAAATGGCTAATGACACTAGTAACACATTTTTGAACACTTTTGTAGAAGGGCAATCTAGTATTAGACCCCCTCTATTTGATGGAAGTAGTTATGCATATTGGGCTTGTAGGATGAAATGTTATTTGCAGTTTAATGGTTTGGATATTTGGAACATTACTCAAATAGAATACATAGAGCCTCAAAATGAATATTCATAATGGACACTAGACCAAAAGACACAAGCACTTAATAACTCTAAGGCCATGAACATTTTATTTTGCTCCTTAGATAGAAATGAATTTAATCGAGTGTCTATTTGTAATTCTGCATATGAAATTTGAAGAACTCTGCAAGTCACACATGAGGCACCAATAAAATAAAACAAACAAAGATATCTATGCTAACTAACCAATTTCAACTCTTTCAAATGAAACCAAATGAGTCTATTTCTGATATGTATTCTAGATTTCAAGATATAGTATATGCCTTAATATCATTAGGAAAGAAAATTACCGAAGAAGACCAAGTCAGAAAGATCTTGAATTCACTTCCTAGTGAATGAGATCAGAAGACTCTGGCAATTGAAGAAGCCAATGATACTAGTCTTATGAAAATAAACGATTTAATTGGTAATCTAATGTCTTATGAAGTAAAGTTGCAGATTAGAAAAGAGAATTGGGCAAATGAGAAGAAATCACTAGCACTCAATGCTATGATCGAAAAAGATGAACCAGATGATGATGCTACTGAAGATGATATCGAGTTTATAACCAAGAAGTTCAAGAAATTCTTGAAGTATTGGACAACAAACAAACTTCGAAAAACTAACAACAATAATTCTAGAAATGGAAATGTTGTTAAGTGTTTAGAATGTGATAAACCAGGTTATTTGAAAAGAGACTGTACCAAACTGATGAAATCAAAGTCAAACACTTTCAATAAGGAGAGGAAACAGGCATTCAATGCAAAATGGTATGATTCAGATACATCATCAAGTGATAGTGATTTAGAAACAGAAAATGCCAACATGTGCTTTATGGAAAAGGATGACCGGGTATGGAATTTTAAAATTACTAATGTTTTGAATGATATGAATCAGAGATATAAAATACTTAGGAAAGTGTACAACAATAGTTTGGCAGAGATAGATTAAAAATAATTAATGAAAGGTTAACTGAAGAAAACCAATGTCTAAAAGATGAAATTGAAAGACTTAATGGGTATAATGATGAAAAGGATTTGACACTTGGAAGTTTTGAAAAACTAAAAAGTAAGAATGAATCCTTAAAATCAGAAAATCTTTTAATGAAATCACAGATCACTGATCTGAATGACAAAATAACATCTCTAGACAATGTTATTCTTATCCCTAATAAGGATTTTGACAAAATGAAAACCGATATTGATAAATTTAACAAAGGGAAGGATAATCTAGAAAAATTATTATCTGCATCTAAACACACTAGGAATAAACATGGACTTGGATACACCCCTAAGGCTAAATCGAAGAAAAATAGTATTCAAAATACTAAGTTTTTTAAGGCTACCAAGTTCAAACTAAAACCTAGGAAATTAAAGTTAAAACCTCAAAATACTAAGTTTTTAAGGCTACCAAGTTCAAACCAAAACGTGGGAAATTAAAGTTAAAACCTCCAAATAGATTCATTAATTTATGGGTTTCAAAAAGTTTGGATGATAATAAAAAAGAAAAATATATTGATAATTTTATTAATAAGGTTCATTCATCTAATGATTATATTTTGAGAGGACATTCAAACTCTTATGGGTTTGGCATCCCAAAACTTAACCCCATGGACTCCAAAATAAAAAGGATACTAGTGTGCATATTTTATAATTTTTCAGGTACCAAACAATGTATATCAGATAGCAGATACTCAAAGCATATGACAAGAAATCTATTGAACATCGGATGAATATGAAAAGGATTTGTTATTGGCATCACCAAAGTCGGTAACTCTAAAACTCATCTTATTATCAGATAAGTTTATTTCATGTTTTGAATTGATTTGGTTTCCCCTCATGTGTTTTATTTATAAGCATTTATCTCTATATACAAACTCTACATATTGTCTAGCAGTGATTTAAGTGACTCTTTTTCGCCTTTTTTGTTGATGACAAAGAGGGAGAAAGGTATAAATAGACTAGGCAAAATGATAGGGGGAGTGCATAGAGTTAGGGGGAGTCAAATGTAAAAGTATTATATTTAATCTCTCAAATATTTATATGGTTGTCATCATCAAAAAGGGGGAGATTGTTAATACCCTAGGTATTGATTTTGATGACAACAACCACATAAATATTACTACTAACGTATCTTCGAGTTATGCAGTCGTATCAGATATATTATGGAGACATTTACAGAGATAAAGAAGAATACAGTAGAAGCAAAAGATTATAGAAGGTTAATCAGAGCAATTGAAGAATAAAACCCAATTATAGAAGAATGCTGAAGGATAAAGGTGTTTGAAGTGATGAGGAGTTGGTTGAACCTTAGAATATCTTGTTAAAGATCTTATGGCAATTATACAAGAAGATCATCAACCATTGACCTCAACCGAATCACAAAAATCCACAAATATAAGGTAATTTGAAATGCTGTAAATTTGCAATACTTATTGGTGTTGTTGTTCATTTTGCAACACACCCATGTCGACATACTGGGTAGGGGGTTGTCGACATACTAGCTGTTGTTCAAAATTTCAAAATTTAAATGAAGAGACATTTCCCTCCATCTCTTCACCAAAAGACACGTCTCTTCAACACTATATAAAGGCCTCTCAAAACGAGTTTTAACATCAAGAATTCTTATTTTCTCTTACTGCTTCTCCAAATATTTGCAAAAGAAATCCATTGCATACTCTTCAAATCTCCTTGCAAATCGATACTATTTCACTCTAATTCTTCACTGATTTGCAAGCCACACAATATTAGAGAGTTGTACTTTAATTCACATCATTCTCTCTCTGATTTCATCCTTTTCCTCAAAGAATTCAAAGATATATTGTTGTTGGAGGTATATAGGATCATTGTACAGAATCTGCAAGAATCTGTATTGAAGATACAACCACTTGCCATAATTTGTTATTGGTGATAAAGAGAAAGTGTTCTTGTAGCCTGTAAAATCAAGAGGGTGTGTCTTGTAGCCCGTGAAACCAAGATTGTAAAGGTGTTCTTGCCGCCCGTGGAAAGCAAGCGATTATAGTGGAATTCTGCACGATGGAGTGCAGGACTAGATGTAGGATTGGTTAATCCGAACCAGTATAAAAATCCAGGTGTTATTTACCCTACTGCATTTTACTTTATTACTTACTTATTATCTGATTACTTCTTTCTATTTTCAATTTGAGTAAATACAGTTTTATATTCATAAGTAAGTAGTTAATACACAATTCACCACTTCTAGTGTCTGTACAGCCTTAAGATCCAACATTTTGTAATAGCCACCCCAGTTTCTAACAATTTCAAGTGAAACATCAAGTCTAAAGATAAATGGTTTCAAGGAATTAAAATGGTGTTTCAGGTTAAATTTATATGAGATTTCTTCCAAAGGAAATTATTACTTAAATTAAGTATTTTGTGGTGCCAATGACTGTTGATTCAACATATGTTGATGAATGATGTTATATGTTATTGTTATAATTTGATCAAAATTGCATATTTATCATTGTCATACTCATATTTTCATGACCTAACATTGCATCTTGGGATATGGGGGAAAAATTACCAGTTAAGTTGTCCTAATAGTGAGTATGATCAAACTAAGCTCCTGAGTAGAATTGCATCCATAAGATCAGATAGATCGATTGCGTTAGGAAGCCTTGAAATTATCACAAAGGTATAGATCGTGGAGTTAAAATAAGATATTAAGTGTAAGTGTGGGATTGATGTAGGGTCATGCCCTAAGCTTCAACTGTTATCCCCCAGTTTGTAAAGGTCCACGATTCCAGTGCGTAGGGCTTTGCCGGTAGTGTGACTAATGTTAGTCCGTGAGATGATGTTTTTGATGACAACAACCTTAAAATAGATTATAAAATATAAATACTAACATTATAAGTTTAGATATATATGTATATGCAGGTTTTAACTATGCAGGTACCAAGAATGAAGACTGTACAGTATAGTCATTCAAGATATCAAGATTGAAGACTCATGAGTATCAAGAATATCAAGAGTTCAAGAATTGAAGTAATTTATTCTTTAATTATAAATTTTGTTAAAACTCATAGGAAAGCACTGGCATCTTAAATCCAATTTATTCGTGGAATGGAATCCACTTCGAGCCTGTTAAAGGGATGCAACCCCAAGTAGGATGGAACCTACGAAAAATTGCCTTAGGATGTCAACATGCCTTAGGATGTCAACATGCCTATGGTGACCATGTCGACATGGTGTCAGTTGAGTTCAAAATTTAAATTTCAAAAGATGTGTCTATTCGCCATAACTCTTCATGAATGGACATGGCTGTTGTTCTTCTATAAATAGGGGTTAGCTTCAACGAATTTTATATCAGATTTTCTAGTTTTTCACTCCTCTTCTTCTTCCACATTTCTTAATACATACTTTTACCATTACTCGGCCGAAATCAATATTGAATCATACTCGATTACTTCTAATTTGATTCTCTATCACTATCTCAACAAGATTCTTAGTGTTATTCAGAGTTCTAAACTTCTTTGTAATCTATTAAGCGAGAAAAGGTGTGATTATGGCCTTGAAAATCAATCAAGCGAGAAAAGGTGTGATTTTAGACTTGGTAAATCAATTGGGTAAACTTGTGGCCCGGAAATCAAGTATCTCTACCCAGAGGATTGAAATTCTGGAGGGTGTATCTCGTAGCCTTGAAATCGAGGGTGCAACTATACAATTGCTTTTTAAAGGAAATCCGTTCTTGTGTTGCGGGACTGGATGTAGGGTAACTCTGAACCAGTATAAAATCCGGTGTGTTCTTTCCTTTACTGCTTTTTATTTTATTTCTGCATCTGTGTTTGTTTCTGTGATTATCCCTATATCTATAGATTGCATACATCTGTGTCTAAATTAACATAAACTCAAAAAGATTTAGTAATTCTTTATAAACACTATTCACCCCCCTCTAGTGTTAATCCTAGCCTTAAGATCCATAATCCGAATTTCTTTCAATTGGTACCAGAGAAAGGTTTTCAAAGTTTCATAATTTGATTTTTGAAATGTTTTCAAAATGGCTACCAACACTGGTACTGTTACTAACACTAGTAGTCCTGTCACTAGTTCATTTGTAGAAGGTCAGTCTACTGTCAGACCACCACTTTTTAATGGTAGTAACTATGCATATTGGGTATGTAGGATGAAAATATAATTACAATCTATAGTATTAGACACTTGGAATATTACACAAACTGAATATTCTGAACCCACAACTGATTTTGCACAGTGGACTGCTGAGCAAAAGACTGTTGCACAAAATAATTCTAAGGCAATGAATATTTTGTTTTGTTCACTAGATAGAAATGAATTCAATAGAGTGTCAGTTTGTAAGTCTGCATATGAAATCTGGAAAACTTTGCAAGTTACTCATGAAGGAACAAGCAAAGTTAAACAGACCAAAATTTCTATGCTCCCAAATCAGTTTTAATTATTTCAAATGAATCCTAATGATCCTATTTCATATATGTATAGTAGATTTCAGGATATTGTGCATTCTCTAATATCTTTGGGAAAGGACTTTTCTGAAGAAGATCAAGTCAGAAAGATTTTTAATTCTCTTACTCCAGAATGGGATCAAAAGACACTTGCTATCGAAGAAGCAAATGACATCAGTACTCTAAAGACAGAACAATTAATTGGAAATCTAATGTCGTATGAAGTTCAAATGATCGAGAGAAGAGAAAACAAAGCATCTGGAAAAAAAAATCAATGGCATTCAATGCATTGACCGATGGATCAAACTCAAATAGTAATAATGACGAAGAGATAGCCTTTATGACCAAAAATTTTAGGAAATTCCTGAAATACAGAAAGATGAATAATCTCAAGAGAAACAACTATAAGAACTCTGGAAATCAGAATGTAGTGCCAAATAATGTCAAATGTTACAACTGTGATGAACCAGACCATTTCAAAAGAGACTGTCCGTATCCAGATAGGCAAAATCCTCCTATGAACAATGATCCAGCAAAGAAACGGAAGCGTGCATTTATTGCTACTCTAGATGACTCAGACTCGTGCTCAAGGGATGATGATCAGAAGACAAATAATTCGAATTTGTGTTTCATAGCTATTCACGACTCCGACGAATTCAAAGAAATGGACTCAGAAAAAGATACACGTTTACAATACAATTGGTTGAAATTGCTTGCTTAGAATTAGTTGCTTGATTGCTTGATTGATTGATTTTGAATTGGTGTGTTGTTTGGATTTTAATTTTTTTATCATTATTATCTTATTGTTTTATTATTTTTTAATGGTATAATTTTCTGAAATATACTATAAATATTTCAGATATATATATATATATATATATATATAGACATTAAAAATAATAAGTTTACATATACATGTCGACATGGTCCCTACCATGATGTCGACATGGGTACTAGAATTTGAATTTTAAAATTTGAATTTAAATGTTTGAATTTCCCTCCAGCTTTTCACTTCATTCAATTCTCTGAAAAGCTACCTTTTGACCTGAGAATATGTCCTTTGAAAATCTATTTATTCACTATCTTTTATCATATCTTTTCATTCTCATTTTCAAATTCAAACTCTCTCTTCAAAAGTTCAAGCTTTCTACTCTCTACTTTAATGGCTTCTTCAAGCAACCCCTCCACCATGAGAATTTCCAGAAAAATAAAAGTGCAATTATTCAATGATCCGGAGGCAATAAAAGCATACATCAATTATGCTAATTAGGCCAAAGTCCATCCCGAAAAATTTGCTATTTTTCAAGATTTTTCTTCTTATGAACTTGATTCTCTTTTTGCAAACAATGGAGTTCTTAGTCTTATTGATGCTTCTCAAAATGATTTTGTTTGCTATCCAAATCTTGTCAAAATTTTCTATGCTAATTTAAACCGAGGATTTTATCATGGAAATGAGGATAAAATTTGGAGTAGTGTCAAAGGCACTAGAATTGTTTTGAATTATGATCTTTTGGGTACCATTCTCAATTGCAAGTGTACGGGAATGGATCTTTCTAATTTTAAAATCGATGAAAATGATCGTGAGACATTTCATCACATTTTCGAAGGGAATGATAATTTTGAATTCAAAAATCAAAATTTTCGACCAAAGGCAAGGATTGTCAATCTTCTTTTGCAACATACTTTGACCCTAAGATCGTGGAATTTTAACAATCCTACTTCAAAAGTTTGCAAAGCTCTTTTTGTTATTTTGGAAATTATGACAAAAATTGGGCGCAAGTTATTTTGGATGAACTTCGTCCTAAAAATCTTGAAATGGGTGAGAATACTTTGTAACATGGAATTTATCTCACTCGGATTTTTAACTATTTTTGAGTGGATTTCAAAGGCGAAGAATTTGTTTCTAGAAAAGTTTTCAATCATTCCAACATTTCGCTTATGAAAATTCCATTTGTTTTTCAACCTTATGAGACCCTTGCCGAAAAGGAAGAGCGTTTGGCTCATGAGGAAATGGAAGAAGAGGAAGAGAAAGAAGAAGAAGAAGGGGATGAAATGGAAATTAAAGAAGAAGAAGGTGAAACCTCTTTGGAAAGCATTGACTATCCTCCTAATCCATCTACCAAAACCCTTCTCAAAAATCAAAAGACGATTGTTGAGAATCAATGGATTCTTAAACGATCCGTTAGTAAGAAGTTGGACAAAATTTCCTCCAAGATGAACAAGTTCATTTCCAAAGTCAGTAAGAAACTTGGACTTTCTTCATCATCATCATCCTCTAACTAGTTTTATCTTTTCGTATCTTATTGTATGTGTTTTATTTTGTTTAATTCGAAAGTTTATGTAGTTTGGTGTGTGTTTAATCATTGTAACATCTTAGTATGCAATGAAATGAAATTTCTTTTCTGTTATCTACAATATCCTATCTCCAGAATAAATGTTAGTATAGTATATAAATATATATATACACACAATTATCCACAAAATCAAATTAGTCGTAATTTTTCACTAACCCATGTCGACATCCCCTCTATGACCATGTCGACATGTACTGGTCAGAAATGACAAGTGATTTTGAATTTGAAATTTGAATTACAACCATATGTCTATTCATTTCAAACGAATTTCTACACCTATATATACCTATTTCTTCCAGAATTCTTCACTGAAAATTATTTCCTATCTTCTAATTCTTTATTTCCTTCACAAATTCAACTATGGCTAATCCAATTCACAATTTATCTGAAAATCTTCAAGAAACTCTTAATTCATTCAAGTGTATTCTCTCGTTCATTCTTCGCAACCAGCGACACTTAGAATTGAGTCAAATGCAGATGATCAAGGAGCAAGAAAGGCATTTCGATGCAATACGATGGATGATTTCCTTCCTACACAAGGTTGATAACGAAGCACATCCTCCAGTCTCTCTCATCAACGACAATGATAATTGGGATGCTATTAAGGCAGATCCAATCTTTGGAGAAGAAGGATGGGTGGAAGTTCCACGTAACGTTTTATTTTTATTTTGTTTACTTTTTTTGAATTGTTTGTTTGAATTAATTTGATTTGGTTTGGATTGATACTCGGTGTGAATTGATTTCTTAAATTGGTTTGATGGTTGCTACATAAAACATGTATATATATACATTGAAATGTATATAATCCTTGATCAATTATCATGTTCATAAGGATAATTATTTCTTAATCTATCTATTATATATTCCATTGTATAGTTTATTAATATAGGTAGTCTAGTCCAAGAAGGAGGGGGAGTTAGTTTTTGTCCATGACAAATGGGGAGAAATATAAAATAGGTTAGTTAGGCATAAATTAAGGTGGAGTTATAGATTAAGGGGGAGTTATTAGGATAGAAGTAATATTTTATAAACAAAGGTTGTCATCATCAAAAACGGGGAGATTGTTAGTCCGTGAGATGATGGTTTTGATGACAACAACCTTAGAATAGATTATAAAATATAAATACTAACATTATAAGTTTAGATATATATGTATATGCAGGTTTTAACCATGCAGGTACCAAGAATGAAGACTGTACAGTATAAAGATTCAAGATATCAAGATTGAAGACTCATGAGTATCAAGAATATCAAGAGTTCAAGAATTGAAGTAATTTATTCTTTAATTAGAAATTTTGTTAAAACTCATAGAAAAGCACTGGCATCTTAAAATTCAATTTATTCGTGGAATGGAATCCACTTCGAGCCTGTTAAAGGGATGTAACCCTAAGTAGGATGGAACCTACGAAAAATTTAATGGAACATTGTTTTGTATCTGCTAACTCTTTATTCAAAATGATTTTTCAAAATTATATCCTGTTTTCAAAATGTTTTCAAAACCTTCCTTTTAAAAGCATCAAAAACCTCTATCCCAATTTTAAATAATTTTAGCCTCAAAATTATCTTTAATTTCAGAGTCAAAATTACTCCTGATTTTAAACTATCTTTTAAAATAATATATTTAACTTTTAAATATTTATACTTAAGATTTAAATATAAAATTATAGTTAAATTATATATATATTATTCTTTATATTTACTTATAAATTTTATCTATAGTCAAGTATATTAGAAAAGTTTAAAGTAGTTTTAATATAACATAAAGGTTATTTTCAAAGAAAATCAAATCACTAAAAATTGCTTTGGGATGTCGACATGCCTATGGTGACCATGTCGACATGGTGTCAGTTGAGTTCAAAATTTAAATTTCAAAAGAAGTTTCTATTCGCCATAACTCTTCATGAACGGACATGGTTATTGTTCTTCTATAAATATGGGCTAGTTTTAACGAATTTTATATCAGATTTTCTGGTTTTTCACTCCTCTTCTTCTTCCACATTTCTTAATACATACTCTTACCATTACTCTGCCGAAATCAATATTGAATCATACTCGATTACTTCTAGTTTAATTCTCTATCACTATCTCAACAACGTACTCAATGCTATTCAGAGTTATAAACTTCTTTGTAATCTATTAAGCGAGAAAAGGTGTGATTGTGGCCTTGAAAATCAATCAAGCGAGAAAAGGCGTGATTGTAGCCTTGGTAAATCAATCGGGTAAACTTGTGGCCCGAAAATCAAGTATCTCTACCCAGAGGATTGAAATTCTGGAGGGTGTACCTCGTAGCCTTGAAATTGAGGGTGTAATTGTACAATTGCTTTTGAAAGGAAATCCGTACTTGTGTTGCGGGACTGGATGTAGGGTAACTCCGAACCAGTATAAAATCCGGTGTGTTCTTTCCTTTACTGTTTTTATTTTATTTCCGCATCTGTGTTTGTTTCTGTGGTTATCCCTGTATCTGTAGATTACATACATCTGTGTCTAAATTAAAATAAACTCAAAAAGATTTAGTAATTCTTTATAAACACTATTCACCCTCGCTCTATTGTTAATCCTAGCCTTAAGATCTGTAATCCGCATTTCTTTCAACTAAATGAATGTTTACACACAGAAAGGAATTCATAGCTCCATATGCTTATAGAAAAAGGTTATTGGTTGGCCTGCAAAACCATTAGGTTCATAGTGACTCAAGGAAAACTCTAATTCGAATAGACAGTCTAGTTTCCTTCGAACTATATCTGGAGATTTTGGACATTTTTTTAAAGTTTTGGCCTGAGTCATCCCGGTGGGTTATTTATTGGCATGCAAAACCATTATCTTTATAATGAAACTCAGAAAACTATTATTTGAGATAGACTGTCTAATTTTGAAAACGGTAAACCTCAAGTATGCATAATCCTAGCATGGTAGACTAGTCAGACATAACCATGCAGCATGCATGCATATGATTATGTTATATTTTATTCTAACCATTGTGTTTTTAAGTGCTTGAATTATGAATGACATATTTCGATAAGATACTGGTGAGGGGAAAACCTATTTCGTTCTACGGTGTGGTCTCACTAGATATCTTTTTTTGGTTTGAGATGGTAAATTATAATTCACACCGGACCTTTTTTTTGACCCAAAGTTGTTGTTTTCCCTCCTAAACTCTTGGATACTCATTTTAGTAGGTTGGCAGTATGGATTTTTAGGTTAAAAGCATAAGCTTCCGAAGATGTGTAGGAGGCAAGCTAGATAATATTAGGAGTTTATTTCTGTTGCGATGTTTAAAGCTTATGTTTTGTTTATATAGCTGTAATGTTAGGATTTATAACTGTCAAGTACTAGACTCTGATTACCGAAGGGGCATCTTCCTATGCCGCTCTTGAAAAATGATTGTAATTATTATATTATTTTCTCTA
This sequence comes from Allium cepa, assembly GCA_030765085.1. Classification (NCBI taxonomy): domain Eukaryota; kingdom Viridiplantae; phylum Streptophyta; class Magnoliopsida; order Asparagales; family Amaryllidaceae; genus Allium; species Allium cepa. The sequence continues at coordinate 859,834,983 of CM060934.1, read as the reverse complement.
AATATCGAATTGATGGGATTATGTAATGGCATATAATGAATATGAAAGTTATGAATGAAATGTGTTATGAAAATATTCATATTCATGTTCTTTTAATGTTAACTGATCTTAATTTATCACCAGAAATAAATACTATGGATGACTGCAGCTACATAGAATTTTGATTTAAGGCCCGAAATAAGGATGTTATAGAATATAACGAAGAAAAGAGTAAGAATGCTTAGGAGTGAAGGTGTGATGGCGGAGGCAATGGTGACATGGATATTAGCCGAGAATCCTCTGGTGATAAGGGTAATGATGATGCTCAGGAGTACCTCATTGCTCGATGACCCAAAATAAAAATTATTCCATCAAGGACTCATATACCACCTCCACCGGCCACTACAATAGAGGAAATTCATGTTCTATGGCATGAAGATATTAATTAGTCCCTTGGACCAATCCCAGACAACTTTGATTCTTTTTGCTTAGGCAACATCAGCATCAGGGACATCGGATCTCTTATTTGACTATCAAATGAAGTGCTTGTCACTCGTGTAAGGGAGATCACCCCTATTAGAAAACTTCAAGTCCATAGTATATAAGGGGATACTAGGACACACGCATACACATACTTTTACGGCACCACACTTTGTTTAGTTCAAGCCATGCTCCTATCTTGTTTGAGCTAACTCTTTTGCATTTTATTTGCAAATTCAATAGAGGTAAGGGTATATACGACACCATAAGGAGCTAGAGGAGCAAGCACAAAGGAGACTAATCGTATGGTAGTCCTTATGGCTCCTCTTTTGACTTTGATCCAGGAAGGCATTCGTGCTGAGACCATAAGAGTCGAAATATAAGCAATACATTTCGTGAATCATCTCCATGAAAAAGCGTGGATAGACATTCTTTGAAAGCTGATCATACGCCATCTGTTGATGTATCACACACTTCATCTCTTTCCCATCATCGATACAGTTGATAGCATCCACTCTTGTGCTAGGATGCTCCGAGCAGACATCAAGGCCGATTAATTTTGATATTCCTTATTCGAAGACTGATAAGAAATCAGTGCAAACAGAAAAGGAGATTGCTTCCAATCGCCACATGGATGCTTTATAGCATAAATTTCCAAAAATATTTCTTGATGAGCTCAAGTTTGTCCCCAATTTAAAGGACATTTGTCCACACATCAGAACCGACTCCTTTGGTTACATCAACGATGTACATAACTAGTATTACAAATGGAGATGGTTAGCTGAAGTCATTTATAAAGGTTCTTGTAATAAAAGTGGAGCTCCAAGGGATGGAATTTAAGAAAGAGCTAGATAAACGCATCATCGCCAACCTTGATGAGGAGGTCGAGATGTTAAATGCCTCGTTAGCAGAGTCTAAAAATAACTGGGTGACCTAACTACGTCGGCAGAGGAAGAGAGCCAAAATCTGCATAAACAAATCGCGGTTGCTTACCGTAAGAGTTATAGTCTACCATTGGAGAATGAGTGGCTGACTAAAAAACTTAAGGAGCTGAAGAAATGGTTAGAGGAAGAGAAGAAAGATAAAGATGATGCTCTTGTTAAGGCCTAGGACTAATGTGAGAAAGTTGTTAGATACTCGTAAAGCGAGGGGCGATGCACAAACTCGGGCGAAAGATGTTGAAAAATAGGTTAAATCCGTAGAGAAGCAAATTAAGGATGAATTCAGACCAATAATCATCCGTTATAATTCAAATGTGATAAAGTTCAAAAGCTCGAAATGGCTCGACGAGGGATATCCTGAGGCATTATCCCTGGTATGGAAGGAAATTTTGAATAAAGAGTGAGAGATTTTTGGTGGGGCTTAGATTAATATAGAGTAGTTGAAGCTCAACCTTCTAGACATTGAGGACTAGAGGTACTTAAGGCTGACGAGCTTATCCTGCTCCCCGAGTTAGTTGCCCATGCCAAAAAAGTTCGGGATAAGAGGTCTGAATGTGCTCTTCGTGATTCTACAATAAATGTTACTGCTCCTCTTATTTCAAAGTCACTGAGTACTGAGAAGGTTATTCCTTTGCATGGCTCTACCACTGCATTTGCCAATGAGACAGTTTTCGAAACTCAAATGGCTTTTGTATCCCTATCGGAAGACCAATACAACCTTGATATCCTTATTTTCGAAGTCCGTTTATCTTATCTCCAGTTCTGTAGGGTGGTTCTTGTGGCAATCCAGCTCACATTGAATCTGCGTCTCTTGAAGGTATGTCATTAACCTCCCTCATATTTGAAACCGTAAAAATCCGCCTTGAAATGGGCTTGAATTTTGACTTAGAAAAGGCCCATTGACACTTAGAACCATCTCAAAGCTGGTTGTTGGTTTGTAAATAGAACAATACAGAGCTATTTATCTAATCATTCAGATTCTCACAATGTAAGAACAAAATATAAAAATAAAAATAGTACCTATTTCATTCGAATTTCAAAATATTATTTATAACCATAATAAAATATTCAATAGATCAAAACCCAAAAATAACCGGACATATCATCAATATTCCAAAATTACAATATTGTTTTCATTTCATGAGTACATCAAAACAATTGAAAATAACAAGTCAATAGATAGTCTACTGCCACAAGCCTCATCAACGTCTCCGCCTTCAGCATAGCTTCCTTAACTTGTGTCATAATAAGGATGGAGTCAGAACAAAATATGTTTGGTGAATAAAAACCTCGAGACTTACTGCATTAGTTTTTGGGTAATATAATTTACATAGGAATATGTCTTACATTTCAACCTACGACATAAGTCTTTTCAAATGTAAGTCCAAAGGCTTCTCTCAAACAAAAATTGTGACGACGTGACTTTTCGACGCTCGAAAACCGACATTAATACGTCCACTGTATCAACTGTCGAGCAATCCGATGCCGGAAAACCGTACCATTATGGTTAAAGAAGAAGAAAAAAATAGAAGAAGAGAGAAAAAGGTAGAATAGAACAGAAAGAAACAACAGAACAATATCAGAATCTCACAATCGCAGCGGAACAACATATAATAGACAAATGAATAATCTTTAAACAAAGAACTATATCAGTTATTACATTACATCACATTATATTACAATACATCATCAGAGTGTACAACAACAAACAACAACAAACAGCGGAAAAGAAATACTATATACAATAGATAATATGCTACGCCATCCAGCTTGCCTCCAGCAACTCCTGAATTTCAGAATATCCTGATAACCTGACTCTTGACTGCCCGTGTGGAAATTTGTGGGCACCCAGAGTTTAGGAAGGAAAACAATAAACTCCGAGTCAGTCATGTGACTGGTGTGAGAACTAAAAAAGTTTATCTTTAAAACAAAGTACAAGATAATTTTAAAATAGATTCGCAATGTTTTTTAGAAAATGAGACTACCATAAGGCCTCCCGCACACACACACAATGCAAACGCAGAATCGGAGGAGATTTCTCCTTATGATAGTCAAAGATGCTTAATACGCATTAAAACGAAGCATTTGATATTATTACTAGTGCATAGTGTAGGAAAAATCATTTCGAAAGTAAAGATATAAATCTTAGCCAACATACGACCATTATCGTATGCCTACTATAGCTACCATCCAAATAGTGGGGCACCACCATAAGTGAATGATAGGTTCTACAACTAAAACCGTACAAGATCGTATTGTTTCTTTGGATTTTCAACAAATGGTCAGGCCAAGGAACTTTCCATTGCCACATGGGTGCGCCTCTGGAAAGACGACCCGAGAACCTAACCGGATCTCTACCAACACAAGGCCGGGTTACCCCTGACTGGGTAACTACTGACACGAATATGTCATTCCCCGATCGTAACGGATCTATATCCGAGGATCCTCGATTTTCAACAACCACAAAGCAATAAATTTGCAGCAACAACATAGGTTAAGTATCTGGGCTCCATACCATGATACCACCTCTATCCAGAAGGAATGACATACACTAAGGGGCGCTACCCCCTAATAACCATGCTGCATTCTTCCTGTTTTGACCATTTCCGGGGTGTGAGGTCCGACGAAGTCTCGTCCACAAAGCCACGCTTTATACAAAAGCTATGCTTTGTTCAGCAATTGCTCAATAGCACTTCGTATTCCACATTACCAATTTGGGAATGTATCACTTGTAACCATCAACTACATAACCTCTGAAGGTGTTAAGCTAAAAGAATAAATTCTCCGCCACCAACGAAAATATATTTGATAGAAACCAGCTTTACATCTCAAATTGTAACGTCGGACACACATCCACACAAGTCCGTTCCGGGATCGAACGGAACCGAAGGCACTTACAAAGAAGTCCTTGCAATCCGGATATTCACTAATCACGATCGGACTTCCCATCACAAAGGGTAATAAGTCTCTTGATCGGAGATCAGCCGATGCAGAAACATTCGACGGTAATCCTTCCATTTTCAAAAATATCAGGTCTTCAACACCGGTCATCGAATGCAATCCATAACGACGTATCACATATTCGGAATGGGTTATACGACCCCAAGGTCCTTTCCCGGCTAACCCGAATAGTGAGCGCTTATTTTTAAAAATAAGTGTGGCATTCAAATTCAAGCAAATCACAACAAATACCTATTTAAAGGTAAATATTGATAGTCGGATTATTTAACTATCAATAGGCGTGTTCAACATCACCAAATTCCAAATAATTTCCCAAATTATTTACTTTCCAAAATATCTTTACTAGATATATATAATTTCCACACTTCAACCTTTTGAAAACAAATTTTCAAATCACTTTTCACCTTTACCACTTTTGAAAATAAATTTCAATCATTTTCCTTATGCGGAAATACTTTTATTTTCAAAATGGTTCATTTAAACCAATTAAATAAATCCTTACCGATTTACTTTATATTTACGTTCCAAACCCGTAAATTTATTCCCATACTTCAAAAATAAATCAACGTTTATTTTTAAACAAATTTTCCTTTCTTTTATAAATTCCATAGTGAATTTACAATTCCAAAATATTTATGAATATACGATTTTTAAATCGATTTCTAATATTCATTTTCAATTTATCTTTAAAAGATAAAATCTCAAACATTCACTTCATATTGGATAAACATTTCCATACTTATTTAATAATAAGTAATTCACCAATCTATTTATTTTCAACATTTTGAAAATATTCAATATACTTAAATCTAAATAAAGTATATATTTCATTCTTTAAGGAAATCATTCTTTTAAACATATTTATTTGGGCCAAAACAAATGTTGCGTAAAACATAGTTACGACGACCCAAAATCACTAGTATAGGGATTCGAAATTAAAATAAATATATAAATCCCAATATTATACAAAACATTTCCTTTCGGAAATCATTTACTATAACAACAGTGTTATAGTCCACCATTTTCTTATTTCTCGAAAACGTCTATTTCAACAATGAATGTTGAAATCTATGTACTCGATTCATAATACATTTTAAAACATCTTTTTAAAATAATTAACTTCATTTTATAATATAGCTTTCCCAAAAATAACCATTTTATTTAATAATATATTCACTGTCCAAAATCGTGAATATACTTTGCTAACCAAATTTCAACATTTCTACGCATTTTACATAAAGAATAATTCGTTATCCAAAGTCAGGAATATACTTCCTTTAATAAATTTCTATATTCAATTTATCAAATTCCATTGATTTCGAATTTATAAACAATGTCTATAAATTCCATTTCTATTTATAAACTTCGATTTATAAAAATCCCTTTTTACAAACCAATTCAATTTATAACTCAATTTTATACCAAAAATCTAATTTATATGTTAATTACTTATAATCTTTTATTTTACGAAAATCTATTCATTTTAAAATTTCACAATTTATAAATCTATAATTTTTAATGAAATCCATTTTATTCTTCATTTTAACACTTAATAAACTCGTTTTATAATTCCAATATTATATATATATATTATAAACATCAATGTTAAAAATCTTTTATGTACATCCTTTATAATAATTCAAAAATCTTAATTTAAATAAACTAATCTTTTTTTTTAATAATTTACAAAACGTTATTTAAAACTTATATAACTCCGAAATCATACTTAAGTACTATTTTCCAAAAATATAACTTTTATAACAATAAAATTAAAATGTTTATTTATTTTAACAATTCGAAATTTAATAAAACGTATACTTTCAAAAATTACTTTAAAAATTCTTTTAAAAAACAAAATAATTATTTTAAAACTTCAAAAATGGATCTGATGATGCAACAGCACCAAATAGTCAATCACGACATCCAAATATCATATATCGATATGATAATCAACAACATCACAATATCTGTAAATAAATCAATATAGTTGAGGAATCCAGTTGGATCCCTCCAACCTGTTTCCCTACATCCACAGATGTTAGCACAATACCAATTCCATTCCAGTACGGAATTATCGCGGTATATGGGATTTATAAAAATATTATGCGCTTAATAGGCGGCGCAATATGGTCTCATCCGCTATATAATGTGGAAAATCAACTCCAAGTACATAAATAATACCATTTTCACTATACGGTGAAATATTCGCGGTATATGTTTTTAATAAATAACCTCCGCTTACTAACAACGCATAATGTCTAATTCAATCATCAACAGATAATAATCAACATTCAAACATACAATCAAGCAATTTTAAATCTAACTATTTAAAATTAAATCGAACAATTTCGATTGAGTGAGAAGTTCTCACCTTGATTTCAATTCCGTTTCAGCGTTTTATTTCGAATAAAATTAAACGTGCGTTTAATTTTACCCGAAATTTTCACTGAATCCAATCGCTTCCAATCTAATTCCATTGTGTAGTATTCGTCAATACGGTTCCAATGCAACTGGTTTCGTCCAAAACGGACCTCGTATGAAAGAGTTACGACATTTATAAGTTTACTCGAATTTAAATATAAATAAATTTCATTTTCCTTTATTTATTTTAACCTAGATTGCATCTCAGCCCTCCATTTTTCCACCAGAAAATCTTGGTCGCACTTCATGTTCTTCCCCAACCAGTAAACAAACGCGCACCACAACCCACTAGCCGCCACCATCCTTTGAATTAACGCGACCCATACGTGATGCTCGAAGACGATCGGCCACTTCCATGTTGAAGCCCTATGCACGAGCCACCTTCGGCTACAACCGAGTGACGCTCGGTCGCCCCCCATCTCGAAAAGCGCGCACGACACGGCCACGAACGCGGCTGATTTCTGCCCTCTACGATGCACCATTGACGATCATCTCCGTATGGATTTGAAGCTTTCGTCGTGATCTTCAATTTTGTAGTTGATGATTTTTGCTAAATGTTTACGGATTTGGAGAGATTGAGGGAAGAAAACGAATCAATTTTGGCCATTGGTATATGAAAGTGGCGGCCGAAACTAGGGTTAGGGCTTTTTAGTGCAAAATGAATTATGGAGGTGCTTATATAGAAAATTTGCCCAAAACACTATTCATCGAAATTTTCCGAACTCCAAACGAAGCGTGCCGGTTGGCCTTTTTAAGGTTTACCCCGTGTTTCGAACACAATGGGGCATGTTTCGGAGGCTAATTCGATCATCTGTGCGAGTTACGGATATAAACGATCAAATTCAAATTAAATCGATTTAAACCAATTCCTATGCGTTTTGGCTTGCCCCGGACAAACGATAAATCCGATTGACACGAAATTTGAAACCATACAATAATATCACATTACGGATCTGATGAAACTGGTTTCGTCGAAATCTGAGAATGTTTAAAAAAATGACTATTTTAACTCGCCAATTAAATATTAAAATATTCAATTTTCACAAATTAACTTTTAATTCAATTTTAAAAGTTCTAAAATATCGTTCTAACTCCAATATGATAAAATAAAATTTTACAAATCATTTTCTATCATTTTTAACCCAATTTCCAATTATTTATGAAATTTCAACTATTAAATTATCGATTTAATTATCCAATTAAATCCAATTATTCGAAAAATAAATTATTCGACTGTTTAATTTCACTTATTAATATTTAAAATCAATTAAATATACAAATTTTAATTGACAAAAATTCTGGGTCGTTACATACTTCCCTCCTTAAAAGAACTTCGTCCTCGAAATTACCAAGTAAGAAAAAGTTACAGAATCCATTAACTTTCCAAAACAAACCATTCAAATTAGATTTTTCAAATTTCTTAAGTGTTTAAATTTCTCAAAATTCATAGTTAAACTTCTTACAATAACTTTACTAAGTTTTCAAATCCAAACTTAGTTTTCAAAAATTTCCCAATTTTCTCAAAAATATTCTAACGCCTTAAATTTTCGGAAAGATTCGCCAAAGTCTCCTATGCGCGGCTCGATCCGAAAAAAAAAATGACAGTATATATATCACAAATATACATCTCATCAAGTGATGAGGCATCCCGTAGGGAAAAAGTGTAAAAGTACGATATTTAATCCGAGATATGTACCTTATATATTGTTAGTGAGCGTATACGGCTAATATAGCGCGAAAGCGAGCTCCAAATGCGAAGCAAGCGCAATCCGCACCTACTAAACACTCAATAACAACGTAAGAACATGCATATATGAAAGTAATATCAATATACAGCATATAGCAACATAACAACTACATGTGCCAATATAGCAATGAAATCAAAAGCAATAAATGCAACTACCAAATCAATATAAATTTACTTCTCATTAGCATTTAATGAATTGTTTTTTCCAATTGATTCATTAACATTGGATGTTTTTACTAACATTCACTTATTCATATTCAATTAGTTTACATTCACTAATTCATATTCAAGTTGGTTCACTTACAAATCAAATTCAATTCTATTTAAGATCATTTTCTTCCAAGTTGGATTCAATTACTTTAGCTTCTAATTTCGCTAATTCAATTTCATTAACACTTAATGAATTTATACATAATCAATTAACAATCATATAAAAACCAATGTATATTCAACACAACCAAATTATTTAATTTACATTCTATTTGGTTCAACATTTTTAATTCCAATTGGTTCAACATCCAATTGACTTTCATTCAATTATTCAATTTTCAATTTCTCAACTTTATTAGCTTTTAATGAATTAACACTTACATTCATTATTCCATATCAAATTATTTTACATTCAAATGATTAATATCTCATCCATTTATCAATTCAATTGCTAATTTATTTAACAAAATAAGGTTGAATTTCATTTATATAGCCAGGTTCAAATTTTTAATGACTTCATTTCATTAATTCACTTATTAATTTATTTTGACACCAAAATCAACTTCTTTCAACATCACTTAAGTTATATTCAATTCCAACACCATTTGTTTCAATTTAACCTAAGTTTCCACTAATAAATCCAATTTAGGTTCCAATTCTGAAATAAATTTTATTATTTAACCTTTACCAAAGTCAAATTTCATCACTTATTCAAATTCAGATCTATTTTGCTTAACAAATTGTTTAATCACTTCAATAATTGGTTTTACTTATCCTTTCCCATTCTATAAGTTATACAACTTATATTCAATAATTACCACTTGGATTTTATTGATTCACTTATACTACTTTAATTTAACTCCACCCTTTAAGTTAAATTTATTTTATCAAAATTCAAATTTATAAGTTAGCAACACATTTATCATTCCTATAAATATTTTAAATAGGATTTCATAGTCTTTTCAACCTTTCAAAAACATTTTTGAAACCAATTCAATTTATCTTTTGAATTTCCAAAACCAAATCCAAATTTTCCAAACAACTTCCATTTAAAACAATTTGGCAGCAATCCCTCTTTTGGAAACCCGAAAATAAACACCAATGATGTCGCGATCATCATCGGAATTACTTTCCAGCGACCGAAAAGAGTTTAGAGATTTAATTTCTCCAAAACAATTTTCCAAAATATCAAATCCTTTCAAAACACTTCTCTGGAATTTTGTTTTTAGATTATAAATCACATTTATAAATCTTTTACTTATATAATTTCATTTCTTATATATAAGATTATTTCACAATTGTAAATCACATTAATTATAGTTCCATACTTATAATTCATTTGCTTATACAATTATTCTTTTACAACTGTGGTTTTATTTAACTTATTCAACAACCAAACAATCAATTCATATACACTTTAATAATTCTGAAAAATTATTTCCTTTATATATAAAATATAATCAAGGTAAAATTATTTCATTTACCCTATTTTAAAACAATATCGTGTCAAATTGTTCTATACAAGTGTTTAGAGATCCCTATCAACAACGTTAATTACTCGTATTGACCAGAATCCATATACCACTCAACAAACAGATCATCACAATATAAAACAATTTCATATTCACTAACAAATACGCGCTCGTATCTATTATTACACTCAGACTCATTCTAGAGTACTGCTGACTCTATCTCTAATGAGTAATTCCCAACAGAGCCATGGTTGTCGCTTAACCATATGCTCTGATACCAAATGTGACGACGCGACTTTTCGACGCTCGAAAACCGACATTAATACGTCCACTGTATCAACTGCCGAGCAATCGGATGCCGGAAAACCGTACCGTTATGGTTAAAGAAGAAGAAAAAATAGAAGAAGAGAGAAAAAGATAGAAAAGAACAGAAAGAAACAACAGAACAATATCAGAATCTCACAATCGCAGCGGAACAACATATAATAAATAAACGAATAATCTTTAAACAAAGAACTACATCAGTTATTACATTACATCACATTACATTACATTACATCATCAGAGTGTACAACAACAAACAGCGGAAAAGAAATACTATATACAATAGATAATATGCTACGCCATCCAGCTTGCCTCCTGCAACTCCTGAATTCCAGAATATCCTGATAACCTGACTCTTGACTGCCCGTGCGGAAATTTGTGGGCACCCAAAGTTTAGGAAGGAAAACAATAAACTCCAAGTCAGTCATGTGACTGGTGTGAGAACTAAAACAGTTTATCTTTAAAACAAAGTACATGATAATTTTAAAATAGATTCGCAATGTTTTTTAGAAAATGAGACTACCATAAGGCCTCCCGCACACACACAATGCAAACGCAGAATCGGAGGAGATTTCTCCTTATGATGGTCAAAGATGCTTAATACGCATTAAAAAGAAGCATTTGATATTATTACTAGTGCATAGTGTAGGAAAAATCATTTTGAAAGTAAAGATATAAATCTTAGCCAACATACGACCATTATCGTATGCCTACTATAGCTACCATCCAAATAGTGGGGCACCACCATAAGTGAATGATAGGTTCTGCAACTAAAACCGTACAAGATCGTATTGTTTCTTTGGATTTCCAACAAATGGTCAAGCCAAGGAACTTCCCATTGCCACATGGGTACGCCTCTGGAAAGACGACCCGAGAACCTAACCGGATCTCTGCCAACACAAGGCCGGGTTACCCCTAACTGGGTAACTACCGACACGAATATGTCATTCCCCGATCGTAACGGATCTATATCCGAGGATCCTCGATTTCCAACAACCACAAAGCAATAAATTTGCAGCAACAACATAGGTTAAGTATCTGGGCTCCATACCATGATACCACCTCCATCCAGAAGGAATGACATACACTAAAGGGGCGCTAACCCCTAATAACCTTGCTGCATTCTTCCTCTTTTGACCATTTTCAGGGTGTGAGGTCCGACGAAGTCTCTTCCACAAAGCCACGCTTTATACAAAAGTTGTGCTATGTTCAGCAAATGCTCAATAGCACTTCGTATGCCACTTTACCAATTTGGGAATGTATCACTTATAACCATCAACTACATAACCTCTAAGGGTGTTAAGCTAAAAGAATAAATTCTCCGCCACCAACGAAAATATATTTGATAGAAACCAGCTTTACATCTCAAATTGTAACGTCGGACACATCCATACAAGTCCGTTCCGGGATCGAACGGAACCGAAGGCACTTACGAAGAAGTCCTTGCAATCCGGATATTCACTAATCACGACCGGACTTCCCATCACAAAGGGTAATAAATCTCTATATCGGAGATCAGCCGATGTAGAAACATTCGACGGTAATCCTTCCGTTTTCACAAATATCCGGTCTTCAACACCGGTAATCGAATGCAATCCATAATGACGTATCATATATTCGGAATGGGTTATACGACCCCAAGGTCCTTTCCCGGCTAACCCGAAAAGTAAGCGCTTATTTTTAAAAATAAGTGTGGCATTCAAATTCAAGCAAATCACAACAAATACCTATTTAAAGGTAAATATTGATAGTCGGATTATTTAACTATCAATAGGCGTGTTCAAAATCACCAAATTCCAAATAATTTCCCAAATTATTTACTTTCCAAAATATCTTTACTAGATATATATATATATATATATATATATATATATATATATATATATATAATTTCCACACTTCAACCTTTTGAAAACAAATTTTCAAATCACTTTTCACCTTTACCACTTTTGAAAATAAATTTCAATCATTTTCCTTATGCGGAAATACTTTTATTTTCAAAATGTTTCATTTAAACCAATTAAATAAATCCTTACCGATTTACTTTATATTTACGTTCCAAACCCGTAAATTTATTCCCATACTTCAAAAGTAAATCAACGTTTATTTTTAAACAAATTTCCCTTTCTTTTATAAATTCCACAGTGAATTTACAATTCCAAAATATTTATGAACATACGATTTTTAAATCGATTTCTAATATTCATTTTCAATTTATCTTTAAAAGATAAAATCTCAAACATTCACTTCATATTGGAAAAACATTTCCATACTTATTTAATAATAAGTAATTCACCAATCTATTTATTTTCAACATTTTGAAAATATTCAATATTCTTAAATCTAAATTAAGTATATATTTCATTCTTTAAGGAAATCATTCTCTTAAACATATTTATTTGGGCCAAAACAAATGTTGCGTAAAACATCGTTACGACGACCCAAAATCACTAGTATAGGGATTCGAAATTAAAATAAATATATAAATCCCAATACTATACAAAACATTTCCTTTCGGAAATCATTTACTATAACAACAGTGTTAAAGTCCACCATTTCTTATTTCTCGAAAACGTCTATTTCAACAATGAATGTTGAAATCTATGTATTCGATTCATAATACATTTTAAAACATCTTTTTAAAATAATTAACTTCATTTTATAATAAAGCTTTCCCAAAAATAACCATTTTATTTAATAATATATTCACTGTCCAAAATCGTGAATATTTCACTAACCAAATTTCAACATTTCTACGCATTTTACATAAAGAATAATTCGTTATCCAAAGTGGCGAATATACTTCCTTTAATAAATTTCTATATTCAATTTATCAAATTCCATTAATTTCGAATTTATAAACAATGTCTATAAATTCCATTTCTATTTATAAACTTCGATTTATAAAAATCCCTTTTTATAAACCAATTCAATTTATAACTCAATTTTATACCAAAAATCTAATTTATAAGTTAATTACTTATAATCTTTTATTTTAGGGAAATCTATTCATTTTAAAATTTCACAATTTGTAAATCTATAATTTTTAATGAAATCCATTTTATTCTTCATTTTAACACTTAATAAACTCGTTTTATAATTCCAATATTATATATATATATATATATATATATATTATAAACATCAATGTTAAAAATCTTTTATGTACATCCTTTATAATAATTCAAAAATCTTAATTTAAATAAACTAATCTTTTTTTTAATAATTTACAAAACGTTATTTAAAACTTATATAACTCCGAAATCATACTTAAGTACTATTTTCCAAAAATATAACTTTTATAACAATAAAATTAAAATGTTTATTTATTTTAACAATTCGAAATTTAATAAAACGTATACTTTCAAAAATTACTTTAAAAATTCTTTTAAAAACCAAAAAGATTATTTTAAAACTTTAAAAATGGATCTGATGATGCAACAACACCAAATTGTCAATCACCACATCCAAATATCATATATCGATATGATAATCAACAACATCGCAATATCTGTAAATAAATCAATATAGTTGAGGAATCCAGTTGGATCCCTCCAACCTGTTTCCCTGCATCCACAGATGTTAGCACAATACCATTTCCGTTCCAGTACGGAATTATCGCGGTATATGGGATTTATGAAAATATTATCCGCTTAATAGGTGGCACAATAGGGTCTCATCCACTATATAATGTGGGAAAATCAACTCCAAGTACATAAATAATACCAATTTCACTATACGGTGAAATATTCGCGGTATATGTTTTTAATAAATAACCTCCGCTTACTAACGGCGCATAGTGTCTATTTCAATCATCAACGGATAAAAATCAACATTCAAACATACAATCAAGCAATTTTAAATCTAACTATTTAAAATTAAATCGAACAATTTCGATTGAGTGAGAAGTTCTCACCTTGATTTCAATTCCGTTTCAGCGTTTTATTTCGAATAAAATTAAACGTGCGTTTAATTTTACCCGAAATTTCACTAAATCCAATCGCTTCCAATCCAATTCCATTGTGTAGTATTCGTCAATACGGTTCCAACGCAACTGGTTTCGTCCAAAACGGACCTCGTATGAAAGAGTTACGACATTTATAAGTTTACTCGAATTTAAATATAAATAAACTTCATTTTCCTTTATTTATTTTGACCTAGATTGCATCTCAGCCCTCCATTTTTCCACCAGAAAATCTCAGCCGCACTTCATGTTCTTCCCTAACCAGTAAACAAACGTGCACCACAACCCACTAGCCGCCACCATCCTTTGAATTAACGCGACCCATACGTGATGCTCGAAGACGATTGGCCACTTCCACGTTGAAGCCCTATGCACGAGCCACCTTCGCCTACAACCGAGTGAAGCTCGGTCGCCCCCCATCTCGAAAAGCGTGCACGACACGGCCACGAACGCGGCTGATTTCTGCCCTCTGCGATGCACCATTGACGATCATCTCCGTATGGATTTGAAGCTTTCGTCGTGATCTTCAATTTTGTAGTTGATATTTTTGCTAAATGTTTACGGATTTGGAGAGATTAAGAGAAGAAAACGAATCAATTTCGGCCATTGGTATATGAAAGTGGCGGCCGAAACTAGGGTTAGGGCTTTTTAGCGCAAAATGAATTATGGAGGTGCTTATATAGAAAATTTGACCAAAACACTATTCATCAAAATTTTCCGAACTCCAAACGAAGCGTGCCGGTCGGCGTTTCTAAGGTTTACCCCGCGTTCCGAACACAATGGAACGTGTTTCGGAGGCTAATTCGATCATCTGTGCGAGTTACGGATATAAACGATCAAATTCAAATTAAATCGATTTAAACCAATTCCTATGCGTTTTGGCTTGCCCCGGACAAACGATAAATCCGATTGACACGAAATTTGAACCGTACAATAATATCACATTATGGATCCGATGAAACTGGTTTCGTCGAAATCCGAGACTGTTTAAAAAAATGACTATTTTAACTCGCCAATTAAATATCAAAATATTCAATTTTCACAAATTAACTTTTAATTCAATTCTAAAAGTTCTAAAATATCGTTCTAACTCCAATATGATAAAATAAAATTTTATAAATCATTTTCTATCATTTTTAACCCAATTTCCAATTATTTCTGAAATTTCAACTATTAAATTATCGATTTAATCATCCAATTATTCGAAAAATAAATTATTCGACTATTTAATTTCACTTATTAATATTTAAAATCAATTAAATATACAAATTTTAATTGACAGAAATTCTGGGTCGTTACATACTTACCACCTTAAAAGAATTTCGTCTTCGAAATTACCAAGTAAGAGAAAGTTACAAAATCCATTAACTTTCCAAAACAAACCATTTAAATTAGATTTTTCAAATTTCTTAAGTGTTTAACTTTCCCAAAATTCATAGTTAAACTTCTTACAATAACTTTACTAATTTTTCAAATCCAAACTTAGTTTTCAAAAATTTTCCAATTTTCTCAAAAATATTCTAACGCCTTAAATTTTCGAAAAAAATGCCAGAGTCTCCTTTGCGCGGCTCGATCCAAAAAAAATGACAGTATATATATCACAAATATACATCTCATCAAGTGATGAGGCATCCCGCGGGGAAAAAGTGTAAAAGTACGATATTTAATCCGAGATATGTACCTTATATATTGTTAGTGAGCGTATACGGCTAATATAGCGCGAAAGCGAGCTCCAAATTCGAAGCAAGCGCAATCTGCACCTACTAAACACTCAATAACAACATAAGAACATGCATATATGAAAGTAATATCAATATACAGCATATAGCAACATAACAACTACATGTGCCAATATAGCGATGAAATCAAAAGCAATAAATGCAACTACCAAATCAATATAAATTTACTTCTCATTAACATTTAATGAATTGGTTTTCCAATTGATTCATTAACATTGGATGTTTTTACTAACATTCACTTATTTATATTCAATTAGTTTACATTCACTAATTCATATTCAAGTTGGTTCACTTACAAATCAAATTCAATTCTATTTAAGATCATTTTCTTCCAAGTTGGATTCAATTACTTTAGCTTCTAATTTCGCTAATTCAATTTCATTAACACTTAATGAATTTATACATAATCAATTAACAATCATATAACAACCAATGTATATTCAACACAACCAAATTATTTAATTTACATTCTATTTGGTTCAACATTTTTAATTCTAATTGGTTCAACATCCAATTGACTTTCATTCAATTATTCAATTTTCAATTTCTCAACTTTATTAGCTTTTAATGAATTAACACTTACATTCATTATTCCATATCAAATTATTTTACAATCAATTGATTAATATCTCATCCATTTATCAATTCAATTGCTAATTTATTTAACAAAATAAGGTTGAATTTCATTTATATAACTCAAGTTCAAATTTTTAATGACTTCATTTCATTAATTCACTTATTAATTTATTTTGACACCAAAATCAACTTCTTTCAACATCACTTAAGTTATATTCAATTCCAACATCATTTGTTTCAATTTAACCTAAGTTTCTACTTATAAATCCAATTTAGGTTCCAATTCTGAAATAAATTTTATTATTTAATCTTTACCAAAGTCAAATTTCATCACTTATTCAAATTCAGATCTATTTTGCTTAACAAATTGTTTAACCACTTCAATGATTGGTTTTACTTATCCTTTCCCATTCTATAAGTTATACAACTTATATTCAACAATTACCACTTGGATTTTATTGATTCACTTATACTACTTTAATTTAACTCCACCCTTTAAGTTAAATTTATTTTATCAAAATTCAAATTTATAAGTTATCAACTCATTTATCATTCCTATAAATATTTTAAATAGGATTTCATAGTCTTTTCAACCTTTCAAAACAATTTTTGAAACCAATTCAATTTATCTTTTGAATTTCCAAAACCAAATCCAAATTTTCCAAACAACTTCCATTTAAAACAATTTGGCAGCAATCCCTCTTTTGGAAAACCGAAAATAAACACCAATGATGTCGCGATCATCATCGAAATTATTTTCCAACGACCGAAAAGAGTTTAGAGCTTTAATTTCTCCAAAACAATTTTCCAAAATATCAAATCCTTTAAAAACACTTCTCTGGAATTTTGTTTTTAGATTATAAATCACATTTATAAATCTTTTACTTATATAATTTCATTTCTTATATATAAAATTATTTCACAATTGTAAATCACATTAATTATAGTTCCATACTTATAATTCATTTGCTTATACAAATATTCTTTTACAAATGTGGTTTTATTTAACTTATTCAACAACCAAACAATCAATTCATATACACTTTAATAATTCTGAAAAATTATTTCCTTTATATATAAAATATAATCAAGGTAAAATTATTTCATTTACCCTATTTTAAAACAATATCGTGTCAAATTGTTCTGTACAAGTGTTTAGAGATCCCTATCAACAACTTTAATTACTAGTATTGACCAGAATCCATATACCACTCAACAAACCAATCATCACAATATAAAACAATTTCATATTCACTAACAAATACGCGCTCGTATCTATTTTTACACTTAGAGTCATTCTAGAGTACTGCTGACTCTATCTCTAATGAGTAATTCCCAACAGAGCCATGGTTGTTGCTTAACCATATGCTCTGATACCAAATGTGACGACGCAACTTTTCGACGCTCGAAAACCGACATTAATACGTCCACTGTATCAACTGCCGAGCAATCGGATGCCGAAAAACCATACCGTTATGGTTAAAGAAGAAGAAAAAAATAGAATAAGAGAGAAAAAGATAGAACAGAATAGAAAGAAACAACAGAACAATATCAGAATCTCACAATCGCAGCGGAACAACATATAATAGATAAACGAATAATCTTTAAACAAAGAACTATATCAGTTATTACATTACATCACATTACATTACATTACATCATCAGAGTGTACAACAACAAACAACAAGAAACAGCGGAAAAGAAATACTATATACAATAGATAATATGCTACGCCATCCAGCTTGCCTCCAGCAACTCCTGAATTCCAGAATATCCTGATAACCTGACTCTTGACTGCCCCTGTGGTAAGTTGTAGGCACCCAGAGTTTAGGAAGGAAAACAATAAACTCTGAGTCAGTCATGTGACTGGTGTGAGAACTAAAACAGTTTATCTTGAAAACAAAGTACATGATAATTTTAAAATAGATGCGCAATGTTTTTTAGAAAATGAGACCACCATAAGGCCTCCCGCACACGCACACAATGCAAACGCAGAATCGGAGGAGATTTCTCCTTATGATCGTCAAAGATGCTTAATACGCATTAAAAAGAAGCATTTGATATTATTACTAGTGAATAGTGTAGGAAAAATCATTTCGAAAGTAAAGATATAAATCTTAGCCAAAATACGACCATTATCGTATGCCTACTATAGCTACCATCCAAACAGTGGGGTGCCACCATAAGTGAATGATAGGTTCTACAAATAAAACCGTACAAGATCGTATTGTTTCTTTGGATTTCCAACAAATGGTTAGGCCAAGGAACTTCCCATTGCCACATGGGTACGCCTCTGGAAAGACGACCCGAGAACCTAACCGGATCTCTGCCAACACAATGCCGGGTTACCCCTAACTGGGTAACTACTGACACGAATATGTCATTCCCCAATCGTAACCGATCTATATCCGAGGATCCTCGATTTCCAACAACCACAAAGCAATAAATTTGCAGCAACAACATAGGTTAAGTATCTGGGCTCCATACCATGATACCACCTCCATCCAGAAGGAATGACATACACTAAAGGGGCGCTAACCCCTAATAACCTTGCTGCATTCTTCCTCTTTTGACCATTTTCAGGGTGTGAGGTCCGACGAAGTCTCGTCCACAAAGCCACGCTTTATACAAAAGCTGTGCTTTATTCAGCAAATGCCCAATAGCACTTCGTATGCCACATTACCAATTTGGGAATATATCACTTGTAACCATCAACTACATAACCTCTAAGGGTGTTAAGCTAAAAGAATAAATTATCCACCACCAAAGGAAATATATTTGATAGAAACCAGCTTTACATCTCAAATTGTAACGTCGGACACATATCCATACAAGTCCGTTCCGGGATCGAACGGAACCGAAGGCACTTACAATGAAGTCCTTGCAATCCGGATATTCACTAACCACGACCGGACTTCCCATCACAAAGGGTTATAAATTTCTATATCGGAGATTAGCCGATGCAGAAACATTCGACGGTAATCCTTCCGTTTTCACAAATATCCGGTCTTCAACACCGGTCATCGAATGCAATCCATAACGACGTATCACATATTCGGAATGGGTTATACGACCCCAAGGTCCTTTCCCGGCTAACCCGAATAGTGAGCGCTTATTTTTAAAAATAAGTGTGGCATTCAATTCAAGCAAATCACAACAAATACCTATTTAAAGGTAAATATTGATAGTCGGATTATTTAACTATCAATAGGCGTGTTCAACATCACCAAATTCCAAATAATTTCCCAAATTATTTACTTTCCAAAATATCTTTACTAGATATATATAATTTCCACACTTCAACCTTTTGAAAAAAAAATTCAAATCACTTTTCACCTTTACCACTTTTGAAAATAAATTTCAATCATTTTCCTTACGCGGAAATACTTTCATTTTCAAAATGGTTCATTTAAACTAATTAAATAAATCCTTACCGATTTACTTCATATTTACGTTCCAAACCCGTAAATTTATTCCCATACTTCAAAAATAAATCAACGTTTATTTTTAAATAAATTTCCCTTTCTTTTATAAATTCCATAGTGAATTTACAATTCCAAAATATCTATGAATATACGATTTTTAAATCGATTTCTAATATTCATTTTCAATTTATCTTTAAAAGATAAAATCTCAAACATTCACTTCATATTGGAAAAACATTTCCATACTTATTTAATAATAAGTAATTCACCAATCTATTTATTTTCAACATTTTGAAAATATTCAATATACTTAAATCTAAATTAAGTATATATTTCATTCCTTAAGGAAATCATTCTCTTAAACATATTTATTTGGGCCAAAACAAATGTTGCGTAAAACATCATTACGACGACCCAAAATCACTAGTATAGGGATTTGAAATTAAAATAGATATATAAATCCCAATACTATACAAAAAATTTCCTTTCGAAAATCATTTACTATAACAACAGTGTTATAGTCCACCATTTCCTTATTTCTCGAAAACGTCTATTTCAACAATGAATGTTGAAATCTATGTATTCGATTCATAATACATTTTAAAACATCTTTTTAAAATAATTAACTTCATTTCATAATATAGCTTTCCCAAAAATAACCATTTTATTTAATAATATATTCACTGTCCAAAATCGTGAATATACTTCACTAACCAAATTTCAACATTTCTACGCATTTTACATAAAGAATAATTCGTTATCCAAAGTCGCGAATATACTTCCTTTAATAAATTTCTATATTCAATTTATCAAATTCCATTGATTTCGAATTTATAAACAATGTCTATAAATTCCATTTCTATTTATAAACTTCGATTTATAAAAATCCCTTTTTATGAACAATTCAATTTATAACTCAATTTTATACCAAAAATCTAATTTATAAGTTAATTGCTTATAATCTTTTATTTTACGAAAAACTATTCATTTTAAAATTTCACAATTTATAAATCTATAATTTTTAATGAAATCCATTTTATTCTTCATTTTAACACATAATAAACTCGTTTTATAATTCCAATATTATATATATATATATATATATTTATTTATTTATTATAAACATCAATGTTAAAAATCTTTTATATACATCCTTTATAATGATTCAAAAATCTTAATTTAAATAAACTAATCTTTTTTTTTTAATAATTCACAAAACGTTATTTAAAACTTATATAACTCCCAAATCATACTTAAGTACTATTTTCCAAAAATATAACTTTTATAAAAATAAAATTAAAATGTTTATTTATTTTAACAATTCGAAATTTAATAAAACGTATACTTTCAAAAATTACTTTAAAAATTCTTTTAAAAACCAAAATCATTATTTTAAAACTTTAAAAATGGATCCGATGATGCAACAGCACCAAATAGTCAATCACGACATCCAAATATCATATATCGATATGATAATCAACAACATCACAATATCTGTAAATAAATCAATATAGTTGAGGAATCCAGTTGGATCCCTCCAACCTGTTTTCCTGCATCCACATATGTTAGCACAATACCAATTCTGTTCCAGTACGGAATTATCGCGGTATATGGGATTTATAAAAATATTATCCGCTTAATAGGCGGCGCAATAGGGTCTCATCCGCTATATAATGCGGAAAAATCAACTCCAAGTACATAAATAATACCAATTTCACTATACGGTGAAATATTCGCGGTATATGTTTTTAATAAATAACCTCCGCTTACTAATGGCGCATAATGTCTATTTCAATCATCAACAGATAATAATCAACATTCAAACATACAATCAAGCAATTTTAAATCTAACTATTTAAAATTAAATTGAACAATTTCGATTGAGTGAGAAGTTCTCACCTTGATTTCAATTTCGTTTCAGCGTTTTATTTCGAATAAAATTAAATGTGCGTTTAATTTTACCCGAAATTTTCACTGACTCCAATCGCTTCCAATCCAATTCCATTGTGTAGTATTCGTCAATACGGTTCCAACTCAACTGGTTTCGTCAAAACGGACCTCGTATGAAAGAGTTACGACATTTATAAGTTTACTCGAATTTAAATATAGATAAATTTCATTTTCCGTTATTTATTTTAACCTAGATTGCATCTCATCCCTCCATTTTTCCACCAGAAAATCTCGGCCGCACTTCATGTTCTTCCCCAACCAGTAAACAAACGCGCACCACAACCCACTAGCCGCCGCCATCCTTTGAATTAACGCGACCCATACGTGATGCTCGAAAACGATCGACCACTTCCACGTTGAAGCCCTACGCACGAGCCACCTTCGGCTACAACCGAGTGAAGCTCGGTCGCCCCCCATTTCGAAAAGCGCGCACGGCGGCCACGAATGCGGCTGATTTCTGCCCTCTACGATGCACCATTGACGATCATGTCCGTATGGATTTGAAGCTTTCGTCGTGATCTTCAATTTTGTATTTGATGATTTTTGCTAAATGTTTACGGATTTGGAGCGATTGAGGGAAGAAAATGAATCAATTTCGGCCTTTGGTATATGAAAGTGGCGGCCGAAACTAGGGTAAGGGCTTTCTAGTGCAAAATGAATTATGGAGGTGCTTATATAGAAAATTTGACCAAAACACTATTCATTGAAATTTTTCGAACTCCAAACGAAGCGTGCCGGTTGGCGTTTCTAAGGTTTACCTCGCGTTCCGAACACGATGGAACGTGTTTCGGAGGCTAATTCGATCATCTGTGCGAGTTACGGATATAAACGATCAAATTCAAATTAAATCGATTTAAACCAATTCCTATGCGTTTTGGCTTGCCCCGGACAAACGGTAAATCCGATTGACACGAAATTTGAAACCATACAATAATATCACATTACGGATCCGATGAAACTGGTTTCGTCGAAATCCGAGACTGTTTAAAAAATGACTATTTTAACTCGCCAATTAAATATTAAAATATTCAATTTTCACAAATTAACTTTTAATTCAATTTTAAAAGTTCTAAAATATCGTTCTAACTCCAATATGATAAAATAAAATTTTACAAATCATTTTCTATCATTTTTAACCCAATTTTCAATTATTTCTGAAATTTCAACTATTAAATTATCGATTTAATTATCCAATTAAATCCAATTATTCGAAAAATAATTATTCGACTGTTTAATTTCACTTATTAATATTTAAAATCAATTAAATATACAAATTTTAATTGATAGAAATTCTAGGTCGTAACAAAAATAAAAGGATTTTCAAATATAGCCCGTAGCTAACTTGCTATCAACCAAATAATCCATGTTTATCGTCCATAATGTCCTATCAATGTCAGAGATAGTACTCAAGTCAACTAATATCTTTTAGTAGGAATTAGGTAGATTCTGGCCATTTAATACCTTATTTATGGCAAGCCTATGTCATTTACAACCTATATCCCAAGGCGGACTCCACATTAGTAACTATCTAACTGACATTACACAAAATCTCTTCTACCAATTAAAACTTCCTATTGAAGCGAGCACTTTCCCCATATATCGTCTACCGTACTAACCTAAAACCCTGACCATTTACTATTTTCTACATAGGGAACAAGCCGACCCTCACACAACCACTTAATACCTTCGTTCTTTGAAGCAGGCTCTTTGTATTATGACTCGTAACCTACGATAACATCTCACATTAGCTCGACTATACGTAGGTACTGGTAGCCAGATTAGCCGTGTAGATTTAATACTTTGAAAATACTTTTAAATAGGTTTTAAATATTTATGTGAAATATTTTTTGATAATAACTAATTTATAATTTAATGAAAAGCATGTTTATACTATAATACCTCTTTACTTTGAAAATACATATATAATTATTAAAAATATATTTAAACTTCAAACAAACTTTAAAATACTTCAAAACATGGTTTAAAACTTATCTAAAGAGAAATGAGAAAAATACAAAATTTAAATATCATTTTTAACACTTAAAACCGTAAATGGCTTACATAGCATTTATAAATGCTGTTAAAAGTCTTTGTTAAAAATAACATTGAAAAGCACAATTATTGTGGCTAGTTTTAACCACTTAAATAAAAAATTTAAGACTTGAAATTTTTACCGCAAGTAATACCATTACGGTGCTTAAAAATATTAGGAATAAAACTTAGAATATTTTCCCATTTATTTAAAAAAAATTCCCAAAAACAAGGAATTCAAAAGTGCACATGCCACATGTTTAAGAGGCTAATAGAAGTGATGTTATACAATATAAATTTGTCGTTTTCTTCCAAAAGACATTTAAACAACAAGTCAAGGCCATGCCATATGTTTAAGAGGCTAATAGAAGTGATGTTATACAATATAAATTTGTCGTTTTCTTTCAAAAGCAAGAGGGGTTCAAAGTTTGTAGCTTTAACGAGTTACTATCACTTTAACTTTATAATTCAAACACAACACACACAGTATATATACAAACAAGATAGTAAGATAACTCATGTAGATCCAAGCTAAACACATTATTAAGCACAACCCAACTTCAGAACAATTATAATCATCGCCAAAGTCCTAAAGATCCAACCTTTTGTACTTCCAAACTAAGGCAACACCTCCCCTCCTCCACCGTTGCTCACAGCCCCCTTTAGATTCCCCTCTTCCTCTCACCTTCTCCCACTTTTTTACTTGACCTTCATGTCTTCCATTATGTTTTAGGAATATATCTAGAGTTTATAAGAGATTGAAGATGATTTGATTTAGAATTGAAAAGCTTAGAGAAGAAATAGTGGATTAGTGCTTAAGCACTTCCTCCACTTTTATTCTCATACTTCATTTCAAGCTTTGTGAATTTATTATTTATTAATAAGGTGTTCCTCTCCTTATATGGGCTTCAAAATGATATTTTTTAAGCTTGTTCTCATCCCCTTTCATATCATGTAAGGCTTACCATCCATCACTTCTCCTTTATAATAGTTAGCACTTAAGAGTAACCATAAAGGCTCATTTCCTAAATATCTTTCATTGCATTATGCATGACATCATCAAAAAAGTTTATTTCCATAAATGGCAAAAAATTATTTCATTTTATTGATTTCCTAAGCAAATATGTATATGTAAAAATAATGTAAACAACGTCTGAGGGTTAAAAGCTATTAATCGAAAAAACGATTTTCGATCACATTATCGTTATTTTTCTCAAAGTATTTATTTTTGTAAAAAAAATTTCAAAATAAGTTTAGCATCATTGCTTATGATTTGAAAGGGGTTAAAAATAATATTAAATTATTTTAATAACATTAAATCCAAGATTCAAATATATATATATATATAATTCAGATATTTAAATACGAAGTGTCCAAAATTCCGGGTCGTTACATTCTCCCTTACTTAGAATATTTCGACCTTGAAATTCTAGCATAAGCAACAAAGAAAACATTTACATAGAAATATTTAACAACATTCAATCACTAGCAAACAAAACTCATAGTTATCTCAAGTTCAAAATCATCTCATCGTACAAGGATGATAAACAACCTACTAAGTGTACCATACACTCAACTGCCTTAGGCTGTTACTTAGTATATTATTCATGCTACCTCATAGCAAATTGAAGAATCGTCACTTAAACTCTACATTTGCTAATAAAACATATGTGAATATATTAAAACCGTCGATGCACATGGACCATCCATATATAATATCCAATCTAATCACTTACTCGATCGCATAATTTTCACTTCCCAATTGGTATAGAACACTTTACATCTCTAGTATGGACCCCAACCAGGTTCCTTGATTAGAAATCCTTGTTCTCATTACGTAGCCATATACTATGATTGAAAACTTAGGGTCATATCAAGAATCTGTATCAACTATTTTTTGTTAAGGATTGAGTGGAAAATCCTTGTTCAGACTAGTGTAAACCACTCGAAATCATGTACTCAAAATCTGGATCAAGAACAGTCATGTGAACAAAAATCCACGTACAACTTACATATTTATCCTATTGGTTTTTCAACTATACCAATATCTTTTATCATATTATTTTATCCAAATAATATATCATTCAATACTAAAATCATTTATGAAACATCTCATAGAACATAACTTCAAGTTTATCTATAGTTATAACTTAAATTTATACTCATAAAATACTCCATGACATCCTAAGAGTATATACATAACACCAAATTCCACTTACTTAATAAAGATGTTCAAAATAAAAACTTGTTTTAACTTCTTGCCTTCTCAATTAGGTATTATGTAACTCAACTATTATATCTTCATAAAACACTTTATTTTAAGTTCTATAATGATTTAGAAGTTTTTGACATTCCGAAATCGTTGAAAATCCATTTTATTTTAACAAATGAAAACCACTAAACAACCTATCATAAAAGGATGCACATACCATACAGTCCTAATGCATGGGCTACATGTGTCCATAAAATAGCTTAACAAATTTCAATAATTTATTTAAGACTCTTTATCCAAAAAGGGAAAATATGAGAATGTTTCATTACTTATTCTAAACTATGCCACTACCACTCGAGCAACCTACATCTAGTATTTTCATAAAAAGTTCGTATTAAATTTCTTTCTAAAGAAAAGCTTTAGAACTAACCATGGGTTTTATTTCAAATCACTTTGAAATAATGATACATACATATATCTTTTTATAACAATTCTTACCTTTAGAATTGAATCAAAATTTGTTTTACTAAAACAACCCTATAGCATTCCCCACTTAAAAACCCAAAAATGAATGTCATTGATGTTGAAGTTATCACCAGAATTATTTTTAAGCGATAGAAGTGAGTTCAGTACATCCAATTCGTGTCTTTATGACATAACCAAAATCATTTCAAAACGATATTAAGTACTTCATAAATATTACTAAGTACCATGATCCCAATTTTATAAACCACTTTCCCAAATACATACTTTCAAATAATACTACTATTATTTTTCCATAATCTTGAGAAAAAACATTTTCCAAGACACCGGGATTTAAGTTCTCAAAATATCAGTTATATCCTTCTTATTTCTATATCATGTTTTATAAACAGTACATATATAAAATTACTTTCTTATATAAATCCTTTTCACAAATGTTTATTTCTAAAATAACTTATCTCTCCTTTAGATTATAACAAACATCTTTTACTAAATTCAGGTTTTACAAAATTTGACTTTTAACCCAACATAATCACCAAATGCCTTATAGTCAAACTGTGACACTAAATGCAGAAGGTGTTCGTTTCAATTATCTACAATTACTTTCTACCCAACCCATGTAGTTGAAGGAAAAACTACTTATAAACTAGTCAAGTACAAATGAACAATCAACAAATGAAAGTCGATGCCCATAAAATGTCTGAGCATGACTAAATAAGTTAATGAGGGGTAACGAATGAATATCATTAATCCCTACATTAACTGAATTAACTTTAACCATTCACACTTATATAAGTTACCATATATAAGATGTTTAATTTTGTTGTTACGATTACATTTATAACAATTACAAATATGCTATTATATGTATAATACAATCAACACATGCTAGGGAAGTCCATTACCTTATCTCTTAGTGAGTCATACCCCACCAAAGCTAAGGTTCTTGCTTAACCTTTAGCTCTGATACCCAGTGTAATGAGACACATTTTCGACTCTTGAGTGTTGACATTAACACAACAACAGTATTCATGTCCTGAGCACCCAAGTGCTGAAAAGACGAATTGTTAGGGTAAAATAAAAAGAAAAGGAAATAAAATAAGAAAGAAGAATATGTACATCCCCTATCTAGAGGCCCAAAACTAAGCACTACAGATGCTGCATCCATCTATAGTATTAGCTTTCGACGACTAAGTAGGCTATGTTAATGGTATCCATAATATTAGAAGCACTTGAATATGAAATAAAACATAGATTTCAAAACAACTTTTCTTCATTACATTCAAAACGAATGTTCCATATTCATTTCACATAATCCCAAATTCGTTCCGAGGCATAGATCAAATATACTTATTACAAAATATACCAAGAGCAGTATATGAAGATACCTCCTTGGATGATCAGAGTTATATAGCCATAATTGACTTAATACAAACATAGCGGAAATACAACAAAGCATAAAACTGCAATTCCAAAATAGCTATCTATTAGCTTCCTACATGCCTTCAGTAGCTTTATTCGTCATCCTACTAAACTTGAAAAAGACCTTAACCCCTTAGCCTACTCAAATTAATTTTGAGCACCCGAGAGTTTGAGGGGAGAACATAATCTTCTAGTCAGACATAAATCCTAGCATGAATAATATTATACATCCCAGTTTAGTATATTAAGTGAGACTATGCTGCTTAGCGAACGGGTTTCCCCTCATCAAAATCCTTTTAAAACATATATTTTCAAAACCTTTTTCCTGCAAACAAACTGGTTAAATACTATAAAGCAATTCTTTATGTAAATATATATAAGCATCAAGTAATAATGAACTATATGTTCAAACACATAAGTTTTGTTTGGATAACTCTTAACCTTTGGCTGACCCGGGCCTACCAGACAATATAATCAAAATTAATCTAACACCTGCTAGCTATTTTTCTTCTAGATTATCAACCCTTAACTATTTGTTAAATACTTCACTTTTGGATCGTCTGTCCTTAGCTATCTGGTAAATACTCCATTTTTGGATGGACTGTCCCTAGCTCAATCATCTCCTAGGTCTTCTGATCCTAATGGTTTTTCGGGCTAACCAATAACCTAGCTATATACAAACATATATTCCATTTGGCGTGTAATCATAATTTTAGTCTATCTGTGTCCAAGTTCTACATACTGGAATTTCGGACAACAATTAGCTGGGGCTAATAGCTAATGTATAGGGCGTGACCGTATACCAGTCCCATCTGGTATTCTAATATCCGAGTCATTTTCACTTAAGGATACCTTCCCATAATTTTCCTTGAAAAACACTTTCAAAATGATTTAAAACCTTTAATTCAAAATCAACTGGTAAAATATATAATCTTTATACTTTACTCAAAATCGCATTACCATATTATATATTTCTTCTTTACTCAAACCTTTGTTGATGAAAACATTTAAACAATTGAAAGTACCTCTTTCTAAACTTTTGAAAACATCTCTTTTAAAACCAAGTGAAACCCTTAATTCTCTAACCCAAAATGCCAAACCTTACCTTTCGAAACCAATCATCAAACCTTTCAAAGCTATTGAAATCATTCCTTTCGAAAGCCATAAAACTTTAGACTTCCTACTTTTAAACAACTTAAAACATTGCCTTAGAAAACCTTTGGAAAACCTACCATTTAAACCTTTTGAAACCATTCAAAGAAAACCTCTCAAATTCATTAAACTCAAACCTTTCGAAACCATTGAACTGAAACCTTTCGAAACCATTGAACTAAAACCTTTCGAAATCATTGAACTAAAACCTTTCGAAATCATTGAACGAAATCATTGAAAAAAACCTTCTTTAAAGCCTTTTGACTACATCGGAAACAACCTTTCGACTTTACCGAAAGATCTGCTTCGAAAGCTTTAAAACATAGCATTTAAAATAATAGGATTCTGCCTTTAAAACAACTCTTTTGAAAGCTTTAGGTTAAACTTCAATTTTAAACAAGGGTAAAACACCTAAGTTGAAAGCTCTCTTTCGAAAGCATGGAGAAGCGGCTAGTTTTAAAAAAAAGTAAACCTTTCGACTCTGTCGGAAGGTTCAAATGAATACAAAGCAATAGTAACCTTTCGACTTTGTCGAAAGGTTTAAAACCTTTATTTTAAGTAGTTGACCTGGTCGGAAGCAATAAAGTGGAAAGCTCCTTTTCGAAGCAAGCATGTGAAATCTTTTGGTTTATAAAACAAACATACCCCAACCTCTTTGGCCATCAACCTTTTGACTAAGACCCTTCGACCTTGTTCAATTCATTACGTACCAAGATACTTGACACCGTATACATTGAACTTTGACCTTGTCGAAAGCTATGAACCTCTCGACCATGTCGAAAGGTCTGGGTCGGAAGGTTTAATGTCGTAAAAGGCTGAAACATGCTAAAAGTATGATTTCTTTGTTTTTAACTTAAAAAGGATAACTTTTCAACTAACCTGCCTTTGTTTGTCAAAGTCTCATTGGTTAATAAATATTTTTTAGAGAAGTGCTGCCACTATTTTAAAAAACAAATAATAATTTATTTTATAAAAAGCTCCTTCCCCTTAATTAAATATATAAAAAATCTAAGTCCCATACCTAAAATAATTTTATATATTCATCAAATCACTTAAGTAATATCTGGAAAAATCCTAGAAAATCTACTTTAATATGTTTCCCAATATATAAAAATTTCAAACCCAAATAATTATTATTCTACCCTTAAATAATCTATAACCCAATAAATCATTTTCTTCACTAGAAAATTAATATAAAAACCACATTTATCCAGAAAATTATGAAAATTGAAATCCATCTCTAAAATATCATTTCCGACCTATATTTAAATTTTCAAGGCATTTGAATGTCATTTAATAGAGTTTTCATATCTACATCTTATAAATACTAATATGAACTTGCATAAATTCACCAATAAACAAATATATAACTTTAATCATTAAAATATGGCATATACTTGAAAAAAACATTTCAGATCTAATCTTAAAACCGAAAACCATAAGAAAATGGGATGTAGCAATTATTCACTTTAGCTTTGAGAGTAAAAGATGTGTGATTTGATGTTGAATTAGTTGATTATCTTCCTTCTCTTTAATCCTAGCATTATTCTTTCCTTGAGAACAATAATGATGATCGACCTTGGTATAATTTTA
Source organism: Allium cepa (assembly GCA_030765085.1). NCBI lineage: Eukaryota > Viridiplantae > Streptophyta > Magnoliopsida > Asparagales > Amaryllidaceae > Allium > Allium cepa. Next base: position 859,803,901 of record CM060934.1, on the reverse strand, counting down.
GTTTGAGTGAAAATGAAATGAACGTGAGTTTCAATTCCTAAGGGTTTAGGGTATAAGCCTTTCATGTTTCCTATATTGCCCTTATTCATTCCCAACACCTTTTTTATGTTATTTTAATTTAATTAACAAACTAACATAGCATGGCTACCCTTAATATAATCATATCTCAACTTATTAATATACACATTATTTTATTTTATTCATCTGATTAATTATTCTAAATAATGTTATAAAAATATGGGGTGTTACAGACTCCCCACCTTAAAGAATTTCATCCTCGAAATTTCTATAAGGTACACAACAAAACAGTCAAAGGTGAAACATACCATCAAACAAATCAGGGTAAGCCTCTCTAATCCTACTATCAGTTTCCTAAATACAGTCTATTGCATCGTCACTCCACTGGACTTTCACTAATGTGAATCTCTTGTTCCACAACCGTGTTTAATCTTTCTCGACTATCTAAAAATGTTTCCTAACAATAGCCAAATCAGGCTCTACTGCTAATCTTCTAACACTTTAGGTGCTATAGCAGTCTTTGGGTCTCTAACACACTTTCTAAGATGAGAAATATGGAAAAAATCATGGGCTCCCACCAAACTATTTGGTAACTTTACTCTATAAGCGAGTTTCTTGATCCTCTCAACAATATAGAAGGGTTCAATGAATCTAGGTGCTAACTTTCTTGACTTTCTAAGTCTAATCACACCTTTCATCGGTGAAATCTTAATAAACACATAGTCTCCAATAGAGAATTCCAAATCCTTTCTTCTTCTGTCTGCATAACTTTTCTACCTAGACTGAGCTTCCTTCATCCTAGCTCGGATCAACTTAATCTTCTTTGCGGCTTCCATTACCAAATCCAAACCAAGAACCAATCTATCCCCGGCCTCTAACCAACATATAGGAGATTTGCATGGTCTTCCATATAAACCTTCAAATGGTGCCATCCCAATACTAGTCTGATAATTGTTGTTATATGCAAACTCCACTAGACGAAGATGGTCTTCCCATGATCCCTCGAAATCCAATACACAAGCTCTTAACAAATCCTCCAAGACTTTGTTAACTCTTTCCATTTGCCCATCAGTATATGGATGGTAACTGATACTCATGTTGAGCTTGGTTCCTAAAGCTTCCTATAGACTCTTCCAGAACTCAGTAGTAAACAAAGAATTTCTATCACTCACAATATTACTAGGAATTACATGTAGTCTAACCACATTCTTCACAAGCAACTTTGCCGGACTAGGTGTCACCCTATTTGACCTAAAGAGAATGAAATAGGCACTCTTAGTCAATCTATCCACTATGAACCATATACTTTCATTCCCTCTATAAGGTCATTGCAACCCGTGAATAAAGTTCATAGAGATAGAATCCCATTTCCACGTCGGAACATCCAACGGCTGAAGCAATCCGCTCGGTTTCTGGCATTCAGCCCTTGCCAACTGGCAATTCAAGAACTACTTAATACATAAACCAATGTCCCGTTTCATACCTTCCTAAAAGAAACTTCTCTTTATATCTTAATACATCTTCATTCCTCCTGGATGGATAGTGAACTTCGAACGATGGCATTCATCCAAAATTCCTTTCCTCATGTCCCCTACATTCGGAACACACAACCTTCCTTTCTTTCTTAACCATCCCTTCTAGTCAAGACTAAAATCCTTTAAGTCATCGCTCTCTGTTCTTTCCCTTAACTTTCTGATCTACGCAGCCAAAATTGGATCCTCTTCCTATATAGAAGCTATCTTCTCAATCATTACCGGTCAAACTTCTAAAAAAGACAATACATCACTTCCTGCACTAGAACTTACCTCGGATATAAACTGCACTCTATAAGCTAATAATGCTTCTAAGTCTTTCCACTCAGCAATCATAGCTAATACTGCATTTTGATATTTCCTACTGAGTGCATCTGTTGCCTTGTTTACTTTCCTGGGTGTGTTCTCAATTCTAAAATCATAAGCAGCAATAAACTCAACCATCTCCGTTGTCCCATGTTTAGCTCCATCTGAGAGAACAAGTAATTCAATGACATATGATCTGTATAAAGCTCAAATCGCTATCCCAACAGGTAATGCCTCCACACCTTTAAAGCAAATATAACGGCGGCTAACTCCAAATCATGCGTAGGATGCCTTACTTCATGTGGCTGAGCTTTATAGAAGCATAAGCAATCACTTTACCTATTTGCATCAACACAGCTCCTAATTCAGTTCTGTTTGCGCCAAAATTGGTCACAAACACCCAATACCGCGAAAGCACCCGTTTACGTACTCAAATTAATAATAATCAACACAGTTCTCAGCAACAATCAATATAGAATTCAGATCTAAGCAACTAATCACAATAATTCACAGACAATAATCACAAACACAGGATTTATAGTGGTTCGGCGTTCGTGCCTACGTCCACTTTGAAGGTTTTCTCTTTATTGCTTCACTTGATGATCTTATTCAATTACAACGGGTTGTAGCTTTGAACTTGATAATCTTAATTGTTTACAACGGATTATAGCTTTGAACTCTGAACTCAACAGCAATAGTGATGAATAGGATTGAATTCAGCAGAGTCTGGACTTGCTTTCTCCCTTCTGAATCTCCTCCCCTTTTCTGAATGACCAGGGGCTCTATTTATAGGCGTGGAAGGCCAAAATCCCGCCCAAAACCTGGAGAGGCTGCTTGGCACGTGACGGGGGGGCCCACAGGCCCGCGTTCTTGGACTGCATGCCCAGTTTGGCATCGATTCGAAGTGAACTTCGAATCGATCAAAAAATTGTCCAATTGCGATGAAACTTGGCATGGACGTTCTTCATCATGTAATCAAGCTTCTGTGAAAATTTCATAGCATTTGGATCAAGGGATTGAGAGATATGATCGATTCAAGGTGATGCATTTCGGTACGCTGGCAACTTCGAACCGATCCTATGGGTCGTTCGAACCCATATGTTTCGAATCCATATGGTTCGAACCCATAGGTTCGAATCCATATGGTTCGAATTCATACGGTTCGAAACCATAGGTTCGAATCGAACCTGTTGCATGAGGGGGCAGCGGCGCTTCGAATCGATGGCTCTGGATCGATTCGAAGTTGTTTTTAACGTGTAGGGTTCGAAGACAGCATGGACTCGAAGCTTGTGATGGGTTCGAAGCTTGAGGTGGACACGAAGTGGTGATGGATACGAAGTTGATGGACGGATTCGAAGTAGTGATGGATACGAAGTTGATGGATGGATTCGAAGTAGTGATGTATACGAAGTTGATGGATGGATTCGAAGTGGTGATGGATACGAAGTTGATGGATGGATTCGAAGTGGTGATGGATTCGAAGTAGTGATGGAGTCGAAGCATGAATTGGCTTGATGGATTCGAAGGGAGACGTTGGCTGATGGATTCGAAGGGAGACGTTGGCTGATGGATTCGAACGTCGCCTCTTCCTATGGGTTCGAATATGATGGGTTCGAACATGATGGGTTCGAACCGAGCAATGTGTACCTTCTTAACTTGAATCCATCATAACTTGAGCATATGACCGCGGATTGACTTGAAATTTGAAATGCTGGCTTCTATGGTCTTTCTTGTCATGCCTTATTAATTGTGGCCCGATCCGGGCTTGGACAGAATTCATCGATATCCATAGTGAGGTGAAATACGACCAATCTCTGAGGCGAACTATTTTCTGTTTTTGACCAATCTTTTGGTATCACGGCTTTTGCCCAAAAAGCGGGATAACAAGTTCCATACACATCAGTATAAACAACCAAATCTTGATTTCCCTTCGAAACCACCAACACCGAATCAATAAGTGTTTCAAGGTATGGAATGCTTCCTCACACTTATCAGTCCATTCAAGCTTCACATCTTTTCGCGTAAGCTTAGACATCGGTGAAGCTATCCGCAAAAATCCTTTATAAACCTTCGATAATATCAAGCTTACCCAAGAAAGCTCTTTATCTCGGTCACTGTCATGGGTCTCTTCCAATAATTCACCGCCTCAATCTTGGTGGATTCCCAGAAAAACCTTTTTCAGAGACTACATAACCAAAGAATTTCACTTCCTTCTTCCAAAAATGACACTTGGAAAATTTAGCCTTCAACTGATGCTCCATCAACGTCTCAAGCACAACTCTAAGATTAACTTCATGCTCCTTCTCATCCTTAGAGTATATCATAATATCATCTATGAAGACCAAAATAAAATCATACCAGTTCTCTCAGAAGGTTCATTCATTAGATTTATGAAGCATTCTGATGCATTAGTTAGTCCAAACGACATAACTAACTATTCGTACGATCCATAACAGGTCCTAATTTCCATCAATGGTACACTATCTTCTGCAACTTTAACTTGATGAAACCCGGTAGCTAAATCCAACTAAGAAAATTTCTTCGCTCCACACACTTGGCCAAGTAAATCATCAATTCTCGGCAATGGATATTGATTCTTTATCGTCTTCTCATTCAACTTACGATAATCAACACATAGCATCAACGATCAGCCCAGCTTCTTAGCAAACACTGTGCAGCTCGCCAAGGTGAACTATTTTGTCGAATAAAGCTCTGGCCTTCCAAATCCGCCAAACGCACCTTCAACTCTCTCATCTCAGTAAGGGTCATCCTGATTGGTGCCTACTTACTGGTTCTGTTTCCGGTACCAAATAAATCCAAAACTCAATGCTCATTTCAGTGGCAATCCATTTATCGGCTTAAACACATCGGTAAACTCTCTATCTACAAAGACTTGATGCAACTCATCCTCCAACTCCATAATACTCAATAAAGCATTCACTTCGCAAGTGGGGTTCTCTACGGTATAACAATACACTCACTGCAACTAGGGTGACTAAGTGATATTTTCCTATTGTGGCAAAATATCCTAGCATCATACTCACTTAACCAATCCATACCCAATAATTCTGAACCCTACAAATTCAAATACATGCAGACTGCAAGAAAAGGTGTAACCTAGAAAATCAAACTCTAAGTGGTCACATCTCATCCCAAGTGGTGCATACCCTCCTATCGGATTTCCAACCCTTAAGGAGGTAAATAAATATGAGGGTTCTAGGTTAAGCTTATCTACCAAACATCGAGAAATAAAAGAATGTGATGCACTAATAACAATCAAAATGCTAATAGATGTACCGTGAATCTATAATGTGCCTCCCATAACAGCTTTTCCTTTCTCTTGCACAATTGGCCTTGAAGTTGCGGGCTCCAATGCGTACATCTGTCCCTTTCCTTCTCTAATAGGTTTGGATATTTTTTCTTACAATGGTCAACCTGATTACAATTAAAGCATTGGATATTCTTCTTTCCAACTGCTTCTTTCCATTTCCTTTTTCCTTTTCCAGTCCAATACTCATGAGCATAGTGTCTCTTCTTATCACATTTATAACAAACCAACTCAGCTTTTCCCTTCTTCTATGCTCCTCCCTTCTGAGCATTCTTCTTTTGGAAAAACTTTCTTTTCTAGCCTTGTCCCACCTGGGCCTCCTTCATTTTCTTCCTCAAACAAGCTGACGCCTCTTCCTACCTCAGCGCCATTTCTACCAATACATCACTTGGATCTCTTACATGCGGCAAATAGCACTTATCAACTCCGGCCTCAAACCTCTTATAAACTTCTCTTTCCTCATGATCATCGTATCAACCGAAGCATACCTGCACTAGGAAAACTCTTTGAATTTTCTTGCATACTCTAAAACAGACATCTCCCCTTGTTCTAGTTCCGCAAACTTCCTCACTAACACCATTGCGCCATCACCAACATAAACCTTCTCTTAAACTCCTCCTAAGTTATGGTTTCCACGGCAACACAAGCTGCGATAGTATTCCACCAAAATAAGGTAGCTCCATGAAGCTGTCTAGAAGCTGATCTCCTCATTTTCTCATCATTCACTCCTAAGTTAGCAAAAATTCTCTCGCAATGCAACAACTAGTTTTCAACCTCAATCGCATCTTCAGTTCCAATGAACGGCTTCCTTCTAAGCCTGATACAGTCTTTGCTTAAGTTAGCATACTAGTTGACCATCGACGCTTTCTAAACTCCTCCTCCAGTAGCATTCCCTCCAATAACTCCAACTGCAATTCCATCTTGCATCATGCTTACGAAGAACTGATATATGGTTCCCATATCCGCTTGGGGAACCCAAGAAACAACGGTTTCAGCTTGATCCTGACCTAGACCTCTTCTAGCATTTGGTCGGGCATTTCCATTCGTGGTAGTGCTATCTCCTCCAAGATTAACTCTACCTCATCTTCCCTCCATATCTGTATTCAAGCTTCATGAGATATAGATAAATTGCCTGACTAAGATAGGAGCCGAGAGATATAGCGTATACTTATATATAACAAATACAAGTACGTTATTATAGCGTTATCCCATACCCCAATCTTAACTCTATTTAACAAGGATTATGTTTCAATAAACCATTCTTACTTAAAGTATTTCATAAACCATGCTTTGATACCAAGGTATAACATCCCCTATTTAGAGGCCCAAAATTAAGCGCAATAGATTCTACAGTCATCTATAGTATTAGCTTTTGGCGATTAAATACGACTATGTTAAAGATATCTATAACATCAGAAGCACTTCAATATAAAACAAAACATAGATTTCAAAACAACTTTTCTTTATTACATTCAAAATTGATTTTCCATATTCATTTCACATACCAAATTCGTTCCGCACATATCAAATATACTTATTACAAAATATGCCAAGAGCGATGTATATGAAGATAACCCCTTGGATGATCAGAGTTATATAATCAAAATTGACTTAATACAGACACAACGGAAATACAACAAAAAATAAAATTGCAATTCCAAAATAGCTATCTTTTTGCCTCCTGCATGCTTCCGGTAGCTTTATAAGTCATCCTACTAAACCTGAAAATAACCTTAACCTCTCGGCCTACTCAAAATAATTTTAAGCACGTGAAAATTTTAGGGGAAAAAATAGGCTTTGAGTCAGACATAAAGACTGGTGTGAGTAATATTATACATCCCGGTTTAATATGTTAAGTGAGACCACGCCGCTTAGCGGAACAGGTTTCCTCTTAACATCCTTTTAAAACATGACTTTGCAAAAAACCTTTGTCCTACAACAAAAACTGGTTAAATATTGTTTAGCAATTCTTTATGTAAACATACATAAATATTAGGTAACAATGAACTATCTATTTGAATACATAAATTTTGTTTGGATAAATTTTAACCTTTGGCTAACTCGGGCCTACCAGAAAATGTAATCAAAATTAATATATTGCATGTTAGCTATTCTTCTTCTGGATTATCTATCCTTAACTATCTATTAAATACTTCACTTCTGGATGGTCTGTCCTTAACTATCTGTTAAATACTTTGCTTCTAGATAGTCAATCCCTAGCATAATCATCTCCCAGGTCATCCTGATCCTAATGATTTATCGGGCTCGCTAATAACCTTTTTGTATATATACATATATTCCTTTCAATGTGTAATCATAATTTTAGTCTACCTATGACCAAGCCCCACACAATGGAATTTTGGACAACAATTAGCTGGGGCTAATGGCTAATGTAAAGGGTGAGACCCTATAATAGTCCCATCTGGTATTCTAATATATGATTCATTTTCACTTAAGGATCCCCTTCCATAATCTTCCTCGAAGAACATTTTCAAAATGATTAAAAACCTTGAAATCAAACTCAACTAGGAAAATATGTAATCTTTATGTTTTACTCAAAATCACATTACCATGTTATATGTATGTATGTATGTATGTATGTATGTATGTATGTATGTATGTATGTATGTATGTATGTATGTATGTATGTATGTATCTTCTTTACTCCAACCTTAGTTGATGAAAAAATTTAAACAAGTGCCTCTTTCTACACTTTAGAAAACATCTCTTTCAAAACAAAGTGAAACCCTTTAATTCAAAAGCTTTAAAGCGTAGCATTTAAAACAATAGGCTTCTGCCTTTCAAATGACTCATTCGAAAGCTTCGGGTTAAACTTCAATTATAAACAAGGGCAAAACACCTAAGTCGAAAGCTCCCTTTCGAAAGCATATAGAGGCGGTTGGTTTTAAAATAAGTAAACCTTTCGACATTGTCAGAAGGTTCAAAACAAAACAAAGAAGCAGTAATCTTTCGACTTTGTCGAAAGGTTTAAAACTTTTATTTTAAGTAATTGACCTGGTCGAAAGCAACCAAGTTGAAAGCTCCTTTTCCGAAAGCAAGCAGGTAAAAGCTTTTGGTCTTTAAAACGAACATACCCCAACCTCGTTGGCCATCAACATTTCAACTATGAACCCTTCAGCCTTGTTTAACTCATTACATACATAGATACTTGATACCATATGCATTGAACTTTGACCTTGTAAAAATCTATGACCCTCTCGATCTTGTTGAAAGTCTGGGTCGGAAGAAATAATGCTGTAAAAGAATGAACATGCTAAAAGTATGATTTCTTTGTTTTTAACTTAAAAAGGATGATTTTTCAACTAACCTGTCTTTATTTGTCAAATTCTCATTGGTTAACAAATATTTTTCAGAAGAGTGCTGCCAATATTTTCAAAAATAAATAATAATTTTATTTTATAAAATGCTCCTTCTCCTTAATTAAATATATAAAATATTTAAGTTCCATACTTTAAATAATTTTACATATTCATCAAATCAGTTAGGAAAAATCTGAAAAAAATCCTAGAAAATCTATTTTAATATGTTTTCCAACATATAAAAATTTCAAACCCAAGTAATTATTATTCTATCCGTAAATAATTTATAACCCAATAAGTCATTTTATTCACTAGAAAATTAATATAAAATCCATATTTATCCAGATAACTATGAAAATAGAAATCCATCTCTAAAATATCATTTCGGACCTATATGTAAATTTTCAAGGCATTTAGATGTCATTTAATAGGGTTTTCATATCAAACATCTCATAAATACTAACATGAACATGCATAAATTCACCAACAAACAAATATATAACTTTAATCATCAAAACATGGCATATACTTGCAAAAACATTTCGGATCTAATCTTAAAATCGAAAACCATAAAAAAAAAGGGATTTAGCAATTATTGACATTAGCTTTGAGACTACAATATGTGAGATTTGATATTGAATTAGTTGATTATCTTCCTTCTCTTGAATCCTAGCTTTAATCTTTCCTTGAGAACAATAATGATGGCCAGCCTTGGTTTGAGTGAAAATGAAATGAACATGAGTTTCAATTCCTAAGGGTTTAGGGTTTGAGCCTTTCCTATTTTCCATATTGCCCTGACTCATTCCTAACACCTTCCATTATGTTACTTTATTTTAAGTAACACACTAACATGGCATGGCTACTCTTAGTATAATCAAATCTCAACCAATTAATGTTTACATTATTTTATTTAATTTACCCAATTAATTGTTCTAAATAATATTATAAAAATATGGGGTGTTACAAACTCCCCATCTTAAAGAATTTCATCCTTGAAATTTCTATAAGTTACACGACAGAACAGTCAAAGGTAAAACATACCATCAAACAAATCAGGGTAAGCCTCTCTAATCCTGCTCTTAGTTTCCCAAGTATATTCTCTTGCTTCGTCACTGCAATGGACTTTCACAAATCCGACTATCTTGTATCTCAACTGCATTTCATCTTTCTCGACTATCCAGACAGGCTTCCTAACAATAGTCAAATCCGGCTCTACTACTAAAACTTAGTGGTTTCAGGGTCTTTAACACACTTTCTAAGATGAGAAATATTAAAAACATCATGGACGCCTGTCAAACTATTCAGTAACTCTACTCCATAAGAGAGTTTCTTGATCCTCTCAACAATACGGAAGGATCCAATAAATCTTAGTGCTAACTTTCTTGACTTTCCAAATCCAGTCACACCTTTCATCGGTTAAACCATAATAAACACATAGTCTCCAATGGAGAATTCCAAGTCCTTCCTTCTTCTATCTGCATAACTTTTCTACCTTGATTGAGCTACCTTCATCCTTGCTCGGATCAACTCAATATCTTTGTGGCTTCCTTTACCAAATCTAGACCAAGAACAAATTTATCCCGTGTTTCTAACCAACATAGGTTAGCTTTGCATGATCTTCCATACAAAGCTTAAAACAGTGCCATCCCAATACTGGTCTGATCACGATTGTTATACGCAAATTCAACTAGATGAAGATGGTCTTCCCATGATCCCTCAAAATCCAATACACAATCTCTTAACAAATCCTCCAAGATTTTGTTAACTCTTTTCGTTTTCCCATCAGTCTGTGGATGGTAAGCGGTACTCATGTTGATCTTGGTTCCAAAAGCTTCCTGTAGACTCTTTTGAAACTCACAAGTAAACAAAGAATCTCTGTCACTAACAATACTACTAGTAATTTCGTGCAGTCTAACCACATTCTTCATAAATAACTTCGCCAGGTTAGGTGTTGTCCTCTTTGAACTAATGGTAATGAAATGGGACTGTTGATCAATCTATCCACTATGGCCCATATACTTTCATTCCCTCTATTAGATCTTAGCGACCAATCAATAAAATTGATAGAGATGGAAGTACTTCCATATCAGAACATCCAACGGATGAAGAAATCCACTCGGTTTCTGGTGTTCAGCTTTTGCTTGCTGGCAATTCAAGCACTGCTTAACACATAAACCTACATTCGGAGAACACAACCATCCTTTTTTTCTTAACCATCCCTTCTGGTCAAGACTGAAATACATTAAGTCATCGCTCTTTATTCCTTCCCTTTACTTTCTGATCCACTCATCCAAAATTGGATCCTCCTCCTGCTTAGAAGCTATCTTTTCAATCGTTACTGGTCAAACTTCTAAACAAGACAATACAGCACTTCCTGCACTAGAACCTGCCTCTAATCTAAACTGCACTCTACAAGTTGACAATGCTTCAAGTCTTTCAACTCTACAATCATAGACAATACTGCATTCTGATGTTTCATGTAGTGAATCTGCTAGGTTGTTCCTTTCCCGAGTATGTTCTCAAATCCAAAATCATAAGCAGCAATAAAATTCAACCATCTCTGTTGTCTCATGTTCAGCTCCTTGTGAGAGAACAAGTACTTCAACGACTTATGATATGTATAAAGCTCAAATCGCTCTCCCAATAGGTAATGCCTCCACACCGTTAAAGCCAATATAATGGCAGCTAACTCCAAATGATGCATAGGATAACTAACTTCATGTGTCTAAGCTGTCTAGAAGCATAAGCAATCACTTTACCTATTTGCATCAACATAGCTCCCAATCAAGTTCCACACGCAACATAGACAACCAAATCTTGATTCCCCTTTTGAACCACCAACACCGGTGCATGGGTCAATAAGGTTTTCAAGGTCTAGAACGCTTCCTCATACTTATCAGTCCATACAAACTTCATATCTTTTCGCTTAAGCTTAGTCATCGGTGCAGCTATCTACAAAAATCCTTTGTAAACCTTCGATAATATCCAGCTAACCCAAGAAAGCTCTATATCTCGGTCGTCGTATTGGGTCTCTTCCATTATTCACCACCTCAATCTCGGTTTGATCCATATACAACCCTTTCTTTAAGACTACATGTCCAAGGAATTTCATTTCCTTCTACCAAAAATGACACTTCGAAAACTTAGCATTCAACTGATGCTCCCTCAACGTCTCAAGCGCAACTCTAAGGTAAACTTCATGCTCCTTCTCATTCTTAGAGTATATCAGAATATCATCTATGAAGACCAAAACAAAGCTATCCAAGTGCACTCTGAAGTTTCAGTTCACCAGATCTACAAAGAATGTCGGTGCATTAGTTAGTCCCAACAGCATAATTAACCATTTGTACGATCCATAGAGGGTCCTAAACGTCGTTAACGGTATGCTATCTTCTGCAATGCTAAGCTAATGAAAACCGATAGCCAAATCCAATTGAGAAAATATCTTCGCTCCACTCAGTTGTTCGAACAAATCGTCAATTCTCGGCAATGGATATCGATTCTATATCGTCTTCTCATTCAACTTACAATAATCGTTATAGCCTTAACAATCCGCCCGGCTTCTTATCAAATACTACAGCAGCTCCCCAAGGTGAACTACTTGGTCGAACAAAACTCTTGCCTTCCAAATCCACCAATTGCACCTTCAACTCTCATCTCAGTAGGGATCATCTCGCTTGGTGACTACTCACTGGTTCTATTCCCGATACCAAATAAATATGAAGCTCAATGGCTCATTTTGGTGGCAATCCAATAACCAGCTCAAGCACATCAGCAACTCTCTAACTATAAAGACTCGATGCAACTCATCCTCCAACTCCATAATACCCAACAAAGAATTCACTTTGCAACTTGGGTTCTCTATGGTATAAGTAATCCGCTTACTGCAACTAGGGTGACTAACTGATATTTTTCTATCGTGGAAAAATATCCGAGCATAATTCTCACTTAACCAATCCATACCCAATATAATTCTGAACCCTACAAAATCAAATACATGCAAACTACAAGAAAAGGTGTAACCAAGCAAATCAAACTCTAAGTGGTCACATCTCATCCCAAGTGCCGCATACCCTCCTATCGGATTTGCAACCCATAAGGAAGTAACTAAATATAAGGGTTCTAGATTAAGCTTATCTACCAAACATTGAGAAATAAAAGAATATGATGCGCCAGTATCAAACATAATGCTAAACGACAAACCGTGAATCTATAGCGATCCTCCCAGAACAACCTTTCCTTTCTCTTGCACAAATGGCCTTGAAGTTGAGGGCTCTAATGCACACATCATAACCGATGAGCTTTGAGGAAGGACAAGCACTTTGGATGCCATGAATTTTTTCTTAGATGTGGAATTTAGTACTGAATGAAGTTATATAATGTTTGGTAGGAAATAAAACTACGACTGGTGCTTTTGCGCTTTTTTCTTGTGTTTTTTTATATTTGTTATCGTAGACAATTAGGGAATGTATGATGATTTTTCAGTATGGTTTATGTTTAATACTCCTACCATCATTTGTTCTCTACATGCAATAAATTTATCCTCTATTTAGTTTTTGTAAATTAAGTACCCATTTCAAAAAGAGATGAGTGATTTGATCAATGAACGAAAGATTCCTTAACATACGAACACTATTTCTTTGTGTATATTACTTTTTTGCATTTATATATTTCTCTTCGTTTGATATTATTTGAATTTGTTTTAATCTACTTATGCTTTTTAACAAAATTTAACTTGTAAACCTCCTAAATTTTTAAGCAAACAATGATATAATCACTTCTATTCAGGAATTCTAATAAACATTAACTTGGTAATTTTGACTCATGTAATTATATAGTGACACAACTACTTTTGATTAGCATTGTAGGATAAAAAATGTCACTTACACCTCCTAACCCAATACTTAAAGAATGGTTTGATGGTTTGGGCATTTCCCTATCCAACTAGCTCTACTTTCCTATTTTCTTTTGTTCTACACATGCTTTCTCCATACCAAGAATATTACTTCACCACCCACCTGCCATGAGCTGTGCTTCCTCTACTCTCTACAAAAGAACCCTACACTAGCTTGTAAGCAATTTTACCACATTCAGGCCCTCATCGATCCTTAAATCTCCACTCCAAAAATCCTAGCTATGGATGGACCAATAATTCTATATCTTAAACTACGATGGCTTTTTCCCTACCTCCCAAGAAGCATACATGATTTTCCTTCCTTTTCCTTTTCCTTTTCTCAATCCTTCAATGTTGCTTTCTTTTCTTTCTTCCCCTAACAGACCTAACTTCACTACGAAATGGAGGAAGTGGTTTCAGGCCTGTAGGTATCTAGCTTGTGCCTTGTATCTGTCAATACTTAAGAATATTCACTAAACCACATCATACCAGCATAACTTCTTATGAGCTTCCAATAACTTTCCATATTCGTTTTTAGTTTTAAAATTGTTTCTACTACAAGGAAGGCATCTAGTTTCTCCTCTTCCTTTGAACAGTGTATTAGACCATTTTACCTTTAGGTAATTTCTTTTACATTGTGTGTTTCCTTAGTTATAGAAGTTGAATTTTCATACATGATTAAGGCTTGTTTACTTATATGTTGTTGTTTAAATTTTGTTGGTAGCACGTCTTCGAAACATTACGCTAAGTTGAATTATGCTTTTGGGAGATCTAGATCATTAAAGACTGGTAAAGAAGATAAGAGAAGACTCGACAAAGATACTTTTGCACAAGGAAATGTGCAAATGCATGTAAATATAACGGTCTCTATAATTCCTTCTAAATTTGATGCTCGTTTCTTCTTTCATTGATATAGTCTAGGGCAGTATCTATTAATCATTACACTATAATATAGGATAAGCATCTAAAGGATGGGACTTCTACTTTAACTGGAAGCATTGCTTCATATCCATATAATATATAGAATGATGTGTATCTTGTGAGAGACCAACTGAGTATGCAAAGTGCGTATGTCACACACCATTAGCAGACAATAACATCCGTTGGCAAATAAGATGCCAATATTAGCATTTTTAGATTTATATTTTGGTTTCCTTATATTTTATTTTTTAGCTTTTCCCTTTCTCTCTTAGGGCTAGCTTTAACTTTCTCAAAAATAAGATTGCTACGTTGCTATTTTTAGCTAGTTGTGTAGTTTGCATAGGTAGATGAATTATGATGATAAGCTATGGAGTCATTATAAGAGTGGGATTGTCTCTGAGGTGGGTGCAGGAACACAAGATTTTCTAGCCCAACCATTCCTTAATATATTTGGAATGTGAATTGGTTTAATTCTAGGATGGATTTATGGATGAATTTTATAAGGACCTCCTGTTTCAACTTTCAAATGGTGACACTAATACATCCACGATATTCACGTGCTTAGCATCTAATTGCCGGAAAGATATATTGCTTAAGAGAAAAGAAAAACAAAGAGAGAATAAAATCTCACATCGTGATGAGTAATATGTGTTAGTCCGTGAGATGATGGTTTTGATGGCAACAACCTTAGGATAGATCATAAAATATAAATACTGACATTATAAATTTAGATATATATGTATATGCAGGATTTAACCATGCAGATACCAAGAATGAAGCCTGTACAGTATAGAGATTCAAGATATTGATATAGAAGACTCATGATTATCAAGATTATTAAAAGTTCAAGATTTCAAGCATAAGTATTTTTATTAGGAATTTTTGTTAAAACTCATAGAAAAGCACTGGCATCTTAAAATCCAATTTATTCGTGGAATGGAATCCACTTCGAGCCTGTTAAAGGGATGAAACCCTAAGTAGGATGGAACCTACGAAAATCTAGTGGAACATTGTTTTGTATCCAGTAATTTTAATTCAAATGATTTTACAAAATTATATTGTTTTCAAAATGATTTCAAAACTTTCCTTTTAAAAACATCGAAACCCTCTATCCTGATTTTAAATAATTTTAGCCTCAAAATTATCTTTAATTTCAAAGTCAAATTACTCCTGATTTTAAACTATCTTTTTAAATTATATATTTAACTTTTATACTTAGATTTAAATATAAAATTATAGTTAAAATCTATATATATTATTCTCTATATTTACTTATGAATTTTAACTATAGTCAAGTATATTTGTAAAGTTTAAAATAGTTTTAATATAAGATAAAGGTTATATTCAAAGAAAATCAAATCACAAAAAATTGCTTTGTGATGTCGACATGCCTAGGGTAACCATGTCGACATGGTGTCAGTTGAATTCAAAATGTAAATTTCAAAATGAGTGTCTATTTGCCATAACTCTGCATGAATGGACATGGTTGTTGTTCTTCTATAAATAGGGGTTAGTTTCAACGAATTTTATATCACATTTTCTGGTTTTTCACTCCTCTTCTTCTTCCACATTTCTTAACACATATTCTTACCATTACTCTACCGAAATCAACATTGAATCGAACTCGATTACTTCTAGTTTGATTCTCTATCACTATCTCTACAAGGTTCTCAGTGCTATTCAGAGTTATAGACTTCTTTGTAATCTATTAAGCGAGAAAAGGTGTGATTGTAGCCTTGGAGAAAAGGTGTGATTATAGCCTTGGTAAATCAATTGGATAAATTTGTGGCCCGGAAATCAAGTATCTCTACCCATAGGATAGAAATTCTGGAGGGTGTACCTCGTAGACTTGAAATCGAGGGTGTAATTATACAATTGCTTTTGAAAGGAAATCTTTACTTGTGTTGCGGGACTGGATGTAGGGTAACTCTGAACCATTATAAAATCCGGTGTGTTCTTTCCTTTACTGCTTTTATTTTATTTCTACATCTGTGTTTATTTCTATGATTATCCCTGTATCTGTAGATTGCATACATCTGTGTCTAAATTAACATAAACTCGAAAAGATTTAGTAATTCTTTATAAACACTATTCACACCCCCCTGGTGTTAATCCTAGTCTTAAGATCTGTAATCCGCATTTCTCACAATATGTAATATACGATAGATCTTTATAAAAGAAAACTGTAATAGGCATACATTAATCAAAGTAAACTAATTATCATCAGCATGGATAGTTATAACAACATGTTCTCACAAATGCCGATAAAGATAACCTACCAATGCAGTGGAAGCAAAATAAATACAAGAATATGTCTTGCCGATATCCAGCTTGTCTCCTGAAGCTCCAATAATCCATAACTGAATTTGAAAATATGCTCGTCTGACCTGAGCATTATATGAAAATAATGCCTAGATCAATTTGGTAAACCGGCATGAGAAACACACTTCAAATGGATTTTTTTATGTTATTAAACCTTTCAAAATAAAGGTACCTTGTAAGACCATGACGCACATAAACACGAATGAGATTTTACCTTACGATAACCAAACCATTTTATAGAAAAGCTTCAAATGTTATAATAAAGTCTAGGGTTTAAAATAAATATTGAATCATAGCCAAAATTGTTACATTAATTAAATTTTAGAAGACATACAACTAAGTCTGGAGGCACTTATTGGAGAATGGACTTCATACATGACAAGATAAGGGACTACCTTTCATACAGTACATCTCTAGATAAAATGTACTGGGATCGAACCTATCAACCCCTGTGAATCCGGACTGGGCTACCCCTTGCTGGATAGTAACTGAATATTTCATCTCCTCGGTTGCATTGCAACCTTTTCCTAAGAGCTCCCATGCACAATCAAATCCATAAATAATAATCTAGAAAGGTAATGGCAACACCCTAATAGGTGCGACCTACATAGATCTGTGGCACCACCCTATTTTTGTCATTACCATTGTGAGGCTTGAGGTTATGTTCATCTTTCATTAGCAATTCCCACTTGGAATACTAACACTATCCTTTGGGCGGTAATGCAATGCTGGCATTCATCCATACAAGTTGTTCAAGATATGATTAAATCGAAGGCACTAATTTTACTGCATCCGTTTTGAAATCGCCCTCGGAATAAGTCGCAACTAGCACTTGCACTTTAAAGAACTACATCTTTTATTCCATTATCTTTAAGATGTCTTCAACTCGAATGCTTATATGGTTCGAGTGGTTCATGGATATCCGATCCCAGTCTCTCCTAGTCGAAAACGATGATTTTAAAACTGACCAACATTTGATAGTCGGTTATTTAGCTTAAAAAAAACAAACAATTCAACCAAAGATTTAACCAAGCATGATCAAGCATAAAGCGACCACTAAGCCCTCTTAATTAATCATCTCATTATTTAAAACCACTTTGTAAATACTTGTATCAAAATACTTTGACAAAGATGTATCCACAAATCCTCTCTACTCTTATCAGTACTTGAAAAATATCGATATACTTATCTGAACTGCATAAGTATATTCACAAAACATTTCACTTATAATACTCAACAAACTTTTCCATATACTTATATCAATAATATAAGTATATTCGTGAGCACTACATTTCCAGTACTTAGGAAATGTAACCATATACTTACTTCAACGGTATAAGTATATTCACAAATCTTTAGAAAGGTTTCAGTTCCAAAACATACTTATTTTGGTTGAATAAATGTAACTTAAACATTTTATGAAAATAATCCCAAAACACTTTTGTTGTAAGTAAACTGATCATATGGAAACTGGACAAAATATACATACCACCACCTTCCAATTTCAAATAGTACTATCCCTCAATTAATAATGAGATCAGATAAGTTAGGAAACTATCCATTCCTTGGCACACATTCTTAACTCTCAAGATAGAGATGAGTTTCCATTCCTCAAAATACGGTGTTAAGTATGGAAAGGATATTTTTAATACCACCGTAATTTAAAATAATCATTTATGGAAATCGAGTATCATTCTTTTTAGAACTTCATATAAAATCCCCTTTAAAAATCCTCTCCATATTTACAAAACTCATTCCTATGGATCTCCTTTCTATATCTATACCGCTTTTATATGAATAAACTCTTTTATAAAACTCCGAATATATTTCTAAACTCCTTTAATAAGCACTTCTTTCATATTTATAAATCCTTTTATAAATCCATCTCAATTTATAAAACTCCTTTTTATAAATTTTTCAAAATATAAAATTATAACACTCATATACTTCCCATAAATCCTCAAAATATAATTATGAAGCACCTTTACAAAAAATCCTTTATAAAAATTCTTTATAGATCGAAAACTCATTTTTATAAATCTCTATATCCTTAACACAAATTTTCATTTCCAAAATAAGACCAAATAGTTTCATAAAACAATCATTTCCTATACCACATAATTCCACAAATGGAATTTATTATTTCAATTTTATCAAAATGATATGAATTTCCTCTTTGTAGAATATCATTTATAAAACCATTCTTTTATTTATAAAACACAACTTATACAACTGTCCTTTCCTTATAGAAGAATATTTACACATCTATCCCTTTATAGAACATTTTACATAAATTTTTCATGAATATTTAGTCCAAAATATTTCTATCTTCTTTTAAACACAAGACCTCCTTAAAATAAAAGTATCCGATTTTATATTCTTTTAAAAGAAACATTCATTATTATAATAAAATTTCTATGGAAATATACTTTCCAAACTAATCTTAAAACATTTATAAATATATATATATATATATATTAGAAAAGAATAATTAAAGAAATTAAAGAAAAATAAAGAAGTACGAAAACTAAATTTGAATAAAATATCATAGAAAATCCAAAAGATCGGATTTAAATATCATTTTTCAAATCGAAAACTATTCCCAAATCAAACAGCAATCGATTTTTTTTTTAAATACGATATCAAGGCCAATAGTTACTGCAGCACTTATTCAACGTTATTACACCATTTTCTCTAAAAAGTTTCAACATTAACATATATAAATGTCACATCCAGTAGGGCCAAACAATCAAATTTTAACATGTGACAATCTATATAACAGGTATATGATTGAAATAAAACTCACAGGTATATAATTGGAATTAAAAATCGCAACGACATAAATCTAGGTTTCTCTATAGATTTTCCCTGTATTCCAATTTAAATGATATTCGCTTTTCAAAAGTGGATATTTAACTAAACCAACCAATAATTCATCCATACACAAACAGTAAATTTTTATCTACTATATATCATATTGATTATCCAAAAAGGTAAATTTAGCTCATAGAAATTCCAGCAGGCTTTCTAGTTTGAACTAAAATCCAACGACGTTTGATTTTAGCCTAAAATTTCACTTGGTCCAAATTTAATGAAACCAATTCCATAGCATAGATATCACCATTACAAGCGCGACACAAAAATCTCGCCTCGATTGGACCTTATATCAGTGAGTTGTACAATTTATAAGATTTTGATTTTATTAAATTTATTGATTACACTATTAATTTACTATTTACCCATTTATCACTAATCCTCCCACTAAACTCCTTCTTCCCTAATACAACTGCTCCCTCTCGTGCATAAGTCATGCATCATCACTATGCAAGCACAATTTATCCTCCTACTTCGAGCATCTCTGACCAATCAACACCAACAATGTTCCTCTTTCTGCATCCTCAACTCACCCAAGTCGACCACCTTGCCTCCGATGTGCCATCCTCAATCCCGACCTTACAGCCTCGCACGTGCACCATACCAACTCAACTACTCCATCCTAACTCGGTCTCTAGGTGTGATATGCCATGCTGAACCCAAATCCAACTTCCATTTGGCTAATCGATGCCTAAAACACCTGAATTTTCAAACCCTAGCTCTATTAAGGCTCATGACAACACTGTCCAGCTCCACAAATAAACAACGCACACTCTGATACCCATATCAACTTGTAGATCTCTTCAATATAGATCCAAAGATCCCTGATTTAATTTTTTTCCAGGAAGTAAAATTTGAGATATGAATTTTTAAAGTTTGCTTTTTATTCCTTTGTTTTGATTTTTAATGGTTACGAGAAGTGACTGAATGAAATAGTGTAAGAGGAAAATGTGTTTCATATGCTAATTATTTATATATTGATCGGCATCTTGTCGCATAGATTTTTTGTTCGCGTATGGACTACGAATGACAACACAAAAATACGATCGTGCACAAAAATGTGACACAATCTGAAAAAAATAAAATATACATTGGTTATCTTATTATGTAAAATCACAAAAATATACTCGTTTTTCAAGAAATCGTCAAACGGTACTTTAAATATTTCCAAATTAAAATTAAGGAAAAATTAGAAAAAATTAAAAACATATCATTACAAATCTAGTTGTTATATTAAAAACATAATTTCTTATTATTCATTGAATTTGAATCAAATTTGAATGTTTAAATAAATTAAATATTCATATTCGAAATGTTAAATTTTTTTGATCATTACATTCTTCCCCCCTTAAAAGAATTTCGTTCTCGAAATTTCCAAAGGAAGGAAATATCTTCATACCCTTAATCTTATAAAATTCTTATACTCAAAATGGGTTATTAATTTTTTTTAAAAGTCTTAACGTTGTGGAAAATTCTGACAACTCCTCTATTGCGTGGCTCAATCCATAAAAACTACAACTCGCCACTATGGACCCAAATTAATAAAAAACCAAAAGCCCAAAAGTGGCCTTCCATACCTAGGGCATAAAATTATCAACAACAATATAAATGTGTAGTTATTTGTCAAGCAAACCAACTCTACTCGTGAAACTAAAATTATCAAACTAGCTTTTGCTTCCATAAACCTATATCTCACTTACAAATGATATTTAACTATATAACTTGCATTTTATAATATCAAAACTATATAATTTATTAAAGCGTGTATGATATACATATACCATTCGTACGCAATAACAAATCCAATCACTAGCTCGATCACACAATTATCTTTTTCGAACTAGTATTGCTTGCTCGACTCCCTAGTATGGACTCTAATCAGATTTCTTGATTAGAAATCTATGTTCTCTTTGCATATCCATATACTATTATGGAAAACTTCGTAATCATATCAAAAATATGTATCAAGTGTTCGCCATCAAGAATTGAGTGAAAGATCCAAACTCGGACCGATGTAAATCATCTCAAAATCATGTACTCGGATTTGGATAAAATCAGCTATACGAATAAAATTATCTACATACAACTTAAGTAACCAATTAGTTTCTTAATTACACCAAATTCTTTTTACTTACATTCATTTCCACTTATAGTATATTCACTTAAATACTAAAATTACTTGTGAACAATTTCACAAAACTTTTCTTAAGTTTATCAACATTTTATAAAACACAACTTATGTTTATCAACACTTTTAAACTTAAGTTCATATTTGTATAATAATTTTCTACATCCTAAGAGCATATATAAAATATCATATTGGTTTTACTTAATCTGGACGTTCAACAAACATAAATCTTAAATAATTTCTTATAATCTTCCCAAATTTACAAGTTACAAAACCTTATTCTCTTATTAATTTCACAAAATATTTAGTTTCAAGTTCTCAATTGGTTCGGAAGTTTTCAACTTTCCAAATTCGCCAAAAATTGCATTTTGAAATAATAATAATATGCATATCTCATTTTGTGTATCAAATCGTACTTACAGAAATTTAAAATAATTTTTTACCAAAACAACTTAATAACCAATTAATATGGTAGTAATTGCTCATTTAGAAACTAAAAAATGAGTGTCAATGTTACTGCAGTCATCACTAGAATTATTTTCCAATAAAAAAAGTGAGTTCAGTGCTTTCTTACCTCCTTTAAAATCTATTTTAAAATACTTTTGTACATAAATACTTTTAAATAATACCATTGTTATTTTTCCTCAAAATTTTGAAAAACAATTTCCAAAACATAGGAATTTAAGTTCTCAAATTATCAGCTTAAACCCCAATTTATTTATAAACTCTTTTTATAAACCATGCTTATATAATTCCACTTCTTATAAAGGATCATTTGATAAATGTTTATCTTTGTTTGAATTATAATAAAATACTTTATTAAAATCTAATTTTAGATTTTAACCTAACATTATCACTGAATGCCTTATATCAAATCTGAAGCAGAATTCACAAGGTGTTCATACTTAATTCAGAAAAAAATGTGCATAAACTAACTGAGAAAAAATAATCAATCAACCATTTGCCAATTCTCATAATTGGATGACTACGACTAATCAAACAATAACCGATGATAATTAAATGTTATCATCTCTTAATAACCAAGAACATCATAAATAATTATATCAATTTCAAAAAATCATCCTCGTATATAGAAAATAATCAATGTAAAATTATTTCATTTACCCAATTTCAAAACAATACTTTGTCAATCTGCCTTGTTCAAGTATTTAAAAACCCTATCAATACAGTTACTCCTTCTATATCGACCAGAATTTATAAACCACTCAATAGATAAATCAACATAATATAAAAAAATTACATGACTAACAAATACACACTCTTCTATATATATACACTCAACTCATTCCAGGGTGCCACTTACCTTATCTTTGATGAGTCTACCCCACTAAAACCTAGGTGTACGCTCAACCCAAGCTCCGATACCACTTGTAATGACCCGCCTTTTCGACTCTCTAAGGTCGATATTAATACATCCACGGTATTCATGTGCCAAGCATCCAAGTGCCGGAAAGACAGATTGTTTGGGAAAAATTAAAACAAAGAAAAAAAAGAATCTCACTTTGTGATGCGTAATATATAATAGACAACAGATCATTACAAAAGAAATTTTAATATATATATACATCAGCCAGAGTATACTAGCTATCATCAGCTTGGACATTTAAAACAACCAGTCCTCACAAATCTGATAGAGATACAGAACCAATGTAGCGGAAATAAAAGAACTATGTGAATACGTCTTGGCAGCATCTAGCTCATCTCCTGACGCTCGAAGCATCCATAACTGAATCTGAAAATATTCTCAGTCTGTTCTGAGCATTATAAGAAAATAATGCCCGGATTAGTCTAGTAAACTAGCGTGAGAAAAACACTTCAAATGAATTTTTGATGTTATCAAACCTTCAAAAAAAGGTATCTTATACGGCCACGCCGCATATAAACAAGGATGGGTTTTTACCTTACGATAACCAAACCATTTAATAGAAAATCTTTTGATATTATAATAATGTCTAGGGTTTAAATAAATATTTATCGTAGCCAAAATTGTTTGATTAATTAAAGTACAACATAATAGGTATACAACTAAGTCCAAAGGCATTTATTGTAGATAAATTTAATACATGATCAGATAAGGGACTACATTTTATACAGTACACCTCTAGATAGAAGTACCGGGGTCAAATCTATTTACCCCTGTGAATTTGGACCAGACTACCCCATACTAAATAGAAACAGAATATTTCATCACCCTGGTTGCTTCGCGACCTTTTCCTATAAGCTCTCATGCACAACCAAATCTAAAAATAATAATCTAGAAGGGTGAAAATAATACTCTAATAGGTGCAACCCACATAGCCTCGTGGCACCATCCTATTTTTGTCCTTATAGGTTATGAGGCTTGAATCTACATTTTCCATTCTTTAGCAATTCCCACTTGGAATGCTAACACTGTCCTCTAGGCGACAATGCAATGCCAGCAATCGTCCATACAAGTTGTTCAGGATATTAATAAGCCGAAGATACTACTTCTACTACATCCATTTTGGAATCATCCTCGGGATTAGTAGCAAGCAGCCCTTGCACTTCAAAGAACTCCGTTTTTGGTTCCATCATCTTCAGGATGCCTTCAATTTAAGCATTTAAACTAGTTCAAAGTTGTTTTTGGATAATATATCTAATTCCAGTCTCTCTGCACCGAAAACAATAGCATTAAAACTGACCACATTGATAATCGATTATTTAACTATCTAATTAACAAATAATTTAACCAAGTACCGTTAAGCACAAGCAACCATTAAGCCACCTTACTTAATCATCTCGTTAATTAAAACCACTTTGTAATTGTATCAAAATAATTTTACAAAGATGTATCCATAAATTCTCTCTACTTTTTTCAATACTTGTAAAATATAAACGTACTTATCAAACCTATATAAATATTCTCACAAAACATTTCATAAAACTTAGGAAACTTTTCCATATAATTATATTAACAATATAAGTATATTCACAAAACTACATTCTAACATTTAGGAAATGTACCCATATACTTATTTCAACGGTATAAGTATATTCACACATCTTTAGAAAGATTTCACTTCCAAAACATAGTTATTTAGGTTAAACAAATGTAACTTAAACATTTTATAAAAATAATCCCATGATACTTTTGGTGTAAGTAAACAGGTCGTATAGAAACTAGACCAAATATACTTATCACCACCTTCCGATTTCAAAAAGTACTATCCCTCGATTAATAATGAGATCGGATAAGTTAGAAAACTATCCTTGCCTCAACATACATTCTTAATTCTCAAGATAGAGATGAGTTTTCATACCTTGGAATTCAGTGTTAAGTATGGAAATGACATTTTCCATACCTATAATTTAAAATGAACATTTATGGAAATCGTGTCTCATTCTAAAAAGAACTTCCTATAAAACCCCTTTTTAAAAACCCATTTCATACTTGCAAAACTCATTTCTATGGATCTCCTTTCTATTTCTAAAACTCTTTTATATGAATAAACTCTTTTACAAAACTCCGTCTATAAAACTCCTGATATATTTATAAACTCCTTCAACAAACACTTTTATTATATTTATAAATCCTGTTATAAATTCATCTCCGTATATAAACTCCTTTTTATAAATTTCCAAAATATAAAATTGTAAGACTCGTATACTTCCCATATATCCCTAAAATATAAATATATAGCTCCTTTGCAAAAAAATCCCTTATAAAAATTCTTTATAGATCAACAATCCATTTTTATACTTTATATCCTTAACAAAAATCTTCTTTTTCAAAATAAGACCAAATACTTCCATAAAACGATCAACCTATATCACCATAATTCCACAAATGGAATTTATTATTCCAATTTTGCCAAAATGATATTAATTTCCACTTTATAGAATATCATTTATAAAACCATTTATTATTTATAAAACACTAATTTATAATTCTACAACATTTTGTACAAACGTTTCACGAATGTTTATTCCAAAATATTTCTATCTTTTTAAAAAATATAAAATCTCCTGGCGTCAAAATTGGCCACCAACACCTAGTTGCAAGTGAAAGCACCAATGTCAAGCCAAAGATCACAGGTAGAGTATATGTACATGGCATAATATGAAGAATAGCCAAAACTAAAATGAAAGCAATAAAAAAGACAAGATCTATAGTGGTTCGGCTAACTCCGGCCTACGTCCACTCCAGAAGAATCCTTTTTATTATATTGGAATTTGATTACAGTTACAGTTCGGGATTTTTGAAACAAAAATGGCAGACTAGCCTTTAGGTGGAAGATGAAGAGTAACAAAATGAGACTCTCTTTTTCTAAAGCCACGCCTGCTGTATTTATTAGAGAAATCCCGCCTACAGGGCATACTAACTTACATGGGCCCACCATGGTGACCGTCGAGCCCAACTCATCAATCTACGCCGACATAAGGTAGTCGTATGTTGGCTAGAAGTAAGCAGCGTTCTGACCTGAGCAAACTCACTGATGACACAAAGTAAAATGAATGCCGACTCTACTTAACGTGTACGCCGACCCCAAATGAACTCTCCCCTGTCGACCCGAGTGATGACCTGAAGCACATGCCACACCGACCGAGAGTGAATAGCCAACCCAAAGAGATGTCAATCCATCAAAGTATGCGGACCCCTCCAAATATGCTGATCCTAGAATCCAATGTCGACCCGAGTACTGACCCAAAGTAATCTTCATTTTGACTCGAAGTTGCATGAATGCCGACCCCAAGTCCAATGCCAACCCCAAGTCCAATGTCGACCCCAAGCCAAAGCTATGCCGACTCAAAGTTTTCCCAATGCCTACCCGAAGCATGGGACATGCTGACCCCTTGTTCAATGCTGATCCAAACTAAAGCCTGAAGTCAAGCTTGTGCCGATCCGAAGTAGAACTCGAAGCAATACCAACGTCGACCCGAAGCTGAACTCAAAGTAATACCAATGCCGACCTGACCGAAGTATATCCTATTATAACCCGAAGTAAACATTTTATTGACCCGCAGCAAACCACATGGTGACCCAAAGTAACCCTTTGGCTGACCCAAAGCAACTCGACCTTTCCTGAAATCCATATCGTTTATCCATTGGCTGTGCTAAATCCTGACTTCATATTTATTATCCATAATTAATTGTCCATCCATCCATTCAAACCAGAACCATAAAATTCCATCCTCGATAACCGTGCAATTCATTGAATTAAATCCTCCTGTATACGACCTTGCCAAAAGGTGGGTTAACATTTTTTTCTCAAAACATGCCCTGCTATTGGAAGGCGTGTTTTGAATTTCCACAAGTCCAAAACCAATGTCCGTAATCCATTGATCGCCATATCATCCAATCTTGAGTCCAATCCATTGCCAATTCAATTCCTTAACCTCTCCGGATCGTTAGGGATATCCATGACTATTCTTAGTTGATATCCAATTCCAAATCCATTCCAAATCCATTAACTGAATCTATGATCTCTCCTAATCTTTTTATCCAAGTCTGGAACCTCTCTGAGTCCTGTAATACAAATCCAAGACCTCGTTGGTTCCATATTCAAATTCGGGACCTCGCCGGGTCCATATCCAAATTCGAGACCTCTCCATGTCCAAATCCAAATCCATAGACCTCTCTGAATCATTTTATCCTACTTCGATCTTGACTCTCTAATCAAGGGCTTATCCATGGTTTTCCTTCTCTGGCCTCGACTCTTCGGTCGAGGGCTTAATCATGAGGTATCATCCTCTGGCCTCGTTCCCCAGTCGAGGACTTATCTTGAATATCCTTCTCTGGCCTCGACTCTCCATTCGAGGACTTAATCTGTGGGGTATCTTCTTCGGCCTCGATCCCCAGTTGAGGTCTTACCTGAAGGGTATCCTTCTCCGGCCTCGATGCCCAGTCGAGGACTTAATCCGTGGGGATCCTTCTCCGGACTCGATCCCCGGTTAAAGACTTAATCCATGGGGTGTTATACTCCAGCCTCAATCCTTGGTCGAGGACTTAATTCATCGGGGGTTATATTCCGGCCTCGATCCTTAGTCGAGGACTTATCCATGTTTGAATCCACCCAATCGCTCTTTGGCAAAGGGACTCGTAACTCGCAGTTATTGCCCCATCTCTCTAGTCGGGACCGTAACTGTGACCTCAAAAACCAAAATTTGCAGTAAATACAAAAAATAAGATTTCATAAACACGAGCACCATGGTTCATCGTCGTTTCGTAGCATGCCTAGAGACCGTCCTCGATCACGTACATGTGTAAGCGACTTAGCCGCATTACTATGGGATTTATTACTTATTCCATACCATCAACAGAACGACCTGTGCCCTTCAGCCAGGCTAGCTCTTATTTATGATGGATGATAGCTGCTCCTGTTCCATTGCCGCTATTCATTTCCAAACAAGGCCATCCAAACCCATGCCACCAGTTCCATGGGGAGTTGTGCCGATCCATTCTCCTTGGTCAAGGTATGCCCCTAGTTGATCCAATCCATGTCTAAGAATGCTAGTTTATGCTCCAAGTCTTGGGTTCCAATTTCCAACTATTCCAGCATCCATAAATGGTCTCCTATCATCATTTCTATCCTACCCCCGAGTCCACGAGGGAATCTTAAAACATGTCCTTTTGGACAATTATCCATATCCCAATTAACTCGAAACTGCATGGCACTGCCTGGTATCCCGCCTAGAATCAAGCCAATATGATCCAGGGGCATGCTTTCGAGTGAAAAATAATCAGGCGCAGCTCCCAGTGGTTTCGCTCCATCCAACATCCTGTTTGCTCTATTTCCTCGGCTTGGATTCTAGACTTCCTCCTATCTCTTTAGCATACTTTCCTACATAGCATCCATCGTTGTTTCCATCTTGTCCTTACTCTTTGTCTCCTTGTTGATTTCCTAGCCATTGCTTCCTAGATCCAAATTCCCAAGCTTTCAAATCCAAGAATCTAACTTCCAAATCCCTGAGTACAAGCTCCTTCTCAGTGAAAGCACCAAAAGGTTGGCATCAAAATTATCCACCAGCACCCAATTTCAAGCGAACGCACCAATATTCGGTCACAGATCATAGATAAAGTATATGTAGAGAGTATAATATGAAGAATAGCCAAAATTAAAATGAAAGCGGTAAAAAAGACAAGATTTATAGTGGTTCGGCTAACTTTGGCCTACGTCAACTCTAGAAGAATCCTTTTTATTATACTGGAATTTGATTACAGTTACAATCCAAAATTTCTAAAACAAAAATGGCAGAATAACCTTTAGGTGGAAGATGAAGAGAAACAGAATGAGAATCCTTTTTTCTAAAGCCGCATTTGTTGTAGTTATAGGTGAAATCCTGGCTACATGGCCTACTCACCTATATGGGCCCACCATAGTGACCATCGAGACCAACTCATCAATCTACGTCGACCTAAGGTAGTTCATGTGTTGACCCAAAGTAAGTAGTGTTCTTAAAATAAAATGAATACCGACCTCAAGCAACGTGTACGCCGACCCTAGATGAACTCTCCTCTGTCGACCCGAGTACTAACCCAAAGCACATGCCGCATTAACCCGAATTGAATCCCAAAGTAGCACCTAAAGCCGACCCCTAGTCATTCCCACATACCAACCCCTTATCCTTATCGACCTAAATCTCCAACAGCAACCCGAAGCCAAACTATAACTAACTCGAAGTAATGTCAATCCCTTAAAGTATGTCGACCACTCTAAGTTGGCCAATCCCAGAATCCTATGCCGACCCGAATACTGAACCGAAGTAATCTTGGTTCTGACCCAAAGTAACATGAATGCCGACCCCGAGCAAAAGCTATGTCGACCCAACATTTTCCTGATGCCGACCCCGAGCAAAAGCTATGTCGACCCAACATTTTCCTGATGCCGACCCGAAGCATAGGCTGTGCCGACCCTAAGTAAATGCTGACCCCTAGTTCAATGCCGATCCAAAGTGAAGCCTGAAGTCAAGCCTGTGCCGATCCGAAGTAGAACCCAAAGCAAAACCAATGCCTACCTGAAGTTGAACCCAAAGTAATACCAATTCTAACCTGATCAAAGCAAATTCGGTAATAACCTGAAGTAAAAACTTTCCTGACCCGAAGCAAACTACATGGTGACCCGAAGCAACCCTTTGGCTGATCCAAAGCAACTCGACCTTTCCCGAAATCTATACTCCAAATACTCGGCATCATTTATCCATCGACTATGCTGAATCATGACTTCATATACATATTTATTATCCATAATTGATTGTCCATCCATTTAATCGAACCAAAACCATAACATTTCAGCCTCGATAATCGTGTAATCCATTGAGTTAAATCTGCCTATATACGGCTTTGCCAAAAGGCGGGTTGACAATCCCCTTTTATTTTCTTTTAAATTAAACATTCATTATTATAATAACTTTTCAATGAAAATAAATACTTTATAAAATAATCTTAAAACATTTACAAATATACATATTTTAGAAAAAAATAATAAAAGAAATTGAAATAAAATATTGAAGTACGAAAAATAACTTTGAATAAAATATCATAGAAAATCCAAACGTCAGATTTAATATCATTTTTCAAATCAAAAACCAATTTCAAATCAAACAGCAATTAGTAGTATTTTAAAAAATACTATATTGAGGCCAATAGTTACTATATAACTTAACCAATGCTATTACACTCTTTTCTCCAAAAAGGTTCAATTCTTTTTATATGTCAGTGCGACATCCAGTAGAGCCAAACAATTAAATTTTAACATTTGAAAATCTATATAACATATGTATATGACTGAAATAGAACCCATATGTAAATAATTGGAATTAAAAATCACAATGATAGAAACTCAAATTTCTCAATAAACTTTCCCTATATTTCAATTTAAATGACATTCACTTTTCAAAAGCGAATATTTAACCAAATCAACCTATAATTAAACACATAGTAAATTTTTATCAATTATATATCATATCGATTATCCAAAAAGGTGATTTTAACTCATCGGAATTCCAGCAGATGTTTATGCATTCCAGTTTAAACTAAAATCGAATGACGGATGATTTTATCCTAAAATTTCATTCACTTGCTCGAAATTCGACGAACCAGTTTCATTGTGTAGCCATCTCCATTACGAGCATAACAAAAAAATCTCATCTCAAATGGACCTCATATGAGAGAATTATACAATATATAAGATTTTGATTTTTTTTAAATTTATTAATTACACTATTAAATTAGTAATTGCCCATTATCACTTATCCTCCCACTAAACTTCTTCTTTCCCAATACAATTGCTCCATCTTGTACACAAGTCATGCATCATAACTATGCATCCACGGTTTGCCCTTCCACTCCGGTCATCTATCCGACCAACGGACACCACCAACATTCCTCTCTTTGCATCCTCGACTTACCTGACCCGACCACCTTGCCTTCGATGCGCTATATGCACCATCCCTAATCCTAGCCTAACAGCCTCGTGCGTGCACCAAACCAAGTTGTGACCTCCATCTCCATGTCGGTTTACCCTCAAGCTCGGTTTCTAGGCGTTATACGCCATTCCAAACCCAAATTCAACTACCATTTGGCTAATCGATGCCTAAAACACCCGGATTTCCAAATTCTAGCTCTATTAAGGCTTACGACAACACGGTTGAGCTCCCCAAATTGAGGATACATAATCCAATACCCATATCAACTTGTAGATCTCCTCAATACGGATCCAAAGATCCTTGTTTTAATTTTTTCCATTAAGTAGAACTTGAGTTTTGAATTTTTAAAGTTTGCTTTTTTCCTTTGTTTTAATTTTTGATGGTTACTGGAATGGATTGAATGAAACAGTGTTAGAGGAAAATGTGTTCAATAAGCGAAATATTTCATTTACTTTATATTGAAATTTCCATCGTCTCGCCGTACAGATTTTTCATTCACGTACGGTCCACGAACGATAAATCAAAATACGAACGCGCACAAAAATGCGACACGGTCTCAAAAAATAAAAATATTCAATGTTATCTTATTCTATAAAATAAAAAAATACTGTCATTTTTCAAAAAACCATCAAACGATGATTTAAATATTTTCCAAATTAAAAATTAGTGAATATCGTATAAATTAAATTAAAAACACATCTATAAAAATCGAGTCGTTATATTAAAAATAAATTTTCATATTTTTTATTAAATCTGAATATTTAAATAAGTTAAATATTCATATTCAAAACGTTTAAAATTTCGGGTCATTACAAATTTATGGTGGACCCATATTTATTTTGAGGAGTTTGGGTCATTTTTGGTTTTAGCCTTAGTGACGTGGTGTTTCTCTTCGATTAGAAAAGGAGTGGGAGAGTTGGAAATTTAGTATGGACTTATTAGATGTGTGTTGGCAAAGATGCGGTTTAGGTAATAAAAATTGTAAAACAGATTGGCAAAGGTGTTGACCTCCTTTTAGTACCAGAATATTAGTGATTTTTTCCGGTCACATAATACCGGTTAGAAGTAGTTGCATTGCTGTATAGTTACACAACAATGAATTAGCAAATAATGTTTATTAAAATTCCATAAAAAGTGGTAAATATGTTGTTTAGTGCTCAAACAATTATGTTGGTTCAAATTTTACTATTTATTATCATGCCTACGAAATTTATAAACAAGTAGAAGGAAAATATAGAACATGAAGAAATTATGTAGTTTGGATGTTAAGGAATCCTACATCCACGAGTAAAATAACTCTATCTTTTTATATTTCATTACCAGATTCATCGAAATTAATGGAGATTTTTTACAGCTTTAACAATAATAAATTTATAAGCATTAAAAGTTCGATCCCTCTTTTCTATTATGATCTTTTTCTTTTACAGATGAAAGGACATCATATAGATTCCAATACCACATCTCATACTCAATTGCCCCTACTTGATCTTTCCAATCGTGCTTCATCTGTGCCGCCAGAATTGTACGTTGTGGATTGATGACAAGGATTTAAGTGAGATAATTTAATTTAAGGGAGATAATTTTAGCTTTGGATGGATAATTATATATAGGCAAGATAATTGGATTTTGAAGTACAAAAATAGGCATGATGCCACTAAATACTTACCACTAGTTTAGGGGTTGTGCCGTTTTTTGACATAATTAGATTTTTTTTTAATAACTTATGTTGATGTACCACGCCTTTTTGTGAAGTCAAGCAGTTCTGTTGATGTTGTGAAGGCGCGTCATACTATGAGAATGTTATATAATTCCGGTATTGGACCTTTGTAGCACAAATTAGAATAGGACTGTGCACGTTGGTAATATGAAGCCTTTATGTGTGGGATAGCTCTGTGTGGGAAACATTGGGTTCTGGGTTCGAAACTTGTGCGGTCATGTATGATGTAGCTTTCAGGCCCTTTTTGCTATGTATTGTGCTGATCCTTTTTTGAAGACTTCACATACTTAATCCTGCACTAAATATTTTTTAATTGAAAAATGAGTGTAACAAATTATTGACCAAAAAATGGACCAACACCTTGGTTTGGATTTGAAAGCACCAGCCCTATTCCGACAGAGCAATATCACAGATAACAGATATAGAAAAAGAACAATAAAATAAAGAAGATAGAGAATTTTTATAGCAGTTCGGCTGTTAATGAAGCCTACGTCCACTTTATAGTTTTATTATAGACAGACTGCTATTACAAGAGATGTTTGATTACAAGGCTTTGATTATCTCTAGTTAGATTGAATCTCCAGAGTTGGAACCCACTGGAGAACCATAATGAATTCTTTTGGAGATTGTTGTGAGGGAGGTAGAGAGTGAACACTAATTCCAGCAGAGCTTCAACAACCAATCCAGAGAAGATCTTCTTTATGTTGTAGGAGGCATGGTATTTATAGAGGTCGAAGAGTTTCTGGGCTAGGCCTATCGTCGTCAGCTCACATGAAGGTTACAAGCGACCTAGGGGGCTTTGGTCGCAAAACGAGCCAAAACCATGGGTCGTTGGTGACCCATAAACTTGGTTCATTTTGTGGACCAAATCTTGCCTCTTCTTGAGGGTTCCATATCTGGTTCGTTTGATGGTCTAAGCAGAGGCATAAGCTACTGATGAGCTATATACTTAAGATTTTTCTGGAGTCTGGACTCAAAGATGTTCCCATAGCCTTTTATCGTTGTTCTTATGCTTTGACGGCAATCCACTAGTTGTTTATGTTCGGCTACTGATTGGATTATAGGAATGCTGATCTCTCGACTCCGTTGATCTTACTCGATGTCTTAGTCGTATATCTTAGCCCTTGTTGGTTCTTCGTCTTGGTTTTTTTGGTTAAGTCCTAAACCATCCGGTCCTTGTAAGACTGCTCTGTTCTTTATCGGTTTCTGCTGGGTTAAAAAATCGGATAACATTTGCCTTCAGAGTACATCTTCATTGTAAACAAGTCATGCTCTGGAAGCTATCGTTTTCAACATCCATTTGTTCATTACCAAGTGATAGTACCACAGCTTATGTTAGCCTGACGTCATTGACCATCTTTCCTTAATTCTAACTATTATTACTTGCCATAACATATTACATTTTCGCTTGTAGCTTTTTGGCATGCCTTGGAGTGACGAACAGCTGTAATCGGGCAGGTTTGAGATGAATGGATGAAGCTTTCTTCCTTCTTTCCCTTCAAACGCATGTATACATTGTTTATCATCATCACTTTCATCTTTTGCTTTTTTTTGTGATGGGCCGCTAGCAATCCACGTAGGATGACCTATTCGAATGAAAAAAAATTAAGGATAGGTTGGGTCGTCGGTGACCCATGATGGGTGGGTCACTGCGACCCGATTACTAAGCAAAATATTTCATTTTTTCTTTTCCTATTTATACTCGAGTCGATCTTATTCCCTTCATTCGACCTGAGACCACTTCACTCCTCCATGCAATCAGTTGTCCAGCGATTCGACATGAGCATTCTTAACATCAGTTCGACCAGTTTTCCTACTTTATTTTTTCCATTTGTCATTGATCCATCTTTCTTGCTTCATTCGAATTCACTTGCCTTTGATCCACCTTAGCCGTTGCCGTGAAATCCTAGCCATTTCTTCATCTTGCTCGAATCTAAACCCTAGACCACTGTTGGCTTATAGCTGACCAAATATTAGCTCGCTAAGGATCCATTAACTTGCCAATGATCTACTTCATAGCTTGCCGAGTTTGATTCATGATTCTTCTTGATCCTTCAATTCAATTTGAGGTAGGCTTTCTTGATTGAGTCGTTAATCACTATGTTGGTACAATGATTTGATGTCTGCCTTTTCTTGTGACGTTGATTACAAGAAGCTCGAGTTAATTATGGTTTAATGGAGGAAGATAGTAAATCGAATCTCAAGTTGTCTCTTGGAATGACATTCAAACTTTGGCCTAAGGCTTGACCATTTTTGCAATCTTCTTCCATTAGACCTGAATAGACTTGTCTCCAGTTTTGCAGATGTTATTTGTGTGACGTATTACTAGTCGACCATAATTTTCCAAAGAACTTGGGCTCACCCTGTTTGATTATTCCACGCACAATGCTCCTCTAATGAGAAGAGTTTCTGTGTTGCTTCGGATAATGGATCCGTTATCGATCATTGATCGATAAGAGTAAGTGCATAAGAAGTAAATAAAAAATGTAAAACGAACTAATATGGGAAGTTCTTCTCTTTTTCCACCGCAAGTGAAATATATATGCAGGATAGAGCATTTGCAGTGCATTGAGCATCGAGTTTTTCCCATATAGACAACACATTGCACTTGTACACTTGGCCCAGTCCACACTAAAGTCTAATGTGTCAATTACAAGTTAACATTTATTTGGAATTCAAGTGTGATTGAGGAAACTTATGAGTTTAAGATAAAGTTACTTGACCATTTTCGGATGCGAGTTTTATTATGTAGAATGAAGTAGCCTTCTACATGTCATAAGTCGAGTGGGTGAAGCCCGGCGCTCTCCGAGGCTGAATCATCATCCACCTCAAAAGGCCAGCATGGTCAGTTAGTTCCGGTTAGTCCCATCGTGGATCGCATACCTCCTAACTTTCAAGTTTTGCTTAATCCACCCAAAAGAGCCCCATCGGTAGTCTGCCAAGGTCCTCCATAATATATGTAAACAACAAGGAATTCCCGAAGAGGATGTGCATCTGCCGGAGAAAGATGAATTTGCACATACGCATCCCTCGAGTGTCACAGCTTGTAATCGATATATGTGTTTGAATGGAGCCATGCCTCCATTAAACAATTTTATGCATAAAACACTCTCAAACTTGAGAATTGCCCCCATTCCAGCTTCATCCGAATGGTTACACCATCCTTACTTGCTTGCACGTCACTTCATGTGAACGTTCCACTATGCTTTGAGTTTTGACGAGTTGCGATAGTTCCTGGCATTCAATAGGAGGGAAGATTGTCCCTCTCAGATCATAATCTAAGCCCAGAGGAACCAGAAGATCGTCTTGCGGTTGCAAATCAATCTACCATAGTTTAAGATGCAATACTTCTTCGTTAGGTTCCTCGAGGGGTTCAATTGTTGATGGACGACGGGGGGTACGTTTCTCTTTTCTACTTATCGAGCTCCAAAAATTCGTGATGGAGTCTCAGTCTAATTATACGTCTCCTATAGTTACTCAAGGCCGAATAGGGACGTGAAATTTAATGAAGTTTGTGGAACTTTAAAAACCGTCTATCCCGAGAAAAGAAGCACTAAATTTCTACAGACGTATGAGAACATGCATTGGTACGGACTGTTAGCTCCAGGTAGATCCTGTTGAATATGCGCTTTGCGCTATATGATTTTTGTTTGATGATAATAAACATATATACATTCATATAAATGTATTTGGTAATGTACTATTTTGTTTTTCATAGTTTAAATAAATATTTGTTGAATAAAATTAAATTACACAGAATTCGAATTTGAATTCAAACATAACAAGTTAAACAGATTTTGAATTCAAACAGAAATTTTTATTCAAACAAATATTTATTACAAATTGTAAATAGTACAATTTCATGCTCTCACTATACATGTACATTTTTGATTACAATCACATCACATTTACATCACGACCTTACTACATATCTCTCACACTCATATTTTTGTCTTCAACTATAATCCGGTTTGAATCCAGCATCTGAGTAATCTGCAAAAATATTTTAAATGCAGTAAAATTGAAAGAAAAATATTTTTGAAATTTGAAAGAAACGATGATTTTGAAAACATTGTTTGCCTCAGTTATTTGGGTTGTTCGTCATCATTTTTGACTGTGCAATATCTGTGCATATCGATATTTTTTATCAGGGACAGGTAATTACAAGTGGCTGCAGTACACACGTGTACATTCGTATATGTGTGCACTGCCTCGCCAACTCGTGTGCAAAAATCAAACAAAAGCACAGAAATCAAAAACAAGGTCAAACCCAAGATAGGTTCAACTCAAAGCACCACTGACCAGACATTGCAAACACAGTCTCAAGCATGAAACAAGGTGCACCAGACCAGATTGCAAAAATAATTAAATATACACAAATGCAGCCCAATAGACTACAGCAACACAGTAGTAAGACTGCATCCACAGAAATACACAACTACAAGGCATTTTCATTGCAACTGCATAGCTACACAACAAAGCAAAGACCAGAAACTCAAGCTTCAAAAAGCTACAGCAACAACGCACCAATAAAGTCGAGACAAAGCAACTGTTCTTAACAGCAAGTTCAAACCAAAGCACAAAAGTGCACAGCAACACAAAACTGCAGTGGACAGCAAAGACCACATGCCACAATATTAAAAAAAACAGCAAGAATATGAGTGCAAGCCAGAGTGAATGCAGACAAGCACATGAATACATAAAGCTACAAGTGATGCAGCATCAATCAAGAAGTGATATGGTGAAGCACTAACTCAAGATTACAGGGCAGTGGACAGTACAAGACTGACCAGAATACAAATGAATCAAGTCAGGCATGAAGACAATGCCAACAACAAAAACAGCAAGTCAGTGGCAAGACCTCAGTGACACAGTGAAAGTTGCACAAGATATAGAGCCACAACAAGTCCAGCAACAAGTCCAGTTGCAACATGGTGAACAAGACACAATGCTGAGCACATGCAAACTGCAATGAATAATGCAACATGACCAAATATACAAACTGAAGACTGCACGAAATGTATGCAAACATAATGCAAGTTTATATGTGCAGAAAGTTACAAGTATCAACGAATTGGATGAACAAAACTCGAGAGCAACAGTGAAAGTGCAAATCATGTCAACAAGACAAATGTATGGATCAGTGCCAAAGTCGAAAAATAACAATGCAGACGTACAAATGTAACGCAGTGATAAAAATTCACGTACGAATACAGTATTGACGAAGTTCAACATTACAGAGATGATCGAAGTAAAATACTAATCAAGTCAGAACTCAGTGAAGTCAGTGAAGTCGAAAGCAACAGGGATGAACACTGTAAACATTGAAGCCGTGGATATGATTCAAGAAATCAAAACAGTGCAGTGATGATCAGGGCACAAAACCAAGTAAGAAATTCAAGTGTGTAAATTTGACAAAGTCAAATATCTCAAATCACGAAATCAATTCAAGCCGTGTGAAACAAGTTACTACAAATACGAAATTGACAAAGTCAGATTAATCCTCAGCATCAAAGCGTAATCGAACGGCAAAACAAGAATTTTTGCAGCAATCAGTCGAACGCAAAAATAGGAAATCAAATCCTATTAAAACCCTAATCATCATTGGCATTTCAATTCGATCGAGTTCAAGTATCAAACTAGAAAAGCAAAAGGAGACAGCACATACCGAATTCACAAGCATCAAAACTCGATCGAGCAACTGCAAGCAAGCTAGGGCAACAAATCACAGATCAATTGAAGAAACCAGAGCCATAATTGCAACGAAGAACCGAAGCCCTAATTGCAATGAAGAGCCGAAGCCCTAACTGGATCAAAAGGGAACGAAGCCCTAACTGGAACGAAGCCGCCATTATTTCTCACGAACGAAGATAAAAAAAGATCGGGTGTAATAAGGAAGTGGGCCGGTGTTCAAAAAACAAAAGGGGTTTCTTTTGTTATTAATTAATATTGTTAATAAACTTATATTAATAATGTTAATTAGTTTAGGGCTATTTTGTTCTTAATTATTATTTTTTTATTCTACGAATCAAAGAGTTTAGGTAAATCACCACCTAGGTTTTAGGTTGTGTCTGATTGTCTATTTAGAGTTAGTTCAGTAAGCAGGGGTTGCGAGTTTGCAAAACTCTATAGGCGGTAGCAGGGTTTGCAAGTCTGTTAGAGTGTTTGTAAGCGTGATACTGTTTAATTCTAATAGAAATCTGGGAATGCAGCAGTAGGCAGGGGTTGCCGAAGCTGGGTAAATCTTGTGTGTGATTTACTTTTCAGTATATTTATTTCTGCAGTTTATTTTTGTGTTTAAATTAAGAAAATTTGCTATAACCCTATTCACCCCCCCCTCTAGGGTTAATTTAGATCCTACAAGTGGTATCAGAGCCTGGTATTTTTAACTCTAGAGTCATGAGTCTACAAAATAATGCTTTTTCTGAGGGGCAATCTATTGCTAGGCCACCCATGTTTAACGGGAACGATTATGCTTATTGGAAAGTTAGGATGGGTATCTATCTCAGTTCTGTTGATTATGAAGTTTGGGATATTATTGAAACTGGCTATAAACCCCCCACTATAATCGTTGGTGATACTGAGATTCCTAAACCTAAGGATAGGTGGGATGCTAACGATAAGAAATTGAAAACAACAAATGCTAAAGCCATGAATGCTTTGATATGTGCTCTTGATAAAAATGAATTTAATAGAATTTCTCATTGTACAACAGCACAGGAAATATGGCATACTTTGGAGGTGACACACGAAGGAACTTCTCAAGTCAAGGAGTCTCGGCTAGCCCTGTTCAGCAATGAATACGAAAACTTTGTGATGGACAAAGGCGAGAGCATAAAGGAAATGTTTGGACGTCTTTCAACCTTGGTATACAATGCTAGAGCGCTTGGGAAGGTATTCACTGAGGTAGAGCTTGTGCGAAAGATACTACGAGTTTTACCAATGAACTTTGAGGCAAAAGTCACGGCAATCCAAGAATCGAAAGATCTGAGCAAACTAAGCATGGAGGAGTTGATTGGAAACTTGATGACATATGAGCTTGAGCTAAAAGCAAAGGAAGAACGCAATAACTCCGAACCAAAGAAGAAGACGATTGCCTTAAAGAGCAAAGAAGAAAGCGATGAAGAAGAAGAAGATCCAATTGAAGAGCTTGCAATGGCTGTCAATAATCTTAAAAAATGGTCAAGATTCAAGTCACGAAAGAAGAAAATAAGTGGTAATAAGTCAAAGAATTCTGACGATTCCGATAATGAATTGACATGCTATAACTGCAAGAAGCCTGGCCACTTCAAACAAAAATGTCCACTTCTCAAAAACAACAAAGGAAAGAAAAAGAAAAAGAAGGCTTTTGCAGCAACTTGGGATGATGAAGAAGGAGAGGAAGTTTCAAATAATAGATCAGAGGAGGCTAACTTGTGTCTTATGTCAAAATCGGATTCAGAAGCAAGCTTAGAGGAATCTAGTGAGGTAAGTAACTATTCTTATAAAGAACTTGTTTCAATGTGTTGTGATTTTACTAAAATGATTGATACTCTTGAATCTAAAATTGAAAAACTAAAATCTGATAGGAGAGAACTTGTCCATGAAAATTCTAGGTTAGAAACTGAAATTGAAAATATTCAAAACCTAGAATGTAAAAAATGTAAGATTTTAGATTCAGAATTATCAAAACTGAGGAATAACTTTGAAAGTCTTGAAAGTGAAAACTTGAATCTTAAGGAAACCATCGACACTAGGAGAAAGGATTTTATTAATCGATGCACCTCACTTGTTACTGAAAACTCAACATTAAAAACCAAAGTCCAAAGTCTTGAGAAATCTTTGAATAACTTTTCAAGAGGCGAAAAATCTTTCAACATGCTATTAGGAAATCAAATTTTTGCTAACAACGGGAAAGGACTAGGTTTTGGGAAAACACAAGTTGATGATAATGCAAAATATAAGAATATCTTTGATAGATGTGAAATATATAGATGTCGTAATGAAAATGATAGTCATAGGAACAAGAACACAAAATTTATACAAGTTTGGGTTCCTAAGAATTCTAAAAACAAATTTCATGTTTATTGGAATAAAAATAAAAGGACTAAACAAGTATGGATTCCAAAGGGATTGTTTATTCACAATGCTTCTATCACTAATAACATTGGACCTAAGAGTTTCTCTAGGTCATCTTCCTCTCTTCTTATGTAGGTCTGTTGGCGGGCTAAGGAACAACAAGAATGGTTTCTAGATTCAGGTTGTTCTAGACATATGACAGGTGACAAATCGAAGTTCCTTAGCTTAGAGAATTTTAAAGGTGGAAATGTGATCATGGGAGACAATAGCAAGTGTAAGATTATTGGCAAAGGTGAAGTTGGTAACGGTATTTTTTCTTTGACTAATGTTTTATACGTTGAAAATCTGCATCACAATCTCATTTCTATTAGCCAACTATGTGACAAAGGTATGAACGTGATTTTTGATAGTGATACTTGCAAAATTATTGATAAATCCTCTAGTAACATTGTTTTTATGGGCAAAAGAAAAGGGAATGTTTACTCACTTTCATTTGATAATCTAAAACTTTCTAGATGTTTGGTAGCCACTGACGAAGAGGCATATTTATGGCATAGGAGACTTGGACATGCTAGCATGAGTCTCTTAGAAAAACTCGAATCAAAAGAATTAGTCAGAGGGTTACCACATCAGAAATTTAAAAATAATAAAGTGTGTAAAGCATGTTCCTTGAGCAAGCTTAGTCGATCATCATTTCGTCCTAAAAACATTGTTAGCACATCAAGGGTCCTTGAACTAGTTCACATGGATTTATTTGGACCAAATGAAATTTCAAGCTTGAATGGAAAACGTTATTGTTATGTATTGGTTGATGATTATTCTAGATTTACATGGGTTTACTTTTTAGCCAAAAAGTCTGAATCTTTCGAATATTTTTCAAAATTTGCAAAACTTGTTCAAAATGAAAAAGGAGTTACAATTAAAACCTTGAGAAGTGATCATGGAGGCAAATTTGAAAATTTTGAATTTGAAAATTTTTGTGAAGAAAACGGTTTAAAACATGAATTTTCTGCTCCACGAACACCTCAACAAAATGGGGTGGTTGAAAGGAAAAATCGTACATTACAGGAATTGGCTAGATCCATGTTAAGTGAGTATAAGCTACCTCTAATCTTTTGGGCAGAGGCAGTGAATACTTCGTGCTATGTAATGAATAGAGTAATGATTAGACCAATACTTGGCAAAACGTCTTATGAACTGTGGCATGAAAGGAAACCTAACATTTCTTATTTTCGTATATTTGGGTGTCCTTGTTTCATTCTTAACACAGGTGATCAACTTGGAAAATTTGAATCAAAGGCTGATGATGGAATTTTCATGGGCTATTCAACAAGGAGTAAGGCTTACAGGATATATAACAAACGAATAAAGACAATTGTTGAGTCAATCAATGTGAAATTTGATGAATCTGATCTGGAAAAAACGACTGAAAGGATGGTTGACGATGGAGTAGATCCTGAAGGCACTGAAGAAGGGACATTTAGTAAGAAAACTGAAAGGAGGACTGTTGATGCTGATAAATTAAGGTTCAAACCTAATCATCCTCCTGAATTAATTATTGGTGATCCTACGGACGGTATACGTACTTGTTCCTCATTTGATGAAAATTTATGTGCGTTTTGTTGTCATAGTGGTTTTATTTCTGAAATTGAACCTGATTCTGTTGAAATGGCTCTTAATGATGAAAATTGGTTTTTAGCAATGCAAAATGAACTTAATCAATTTGAGAGAAACAAAGTCTGGAATTTAGTTCCTAGGCCTAATGACTATCCAATTGTAGGGACTAAATGGGTGTTTAAAAATAAATTTGATGAATCAGGAAATGTAATTAGAAACAAGGCTAGGTTGGTTGCAAAAGGTTATAACCAAATAGAAGGCATAGACTTTGATGAAACATTTGCTCCAGTTGCTAGGTTAGAAGCCATTAGAATCTTGCTAAGTTTTGCATGTTACAAGGGTTTCAAACTTAAACAAATGGATGTAAAAAGTGCCTTTTTGAATGGTGATTTAAAAGAAGAAGTTTTTGTTGAACAACCACCCGGTTTTGAAAATCATGAATTTCCAAATCATGTGTATAAGCTAGAAAAAGCATTATATGGTCTTAAGCAAGCACCAAGAGCTTGGTATGACTGCCTCTGTACATATCTTTTGGAAAATGGTTTTAAAAAGGGAAGTGCTGACACGACTCTGTTTCTATTACATAAAGAACATGATTTTTTGATTGTTCAGATTTATGTGGATGATATTATTTATGGTGCTACTAATGAGCTTTTGTGTGAGAATTTTGAACAAGTCATGCAGGCTAAATTTGAGATGAGTTTGGTTGGTGAATTGAAATACTTTCTTGGATTTCAAATTAAGCAAAGCAGTGATGGTATCTTCATTTCACAATCCAAATATGTGTTGGAGCTATTGAAGAAATTTGGAGTCGAAAATTCCAAACCATTGAGAACTCCTATGAGCCCATCAACAAAGTTGGACAAAGATGAGAAAGGAATTGCAATTGATCAAAAGAAATATCGAGGGATAATCGGTTCACTTCTCTATCTTACTGCTTCTAGACCTGATATTATGTTTTCTGTGTGCTTGTGTGCACGTTTTCAAGCTAATCCCAAAGAATCTCATTTAAAAGCTACTAAACGAATTTTGAGATATCTTTCACACACACACAAATTTGGACTATGGTACCCCTCTTGTGAAAATTTTGATTTAGTAGGTTATTCCGATGCTGATTAT
This sequence comes from Allium cepa, assembly GCA_030765085.1. Classification (NCBI taxonomy): domain Eukaryota; kingdom Viridiplantae; phylum Streptophyta; class Magnoliopsida; order Asparagales; family Amaryllidaceae; genus Allium; species Allium cepa. The sequence continues at coordinate 859,760,339 of CM060934.1, read as the reverse complement.
GCTGGTTCATTAGTTGACAGAAAAAGCACTAGTGGGACATGTTTCATGCTAGGACATTCATTAGTCTCATGGTCAAGTCGGAAACAGAATTGTGTTGCATTATCCACCACTGAAGCAGAATATATTGCTTTGGGAAGTTGTTGTGCTCAAATTCTATGGATGATGCAAACTCTTTCTGATTTTGGCTTAGTCTATAAACAAGTCCCATTAAAATGTGATAGTAGGAGTGCTATAGATTTGTCAAATAATCATGTTCATCACTCTCGCACAAAACACATTGATGTGAGACACCATTTTCTTCGAGATCACATTGCTAAAGAAGACATTTGCATTGAATATATTTCAACAGAAACTCAACTTGCTGATATTTTCACAAAACCTCTCCCCGAAGACAGATTTTCCAAATTACGTTTGGATTTGGGAATTATAGAGGTTGACTAATCATTTTTAAAAAAAAAAATTTGATTTTTGAATTTGATTCTAAATGACAATTTTTTAACTAATCTAACTCCCTAATGATTATCGAAAAGATGAATAGTGATTGAAAAAGTGATGAGTGTTGATATTTATCATATATTAAAACTCGAGAAAATATGATTAGGAAATTTCTTTAGAATTTCATAACAAGAGTTATAAAAACTTTTTGTTGGGTAATAATTCCATGACCATTTCTATTTCTATCATCTTTCTATCAAACATTACTCATCAAGATCATATTTAGTATGTAAATTTGTGGTAGTTTACAAAGGAAATCATTTGTTCTTCAATATCTTTAAATCAGTGAAGGAAATTATTTGTGCTTCAATTTATTATATTCAGCAATTAAAAATAAATACCCAAAGTATTCACTCTCATTTAAAAGTCCTCACGGTCATGCATGGGTGAATTACTTGGATTTTTGATTATGTGCTTCCATGCTCATTTAAAAGTCCTCACGGTTATGCATGTATGGAACGCATATTAAAAATAATTGATTTAATAGACAAGTTGATTCTAATCCCATTTAAAAGTCCTCACGGTCATGCGTGGTTAGAAGATACTTGATTTCATTTTTTTAAAATTAAATTGGAATACTACTAATCTCATTTAAAAGTCCTAACGGTTATGCATTGTTAGTAGATATTCAAATTTCCAGAAATAAATATACCACAAATAGACATAACTATATGAATTTTTGATGATTCTATCTTCATCACTTCTGAAAGTGGAATATGCGCTTGACAAGGGTAATTATGATTTTTGTTTGAATTTTATTGAAATTTGATATTTATATTTAATTGAGTTAAATGTTTGATTCATGTCGATCATTTCATCCCTATTTTATAACACTATTATTCTTTTGCTGATAACAAAAGGGGGAGAGAAAAGTTAAGATTTTTGTCGAATAGAATCAAGCAAAGGTCAAATAATTTTCATTGTGCATATAGGCTCTCTTATATATTTCTACGCATATATGTAGGGGGAGCATTGTGTAGAGAGGGAGCATTCAAATAGGGGGAGCAAATGAAATTATTAAATACATTTAATATATTCAAAATCTTAAATATATGTTTGTTATCATCAAAAGGGGGAGATTGTTGAATATGCGCTTTGCGCTATATGATTTTTGTTTGATGATAATAAACATATATACATTCATATAAATGTATTTGGTAATGTACTATTTTGTTTTTCATAGTTTAAATAAATATTTGTTGAATAAAATTAAATTACACAGAATTCGAATTTGAATTCAAACAGAACAAGTTAAACAGATTTTGAATTCAAACAGAAATTTTTATTCAAACAAATATTTATTACAAATTGTAAATAGTACAATTTCATGCTCTCACTATACATGTACATTTTTGATTACAATCACATCACATTTACATCACGACCTTACTACATAACTCTCACACTCATATTTTTGTCTTCAACTATAATCCGGTTTGAATCCAGCATCTGAGTAATCTGCAAAAATATTTTAAATGCAGTAAAATTGAAAGAAAAATATTTTTGAAATTTGAAAGAAACGATGATTTTGAAAACATTGTTTGCCTCGGTTATTTGGGTTGTTCGTCATCATTTTTGACTGTGCAATATCTGTGCATATCGATATTTTTTATCAGGGACAGGTAATTACAAGTGGCTGCAGTACACACGTGTACATTCGTATATGTGTGCACTGCCTCGCCAACTCGTGTGCAAAAATCAAACAAAAGCACAGAAATCAAAAACAAGGTCAAACCCAAGATAGGTTCAACTCAAAGCACCACTGACCAGACATTGCAAACACAGTCTCAAGCATGAAACAAGGTGCACCAGACCAGATTGCAAAAATAATCAAATATACACAAATGCAGCCCAATAGACTACAGCAACACAGTAGTAAGACTGCATCCACAGAAATACACAACTACAAGGCATTTTCATTGCAACTGCATAGCTACACAACAAAGCAAAGACCAGAAACTCAAGCTTCAAAAAGCTACAGCAACAATGCACCAATAAAGTCGAGACAAAGCAACTGTTCTTAACAGCAAGTTCAAACCAAAGCACAAAAGTGCACAGCAACACAAAACTGCAGTGGACAGCAAAGACCACATGCCACAATATCAAAAAAAAACAGCAAGAATATGAGTGCAAGCCAGAGTGAATGCAGACAAGCACATGAATACATAAAGCTACAAGTGATGCAGCATCAATCAAGAAGTGATATGGTGAAGCACTAACTCAAGATTACAGGGCAGTGGACAGTACAAGACTGACCAGAATACAAATGAATCAAGTCAGGCATGAAGACAATGCCAACAACAAAAACAGCAAGTCAGTGGCAAGACCTCAGTGACACAGTGAAAGTTGCACAAGATATAGAGCCACAACAAGTCCAGCAACAAGTCCAGTTGCAACATGGTGAACAAGACACAATGCTGAGCACATGCAAACTGCAATGAATAATGCAACATGACCAAATATACAAACTGAAGACTGCACGAAATGTATGCAAACATAATGCAAGTTTATATGTGCAGAAAGTTACAAGTATCAACGAATTGGATGAACAAAACTCGAGAGCAACAGTGAAAGTGCAAATCATGTCAACAAGACAAATGTATGGATCAGTGCCAAAGTCGAAAAATAACAATGCAGACGTACAAATGTAACGCAGTGATAAAAATTCACGTACGAATACAGTATTGACGAAGTTCAACATTACAGAGATGATCGAAGTAAAATACTAATCAAGTCAGAACTCAGTGAAGTCAGTGAAGTCGAAAGCAACAGGGATGAACACTGTAAACATTGAAGCCGTGGATATGATTCAAGAAATCAAAACAGTGCAGTGATGATCAGGGCACAAAACCAAGTAAGAAATTCAAGTGTGTAAATTTGACAAAGTCAAATATCTCAAATCACGAAATCAATTCAAGCCGTGTGAAACAAGTTACTACAAATACGAAATTGACAAAGTCAGATTAATCCTCAGCATCAAAGCGTAATCGAACGGCAAAACAAGAATTTTTGCAGCAATCAGTCGAACGCAAAAATAGGAAATCAAATCCTATTAAAACCCTAATCATCATTGGCATTTCAATTCGATCGAGTTCAAGTATCAAACTAGAAAAGCAAAAGGAGACAGCACATACCGAATTCACAAGCATCAAAACTCGATCGAGCAACTGCAAGCAAGCTAGGGCAACAAATCACAGATCAATTGAAGAAACCAGAGCCATAATTGCAACGAAGAACCGAAGCCCTAATTGCAACGAAGAGCCGAAGCCCTAACTGGATCAAAAGGGAACGAAGCCCTAACTGGAACGAAGCCGCCATTATTTCTCACGAACGAAGATAAAAAAAGGATCGGGTGTAATAAGGAAGTGGGCCGGTGTTCAAAAAACAAAAGGGGTTTCTTTTGTTATTAATTAATATTGTTAATAAACTTATATTAATAATGTTAATTAGTTTAGGGCTATTTTGTTCTTAATTATTATTTTTTTATTCTACGAATCAAAGAGTTTAGGTAAATCACCACCTAGGTTTTAGGTTGTGTCTGATTGTCTATTTAGAGTTAGTTCAGTAAGCAGGGGTTGCGAGTTTGCAAAACTCTATAGGCGGTAGCAGGGTTTGCAAGTCTGTTAGAGTGTTTGTAAGCGTGATACTGTTTAATTCTAATAGAAATCTGGGAATGCAGCAGTAGGCAGGGGTTGCCGAAGCTGGGTAAATCTTGTGTGTGATTTACTTTTCAGTATATTTATTTCTGCAGTTTATTTTTGTGTTTAAATTAAGAAAATTTGCTATAACCCTATTCACCCCCCCCCCTCTAGGGTTAATTTAGATCCTACAGATCCGACGCTCAAATTGAAGCTTCCTCTCTCGGTCAAGCCAGAGATCACACAAAATCCTATTTTTCATCCCACGGTTTAGAGGAAGGTTAGGTGATAGGCGGCCCATTAAGGGGATCACTTGATGAAGCTCATGAGAAGGAAGAAGCCGCTGCGGCTGATCTGAGCAGTTCAGCTGGAATGCCGCCGATTTCGAAGGAGGTGGAAGAAGAGTTTGTGCACAGAGAAGGCAAGACCATGGCTGATTCAAAAAAGGAAGAGGGAGAGTTTGAAAGTAGCAGTGATGAAACCACTGTCAATGATTACTTCTCATCAGAATTTGACAGTGATGATTTAGAGTCCTATGACGAGACTCCAGGAATGTGTCCCGTTCCTCTGAGTCCATCTCTCCCCGAATGAAGGCGATAAAGGGAAAATCCCTGAGAACAAAATTCACCCAGACTCTTTGAGTAAAAATCTTTGGGCGGGGCTCGGAGATTTCAACGACATGTTTGTTGACTTCGATGCAGCCATGAAAGGAGATTTTAAATTCGACACGACTCCTTTCTACTCAGGAAATATCATGCCCTCAACTAGCTCGGCCCACTTATAACGACCGTAGTCAGTCTGATCCCATCTACGACAGCCGTTTGTTCTGGTCTATAGTGACGCTTTAGGCAATATTAAAGACACAGCACGTTGTGCTAGGATTACACTTGTTTCCGTTTCTTCGTTCCTTCACATATCTTCTTAACTTTTGTCATGCTCCTAAAACTTTTCACGTATGCCTTCTTCAATGAATGACAAGATGACGAGGCTTCTATGATGACTTCGAAGACTATACCGATTCACAGTGGTTCCTTAAGCATTCCTATAGCCGACATCAAGTTCAGGAGACAGAAGAAGAGTATCGATGGAGGAAAAAACTCGAAGCTCAACCCTATCGCCAGGAGGAGAGAGAAAGAGCTCGTTCACACAAAGGTGGGTATGAGAAGAGACGGTCACATGACGAAATAGACAAGCTATCAAAGAAATCAAAGTTCGAATATAGCTCCCATCCTTCAGAACTGGCTTCGAAACACACTTTCGTGGGCCTAGAGATTCCTATCTCTTTGGCCCCGATTCTCCCTCCAACACATATTCCATCTTGCTCCATTATTGCTGTTGCGCCTAGTGCATCTCATCCCCATCGAAGGCCGGCCTACACTCTTCCTATGGGCTCCTCTAAGCTTGAGGCGGCTCTTTCAAGCTGGTTAGTAAGGGGAGTTAAGTTTGACATGGACCTACATCCTGTTCGCAGGGATTCTTTTGTGCCGCATTTCCAAGCTATCCAAAATGACCTGGAGCAGGCTGACAAATGGGGGAATCTTTACAAGCAGCTAGCGGACACAATAGGAATAATTATTAGGAGATTCTCTCCTTTGAAACTAAGAAAGATGATTTTGAAAGGGCGTTGGCTGATCGGGACGCTAAAATCAAATAGTTGGAGTTGTGAAAGCAGGAAGAAGGATGGTCTAATGAAGGAATTGAAGGACACACATGCAAGAGTTGAGATCGTCCGAAGGGATGAGATCAAGAAGGTTCATGCAGAGGAGGCCAAGTTGAAAGAAGAAGTGGTTACTTGCACTGCCATCATTGAATCTTAAAGGATAACCATTGCCAATCATGATTTAATTATTGAACGGCACAACAAGATGATTTGTTGACCAAGCCGAGACCATTGTTAAGCTTTAGGCTGAGATTGCGCAGCTTAGTGCCAACAAGGCTGCTGCTAAAATTGAGAAGGATGTGGTGAAAGTTAATTATTTAGACGTCCAATACGCCTTCGAGAAGTAGATGGAGAAGCTGGATGCGAAAATTATGAATTTTTATGTTAATTTTTTATTGTATCACCTTAATTATCTAGGCCCAAAGTGTCCGCACACTCATGCCCTTGTTTGGAAGGAAATCTTATCCCGCTTTGTTGAGAGCGGTGACATTTACACCGATCAAGGGTTTGCGAGATGCTTATCTCAATGATGAATCCAAGAAAGCATTACTCGAGGGCCAGGAGATCCTTTGCCACCAATGTTGCCTTGATTACTGCTATTGACGTGCTTACCAGGCATTTTATCTCTAGCATGGGCGAACAATCATAGCAGCTCATAACTAGCCAGTGAGTTCAGGGCTGGATATTATTCTCACGTGGATGAGCTTTCAAAAAAGGGCGTAGGTGGTGAGTTCAAGGTCTCCATTCATGATCCTTCCCTTGATGCAGGTAACGTCCATGCTTCTTTTGAATTCGAGAGTCTCCATCTTACGCCACAGGAGCAAAAGGAGTTCAATATTTTCTTTTTTGATGTTATAGGTCCATCCTCTTTTCCTGTTGACATGCCAACTACCTTAGCATTTACGCCTGCTGCCATTTTCACATCGTCTGAGATTGTATCCGTTCCTTATCCAGTTCCTACATCCATGTCTAGTTCACAACCGAGGCCAGAGGTTGAGAAAATAGAGGTGCTCCATGGCTTGGATGACCCTTCGATGTCTTTGGAAGGTGATATAACTATGGTGGAAGCCAAGAAGCAGAGGACGCAAACAAACCAGCCGTCGAAAACTCAGCACAAGATGGTTGCCGTTAAGAAGGAAAAGATGGAGGCAATCAAGCCTTTGAAGAGTTCGTGAAAATCGAAGAAATGTAAGGGAAAGGGAAGCTCTTCTGAAAAACTTTCGAAGGAGGAAGAAATTGCCATCGAAGTGCACAATGACATTACTGGCAGCGACACCTCTTCTGGAAAGAAGCAAAAGCTACTAACCAGAGGTGGAAAGGGAAGTGGTGGCAAGAAGCGTTGAGTGGTCGGTATGAGGATGGACTTGGTTTTGGCAGCAGCTTAAAACAAGCTTGACTTGTTGTTCTTTTTTGAATCATTATGCTTAAGTGTAGAGTTTGCGCTTTGCATCTGTACTGTAGAGTCTGTATTTTCTCTTTATTGGTCATTGTTGTGTAGGTACAGCCCCCACATTTTGATCCTATGTATAGAAAATCATAAGCAATACAATGATGTTTTGACTGTATTTTTATCTATCTATTCATATATGCTCTATATACTTGTGCTTGTTTCATTTCATACTTTGCTCGTTCTACGAATATAGCCAAAGCCCTTCATTCGAAGTAATAGAACTTAGAAATTAACAGCACTTAGAGAGTTTCTGTCTGGAAATTCACAAAACTTTAGGAAAATTTTGAGTTTTAGAAATTTTTATTTGGAATTGACTTTTGTTTAGAAATTTCAAAGTTTTAGAAAGTCATAAAACTTTAGAGATCCGCAAAAGTTTTAGAAGAAGTTTCTAAAACTTAGAAACTTTAATTTGGAAGTTGATAAAACTTGTGAACTTGATGTCATTTGTAGTGACAGTATCCTGTTAACTCATTGTATTTGGAGTGATAGAACTTGTGAACTTATTATGTTCATGTGTTTCTTCCTCGGTATAGGTGTATGCCCCTTAGTTCGTAGAGCCGCTTGCTTCAAACAATTTTCAAGTATCCTGTGCGACTTAGGATTTAGATAATATCTATTGAAAATATGGCTAAGTCATGACTTGACTTTCCTTTCTTCGGAAGTTTTGTGACCTTAGCATGTAGTCTGAATTTGAATAGCGGGTAAGTATGTGACCTACGCATTGGTATATATTGTCAATCATTGAGTGCTTTCGTTCTAGTACCAACTATTCCTGGCTATAAGCATGGTGTTCCATATGCTTCTCGGCATTGCCTATCTCCAGGTAACGTGAGGGGTAAGTTTTTGATGCTTCACGGTGTTGCCTATCCCCCAGCAACGCAAGAGGTTTATCTTAAGCTCCCTCGACGATGCCTATCTCCGAGCAATGCAAGGATTCGTTTTCGGTGCTTCTTGGCGTTGCCTATCTCCAGGCTATGCAAGAGTTTTAGCTTAAGTGTGCGGCATATGAAATGCGCAACTTTAGATGCTTCTTGGCGTTGCCTATCTCCGTGTGGCGCAAGGAGTTTAAATTTAGGTGTGCAACTTATGAAATGTGGGGCTTTGGATGTTCCTTGGTGTTGTCTATCTCTGGACGACGTGAGGAGTTTTTTTTAGTGTTCCTCGGCGTTGCCTAACTCTAGGCAATGTGAGGAGTTTATTTTTGGTGCTCCTCGGCGATTCCTATCTTCGGGCAACGCAAGGAGTTCGTTTTCGATGCTCCTCGACTTCACCTATCTTCGGGAAACGCAAAGAGTTTGTTTCGCTCCTCGGCGTTTCCCATCTCCGAGCAACACGAGGAGTTTGTTTTTGACTCTCCTTGGCGTTTTCTATATCCAGACAACGCGAGGAATTTGTTTTCGACTCTCTTCGACGTTGCCTATCTCCAGGGAATGCAAGGAGTTTGTTTCCAATGCTCCTCGGTGTTGCCTATCTCTGAGCAACATGAGGAGTTTGTTTTTAATGATCCTCGGTGTTGCCTATCTCCGAGCAACGCGAGGAGTTTGTTTTTGACTCTCCTCTAGGCAATGCAAGGAGTTTGTTTTCGACTCTCCTCGACGTTGCCTATCTCCAAGCAACGGAGGAGTTGTTTTCAATGCTCCTCGGCATTTTCTGTCTACGGGCAATGTGAGGAGTTAGTTTTCGATCTTCCTCGGTGTTTCCTGTCTCCGAGCAACTCGAGGAGTTTGTTTTCGATGCTCCTCGACGTTGCCTATCTTCTAGCAATGTGAGGAGTTTTTTAATGCTCCTTAGCGTTGCTTATCTCCGGGCAACATAAGGAGTTTGTTTTCGATCTCCCAGTGTTGCAAAGGCAGCATTGGTCTTTTAAGAAGCAGGGATCGGGTTCTGTCGATTCAACGATTTGATTCAATTTGTTTCCGTCAACTCGGTGGGTGATTATCATGGACACAGTTTGGTTAGTTCAAGAAGCAAACTTTATTAAGGAAAGCATGTTAGATACTTTTCCTATTTACAATGCCTCCGGCATTTCCGGGATGGCTTATTTGCTAAAAAATAGAAAATACATATTATAGTTTTCTAAATGAAATAGCAATGGAGCGATTTTCTCTTCCAACCTCTGGGAACCGCAACTCCATCGATAGTTATCATCTTGAAAGTCCCATCCTTGAGCTATTGACTAATGACATACGGTGCTTCCCAGTTTGGTTCGAAGGCTCCCAACACAGAGCAAACTCGCTTGAGCACAAGATCTCCAACGTCGAAGGTCTGAGTATGAATTTTGGAGTTGAAGTATAGAGCAACCCATTTTTGGTGAGCATCCGTTCTTAACTCTGCTTTCTTCTCTTTTTTCATCGATCATATCAAGTGATTTGAGTAGGAGTTGCTCATTTTGTGCTTGATTAAAATTCCGCCTTCGGTGCGAGGGGATTTCTAATTCAACATGAATCATTGCTTCTAAACCACATGCTAATACAAACGGTGTGTGGCTAGTTATCGCTTTGTGTGTTCTACTGTATGCCCATAGTGCGAGCGGAAGTACGTCAACCCAATTTACTTTTTCTTTTGATAATCGCTTTTTGATGGTGGATTTGATGATCTTGTTTATTGCTTCCACTTGCCCGTTTGCTTGTGGATGAGCCACTTTGGAAAATCTTTTTTCGATTAGGAAGCGCTTGTAGAAGTCTTTGAACTCGGTACTATCAAATTGGGTTCAATTGTCAGTGATAATGTTTTGCAGCACACAAAACCTTCAAATGATGTTTTTAGTGACAAAGTTAATAATTTTCTTTGTGGTTATGGTGGCCAGCGGTTCCGCTTCGGCCTATTTTGTAAAATGATATACGACAACTACAGCATATTTGGCTCCTCTTTTAGCTATTGAAAGGACACCAATCAGATCAATCCCCAATAGCACAAATGGCCATGGGCTGACCATTTGTGTCAGTTTCGTTGAAGGAGTTCTTCTGATTTTACGAAATCTTTGACAGCAATCGCATCTTCTGGCATGATATGCGGCATCGCAATTTATTGTTGGCCAGAAGTATCTGTATCGAAGGACTTTCTTTGTCAGTGTCTGCCCCTTAGTGTGGTCTCCGCATTCGCCTTCATGTACTTTCTTTAGAATTTGTCGTGCTTCCTCATCAGTCACACACCTAAGAAGAGGGGTCAAGAATCCCCTTCGATAGAGTATCCCATCATGAACCTCGGTGCCTTGCAGAGGAGCTTCTTCCACTGATTTCGGTCAGCTGCTAGGGTTCCTACAAGTATATGGTCCTTTATCGATGTCATCCATGTATCTGGCTCGACGGTGGTCTCTAGAATCCAGTCCATATCCATTTCATCTATGCATTGGTTGGTTAGTGTTTCAATCAGAACCAGTCCCAGTGACTGGGCTTCTATGGAGCTTGCCAGCTGGCCAAATAGTCTGCCTTGGTGCTTTTCTCTCGTGGAATATGAGTTATGATGTAGTGCTCGACATCACTTAACATCTCTTGTACTTTGGACATGTATGGGGCGAGATTTTCCCCACATGTTTGGTACTCCCCTTTCACTTGACAGACAACCAACTAGGAATCGTTGTGTATGTGAATAGATTTTATCCCGAGTTCCTTCACAACCTTTAGTCCGACGATCAAGGTTCATACTCTACTTCGTTATTCATTGCAGGAATTCTAAGCGCAAAGCATGGCTAATGGCTCGACCCTCAGGGGTTTCAAGCACTAACCCTGCTTCCGACAGAGGCTATTTGATGCATCAACGACGAAGAGCTTCCATTGCGTGCCTGCTTCCGACTAAACTTCCTCCTCCTCGTCCCTTACATTAAATTCGGTAATGAAGTCGGCCAACGCTTGCCCATTGATTGCTTTCCTTGAATGGTATGTGATCTCGTATTGACTCAACTCTATATTCCATTTGAGAAGTCGTCCGAAAGAATATGGTTGGTATAAAACTTGCTTCAGTGGCTGGTCAATCAATACGTTAATCAGATGATCTTGGAAGTATGGTCGTAATTTCCGGGATGCAACCAAAAAGCAATATGCTAGCTTTTCTAGCTTTGGGTAATTCTTCTCAGCTCTGGTGAATCATTTGAAAATGTAGTACACAGGTCGTTGGATTCTCGCTTCTTCTCATACGAGAGCCGTGCTCCATGCGTGCAGGGAAACCGTTAAGTAAATGAATAGGTCTTCTCCATCCACTGGCTTTGACAAGATCGGGGATGTTTCCATGTTTCTTTGTAATTCCTCGAAAGCTGTTTGACAAGCTTCGCTCCATTCAAAGTTTTTCTTTCCTTTCTTCAGTGCGTGAAGAACGGTATGCACTTGTATGTAGCTTTAGAGATGAACCAACTCGGCAATGGGACCTTTCCATTCAAGCTTTGAAGTTCCCGCTTATTTTTAGGGGCGTGGACTTCCCGTAATGTTGTTATCTGCTTTGGATTTTCTTTGATGCATCGGGCACTTACTATGAATCCTAGGAATTTTCTAGAGGCTACTTTAAAGTGACATTTAAGCAAGTTGAGTTTCATTCCATATTTGCGAAGTATTTCAAACTTTTTAGAGAGATTATCCAGATGGTTAGCAGCTACTTGGGATTTGACTAACATATCTTCCACGTAAACTTCCATTGTCTTCCCAATTTGGCGTCTGAATATAGTATTCACTAGCCTTTGGTACATTGCCCCTGCATTTTTCCAAACCAAATGGCATTACTCGATAGTAGTACAACCCTAAATCGGTGATGAAGCTGGTGTTCTCTTACTCCGGTTCATGCATCAAGATCTGGTTATATCCCGTGTATGCATCCATGAATGATAGAAACTCATGTCCTGTTGTTCCATCCACCGGTTGATCAATTCTAGGGAGTGGGAAGTTATCATTCGGACAAGCTTTGTTAAGGTTCGAGAAATCAGTACAAGTTCTCCATTTTACATTGGAATTCTTGACTAGGACTGGGTTCGATACCCATTCAAGGTAGTTTGCATCTCGACTGAAGTCGTTAGCCATCAGTTTATTTACTTCCTCTTTCGATGCCTTGGACCATTCATGGTCCAAGCTGCACCTTTTTTGCTTCACTGTTGTGAATTTGGGATCAATATTGAGGGCGTGACAAGCAATTTTGGGTGATACCCCACACATATCAGAGTGTGTCTAAGTGAATACGTCCAAGTTGGCGTGGAGAAATTTGGTCAGTTCTGACTGCATCTTGTTTTCAAGTTACGACCGAATTTTCAGGACCCGAGTTGGGTCATCCATACAGACTGGGATAGACACCGTCAATTCTGCTAGTGATGCCTGATCCTTCCCCGAACTCTTCTTCCTAGGGTCCAAAGCCTTATCGAATCGGCTATGGTCCCCAAGTCAGGGGCGACTCTATAGTTGCTTTTCGGAGGGTTCACGGATGTGGAGGCTTTTCCCTACATCCTTTCCTTTTTCTTTTCTTCTTGACTCGCGTAGTTCTACGATGTAGCGTTCATGGGCAATGCTATGACCTCATTTCTCAATTCCCACTTCGTGCTCAGTAGGGAACTTCAATGTAAGGGACTATTGGGCCAACACTATTTTGAAGCCTGTTGTAACGACCCAGAATTTCAGTCATTTGAAATTCGTATATTTAATTAATTTTAGATATTTAAAAGTTAAGTTTATAAGCTGAATAAATAATATTTCGAATATAGTGATTTAATTGGATAATTAACCTATTAAGTTAATATTTGAAATTGCAGAAATAATTAGAAATTGGATTTAATGTGAATAAAAATGATTTATAAAGTTGAATTAAATCTTATTTGAAGTAGTATGGTGTTAGAGAACTTTTAAAATGGAACTAAAAGTTAATTTGTAGAAATTGAATATTTTAATATTTAATTAACGTGTAAAAATAGTCATTTTTCAAATAGTTTCGGAGTTCAATGAAACCAATTCCATTGGATCCATAATGTTATATTATTTTAAGATTTCAAATTTCGTGTCAATCGGATTTACGGTTTGTCCGGGGCAAGCTAAAACGCGTAGAAATCGGTTTAAGTGAATTTTAAATTTAAATAAGTCGATTCGAAAACTTATCTTCCAAATACTATTGAATTGGCTCCCGATATATATTCCATTGCGTTCGAAATGGGTGTAAAATATTATAAACGCCAGGCGGAACGCTTCGTTTGGAGTTCGAAAATTTTTCGAATGAATAGTGTTTTGGAATTTTCTATATAAGGACGTTATTATTCACTATTTTCAACAAAACCCTAGGGTTAGGGTTGTAGCCGCCAGCAAACAAAACAATGGCTGAAAATATTCTCTCCTTTTCCTCTTAATTTCTTCAAATCCGTAAATTAATTCAAGAAACTTCAACTACAAAGTTGAAGAGCGTATTTAGATCTTCAACTTCAACGGTTGTGATCATTTTTTGAGCTATGGATCAACGGCAAACCGAGTTCAAAGCTGCGCCATTAAATCACGAATTTCGAGGCGATAATACAACCTAATGAGGCCGGTTTTCGACAGGCGAGCACGTGCTTTCGAATGGCACTATCCGATCGTGTTCAAGTGGATCGTGGTGGCCACGATAATTCAAAAACAATCGGCGACCATGGGTTTGTTTTGAGCACAAATTACCTGATGATGAAGAAGCAAAAGCGACAGCCAGGATGCTAGGGTTGAAATATAACGGCCCTGATTCGCTGAGGTTCAAAAAAATTAAAAAGAAAATGTAAATTAATATATATTAAAATTCGTATAAATTTTATAACGTCATAACTTTTTCGTACGAGGTCTGTTTCGCACGAAACGAATTGCGTTGGAACCGTATTGACGAGCACTACATTATGGAGTAGGATTGGGATTTGTTTGAGCTAGTGAAAATTTTGGTTGAAATTAAACGCTTGTTTAATTTTGATATGAATAAATCACTAACGCGATAACTGCAAGCAATGTGTGCACAACTCACTCTTTCTGACCAACTAATATTTTTATACAAGTGAGAAATAATTTATTTTATGATGATTGATGATTGTATGGATGATATATGATATATTGCTTGGTATTTGGATATATACCTGCCTAGTGAGCAGATGACCCTATACGTTCTCGTGTATGAGCGGATGGCCCTTTGTATGCGCGTCTGCATTGAAGCAGACATCGTACACATATTCTAATATGTATATTTGTTGCAGGTGACAGGTTGCAGGGATCCAACTGGATTCCTCACCAGTATTGATTTATTTACAGATATTGTGATATATGCTGTTATCATATGATATATGATGTTTTGGATGCCATGATTATCGTATTTAGTGCTGTTGGAGCATTAGGCCTATTTTTGAAAATTTAAAAATGTTTAAATGATGATTTCCAAATTTAAAAGGATTTTCAAGTGATTTTGAAAATATACGTTTTATTGATTTTTTTAATTGTAAAGGAAGTGGATTTATTTTAAATAAATAAAAGTTATAATTTTTATGTTACAAAAATTATGATGTTTTGTGAAATATAACTGAAATAATTTTTGAAATGTGAAGTTAGCTATTTTGTGAAATAGTATAAATTGAGATTTTTGATTTATTATAAAAGGTTTAAGTATAAGATTTATAAAATGGATATTTTATAAATCAAAACAATGGAATTATAAAGAAGTTTTATATGTGTGAAAATGAAGTATAAATGGATTTTATACGTGAATAAGATTTAAGAATTATGAAATTATAAAATGAATGGATTTTGTAAAATAAATGAATCATAAGTTATTAGCTTATAATTTGGCTTTTTTGGCATATAAATGATATAAATGGAATTTATAAACATTGTTTATTAAATCCGAAAACAATTGAATTTGTTAAGTTAAATATAGAAGTTTATTAAAGGAGATATATCCACGATTTTGGACAGTGGATTATCCTTTGATAAATGTGTAGAAATTCTGAATTTGGATAGAGAACTATATTCACGATTTTGGAGAGTGAATAATAATCATTCAAGTTGAATAAATGTTTTGGAAAGTAATCTTTTAAATGGAATAAAAGGATTTAAAGATGTATTAAAATGTGTTAAGGATCGAAACCATAGATTTCAACATTCATTGTCGAAATAGACGTTTTCGAGTAGTAAGGAAATAATGGACTATAACACTGTTGTTATAGTAAATGATTTTCGAAAGGAAATGGTTTTGTATAGTATTGAGATTTATATATCTATCTTATTTTCAAATCTCTATACTAGTGATTTTGGGTTGTCGTAACGATTTTTTACGCAACATTCGTTTTAACCCAAATAAAAGATGTTTAAAAGAATGTTTTCCTTATAGAATGAAATATATACTTAACCTTGAATAAGTATATGAATATTTTCTAAGTGTTGAAATAAATTGATTTTTGAATTACTTATTATTTTATAAGTATTTGGAAATGTTTTCCAATGTTGAAATGATTTTGAAGATATTTTTTTTTAAAGATAATCTAAAGTGAATATTTGGCAAACAATTTAATTAATAAAAGATTAATTAAAAGGGACCAATGATTGTATATGATGCTAAATATTTGTTTGTTTGTTTTGATAGTTAAATAACCGATTAGCAGACTTGGCCAAAATTTTAGTTCCTCGACTTGGTGTGGGAACTATTTAGTCGTACACTTAGTATGTAGCCTTCTGTGTAGGCTTGATCATCATTTGTGTTGAGAATGTTGATTCGTATAGTGTGGAGTATTACTCCAATCTATTGAGCTTCCTTCTTGGCCCGAAGGATAGCAAGTTGAAAGTTGGAGACGTGATAAGTCTATGAGACTTAGTTTCTATGTGAGGTAGAGAAATGCTTTTCGTTGTTGGTGCGAGGAGACCGGGATCAGATTTATCTGAAAACCACTTCGGACCAACGTATATGCGACGATTGTGCAGGTTGCTTGTGATGATATTGATATTCTGGAGTTTCATAGTGGGGGACTGCTTTTTGATCGTTTGAGGTTAAAATCCCAATATACATCCAGTAGCAGTGGTCTCTTCATTTATGAAATATCCAACGCGAGGATTATTCGCTACTAATCCTAGGGATTTCCCGGAAGGATGTGGTAGGAAAGTACCTTCGGTTTGTCCTGTTCCAGGACAACTTGTATGGATGTTTGTCTGACATTGCATTTCTAAAGATTACGTACATTGGTTTTTACAAACGTACATCAGTGGTGGAGGAGAAGGCAACTTCTCTTAGCTTAACACCCTCCTTGAGACGTATGAGATTAAGGGTTGTATTTTTGTAGAAGGCAATTAGTAGTCAACGGAAATGGCCGTGTCGCATTATAAGTGATGTGATTGTGTGTTGTGAAAGGTAATCGTTACCTCGTCAGGCCTCATCAACCGAAAATGACCAAAACAGGGTTAGATGCAGCAAGGCTAAGTGGGTCATTCCCATTAGGATATGATCATCCTCTTCTAGATATATCTTTACACGTTATGACCTCGTGTATCTGATTTTTGTGGTTTGTATACTAGAGGGCCCTCGGTAAAGGTCGGTAATGACCGGAGGATGATATATTCGGCACCATCTAGTTATAGAGGTAGGTCGGTCTTATGTTGGTAGAGGATCCTTTGTGATGGTCCTCGGTACATTCTTTTGGAGATGTACTGTCGAAAGGTAGTCCCTTCACCTGGTCATTTGTATGAAAATCCAAAACCCACTACGAGCTGCGATTTGGTTTGTAAAGGGGTAATGAATAGCCTCGAAATGCTATATGGGTAACCATTTCGACTATGGTTAATATTATTTGTATACTAGACACTAGTATAATATAAGAGGATTTGATATGAAAGAAATGTTTTAGTTATCGTAAGGTAAAAACAAGTCCATATTTATGTGTGGACTTGTCTTATGAGATACTCTTATTTTGATAAAGGAAAAGTTTGGTAATTTAATAAATTCAGTTGAGTGTGTTTCTTACACTGGTTTACCAAACTGATCCGGGCGTTCTTCCCTTTCAATGCTTGGGTCAGACCGAGTATATTTACAGGTTATGATTTGATGCTTTTGGAGCTTCAGTGGGAGAGCTAGATATCTTCATTTTGTATATGCGTATCTTTTTTGATTATTGGTTATCCGCTATGCTTAGTTATTTAAATTATCAGCATTGTAAGGACAGGTTATTATAACTGTCCAGGCTCCAGGATGATAACTATTGTTTGATTGTTGAACTCTGAATGTTGTGTGTGTATATATATACAGTTTCTATTTTGTAAAGATCATTGATATGATATTATATATTTTCCGCTACGATGCGAGATTCTGTATTGTTTTGTTCTTTCTCCTCTTTTTCTTCTCTTCTCTTCTTCTCTCTTCTTTTTATTGTCTTGACTTTTCGTTGGTTTGTACTTTTTGGGTCGGACATGTGTGGTTTATTGTCGACTCAAAGGGTACGGATTTGTGGGTCGTCACATTTGGTATCAGAGCTTAGATTTTGTATATTCCTAAGTTTTGATGTGTACTCGGTATAGATAGGGACAGTAGCACCCTAGATTGAGTTTGAATGTATTATATATATGAGCGTGTATTTGTTAGTGATATGAAAATGTTTTATATTTTGTTTGCTTATCCGTTGAGTTGTTTGTGAATTTTGGTCGGTATGTGGGACGCCAGATTATCGATAAGGATTTCCAAACACTTAAACGAGGCAAGTCGACATGGTATCATTTTAAATTGGGTAAATGAAATAATTTTACCTCGATTATATTTCATATATAAAGGAAATAATTTTTCAGAAATTACTAAAGTGTATATAAATTGATTGTTTGGTTGTTTGAAAACGTAAATATATATATATATATAAGTTAATAAAAGTAGTTTGAATAATCTAAATAGAAACAACAATTGTGAAAGAATAAATTATATAAAAAAATGAATTATAAAATATGGAATTATAATTAATATGATTTCAATTGTGAAATAATCTTATATATAAGAAATGAAACAACATGAATATATTTATAAATATGAGTTGTAAATAAAAATGAATTTGAACTAAGAATTTGAGAAATTTGAATCCCGTTTATTTTGAAAGTTGTTTTTCAAAGTTAAAGAGGTTATATTATTATAAATCGAGATAAGATAAGTGAATTTGAAATAATCTTATGTAAGAAAAGTAAAATAGTAAAATTATATAAGTAAAAGATTTATGAATGTGATTTATAAATATAAAAAGGAATTTTTACAAGTATATAAAGCACTGAATTCAATATTGTTACTGGAAAATAATAAGGGTGATGACTGCAGCATCATCGGTATAATTTTCGAGTTTCTATGTGATGGATTTGCTACCAATAGTAAATTGAAATTGAAGTTTTGTTGAGATAAACAAATTTAAATTTAAAATCCAAGTTGTAATTGATAAAAATAAGTGAAATGAATTTGGATTTAAAATATATGAGATAATAAAATTAAACTTGGTAAAGATGAAATAAATGTGGGTAGCATAATAAAATATATGATTTGAAATTTAACTAAAGGAAAGTTAAATAAAAGGAATTGGATTTTAACTGGATTAGATAAGTTATTGAAATGGAAATTTAAACTTAAGATAGTTAAGTGATTATATAATATGAATTTGAAGTTTAAATAAATAAGTTGTATAACTTATAAAATGAGAAAAAGTAGTAAAACCAGTGGTTAAAATGTTTAAACAATTTTGTTAAGCAAAAAAAATCTGAATTTGAGTTGTGATATGAATTTGACTTGAGTAAAAGTTAAATAAAATAGAATTTGAAATGAATTAGAGATGAACTTAAGTTGTATAATGAAAGTGAAGGTAAATGAATTTGATTTTGGCATCGAAGTAAATTAATAAAGTGAACTAATAAATGAAGTAATTAATTGAATGTGAATTTGAGTTAAATAAAGAAATTCAACTTTAATTGTAAAATGAATCAATATTAGAAATGATGTTGCTAAGAATTGAATAAAACTTAAGTTAAGAAGTTTTGGATTGAATAATTGAATGAAAGTCAATTGAATTTCAAACCAATTTAAAATTAAAAGTGTTGAACCAAATTGAATGAATGTAAAGTAAATTAATTTGGTAATATTGGTTATGCATTAGTTGTTAGATGGTTGTTAGTTGATTGTGTAAAAAATTCATATGGAATTGAATTAATAAAATTGAAAGCTAAATAATTGAATCCAAATTGGAAGTGAAAGTGAATAGAATAAAATTTGATTTAAATTGGAAGTGGACAAATTTGAATGTAAATTAGTGAATGTAAACTAACTTGAATATGAATGAATGAATATTAGTGAAATCCAATGATAATGAATCAAATGTGATTTAAATTGAAAATCAATCCAATGAATGCTAATAAGAAGTGAACGTACATTGATTTGGTTATGGATGTTAGTTGGATGATAGTTGTTTGATGATTGGATTTGTTGTTATTGATTTGCATTTGCTATATTGGCATATATAGTTGTTATATTGGTATATATTGTATATTAATATTACTTTCATATATACATGTTTTTCATTTGTTTGTTGAGTGTATAGTAAGTGCGGATTGCGCTTGCTTCGCACTTGGAGCTTGCTTACGCGCTATATTAGCCGTATATGCTCGCTAATAATATATAAGGTACATATCTCGGATTACATATCGTACTTTTACACTTTTTTCCCTTCAGTGTAACAACCCCCAATTTCGTACCATTCAAATCGACAATAATCCACACATGCCAGACTTGAATGATGTGAAATAACAGATTGTAAATAAATTTGGAGCAAATGAAATCAAATATACAGAATCACAGACACAGAACAAACAGAATAACTCGCAACGGAATATAAAATAACATAGTAGTTCATGAAGCTACTATAACAGAGTCTCAAACCAAATACATAATATAGTCTGAAAAACAACAGAATAGAAATCCCAAATACATACAAGTTCACTAATACATGAGATAAACTAATACAGCTGAAACAGAAGTAGATAAATATGTAGATAAGTAGAAACTCCAGTGAAAGACCAGCTCCAGGAAGAGAATCCAAAGCTGTGAATGCTCAGGCTGACCCGAGCGTAAAGAAAAACACAAAACACTCGAGTCAGGACAATATATACTTATATAATGTAAACCAACTCAAGTGAACTGTAATAAAGATACAAGTAACTTAAAGGATGTCTGGGACCGCCCATCCTCTAAGGATCTGTTAAACTATTTACTATATAGTAATATTTCGCTATTATACTAATGTCTACAGTAAAATAAACATACTTTTAAATAGCGTTCCGGGCTACCCATATCACCCTTCACACATAATAGTCCCAGTAGTCCATCCAATATCATGCCATCTCCATTCCGGGTGACTGTCAGAGGATACCACACGGGCTACGGGAGAAAGACAAACTCGTAGTAAAGGCTCGGTATGGTAGGTGACACGGCACACAAGGCAATGCCAGGGTAGATATACCAATTACACACACGGGCTGGTGGTATCGCAGCAGCCACATACGCCCACCCCGAACAACACTCCAAAAATCAAGGGGTGCACCCAATCGATCACAACAGTAATAGAATGGTATCGAAGAAGTGTGTTCAGCCAGAGGTGCTACCTCCTTTGGCCCGAGATCGCTCCTGTTTTAACCACCTTATGCTAACTCATGGGAGTTAGGTCCACGAAATGTACCTTAGGAACGTCGTCACCATCCTACTTCATTCTGGAATCTCCACCGCGCACACAGTTGTTAAAGTGGTTTTCGGTATCGACAGAGAGTATGTCCATATCCGATCCCGGTCTCTTTAACAACCAATCGTTATTATAACCCGTAGTTATAATTTCAAAAATGGTATTTATTTCTCAAAATCCAATATCATTTCAAATCCATTTCAAAATATCAACTTATCATTTCATTTGAAAAACATATTCATTTTTATTCAATTTAAAAATACCATTCACATTTCAAAATAGTTCGATTCCAACAAATTACTTCATTTAAATCATTTAAAAGTGAAGTTATTACATTTAATAATTAAATTATTAAACTTCCAAAATTTTCAACTTTCAAAGTTCATTCATTCACTTAATTTTATCAAAACAGTGAAAATTCAACTTTCGCAGCATTTGGAAATTGCTACAGAAAGTTATATTCAAAACAATTAAATTTAACAAAAGACAGCGTTTAAAATGTTGTAATAGTGTTACATTAGTTTCAAAGAAAAACTTAGTTTAATCCAACAATTATAGCATTTATAAAATACTATAATAGCCTTTAATTCAATTAGCTATTTAGTTCACTTATCAACTACAACATTTACAAATGCTGTATTTTCATTTATATTAGATAAGATAGCATTTAAAAATGCAGTTAAATAACTTCAAATTTCAATAAAATTTCCCAACAATTATATTTTCTATAATTCACTTTTAACTTATAAAATCACATAATTTTACTTCATCATTTAATTTTCTTTAATTTCATGATTTCATAAAGTTAAATTTCCATTTAAAAATTCATATTTAACACTAATTCACTTATTAAATTGCAGTGTCCAATTTTAAATTCATTACATTTAAATTTCAACCTAACACTTAAGTTCAAATTCTCAAATATAACTTAGTTTATTTTTTTGTTTACTTAATTAAAAATTCACTTTTAAGTCAATTCCAAAAATTTCCAATTTTAGTTATAATTCAAAATTTCAACTTAAATATTCATTCATTTCACATTTCAACTTTAATAAAATCATTAATATGATATAAAATCACTTTAAATTCCTTTAAATTCAAATTATCATAAATTTATCATGCTTTCATATTCTATTTAATTTCAAATTATAATTAAATCAAATTTCCCAAAATAGCTTACATCCAAAATTTTCTAACCTTTTCGTTAATTTATTTCACTTGTAATTATTCAGAAAATCAATAATATTTTACCAAAATCATTTTAAATTAGGTTTAAATCAAAATATTTTAATATTTACATTTCTAAAATAATATTAAAAATTTTAGAAAAATATATATTAACTACGGGTCTGTATATAATTTTCTACACTAGGAAAAGTGATACGGGTAATATATCATTTCAACCCGAAATTTACAAAGAAAATCCGGGTTTTATGATTTCAAACCCGCAGTCCCAAGTAAATGAAATAAATTTGAAAATCATTCAGGCCTATCATTTGAACCCATAATGATTTTCCCTTATTCTAAAGTCCGTTCGGGTATGTATCATTTCAACCCATAGTGATTCTAATCTAAAGGGAACTTGCAGTGTGATAAACGGATAAAAATAACAGAACAACATAATATAACAGTAACAAATGTCAGAATAGGTGTTTAAGCATGGGTGAACATCATATAATAGTGACATAGCAAATAATACTATAGTGATGCAGTTTACATATTCACAAGTGATCAATTTACTATTCATATAAGTATAAAACTGTCTGGTGAGAATAACTCACTGTTTTGAGTTGATGACACAACGATGAATTGCACAAACGGGATCTACACAAGCACAAAAGCACGACACAGATACGAATGGAGGAGCCAAGGATTAATTCCCTTGAATACCAATCAAACAAAACAATATAACAATTATAAGGTTTCAGACCAAAAATACGATAAACTATGCTAGAAATAACTTCATAAAACAAAGCTGAAATGCTTTGCACTTGCTTCCGACATCCCATAGGCTCGGCCAGAGGTGGAGTACAGGTCTAAGGCAATGGTTTTGGGTCAGGTCTGGGTTGCTAAGGTCGGCCTAACATGAGTTTGTTGATGGCAAAAATTATGGAGATGGAACAACAACACAACAAGGCATAACTACTAACAACATCACAAGTTTCAAGCAAACAAAGCTCGGCCAAGGCTGCTATGGTCACGGCCAGAGGAGTAGGGTCCACTGTGGTGACGTGGCAGAGGGTGCTGGAGGTGGTGGAGGTGGTGGTGGTCATGTAGGTGGCGGCCATGGGTGGTGGAAGTGGTGGATGTGAAGGCTTGTGCTCGGCTAGGTCAAGATGTTGGAATTTGGTGAACTTGGTGAAGGAACTACCACCTAGGGTGGTACGGATGGGGATGGTCAGTGAGGAGGAGGTGCTGGTGGTGTGCTCAGGTGGTGGTGGTGGCGGCGGCAGGGGCTGGAGAGGGGCATGCCCGATCCTATGATAAAGAAGATCAAGTGCAAATCAAACGAAAAATCAACATAAGTGAACAAAAGGAGATAAAAGAAAAATAGAATTTTACCAACTTCTCAAACAAGTGATGGCCGAATTTTTTTTTAATGAGATGATAAATGATGTACGTGAATGAATAATGGAGGTAGGCAGCTGAAGTATGTGAGCTATTATGGCTAATTGATGGCAAAAGTTTAGGAAAATGAAGAGGTGGGAAAATCAAAAGTCATTGGAAATAAAAGGTCACAAACCCTTTCAATTTACCTTTAATTATTTATAAAAGTTTATATATTCTGAAATAACAATATTATCAGATAAAATTTCGAAACTTTAACAAAATATAAAAATATATATACCATTTATTAATTATATAGATAAAAATTAAGAAAAAATAGTTAAAACAGTGAACTAGACAAGAAAATTTGAAAGTAAATGAAATAAATAAATAAAAATTCATATGAGCTTGTAAAGTATTTTTAAACATAAATAATAACATAAAAAAAAATTTATTCACAAAATAAATATTTAAAATTTAATTTAAATATAATTTTTAATGCAGAAAATAGCAAAAAATGGGAAAACAACCCTTAAAAATAGGAAATCAATACAGTAAATTTTGGAAAAATTCTATTATTATTTTTAAAATATTTAGAGATGAAATTTCACAAATAAAACAAATTTAAAATAAAATAAAGAAATTTAAAATGAAGAAAATGGCAGAAAATTAGAAAACAACCTTTAAAAATAGGAAATAAATACAATAAATTTTGGAAAAATTACATTATCATTTTAAAAATGTTTAGAAATGATATCACACAAATAAACAAATTTAAATTAATTTCAAAATGAAATAAAGTCAAACTTAAATATATAGTCAAAATCTAGGGTTGTTACACTCTCCCCCACTCAAATCTTTTCGTCCTCGAAAAGAACAGAAAGGAAAAATAAAGAGAAACAAGATAAAGAAACAAAATAGTACCTGAAACGAATAGTTCCGGATTCGAAGCACGAATGCTCTCCTCCGTTTCCCAAGTACAATCTCGATCATCAGTACTACACTTTACTTTGACCAGATTAACAGATTTCCTTCTAAGCTGCTTCGTATCTCTATCGACAATACGAAGTGGCTTCCTCTCAACAGTCAGGTTAGGCTCAATATCCAAACTATCAAGAGCAGAAGGCTGGACAATAAGAGATGGATCATGGAGATGATGGCGAAGATGTGAGACATGGAATACATCATGCACTCCAGAAAGCTTCTCGGGCAAATCCAGACGATAAGCCAAAGAACCAACTCTTTCCATGATGCGAAAAGGACCAATGAACCTAGGAGAAAGCTTCCCTCTACGACCAAAGCGAATGACATTCCTCAAGCGAGAAACCTTAAGGAACACCTGATCACCAACAGCAAATTCCAAATTTCGCCTACGCCTATCAGCATATTTCTTCTGTCTATCCTGAGCGACTCTCAGCCTCTTCTTAATCTCCTCAACTTTCTCAGAAGCTTCCAAAATCACTTCAGGACCAAGAACCAAATGATTACCGGATTCAATCCAGCAAGATGGAGCTCTATAAGGTCGCCCGTATAAAGCAGCAAACGGAGACATTTTGAGACTGGCCTGAATGCAAAGATGGAATGAGATAGAAAAAAAAAAGATCAAGAATAGACTGAAAAATAAGAAGATAAGATAATACCTGATAGCTATTATTGTAGGTAAATTCGACAAGATGGAGATAATCTTCCCAAGATCCTCCAAAATCAAGCACACAAGCACGAAGAAGATCCTCGAGAATCTGATTTACTCTTTCCGTCTGGCCGTCGGTCTGAGGATGATAAGCAGTGCTCAGATTCAAACGAGTACCCAAAGATTCCTGAAAAGCCTTCCAGAACTGACTAGTAAAGATAGGGTCACGATCACAAACAATACTGAGAGGAACACCATGGAGACGAACGATCCCTCTCATGTAAATCTCAGATAAACTAGAAGCAGAACGAGTAGACTTGACCGGAATAAAATGAGCTGACTTGGTCAGTCTATCAACAATAACACAGATACTCTCATTGCCTTTCCGAGTCCTCGGTAAACCATCGATGAAATCCATGGAAACCAGTTTCCACTTCCAATTAGGAATCTCGAGGGGCTGCAACAAACCAGGGGTCTTCTGGTGATCGGCTTTGACTTGCTGACAAGTCGCACACCGACTAACAAAGATAGAGATATCCCTCTTCATCCCCTTCCACCAATAAAGCCTCTTCATATCCTGATACATCTTCGACACACCAGGATGAATAGAAAGTCTGGATCTATGATTTTCCTGAAGCAACTCCTGTCTCAAACTATCAACCTTCGGAACACAAATCCTGCCATTAATCCGCAAAATCCCTTTGTCATCAATCTGAGCTCCACTACTACCTCTACTACCACCAACTCTGCTACGAACACTCTCCTTCATCAATCTAAGCATCTCATCCTCATCCTGCTTAGCCATAATCTGATCCAGAAGAGGAGAAGAAGAAACAACAAGCCGACACAACAAAGCCTTCTTCCGACTCAGAGCATCGGCCACAACATTAGCTTTACCGGGAGTATAGTTAATATCAAGGTCGTAAGAAGCCAGAAACTCAAGCCAACGAACTTGCCTCTGATTTAGATCCTTCTGGGTGAAGATATATCTCAGAGACTGATGATCTGTGAAAAGCTCAAACTTGGTTCCAAGGAGATGATGCCTCCAAAGTTTCAAAGCAAAGACAACAGCAAGTAACTCTAAATCATGTGCAGCATAATTTGCTTTGTGGGTCTTCAATTGACGGCTGGCATAGGCAATAACCCTACCATCCTGCATGAGAACAACACCCAAACCCTCACGACTAGCATCAGTATAAACTGTAAATCCCTCACTTCCATTCGGAACAGTAAGAACTGGTGCGGAAGTTAGCTTGCTCTTCAACTCACTAAATGCAGCCTTACGCTTATCACTCCAGACAAATCTGGCATTCTTCCGAGTTAAAGCTGTGAGAGGTGCAGCAATCCGAGCAAAATTCTCAATGAATCTCCGGTAGTAACCGGCAAGGCCCAGAAAACTACGATATCAGATGGAGTCTTTGGAGTTTCCCAATCCTGGAAAAATCAGGGGAAAATAAAACAATAGGAAAAAAATAGAATTATTAAAATGATAGAGAAAGAGAAAAAAGAAAGACTTACATTGATCGCAGCAATCTTAACTGGATCAACAGAGACTCCATTACTAGAAACAATATGCCCGAGATAACGGACTTCGTCCTTCCAGAAATGGCATTTAGAAAACTTAGCCTTTAACTGATGATTTCTGAGAGTCTCAAGAACATATTTCAAATGCGACTTATGCTCATTCTTAGTCTTAGAGAAGACAAGGATATCATCAACAAAGACTAGCACAAATTTATTAAGCACATCACGAAAAACACGATTCATCAAATCAACAAAGAAAGCAGGAGCATTAGTCAAACCAAAAGGCATGACTAACCATTCATAAAATCCATTCTCAGTGCGGAAAGCAGTCTTGGGAATGCTATCCTCAGCAATCCTGAGCTGATGAAAACCTGTGGCAAGGTCAAGCTGAGAGAAAATAGTGGCACCATGAAGCTGATCAAACATATCATTGATACGAGGCATAGGATATCTGTTTTTCATAGTGAGCTTGTTCAGCTCCCTATAATCAACACACATCCGAAGTGAACCATTAGATTTGGTGACAAAAACTACCGCAGCTCCCCATTCAGAAAAACTGGGCCTAATCAGACCTTTGGAAGATAAGTCTTCAATTTGCTTTCCCATCTCAACCTTCTCGCGGGGTGCCATTCTTCTAGGACGAAGAACAATAGGTCGAGCACCAGGAATAAGATCAATCCGAAAATCAATTTCCCGCTTCGGAGGTAAAGAAATGACTTCGCCAAATACATCGGGATATAATCTAACCACAGGAGTTGAATCAAGGTCACTGGAAGAAGAATCCAAAGAATAAATAAAGTTGCCAGCAAAATCCTGAGGCATGCGGTACTGAACAATCAAGGAATTCCCTTAATCATCAACAAGCTGAACAGACCGGGCTTTACAAGAGATATGAGCATTATGATTCACTAACCAATCCTGACCAAGCAATAAATCAAAAGCATCGAAGCCCAGAATATAAAAATCACCACTAAAGCGATGATCAAAATGGAGAAGTTTCACCTCTCGACAAACCCGATTAAGGTTAGCAGGAACCCCAATAGGATTTGAAACACATAATGGAACAGAAGTATACTCAGGAGAAAGGAGATGTTCAAACTTATCACACAAATCAACAGAAATAAAACTGTGTGAAACACTAGTATCAAACAACACACGAACAGGATGATGAAATAAAGTAAATGAACCCTGGAGTGTACCTTGGTCATCACTAGGAGCAGGGGCAGGTGGAGGAACTGGAGATGAGGCAGAAGTGACAGCAAATATACCAGAAGGAGTACCCCTCTGCTGGGTAGGGCAATCCTTCCTAAAATGACCGGGCTAGAGACAGATATGGCAGAGATCACGTCTAGCCGACTGAGCAGGTAGAGGAACTGCAGCACCAGATAATGTGGGACAGCTATTGGCATAGTGCCCTCTCTGATCACACCTAAAGCAAGTGATGGAGGAGAGATCAACTGGTTGCCTCTAAGCAGGGGCAGATGATGAAGATCCCAAACCAGGACGCTTCTGCCAATTCTTCTTCTGCTGCTGAAAATTAGGCTTACGCTTCTTGGAAACTGCAGAGGAAGACTGAGCACCAGAAACAGCAGGACTTTTGGATGTGGGATTCTCATAGCGAATAGCCATATCCATAAGCTGGGTGAAAGAACCATGAACATGAGAAATAAGGCGACTATAATACTCTGGCCGAGCACCAGCAATAAATTTCTCATTCTTCTTAAGAGGAATATCAATAAGGCCAGGACCGAACTTGAAAAGTTCATTGAATTTCCTCTCATACTCAGCAAAAGACATGGTACCTGCTTCAGATCCACAAACTCACGATAAAGTTGAGATTTCCCGGCTTCTGGCATCCATTTTGCAACAAAAGCCTCCCTGGAAAAGAGATACAGAAAACAAGCTTAAGATAGATTCAAAGAAAGGAAAAATAGGAACAAAATTAAGATAACCCAAAGGATACCTAAACTGCTCCCAAGTGAGATCAGCCTGGAGGGTGTTAGCCGTAACGGACTCCCACCAATCTAAAGCAGAATCATGCAACTGCCAGGCTGCAAGCTGACGCTTCTGAGCATCAGTAATGTCAAGACCAATAAATATCCTCTCAAGACTCCGCAACTGAAAGTGCGGTGTGTATACAATTATATGTGCTAATATAGTACACACGGATCGTGTAATATGGACTACAATATAAATGCGGAAATAGATGATAATAGCATAGTAAATAAAAAATAGAAAAATCACAACAGAGATTTTTATACTGGTTCGGAGCACCGTCCTACGTCCAGTCCCAGACTTCTATCTGGATTTTCACTATTAACAACCTCGCTTCACCCGGAGGAACAGGTTTACAACACCCGAGCAACCGAACGGGATTTCACGCCTCTAATACACTGAGGACTTCAACACTTGCCTCTTACAACACAGAGGACTTCAACAAAAGAACAAATACAATTGTTGTTGACAACTTGTGCTCTTGAAAACACGGATTTGTCACTAGTAGTACACCCTTCCTATAATCTTATCCTCAAAGTATGCGAATGATGTTTTGAAAAGATTAAGGAAAGTATATTACTTATTGAATCAAAAGATATGAAATAGTTTCAATGATTCAATAAATAATCGAGAGCTTTTAGAATGCAGGAGTATGTAGAAAGTAAGATCAGAGATTAGATTAAAAAGCATATAAAATCATGTTATTTTAATCAACGAATTAGATGAGTTTATATAGATAAGAATGGTTGTAACTCTTTGTGAGCAGTTGCCATTAAGAGATATGACCTTTGATGAAAGGTAAGAGATGCAACCTTTGGAGAAGAGAAGTGTCTTTTGGAAAAATTGCTTTCTGTTTAAAAACGGTCGACAGGTTAAAAAGTGACCAGTAGACAGGAATTCAAATATATATACGTTATGTGCATGTGTGCACGTTCAGTGTGCAAATTATGCAGGAACGGTCGACCGCTTATATTGTGACCGGTCGACCGGTCCCTGTAAAGTTGCACACTGAATGTGCAACTACATTCTAATCGTATATATATTAATTTTCTTGAAAATGCATGATTATTTGAGGATAGATTTTAACAAGTTTATCACTATTATAATATCAAATAATCAACCTACAATCTAGAGTACCATATGTAGCTATGACCTTGTTTTGTCGATCGCCTTTAGTTATTTGTCAGAAATCAAAACCTTCATAAAACTTGTGACTCAACATTCTCCCCCTTTTTGATTGATGACAATATATATCTGCAAATCTGAATCTCCCCCTAAATATGTGATCTCTCTCTTTGAATTCTTATATATGTACGTTCCTGCAAACAATTGTTAGCCCTTTCTCCCCCTTTGTCATCGACAAAAAGGAGTAACGGATACTAGAATAGTAGAATGAATATGATATGCATAGCAAAATAAAACATTAACACATCCAAAACATAACAAAGTATAATACAGACCATAATGTCAAACGGAAAATAAGAATAACGACACTATTTAGTACAAGTGTCGATGAATGTTTGTTAAAGTGCTAAACCATAAAAGAATCTAAGATGAAGCAGATCGTATCTCCTCTTCATCATCGTCGTCGTCGTCGTCATCATCTTCTTCTTCTTCTTCCTCATCATTGTTCCCTCTAGATGATTCTCCATGTCCATGACCACTCATACCAGTAGACTCGTCAGACGATGTCCAGGTGAAAACAGAAGCAGCAGGACGTTTTCCTGGGTCTTGTGCTTGAACAGAGGTGGATGTGGAACATGATATAGCATCCCATAGCATACTAAAGAATGACTTGACCTTATGGAAGCGCTTATCAATTTTAGAGTCCATGCGCTTGAGACGTGATTCAAGCAAAAATTGGTTACGCGCAATTGTTTCAAGTGATTCTTTTGTGGATGATTTTGATTTTAATAGTTTTACTTCATCGGAACGAGGACGAGAGGAAGTTGCTTTTTGTTTTCTTGGTCCTCTTTGTTGCCATTCTTCAAAAGACATAATCTCAAGATAAGGTGGAGGAAGCTTCATTCGTTTGATGGTTATGGAATCAATGAATTTTGGTTTTGAGGTTGCAGAATCAGGAGGATTTACCCCACAAGCTAACAAAAGTCGCATGATATATTTATTGTAGAAGAAATGAGGTCGTGTAGAGTTATTTACCTTGAGAATTTCATCAAAAAGCATGTGCACCCAATTGATTTGGATTTCACCATAAATAGCATAGAGTGCTTTGAAGTTTTCTTTATATACTGCATCATAATTTCCAAGTCTAGGAAAAAGAGAATGCATCAAAACACGATGAAGTAGTCTGGCTGTCGGTCGAAGTCCAATAGACTTTGTGCCATCACTATTGTCTTCTATGAACTGATGACTAGTACTATTTCGAGTGAAGACTTCGCAGAAGGTAGATGAAAACTCATCGCCTCGATTTGGTATACCAAGTATAGAGGCAATTCTAGCATGAGTAAGAAAAATTTCCTTGCCACAGACCACAGACCAGATGACTCCGTTTGGATTATCAGGTTGATACTCATCGAGATTCATGTTGGCGTAAAACAATTTGATCATCAAATGATCTATCTCCACATTATTTTCTGAAAAATCTATCAATGGAGTAATGTTGGAATTATTGGCTAACCTCCGAACTCCATAAGCCGTGAAATCATGAAATTTGATGAAAGAGCCTGGATGAAACTTGTAATTTGTCATCTGATTCCATCTTGTTACAGCAATTGGACTTTGAAGCCACTTTTTGGCGGAGATGCTCAGAGATGAAGTTTCAGAGGTTGTTCCTTTCTTAGATTTCTTTTGAGGAGGAGCCATTGTTGGAAAATTTGAGATTTGGGAATTGAAAATAGGAAACTAGGGTTTGTGATTTTAGGAAAAAGAACAGCTTGAGTCAAAAGAGAAGGAGGGTTGAAAGAAAATGACGCATAGATATATATAAAAAACTGAAAATACGTCAACCGGTCGACCTATGAAATATGGCCGGTCGACCGTTTTCAACCAGGGAGCAAATGGTCGACCGGCAATATCCGGGGCGGTCGACCGGTTTTGGCCTGCTGAGTAATAACATGTTATTTTGCAAGTTTTTATAATATATCAACCTATATATATTATATTTCATTCTTAATACAAAATATAACCGTTATTACACAAGTGATAGATAAAGATATAATAACTATATATAAATCTAATGAGAAGGTTCGTCATTAGAATTATCGTTGTTTCCTTCAATACGTTTTGACCATGGACTCCATTGTTTCTGAGCTCCTTCATTCTTCTCATAGTTCCGATCCCACGAGTTAGGACTTTTATATGTTGATGGCCTAGACGGCATTGGTTCATGCACGTCATGCTTGTTGGAACCGCAGAAAAATGTTGCCAACTTTTCTAAAACGGATAATCGTGCCGATGTCCGTTGTTGCTCGTGATAAAGTTGACTTTGCCCATAATGGAGCTGTCTCTGAAGGTCTATCTGATGTTTCTGATAGTGGTGTATCTCATCGATTTGATCTTTGGTACGAGGAGAATAGAACAGTGTCCTCTTCACTCGTTTTGAATTTGGAGTTTTATCAGACATACAAGAGCATTGATGATGACAACTTGGTTTTTGTTTTGGTGTTGTAGGAGAATAATATTCCTCCGACTCAGAACTCGTAATAGAAATGTATGATTCTTGAGCACATTTATCACAAATGTGAGCCATAGGGAATGTTGTATAGAATATTATGGTTAGATAAAAAAGATGAAAAATATGAAATTTTTGCAAGCTTATATACAAGTTTCTTATGTATAAACCTATGGATGTGAGTTAATGGAAAATTTTAACCAAGAAAACATAAGCAGAAATTTTATTTTAACTCTAAAAATAGCTCTCCTTTTAAAACTGAAATTATAAAATAAGAAAGGAAAGGACGATCACTAAAAGAAAAGAATGAAAAAATGAGTAAAGAGAATTAACCATTAAATCAAGCAGTGGCTTATATTTAATGTAAAAAAAAAAGTTTATGCAAAAGTTATGGTTAAAGAATAACTAAAAAGAAGACGTTCTTTAGAAATTACTTAGTCAAGATTTTTTCTTGAAATTAAACCAAGCTCTCTTCGTAATCTAATAAAATTAGATTCGAGCAGAGGCTTAGTAAAAATGTCCGCTAATTGATTGTCAGTATGGACATATTCAAGACATATATTTCCTTTGTCAATATTATCTCGAAGGAAATGATGACGGATATCAATGTGTTTGGTTCTAGAGTGATTTACTGGATTTTTAGAGAGATTTATAGCACTGGTGTTATCACAGTATATAATAGAATTTGATAAATGAATATCAAAATCTTGAAGTGTTTGTTGCATATATAGTACTTGAGTACAAGCGAGAGCTGCTGATATATATTCAGCTTCACATGTTGATAGTGAAACACAATTCTGTTTCTTACTGAACCAAGAGACAAGTGATTTTCCAATAAAATGGCACGTACCACTTGTACTTTTTCTATCCGTTCGTGAGCCACCGAAATCAGCATCACTATATGATACTAATTCAAATGGACATTCTTTTGGATAAAAAAGACCGAAATCTTTGGTATTATTAAGATAACGAATTATACGTTTCACTGCTCGTAGATGTGAATCCTTTGGATCGGCTTGAAAATGAGCACATAAACAAACACTCATTATTATATCTGGACGACTAGCTGTAAGATAAAGAAGAGAACCAATCATGCTTCGATATAATTTCTGGTCAACATTCTTACCACTTTCATCTTTTTCAAGATGTGTAGTTGTACTCATAGGAGTTGGTTTACCAGATGTATTTTCTAATCCGAAGCGTTTGATAAGGTTTTCACGGTATTTTTCTTGATTGATAAAAATACCGTTTGAAAGTTGCTTTATTTGAAGTCCAAGAAAATAAGATAGTTCTCCCATATGAGACATTTCGAATTCTTTGGTCATAATACTTGCAAATTCTTTGCAGAGTTTATCGTTTGTTGAACCGAAGATGATATCGTCTACATATATCTGGATAACTAGAATATCTTTTCGAGAATGTTTAATAAACAAAGTTTGATCGACTTTGCCTATTTGAAATCCTGAGTTAATAAGATAGCTACGTAGTCGTTCATACCAAGCACGAGGTGCTTGTTTTAAACCATACAGAGCTTTCTTAAGTTTGAACACATGGTCAGGATATTTTTCATGTACGAACAAAGGAGGTTGTTCGACATAGACATTCTCTTTGATAAATCCATTGAGAAAAGCACTTTTGACATCCATCTGATAAAGTTTGAAATTATGGTGACAAGCAAAAGATAATAGGATTCTAATAGCTTCTAGTCGAGCAACTGGTGCAAAAGTTTCTTCATAATCGATACCTTCTTCCTGATTATATCCTTGTGCTACTAATCTTGCTTTATTTTTGGTGATATTTCCTTGTTCGTCAGCCTTATTTTTATAGACCCATTTAGTACCAATTACTGACTGATCAGTTGGTCTTGGAACAAGTTTCCAAACGTCATTGCGCTCAAACTGATTTAGTTCTTCCTGCATGGCAATGATCCAGTAATCATCTGTAGCAGCTTCTTTTGGATTCTTAGGTTCGATATTTGAGAGAAAAGCGACATGACCCACTTGATTGAGTTGACTCCTTGTTCTGACATGTGATGTTATTTCACCGATTATATTTTGAGCTGGATGGTCTCTTAATATTCTTGGTGGTGATTGTAACTCACATATATGAGGAATATTCTCAATAATTATTTCCGAGTCAGAATCAATATTTGTGATAATTTGATAGTCAGTGACTATTGATTCGTCATCATCTGATATAGTGTGAGGTGCTGATAGATTTCATCAAAAGAGACATGAAGTGATTCTTCAATAGTATTGGTTCGTTTATTAAATATCCGATAGGCCTTACTTCGTTCCGAATAACCGACAAATATTCCTTCATCGGCTTTTGGATCGAATTTGCCAAGCTGGTCTTTCGTATTTAAAATAAAGCACTTGGAACCAAAAACTTTGAAGTATGAGATTTTAGGCTTCCTTTTGTTAAATAATTCATAAGGAGTATTCTTGGTAAGAGGTCTTATGGACACACGATTTAAAACATAACAGGCAGTTGCCACAGCTTCTGCCCAAAAATGTTTTGGTAAGGTGGTTCCATTCAATAATGTTCTTGCACATTCTTGTAAAGTTCGGTTCTTCCGTTCTACAACTCCGTTCTGTTGTGGAGTTCTGGGAAACGAAAAATTATGATATATACCTTTCTTTGTACAAAAATGTTCAAATTCATTATTTTCAAACTCTCCGCCATGATCACTTCTTATATTTTTAACTTTAATCCCTTTTGATTTTTGAATTCTTTTGACGAAAGATTTGAAATGATCGAAAGTGTCACTTTTATTTTTTTAAGAAAATTGTCCATGTATAACGAGAGAAATCATCAACAATTACAAGCACATATTGACTGTGATTTATTGATTGAACCCTAGTAGGTCCAAATAAATCCATGTGTAGTAACTCAAGTGGTTGTAATGTTGATATGACTTTCTTGGATTTAAAAGATGATTTGGTCAATTTTCCTAATTGACATGCATCACAAATGTTGTTAACTTTAAAACTCATTTTGGGTAGTCCTCTAACTAGATTGTTTTTGGCTAGCTTGTCAATAGTTCTGAAGTTTATATGACAGAAGCGTTTGTGCCATAGCCATGGATCATTGTCATTAGCCACAAGACACATATCTGAATTATAATTAATATTCATATTCAGAATATATATATTTCTGTCTCTATAACCTTCGAAAACCAAATTATGGTCTTTATCTAAAATACTACACTTATTATTTGAAAATGAAATTATAAAACCCTTGTCACATAACTGACTAATACTAAGCAAATTGTGTTTTAAATTTCTAACTAGCATGACTTTAGTAATAAGAGGTAAGTTAGATGTACCGCAATTGCTCACATCGCCTTTGCCGATGATATAGCCTTTTGAATTGTCTCCAAAAGTGACGGAGCCACCATCTGAGTATGTAATATTTGTTAATAAGCTCTTGTCTCCCGTCATATGCTTTGAGCAACCACTGTCCAATATCCACTTTACTCTTTTCTTAAGTGGGACCTGCAAAAAATAGAATTAAGTCCATGGTACCCACTTTTTATAGGGTCCTAAGAGTTAGGTCTTAGGAGTCCAAACCCATATGGGTCCGGTATCCCCTTTATATATATAATTTTTATTAAAATGCACAGTATTCATGAATTTCTGAATGTATTTGTTCCTAATCAAATTGTTATTTGTTTTAGGAACCCATATTTTGATAGTCTTGACATTTTTCTTTTGAAATTTCACAACTGGTTTTGGTTTGGAATATAATAAACTAAGATTTTTCTTAGCTTCAGTTTTTTGTACTTTCTTCTTCCTTTTATTTCCAAGATGTTTCTTGGTTTCTTGTTTGTTATATCCCAATCCTTGTTTGTCTGAAATAGATTGTGAACTTTCAATGATTTTTGTCAAATTTTCTCGACCTTTGTTAAAGTTAGAAACATTTTGAGTAATGTCATCAAACTTTGTTTGTAAGCTAGCTTTTTCTAGGTCTAGAATTTTGACTTTTGCTTTAATCTCATGATTTTCAGTAGTGAGAGCATTATTTTTCTCTTTTTGAGCTTCTATTTCTTGACTCAAAAGAGATATTTGAGAGTCAACATTAGATGATGATTCTTGAATATTTTCTAGTTCCTCTTCTAATATTTTCTTCTCATCTTTTAACATATCTCGTTCAAACTCTGCTCCACTTAAATCTGCTTTGACTACTTTTAATTGACGTTTTATGTCTTTATATTTGACTATCAATTCAGCATTAATATCAAGTAATTCATCAAATGTTGGAATTTGTACCTCATCTTCTGTTGCCATAAAACAAACATTAGCTTGTTCATTCTCTGAATCACTTTCACTTTCTGATGAAGATGACTTTGAATCATCCCATGTTACTGAGAAAGCTCGTTTCTTAGATTTGTCCTTCTTATATTTGAATTTGTCATTTTCTGACTTCTTCTTTTGTTCTGGACAATCTTTCTGCATGTGTCCCTTTTTGTGGCAGTTGAAACATTCTATAGCAGATGAAGATGGTTTGTTTGATCCAGGTTTCCTTTTATTGTAACGACTGGCTTTTCGATATTTTAGGAATTTTTTGAATCCTTTCGCAATGAATGCCAAATCTTCGTCTTCAGAATCTGATTCATTTTCATTTTTCTCAACATGAAATGCTACATTTTTCTTTTCTTCTTTCTGTTCTTTTCTAGCCTGCAAATTTGCTTCATAGGACATTAAATTTCCTATCAATTCATCTGGCTTCATGACGGAAAGGTCATTAGCTTTTTCAATTGCTAATACTTTTCCTTCCCATTCACTAGTCAGAGAATGTAGGACTGTTGAAACAACACCGAAATCAGAATACTTTTGTCCTAAGCCAATAAGTGCATGGTGAATAGTTTGAAACCGTGAATACATGTCATTGATTGTCTCATTTGGTTTCATTTTGAAATTGACTTTTCAGCATGGCTATTTTGGCTTGTTTAACCTTGTTAGTACCTTCATGAGTGATTTTTAGTGTTTGCCAAATTTGATATGCAGTAGTGCAGATACTAACACGGTTATATTCATTTTGGTCTAATGCACAGAACAACATATTTATTGCTCTTGCATTTACGGCTGCTGCCATTTTCTCAGCTGCAGTCCATTCTGAATAATCAGTTGTTGGATTCACTATTTCTCTTTGAGTGGCATTCCAAGCATCATAGCTATTTGATTGCATAAAGAATGACATACGTGTTTCCCAATAACTATAGTTAAGACCATTGAAAAATGGAGGTCTGTGTGTTGATTGACCCTCCGTGTAAGTGGTGTTTTGAGTGCTAGTACTTACGTTATTTGCCATATTACTATAATATATCAAATAACTGTGTTACGGTTATATGATGACCGTGCTCTGATACCAAATGAAAGTGCGGTGTGTATACAATTATATGTGCTAATATAGTACACACGGATCGTGTAATATGGACTACAATATAAATGCGGAAATAGATGATAATAGCATAGTAAATAAAAAATAGAAAAATCACAACAGAGATTTTTATACTAGTTCGGAGCACCGTCCTACGTCCAGTCCTAGACTTCTATCTGGATTTTCACTATTAACAACCTCGCTTCACCCGGAGGAACAGGTTTACAACACCCGAGCAACCGAACGAGATTTCACGCCTCTAATACACTGAGGACTTCAACACTTGCCTCTTACAACACAGAGGACTTCAACAAAAGAACAAATACAATTGTTGTTGACAACTTGTGCTCTTGAAAACACGGATTTGTCACTAGTAGTACATCCTTCCTATAATCTTATCCTCAAAGTATGCGAATGATGTTTTGAAAAGATTAAGGAAAGTATATTACTTATTGAATCAAAAGATATGAAATAGTTTCAATGATTCAATAAATAATCGAGAGCTTTTAGAATGCAGGAGTATGTAGAAAGTAAGATCAGAGATTAGATTAAAAAGCATATAAAATCATGTTATTTTAATCAACGAATTAGATGAGTTTATATAGATAAGAATGGTTGTAACTCTTTGTGAGCAGTTGCCATTAAGAGATATGACCTTTGATGAAAGGTAAGAGATGCAACCTTTGGAGAAGAGAAGTGTCTTTTGGAAAAATTGCTTTCTGTTTAAAAACGGTCGACAGGTTAAAAAGTGACCAGTAGACAGGAATTCAAA
The DNA here is from genome assembly GCA_030765085.1 of Allium cepa. Classification (NCBI taxonomy): domain Eukaryota; kingdom Viridiplantae; phylum Streptophyta; class Magnoliopsida; order Asparagales; family Amaryllidaceae; genus Allium; species Allium cepa. The sequence continues at coordinate 859,721,979 of CM060934.1, read as the reverse complement.
TATATATACGTTATGTGCATGTGTGCACGTTCAGTGTGCAAATTATGCAGGAACGGTCGACCGCTTATATTGTGACCGGTCGACCGGTCCTTGTAAAGTTGCACACTGAATGTGCAACTACATTCTAATCGTATATATATTAATTTTCTTGAAAATGCATGATTATTTGATTATAGATTTTAACAAGTTTATCACTATTATAATATCAAATAATCAACCTACAATCTAGAGTACCATATGTAGCTATGACCTTGTTTTGTCGATCGCCTTTAGTTATTTGTCAGAAATCAAAACCTTCATAAAACTTGTGACTCAACAGCAACCACTGCTGAGCCTCAATGATAGTCTCTGAACCGGTGAATGGGGTTCCACCAAGTTGAGAGAATTCCTTACAAAGAACAGTGAACCTGACTGGAGCAACAGGTTGAGTAGCTGGGGCAATACCACGACCCCTAACTCTGGCATTTCCTCGATTCATCCTGAAAAATATCAAGAATGAATTTAGGATAAGAATAAAGACAAGCCGAATACAAATTAAGATAAGGCAAGATAATACACTTGGATGAATATCTTAAAGAAAGAAAAGATCCTAACAAGATAGATATGAAAGAAAGGAAAGTTAGAAAACATTTGAAAATCCTTTAAAAGCAAGAAAAATTCATATATCAAAACAATCTTTGAAAATCCTTTGAAAACATTTTGAAAAATCATTTTATACTTTGAAAATACGTCTCTCACAAAGATATGATTCTGAGATTGATTTCACTCATTCTAGGGTGGAAATACCCTATCTCTAATGAGTTTTTGCTCCGCAGAGGCAATGGTTGCCAAAACCAAAGCTCTGATACCAACTGTAACAACCCCCAATTTCGTACCATTCAAATCGACAATAATCCACACATGTCAGACTTGAATGATGTGAAATAACAGATTGTAAATAAATTTGGAGCAAATGAAATCAAATATACAGAATCACAGACACAGAACAAACAGAATAACTCGCAGCGGAATATAAAATAACATAGTAGTTCATGAAGCTACTATAACAGAGTCTCAAACCAAATACATAATATAGTCTGAAAAACAACAGAATAGAAATCCCAAATACATACAAGTTCACTAATACATGAGATAAACTAATACAGCTGAAACAGAAGTAGATAAATATGTAGATAAGTAGAAACTCCAGTGAAAGACCAGCTCCAGGAAGAGAATCCAAAGCTGTGAATGCTCAGGCTGACCCGAGCGTAAAGCAAAACACAAAACACTCGAGTCAGGACAATATATACTTATATAATGTAAACCAACTCAAGTGAACTGTAATAAAGATACAAGTAACTTAAAGGATGCCTGGGACCGCCCATCCTATAAGGATCTGTTAAACTATTTACTATATAGTAATATTTCGCTATTATACTAATGTCTACAGTAAAATAAACATACTTTTAAATAGCGTTCCGGGCTACCCATATCACCCTTCACACATAATAGTCCCAGTAGTCCATCCAATATCATGCCATCTCCACTCCGGGTGACTGTCAGAGGATACCACACGGGCTACGGGAGAAAGACAAACTCGTAGTAAAGGCTCGGTATGGTAGGTGACACGTCACACAAGGCAATGCCAGGGTAGATATACCAATTACGCACACGGGCTGGTGGTATCGCAGCAGCCACATACGCCCACCCCGAACAACACTCCAAAAATCAAGGGGTGCACCCAATCGATCACAACAGTAATAGAATGGTATCGAAGAAGTGTGTTCAGCCAGAGGTGCTACCTCCTTTGGCCCGAGATCGCTCCTGTTTTAGCCACCTTATGCTAACTCATGGGAGTTAGGTCCACGAAATGTACCTTAGGAACGTTGTCACCAGCCTACTTCATTCTGGAATCTCCACCGCGCACACAGTTGTTAAAGTGGTTTTCGGTATCGACAGAGAGTATGTCCATATCCGATCCCGGTCTCTTTAACAACCAATCATTTTTATAACCCGTAGTTATAATTTCAAAAATGGTATTTATTTCTCAAAATCCAATATCATTTCAAATCCATTTCAAAATATCAACTTATCATTTCATTTGAAAAACATATTCATTTTTATTCAATTTAAAAATACCATTCACATTTCAAAATAGTTCGATTCCAACAAATTACTTCATTTAAATCATTTAAAAGTGAAGTTATTACATTTAATAATTAAATTATTAAACTTTCAAAATTTTCAACTTTCAAAGTTCATTCATTCACTTAATTTTATCAAAACAGTGAAAATTCAACTTTCGCCGCATTTGGAAATTGCTACAGAAAGTTATATTCAAAACAATTAAATTTAACAAAAGACAGCGTTTAAAATGTTGTAATAGTGTTACATTAGTTTCAAAGAAAAACTTAGTTTAATCCAACAATTATAGCATTTATAAAATGCTAGAATAGCCTTTAATTCAATTAGCTATTTAGTTCACTTATCAACTAAATGCTGTATTTTCATTTATATTAGATAAGATAGCATTTAAAAATGCAGTTAATTAACTTCAAATTTCAATAAAATTTCCCAACAATTATATTTTCTATAATTCACTTTTAACTTATAAAATCACATAATTTTACTTTTATAACCATCATTTAATTTTCTTTAATTTCATGATTTCATAAAGTTAAATTTCCATTTAAAAATTCATATTTAACACTAATTCACTTATTAAATTGCAGTGTCCAATTTTAAATTCATTACATTTAAATTTCAACCTAACACTTAAGTTCAAATTCTCAAATATAACTTAGTTTATATTTTTATTTACTTAATTAAAAATTCACTTTTAAGTCAATTCCAAAAATTTCCAATTTTAGTTATAATTCAAAATTTCAACTTAAATATTCATTCATTTCACATTTCAACTTTAATAAAATCATTAATATGATATAAAATCACTTTAAATTCCTTTAAATTCAAATTATCATAAATTTATCATGCTTTCATATTCTATATAATTTCAAATTATAATTAAATCAAATTTCCCAAAATAGCGTACATCCAAAATTTTCTAACCTTTTCGTTAATTTATTTCACTTGTAATTATTCAGAAAATCAATAATATTTTACCAAAATCATTTTAAATTAGGTTTAAATCAAAATATTTTTATATTTACATTTCTAAAATAATATTAAAAATTTTAGAAAAATATATATTAACTACGGGTCTGTATATAATTTTCTACACTAGGAAAAGTGATACGGGTAATATATCATTTCAACCCGTAATTTACAAAGAAAATCCAGGTTTTATCATTTCAAACCCGCAGTCCCAAGTAAATGAAATAAATTTGAAAATCATTCAGGCCTATCATTTCAACCCATAATGATTTTCCCTTATTCTAAAGTCCGTTCGGGTATGTATCATTTCAACCCATAGTGATTCTAATCTAAAGGGAACTTGCAGTGTGATAAACGGATAAAAATAACAGAACAGCATAATATAACAGTAACAAATGTCAGAATAGGTGTTTAAGCATGGGTGAACATCATATAATAGTGACATAGCAAATAATACTATAGTGATGCAGTTTACATATTCACAAGTGATCAATTTACTATTCATATAAGTATAAAACTGTCTGGTGAGAATAACTCACTGTTTTGAGTTGATGACACAACGATGAATTGCACAAACGGGATCTACACAAGCACAAAAGCACGACACAGATACGAATGGAGGAGCCAAGGATTAATTCCCTTGAATACCAATCAAACAAAATAATATAACAATTATAAGGTTTCAGACCAAAAATACGATAAACTATGCTAGAAATAACTTCATAAAACAAAGCTGAAATGCTTTGCACTTGCTTCCGACATCCCATAGGCTTGGCCAGAGGTGGAGTACAGGTCTAAGGCAATGGTTTTGGGTCAGGTCTGGGTTGCTAAGGTCGGCCTAACATGAGTTTATTGATGGCAAAAATTATGGAGATGGAACAACAACACAACAAGGCATAACTACTAACAACATCACAAGTTTCAAGCAAACAAAGCTCGGCCAAGGCTGCTGTGGTCACGGCCAGAGGAGTAGGGTCCACTGTGGTGACGTGGCAGAGGGTGCTGGAGGTGGTGGAGGTGGTGGTGGTCATGTAGGTGGCGGCCATGGGTGGTGGAAGTGGTGGATGTGAAGGCTTGTGCTCGGCTAGGTCAAGATGTTGGAATTTGGTGAACTTGGTGAAGGAACTACCACCTAGGGTGGTACGGATGGGGATGGTCGGTGAGGAGGAGGTGCTGGTGGCGTGCTCAGGTGGTGGTGGTGGTGGCGGCAGGGGCTGGAGAGGGGCATGCCCGATCCTATGATAAAGAAGATCAAGTGCAAATCAAACGAAAAATCAACATAAGTGAACAAAAGGAGATAAAAGAAAAATAGAATTTTACCAACTTCTCAAACAAGTGATGGCCGAATTTTTTTTTAATGAGATGAGAAATGATGTACGTGAATGAATAATGGAGGTAGGCAGCTGAAGTATGTGAGTTATTATGGCTAATTGATGGCAAAAGTTTAGGAAAATGAAGAGGTGGGAAAATCAAAAGTCATTGGAAATAAAAGGTCACAAACCCTTTCAATTTACCTTTAATTATTTATAAAAGTTTATATATTCTGAAATAACAATATTATCAGATAAAATTTCGAAACTTTAACAAAATATAAAAATATATATACCATTTATTAATTATATAGATAAAAATTAAGAAAAAAATAGTTAAAACAGTGAACTAGACAAGAAAATTTGAAAGTAAATGAAATAAATAAATAAAAATTCATATGAGCTTGTAAAGTATTTTTAAACATAAATAATAACATAAAACAAAATTTTATTCACAAAATAAATATTTAAAATTTAATTTAAATATAATTTTTAATGCAGAAAATAGCAAAAAATGGGAAAACAGCTCTTAAAAATAGGAAATCAATACAGTAAATTTTGGAAAAATTCTATTATTATTGTTAAAAATTTTAGAGATGAAATTTCACAAATAAAAACAATTTAAAATAAAATAAAGAAATTTAAAATGAAGAAAATGGCAGAAAATTAGAAAACAGCCTTTAAAAATAGGAAATAAATACACTAAATTTTGAAAAAATTACATTATCATTTTAAAAATGTTTAGAAATGATATCACACAAATAAACAAATTTAAATTAATTTCAAAATGAAATAAAGTCAAATTTAAATATATAGTCAAAATCTAGGGTTGTTACACTCTCCCCCACTCAAATCTTTTCGTCCTCGAAAAGAACAGAAAGGAAAAATAAAGAGAAACAAGATAGAGAAACAAAATAGTACCTGAAACGAATAGTTCCGGATTCGAAGCACGAATGCTCTCCTCCGTTTTCCAAGTACAATCTCGATCATCAGTACTCCACAGTACTTTGACCAGATTAACAGATTTCCTTCTGAGCTGCTTCGTATCTCTATCGACAATACGAAGTGGCTTCCTCTCAACAGTCAGGTTAGGCTCAATATGCAAACTATCAAGAGCAGAAGGCTGGACAATAAGAGATGGATCATGGAGATGACGGCGAAGATGTGAGACATGGAATACATCATGCACTCCAGAAAGCTTCTCGGGCAAATCCAGACGATAAGTCAAAGAACCAACTCTTTCCATGATGTGGAAAGGACCAATGAACCTAGGAGAAAGCTTCCCTCTACGACCAAAGCGAATGACATTCCTCAAGCGAGAAACCTTAAGGAACACCTGATCACCAACAGCAAATTCCAAATTTCGCCTACGCCTATCAGCATATTTCTTCTGTCTATCCTGAGCGACTCTCAGCCTCTTCTTAATCTCCTCAACTTTCTCAGAAGCTTCCAAAATCACTTCAGGACCAAGAACCAAATGATTACCGGATTCAATCCAGCAAGATGGAGCTCTATAAGGTCGCCCGTATAAAGCAGCAAACGGAGACATTTTGAGACTGGCCTGAATGCAAAGATGGAATGAGATAGAAAAAAAAAAGATCAAGAATAGACTGAAAAATAAGAAGATAAGATAATACCTGATAGCTATTATTGTAGGTAAATTCGACAAGATGGAGATAATCTTCCCAAGATCCTCCAAAATCAAGCACACAAGCACGAAGAAGATCCTCGAGAATCTGATTTACTCTTTCCATCTGGCCGTCGGTCTGAGGATGATAAGCAGTGCTCAGATTCAAACGAGTACCCAAAGATTCCTGAAAAGCCTTCCAGAACTGACTAGTAAAGATAGGGTCACGATCACAAACAATACTGAGAGGAACACCATGGAGACGAACGATCTCTCTCATGTAAATCTCAGATAAACTAGAAGCAGAACGAGTAGACTTGACTGGAATAAAATGAGCTGACTTGGTCAGTCTATCAACAATAACCCAGATACTCTCATTGCCTTTCCGAGTCCTCGGTAAACCATCGATGAAATCCATGGAAACCTGTTCCCACTTCCAATTAGGAATCTCGAGGGGCTGCAACAAACCAGGGGTCTTCTGGTGATCGGCTTTGACTTGCTGACAAGTCGCACACCGACTAACAAAGATAGAGATATCCCTCTTCATCCCCTTCCACCAATAAAGCCTCTTCATATCCTGATACATCTTCGACACACCAGGATGAATAGAAAGTCTGGATCTATGATTTTCCTGAAGCAACTCCTGTCTCAAACTATCAACCTTCGGAACACAAATCCTGCCATTAATCCGCAAAATCCCTTTGTCATCAATCTGAGCTCCACTACTACCTCTACTACCACCAACTCTGCTGCGAACACTCTCCTTCATCAATCTAAGCATCTCATCCTCATCCTGCTTAGCCATAATCTGATCCAGAAGAGGAGAAGAAGAAACAACAAGCCGACACAACAAAGCCTTCTTCCGACTCAGAGCATCGGCCACAACATTAGCTTTACCGGGAGTATAGTTAATATCAAGGTCGTAAGAAGCCAGAAACTCAAGCCAACGAACTTGCCTCTGATTTAGATCCTTCTGGGTGAAGATATATCTCAGAGACTGATGATCTTTGAAAAGCTCAAACTTGGTTCCAAGGAGATGATGCCTCCAAAGTTTCAAAGCAAAGACAACAGCAAGTAACTCTAAATCATGAGCAGCATAATTTGCTTCGTGGGTCTTCAATTGACGGCTGGCATAGGCAATAACCCTACCATCCTGCATGAGAACAGCACCCAAACCCTCACGACTAGCATCAGTATAAACTGTAAATCCCTCACTTCCATTCGGAACAGTAAGAACTGGTGCGGAAGTTAGCTTGCTCTTCAACTCACTAAATGCAGCCTTACGCTTATCACTCCAGACAAATCTGGCATTCTTCCGAGTTAAAGCTGTGAGAGGTGCAGCAATCCGAGCAAAATTCTCAATGAATCTCCGGTAGTAACCGGCAAGGCCCAGAAAACTACGATATCAGATGGAGTCTTTGGAGTTTCCCAATCCTGGAAAAATCAGGGGAAAATAAAACAATAGGAAAAAAATAGAATTATTAAAATGATAGAGAAAGAGAAAAAGAAAGACTTACATTGATCGCAGCAATCTTAACTGGATCAACAGAGACTCCATTACTAGAAACAATATGCCCGAGATAACGGACTTCGTCCTTCCAGAAATGGCATTTAGAAAACTTAGCCTTTAACTGATGATTTCTGAGAGTCTCAAGAACATATTTCAAATGCGACTTATGCTCATTCTTAGTCTTAGAGAAGACAAGGATATCATCAACAAAGACTAGCAAAAATTTATTAAGCACATCACGAAAAACACGATTCATCAAATCAACAAAGAAAGCAGGAGCATTAGTCAAACCAAAAGGCATGACTAACCATTCATAAAATCCATTCTCAGTGCGGAAAGCAGTCTTGGGAATGCTATCCTCAGCAATCTTGAGCTGATGAAAACCTGTGGCAAGGTCAAGCTGAGAGAAAATAGTGGCACCATGAAGCTGATCAAACATATCATTGATACGAGGCATAGGATATCTGTTTTTCATAGTGAGCTTGTTCAGCTCCCTATAATCAACACACATCCGAAGTGAACCATCAGATTTGGTGACAAAAACTACCGCAGCTCCCCATTCAGAAAAACTGGGCCTAATCAGACCTTTGGAAGATAAGTCTTCAATTTGCTTTCCCATATCAACCTTCTCGCAGGGTGCCATTCTTCTAGGAGGAAGAACAATAGGTCGAGCACCAGGAATAAGATCAATCCGAAAATCAATTTCCCGCTTCGGAGGTAAAGAAATGACTTCGCCAAATACATCGGGATATAATCTAACCACAGGAGTTGAATCAAGGTCACTGGAAGAAGAATCCAAAGAATAAATAAAGTTGCCAGCAAAATCCTGAGGCATGCGGTACTGAACAATCAAGAAATTCCCTTGATCATCAACAAGCTGAACAGACCAGGCTTTACAAGAGATATGAGCATTATGATTCACTAACCAATCCTGACCAAGCAATAAATCAAAAGCATCGAAGCCCAGAATATAAAAATCACCACTAAAGCGATGATCAGAATGGAGAAGTTTCACCTCTCGACAAACCCGATTAAGGTTAGCAGGACCCCCAATAGGATTTGAAACACATAATGGAACAGAAGTATACTCAGGAGAAAGGAGATGTTCAAACTTATCACACAAATCAACAGAAATAAAACTGTGTGAAGCACCAGTATCAAACAACACACGAACAGGATGATGAAATAAAGTAAATGAACCCTTGAGTGTACCTTGGTCATCACTAGGAGCAGGGGCAGGTGGAGGAACTGGAGATGAGGCAGAAGTGACAGCAAATATACCAGAAGGAGTACCCCTCTGCTGGGTAGGGCAATCCTTCCTAAAATGACCGGGCTGGAGACAGATATGGCAGAGATCACGTCTAGCCGACTGAGCAGGTGGAGGAACTGCAGCACCAGATAATGTGGGACAGCTATTGGCATAGTGCCCTCTCTGATCACACCTAAAGCAAGTGATGGAGGAGAGATCAACTGGTTGCCTCTGAGCAGGGGCAGATGATGAAGATCCCAAACCAGGACGCTTCTGCCAATTCTTCTTCTGCTGCTGAAAATTAGGCTTACGCTTCTTGGAAACTGCAGAGGAAGACTGAGCACCAGAAACAGCAGGACTTTTGGATGTGGGATTCTCATAGCGAATAGCCATATCCATAAGCTGGGTGAAAGAACCATGAACATGAGAAATAAGGCGACTATAATACTCTGGCCGAGCACCAGCAATAAATTTCTCATTCTTCTTAAGAGGAATATCAATAAGGCCAGGACCGAACTTGAAAAGTTCATTGAATTTCCTCTCATACTCAGCAAAAGACATGGTACCTGCTTCAGATCCACAAACTCACGATAAAGTTGAGATTTCCCGGCTTCTGGCATCCATTTTGCAACAAAAGACTCCCTGGAAAAGAGATACAGAAAACAAGCTTAAGATAGATTCAAAGAAAGGAAAAATAGGAACAAAATTAAGATAACCCAAAGGATACCTAAACTGCTCCCAAGTGAGATCAGCCTGGGCGGTGTTAGCCGTAACGGACTCCCACCAATCTAAAGCAGAATCATGCAACTGCCAGGCTGCAAGCTGACGCTTCTGAGCATCAGTAATGTCAAGACCAGTAAATATCCTCTCAAGACTCCGCAACCACTGCTGAGCCTCAATGATAGTCTCTGAACCGGTGAATGGGGTTCCACCAAGTTGAGAGAATTCCTTACAAAGAACAGTGAACCTGACTGGAGCAACAGGTTGAGGAGCTGGGGCAATACCACGACCCCTAACTCTGGCATTTCCTCGATTCATCCTGAAAAATATCAAGAATGAATTTAGGATAAGAATAAAGACAAGCCGAATACAAATTAAGATAAGGCAAGATAATACACTTGGATGAATATCTTAAAGAAAGAAAAGATCCTAACAAGATAGATACGAAAGAAAGGAAAGTTAGAAAACATTTGAAAATCCTTTAAAAGCAAGAAAAATTTATATATCAAAACAATCTTTGAAAATCCTTTGAAAACATTTTGAAAAATCATTTTATACTTTGAAAATACGTCTCTCACAAAGATATGATTCTGAGATTGATTTCACTCATTCTAGGGTGGAAATACCCTATCTCTAATGAGTTTTTGCTCCGCAGAGGCAATGGTTGCCAAAACCAAAGCTCTGATACCAACTGTAACAACCCCCAATTTCGTACCATTCAAATTGACAATAATCCACACATGTCAGACTTGAATGATGTGAAATAACAGATTGTAAATAAATTTGGAGCAAATGAAATCAAATATACATAATCACAGACACAGAACAAATAGAATAACTCGCAGCGGAATATAAAATAACATAGTAGTTCATGAAGCTACTATAACAGAGTCTCAAACCAAATACATAATATAGTCTGAAAAACAACAGAATTGAAATCCCAAATACATACAAGTTCACTAATACATGAGATAAACTAATACAGCTGAAACAGAAGTAGATAAATATGTAGATAAGTAGAAACTCCAGTGAAAGACCAGCTCCAGGAAGAGAATCCAAAGCTGTGAATGCTCAGGCTGACCCGAGCGTAAAGCAAAACACAAAACACTCGAGTCAGGACAATATATACTTATATAATGTAAACCAACTCAAGTGAACTGTAATAAAGATACAAGTAACTTAAAGGATGCTTGGGACCGCCCATCCTCTAAGGATCCGTTAAACTATTTACTATATAGTAATATTTCGCTATTATACTAATGTCTACAGTAAAATAAACATACTTTTAAATAGCGTTCCGGGCTACCCATATCACCCTTCACACATAATAGTCCCAGTAGTCCATCCAATATCATGCCATCTCCACTCCGGGTGACTGTCAGAGGATACCACACGGGCTACGGGAGAAAGACAAACTCGTAGTAAAGGCTCGGTATGGTAGGTGACACGGCACACAAGGCAATGCCAGGGTAGATATACCAATTACGCACACGGGCTGGTGGTATCGCAGCAGCCACATACGCCCACCCCGAACAACACTCCAAAAATCAAGGGGTGCACCCAATCGATCACAACAGTAATAGAATGGTATCGAAGAAGTGTGTTCAGCCAGAGGTGCTACCTCCTTTGGCCCGAGATCGCTCCTGTTTTAGCCACCTTATGCTAACTCATGGGAGTTAGGTCCACGAAATGTACCTTAGGAACGTCGTCACCATCCTACTTCATTCTGGAATCTCCACCGCGCACACAGTTGTTAAAGTGGTTTTCGGTATCGACAGAGAGTATGTCCATATCCGATCCCGGTCTCTTTAACAACCAATCGTTATTATAACCCGTAGTTATAATTTCAAAAATGGTATTTATTTCTCAAAATCCAATATCATTTCAAATCCATTTCAAAATATCAACTTATCATTTCATTTGAAAAACATATTCATTTTTATTCAATTTTAAAATACCATTCACATTTCAAAATAGTTCGATTTCAACAAATTACTTCATTTAAATCATTTAAAAGTGAAGTTATTACATTTAATAATTAAATTATTAAACTTCCAAAATTTTCAACTTTCAAAGTTCATTCATTCACTTAATTTTATCAAAACAGTGAAAATTCAACTTTCGCAGCATTTGGAAATTGCTACAGAAAGTTATATTCAAAACAATTAAATTTAACAAAAGACAGCGTTTAAAATGTTGTAATAGTGTTACATTAGTTTCAAAGAAAAACTTAGTTTAATCCAACAATTATAGCATTTATAAAATGCTATAATAGCCTTTAATTCAATTAGCTATTTAGTTCACTTATCAACTACAACATTTACAAATGCTGTATTTTCATTTATATTAGATAAGATAGCATTTAAAAATGCAGTTAATTAACTTCAAATTTCAATAAAATTTCCCAACAATTATATTTTCTATAATTCACTTTTAACTTATAAAATCACATAATTTTACTTTTATAACCATCATTTAATTTTCTTTAATTTCATGATTTCATAAAGTTAAATTTCCATTTAAAAATTCATATTTAACACTAATTCACTTATTAAATTGCAGTGTCCAATTTTAAATTCATTACATTTAAATTTCAACCTAACACTTAAGTTCAAATTCTCAAATATAACTTAGTTTATATTTTTATTTACTTAATTAAAAATTCACTTTTAAGTCAATTCCAAAAATTTCCAATTTTAGTTATAATTCAAAATTTCAACTTAAATATTCATTCATTTCACATTTCAACTTTAATAAAATCATTAATATGATATAAAATCACTTTAAATTCCTTTAAATTCAAATTATCATAAATTTATCATGCTTTCATATTCTATATAATTTCAAATTATAATTAAATCAAATTTCCCAAAATAGCGTACATCCAAAATTTTCTAACCTTTTCGTTAATTTATTTCACTTGTAATTATTCAGAAAATCAATAATATTTTACCAAAATCATTTTAAATTAGGTTTAAATCAAAATATTTTTATATTTACATTTCTAAAATAATATTAAAAATTTTAGAAAAATATATATTAACTACGGGTCTGTATATAATTTTCTACACTAGGAAAAGTGATACGGATAATATATCATTTCAACCCGTAATTTACAAAGAAAATCCAGGTTTTATCATTTCAAACCCGCAGTCCCAAGTAAATGAAATAAATTTGAAAATCATTCAGGCCTATCATTTCAACCCATAATGATTTTCCCTTATTCTAAAGTCCGTTCGGGTATGTATCATTTCAACCCATAGTGATTCTAATCTAAAGGGAACTTGCAGTGTGATAAACGGATAAAAATAACAGAACAGCATAATATAACAGTAACAAATGTCAGAATAGGTGTTTAAGCATGGGTGAACATCATATAATAGTGACATAGCAAATAATACTATAGTGATGCAGTTTACATATTCACAAGTGATCAATTTACTATTCATATAAGTATAAAACTGTCTGGTGAGAATAACTCACTGTTTTGAGTTGATGACACAACGATGAATTGCACAAACGGGATCTACACAAGCACAAAAGCACGACACAGATACGAATGGAGGAGCCAAGGATTAATTCCCTTGAATACCAATCAAACAAAATAATATAACAATTATAAGGTTTCAGACCAAAAATACGATAAACTATGCTAGAAATAACTTCATAAAACAAAGCTGAAATGCTTTGCACTTGCTTCCGACATCCCATAGGCTTGGCCAGAGGTGGAGTACAGGTCTAAGGCAATGGTTTTGGGTCAGGTCTGGGTTGCTAAGGTCGGCCTAACATGAGTTTATTGATGGCAAAAATTATGGAGATGGAACAACAACACAACAAGGCATAACTACTAACAACATCACAAGTTTCAAGCAAACAAAGCTCGGCCAAGGCTGCTGTGGTCACGGCCAGAGGAGTAGGGTCCACTGTGGTGACGTGGCAGAGGGTGCTGGAGGTGGTGGAGGTGGTGGTGGTCATGTAGGTGGCGGCCATGGGTGGTGGAAGTGGTGGATGTGAAGGCTTGTGCTCGGCTAGGTCAAGATGTTGGAATTTGGTGAACTTGGTGAAGGAACTACCACCTAGGGTGGTACGGATGGGGATGGTCGGTGAGGAGGAGGTGCTGGTGGCGTGCTCAGGTGGTGGTGGTGGTGGCGGCAGGGGCTGGAGAGGGGCATGCCCGATCCTATGATAAAGAAGATCAAGTGCAAATCAAACGAAAAATCAACATAAGTGAACAAAAGGAGATAAAAGAAAAATAGAATTTTACCAACTTCTCAAACAAGTGATGGCCGAATTTTTTTTTAATGAGATGAGAAATGATGTACGTGAATGAATAATGGAGGTAGGCAGCTGAAGTATGTGAGTTATTATGGCTAATTGATGGCAAAAGTTTAGGAAAATGAAGAGGTGGGAAAATCAAAAGTCATTGGAAATAAAAGGTCACAAACCCTTTCAATTTACCTTTAATTATTTATAAAAGTTTATATATTCTGAAATAACAATATTATCAGATAAAATTTCGAAACTTTAACAAAATATAAAAATATATATACCATTTATTAATTATATAGATAAAAATTAAGAAAAAAATAGTTAAAACAGTGAACTAGACAAGAAAATTTGAAAGTAAATGAAATAAATAAATAAAAATTCATATGAGCTTGTAAAGTATTTTTAAACATAAATAATAACATAAAACAAAATTTTATTCACAAAATAAATATTTAAAATTTAATTTAAATATAATTTTTAATGCAGAAAATAGCAAAAAATGGGAAAACAACCCTTAAAAATAGGAAATCAATACAGTAAATTTTGGAAAAATTCTATTATTATTTTTAAAATATTTAGAGATGAAATTTCACAAATAAAACAAATTTAAAATAAAATAAAGAAATTTAAAATGAAGAAAATGGCAGAAAATTAGAAAACAGCCTTTAAAAATAGGAAATAAATACAGTAAATTTTGGAAAAATTACATTATTATTTTAAAAATGTCTAGAAATGATATCATACAAATAAACAAATTTAAATTAATTTCAAAATGAAATAAAGTCAAATTTAAATATATAGTCAAAATCTAGGGTTGTTACATTCGGGATGTCCCATCCTTGATGATGAGAAGTATATTTGTGATATATATATATATATTGCTATTTTTTTCGGATCGAACCGTGCGTAGGAGACTCTGGCGAATTTTTTTGAAAATTCAAGGCGTAAGAAATTTTTTGGGAAAATTGAATTTTTTTTGATAATTATACTTTCGATTTTGAGTTGGAAGTTAAACGAGATTAGATGGTTTTGAAAAGATAACTATAAGTGGATTTGAGAACTTAGAAAAGTTTTTGTAAGAGTTTAACTAATGGATTTTGGGAAAGTTAAACACTTAGATATTTGGTAAATCTAGTTTTAACAATTGTTTTTGAATAGTTAATGGATTTTGTGACTTTTTCTTACTTAGTAATTTCGAGGATGAAATTCTTTTAAGTAGGGGAGAATATAGCGACCCAGAATTTCAGTCATTTGTAATTCATATATTTAATTAATTCTAAATATTTAAAAGTTAAGTTTATAAGCTGAATAAATAATATATCGAATATAGTGATTTAATTGGATAATTAACCTGTTAAGTTAATATTTGAATTGCAGAAATAATTAGAAATTGGATTTAATGTGAATAAAAATTATTTATAAAGTTGAATTAAATCTTATTTGAAGTAGTATGATGTTACAGAACTTTTAAAATGGAATTAAAAGTTAATTTTTAGAAATTGAATATTTAACATTTAATTAACGTGTAAAAATAGTCAATTTTCGAACATTCTCGGATTTCGACGAAACAAGTTTCATTGGATCTGTAATGTTATTATTGTAAGATTTCAAGTTTCATGTCAATCGGATTTACGGTTTGTCCAGGGCAAGCTAAAACGTGTAGAAATCGGTTTAAGTGAATTTTCAATTTAAATAAGTCGGTTCGAAAACTTATCTTCCGAATACTATCGAATTGGCTCCTGATATATATTCCATTGCATTCGGAATGGGGGGTAAAACATTATAAACGCCAGGCGGCACGCTTCGTTTGGAGTTTGGAAAATTTTCGAATGAATAGTGTCTTGGAATTTTCTATATAAGGACGTTATTATTCACTATTTTCATCAAAACCCTAAGGTTAGGGTTGTAGCCGCGAGCAAGCAAAACAATGGCTGAAAATATTCTTTCCTTTTCCTCTTAATTTCTTCAAATCCGTAAATCAATTCAAGAAATCCTCAACTACAAAGTTGAAGAGCGTATTTAGATCTTCAATTTCAACGGTTGTGATCGTTTTGTGTGCTATAGATCAAAGGCAAACCGAGTTCAAAGCTGCGCCGTTCAATCACGAATTTCGAGGTGATAATACAACCGAGTGTGGCCGGTTTTCGACAAATTATGGAGGCCAGCACAAGCTTTCGAATGGCACTATCCGATCATGTTCAAGTGGATCGTAGTGGCCACGATAATTCAAAAACAATCGGCAGCCATGGGTTTGTTTTGAGCGCAAATTGTGAGAAATGCGGATTACGGATCTTAAGGCTGGGATTAACACTAGAGGGGGTGAATAGTGTTTATAAAGAATTACTAAATCTTTTTGAGTTTATGTTAATTTAAACACAGATGTGTGCAATATACAGACACAGATATGATCAAAGAAACAAACAAAGATGCCGAAATAAAATAAAAAGCAGTAAAGGAAAGAACACAGCAGATTTTATACTGGTTCGGAGTTACCCTACAACCAGTCCCGCAACACAAGTACGGATTTTCTTTCAAAAGCAATCTTTACAATTACACCCTCGATTTCAAGGCTATGAGGTACACCCTCCAGAATCACAATCCTCTGGGTAGAGATACTTGATTTTCCGGGCTACAAGTTCACCCACTTGATTTTACGGGCAACGGTTCAACCAATTGATTTCCCAAGGCTATAATCACACCTTATCATGCTTGATTGATTTTCAAGACTACAATCACACCTTTTCTTGCTAAGTTGATTACAAAAGCCCAATAACTCTGAATAGCATTGAGGATCTTGTTAAGATAGTGATAGAGAATCAAACTACAAATGATCGAGTTCAATTCAATGTAGATTTTGGCAGAGTAATGATAAGAATTTTTATTAAGAAAAGAAGAAGAAGAGGAGGAGTGAAAAACCAGAAAATTTGATGTAAAATTCGTTGAAACTGACCCCTATTTATAGTAGAACAACAATCATGTCCATTCGTAAAGAGTTATGGCGAATAGACACTTCTTTTGAAATTGAAATTTTGAACTCAACTGACACCATGTCGACATGGTTACCATGAGTATGTCGACATCCCAAAGCATTTTTTGATGATTTGATTTTCTTTGAAAATAACCTTTATCTTATATTAAAACTATTTTAAACTTTATAAATATACTTGATTATAGTTAAAATTCATAAGTAAATATAGAGAATAATATATATAGAATTTAACTATAATTTTATATTTAAATCTAAGTATAACTATTTTAAAAGTTAAATATATTATATTAAAAGATGGTTTAAAATCAGGAGTAATTTGACTTTGAAATTAAAGATGGTTTTGAGGCTAAAATTATTTAAAATCAGGATAGATGTTTTTGATGCTTTTAAAAGGAAGCTTTTGAAATCATTTTTGAAAACAAGATATAATTTTGAAAAAAAAATCATTTTGAATAAAAGGTTAGCGGATACAAAACAATGTTCCACTAGATTTTTCGTAGGTTCCATCGTACTTAGGGTTCCATCCCTTTAACAGGCTCGAAGTGGATTCCACGAATAAATTGGATTTTAAGATGCCAGTGCTTTTCTAGGAGTTTTAACAAAATTTTCTAATTAAAAAATAAAGTACTTGAATTCTTGAACTCTTGATAATTTTGATACTCATGAGTCTTCAGTCTTGATATCTTGAATCTCTATACTGTACAGTCTTCATTCTTGGTACCTTCATAGTTAAATCCTGCATATACATATATATCTAAACTTATAATGTTAGTATTTATATTTTATAATCTATTCTAAGGTTGTTGTCATCAAAACCATCATCTCATGGACTAACAATCTCCCCTTTTTTGATGATGACAACCTTTGTTTATAAAATATTACTTCTATCCTAATAACTCCCCCTAAAACTAATTAATTCCCCTTAATCTATGCCTAACTACCCTATTTTATACTTCTCCCCCTTTGTCATCAACAAAAACTAATTCCCCCTCATTCTTGGACTAAAGTACCTACATTGATAAACTATACAAAGAAATATGTAATAGGTAGATTAAGAAATAATTATGCTTATGAACATGATAATTTAATCAAAGACTATATACATTTCAATGTATATTTACTTTACATGTTTTATACATCAAACATCGAACTAAATTAAGAAATCAATCCACATCAAGTATCATTCTAAACCAAATCAAATCAATTCAAACAATGTAATAAAATTTAAATGTTACGAGGAACTTCCACCCACCCTTCTTCTCCAAAGATAGGGTCAGCTTTAATAGCATCCCAATTTTCATTGTCATTGGTGAGAGAGACAGGAGGATGTGCTTCATTATCATCCTTGTGTAGGGAGGAAATCATCCATCGTATTGCATCGAAATGCCTTTCTTGCTCCTTAATCATTTGCATTTGACTGAATTCTATGTGACGCTGGTTACGGAGAACGAACGAGAGAATATTCTTGAATGAATTAAGAGTTTCTTCAAGATTTTAGGATAAATTGTGAATTGGATTAGCCATAGTTGAATTTGTGAAAGAAATGAAGGTTTAGAAGATAAGAAATAATTTTCAGTGAAGAATTCTGGAAGAAATAGGTATATATAGGCGTAGTAATTCGTTTGAAATGAATATACATATGGTAGTTATTCAAATTTCAAATTCAAAATGAATTGTCATTTCTGACCAGTACATGTCGACATGGGTTAGTGAAAAAATATGACTAATTAGATTTTGTGAATAATTGTGTGTGTGTATATATATTTATATAATATACTAACATTTATTCTGGAGATAAGATAAGCTAGATAATAGAAAGGAAATTTCATTTCATTGCATACTAAGATGATACAATGATTAAGCATATGAAACTACATGAACTTTTGAATTAAAACAAGCTAAAACATATACAACAAAATACGAAAAGGTATAACACTAGTTAGAGGATGATGATGATGAAGAAAGTCCAAGTTTCTTGCTGACTTTGGAAATTAACTTATTAATCTTGGATGAAATTTTGTCCAACTTCTTACTAACGGATCATTTAAGAATCCATTGATTCTCAACAATCGTCTTTAGGTTCTTGAGAAGGGTTTTGGTGGATGGATTAGGAGGATAGTCGATGCTTTCCAAAGAGGTTTCACCTTCTTATTCTTCAATTTCCATTTCATCCCCTTCTTCTTCTTCTTCCATTTCCTCATGAGCCAAACGCTCTTCCTTTTCGGCAAGGGTCTCATAGGATTGAAAAACAAATGGAATTTTCATAAGCGAAATGTTGGAATGATTGAAAAACTTTTCTAGAAACAAATTCTTCGCCTTTGAAATCCACTCCAAAATAGTTGAAAATCTGAGTGAGATAAATTCCATGATACAAAGTATTCTCACCCATTTCAAGATTTTTAGGACGAAGTTCATCCAAAATAACTTGCGTCCAATTTATGTCATAATTTTCAAAAATAGCAAAAAGTGCTTTGCAAACTTTTGAAGTAGGATTATTAAAAAAATTCCATCTTGGGGTCAAAGTAAGTTGCAAATGAAGATTGACAATTCTTGCCTTTGGTCGAAAATTTCGATTTTTGAATTCAAAATTATCATTCCCTTCGAAAATATGATGAAATGTCTCACGATCATTTTCATCGATTTTAAAATTAGAAAGATCCATTCCCATGCACTTGCAATTGATAATGGTATCCAAAAGATCACAATTCAAAACAATTATAGTGCCTTCGACACTACTCCAAATTTCATCCTCATTTCCATTATAAAATCCACGGTTTAAATTAGCATAGAAAATTTTGACAAGATTTGGATAGCGAACAAAATCATTTTGAGAAGCATCAATAAGACTAAGAACTGCATTGTTTGCAAAAAGAGAATCAAGTTCATAAGAAGGAAAATCTTGAAAAATAGCAAACTTTCCGGGATGGACTTTGGCATAATTAGCATAATTGATGTATGCTTTTAATGCCTCCGGATCATTGAAAAGTTGCTCTTTTATTTTTCTGTAAATTCTCATGGTGAAGGGGTTGCTTGAAGAAGCCATTAAAGTAGAGAGTAGAGATCTTGAAGTTTTGAAGAAAGAGAGTTTGAATTTGAAAATGAGAGTGAAAATGTATGATAAAAGATAGTGGATAAATAGATTCTCAAAGGACATATTCTCTGGTCAAAAGGTAGCTTTTCAGAGAATTGAATGAAGTGAAAACATGGAGGGAAATTCAAACATTTGAATTCAAATTTTGAGATTCAAATTCTGGTACCCATGTCGATATGTGCCAGTGAATTTTTGTGAATTATTTTTCCTAAGTTCTCTAATAAATTTATATACTTTATTATATATTTCTGAAATATTATTGGACTAATAATATATTTCAAAAAGTATTATTATACTATTAAAAATAATAATATAAAATAAATAAAAAATAATATAGAAATAATAAAATAATGATAAAAAATAGAAAATAAATTTTTGAAATTCAAACAACACGCCAATTCAAAATCAATTAATCAAGCAATCAAACATCTAATTCTAAGCAAGCAATTTCAACCAATTATATTGTAAATGTGTACCTTTTTCTGAGTCCATTTCTCTGAATTCGTCGAAGTCGTGAACTACCGTGAAACACAAATTTGGATTATCTGTTTTCTGATCATCATCACTTAAGGACGAGTCTGAGTCATCTAGAGTAGCAGTAAATGCACGTTTCCATTTCTTTGCTGAATCATTATTCATAGGAGGATTTTGCCTATCTGGATACCGACGGTCTCTTTTGATATGGCCAGGTTCATCACAGTTGTAACATTTGACATTATTTGGCACTATATTCTGATTTCCGGAGTTCTTATAGTTGTTTCTCTTGAGATTATTCATTTTTCTGTATTTCAGGAATTTTCAAAAATTTCTGGTCATTAAGGCTATTTCTTCATCACAATCGTTGTTTGAATCTGATCCATCTGTCAATGCATTGAATGCAATTTATTTCTTTTCAGATGCTTTGCTTTCTCTTCTCCCGATCATTTGAACTTCATACGACATTAGATTTCCAATTAATTCTTCTATCTTTAAAGTACTGATGTAATTTGCCTCTTCGATAGCAAGTGTCTTTTGATCCCATTCTGGAGTAAGAGAATTTAAAATCTTTCTGGCTTGATCTTCTTTAGAAAATTCCTTTCCCAAAGATATTAGAGAGTGCACAATATCCTGAAATCTACTATACATATCTGAAATAGACTCATTAGAATTCATTTTAATAATTGAAACTGATTTGTGAGCATGGAAATTTTGGTCTGTTTAACTTTGCTTGTTCCTTCGTGAGTAACTTGCAAAGTTTTCCAGATTTCATATGCAGACTTACAAACTGACACTCTATTGAATTCATTTCTATCTAGTGAACAAAACAAAATATTCGTTGCCTTAGAATCATTTTGTGCAACAGTCTTTTGCTCAGCAGTCCACTGTGCAAAATCAGTTGTGGGTTCAGAATATTCGGTTTATGTAAAATTCCAAGTGTCTAATCCTATAGATTTAAATATATTTTCATCCTACATGCCCAATGCATAGTTACTGCCATTAAAAAGTGACGGTCTGACAGTAGACTGACCTTCTATAAATGAACTAGTGACAGGGATACTAGTGTTAGTAACAGTACCAGTGTTGGTAGCCATTTTGAAAAAATTTCAAAAATCAGATTATGAAACTTTGAAAACCTTGCTCTGATACCAATTGTGAGAAATGCGGATTACGGAACTTAAGGCTAGGATTAACACTAGAGGGGGTGAATAGTGTTTATAAAGAATTACTAAATCTTTTTGAGTTTATGTTAATTTAAACAAAAATGTGTGCGATATACAGACACAGATATGATCACAGAAACAAACACAGATGTAGAAATAAAATAAAAAGCAGTAAAGGAAAGAACACATCGGATTTTATACTGGTTCGGAGTTACCCTACATCCAGTCTCGCAACACAAGTATGGATTTCCTTTCAAAAGCAATCTTTACAATTACACCCTCGATTTCAAGGCTATGAGGTACACCCTCCAGAATCACATTCCTCTGGGTAGAGATACTTGATTTTCTGGGCTAAAAGTTCGCCCACTTGATTTTACGGGCAACAAGTTCACCCAATTGATTTCCCAAGGCTAAAATCACACCTTATCACGCTTGATTGATTTTCAAGGCTACAATCACACCTTTTCTCGCTAAGTTGATCACAAAAGCCTTATAACTCTGAATAGCACTGTGGATCTTGTTGAGATAGTGATAGAGAATCAAACTACGAATGATCGAGTTCAATTCAATATAGATTTTGGCAGAGTAATGATAAGAATTTTTATTAAGAAAAGTGGAAGAAGAAAAGGAGTGAAAAACCAGAAAATCTGATGTAGAATTTGTTGAAACTGACCCCTATTTGTAGTAGAACAACAGTCATGTCCATTCGTGAAGAGTTATGGCGAATAACACTTCTTTTGAAATTGAAATTTTGAACTCAATTGATAACATTTCAACATGGTTACCATGGGTATGTCAACATCCCAAAGCATTTTTTGATGATTTGATTTTCTTTGAAAATATCTTTTATCTTATGTTAAAACTATTTTAAACTTTATAAATATACTTGACTATAGTTAAAATTCATAAGTAAATATAGAGAATAATATATATAGAATTTAACTATAATTTTATATTTAAATCTAAGTATAACTATTTTAAAAGTTAAATATATTATATTAAAAGATAGTTTAAAATTAGGAGTAATTTGACTTTGAAATTAAAGATGATTTTGAGGCTAAAATTATTTAAAATCAGGATAGATGTTTTTGATGCTTTTAAAAGGAATGTTATGAAATCATTTTGAAAACAAGATATAATTTTGAAAAAAAAATCATTTTGAATAAAAGGTTAGCGGATACAAAACAATGTTCCACTAGATTTTTCGTAGGTTCCATCCTAGTTAGGGTTCCATCCCTTTAACAGGCTCGAAGTGGATTCCATTCCACAAATAAATTGGATTTTAAGATGCCAGTGCTTTTCTAGGAGTTTTAACAAAATTTTCTAATTAAAGAATAAATTACTAGAATTCTTGAACTCTTGATAATCTTGATACTCATGAGTCTTCAATCTTGATATCTTGAATCTCTATACTATACAGTCTTCATTCTTGGTACCTGCATGGTTAAATCCTGTATATACATATATATCTAAACTTATAATGTTAGTATTTATATTTTATAATCTATTCTAAGGTTGTTGTCATCAAAACCATCATCTCACGAACTAACACAAATTAACTGATGATGAAGAAGCAAAAGTGACGGCCAGGATGCTAGGGTTGAAATCTAACGGCCCTGATTCGTTGAGATTTAAAAAAAATAAAAATAAAATGTAAATTAATATATATTAAAATTCGTATGAACTTTATAACGTCATAACTTTTTCATACGAGGTCCGTTTCGCACGAAACGAATTACGTCGGAACCGTATTGACAAGAACTATATTATGGAACTGGATTGGGATTTTTTTGAGATAGTCAAAATTTTGGTTGAAATTAAACGCTTGTTTAATTTTGATCGGAATAAATCGCTAATGCGACGACTGCGAGAAATTTGAGTACAACTCACTCTTTCTGACCCACTGATATTTTTATATAAGTGATAAATAATTTATTTTATGATGATTGATGATTGTTTGGATGATATATGATATATTGATTGGTATTTGGATATATACCTGCCTAGTGAGAAAGATGGCCTTATACGTTCCCGTGTATGAGCGGATGACCACTTGTATGCGTGTCTGCCTTGAAGCAGACATTGTACACATATTCTAATATGTATATTTGTTGCAGGTGATAGGTTGCAGGGATCCAACTGGATTCCTCACCAGTATTGATTTATTTATAGATATTGTAATATATGCTGTTATCATATGATATATGATGTTTTGGATGCCATGATTATCGTATTTAGTGCTGTTGGAGCATTATGCCTATTTTTGAAATTTTAAAAATGTTTAAATGATGATTTCCAAATTTAAAAGGATTTTCAAGTGATTTTGAAAATATATGTTTTATTGATTTTTGAATTGTAAAGGAAGTGAATTTATTTTAAATAAATAAAAGTTATAATTTTTATGTTATAAAAATTATGATGTTTTGTGAAATATAATTGAAATATGATTTTTGAAATGTGAAGTTAACTACTTTGTGAAACAGTATAAATTGAGATTTTTGATTTATTATAAAAGGTTTATATATAAGATTTATAAAATGGATATTTTATAAATCAAAACAATGGAATTATAAAGAAGTTTTAAATGTGTGAAAATGAAGTATAAATGAATTTTATAAGTGAATAAGATTTACGAATTGTGAAATTATAAAATGAATAGATTTTGTAAAATAAATGAATTATAAGTTATTAACTTATAATTTGGCTTTTTTGGCATATAATTGATATAAATGGAATTTATAAACATTTTTTTATAAATCCAAAAACAATTGAATTTTTTAAGTTAAATATAGAAGTTTATTAAAGGAGATATATCCATGATTTTGGACAGTGGATTATCCTTTGATAAATGTGTAGAAATACTGAATTTGGATAGAGAACTATATTCACTATTTTGGATAGTGAATAATAATCATTTAAGTTCAATAAATGTTTTTGAAAGTAATTTGTTAAATGGAATAGAATGATTTAAAGATGTATTAAAATATGTTAAGGATCGAAACCATAGATTTCAATATTCATTGTTGAAATAGACGTTTTCGAGGAGTAAGGAAATGATGGACTATAACACTATTGTTATAGTAAATGATTTTCGAAAGGAAACGGTTTTGTATAGTATTGAGATTTATATATCTATCTTATTTTCGAATCCCTATACTAATGATTTTGGGTTGTCGTAACGATGTTTTACACAATGTTCGTTTTAACCCAAATAAAAGATGTTTAAAAGAATGTTTTCCTTATAGAATGAAATATATACTTAACCTTGATTAAGTATATGAATATTTTCTAAGTGTTGAAAATAAATTGATTTGTGAATTACTTATTATTTTATAAGTATTTGGAAATGTTTTCCAATGTTGAAATGATTTTGAAGATATATCTTTTTAAAGATAATCTAAAGTGAATATTTGGCAAATAATTTAATTAATAAAAGATTAATTAAAAGGGCCCAATGATTTTATATGATGCCAAATATTTGTTTGTTTGTTTTGATAGTTAAATAACCGACTATCGGACTTGGCCAAAATTTTAGTTCCTCGACTTGATGTGGGAACTATTTAGTCATACACTTAGTATGTAGCCTTCTGTGCAGGCTTGATTATCATTTGTTGAGGATGTTGATCGGTATAGTGTGGAGTATTATTCCAATCTATTGAGCTTCCTTCTTGGCCCGAAGGATAGCAAGTTGAAAGTTGGAGACGTGATAAGTCTATGAGACTTAGTTTCTATGTGAGGTTGAGAAACGCTTTTTCGTTGTTGGTGCGAAGAGACCGGGATCAGATTTATCTGAAAACCACTTCAGACCAACGTATAAGCAATGATTGTGCAGGTTGCTTGTGATGATATTGATATTCTGGAGTTTCATAGTGGAGGACTGCTTGTTGATCGTTTGGGATTAAAATCCCAATATACATCCAGTAGCAGCGATCTCTTCATTTATGAAATATCCAATGCGATGGCTATTCTCTACTAATTTTGGGGATTTCCAGATATAATGTGGTAGGAAAGTACCTTCGGTTTGTCTTGTTCCTGGACAACTTGTATGGATGTTTGTCTAACATTGCATTTCTAAAGATTACGTACATTGGTTTTTACAAACGTACATCAGTGGTGGCAGAGAAGGCAACTTCTCTTAGCTTAACACCCTCCTTGAGACGTATGAGCTTAAGGGTTGTATTTTTGTAGAAGGCAATTAGTAGTCAAAGGAAATGGCCGTATGGAATTCTAAGTGATGTGATTGTGCTTTGGGAAAGGTAATCGTTACCTTGTCCGACCTCATCAACCGGAAATAACCAAAACAGGGTTAGATGCGGCAAGGCTAAGTGGGTCATTCCCATTAGGATATGATCATCCTCTTCTAGATATATCTTTACACGCTGTGACGTCGTGTATCTGATTTTTATGGTTTGTATGCTAAAGGTCCCTTGGTAAAGGTCGGTAACGACCGGAGGATGATATATTCGGTACCATCTAGTTATAGATGTGGGTTGGTCTTGTGTTGGTAGAGGATCCTTTGTGATGGTTCTCGGTACATTCTTCTAGAGATGTACTGCCGGAAGGTAGTCCCTTCACCTGGTCATTTGTATGGAAATCCAAAACCCACTACGAGCTGCGATTTGGTTTGTGAAGGCGTAATGAATAGCCTCGAAATGCTATATGGGTAACCATTTCGACTTTGGTTAATATTATTTGTATACTAGACACTAGTATAATATAAGAGGATTTGATATGAAAGAAATGTTTTAGTTATTGTAAGGTAAAAACAAGTCCGTGTTTATGTGTGGACTTGTCTTACGAGATACTCTTGTTTTGATAAAGGAAAAGTTCGGTAATTTAATAAATTCAGTTGAGTGTGTTTCTCGCGCTGGTTTACCAAACTGATCCGGGCGTTCTTCCCTTTCATTGCTCGAGTCAGACCGAGTATATTTACAGGTTATGATTTGATGCTTTTGGAGTTTCAGTTGGAGAGCTGGAGATCTTCATTTCGTATACGCGTATCTATTTTGATTATTGATTATCCGCTGTGCTTAGTTGTTTAAATTATCGGCATTTGTGAAGACAGGTTATTATAACTGTCCAGGCTGATAACCATTGTTTGATTGTTGAACTCTGATTGATGTGTGTGTATATATACAGTTTCTATTTTGTAAAGATCATTGATATGATATTATATATTTTCCACTGCGATGCGAGATTCTGTATTGCTCTGTTTTGTTCTATCTCCTCTCTTTCTTCTCTTCTCTTCTTCTCTCTTCTTTTCTTTTTCTTGACTTTTCGTCGATTTGTGCTTTTTTGGTCGGACGTGTGTGGTTTATTGTCGATTCAAATGGTACAGATTTGCGGGTCGTCGTATCGGCTAATAGGTCACAAAAGTCTAAATCAGGTGACCCTTCGGTCGCCCTCTCCAAACTCCACAGGCAGGTCATTTGTTCCCATTGGTTGTTTGGGTTCTTTGGTAAACTCCTGAATCTTAGTCTGGCACGCGGATACGCTTTTCATGCCAATCTTCATTTGGTCAAAGGTGCATTTGAAAAGTATGTTAATTAAACTGCCACTATCAACCAGCACTCGACGGAATACGGCGGGACCATCCCTACCATCACCACCATTGGATCAAGAGTTGGAGCTTCAATCCCTTCAGTGTCCCGCTTGCAGAGCATTATGTCATCGCTCGAAACTTTTTGCTTCTTGACTGGAGTTTTATCATCTATTGCTAAACACGATTCCTTGGAGCATGTTTTAAAGAACTAACATATCGCTCCATCTCTCCCTAACTTCTTTACGCGGGATGTAGTCCCCAAGATATTATTCCTGTATTCATCCTCTTGTCAGTTTGTTTTAACCCTTCTTCTCTAGTTCCAACTTGATTTCTTTGCTCTCTAGGAGGTAAAGGAACCGTAGGTTGATTGGGTTTTTGAGGCTTTTTCACATATTGTTGAAGTTCGTTGTCTAGAATTAATCCTTCGATGAGGTCCTTAAGGTAGCGGCATTCGTTTATATTGTGTCTATGCGTCTTGTGGAAGCGGTAGAGTTTCCTTGAGCTCTTTTTTCTATTCCATTGCCTCCTTTCTAAGAGGTTTCTTATACTCTTCAGTTTCTTGTGTTGCGAGGTAAATATTATCCGGAGTATCATCCAGAGGGGTATAATTTTCCTGCATAAACCTTCTAGATATTTTGTTGCTGCCACCATTGTTTCTTTTCTCTGAGTTTCGATTTCTTCTCTTCTGATTCCCTTTCTTCTCCGCGACTCCTTGAGTACTTCCAAGATCGTGCGTGTATTGGTTTTCTGTTGTGCCATTTTGTCTGATGTCCATCTGTTTTATACCAGCAAACTTTCTCTCCAGCTCTTGTGCTTCCTCCAACCTCAAGTATTGGCTTACTTTACGATTGAAGTCTTTTCTGTTGGTAGGTTGCTTAATTTTGATCTATTTCCCAAACTCCATTTCTAGATGAATTGCACGGACTAACGCCATAAAGACCATGTCCACATTGGGGTTGCTTACTTCCGTCACCACAGTGTTAAACCTACTCATGAATGAATTCAATGATTCATTGCGTCCTTGGACAATCCGGATAGGTACATGACATCCTTCGGTTGTGCGGTGTGAAGCCTGAATTGGTTAAGGAATTTCATTGCAAGTTGGTCAAAGGTAGAAATGGATCTTGGGGGGAGTCTAGTGAACCACATAGACGCGACTCCTTCTAGGAAAATAGGAAAACATCGACAGTGGATGGCCTCTGGGGCATTGGCTCCATCCATATACCAACTATATTTGTACAAATGATGTTTTGGGTCCTTCGTCTCATCGTAGGAGGGGATAGTTGGCATAGTGAATTTGTCTGGGTATCTTACATTAAAAATCTTATTGGTAAAAGGGGTTCGACTCGGGACAGATCCTCATTCATCGTCCTTGCGGTTTTTACTCTCATCCATCAACTGTTCGACCATGTATGTCGTGTATGCCTTTGATGTCTGTTGGTCCTAAGGGCGGCAATCAGTCCCTGCGTCGAGTGTTTGGTTCTGCAAACAGTCTTAGCATGTGGGTTGAAGCCTAGGCTCTCCTATCTCTAGGAGAGACACTCTTATAGGGCCTTGTTGGCTTGCAATTGGCCTGACTGGGACAGTTTTGATGTTTCTAGTATCATCAAACGCATCAACGTTCTCTTCCATCTGATTTCCCTGCTCTCCATTTTCTGCATGGGAGAGATCCACAGCTATGTCCTCTTATGGGGTCTTTGGCTCCTTGATTCAAATTCAAGACCGGTTGCTTGGCATCAGGCGGAGTATTTTGGTTCTCCTCCAAATTTCATCTTTTTGTTACCCTTCTTTGTGGATATTTTTTTGTTTCTTCTATGCAGGCCGAAAACGGAGGAATTCTCTTGTTCTAAAGCCGTCACTGGATCAGGCATAGTCCTTGGAGTGGGGTTTGATTGTAGGGTTAACAAAGCATTCAACTTATCCATTAGAGCCTTTTGGCTATTCTCCATTTTTTTGGTTGATCTCATCAACCATTTTATTCAATCATCCCTTTGACAACTTCACACTGACTGGAAGATGTTGGCGCCTGAGTTCTTAGATTAGCACCATTTACTTTAGCTTGTTGGGGATTAACATCTTCTCAAGTGACTACTTCCCATATGGATATTGCAAAGGCAGTTCTTCTTCCTCCAAGATATTGATTCAAAATAGCAATTTCTTTAGGTAAAGATTAGGGATATAACTTCTAGATCTATGAGACCCAAAGTAGATAGCCAGGTTTGGATCCTAAGTTGGAGTTTCTCAGTGAAAGCACCAAAATGTTGACCAAAAAATGTACCAACACCTTAATTTAGATTTGAAATCACTAGCCCTATTCTGACAGAGCAATATCATAGATAATCGATATAGAAAAAGACAATAAAAGAAAGAAAACAGATAATTTTTACAGTGTTTCGGCTATTAACTTAGCATACGTCCACTTTATACTTTTATTATAGATTGATTGCTGTTACAAGAGATGTTTGATTACAAGGCTTTGATTATCTGTAGTTAGATTGAATCCAGAGTTGGAATCCACTGGAAAATCACAGTGGATTCCTTTGGAGATTGTTGTGAGGGAGGCGGAGAGCGAAGAATAATTCCAACAGAGCTTCAGCAACCAGTTTGGGGAAGATCCTCTTTATGTTGTAGGATGCATGGTATTTATAGAGGTTGGAGTGTTTAAGGCCAGGCCTGCCATCATCAGATCATGGGTAGATTACAGCGACCTAGGGGGCTTTAGCTTGCAAAACGAGCCAAAACCATGGTCGTTGGCGAATCATGGTCTGTAGGTCGCTGGCGACCCATAGACTTGGTTCGTTTTGCAGATCAAATCTTGTCTCTTCTGGATAGTGTTCCATATCTGGTTCGTTTGATGCTTTGAGCAAAGGCATAAGTCGCTAATGAGCTATGCACTTAAGATTTTTCTGGAGTTTGGACTTGGAGATGTTTCCATAGCCTTTTATCGTTGTTCTTACGCTTTGACGGCAATTCACTAGCTGTTTATGTTCAGCTACTGATTGGATTATAAGAATGCTGATCTCTCGACTCCATTGATCTTAGTCATTGTCTTAGTCGTATCGCTTATCCCTTATTGGTTCCTCGTCTTGTCTTTTCTGGTTAAGTCATGAACCATCCAGTCCTTACAAGACTGCTGTGTTATTTATCGGTTTCTGTTGGGTTAAAATACCGCATAACACGAATAATATACATTATTCCAACTGACAAGAAGAGAAAGGATATATAGAAAAAGATATTGCAAAATAATCCAACTAACCTAAACGGTTGCACATGCAACTTCTCCTCTCTTTCATGTGTAGAAATATGAGATCCTTTTTCTCATTAATTTACCTCTCTTCCTTAATTTTGCACATATAACAACCATAGTCTAGATTAAATGCAGTCTATTGAGTAAGGACTAACTCAAGAATGTTGATTCGCTATGTTTTAGATTATTAGACAACTTAAACGTAACGTCGACAATGAAATAAATAATACTTCAATGCAAAAAAAAAATTGAACCATTTTAGCCATATATTTCAGTCTGTCTACAAAAATATATTTATTATATGTGAATTTACATCAGTGTATACATTTATTATTTTACATTGCGAGATGCAATAATTAAAATTAAATATTGCAATTGACAATTCCAATCCCTTATGTTGGAGATGCTCTTACTATCAGTAAATTTTAAATCTATTCTTTAGTTATAGATAATAATATAATTATAAATCATGATATGAAGTAATAAACAGTATGGATATTATCTTAAATCATATATATAAAAACTTCAAAATAAGATCTTAAAGTCCTTCTTATACACAATTTATAATATTTTTAACACACTACAACAAAATAGCCATTTTACAACGGGCAATGCCCGTTGTAATATGGATTTCGCAACGGGCATGAGCCCGTTGTATTAGACCTCGTTGTAATAGGTCGACCATATTTTACAACGGGCAATGCCCGTTGTAATACACATTTTTACAACGGACAATGCCTGTTGTAATACACCTTTTTACAATGGGCAATGCCCGTTGTAATACATGATATTGCAACGGTTTCTGACCGTTGCAAAATAAATGCAAATTTTTTTAAAAAAATTACAGCAGCATACATCCATGCCAATAATGAATAATTTAAGGAGTAATAAATATTATCATAAAACAACCAAAATCACATACGAAAAGACTAAAAGCTAGAGTCATAAAATTCCAACACATTCCAAAAAGTTAGATAAGTTTACATTGACATAGTTCTAATATACACATGATGACTAGTTTCATAACAACCGTTGAGAATTTCAATTGTCAACCTACACTGAGCTTTGACAATATCATGTGTAACATGAGTTAAACATAATTCTTTTTAATCCTTACCATTTTTGGATCATAGACAACATATTCATTATACTCAAGTGGGTTATCCTTGCATCCGGAATCCACGATGCTCCCACATGGCACTTTCACGTCATTCTTCCATGAGAAATGCTCAGCCTCGTTGTAGTGATGATCAGAAATAGTGCACTGTGATGATCGGAGATTGTGGAGGTTCTTTGATGGACAATTGCAATGTAGTTGTAGCCAGTGAGAAGTATTGCAGTGGATGGTCTGGAGGTTGTGACTGTTCTTTGATGTAGCAGTTTATAGTGGTTAAGATGGGATTGAATGTAGCAGTTTACAGTGGAGAAGATTGTGTTGGTTGTTGTCAAGTGGCTAGTGGTGTTTGTAGAGGAGATGTTGTAGTACTTTCATAGATTGGTGGTTCGAGTGATGTGGTGATTTCATAGGAGAAGTGACTGGAACGTTGTGACGAGTGGAGAATGTAGTTGAATGAAGTTGTAACAGAGTGATATGTATGGAAGTGAAGTGTTGCAGCACGGGTTGGTGTAGGTATTGGAAATATTTGCAAGTTTTTGTGTGCAGTTTGATTGTCTAATGATGATGCAGTTTGGGTCAGTGGATTTATGTCAGTGGCTTGTTGGAAAGAGAAGTATATGGTGGAGTCTGTTATGGCAGCAGTAGATGATGGGGATGGTCGAAGGAAGTTGTTGTAGTTGGAGGAGATGCAGCAGCAACTATGTTTTGATTTGCAGGAGGTTAAGGTGGTTGAGAACTGTGGATGATGAAATGTGATTGCCAAAGGGCAGTGGAATGGAAGTTTCGACAAGGGTAGTAGAAGTAACACCACCTACAGGTGCATGTTAAATAATGAACTATTTCAATCATAAAATCACAAATATGTTAGCAAAAAAATAGTTGAATATGGTATGATGAAAATTACCTTTGTCCCTGAAAAGTAACACCGCCTACAGGTGCAACTACCACAGTAGTTCCAGTGCAGAACACTTGTTCGGCATCCTTTATATCCTCAATGGAAACAAGTCTTTCCTCAACCCCATATCGAAAATCTCGAGCAATTTCAATGATGCTTCTACATGTAACTCCATTAAGAATAGTTCCTCGCGTCATTGGGGTTGCAATGACATCCTTCTGCATAAAAAAGAATTGCATATCTCAAGTTCTAATCCTGCATCAA
This sequence comes from Allium cepa, assembly GCA_030765085.1. Lineage (NCBI taxonomy): Eukaryota > Viridiplantae > Streptophyta > Magnoliopsida > Asparagales > Amaryllidaceae > Allium > Allium cepa. The sequence goes on along the minus strand of CM060934.1, from coordinate 859,689,416 downwards.
ATATGTCATTTTAGGTGCTGAATATGTCAGAATACCTTGACAATAAATATATTGCAAGAAGAAGCCTCCTCAAGTAAATTTTATCCACAGAATCAACATACAACACATCTGCATATCTTTACTCTTAGCTTCAATCTGTGCCTTCAAAACCTAAGCCATGCATATTTGTCAGTTTATGGTTTTATATAATCATCGAATTAGTAAAATGTTATGTACCGGTGCATAATTTTTAATTGTTTTGATCCCACCAGTGCCTCTGTGACATGCCCGATGAACCTTATCTTGTAAAAGCAACTCAATAGGTGCCAAACCCTATTCACATTTTGATTCTTCCTGCTACAGATGACAAAAGCTGCTGAATACAAAATGTGTTTTGTAGCGTGATAACTTTAAGTACTTTGTGATCTTCTGTTATCCGTTGTACAAATTGAGTTATGCGGATGTACAATTTATTTATAATTTAAAATATGAAACCATTCTTTTACAATAACTTCCCACAGTACGTTAATCACTCCCAAAATTGTACATTCAACCACATAGTGTAACTTATTTTGCACTTATTTTTTTCTCATTAAATAACTACATAGTATAACCTTATTATGTATCATACTGTGGTATTCAGTTACAAAGTAGGTTTACAAAATTGATCAAAATTTATTGGTTGAGAAAAGGCAGATTTAATGTCATGTCGATAACTAAACATCTATAATCTCAGAACTTGGTAGACCCACATGAGAAATAGGACGACATAGATCAAGGGATGGTAAAATTACAGAATATAACTATCATAGTCTTAGTAAACCAGCACCTCGTAACATATTTTAATATAATATATCTCAAAAAAATAGGTAGGTTTTCTTATTTTACCGATAATTGACATTCACGGGAAAGACTATCATTATTTCTTTTAAATTTCATCTCACCGGTTTCGGCAACCTGACTCACTTTATGTTCTTATAAAAATATAATATTGAAACTTAATCACTCACGGTCCATTTTTTACACATAATTATCCAAGTTTTCATGGTGGTTAAGTTTACAACTTCTCAATCCAACATGATACTACAATGTTATAAATAGGTAATAAAAGAAGCGTATACTACAAAATGAGATGAAGAAAAAGATCATTCAGTAAACAAAAATTGCAACAAATACTAGTTTGTTAATGAATTAACAAAGTACCGTTAAAACAATTTTGCTGCCCTGTTACTCCCTTCACTGATTGGTTACCATTTGGAGCTGGTTAAAAACCCACAAAAAAAAAGCATATGTAAACCAAACATTTTCAGTGAACCATATATCCTATCACGCACACACATTTGAATTTGCGTTACTGAGATGAATGAACTACCCATTTCACATCAGTTGCCATTTTCAGATTATATTTTCCTTTTTCCAGTACAGAATTAAACTAATGTGGAGTTTACAAATTCATGTTTCTGTTTAATCGACAACATGCTCCCCACTCCTATGCCACTTTACGGTATTTAGATGTTCTTTTTTCTTTTTCAGTTTTAAGCATCATAATTACTTGTTTCAGGTGAGTTTATTAAAAGTTAAGAATAACACAATGGAACCATGGAAGAACAGTATGGACTACGGAAGGGAAAACAAAAATGCTTGCAGTAATTCTCATACTGCAATGTCACTCTAACATATTTTAAAGGTTGGTTAAAAATAAATTACAGATGCAATAAAAATAATACGACAGAAATCTACATGTTTTATTATGCCTGTAGTTAGTGTGGAGAATTGCTGGGGTGATTAACAAATCAGCAACATTTAACATGGTTTAACAAACTTTCAAACATAACATGCATGCTAAAGCGGCAAATGCCTTGCTCACTCATGTTACAGAAAAAGGTAATAGCCGATGTTATACTTTGGGTAATTAGAGCAAATTTTTTTTATTATGATTGTACTATTTGCCATTAAAACGACCACGTTACAACTAAATGCTGATAAAGTATAAAATACACATACCAATAGTTGGCATAGAAAATTAAACACTGCAGCGAATCTACAGCACTAACATACAGCCAGTCACTGCGGTGATCACCATAACAGTTTACAACAATAGTCCTTTGCTACCAAGCCACCACTTGACGTATCCAATTCGCCTGAATCCACAATCGGAGCCACGGCAAGCAAAGTCGAACCAACATTCACCGTAACCCTTCACTCTACAATCAATCGCAGCAGCCTAATTCCCAAATCACTACGCGACCAGCCATCATTCCTCCACTAGCATCACCTCGAACCACCTTCGAACCCGCTAGCGACCCTGCATCCCTCACCCAATTCGACAAATCGAACCACCATCCATTACCACCTTCACCAAATCGCCTGAACGAGTTTCTACAACCCAATCGCGATTGCAAATCTGCATTCCAAATCCACTCCGATTTCCAGCCACAACCCAAGACTTCCAAACGATACTAACCCCAAACAGCATCTACTCGAATGCTATGCTCAGCCCACAAATTACAATAATTGTCAATTTTGATTCTGAATTCTACTTGGCGATTGTCGAATTTGGTTTCTAAAAAATAATTTGGCGTTGGGCACAGTATCCAAATCTGGAGGCTTGGTGAAGGAAGATGTTCCGGTGGGATATATTTGGATCTGGATGTGGAAGCTTTGATTTGTTGGAGTAGAGTTATTACAACGGGCACATGGAGGGAAAATTTTTCAGTATTGGAGCCAAAATTTCGTAGTCGATCTATTACAACGGGCGTTCGCTGAATGTTGTAAAATATACTTCTATTACAACAGGCAGAAGCTGACCGTTGTAACATCTCTATTACAACGGGAAAATAATGCAAGTTGTAAGAGGGGAGTTGGACAGCGCATCTATTACAACGGTCCTAAAATGGCCGTTGTAATAGCCGTCTATTACAACGGACAGAATATGCCCGTTGTTAAAAGGACGTTGTAATATGGTATTTTTGTTGTAGTGACACTATAAACACCACAATCAGCTTTAATACACAAAATAATAAATATATCTTCGTAGGAAAATTACATAAAATTTTATTTCCATGGTGTAGTGATAAAATTTAGAATGAAGAAGATCCATACATAACAAGGGAAATTAGTTGTAATGTAGGAAAGATACATATATTTATAATTTCTTCTTGAAATTGCCTATGTATATTGGCACCAACAAAATTTTATCAAATATGTGACATATTGAGTTTACATATCTAATAATTTGCAATGGTGAAAGTTAACTCCAATTGAATTTTTGAAACGTGACATAAGAGTAAAAAGAAATTAGTTTGTTTTCGAACTGTAGGTAAATCAGAACTATTTATAACTAGGAATTCGAATTGCAAATAAAACGTATTTAATTTCAAATTTTCACAGTTCTACTTTAAACCCAAAAATATTGATTGAATTATACGACAGACGCAAGTTATTGAAAATATATAAAAATCTATTATATAAATTGTACAACGTAATTCGAATTCGATATTTTTAAGGAAAGTACAAATATTTGATGTGACAGATAAACTGCAATGTTTGTCCTTTGTGCTTCGCATCGTAAATAGTTTTAAGAATTCTCGCAAAATACTTAATTTCAGATAAACATTTGGGATATGAATTTTATTTTAAAGAATAAATTTGCAAATGAGTGAGAAAATGAAATGTCAATTTGAAAGTTTTCTCTACATTTAAATTAATATGAAACTAATTCTACGCAGAAACAACATCAATAGCTCATTCGATAAAAACACTAAGTCTCGACCTGAGAGTTTAATCATATCATTTATGAGCGGTTCGAATTTACCTGTTTTAACCGTCAATGAGAGGTTCGATTTTGAGAAGTTACTACAACCGGTTTTGTAACGTATTAAATCATGTTTGGAAGTTTTATTTTCGTAGGTAATGGAAACCATCCTAATTTATGAAATTATGCACATATCTAAATATCAAATATATCTATGTAAAAAAATTAAATAAAAAGTAAGTTTTCAAAATTAAAAATAGTAGATTTGAAAAGTAGTATAATAAATCCATAACAATCTGCATATTAAAGATAAGAAATCAAAATTTAATAATGTTAGTTCCATTGGATGATAAAATAATAAAATTGAGATATTAAAATAAATAATGTTTAAAAATAGTAGTTTAACCACCTTCTAGTTTTCTTTCAAAAAAATCATACGTACCATTAGATCGTAGCTATAATATCTTTTCAATGTAATGCACTACTAGAATAATATAGTTTCAATGAATTTTTTAATGTAGAAAAACAAATTTGTATTTTTAATTGAAGGTATCTAAAATAATACTTTTAAAATAGTAAAGTTGATGGATTGGAACAAACAAGCATAAAACCACGCTCCACCAATTTTGATCTAGACACTCAATACCGATATTTCAATTAACTCTCAAGCATTAGGTTCTCGTAAACCCTTATAAACTGAACCAACACATGGTAAAATAGAATTCCCAAGCATTAAGTACGTTTAACCTAATAATTACTAAATAATAAGAGTATCTTTCTACTGCATATAATCCTTGTATTTTCAAACCAAAGCCAGATCTACAAAACGCTTGTATGTTTCCTTCTTTTCATTTGTTTTTTCAAACTTGCATTCCCAAGAAAACTATAAACTCCTGTCCAAAGCAACCTTTTTTTCTCCTCTTTTGCTTACAATCACACCACCATTATATATAGATTGATTCCATTACTTGTATGCAGACGTAAATCAAATCAAAAGCAACACTAGCTCAGAGACCCTTGTCTTCTTTTTGAAGAATCTTCTCTTTTCAGGTATTAATTCATCTTTTTGAATCTATATTTTTGATATAAAGATTTAATCTTTAAATCATTTCTGATATGGGTTTTCTTTTAAATGTCTTATAGCACAGAAAAGATCAGCTACTTAGTTGAATTTGAGATACTTATGATATGGCATCATCAATTGCATCTACCGCTAGAAAGAACCCTCTTGAATCTATAGACCCATTAATCAATTTCAATAAATTTCATCACAATCAGAAGATCAAAACTATAAGGCAAGTCCTTCTCCAAGATTCCGACAACGAATTTGCAGACTCCCATTACATGAAAAAAGCTGATTTGATCGATCCTGTTCTTGAAGCAGTAAAAGAACTAGCTTCTGATCAATGCTCCATGGCTAGCCAGTTCTATGAAAGTGCTCGCAGCAATAGTTTTTCTCAGTACATTGAACCAGCAAAAGATAGTTTTACAACTGCCCGAATTTCTATGGCGACTACTGCAGCAGGTAGTGTCAAGAACGTAGTGGAGGAACCATCAGGCAGTGGTTCGGTCAGTGGATCGGGCAGTGGTTTGGGGAGTACAGGCAGCGAGATAAGTGAGGAGACCAGTTTGTCATCTGGGATTATCAGTACATCATCAGGGCTTAACAATAACGCAAATAAGCCTCACAAAGGCAATGATTCAAGATGGGAAGCGATTCAAACTGTACGAGCAAGAGACGGGAGTATTGAGTTGAAGCATTTTAGGCTGTTAAAGAGATTGGGATGTGGTGATATTGGAAGCGTGTACTTAGCTGAATTGAATGGCACACATAGCTATTTTGCTATGAAAGTTATGGATAAGGACACTTTAGAGGCGAGAAAGAAGCTTCCGAGAGCGCAAACGGAGAGAGAGATACTGCAGTGTCTTGACCATCCTTTTTTGCCTACGTTGTATACACATTTCGAGACTCCAAAGTTTTCTTGTTTGGTTATGGAGTACTGCCCTGGTGGTGATTTGCATGCCTTGAGGCAGAGGCAGCCAGGGAAGTATTTTTCCGAGCAAGCGGCTAGGTATGTTTTTTTGATTAATTTCTTGATTATATTATTTTTATGCAGTTATGATTAGATCAGTTCTTGTGAATTTTGCTATGCCCTTCCTTCCATATACCATGACCTCTTGATTTTTAATCCAGTAACTAGTGCTAAAACTATTACAAAAAGTCACCATCTTGTGCATAATGGTTGTATGCTTTATTATGGTACTTTTGTTCTTACAATGGCATACACTACAAATTGTTATGGACCTTAGTGTGTATATGAGATCATAGATGTTGTATCAAAGGTGCCATGAAATTATAGTGATACGAGAATTGAAGTGAACATCTATTTTATGACGCTTGTTGTATTGTTGGAAATTCCACTAATCCTCAACAGAACGAAATAGTCCTTAATCCTTGTAGACTGGCATGATTTCGGGATAAGTAACCCTTATCCTGAATAAACGGACTTGATTTGGTGTTTTTATTCAGTTTTGTACCTTAGATTAGAAGGTTTGATGAAAGGTCATGTTTGTTTGTTTATGGGAAAGAGATTGCTTACACCACCTACCCAACACCCCAATATTTTTTTTAGTTTTATAATTCCAAATAAAACAAATTTTACAGATATTTTCTAATGCTATTAAAGATCGTTTTAAAAACTAAAATACTTATATTTATGGTAAGTGAGAGAGCAGTAAGTTCCTATTTTCTTCTAAGTCTTTTGTTTGCTAGCAATGGCATATAATTCGGTCCACTTTTTCCACTTATATTAACTCTTTCCAACTGTTCCAAAACTGCCTAGCTGTATCACTGTGTACCACTTCAAATGTTAATTAGGGAAGTGGGGTTCATATTTGTTGATGACAACCCAAACGTGCTCGCACATTCTAGTACTTTCACTCAATCAATCCGTTGCTTTATATGCATCTCTTCACTCCACGTTTGTCAAGTACACGTTACAGCTAAATAACATTTCTCACAACTCTTGCTTATGTCGACAACATGATGGACATTGCCTACATAAACTGCCTACTTTGATGGACCCTATATGTTGGAAGTAAAGCAAGATATAAAAACATACATTGGTTGGGCATGCTTGAACTGTATGGGCAACCATAAATGTGTCATATATAATAGAAACTTAGTCATGGAACTTATATTCAATAATTGATTCAAATGCAGGTTCTATGTGGCTGAAGTCCTCCTAGCATTGGAGTACCTGCACATGCTAGGCATAATATACAGAGACCTGAAACCTGAAAATGTACTGGTCAGAGAAGATGGACACATAATGCTTTCTGATTTCGACCTCTCTCTTAGATGCACTGTATCTCCTACACTAGTTAAATATTCCAAGTACGCCACCTTTGACAGCAATGCATCTTCCAGCTACTGCTCTCAGCCAGCGTGCATCGACCCACCTGCATGCATGCAGCCTGCCTGCTTTGCTCCACGCTTTCTCAAAACTTCCAATCAAAAGACAAGTACCAACGACTTTGCATCGTCATCCTTCCGAACACTTCCGGAACTTCTAGCAGAGCCCACGAGCGCCCGCTCCATGTCCTTTGTCGGGACCCATGAGTACCTGGCGCCAGAGATAATAAAAGGGGAAGGGCATGGAAGCGCGGTGGACTGGTGGACTTTTGGGATATTTTTGTACGAGCTGCTGTTCGGGAAGACTCCCTTTAAAGGGTCTGGGAATAGAGCGACTTTGTTCAACGTTGTAGGGGAGCCACTGAAGTTTCCAGAAGCTCCCAACGTGAGCTTTGCAGCAAGGGATTTGATAAGGGGGCTGCTTGTGAAGGAGCCTCAGCAGAGGTTGGCCTACAGACGTGGGGCCACAGAGGTGAAGCAGCATCCTTTCTTTCAGAGCGTGAACTGGGCTTTGATTAGGTGTGCAGTCCCGCCTGAAGTTCCTAGAGTTCAGGTTAGGAAGAATGGATCTGTGGTGGTTGATGTGGAGACTGATGGTGCCTATGTGGACATGGATTTCTTTTGATGTAGACGTATGTTTGTATCTTTCGATTCTTTCATTTGATTTAAGATGGTGTGTTGTTTGTTTACACTCACAAGAGTTCAGTATGACATCGATTTGATCTCTCTGTATGAAATGATGAAATAAACTGTGTTTCCTTTTCAGTTTGTTCATGTTTATAGTTTTATAACTACACTCATTTCAGAGCATGCTGTACTGAAATTTAAATTGCTTCAGTTTTTCAACTCTACACACCGGCAACATAATTGTTTAGAGCGCTACAACATCCAAGCAGTGGGAAATTAGTCAATAAAACCCCAGAATAAATTTCAGAAAACATTTGGAAATGTTGAACATACATCAGATGAGCATTATTCTTCTCCCAGTCATATTAGAAAATTCAGATGGTACAAAATTTCATCTTATGCCAAAACACAGCTTTGATATCCAAAAGTTAAATACATATTTACAGTCTTTGGTATCTCTAATGATGCACAGAGTATATTGGTACACCGTGTCAAAGAGCTACAGAACATCCAGCATGTATGCTACTCAGCATGCTCGACCCTTTAAATACATTAGAAATCATCTAAAAACTTGCCCATTCAATGATCATTGCTATCTACAATCACTCTCGCTTTCAACGGTGATCCCTGAGAGAGGGGGAAAAAGTGTTTCAAATCAAGTTGAGTTAGTGCAGCAAATTTTCCCTAACAAAGAAATACCAAAATATCAATAATATAACAATCAAATGCAGGAATCGATTACAAGAAAAAAAGGTACCCTGAGTCGAGCATATTATTTCATTGCTATTATCAACTCCATTATTAAAAAAAATTCTTGCTACACTGTCATATCTTACTGGCACCGTCTATTCTCCATCTAAAAAGTACATGTCATGACATTAAACTATTTTACATATCTCTTCCAGTAAATGCAAGTATATCATGGGTTTAACTGCTCGCTATAACTGTATCTCGTCACCTTAAAGTACACTAGGCACATCAACAGGCCAGGTTCAGGCCAGGCAACTCAAAATCCAAATTCAAACCAGGTTACTATCAAGCCCAACCCGAATCAGTTGGGTATATCAAACCCACTATTTGAGCACGACTCGTTGGACTTTTCAAGTCTGTTGAGTAAATAACTCTATATGCTCGATGCAATGTATTAATGTGAAAACCATTACTTAAGTAGGTAACTTCTTTAAAATGGTATTAAAAATAAAAGCAAAGTTTACAAACAAACGGAAAAGCGATAAAACTTACTTCACAAACAAAACTACGCGAAAAATCTAAAGGTAAAAACAAAATGTTACATAAACAATATATACACTTGCATTTTGGTACATTGGACAAATAAGAATTGGATCGGGTCCAAAGCGAACTGATAATAATGAAATCGTACCCAATCCTGATGATAGTACCCAATCCTGATGATAGTCGGATCGGACCCAGATCCGAATAGTCAACACTACACCTGTAAACATATTAGCAGGACGGGTTTGGGCCAAAACCCATACAATTAACAAACATGCACAGAACAACATAATAAAGACAATGTTGACGTGAAGTAACGGCGACAATCCAGCCATAAATTGCTTTAACTCCGATCAGCTCACATTTTTTAATCCCCCACCAAAGTAGAATGCTTTTCACCTTTCTGGGCTCTACATCATTACATTGATTTATTTATTATTGCTTAGTGAATTCTGAACTCTTCATCAACACCATTGATCCATTTATTTTTCGAGCTTGGGTTTTTTTATTTCCAAATGCATGTGCATATCCTCAAATAATCACAACTATTCAATCTTTCATCCACTATTTTAATCAATTAATTTAACTGAATGATGCATGGCTGATATTTGTTGGGATGGGGACACATGTAGAATGGGGAACAGAAGACCTAGTGTGTTATTTTTCTTCCTAAACACCGACCTCTTCATTCATCACCATTAACCCTGATGTCCCCTATACCAAATATATTTCAACTCATTGAAAGTATAGTTATTATGCTTAATATAATGGGGGAAAAGGAGAGAAAAAACTTGAATAAGGTCTCGGTTCACCCCCACCCCACCCCACCCCACCCCATCCCACCCCACCCCAATACCTAATAGGCCTTATTTGATATCTATATGCAAGGTGTAGAGACAGACGTGAAACCAAATTTGAAATAGGCTTAAAGGGGACCAAATTTGAAAATGTTCAAAATGGATCATTTTCACATTGCATACCCAGTGACATTAGCTAAATTATTAGCAACATACGGCAGACTAACATAAAGATTCTTCATATTTACTGATGCATATAATCATGTTTAAAGTTTATATGGTATGCCTTAAACAAAAAATCTGATTAAGTTAACTGAAAGGTGGGTATACAAATTGTGAAAAATCATAATGAAAGATACCTTCCGCTTTCTCTAAGCCTGTATCTTTATCCACAAACAGTTCTGAATCTGATTGCAATGTATTAAACGGATTGCTGGTATGCTTTGTGTCCATCATCTCCACTTCAATAGTTGCCTTACCTTTCGTTATGTCATTTTGTTGCTCCAGCATTCTAATCTTGGCTTTTGTAATGGCACGCATTTCATATCTGACAAAATATAATGAAACAAGATTAAGAAAACCAGTAAAATCTACAACCTTAGCCTATGCTATGTGACTTATGTCTATTCTTATGTTCTGTGCTTTGAAATCTACAAGCTTATTGAGGCATCCTTTTGTTCTTCTGTGATTCCATGATCTCCCTAGTCTTATGAACAACAAGGGACAATCTAATGTACATAATGTCAAAACAAGAAACAGGTGGGATCCTTTTTGTATGGTAGCATCCAACTTGTTTGAAACTTGCAAAGAGTGAAACAACAGAATTTTTTTGATCAAAAGGTAGGATATAGATCCTTACAATTATGTTCTCTTGATTCTCTCAAGTTGCAAACGCTGCAATAGTCATTTGTATAGAATTGAAAAACAACCATCCATACATAAAATGTTGCTGTCTATATATAAAATGTGAAATAAGGTAGTTTCTAAGTCTAAGGAAATGATTTCTTTTTTCTTTTTCTTTTTTTGATTTTTTTTTTTGATTTTTTTTTTGATTTTTTTTTATTTTACCACTTAAGTTTCTAAATCTAAAGGCATGTAAACAATGCAATTATCTTATTCTATATATGTGTATATATAAATATGTGTGTGTATTCCTTGATGCTTGATGTCTAATCTACATTGATTAGTTAGACACCTCAAATTATGAGAAGATAGCAAAATTTGCCAAATTCATGTTATATGCGAATACGATTTGCTATAAAATGTAAGCCTACTCTAAGCTTTAATCACACATGAATGTTTTGCACTGGGTAGAGAATGATGATTATGTATGTATGTATGTTATGTGTGTGTAAGGAAGGTTCAATGCCATACTTAATATTTTTTTCTAACACCTCTTGGGCATCTTTCTATATGTACTACACCCCTCTTTTGCACTACACTTCAATGGTTTTTCTTGCTACACCATTTAAAATCAAATAATCAAATGAAACTTATGGGACGTTCAATATATATTATGAACATAATGTCCACAAAAATTGGGATCATTTCGCAGCATCTAACATGCTCATAATGTTAAGTCAATATCAACCATTAAGACATTTATTTAATCGTCAATTTGTTTCGAGTATGTTAGGATTATGCAAATTAATTAAAATTTTGTGGAGATGAACTTTATGTAAGAACATGTCTACAAATTTTCGTCTGATATCAAATTGTGTTGCCCGAAAACTCATAGGGGTATAGACAGAGTGTATTGAAACGCTTATTGTTCTTGTCGTCGTCGTCGCACACACTAAATTTATGTGTATATACATACATATACACAAAAATGTATGCATGTGTATGTGAAAATGTGGTGCATAACAATTAAAAAAAAACATTTCAGTTGACATGGAATAGTGATGGTTCACAACCAAACAACTCAAAAATGAAAGCACATAATCTACGAGGCATTCTCATTATAAGTACATGCATTCTAGCAAATATTTACTCGTTCCCTTATTTTCACTTCCTCTTTTGATTCTATTTTATCTTCGAAATTGTAGAAGGGCAGGTTTATTTTGTTCTCCTGCCACAAATTCAATTTATGCCAGATGTGTCTGCAGCGAGCTCACCAGTCCATAAGTCTATACATAACAGACAATGGTGTATCACCAATATTGCAGCCTGCTTTATAGGTTATGATGCCAAAGCACTTTGTAGCAGAATAATAGTTCAATTTGGTGAACAATACACTGGGAACTTAATTACTTAGTTAATAATGATGGCAAGTAAAATTTAGTCTAATTAGAAAATTCTCCAATACGCTTGTTGTATATTTAAAATTGTGTCACTTATGAACAGTAGATATGAGATTCATATAACAGTTTTCTACAGAACTATTTATGAGGTGGCAAATAATATAATAGTGTATTTTATTAATTGATTTTATTATTCATAATACAAAAAAGTCCTACACATACTATATTGTTGTTATTTTAAACCATAAAATAAAGTTTAGTCATTATTGTTTATGAATATGTTATTACACTAGGAATATATCCAAAGGAAATATTACGCACACGCTAGACACTAGTTGCCTAATGTGAAAATTTGACTTTTTAAAATACCGTTCAAAATGAAAATATAATTTAAGCTAAGAGCATAGCTAGGACTTCGTATCATCCTGGACTACTCCAGATTAGTGTAAAGTGTGTACAAACGGAGACGAAACTGTAGGAGGGCAAGTAGTGGCCACCGGCCGCCCTTGATTTTTTTTTTTTTTTTTTTTTTTTTTTTTTTGGCCAGTCCAAGCCCCGTTATGCAGAAATTACTGCTTTAAGGCATTTCTATTAATATTTATACAATGTTTTTGTCTGAAACTTGATAACGTAGGACTTTATAGGTTGAAATTAAAAGGTATACTATAAGGGTTTGCGGGTGATTTGTAGAAGAATTTATAAGAAATTAATCCAGCCTATAACTCAGGTAACTGGGACATAGCTACGCTCCTAATGTAGCTAACCATGCACCGTCCATAATCATTAAGCTTAACGTTCTTGCTAGATTTTGAAATTTTCAAATACCATCACGACAATGCATTTTAGTTTCGATAAAAAATATATTGAAGAGGGTTCCTTAGGTGATTGAAAGTAACAAATGTGTGAGACAAGGATGGCGGTAGTAAGTTCAACTATTGATTGGCAACTAGCATTTTTTGAAAGAAACAAGTTGTGACTTGTTGCTGGCACCAACTAAATAATTGTAGAAATCCAGATTTACAGAAGTCATTAGATTATGCTTTGCTTTTTATATGACAATAAGAATCATTACAAAAATGCACAGTTCTGATGACTTACGGTGCTATGTGGCTTTTAACAAGAAGGAAATATATTCTCCAGAACTGCCTCTCCTTTAGGTGACGTGGGCACAACGCATACCTAAGTTTTGCAACCTCCTGGAATAGAATGACTGAAGTTAATTCAATAGCCAAATACCATAACCTTTGTAATTAGAAAGATAAATTTATCGGTCTAAGGGTCAAGTTAGCACAATGATGTTAATGACCGAAAAACTTATTCTATTTTGTACGGACTTGCTGCTTCTTGCATTATGTTTTGATCAGTAGTGTTAATTTATTCAACATCATTCAACAGCGTAGCTTGTACACCAGTAATAAAAGTTTAAAGCTTTCACACATCAGTCAACCAATACCAACATTTAGATGCCGTCATCAGCTATAAAAATTACACAGATCAATTTTCCACAAATCCTCCATGGTAAAATCCCTAGCTCTCAGAAGCAATTATAAGATGAGTGTTATGATAGCTTTCTATACGTAATTAGTCTAAGTAACAACCTATAGGATTCGCAGTAGCATCCGACGCTAATTTTAATGTAACTAGACAGATTAAAATATCTAAATAAAACAAATGAGGAAAATTCATACCTTAACTTTAGAAAGCACAAGCATAGCATGACGTTCCTGCCATTCAGTAAGATCCCTATCGACTTCTTTTACATTTGGATCGTCTGAAGCCAATCAAAATCGCAATTTTAACCAAAATTCAAAGACAGTTTCTACTTTTTGATAAACAAAAAGTATAAAATGAATCAGACCTTGTAGCGGGTAATCTTTGAATGTGTCGATTGTGAAGCCCTTGATAAAATCTTGCAACTTTTTAGTTACTCCATGTTCTTCAAGATTTGCTTCTTCTTCCTCTAGCTTTGATGTTGAATTCAAAGCTTTACTTCTTTTAAAAGGCCATGGTATAGAGAAGGAACCCATGGATTAGTTTTCTAATTTGCTTGTGCAGCCACAAACAAATAATTGGGATATACTTGATTTGACAGACTAAAAAATTGGGCACTTTTGTTCTCGCCGGCTTTCCTCCATTGGGTTAAAAAGAAACAATCATAAGAATAATGTGCGACATCCGGCACATCAATTTTTTTTTTTTTTCAACCACGGTCGAAGGACAATCGTCAAACCAGGCAAGGTTTGATCGGCGGTTGTCCACCGACCGTGGTGGCCGCTAGCACAAATTGGGTGCTGATAGCGACACACTAAAAGTAAACTTCAATGAAACAAGATTCATGTAAAAAAACCAATCCGTCTGAACGAGATTAATAATCTAGTTTGGATCGAACGAGGTATGTACAATAATCTCGTCTGGACTTAGCATTGTTCTTGAACAAAACACATCATATTTGAACATGATTAAGAAAAGTGAGAGCACTTCAGAATGCATTAGGAATGAAAGGAAATAAGTTGGGTGTGGCAATTATTTTGAATTGAAAGAGGTGTGAAAGGAGGAAAACGAAGTGAGAATAGAACCAGCATTTTGCATTTTGTACTTTTATTCTTGTGACCTGTTGTTTCTGTATCATACGTACCCATTGAAATGGCTAGACAAATGTGTGGGCCGATCTAAATTATTACATCCGCTCGAAAGAAACAAATTATTTTGAAAAGTTTGTTTTAGTCTTTCCGGGATCAAAAGTAACTTTCTTTTTCTATACGGAGCACAAAATGAGGTGGATATTAGGACTTGTCCCTTATTCTAAGAAGGAAATTCTGTTTTTTGTCTAACGTTGTCAATAACTCTACTGTAATTAGTTTTCAAATTTTCTTTTTATTTGAGACATCATCTAAAACATGTAGTTGTTTACATATAAAATTTGAAAATTAAGTTTTGAATTTTTCGAAAATTTACATCTTTCACTACAAAATGTATATATTTCCTTTATTGTAGATTTGATTATTTATCTTATTTTATTCACGTTTATTTGAAAAATATGTGGTGAAAAATGAATTGTGGAATTTACTTGTTCAACTCCTTTTGTTCGTGATATGGTCGAACTTTAAAAGCTTAAGGTATAATTTTAAAGGATTATTGAGAAGAGTATTTTAATATTTTTAACTTTTCGTGTTGGTGTAGTCAAACTTTGAAAAAAGTAAACAGTTACGATCTACACACATGCGAAAGTGCTAAAATTTCGAACCATTTAGCTTTCTTGTTTTGCGTAATATTCTCTTTTTTATATGGTGTTGGTTCACCGCAAAGTTATTTGGGTAGCATTTTTGTAACACCCCGAACAAATTGATAGGAAACAAATGAATTAATTAAATAAGATAAGGTTAAAACAGGAATTTTGTAAAAGTTAGAATTTTACCATCGAGTTATATCGTTACGTTCGTGGCAATTTTCTAGTTAACTTTCATATATAATGTTTTGAAAACGAATCTCATACGAAAAATTTATGAACGTTTAAAGTTTTCGGATTCAAAATAATTTAAATGGAATTCAAACTCAAATAAATAATTAATTCTTAAATACGAAATTTAAATGGTAGCAGTATGACTTAGGGGTTAACTAAATGTTAAAATAAACGGTAACATTAAAAATTAATTATGGTGTTAAATAAATAAATCAAGGGTAAGAAAATAATGTTCCCAAAATAGACTGATCGGTCGACCGTCTAGGATGGACCGATCAATTGGTCGATATTAGTGGCTGTTAGGATTTTGTGCAGATTTTATGATTTTAAACCTACATAAATTCGACAGGTCTGAAACTTTCCAACCACTATAAATAAAATCATAGCCACCTCACTTTTATTCACAAATTATTTTGTGAACTTAGCAAAGCTCTATTGGCCTCTTTTCAAAGATTTAGAAAATTCTCTAGCATTACAAGAGAAAAAATTTATATGTTTATTATTCAATTTCTTATTCTTTTCCCCTTCAATTCTCAAATTTCTAAATCTAATTCATATACAATTCTCTTGCTATATATTTCTAAAAGAAGATATCTGTAAAGCAGGCGTAAATAAAGCCAAAAAGGAAGAGCTAAGGACGTTTGTGAGTGGAAATCTTAGGTAGCGTTTGTTTGTTGTTTATAGATTTGGGTTTTCGTACATGCAAAAATACATATGACGTATGTATATTGTTGAAAACGACCAATTTAGAAAACGAAGTTAACATACAAAATAGAAAATAGCTTTTTTTTTATTTTCCATGTTTTGAGAAATAACACAAGCACGTGAAACAATCCATTCATCTGTCATCCATCTATCCCTTTCGTCATACCATCCATCTTTCTTTCATTCCATCCACCGTCCCTATATTCTTCTTATATTTGACATACATATTGAAAACCGAAAACACAAAATTCGTTTTTAAACCAAACACTACCTTAGTCTTTCTTATTTTAGTAATTGTATAGTATAACTTGGATTTGATATATGCATTTGGGGAATTTTGTCTACTAAAACACCACAATAAAACCCTAAAACTCTCCTAAAGCAAAATGTCAATTTTTAAGTTGGAACCTTAATGATTCTAAATTAAAATAATAAAATTGTGTAGATATTGCGATTTTAATGTTTTACAATCTATTCCACTTCTTTTTTTCCTCTTTGGATCTGATTAAGGATTTTGAAAAGAATAAATTAGAAACCTACGTATAAGGTAGGTTCTTTTATTCGTATTTTGCACTGCCTATTTCTGCAATTTAAATAGAAAATTCCTTTTTCAATTTTTTATACAAAGAAGTCGAATAAAGCTTAAAAATATTTAAATTGTAAGTTTCCATTAATGTTGATTCCTCTATTTTAGTACAAAATAAGTTTGGTGTGGACTCTATTTTGTACAAGTCTATTGAGTGAATTGTGGACATTTGGTATATGATATATTTGTTGATATGGAATTAGAGTGTATAAATTTTAAGTTTCGACATTTAAACGTTAGCTTAAGGTGCAATCTTCGCATGCTTAGAAATTTTTTGGCCATGTATATATGTACATGCATAAATAAAATATAATTATAATATATTACTTACGTAGTTAATACGTTATTAATTATCATTAAATCTCCTTAGGAAAGAAGTTAATTGTAAGACCGAAATAAGAGTTCCTTATAAGGCCTTAATGTGGAAATCGGTGAGATGTGTGATAATATGTTAAGAGAATGTTGTAAATTATGACTAAGTTATAAGTATGCGAGGTCGGTCCAAAGCACATAGAAGTCTGCCCAGGTAATCTGGCTATCAGCAATGTGATTTTAGGGCTGGCGTAAGACATCGTTTATAATAAGTACCCATAAAAGACACGAGATTGTTTCAAATTCTATAGGGTAAATCTGCCTAGCTAATCTGACAGACTAATGTGAGATGTCATAGTTGGGTTACAGGTCACAATATGAGTTGAAGGTATTAAGTGGTTGATTGAGGGTCTACCTCTTCTCTATGTAGGAAGTACTTATGGTCAGAGTTAGGGGGTAGGCACAGTAGAGGATATCTCAGGGAGGGACCGCTTTGGGTTTGAGGTATTAATTGGCTATTGAGGGATCCGCCTCTCGCATAAAAAAAAGTATTTAGTGGCCTAAAGTGATTCTGTGCCATGTTAGCTAGATAGTATAGAAGAGGATTCCGCCTTGGGATAGGTATTAAATGACGGGGAGCAGCCTTGAATGAGGTATTAAATGGTCAGATTCTACCCAGTTCTCATTAAAATTCTATTAAGTGACTTGGGTGTTATCTCTTACATTGTTAGAACATTACTGACAATAGATACAAGCTATTGGGTTGAAAGAGTAATGGTTATGGAATTAGACTGGGAAAGCCTTAGAGCTTATAGTTGGAAGGCTACCAATATATAGGATACATAAGGACATATTCTTATTTAAATTATAATACCTAAATACTATTATAGAAAGGCTCGAGATTTTTATTCACCGGACATTGTTCTTCTAACTCCTTCCTCATTACAACATAGGCTAGAGATGATGGTGACAGAGACACGGACTTATGACAGTTATTTAGCAATCTATGTTATTTTTGTATTTCTGATGACCCATTGAGACATGATGTATTTTGAGATTATTAGTACCAAAATATAGCATAAAAACCCAGGAAATTAGTAGGGAATGAAATTGAACAGAAGTAAATAAAAATGAGTAGGAAACAAGATACCAAATGTTTATAGTGGTTCGGATTAGTCGTTCCCTACATCCACTTAATATTTCTATTGATTATCTTGTTGTTTACAAATACAGTTTTTATGGTTCGGTACCACACCACAGGAAATTACAAGAAAATATTTTAAAATTGCATGGAAATGAAAAGATCCCCGAAAATGAGCCCTCGGCCTCCAATTTATAGATGTAGGTTGGTAGGAAATGCTTTACCATATCTTTCTCCACGACCTCCACTATCCAACAATAGTTGCTCTTGAGAAAACATGGCCAGGTCAACAACCAGGTATGGATTGATACTGATCCATCTTCTTATGGATCCTTCAAATTGCTTTATGTAATGTCATTTTGTTGTTTGCTTCAATCTTTTCTGCATGATTATGAGCTTGTTTCTGGGCCAATAAGATGGATTATTGGAGGAATGGAGTTGATGATTTCAAGTGCTTGAGGGGTTTGATAGCAAACAACATGCGATCAATCAATGGAGTTGGGAATAGGCTTCTGGCACCGAGACTCTATAGTAGGAGGGAAATAGGGCTTATCTGATGGAGTTCTATGGATCGGTACCAATCCATCACCTTGATAGTTTTTTCTTTGTAATTTCTTAGGATGGTCTTGTTTTATCCTGTGATCTTGATTGTACTTGATTTTTGGACTATATGGATATGTCTTTGTGCTTCCTACCTCAATAGTTTAATGTTTACTTGTCTAGTTCGTACATATACCGCCTGGTTAAATGTTGGATAACACTTACCCCCCAAAGTACATCTTGTTTCAAACATGGTCTTCTTTGAATCAAGGGAAGTCGAGATTGCCATATTAGACTAAAAATCTGTGCTTTGAAAAGTTGATATCCTTCCTCCTTACCTTTTCGATAAGGTATCATGTCTACAGCCATTCGTCATGATGCTTTGCCAAAATCTAGGAGTATGAAGTTGGAGCGTGCTCTCATGATCATTCATTCCAAGCTTGGTAATTTTGAACTGATTCCTTCTTTGGTTTTTTCAGCTTTGAATCTGTTCTCCTTTGATTCCAGTTATTGAATGTTGAATATGTGTACACACATATGCTCTAATCGTTCATCAAGCCATTATCCCAAGTGCATACCCGTTCTTATGAAGCACCAGTTGTGCATGCATACACACATGTTATATACATGTGTGTGTATACTTCTATTTTTTGTTGGATCATTCATAGTAACAATCCATGTACCAATCCCTACCTAAACCTTAGAAATAGGCGATTATGTTTCATGTTCCTTTGGTATGTGGGCCATATACCCAAATCGACTTCTCTTATTTTTGAATTTATCCTTATTTTCCAAGCTCAAGCTTTTGTTCGCCATTAAAGCACCTTACCTTCAAATCGAAGTTGAACTTTGTCCCACCGCTCACTGACACTTAAATCGCTATCATCACCTTCAACCTTCACCTAACTTCGACGCCGCTAAGTCCTGCATTTGGATTAGACCCGATCCACATTGAATTCGAAACAAGCCTCAGTTAAAACCCTAAATCGGTTGCCTCTTTAAGTCCCAATTCTCATAGGTAAGCAGTGACGTTAATAGTGAGGCCGGTGGGTTCACATTGATGTTTGCACTTGGGATCAGAGGAGTTGATGAATTGCAACAAAAATTTCATCAAGGGGATGGATCGGTACTGATCCAACCCTTGGTGGACTTTGATTCTTCATTTTCTTTAGGAAAATGCAATGTGTATCATACTTGAACTTTTCTCGAACATTGTCCTTCAAATTTTAGGATATTTTGAATGCACGGGCATTGACATGGGTCTGTTGGGACGGTCGGTGATGACGGTCATTTTAGATAAACTCCATTGAAATTGACACTACACGACATTGCATAACACCTCACTATGATTTCACATTAGCATAGGGCACTACTTTTAATCAATCTGATATCAATTATGTGTTGATTTTTGATAGCTATGGATCATAGATGTTCCAAACATCTATCCTCTCAATCAGTAGGTCTATCGACTTCCAAATACGTTGAATCAGATACCGAGTCAAACTAGACTCCATCCCATCTGCTTAATAGGCCTTGGTACAGCCTATATCTCAACCGAAAAATACACAAGTAGAACAACATGTTTCAGATGTTCTAGTAGAGCCTATCGAAGGCCCGAAAGTCGAGGCTGCTCCTAACACTCTTGATGATGCCATCATATTAGATGATCCTATCGATTCCGTCGCTTTGGAGATCGAGGAAGAATCACTTAGGAGAATTTGTGAGAAGCGCAGAATCCTATTTTTGGACGTATTGGTTCCAACTCATCATCAGAGAGCACACAATTTTCCAGATGGGTATACAACATGTAATAAGTATATGTGCATAGCAGGATGTGTCACACCATTTAATTAGTTTATCCGACAGGTTCTGCACTTGGCTTAAGTTCAGGTCCATCTGAATAACTCTGCATTCCTTCATAACATATTTATAATCTTCGATTTCCATTTCAATCGAGTCCTCAACAATCGGGAAATTCGATATCTATTCAACTTTAAGCATTGCAATAGAAATCCTTCCCTCATTTTCTTAAAGCTATATGGGGGTTTCTGAATAGTGGTTGGCACGTGGAATAAATCAACCTATTTCAAGAAATAATTCTTTTAGATTCGCTATCGTCCTAGATTTACCCAGCGATGGTTATCTCTTGTAAGTTCTATTCCCAACCTTTTCTTACAACTCCATGTTCATAGTTCTGCTTATCACTAAACATCCTTTTTTTTTTCTTTGTAGATATACTGCACAAGCCTAGTAATGCAACTCCAGTAGAAACCCTTCGATAACTTCATCAAATCCTAAAGGAAGAGAGGGACTAAAATGTTGCTTAGCAATGAGAATTTGCGAGCATATAACTTGTTGGACCCAGATAATAACGTTGTCCTTGCTCCAGATGCTACTAATAGTGACGAGGATGATTCTTTATTAGAAAATAATGGAGACCACTAGTCGGTGCCCCTAGTCCAAAGTCCAGTAGTTAAGATGTAACCCTCCAGATTTTTGATAAAATTATTTAGGATATTTGGTTAGATAAACTAAATAAAATATTGTTTGATAAGGGGATTAAGATTTGATAAATTATGGTAGTCGTGCCTTATAAATGAATTAAAAGAATGGTTTAAAGCGAATTAAAGGAGGGGTATTATGGGAAAGAGGCCATTCGTATATTCACTTCCTCATGTCGTGTATTATATACACATTCATTTCATTTCAAAAAAAAATCAAAATCAAGGCCGACCACCATTAACAAGGTAAGGGGAAGAGGAAATTAAGAAAAGCTAAAGGAAAAGAAAATTCAAGTCAAATCCATTCAAATCTCAAGCTCCTTAGTCTCTAAAGCAAAAGTGAATAATGTTTACATCTCTAAATTTTTATGATTTCGATTTTAAGATTAAATCCGAATAATTTTGAAAAGATTTGCCATGTTTTTGAATTATAAAATGATAATATATACATGTTGATGATTTATGTATTTTCATATAGATTTTATGACATGTTTTAAGATGAAAACCCTATTAAATGACATCCGTTAGCCTTACAAAATTTTATGATGGTCTAAAAAGATATTTATAGAGATGGGTTTCAATTTTTAGATTTTTTTTAATCTTTGTGGAATTATTATGAATTTTCGAAGGAAGAAAATTGTATTTTGGATTATAAAATTATTTATGGAAAAATAATTTATTATTTGGGTTTGAAAATTTTATATATTGAAAACATATAGTAATTGATTTTCTGGAATATTTCCAAATTTTTCCAAGGTGAATTAATAGTTATATAAAGTTATTTAACGTATGAGACGTAAATGTTTTATAAAATTACAAAGGAGAAGGGGCTTTTTCAAAAAAAATAAATTTCCTAATAAGGAAAATCAGTAGTGCATTTGAATATAAAAATCTATTAACCAATCAGATAAATAGGCTTTTTACTGTTTTGACTCCTTTGGCAACCAGGTTCCGCCTCTATTCAAAACTCTCCGACAAGCTCGAAAGGTATCAAACCTTTCGAAAAGGTCGACATCCAATGCACATGGTACCAGGCAACTGGTACATAGTGAATTGGAAGTGGTCGAAAGGTATAGGGATGAAACTAAGAGCTTCTGAAAGAGATGAAGCTTTATTTTGGTTTTAAAGAAAATACGCATGCTAGCTTTGGACAAAGAGCTTTCAACAAGGTCAGCAAGACCTAAATGCTTTCGACAATATCAAATGGTTTAAAAGAAAATGTTTCGATTGGATTGCTTTCTTGTTTTAATTGAAAGCTTTCGACAAGGTCAAAAGGTAAAGCTTTCGATAAGTTCGAAAGTATAGTTGTCGCTTCCTACCTTTCAATTTAGTTGCTTTCGAAGGGAGTCTTTTGTTTTCTAAAATTTGAAGCCTCTCTATTGCTTTTGGAAGGGTTGGTTACAACACCATCACTTAGTTGTTATGAAATGGTTTTAAAGAGTTACTTTCAAAAGGTTTTGAAGCAGATGCTTTCAACCCCAATGTTTTTCGAATCCTTTTGCCCTACTTGAAGGCATAACCCAAATGTTTTAAGCCGAAATATTTAAAATATTTCGATGTAGTCAACTTCAAATGGTTTCGAAAGGTTTCCACTTGTTTTAAATTGAACCCAATGATTGCGAAAGGTTTGAAGTTTCAATGCTTTCTAAAGGTAAGAGCTTTCGACAAGGTCGAAAGCAGACCTTTCGACGAGGTCGAAAAGAAATCTTTCGATAAGGTCAAAAGATTAGGTTTTTGTTTTTTAGAAGACAAAGGATAAATGGTTTTAAAGGTGGATGTCATATATTTTTAAAGCTTCTAGAAGAAAGGCTTTTTATTAATGGTTTTGAAGGGGTTACCTTCAATATTTTCGAAAGATTGTTTAAAGGTATTAAACAAAGGTTTTGAATATAATGACAAGGCAGATAGCCTATGTGTTTTATGTTATAAAGGACTTTAACTTATTTTAAAAGAATAGATAATCCTTATTGAACACCATCAACGTTATTTTGAGTAAGTGTGTATAACATGGTAAAATAGCTTAGAGTAAAGCTAAAGATATATTTTCCTTATATATATATATATATATATATATGATTTGATGGACTCAATAATTTTGAAAAAAAATTCAAAGAAAATTGAAAGGGTAGTTAACCCAAAGAAAATTCGGGCAGTTAGCTCATTTAAATTCGGACAGTCAGTCCATTTTGAGGCAGTCGGCCAAGAGGACAGTTAGTCCACATTAGGGTAGTTAGCCTGCATATGAACAATTAGTTCACTTTTTAGCCTAACGGACCTTGCTACTTCTTAAGGACAGTTGTTCCACCCTTTTTACCCTTTTCATGGATAGATAGTCCATTTTATTTAGCATAATGGATATTACTATTTTGGTACAATCAGATTTAGGACAGCTAGTCTAGAAAAGAGCAGTTTGTTAGACTCTCGATTTTGATTATAACAACCTATATAAAATGTTATGTGTATTTTAAACCATCTTTGCATGAGATTTATTGCAGATTCATCTACAGATGTTTATAGCTGTATATTATGTGTCTAGAGTCTGTATATTATTTAGAAAATTTGTTAAAATCTCTCCTTAAATGATATATATATATATATATATAAACATATACATACACATGCACACACATGCTCATACATGCACAAAACAGCAAAATCAAACGTCTGAATTCATTCATTCAGACGTCTGAGTACTGAAATAAGAATATTGTTTTCACAATATTCAGACGTCTGAACTAAAATATTCAGACGTCTGAATAAGGTCAAAAACGAACTATTTCTTTGCTGTTTATGTTTTCAATCTAATTCAGAAGTCTGAAATTTTTTATTCAGACGTCTGAGTATCCCCAACTGCTATTTTTTGAAAAGTCACTTCTCTTCACCAAGAGAAACATCCTTTTAAATCAACAGTTGCATCCGTTCTTTTCAATATAACTTTTCATTTAAAGATGCAACTCTTCATATACTATATATAGATTATAGAATTGAACAAACAAATTACCGAATTTACTTTTAGCATTCTTGAATTCTTATCTATTCTCAAAGTTTTCAAACTGCACTCGAATCCTTACATATTTTGATCATTGATCACTTTATCTTCCACAATTTTCAAAGCATATCACATTATATATCAGAAAGGAGAAGATTATAGGAAGATTGTACTCAATTGACTTATCAGTGTTATTTAAGAACACACTACAGTCAGATATCTTTTTTATTGAAGTCCTATTCAGTAGGTTAGGCGGGTGAAGTCCTGTTCGGTTGCTCAGAGAGTGTAAACCTATTCCTCTAGGTTAAGTGAGGGTTGTTGTAGTTAAAATTCCAGAAGGAGTCTATGACTGGACGTAGAACGGGAAGTTCGAACCAGTATAAAAATTCCTGGTGTGCTTGTTTTATTTTTATTTACTTTGCTATTATCATCTATTTCCGCATTTATATTTAATTATATTCCATATTAAACGATCCTAAGTAATAGCTAGCCATAGTAGTTGCTTTCACAGTTAGCTCAGATTTAGGATAGATAGTCCATTTATTTCCTATTTTGGCATAATGAATATTGCTATATTAATATAATAATCATTTATTTAACCAATTTGTTTGTAGGAAAGGATTTGCAAAATATGTGTTTTGGAAAGAGCGCTAAGCGGCATGGTCTCACTAATTACCAAAAAACAGAGATGTAACAGAAATCATTCATACTAGGCTTTATGTCTGACTCAAAGTTTTTGTTTCCCCATAAACTCTTGGGTGCTAAAAATTTTATTTGAGTATGCCAAGGGTTTAGGTTTTCAGATTTTAGCAGATTTTGGCGAATAAACAACCAAAAACGAGAAAGTGGCTGATGGATAGCTAATTATAGGAATTCTATTTTATTGTTTCCGCTGTGTATTAAGACAATTATGTCTATATTGATATTATCATCCAAGGGGGCATCTTCATATGTTTCTCTTAGCGTATTGTTGTAATTATATATGGTCATTGCTTGGGAATATGTTTAGGGATTTTTGTAACTTGGCTATGATATCATTTGAAATGTAATCACCGATTTGTTTCTGGAAATCCGTGATTTTTTTAATATTCAAGTGCTTCTGATATTATGGTTACCATTAACATTACCGTATTTCATCACCAGAAATTAATACTATGGATGACTGCAGCATCCATAGCGCTTAACATTTGGCCTCCAAATATCGGATGTTACAACTTAGTTTTATAGCATATGTTTATGGAAAATTTAATTAAAAATGGCTTTGAAAACAAAAATCCAAAGGAGTTAGAGTAAATTTAGGGATGGGATAACATTATAGTAACGTACTTGTATTTACTATATATATAAGCACGTTTTATCTCCATTCATCTATCTTTGATTAGGTTATTTTTCTATATCTCATGAGATTTGAATACAGATGTGGACGGTAGAAGAAGTAGAGTTAATCCTAGAGGGTAAAGCAACGAAAGAAACGCTAGACCTAATGCTGGAATAAACCAAGGTCAGGAAGAGGATGTTGGTGCTGAGATCTCGCCAGTCGGAATGGAAACCATGTATCAGTTTTTCAAGAATATGATGTAGGCATGAGTGGCTGTTGGAGTGTTAGAGGAAATGCTGTAGGAGCAGGGGTTCCAGAAGTTTCGGTGGTCAATCATTTCACGAAGATGAGTGTAGCGGCCCTGACTCGACCTTTGAAAATCGGCACCGAATACGACACTCATATTCCAATTTCGCAGATCCAAACGTCGAATCTGGTTCGCCGGAGCTTATAACACCATTAAGTACAACACAACGGAAGAAAAGAATAACAATATATATAACATTGATAAAATGACAGATACAATATCTGATATAATATGATACGACAGAATGATATAATAGATAACAATACTATCAGAGATACAAGACACAGCGGAAAGAATATCTTCAATAGAATGCATCCCCAAATCCAATGCTCCAATCCAAAGCTAGCTCGAACCAACATCACGTTTCACAATGATAACCAAGTGCAGTTGTGATCCAAAGACTGGACTAACTCCAAATAATCTATTAAACCTGACTATCTGAAAAACCCAACTCTAGACTGCCCATGTGGAAAAATTGTGGGAACCCAGAGTTTAGGAAAGGAACAATAAACTCCAAGTCAGTCATGGGACTGGTGTGAGTAACGAAAACAGTTTATTCTTTAAAACAAACAACAAGAGAATTTAAAATAAATCCACAGTGCTTTTTGGAAAATGAAACTACCATAAGGCCTCCCACCGCACACACCATGCGAACACAGAATTGGAGGAGATTTCTCCTTATGATAGTCAAACATGCTTGATATGCAAAATCTTTTCAATATTATTATTATAAGTGCACAGTGTAGAAAATATTTCGAAAGTATAATATTAATCTTAGCCAGCATAGGTACCATTATATTATGCCTGCTATAGCTACCTCCTGAGGAGGCAGGTTATACAATTGCAATCGTAAAAGGATCGTAATGTTTTGTTTGGATTTCCAACAAATGGTCGGACTAAGGAACTTCCCACTGTCTATGGGTACGCCTCTGGCGGGACGTCCCGAGAACCTAACCGGATCTCTGCCAACACAAGGCCGGGTTACCTCTGTAACCAGGTAACTACTACACGAGCATGCCACCCCCGGTCCTTTGGGACCTTTATCCGAGGTGCCTCTAAACCATAAAGAAACAACCACATAGAAATGAGATTGAAGCCCATCACATAGGTAAATATCTGGGCTCCATACCATGATACCACCCTTTACCAGAAGGGAATGACACACCCTAAAGGGCGCGACCCTCATAACCTTGCCGCATCTTTCCTGTTTCGACCAATTTCCGATTGTGAGGTCCTGATGCAGTCTCGTCCACAAAGCTACGCTTCATACAAAAGCCATGATTTGATCACAAATGATCATCAACACACAGCAGCACTTCGCATGCCACACTACCAAATTGGGAATATATCACTGATAACCTTCAATTACATAACCTCTGAGCTCGTACATCTCAGAGAAGGGTGTTAACCTAAGAGAATAAATTCTCCGCCACCAACAGATATGTATTTGAAAGAAATCTGTTTTATATCTCAAGGTGTAGTGTCAGACATACAACTATACAAGTCTGTCCCAGGTTCGAACAGAACCAAAGGCACTTCCGAAGAAGCCCTTGCAAACCCGAGTATTCACAATCCCGATCGGACTTCCCATCACTTAGGGAATCTCTATACCGTAGCTACTCGGTGCAGAGACAATCGATAGGTTATCCTATCGTTCTCACAAATATCCGGTCTTCACCACCGGTCTTCAATGCAATCCATAACATCGTATCATTATTCGGAATGGGTTATATGACATAAGGTCCTCTCCCGACTAAACCGAATAATGAGCGCAATATTTCAAAACATATGGATATGGGATTTCAGTTAAGTCACAAATTATAAAATCCAAACTTTTCTCTCAAATGGTTAAACAAATTACCATTTTAAATCTTTAAACAAAAAGATTTGTTTCACAAAGTTCACACAATTTCACAAAGTTCCATTTACGGATTTCAAAACAATTTCCATTTTGATTGGATTAAATCTTTAAATCAAGATTTAACTTATAGCTTTCAAACCGTTTCCATAACTTGGAAATCATTTTCATTTCAAACTAAAAATCCTTTTAACTCAAATGGGAAGTTTTTTTCTTATGTAAAAGCTGTTATTATTTGAAAACAAATAGTTTTCGTTTCGGGAGAATCCAATTATATTTGCACGAGTTAAAGCCTTTGAATTTAAATTCAAATTCCCAAATCAATACCTTTAAAATGGTTTAACCCATATATAACTTGTATAATATCTTTAATCCCTAGTTTCAAATCGTAGAATTCAATTTCAAATTTTGAATTTAAATTTAAATCAAATTATTTAAACTTCAAGGCGTAATCACGTTATTCAAAAATAAATTTTATCTTTGAAATTCCTTTTCAAAACTTTTTACTTTAATCCCAATCTATTTCCAAAAATGTTTGAATTCAAATTCAAAACTATTTCGAAAATCTGCGACTTAACCAATTTCCACATGCAATCCATATTAGTGTGTATGGTGTAGTCCAGTGGTTTCACACAATAGTGCAACATCATCAATCATCACAGATCAAAACACAGAAATATATTGATAAGCGGTATAAACTATAACGCTTATCATTCATTCATAGATTCACGGATAATATACAAATGTATCACAAATAAATGAATAAATTACACACAGCTCAATCCACAGAACAAAATATCACAGATCAGATAGGACAATCAATTCAAGGCATCCATACAACACAATCATTCATAAGTAAGGTCAAGCATCCAATAATCATTTATAAGCATGATTAATTAATTGTTTAATCCTAATTAATTCAATTTATTTCCAATTAATTAAATTATGAATTAATTATCCAATCCTGATTTATTAATTATAAATCATTTGATATAAATTAATTTATCAAACACTTTGATTAATTATTCTTAATTAATAAATTATTCTTAATTAATCGTATTAACTAAATTAACCACTAAACCAATTACATAATTAATTAACCCCTTAATTAATTATTTTCCGAAATTAACCCTTTAATTACTTGCCATAAAGTAATTACACTTACATAATCTCATAAATGATTATCATAAATTAATTAATCTAATTAATTGTTAAAATTAATCACATTAATTAATTATTTAAATAATCTTAGTTAATGACCTTCATTAACTAATAACAATTCTTTAATTACTTTGCTAAAGTAATTTATTCACATGAATCATCATTAATCATAAATTAATCGATTTCTAATCATAAATTATCCACTCTAATCTAGGATTCTCGATTCAAATTTGATTATTTCTTAATTTATTAGCTTAAACCTTAATTAATAAATTTAAGCTTATGATTACTAATTTAATTAATACAAACATTAATTAATCATTCTAGTTAACTTAATAATTTATGAATTATAAATCATCATTAACTCAAGACAAATCTCATTCTTATTAATGATTTTATTTATCAATATGTTTGAAAACATTGATTTTTGAATTTACTTTTAAAATCTCATTTACTTCAAGTTCAAAATGAATCTTTATTTATCTTATATAAAGTTAAAAACTAATTTCAAAAACTTTTAAATTCATATGTTAAAGTGATATCTTTTATAAAAGAAATTTAAAAGAGTTAAATTAACTTCTCATTAAATTCACATATTTAAAAAAAATACTTTTACATTTAAACTCATTTAAATATTTACTTTTATCAAACTTTATCCCTTTTTTTTCAAAATCTAGAATTCAGATTTGGATTTAAGTCTGGGTTTAAAATCTTGATTTAAATTCTTTCTTACAATTCAATTCCTATTTTTCAATTCAAAATTACTTTTGAATACACTTAGATGCTTAACCATTCTTTTAAGTAAAAAACAATTTAAATTTAAACTTATTCATTCTCAAACTAAGTTTCCAAACTGAACTTGAATTTATATTTAAATTTGACTTAAAACTCAATTTAAACCTTGATTTATAAATTTACATTCAATCTTTTTTTTAAAAAATCTGGAAATAGGACAGTTTTCTGTTTTAACCCTATACAAAACATTACCCGAGCCCATCCTAATGTGCTTCGAGCCGAACATCAGTAGACTTCAAGTCCATCACTCGAATCACTCGAGAGAAACACGAGACCAAACATAATCAGACCCAAACAACCCTTCACCAGAAAATAAACACACTGTGCACATGCACGGTGGTTCTGACCACCTACGGTCACCACCCAAAGTTCAAGCACGACGACGAACTACCCTAAAACCCATCACGATCATCAAAGCCTCTCCATCCACTCGAAATCAAATTCGAGTGTTCCTATCGAACCTGGAATAACACTGGCATCACCATTCCAAAACCTGGAAACGCCTCGTTTTCACCGCTCCGACCACCAGGAGGCCAACAGTTTCGGCTACGATTTCGTCAACTCCCCCTCTTTCATCACCCAAAAGCGTGCTGAACTCGATCGCTTACTTACGACGAACGATATGAAATACAAAACCACATTAAAGATAGGTTTACGAGTGAAAACTGCTCACCGCCGTCACCACATTGAACTGGGACAACTCTGGTTATTTTTCCCAACACCACCGTAGGCTCCTCCACCTCCACGTGAAACCCCGATGCTTTTAATGCCTCTGACCGTGGAAATTTGATCAAAATCCACTTTTAGTTCATCTTCAAACTGCTCTAAATTCTTTGATCTAAAAATTGTAAGTTTTTCTTTAAAAATCATATTAAAGCATACAAATTCAAGTTATATAATTGAAGTAGCAATTTAAAACATTCAAATTCAATATATGTTTGCATCTTGCTCTGTAAAACTAAGATTCTAGCTGTGATATTACACCAGCATGTCTAAACAAATTTTTTAGTTCTTGATTTATGTTTCAACAACTTGTCTTGTTTAAAATTGCAGGCCTAATACTGATTGGATGAAGACGTATTGAATTTCCTAGTTCATTTTCACTCTGAAACCAGAAATAAAGATGAACAGATTTACAATCATATGGATGTACACAGAGCTAAAACTGGAAAGCAAATGCTCTAGCAAAAAAAATGTTAATCATGAATCATACACACAGATTTCATTCCACTTAGATCTTGAAATAATTTGTTTATTCACCTGATTAAGAAATGGGCAGAGCTTCTTCTTTGAACCAAGTTTTAAAATTGCAAGCTGAAGCTTTTGATCTCTGGTTTTTGTATTGATTAGTATTGTTGTTTAAGTTGATTTTGTGTTTTTAGGTTAAGATAATGTTTATTTCAGATTTCTTAGCTCTTGCTTGATCGAAACTGAAATGAAGTTGATAAAAGAAGTTGATATATAGGAAGGAGTTTACAGGGTTATAATATGTTTATACAAAATTATCCAGAGATTTTTTTTATTATATGGTGGCTGATAGGTGATAGTTTGTGTGCAAGCATTAATTATATTTGTCTTGTTTTTATTTTTCTTATGTCTTCTTATACAAGCCTTACATATACCTGTTCACTTGTTTCATATTTGAGTGTATTTTTGTTTCTTGTTTTGCTTCCAGGTCTATAGATTTATACTTATTTATATATACTTGAATATATTATGTTTTTCTTTTGCTTAAAAATGGTGGCTGATGAGATATTGTATGTTCTTAGTGATGATATTATGTACTTGCTTGTTTCCATTTCTGTTTACAGTTAATGATATTACATACATAGATATTTTCTTTGTTTTCTTGCATGTTGACCTTTCCAGGTTTTCTTTTGTATGAAGATGTTTTGTATTATTATTTTCTTTGTCTTGTTTTACTTGTTTGTTTCCTCAAGTCTGCATACTTATCTTCATATATTATTTATACTTGAATAAATAAATATATTGGTGTCTTCTTTTGCAAGCTTATGCCTATCTTCATTTACTTATTTATACATAGATATTTATTTTATACATAGATATTTGTACATAGATATGCCTATCTTCATATATTACTACAAGCTTTGATTTAAAACTGATCTTTGCATTTGTTTTAGTACTTATGTTTTATTATTATTTATTATTTTATCTCTTTCCTTTTGCTTTGTCTTATTATAATATAAATAAATTTCTATTTTTAATATGTTGTTAAAATTTACTCTAGTGAAATCACTTTATATTTTAATTTATCTTATATATATCCATTACTATTTCTAATTTAAACATTTATTTTTAACTTTAATATTTATTTTACATTTACATTCCTATACATGTATATATAGATATTTAACTTTTAAACATCCTTTGAAAATTATTTTATATCAATTTTCAAAATATAACTTTCAAAATAAAATTCATTTCATACTTTTAAATTCAAATATCCTTACATTATTTATAATCCTAATTTCAAATTCTATTTCAATCTATTTTATACACATATTTTTATTTTCAAATATCTGGATTAATTCTCAATTAGTTCAAAATTTAACTAGAATCTTATACTAATTACCAGTTAATTTTACCATTTGTATTGCAAAAATTAAATTAATTATCAATTTAAACTTAGTAAAAATCCGTGATCGTTACAAATTCCCCCTTAAAGAAATTTCGTCCCCGAAATTTGCAGGCACGAAAACTACAAAGATAGATACACAAAGACAGAGAAACAGTTTTCCAGGTCAAACTGGATATCTATTCTGTATTTGGCTCACCAAATCAGAATGTCAACAATAGATATGGGAACAAACTCATTCAATATTATATAGGATACTCGGGTTACCAGTCTACAAATATGCAGAGGCACTGGTTAGTTCGAAGGGATAACTAACCATTCGTAGAATATAACGAGACCCAAACGATAGATCAATGGATTCGATCTCCTACAATTTCCTCAAACACAAGATATGGATTCCGATTTAGGTCGGAAAACCCCAAAGTATATACCAACTTGTCCCTCTTCGGACTTCAGTCTACATAAGAAATTACAATACAATTTCAAATTTGGTTTTAAACGAAATCGTTTTATCAATTCAATTCAAATTTAACTTCATATTCTATTAATCAATTTAACTCAATTTAAAATTTCCAATTTATTTAAAATTTTCAATTTAAATTTCATATCCATTAAGGTTTAAATCAAAAACTGATAAGAAACCGATGAAGATACGAAGTAAGGATTTTCTACAATGATTCGTAGAGCCACCATCACACCAAAACTTCTTCTTGTAGCTAGTACGAAGCAAATCAAAGAATTAAAATCGAATCAAAAGAGATCGAGAAGAGAAAGATTGTTTCCACTGTTGCAGGGTATTGACCATTTGTAGTGGTACTCTCATGTCCATTATCTCGTCCTCTTCTTGCACTCATACTCACTATCAGTGAATAGTAAGAGAATTTACTGAGGCGTCGAACGGATATCTTAGGGATACTCATTCTAGGGTTTACTTCACCCTATCTCTAATAAGTTACTTAATGTGTTATACTCCTGAGCTAAAGTTTTACCCCTCAGCTCTGATACCAAATGTAGCGGCCCTGACTCGACCTTCGAAAATCGGCACCGAATACGACACTCATATTCCAATGCCGCAGATCCAAAAGTCGAATCTGCTTCGCCGGAGCTTATAACACCATTAAGTACAACAGAGCGGAAGAAAAGAATAACAATATATATAACATTGATACAATGACAGATACAATATCTGATATAATATGATACAACAAAATGATACAATGGATATCAATACTATCAGAGATACAAGACACAGCGGAAAGAATATCTTCAATAGAATGCATCTCCAAATCCAATGCTCCAATCCAAAGCTAGCTCGAACCAACATCACGTTTCACACTGATAAGCAAGTGCAGTTGTGGTCCAAAGATTGGACTAACTCCAAATAATCTACTAAACCTGACTATCTGAAAAACCCAACTCTAGACTGCCCGTGTGAAAAAATTGTGGGCACCCAGAGTTTAGGAAAGGAACAATAAACTCCGAGTCAGTCATGGGAATGGTGTGAGTAACGAAAACAGTTTATTCTTTAAAACAGACAACAAGAGAATTTAAAATAAATCCGCAATGCTTTTTGGAAAATGAAACTACCATAAGGCCTCCCACCGCATACACCATGCAAACGCAGAATTGGAGGAGATTTCTCCTTATGATAGTCAAACATGCTTGATACGCAAAATCTTTTCAATATTATTATTATAAGTGCACAGTGTAGAAAATATTTCGAAAGTATAATATTAATCTTAGCCAGCATAGGTACCATTATATTATGCCTGCTATAGCTACCTCCTGAGAAGGTAGGTTATATAACTGCAATCGTAAAAGGCTCGTATTATTTTGTTTGGATTTCCAACAAATGGTCGGGCTAAGGAACTTCCCACTGTCCATGGGTACGCCTCTGGCGGGACGTCTCGAGAACCTAACCGGATCTCTGCCAACATAAGGTCGGGTTACCTCTGTAACTAGGTAACTACTACTCGAGCATGCCACCCCCCGGTCCTTTGGGATCTTTATCTGAGGCGCCTCTAAACCACAAAGCAACAACCGCACAGAAATGAGATTGAAGCCCACCACATAGGTAAATATCTGGGCTCCATACCATGATACCACCCTTTACCAGAAGGGAATGACACACCCTAAAGGGCGCGACCCTCATAACCTTGCCGCATCTTTCCTGTTTCGACCATTTCCAGGTTGTGAGGTCCTGATGCAGTCTCGTCCATAAAGCTATGATTCATACAAAAGCCATGCTTTGATCACAAATGATCAACAAATGATCATCAATACACAGCAGCACTTAGAATGCCACGCTACCAAGTTGGGAATATATCACTGATAACCTTCAATTGCATAACCTCTGAGCTCGTACGTCTCAAAGAAGGGTGTTAAGCTAAGAGAATAAATTCTCCACCGCCAACAAATATGTATTTCAAAGAAATATGTTTTATATCTCAAAGTGTAGTGTCAGACATACAACCATACAAGTCTGTCCCTGGTTCGAATAGAACCGAAGGTACTTCCGAAGAAGCCCTTGCAAATTCGGGTATTCACAATCCCGATCGGACTTCCCATCACTTAGGGAATCTCTATACCGTAGCTACTCGGTGCAGAGACAATCGATAGGTTATCCTATCGTTCTCACAAATATCCGGTCTTCACCACCGGTCTTTAATGCAATCCATAACGTCGTATCATTATTCGGAATGGGTTATATGACACAAGGTCCTCTCCCGGCTAAATCGAATAATGAGCGCAATATTTCAAAACATATGGATATGGAATATCAGTTAAGTCACAACTTATAAAATACAAAACTTTTCTCTCAAATGGTTAAACAAATTACCATTTTAAATCTTTAAACAAAAAGATTTGTTTCACAAAATTCACACAGTTTCACAAAGATCCATTTACGGATTTCAAAACAATTTCCATTTCGATTGGATTAACTCATTAAATCTTTAAATCAAGATTCAACTTATAGCTTTCAAACTATTTCCATCACTTGGAAATCATTTCCATTTCAAACTAAAAATCCATTTAACTCAAATGGGAAGTTTTTTTCTTATGTGAAGGCTGTTATTATTTGAAAACAAATAGTTTTCGTTTCAGAAGAATCCAATTATATTTGCATGAGTTAAAGCCTTTGAATTTAAATTCAAATTCCCAAATCAATACCTTTAAAATGGTTTAACCCATATATAACTTGTATAATATCTTTAATCCCTAGTTTCAAATCATAGAATTCAATTTCAAATTTCAAATTTCAAATTTTGAATTTAAATTTAAATCAAATTATTTAAACTTCAAGGCGTAATCACATTATTCAAAAAAAATTATCTTTGAAATTCCTTTTCAAAACTTTTTACTTTAATCCCAATCTATTTCCAAAAATATTTGAATTCAAATTCAAAACTATTTCGAAAATCTGCGACTTAACTAATTTCCACGTGCAATCCATATTGGTGTGTGTATGGTGTAGTCCAGGGGTTTCACACAATAGTGCAACATCATCAATCATCAAAGATCAAAACACAGAAATATAGTTGATAAGCGGTATAAACTATAACACTTATCATTCATTCACAGATTCACAGATAATATACAAATGTATCACAAATAAATGAATAAATTACACACAGCTCAATCCATAGAACAAAATATCACAGATCAGATAGGACAATCAATTAAAGGCATCTCATACAATACAAACATTCATAAGTAAGGTCAAGCATCCAATAATCATTTATAAGTAGGATTAATTAATTATTTAATCCTAATTAATTCAATTTATTTACATTTATTTAAATTATGATTTAATTATCCAATCCTGATTTATTAATTACAAATCATTTGATATAAATTAATTTATCAAACACTTTAGTTAATTATTCTTAATTAATAAATTATTCTTAATTAATCATACTAATTAAATTAACCTCTAAACCAATTACATAATTAATTAACCCCTTAATTAATTATTTTCAGAAATTAACCCTTTAATTACTTGCCATAAAGTAATTGCACTTACACAATCTCATAAATGATTATCATAAATTAATTAATCTAATTAATTATTAACATTAATTACATTAATTAATTATTTAAATAATCTTAGTTAATGACCTTCATTAACTAATAACAATTCTTTAATTACTTTGCTAAAGTAATTTATTCACATAAATCATCATTAATCATAAATTAATCGATTTCTAATCACCAATTATCCACTCTAATCTAGGTTTCTTGATTCAAATTTAATTATTTCTTAATTTATGATCTTAAACCTTAATTAATAAATTTAAGCTTATAATTACTAATTTAATTAATACAAACATTAATTAACCATTCTAGTTAACTTAATAATTTATGAATTATAAATCATCATTAACTCAAGACAAATCTCATTCTTATTAATGATTTTATTTATCAATATGTTTGAAAACATTGATTTTCGAATTTACTTTTAAAATCTCATTTTACTTCAAGTTCAAAATGAATCTTTATTTATCTTATATAAAGCTAAAAACTAATTTTAAAAACTTTTAAATTCACATGTTAAAGTGATATCTATTTTATAAAAGAAATTTAAAAGATTTAAATTAACTTCTCATTAAATTCACATATTTAAAAAAATACTTTAACATTTAAACTCATTTAAATTTTTACATTTATAAAACTTTATCCCTTTTTTTTCAAAATCCAGAATTCAGATTTGGATTAATAGCACTGATATGTCTTTGATGTACAACCTTCCTATAATCTTTCCTCAAGTATGTATGTGTATGTGAAGATTTAGAAAGGAAAAATATTACTTAGAATCAAAGAATAGATTACTTAATTCAGAGATTCAAGCAATATATGTAAGTTGTGATTGCTTTTTAGAATGCAGAGAGTATAGAAATTATAATCCGAAAGTATTCAGTAAATTCGTGATTTGTGAAATAGATTTTGTGTGTTTATATAATAGCTAAAGAGTTGCAACCATTCACGAAGAGTTCCGATCAACAGAAACATCCATACCTCTTCATATTAGAACGTGACCCTTGGCAAAAGGAGGTGTCCATTCAGAAAAATAGCTGTTGTACAGGTTCAGTCGACTGACCCAAAATGATCAGTTGACTGAATGTTCATAGTTATTTAAATACTGAACGTTTATATGCATCTGCACAGATTTAGTCGACTGGCCATATATGGTCAGTCGACTGATCTGACAGTCAAAGCACACTTCTCTTATTTTATAAAATTTTAAAAAAAATTAAACTAACATAACTACTTGAGGATAGATTTTAACATTCCTATGACTAAAAAACTTTATAGATCAACATACTATACGTAGTTTTGTAGCCTTGTCTCCTTTATAGTTTGAACAACATACTTTCTTTTTCTTTTTGTCGCGTAGCCATATAGTATAATTCACCGTTTTGTCATGAATCAAAATACGTGATTCAACATTCTCCCCTTTTTTGATTGATGACAACACCTGTTTTATTTTTGAGAAATATATAATATATCTCCCCCTGAATACTCCATTTTTGAGAAATATATAATATATCTCCCCCTGAATATATGATGATACTTTTAATCCCTGCATAGAGTGGTTAGTTTCCAAATTTCTCCCCCTTTGTCATCGACAAAAAAGAAAAGATAATGGACATATAAAATTAACACAGTAGAAATAATATAAGACTGGATGCAATCATAGAAACAACATCAAATGTTATGAATACAAACTTATAGAATGTACGAAACATAATAACTAACTTACTACCACGAAAAGGTAATAACCTCACTCAGAATCGGATTCTGTCTCCTCCTCTTCAATATGCATTTGTTTGATTTGTAACCCGAGAAAATATGATAGTTCTCCCATATGTGACATTTCAAATTCATTTGTCATGATATTCGAAAATTCTTGACATAATTTTTCATTTGTTGGACCAAAATAATATCGTCAACATATATTTGAATAATTAAAATATCTTGTGTAGTTTTCTTGATAAATAATGTTTGATCAACCTTTCCAATCTCAAAACCAGATTCCAATAAATAGCTTTTAAGTCGATCATACCAAGCACGAGGTGCTTGTTTTAAACCATATAAATCTTTCTTAAGTTTATAAACTTGGTCTGGAAATTTTTCATGAGTAAACAGAGGAGGTTTCTCAACATAAACATTTTCTTATATAAAACCATTTAAAAAAGCACTTTTAACATCTATTTGATATAATTTAAAGTTACGAAAACATGCAAAAGCTAGTAGAATACGTATAGCTTCTAGTCTTGCAACTGGAGCAAACGTTTCCTCATAGTCTATTCCCTCTTCTTGATTATAACCTTGTGCTAATAATCTAGCTTTATTTCTAGTAATGTTACCTTGTTCATCAGCTTTATTTTTGAAAACCCATTTTGTACCGATGACTGATTGATCACTTGGTCTAGGAACTAATTCCCAAACTTCATTTCTTTCAAACTGATTTAGCTCTTCTTGCATAGCTATAATCCAATAACAGTTGAGGCTTCCTTAATATTTTTAGGTTCTATATTAGAGAGAAAAGCTATATGGCCCATTTGATTTAATTGATGTCTTGTTCTTACATTTGAATTTACTTCTCCAATTATATTTTGAATAGGGTGATTTCTAAGAATTCTTGGAGGAGAGCTTACTATATTATTGTTATTAATAGTATTTACATTTTCTAAAGAAATTTCAGAATTATTATTTTGAAGAATAATATCATCATCATCTGAATTATTTGTCAAATTTACATTTGTATTATTTTCCACATTTGTAAATTTAGAAGAAATTTTGATATTTTCATCGAATGAAACATGAAGAGTTTCTTCGATTGTTTTAGTTCTAGTATTAAATACTCGATAAGCTTTGCTTCTTTTCGAATATCCTATGAATATACCTTCATCGGATTTTGGATCAAGTTTGCCAAGCTGATCTTTAGTATTAAGTACGAATGTTGAACCAAAAACTTTAAAATATGAAATATTTGGTTTCTACCATTTAAAAGTTCATAAGAAGTATTTTTGTTAAAGGTCGAATAGAAACACAATTCAAAACATAGCAAGCAGTTGCAACAGCTTCTGCCCGGAAATTTTTAAGTAAAGTGCTTCCATTTAATAAAGTTCGTGCACATTCTTGTAATGTTCTATTTTTCCTTTCTACAACTCCATTTTGCTGTGGTGTTCTAGGAAAGGAAAAATTATGATTAATTCCTTTCTTGTCACAAAAATGTTCGAAAGCTTCATTTTCAAATTCACCTTCATGATCACTTCTAATGTTTTTAACTTTAAAATTCTTTATATTTTGAATTCTTTTTACAAAAATTTTAGAATTCTCAAAAGTATCACTTTTATGTTTTATAAAAATAGTCCAAGTATATCTTGAAAAATCATCTACAATAACAAACACGTATCTATTGTGATTAATAAATTGAACTTGAGTTGGTCTGAAAAGGTCCATGTGTAACAGTTCAAGTGGTTGTGTTGTAGATATGATTTTCTTATATTTAAAAGAAGATTTTGTTAATTTTCCTAACTGACATGCATCACATATATGATCTATTTTAAATTTCATATCAGGTAGTCCTTTAACAAGTTTATTTTTAGCTAATTTATTAATAGTATTAATGTTGATGTGACAAAATCTTTTGTGCCATAGCCAAGAATCATTTTCTGTAGCTACTAAACACATATCTTTATTATGAATTACATTCATATTTAAAATATAGATATTTTTATCTCTTATACCTTCAAAAATTAAATTTTGATTTTTATCAGAAATATTACATTTATTTTCTGAAAAAGCTATATTAAAACCTTTATCACATAATTGACTTATACTAAATAAATTATGTTTTAATTTTTTAACTAAAAGAACATCAGCAATGAGAGGTAAATTAGAGATACCGTTATTGCTCACATCGCCTTTGCCGATGACATAACCTTTTGAATTATCTCCAAAAATGAATGATCCTCCATTAGAGTAGACTATGTTTGTTAACATGTCTTTATCACCCGTCATGTGTTTCGAGCAACCACTGTCTAGAATCCATTTCCCTCTCTTTTTAAGTGGTACCTGCAAAAAATAAAGATTAAGATGGTACCCACCTTTTCTTTAGGGTCCTAAAAGCTAGGTCTTAGGAAACAAACCCAAGAAGGTTCAGAATTCCCTTTAAAGATATAATCTTATTTTTATGAACAGTTTCATAAATGTTTTAATATGTTTATTCCTAATCAAGTTATTATTTGTTTTAGGAATCCATATTTTAATAGTTTTAACATTTTTAGAAACTATTTTCTTTAAATCTTGTTTAATTTTGTTTTTAAACTTATTTTTAAACTTTTCAAATCTCTTTGGTTTTACAATTTTCTTATATCCTAATCCCATTTTATTTGAAGCCGACTGAGAATTTTCTATTATTTTAGAAAGATTTTTTCGTCCTTTATTAAATTTGAGAATATTTTTATTAATATCTTCTAGCTTAGTTTTAAGACTAGATTTTTCTAACTCTAATACTTTAGTGTTAGATTTTAAATCATTAATTTCAACTAATAAATCATCATTTTTATTCTTTTGAATTTCTAATTCCTGAGTTATCATAGAAAGTTGTGAAGCTAAATTAGAATTAGATTCTTGAGATTTTTCAAGTTCTTCTTTGAGAATTTTCTTTACATCTCTAAGCATACTAATTTCCAATTCAGATCTATTTAGTTTTCCTTGTAACTCCTTATTATGTTTCTTTGTCTGTTTTACAAAATCTACTAGTTCAGAATT
The DNA here is from genome assembly GCA_030765085.1 of Allium cepa. NCBI lineage: Eukaryota > Viridiplantae > Streptophyta > Magnoliopsida > Asparagales > Amaryllidaceae > Allium > Allium cepa. The sequence continues at coordinate 859,648,318 of CM060934.1, read as the reverse complement.
AAGTTCAACTAAATCTTCAAAATTTAGTTCACTTACATCATCATTTGTAGCCATGAAGCATACATTTGCTTGCTCTGTGTCACTATTGCTGTCGTTGTCGCTTTCTGATGATGATGAATCTGAATCATCCCATATTACAGAAAATGCTTTCTTCTTGAATTTGTTTTTCTTGAATTTGTTTTTCTGTTTTTCTGGATAATCTTTTTTCATATGACCCTTCTTATGACATTCATAACATTCCATGATAGAAGATGATGGTTTACTGCTATTATTATTGCCAGGGTTATTTTTGTAATTCTTCCCCTTGTTATTCTTTTTGAATTTCAAAAACTTTTTGAAATTCTTAGCAATAAATGCCATATCCTCTTCATCTGAGTCAGAATCATCTTATTCTGCTTGAAATGCTAGATTCTTCTTATCTTGTGATTGAACTTTCTTTGCCTGCAAATTCACTTCATATGACATTAGATTTCCTATTAACTCTTCTGGTTTCATAGTTGAAAGATCGTTTGCTTCTTCAATAGCTAGGACCTTTCTTTCCATTCATCTGTTAAAGAGTTTAGGATTTTTGATACTATATCAAAATCAGAAAATTTTTCTCCTAATCCTAATAGTGAATGATAGATATCTTGAAATCTAGAATACATATCATTGATGGATTCATCTTGTTTCATTCTAAAATTTTGAAACTGATTTTTGAGCATGGAGATTTTGCTTTGTTTGACTTTGTTAGTTCCTTCATGAGTGATTTTAAGCGTTCTTCATATTTCATAAGCAGTTTAACACATGCTAACACGATTAAATTCATTTCAATCTTGTGCATAAAATAACATGTTCATAGCTTTAGCATTGGCAGTAGCATCTAATTTTTGTGTGTTTGACCAAGTAGAATATTCTCCAGTAGGAAGAGTGTATTCTTCTGTGTGATATTCCATGATTCAAAACTATTAGATTGCATATAAATTCTCATACGAGTAGACTAATAATTATAGTTTAGACCATTAAAGAAAGGAGGTCGTGTAGTGGATTGACCTTCAATAAAACTAGTGTTAGTGATAATGTTAGTGGTATTGTTGCTATTTTCCATATTAACTAGTGAATAATTATCAAATAACTGTGTTACGGTTATAGGATGACCTAGCTCTGATACCAAATGAAAGTGACTACTGTGGCTAGCTATCACTTAGGATCGTGTAATATGGAATATAATTAAATATAAATGCGGAAATAGATGATAATAGCAAAGTAAATAAAAATGAGCACACCGGAAATTTTTATACTGGTTCGAACTTCCCGTTCTACGTCCAGTCCCAGACTTCCTTCTGGAATTTCTCACAATAACCCTCTCTTAACCCGGAGAAATAGGTATACAACACCTGAACAACCGAACAGGATTTTTCCGCCTCTAACAACCGAAAGAGGACTTTACCCGCCTGAACAACCGAATAGGACTTTTCCGCCTCTAACAACCGAAAGAGGACTTTACCCGCCTGAACAACCGAACAAGACTTCTACAGTTTCAATAGAATTGCTTTGACACTATGTGTTCTTAATAACACTTATATGTCTTTGATGTACAACCTTCCTATAATCTTTCCTCAAGTATGTATGTGTGCATAAAGATTTAGAAAGGAAAAATATTACTTAGAATCAAAGAATAGATTAGTTAATTCAGAGATTCAAGCAATATATGTAAGTTGTGATTGCTTTTTAGAATGCAGAGAGTATAGAAAATATAATCAAAAAGTATTCAGTAAATTCGTGATTTGTCAGATAGATTTTGTGTGTTTATATAATAGTTAAAGAGTTGCAACCATTCACGAAGAGTTTCGATCAACAGAAGCATCCATACCTCTTCATATTAGAACGTGACTCTTTGCAAAAGGAGGTGTCCATTCAGAAAAAATAGCTGTTGTACAGGTTCAGTCGACTGACCCAAAACGATCAGTTGACTGAATGTTCAAAATTATTTAAAAACTGAGCGTTCATGTGCATCTGCACAGATTCAGTCGGCTGGCCATATATGGTCAGTCAATTGATCTGACAATCAAAGCACACTTCTCTTATTTTATAAAATTTAAAAAAAAATTAAACTCACTTAACTACTTGAGGATAGATTTTAACATTTCTAATGACTAAAAAACTTTATAGATCAACATACTATACGTAGTTTTGTAGCCTTGTCTCCTTTGTAGTTTGAACAACATACTTTCTTTTTCTTTTTGTCGCGTAGCCATATAGTACAATTCACTATTTTGTCATGAATCAAAATATATGATTCAACGGATTCAAGACTGGGTTTAAAATCCTGATTTAAATTATTTCTTACAATACAATTCCTATTTTTCAATTCAAAATTACTTTTGAATACACTTAAATGCTTAACCACTCTTTTAAGTAAAAAAACAATTTAAATTTAAACTTATTCATTCTCAAAATAAGTTTCCAAACCGAACTTGAATTTATATTTAACTTTGATCTAAAACTCAATTTAAACCTTGATTTGTAAATTTACATTCAATCTTTTTTTTAAAATCTAGAAATAGGACAGTTTTCTGTTTTAACCCTGTACAAAACATTACCCGAGCCCATCTTAGTGTGCTTCGAGCCGAACATCACCAGGCTTCAAGTCTATCACTCAAATCACTCGAGAGAAACTCGAGACCAAACATCATCAGACCCAAACAACCCTTCACCAGAAAATAAACACATCATTCATATGCACGGTGGTTCTGACCACCTCCAGTCACCACCCAGACTTCAAGCACGACGACGAACTACCCTAAAACCCATCACGATCATCAAAGCCTCTCCATCCACTCGAAATCAAATTCGTGTGTTCCTATCGAACCTGGAACAACACTGGCATCACAATTCCAAAACCTGGAAACGCCTCGTTTTCACCATTCCGACCACAAGGAGGCCAATAATTCCGGCTACGACTTCGTCAACTCCCTCTCTTTCATCGCCTAAAAGCGCGTTGAAGTCGATCGCTTACTGACGACGAACGAGATGAAATACAAAACCACGTTAAAGCTAGGTTTACGAGCAAAAACTGCTCACCACCATCACCATGTCGAACTGGGACAACTCTGGTTATTTTTCCCAACACCATCGTAGGCTCCTCCACCTCCACGTGAAACATCGACGCTTCAAGTGCCTCTGACCGCCGAAATTTGATCAAAATCCACTTTTAGTTCATCTTCGAATCGCTCTAAATTCTTTGATCTAAAAATTATAAGTTTTGCTTTAAAAATCATATTAAAGCATACAAATTCAAGTTATACAATTGAAGTTGCAATTTAAAACATTCGAATTCAACATATATTTGCATCTTGCTCTGTAAAACTAAGATTCTAGCTGTGATATTGCACCAGCATGTCTAAACAATTTTTTTAGTTCTTGATTTATGTTTCAACAACTTGTCTTGTTTAAAATTGTAGGCCAAATACTGATTGGATGAAGATGTATTGAATTTCCTAGTTTATTTTCACTCTGAAACCAGAAACAAAGAAGAACAGATTTACAATCATATGGATGTACACAGAGCTAAAACTGGAAAGCAAATACTCTAGCAAAACAAAATGTTAATCATGAATCATACACACAGGTTTCATTCCACTTAGATCTTGAAATAATTTGTTTACTCATCTGATTAAGAAATGGACAGAGCTTCTTCTTTGAACCAAGTTTTAAAATTGCAAACTGAAGCTTTTGATCTCTGGTTTTTGTAATGATTAGTATTGTTGTTTAAGTTGAGTTTGTGTTTTTAGGTTAAGATAATGTTTATTTCAGATTTCTTAGCTCTTGCTTGATCGAAACTGAAATGAAGTTGATAAAAGAAGTTGATATATAGGAAGGAGTTTACAAGGTTATAATTTGTTTGTACAAAATTATCCAAAGATTTTTTTATTATATGGTGGCTGATAGGTGATAGTTTGTGTGCTAAGCATTAATTATATTTGTCTTGTTTTTATTTTTCTTATGTCTTCTTATACAAGCCTTACATATACCTGTTCACTTGTTTCATATTTGAGTGTATTTTTGTTTCTTGTTTTGCTTCCAGGTCCATAGATTTATACTTATTTATATATACTTGAATATAATTTGTTTTTCTTTTACTTTAAAATGGTGGCTGATGAGACATTATATGTGCTTAGGGATGATATTTTGTACTCGCTTGTTTCCATTTCTGTTTACAGCTAATTATATTACATACATAGATATTTTCTTTGTTTTCTTGCATGTTGACCTTTCCATGTTTTCTTTTGTATGAAGATGTTTTGTATTATTATTTCCTTTATCTTGTTTTACTTGTTTGTTTCCTCAAGTCTACATACTTATCTTCATATATTATTCATACTCGAATAAATAAATATATTGGTGTCTTCTTTTGCAAGCTTATGCCTATCTTCATTTACTTATTTGTACATAGATATTTATTTTGTACATAGATATTTGTGCATAGACATGCCTATCTTCATATATTACTACAGGCTTTGATTTAAAACTGATCTTTGCATTTGTTTTAGTACTTATGTTTTATTATTATTTATTATTTTATCTCTTTCCTTTTGCTTTGTCTTATTGTAATATAAATAAATTTCTATTTTTAATATGTTGTTAAAATTTATTATAGTGAAATCACATTATATTTTAATTTATCTTATATATATATATATATATATATTACTATTTCTAACTTAAACATTTATTTTTAACTTTAATATCTATTTTACATTTACATTCCTATACATGTATATATAGATATTTAACTTTTAAACATCCTTTGAAAATTATTTTATATCAATTTTCAAAATATAACTTTCAAAAAAAATTCATTTCATACTTTTAAATTCAAATATCCTTACATTATTTATAATCCCAATTTCAAATTCTATTTCAATCTATTTTATACACATATTTTATTTTCAAATATCTGGACTAATTCTCAATTAATTCAAAATTTAACTAGAATCTTATTTAATTACCAATTAATTTTACCATTTTTATTCAAAAATTAAATTAATTATCAATTTAACTTAGTAAAAATCCGGGATCGTTACAATGAGTGATGATTATGTGAAGCTAGGAGGGAAGTTTCTATGGGAACGGAGGATTTCATTGGAATAAAGAACGGGTTGTTGCATTGCGAAAGGATCATAGCTGATTCGGTGCTCAGTGATGAGCAGAAAATGAGGAGGCGTATAGACAGCTTCAGGGAGTCGCACTATTTGTAGGATCGATTTCACCATAGAGGAGGGTGAATCAGGTGATACTATTAATTATAAAAATTATCACGAAAGTTTATATAAAATAATAGCAGAATAATAGCACCATAGATAATAGCAGAATATAAAAAACAGAAAACGAACACACAGATTTACCCAACTTCGGGAAAAACTTGCCTACGTGCTACCCCCAAGGTTTCTACTGGAAATTAAGTAGTCGGATGCTTACACATGTAAACTCGCGACACTCGCTATTGACTAACCTAACTGTACGCTCAAAACCCTGCCACAACTCAGCCACTGAGTTGCGCTCTCTTGAACTACACTACCGTAGTTCGTCCCCTAGTCACATAACTAGAAAATTATAAAAGTTTAAACGGAAAATAAAAATTAAAAAACAATTAAACACACAAAACCCTAATTGAAAATATGATCCCAAAATCATTTATAAAAACTGGGTCAAAATAAATTATCACTAAAAAATGTCGGCCCCTTATCTCTTTTATTTCTTTTGCTTGCTTTGCTCTGTAAAAATAATGGTTTCTCTTCATTCATTCCTTTTTTCCTATGCTTGAGCATTAGGGATTTTGATTGAAGAAGCCGACTTTAATTGTTGATTGAATAATGGATTTTTTACACTTTTCTTCGACAATCAACTTATCACTTGACTCACAGTTGGCTGCTTCAATTCGATCGAGTTCGAATAAAATGGTATGTGATTTATTCTATTTGCTTTAATTGTTAGCTTGCTTAAACTCGATGATTTTGGTATGCCGATGATGTTATGGTTTATATAGAGTTCGATCCTCTGTAATCTCGTTCGTTTGATAATTTTCTTCGGCCAGTTGATTATGTTTGGATGATTGAGATGATTTTTTACTTCTTCAATTTCGTATATTTTCGTTGCTTGTGTGGTCTCTGGACATGTCTTCATTAGTATACTTTAATCTTTACTTGTTTGTATGGTCTCTGGACATTTGATTTTTCATTTTCTTGTATACTTCATGTAGTCTTTCATGTAGCTTTTCTGCACTTGGTTTCAATATGCAAACTGTGTTGTGCTACTATTTGCAGTGCACCACTTCTTATGTGCATGTTGCATATTCACTTATACTTGACAATTTTGTAGTCTGTTGCTTGAAGTCTGAAAGAATTTGTACTATACTGTCTGCATATTGTCTACTGCATATGGCTTTGAGTTTTCTTGCTTAGAGTCATGTAAACTTGTTGTATACACTTGGTTTCCTTGTCCGTTGCTTCATTTTTTTATCACTGTCTTTCTTGATATGTATTCATATGCTTTGTTTGCATTGAACTATTGTTTCACTGGAGCACCGACTTGAGTTTCATTCATGTGTACATTTGGATTGCACCCGTGTTGAATCCAGCTTATAGCTCAGGTTTGACCTTATGCTCGTGTCGTGACTTTATTTGTATTGTACTTGAGTTGAGCCCGGCTTTTAATTGGGTTTGACCTTGTGCTCACCTGTCCTTGTAATTTTATCAAGTGTATAGCGGTGTGCACGGCCTTGTGGCATGTATATCGATACACTGTGCATGTCACAAGCTGTTCGTGTATGATGAATTCAAATTTAAATGATGACGAACAACCCAAATAACTGAGGCAAATGATATTTTATAAATATAAATTTTATTTTTCATTGCAAAATATTTTCTTTTCAATTTTATTGCGTTAGTGTTCATTTTGCAGATTGCTCAGATGCTGGATTCAATCTGGAATGGAGTTGAAGATAAATACGAGTGAATAAGTGATATGTAGTGAGGTTCTAGTGTAAATGATAAATTGTGATGTGATTGAAATTGTAATGTAATTGAAATTTTTATATATATAGCGAGAGCTCAAATTTTTACTATTCAAAATTGTAATAAATATTTGTTTGAATAAAATATCCGTTTGAATTTAGATTTTGTGTTATTTATTTTATTCAACAAATATTTATTTAACTATATGAGAAATAAAATAGTACAATAACAAATACATTTAAATGAATATATATATATATATATATATATGTTTATTATCATCGAAACAAAATCATATACTAGCATATTCAACAGTCTCCTCCTTTTGATGATAACAAACATATATTTACGATTTTGAGCTTATTAAATGTATTCGTTCATTCAATTTTCTCCCCCAATTTGAATGCTCCATCTCTGCACAAAGCTCCCCCTTCATATATGAATTAATAAAAATATGCAAATGAGTTTGGATGCAAATAGAAAATATTTGACATTTATTTGTCAAAATCTTAACTTTTCTCTCCCCCTTTTGTTATCAGCAAAGGAATAATAATGTTTAAAAAAATAGAAATAAAGTGATAATCATTAATACAATATTAAAACTCAATTGAGTATAAATATTAAATTTCAATAAAAAATCAAACAAAAATCATAAATACTCTGTTTGACACATATTCCACTTTAGAGTGATATGGATGATGTCATCATATAAAACCATACAGTTGTGTCTATTTGTGGTATATTTATTTCAGGAATTTGAATATCTACTAACCATGCATAACCGTTAGGACTTTTAAATGAGATTAATAGTATTCCATTCTTTTTTTTAAAATGAATTCAAGTATCTTCTAACCACACATAACCGTGAGGACTTTTAAATCATATTAGAATCAACTTGCCAATTTAATCAATCAATTTTGATATGCATTCCATCCATGCATAACAGCGAGGACTTTCAAATGAGCATGGAAGCACAAAATCAAATATTCCAAGTAATTCACCCATGCATAACCGTGAGGACTTTTAAATGAGAGTGAATACTTTGGATGTTTTGATTTGTTAAGAAATATAATAAATTGAAGAACGAATGATTTCCCGTTAAAATACCACTTATTGACATACTATATTGGATTTTGATGAGTGATGATCGATAGAAATATGATAGCAATAGGGATGGTCATGGAATTTTTACCAAATAAAAGTTTTTATAACTCTTGTTTAAATTTCTAAAGAAATTGACTAATTATACTATCTCAAGATATAATATATGATTAATATTAACATTCATCACTTTTTCAGCCACTATTTATCTTTTCGATAATCAGTAGGGAGTCAGATTAGTTAATGTAGTCATTTAGAATCAAATCCAAAAAATCAAATCAAATATTCTAAGATGACTAATCTGAAACAAGGTCAAAAAAATAAATTTGGAAGGAGTTTTTATAAGAAAAATGTATGCTAATTTGAAAAATATTTGAAATGAAAAATATGCAGATTTTTTCTTTGAAAATGCGATGCAGCTAATGAATGTCTCAACATAAATCACGTTCCACTAGTAATTTTCTATCAACTAGATTACCAGTGTGCTTTTCATCTGAATTTCCTTTGACTCAAAATTATCATTTGTTGGATATGATAGACCAGACTGTGGCGTTGCAACAAATTTTATTAAAATCATTTTTACAGCATTTAAATGGAATTCTTTTGAATTTGAATTAAAACCGTGTAAATAGACGAACAGTGACCATAGTGTCAGAACAAATATATCCACTTGTATCATGAGTGATCAGTAATCAATAAACCACCATCATTAAACCGAACAAATCATAAAGTATTTCAAGGATTGTAGTGTTCTCGGTATAAAAAGATAATTGACCAACAATTTTTATAAGTCAGAATCATAATTAATATTCATTATCATAACTGGCTAGTCAAATTATGGTACAGATTATTACACTAAATATATCATTTAGAATAAATATATCGTTACCTCTTTTACCTTTACGATATTTTTTCATTGTTTCCCATTGTGATTCTGGTACCTTTGTACTAGGCTAAGTAACTTTGTTTTGTTGCCCGTTGTGTGTCTAAAACAGCCAAAATCCTGATAACATTGTTGTTGTTCCTTAGCCTGCCACCACACCTACACGAGAGAATATTTTTGTGACCTATTTGTTTTTTTAGGTCCATGGTTGTTATTGGCAACAAATTTTGAAAAATCATTTTGTGGAGACCCAAAACTATTTATATTTGTTCCCTTTGGCATCCAGATCTATTTTACTTTAAGGGATTTTATATTCGTTCCTTTTGGAACCCAAATTGGAATGGTTTTCACTTGTTTGGGTCTATATCAACAAATATTGTGATTGTATCCAAATTTTCTACAAATTGCGCACTTGAATTCGACTTGATTAAATCCGCTTCTAACAAGTTCAGTTGATTATATCTAAGTCCTTGCCTATCTGCATTAACAGTTTGTTTTCCTAATATCGTATTTAATGATCTTTCTCTTTGGAAAATTTCCTAAAGTTGTAGACAAGTGTTGAACTTGTGTTTTGAGTGATTCACTTTCATTTAATAATTGAGTGCACTTCTTAATAGAATTTTCTCTTCTAGTGTTTTCACTCTCTTTCAAAATCAGATTTTCATTTTCAAGTGATTTTATTTTAAATTCTGATTTTTTAATCTCTTCTTCGAATGTTGGACACTTATTACAGTTAGGGCTCTTAGTTTGATAGTTTTTAACCAATTGATTAAGCTATTTATTCAATTCTATCAAACAATCTCTTTATGATTCAATTTTGGCATATTTCTCCCTATGTCGTTCAAAACAGCCATTTACTTCATGGAAATATATAAGCAATTCTGAGTGAGTAAGTTTTGATACCTCGCTTGGCTCATCATCGTTGCTATTAGTTATATCACCTTGAAGGCACAGATCTGCTTTCTCTCTCTTACTACTAGTGCTTTCATTATCATCATCACTTTTATTCCACGTGGCTGCAAAACTTCTCCTTTTCTATTTCTTTTCTCGCCGTGTCGATTTCAAGGACAATTAGGGTTGATGTGTCCGAGTTTGTTGCACTTGTGACAGATGATATCCCATTCTTCTGGGTTGTCTAGTGCTTTGACTATTCTACTTTCAATTTTTGATTTAGAGTTGGATTTCTGTATTTGTGGTTCCACTTTTTGAATCTCTTCATTAGCAACACCGGCTCAACTGCTCCATCATCATTATCATCATCGCTACTTCTTTTTACCAATCCTGTTAAGCACGTTTCCTTAACCGAGTCGATTATGGAGGATCTCTCATGGTTGTTGACCTTTGCACCATATATTGCATTAAGAGTATTCCAAATTTCCTATGCATTTTCACAATGAGAGATAAAATTAAAATTATCGTAATTAGTATGAGAATATATTATGCGCATAATAAGGGCATTAATCAAAATATTCTTCTCATCTATTATATCCACCCATTTTCAATAACATCCCAACATTTAACATTAACAGATTTTAATTAAAATTCCATTTTTAATTTCCAATTCAAAAAATATTTTCCATCAAAAACAGAAGGAATAATATTGAACTGACCCTTAGCAAAAGTGTAACAACCCGCATATTTATCGATTTTATATTTAAATATTTTATCGTTCGTCGGATTTTGGTCCGAAAAGCTACTTTTTGCATACGGTAGAATTAGGACTCGAGACCACCTCCATTGAGTTCAAAATATCGTTTGCGACCTTTTTGAGTATAAGCTTCGATATGTTTGGAGAAAGTTGATTTTTGCTACTTTTTCCCGCTTAGGGATTTGGTTGGGCTGAGCCAATTAGTCACTTAACTCAGTTCCAACCCTCTCCTCTTCAGTCACTTCTCTTCTATTTTCCTAGCACTCAAGCTTTTATGTTAATGGAGGGTGGAAGAGGAAATTAAAACTCCAAGCCCTAGCTTTCTTTGCAAATCCAAGCTTTAGCTCCAAACTCAAGAAGAACCCATTGGTAAGCATCTCCTTCATCTTCTCCAACTCTTTCTCCTTTCAATTTCAGAAATTTCCTAAACCTAATTTAGGGAATGTTTCTCTTTTAAGCTTAGATTCAAGCTTCTAGTGTTGAGATTGAAGAGTGCTTGTTCTTGCCATTGCTTTCAAGCTTCATCTTCATAAATTTTAGGGCAAAGGTGAGATTTTTATCTCACATCTATGACTATAATTATCTTTGGTTGTTGGGTATGAATTCCTAACACTTATTCATGTGCATTTGCTCTTGATTTGGATTGGTTTTGTGAATATTCCAATTTTTGGGTTTTTAAACCAAATTTGTGTGAAAATCCTTTTATGGATGTTTTATCATGCTTTTGGTGATGCATCGAGGAGCATATAGGGCCGGGTTGCCGATTGGCATAAACCCTTAGAGCCAATGTTCGTCCGGTTGCATTTTGGAAGAGTTTGCTCTTCATTTGAATAAGGCTGAAAAACAGCCCAGACATGATTCAGTCGACTGAAAACTCTGTTCAGTCGACTGAACCTGAAACCCGAGAGTTTTCAGGCATGATTCAGTCGACTGAAAAACTCTGCACAGTCGACTGAAACTGAAAACAGAAAGTTTCCTGAACCTGAAAAATTTCCAGGCACAGGGTCAGTCGACTGAAAACTCTGTTCAGTCGACTGAACCTGCTGTTTGAGTCCAATTTGCCTTTTTGGATTGAATTTCCAATTTAAATCGATTCGTGATGATCCTATTTATTGTCATCATTTATTATCATCTTTGATGACTTATTTTCTTTGGGAGTTTTAGATATATCCACTTCGATGGATCCTTTATCGATTTCATTGGATTTTATTCACATCTTCGAATGTGATCTTTGTGATTGATTGTTTCTACAATCCCCCTTGTGCTTTGTCACTTTAAAAATATAAAGGTTTTCTATACTAGTAGTAAATATCAAAACTCTTTCCTCAAACAATTTCAATACTATTTTAATACCAAATTCGTTTATAAAACCGTTTTCCAATCTATTAGTATATACAAACCTTTACCTCATTCGTATGAGAAATCTAATTAAACGACTTAGTAAAACGAGTGGTATGAAACGCTTGCGTTTACTTCGTCAGTTAATTCTTGGACTTGTTCGATTGAATCTCTTGTGACAATTTTCTAGTGGAGATCTACAATTTGTTCGTAAATATTTAAGTTAAGCTAGTGGTTATGGGACATGAAGCTAAGCTCATATATTTACTAGCTTAGTGTAATCGACACTTCTCTTTGATCACGACGATCATTTTAGGTTTTAGACTAGCATCGTGCTATGTCTTTGTGATTTGGTTCATCGGACGTCCCGCTGTTCGATGTCGTTGTTCCCTTTGATTGTGATTTGGTTCATCGGATGTCCCGCTGTACGACGTCGTTGATCCTTTCCTTGTGATTTTTGGATTTCGTGTGTTGAATTCTGGAATTTATGTTTCACCAACTTTTTCGATGGGCATTGATATATATGTCATTTATTGTGGCTTGGTGAATAAAATTAGGAGTATGACATTCCTTTTTATCTTGAGTAGATTATTGTGATATATCAAAACCCTTTCCTCAAACGATTTTCAATTACTATTTTATCATAGCTTGGCATTGTGATTATTATATGTTTATGTCATATCTCTTATTATATATCACTTCATCTGATATTTATAGCTAGACTGATCCGTTTATTATTTTCTTATTAAATAATACTCGGGTCAGACCGAGATGTTACAGGTGCTTCTGCTTGACTTCTCTCTTGGGATTGATCCCTCTGACTTTTGGCTAACTACTTAGATTAGTAGTTTTTGTTGTATACATTTGAGATATAGACTCCATAATGTATACTTATTCTTTTGTGTAGTTCATGTAACTATTTCTTTTGTGATAGGTGGATCTTTTTAGACCACTACTCTGATGTACACTTTCTAGTGTAATATTCATATCTTATTCCGCCTTTGTGATATGAATTGTCTGTGACTGATTTGTGTTATGCTTATTTCTATATTTGTTTTCCAAAGGATTTATATAGCCACCGTGTAGTCGCTTTGAGTTTGTGTCGGTATGTCGGATTTCCTCTTGAAATAGAATGCATGTTATATTATCTGACATATCGGTGCTCGCGCAAAGAAATTACATGGATGGTCGCTCCTCAACAGCCTTATTCTCCGTGCTAGTCGACAGCATTCACCGTAATGTTCTTGGTTAGCGTGGGTATAGAGGTGGGGCGTCACAAAAAGCATTATTAAAAGAAGCCATTTTAAAAATTCAAATTTGTAAAACGAAATTGGTCTTTGAAAAATCAAATTTTTAAATCAAAATGGCTTTTTGTTCCTAGCTCTGATACCACTTGTAGGATCGATTTTACCCTAGAAGGGTTGAATAGGGTGATACTATTAATTATAAAAATTATTGCGAAAGTTAATATAAAATAATAGCAGAATGATAGCACCACAGATAATAGCAGAATATAAAAAATAGAAAATAGAACACACAGATTCACCCAGCTTCGACAAAACCCTGCCTACATGCTGCCCCCAAGGTTTCTACTAGAAATTAAGTAGTCAGACGCTTACACACGTAAACTCACGATATCCGCTATCGACTAACCTAACTCTACGATCAAAACCCTACCATAACTCAGCCACTGAGTTGCGAGTTCTTGAACTACACCACGTAGTTCATCCCCTGGTCACACGACAAGAAAATTACAAAAGTATAAAAGGAAAATACAAATTAAGAAATAATTAAACACACAAAACCCTAATTGAAAATATAAGCCCAAAAGCTTTTATAAAAACCGGGCCAAAATAAATTATCAATAAAAAATACCGGCCCCTTTTCTCTTTTATTTATTTGGCTTGCTTTGCTCTATAAAAATGATGGCCTCTCTTCGTTCATTCCTTTTTTCCTATGCTTGAAGATTAAGGCTTTTGATTGAAGAAGCCGACTTTAATTATTGATTGAATAAGGGATTTTTACACTTTGCTTCGACAATCAATTTATCACTTGACTCGTAGATGGCTACTTCAATTCGATCGAGTTCGAATAAAATGGTATGTGATTTATGCTATTTGCTTTACTGGTTAGCTTGCTTGAACTCGATGATTTTGGTATGCCGATGATGTTATGGTTTATGTAGAGTTCGATCCTCTGTAATCTCGTTCGTCTAATAATTTTCTTCGGCCACTTGATTATGTTTGGATGATTGAGGTTATTTTTGGCTTCTTCAATTTCATATATTTTCGTTGCTTGTTTACTTGATACTCAAGGCTTTGAATTTGTTCGATTCCTTGGCCACCATGGCTCTGACTTTTGTACAGTGATAATCTAGACGTTTGATTTCTAATAAAACAATAATAATTTATCTTAAATGTTATTATAAATAATAATAATCAATTTCCAAGACTTACAGATAAATAACTATATTTAATTTTAAACCATATTAATATTCTAATTAATTAATCCTTCGAAAATTAGAGTATTTATAACAACTTTTTAAACAATATTAATATAAATAAACAACTTTTAAAACATGATAATATTTACTTAATAATAATACATACATAACTTTCGACATAATCGTTTTCATATTTATGAAGCCATATTTATAAATCTCTTCTATTTGATGAAACTTCGTTTCATAAAACCCTTTATTTATGAACTCCATTATAACTCCACTCCTTGTATATCTCACTTATTCATAAACTCTCATTCAAAACATAATTTTAACTATTTTAACCTTGCTTCCATAGGTATGAATTCCTTTTATATATTTCTTTCAATATATAAATATCATTCAACACCCAATTTTACCCTTACTTTCAATTTACAAAATAGGATCAACTATTTTCTAAAATGACATTCCACATCGTATTATAAATCCACCGTTTGATATATTTTCCTATCCCATAGTAATAGTTTCCTTTTATTTATAAACACCATTTATAAATCCATACTTTTACTAACAAAAATACTATTTTGCAGATCTTCACTTCTTTTGTAAAATATCGCATTTATAACTTGTCACGTTTAAAAATTCCATTATAATATATGTACCTATATATATATTAATTATATAAAATGTTTAATAAACATTTATATAAAAATATTTCTATTTTCTTTTTAAAACCATATCCTTTATTATAAACGACGGACTTATCTTAAGATTTTAAAAATCATTATTCACAGTTTAAGAACTCTATGTAATATGTTTTATAAAACTACTAAATTATAATATCCATAAAAATCATACCTTTGATTTTAAAATAAATTACTCCTCCAAATAATTCAAAAATAATTATTAAAACCTATACAATTTCCAAAATCATTTTGGAATCTTCTTTTAAAATCAATCACTATGTTTTGGTATTATAAAATACCAAAATATCACGCCCAGTGCTACTAAGCACTAAATAAGAAAAATCGTCTTTGTGTCATCAATTATAACATCCAATATATTATACATCAATTTATATGAAAACCAAATCAACATCATGAGGAATCCTATTGGATCCTTTAAACCTGTCCCTCCGTATCATATATAGTAATCATAAAAATATAAATCAACCACTTTGAGGCGGGATTCATGTACGAAGGGTAATCTACTCTTACACGAGAAAGCAATAGGGTCTCATCTACCCCAGGGGAAGGAATACATTCAAACCAACTAATTAAAAAGTAAATCACCCAGTAGTCAATAACAATCAAAAATAAATATCCAAACATCCAATAAATAATTTTTATTGACTAAAGTATATTTTTGCTTAACCAAAAAGGTGAGATTAACTCATATTGATTTTGGTTTCATCAAAACGTTCCATTTTTAAATTAAAATTGAACAAATTTTCAACTTAACCCAAAATTTCTACTAGCTCCGAATCCATCGAATCCAACTCCAAAGCGTAGTTATCATCATTACGAATCCAACACAATTTACCGCATTCAATTCAGACCTTTAAACAAATCTGAAGATTCGTACGAACCAACTCAACATGAAAATAACTCCACTTCGTAGATATTGTCAATAAGAATCCACCACAGAAGACGACACTTGAATCCGACCTCTTATGAACCAATTATGAATTAATTAACGTTTGAATTTAATAAAATAATAAAATAATTAATTAATCACGAATTACCACTAAATAATGATTAGGCCACTACTTATCTTCCCAAACTAGATCGTGCTATCACATTCATGCCACTACGTTCTTTGAACCATCGTCATTGCCAGGAAGCACCGGATGCTACCGCAGCTTGGTCGAAGGTAGCGCCGATGTTGCTTTTCACTCCAGTACCATCGACAATGTCCATGAGCTCAACGTTGGCCCCAAAAGCGAGGAAAGATGTTGGAAGTTCATGCTCCAATCAATGTCACCGTAGGTGATCGCACCCCGATCCGACCATACTGCACCTTCATCTCCCCTAGTCAATCATCTTTTTAATTAGAGTCGTCGCCCAAATTGGCCTCATGTGGCTCCGATGAACGAGAGGAGTTCGATTTCTAGGGTTAAAACTATTTAAAGAGGGGCTAGCGTTTATTTAAAGGTTTGCTTGTTCTGGTTCTGGCAAAAAGAATGGGCCAATGGTCCTTATATAGAAAAATAAACGTGGCACTATTCACGCTTTGAAATTTCAAACTCCAAATGAAGCATGCCACTTGGCGTTCTATATGTTGTACTCCTATTTCAAACACAATGGAATATATATATATATATATATATATATATATATATATATATATATATATATATATATATATATCGGGAGATAGTTCCATCATATATAGAAGTTATCTTCTTAAAATTAAATTATATTAATTGTAAATTCCCTTAATAAATTTCTAAGTGTTTCAAAATCGCATGACCAAATGATACTTCCAATTGCTATGAAATTTGATGGCATACTATAATATACTATTACGGATCCAATAGAACTGGTTTCGTCGAAATCCAAAATTGTGCCCTAAAAGACTATTTTTGCACTTCAACTAAACGAGTAATTTACAAAATCATTAAATCTGATTTAAAAGTTCACTATCTTCCTTCTTATTTAAATATAATTTAAATCAACATTAAAAATTATGTTCCTTCACATTAAATTCAAAATTTAATTATTTAAACAATTTCAAATACTAAATTTAATATTAATTATCCAAAAAATCGTTATATTCGAAATTCAAGTTATTTAACATATAAAATTTACTTTCCACTATATAAAATCAATTAAATATTCCAAATTCAAATGACTGAAATTCTAGGTGTCACATTCTCTCCACCCCCTCGTAGAAGAATTTCGTCCCTAAAATTACCAAGGTAAGGAAAATGTCACAACCCCATTAACTTTCAAAAACAATTAGTTAAAATGGACTACCAAATTCTTTTAAATCTTTTAACTTTTCCAAAATCAATTTGTGGAAACTTTATTATCAGATTTTATCAATCTTAAAATTCATAATTAAATTTCCAAAAAATAACTAATACATTCCAAGTTATAACTCAAAATCAAAACTTTAGTTATAAAAAAAATTTCCCAAAACTCTAAAAAAATTATAAAGCTTTAAAATACCAAAAATTTCGCCAGCGTCTCCCTTGTGCGGCTCGACCGTAAAAATTTACAATATTTATATGATCATAAAGATACATCTCATCTTTAAGGATGAGGCATCCTATACGAAAAAAATATAAAAGTGCGATATGACATCCGAGATGTGTGTCTTTTATTAATATTAGCAAGCATAAACAACCAATATAATGCGAAAGTGAGCTCCAAGTGTGAATCGTATGTCATCCACACCTACTAAACACTCAACAACCAATGAGAATATATATATAAAAATAGCATCACTCTATAATATAGAATATACCATATATATATGCAATTTTAGCGAATGTAACAAGAGAACCCGTTAAACAATTAATATCCATCCAATTTATTTATCATCATATAAATTTGCATTTTCAAATGTCAATAATATATTTATCCACTTTCATTTCTTAATAATATGCAATCGATTCACTTCTAATTTATTCACTTGCATTTTGCTAACATTCAATTAATTTTCATTCAATTCATTTGCATCTAATTGATTTACATTCAATTTAAATCAAATTCAATTATTCATGTTAATTTTACTTACACTCAACTATTTACATTTAATTGGCTGTCATTCAATTCATTTACTTTCAGTTGATCCCCATCCAATTAATTAACATTCATTTATTTAACATTCATTATTTCATATCCAATTTTATTAGTATGTTTCTTTTAATACTAATAACACTTCGGAACCATTCCATTAAACAATTATTTAAGTTCATTATAAACATTTTATGATACACCAATAATGTTTATTATTAATTCATAACTTAAGTTCATACTAAATTTTATCAAACGACTTAAATTGAGTTTCATTTTTAACTCAATTTCTTATTTATTCTATTAATTCATTTTATATCTTAAGTGGAATTAATTCACTTTACTAATTATCTAGTTCATTTCAAGTCCCATTCGATTCATTTAGTCTTTCTTAAGTCAAACTTCATTTCTTTTAATTCATTAACTCAATTTATTTAACTTTACTTAAGTTAAATTTTTAATCTCGTACCTCAATTCCAAATTTTCTTTTCTTACCTACACCATTTCCCAATTATAAGTTCAAAACTTATTATCTCATGTTTCCTCAAATCATTTAGATGAAAATCTTTAGGATTCTAAACACTCGGTATTATTTGAAATCATTTTCAAATCATATATGTATGTAACTCCTTTATATTTCAAATTACACTTTTGGAATATAAACAAATTTGTTTTACAAAATAAAACTTCAATGGTAGCAATCCCTTACTTAGAAATTTGAAAATGAACGTCGATCATGTTGTAGTCGTCACCGGAACTATTTTACAGTGACCAAAGTGACTTTAGCACTTTCTATTTCTTTTAAATCCTATTTCAAAATATTTCTAACAAAAATAATTTTCTAAATAATACTACTATTATTTTTCTAAAACCTTTCAAAAGACAACTTTTAAAATCAATAGGTTTTAATTCTCAAATTTCAGCATTTAAAACATTTAATCTACAAATCATGTTTATTGATATACTTATGAAATTTTATTTCATACAAGTTGATTATGTTAATTATAATCAACATCCTATAATTCATATTTATAACCTCACCTTCTTATAAAACTTATTTAAAACATTTATTTTTGTTTAGATAATAATAATAATTTTATAAGAACACAATCAGCAATAAAGAATGAAAATAATCAAATATTGTCACTCTCTACCAACCAAACACACCATATATGACTATAATAATTTCTGACAAATTATTCCTTTAAATATTGAATATAATTTAGTAAAGTTATTTCATCTACCAATTCTCAAAATAATACTGTGACGATCTGCTTCGTTTAACTGTTTAGAAACCCGTATTGATACCGTGGCATCCCACGTACCGAATACAATTCATAAGCCACTCAACGGATAAATTAATACAATATAAAATATTTCTATGTCACTAACAAATACGCTCATATCTATTATACACTCAAAACCTGTAACGACCCGTTAATTTTGACAAATAAATTGGTTAATCTAATTAGATTTCATGTAATTAAATCTAGTAAGAAATAAAAAATTTATAATTTAATATTGGAATGAATGCTAAAAATGAAATATAGCAATGTTAATTAAAACTAATTATTAGTAATTTGAATAAAATTCTAATAAATGAAGTAGTAAAGATGTTATACCTGGATATAAATTGAATATGAGAAAATAATAGTAAGTATTAATTAATAAAATAACACATTATTAATAGTAATTGAATGTAAATTAAGGAAATAGGTTAATGCAAGTTAATAATTAATGAATTTGAATGAAATTCCAATTAAATAAAATAATTTAAATGTTATGACTTAGTTATAATGGGAATATGAGTAAAACAAGTGTAATTATTGAATTAATGAAATAATACAGTGTTAAGGTAAGTAATAAACTTTTATATTTAAGAAAAGCAAATATGTGACAACTAATATATGTTATTTATTTATTTAGAGTGTTAAATGAAATTGGTAATCAAATTTCAATTTAAGGCAATAATATTAATTTTATCTATTTGGTAATAATGGATTAATAACGGGAATGAAATGTAGAATGTTAATGCAAGTTAATAAATAAATAATTAATTCAATGCAACCCCAATTGATTGAAACAACGGCAGGGTTATAATTGATTGAAATTAGGAATATTTGGTAATAATTTGAATATAAGAAAACAAAGGCAAATAGTGAATAAATTAATGAATTAATAATAATAAATAGTGATTGAATAAAATCAATGTTCTGTATGTAATTATTTGAAAATGATAACTTATATAAACATGATTTAGGGTTAGTGACAACAATTATTATAAAGTAATCATTTATTTAGTCCATTAAATCAAATATGTAATCAATTGCAATGAATCTCAATTCGATGTTATATTAATATAAAATTTAGGGAAATAATTGAAAATAGGGCCAATCTTATTTATAATAAGACAGTTGGCTGAATAAAAGGAGTGGAAATAAAGTTTTATCAATATATTGGAATTTAATTTATGATAATTGAATTAATTGCGAACAAATGAAATTTAACATATAATTATTACGTTAATAGAAATTAAGATGGAAGGCGAGAATATTAATGTGATAAATTTTGAATCCAATGTTAAATCCATCCATTTGACAATAGTGAATGTAATAATCGTTAATTTATTTAATTAAATGTGATTATTGGGAATTAATTTATGATTTTTGAATTTAATGAAATTGTAATTTAACGCTGAAATTGATGATTGAATCAACATTTAAGTGACATCTAAATTTGTATAAATGATTGGGAAATATAAAAATAAAAAGAATTGTCAATTTTAGAATTGAAATTGGAAATTCGATTTAATTAATTAATTATTAATTTATTTAATTAATGGGAAAAATAGCCATTTTGGCCACTAACTTGGATTTCGATGAAACCAGTTTCGTCGGATCCTTAACAGTGAATTGTTGTAGGATTTCAAGTTTCGTAACGATCGGACTAGTCTTTTGATCGTACGGACTCGAAATGCGTAGAAATCAATTAATTGAAATCAATTTGAAATAAATTGATTTTAACATAACTTCTTCATACGATGGAATTTAGACCTGAAACTTATTCCATTGATTTTAAAATATTAAAAAACATCTATTTTGAAATATGGGTTGACCCAATTTCATTTCAGAGTCGAAACAGGCTTTTCGGGCCACTTTGTCGTTAACGCGTATATCAACCTGGTCCATCTATTCTACCTTCAGCTTTGTCTATAAATACCCTATTATAAACCCTAATTATTCTTCATTGTAAATTGTCTGTACATACAATTCCTCCTCACCTCCTCATTTCAATGGCAGACAAAACAAAAATTCTCAATTACATTTCCAAATCAAATCCAAAGCCAAAAATTCCAACTCCACAAACAATATCATATTGTATATCACCGAAAAGCTCTCGAAGAGCGCATCTCAATTCTGCTGTACGTTTTTCGATCTGAGTTTGCGTTTGACCGGGATTGCTCGAAACAGTTTTGGCCATTCATCGCTCGATGATGAACTTCATATGATCGGCGAATCGAGGACATGATTGTGTGGAGAGTCGAACATGTATTGCATCTGCGTAGTTGGTTTGGTAATTTGATGGTTAGATCGAGCGAAACAATTTGATTAGGGTTCGATTTCAAAATGGCGACTGCTCCTTCGTTACGTCGAAGAGCGCCCAGGTGATTGCTGCACATGGTCGAGCTGGTCAGCACTGAAAAGTGTGTGATCGTGCACGTGCTAGTATAGTACACACGGATCGTGTAATATGGACTATAATATAAATGCGGAAATAGATGATAATAGCATAGTAAATAAAAATAGAAAAATCACACCAGAGATTTTTATACTGGTTCGGAGCACCGTCCTACGTCCAGTCCCAGACTTCTCTCTGGATTTTCACTATTAACTACCTCGCTTCACCCGGAGGAACAGGTTTACAACACCCGAGCAAACGAACGGGATTTCACGCCTCTAATACACTGAGGACTTCAACACTTGCCTCTTACAACACAGAGGACTTCAACAAAAGAACAAATACAATTGTTGTTGACAACTTGTGCTCTTGAAAACACGGATTTGTCACTAGTAGTACACCCTTCCTATAATCTTATCCTCAAAGTATGCGAATGATGTTTTGAAAAGATTAAGGAAAGTATATTACTTATTGAATCAAAAGATATGAAATAGTTTCAATGATTCAATAAATAATTGAGAGCTTTTAGGATGTAGGAGTATGTAGAAAGTAAGATCAGAGATTAGAGTAAAAAGCATATACATTCATGTTATTTTAATCAATGATTTAGATGAGTTTATATAGAGAAGAATGGTTGTAACTCTTTGTGAGCAGTTGCCATTAAGAGATATGATCTTTGATGAAAGGTAAGAGATGCAACCTTTGGAGAAAGAATTGTCTTTTGGAAAAGTTGCTCTCTGTTTAAAAACGGTCGACAGGTCAAAAAATGACCAGTAGACAGGAATTCAAATATATAGTCGTTATGTGCATGTGTGCACTTCAGTGTGCAAATTATACAGGAACGGTCGACCGCCTATTTTATAACCGGTCGACCGGTCCCTGTAAAGTTGCACACTAAATGTGCAACTGCAATTTAGTCGTATATATATTGATTTCCTTGAAATGCATGATTATTTGAGGATAGATTTTAACAAGTTTATCACTATTACAATATCAAATAATCAACCTATAATCTAGAGTACCATATGTAGCTCTTTATAGCCATAATGACCTTGTTTTGTCGACCGCCTTTATTTCTTTGTCAGAAATCAAAACCTTCATAGAACTTGTGACTCAACAAGCACGCTTCCTAAGGTCGCGCGCGCGGCTGCGTGTAGCCGGGGGAATGAGTTTCAATGTCGAACAGGTGGCGGCTGCAGCTTAACCGAGTGCGCGATTTGGGTTTGGTGCCAAGGGTTATCTGCTACAGGAGATGACGTGGTTGTGTAATGTAATTTACTTTTTTTTTTAATTTAATTTGAAATATATATCCTCTAATCGGCATAACTTTTGCATACGAGGTCCATTTCACTCGCGGTTTTCTCCGCCAGGATTGTATCAAAATTCCGGACATTTTGACTTGGTTTTGAACGGATTCTGAGACTATTCAATTTTTGGGTTTAAATTGGATTTAAATTCAATTTAAATTCAAAAAAGTGAGTGTTTTAACCCACTCACAACTTATATTATGTTAAATTAATTTCTGATATGATTAGGAATTTATTTATTGCTATTTGGTATATTTTTATCATCATTCCAGTTAAAATTGAATTTATTGAATTAAATTGGTATTCAATTTATTATTGCATCTAAACTGCCAGTTAAATTGATTTATTATTGAATATAAACTACCAGTAATTACTTGTTATTTATTTCTATTCTATACTGATGTTATTGTTTGAATTGGATGATGATTGCAATAAATGGTTGATGATTGATATTGGGTGAATGGATGCTGTATTTTATGTTGTTATAAATTGCAAGTTGTTATCCATTTTTATTTCATTCGGAATTGCGGTTTGAAATGATATATAACTGTATTTTTATTTTAAATTACGGATTGAAATAACAAATATTCGTATCATTTGACCATAGGGTAGAAAATTATATACAGACACCGTGGTCTATATATAAAAATATTTTAAAAGGATTTCTATGGTTTATGCAAAGAAATATATGGTTTTATGAGATATTGATTCAGATATTGTATAAATGTTATTTTATATATAGTAAAATTCTTTGTTTTAAGCTATGTATAAAATTGCTTTAAGTATAGAAGAAGTTTAATAATAAAGTTTGATTTTTATTAAGATATGATATGGTTGAAGTATTTATTTAAATTATATTGTATATAGAGTTTATATTGACTTAAAACAATTAAGGTTGGAAGATAAAAATGAAATTGATTTGAATCTAATTATTTAAGAATTTTACTCAAATAAATTTGATTTGAAATTGAGATAAATGTGAGATTATATGAAATTGAATCTATTTGAGAATTAAACTCAAAAAGGGTTGATGTGAAATTTATTAAATTGAAGAATTTTAAAAGGTATAATTATCATAACTTAATTTTTAGGTCTAGGTGAATCAAATGACTATTTCAAGTATAAATGAATTGAAGGCAGGATTTAGTTATTCGTAATTTGAGTTTATTAAAATGATAGTGGCTTTATTATGTAAAATATTTCAAAACTAAATAATAGAACGTTTAATTGTTGAATCGTAATTACCAACCTTAGTTTGAAATTGTTTAATACTCAAAGTTTGAAAATATTGAATTTGAAATGTTTTATCAAAATTGAAGTGCTTCGAAGTTATGAATTTCAAAGCATTATGTTTTAAAGGTATTAAAATTTCAATGTTTGGTTTCTAAGTGTATAATTTGGAAGAGCTTTGATTTTGAAAAAGGGATATAATTGAAAAAAAATGATATTATATTGATTTGAAATAAAAATGATATCATATTGATTTGGTTTTAAAAATGGAAATGATATCGTATTTTATGGTTTTGAAATGAATATTATATCCTGGTTTTGAAGTATATTTATTTTAAAATGACAGCGGTGTTATAATAACGTTTGTTTGTTGAAGAGATCGGGATCAAAAGTTGTCATACTCTCTGCCAACTTTGAAAACCACTTTAACAACCGTGTATGCGGTGGAGATTCCAGAATGAAGTAGGATGGTGGCGGCGTTTCCTTTGAGGTAAATACATGGACCCGACTCCCGTGAGTTGGCATAAGGTGGCTAAAACAGGAGCGATTGACGGGCTAATGTGGTAGCACCTTTGATCGGACACATCCCTTTGATATTATACTTTGATTTTTGAATTGATTCGGTAGCCACTTTTGATTTTTTTTGATTTGGGGGTGTGGCTCGAGGTGGGCGGTAGCTGCACGCTACGCGTTACCACCGGCCCAGAAGCATAATTGGTATATCTACCCTGACATTGCCTAGTTGTGCCGTGTCACCTACCCTATCGCGCCTTGTACGAGTTTGTCCTGTAGCCTGTGTGTTTTCCTCAGGTGGCTTCCCGATCAGGAGGGACTATGATATTTGATGGACTACTGGGACTATTACGTGTTAAGGGGAATATTGGGTGACTCCTTAATGCTATTTAAAAGTAAGTTTATTTTACTATAGACACTATTATAATAGCGAAATATTACTACATAGTAAATAGTTTAACGGATCCTTAGGAGATGTAAATCCCGAGCATCTCTTAAGTTACTGCACCCACGTTAGACACTGGATAGGAGATGTCAAATCCCGTAAACATCTCTGACGCCGTTACACTCATATTATTTATTTTTGATTTAACTTACATAAGATCTTTTAGTTCTGACTCGAGCGTTTTGTCTTTTCAATTCGCTCGGGTCAGTTTGAGCATTTCAGGATCAAAGACATTATCTTTGGAGGACGAAGACGAAGATTTGTAATACTATTTTTTATTATAGTATCCCACTGCATCACATTTTTACGCTGCATTATAATTGATTATTCTATGGTATGTGTAACTCTGATATGTATGGTATAAAGTATAATCAAATGTTTTGTAAAAAAGCTTCATGAACTGTTTATTTGACTATTATATTTTATCGTTCTGCTGCAAGATTATATTTTGTTTTTTTCTTTCTCTGCTTATCTTATTTACCCCATAACAATCTGCCCATCGATATGTTTTAAGTCTGACGTGTGTGGTTTATCGTCGATTTAAAACGTCCTAAAAGGCGGGACTTACATCTGGTATCGGAGCATTGGTTTATTGAAAACCTTAGCTTTGTGGGGTTTGACTCTTTATTAATAGGGTAGTAATACCCTATGATGGGTCGCTGAGTGTATATATACGAGAGAACGTATTTGTTAGTGTTATAAAAAGATTTTAATATTGTGTTAATTTGTTCTGTCTTGTATTTATAAATTCTAGTTGGTGCATGGGACACTGTGACATCAATAGGGATTTCTAAACACTTAACAGTACAGACCAACACAATATTTGTTTTGAATATAGGCGAATGAAATAATTTTGCCTATTATATTTTCTATATATAAAATAAATTTTTATAAAGGTTATATTTGGTTGTAATATATTGGTTGTTAGGTAGAGAAATTTATAACTGAAAACAATATTTGAAGAAAGCGAAAAAAATAAGAATAAGCTGAAAATTTTAGAATCTAAGTTCCAGGGTTTTTGAAATTTCTTTCAAATGATTTTGGAATATAATAATAATATTGTTAGAAGTATTTTATGATATAAATATTTCAATATAATTTGAAAGAATTATTTTAAAGAAATTTTGGAAAGAAATAAGTTCTGTACTCCCCTCTCTGTCGTTGGAAAATAATTTTGGTGATGAATGCATGCATCGTCGACATTCGTTTTCGAGTTTCGAAGTGGGATGGCCACTGTAGTAGTTTTACTACAGATTTATTTTGATAAACAAATATAAATTTTAAAATTTTAAAAATAATTGGAAATATAATTTGCAAGCATATACATTTATCTATTATTTTAAAATGATTTGAAAATAAACCCGGTATTTAATTCTTAAATTTTCATTAATTAATTGTTTCAATTATTGTGGTGAAATGGAAGTTAACTAATAATTGGAATCTTTAGTTAAAATGAGAGATTAAATGCTAGGTTATAAATGAAATTAAAAGAAAGGTGAATTTGTAACCTAAAACAAACGATATGATTATTGAACAGTATATTAATTAAAAGAAATGAGAAAATTTGTATAACTTTCAATTACATCCTTAAAAACATATATATAACTTACCGATTATAAAAGTTGAAATGTTTAATGAGAAAATGTAATGGAAATCGTACAAGTAAAAGTAGGTAATGATAGTGTTCAATAAATTGCTTTTATTTATAAGAATTGATGTTATAGAGTTATGAACTTAGGTTGTAATTGAAATGTTACTATAATTAAATATAAAAGAAAGGTAAACAAAAAATAAATAAAAGTTGTAAGAAATAAATGTAACTTAAAAAGATAAGTATCATTTGAAAGAAAAGGAAATCAAATAAAAAAGGTCATAAAACGAAATTTGAAAAAAATAACTTAATTTATTGTTTGGAATTGTTGTTTGTTTGGTTTGTGGTTGTTTGGGGAAGATTACTTTAAAATTGTTGGGATGAATGAATAATCTATTTAGTTCCATCTAAGACTGTTGAGTAAATGGTGCACTTAGGAGGTTATTCTCCATTATGTACAATTTAAAGTTTTGAATCCGAACAACTATTGGTTTGTTTGATATGGATAGATAGTTGAATCGTGTTGATTTTGTATGATGGTTGTATGTCTTATTGCAAGTGATTGTTGTTTGTATTGATTGTTTGTTTATGGTTGAAACAACTTTAAATATTTCATTTTATATAATTGTTAACCTTTTTGGATTATATACATGAAATGCAGGTTGTGGAAGCAATACTGCTTTTGGTTTCATAATTAAGCGTAATTGCCTGACAAATAGTACATTTTCGGATTACGGTTTATAGCATTACTATATTAATTTTCCCGTGTTGGGATATATATAATTTTGGAAAAATATGTTGTATATTGTTATATTTGATATTATATTTTTTCTTGAGCTTTTCTGTACAAAGGAGACTCTGCCGAAATTTTCTATAAATTTTGGACTTAGAATTTTTTTGAAAATGTTTTCGAACTTTATTAATTTAAGTATAAAAAGATTTAATGGTTATAAATTGGTATATTTTATTTAACTTAATTAATTTTGTAAATTTATTTGTTTATAAATGTAATATTTTAAGTAAGATATATTGATTTCTTAATTCTCCTTTTCCCTTCCTTTTCCTTTTCGGGGATGAGAAGTTTTAAGTGGAGGAGAGTGTAACGACCCGTGAATTTTGATAAATAAATTCGTTAGTTTAATTAGATTTCTTGTAATTAAATCTAGTAAGAAATAAAAACTTTATAATTTAATATTAGAATGAATGCTAAAAATGAAATATAGCAATGTTAATTAAAACTAATTATTAGTAATTTGAATAAAATTCTAATAAATGAAGCAGTGAAGGTGTTATACCTAGATATAAATTGAATTTGAGAAAATAAAAGTAAGTATTGCATTAATTAATAAAATAACACATTGCCAACAGTAATTCAATATAAATTAAGGAAATAGGTGAATGCAAGTTAACAATTAATAAATTTGAATGAAATTCCAATTAAATAAAATAATTTAAATGTTATGACTTAGTTATAATGGGAATATGAGTAAAACAAGTGTAATTATTGAATTAGTGAAATAATACAGTGTTAATGGTAAGTAATAAACTTTAAATTTAAGAAAAGTAAATAGGTGACAACTAATATATGTTATTTATTTATTTAGAGTGTTAAACGAAATTGGTGATCAAATTGCAATTTAAGGAAATAATGTTAATTTTATCTATTTGGTAATAATGGATTAATAACGAGAATGAAATGTAGAATGTTAATGCAAGTTAATAAATAAATAACTAATTCAATGCAACCCCAATTGATTGAAACAACGGCAGGGTTATAATTGATTGAAAATAGGAATATTTGCTAATAAATTGAATATAAGAAAAAAAGGCAAATAGTGAATAAATTAATGAATTAATAATAATAACTAGTGATTGAAAAAAATCAATGTTCTGTATGTAATTGTTTGGAAGTGATAACTTATATAAACATGATTTAGGGTTAGTGGCCACAATTATTATAAAGTAATCATTTATTTAGTCCATTAAATCAAATATGTAATCATTTGCAATGAATCCCAATTCAATGTTATATTAATATAAAATTTAGGGAAATAATTGGAAATAAGGCCAATCTTATTTGTAATATGACAATTGGTTGAATAAAAGAAATGAAAATAAAGTTTTATCAATATATTGGAATTTAATTTATGATAATTGAATTAATTGCGAATAAATGAAATTTAACATACAATATTACGTTAATAGAAATTAAGATGGAAGGTGAGAACATTAATGTGATAAATTTTGAATCCAATATTAAATCCATCTATTTGACAATAGTGAATGTAATAATCGTTAACTTATTTAATTAAATGTGATTGTTGGAAATTAATTTATAATTTCCGAATTTAACGAAATTGTAATTTAACGCTGAAATTGATGATTGAATCCACATTTAAGTGACATCTAAATTTGTTTAAAATTTGTATAAATGATTGGGAAATATAAAAATGATAAGAATTATCAATTTTAGAATTGAAATTGGAAATTTGGTTTAATTAATTAATTATTAATTTATTTAATTAATGGAAAAATAGCTATTTTGGCCACTAACTCGGATTTCGACGAAACAAGTTTCATCGGATCCGTAATAGTGAATTGTTGTAGGATTTCAAGTTTTGTAACGATCGGACTTGTCGTTTGATTGTACGGACTCGAAATGCGTAGAAATCAATTAATTGAAATCAATTTGAAATAAACTAATTTTAGCATAACTTCTTCATACGATGGAATTTTGTCCTGAAATCTATTCCATTGATTTTAGAATATTTAAAAATATCTATTTTGATATATGGGTTGACCCAATTTCATTTCGGAGTCGAAACAGCTTTTCGGGCCACTTTGTCGTTAACGCGTATATCAACCTGGTCCATCTATTCTACCTTCAGCTTTGTCTATAAATAACCTGTTATAAACCCAATTTTTCTTCATTGTAAATTGTCTATACATACAATTCCTCCTCACCTCCTCATTTAAATGGCAGACAAAACAAAAATTCTCAATTACAATTCCAAATCAAATCCAAAGCCAAAAATTCCAATTCCACAAAAATATCATATTTTATATCATCGGAAAGCTCTCAAAGAGCGCATCTTAATTCTACTATTCGTTTTTCGATCTTAGTTTGCGTTTGATCGGGATTGCTCGAAACAGTTTCGGTCGTTCATCGCTCGATGATGAACTTCATCTGATCGGTGAATCGAGGACATGATTGTGTGGAGAGTCGAACGTGTATTGCATCTGCGTAATTGGTATGGTAATTTGATGGTTAGATTGAGCGAAACAATTTGATTAGGGTTTCAAAATGGCGGCTGCTCCTTCGTTACGTCGAAGCACGCCCTGGTGATTGCTGCACATGGTCGAGGTGGTCGGCACGCCTCCAAGGGTCACGCGCGTGGCCGCGTGTGGCCGGGGGAATGAGATTCAATGTCGAACAGGTGGCGGCTGCAGCTTAACCGAGTGTGCAGTTTGGGATTGGTGCCAAGGGTTATCTGCTACAGGAGATGACGTGGTTGTGTAATGTAATTTACTTTTTTTTTTAATTTAATTTCAAATCTATATCCTCTAATCGGCATAACTTTTGCATACGAGGTCCATTTCACTCATGGCTTTCTCCACTAGGATTTTATCGAAATTCCGGACATTTTAACTTGGTTTTGAACGGATTCCGAGACTGTTCAGTTTTTGGGTTTAAATTGGATTTAAATTCAATTTAAATTCTAAAAAGTGAGTGTTTTAACCCACTCACAACTTCTAAAATTTCTTATGTGTGTTAAATTAATTTCTGATATGATTAGGAATTTATTTATTGCTATTTGGTATATTTTTATCATCATTCCAGTTAAAATTGAATTTATTGAATTAAATTGGTATTCAATTTATTATTGCATATAAACTGCCAGTTAAATTGATTTATTATTGAATATAAACTGCCAGTAATTACTTGTTATTTATTTCTATTCTATATTGATGTTATTGTTTGAATTGGATGATGATTGCGATAAATGGTTGATGATTGATATTGGGTGAATGGATGCTGCATTTTATGTTGTTATAAGCTGCAAGTTGTTATCCATTTTTATTTCATTCGGGATTGCAGTTTGAAATGATATATAACCGTATTTTTATTTTAAATTATGGATTGAAATGACAAACATCCGTATCATTTGACTATAGGGTAGAAAATTATATACAGACACTGTGGTCTATATATAAAAATATTTTAAAAGGATTTCTATGGTTTTTGCAAAGAAATATATGGTTTTATGAGATATTGATTCGGATATTGTTTAAATGCTATATTATATATAGTTAAATTCTTTGTTTTAAGCTATGTATAAAATTGTTTTAAGCATAAAAGAAGTTTAATAATAAAATTTGATTTTTATTAAGATATTATATGGTTAAAGTATTTATTTTAATTATATTGTATATAGAGTTTATATTGACTTAAATATAATTAAGGTTGGAAGATAAATATGAAATTGATTTGAATCTAATTATCTAAGAATTTTGCTCAAATAAATTTGATTTGAAATTGAGATAAATGTGAGATTGTATGAAACTGAATCTATTTGAGAATTAAACTCAAAAAGGGTTGATGTGAAATTTATTATTGGGAATTTTAAAAGGTATAATTATTATAACTTGATTTTTGGGTCTAGTGAATCAAACGACTATTTCAAGTATAAATGAATTGAAGGCAGGATTTAGTTATTCGTAAGTTGAGTTTATTAAAATGATATTGGCTTTCTTATGTAAAATATTTCAAAACTAAATAACAGAACATTTAATTGTTGAATCGTAATTACCAACCTTAGTTTGAAATTGTTTAATACTCAAAGTTTGAAAAATATTGAATTTGAAATGTTTTATCGAAATTGAAGTGCTTCGAAGTTATGAATTTCAAAGCATTATGTTTTAAAGGTATTAAAATTTCAATGTTTGGTTTCTAAGTGTATAATTTGGAAGTTCTTTGATTTTGAAAAAGGGATATAATTGAAAAAAAAGATATTATATTGATTTGAAATAAAAATGATATCATGTTGATTTAGTTTTAAAAATGGAAATGATATCGTATTTTATGGTTTTGAAATGAATATTATATTCTGGTTTTGAAGTGTGTTTATTTAAAAATGACCGCGGTGTTATAATAACGTTTGGTTATTGAAGAGACCGGGATCGGAAGTTGTCATACTCTCTGCCAACTCCGAAACCACTTTAACAACCGTGTACGCGGTGGAGATTCCAAAATGAAGTAGGATGGTGGCGGCGTTTCCTTTGAGATTAATACGTGGACCCGACTTCCTTGAGTTGGCATAAGGTGGCTAAAACAGGAGCGATTGAAGGGCTAATAAGGTAGCACCTTTGATCGGACACATACCTTCGATATTATACTTTGAATTTTGGATTGATTCGGCGGCAACTTTTGATTTTTTTGATTTGGGGGTATATCTACCCTGGCATTGCCTAGTTGTGCTGTATCACCTACCCTATCGCGCCTTGTACGAGTTTGGTTTTCTCCCGTAGCCCGTGTGGTATCCTTTGGTCGCTTCTCGATCAGGATGGACTACTGGGACTATTACATGTTAATAGGAATATTGGGTCACTCCTAAAAGCTATTTAAAAGTAAGTTTATTTTACTATAGACACTATTATAATAGCGAAATATTACTACATAGTAAATAGTTTAACGGATCCTTAGGAGATGTAAATCCCAAGCATCTCTTAAGTTACTGCACTCACGTTAGACACTGGATAGGAGATGTCAAATCCCGTAAACATCTCTGACGTCGTTACACCTATATTATTTATTTTTGATTTAACTTACATAAGATCTTTTAGTTCTGACTCGACTGTTTTGTCTTTTCAATTCGCTCGGGTCAGTCTGAGCATTTCAGGATTGAAAAACATTATCTTTGGAGGACGAAGACAAAGATTTGTATTACTATTATTTATTATAGTATCCTACTGCATCACATTGTTCCGCTGCATTGTTATTGATTATTCTATGGTATGTGTAACTCTGATATGTATGGTATAAAGTATAATCAAATGTTTTGTAAAATAGCTCCATGAACTGTTTATTTGATTATTATATTTTATCGTTCCGCTACAAGATTCTATTTTGTTTTTTTCTTTCTCTGCTTTTCTTATTTACCCCATAACAATCCGCCCTTGGTATGTTTTAAGTCTAACGTGTGTGGTTTAACGTCGATTTAAAACTTCCTAAAAGGCGGGACGTTACATCTGGTATCAGAGCATTGGTTTAGTGAAAACCTTAGCTTTGTGGGGTTTGACTCTTTATTAATAGGGTAGTAATACCCTATGATGAGTCGCTGAGTGTATGTATAATAGAGAGCGTATTTGTTAGTGTTATAAAAAGGTTTCAATATTATGTTAATTTGTTCCGTTTTGTATTTATAAATTCTGGTTGGTGCATGAGACGCTATGACAGCAGTAGGGATTTCTAAACACTTAACAGGACAGACCGACATAATATTTGTTTTGGTTATAGGTGAATGAAATAATTTTGCCTATTATATTTTCTATATATAAAATAAATTTTTACAAAGGTTATATTTGATTGTAATATATTGGTTGTTAGGTAGAAAAATTCATAAATATTGATTGAAAACAATATTTGAAGAATGTGGAAAAAAATATGAATAAGTTGAAAATTTTAGAATCTAAGTTCTCGGGTTTTTGAAATTTTTTTCAAATGATTTTGGAATATAATAATTATATTGTTAGAAGTATTTTATGATATAAATATTTCAATATAATTTGAAAGAATTGTTTTAAAGAAGTTTTGGAAAGAAATAAGTTATGTACTCCCCTCTCTGTCGCTGGAAAATAATTCCGGTGATGAGTGCACGCATCATCGGCATTCATTTTCGAGTTTCGAAGTGGGAAGGCCACTGTAGTAGTTTTACTACAGATTTATTTTGATATGCAAATATAAATTTTAAATTGTTTAAAGATAATTGGAAATATAAATTGTAAGCATATACATTTATCTATTATTTTAAAATGATTTGAAAATAAACCCGGTATTTAATTATTAAATTTCCATTAATTAATAGTTTCAATTATTGTGGTGAAATGGAAGTTAACTAATAATTGGAACCTTTAGTTAAAATGAGAGATTAAATGCTAGGTTATAAATGAAATTAAAAGAAAGGTGAATTTGTAACCTAAAACAAACGATATGATTATTGAACAGTATATTAATTAAAAGAAATGAGAAAATTTGTGTAACTTTCAATTCCATCCTTAAAAACACTTACCGATTATAAAAGTTGAAATGTTTACTAATAAAATGTAATGGAAATTGTACAAGTAAAAGTAGGTAATGATAGTGTTCAATAAATTGTTTTTATTTATAAGAATTGATGTTATAGAGTTATGAACTTAGGTTGTAATTGAATTGTTGCTATAATTAAATATAATAGAAAGGTAAGCACAAAATAAATAAAAGTTGTAAGAAATAAATGTAAATTAAAAAGATAAGTATTATTTGAAAGAAAAGGAAATCAAATAACAAAGGTCATAAAATGAAATTGAAAAAATAACTTAATTTATTGTTCGAATTATTGTTTGTTTGGTTTATGGTTGTTTTGGGAAGGATACTTTAAAATTGTTTGGATGAATGAATAATCTACTTAGTTCCATCTAAGAATGTTGGGTAAATGGTGCACTTAAGAGGTTATTCTTCATTGTGTACAATTTAAAGTTTTGAATCCGAATAACTATTGGTTTGTTTGTTATGGATGGATAGTTGAATCGTGTTGATTCTGTATGATGGTTGTATGCCTTGTTGCAAGTGACTGTTGTTTGTATTGATTGTTTGTTTATGGTTGAAACAACTTTAAATATTTCATTTTATATAATTGTTAACCTTTTTGGATTATATAAGTGAAATGTAGGTTATGGAAGCAATTGCTACTGCTTTTGGTTTAATAATTAAGCGTAATTGCCGGACAAATAGGTACGTTTTCGGATTAGATTTATAGCGTTACTATATTATTTTTCCCGTGTTGGGATATATATAATTTTGGAAAAATATGTTGTATACTATTATATTTGATATTATATTTTTTTCCGAGCCTCTCTGTACAAAGGAGACTCTGCCGGAATTTTCTGTAAATTTTAGACTTAGAATTTTTTTGAAAATGTTTCCAAATTTTATTAATTTAAGTATAAAAAGATTTAATGGTTACAAATAGGTATATTTTATTTAAATTAATTAATTTTGTAAATTTATTTCTTTATAAATGTAATATTTAAAGTAAGATATATTGATTTCTTAATTCTTCTTTTCCCTTCTTTTTTCTTTTCGGGAACGAAAAGTTTTGAGTGGAGAAGAGTGTAACGACCCGTAAATTTTGATAAATAATTGGGTTAATTTAATTAGATTTCTTGTAATTAAATCTAGTAAGAAATAAAAACTTTATAATTTAATATTTGAATGAATGTTAAAAATGAAATATAGCAAAGTTAATTAAAACTAATTATTAGTAATTCGAATAAAATTCTAATAAATGAAGTAGTGAAGGTGTTATACCTAGATATAAATTGAATATGAGAAAATAAAACTAAGTATTGCATTAATTAATAAAATAACACATTGTTAACAGTTTTTGAATGTAAATTTAGGAAATAGGTGAATGCAAGTTAACAATTAATAAATTTGAATGAAATTCCAATTAAATAAAATAATTTAAATGTTATGACTTAGTTATAATGGGAATATGAGTAAAACAAGTGTAATTATTGAATTAATGAAATAATACAGTGTTAATGGTAAGTAATAAACTTTTAAATTTAAGAAAAGTAAATAGGTGACAACTAATATATGTTATTTATTTATTAGAGTGTTAAATGAAATTGGTAATCAAATTGCAATTTAAGGCAATAATGTTAATTTTATCTATTTGGTAATAATGGATTAGTAATGGGAATGAAATGTAGAATGTTAATGCAAGTAATTAAATAATTAACTAATTCAATGCAACCCCAATTGATTGAAACAACGGCAGGGTTACAATTGATTGAAAATAGGAATATTTGGTAATAAATTGAATATAAGAAAACAAAGGCAAATAGTGAATAAATTAATGAATTAATAATAATAAATAGTGATTGAATAAAATCAATGTTCTGTATGTAATTGTTTGGAATGATAACTTATTTAAACAGGATTTAGGGTTAGTTGCAACGATTATTAGAAAGTAATCATTTATTTAGTCCATTAAATCAAATATGTGATCAATTGCAATTAATCTCAATTCAATGTAATATTAATATAAAATTAGGGAAATAATTGGAAACAAGGACAATCTTATTTATAATATGACAGTTGGTTGAATAAAAGGAATGGAAATAAAGTTTTATCAATATATTGGAATTTAATTTATGATAATTGAATTAATTGCAAATAAATGAAATTTAACATATAATTATTACGTTAATATGAAATTAAAATGGAAGGTGAGAATATTAATGTGATAAATTTTGAATCCAATGTTAAATCCATCTATTTGACAATAGTGAATGTATTAATCATTAATTTATTTAATTAAATGTGATTATTGGGGAAGTAATTTATAGTTTCCGAATTTAACGAAATTGTAATTTAACGCTGGAATTGATGATTGAATCAACATTTAAGTGACATCTAAATTTGTTTAAAATTTATATAAATGATTGGGAAATATAAAAATGATAAGAATTGTCAATTTTAGAATTGAAATTGGAAATTTGATTTAATTAATTAATTATTAATTTATTTAATTAATGGAAAAAATAGCCATTTTGGCCACTAACTCGGATTTCGACGAAACCAGTTTCATCGGATCCGTAACAGTGAATTGTTATAGGATTTTAATTTTCGTAACGATCGGATTTGTCGTTTGATCATAAGGACTCAAAACGCGTAGAAATCAATTAATTGAAATCAATTTGAAATAAATTGATTTTAGCATAACTTCTTCATACGATGGAATTTGGACCTGAAATCTGTTCCATTGATTTTAAAATATTTAAAAACATCTATTTTGATATATGGGTTGACCCAATTTCATTTCGGAGTCGAAACGGGTTTTTCGGGCCACTTTGTCGTTATCGCGTATATCAACCTGGTCCATCTATTCTACCTTCAGCTTTGTCTATAAATACCCTGTTATAAACCCTAATTGTTCTTCATTGTAAATTGTCTGTGCGTACAATTCCTCATCACCTCCTTATTTCAATGGCAGTCAAAACAAAAATTCCCAATTACAATTCCAAATCAAATCCAAAGCCAAAAATTCCAACTCCACAAACAATATCATATTTTATATCATCGGAAAGCTCTCGAATTGGGCATCTCAATTCTGCTGTTCGTTTTTCGATCTGACTTTGCATTTGACCGGGATTGCTCGAAACAGTTTCGTCCTTTCATCGCTCGATGATGAACTTCATCTGATCGGCGAATCGAGGACATGATTGTGTGGAGAGTCGAACGTGTATTGCATCTGCGTAGTTGGTATGGTAATTTGATGGTTAGATCGAGCGAAACAATTTGATTAGGGTTCGATTTCAAAATGGCGGCTGCTCCTTCGTTACATCGAAGCACGCCCTGGTGATTGCTGCACATGGTCGAGGTGGTCGGCATGCCTCCTAGGGTCGCGCGCGTGGCCGTGTGTGGCCGAGGGAATGAGATTCGACGTCAAACAGGTGGCGGCTGCAGCTTAACCTAGTGTGCGATTTAGGTTTGGTGCCAAGGGTTATCTGCTACAGGAGATGACGTGGTTGTGTAACGTAATTTACTTTTTTTAATTTAATTTGAAATCTATATCCTCTAATCGGCATAACTTTTGCATACAAGGTCCATTTCACTCACGGTTTTCTCCGCTATGATTATATCGAAATTCTGGACATTTTGACGTGGATTGGACGAATTCTGAGACTATTCAATTTTTGGGTTTGAATTCAATTTAAATTCAAAAAAGTGAGTGTTTTAACCCACTCATAACTTCTAAAATTTCTTATGTGTGTTAAATTAATTTCTGAAATGATTAGGAATTTATTTATTGCTATTTGGTATATTTTTATCATCATTCTAGTTAAAATTGAATTTATTGAATTAAATTGGTATTCAATTTTTTATTGCATATAAACTGCCAGTTAAATTGATTTATTATTGAATATAAACTGCCAGTAATTACTTGTTATTTATTTCTATTCTATATTGATGTTATTGTTTGAATTGGATGATGATTGCGATAAATGGTTGATGATTGATATTGGATGAATGGATGCTGTATTTTATGTTGTTATAAACTGCAAGTTGTTATCCATTTTTATTTCATTCGGGATTGCCGTTTGAAATGATATATAACCGTATTTTTATTTTAAATTACGGATTGAAAGGATAAATATCCGTATCATTTGACCATAGGGTAGAAAATTATATACAGACACCGTGGTCTATATATAAAAATATTTCAAAAGGATTTCTATGGTTTTTGCAAAGAAATATATGGTTTTATGAGATATTGATTCGGATATTGTATAAATGTTATTTTATATATAGTTAAATTCCTTGTTTTAAGCTATGTATAAAATTGTTTTAAGTATAAAAGAAATTTAATAATAGAGTTTGATTTTTATTAAGATATAATATGGTTAAAGTATTTATTTAAATTATATTGTATATAGAGTTTATATTGACTTAAATACAATTACGGTTGGAAGATAAATATGAAATTGATTTGAATCTAATTATTTAAGTATTTTACTCAAATAAATTTGATTTGAAATTGAGATAATTGTGAGATTATATGAAATTGAATTTATTTGAGAATTAAACTCAAAAAGGTTTAAAGTGAAATTTATTAAATTGGGAATTTTAAAAGGTATAATTATTATAACTTGTTTTTTGGGTCTAGGTAATTAAATGGCTATTTCAAGCATAAATGAATTGAAGGCAGGATTTAGTTATTCGTAATTTGAGTTTATTAAAATGATAGTGGCTTTATTATGTAAAATATTTCAAAACTAAATAATAGAACATTTAATTGTTGAATCGTAATTACCAACCTTAGTTTGAAATTGTTTAATACTCAAAGTTTGAAAAATATTGAATTTGAAGTGTTTTATCGAAATTGAAGTGCTTCGAAGTTATGAATTACAAAGCATTATGTTTTAAAGGTATTAAAATTTCAATGTTTGGTTTCTAAGTGTATAATTTGGAAGTGCTTTGATTTTGAAAAAGGGATATAATTGAAAAAAAAATGATATTTTATTGATTTGAAATAAAAATGATATCATATTGATTTGGTTTTAAAAATGGAAATGATATCGTATTTTATGGTTTTGAAATGAATATTATATCCTGGTTTTGAAGTTTATTTATTTTAAAATGACCGCGGTGTTATAATAACGTTTGGTTGTTGAAGAGACCAGGATCGGAGTTGTCATACTCTCTGGCAACTTTGAAAACCACTTTAACAACCGTGTACGCGGTGGAGATTCCAGAATGAAGTAGGATGGTGGCGGCATTTCCTTTGAGGTAAATACGTGGACCCGACTCCCGTGAGTTGGCATAAGGTGGCTAAAACAAGAGCGATTGACGGGCTAATGAGGCAGCACCTTTGATCGGACACATCCCTTCGATATTATACTTTGAATTTTGGATTGATTCGATGGCCACTTTTGATTTTTTTTTGATTTGGGGGTGTGGCTCGAGGTGGGCGGTAGCTGCGCGCTACGCATTACCACCGGGCCGAAAGCGTAATTGGTATATCTACCCTGGCATTTCCTAGTTGTGCCATGTCACCTACCCTATCGCGCCTGGTACGAGTTCGGCTTTCACTCGTAGCCCGTGTGGTATCCTTTGGTGGCTTCCCGATCAGGAGGGATTATGATGTAAGATGGACTACTGGAACTATTACATGTTAAGGGGAATATTGGGTCACTCCTTAACGCTATTTAAAAGTAAGTTTATTTTACTATAGACATTATTATAATAGCGAAATATTACTACATAGTAAATAGTTAAACGGATCCTTAGGAGATGTAAATCCCGAGCATCTCTTAAGTTAGTGCACCCACGTTAGACACAGGATAGGAGATGTCAAATCCCGTAAACATCTCAGACGCCCTTACACTCACATTATTTATTTTTGATTTAACTTACATAAGTTCTTTTAGTTATAACTCGAGTGTTTTGTCTTTTCAATTCGCTCGGGTCAGTCTGAGCATTTCAGGATTCAAAGACGTTATCTTTGGATGACGAAGGCGAAGATTTGTATTACTATTATTTATTATAGTATCCCACTACATCACATTGTTCCGCTGCATTGTTATTGATTATTCTATGGTATGTGTAACTCTGATATGTATGGTATAAAGTATAATCAAATGTTTTGTAAAACAGCTTCATGTACTGTTTATTTGATTATTATATTTTATCGTTCTGCTGCAAGATTCTATTTGGTTTTTTTCTTTCTCTGCTTTTCTTATTTACCCCATAACAATCCACCCTTCGGTATGTTTTAAGTCGGATGTGTGTGGTTTATCGTGGATTTAAAATGTCTTAAAAGGCGGGACCTTACATCTGGTATCAGAGCATTGGTTTAATGAAAACCTTAGCTTTGTGAGGTTTGACTGTTTATTAATAGGGTAGTAATACCCTATGATGAGTCGCTGAGTGTATATATACGAGAAAGCGTATTTGTTAGTGTTATAAAAAGGTTTTAATATTGTGTTAATTTGTTCCATTTTGTATTTTAAATTCTAGTTGGTGCATGGGACGCTATGACATCAATAGGGATTTCTAAACACTTAATAGGACAGACCGACACAATATTTGTTTTGAATATAGGCGAATGAAATAATTTTGCCTGTTATATTTTCTATATATAAAATAAAATTTTTATAAAGGTTATATTTGGTTGTAATATATTGGTTGTTAGGTAGAGAAATTTATAAATATTGATCGAAAACAATATTTGAAGAAAGTGAAAAAAAATAAGAATAAGTTGAAAATTTTAGAATCTAAGTTCCGGGGTTTTTGAAATTTCTTTCAAATGATTTTGGAATATAATAATAATATTGTTAGAAGTATTTTATGATATAAATATTTCAATATAATTTGAAAGATTGTTTTAAAGAAATTTTGGAAAGAAATAAGTTCTGTACTCCCCTCTCTGTCGCTGGAAAATAATTTCGGTAATGAGTGCACGCATTATCGACATTCATTTTCGAGTTTCGAAGTGGGAAGGCCACTGTAGTAGTTTTACTACAGATTTATTTTGATAAAAAAATATAAATTTTAAATTGTTTAAATATAATTGGAAATATAAATTGTACGCATATACGTTTATCTATTATTTTAAAATGATTTAAAATAAACCCGGTATTTAATTCTTAAATTTCCATTAATTAATAGTTTCAATTATTGCGGTGAAATGGAAGTTAACTAATAATTGGAACCTTTAGTTAAAATGAGATATTAAATGCTAGTTTATAAATGAAATTAAAAGAAAGGTGAATTTGTAACCTAAGACAAACGATATGATTATTGAACAGTATACTAATTAAAAGAAATGAGGAAATTTGTATAACTTTCAATTACATCCTTAAAAACATATATATAACTTACCGATTATAGAAGTTGAAATGTTTAATAAGAAAATGTAATGGAAATTGTACAAGTGAAAGTAGGTAACGATAGTGTTCAATAAATTGCTTTTATTTATAAGAATTGATGTTATAGAGTTATGAACTTAGGTTGTAATTGAAATGTTTCTATAATTAAATATAATAGAAAGGCAAGCACAAAATAAATAAAAGTTGTGAGAAATAAATGTAAATTAGAAAGATAAGTATTATTTGAAAGAAAAGGAAATCAAATAACAAAGGTCATAAAACGAAATTTGAAAAAAAACAACTTAATTTATTGTTTGGAATTGTTGTTTGTTTGGTTTATGTTGTTTGGGGAAGGATACTTTAAAATTGTTTGGATGAATGAATAATCTATTTAGTTCCATCTAAGCCTGTTGAGTAAATGGTGCACTTAGGAGGTTATTCTCCATTCTGTACAATTTAAAGTTTTGAATCCGAACAACTATTGGTTTGTTTGATATGGATGGATAATTGAATCGTGTGGATTCTGTATGATGGTTCTATGTCTTATTGCAAGTGATTGTTGTTTGTGC
This sequence comes from Allium cepa, assembly GCA_030765085.1. Taxonomy (NCBI): domain Eukaryota; kingdom Viridiplantae; phylum Streptophyta; class Magnoliopsida; order Asparagales; family Amaryllidaceae; genus Allium; species Allium cepa. Next base: position 859,606,200 of record CM060934.1, on the reverse strand, counting down.
TGATTGTTTGTTTATGGTTGAAACAACTTTAAATATTTCATTTTATATAATTGTTAACCTTTTTGGATTATATAAGTGAAATGCAGGTTGTGGAAGCAATTGCTACTGCTTTTGGTTTCATAATTAAGCGTAATTGCTCGACAAATATGTACGTTTTCGGATTTCAGTTTATAGCGTTACTATATTATTTTTCCCGTGTTGGGATATATATAATTTTGGAAAAATATGTTGTATATTGTTATATTCGATATTATATTTTTTTCCCCGAGCCTCTCTGTACAAAGGAGACTCTGTCGAAATTTTCTATAAATTTTGGACTTAGAAATATTTTGAAAACGTTTCCAAACTTTATTAATTTAAGTATAAAAAGATTAATGGTTATAAATTGGTATATTTTACTTAAATTAATTAATTTTGTAAATTTATTTGTTTATAAACGTAATATTTTAAGTGAGATATATTGATTTCTTAATTCTTATTTGCCCTTCTTTTTCCTTTTCGGGGACGAAAAGTTTTGAGTGGAGGAGAGTGTAACGACCCGTAAATTTTGATAAATAAATTGGTTAATTTAATTAGATTTCTTGTAATTAATTCTAGTAAGAAATAAAAACTTTATAATTTAATATTGGAATGAACGCTAAAAATGAAATATAGCAATGTTCATTAAAACAAATTATTAGTAATTTGAATAAAATTCTAACAAATGAAGTAATGAAGGTGTTATACCTGGATATAAATTGAATATTAGAAAACAAAAGTAAGTATTGCATTAATTAATAAAATAATACATTGTCAACAGTAATTGAATATAAATTAAGGAAATAGGTGAATGCAAGTTAACAATTAATAAATTTGAATGAAATTCCAATTAAATAAAATAATTTAAATGTTATGATTTAGTTATAATGGGAATATGAGTAAAACAAGTATAATTATTGAATTAATGAAATAATATAGTGTTAATGGTAAGTAATAAACTTTTAAATTTAAGAAAAGTAAATAGGTGACAACTAATATATGTTTTTTATTTAGTTAGAGTGTTAAATGAAATTGGTAATCAAATTGCAATTTAAGGAAATAATGTTAATTTTATCTATTTGGTAATAATGGATTAATAACGAGAATGAAATGTAGAATGTTAATGCAAGTTAATAAATAAATAAATAACTAATTCAATGCAACCCCAATTGATTGAAACAACGGCAGGGTTATAATTGATTGAAAATATGAATATTTGGTAATATATTGAATATTAGAAAACAAAGGAAAATAGTGAATAAATTAATGAATTAATAATAATAAATAGTGATTGAATAAAATCAATGTTCTGTATGTAATTGTTTGGAAATGATAACTTATACAAACATGATTTAGGGTTAGTGGCAACAATTATTATAAAGTAATCATTTATTTAGTCCGTTAAATCAAATATGTAATCAATTGCAATGAATCTCAATTCAATGTTATATTAATATAAAATTTAGGGAAATAATTGGAAATAAGGCCAATCTTATTTGTAATATGACAATTGGTTGAATAAAAGGAATGGAAACAAAGTTTTATCAATATATTGGAATTTAATTTATGATAATTGAATTAATTGCGAATAAATGAAATTTAACATATAATATTACGTTAATAGAAATTAAGATGGAAGGTGAGAATATTAATATGATAAATTTTGAATCCAATGTTAAATCCATCTATTTGACAATAGTGAATGTAATAATCGTTAATTTATTTAATTAAATGTGATTATTGGAAATTAATTTATAATTTTCGAATTTAACAAAATTGTAATTTAACGCTTAAATTGATGATTGAATCCACTTTAAGTGACATCTAAATTTGTATAAATGATTGGGAAATATAAAAATGATAAGAATTATCAATTTTAGAATTGAAATTGGAAATCATATTTAATTAATTAATTTTTAATTTATTTAATTAATGGAAAAAATAGCCATTTTGGCCATTAATTCGGATTTCGACGAAACCAGTTTGGATGGACTACCCTGGCATTGCCTAGTTGTACCGTGTCACCTACCCTATCGTGCCTTGTACAAATTTGGTTTTCTCTCGTAGCCCGTGTGGTATCCTCTGGTGGCTTCCCGATCAGGAGGGACTATGATATTGGATGGACTACTGTGACTATTACGTGTTAAGGGGAATATTGGGTTACTCCTTAACGCTATTTAAAAGTAAGTTTATTTTACTATAGACACTATTATAATAGCGAAATATTACTACATAGTAAATAGTTTAACGGATCCTTAGGAAATGTAAATCCCAAGCATCTCTTAAGTTACTGCACTCACGTTAGACACTGGATAGGAGATGTCAAATCCTATAAACATCTCTGACACCGTTACACTCATATTATTTATTTTTGATTTAACTTACATAAGATCTTTTAGTTCTGACTCGAGTGTTTTGTCTTTTCAATTCGCTCGGGTCAGTCTGAGCATTTCAAGATTCGAAGACGTTATCTTTGAAGGACGAAGACGAAGATTTGTATTACTATTATTTATTATAGTATCCCACTGCATCACATTGTTCCGCTGCATTGTTATTGATTATTCTATGGTATGTGTAATTCTGATATGTATGGTATAAAGTATAATCAAATGTTTTGTAAAACAGCTTCATGAACTGTTTATTTGATTATTATATTTTATCGTTCCGCTGCAAGATTTTTTTTTTCTCTGTTTTTCTTATTTGCCCCATAACAATCCACCCTTTGGTATGTTTTAAATCTGACGTGTATGGTTTATCGTCAATTTAAAACGTCCTAAAAGGCGGGACGTTACAAAACCCATGATAAGGCATTCCATTACCTTATCTCTTAATGAGTTGCCCCACCAAAGCCAAGGTGTTCGATCAACCTAAGCTTTGATACCAAATGTAATAAACTGTTAATCCGCACTATTCAGGCTGACAATAAACCACAATGTCCAACCCAAATCGAATGAAAAGACCGATAGTTATGGGAAATAAAGAAGAAGGAAGAAGAGAAGAAGAAGAAGAAGAAGAAGAAGAAGAAGAAGAGAAGGGAAACCAAAAAACACATAGAATCTAACAATCGCAGTGGAATGATATATAATATAATATCAATAATCTTTACAAAGAAAAACTGTTATATGTATACATCCATCAGAGTATAACAACAAGTCACAATCATCAGCCTGGGCAATTATGACAATCTATCCTCGCAGATGCCATGATTTCAATAACAAAGCAGTGGAAATAAACATATACGTGAATATGACTTAAAGAGCTCCAACTCATCTCCTGAGCTCCAACGCATCTAAATTCAATATGTAAATATACTTGGTCTAATTTGAGCATTATAATAAAATAACTCCCTAGTCGGTTTGGAAAACCAACGTGATAAAATACACCCAACTGGATTTTTAAGCTCTAAAAACTTTTGAAATCAAAAGTATCTCTAAGACCTTGCCGTACATAAACACGGACAGGTTTTTACCTTAAGATAACCAAAAAAAATTCTATAGAAAATCTATACATATTATAATTACATCTAGGGTCAAAGTAATATATAAATATAGTTGAAATGTTTGCATCTCACATTTCAGCATAGCTGGGCACATCTAACTTCATACGGCGCTTATTAGAGAATGGATTCCATACAATGACTGGGCTATTGCGGTAGCACCCATCACGGTCCATCTTTAGATAAAACAACATCGAGAACCTTGCTTGGATCGCCTTCCAACACAAAACCGTCCTACCCCTTATTGGATAGTACCGAATATGATCATCGCTATGTTAATGGGCCCCGAAGCGTCCAAATGAGGGACAATAACATCTCTCATGTTTCGGTCATTCAGGTTGATGAGGCTTGACGCTAAGTTTTACCTCTGTATAGCACTTCCCACTTGGAATGCTAATAATGCCCTCCTAGCAGCAATGCATAGTGATTTATTGGAACAATAGCAAATTAAATAATAGAGTTGAATGCACAAATGCTTAGAATAGCATAAGGGAGTAAAATAGATAGAAATCAGAGTAGAAGGTATGACTTTAAGCATGAGTAATTTTTCTATTTATGTATATTGAAGAGATGCAATCAAGAGTTATCAATCTTTATGAAATCCTTTAAGAAATGTAGAAAAATGGTCAAAAAGTCGAAACTCTTGAAGACACCTTTTATAAAAAGTAGTCATAGCATCTCAGTCTACTGAGCGAATATGTCATTCTACTGAGAAAGAACGTTTTAATTTTTGCGACAAATATTTGAATTTTTTTATAAATTGTTCAACACGGTTTCAATCGACTGAAATTGGGCTTAATCGACCGAGCTCGGTCAATTGAAGCCAATTTCAGTTGACTGAACACTATAAGTTTAGTTTTTATATATAAACGCTTGTCATTTGAATTCAATCTCTATGCTATGATGATATTTATGTTTTTATGTGTCTTTGTGTACGTGTATGAACTATCAAGGAGATTTTACAATTCAATCGAAGACCATATACATACTATTGATCTTGAAGCTCCATAATTTTGACTTCTTTGACTCATAGATGATTCTTCTTGCTCATTTCCTTACTTTTTATCTTCTTGAATGATAGCCTGTCATCATCATATAACATATATGTGTAGTATGCACTTATCATCATTATAACGAAGAACTGATGTTCTAATAATCTCCCCCTTTTAATGATGACAACTGTCAAAGTTTGAATTTTAAAAATATTGAATCCGATCCCCTAAATTCATGCTCCTCTTATCTGTATGTTTCTCTCCCTTTGGCATCAACAAAAAGGTGATATAATGATAGTAAACACAATGAATATGCATATGATATGAAATAAACATAAATACTCACAATACTTAACGTTCACATACATAACATGAAAGAAAAGTTTTTACATACATACCACATCATAGAAATAACATGTTTTATACATAAAGTCAGAAAACACCTTAAAATAACTAAACATACCAACACAACATAATACATCACAAAATATTCCAAACACATAAAAGTTTTTGAATGAAAACAAAACCAAACACCATGAAAGTTTTTGAATGATGAAAAATCCAAACACCATGAAATCACAAAAGGAGATATGATAGACTTAGTAGATATATAGGATGAGATGAAATATCCTAAGATTCAGGCTTGGATGATGATGAGCTTGAACGTGAAGAAAGTTTCTTCCAAGTTTTTCCTAGCAAACTCCTAATTTTTTTTTGACGCTTCATTATTTTTTGCTATTGTTTAAAGAGACTATCCTAGTTTCGAAGAACTGCTATCGCGGTATTGATGGCTCTGGAAGGTTGAACCATTGAAACTTCATTTTCATTATCCAAAGACCAATTGGATTCTTCAACAATTCCTTGACTTAATTGACCGCCGGGTTGAGTGTGAGAAGTTTGAGCTTGATATGGTAGGGAAGATGATTGACCCAAGTATTTTCTACCATATTCGCTGATTGTGCTTTTCATCAATTAAAGAAAGGAACCCATATTGCCTTGCTAATTCTTCTACGCCAAAAGCGGTGAAATCTTCCATCTTGTAAAATGTTTCATGGAAAATTCTTTTGTCAATCAATTTGTTGAAGATCCGTAGATTTTTGGCACTATCATTAAGCCACTCTAAGATTTAAGCGTCGGAAGCAACTTTGGGATAAGCTAGAGTGGATAAAGAAGCCGGAGCTTTGAATTTTCTTGGTCTAGGATAAATAACTAGGATTTTCTTTCTTAAAGTCATTAAAATGAAGTCTAGAGGTAGGTTTGTGAAGGGATAAAATGATTTGCTGAAAAGGCACAGTGGAAAAGATAGTTATATTGGCAATTTCTTGATTTTAGTAGACTAAGATAGAAATTCAGTCGACTAAAATTATGTACACATTTAAGAGGCAAAGAATAATTGGCCATTTTTTAGTAGGCTCAATCGATTGTAACCAAGTTATTTTAAGGTAGAAAGTTTAGTATTAATTCGATACAGGTTCAGTCGACTGGGATTCTGGTTCAATCGGCTGGACCTATATAGAAATGTTTTTTGCCTTTAATTATTATTTTGAACGAGGAATTTTGAAATAAACTTATTTTATTTAATATTACATATGACATTTGTATACATCCATTTTTGGATATTTATTACAAATACCTTTATGAATAAATATTATAAATACATATTAACTATTTTTTGAATCATCAAACTTGTTCTCAGGCAAACGATTCCAAGAATTTGGTTCCACCTTGGTATCTTCAATCAATAGCCAAAGTGGAGACCGCTTGTTATATTGTACTTTAGTTTTGTTCCAATTTGATGTGGATGGTCTAGCTTCCCAGGAATTTCTTGGTGGAGTGTTTTCGATAACAATTAGAGATTTGGTAATATGTGGACTATGTTGACGTATGCCCTTTTTGGTCGAGGAATGACCACAAATAGCAAGTACATACCTTTTCAAAAAACTCAGATGCGCACATTGACATTTTTGTTCGTAGTACATCTACCTATTTACATTCATTATTTCTTATTGATAGCGATGTATTTCGTCTATTTTAGTATGAGTGTCAAGTTTCAAAGCTCCGCTTATCTTCCTTCCCTTGGGTAGGAATCTGGTGTGGTCGGTTGGAGAAGGAATAATTTGGATAGATAGTGATTTTATGGAAGGAGGAGTTGAAAGGTTCGAAAATGGATATCCACTGTAAGAGGAAGGAGAGCTAAAATCGACGGATGAATGAGTGGAATCGTAGTTGTCTAACATTATTCAAATGATAGTATATAGATTTTAACTTTAGTATGTGTTCTTTTCTTTTTATAGAGACTCTTTTTATATAATTTGGCTCCTACTTTTTTTAAGCATTGTAAATTCTGGGTTAATTTCTTCCTTTAGTTAAATGTAGTAATCCCTTTTGTTCCTTCCAAAATTTAGTTATATCTATAATTTGATTAATATCCATTAGTTTTCATTTTTTTAATTCCAGCTTTTGTATAATATAACATTATGTGAATTATACCATACATATCTAAATTTTAACCGAGCATATGCCGAGATTACGATGCAAGTTTAAAAACATAGTTTCACAAAGTGGTTTAGTAAATATACCTACTATTTGTTTGTCTGCAGTAACAAATTCTAATGATATTTTCTCCTTTTCTACACTATCACACAAGAAATAATATCTAATGTCAATGTATTTAGTTCTTGAGTGATGAATAAGGTTATTTGATAAATTAATTATACTAGTGTTATCACAAAAGATAGGAGATTTGTTTAGTTTTACTCTAAAATAATGTAATGTTTGTTGCATATACATGACGTGAGTGTAAGCTAGTGATGCAGATATATATTCTGCTTCACACATAGATAGTGAAATACAATTTTGATTCTTAAAGATTGACCGATAAGTGACTAGTTTCGCTTGTACTTTTTTGATCCGATCTAGAACCATCGAAGTCGGCGTCACTATATGACACGAGTTCGAATGGACAGTCTTTCGAATAAAAAAGTCTATATTATTTGGTATTTCATAAATATTGCAAAATTCTTTCCACTGCACATAAGTCCGTTTCTTTGGGACTAGCTTGAAAACGGGCAAACAAGAAAACACTCATTAAGCCATCGGGTTTACTAGTAGTTAAATATAATAGTGATCCTATCATACCTCTGTATAATTTTGTTCGACATCTTTTCCATTTTCATCTTTGTCTAAGTGAATACTAGTGCTCATAAGTGTATATTTACTACTTGCATTATCCTTTCCAAAATGTTTAATTAAATCTTTTCAATATTTTTCTTGATTTCTGTCTTTTAATTGTTTAATTTGTAATCCTAAACAGTAATTTAATTCTCTTATATGTGACATTTTAAATTCATTTTTCATAATTTAGAAAATTTCATCACATAAGTTTTTATTAGTTGATCTAAAGAAAATGACTTCTGTAACATTCCTGTTTTAAATCAAATTAAAATTGATAATTAATATAAGTTTTTGGATTTAATTATGAATTAACTGATAAATTAATATGGAATTTTTCCAGAAAACAAATGATAAAATAGGAAGTGACTCGAGTCCCTGGTCGAGATTTCTAGGTTTGGGCCGAGTATATTTTCAAAAGTTTAAATAAGTTTCAAAGTAAATTTGTTAAAAAAAATTCAAAATAAATATTGACCAAGTTTTTCGAATTAAAATTATAAACAAGTTTCAAAGATTTGAAAGTTGAAACGTTTTTAAAATTGTTTTGGTAATTAATAATTTTATATTAGTTAATTAATTAAATTTAATTAACAAGTGTTTTCAAAATTATAATGTTGTGATGGAAAATGTAATTAAGGAAGTATTTTAATCCTTAATTAATCAATAAGATCTTAAATCATTTTGTATGATAATAATTTCAAGTATTTATCTTAATTTAAAGGATGTAATTAAGTGGTTAAGTAAGTATAAATTGCTTTGTGTAATTGATTTAAAAGCTAATTACTTTGTGTAATTAAATTAAAGTTAAATTACTTTGTGTAATTGATTTAAAAGCTAATTACTTTGTGTAATTTAATTAAAGATAATTAATTACTTAAAGGATAATCGCTTAATGATGGTAATTAAATAATATTAAATCAATTTCTTAATTAATGAAAAAAGGGTAATTAATTTCTTAAGATAATTACTTAATGTAATTAAGAAAAATTGATTAATAATTAAGGATAATTAATCAAGGGATTAAAGGATAATAAATCAATGTAATTAATTTGTGATTTATTAATATAAGTGATTAGGGATAATGAGTTATTGTAACTAATTAAGGATAATTAATTCAATGGTGATTAATTAAGGGTTAATTAATTAATGTAATTAATTAAATAATAATTTAATCATTAAAGGTTAATTACTTAATGACTAAAGGATGATTGATTTATTAAATGAGATTGATCAATTAATAATTAAAGGTTAATTAACGAATGATTAAAGAATGATTAATTAAAATGGTTTGTAATTAATTAATGATAATTAACCAGGATTAGTAATTTATTCATAAGTAATTAATCTGGTTTATAATTAATCAGATGTTTAATTGATCTTACTTATGAATGTTTGGATTCTATTGAATGTTTGAATTGTTTAATATCCCTGATATGTGATGCTTGTGATATGAATTATTTTGATTTGAGCTGTGATGGATGTAATTTATTTATCTGTGATGAATTTATATTATTTATCTGTGAATCTATGAATGAAGATAAGCGTTATAGGATTATACCGCTTATCAATATTGTTGTGCTTGGATTTGTGATGATTGATGATATTGTATTGTTGTGTGTAAAACTCCTAGACTACACCACACATATACAAATATAGATTGCACGAGGAAATTGGTTAACTCACAGATATTCCGAATTTACATTTTTTTTTAAAACTTGAATTTTGAATCCAATTGGTTTGGAAGTAAAACTGAGTTGAATATGAAAAGCTTTTGGAAAGGAAATTTTGAAATCTAAATTTAGTTTGAATATACTATATCTTATTATTTTGGAAATTATGGTTTGGAAAGGTTATACAAGTTATATAATGGATTTAAAACCTTTTAAGGTATCTTTAAATGTATTATTTTGGGAATTTAAATTTAACCCAAGTTTATACTTGAATGGCTTTAACTTGAGCAAATGTAATCGGATTTCACCGAAATGAAAACTCTTTTTTTTCAAATAATAATAGCTTTCATATATTCCAATTTTTGTTGAAAATGTTTCAAATTTGAAACAGAATTGTTTTGAAAGCTATGAATGAATCTTTTTTAAAGATTGGTGAATTTTGTTTTCAAACAAAAGTGGATCTCATAGATAGATCTTTTGTTTAAATATTATGAATGATTCTTTGTGAAGGTGAACCTTGTTTTTAAATTTAAAGGATCTTAAAGGTGTATATTTTATTTTAAAAGATTAAAATTGTAAATTTGTTAAACCATTCAAAAGAAAGGTTTTTGGGCTATAAGTTGTGACTTAATTAAGATCCCATAATATCCATATGTTTTTAAAATTTACGCTCATTATTTGGTTTAGCCGGGAGAGGACTTTATGTCATATAACCCATTCCGAATAATGATACGACGAAAAGGATAGCACTTGAAGACCGGTGGTTAAGACCGGATATTTTCAAGAACGAAAGGATTACCCGTCGAATGACTTTGCACAGAGTAGCTACGGTATAGAGATCTCCATATGTGATGGGGAGTCCGATCACGATTATGAATACCCAGATTGCAAGGGCTTCTTTGAAGTGCCTTCGGTTTCGTTCGAACCCGGAACGGACTTGTATGGATGTATGTCTGACATTACACTTTGAGATGTAAAGCTGGTTTCTATCAAATACATTTCTGTTTGGTGGCAGAGAACTTTTTCTCTTAGCTTAACACCCTTCTCTGAGACGTACGAGCTTAGAGGTTACGTAGTTGATGGTTACTAGTGATACTTTCCTAATTTGGTAATGTGGCATGCTAAGTGATGCTGATCATTTGTTGATCAAAGCATGGCTTTTGTGAAAAGCGTAGCTTTGTGGACGAGACCTCATTAGGACCTCACAACCCGAAAATGGTTGAAATAGAAAGGATGCGGTAAGGTTATCGGGGGTCGTGCCCCTTAGGGTATGTCCATTTCCTTCTGGATAAAAAGTGGTATCATGGTATGGAGCCTAGATACTTAGCTTATGTGGTTGCTGCAAATCTATTGCTTTCTGGTTGTTGGTGTTGAGGGCCCTTGGATAAAGGTTGGTAACGACTTGGGGATGACATACTCGTGTCAGTAGTTACCTAGTAACAGAGGTAACCCGGCCTTGTGCTGGAAAATATCCGGTTAGGTTCTCGGTGCGTCCCTCTAGAGGCGTACCCATGTGGCATAGGAAGTTCCTTAGCCTGACCATTGTTGGAAATCCAATCATCCAATATGCACCCTTTACGATTTCAGTTGTATAACCTGTCATTCTTAAATGGTAGCTATAGCAGGCATAATATACTGGTCCCTATGCTGGCTAAGGTTAATATTATACCTTCAAAATGTTTTCCACTATGCATTAATAATAATATCAAAAGGATTTTTGCGTATCAAGCATGTTTGACTATCATAAGGAGAAATCTCCCCCAAGTGTGCGATTGCATTGTGTGTGTGCCAGGAGGCCTTATGGTAGTTTCATTTTCCAAAAAGCATTACGGATTTCTTTTAAATTCTTTTGTTTGTTTTTTTTCAAATAAAACTAGTTTTGTTTGCTCACACCAGTCCCATGACTGACCTGGAGTTTATTGTTCCCTTTCTAAACTCTGGGTGGCTATAATTTTCCACACGGGCAACCTAAAGTTAGGTTTTCTAGATAATCAAATAGTAGGTGTAGATTCGATAACATCCAGCCTTCGGATTTGGAGATCGCATTTGTTTCTCTGTGATTTGAGTTGCTTAACTTCAGCTTGATGGTGGTTCGAGCTTCTTGGATTGGAGTTTGAAGCTTAGCATTGAAGATATTGTTATCTCTTATGCTGTTGCTATTATTCTTCCGATGTTGTCTTGTATCTCTGATACATATTGATATTCAATTGTATCATTGTTGTATTAGTTGTATATCAATAAAAGTTATTCATTTCTTCTTCCGCTGTGTTGTTGTACTTAATGTGTTATAAGCTCCGGCGAAGCGGATTCGACATTTGAATCTGCGACATTCGAATACGGGTAATGTATTTGGTGCCGATTTTCGAAGGTCGAGTCAGGGTCATCACAAGTGGTATCAAAGCTGAAGGTTGAGTAAGTACTTTAGCTCAGGAGTATAACACATTAGGTGACTCATTAGAGATAGGTGTACAACTACCCTAGGATGAGTATATCCCTCAGATATCTGTCTGTATGCCTCAATGAATTCTCTTACTATCCACTGATAGTGAGTATGAGTGCAAGAAGAAGACGAGATAAGGGACAGGGAAGTACCACCTCAAATGGTCGATACCCTTCAACAACGGAAACAACTTCTCTATCAATCTCTTTTCAATTCTTTGATGGTTTCGTGGCTGCTCCAGGAAGAAGCTTTGGTGTGGTGATGGCCCTACGAATCATGTAGATGAATTCCTATTTCGTATTCTAATCATCAGTTTCTTATGAGTTCTTTGTTTTAACTTTAATAAATTGAAATTTTATTTGAATAAATTGGTTAACAAAATATGAAACTGAATTAAATTGTATCTGTTTGTCTATTCCTTAGGGTCCTGATATATTCTACGAATGGTTAGTTATCCCTTCGAACTACCCAGTGCCCCTGCATATTTTGTAGATCGGATAACCCGAATATTTCATAAAATATTAAATGAGTTCGTTCTCATAATTATTGATGATATTTTGATTTGGTAAGCCAAATGCAGAATAAATTTCAATTTGATCTGGAAAGCTATGTTTATCTGTTCTTTGTTGTTTACCTGTCTAGCAAATTTCGAGGACAAAATTTTCTTAGGGGGGAATCTGTAACATTCCTGTTTTTTTAATCAAATTTAAATTGATAATTAATATAAGTTTTTGGATTTAATTGTGAATTAATTGATAAATTAATATGGAATTTTTCCAGAAAACAAATGATAAAATGTGTTTGTGGATATAAATAGAATTTTGGTTTTTAAAATTCAAGAATAAATATTTTTATTAACTTTATGTTTCCAAGGAACTAATATGTGTATGAATATTTATTAGTAATGTATAATTCGGATTTGAAATCATTTCCTTATTTAAGTTGTATAAATATAAATAATTGAAAATGTATGGATATAAATGTGAAATAAGTATAAATAAAAGCTTTAACATACATGTATATATATCCTTTGAAAATAAAAATGGTTTGTATATATATAATATGATATTTTAACTTAAGTTTAAAATGTTTAATAAGTTTAATGAAAAGGCTTAAAACCCTTTTCTTTTATCATTGAATAAGTAAAGATTGTATATAAATATGTATAAACATTTGTAAACATAATACACATATTAATAAGTGTATGAAAATATAAAAGTATAAATATAAGTACATAATTATAGATATAATACATATGTAATTATATTACATAATTTATAATTGCATAAAGGGTTTGAAACATAAATTTTAAATTTATTTAGAGTGAGGGTTTAAACACAATTACTTTCATTTTAACAAATGTAAGGTTGAGATTATATGTATCAACATGTGTTGCTTAGTTATGATTTGCATTTACAAGTGTTAAATTAATATAACTTAATATAGACAAATGGATCAATTTTTCTCTTGAAACTGAAATACAAATAAGATTTGGTAAACCAGGCTATTTTCAAACTTCTCACATTCATCTTCTCTAAACTGAAAAATCAAAACCAGTAAAATGAAACTCAAAATAAAACCAAACAATAGAAAAAATCAAAACAAAAATCAAAGCTTGGAAACCCAAAGAAAAAACAAAAACAAAAATCAAGCAAATCGAACCTGAAACAATGATCATCTCCAGATTTTAAAACCTAAAAGTAGCTCAATAAGAAAAGCAAAGTTGGCAAGTGAACAGATCTTTAACAAACTTCAACCTGTAAAGCTTGAAGCAAGTATCAACCTCTGTTTCAAGATCAAACTCAAGGAAATTAATTTCGTTCAACATCAAAAAAAGAAGATCAGAGCATAAAAACAAAGCTTCTGTTTCAAATTTAAAGTTCTAGGTTTTGTTCTCTGCTTTCAAATCACAGGTGAGCAAACTTTACTTTTTAATTTCTCCTGATTCTTATGCCTGTGATGATAATGATTTGGAAATATTGTATGAATGTGCATATATCCACAAGTATATATGTATTTATATATGTGAATTGAGGTGTCCATGTTTGTGTTATGCATATGCACCTCTCTGTTATTCTACAGGAAAGTATTCTTCATAGAAAAATTCACATCTCAAAATCTAAAAAGATTTAAGTAATGATCTTTAAAAGAAAAGTGTTTGTACCTACCTGGTTCAAATTTTAAAAATGATTTCAAGCTAAATCTGAAGCCAGTTTTAAATAAAAAGGAAGAAGAATAGTAGGATTTCAAAACTTATCAAATATCCGACTTGAATTATTTCTAGTTTCAAGTACATAATCATTTTTTCTCTCGAAATCTAGGATTTTTTAAAAATTAAATCACATTTTTTAAGCATGTAATTCAAGAGGAATTGCATGTTGAATGGAAAGTGAGTTTTGAGCATTTTCTGGTGATTGGCGTAAATAGGGTGGTCGGGGTCTCTGCTGAAGCAAGCTTGGGGGTAGGCGATGTCGGAAAAAATAACAGGTGTATTTTTAGTCCACCGTGGCAGCGGTAGTTCGACGTTGTAGGGTTTAACCCTAGTTTTGGTCGAGGCTAGAAAACAGGTGATCGCACCGTCGTCAGCGCATCGAGGATGATCGGTCATGGGGGAAAATAAGCGTAGGACATTGGCGAAGCTATAGGTAAAGTTTCAAGAACTTGGGTGGTCGGAGCCGTCGAGACGAGGCGATTCTAGATCGGAGGGTTTGATTCCAGTAGGTTCTGATGGGTTCATTTTTGATTTTGTATTTGATCAAGGAATGTAGATGGTCTGATGGCCAAAGCAAGTCGTAGAGGACTTGTTGGTGGTGGTCGTGGATGCTAGAGCATCGCCGGCGATCGGTGCATGTGCACCAGGTTTCCGTGCACCTGAGTTTTAGGTTTTGGGAATGATGAGGTTATCTCGAGTAGTGACTCTAGGAAAGGAAGGTTTTTGCTTGAGCTTGTCTTTGGGGTTTCGTGTGAATGTTATTAACTTATAACAATTTTTTTATAACCAAAAAAAGTTAAAAAAAAATAGAAAGGAAGAAGGAGGGTGCTCGGGGTGGTTCACGGGAAATATAGGATGTGGCTCGAGTCCCTGATCGGGATTTCTGGGTTTGGACCGAGTATATTTTTAAAAGTTTAACAAGTTTCAACGTAAATTTGTTAAACAAATTTCCAAAAGAAATATTGACCAAGTTTTTCGAATTAAAATTATAAACAAGTTTTAAATCAGGTTTCAAAGATTTAAAATTTGAATTGTTTTCAAAAAAATTTGGTAATTAATAATTTGTTAATTAATTAAATTTAATTAACAAGTGTTTTCAAAATTATAATGTTGTGATGGAAAAAGTAATTAAGGAAGTGTTTTAATCCTTAATTAATCAAGAAGATCTTAAATGATTTTGTATGATAACAATTTCAAGTATTTATCTTAATTTAAAGGATGTAATTAAGTGATTAAGTATAAATTACTCTGTGTAATTTATTTAAAAGCTAATTACTTTGTGTAACTAAATTAAAGTTAAATTACTTTATGTAATTGATTTAAAAGCTAGATAATTGATTATTTAAAGGATAATCACTTAATGATGGTAGTTAAAGAATAATAAATCAATTTCTTAATTGATGAAAGAAGGGTAATTAATTTCTTAAGATAATTACTTAATGAAAGTAATTAATAAAAATTGATTAATAATTAAGGATAATTAATCAAGGGATCAAAGGATAATTAATCAATGTAATTAATTTGTGATTTATCAATATAAGTGATTAGGGATAATCAGTTATTGTAATTAATTAAGGATAATTAATTCAATGGTGATTAATTAAGGGTTAATTAATTAATGTAATTAATTAAGGTAATTAATTAAAGAATAATTTAATAATTAAAGGTGTAACGACCCGGAATTTTGGGCAATAAGAATTTAATAATCTGTGTAAATAATTTAACTGGTTTGATAATTTTTCTTTGTAATTTTAATTTTAAACTGATAAATCTATTCTTTTAAAGGTTATTTAATCTGTTAATAGTAATTAATATCTTTCTGACAATTTAAATTTGATAAGAATTGTTTTTCAAAGACTAAACAGATTTTATTCTGTTTATAATATATACAATTGATATATATTAAGAATAGAAGAGCTTTTGTTTTAAATTAAGATTTATTTAAAAATTGTAACATATATGTATGTATATGTTATAGTTTGATATTGTTTTGAAATTTAATTTTAATCCATTAATAATTTATATATGAATGAATAGTAATTTTAAGCTTTGTTTTAATTTATATTTTCAGAAGTTAATTTAAAGATTAATTATCAAATTGTAATATATATATGTATATATTATAATTTGAGTTATTTTGAAATTTATTTAATCCATTGATAATTTATAATGTATGAATATTGTAGATTAAAGCTTTGTTTTAATGTATTTTTCAAAAAAATAAATTTAAAGATTAATTCATTTGTTTTTAAAAGATATAAGATAATTGTTGTTTTAAAAATATGATAATTTAGAAAGGATTTAAATCAAGTCTTATTTATGTTTTCTTTAAAGTGTTTAATTCTAAGTGGTATAAATGTATAAAACATAAAAGTTTTAGATTTTAAATACATATGTATAAGAATTATTTACATTTTTATTAGTATTAGAATATTTCTTTAAAAGGTAAGCTATTTATAAAATAAAGGGTTACAAAGATTTCATACTTATATTTATTAAAAATCAAAAGCTCATTATCATAAAAACATTTCACTAATGTGTATAAACATTTTATGAATACGTATAAATACTTTATGAATACAATTATAACTTAAAATGATTTAATTAAAAGGGAAGAACACTTGTAAATCAAAGATGAAACATATTAACATGTTAGGGACATGTGTTAAGCAATTATGTACCATAGTGACATTTGTTCAATTTAATAACAAGTGTCTTCTTTTTTTTTAAAAAAAAAATCACTTTTTTTACTTAAATCAAAACCAAGTTTACTAAAATGTTTTTCATTTCTTTGTTTACATTTCTTAACCAAATTAATGGCAACCTGGAATATTTCCTCAGATTTGAAATTCATAACCCCAAAAGCAATATACTTCATATCAACTTCAAAACCTACAACTAAAACAACTCTCTCCAAAAATCTAAAGCCAAGTGAAACCCAGAAGCAAATCTGAGGCAATAGTAAATCTGGAATTAAATTAAACTGCAAATTTTCAAACCTGAAACCTGCAATTCAAAAATGATGTTCAACCTGCAAAAGGGGAAGTCTGCATTTCTAAAATCTGCAATCAACTTGCATTTCAAAGTAATGAATCAATCAATTAAAGGCATGCAGAGGAATGTTCAACATGCAAGTTCAACTCAGATTTTAAGTACCTGGAAGCTAAAATAAAAAGAGAAAAGAAAACTGCTCTGCATTTATATAAGGTGATTAAATATGTTTTAAAAACAGTTTAACCTAATGCATGTGATAATCTTTGAATTAATATTAGTATTCCATGAAATCACTCAGTATTTTGCTATTGAGTAAATAGAAAAGTTTATATATATGAGTAAAAGCCTGGGTAAATACCCTGTTTCTATTTCAAAACAGGATCTGATTCAAAACTTTAAACTCCTAATATCATCATTAATTGTCTTTGATGATTATATGAATGGTGTATGTTAATGTTTGATAGAAATTTTAAAATAGTTTCTGTAATTCTAAATTTACAAGTAATCTTCAAAATGGAAAACACAGTGAAATTAAGATGCATGTTAAAAATCAATTATCTAGTTTTCTGTTTTGGATTCCGTGGGTATGTTAAAGAACCAAAAATCTTGATTTTTAAAGTTCACATCATAATTTTTAGTTGTGAAATTTGGGTGAAGTTCTGGTTTGAGCATTTTTGCAGTTTTTGGTGATTTCTGTGAATCTATACAATAATTCGATTTGTAAATTTGGGAGAATTTTGTTTTCATGTTAGGGATTTAAGGAAAAATACAATTAAAATTTCTAAATGGTAGAATTTTTCGAATTAAATCAAATTAGGGTTTCGAGTTTTGTTTTTGGTTGAGTTGAAGTCGACATGATTTTGGCAAATATGGAGCTGCGATCTCGATCGCGAGGGTCGCGATTGCATCGTGGTGGCGCGAGGTTGCTCTGGTAGGAGAGCCGTAGGTTCTGGCGTAGGAATGGTCGGCGATGGGGTGGTTTTGGGTCGGAGCTTCTGCAGTATTTCAAGAAAATGAGTCATTTTCCGATTCAAATGGTTGATGGTCGATTTGGGTGCTGGGTTGAGGTCGCGTGCGTGCGAGTGATCGTTGGCAATGTTTGCGATGCTCAACGGCGGCCGGTGGTGTTGTGCTTGGTGCACGGTGGATGCTTGTGTGCACTGAGAGATGGAGTTGGGGGAGACGTGACTTTTCTCGAATTCGTGTTCGAGTATTTCGGTGAAAAGCTCGATGCAGTTGAAGTTGGAGGGAACGCGAGAGTTACTCGTGAGTGCACTCGGGGTTTTGATGGAGAAGCTCGGGTCATCTTGTTGTCAAGAGTGTTGTTCAGATTTTCAGTACCCAGTTTTTCTTTTGGCAATAAGGAAATCAAGTTTAAGTTTTTATAAAAAGAAAATGAATTCTTAAGGTTAAAAACTTGTTGTTTAAAATTTAATGTTAATCAAATTTATGAAGTATAAGTTGAAAATTTATATGTTTTATTTCAATTTAAATTTATTTAAAGTGATTTCATATTGAAGTAAATTAATTACATTTTGGAAGGATATTTTGAATTTAAATATCAAATAAAAACTTAAGTTAAAATGTTAAGAAATGATTCAAACTTAGGATTTCAAATTTTTATATTTAAAATAAATAAGATTAATTTGAATTTTTTAAAGTATTGAAATTTTTGAGATTTGTTTCTAAATTTTAAATAATATTATCATTATGATTTTGAAAACTAAATAGGATAACTGGTTTAAAATGTTAAAATTTGATTTAATTCATTACAAGATAAATAAGGTTAATTTATCTTGATTTGAATATTAAATTTGATTGTTAATAAGGAAAGTTTAATTAAGATTAATGTTCTCTTAATTAATTAAGGATTTGAAATTATAATTAGTTAATTATTTATTAAATTTTAAATAATTACTTAATTATGGATTAATTAAGTGTAATTACTTAATAAAGTAATTAAAGATTAATTGTGAATGTAATTAAGGAAGTTAATTACTTATGGAAGTAATTAATGGTAATTACTTATGGAGTAATTAGTTGAAGTAATTATTGGTTAATCACTTAATGACTTCAATTAAAGAATTGTTTAATATAACTGTTGAAGTTAATTAATTGTGAAGTGATTAATTAATTTAAGAATTAAGAATTATTTAATGATAAAGTTAATTGTTTGTTAAGTGATTAATTAAGAGATTAATTAAGATTTATTAATAAAAGTAATTAGAGATAATTACTTATGTAAGTAATTTAGAGTTAATTACTTAATTTATTTTAGTTAATTAATTAATGTAATTAATTAATTAATGAATATGATTAATTTAAGAATAATTACTACGGATAATTAATTAAAATGTAATTAATTAATTTAGTAATTAAATAAGGATTAATTGTTAATTTAAATTGGTTAATAATTACTTAATGAAGTAATTAAAGATTAATTAATTGAGTTAATTAATTAAGGATTAATATAATTAAATTAGAAATTAATTAATTAAGAAGTTCATTTATTAAAATAAGTAATTAAAAATTATTAATTACTAATTATGACTAGTGAGTTGATTAATTATAAGTTAATTATTTAATTAATTAAAGAATAATTAATCAACGAGGATCACTAATTAATGTGATTAATGATATTAATCAAGGTTGATTAATATAAGTAATTAATTTAAATGTGATTAATTAATTGTAATTAATTAGGAATTAATGTTAATTAATTATAGTTAATTAATTAATGTATGAACATTAATTATTGTAATTAATGATAGTAATTAAAGGGTTAATTACTGAATATGGATAGGATAATTACTTGAATGCAACTAAAGGTAATTAATCAAGGAAGATTATTTAGTGAAGATCATTAGAGATGATTGATTAATTTATTTGGATTAATAACTAATGAAGAAGGATTATAGTAATCCAATTGATTAAGAGATAATCAATTCCGATTTGGATGTTTGATTAATATGAGTTGATTGATATTGGTTAATTAATTGATTTTGAATGATCAAAATTTGGAGATTGATGATTGGTTGATATTGAATGTTTGATATTTGTTTGATATTGGATGATTTGGATATATCTGTTATATGATATGTTGCTTTGTGAAGATTGATATGAATTATCTATTGTGATAATATTATTCATCTATCTGTTTACATCATCCTGAATAAGTTAAACTGTTTAAACCCTTAAGTATAACTTGGACAATTAAAATGGCGTTTGGTTTCGGTGAGACCGGGATCGGGTTTCCATATTTGGATATCCGAAAACCACATCGATTCCAATTAAACGTTAGGTCGTTAATCCAAGTGGAGCAAGTGAAGGCTCGAAGTGTAAGGGCTATACGTCAGTATAACTCTGTGGGTGATTCCGTAATGAGTTTGACGGAATAGTGCTTATAGATTCGAGATGGCGAATCAGAGTGCAAGGGCTATGGTCGTTGACTCTGAGGGTGATTCCAAAACGAGTGCAATGAGATAGTGCCTTCGGTTTCGTTCGAACCCGGAACGAACTTGTATGGATTGAATGCTTTCAGCACATCGTCAGGCGGACGATGAGCATTCTAAGATTTGATGTCCTATAAAGGTAATCGCAGCCTCAAGCCTCATCAACCGGGAATGGCTAAAACAGGGGAGGTGCAGCAAGGCTTCGTGGGTAGCTCCCACTGGAGAGCAAGATTTTCCCCTGTCTAGATGTCCCTTTTATTTCGGCTGTGTGGGCAGTTGGGTCACGGCCAACTGCGGGGTTGTCTTGTTCAGGACTATCCAGTAAGGGATGGTTCCGGCCTTGTGTTGCAGGGGAGTTAGGGTGGCTCCTCGGTACGTTGATCTAGGCCACGTACTGTGACGGGCGGTACCCCAGTAGCCCTGCCATTGTTGGATACCCATTTTTCCTACGAGACCCTACGGTTTTGATTGTATTACCCACTTTTGTGGCTAGTAGCTGGAATTTAATAGATGTAACAATTTCGGCTATTTCTTATTTACTTGAAAACCCTAGACACTATTATAATATCACTGGATTTCCTATCAAATATTTTGGTTAGCGTAAGGTAAAAACTTTTCCATGTTTATGTGTGGAAAGTCTTACGTGATACCTTTTCTTTTCAAAGGTTTTCTAAAGTTAAGCAATTTTAACCCGTTTACTCACACCACACCCCAGTCTGACCCGAGTGTTTATTTTCTATTTTATTAAACTCTTGGGTACTCATATTATGTATGAGTAGTCAAGTGGATCAGGTTAGCTTGACGAATTCTGGAGGAGATATGGAGCAGGAGGCTTCGACGTGTAGTTATATATATTGTTTCCGTTGTGTTGATTAGTATCTGTTTCTGCTGTACTTGAGTTGTATAATTAGACAGAAGTTTATAACTGTCTATTATCTGTTGTTTAAGTTGTGTACTCTGATGTAATGAGATACTATGTAATATTATAAGTGATATATTATATTTTATTCGTTCCGCTGTGAGTTCTCTGATGTTGTTCTGTTTCTTCTTTCTCTTTCTTTTCTTCTTCTATCCCTTTCTTTCTTCAAGGTAATGCGATTTCCTGGAGATAGGAAGTCGGGTCGTTACAGTGGTATCAGAGCATTAGGTTGAGTGAATACCTAGGCTCTGTAGTAGTGTCATTCTTGAGAGAACGTACTTGTAATTTTTATATATAACTATATATATATATATATATATATATATATATATATCTATGTCTACCTAATAAGTTGGGTTATCTGTACGGATTTTCCAACATAAGTTTTAGAGGTAGATGGAGTAGTGGTGTGTGTGTAACACGACTACCACTGATGGAAGAGGTCCATTTGTTAAGGTTGGAAGAATTTGTCGAGACTGTAGACCTAATACCGTCTCCGGTGAGTTTTATAGTTTGTAGTAAGGATTTCTTTGGTATCCGAAGGAAATCTTTCCAAAAGATTCGGAGTTTATCTTTGAAGTGTAAGTTTGGATTTGTTGGAAGTGCAGGAGTGAGTGATGATATCCTGATAACTGCGTGATGAGATGCAATATCCTAGGATATTTTCTGAAGGTGTTTTCTCTTGAGGCAGTTCTAGAAGAGGCTGAGGAGCAGTCTTTACCTGCTGAAGAGAAGACTCGTCTGTGTAGAAGTTGTTTGGATCTCTAACGAGGAGTTTGGCTGTTTTGGAATATGAGACTAAGGTCTATGAGTTGTTTCGCTTCGGCATGGTCTCATTTGTTATTCCTTAAGGTAAGCGAGTTTTGTATGCTTGGTATGGAGTCCGAGTTTCTTGCAGGGTTGTTTGCCATCTCGGAGGTCCGTTGTGTGGTTTGTTGATGGTTTTGGTTTTGGAGAAGCATTTGGATTTGAAGTTTTTGGTTAGCTCTGGTAGCAGTGCAACTTAAAGTGTTCGGTGTGCTGACGAGGAGATCTTTTAGCTTCGCAGTATCATCGAGGTAGAGTTTAGAAGCAGCAGTGTTGGTTGTTTCTCCGATGGTTCAGGACTCTTGTGGTTCTCTTTCAGCAGTTCGGACTGAAGGTGGTGAAGTTTTCTTGAAAAGTTAACCTTGTTTGGAAAGCTTTAAGCTGTTCTAAATTGGTAAAGAGATGACAATTTCTTTGGAATCCGAACTGGGTAGGATCGCAAAAGTGACTTGCGATTAGTTTGGGAATTTTTCTTGAGCATTCTTTTATTTGAGGCTGAGGGTTCTCATGTGGATAGGAGCTGCTGGAGTATTCTGAAGTTTGTCTACATCTGAAATTGAGTTACATTTGTTTTGGTTCCAGAAGCAATGCTGGTAGTTAGCCTGGTAGTTGGATGGTTCTTAGTGAGAAAATAGTTGGTATAGCAGCTCAGAATTATTTTTGGAATTGGAATTGGACTGATATGGCTTTGGAATAGGATTCTGTTTTAAGGCTTTGTGACTGAGTCAGATGAGTCACTCAGATTTTTATGGATTTGATGAACAAAATTTTCTAGTATATATTGGATAAGTTTGTATTTGTGTTCATCAGCAGTATTCTTAACTATTTGAGAATCAGAGTTGTGCAGCGGAAGCAAGGTAGCTGCTGTGCAAGGAAGGAAGCAAGCTCTGTCTGCTATTGCTTGAGTAGTAGAGCTTGTGTTTTGGATTTCGACGGATTTTGAATGACTTTTCTATTGAATAAGATCCAGAAACTGTTTGCTTTGGCCTAGTTGTTTCTGGAAGTATCAGCATAGGTTGAGCTGATCAGAAGAAGTTTGGCAGTCCAGGATTGTCTGATAAGTTACAGATATGAGATAAGGAGTTTGGTATTTGAAGTTGGAGACTTCATTATTGATAAGAATTCTCTGGTTAAGAGAACAGATATTGGATAAGTTTGGTTGGTTTGTGCTGAGGCATTTGAGGATTTCTTATCTGTGTTTTTGATAGGATGAGATTGAATTGCCAGTTTGGATAGCTGTAATTCATTGTGTATCACGTACCTCTGAGGGAGTACGTGTATGATTCATTGATTGGTTGTTAAATCTGTAGTCCAGTTGGAGTTGGATGTTGAGAGTAGTCTGATGTTCTGTTCAGTTTGATGAATCTAGAGATGAGTTGAGCTCTGGATTTTGGTGGTGTAGTCAGTTTGTTGGCTTTTGTAGAGCGAGTCTCCCGGTGATTTAAACTTGGGGAAACTCGAGATAGTATTTGAGTTTTATTCTGATTTGTGTCAGAATAATTAGTTAGATTTGTTTGTTTAAATTGATTACTATGGATGTTAGTAACTGGTTGTTAGGAATGCTTTGCTAATTTAAATTAAAATCTGTGCTGGATTATTAAATTACCTTTGCTTTTAAATTTCGGGGACGAAATTCTTTTGAGGGGGGAAGATTGTAACGACCCAAAATTTTGGGCAATAAGAATTTAATAATCTGTGTAAATAATTTAACTGGTTTGATAATTTTTCTTTCTAATTTTAATTTTAAACTGATAAATTTATTCTTCTAAAGGTTATTTAATCTGTTAATAGTAATTAATATCTTTCTGACAATTTAAATTTGATAAGAATTGTTTTTCAAAGACTAAACAGATTTTATTCTGTTTATAATATATACAATTGATATATATTAAGAATAGAAGAGCTTTTGTTTTAAATTAAGATTTATTTAAAAATTGTAACATATATGTATGTATATGTTATAGTTTGATATTGTTTTGAAATTTAATTTTAATCCATTAATAATTTATATATGAATGAATAGTAATTTTAAGCTTTGTTTTAATTTATATTTTCAGAAGTTAATTTAAAGATTAATTATCAAATTGTAATATATATATATATATATATGTATATGTTATAATTTGAGTTATTTTGAAATTTATTTAATCCATTGATAATTTATAATGTATGAATATTGTAGATTAAAGCTTTGTTTTAATGTATATTTTCAAAAAAATAAATTTAAAGATTAATTCATTTGTTTTTAAAAGATATAAGATAATTGTTGTTTTAAAAATATGATAATTTAGAAAGGATTTAAATCAAGTCTTATTTATGTTTTCTTTAAAGTGTTTAATTTTAAATGGTATAAATGTATAAAACATAAAAGTTTTAGATTTTAAATACATATGTATAAGAATTATTTAAATTTTTATTAGTATTAGAATATTTCTTTAAAAGGTAAGCTATTTATAAAATAAAGGGTTACAAAGATTTCATACTTATAATTGTTATAATTCAAAAGCTCATTATCATAAAAACATTTCACTAATGTGTATAAACATTTTATGAATACGTATAAATACTTTATGAATACAATTATAACTTAAAATGATTTAATTAAAAGGGAAGAACACTTGTAAATCAAAGATGAAACATATTAACATGTTAGGGACATGTGTTAAGCAATTATGTACCATAGTGACATTTGTTCAATTTAATAACAAGTGTCTTCTTTTTTTTTAAAAAAATTTCACTTTTTTTACTTAAATCAAAACCAAGTTTACTAAAATGTTTTTCATTTCTTTATTTACATTTCTTGACCAAATTAATGGCAACCTGGAATATTTCCTCAGATCTGAAATTCATAACCCCAAAAGCAATATACTTCATATCAACTTCAAAACCTACAACTAAAACAACTCTCTCCAAAAATCTAAAGCCAAGTGAAACCCAGAAGCAAATCTGAGGCAATAGTAAATCTGGAATTAAACTAAACTGCAAATTTTCAAACCTGAAACCTGCAATTCAAAAATGATGTTCAACCTGCAAAAGGGGAAGTCTGCATTTCTAAAATCTGCAATCAACTTGCATTTCAAAGTAATGAATCAGTCAATTAAAGGCATGCAGAGGAATGTTCAACATGCAAGTTCAACTCAGATTTTAAGTACCTGGAAGCTAAAATAAAAAGAGAAAAGAAAACTGCTCTGCATTTATATAAGGTGAGTAAATATGTTTTAAAACAGTTTAACCTAATGCATGTGTTAATCTTTGAATTAATATTAGTATTCCATGAAATCACTCAGTATTTTGTTATTGAGTAAATAGAAAAGTTTATATATATGAGTAAAAACCTGGGTAAATACCCTATTTCTATTTCAAAACAGGATCTGATTCAAAAATTTAAACTCCTAATATCATCATTAATTGTCTTTGATGATTATATGAATGGTGTATGTTAATGTTTGATAGAAATTTTAAAATAGTTTCTGCAGTTCTAAATTTACAAGTAATCTTCAAAATGGAAAACACAGTGAAATTAAGATGCATGTTAAAAATCAATTATCTTGTTTTCTGTTTTGGATTCCGTGAGTATGTTAAGAACCAAAAATCTTGATTTTTAAAGTTCACATCATAATTTTTAGTTGTGAAATTTGGGTGAAGTTTTGGTTTGAGCATTTTTGCAGTTTTTGGTGATTTCTGTAAATCTATACAATAATTTGATTTGTAAATTTGGGAGAAGCTTGTTTTCATGTTAGGGATTTAAGGAAAAATACAATTAAAATTTCTAAATGGCAGAATTTTTCAAATTAAATCAAAGTAGGGTTTCGAGTTTTGTTTTTGGTTGAGTTGAAGTCAACATGATTTCGACAAATATGGAGCTTCGATCTCGATCGCGAGGGTCGCGATTGCATCATGGTGGCGCGAGGTTGCTCTGGTAGGAAAGCCGTAGGTTCTGGCGTAGGAATGGTCGGCGATGGGGTGGTTTTGGGTCGGAGCTTCTGCAGTATTTCAAGAAAATGAGTCATTTTCCGATTCGAATGGTTGATGGTCGATTTGGGTGCTGGGTTGAGGTCGCGTGCATGCGAGTGATCGTTGGCAATGTTCGCGATGCTCAACGGCGGCCGGTGGTGTTGTGCTTGGTGCACGGTGGATGCTTGTGTGCACTGAGAGATGGAGTTGGGGGAGACGTGACTTTTCTCGAATTCGTGTTCGAGTATTTCGGTGAAAAGCTCGATGCAGTTGAAGTTGGAGGGAACGCGAGAGTTACTCGTGAGTGCACTCGGGGTTTTGATGGAGAAGCTCGGGTCATCTTGTTGTCAAGAGTGTTGTTTAGATTTTCAGTACCCAGTTTTTCTTTTGGCAATAAGGAAATCAAGTTTAAGTTTTTATAAAAAGAAAATGAATTCTTAAGGTTAAAAACTTGCTGTTTAAAATTTAATGTTAATCAAATTTATGAAGTATAAGTTGAAAATTTATATGTTTTATTTCAATTTAAATTTATTTAAAGTGATTTCATATTGAAGTAATTTAATTACATTTTGGAAGGATATTTTGAATTTAAATATCAAATAAAAACTTAAGTTAAAATGTTAAGAAATGATTCAAACTTAGGATTTCAAATTTTTATATTTAAAATAAATAAGATTAATTTGAATGTTTTAAAGTATTGAAATTTTTGAGATTTGTTTCTAAATTTTAAATAAGATTATCATTATGATTTTGAAAACTAAATAGGATAACTGGTTTAAAATGTTAAAATTTGATTTAATTCATTACAAGATAAATAAGGTTAATTTATCTTGATTTGAATATTAAATTTGATTGTTAATAAGGAAAGTTTAATTAAGATTAATGTTCTCTTAATTAATTAAGGATTTGAAATTATAATTAGCTAATGATTTATTTAATTTTAAATAATTACTTAATTATGAATTAATTAAGTGTAATTACTTAATAAAGTAATTAAAGGTTAATTGTGAATGTAATTAAGGAAGTTAATTACTTATGGAAGTAATTAATGGTAATTACTTATGGAGTAATTAGTTGAAGTAATTATTGGTTAATCACTTACTGACTTCAATTAAAGAATTGATTAATATAATTGTTGAAGTTAATTAATTGTGAAGTGATTAATTAATTTAAGAATTAAGAATTATTTAATGATAAAGTTAATTTTTTGTTAAGTGATTAATTAAGAGATTAATTAAGATTTATTAATAAAAGTAATTAGAGATAATTACTTATGTAAGTAATTTAGAGTTAATTACTTAATTTATTTTAGTTAATTAATTAACGTAATTAATTAATTAATGAATATGATTAATTTAAGAATAATTACTAAGGATAATTAATTAAAATGTAATTAATTAATTTAGTAATTAAATAAGGATTAATTGTTAATTTAAATTGGTTAATAATTACTTAATGAAGAAATTAAAGATTAATTAATTGAATTAATTAATCAAAGAATAATATAATTAAATTAGAAATTAATTAATTAAGAAGTTCATATATTAAAATAAGTAATTACAAATTATTAATTACTAATTATGACTAGTGATTTGATTAATTATAAGTTAATTATTTTATTAATTAAAGAATAATTAATCAATGAGGATCACTAATTAATGTGATTGATGATATTAATTAAGGTTGATTAATATAAGTAATTAATTTAAATGTGATTAATTAATTGTAATTAATTAGGAATTAATGTTAATTAATTATAGTTAATTAATTAATGTATGAACATTAATTATTGTAATTAATGATAGTAATTAAAGGGTTAATTACTGAATATGGATAGGATAATTACTTGAATGTGACTAAAGGTAATTAATCAAGGAAGATTATTTAGTGAAGATCATTAGAGATGATTGATTAATTTATTTGGATTAATAATTAATGAAGAAGGATTATAGTAATCCAATTGATTAAGAGATAATCAATTCTGATTTGGATGTTTGATTAATATGAGTTGATTGATATTGGTTAATTAATTGATTTTGAATGATCAAAATTTGGAGATTGATGATTGGTTGATATTGAATGTTTGATATTGGATGATTTGGATATATCTGTTATATGATATGCTGCTTTGTGAAGATTGATATGAATTATCTATTGTGATAATATTATTCATCTATCTGTTTACATCATCCTGAATAAGTTAAACTGTTTAAACCCTTAAGTATAACTTGGACAATTAAAATGGCGTTTGGTTTCGGTGAGACCGGGATCAGGTTTCCATATTTGGATATCCGAAAACCACATCGATTCCAATTAAACGTTAGGTCATTAATCCAAGTGGAGCAAGTGAAGACTCGAAGTGTAAGGGCTATACGTCAGTATAACTCTGTGGGTGATTCCGTAATGAGTTTGACGGAATAGTGCTTATAGATTCGAGATGGCGAATCAGAGTGCAAGGGCTATGGTCGTTGACTTTGAGGGTGATTCCAAAACGAGTGCAACGAGATAGTGCCTTCGATTTCGTTCGAACCCGGAACGAACTTGTATGGATTGAATGCTTTCAGCACATCGTCAGGCGGACGATGAGCATTCTAAGATTTGATGTCCTATAAAGGTAATCGCAGCCTCAAGCCTCATCAACCGGGAATGGCTAAAACAGGGGAGGTGCAGCAAGGCTTCGTGGGTAGCTCCCACTGAAGAGCAAGATTTTCCCCTGTCTAGAAGTCCCTTTTATTTTGGCTGTGTGGGCAGTTGGGTCGCGACCAACTGCGGGGTTGTCTTGTCCGGGACTATCCAGTAAGGGATGGTTCCGGCCTTGTGTTGCAGGGGAGTTAGGGTGGCTCCTCGATACGTTGATCTAGGCCACGTACTGTGACGGGCGGTACCCCAGTTGCCCTGCCATTGTTGGAAACCCATTTTTCCTACGAGACCCTACGGTTTCGATTGTATTACCCACTTTTGTGGCTAGTAGCTGGAATTTAATAGATGCAACAATTTCGGCTATTTCTTATTTACTTGAAAACCCTAGACACTATTATAATATCACTGGATTTCCTATCAAATGTTTTGGTTAGCGTAAGGTAAAAACTTTTCCATGTTTATGTGTGGAAAGTCTTACGTGATACCTTTTCTTTTCAAAGGTTTTCTAAAGTTAAGCAATTTTAACCCTTTTACTCACACCAGACCCCTGTCTGACCCGAGTGTTTATTTTCTGTTTTATTAAACTCTTGGGTACTCATATTTTGTATGAGTAGTCAAGTGGATCAGGTTAGCTTGACGAATTCTGGAGGAGATATGGAGCAGGAGGCTTCGACGTGTAGTTATATATATTGTTTCTGCTGTGTTGATTAGTATCTGTTTCTGCTGTACCTGAGTTGTATAATTAGACAGAAGTTTATAACTGACTATTATCTGTTGTTTAAGTTGTGTACTCTAATGTAATGAGATACTATGTAATATTATAAGTGATATATTATATTTTATTCGTTCCGCTGTGAGTTCTCTGATGTTGTTCTGTTTCTTCTTTCTCTTTCTTTTCTTCTTCTATCCCTTTCTTTCTTCAAGATGATGCGATTTCCTGGAGATAGGAAGTTGGGTCGTTACAGTGGTATCAGAGCATTAGGTTGAGTGAATACCTAGGCTCTGTAGTAGTGTCATTCTTGAGAGAACGTACTTGTAATTTTTATATATAACTATATATATATCTATGTCTACCTAATAAGTTGGGTTATCTGTACGGATTTTCCAACATAAGTTTTAGAGGTAGATGGAGTAGTGGTGTGTGTAACACGACTACCACTGATGGAAGAGGTCCATTTGTTGAGGTTGGAAGTATTTGTCGAGACTGTAGACCTAATACCGTCTCCAGTGAGTTTTGTAGTTTGGAGTAAGGATTTCTTTGGTATCCGAAGGAAATCTTTCCAAAAGATTCGGAGTTTATCTTTGAAGTGTAAGTTTGGATTTGTTGGAAGTGCAGGAGTGAGTGATGATATCCTGATAACTGCGTGATGAGATGCAATATCCTTGGATATTTTCTGAAGGTGTTTTCTCTTGAGGCAGTTCTAGAAGAGGCTGAGGAGCAGTCTTTACCTGCTGAAGAGAAGACTCGTCTGTGTAGAAGTTGTTTGGATCTACAACGAGGAGTTTGGCTGTTTTGGAATATGAGACTAAGGTCTATGAGTTGTTTCGCTTCGGCATGGTCTCATTTGTTATTCCTTAAGGTAAGCGAGTTTTGTATGCTTGGTATGGAGTCCGAGTTTCTTGCAGGGTTGTTTTCCATCTCGGAGGTCCGTTGTGTGGTTTGTTGATGGTTTTGGTTTTGGAGAAGCATTTGGATTTGAAGTTTTTGGTTAGCTCTGGTAGCAGTGCAACTTGAAGTGTTCGGTGTGCTGACGAGGAGATCTTTTAGCTTCGCAGTATCATCGAGGTAGAGTTTAGAAGCAGCAGTGTTGGTTGTTTCTCCGATGGTTCAGGACTCTTGTGGTTCTCTTTCAGCAGTTCGGGCTGAAGGTGGTGAAGTTTTCTTGAAAAGTTAACCTTGTTTGGAAAGCTTTAAGCTGTTCTAAATTGGTAAAGAGATGACAGTTTCTTTGGAATCCGAACTGGGTAGGATCACAAAAGTTACTTGCGATTAGTTTGGGAATTTTTCTTGAGCATTCTTTTATTTGAGGCTGAGGGTTCTCATGTGGATAGGAGCTGCTGGAGTATTCTGAAGTTTGTCTACATCTGAAATTGAGTTACATTTGTTTTGGTTCCAGAAGCAATGCTGGTAGTTAGCCTGGTAGTTGGATGGTTCTTAGTGAGAAAATAGTTGGTATAGCAGCTCAGAATTATTTTTGGAATTGGAATTGGACTGATATGGCTTTGGAATAGGATTCTGTTTTGAGGCTTTGTGACTGAGTCAGATGAGTCACTCAGATTTTTATGGATTTGATGAACAAAATTTTCTAGTATATATTGGATAAGTTTGTATTTGTGTTTATCAGCAGTATTCTTAACTATTTGAGAATCAGAGTTGTGCAGCGGAAGCAAGGTAGCTGTTGTGCAAGGAAGGAAGCAAGCTCTGTCTGCTATTGCTTGAGTAGTAGAGCTTGTGTTTTGGATTTCGACGGATTTTGAATGACTTTTCTATTGAATAAGATCCAGAAACTGTTTGCTTTGGCCTAGTTGTTTCTGGAAGTATCAGCATAGGTTGAGCTGATCAGAAGAAGTTTGGCAGTCCAGGATTGTCTGATAAGTTACAGATATGAGATAAGGAGTTTGGTATTTGAAGTTGGAGACTTCATTATTGATAAGAATTCTCTGGTTAAGAGAACAGATATTGGATAAGTTTGGTTGGTTTGTGCTGAGGCATTTGAGGATTTCTTATCTGTGTTTTTGATAGGATGAGATTGAATTGCCAGTTTGGATAGCTGTAATTCATTGTGTATCACGTATCTCTGAGGGAGTACGTGTATGATTCATTGATTGGTTGTTAAATCTGTAGTCCAGTTGGAGTTGGATGTTTAGAGTAGTCTGATGTTCTGTTCAGTTTGATGAATCTAGAGATGAGTTGAGCTCTGGATTTTGGTGGTGTAGTCAGTTTGTTGGCTTTTATAGAGCGAGTCTCCCGGTGATTTATACTTGGGGAAACTCGAGATAGTATTTGAGTTTTATTCTGATTTGTGTCAGAATAATTAGTTAGATTTGTTTGTTTAAATTGATTACTATGGATGTTAGTAACTGGTTGTTAGGAATGCTTTGCTAATTTAAATTAAAATCTGTGCTGGATTATTAAATTACCTTTGCTTTAAAATTTCGGGGACGAAATTCTTTTGAGGGGGGAAGATTATAACGACCCGGAATTTTGGGCAATAAGAATTTAATAATCTGTGTAAATAATTTAACTGGTTTGATAATTTTTCTTT
Organism: Allium cepa; assembly: GCA_030765085.1. Classification (NCBI taxonomy): domain Eukaryota; kingdom Viridiplantae; phylum Streptophyta; class Magnoliopsida; order Asparagales; family Amaryllidaceae; genus Allium; species Allium cepa. Next base: position 859,574,169 of record CM060934.1, on the reverse strand, counting down.
GTAATTTTAATTTTAAACTGATAAATATATTCTTTTAAAGGTTATTTAATCTGTTAATAGTAATTAATATCTTTCTGACAATTTAAATTTGATAAGAATTGTTTTTCAAAGACTAAACAGATTTTATTCTGTTTATAATATATACAATTGATATATATTAAGAATAGAAGAGCTTTTGTTTTAAATTAAGATTTATTTAAAAATTGTAACATATATGTATGTATATGTTATAGTTTGATATTGTTTTGAAATTTAATTTTAATCCATTAATAATTTATATATGAATGAATAGTAATTTTAAGCTTTGTTTTAATTTATATTTTCAGAAGTTAATTTAAAGATTAATTATCAAATTGTAATATATATATATATATATATATGTATATGTTATAATTTGAGTTATTTTGAAATTTATTTAATCCATTGATAATTTATAATGTATGAATATTGTAGATTAAAGCTTTGTTTTAATGTATATTTTCAAAAAAATTAATTTAAAGATTAATTCATTTGTTTTTAAAAGATATAAGATAATTGTTGTTTTAAAAATATGATAATTTAGAAAGGATTTAAATCAAGTCTTATTTATGTTTTCTTTAAAGTGTTTAATTTTAAATAGTATAAATGTATAAAACATAAAAGTTTTAGATTTTAAATACATATGTATAAGAATTATTTACATTTTTATTAGTATTAGAATATTTCTTTAAAAGGTAAGCTATTTATAAAATAAAAGGTTACAAAGATTTCATACTTATATTTATTAAAATTCAAAAGCTCATTATCATAAAAACATTTCACTTATGTGTATAAACATTTTATGAATACATATAAATACTTTATGAATACAATTATAACTTAAAATGATTTAATTAAAAGGCAAGAACACTTGTAAATCAAAGATGAAACATATTAACATGTTAGGGACATGTGTTAAGCAATTATGTACCATAGTGACATTTGTTCAATTTAATAACAAGTGTCTTCTTTTTTTTTAAAAAAAATCACTTTTTTTACTTAAATCAAAACCAAGTTTACTAAAATGTTTTTCATTTCTTTGTTTACATTTCTTAACCAAATTAATGGCAACCTGGAATATTTCCTCAGATCTGAAATTCATAACCCCAAAAGCAATATACTTCATATCAACTTCAAAACCTACAACTAAAACAACTCTCTCCAAAAATCTAAAGCCAAGTGAAACCCAAAAGCAAATCTGAGGCAATAGTAAATCTGGAATTAAATTAAACTGCAAATTTTCAAACCTGAAACCTGCAATTCAAAAATGATGTTCAACCTGCAAAAGGGGAAGTCTGCATTTCTAAAATCTGCAATCAACTTGCATTTCAAAGTAATGAATCAATCAATTAAAGGCATGCAGAGGAATGTTCAACATGCAAGTTCAACTCAGATTTTAAGTACCTGCAGCTAAAATAAAAAGAGAAAAGAAAACTGCTCTGCATTTATATAAGGTGAATAAATATGTTTTAAAAACAGTTTAACATAATGCATGTGTTAATCTTTGAATTAATATTAGTATTCCATGAAATCACTCAGTATTTTGTTATTGAGTAAATAGAAAAGTTTATATATATGAGTAAAAACCTGGGTAAATACCCTGTTTCTATTTCAAAACAGGATCTGATTCAAAAATTTAAACTCCTAATATCATCATTAATTGTCTTTGATGATTATATGAATGGTGTATGTTAATGTTTGATAGAAATTTTAGAATAGTTTCTGTAATTCTAAATTTACAAGTAATCTTCAAAATGGAAAACACAGTGAAATTAAGATGCATGTTAAAAATCAATTATCTTGTTTTCTGTTTTGGATTCCGTGGGTATGTTAAGAACCAAAAATCTTGATTTTTAAAGTTCACATCATAATTTTTAGTTGTGAAATTTGGGTGAAGTTCTGGTTTGAGCATTTTTGCAGTTTTTGGTGATTTCTGTGAATCTATACAATAATTTGATTTGTAAATTTGGGAGAAGCTTGTTTTCATGTTAGGGATTTAAGGAAAAATACAATTAAAATTTCTAAATAGCAGAATTTTTCGAATTAAATCAAAGTAGGGTTTCGAGTTTTTTTTTGGTTGAGTTGAAGTCGACATGATTTCGGCAAATATGGAGCTTCGAGCTCGATCGAGAGGGTCGCGATTGCATCGTGGTGGCGCGAGGTTGCTCTGGTAGGAGAGCCGTAGGTTCTGGCGTAGGAATGGTCGGCGATGGGGTGGTTTTGGGTCGGAGCTTCTGCAGTATTTCAAGCAAATGAGTCATTTTTCGATTCGAATGGTTGATGGTCGATTTGGGTGCTGGGTTGAGGTCGCGTGCGTGCGAGTGATCGTTGGTAATGTTCGCGATGCTCAACGGCGGCCGGTGGTGTTGTGCTTGGTGCACGGTGGATGCTTGTGTGCACCGAGAGATGGAGTTGGGGGAGACGTGACTTTTCTCGAATTCGTGTTCGAGTATTTCGGTGAAAAGCTCGATGCAGTTGAAGTTGGAGGGAACGCGAGAGTTACTCGTGAGTGCACTCGGGGTTTTGATGGAGAAGCTCGGGTCATCTTGTTGTCAAGAGTGTTGTTCAGATTTTCAGTACCCAGTTTTTCTTTTGGCAATAAGGAAATCAAGTTTAAGTTTTTATAAAAAGAAAATGAATTCTTAAGGTTAAAAACTTGCTGTTTAAAATTTAATGTTAATCAAATTTATGAAGTATAAGTTGAAAATTTATATATTTTATTTCAATTTAAATTTATTTAAAGGGATTTCATATTGAAGTAATTTAATTACATTTTGGATGGATATTTTGAATTTAAATATCAAATAAAAACTTAAGTTAAAATGTTAAGAAATGATTCAAACTTAGGATTTCAAATTTTTATATTTGAAATAAATAAGATTAATTTGAATGTTTTAAAGTATTGAAATTTTTGAGATTTGTTTCTAAATTTTAAATAAGATTATCATTATGATTTTGAAAACTAAATAGGATAAGTGGTTTAAAATGTTAAAATTTGATTTAATTCATTACAAGATAAATAAGGTTAATTTATCTTGATTTGAATACTAAATTTGATTGTTAATAAGGAAAGTTTAATTAAGATTAATGTTCTCTTAATTAATTAAGGATTTGAAATTATAATTAGTTAATTATTTATTAAATTTTAAATAATTACTTAATTATGGATTAATTAAGTGTAATTACTTAATAAAGTAATTAAAGGTTAATTGTGAATGTAATTAAGGAAGTTAATTACTTATGGAAGTAATTAATGGTAATTACTTATGGAGTAATTAGTTGAAGTAATTATTGGTTAATCACTTAATGATTTCAATTAAAGAATTGATTAATATAATTGTTGAAGTTAATTAATTGTGAAGTGATTAATTAATTTAAGAATTAAGAATTATTTAATGATAAAGTTAATTGTTTGTTAAGTGATTAATTAAGAGATTAATTAAGATTTATTAATAAAAGTAATTAGAGATAATTACTTATGTAAGTAATTTAGAGTTAATTACTTAATTTATTTTTGTTAATTAATTAATTAATGAATATGATTAATTTAAGAATAATTACTAAGGATAATTAATTAAAATGTAATTAATTAATTTAGTAATTAAATAAGGATTAATTGTTAATTTAAATTGGTTAATAATTACTTAATAAAGTAATTAAAGATTAATTAATTGAATTAATTAATCAAAGATTAATATAATTAAATTAGAAATTAATTAATTAAGAAGTTTATTTATTAAAATAAGTAATTACAAATTATTAATTACTAATTATGATTAGTGAGTTGATTAATTATAAGTTAATTATTTAATTAATTAAAGATTAATTAATCAATAAGGATCACTAATTAATGTGATTAATGATATTAATCAAGGTTGATTAATATAAGTAATTAATTTAAATGTGATTAATTAATTGTAATTAATTAGGAATTAATGTTAATTAATTAATGTATGAACATTAATTATTGTAATTAATGATAGTAATTAAAGGGTTAATTACTGAATATGGATAGGATAATTACTTGAATGTAACTAAAGGTAATTAATCAAGGAAGATTATTTAGTGAAGATCATTAGAGATGATTGATTAATTTATTTGGATTAATAATTAATGAAGAAGGATTATAGTAATCCAATTGATTAAGAGATAATCAATTCTGATTTGGATGTTTGATTAATATGAGTTGATTGATATTGGTTAATTAATTGATTTTGAATGATCAAAATTTGGAGATTGATGATTGGTTGATATTGAATGTTTGATATTTGTTTGATATTGGATGATTTGGATATATCTGTTATATGATATGCTGCTTTGTGAAGACTGATATGAATTATCTATTGTGATAATATTATTCATCTATCTGTTTACATCATCCTGAATAAGTTAAACTGTTTAAACCCTTAAGTATAACTTGGACAATTAAAATGGCGTTTGGTTTCGGTGAGACCGGGATCGGGTTTCCATATTTGGATATCCGAAAACCACATCGATTCCAATTAAACGTTAGGTCGTTAATCCAAGTGGAGCAAGTGAAGACTCGAAGTGTAAGGGCTATACGTCAGTATAACTCTGTGGGTGATTCCGTAATGAGTTTGACGGAATAGTGCTTATAGATTCGAGATGGCGAATCAGAGTGCAAGGGCTATGGTCGTTGACTCTGAGGGTGATTCCAAAACGAGTGCAATGAGATAGTGCCTTCGGTTTCGTTCGAACCCGGAACGAACTTGTATGGATTGAATGCTTTCAGCACATCGTCAGGCGGACGATGAGCATTCTAAGATTTGATGTCCTATAAAGGTAATCGCAGCCTCAAGCCTCATCAACCGGGAATGGCTAAAACAGGGGAGGTGCAGCAAGGCTTCGTGGGTAGCTCCCACTGGAGAGCAAGATTTTCCCCTGTCTAGAAGTCCCTTTTATTTCGGCTGTGTGGGCAGTTGGGTCGCGGCCAACTGCGGGGTTGTCTTGTTCGGGACTATCCAGTAAGGGATGGTTCCGGCCTTATGTTGCAGGGGAGTTAGGGTGGCTCCTCGGTACGTTGATCTAGGCCACGTACTGTGACGGGCGGTACCCCAGTAGCCCTGCCATTGTTGGAAACCCATTTTCCCTACGAGACCCTACGGTTTTGATTGTATTACCCACTTTTGTGGCTAGTAATTGGAATTTAATAGATGTAACAATTTCGGCTATTTCTTATTTACTTGAAAACCCTAGACACTATTATAATATCACTGGATTTCCTATCAAATGTTTTGGTTAGCGTAAGGTAAAAACTTTTCCATGTTTATGTGTGGAAAGTCTTACGTGTACCTTTTCTTTTCAAAGGTTTTCTAAAGTTAAGCAATTTTAACCCGTTTACTCACACCAGACCCCTGTCTGACCCGAGTGTTTATTTTCTGTTTTATTAAACTCTTGGGTACTCATATTATGTATGAGTAGTCAAGTGGATCAGGTTAGCTTGACGAATTCTGGAGGAGATATGGAGCAGGAGGCTTCAACGTGTAGTTATATATATTGTTTCCGCTGTGTTGATTAGTATCTGTTTCTGCTGTACTTGAGTTGTATAATTAGACAGAAGTTTATAACTGTTTATTATCTGTTGTTTAAGTTGTGTACTCTGATGTAATGAGATACTATGTAATATTATAAGTGATATATTATATTTTATTCGTTCCGCTGTGAGTTCTCTGATGTTGTTCTGTTTCTTCTTTCTCTTTCTTTTCTTCTTCTATCCCTTTCTTTCTTCAAGGTGATGCGATTTCCTGGAGATAGGAAGTCAGGTCGTTACAAAAGGTTAATTATTTAATGACTAAAGGTTGATTGATTTATTAATTGAGATTGATCAATTAATAATTAAAGGTTAATTATTTTATTTATTAAATTAGAGATTAATTAATAAATGATTAAAGAATGATTAATTAAAATGGTTTGTAATTAATTAATGATAATTAACCAGGATTAGTAATTTATTCATAAGTAATTAATCTGGTTTATAATTAATCAAATGTTTAATTGATCTTACTTATGAATGTTTGGATTCTATTGAATGTTTGAATTGTTTGATATCCCTGATGTGTGATGCTTTGTGATATGAATTATTTTGATTTGAGTTGTGATGAATGTAATTTATTTAGATGAATTTATATTATTTATCTGTGAATCTATAAATGAGGATAAGCGTTATAGGATTATACCGCTTATCGATATTGATGTGCTTGAATTTGTGATGATTGATGATATTGTATTGGTGTGTAAAACTCCTGGACTACACCACACACACAAACATGGATTGCACGAGGAAATTGGTTAAGTCATAGATATTTTGAATTTAAATTTTATTTTGTTTAAAACTTGAATTTTGAATCCAATTGGTTTGGAAGTAAAACTGAGTTGAATATGAAAAGCTTTTGAAAAGGAAATTTTGAAATCTAATTTTAGTTTGAATATACTGTATCTTATTATTTTGGAAATTATGGTTTGGAAAGGTTATACAAGTTATATAATGGATTTTAAACCATTTTTAAGTATCTTTAAATGTATTATTTTGGGAATTTAAATTTAACCCAAGTTTATACTTGAATGGCTTTAACTTGAGCAAATGTAATCGATTTTCCCGAAACGAAAACTCTTTGATTTCAAATGATAATAGCTTCCATATAAAGGAAGGCTTTCCAATTATTATTGAAAATGTTTCAAAGTTGAAATGGAATTGTTTTGAAAGCTATGAATGAATCTTTGTTAAAGATTGGTGAACCTTGTTTTTAAATTGAGAGGTTCTTAAAGGTGTATATTTTATTTTAAAAGATTAAAAGTGGAAATTTGTTAAACCATTCAAAAGAAAGGCTTTTGGGCTATAAGTTGTGACTTAATTAAGATCCCATATATCCATAAGTTTTTAAAATTTGCACTCATTATTCGGTTTAGCCGAGAGAGGATTTTATGTCATATAACCCAGTCCGAATAATGATACGATGAAATGCATAGCATTTGAAGACCAATGGTGAAGACATGGTATTTTCGAGAACGAAAGGATTACCCGTCAAATGACTCTGCACTAAGTAGCTACGGTATAGAGATCTCCATACGTGATGGGGAGTCCGATCGGGATTGTGAATACCCGGATTGCAAGGACTTCTTTGAAGTGCCTTCGGTTTCGTTCGGACCCGGAACGGACTTGTATGGATGTATGTCTGACATTACATTTTGAGATGTAAAGCTGGTTTCTATCAAATACATTTCTGTTTGGTGGTGGAGAATTTATTCTCTTAGCTTAACACCCTTTCTCTGAGACGTACGAGCTTAGAGGTTATGTAGTTGATGGTTACTAGTGATACATTCCCAATTTGGTAATGTGGCATGCTAAATGCTTCTGATCATTTGTTGATAAAATCATGGCTTTTGTGAAAAGCGTAGCTTTTTGGACGAGACCTCATCAGGACCTCACAACCCGAAAACGGTCGAAGCGGGAAGGATGTGGTAAGGTTATTGGGGGTCGCGCCCCTTGGGGTATGTCCATTTCCTTCTGGATAAAAAGTGGTATCATTGTATGGACCCAGTACTTAACTTATGTGGTTGATACAAATCTATTGCTTTGTGGTTGTTGGTGTTGAGGGCCCTCGTATAAAGGTTGGTAATGATCGGGGGGTGGCATACTCGTGTCAGTAGTTACCTAGTTACAGAGGTAACCCGGCCTTGTGTTGGCAGAGATCCGGTTAGGTTCTCGGGGCGTCCCTCCAGAGACGTACCCATGTGTCATCGGAAGTTCCTTAGCCTGACCATTGTTGGAAATCAAATCATCCAATACGCACCCTTTACGTTTTTAGTTGTATAACTGCCATTCTTAAATGGTAGCTATAGCAAGCATAATATAATGATACCTATGCTGGTTAACATTAATATTATACTTTCAAAATGTTTTCCACTATGCACTAATAATAATATCAAAAGTATTTTTTCATATCAAGCATGTTTGACTATCATAAGGAGAAATCTCCCCCAAGTGTGCGATTGCATTGTGTGTGTTCCAGGAGGCCTTATGGTAGTTTCATTTTTCAAAAATCATTACGGATTTCTTTTAAATTCTTTTGTTTGCTTTTGTTCAAAGAAAATTGTTTTTGTTTGCTCACACAAGTCCCATGATTGACCTGGAGTTTATTGTTCCATTTCCAAAATTCGAATGCCCATAATTTTCCACACGGGTAGCCTAAAACTTGGTATTTCAGATAATCAAATAGTAGGTGTAGATTCGATAGCATCCAGCCTTTGGATTTGGCGATTGCATTTGTTTCTCTAGGATTGGAGTTACTTAACTTCAGCATGATGGTGGTTCGAGCTTCCTGGATTAGAGTTTGAAGCTTGGCGTTGAAGATATTGTTATATCTTCTGTTGTTGCTATTATTCTTCCGCTGTTGTCTTGTATCTCTTATATACATTGATTTTCAATTGTATCATTGCTGTATCAATGTTATATGTCAATAAAAGTTGTTCATTTCTTCTTCTACTATGTTATTGCACTTAATGTGTTAAAGCTCCGGCAAACCAGATTCGACGTTTGATTCTACGGCATTCGAATATGAGTAATGTATTTGGTGACGATTTTCGAAGGTCGAGTTAGGGCCGTCACAACTTCTACATATATTTTAACTACTAAAGTACCATTTTTATTTTTTTATAAAAAGATTAGAATCAACTTTGTCAATTTGAAAACTAGGTTCTAAAATATATGTATTTAATCTTTCATACCAAGCATGGGGAGCTTATTTAAGACCAAGAAATGTTTTTTGTAATTTAAAAAGATGATTTAAAAATTGTTCATGTACAAACAACGGTGGTTGTTCAACATAGACATTTTCTTTAATGTATCCATTTGAAATTGCACTTTTAACGTCCATTTAATATAACATAAAGTTATGATGACACGCAAATGCTAAGAGAATTCTCATAGCTTCGAGACGTGCTACAGGAGTGAAGATCTTTTCATAATCAATTCCTTCTTCCTGAGAATATCCATGAGCTAGAAATCTTGCTTTATTTCGAATTATAACACCATTTTCGTCCATTTTATTTTTGATAATCCATTTAGTACCAATAACAAATTGATCATTGGGTCTTGGTATAAGTTTTCATACATTATTATGTTCAAATTGATTTAGGCCTTCTTGCATTTTGATAATCCAATAATCATCTGTAGAAGCTTTTTTAACACTCTTTGGTTCAATATTTGAAATAAAAGCTACATGTCCCATTTGATTTAATTGATTGCACATTGAAACTTTAGTATTAATGTCTCTTATAATATTATCTATTAGATGAACTTTTAATATTCTAGGTGGTGATTTTAATTCAGCATTATCAGGATTAATTGTTTCGATTTATTCATTTTGAACATTAGATGATGTTGATTGATTCATGTTTTCATCATTTTCTTGAATAGTGCTAAAATTTCATCAAACGATACATGTAACGTCTCTTCAATTTTACTAGATTTTTTACTAAAAATTCTATATGCTTTACTCTCATCTGATTATCCTACGAATATTCCTTCGTCGGCTTTCGGATCAAACTTTCTTAGAGGATCACTAGTGTTTAAAATAAAACATTTAGATCCAAATATTTTAAAATAAGAAACTTTGGGTTTTCTTTCAAAAAGAAGTCTGCATAGAGTATTTTTGGTTGAAGGCCTTAGAGAGACATGATTTAGAACATAACATGTGGTAGCTACAGAGTCTGCCAAAATTTTTTGTGGTAAATTACTACAACTAAGAAGTGTTCTTGCACATTCTTGGAGAGTTCTATTTTTCCTTTCTACAACACCATTTTGTTGTGGTATTATGGGAAATGAAAAATTATGACTTACCCTTTTTTTATTACAAAAATCGTGAAATGGTTTATATTCAGATTCTCCACCATGATCACTTCTACTTGTTTTGATTTCTAAATCTTTTAGATATTTAATACGTTTTGAAAAGATTTTGATTGTTTAAAAGTGTCACTTTGGTATTTTGTCTACGTATATCATCAATAATCATCACCTATATCAAAAACATACTTATTATAATTCATTAATCTAATTTGCATTGGTTCATAAAGATCCAAATATAAAAGTTCTAAAGGTTGTTTTGTGGAAATCTCTTGCTTAAATTTAAAAAAGGATTTTTTTTAGGTCTTCCTTTTTGACAGGCATCGCATAGATTATTGACTTTAAAAACTATATTAAGTAAACCACCAACTAAATTATTTTTAGCTAACTTATGAATGTTTTTAAAATTAACATGAGAAAAACGTTTATGCCAAATCCATGGATCAGAAATATCTGCTACTAATAAAACATCTTTATCATGCCTTATTTTCATATTTGAAATATAAATATTGTGTTTTCTTGTTCCTTCAAAGATTAGATTTTTATTTTTATCAAAGGTATCGCATTTTTCTATTTCAAATGTTATAGTAAACCCTTTATCACATAATTGACTAATATTAAGGAGGTTATGTTTTTAAATGTTTAACTAGATAAACATTTGAAATAGGAGAGAGTTAGACATACCAGCAGAAGCAACATCTCCTTGTCCTATAACATAGCCTTTGGAATTGTCTCCAAAAGAAACGGTTCCGTCATTCTTGTAAGACATATTTATTAGCATATCAACATTTCTGATCATAGCCTGGAGCATCCATTGTCGAGAATCAATTTCTCCTATTTGTTTCGGGGTACCATGAAGATAAAAACAATTTAGTGGTGCGTACTTCCTCCATTAGGGTCCTGGGGGTTAAACTAAAGGTAACCATACCCATGAGGGTCTGGTAGAACTTTGTTAACCCGCCTTTAGTCAAGGCCATGAACATGCAGATTCAACCCAACCAACTTCACGATTATCGAGATTAGAATAGGATGGATTCGATTTAAAAGAATGAAGTTCACTTGGATATGTAATTTGGTCAAGAAATAGGGGGGTTGCACGACTCGGTCTGGAAGATAAGCCTCGATCGGCATACCTTCCCTCGATCGGCACACCTCCCCTCGTTCGGCACACCTCCCCTCGATCGGCACACCTTCCCTCGATCGGCGTGCCTCCCCTCGATCGGCACGCCTCCCCTCGTTCGTCACGCCTCCCCTCGATCGGCATACCTCCCCTCGTTCGGCACACCTCCCTTCGCTCGGCATGAAGGCTCGCTCAGCATTGGATGTCGCTTGGCATTGAAAGTCGCTTGTCATCGCACCTCGCTCGCCATCGCACCTCGCTCGGCATCGTACCTCGCTCGGCATCATACCTTGTTCGGCATACCAACTGCTCAGGGTCGGTCGACAAAATGAAGTAGGGTTCGGCTATGGCCTTGGTGGGCCCAAACTACTCAGGAGACCAAACAACCTGGTTTTGCCTATAAATACAGTATGTGGGTCTCCAGATGGTGGATCTTCTTCTTCTCTCCGCTCTATAACTTTCTATTCTCTAAGGCTAAAGGTTACCCTATCAGCTTGTAACTGTAATTGATTCGAACATCAATAAAAAGGAAACTTCTGGAGTGGACGTAGGCCGGAGTTAGCTGAACCACTATAAAATCCGTGTTCTTTACTGCTTTTATTTTAATTTTGACTATTCTTTATATTATTACTCTCTACATATATTCTATCTGTTATCTATGACCGTTAGTTGGTGCTTTCATTTATATTTGGGTGTTAGTGGCCAATTTTGGCGCTAACATTTTGGTACTTTCACTGAGAGCGCAAGCACTCAGGAATTTTGGAGTTAGGAACTTGGATCCTAGGAAATAATGGCTAGACCATCAGCAAGGAAGCAAATGACAGAAAGAAGTAATCAGGAGGGAAGTCAAGAGGTTTCCTCTGGAGCTGGAGCAGGTCAAGCATCCATCTACATCACTAGAGATGAGATGGAAGCGATGTTGAAAAGACAAGGGGAGATGATGTGGGCTCTTCTCAGACAATTTGCACAAGTAGGAAATGTAGGAGCTCAGATCCATGGAGCTGGATCAGAAGCGCTCAACCAGCAAGCAGAGGGAATAGCTCAGCAGGGGGCGTCCCCCAATCAACAAACAGCTAATAATCTAGATGGACCTAGACCCGGGGGCACACCACCAGGAAATGCTGGACCAATCCACGGAGGGATACAGATGACGCTGTGCAACCCAACACCAACAGGAGGAAGGAGTACGAGATGAGGAGTATGTACCTGAATTTCCTCATGAACTCGATGGGTAGACCGAAGGCAACAGACAAGGATTAAACTTGGCGACAATGACAGACTGGAGGCGATGGTTAGACGAGCTATGAGAGGTGGATTAGTAAACAAAGACTTAGAGGATGTGAATAGGAGTCCCTTTACTCCTACTATCAGGCTATCTAGGAACCCACCGGATTTTAAGTTACCATCATTGGAGATGTATAATGGGAGGACGGATCCTATGGTTCATCTGACAAAGTATATGAGGCATATGAAAGTGCTGGCGGCATCTGAGGAAGTCATGGCCCAATGCTTCCCATTGTATCTGACAGACATAGCAGCATTATGGTTTAGACGATTGGAGAGCGGATCCATTGGAACGTGGATCGAGTTGACTAGGAAGTTTATGAGGTAGTTCAGAGTTCACATTTCGAGACCTAACAATGTAATGAGTTTGGCAGCGCTAAAGCAGACGACCGGGGAATCTTTGAGAAGCTTTCTAACGCGATTCAATGCAGCGGCAGCATCAGTGGATCGACCAGATCCATCCGTGCTCTTGATGGCAGCTGTATCTGGCATAGCTAATGGAACAGAGTTCAAAAATTCACTGCCAAGGGATCCACCTATGGATCTAGGGGAGTTTTATAATGAAGTCGAAGGATTTCTACGGTTAGAGGATGCAAATGCTAAGAGAGAGGAAGGAGAAGGAGATCATGTTTATGCATTCAAGGGTGAAAGTCCTTCTAAAAAAGATTCAGGAACTGATAAAGGGAAACGGAAGGCCACGGATAACGACGATGGACCAATGCGACCATGAAAGGAACCAAGGTTCACCTCTTATTCAGAGCTGAACGAGACTTTGGAATGAATTTACCAAGACACTAGGGAGAAGATTCCCTATCGAAGGCCAATGAGAAGGGATCCGATCAGCGATGAAAGAAGATCGGACAAGTATTATTTGTTTCATGAACTGAATGGTCATAGCACAAACAATTGTAGGCACTTGAATGATGAAGTTGAGGGGCATATCAAGAATGGTCTCTATCCCAATATGTGAGAAGGAGCACCACGACGATGGAACAAGAACGACCACCACCTGCACCTACCGGGAACGGCTCAAGATCAAGGCGTCAGCTTATTATCAACTGATTGAAATATTGACGAATAAGTAGCAAACTCCACACCAACGCGATTAAGTCATTTACACATGTACAGGACTACGAACGATCCTCAGACATGCTCCGATACAACTATAAATCGCATCAATGTAGGTGTTTGCACTTCGACATCCCTGTTTTTTTTTCATTTTTCATTTCTCATGTTTGGACTTGATTTTGTTTGACTTTTCTATTGAAAGACTTATTTCGGACGAAAATATGCCATCTGTGATTCAATGACGGCTAAACCACTTACTCATGTAAGGGATCGCGAATGGTCCTCAGGCATGCTCTGAGATGGCGATAAACCGCCATAACAAACAAGTTAGAAATTCACTCGAACGTGAAATCTGGCATTAATAATATTAAGTCCCCCGGCACATACAACTTGCCTCGAACGACACCTGATCACGAACGATCACAAATAGCCTCGAATGGCACTAGACCGCGAACGGTCCCAACTCGCCTCGAACGACACCCGATCGCGAACAATCACAAATAGCCTCGAACGGCACCCGACCATGAACGGTCCCAAATCGCCTCGAACGGTCCCAAATCGCCTCGAACGGCATCCGATCGCGAACGATCACAAATCGCCTCGAATGGCACCCACCGCGAACGGTCCCAACTCGCCTCGAATGGCACCCGATCGCGAACAATCACAAATCGCCTTGAATGGCACCCGATCACGAATGCTCACAAATCGCCTTGAATAGCACCCGACCGCGAACAGTCCCAACTCGCCTCGAACGGTTCCCGATCGCGAACGATCACAAATTGCCTTGAACGGCACCCGACCATGAACGGTCCCAACTCGCCTCGAACGGTTCCCGATCGCGAACGATCACAAATTGCCTTGAACGGCACCCGACCATGAACGGTCTCAACTCGCCTCGAACGACACCCGATCACGAACGATCACAAATTGCCTCAAACGGCAACCGATCGCAAACGATCACCATTTGACGTGAACGACACCCGACCTTGAACGGTCACATACTATCCCGAATGACATACGATCGCGAACGATCATCGTTCGCTGTCAGATAAGACTATCAATTTCTTTGCCGGTCATTAACAGGATATGAAAATCCAGCTTATTGAGCTACAAAGCACACCTTCCATTAGCAAAGGATGTTTTGGGGGCAAAGTGTTAACCCGCCTTTAGTCAAGGCCATGAACAACCCAACCAACTTCACGATTATCGAGGCTGGAATAGGATGGATTCGGTTTAAAAGAATGAAGTTCAATTGGATATGTCATTTGGTCAAGAAATAGGGAGGGGGGTTGCACGGCTCGGTTTGGAAGATAAGCCTTGATCGGCATACCTCCCCTCGATCGGCACACCTCCCCTCGTTCTACACACCTCCCCTCGATTGGTATACCTCCCCTCGTTCGGGACACCTCCCCTCGATCGACCTACCTCCCCTCGATCGGCACACCTCCCCTGGATCGGCATACCTCCACTCCTTCGGCACACCTCCCCTTGTTCGGCACATCTCCCCTCGATTGGAATACCTCCCCTCGTTCGGCACACCTCCCCTCGCTCGGCATGAAGCCTCGCTCGGCATTGGATGTCACTAGGCATTAAACGTCGCTCGGCATCGCACCTCGCTCGGTGTCGTACCTTGCTCGGCATCGTACCTCGTTCAACATACCAACTGCTCTAGGTCGGTTGGCATAATGAAGGAGGGTTCGGCTATGGCCTTGGTGGGCCCAAACTATTCAGGAGGCCCAACAACCTGGCTTTGCCTATAAATACAGCATGTGGGTCTCTAGATGGGGGATCTTCTTCTTCTCTCCGCTCTTTAACTTTCTATTCTCGGGCTAAAAGTTACTCTATCAGCTTGTAACTGTAATTGATTCGAACATCAATAAAAAGGAAACTTCTGGAGTGGACATAGGCTGGAGTTAGCCGAACCACTATAAAATCTATGTTCTTTACTACTTTATTTTAATTTGACTGTTCTTCATATTATTACTCTCTACATATATTCCATCTGTTATCTGTGACTGTTAGTTGGTGCTTTCATTTACATTTGGGTGTTAGTCACCAATTTCGGCGCTAATAACCTTTGAATCTAAAATCTTTATTAAAATGAACATCATTCAAAAACTATCTTTATATTTTTGTCGAATCAAGTTATTATTTGTTTTTGGAATCCATATCTGAATAGTCTCTTTATCATAATTTGATTTGCTACTTACTGGTTTATGAAATTTAGAATAAATTGTAGCATATTTATGTTGAACTTTTGGTTTCTTTGATTTTATAAATCCTAAACCATTTTCACTGCTAGGGCGCTTTGAAATACTAATTATATGAGATATATTCTCTTTTCCCTTAAAAATTTAGAAATGTTTGTAGAATGATCATTTACATTCTTTTCTAATGATTGTTTGTCTTCGTTTGACACTTTACCTGATTTTCTAAATCATCAACAATTTTTCTTAATTTTACGTTATCATTTTATAGTGTTGAATTTTCCTTTTCTAAAGCATGCATATTTTGATTTTATTCAAAAGTTTTACAAATATTTTGTAATTTTAAAATTTCCTCCTCTAATATAATTTTCTCATCTTTTAGCATTTCATTTTCTAATTCTAATCTAGTCATTTTTCATGCACATTCTTTATGAGTCTTTCTAAAGTTTCTATATTTGGTATCTAGTTTCGAATCTATTTCTATGATATGGTTAAAAGATAAGTTTGAAAGTGCCTCATCTTTAGTTGCCATAAAGCGAATATTGGGTTGTTCTTCATCACTGTCACCGTGACTATCACTATCACTTGAGGAATTATCCACATTGCTTTAAATGCACACTTCTTTTTTGAGAATTTCTCATATTTGTTGTTCTTTTTGAAGTTTTTCTTATCTTTGTTTAATTTTGGACAATCCTTTTTCATATAACCAAATCGATTGCAACCATATCATTTAAATGACAAATCATTGTTGGAGTTGCTTGGTATTTTCTTTTGCACCAATTTATTGAATTTCCTAAACTTTTTGTAGTTCTTAACAATGAAAACTACATCTCCTTCATCCAAGTCTAAGTCGCCATCAACATTTACCTGTAAAGCAATACTTTATTTTTCTTGGTCTAGATCTTTTCTAGCTTGCAAATTTTCTTAGTATGACATTAAATTTCCAATTAACTCTTCTACTTCGAGTGTAGAGAGGTCATTGGCTTCTTATATAGCTAATACTTTTCTTTCTCATTCATCGGTTGATGCATTTAGAATATGTGTACCTAAATCAAAATCAGTAAATAAAACTCCTAATGCCACAAGATCATGTTGTATAGTTTGGAATCTTGAGTACATTTCTATGGTGTAGATTAGTTCTCATTTTATAAGTTCAAAATTGATTTTTCAACAAACTTCTCTTAGTTTGCTTTACTTTGGTGGTTCCTTCATTTCTGACTTATGGCATGTGCCATATGTCATATGCCGTTTTGCACATCATAATTCTAGAAAATTCGTTCTTATCTAATGCACAATATAAAACATTCATAGCTTTTGCATTATTTGAAGCATCATTTTTCTAAGTATATGTCTAGATACTAATTTCAATAGTAGGAGATACATATTAAGATTGAGTAGATAGCCAAATGTCAACCTGCTTGATTCCGTAAAAACTTTTATATGTGTAGCCCAATACATATAATTAGAACCTTGAAAAATGGAGGATGTGAAGTTGATTATCCTTCTTGAAATGTGTTGCAACTCATATTAGTCATAGTATTTAAAACTATGTAATGATTTTGAATAAATCGTGCTTTGATACTAAATGAAAGAACTAGTTGATCGAGTATGGCTAATAAACTGAATATATATACTTATTTATACTATGAAATGATAAAGCAGTAAGTAAATGTACATAATGAGATTTATACTGGTTCAGAGCACCTCTCCTACGTCAAGTCCCTAAGCACTCTTAGGTATTTACTGTAATCCCTCACTTGACCTAAAGGAATAGGTTTACAAGTTAACCAATGTAAGCACCTCTTAGATTTATTCTTTCCTTTGAAAAATACAAACCTTTCTTATCAATCTTGTGTTCGTCAAATAATGATTTTGACATGATGGTACAACGATTCCTATAATCTCTTTGATGATTTATAGTTAGTGCATAGTGATTATTGGAATAATAGCAAATGAAATAATTGAGCTGAAAGCACAATGATTAGAATAGCACAAGGGAGTAAAATAGATAGAACAAAGTAGAAGGTATGTCTTGAGTATGATTTGTTGTGCTATTTATAGAGATGCAATCAAGGGTTGTCAATCCTCAAAAAATCCTTTCAGAATTGTAGAAAACTGGTCAAAAGGTCTCAACCCTTGAAGATGGCCTATCATAAAACGTAGCAGTTACAATGTCTCAGTCTACTTAGCGAATACGTCAGTCTATTGAGTGTGAAAGTTTTAATTTCTGTGGCAAATATTTGGATTTTTTTAAAATGGTTCAACACAGTTTTAGTCGACTGAAATTGGGCTCAGTCAACAAAAATCAATTTCAATTAACTGAAAAGTGTAAGTTTAGTTTTTATATATAAACACCTGTCATTTTAAATTCAATCTCTATGTTATGTTGATATTTGTGTTTGTGTATGTCTTTGTTTGTGTATTTTAACTATCAAAGAGATTTTACAGTTCAGTCTAAGACCATATACATACTACTGATCTTAAAGCTCTATAGTTTTGACTTCTTTGACTTGTGGATGATTCTTCTAGCTCATTGCCTTGCTTTTTGTCTTCTTAAATGATAGACTGTCATCGTTGTATATTATACATATGCAGTATATAGTTTTCATCATTAAAATGAAGTACTAATGTTCTAACACAACATTCATCCATATAAGTTCATTCTGGGGCTGAACGAAACGCTTGAGAGCTACATCTCCAATTACATCATCTTCAAGATGTCTTCACTTTGAATCACATTTGTTGGATCGAAGTGATTTTCATATAACATACCCGATCCCGATCTTTTTGAAACAACATTCAATAGTTTATGGTAATCTCAACCTCAGTTCTTCAGGAAATAAACGGTCCAAGATAAGAGCGAAGATCAACTCCTAATCATTACTAGACAGTTTTCTTATCCTAGACCTAGGAGAATGAAACGATGTAACGACCCGTAAATTTTCGATAATTAAATTTGTTAATTTAATAATATTTTATGAGTTAATATTGAAAGAAATAAAAAAATTTAATTTAATAATGGAATAATAACTAAATTAAAATGAAATAATGTTAATTCAAGTTCATTTTTAACAATCTTAATGAAACTCCAATTCATTGTAATTAGAAATTCTATGCTTGGTTATAAAATTTAATATAAGAAGCAAATGTAAATATTTAATTGTTGTATAAAATTAAAATAGTTGATGGTAATTTAATAAGATTAGTATTGTGTAAGGAATTATAATATTTATTGTATTAATGTGTGCATTGATTTATAGTGGGATGTAAAAGGCAATTAATAATTTAAATGTTGACTTAATAACAAAGTAAGGTGTATTGGATGGAATGAAATGTATTGTAATGAGAGTTGTTGTCATAATTGTTTGTAAGGAATAAACTTACAAATGTTATAAAATGTATAATGGTGACAACTATTGTTCGTTACCAATGTATTTAATCAATAGCAATTAAATGTAATGAAACATTACCTTATGTAAGTTAAGACAATATGTAACGACCCGCTATTTTAAACCATTCAAATCGACAATAAAACCATACATGTTCGACTTGAATAATTCAAAATACCGAATTGTTAATTTAAATTTGGCAAAACTTAATATATACAGTAAATAAATCAATCACAGAATCACAGATACAGAGTAGACAATAATACACAGCGGAATAAATGAATAGTAGTTCATGAAGCTACTATATAAACATCAGAGTTTGAGATAAAGTACAACCGAATAGTTCAAATGCAGTGAAGTCTCCAATGCAACAGATGACTTCTCTGAACCAATCAACTAAAAAAACTGGAATCTGAATCGATAGTTGGATCTCCAAATGAAGCTCCAAACTCCAGAGGTGAGTCTCAACTGCTGTATCACTCAGTCTGACCCGAGCGTAAAGTAAACACAAGACACTCGAGTCAGGATTGACATTCTTATATCAATAAATCCAACTCAAGTGAAATATCAACTGAAATACAAATAACTTAAAGGATGTTTGGGATAACCATCCTCTAAGGGTCCATGGAACTATCTACAAGGTAGAAATATGCACTATAACATCGTGGTCATTTCATCTTAATTTATACTTCAAAACCAAATATCATTTCACTTCAAATATCTCTGTATTTCCCAAAATAGTATTTATATATATTAAATAATTTATACAATAAAGCATTTTCAATTCCCTCAACTTAACAAATCGTTTCAACATCAACCCGACCTTCCCATTTAAATTAAATTCAATCTCAATTTATCAATTTAAATTCAACTCAATTCCTAAAATAAACACTTCAATTTATCGATCTCAAATTCGGATTTGTAATCACAAAAATATCCCTTTATATTTCAATATATTTCAAAACTTTAAGTATTCAACGTTTCAACTAAATTTTTATTCAATTTAGTTTTCTAAATAATAAATTCAAATTTGGTTCAACCTAAATTTCACTTTAATTCAATTTAGTTGCTAAATAACAAATTCAACTACGTTGATTTCAAATACAGATCCGAATCTCAACATAAACCATTTAAATTCCAATATGGTTCAAGGCTTTAATATTCAAATGTTCTATATAACAGTTTCATATAGATCTCGATTTAACCTCATTATTATTTAGTCTTGAAATACTCTCTTATTAGATTCAATATCATTTAAGTAACCTTAAATTACATTTTACTCAATATTTTCTTTAATTTTATTAAACGTGAAATATTCATTAAATCACTTAAATAAAAAATCCAGTTGCAAAATCATACCTTTAAATTTTCCATTCAATAATTTCAAATCGATTTAATTAAATAAATCCTTATTTAAATACCATTTTTTTAAACCCAAATTTATCTCCCAATCTTAATTATTCAACTTTTTACAATGGTAAATTTTGAAATATAAATCTTAAATAATACTCAAACATATTATATGGATTAAATCAATCTCAATAATATTATTATTAAATATATATATATAATTTCCATCTATATATAATATTTTAAGAACCAATATTTATTAAATCCCATATATTTCTTTTCAACTGTAGAAATTTATTTTCAAAATATTTATATGGACCAACGGTGTCTGTATATATTTCCTATCATATAGTCAAGTGCTACGGATATTTATCATTTCAACCCGTACATTAAATATATACGGGTGGATATCATTTCTACCCGTAATCCCAAATTCAATTAAATGAAAATCGCTTGGGTTTATCATTTCAACCCATAACGATTTTCTCCTATTCTAAAGTCCATTCGGGTATGTATCATTTCAACCCATAATGATTTCTATACCAACAGGGAACTTGCAGAGTGATAACAGATATGAAAATAATAATAACAACAGGCATATATCATCAAAATAAATATAAACAATAGGATATGGTGTCATATCCCATAAGTGAACAGTTATAGATAATAACATATATAATAATTTAAATAACTACAGCCTCATATTTCAATTGTCGTTTCAATTGAAATCAAATTTAATAAATAAAAGAACGTTAATCGTGAGTGATTGCTCACCTTTCGAGGTTAGAGAGATAGACAATGAAGTTGAGTTACGAAACCCAAGCCCGAATCTTAAAGCAAAGTATGATCGGCACGAATCGACGATCAAAGCTTGTAAAAGAAATCGATGGGAACGGGTCAAATTAGCTCGATAAAAATTTAGGCGAGATGTATTTTTATATTATTATCCTCCTTAAACCCAAAATTCAAATTAAAGTATATATACATTTTATATAAGTCTTAAATTAAATATATTTATTGAAATCAAACATATAAAAAAAATCAAAACAAAATTCACTCTATCTTATAGCATATACATTATATTTGAAACATCAATATTTGAAACTAAATGCACATAACCAAATTAACATCCAAAGATATACATAACAGTAAATAATGTAAGTTTAAAGAAATCTAAGAGTTTAACCAAATGCAGACTTCCTTTACAAATAATATACTGTAATCATCATCATCATCATCATCATCATTATTATTATTATTTTTTACCAAAAATAAAAATATGCTAACACAATGCTAGTAGAAAAATGGAGAAAGGATGCTTATGCTTACCAATATTGACATGCAAACCTACATTTTATATGCACAATAAAGTGTGTACAAACAAACCTTTATATGGGTTGCTATATACATGTTTAAAAAATGTTATACATATATTGTTACACATATTCACAGCAGCCGTTATACCTAACTTGTATACATATTATATTTTAAACAACACCTGACAATAGATGAAGTGAAAATAAAAATTATATATATATATATATTATAACCAATATAAACCTATAAAGCTCTGAAATGTAGACTAGTATATCTATACAACCAACCCAATATGAAAATATGTACCCATGCAAATATCTAAAGTTTTTAGAAACAATACTTAGGCTTATATATATAAAATAAATAAAACAATAACTTATGCACACAAAAAAAACACATTACTTAATGAGACAAACGCACAAGTTGTATTACCTTTCAAGATATCATATATATATGTTAAAAGTTTTCTGCAAGGCAAAATGGGTGACAAGGTGAGATACGGCTGCGTGTAAGAGTGTGAAAGAAGAGAGAGGGTGGAGAAAGAAAAATTGAGGAGAAGAAAGTGAAGGTGGATCCTTGCTTTACCCAAAAAAAAGCTTATAAAGGTGAAATAAAATGAGCCGTAAAAGAATTAATGAATACAAAAAAAAATCGTATAATTCAAAACGGTATGGGCCTCAGGTAAATATCCATTCACATTTTTTTTGACATATATAAAACGTATGAAAAGCTTTAAAATGAAACGGCTATATATTAATTATTATTATAAAACGTTTTAAAGTGACTAGGGAAATAAATATATGGAAGTTGATAAAGGAGAATGAAGAGACCCAAAAATGGAATGACAAATAATAATTTTGAATTGATGGAAAAAAAAGTAACAGCTGGCATAATCCAAAGTTATAAAGGCAAAGGAAAACGCTTTACAGAATTTAAGGTGAGCTTTTAAATTTTTTTGAATGTTTTATAACTTTCCAGCTGTAGTAAAGAAAATGGATTTTTTAAGGCAAAAATTAAAGTGACCGTTCCAATTAAATGAATATAAAACATATGCATGTTTTGTACATTCATACTTCCAAAATGGTATGACGTGGCAACGGTCGAATTTCAGTAAAAGATGAAATAAATGTGAGAAATGAAATAAATAGGAATGAACCGTATTTTTCCAAAACGAAATGTATGCAACAAATCAGCAAATAAATAGAAACGTGTAGGGAGATGAGTGAAATAAATAGAAAATGTTAAAATATAAGTAAATATAACATACATGAAAAGGACAACAGGACGATTTAGAAATTAATAAATGAGAAACGTATATCCCTATACGTTTTAGTTTCAAAAAGGACAGAAAATTTTATCAAAAGTTATAAAGAGTTAAAAGCATTGAAACGTGGTTTCCGCTGAAATATATTTTATTTCCAACTGAGATGAGAGAGAAAGGGAAAGATTTTAAACAAATAAATGTAATATAAACGGTCATGGTGTGGTTCATCAGAAAATTTAATGCAATTTATAATTGTGTGAGTTGTACGTTGATTTAAGGAAAAAAATAAAAGCAATTAATGGCCTGATTTAATAGTACGTTTCAAATTTGAAAAGAAAAGAGAAGTAAGGGTTGAAATTTTGATTTCAATCAAATGATCGCGTGAATGAGCAAATAGCAATTAGCAAATAGTAGAAAGAGATAATGGAATATATGGTAGAAAAGGAACAAATGAAATGCGAACGGATAGAATGCAAATTAAAATGGCAGAGAATTAAATATAAGGTGGAAAGGTGTGGCAACGCTCACCCATAGATTTAGCTAAAACCTTTAAAAGAAATTTAATATGGTATGAGTTGTACGGTTTCAAATTTGAAAAGTAGATAAATCCAAGTCACAAATTTCAGCACCGATGACGCACGTTTTTATTGTTTCCGTCGCGTATCGGATCTCAAAATACAGAAATAAATATATCGCAGTGATCAGTACAACGAGACGATCAAAATGGTATATAGATATTGGTGGTACGATTAAATTATAAAAATTCGAATTTTCACTAGCAGAAAAAATGCAGTAAAAACGCAGAAAATAAGATCGATGGAGCTATAGAAGTCCAAATTTGGGAAAACGAAAAATGACGTCTCAGTCAGAAGATGATTTAGAATTTTTCTATATAAAAATATTCAGGTCTTGAAAATAAATTTATTTTCACCAATTATTAACTGATTTGAATTTAATAGAAATATATAATAAATAAACCTTCATATAATTAATTGAAAATTTACCATTTGCTATATTTAATTATACGTAAACCAAATATTAAAACTTTATTTCAAAATATTATTATTAAAATTTCCCAAAATCCAAATTAAATACGTTATAAAACCAATTAAAAATTAATAAAATTTTATGGTTCGTTACACAATAACTGAAAATTTTGAATGTAATAAAATCAATAGAAATGTTAATTATATGCATAAGGTGGTAATTGATTTAATAAAAGACCGAAACCAAGATAAATAAATGAATTGGGATATTAAATATGTATAAGTGACAAAATTTCAACGTAATAGAAATAAAATAGATAACACAAATAAAAGATGAAATTAGAGTCATATAGCTGATTGGAACATTTGTTGCAATTAATGAACTTTTAAATGTAATTAAAAGTCAAGGGTAGCAATGGTTATAAGTTACCTATTTATTTAGTTCATAAAATTTAATTTTAAATCAATTGTAGTTAATTTACTTAATCAGTGCAACTAATGTAGATTAAATTGGTAGTCGGAGAATGTTAATTCAATAGGATGTAACCATTGAAAATTTTAATAATAATATGACTATTGATTTGAACAAAAAAGTGTAACGACCCAGATTTTTCATCGTTGAATCTGGAATATTTAAATGGTTTTAAATATAGAAATTGAATTATAAATTGGTTTTGAATATGGAAAACTTGGATTTATCCATTCAGAATGTAGATACAACAATTTGTTGAACAAAATAAATATTCAATTCAATAATTGAAGATTGAGTAAAATATTTAATCTTGAGTTTTGAGCTTGTTAAAAATATTTTAAAAGCTTGTAAAATCTATATTGATAATACTGAAGATAGAAAAAGTGTTAAAATTTGATTCGGAAGTGTTTTGTTAAGTTTTGAAATTTTATCGTCTAAATCGATATTTAAAAATAGCCTTGCGAGGCATAGTCTCGGATTTCAACGAAACTAGTTCCATTGGATCCGTAATATTGTATTATTATTGGATTTCAATTTCACAGTGTTTGGAGTTGTCGTGTGGTCGTACGGTATGTAAACGCGTTGAAATTTTATATCGAAATTTAATATAATAACTGCGTTCATAAAGCTATCTTCTCCATATGATTGAATTAGGACTCGAAACCTTTTCCATTGCGTTTGGAATAGGGGTATAACGTTATAAACGCCCAGCGGCATGCCTCGATAGGAGCTCAAGTTTTAAATTGCATTTATCGGAATGGTTTGAACTTGAATTTAAATTGAATATTTATACTGGTCAACTGCAATTGAAATTAGCTCACAGCAACCCTTCTCCAGTCCTTTCCAAAGCCTTGTAGCCTTTTTTCTTCCATACGCTACCTATTATCCTTAATTTGCGCCGCCTCTTTCGTTCGAAATCGATTCAATTCATTTGGAAAAAAAAGAGGAAGAGGGGCCGACTTAGATGCAAATCGATCTTCTCAAAAAAGAGAAATTGAAACCCAAATCAGATAAGAACGAAATAAAATTCTTATGGCCACATTTCTCTTCCAGTTCAAAATCTAAACGAAGGAATAAATTCATGGCCGAAGTCGAAACCCTCCCTCGTTTTGAAATCAACTTGTGTAAATCTCGTTCCGGCCCCTCAGTTTCTGTTCGAGTAAGAGTTAATCGCGATTTAAGGCAGCGAGGTTGCATCGCTGGAGCACGTAGGCACCACAATTCATATAAATCTGGGTGTTCAAGCACGAGCATGAAGCAGATTCGATCGGCGATGAGTTTCGACGTGGTCTGGCAGTGGTGGAGCGTGGTCTCGATGACGTGCGCGCGGAACTAGGGCTGCGAGTTATTCGTTTTTCCCTTCTCTCGATCTAACTTAATTAGTAATGTAAATTCAGGGTTAAATTGTATATAGAAGGTTTTAATTTACAACAAGATGTAAAACAGTTTTGTTTAATTGCATTAAGATATATATATATAGGAATAAGAAAAGAAAACATAAATTATTTAACATAGATAAGGTTTGGGAGTTTTATAATGCTGTAAAGTAAATGTATATAACTCTAATTTTTTTATTATGTATAGATTATTTTAAAATGTACATAGGTTATGTTTTAGTATATGATTTTTAAAAGAAAAGGGAATATTACCTACTTTTGGGAAATTTTTAGTCTAAAATAAATTATTAGTTAATTAAATTTTAAAATAGAAATAGGTTGTTCAATTTATCTCAGATGTTAATAAATCATATAATATTTCTACAGGTTTAAAACTATGAAGAAAACAAGTCGAGATTTGGATTGGGGTTGCAAAAATCAAAGGTGAGTTGATCTCACTCATCTGGTTTTAATTTAAATTTAAATAGTTAAATTCAATAGTTAGTTGAATGACTGAATTTATTAGATGTGGTATATTATATATAGTAGTATATATATATATATATATATATATATATATATATTGGAGTGATTGATTTCCTGCATTATATAGCGGATGAGACCCTATGCGCCACATAATAGCGGACGATATTATATTAATCCCATATACCGCGATATTCCACCCCGAGGTGGAATTGGTATTGTGCTAACGTCTGTGGATGCAGGGAAACAGGTTGGAGGGATCCAATTGGATTCCTCCAAATTATTAGATTGTTTAATATTCTGTGTTATGATTATTTGATATTCTGTGATGAATTATATGGGTAATTGGAAATGTTGGATGCTGGTCTGATTGAATATGTTTGGATTACTAAGTTATCAAAATAAATAGACTGGATTTATGAAAAGAAAATAAAAGGGTGAATTTTGAGTAAAATAACCATGGAAATTTGAATAAATAAAAAATGAATTGGAAAAGAATAAAAGTGATTTTTGAATTCTGATAAATAAAATTCCAAGTACGAAAAATGAGATTTTGAATAAATGGGAACAAGTGATTTTATTTTTAAACTCAAGTGATATTCTTTCAAGAAATAAAGAATTTATTTTAAAATTCAAGGTTTTAATTTATTTGAAAGGATAAAAAGAAATTTGGGAAATATGAAACTGGTATTTCCAGTTAAAAAGATTTTAAATCATAATGAAGAAATAAAATCTGAAGTTAATGGATTTTGGAATAAATAGAGTAAGTAAGGAAATTTATTTAAAAGTGAAGTACATTTGAAATCAATTTGGGGATTGATTTAAGTGTGTAAAACCGGGATTTTTAAAAGAGAAGTGAGACTTGAAATTTATAAACCGGGTTTATAAAAGCAAAGTGTTATATCAGTGAATATTTGGAAGAATAAATTTACGATGGGGATTTATTAAGGGAATGAGAAAATTTGTTTAAAAATAAATAGTGATTTATTTTTAAAGGATGTGAAGGGAAGCGTATTTCCCTGAATAGCCAAGTACGTTTTCAAAGAAAATCTTTAAAAATAAGTTAAAAGTTTTGATGTTGTTTAAAAAGCATGTTTTAGAAAATTTATTATTTCTAAATGTTTAAATTCTAAAGTAAGTATTTTTCAGATCTATTATTGTAATAATTATTTAAAGGTGACTGGGCATTTTGTTTTAAAAGAAAAAATCTAGTTTTATATTTTATAAAGTAGCCTCATTTTAAATATTCCTAAAGTATATATTTTAATAAAGTATTGAAGTAGTTTTCAATTTAAATGTTAAAGTATATTTTATAATAAAGTGTTTTAAAATTATTTTAGAAATCTAAATTATTTGTACTTGGTGTTTTCAGTAGAAATAAATATTTGAGAATTCATTCCATGAGAAGAGTGGTTTGAAAACTGTTTTCAAAGGGTTGAAAAGTGGAAATATATCTTGTGAAGATATTTTGAAATTAATAAATTATTTGGTGAAATTATTTGTTGTTGATGGTTGTTTGTGAATGTTAGTTGATAGTTAAATAACCGACTATCAATATTGGCCAATGCGCTGATCGTTTCGAAGAGACCAGGATCGGGATTAAATTCTCGAAAACCACTTCGATCTGGTTTGTACGTTTTCGTGTGGAAAACAAGAGTTTGGATTTGAAGGTGGAGCAGTGAAGTGCAAGGGCTAGTCTCTACTAATCCTGAGGATGATTCCAAAATGGATGTAGCAGGAGTAGTGCCTTCGGTTCCGTTCGAGCCAGGGACGGACTTGTATGGATGAATGCTTTCAGAACATCGTCAGGTGGACGATAGGCATTCTAAGTGAAACGTTCTGAAAGGTAACGCTTAGCCTCGAGTCTCATCAACCGGGATGACTGAAAATCAGGGGATATGCAGCAAGGCTAAGTGGGTAGCGCCCATTAGGTTGAGGTCATCCCTGTCTAGATGTCCCTTTTATTCGGCTTAGTGAACGGTTGCTGATCCGAACCGCGGGATGATCTTACTCAGGATTATCCAGTAAGGGGTAGTCCCGGTCTTGTATTGTAGGAGAGTTAGGGTGGCTCCTCGGTACACTGATCTAGACCAGGCACTGTGAAAGATGGTACCCCAGTGCCTAGTCATTAGTTGGAAATCCATTCTCCCTGCGTGTCTTTTACGGTTTTGTTTGTATTACCCACGATTGTGGCCAGTAGCTGGAATTTAATCATGTAACAATTTCAGCTATTTTAATAAGTATCTGTATAAAGACACTATTATAATATCAGAGGATTTTGATAAGAAATGTTTTAGTTATCGTAAGGTAAAAAACCCGACATGTTTATTTGTGGCATGGTCTTATGAGATGCTTCTGATTTCAAAGGATTTTGAAACTTCAATAATAAATTTGAGTGTGGTTTTCTCACACTGGTATTCCAGACTCACTCGGGTGTTATTTAACTACAATGCTTGGGTCAAACCGATTATTATAGGATATAGGAAAGGATGCTGTAGGGATCAGGAGACGAGCTGGATAGCGAGACGTACTTTCGTATTTGTGTTAAATATTCCGCTGTGTATTCAGATTTGCGAGGACAGATTAAGATTACTGTCCAGTTGTGTGTTATGTATACTCTGATGATGTAATGTATAAATAGATTTGTTTTTGTGTAAAGATCATTTATTATCTATTATATTTTATTCCGCTGCGATGGTTAGATTCTGATGTTGTTTTCTATTTTCTTCTTCTTCTACCTCTCCTTCTTTAACCCAAATGGTTCGTATTTCTGTTCATCTTGAGTTGAGTGATGGAGAATAGTATCGACTCAAGGGCTACGGAACTGCGGGTCGTTTCATTTGGTATCAAAGCTTAGGTCTGTGATAACCTTGGCTCTGGTGGAGACTACTCATTGAAAATAGAGTCCGTAGTACTCTAGAATGAGTTTGAGCATATTAACAGATATGAGCGCGTGTTTGTTAGTGAATATAAATTGTTTTAATATTGTGTTGACTTATTAGTTGGGTGGAATATGAATTCTGATCGGGTAAGTTGGCCGCTATTCGAGAAGAGTTTATAAACGCCTGACACGATAAATTGACACAGAGTTGTTTTAAAGGTGGGTGAATGAAATAATTTTACCCAAAATATACTTTGATACAAAAGAAATATTTTTTTAAATTGTTATATAACTTGGATGTTTGGATGATAATATTCTAAACAAATAAGATTACAAAAATTGGAATGACTTGGATAGTCAAATGGGAATTTGTTTGAGCATAAATTATACAAATGAATTACAGTTAAAATCTGATTTAAGTCAAAATTTGAAAATTTAAAACCTCGAAGATTTTTGAAGTGTTTTTCGAAATTTTTTGAAGACAAATAATAACATTATTGTTTTAGAAGTATTTTTGAAAGGAAATTTTTTCGAATAAATTTTGGAAAGGGATATAGCATTGAGCTCACTTCAGTCGCTAGAAAATAACTTCGGTGATGACTGCAACATCATCGATGTTCATTTTTGAGTTTCTAAGTGACGGATTGCTGCCAAATTGATTTGTTCACAAGAACTAGTTTGTTTTTGAAATTTCAAAGGAAATTTGTTGGGGATAAAAACTAGGATTGATTTAAAAATTTGAGAAATGTGATTTTGGGATATTAGTGGTTGTAAAATGATTTGAACCAAAAGCCGGGTGTTTGAAACCCTGAATCCTTACTTGAATTGAAAATCCCGATAAGGTAAGTTATAAACCTGTAGAGTTGAGATGATTTCTAAATAAGGGAGGAAAATATGAGCTTTGAATGTTGGAATTGAAATTTAAAGTGAAAAGGTTAAATAAATTTAATTTGGAAAACTTAAATTGTGGAAAATTTAATGGATGATTGGAAGAAATAATTAGTAAATCTTGAATGTGATTGGAATGGGAAAATAAAAATTAAATTTGGATTGAGAAATAAATTAATTAGAATTAAATTAACTAAAGCAAAGTTAATAATAATGAATTGGATTTGAAGTAAGTTGAAAGGAATTGGAATGAAATTAAGGTGAATTGTGTGGGACGATATTAAATGGAATTAAGTCCTTGCTTAATAAAATTCAAAAGAATGGTATGTAGCTAGATTTAACTGTAGTTAGGTTGGAATAAAATTGAATTTAAATAAATTCAATTGAGTTATAGATAATATTGAATGGACTAAAATTCTTACTTAAATAAATAAGTGTAAACTAAGCAAGTATTGAATTGGGATAAATAAGCCTTAGAAGCTTATAAAAGAATTGAAAAGCATTGAAATAAAAATATAATCCCTAGTTAAGAGTAAAGTGGAAATGTTATTGAATGTAAATGGATGGAGAAGTATGAATATTAATAAGTGAGTAGCTTATAAAAATGTAAAAAGGGAATAAATAAGCCGAAGTAAAAGTGTAGTAATTTTGGAAAATGAAAGAAAATCCAAACTAGAATTAAGGAAAAAAAATTTGAACTCAGAAAAATTAATGAAATGATTTTTGTAATAAAATCGAATATTGATTTAAAGGTTGGAAGTAAGCTAATTAGCTAAATAAATTATTTGATAGAGTATGTTAATAAAATTTAACTTGGTTAAATAAAATGGATTAAAAGTCAGTAATGAAGTGTGAAAATAAACTCGAATTATAAATAGAATTCGACTTGGATTGATAATGAATTAAATAAGCGGAGATGCTGTAAAAATAAAATGGATTTGGATTATAATAGAAATGATTTGAGTTGCAAATAAACTCCAATTCGAGTATAAATGAGTTAAGTATGTGCTTGGATATTATTTTTATAAATTGAGAAGGTGAATTAAGATTAAAATGGATGGGCTAACTGAATTAAATGGAATTTGATTAGATGAGAATCAAATTAAATGGAAGTGAACTTAAGTTTAAAGTTGGAATAAATCGAAGTAAATTAACTTAAGTTAAGAATAATTAGAAGCTCAACTTCGAGTAAGAATGGAAGTCCATTAAATAAAAGCTTGGGTTAAATTAATTTGGGAATAGTTAGTAGTATACAAGCATGGAATGTGACGAGCCAAATTAACTGGTTGTGAATGAATTAAAATGAAAGGAATTAAATATAAATTGAGTTGGAATCAATTTAAAAAGGTTATTGATATAAGCATTGAATGTTGTCAAGCTCAATGAAATGGTTTTAAAATGAAACCAATGCGGAGATGAGATGAAATGAAAATATATGGTTGGTGAATAAACTAAAAATGGGATAGAATTTAAAATAAAATGAGTTGGAATCAATTAGATGTGGATAAAAACTAAAACGAATATTCTATTAAGTGAATATCGTCGAATTGCATAGAATAAATTAGTCGTTCAACTTAAACGGAAGTGAATAAAAATTCTATGGATTGGTAGAAGTAAATGAAATTGATTTTTGGAATCAATTGAAATAAATGTGAGTTGTTGGGTTAAAAATGAATCGAATGTAAGAAATTGAGTTGTAAACCGTTAAAATTGAATGAAATGGCGTATGAATTGGTTGAAAGCAATTGAATTAGTTTTGACATCATATAAATTGCTCATGGAAAGTGTTTGGTGTTTGTTGCTTATGAAATGCATGTGTTTAGCTATTGAAAGTAAGTGAAATGTTGATAAAATTCGTATATTTAGTACTTACATGTTTGGATTGAGTAAGTACAGGTACCGAGAAGCCGTTTGGCTGGATTTGGGCGCACTAATTGCTAAAATAATAAGCCACTTGCTTAAAAATGCTAAATAGAGGTACGCCTACGCAATAAAAACAGGAAATATGAACTGTTTTTGTTTTTCCGACCGTGTGGGTCGATGTATATATATTTATATCTCTTGTCAAATTGCAAAAGCTCCTTCGTACAAAGGAGACTTTGCCAAAATTTTCCGAAAATTTTGGGAGTTAGAAAAAATTTTGAAAATTTTTGTTAGCGACAAAACGATTTCAAATTGGAATTGAAATAAGGGATTTTGGAAATGGAGATTGGAACTAATTGTTTAGTTGGAACTAAAGTTTAGAAAAAGTGAATATGAGATTTTCACTAAGTGGGTTTTGTAAAGTTAATGGGTTTAGACCATTCTTCTGCCTTAGTAATTTCGGGGACGAAATTCTTTTAAGAGGGGAGGAATGTAATGACCCGGATTTTTCAGCGTTGAATCTGGAATATTTAAATGGTTTTAAATATTGAAATTGAATTATAAATTGGTTTTGAATATGGAAAACTTGGATTTATTCATTCAGAATGTAGATACAACAATTTGTTGAACAAAATAAATATTCAATTCAATAATTGAAGATTGAGTAAAATATTTAATCTTCAGTTTTGAGTTTGTTAAAAATATTTTAAAGGCTTGTAAAATCTATATTGATAATACTGAAGATAGAAAAAGTGTTAAAATTTGATTCGGAAGTGTTTTGTTAAGTTTTGAAATTTTATCGTCTAAATCGATATTTAAAAATAACCTTCCGAGGCATTGTCTCAGATTTCGACGAAACCAGTTCCATTGGATCCATAATATTGTATTATTATCATATTTCAATTTTCGCAGTGTTTGGAGTTGTCGTGTGGTCGTACGGTATGTAAACGCGTTGAAATTTTATATCGAAATTTAATATAATAACTGGGTTCACAAAGCTATCTTCTCCATACGATTGAATTAGGACTTGAAACCTTTTCCATTGCGTTCGAAAAAGGGTTATAACATTATAAACGCCTAGCGGCACACCTCGATAGAAGATCAAGTTTTAAATTGCATTTGTCGGAACGGTTTGAATTTGAATTTAAATTGAATATTTATACTAGTCAACTGCAATTGAAATTAGCTGACATCAACCCTTCTCCAGTCCTTTCCAAAGCACTGTAGCCTCTTTTCTTCCATATTCTACCCATTATCCTTAATTTGTGCTGCCTCTTTCGTTCGAAATCGATTCAATTCATTCGGAAAAAAAAGAGAAAGAGGGGCCAACTTAGATTCAAATCGATCTTCTCAAAAAAAGGAAATTGAAACCCAAATCAGATAAGAACGAATTAAATTCTTATGGCCACACTTCCTCTTCCAGTTCAAAATCTAAACGAAGGAAATAAATTCGTGTCCGAAGACGAAACCCTCCCTCTTTTCAAAATTAATTTGTGTAAATCTCGAGCCAGCCCCTCAGTTTCTGTTCGAGCAGAGTTAGTCGCAATTTAGGGCAGTGGGGTTGCGTCGCTGAAGTACGTGGGCGCCATAGTTCGTATAAATCTGGGTGTTCGAGCGCGAGCATGAAGCAGAGTCGATCGACAGTGAGTTTCGACGTGGTCTGGCAGTGGTGGAGTGAGGTCTCGATGACGTGCGCGTGGAACTATGGCTGCGATGTATTTGTTTTTCCCTTCTCTCGATTTAACTTGATTAGTAATGTAAATTCAGGGTCAAATTATATATAAAAAGTTTTAATTTACAACAAGATGTAAAACAATTTTGTTTAATTGCATTAAGATATATATATATATATATATAGGAATCAGAAAAGAAAACATAAATTATTGAACATAGATAAGGTTTGAGAGTTTTATAATGTTGTAAAGTAAATGTATATAAATCTGATTTTTTTAATATGTATAGATTATTTTAAAATGTACATAGGTTATGTTTTAGTATATGAGTTTTAAAAGAAAAGGAAAAATTACCTATTTTTGGTAAATTTTTAGTCTAAAATAAATTTTTAGTTAATTAAATTTTAAAATAGAAATAGGTTGTTCAATTTATCCCAGATGTTAATAAATCATATAATATTTCTACAAGGTTTAAACTATGAAGAAAACACGTTGAGATTTGGATTGGGGTTGCAAAAATCAAAGGTGGGTTAATCTCACTCATCTGGTTTTAATTTAAATTTAAATAGTTAAATTCAATAGTTGGTTGAATGACTGAATTGATTGGATGTGGTATATTATATATAGTAGCATATATATATATATATATATATATATATATATATATATATATTGGAGTGATTGATATCCCACATTATATAGCGGATGAGACCCTATGCACCGCATAATAGCGGACGATATTATATTAATCCCATATACCGCGATATTCCACCCCGAGGTGGAATTGGTATTGTGCTAACGTCTGTGGATGCAGGGAAACAGGTTGGAGGGATCCAATTGGATTCCTCCAAATTATTAGATTGTTTAATATTCTGTGTTATGATTATTTGATATTCTGTGATGAATTATATGGGTAATTGGAAATGTTGGATGCTGGTCTGATTGAATATGTTTGGATTACTAAGTTATCAAAATAAATAGACTGGATTTATGAAAAGAAAATAAAAGGGTGAATTTTGAGTAAAATAACCATGGAAATTTGAATAAATAAAAAATGAATTGGAAAAGAATAAAAGTGATTTTTGAATTCTGATAAATAAAATTCCAAGTACGAAAAATGAGATTTTGAATAAATGGGAACAAGTGATTTTATTTTTAAACTCAAGTGATATTCTTTCAAGAAATAAAGAATTTATTTTAAAATTCAAGGTTTTAATTTATTTGAAAGGATAAAAAGAAATTTGGGAAATATGAAACTGGTATTTCCAGTTAAAAAGATTTTAAATCATAATGAAGAAATAAAATCTGAAGTTAATGGATTTTGGAATAAATAGAGTAAGTAAGGAAATTTATTTAAAAGTGAAGTACATTTGAAATCAATTTGGGGATTGATTTAAGTGTGTAAAACCGGGATTTTTAAAAGAGAAGTGAGACTTGAAATTTATAAACCGGGTTTATAAAAGCAAAGTGTTATATCAGTGAATATTTGGAAGAATAAATTTACGATGGGGATTTATTAAGGGAATGAGAAAATTTGTTTAAAAATAAATAGTGATTTATTTTTAAAGGATGTGAAGGGAAGCGTATTTCCCTGAATAGCCAAGTACGTTTTCAATGCAAATTTTTAAATATAAGTTAAAAGTTTTAATGTTGTTTAAAAAGCATGTTTTAGAAAATTTATTATTTCTAAATGTTTAAATTCTAAATTAAGTATTTTTCATACCTATTATTGTAGTAATTATTTAAAGGTGACTGGGTATTTTGTTTTAAAAGAGAAAATCTAGTTTTATATTTTATAAAGTAGCCTCATTTTAAATATTCCTAAAGTACATATTTTAATAAAGTATTGAAGTAGTTTTGAAGTTAATTGTTAAAGTATATTTTATAATAAAGTGTTTTTAAATTATTTTAGAAATCTGAAGTATTGGTACTTGGTGTTTTAAGTGGAAATAAATATTTGGGAATTCATTCCAAGAGAAGAGTGGTTTGAAAACTGTTTTCAAAGGGTTAAAAAGTGAAAATATATCTTGTGAAGATATTTTGAGATTAATAAATAATTTGGTGATATTATTTGTTGTTGATGGTTATTTGTGAATGTTAATTGATAGTTAAACAACCGATAATCAATATTGGCCAATGCACTGATCGTTTCGAAGAGACCGGGATCAGGATTAAATTCTCGAAAACCACTTCGATCCGGTTTGTACGTTTTCGTGTGGAAAACAAGAGTTTGGATTCGAAGTGGAGCAGTGAAGTGCAAGGGCTAGTCGCTACTAATCCTGAGGATAATTCCAAAATGGATGTAGGAGGAGTAGTTCCTTCGGTTCCGTTCAAATCCGGGATGGACTTGTATGGATGAATGCTTTCAGAACATCGTCAGGTGAACGATGGGCATTCTAAGTGAAACGTTCTAAAAGGTAACGCTTAGCCTCGAGCCTCGACAACCGGAATGACTGAAAATTAGGGGATATCCAGCAAGACTAAGTGGGTAGCGCCCATTAGGGTGAGGTCATCCCTGTCTAGATGTCCCTTTTATTCGGCTTAGTGGGCGGTTGCTAATCCCATCCGCGGGGTGATCTTACTCAAGATTATCCAGTAAGGGGTAGTCCCGGTCTTGTGTTGCAAGGGAGTTAGGGTGGCTCCTCGATACACTGATCTAGACCAGGTACCGTGACAGGTGGTACCCCAGTGCGTAGTCATTAGTTGGAAGTCCATTCTCCTTACATGCCTTTTACGGTTTTGTTTGTATTACCCACGATTGTGGCTTGTAGCTGGAATTTAATCATGTAACAATTTCAGCTATTTTAATAAGTATTTGTATATAGACACTATTATAATATCAGAGGATTTTGATAAGAAATGTTTTAGCTATGTTAAAATAAAAACCCGACATGTTTATTTGCTGCGTGGTCTTACGAGATGCTTTTGATTTCAAAGGATTTTGAAACTTTAATAATAAATTTGAGTGTGGTTTTCTCACGCTGGTATTTCAGACTGACTCGGGTTATTAACTATAATGCTCGGGTCATACCGAGTATTATAGGATACAGGAAAGGATGCTGTGGGGCTCAGGAGACGAGTTAGATGGCGATACATACTTCCGTATTTGTGTTAAATATTCCGCTGTGTATTCATATTGTGAGGACAGGTTAAGATTACTGTCCAGTTGTGTGTTATGTATACTCTGATGATGTAATGTATAAACATATTTGTTTTTGTGTAAAGATCATTTCTTATCTATTATATTTTATTCTGCTGCGATGATTAGATTTTGATGTTTTTTTCTATTTTTTTCTTCTTCTACCTATCCTTCTTTAACCCAAATGGTTCGTATTTCCGTTCATCTTGACTTGAGTGATGGAGAATAGTGTCGACTCAAGGGCTAACTCCAAATCATGGGTAGCATAATGAATCTCGTTAGGCTTTAGTTGTCTAGAAGCATAGACAACTACTCTATCATTTTGCATGAGAACAGCATCGAGTCCATAACCACTGGCATCGGTATAAACAACAAGATCATGATTCCCTTTGGGAACCACTAAGATAGGAGCATGAGTAAGGAGATCTTTTAACTTCATGAAAGAAATCGCACACTTATCAGACCAAATAAAAGGAACAGCTTTTCTCGTGAGAGTGGTAAGCGGTAAAGCAATACGAGAAAAGTCCTTAATGAACCGACGATAATAACCCGCCAATCCAAGGAAACTACGGATCTCAGTAACGGTCTCGGGCCTCTTCCAATTCTGAATAGATTCGATCTTGGAAGGATCGACGTAGGTACCATCGAAAGAAACAATATGACCGAGAAACTTCACCTTATTCTCCCATAAGTGACACTTGGAGAATTTGGCATAAAACTGATGCTGACGAAGAGTGCTCAAAACAATCTCCAAATGCTGAATATGATCGGCTTCAGATTTGGAATAAATAAGAATATCATCAATGAAAACCAAAACGAACTTATCGAGATATTCCCAGAATATCCGATTCATAAGATCTACAAAATACACTGGAGCGTTCGTCAAACCGAACGGCATAACAAGCCATTCGTTTGAACCATAACGAGTACGGAATGCAGTAAGATGAATGCTATCTTCAGCAACTCGTAACTGATGAAAACCGGTAGCAAGGTCGAGTTGGGAGAAAAGCTTAGCGCCACTTAACTGATCGAACATGTCGTCGATCCTAGGTAATGGATACCTATTTTTGATAGTGAGCTCGTTAAGCTTGCGATAATCTATGCAAAGCCTAAGAGTACCATCTGCTTCTTAACAAAGACAACGGCGGCGCCCCAAGGAGAGAGCTAGAACGAATAAATTGCTTGGCTTCTAATTCAGATAATTGTTGCTTGAGTTCCTCATTTTCCTTAGCAGATATCCTCATGGGAGGACGACTGACAGGATGAGCACCAGAGATAAGATCAATACGGAACTCAATTGCCCTCTTCGGCAGCAAACACGAAATAGGCTCGAAAACATCAGAAAAATCACAAACAACAGGAATATTAGCCATGACATCCTCTGTTTCGAAGGAAGAAATGAGAGCATTCGAAGTATGGTCCATCAAAATACAATAGATAACTGCTCGATAGCATCGGGATGCTTGAGATGTAAAGTTCTTTCGAGACATAGGATTTGAACTTCAGAACGGACGAGCCAATCCATACCCAAAATCATATCAAAACCAAGATGATCCATAACATGCAGATTCACATGAAAGGAAAAACCACATAGAATAATCTCAACATCAACACATAACAAACCAAGAGTAATGGATCCACTAATACGATTCCAATCCTCAAAGGGTCGCAAAGACTAACAACATCTAAAGGAATAACATCAACAAGCTCCTTTGATATAAATGAATGCGGTGCACTCATATCGAAAAGAACTCTAATAGAACGGTCATGAAATAAAATAAAACCTTTCAAAACAGAAGGAAGAATACCTTTTGGCTGAGAAGAATCACCAGAAGCTTTAGCAACTTAAGCTTCCCTGATGTGAAACCCTTAGGAGCAATAGGACAATCAAAAACCCAATGACCCTCTTTCAAATCTAAGATTGAAAAGGAATTAAACAAAGAGAATACTACGGAAATATAAGATATATTCCAAGACATATTCCAAATTGTTAAAGAGGATAAAATTTTAAGAACAACGAAGGAATAGATTAGAAAGGCACGAATAAAACCCTCGAATAGTTGTAACACATGTTCCATTCTACTTCTGTTCTGTGTGTATTATAATTTGTTCTGAATCTCGGCTCTGATACCAAGCTATGACGCCCCACCTCTATGCTCACAATAACAAAGGTTATTATAAGGAATAACGTTTGCTATTGCGAAGAATAAGGCTTGTTAGAAGAGACCATCCGTATGTTATGCCTTAGACGAGTATTGATTACATCGATAGGAGTTGTGTAAATTACTCCCAACGATATATATTCAATCCAAATCTAAAATGAAACCACACTGGCTTAAGAAAAATTTAGAACAACTCATAATAACAACAACACAGATAAATATAATCACATCAGAACAGAAATATCAGATATATAGCGGAAGATATGTCTAGATACATGCTACAACAATCGATGATTCACATAAACCAAGTGTACATATAAAAATCATCAACAAACATGAGATGAGAGTCAGTACACCAAAAGTAACACCTCGAAGTCTAAACAAAAGATGAAGTGAAATCCCAAAAGCTAAAGCAGCGACTAAATCAGAGATAGCGATTACCCAGTAATAACTCGGTCTGACTCGAGTATTATTTAAAAGAAAATAATAAATGGATCAGTCTAATTTAAACTTAGAAATGAATGCATCATAAACAACATCTAAGCAAATTAATTATAATCTCAAATGAGACTATAAGCATAAATAATCAACATAGTTTAAATGAAGAAATCTCATTAAACTCCATCAAAATCAACTTTCAAATTCAAAATTGAATTCAAAATAGCAATACACAAAAATCTAGAAATCAAAAATAAATAACTAGAAAAATCAGCATAAAATTGGATTGATCCCAACATATGTCGAGTCTAAGCTACGCCGTACGTGCATCATCATATGGCTGAAGCCTACCAAGTACTGTCATCATAATATTTGGCGCCCAACAAATAACCCGAAGGTCCAACATATGACCCGAAGGTCTAGTACCGGTAATTGACCCGAAGGTCCAGCATAGTGGCTCAAAAGACCAACAAAATCATCAAAATCATCAAACAACAAATCCACGGAAAATATTTCAATTAATGAGTCCGAAATTAACCGAATTAATAAAAGCGTGGTTCCATATTCCGCACTTTTGCTAAATCGTTTAAATCTCTTCATCGTTTCCTTGAAAGTGCAAAAATGTGTACTTTATATGAATAAAATTTAAGTTCTCAAATGGACAAGTCCGGAATAAGCGAATCAGTAAGAGTAAGGGTTCATAGTCCATAATTTTGCTGAAGCTTTTAAATTGCTTCCTCATACTTTTCAAAGCGTAAACACTGGAATTTTTAGAAACAATTATATTTTAAAACGATTTAAAAACACGTGATTAAAACAACAACTTCTATAGTGATTTCGACAAAGAAATTGCGCTTCACAAAACACCGTAAAAACGGATATCAAATCAGCATTGCGGGATAACCGCTTGAAAATTCACTTTAAATTGACGGTTACTGAAGTCAAAACAACAGTAATTTTTGTTCGTCAAAAATCTCATCAAAATAACACGCTTCAATTATAAAAACCGAGGTAAAAATTTCGCTATAAAAATAACGGCAACAAAATTCGTTCCAAAATGAAACACCGGTTAAACGTAAATTAAACACTAGACTGCAATATTATATATTTATAAAATATTGTACTACTTAGGCAATCTACACTTGTACGCACGTAACCCATGTAAAAAAATATAATTTGAACGGGATTTTGCTTTACTGCTATTCATTTTCACGTTATCAAATGAAACAAAAGATATGCCTCTGGACAACATAGTTTGCATGCATAAAGAAGGATTAAAAATGATGGCCTGGTAATGTATAAAATATGCATGCATACATGGAAGATAATACACGTCGCCTGGCTCATCTTTGCACCCAAATTATGAAACAATGTGAAACACCTTTGCATACACGTGATGAAAAATGTGAAACAATGGTCTGGACTTTTAACTTTTGCACGCATGGATTAAAAAAGGACCTGGACACTATTTTTACGCGTAAACAAAAATTTTTGGCTCAAGCTTTCACGTTTCATAACTTGCATACACGTACCAATAACAAAGTTTTAAATGACCAGTACATATTTCACGCCCAATATGAAATACAAACAGGAAGACCTGTACACGTTCATAAACTGAATGGGACTCATTTTTGTGTGAAGTGTCACTTGTAAGCTACTCACGCACGCTTTAAATTGTATGCATGCAATTGATGCTTGGAACTATTACTATACTGTATATAAGAGTGGTTGGACTTTGCCTTTGTTTACACATATTTGTAAACACAAATATAAAACAAAAATGAAGAAGGCCTGGGCATACTTCTTTTCACGCAAATATTATTTACATGCAATGTGGAGATTAACAAAGTTAAATGGCCTGGAACTTCTTTTATTTTTGAAATGCAACCTATACATACAAAAAAATGATAGCCTACACCCTACATGCAATGAAGTTGATAAAATAATCGATGACGGCTAGGCAAAGCCACTAGTTCGCACGCTACAAAGAAGAAGTAGATAACGACTTCAACATAGTTTGCACGAAAATAGCTACAAATATATTTAATGACCTGAAACTTATTTTTGTGAAGTGCAGCTACAACTTGGACTTCGTTTGTGTGCACTACATCTTGTACGCAAAGAATGTAGCAAAGGATAAATTAGAAATGTGAATTTTTCACTCACCTTAGATTTGCTACAGAATAAATTAGCAACCAAAAATCCAAGTGGAGCAAGAAATTTTTGACTGCCATTAAAGCTTTTGCAGAGCTACTTGAAAAAAAATGAAAGCAACGAAAGAATGATGCTACTGGAAAAGAGT
This sequence comes from Allium cepa, assembly GCA_030765085.1. Classification (NCBI taxonomy): domain Eukaryota; kingdom Viridiplantae; phylum Streptophyta; class Magnoliopsida; order Asparagales; family Amaryllidaceae; genus Allium; species Allium cepa. The sequence goes on along the minus strand of CM060934.1, from coordinate 859,532,627 downwards.
GAACAAAAGAAAGATGCAGCTACTCCTCTTTTCAAATTGTGAACAAGTCAATGCAAATGGTACATTAACATTTAATAATCGTGCCTCAGTGGAAGAAAAAGTACACGGCCTGTAGGAAAAATAGTGATAGAAAAATGCATAGCGATCAACTTGCTTTACAAAATGAGTGTGACAGCACTTGTTCATATTTGTTTTATAAAATTTTGTGATAGCAAAGCAAAAGTATAACACAACTTGCATAAAACAAAGATGACAGCAATTGTGTTCACTTTGTTTTAGAATAGACCATTTCACGTATACACGTGGAGGCAAAATGCAAATCATTTCCAACGTGCACCATACAACTGACTTTGCAACTGATTTGCAATTTTTTTTTCAAATCTAATTTTAAAAGTTCTATTATAAATTTTTATTTCGACAGTAATTAAAAATCACGGTTGTTACAAAAGGAGTGTGTCCGATTAGAGGAGCTACCTCATTGGCCCGTCGATTGCTCCTGTTTTAGCTACCTTATGCCAACTCGTAGGAGTCGAGTCCACATATATACCTCGTATAGCATCGTCGCCACCATCCTACTTCATTCTGGAATCTCCATCGCGTATACGGTTGTTAAAGTGGTTTTCGGAGTTGGCAGAGAGTATGACAACTTTCGATCCCGGTCTCATTAACAACCAAACGTTATTATAACACCGCAGTCATTTCAAAATAGTATATACTTCAAAACCAAAATATCATTGCCATTTCAAAACCATATCAATACGATATCATTTCCATTTCAAAACCAAATACGATATCATTTCCATTTCAAATATATCCACTTCCAAAATCATAGTCTTTCCAAATTATAACACTTACGAAACCAAACACTTGAAATTATAACACTTTCAAAGATTAATACTTTGAAATTTATAACTTTAAAAACATAACTTTCACCACTTAAACAGTTTAGATATTAAAATAAAATATATAATAAAAATAGTTTATAAAATAAAATGGTTTATGCAAAAATAGTTATAAATTAAATTAGTTTATATTAAAAATAGTTTACATTAAAATGATTAGTATATAAAAATAGTTTATATTAAAAATAATTTATAATTAAAATAATTTATAAAGAAAAAATATATAAATGGTTTAAATATCATTTAAAAAAAACTATATATGACAAAAATTGTTTCCTCAAATTTCCCAAATCAATTCCAAATCAACTCGAATTTCAAAATTCAAATTTAATCAAATCTCAAATCATCAATGTAACGACCCACTATTTTGGACCATTCAAATCGACAATAAAACCATACATATCCGACTTGAATAATTCAAAATACCGAATTTTTAATTAAAATTTGGCAAAACTTAAAATATACAATAAATAAATCAATCAGGATCACAGAGTAATATAGTGCAGCGGAATAGATAAAGAATAGTAGTTCATGAAGCCACTATATACATCAGAGTTAGAAATAAAATACAATCGAATAGTTCAAATGTAGTGAAGTCTCCAACGCAACAGATGACTTCTCTGAACCAATCAACTGGAAAGGCTGGAATCTGAATCGATAGTTGGATCTCCAAATGAAACTCCGAACTCCAAAGGTGAGTCTCTAATGCTGTATCACTCAGTCTGACCCGAGCGTAAAGCAAAACACAAAACACTCGAGTCAGGATTAACATTCTTATATCAATAAATCCAATTCAAGTGAAATATCAACTGAAATACAAATAATTTAAAGGATGTTTGGGATAACCATCCTCTAAGGGTCCATGGGACTATCTACATGGTAGAAATATACACTATAACACCGTGGTCATTTCAGCTTAATTTATACTTCAAAACCAAATATCATTTTCACTTCAAATATCTCTATATTTCCCAAAATAGTATTTATATATATTAAATAATTTATACACTAAAGTATTTTCAATTCCCTCAACTTAACAAATCATTTCAACATCAACCCGACCTTCCCATTTAAATTAAATTCAATCTCAATTTATCAATTTAAATTCAACTCAATTCCTAAAATAAAAACTTCAATTTATCGATCTCAAATTCGGATTTGAAATCACAAAAATACCCTTTTATATTTCAATATATTTCAAAACTTTAAGTATTCAACGTTTCAACTAAATTTTTATTCAATTTAGTTTTCTAAATAATAAATTCAAATTTGGTTCAACCTAAATTTCACTTTAATTCAATTTAGTTGCTAAATAACAAATTCAACTACGTTGATTTCAAATACAGATCCGAATCTCAACACAAACCATTTAAATTCCAATATAGTTCAAGGCTTTAATATTTAAATGTTCTATATAACAGTTTCATATAGATCTCGATTTAACCTCATTATTATCTAGTCTTGAAATACTCCCTTATTAGATTCAATATCATTTAAGTAACCTTAAATTACATTTTACTCAATATTTTCTTTAATTTTATTAAACGTGAAATATTCATTAAATCACTTAAATCAAAAATCCAGTTACAAAATCATACCTTTAAATTTTCCATTCAATAATTTCAAATCGATTTAATTAAATAAATCCTTATTTAAAATACCATTTTTAATAAACCGAAATTTATCTCCCAATCTTAATTATTCAAATTTTTACAACGGTAAATTTTGAAATATAAATCTTAAATAATACTCAAACATATTATATGGATGAAATCAATCTCAATAATATTATTATTAAATCTATATATAAAATTTCCATTTATATATATAATATTTTAAGAACCAATATTTATTAAATCCCATATATTTCTTTTCAACTGTAGAAATTTATTTTCAAAATATTTATATGGACCAACGGTGCTTGTATATATTTCCTATCATATAGTCAAGTGCTACGGATATTTATCATTTCAACCCGTACACTAAATATATACGGGTGGATATCATTTCAACCCGTAATCCCAAATTCAATTAAATGAAAATCGCTTGGGTTTATCATTTCAACCCATAACAATTTTCTCCTATTCTAAAGTCCGTTCAGGTATGTATCATTTCAACCCATAATGATTTCTATGCTAACAGAGAACTTGCAGAGTGATAACAGATATGAAAATAATAATAACAATAGCTATATATCATCAAAATAAATATAAACAATAGGATATGGTGTCATATCCCATAAGTGAACAGTTATAGATAATAGCATATATAACAATTTAAATAACTACAGCCTCATATTTCAATTGTCGTTTCAATTGAAATCAAATTTAATAAATTAAAGAATGTTAATCGTGAGTGATTGCTCACCTTTCAAGGCTAGAGATGAACGAAAGTAGGATAAATTACGAATCCAAGCACAAGTTTCAAAGCAAAGCAGGATTGGCACGAATTCGATGGATAGAGCTGACAACAGAATTTTACGAGAACAAATCCAAATCAGATTGACATAAATTGAAAATATAACATTATTATTTTCTTATTAAATTAATACTTCTTTTTAAGTCAAATATCAAAACAAAATACGTATGTAAGAAAAATCATTGGTTTGTATTAAACACATATATTAAAATCAAATATAATAAAATTTGAAATAAATGCTGTAACTTTTATATAGAAATATACATAAACATATACAAGTTTAAAGAAAATTGATGAGACCACTTTTCAAAATAACTTTATATATTACTGTAACAAAGAAATCTACAAACGCTAACATAACAGTTTTATTAATTTATATAAAACAATATAACATATGTAACAGAACTGTTAAATCCCAAGACTTTGTAAACCACGTACGTATATATTTTATAAGAATCAATACTATAAATCACTACAAACCAATGTATATATACTTAGAAATTTTATGGCTAAAGTATATAATTACACGTATACACAGTTGTAAACTTATGCATAAACGAATAATATAAAATCATACGTATACTATTAAAATTTGTAAGTAAGTAGGATATAAACAATTGAATCTCAAATAAACAGTACTTTATCCCTATATATATTACTGCAAATGAAATACAGTAATCTGTATAATACTTAAAACAACTTATAATATCAACTTATATACTATTATAATACACAACATGTACATATATATTCTCTATCCCATATGAAATATACATATACAAACAAAAATCAGTTTAAAACATACAAAGAAAATATATCTTTGAACATAGAAAATTATATAATACTTTCATATAGATATGCCTTGTATTAATTGTAAATAGTTGAAAAAAAAAGAAAAAAAGAAAAAAATATAGTTCTAACTTATATATTTCTCACCTGCTGCACTAGAAGAAGAAGAGGAGGAACAAAAGGTTGGAGATGGCATCAGGGAAGAAGGATGGTTTGCATGTCCTTCGGTTTGAAACAGGGGAAGAGGATGCAAAAGTTTTGAACAAAATGAATTGGATCTGGGAAGATGAAAGCGTGATTATAACTATATACTTTATTTATTTGATAACGTGTAAGTACAGAAAAGGAATAGGTAAATAAATGATTCAAAGTGGAAAATGGAAGTGACAGACGCTATGATATCTAAAAATTTATTTCAAAGTAACGTACGCCACAGATCAGATCAAAAGAAAATTTTAATAGGAACGGTTGTCCATTGATTCAGCAAAGTGTTTAAGGCAATAAAAAAAGAACCATTGCCAAATAAAGATAAGAAACGTATACCATAAATATAAAGTGATTTGAATAGTAACGGTCCCTCAGATTGAGCTGAATAATTAAAGCAATAAATTTTTGTTTGTTTGGATAGTACGTAATGAGTTTGGAAAGGAAAGGATATTAAAATGGAAAAAGAAATGGACAGAGAAATTTAAGAAAAGATAAAACGTATGCATGTTTTGTACATTCATATTTCCAAAATGGTATGACGTGGCAACGGTCAAATTTCAGTAAAAGATGAAATAAATGTGAGAAATGAAATAAATAGGAATGAACCGCATTTTTCCAAAACGAAACGCATGCAACAAATCAGCAAATAAATAGAAACGTGTAGGGAGATGAGTGAAATACATAGAAAATGTTAAAATATAAGTAAATATAACATACATGAAAAGGACAACAGGACGATTTAGAAATTAATAAATGAGAAACGTATATCCCTATACGTTTTAGTTTCAAAAAGGACAGAAAATTTTATCAAAAGTTATAAAGAGTTAAAAGCATTGAAACGTGGTTTCCGTTGAAATATATTTTATTCCCAACTGAGATGAGAGAGAAAGGGAAAGATTTTAAACAAATGAATGTAATATAAACGGTCATGGTGTGGTTCATCAGAAAATTTAATGCAATTTATAATTGTGTGAGCTGTACGTTGATTTAAGGAAAAAAATAAAAGCAATTAATGGCTTGATTTAATAGTACGTTTTAAATTTGAAAAGAAAAGAGAAGTAAGGGTTGAAATTTTGATTTCAATTAAATGATCGCGTGAATGAGCTAATAGCAATTAGCAAATAGCAGAAAGAGATAATGGAATATATGGTAGAAAAGGAATAAATGAAATGTGAATGGATAGAATGCAAATTAAACAGCAGAGAATTAAATATAAGGTGGAAAGGTGTGCCAACGCTCGCCCATAGATTTAGCTAAAACCTTTAAAAGAAATTTAATATTGTATGAGTTGTACGGTTTCAACTTTGAAAAGTAGATAAATCCAAGTCACAAATTTCAGCACCGATGAGGCACGTTTTTTATCATTTCCATTGCGTATCGGATCTCAAAATATACAAATAAATATACCATAGTGATCGGTACAACGAGACGATCAAAATGGTATATAGATATTGGTGGTACGATTGAATTATAAAAATTCGAATTTTCACTAGCAGAAAAAAATGCAGAAATAAGATCGACGGAGCTATAGAAGTCCAAATTTGGGAGAACGAAAAATGACGTCTCAGTCAGAAGATGATTTAGAATTTTTCTATGTAAAAATATTCAGGTCTTGAAAATAAATTTATTTTCACCAATTGTTAACTGATTTGAATTTAATAGAATTATATAATAAATAAATCTTCATATAATTAATTTAAAATTTACCGTTTGCTATATTTAATTATACGTAAACCTAATATTAAAACTTTATTTCAAAATATTTATTAAAATTTCTCAAAATCCAAATTAAATACGTTATAAAACCAATTAAAAAATAATAATATTTTATGGGTCGTTACAATCAATTTCAATTCAAATCGGTTTTTCAATAAACCATTTCAAATTATATCGATTTCAAATACAGATTTGAACCACAAAATAAACCATTCTAATTTCAATATATTTCAAAGGTTTAAGTATTAAACATTTTCAAAACTAAATTTGATAATTTCATATATATCTATCAAATTTAATTTACTATTATTTAATTTTGAAATATTTACTTAATAAATCCAATATCGTTAATAAAACTTTCAAACATTAAATAACTGAATACTCCTTCAATTTATTTAAACTTTGTCACATCCCGCCTTTCCGAGCGATTTAAGTCGACAATAAACCACACATGTCAAACTCAAATCATTCAAAACGACAGATTGTTATTAAAATCTCGGGGTAAAATAAAATCATATCACAGAATCACATATCAAAGACACATAGAATTAAGTATTTCATCTGAATAAATAAGCTAGAATAACTAGAGTTTCAAAACAGGTACAGAACAGAGTTTAAACAAATGCAACAGATATCCGGGTACATAAAGATCTCTAATACAAAAACCAAATGATATAAGTCTAAATGAAACAGAAACTGAGAACTAAGAAAGGAACATCAAGTAGAGCTCTAGCACCTTGTCTTCAAGAATAATTTCCTCTAAGCTGCAAACTTAGATTGACCGGAGTGTAAAATAAAACAAACACCCGAGTCAGCACTAACATTCTCATGTAAATGAATAACTCGAGTGAGATATCTACTGAAATATACAAGTAATTTAAAGGATGTTGGGGTCATCATCCTTTAAGGATCCGTTAAACTATTTATTATATAGTAATATACGCCATATACAGTAGTGTCTAATCAGTAAAGTACAATCGTATAGAAAATAGCGTTAAGGGGATAATGAACCTTAACACGGTCGGATCTTCAAACCAAAATCGTAGTGGGCTCGATATAAGGAACATATGACAAGGAACGCGAGGCAATGCCTGGGTGGATACACCGTTTGCACTCCCGGAACGGTGGTGACGGCAAGCTAGCAGCTTCCGCCCACCTCGAGACATACCCCGAATCAAAGTGGCGCCACCATATCGAACCACAAAAGTAATAGAATGGTTTCCGAAGAAGCATGCTCGATAAAAGGGTGCGAACCTTTGTGTAGCCCGGTATAGCTCCTGTTTTAGTCATAATTAGGCCATCCATCAGCGTTCTCTTACTTCATTCCAATAGCGTTCGCCAACCAACCTACTTCGCTCTGGATTTCTCCACCGCGTACACAGTTGTTAAAGTGGTTTTCGGTATTGGCCGGCTATAAGACAATATCCGATCCCGGTCTCTTTAACAACCAATTGTTATATTTTTCACACCGTGGTCAGTTTTATAAAATTGATTTACAACTTCAAACCATTTACAAAATATATAACTTCGATTTCCCAATTTGAAATTATATAGCTTACAGTTTATCAAACTTCCACTTTAAATCTTCAAATTATTTCCATGTATATATATATATATATATATAAATTCAAGAAAATAATTACTTAGAAAACATTTAGAGTAAAGCTTTTGAAATCTTAAGAATAATGATTAAGTAGGTTTCAAATTTTATCGCTTTATAAAATTTAAAACTTACAAACATATTAGGTTCTAACAACATTTAGAATCCCGATTTCAAATAATTATAGATCATATATAATTTCAAAAATCAAATTTCTCTCTACCACGGTGTCCGTATATAAGTTTTCTAACCGATGGTCAAGTGATACAGATATGTATCATTTCAATCCGCGTTAATTTATACCTACGGGTATATATCATTTCAATCCGCAATCCCAAATAAAGGTTCTGAAATCATTCGGGTCTATCATTTCAACCCAAAGGAGCTTTTTGACTAACAAGGACTTGAAATATACGAGAATTAAACACAACATGAAATGAATCATATGTTATCAAATAACACTACATGAAGTGATACTACATGAAATGATTCTACGTGACATGTCATAAATTATTCGATGAAAATGATGCATTTAACATTTAATTCTACATGCATGCCTATAATACGGGAAACAGTTCAGCCGTTATTTCATCAAAGTAGATTCACTCATCAATTGAATGACAATCCTGAGTGATTACTCACCTTTGTTGGACAGAGATATTTGATAGCGGAAGTGACGGAGAGCACAGACCAGACGGTGAATAGATAACTCCTAAGTTATTGGATTCCGGCTATGACAAACGTATTAAAACTATTAATTAACATTTACGTCGCTATGTATTTCCGTTAGAAATATTTAAATATTGGGTTGTCACTACAATTTTAGTTTATATATATATGTATATATATATATGGACTTACATATATATATATATATAACAGGCTAACATGAATTCCTTAATACATTATAAAATCTTGCTAAGAATAAATACATACTAACTTAATATATATAGAAAATCTTGCATGTTTACTGTTATCTTTTTTTTTCCAGAGGACTTCAATGATAGGTAGAAGCAGCAAATGTAACATGCAACAGATCCGTATTTGGACCCAAATATTTCTCAGCATAACATGACTTATCATATATATAACTTATATATATATATATATAACTGAACTTGTAACTTGTACCCAAATATTTTACTCAGAACTTACAGTGATTGAATTTAGACAACTTTGTTCCTCTTTTTTTTTGTATGAACAGGCAAAAACAACCCATCCTATACATGTAGGTTATGCATCTTGTTATATAAACATGTAGGCAAGTCTTCACATTTAAATGAAGAGAGGAGAACTCACATTTTTACCCTATAGGTCATTGTATTAACAGCCAAAAGTATGTATATAAGCTTATAAACTTATAAACTAAAATATATATCAACTCTTACAGCAAAAAATTTCAACATGACTTGTGTATATGTATCAACATAATACAAATCTTGTACCATGTTCCAACAACACTCACAATGTATGGCATATATATACGTTCATTCTTTTCTTAGGCCTACAGACTTCTTTTTTTTCATAATAACGTATGTAAACTTTGGAAGAAAAAAACTCACTTGCACGGGCTGATCGTGTTCGGTTGAGGCGGAAGTGGTGTAGGGCGGTGTCAAGGAGGCTGATCGGTGGCAGGACGTGGCGGCGTCGGAGAGTTTGGGTGGCCGAGTTTGGCTGTGGAGGGGGAGTTGCGGTTGTAGGGTGAATGGGTGTTTTGGTGGGGTCGAGGATTTGAGGCGTGGCGGCTGGAGTTCGGCGAGGCAGACGTGGAGGGAAGGAGACGTGTGGGGTGCGGGCGGCTTGGGGTACAGGGGAGAGGGGATCGGTTTGAACACGAGAGGAATGGATCGGCTGTTTCTTTTTTGCAGGGGTGAGGAAAAATAACGGAGCCTCTTATATTTTTATATTTTGTTTTAGATCCGCATGAGTGAATACAGAGAAGAGAGCTGATCTAAATATAGGGGAACCGGTGGTATTCTCAAAACATACCATAAATTTTGCAACCTACCTATTAATTTTTAGGTTACAGCTGTACAAAACGTTCAGAATTTTAAATTTTGAATTTTAATTTATTATTTTCAATTTATAACGACACCTAATAAATTTATACGGACTCATTATACACACACAAAAAGTGCATAACTTTCACCTCGGACGTCCAAATTTAGCAAACAAGGTATCGTTACGCTCGTCTTGTCGGCAGAGTCAAATAATATAAAGAAAAATCATGTTTGGTCTTTCAAATAAATATCCATTTTAACGAATTTGTGGTCGCCGATACCGCTGATTGGACCATATAAAACTAATTTAATTGCGTTAACGTTACCGAAAATTTACAAACAGACGTTGTTATTTTTATTATAAATTTCTCTTAAATATTACAGCATAAAATATGATATTCCAAAAATTAAAAATTTATGTCAATTAGTTGCCAAAATACGTTACCAACTAATTTAATAGGTTATTTTATTTAAAAGTTCTTTTATTCCAAACAATCTAAATATTTACAACAAATACTTACGTTATTAAAATTTTTAGTTTCAAATTTGCCGTCAATTTCAGCCGGAATCCAATTTATTAGCAGTAAATTTTTCTCGGGTCGTTACACTCTTCTCCACTCAAATCTTTTCGTCCCCGAAAAGAACGAAGCCAAATGGGAAGTGTATCAAAGGAAGAATCGGATCAAGATAGAGAAGATTAGGATAACATACCTATTCAAATAGTTCGGGGTTTGAAGCACGGATATTGTCCTCGGCTTCCCAAGTGCAGTCACGATCATCATTGCCCCATTGGATTTTAACAAGGTTAACTGATTTTCTCCTGAGTTGCTTCGTATCCTTATCGACAATACGAAGTGGCTTTCTCTCTTCGATTAGATTGGGTTCAGCATCGAGATTCTCTAGCAATGCAGGTTGGACATACAATGATGGATCATGAAGATATCTACAAAGATGAGATCTGTGAAACACGTTGTGTACTCTAGCAAGTTTCTCTGGTAAATCCACACGGTAGGCTAAAGAACAAACTCTTCCAATGATACAGAAAGGGCCTATGAACCTGGGAGCTAGCTTCCCTTTCCGACCGAATCGGATGACGTTCTTAAGCGATGAAATCTTGAGAAACACTTGTTCTCCTACGGCAAACTCCAACTTCCTTCTTCTCCTATCCGCGTATTTCTTCTGCCTATCTTGGGAAATTCTCATTTTCATTTGAATATCCTCGACCTTCTTGGAAGCATCAAGGATCAGGTCGGGCCCAAGAACTAATCGATCACCCGATCCAGTCCAACATGATGGGGATTTGCACGATCGTCGATACAGAGCAGCAAAAGGGGGTGTTTTGATGCTAGCCTAAATTCAAGGATAGAAAATTACCGAATTGTATTTCAAATAAGCTGGAATTCGAATTAGATCATACTTGGTAACTATTATTGTAAGTGAACTCAACGAGATGGTCTTCCCAAGAACCACCATAGTCAAGAATACAGGCACGAAGAAGGTCTTTTAGAATCTGATTCATTCTTTCTGTTTGCCCATCGGTCTGAGGATGATAGGTTGTGCTCAGATTCAGTCATGTACCTAGAGCTTCTTAGAATGCTTACCAGAACTTGCTGGTAAAGATTGGGTCTCGGTCACACACAATACTGACTGGGACTCCATGCAGTCTGACGATCTCTCTCATATAAATCTCGGCTAGACTCGAAGCGGTACAATTCGACTTGACCGGAATGAAGCGAGCAGATTTAGTCAATCGATCAACAATAACCCAAAAGCTCTCATTTCCCTTTCTCGTCTGAGGTAGTCCATCGATAAAATCCATCGAAACTTGCTCCCATTTCCAATTGGGTATCTCAAGAGGTTGCAATAATCCAGCGGTTTTCTGACGATCAGCCTTAACCTGTTAACTCATGGCGCATCTACTAATGAAAGAAGAGATATCATGCTTCATACCATTCCACCAATATAGCCTCTTCATATCATGGTACATCTTCGAAACTCCAGGATGTATGGAAAGTCTATATTGATGATTCTCCTTGAGTACCTCTTGTCTTAAATTGTCAACATCCAGAACACAAATTCTATCTTTAATTCTTAAAATCCCATATTCGTCGATTTGTGCATCCATTTCACTTTGATTATCACTCTTTCTCTTGCAAACATTCACCTTCATTTTTACCAACATCGGGTCTTCATTCTGCTTAGCCGCTATGCGATCCATAAGAGATGGAGTAACCATAATCACACAAAGTATCGACTTCTTCCTACTCAGAGCGTCGGCAACAACATTTGCATTTCCAGGAGTATAGTTGATGTCTAGGTCATAGGCTGTTAAGAATTAGAGCCATCTCACTTGTCTCTGATTCAAATCCTTCTGGGTAAAAATATGTTTCAACGATTTATGATCTGTAAAGAGTTCGAACTTAGTCCCCAAAAGATGATGTCTCCACAACTTCAAGGCAAATACTACCTCAAGCAATTCCAAATCAAGGGCTACATAATTCACTTCATGGGTCTTCAACTGTCGGCTAGAATAGGCGATAACCCTTCCGTCTTGCATCAACACGGCTCCTAATCCTTCTCGGCTAGCATCAGTAAATACCGTAAATCTCTCTCTCCCATTTGGGACGGTAAGAACTGGGGCAGATGTTAGCTTGTCCTTTAACTCCTTGAATGCAGCCTTCCACTCATCACTCCAGACAAATCTAACATTCTTACGAGTCAGAGCCGTAAGCAGAGTAGCAATCTTAGCGAAATTTTCAATGAATCTCCGATAGTAACCAGCTAAGCCTAAGAAACTTCGAATGTCTGTAGGGGTCTTAGGTTCTTTCCAATCTTGGAAATAGAATGAAGGATTTAAATTCAAGGGGTAAGATGATTCAAATTTCGGAGGGAAAAAGTAAGTAACTTACATTGATAGCAGTGACCTTAAGCGGATCGACGGAAACTCCATTTTCTGAAACAATGTGTCCAAGAAATCGGACCTCAACCCTCCAGAAAAGGCACTTAGAGAATTTAGCCTTCAGTTGATGTTTTCTAAGTGTTTCAAGAACAAAAGTTAAGTGTGTTTCATGTTCCTGTTCGGATTTTGAGAAGATGAGAATATCATCCATGAAAACTAGCACAAATTTATTAAGGACATCACGGAAAACACGATTCATGAGATCAACAAAGTAAGCGGGTGCATTTGTTAGTCCAAAAGGCATGACCAACCATTCATAGAATCCGTTCTCTACCCGGAAAGCTGTCTTGGGAATGCTCTCCTTAGCTACGCGGAGTTAGTAGAAACCAGTAGCAAGATCAAGTTGTGAGAATACTTTAGCTCCATAGAGTTGATCGAACATATCATTAATGCGTGGCATAGGGTATCTGTTTTTGAGAGTAAGCTTGTTCAGTTCCCTATAATCCATACACATTCTCAAGGAACCATCAGACTTAGTGACAAATACTACGGCTGCTCCCCATTCAGAATAACTTGGCCTAATCAAACCTTTTGAGAATATGTCTTCGATTTGGCATTTCAACTCTGCCTTCTCTTTCGGGGCCATCCTTCATGGAGGAAGGATGTGATGACCCAGAATTTTAAGCAATATCAATTTAATAATCTGAATAAAAATTAAATTGATTTGATAATCTTTGATAATAAGAATGGAATTTATTTAATAATCCAATTAAAATAAATATTTAATTGATAGATTTTATCTTTTTAAATCTAATAAATTGTTTCCTATTTATAATGTATATATAGGATATGTATATATTGTAAATAGATATTGTTTTCTATAAATATATAGATATTTTTGGTAAATTGGGTATAATTTTAAAGTTAAACTTTTAAAGGATTATTTAATAAATAAAATATGGTTTAAATAGTTAAGATAAAAATTAAATTTTTTTAAGTTGATTTATTTGATATTAAGCTTTTTCAAAGTATATAATAAATAACAATATGATTTTAAATACATAAGGTAAATATTGTAATGGTTTAAAATATGTTTTAGCCCTAGTTTAAATTTAAATAAAAATAAAAATAACAATAAGATTTATTTTGATTTCTTTAAAATATAGTTGGATAAAATAAATAATTTATTGATAAAGAAAAAAATTTATTTTATAAATTATTTATAATTATCAAATGTTGTTATTTTTAAAAATATAATAATACATTGTTTTAACAAATAGATTTTTAATAAAAAATAATTGTTTTTCAAATTTTAATTGTGTAGTTATATATGTATATATATATATATATAACTTGATTTAATTGAATTTAAAACTTTGAAAATTTTAAAATATAAATATTTTTAATTTATTTTGGATTTTGAGATATTTGTATAAACTTTATTGCATAAACAAAATTGGATTTATTCATTTTAAAATTATCTACATGTAAACAAATACATGTTAACTAATTAATTAAACATGGATTTACATTTATCTTGTATTAACATTTAATAAAATACAAATTAACCTAATTATAACTAATTAACTTTAAAAAGAGACATGTGGTAATCAATAAAGATTATGTCTTGACAAATGTAAGAATTAAAGACAAGTGTCATTTATTTTGTTTTTCTTTTGTTTTTATGTTAGTTTTTATATATAAACAAATTATCTTTCATTTTATTCCTTTTCTAAATCTAAATGCAAAGAAAAACATAACACTTCCTTTGAAAAACAATAATTTGAAATCATCTTCAACAAAACCCTGTAAATCATCTTCAAAAATCCTGCAAATCAGAAACATGCAAATCATTTTTGAAATTGAATCAAAGCATGCAAGCCAAACTGTTTCAAACCTGCATTTCTAAAATCTGGAGTCTCAAAGAAGCATGCATGCAACTGTATTATTAATCAAGGAGCAAATGCAAACAAACTTGTAAGTCTGCACCATTTAGAATCTGGAATTCAAGGAAAAAAACTGTTTTAAGGCCTGCATATTTAACCAAGGCAGGCTGCACATTTTCAAGTTGAAAATAAGTTTGTTTTGAAAGCCTGCATTTCACTTAAATCTGGAATTTCAAAGCATGCATGCAATTGTAAAATCAAGAAGCAAAGCATTTCAGAAAAACAGGATTTAAAGTTTACAATCATTAAGAAGCGTATTCCAGTTTTTCAACAAGCTTTTGCAAAAACCAATTGGGGCTCTGTCTTCTGATTTTAAAAGGTGAGTAACATTATATTTGATGAATTTAAGTATTTTATTATGTTGCATGTTGATTTCTATGATTTAGTATGAATGATATGTATTTATATCAGTTGATTTCTAATATGAATGAATGGATAATTTTAAACATGTTATGTCTTCTGTATTATATTCCCAGGATTCAAGAATCTGTTCAAACTCCAATATCACATAATATAGTTTATGTTAGAGTTTAAGATTCATACAAGATGTGTTTGTTGAATCAAGATTTAAAGTTTAAAATTTATTCAAGTTAAAAAAAATTGAATTGTCTCTGAAACTTAAGATAATTGAGAAAATTTGTATATAAGTGAAACACCAAACATGTTGATTCACTGTTTCAGGATTAGAATCGAAAACATTATTCAAAATTCTGAATTTTAAAACTAAGTTCACAGTTTTGTAAATTAGATTTAACATGTAATTCTGTGTTGAACTAAAAAGGGGGATATTTGGTTTTTGGGTGATCTTGGCAATTTGAAGGGTCGGGGGTTCATCTTGTGAGTAGAGGAGTAATCATTGTAGTTGGGAAAAATATGTGATGGTGATGTAAATCACTATGGAAGCAGTGATGTTGATTTCTTTTCTATAACCCTAGATTTTGGGATGCTTAGTTAAAGGGTCGTCACGGCTTTAATGTTTGATCGAGTGTCAAATGCTTTTGGGTGATGGTTGCTGAAGCGTAGGCGAGGCTGTGGCCGGTGGTGGAGGATCTCCGGTGGTCGGGGGATGGTGGTTGAAGGGTTGACAGGTTTTGGTGGGGTTTTTTCATTCTGGTTCCAGGTTTTAGAATAAAACTTGAATTCAATTTTGGACTGTGGAATGATGAATTGATGGTCGTGTTGGGTCGGGGGTTTGGTCGCCGAGATGTGGACGCCGCCGGAGGTGGCTGGAGATTGCCGGAGGCACGATGCATGTGCACCGTGCACTTTTTTGTTTCAAGAGGTTACCTTGTGGAAGCAGTGTAAATGAACTCGAGAATTTCTCGAGTAATTGTTGTGATTTGCTCGAAGGAATGGGCTTGCTGACTCGAAGAAAAATTGGGTCTTCCTCGGGTTAATGAATGTAACAGGTTTGGTTTTGAAACCTATAGGTTTTGTTTAAAATTTATAATAAAATTTAAATCCTGAATTTAAATGATAGAAAAGTTTTTAAATAAAGTTTTAAATCTAGTTTTCAATTTAAATACAAGTTTAAATCTAAGTTTAAAAATAGATTCAAGTTGAATTTGAATCTAGTTTGGGAATGAATGTGTTTTTAAATTCAAATTGACTTGGTATTATTAAAGTGTTTATGAAGTTTAAAGTGTTATTAAAGAATTTGAATTTATATGGAGTTTTGAAATGTAAAAGAGGATTTAATCAAAATGAAATCAGAATTTTAAATTTGAATTCAAATTTGATTTGAATTCTTAAGAGTTGGAAATAAAGTAAAGTTTATAAATTTAAATATTGTAAATAAGTTGAAAGATTAAAGTATACTTTAATAATCTGAGATTAAAAAAGGAAATTAGTTTAAAATCTTTAAATTTCTTTTATAAGTATTCTTTAACATGTGGATTTCAAAGTTTTAATTTGGTTAAAGATAAACTGAATTTCATTTTAAAACTAGAATTTAAAAAGGAAATTTGGAATTGAATTAGAAATTAATATTTTTAAAAGTGTTTATGAATGGTAATTTAACCATAGATAATAAAGATTTTATCTTAAAGTAAAATTAGAATTCAATGATTTATAATTTCATTTAATTATTAAGGTAATTAAATAAATAATTTATTTGTTAATGGAATGGATCATTAATTAAGGTAATTAAGGGTTTTAAATTATTAATTTAAAGTTTAAGTTAATTAATTAATTAAGGGTAATTAATCCATAATTAAGGATCATTAATTAAATTTAATTAATGATTAATAATTAATTAATTAAGAAATTATGAATTAATTAAGTTACAGTTAACACTTAATTAACTAAATAATTAAAGGTTATTTAATTGGATATTAAAGAGTAATTAACTTGAAATTAATAATGATTAATGAAAGTTAATTACTTAAAAGAAGTAAATAAAGTATAGTTAATGGTTAATAATGGTCATTAACTTAAAGATTATTTAACAATTAATTAATGTGATTAATTTAAATAATTAATTAGATTAATTAATTCAATAATAATCAATTGTAAAAATTATTTAAATTTAATTACTAAATGAAAGTAACTAAGGAATTAATTACTTAATGTAATTAATGGAGTTTATTGTGATTCGTTTAAATTAATTAATTAATTAACTTTAATTAATTTTAAACACTGGATTTGATAATAATTACATGATGTAATTAATGAAGTACAATTACTCAGTGAAGTAATTAAAGATAATTACTGGATGTAATTAGTGGATAATGATGGAATTATGGAAGTAATGTGGATTAAATTACTTTGTATAATTAATCAAGGGATTAATTAAAGAAATTAATTAAGGAAATTAATTTGATATGTAATTAAGGGTAGTTAATTACTGAATATGATTAATCAAAGGTGATTGATAATTATGGTTTAATTGAGATTAATTACTGAAAGTAATTAACTTTAAACATAATTAAATATAATTAAAGATCATTAATTAATATAATTAATGATGTAATTAAGATTGATTAATAAAGATTAATTGATCATTAATAAGTAATTAAGGGTAATTAATTAATTGTAATTAGTAAAGGCTTAATATAATTAATTATAGTTAATTAATGAAGTAATTGAAGGTTAATTACTATGTTTGGTTTAGAGTAATTAATTTTGTGAAATTAATTAAAGTATAATTAATCAAGGGTGATTAATTAAGTTGATTAACTAGAGGATAATCAATTAATTTGTAATTAATTATTGAATATTTAAGCAAGATTTATATTGAGGTAAGTAATTAATTTAATTCACTTTAAATTAATTAGAGATGATGTAATTAATTTAATTCATTTTAAATTAATTATAGATGGTAGATCATTGCTTATGAATGGATGATATTGGTTGCCTTGAATGGTTTGAAATCTCAACTATGAGATTAGTAATGTTGTGTGATATGGATGCATTGGTTGCATTGTGATAATGATATGGATTATCTTTGATAATGATAATATAGATTATCTGTTGTGATGATAATGATAATTATCTGTTGTGAATATGTGAATTATCTATCTTTGTGTATATAGATAATGAAATTGAATTGTTTTAAACTCTAAAACAACGTGGACCTAAAAGACACGCTTTGGATTTCGATGAGACCGGGATCGGGTTTCCATATTTGGATATCAGAAACCACATCGATCCAAATTAACGATAGGTCGTAAATCTTATGTGAAGAGTGAAGACTCGAGGTGTAAGGACTATTCGTCAGTATAACTCTGAGGGTGATTCCGAGATGAGTTTGACGGGGTAGTACTTTCAGATTCGAGATGAAGATTCAGAGTGCAAGGGTTATCGTCATTAACTCTGAGGGTGATTCCAAAATGAGTGTAACGAGATAATGCCTTCGGTTTTGTTCAAACCCGGAACGAACTTGTATGGATTGAATGCTTTCAAAACATCGTCAGGTGGACGATGAGCATTCTAAGATAAATGAGCCCTGTAAAGGTAATCGTAGCCTCAAGCCTCATCAACTGGGAATGGCTAAAACAGGGGAGGTGCAGCAAGGCTCGGTAGGTAGCGTCCATTTCAGGACAAGATTTTACCCTGTCTAGAAGTCCCTTTTATTTTGGCTGTGTGGGCAGTTGGAATCGCGCGCCAACTGCGGGGTTGTCTTGTTCGGGACTGTCCAGTAATGGATGGCTCCGGCTTTGTGTTGTAGGGGATTGGGAGTGATCCTCGGTACGTTGATTTAGGCCACGTACTGTGACGGGCGATACCCCGGTAGCCCTGTTATTGATGGAATCCAAAATCCAACAAGTGCCAACGGTTTTGATTGTATTACCCACTTTTGTGGCTAGTAGCTGGAATTTAATCATGTAACAATTTCGGCTATTTCATATTTACTTGAAAACCATAGACCTATTATAATATCACTGGATTTCCTATCAAATGTTTTGGTTAGCGTAAGGTAAAAACTTTTCCATGTTTATGTGTGGGAAGTCTTACGTGATACCTTTCTTTTCAAAAGGTTTTTGAAAATTAAGCAACTTTAACCTGTTACGCACACTAGACCCATGTATGACCCAGAGTTTATTTCTGTTTTTCTTAAACTCTTGGGTACTCAAATTTTTACGAATAGCCAAGGAATTCAGGTTAGCATTGACGAATTATGGAGGAGCAATGGAGCAAGAGGCTTCTGCGTTAGATATATAGTATTCCGCTGTGTTTTGTATCTCTGAGTTGTATTGAGTTGTAATAACTAGACAGGTGTTCATAACTGTCTAGTATGTGTTGTATTATACTCTGATTGTTGATGTACTATGTGATATTTTGTGTTATTATTATAATTTATTCGTTTCGCTGTTTAGATTCTGATGTGGTTATTTCTTATTTCTTCTCTTTCTTTCTCTTTTCTATCCCTTTCTTTCTTTTTAATGATGCGTCATTCTTTGGAGATGAATGGCGGGTCGTTACAGTGGTATCAGAGCATTAGGTTGAGTGAATACCTAGACTCTGGAGTGATTTCTTTCTTGAGAGAGCGTATTTGTAATTTTTAATATATATATATATATATATATATATATATATATATATATATTTCTACCTATTTGTTGGGTTACCTGTTCGGGTTTTCCAATATAGGTTATAAAGGTAGATAAGGTAGTGGTGTATGTAACACGACAACTTCCATTAGTTGGAGATTGATGTTTGACGTGGGAAGTGTATTTGTCGAGACTGTAGACCTAATACTGTCTCGAGTAAGTTGTGCAGTAGTGTAAAGATTTCATCGATCTCTGAAGGAAACCTGTTAAGGTTTGGAGTGCATCTTTGATGTTGAATGAATTAAATATTGGATCTATCGGTTGGGCAGAAGTAAGTGATGGTATCGTGATACCGCAGGAAGTGTAACTGCGTGATGAGATGCAGTGACTATGGATTGTTTCCGAAGATGTTTTCTTTGGAACAAGTTTTGGGAAGTGTATCTGCTTCGGTGCTTGGCTGGGTTTAGCATGTGTTTCCGTTTTCTTTGAAGTCTGAGTTTCTCGAAGAGCTTTGGATTAGAAGTTTGGCATCGGGGTCAGCAATGCGGTTCAGAGTGTTTTGTGTGCCACCGGGAAGTTTTCTGGCTGAGTAGTTTTTTATGAAGGTGGAGTTCAGAAGCAGTACAGTGGATCAGTTTCTTAAATGGATTGGCTAGGCCAGTGTAAGCTATTCTGATTGGTAAAGAAAGAACAGTTTTTCTTTGGAAAATGGTCCGGGTTGATCGCAAAAGTTACTTGCGATAGTTGAGTGTTCTCTTGGATTGTCAGTGATTTTCTAGATGTCTTCTGGGAAGACAGAGGTTTGTTCGCATCTGAAGATTGAGTTTTCTTATCGTCTAGTATTCCAGGAGTGGAACCAGTGGTTCAGTTTTGTTGAAGGATGATTCCTAAAGGTAGAGTTTGATGAAGCAGGCCGGATTTATGGAGGAATTTCTAAGTTTTTCTTTTATGGATCTATGGAACTATATTTTTAGGAAGTGATGTCCAGTTTGTGCTCATGTTCATCGGCATTCTCTTCTACTTCGGATCAGAGTTGTGCAGCGGGAGCAGTTTGGAAGTGTTTCTGATTGTCTTTTACGGATTAGGAGAAGAAAGTTCAGTCTTCTGCTGGTTATGGAGTAGAGTTGTGTTTTGGTTTTGGTTGATCTTAAGGAGATCATTGTGTTGGGTTGTTTTTTTAGTTCTGTTTGTTTCTAGAGGAATCAGCAAGGGTTGAGCTGATCAGTTTGATTGTTGGCAGCCAGGATTGTCTGAAGACATTTTGTGGATAGGAGATGGAGAAATTTGGAATTCGAAGTTGGAGACTTTATTGTTGTTGGAGTTTTCTTCGATCCAAGGAGCTATAAGATGGGGTGAGGCTGGAAAGATAACTCCGAGTTGTTTGGATCTTTTCTCTGTTTTGGGTTGGATTAGTGTTTGGCTTTCAGGATTGAATTGCCAGTTTGGATAACTGGGATTCGATATGTTTCACGTATCTCTGAGGGAGTACGTGTATGGTCTATCTCTGGTTTTGGTACCAGCAGTTCAGGAGATTTGGTTGTTGAGTCAGACTCGTCCGTAGTCTGATATGCTGTCAAGTTCAATAGATCTAGATGAGTAGGAGCTCTATAGCTTAGTAATGTTGATTGTTTGGATTCTATAGAGCGAGTATCCCGATATTTATACCGGGGAAACTCGAGGAAACTCTATCCAGAATTTAGTCTGGATAGTTAGATTGTTTGATTGGATAAATTGGTTGTTAGCATTTCATTGATATATGTTTGTGTTTTAAAATTAAATCTTTAATAAGATTATTAAATTACCTTTTTTTTTAAATTTCGGGGATGAAATTCTTTTAAGGGGGGAGGAATGTGATGACCTGGAATTTTAAGCAATATCAATTTAATAATCTGAATAAAAATTAAATTGATTTGATAATTTTTGATAATAAGTTTGGAATTTATTTAATAATCCAATTAAAATAAATATTTAATTGATAGATTTTATCTTTTTAAATCTAATAAATTGTTTTCTATTTATAATATATACATATAGGATATGTATATATTGTAAATAGATATTTTTTTAATTTGATAAATAAATAAATCTTGTTTTCTATAAATATATAGATATCTTTGTAAATTGGGTATAATTTTTAAGTTAAACTTTTAAAGGATTATTTAATAAATAAAATATGGTTTTAAATAGTTAAGATAAAAAATTAAATTTGTTTAAATTGATTTATTTGATATTAAGCTTTTTAAAAGTATATAATAAATAACAATATGATTTTAAATACATAAGGTAAATATTGTAATGGTTTAAAATATGTTTTAACTCTAGTTTAAATTTAAATAAAAATAACAATAAGATTTATTTTGATTTCTTTAAAATATAGTTGGATAAAATAAATAATTTATTGATAAAGAAAACATTTTCTTTTATCGATTATTTATAGTTATCAAATGTTGTTATTTTAAAAAATATAATAATACATTGTTTCAACAAATAGATTTTTAATAAAAAATAATTGTTTCAAATTTTAATTGTGTAGTTATATATGTATATATATAACTTGATTTGAAATTGAATTCAAAACTTTGAAAAATTTAAAATATAAATATTTTTAATTTGTTTTGGATTTTGAGATATTTGTATAAACTTTATTGTATAAACAAAATCAGATTTATTCATTTTAAAATTATCTACATGTAAATAAATACATGTTAACTAATTAATTAAACATGGATTTACATTTATCTTGTATTAACATTTAATAAAATACAAATTAACCTAATTATAACTAATTAACTTTAAAAAGAGACATGTGTTAATCAATAAACATTACATCTTGACAAATGTTAGAATTAAAGACAGTGTCATTTTTTTTTTTATATTTCAGTTTTTATATATAAACAAATTATCTTTAATTTTATTCCTTTTCTAAATCTAAATGCAAAGAAAAACACAACACTTCCTTTGAAAAACTATAATTTGAAATCGTCTTCAACAAAACCTTGTAAATCATCTTCAAAAATCTTACAAATCAGAGGCATGCAAATCATTTTTCAAATTGAATCAAAGCATGCAAGCCAAACTGTTTCAAACCTTAATTTCTAAAATCTGGAGTCTCAAAGAAGCATGCGTGCAACTGTATTATTAATCAGGGAGCAAATGCAAACAAACTTGTAAGTCTGCACCATTTAGAATCTGGAATTCAAGGAAAAAAACTGTCTTAAGGCCTGCATATTTAATCAAGGCAGCCTGCACATTTTCAAGTTGAAAACAAGTCTGTTTTGAAAGCCCGCATTTCACTTAAATCTGGAATTTCAAAGCATGCATGCAATTGTAAAATCAGGAAGCAAAGCATTTCAGAAAAACAGGATTTAAAGTTTACAATCATTAAGAAGCATATTCCAGTTTTTCAACAAGCTTTTGCAAAAACCAATTGAGGCTCTGTCTTCTGATTTTAAAAGGTGAGTAACATTATATTTAATGAATTTAAGTATTTTATTATGTTGCATGTTGATTTCTATGATTTAGTATGAATGATATGTATTTATATCAGTTGATTTCTAGTATGAATGAATGGATAATTTTAAACATGCTATGTCCTTTGTATTATATTCCCAGGATTCAAGAATCTGTTCAAATTCCAATATCACAAAATATAGTTTATGTTAGAGTTTAAGATTCATACAAGATGTGTTTGTTGAATCAAGAATTAAAGTTTAAAATTTATTCAAGTTAAAAAAAATTGAATTGTCTCTGAAACTTAAGATAACTGAGAAAATTTGTATATAAGTGAAATACCAAACATGTTGATTCACTATTTCAGGATTAGAATCGAAAACAATATTCAAAATTCTGTTTTTTAAAACTAAATTCACAGTTTTTAAAATTAGATTTAACATGTAGTTCTGTGTTGAACTAAAAAGGGGGATATTTGGTTTTTGGGTGATCTCGGGAATTTGAAGGGTCGGGGTTCGTCTTGTGGGTAGAGGAGCTATCATTGTAGTTAGTAAAAATATGTGATGGTGATGCAAATCACCATGGAAGCAATGATGTTGATTTCTTGTCTATAGCCCTAGATTTTGGGATGCTTAGTTAATGGGTCGTCACAGCTTTAATGTTTGATCGGGTGTCAAATGCTTTTGGGTGATGGTTGCTGAAGTGTAGGCGAGGCTGTGGCCGGTGGTGGAGGATCTCCGGTGGTCGGAGGATGCCGGTTGAAGGGTTGACAGGTTTTGGTGGGGTTTTGTCTTTCTGGTTCCAGGTTTTAGAATAAAACTCGAATTCAATTTTGAACTGTGGAATGATGAATTGATGGTCGTGTTGGGTCGGGGGTTTGGTCGTCGAGATGTGGAGGCCACCGGAGGTGGCTGGAGATTGCCGGAGGCACGGTGCATATGCACCGTGCACTTTTTGTTTCAGGAGGGTGCCTTGTGGAAGCAGTATAAATAAACTCGAGAATTTCTCGAGTAATTGCTGTGAGTTGCTCGACTGAATGGGCTTGCTGACTCGAAGCAAAATTGGTTCTTGCTCGGGTTAATGATTGTAACAGGTTTGGTTTTGAAACCTGTAGGTTTTGTTAAAAATTTATAATAAAATTTAAAATCTGAATTTAAACGACAGTAAAGTTTAAAAATAAAATTTTAAATCTAGTTTTCAATTTAAATTCAAGTTTAAATCTAAGTTTAAAAATAGATTCAAGTTGAATTTGAATCTATTTTGGGAATGAATGTGTTTTTAAATTCAAATTGACTTGATATTATTAAAGTGTTTATGAAGTTTAAAGTGTTATTAAATAATTTGAATTCAGATGGAGTTTTGAAATGTAAAAGAGGATTTAATCAAAATGAAATCTGAATTTTAAATATGAATTCAAATTTGATTTGAATTCTTAAGAGTTGGAAATAAAGTAAAGTTTATAAATTTAAATATTGTAAATAAGTTGAAAGGTTAAAGTATACTTTAATGATCTGAGATTAAAAAGGGAAATTAGTTTAAAATCTTTAAAATTTTTTTATAAGTATTCTTTAACATGTGGATTTCGAAGTTTTAATTTGGTTAAAGAAAATTGAATTTCATTTTAAAACTAGAACTTAAAATGGAAATTTGGAATTGAATTAGAAATAAATATTTTCAAAAGTGTTTATGAATGGTAATTTAACCATAGATAAGAAAGATTTTATCTTAAAGTAAAATTAGAATTTAATGATTTATAATTCCATTTAATTATTAAGGTAATTAAATAAATAATTTATTTATTAATGGAATGGATCATTAATTAAGGTAATTAAGGGTTTTAAATTATTAATTTAAAGTTTAAGTTAATTAATTAATTAAGGGTAATTAATCCATAATTAAGGATCATTAATTAAATTAAATTAATGATTAATAATTAATTAATTAAGAAATTATGAATTAATTAAGTTACAGTTAACACTTAATTTACTAAATAATTAAAGGTTATTTAATTGGATATTAAAGATTAATTAATTTAAAATTAATAATGATTAATGAAATTTAATTACTTAAAAGAAGTAATTAAAGTATAGTTAATGGTTAATAATGGTCATTAACTTACAGATTATTTAACAATTAATTAATGTGATTAATTTAAATAATTAATTAGATTAATTAATTCAATAATAATCAATTGTGAAAATTATTTAAGTTTAATTACTAAATGAAAGTAATTAAGGAATTAATTACTTAATGTAATTAATGGAGTTTATTGTGATTTGTTTAAATTAATTAATTAAGTTTAATTAATTTTAAACACCGGATTTGATAATAATTAGCTGATGTAATTAATGAAGTACAATTACTCAGTGAAGTAATTAAAGATAATTATTGGATGTAATTAGTGGATAATGATAGAATTGTGGAAGTAATTTGGATTAAATTACTTTGTATAATTAATCAAGGGATTAATTAAAGAAATTAATTAAGGAAATTAATTTGATAAGTAATTAAGGGTAGTTAATTACTGAATATGATTAATCAAAGGTGATTGATAATTATGGTTTAATTGAGATTAATTACTGAAAGTAATTAACTTTGAACAAGATAATTAATTAAATATAATTAAAGATCATTAATTAATATAATTAATGATGTAATTAAGATTGATTAATTAAGATTAATTAATCATTAATAAGTAATTAAGGGTAATTAATTAAATGTAATTAATTAAGGCTTAATATAATTAATTATAGTTAATTAATGAAGTAATTAAAGGTTAATTACTGTGTTTGGTTTAGAGTAATTAATTTTATGAAATTAATTAAAGTATAATTAATCAAGGGTGATTAATTAAGTTGATTTACTAGAGGATAATCAATTAATTTGTAATTAATTATTGAATATGTAAGCAAGATTTATATTGAGGTAAGTAATTAATTTAATTCACTTTTAATTAATTAGAGATGATGTAATTAATTTAATTCATTTTAAATTAATTATAGATGGTAGATCATTGCTTACGAATGGATGATATTGGTTGCCTTGAATGGTTTGAAATCTCAACTATGAGATTAGTAACGTTGTGTGATATGGATGCATTGGTTGCATTGTGATAATGATATGGATTATCTTTGATAATGATAATATAGATTATCTGTTATGATGATAATGATAATTATCTGTTATGAATATGTGAATTATCTATCTGTGTGTATATAGATAATGAAATTGAATTGTTTTAAACTCTAAAAGAACTTGGACCTAAAAGACATGCTTTGGATTTCGATGAGATCGGGATCGGGTTTCCATATTTGATATCTGAAAACCACATCGATCCAAATTAACAATAGGTCGTAAATCTTATGTGAAGAGTGAAGACTCGAGGTGTAAGGACTATTCGTCAGTATAACTCTGAGGGTGATTCCGAGAAGAGTTTGACGGGGTAGTACTTTCAGATTCGAGATGAAGATTCAGAGTGCAAGGGTTATCGTCGTTAACGCTGAGGATGATTCCAAAATGAGTGTAACGAGATAATTCCTTCGGTTTCGTTCGAACCCGGAACGAACTTGTATGGATTGAATGCTTTCAGAACATCGTCAGGTGGACGATGCGCATTCTAAGATAAATGAGCCCTATAAAGGTAATCGTAGCCTCAAGTCTCATCAACCGGGAATGGCTAAAACAGGGAAAGTGCAGCAAGGCTAGGTGGGTAGTGCCCATTTCAGGACAAGATTTTACCATGTCTAGAAGTCCTTTTTATTTTGGCTGTGTGGGCAGTTGGAATCGCGCGCCAACTGTGGGGTTGTCTTGTTCGGGACTGTCCAGTAAGGGATGGTTCCGGCTTTGTATTGCAGGGGATTGGGAGTGATCCTTGGTACGTTGATTTAGGCCACATACTGTGACGGGCGGTACCCCGGTAGCCCTGCCATTGATGGAATCCAAAATCTAATAAGTTCCAACGGTTTTGATTGTATTACCCACTTTTATGGCTAGTAGCTGGAATTTAATCATGTAACAATTTCGACTATTTCATATTTACTTGAAAACCCTAGACCTATTATAATATCACTGAATTTCCTATCAAATGTTTTGGTTAGCGTGAGGTAAAAACTTTTCCATGTTTATGTGTGGGAAGTCTTACGTGATACCTTTCTTTTTAAAAGGTTTTTGAAAATTAAGCAACTTTAACCTGTTACTCACACCAATCCCATATCTGACCTGGAGTTTATTTCTGTTTTTCTTAAACTCTTGGGTACTCAAATTTTTACGAGTAGCCAAGGGATTCAGGTTAGCTTTGACGAATTATGGAGGAGCAATGAAGCAGGAGGCTTCTGCGTTAGATATATAGTATTCCGTTGTGTTTTGTATCTCTGAGTTGTATTGAGTTGTAATAACTAGACAGGTGTTTATAACTGTCTAGTATGTGTTGTATTATCTGTGTACTATGATTGTTGATGTACTATGTAATATTTTATGTTATTGATATAATTTATTCGTTCCGCTGTTTAGATTCTAATGTTGTTATTTCTTCTTTCTTCTCTTTCTTTCTCTTTTCTATCCCTTTCTTTCTTTTTAATGATGCGTCATTCTTTGGAGATGAATGGCGGGTCGTTACAAAGGACAACCAGTTGGGATCCAGGAATTAGATCAATACGGAATTCTATTTCCCGTGGAGGAGGAAGAGAAGTAACTTCGCCAAATACATTGGGAAAATTCTTAACAACAGGAGTGGAATTAAGTTCATTAGGATTAGCATCAAGCAAAAAGATGAAACTGCCTGCGAAATCTTGAGGCATTTGACCTTCAATTATTAAGGGATTACTCTCATCATCAACTAAGGAAACAATCCACTCCTTACAAAATATATGTGCACCGTATTTACTCAGACAGTCGCCTCCGAGTAAAATATCAAATGCATCGAACCCAAGGACATGAAAATCACCAATGAATAGATGTAAGCCATATATGAGTTTCACTCCTTTACAAACCATTTTAAGGTTGGCGGGACCACCAATGGGATTTGATACGCAAAGTGACTCAGATGAATATTTGGGTTTTAATAGGTGCTTGAGTTTATCACATAAATCAGTGGAAATAAAGCTATCGGAAGCTCTGGTATCAAATAAAACACGAACAGGATGAGAATGTAGAGTGAAGGTACAACGTAGTGTACCTTGAGCATCATTAGCTGTCGGGTCAGAAGAAGTCATAGCGAAAACTCCAGAAGTCTTGCCCTTTTGCTGAGTGGGACAATTGTTTTTGAAGTGACCTGGTTGCAAGCAGATGTGGCAAAGGTTGTTTCTGGTTGCTTGGAATGGAGGAGGAATAGCAGCTCCGGCCGAAAAAGGACAACTGCTTGAGTGGTGGCCCTTTTGATTACATTTGAAGCATGTGATGTGGGAGATGTCGATAGCTTGTCTCTGGGGAGTAAAACCAATGCCTTGAGAAAGTTGCCACTTCTTCTTCTGTTGCTGGAACTTATCCTTCTTCTTCATTGGACCAGCAGTGGTTTTGAGCGAACTCTGAGTAGAGGCAGCCTGCTTACCCTTACAAGTTGGGTTCTCAAATCGGGAGGCCATGTCTACCAAGCTAGTGAAAGTCCCATACATATTCTCTATCAATTGGTCGTAGTACTCAGGACATGCACAATTGATAAACTTTTCATTCTTCTTAAGCGGGGTGTCTAACAAGTTGGGGCCATACTTAGACAACTCATCGAATTTCCTTTCGTATTTTGCGAAAATCATGTTGCCTTGCTCCAGGTCCATGAAAGCTCAATAAAGACTCGATTTTCCCGCTTCTGGCACCCATTTGGTGATAAAGGCATCCCTAGAGAAATACTCAAGATTTAAGCTAGATTCAAGATAGATGTGAAATAAGGAAAAGGATAAAGATCAAATTTAGATATCACCTAAACTGCTCCCAAGTGATGTCTGCTTCTACATTCTGGGCAGTAACGGATCTCCACCAATCTCGGGCAGCTTCCTGCAACTGCCAAGCCGCTAACTGGCGTTTCTGGGCATCATTAATCTTGAGCCCGGTAAATATCATTTCCACATTTTCCAACCATTGTTGGGCCTCGATAATACCCTCAGGACCTGTGAACTTGGTTCCTCCTAGCTGAGTATACTCCTTGCACAAAGTGGTAAATCTGACTGGGGCAACTACTGGGACCGGTGCAGCTGCTGGAGCAGGTTGAGCATTTCCTCTTCTTCTAGCACCTCTTCTGTTAGCCATCTGGGAAGTTCAAGAATAGGTTTAGAACGATGAAGATGATATCAAAGATTTTCGAATCAAGGGAAAATTTCTAGCAAGTAAGATGAATTGTGAATAAAAAGTAATTCTGTGATGTGATTTTACTCATTCTAGGGTATTTCTACCCTATCTCTAATGAGCTTTTACCCCATAAACCATCAGCTTAGATACCACATGTCACATCCTGCCTTTACGAGCGATTTAAGTCGAGAATAAACCACACTTGTCAAACTCAAATCATTCAAAATGACAGATTGTTATTAAAATCTCTGGGTAAAATAAAATCATATCACAGAATCACATATCACAGACACAGAGAATTAAATATTTCAGCAGAATAAATAAGCTAGAATGACCAGAGTTTCAAAACAGGTACAGAACAGAGTTTAAACAAATACAAAAGATATCCAGGTACATAAAGATCTCTAATACAAAAACCAAATGATATAAGTCTAAATGAAACAGAAACTAAGAACTAAGAAAGGAACATCAAGTAGAGCTCCAACACCTCGGCTTTAAGAATAATTTCCTCTAAGCTTCAAACTTAGGCTGACCCGAGTGTAAAATAAAACAAACACCTGAGTCAGGACTAACATTCTCATGTAAATGAATAACTCGAGTGAGATATCTACTGAAATATACAAGTAACTTAAAGGATGTTGGGGTCATCATCCTTTAAGGATCCGTTAAACTATTTATTATATAGTAATATACGCAATATACAGTAGTGTCTAATCAGTAAAGTATAATCATATAGAAAATAGCGTTAAGGGGATGGTGAACCTTAACACGGTCGAATCTTTAAACCAAAATCGTAGTGGGCTCGATATAAGGAACATATGACAAGGCACGCGAGGCAATGCCAGGGTGGATACACCGTTCGCACTCCCGGACCGGTGGTGACGGCAAGCCAGCAGCTTCCATCCACCTTGAAACATATCCCGAATCAAAGTGGCGCCACCATATCGAATCACAAAAGTAATAGAATGATTTTCGAAGAAGCATGCTCGATAAAAGGGTGCGACCCTTTGTGTAGCCCGGTATAGCTCCTGTTT
Organism: Allium cepa; assembly: GCA_030765085.1. NCBI lineage: Eukaryota > Viridiplantae > Streptophyta > Magnoliopsida > Asparagales > Amaryllidaceae > Allium > Allium cepa. The sequence goes on along the minus strand of CM060934.1, from coordinate 859,502,399 downwards.
TAGTCATAGTTAGGCCATCCATCAGCGTTCTCTTACTTCATTCCAGTAGCGTTCGCCAACCAACCTACTTCATTCTGGATTTCTCCACCGTGTATACAGTTATTAAAGTGGTTTTCGGTATTGGTCGGCTATAAGACAATATCTGATCCCGGTCTCTTTAACAACCAATCGTTATATTTTTCACACCGTGGTCGGTTTTATAAAATTGATTTACAACTTCAAACCATTTACAAAATATATAACTTCTATTTCCCAGTTTGAAATTATATAGTTTACGGTTTATCAAACTTCCACTTTAAATCTTCAAATTATTTCCATGTATATATATAAATTTAAGAAAATAATTACTTAGAAACATTTAGAGTAAAGCTTTTGAAATCTTAAAAATAATGATTAAGTAGGTTTCAAAATTTTATCGCTTTATAAAATTTAAAACTTACAAACATATTAGGTTCCAACAACATTTAGAATCCAAATTTCAAATAATTATAGATCATATATAATTTCAAAAATCAAATTTCGCTCAACCACGTTGTCCGTATATAAGTTTTCTAACCTATGGTCATGTGATACGGATATGTATCATATCAATCCGCGTTAATTTATACCTACGGGTATATATCATTTCAACCCGCAATCCCAAATAAAGGTTTTGAAATCATTCGGGTCTATCATTTCAACCCAAAGGAGATTTCTGACTAACAAGCCTTTAAATATCCGAGAATTAAACACAACATGAAATGAATCATATGCTATCAAATAACACCACATGAAATGATACTACATGAAATGATTCTACGTGACATGGCATAAATTATTTGATGACAATGATGCATTTAACATTTAATTCTACGTGCATGCCTACAATATGGGAAACAGTTCAGCCGTTATTTCATCATAGTAGATTCATTTATCAATTGAATGACAGTCGTGAGTGATTACTCACCTTTGTTGGACAGAGATATTTGATAGCGGAAGTGACGGAGAGCACAGACCAGACGGTGAACAGATAACTCCTAAAATATTGGATTCCGGCTACGACAAACGTATTAACGGCCAAATATTTTACTCAAATAACTTATATATATATATATATAACTGAACTTGTAACTTGTACCCAAATATTTTACTCAGAACTTACAGTGATTGAATTTAGACAACTTTGTTCCTCTTTTTTTTTGTATGAACAGGCAAAAACAACCCATCCTATACATGCAAGTTATGCATCTTGTTATATAAACATGCAAGCAAGTCTTCACATTTAAACTAAGAGAGGAGAACTCACATTTTTACCTTATAGGTCATTGTATTAACGGCCAAACGTATGTATATAAGCTTATAAACTTATAAACTAAAATATATATCAACTCTTACAACAAAAATTTTCAACATGACATGTGTATATGTATCAACTTAATACAAATCTTGTACCTTGTTCCAACAGCACTCACAATGTATGGCATATATATATATTCATTCTTTTCTTAGGCCTATAGGCTTTTTTATATAATAATGCATGTAAACTTTGGAAGAGAAAAACTCACTTGCATGGGCTGATGGTGTTTGGTTGAGGCGGCAGTGGTGTAGGGCGGCGCCAAGGAGGCTGGTCGGTGGCAGGACATGGCGGCATCGGAGAGTTTGGGTGGCTGAGTTTGGTTGTGGAGGGGGAGTTGCGGCTGTGGGGAGAATGGGTGTTTCGGTGGAGTCAGGGATTTGAGGCGTGGCGATTGGAGCTCGGCGGGGCAATGGCTGACGCGGAGGGGAGGAGGCGTGTAGGGTGCGGCGGTTGGGGTACAGGGAAGAGGGGATCGGTTTGAACACGAGAGGAATGGATCGGCTGTTTCTTTTTTGTAGGGGTGAGGAAAATGACAGAGCCTCTTATATTTTTATATTTCATTTTAGATCCGCATGAGTGAATCCAGAGAGGAGAGATGATCTAAATATAGGGGAACTGGTGGTATTCTCAAAACGTACCATAAATTTTGTAACCTACCTATTAATTTTTAGGTTACAGCTGTACAACACGTTCAGAATTTTAAATTTTGAATTTTAATTTATTATTTTCAGTTTATAACGACACCTAATAAATTTATACGGACTCATTATACACACACAAAACAGTGCATAACTTTCACATCGGACGTCTAAATTTAGCAAACATGGTATCGTTACGCTCGTCTTGTTGGCATGAGTCAAATAATATAAAGAAAAATCATGTTTGGTCTTTCAAATAAATATCCATTTTTACGAATTGCGGTCGTCGTTACCACTGATTGGACCATATAAAACCAATTTAATTGCGTTAGCGTTACCGAAAATTTACAGATGTTGTTATTTTTATTATAAGTTTCTCTTAAATATTACAGCATGAAATAATGACATTCCAAAAATTAAAAATTTATGTCAATTAGTTGCCAAAATACGTTACCAACTAATTTAATAGGTTATTTTATTTAAAAGTTCTTTTATTCCAAACAATCTAAATATTTACAACAAATTCTTACGTTATTAAAAAATTTAGTTTCAAATTTGTCGTAAATTTCAGCCGGAATCCAATTTATTAGCAGTAAATTTTTCTCGGGTCGTTACAAACTTGATATAATCATTTAAATCACCTTAAGTCAAAAATCAAGTTATAAAATCATACCCTTTAAAATTTTCAAATACCATAAGTTTCAAATCGATTTAAATAAATAAATTCTTAATTAAATACCATTTCAAATCAATTTCAAATCCATCTTCTCAACCTTAATTTATTAAAATCATTATAAACTCTATATTAAAATATAATTTAAATAAATACTTAACCATATTATATTTTAATAAAATCAAACTTTATTTAAACTTATTTATAATAAACAAATTATACATAGCTTAAAATCAAGAATTTAATTATATATAAAATAACCTTATATAATATCTGAAATCAATATTTATGTAAACCCATATATTTCTTTCCAAAACCTAAGAAATCATTTCAAAATATTTTCATATATAGAACAACGGTGTCTGTATATAATTTTCTATCATATGGTCAAGTGATACAGATATTTATCATTTCAATCCACTATTTAAATTTATATACGGATATATATATATCATTTCAACCCGTAATCCCAAATGAAAATCGCTTGTGTTTATCATTTCAACCCATAACGATTTTTTCCAATTCTACAGATCATTCGGGTATGTGTCATTTCAACCAATAGTGAATTCTATACTAACAGGGAACTTGTAGAGTGATAACAAATATGATAATAATATAACAGACATACATCATCAATATAAATAACAGATAATGGTGTCAGATGTCACAGGTGAACAGATAGCATATATATAGCAATGTGAATAACTAACAGCAGCATATTTCAGTTGTTGTTTCAATTGAAATTAAATTTAATAAATATAAGAACATTAATCGTGAGTGATTGCTCACCTTTCTAAGTTAGAGATGGAAGGGAATGAGCTGAGTCGCGAATCCAAGCATGAATTCCCAAAAAAAGCGAAATTGGCACGAATTCGACGATCAAAGCTGATAACAGGAATCGATGAAACAAATCGAATTAGCTTGATATAAGCTGAAAATAATATATATATATATATATACACATATGTTTTCAAAAATCCATTTTAGAAATACACACACACACACACACACACACACACACACACACACACACACACACACACACACACACACACACATATATATATATATCAACGCAGACCATAACACGTATGCAAGCTTTTCATAGGCAAACAAAATAAATATTTGACTAAACATATATACGATACAGTCCTATATATATACATGTCTACTTACACAAATCATATTTAAAACAATATCTATATCAAATCAAGCCTAGTTAAAACTCAGTACGCATATATTTTTAAAACATATTTTATATAACATATACTATAACATATCTATATATGCACGCAACATGTCTTCCAAATTAAAGACTTATATATAGTACTTAAAAAAATACTATAAGCTTATAAATATAAAACAGTAACTTATATAACATGGAATAAAATTACTGTAACTTGTTTATAACTAACCTAAAATTTTATATAATCATCTACTAACACATGCATATCTCTCAGTCATAATAATATAGACTCACATATACTTATGCAACTTACAAGAGCATAGACTAAATATGCATAATATACCTATAGACAATTGTACAAAGTAACCGCAATATATGTATTTAATATGTATGTACTTCAGTCAAACTAAACAACAAAAATATTATATAACTTTTATAAAATATACGTATATTACTAAACCCAATCATAAATAAAATAAATAACATATATATAATATATTAATAGTATATATATGAACTATTTTACAAATCAGTATATATATCGAAAACAACTTTTAAATAAACAAATGTAATTTCTTTCAAAACTTTTCATATATATATATAAACACATACTTACGCAAAGAATGGAAGGGGTGAGCAAATGGCAGAGGAAGGAGAAGTTGCTTGGCTCGACAAGAAGGTGGCGGGAGGACAAGTGATGATGACCGAGGTGATGGGCATGGGTGGACTTCGGTTGCTATGTGGGATGGCTAGGCTCGGTGGAAGAAGATAAGGGAAGGTCAGCATGTGCATTGCTGTGGCGCCCCATCTCTATACCCACTCTAGCCAAGGACACTACGGATGTAATGCCGTCAACTAGCATGGAGAATAAGGCTGTTGAGGAGCGACCATCCGTGTAATTGCTTTATGCGAGCACCGATATGTCAGATAGTACAACATGCATCTGGTTTCACGAGGACATTCGTCATACTGATAAAAACTCAAAGCTACTACCCGGTGGCTATATATATCCTTCGGAAACAAATATAGAAGTAAACATAACACAAATCAGTCACAGACATCCATATCACAAAGGCAGAAATAAATATGAATATATAACACATGAAAGTGTACATCAGAGTAGTGGTCAGACAAGATCCACAATGTCACAAAAGAATAGCTACAAGTGCTAGACAAAAGAATATGGACACATCAATGAGTCTATATCTCAAATGTATACAACAAAAACTACTAATCTAAGTAGTTAGCCAAAAGTCAGGGTGATAATCCCAGATGTGAAATCAAGCAGAAGCACCTGTAACATCTCGGTCTGACCCGAGTATTATTTAATAAGAAAATAATAAACGGATCAGTCTAGCTATAAATATTAGATAAAATGATATAGAATAAGAGATATGACATAAATATATGATAACCATAAAGTCATACTGTGATAAGTATGCAATTGAAAATCAACTAGGGATTAATCAATATCACAAGAGTCTTCTCAAAGATCAAAAGGAATGTCATACTCTTTGTTTATATTTACCAAACCATGAATATTGACAATAATACCAATGCCAATCACAAAAATTAATGACACACAAATTCACCAATGCACAAATATTGATAAGACTTATCAATGTAAATCACGAAAATTGGTGAAACACAAAATTCTCGAAATCATCAATGGAAACCCAGAAATCACAAAAAGGGGAGGCCTATCACAAAACGGGAGCATGAAAACTCACCAAGACGTGTATCACAAAATGGAACGCTATTCCATGGTTGCTAACCATTAATTTTGAGCCGAAGCTCCACAAAACGGCCCGAAGACCATGGGTCGCTACCCCACCAAATTGAGCCGAAGCTCCACAGAAACGGGGTTTAGTCTCCCTCGTAGACAAAGAGACATCGCACATTTGCTAGTCTAAATCATAAAAATGATCATCAACGATCATCAAGAAGTGTCAATTACAGTAAGCTAGTAAATATATAAGCTTAGCTTCATGTCCCATAGCCACTAGCTTAACCTAAATATTTACGAACAAATTGTAGATCTCCACTCGAAAATTTTCACAAGAGATTCAATCGAACAAGTCCAAGAATTAACCGGCGAAGTAGATGTAAACTTTTCATACCATTTGTTTTACTAAGCCGTTTAATTAGATTTCTCGTACGAGTGAGATAAAGTGAAAAATCACAAAAATGATTGTAGAAACAATAAATCACAAAAATTCACATTCGACGACGTGAATAAAATCCAAAGAATTCGATTCCAAATCCATCAAAGTGGAAATACCCTTGCGACTTAACAGCCACGGCTTACGACTTAACGTAAGTCAACACAAGAAATCAGCGACTTAAGAAATAGCATGCGGCCTAACTGCGCGACTTATGGCATGGCGTGACCTAAGGAGCTAGCGGCATAACAGGCCGAGCGACCTATGGCAGTGGAACGGCCTAAGTATGGTGCGACCAAACTTGGCGCGACCTAAGGAGGTCAGCGACCTAAGGCAGGCCGACCTAAGTGGTAGAAGAGCAAACCGAGCGACCCATGTATTGCGACCTAAGAGGTTGCGACCTAACTTGGTTGCGAGATAGCAAGTGCGACTTATCATGGCCGAGCGACCTAATGGGTGGAATGACCTAATGGCCGAGCGACTTAAGGGGGGTTGCGACCTAAGTCATGGAACGGTCTAACACAAGGCGAGCGACTTAAGTGGGGAATGACCTAACATGTCGCGGCCTAAGTTGAGAAGAAGGCCGAGCGACCTAACTGGTAGAAGAGTAAACCGAGCGACCTATGAGGCCAGCGACCTAAGGTATGGAACGACCTAACATGCAGAACGACCTAAGGTATAGCGCGACCTAAGACACAGGGACAAGCCGAGCGACTTAAGATGGAACGACCTAACCTGTCGCGACCTAAGTCATGGAACGGCCTAATGGCGAGCGACCTATGGGTTGCGACCTAAGGCATAGAACGACCTAAATTGCAGGCCGAGAATCATATGTGCAGGCCGAACGACCTAAGGGATAGAAGTGCAAAAACTCTCTCAATTTGCAACCGATCGAGCACGGATTCTAGAGGATTATGTACCCGGTCCTATTGGCTCCTCGATGCATCACCAAAAATGTGTTCCATCATCAAAGTTAGGATTTTTAAAGACTTGAACCCAAAATACTAAAAATTGGGATTTTCACCAATTCAATCCAAACCAAGAGCAAATGCATATGAAAAAGTGTTAGGAATTCTACCCAACAATTAAAGACAGTTATAGACAAAGATGTGAGATAAAAATCTCACCTTTACACAAAATCAACGAAGAAGAAGCTTGAAAGCAAAGGAAGAATGAATGGCTTCTTTTTGAATTTGGAGTTAGATGTTGGATTTGCAAATGAACTAGAGCTTGGAGTTTTAATTTACCATTCCTTCCTCCATTTTTGATGAAGCTTTAGTGTTGTGAAATGAAAGTGAAGTTATGAAGGGAAGGGGGTTGAGTAGAGTTAATAGTTTAGGCTAATAGGCTAAATCAAACCCAAAGCCCAAAGTGAAAAAGTGACAAAATTCCACTAACTCCAAACATATCAAAGTTTATACTCAAAAAGATCGCAAACGGTGTTTTGGACCCAATGGAAGTGGTCCCGAGTCCTAATTCGACCGTATGCAAAAAGTAACTTTTCGGACTAAAATCCGACTAACGATGAAATATTAAAATAAAATATTTAAATATTCAATCGTAAAATATGCGGGTTGTTACAGACTCCCCTACTTAATGAAATTGCATCTTCGCAATATTTAAGAAGAAAATATAAGGTAAAAACAATGAAAGCATATCGACCCAAAAGAAATTTGAAATAAGAAATTCACCTCAAAGAGCACGGGAAAGTAAGTCTGGATGTGTTCGCTCGATGAACTCTCTAGACTCCCAAGAGCAATTCTTAGGATTTGAGGACCATTGAACTTTAACAAGTGGAACATCTTTATTTCGAAGGCGTTTGACCTCCGAGGCAATAATACGAATATGATGTTGCTCATAAGTTAAATTAGGCGAAACTTCAATTTCTTCCACATAACCGGGCTCAAGAATAGAATCGGAATCTCGAAGGTACTTCCGTAATTGAGAAACGTGAAACACGTCATGAATAGCAGAAAACTGAGTCGGTAATAAAAGGCGACAAGCCACGAAACCAATACGTTCGGTGATGGGAAATGGACCAATATATCGAGGTGCTAACTTTCCCGATCGACTGAAACGTACAACACCCTTCATAGGTGAAACATGAATAAACACAAGATCTCCCACGGAAAGTTCTAATTTCCTTCTTCAGTTATCGGCATAGGATTTTTGTCTACTCTGGGCTTCTTTCATCCTATGACGAATAAGGTCAATCTTCTCTGTGGAATCACGAATAAAATCTGGACCTAAAACCAGCTTCTGACCGGCCTCAAGCCAACAAGAAGGAGATCGGCATGGCGTTCCATAGAGTGCCTCTAAAGGTGCCATAGCAATACTAGATTGGAAGCTATTATTATAGGAAAACTCAACAAGAGAAATATGATCTTCCCAACTTCCACCAAAATCAAGAACACATGCACGAAGAAGATCTTCAAGAGTTTGATTCACACGCTCAGTTTGTCCATCGGACTGGGGATGATAAGAGGTGCTAAAATTAAGCTTCGTTCCTAAAGCTTTTTGAAGACTCTTCCAAAATCCACTAGTAAATAGTGGATCACGATCACTAACAAAGAAGTAGGGACTCCATGCAATTTAACAATTTCTTTAATAAAGAGTTTGGCCAAAAGAGGAACGGTTCGATTGGACCAAACGGGAATAAAATGGGCGGATTTAGTAAGTCTATCGACTATCACCCATAAGCTATCATGACCCGAAAGAGAACGGGGAAGGCCGTCTACAAAATTCATGGAAATTTGGTCCCACTTCCAAATTGGAATTTCTAAAGGTTGCAATAACCCACCGGGCCTTTGATGTTCGGCCTTAATGAGTTGGCAAGTCATGTAACACTAACAAAGTTAGCAATATCAGATTTCATTCCCTCCCAATAATAAAGTCACTTCATATCCGTGTACATTTTACTACTACCGGGATGAATGGTAAATTTAGAACGATGAGAATCCTCTAAAATGTCTTTACGAAGATTACTAATATTTGGCACGATAAGTCTTCCAAATTTTCGAATACCGCCACGAGAATCAATATCAAAGTCTTTCAAACCTTCATTATCAATCTTATCCCTAAAATTTTGGCCAAGAAGAGCCAATTTCGGGATCTAGCTTTTGAGCTTGAAGAATGCGGTCTAAAAGAGAAGGATGAGCCTCAAGGCTACATAAAACAAGAGATGAACATAAATCGAAAACACGATCTCTAATCTCACAAGTGGATAAAATGCCGAGATCATTCCATTCGGATATCATCATAGAAACAACCGCTTGTTGCTTACGACTAAGTGCATCCGCAACACGATTTCCCTTTCCAGGAGTATAAAGAATATCAAGATCGTAAGCTGCCTGAAATTCGAGCCAACGTTGTTGACGCAAATTAAGTTCCTTTTGAGAAAATAGATACTTCAAAGATTTATGATCGGTGTAAAAAATAAACTTTTCTCCCAAAAGATAATGACGCCAAATACGAAGGGCGAAAACAATAGCCGTGAGTTCTAAATCATGAGTGGCATATCTAGTCTCGGCTGGCTTCAATTGTCTAGAAGCATAAGCAATATCACGTTCTCTTTGCATAAGAACGGCACCCAAACCAACGCGACTAGCATCGGTATAAACAATAAAATCTTGGTTTCCCTCGGGAATCACAAGAATGGGAGCATCAGAAAGGAGTTCTTTTAATTTCTGAAAAGAAGCTTCACATTTGTCCGACCAAAAGTTTTTAACTCCCTTCTTTGTCAAACTAGTAAGAGGCATGGAAATTTTGGAAAAGTCCTTTATGAAACGACGGTAATAACCTGTCAATCCAAGGAAGCTACGGATCTCCATCACACCCTCCGGTCTCTTCCAATTATGAATCGCTTCAATCCTTGAAGGATCCGCGGAAATTCCGGATTCGGAAATAATATGACCGAGAAACTTCACACGAGATTGCCAAAAGTGGCATTTAGAATTTTTTTCTTTTAACTGATTGCTCCTAAGAGTTTCCAACACTATCCGAAGATGTTTTTCATGCACCTCCTCGGTTTTTGAATACATAAGAATATCATCAATAAAGATGAGAACAGACCGATCGAGGAAGTCTTTGAAAACTCTATTCATAAGGTCAATGAAATAAGCTGGAGCATTCGTTAAACCAAATGACATAATAAGCCATTCATAAGATCCATAACGAGTACGGAACGATGTCAAAGGAATACTATCCTCTACAATACGAATCTGATGAAAACCGGTAGCTAAGTCTAATTGTGAAAAGACTCTAGCACCACTAAGTTGATCGAATAGATCATCAATCTGAGGTAAAGGATATTTATTCTTGATAGTAAGATCATTAAGCTTGCGGTAGTCAACGCAAAGCCTAAGTGTACCATCAGATTTCTTCATAAAAATAGCCGAAGCTCCCCAAGGAGAGGAACTAGAGCGAATAAACTGCTTCGTCTGCAATTCGGATAATTGTTTGTGCATCTCCTCATTTTCTTTATTGGACATACGATAAGGAGGACGAGTAATAGGTTGAGCTCCAGGGATGAGATTAATTTTGAACTCAATTGCTCGTTTAGGTGGTAATCCTAAAACGGGCTCAAATATATCGAAAAATTCACGAACAACGTGAATAAGAGAAATAATATCTTCCTCATCATTATTATAGTCTTCATGAGGATTTAAAGAATATAAAGATGCAACCAAGCTGGATTCCGAATCTTTAAGGTCAATAGAAATCTGCTTAACAGATTGAGGATGTCGAAGATGAATAGTCCGCACAGGACATAGGATTTGGGCTTCATAGCGGTTAAGCCAATCCATTCCCAAAATCATTCCAAAGCCTAAGAGCGCATAACATGCAAATCGGCTCGGAAAGAAAAATCACACAAAATAATCTCGACATCTTTACACAATAAACTGATTGTTGTGGATCCACCAACTGGATTCGCAATTCTCAAAGAAGTCATTAAACACAAAACATCAAAAGAAAAATGTATCAACAAGTTCTTTTGAAACAAAAGAGTGGAACGCACCCATGTCAAAAAGAACTCGAATAGGATGATCACGAAACAAAATAATGCCATCAAGGATAGAATGAGAAATACCTTTACCACGAGATGTGTTGCTAGGGGCTTGAGCAACATTAAGCTTTCCCTCCTTCTTGCCTTAAAGTTTGGGACAAGAAGATAAATATTGATTCGGGCTTTTGCAATAGCGACAAGCACGAGACTTTGAACACTTGTTCGCATAATGGTCCTTAGAACCAAAGTTGTAGCATTGCCCACTACTTGAGGTAGAAGTCTTGGTTGCCGGAGAGGCTTGCTTCCCTCTCTTATTGTTGGGATAAGGACCCTTGAACTTATTAGGCCTTTTCTTGTTGGTGAAGTTCGGTTTAGCACTCCCAACCTCAACATCACTGACTCCATCAGCCTCTTCAAGTCGAAGAGCGATATCAATGAGCTGATCAAAAGAAACTTCTAATTAGAAGTAATGGCTTCTTGAGATTTTTATTCAAGTAACAGGCAAATCTTTGGTTTTTCTTCAATGGGGTGTTTATGTACTCGACCCCGTATTTAGAAAGTGATTCGAATGATGCGACATAGTCTGCCACAGAGGATTCACCTTGAACAAGGTCAATAAAACGGCGAGCCAAAGTCACCTTCTCAGCTTCTGGTACAAATTTTAATTCGAAGAGTTCCCAGAATTTCTTCCAAGTAAGATATGCTTCATTTATTTCAGAAATTAGGAGCCCATACCAATCTAATGCTCTTTCTTGGAGCATACTAGAGGCCACCTGAACACGGTGAAGATCAATAAGATTCATGTGAGAAAAGATTCGATCGCACGTTCTCAGCCAAGCCTGGACTTCAATAATGGTTTCAGAACCTTTGAATGGCTTTCCACCCAAATTGGTATAATCCGCTGCACAAACGTGAAAATCCAGACTTAGGGTGAGTAGTCTCTGGATTAGATCTGGCTGCTTGAGCATTCCTTACTAGATCAAGAAGCCGCTGGGCAGACATAAATACTCCATCTTGGGGAGTAGCACGAGATTAACCAGTGCTGGGACGGCCAGGTCTAACCATTTCTCTTCCTTTTGAAAGAAAGAAAGAAGAAGGATAAGGTTATTCACCAAATGAATATCAAGAAATCTTGATAGATAAACAAGGAATCATAAAGAAAATAGGATGAATCGGTACGAAGACTCGAATTAAATCCTAAAGCACGACTCCTAAGATGGACTTAGGACGACGATCCTTGCTAGATTATTCTACATTGTTCCGAAGTTTCGCTCTGATACCAAGCTGTGATGCCCCACCTCTATACCCACTCTAGCCAAGGACACTACGGATGTAATGCCATCAACTAGCATAGAGAATAAGGCTGTTGAGGAGTGACCATCCGTGTAATTGCTTTGTGCGAGCACCGATATGTCAGATAGTACAACATGCATATGGTTTCAGGAGGAAATCCGTCATACTGATACAAACTCAAAGTTACTACCTGATGGCTATATATATCCTTCGGAAACAAATATAGAAGTAAACATAACACAAATTAGCCACAGACATCCATATCATAAAGGCGGAAATAGATATGAATATATAACACATGAAAGTGTACATCAGAGTAGTGGTCAGACAAGATCCACAATGTCACAAAAGAATAGCTACAAGTGCTAGACAAAAAAATATTGACACATCAATGAGTCTATATCTCAAATGTATACAACAAAAACTACTAATCTAAGTAGTTAGCCAAAAGTCAGGGTGATAATCCCAGATGTGAAGTCAAGTAGAAGCACCTGTAACATCTCGGTCTGACCCGAGTATTATTTAATAAGAAAATAATAAACGGATCAGTCTAGCTATAAATATTAGATAAAATGATATAGAATAAGAGATATGACATAAATATATGATAACCATAAAGCCATACTGTGATAAGTATGCAATTGAAAATCAACTAGGGATTAATCAATATCACAAGAATCTTCTCAAAGATCAAAAGGAATGTCATGCTCTTTATTTATATTTACCAAACCATGAACGTTGACAATAATACCAATGCCAATCACAAAATTAATGACACATAAATTCACCAATGCACAATATTGATAAGACTTGTCAATGTAAATCATGAAAATTGGTGAAACACAAAATTCTCAAAATCATCAATGGAAACCCAGAAATCACAAAAAGGGGGAGGCCTATCACAAAACGGGAGCATGAAAACTCACCAACACGTGTATCACAAAATGGAACGCTATTCCATGGTTGCTAACCATTAATTTTGAGCCGAAGCTTCACAAAACAGCCCAAAAACCATGGGTCGCTACCCCACCAAATTGAGCCGAAGCTCCACAGAAATGGGTTTTAGTCTCCCTCGTAGACAAAAGAGACATCGCACATTTGCTAGTCTAAATCACAAAAATGATCATCAACGATCATCAAGAAGTGTCAATTATAGTAAGCTTGTAAATATATAAGCTTAGCTTCATGTCTCATAACCACTAGCTTAACCTAAATATTTACGAACAAATTGTAGATCTCCACTCGCAAATTTTCACAAGAGATTCAATCGAACAGGTCCAAGAATTAACCGGCGAAGTAAATGTAAACGTTTCATACCATTTGTTTTACTAAGCCGTTTAATTAGATTTCTTGTACAAGTGAGATAAAGTGACAAATCACAAAAATGATTGTAGAAACAATAAATCACAAAAATTCACATTCGATGACGTGAATAAAATCCAAAGAATTCGATTCCAAATCCATCAAAGTGGAAATACACTTGCGAGTTAACAACCACGGATTACGACTTAACGTAAGTCAACATGAGAAATCAGCGACTTAAGAAATAGCATGCGGCCTAACTGCGCGACTTACATGGCGCGACTTATGGCATGGCGCGACCTAAGGTGCTAGCGGCATAACAGGCCAAGCGACCTATGGTAGTGGAACGACCTAAGTATGGCGCGACCAAACATGGCGCGACCTAAGGAGGTCAGCGATCAAAGGCAGGCCGACCTAAGTGGTAGAAGAGCAAACCGAGCGACCCATGTGTTGCGACCTAACTCGGTTGCGAGATAGCAGGTGCGACTTATCATGGCCGAGCGACCTAATGGGTGGAACGATCTAATGGACGAGCGACTTAAGGGGGTTGCGACCTAAGTCATGGAACGGCCTAACACAAGACGAGCGACTTAAGTGGGGAACGACATAAAATGTCGTGACCTAAGTTGAAAAGAAGGCCGAGCGATCTAACTGGTAGAAGAGTAAACCGAGCGACCTATGAGGCCAGCGACCTAAGGTATGGAACGACCTAACAGGAAGAACGACCTAAGGTATAGCGCGACCTAAGACACAGGGACAAGCCGAGCGATTTAAGATGGAACGACCTAACCTGTCGCGACCTAAGTCATGGAACGGCCTAACACAAGGCGAGCGACCTATGGGTTGCGACCTAAGGCACAGAACGACCTAAATTGCAGCCCGAGAATCATATGTGCAGGCCGAACGACCTAAGGGATAGAAGTGCAAAAACTCTCTCAATTTGCAACCGATCGAGCACGGACGCTAGGGGATTATGCCCATAGGCTACCCAGTCCTATTGGCTCCTCGATGCATCACCAAAAACGTGTTCAATCATTAAAGTTAGGATTTTTAAAGACTTGAACCCAAAACACTAAAAATTGGGATTTTCACCAATTCAATCCAAACCAAGAGCAAATGCATATGAAAAAGTGTTAGGAATTCATACCCAACAATTAAAGATAGTTATAGACAAAGATGTGAGATAAAATTCTCACCTTTACACAAAATCAATGAAGAAGAAGCTTGAAAGCAAAGGAAGAATGAATGGCTTCTCTTTGAATTTGGAGTTAGATGTTGGATTTGCAAATGAACTAGAGCTTGGAGTTTTAATTCCCATTTCTTCCTCCATTTTTGATGAAGCTTTAGTGTTAGGAAATGAAAAGTGAAGTGATGAAGGGAAGGGGGTTGAGCTAGAGTTAATAGTTTAGGCTAATGGGATAAACCAAACTCAAAGCCCAAAGTGAAAAAGTGACAAAATTCCACTAACTCCAAACATATCAAAGTTTATACTCAAAAAGATCGCAAACGGTGTTTTGGACCCAATGGAAGTGGTCCCGAGTCCTAATTCGACCGTATGCAAAAAGTAACTTTTCAGACTAAAATCCGACTAACGATGAAATATTAAAATAAAATATTTAAATATTCCATCGTAAAATATGCGGGTTGTTACAATTGCCGGAGGTGGCTGGGTGCATGAGCTCGAAATATATATATGCGAAAAGAATGAAAGGTGAGGGATGTTGTGAGCAACAGGGGATAAGCCTGATGATGGAAGAATGAAGTGAAGGGTTGTAGAGAAAATAGAACGCACCATCAAAATAAACATTGAAACCAATGGAAAACAAACGGCCAAGCGTGGGAATTTAGGAGATAAATGCAAACAGCTGTTGTTATTGTACGATGAATAAATGAAGAGTCACAAAACCTAATAGGCACAAACCCGATACTGATATGGTTACCGTTTACACGGATTCCGTTGTATACCGGACTTCAAAACACAGAATTGAACATACCTAGAGATCAGCACGACGTGATGACCAAAACGATATACA
Organism: Allium cepa; assembly: GCA_030765085.1. NCBI lineage: Eukaryota > Viridiplantae > Streptophyta > Magnoliopsida > Asparagales > Amaryllidaceae > Allium > Allium cepa. The sequence goes on along the minus strand of CM060934.1, from coordinate 859,486,771 downwards.
GATATCAGTGGTACGATCAACATATCAAAAGTTGATAATCGGTACCAAAAAATGCTGCAAATTTGCCAGAAATAAGATAAACGGAGCAATAAAAGTCCAAATTTGAAGAAATGAAATATGTCGCTCACTAGAAGATGATTTACAAATTTATTGCATAAAAATATTTAAGTTTGGAAAACATTTAATTATCGTCAAATATTAACTGATTTAAATTAAAATAAAATTTACACAAGAAAACAGACTTTAATATTATCTGATGAAAATTTATCATTTGCTATATTTAAATAGACGTATTCCAAATATCAAATTTTTATTTCGAAATTTTATTGTTTAAAATTTCCAAAAATTTCAATTAAATATATAAATTAAACAACTAAAATTTCGGGTCTTACGCCCTCCCCTACTCAAAACTTTTCGTCCTCGAAAAGGAAGGAGGTAGGAGAATAGAACCAACCAGAAAGAAAATAGATTGAAATACAAAATAAAACAATTAATTTAAACATATAAATTTCAACTTAAATTAATTAGTATTCAACAATTGAATTTAAACTCAATGTATTTCATTAAGTTGATTAAATTTCAATTTATAAATATTTGATACAAAAAGGTTTCTTTCATTCAGCATTTTATTTAATTTGTCTTATTTACTATCCAATCAACTTATTATTCTATTTATCTCTATTAACATTTTATAACTAAAATCTAAGTGTATAACATTCGTCGTAACCACTCAAATTTTTATTTATAAAATCATTAATCATCATTTTACATTGTAAATTATTCAATTACATGTTCAACTTCTAAATGGTTTATGTAAGTTATATTGGAATGTAATTGAGTATTACGCAAGTAAATTTTTCCCAATTCAATTAACAAGTTGAAATATTTATTTAAAATTTTTGACTTCATTATAACTGAAAACATCCTTTAACATAAATTTAAGAATTAAATTTCCGATTTCATTTCAAAGCATTTAGAGATAAATATACAAATACACTATATGTATGTTAAATCAAATCTATAGATATATACCAATATTATAAATCAAGCCATACTTTAGCAATTCAAATCAACTTAATTTCCAACATAATAGTGTAGGAAAGCTACAGAATGGTCTCTCCACTTTGAAACTCGAAAGTGAATGTCGATGATGTGACTTCCATCAACCGAAATTATTTTCCAACGACAAACTACGAGAGCACTTATTTAAACATTTTAAAATTCTTTGGAAACAATTTCTATTCGAAAATACTTTAAATATTATAAACTTTAAAACTTAAAAACCAAAGTTTGGAGTCACCGGAAATTAAATTCTCAGATTCAAATTTAAATTCATTTAAATTCTAAATCAATTTATAAACCATGTTATATAATTTCATTTATTTATATGTTGGTAAAATTAATGGTTTACAAAACAATAAATGAAAATCAAATAATATCATTTCTGACAACTAATTCAGTTAACAATTCAATTTCAGAAGAAAACAGTTATACTTGTATATATAATATAGTCATACAGAATTATTTCATTTATCAAATTTGAAAATAATGTTGTGTCAGTGTGCACTGTTCAAGTGTTTTGGAAATCCTATCAATAGCATTGATCATATGAATCGATCGAGAACCCAAACCAATATTAACAACTCAAACAACACAATGTAAAACATTTTTATATTAATTTACAAATATACTTCCTCGCTCGATGACACAATAATGGATTTCAAAGCAAGGATAGAAATTTGATGGACTCCAATCATAGAGAATTTTGATTCGAAGATAGATTCGAAACTAAGATAAGATGATTAAATAACAAAATAGGAAGATGGATAAGTTTATTAAATCATGGGAAACCTTAACCGGGTCGACCGTGACTTCAAGAATAAGATTGATGCAGAATTTCGAGGAAAATCGACATTCGATCGTAAGAGATAGAATTCAGGCATAGCAGGAGATTGATCGCATTGTAAACCGAGGATACAGAAATCTTCAATGGATTAATGCTTGTTGTAAAGGAGTTTCACCCATTTATAATCATTCAATGGAGCTATGGGATATTCCAAAATCAAGAAGAATTTGGATACAGAAAGACAAGAGTGGATTTCAGAACGAATAGGGGAGTTCCAAAATTCAAAAGAAACCGAATCAAAGAGGAAGGAATTCAAGCTCGAATGAAGGTGATCCTGTAATTAAATTTACTCTATATATTGAGTTTTTCCTAAACCAAAGCTCCAATACCACATGAAACATATTGATATTTTCAACCATTCGCATCCACACATGCCTGATTTGAATTGCTCAAAATACCAAATTGTTAATTTATATTTGGCAAAACATAGCATATACAGTAAATAAATAAATCACAGAATCACAGACATAGAGTAATATACAATATGCAGCGGAAACAAAAGAATAGTAGTTCAGGAAGCTACTATATATATATCAGAGTTAAATAAGATACAACATAAGTTTCAAATACAATAGTCAAATACAAGATCAGAATACAACACTGGAATCAACTGAATAACTGCAAGCTGAAAAGATGTAGAAAGATCTCCAAACGAAGCTCTAACTCCAAAGGTGAGTCACAAAAGCTGGTGCACTCAGTCTGACCCAAGCGTAAAGTAAAATACAAAACACTCGAGTCAGGATTAACATTCTTATATCAATAAATCCAACGCAAGTGAAATAACAACTAAAATACAGGTAACATAAAGGATGTTTGGGATAACCATCCTTGAAGGGTCCGTTAAACTAACTACTATGTAGTAATATACGTTATTATAATAATATCTGAAGTAAAGTACAATATATTTAAAAATAGCTTTAAGGCGTTACCCATATATCCCTTAACGCATTTTATAGCGCTAATATCTACACAGTATCATCGTACCTCCGGATCAGGAGGCTACTGTGATGCCCCACCTCTATGCTCACAATAACAAAGAGTATTAAAAGAAATACTGTCCGTTATTACAAAGAATAAAGCTGGATAGGAGCGACCATCCGTAGTTAGGCCTTACACTAGTATTGGTTATCTCGATAGGAGTGGTATATATTTTTAATTTTCATCTCTTATTTGTTTACTCCCATCAACATATCCAATTCCAGTATAAAACAAACTACGATGGTTCATAATAGTTTAGGATAATAGATATAATAATAACACAGATAATTCAAATGCGGAACACTGATAAACAAAAATCTCATATATATATATAATAACTAATGTCAGTTACAATACATGTGATACAATACATATGATACAACTACAACTGTCGACTCTGTAAGTTATATATACAAGTACATTATCGTGAATAATATACATGAATATACAACATCCTATACAAATACACTGACTACTTTAAATGATAACGACTACTCCAAAAATATGAAAAGACTTCATAGCTCTAACAGCAACCCATAGTGAGATATCAACAACCTGTAAATACTCGGTCTGACCCGAGTATTACATTCAAAAGAAAATAATACACGGGTCAGTCTAATTCAAACTCAGTTATAAATGCACAGAAGCAGTAATAATTAAATAATGAATAGACGACAGTAATTAAACCAAATCAGAATGCAATTCAGAATATTGAATTGAATAAACAAAACAGTTCAAACCATTGAAATATCAATTAAAATATCAATTCAAGTAGGGCTACAGTACACGCACGCGTGTACTGCCTCGCCACTACGGAATATGGAATACGCAAAAGATCCATAAGTCGAAACAAAATAGAATATCATACACGCCCTACGTTGTGGCTGCAGTTCACGCTTGCGTGCACCGCCTTTCCACCATAGTGATGTCGTACCCAAAAATAACTCAGTACCGTGTGGCTGCAGTTCATGCTTGCGTGCACTGCCTTGCCACTACAGTGATGAGTACACAAAAGATCAACGAACCAAAATCAAAAGAAATACCAATAAAATTAATACGGTGTGGCTGCAGTTCACGCACGCGTGCACTGCCTCGCCACAACAGCATATAAAGTCACCACAAATCCAAATACTAACAGCAAGACGAAACTGCAGAGGTCAATGTAGTCTCAACTAAACGATCATGATACACACGAACAGCCAGATGAGTAAGACCAAATCATCAACTCATTTGACAATCAAAGACAAGGCCAGAAACTCATGTCAGACAAAAAAATCAAATTCCAAAACATAAATCCAGAGCAGAATGAAGAATAAATGAATCAGAATACAAATTCATAACTTCCAGCTCAGAGATGAAGACCAAATAGCCAACATAATTAATGGAGCATAACATAGACCCAACAAGGTGCAGAAATGCATAATGTCAAATGCAAAACTCAGACTCGACATAGTGTACACATAATAAAGTCTAGGTGTTGTTCAGAGAACAGTGAATGCAAAATGAGCTACATGAGCATTGGTGGTACAAAATGCAAACTCAACAGTAATGCAAACAGAGGTGGCACCGTGATACTACACCAAAGGGATGTTATCAGGAGGTAACAATTATGTGACCCCAAATTAAGGCAACACAGCCACAACTGAATCATTAAGCATATAAATGCAAGTAAATGGCACTGAGATACAATGTGTAGCATACATATGAACCAAGTTCATATGTACAACAAACACCATGGACAAACTCAGCAATGCAAGCTACCACCTTAATGATTCAAGCAATACAGGAAAGTGGAACAAGTCAGGATGAACAACTTCACATCCAAACTGATCAGACTTCAGACTAGGCAATGGGTCAGAAATGCAAAGACTTAAGTACAACAGTAACTTGTATTTATTTTTAACTTTGTTTTAGAAACTCAAGTCAATGAACTCAAGAATTGAACTCAAAATCCAAATGTATACTGGAACAATAATTGGTGCACAATATACTAGATCACTGAACATGACTAGAAATGACCTTCATGAAAACAAGGCCAGAGTGAAGGCTACAAGTGCAACAGGGATGCAACTCACAAACTACAACAGAGGCATACAACAATCAGGTCTCAACAACATATCTGTATCAAATGAAGCATATTCAAACCCAACTGACCTGAACAGGTTACAAAATGCAAGCTTCAAAAGCACATCAGAGATACCATAAACACAAAACTTAAACCAATAAGAGATCAGACAAACAAGTACGCATAGTACTTGAACCAATGACTAAATCCAAACGTCCCAAGTGCACTAGAGCAGTGTGCACAGACCAGAATCGAGTGCATTCAACCTCAAACGAAGACAAATGTAGCCGTTCCAAAATGATGATATACAACAAGTTTAATTCGTGTGACAGCAATGCAGACTTGACTACAAGCAACAACATGTGTACATGTCAGTGAAAAACCAAGTCAAAGCCAGAAGTGTAACATCAGTTTTCAAGTGACCAATGTCAAATGCAAGTATCAACTTTGACCAGGACATAACTGCCGAGGTGAGCAAAGAAATTCAAAGCCGAATCATAGTATTGTCAACCAAACAAAAGTCCACAAAATCAAGTGATCGAAGTCAACAAAAATCGAAACTGTGATGGTCACGAGATATTGAACAGCCCAAATTCAAAACCGAGTTAACCAAGTAACACAAATATACACGAATATGTAAAATCAGAGAAAGCATCAACAACGAACCCAAATCAAACGCAAAACATACTACTAAGTTGAATTAGATGTGAGTAATAAAGATTACTCACCTTCGTTTCCCTTAGCAAGAACCAAAGATCGACAGCCAAGCAACGACAATCATCATTCGATGATTCAACCTAAAGTCGACGCCTTTGATTCCGCGAGCCCTAGTTTATGAAGACGAAAACGAAAAATTGCAGCCGTCATTTTTATTCTTTTTTTTCGTGAGTTTAGGTTTAGGGTTGCCAAAAATGAGAATGAGTAGAGGGAATGGTTATTCCCTTGATAATTATCACGGCCCAACATAAAAAGAAACATGGGCTACAATTTCAACTCTAAAGCCCGCATAACCGTTAAACCAATATTCAAAAGAATTTTCAACCGATTAAATGTCAATGGCAATTAGCATTCAAATAAAATCGTCATTTGACTATAATTTATTGTTACAAAAATCTCAGGGTTGTTACAGACTCCCCTCCTTGTAAAAATTGCGTCCCCGCAATTTTCATAAATAAAGTCTTCTATAACACTTATTTTTCTAACATAAACTAGTTTAAACTAGAAAATAAAGGTCGGGAATACAAACGTTAAAGTAATCTTTTAACTTCATAAAAGAAATTAAAATTCTCAACAAAAATCTAATCATCAAATAGATAATCAGAATACAGAAATCACAAAACAGCAATATCTAATTTTCGATACGATAATTAGAAGACAACAAAATTCTAATTATCAACAAAGATAATTAGAAAACCCAAATCACACATCGCAAAACTGCAAATATCTAGTTACCAAAAGGGTAATCAGAAAACAACAAAGGTCTAATTATCAAAAACGATAATCAGAATTCTCAAATCAACAAATATTTAATTAACTTAAGTGATAATTAAATCTTAAATCAATCAAATATTCAATTATCAAAAACGATAATTAAATCACAAATCAACAAATATTTAATTATCTCAAGCGATAATTAAATCCCAAATCAACAAATATTTAATTATCTCAAGCGATAATTAAATCTCAAAGCAATCAAATATTCAATTATCAAAAAAGATAATTAAATCATAAATCAACAAATATTTAATTATCTCAAGCGATAATTAAATCTCAAATCAACAAATATTTAATTATCTCAAGCGATAATTAAATCTCAAAGCAATCATATATTCAATTATCAAAAACGATAATTAAATCACAAATCAACAAATATTCGATTATCAAAAACGATAATCAAATCAACAAATATTCGATTATCAAAAACGATAATCAAATCAACAAATATCCGATTATCAAAAACGATAATCAGATCTCAAATCAACTAATATTCGATTATCAAAAGCGATAATCAAATCTCATAACATCAAATATCTAATTATCACAAGCGATAATCAGAAACAACAAATATCCGATTATCAAAAACGATAATCAGAACTCATAACTCAAATATCTAATTATCACAAGCGATAATCAGAAACAACAAATATCCGATTATCAAAAACGATAATCAGAACTCATAACATCAAATATCTAATTATCACAAGCGATAATCAGAAACAACAAATATCCGATTATCAAAAACGATAATCAGAACTCATAACATCAAATATCTAATTACCTGCAGATAATTAGATTCAACAAATATCTAGAACCAATTAAGATATTCTAGAAAATCAACATAAAAGGTGGATCGATCCCATCATATGGCGAGTTTTAGCTATGCCGCACGTGCATCTCATATGGCCGAAGCCTACCAAGTAACCTCATCATAATTTTGGCGCCCATCATATGACCCGAAGGTCCAACATATGACCCGAAGGTCTGGTACTGGTATTTGACCCGAAGGTCCATCATATGACCCGAAGGTCCATCATAGTGGCTCGAAAGCACACGAAAATCATCATATATTCAATTAACGAGTCCGAAATTAACCGAAATAGCAAACGCACATGTCCCATACCACGTGTTTTACTAAATCGTTTGATTCTCTTCATCGTTTCCTTGAACGTGTAAAATCATCAAAATCATCAAACAACAAATGTTTCAATTAACGAGTCCGGAATTAACCGAAATAGTAAAAGTGTGGTTCCATACTCCGCTTTTTTGCTACATCGTTTAAATCTCTTCATCGTTTCCTTGAAAGTGCAAATTGTGTATTCCAAAAATAAAATTTCACATTCTCAAACGGACAAGTCCGGAATTAAGCGAATCAGTAAAAGAAAGGGGTCGTAATCCTCGATTTTTCTGAAACGTTTAAGTCACTTTCTCATTCTTCTGAAAACACAAACTGTAAAAATTCTGAAAATAATTTCATTTATTTTATAAAAGTAAATAATCTACATTCTCAAACGAACAAGTCCGGAACTAAGCGAATCAGTAAAAGAAAGGGTTCATAGTCCTCGATTTTGCTAAATCGTTTAAATCGCTTCCTCATTCTTTTGAAAGCATAAACTATAAAAATTTTGAAAAACAATTTTATTTTTAAAATGATTTGCAAATCCGTGATAGAAACAGCAACATTAGTGACAATTTCAATAAGAAAATTGTACTTCTCAAAACACCGTAGAAACGGATCTCAAAATCAGCATTGCGGGATTCCCGCTTGAATAATCCACTTTAAAAATTTGACTGTTACTGAAGTCAAAGTGATAGTCATTTTTAAACGTCAAAATCTCATCAAAATAATTTGCATCAAAATTTCATATCAGTGAATTTTCATTCATTAAAATGTCAACAAAATACCGTACTTCAAAAATTTAGCACAAGTGTTAAAATCCCGTTATAAAAATAACGGCAACAAAATACGTTTCATAACTAAGCATCGGTTCAACGTAAAATTAATGTAGTAACGTGCAACTCATGTTTGCACGCACACTACAAAATAAACAAAGAAATTACTCAAATATATCTTTGATGAAGATATTTTAAAACAGCAGAAATCTAATCAGATATGATTAGCATCAAAGAAAATCAGCAAGAATTTCAACAAATCAGAATCACTGGTTAAACAATCATAACGAAATTAAATTCATTTTCATATTTTGATTTTTAAATCAAAATAATTATCAGCTGTACTCAGCGAAGCAGTCTTAATGTTTCCGCTGTGCACTCTGATAAACAAAACACAATTCAATCAACAATCAAAACACAAATTCACTTTTATTTTTAAATAAAACTATTTAAAAATTTCATCAAAATTTCAAAACTTTAGTTTTGACTCAAAACACAACTAAAACATCGACAAATAGTTGTAACACATGTTCCATCTAAGTTATGTTTTATATTATGTCCATAAACCCCAAGCTCTGATACCAACTGTGACGCCCCACCTCTATGCTCACAATAACAAAGAGTATTAAAAGAAATACTGTACGTTATTACGAAGAATAAGGCTGGATAGGAGCGGCCATCCGTAGTTAGGCCTTACACTAGTATTGGTTATCTCGATAGGAGTGGTATATATTTTTAATTTTCATCTCTTATTTGTTTACTCCCATCAACATATCCAATTCCATTATAAAACGAACTACGATGGTTCATAATAGTTTAGGACAATAAATATAATAATAACACAGATAATTCAAATGCGGAACACTGATAAACAAAAATCTTATATATATATATAATAACTGATGTCAGTTACAATACATGTGATACAGTACATATAATACAACTACAACTGTCGACTCTGGAAGTTATATATACAAGTACATTATCGTGAATAATATACATGAATATACAACATCCTATACAAATACACTGACTACTTTAAATGATGACGACTACTCCAAAAATATGAAAAGACTTCATAGCTCTAACAGCAACCCAAAGTGAGATATCAACAACCTGTAAATACTCGGTCTGACCCGAGTATTACATTCAAAAGAAAATAATACACTGGTCAGTCTAATTCAAACTCAGTTATAAATGCACAGAAGCAGTAATAATTAAATAATGAATAGACGACGGTAATTAAACCAAATCAGAATGCAATTCAGAATATTGAATTGAATAAACAAAATAGTTCAAACCATTGAAATATCAATTAAAATATCAATTCAAGTAGGGCTACAGTACACGAACGCCTGTACTGCCTCGCCACTACGGAATATGGAATACGCAAAAGATCCATAAGTCGAAACAAAATAGAATATAATACACGCCCTACGTTGTGGCTGCAGTTCACGCTTGCGTGCACTGCCTTGCCACCATAGTGATGTCGTACCCAAAAATAACTCAGTACCGTGTGGCTGTAGTTCACGCTTGCGTGCACTGCCTTGCCACTACAGTGATGAGTACACAAAAGATCAACGAACCAAAATCAAAAGAAATACCAATAAAATTAATACGGTGTGGCTGCAGTTCACGCATGCGTGCACTGCCTCGCCACAACAGCATATAAAGTCACCACAAATCCAAATACTAATAGCAAGACGAAACTGCAGAGGTCAATGCAGTCTCAACTAAATGATCATGATACACACGAACAGCCAGATGAGTAAGACCAAATCATCAACTCATTTGACAATCAAAGACAAGGCCAGAAACTTATGTCAGACCAAAAATCAAATTCCAAAACATAAATCCAGACCAGAATGAAGAATAAATGAATCAGAATACAAATTCATAACTTCCAGCTCAGAGATGCAGACCAAATAGCCAACATAATTAATGGATCATAACACAGACCCAACAAGGTGCAGAAATGCACAATGTCAAATGCAAAACTCAGACTCGACATAGTGTACACATAATAAAGTCTAGGTGCTGTTCAGAGAACAGTGAATGCAAAATGAGCTACATGAGCATTTGTGGTACAAAATGCAAACTCAACAGTAATGCAAACAGAGGTGGCACCGTGATACTACACCAAAGGGATGTTATCAGGAGGTAACAATTATGTGTACCCCAAATTAAGGCAACACAGCCACAACTGAATCATTAAGCATATAAATGCAAGTAAATGGCACCGAGATACAATGTGTAGCATACATATGAACCAAGTTCATATGTACAACAAACACCATGGACAAACTCAGCAATGCAAGCTACCACCCTAATGATTCAAGCAATACAGGAAAGTGGAACAAGTCAGGATGAACAACTTCACATCCAAACTGATCAGACTTCAGACTAGGCAATGGGTCAGAAAAGCAGAGACTTAAGTACAACAGTAACTTGTATTTATTTTTTAACTTTGTTTTAGAAACTCAAGTCAACGAACTCAAGAATTGAACTCAAAATCCAAATGTATATTGGAACAATAATTGGTGCACAATATACTAAATCAGTGAACATGACTAGAAATGACCTTCATGAAAACAAGGCCAGAGTGAAGGCTATAAGTGCAATAGGGATGCAACTCACAAACTACAACAGAGGCATACAACAATCAGGTCTCAACAACATATCTGTATCAAATGAAGCATATTCAAACCCAACTGACCTGAACAGGTTACAAAATGCAAGCTTTAAAAGCACATCAGGGATACCATAAACACAAAACTTAAACCAACAAGAGATCAGACAAACAAGTACGCATAGTACTTGAACCAATGACTAAATCCAAACGTCCCAAGTGCACTAGAGCAGTGTGCACAGACCAGAATCGAGTGCATTCAACCTCAAACGAAGACAAATGCAGCCGTTCCAAAATGATGATATACAACAAGTTTAATTCGTGTGACAGCAATGCAGACTTGACTACAAGCAACAACATGTGTACATGTCAGTGAAAAACCAAGTCAAAGCCAGAAGTGTAAGAGCAGTTTTCAAGTGACCAATGTCAAATGCAAGCATCAACTTTAAATAGGACATACCTGCCGAGGTGAGCAAAGAAATTCAAAGCCGAATCATAGTATTGTCAACCAAACAAAAGTCCACAAAATCAAGTGATCGAAGTGAACAAAAATCGAAACCGTGATGGTCACGAGATATTGAACAGCCCAAATTCAAAGCCGAGTTAACCAAGTAACACAAATATACACGAATATGTAAAATCAGAGAAAGCATCAACAACGAACCCAAATCAAACGCAAAACATACTACTAAGTCGAATTAGATGTGAGCAATAAAGATTACTCACCTTCGTTTCCCTTAGCAAGAACCAAAGATCGACAGCCAAGCAACGACAATCATCATTCGATGCATCAACCTAAAGTCGATGCCTTTGATTCCGCGAGCCCTAGTTTTTGAAGACGAAAACGAAAAATTGCAGCCGCATTTTTATTCTTTTTTTCGTGAGTCTAGGTTTAGGGTTGCCAAAAATGAGAATGAGTAGAGGGAACGGTTATTCCCTTGATAATTATCACGGCCCAACATAAAAAGAAAACATGGGCTACAATTTCAACTCTAAAGCCCACATAACCGTTAAACCAATACTCAAAAGAATTTTCAACCGATTAAATGTCAATGGCAATTAGCAACCAAATTAAATCGTCATTTGACTATAATTTATTGTTACAAAAATCTCAGGGTTGTTACAGCTACCATAAATACTCCATAGGTATGGCACAAATCAAACTCGTGGTAAAGCACGCTAGGGTAGGTGACACCGCAAAACTAGGCAATGCCAGGGTAGATATACCAACTGCACTTCCGGACTGGTGGTAATACATAACAACCACTACCTCCCACCTCGATCCACACTCCCAAAAAAAATATCAAAGAGTGCACCCACTCAATCACACAGTAATAGTATGGTATCGAAGGAGTGTGTCCGATTAGAGGAGCTACCTCATTGGCCCATTGGTTTCTCCTGTTTTAGTCACCTTATGCCAACTCATGGGAGTCGGGTCCACGTATATACCTCATATAGGATCGTCGCCACCATCCTACTTCATTTTGGAATCTCCACCATGTACACAGTTGTTAAAGTGGTTTTTGGAGTTGGCAGAGAGTATGACAACTTTTGATCCCAGACTCTTTAATAACCAAATGTTATTATAACACCGCAGTCATTTTAAAGTGTATATACTTCAAAACCAAAATATCATTGCCATTTCAAAACTCATCAATATGATATCATTTCATTTCAAAACCAAATACGATATCATTTCCATTTCAAATATATCCACTTCCAAAATCATAGTCTTTCCAAAGTTATAACACTTTCGAAACCAAACACTTGAAATTATAACACTGTCAAAACATAATACTTTGAAATTCATAACTTTGAAAACATAACTTCCACCACTTAAACAGTTTAGATATTTAAATAATATATATAATAAAATAGTTTATAAAATAAAATAGTTTATATAAAAATAGTTATATGTTAAATTGGTTTATATTAAAAAAAAGTATATTAAAAATAGTTTATATTAAAATGATTAATATATAAAAATAGTTTATATTAAAAATAATTTACGATAAAAATATTTTGTAAAGAAAAAAATATAAATGGTTTAAATATAATTTTAAATAAACTATATATGATAAAAATGGCTTCCTCAAATTTCCCAAATCAATTCCAAATCAACTCGGATTCCAAAATTCAAATTTAATCAAATCTCAAATCATCAACTTCAGTTCAATTCGGTTTGTCAATAAACCATTTCAAAATATATCGATTTCAAATACAGATTTGAACCACAAAATAAAACATTTCATATTCAATATATTTCAAAGCTTTAAGTATTCAACATTTTCAAAACTAAATTTGATAATTTCATATATATCAAATTCAATTTACTATTATTTAGTTTTGAAATATTTACTTAATAAATCCAATATCATTTAAATAAAACTTTCAAACTTCAAATAATTGAGTACTCCTTCAATTTATTTAAACTTGATATATTCATTTAAATCACCTTAAGTCAAAAATAAAGTTATAAAATCATATCCTTTTAAAATTTCAAATTCCATAAGTTTCAAATCGATTTAGTTAAATAAATTCTTAATTAAATACCATTTCAAATCAATTTCAAATCCATCTTCTCAACCTTAATTTATTAAAATCATTATAAACTCTATATTAAAATATAATTTAAATAAATACTTAAATATATTATATTTTAATAAAATCAAGCTTTATTTAAACTTGTTTTATAATAAACAATTTATACATAGCTTAAAATCAAGAATTTAACTATATATAAAATAACATTTATATAATATCTAAAATCAATATTTATATAAACCCGTATAATTCTTTCCAAAACCATTGAAGTCATTTCAAAATATTTTTATATGTAAACCAACGGTGTCTGTATACAATTTTCTATCCTGTGGTCAAGTGATACAGATATTTATCATTTCAATCCGCAAATTAAATTTATATACGGGTATATATCATTTCAACCCGTAATCCCACATGAAAAGCGCTTGGTTTATCATTTCAACCCATAATGATTTTCTCTTATTCAACAGATCGTTCGGGTATGTGTCATTCCAACCCATAGTGAATGCTATACTAACAGAAAACTTGCAGAGTGATAACAGATATGATAACAATATAACAGGCATACATCATCAATATAAATAACAGATAATGGTGTCAGATGTCACAGGTGAAAAAACAGCATATATATAGCAATGTGAATAACTAACAGCAGCATATTTCAATTATCGTTTCAATTGAAATTAAATTTAATAAACATAAGAACATTAATTGTGAGTGATTGCTCATCATCTGAGGTTAGAGATGGAAGAGAATGAGATGAGTCACGAATACAAGCACGAATTCCAAAACAAAGCGAAATTGACATGAATTCAACGATTAAAGCTGATAACAGGATTTGATGAAACAAATCGAATTAGCTTGATATAACCTGAAACTAATACATATATCTACCTATGTTTTCAAAAATCAATTTTAGAAATATATACTTAAAATAATATATATATATATATATATATATATATATATATATGTATGTATGTATGTATGTAGACCATAACAAGTATGCAAGCTTTTCATAGGCAAAAAAAATAAATATCTGGCTAAACATATATACAATACAGTCCTATATTTATACATGTCTACTTACACAAATCATATTTAAACAATATCTATATCAAATCAAGCCTAGTTAAAACTCGGTATGCATATATTCTTAAAACATATTTTATATAACATATATTGTAACGTATTTATATATGCACACAACATGTCTTCCAAATTAAAGACTTATATATAGTATTTACAAAATACTATAAAATTATAAATATAAAACATCAACTTATAACATGTTATAAAATCACTGTAACTTGTTTATAACTGACCTAAACTTTTACATAATCATCTACTAACATATGCATATCTCTCAGTTATAATTATATGGACCCACATATAATTATGCTGCTTATAAGAGCATAGACTAAATATATACAATATGCATGCAGACAATTGTACAAAGTAACAGCAATATATGTATTTAATATGTGTACACTTTAGTCAAACTAAAAAATAAATTATATAACTTTTATAAACTATACTTATACTACTAAACCCAATCATAAATAAAATATCTAACATATATATAACATACTAACAGTATATATATGAACTATTTTATAAATCTGTATACATATCGAAAACAACTTTTAAATAAACAAATGTAATTTCTTTCAAAACTTTTCATATATATATATATATATATATATATAAAAACACATACTTATGCAAAGAATGGAAGGGGTGAGCAAATGGCAGAGGAAGGAGACGCTACTTGGCTCGGCAAGAAGATGACGGGAGGACAGGTGATGATGGCTGAGTGATGGGCGCGGGTGGACTTCGGTTGCTATGTGGGATGGCTAGGCTCGATGGAAGGAGGCAATGGGAGGTCAGCACGTGTAACAACCAATAATTTTATTATTATTTTTAATTAAATTTTTATTTGAAAACTTTGATCTTCAAATCATTTAAAGTTGAATTTATGGAATTTTTCCAATGTATGTTTGGAATTTGTTTGAAATTTATTTTCCACATTCAATAAATTAAACGTTTTCTAAAAATTTTATAATTTTGGTCAAACTTTGACTTTTATTTGAAAATTTTGAAAATTTTAAATTTTCAAATTCTAATCTTTTATTTGAAGTTGGATATAATCATAATATCTGTTCTGCTTTTTGTTTCATTTAATTCTGATTTATACTTTTAAAATTGAATAAAGTACAACGTTTTACAAACAATTAATTTTTGTGTTTACTTTATATTTTTCCTATGTCCGTCTTTTATTTTATTTTCTATTTTGTTTCCTCTAGACTTTATTTATTTATTGGCGTTTATTTTGATGTATTCTTTTATTTAATGGCTTGGAAATAAATCAATTAGACATATGTTACTTTGTTAATTAGGCATAGTGTACATTTGCTTTATTTCTTGCATTTTTATATACCTATCTATTTAATTACCTACCATAGCCTGTATATGTTTTTCCTAGTCGTGAGAAATCATTCCACAAATCACGTACAAGAAGATTATTTCCCATTTCAAACTCCTCATTTTCATTTGCAATTAAGAATAAATATATACTTTTGTTTCTCCTTTACTTATGTCTTTTCCGTTTCCTAGCATTTACTTCTTCGCTTGCCTTCCAAACCACTCCATCTATTAGCCGTGAGAAACTTTATCAATTTACATACAAAGATTTATTTCCCACTTCTCATATTCATTTGCATTTAAGAATAAAATATATGCAAGTTTATTTCTCCTTAGTTTATGCCTTTTTGTTTCCTATCATTTACTCCTCCTTAGCCGTTTATTTTTTCTTCCATCTTTAGTATATCTTTTGGTAGCTCACGCACAAAATATTATCAAAACTCCTCATTATCATTTGCGTGAAGAATAAAATGTCTTTTCTTTTCTCTTTTCCACTTTCTTTCTTTTGCTTCAAAGCTACGCTCGGCCTCTTGCCTCTAGCCAACACCATGACCACCTCCATCAACCATCACCACTACCCAAAGCCTTGCCGTGACCACCATATGAGCCAAACCATCACAAACCTTGAACCAACCTAGCCAAACTCCTGTTTTCCTTCACCTCCTCTTCATGTAGCTCGGCCACAACCAAACTTCACCATGCCTTGCCTTATCTTGACCAAAACTCTACCTCATGACATGCCTATGATGGCATGACTGGATCTGAACTCATAATGCCGAGCCATTGAAGACATGGCCGAGCCTATGTGTGGTGTGGTCAAGCCCACTTGAACATGGCCGAGCCCACTTGTGGGTTAAAGAAAATGTTATGTAATTATATTTCATATCTTTCCATTGTTTAAATTCTAATCTTTGTGTTGAGAATTATATTCTTATATATGTATATTTATTTGCATACAAGAGTTGGATCTGATTCTTCATCCACTCAAAAATATAGTCGGGCTTTGTCGTGCCTTTTCATGCTTTGCGGAGTTTAGATTTGGGATTGAATTTCAATTATAGCTTTAAAAAGGTGAGTTTCATCACTCTAGACATATATACTTATATTATTGTGAAATGATGACAAGTGGATATGTATAAATTGATATGTTTTTCATACATGCCTATGATATATTTATATGATGTTAAATGTTGTTTACATGCCTGTTACATCATCCACTATGATATTATATGCTATGCTGTTATTTTATTTCCTGTTTATCACACTGCATGTTTTTCTATCACTATGGGTTGAAATGATATATACCCAAATGGACGTTAGAATAAGGAAAAATCATTATGAGCTGAAATGATAGGCTTGAGTGTTTTTTATTGTACTTATTTTACTTGGGATTATGGGTTTGAAATGATAGAACCCAGATTTTCTTTAAATTACGGACTGAAATGATACACATCCGTATCACTTGGCCTAGGTTAGAAAATATTATACAGGCCCATAGTTAATATTTTTAAAATAATAATTTCCTAAAAATTTATTAAGTATTTTGAATATATGAAATTTTAACTTAAAAATTTGACTTAATGGCTTTAATATAAAGAGATATTGATTTTCAATAAGTTAAAATTTTATAAATTGATAATTGGGTTAAAGTGTAAATCAAAATATTTATTTGGTATTAAAGTTTTAATTTAAAGATCTTTATTGACGATAAATAACTTAATAAATTTATTTGATTTAATGAGGGATTATAAATCTAACCTAGTGATTGTAATAGATTTTAATTTATGAAGTATGTTTGAATAATAAATAATGTATTTGAACTGATACAATGGAATACAGTTTAATTGGACATTTTGTAATAAAATTTATTTAACCAGAAATCATAATTAATTGATGTCTAAATGAATAGATCTATAAAGGAAGTTTGATTGTCATATTAACTATGATAAATGCTCTTTTGTGAAATATTATGTTTTGTAAAATAAATAGTTATGAATTTAAAATGGAAAAATGTATCTTACATTATGACTTAACTTGATAATTGGAAACTAGATTTTAAATAAAATTATTAAGTTAGGTAAATAAATGAAAATTTAGTTTATTTGTGAAGTGGGTACTTAAAAATAAAGTGTAAAGTTAATTGTTAAATAAAATATTAAGTTATTGGTTGGAATAAAAGTTAAGCAATTCACAAAGTATTGACTTAACAAATGAATTTTAATTTAAATGGGATATTTATTGATAAAATGTTATGTTATTAAAATTTATAAGTTAAGTAATACTCAAATAAAAACTTTGAAAGTGGAATAAGTTTGATAAGTTAAAAATGAGAAAAATAAAAGATATACAGTTTTAAAGGGTATAACAGAAATTATAGCATTTCTGAAATGTTGTGGTTTAAATGCACTATGGCTGGATATACTAAAGACAACTGCAACAACATTTCTGAAGTGCTGTAATCGCTGAAAATATGAACCATGTGTTGAAATATACTAAAAAGACCTGTAACGGCATTTCTGAAGTGTTCTAACTTTTGAAATTTGAACTAGGTGCTGAAATTTCTAAATGGACCTATAACAGCATTTCTGAAATGCTGTAGTTCTGAATTTGAACTATGTTTTGATATATACAATATATACCTACCGCAGCACTTTATAAATGCAGCCGTTTTTGTAATAACCCAGTATTTTGTGATTATTTTAATTGTTTATTTTAATTATATAAATTGAAACTCCAGATTTTAAAAACTTTATTATATTTATTAAAATGAATAATTTTTGTTATTTTAAGAGTATATTTTTGATTTTGTGTGAATTATAATTTCAAACCTGAATAAATAGGATATTTCCAGAAAAAATGGATTTTTGGTCCATCTGGACAAACTTTGACTTTTAAATTTATATACTTGAATTTTTTAATTTTATCTTTTATGAAAATAAATTTTATTTCAACAATACCGCTTTTCGTTTCGTTGAAATCCGATTTATATTGTGAAAGTTATGCTATTTACAATATTGGGTGTAAATTGATTTATTTAATAAAGTTATCTATTTTAAATTATATAAATAATATTTTTATTTGTCAAATCATGTTCTAATATGTGTTATATGACATGTTAGGCATATATTTTATTTTAAAATATTTTTTAAGTGATGTTATAATTTTTCCAAAACTTATTGTATTTATTTTTAATTTTTTTATAACATAGTTTCCATTTTTTGCTATTTTCTTAATTTAATTATATTTATTTAAAATTTATTTATTTTTATGCATTCATTTAATTTTTGTGTTTTTATCTTTATTTATATGTATTTTCCATGTATTTAAAATTGCAAAAGAAATTATGGAAATTTGAAAGGTTTTGGCCTTTTATATGCGTAGCCTTTTCATATTCACTCCACCTTTTCACCAAACAACAAACCACTTCAATTTGCTGTCATATTTCTCGTTGTTTCAGCCGACCACTTCATCCTTTCTCACGTAAAAAATTATCTCAAACCCTAAAAAAAACATTTGGCCATCACAAGAGAGGAAGTTTGGTAAAAATCTTTCATTTTTTTAACTTTTTCCATTGTTTTGTATTGATTTTGCTCTTGCATTCAATCTATGTGTTTGGCCCTCCCTACTCCAACACTGTGGCCGCCTCCACCACCACCACAACAAGCCACCATCCCCTCCTTCCCACTGCCCTTCCATGGCCGAGGCCATATATGATGGTGATCCACACAAAAATGATACAAACTCCACTTTATCTTCATAGCCGAGCTCCATATTGGTTCCACCACTCCAACCACCACCTTGGCCGACCCATACACTACCACCACTAGCCACTTGTTGACCTGAGACCTCTGCCATACCTGTACATGAACTCTCCAGATCAGGCCTTGCTCATCAATGCCTTGGCCGAGACCATTTATGGCCTAGAAATCCACTTTTGTGCCTTGAATTTGTGTGTACATGCACACAGATCTCTCTACTCCTTCATATATTGTTATGGCCGACCTTTGTACCCTTAACTTAATCCAAACCCATCCCATAACAGTGCTTTTCCAACCTATGGTTGAAGCATAAGTTGTTGAATGCAAGTGAAAAAGCTTTGGTTTTGTGTTGTACATTTATTTCTAGCATTGTTTAGTAAAAGTTTGGTTTGAAATTCATGTTGTATTTGTTTTGTTTGCTATGTGACAAGGCAATTTTCTTTGACTCCCCCACTCTCAAATCGTAGTCGTGCTTTCGTGCCTTTGAAGATCTTTGTTTTGTGTATTTGGTTGTCATCTCCAGCTCGTACAAATGAGTAATTCTCACCAGACAAATTTATACTTATATAACTAGTAAACTGATCGCAATTGAAACTGTAAACTCATATCATTATGTTATATCTTCTATGCTATGATCATATGATGTTCACCCATGCTTATTCACCTGTTATATCATATGTTACTGTTATATAATGCTATTTTGTTATTTATATCAGTTTATCACACTGCAAGTTCCCTGTAGATTAGAATCACTATGGGTCGAAATGATACATACCCGAACGGACTTTAGAATAGGGAAAATCGTTATGGGCTGAAATGATAGGCCTGAGCGATTTTTATTTATTTGCATTTACTTGGAATTACGGGTTTGAAATGATAGAATCCGGATTTTTCCTTTGTAAATTGCGGATTGAAATGATATATTATCTGTATCATTGAACTTAGGTTAGAAAATTTTATACAGACTGTGGCTAAAATATATTTTTCTAAAATTTTTAAAACATTTTAAAAAATGTAAATATTATGATATGTTGATTTAAATTTAATGTAAAAAAATGATTTTTATAAAATATTAGTGATTTTATACAAGTTAAATAAGTGAAATAAATAAATGGTAAAGTAGAATTTTAAATATAAGTAAATTTTGGAATTTTTATTTTGTTTTTAAATGAAGTTTAAGTTAGGTAAGAAATACGATAATTTGATTTAAATTTAAAATGGTTTTATAAAATGTTATCTATTTTCTTTAAATTAAAAATAGTTAAATAAATAAATGTTTAAAGGTTGAAATTTGAAGTATAACTTAACTTGGAAAATGTGGAAGTGTTTAAAAAATAAAAGTTAAGTTAAGAAAATAAAATGGAATTTAAATAAATTTATGAAATGGTAAATTTAATTAAACTGTTAAGTAAACGAAATGTTACAAAATTTTACATTTGTTTTATACGTGAATTATGAAAGATTTGATAATTATTTGTGAAATTTTCACTTTATAAAATCATAAATTAAGGGTATTTAAACGATTGTTATTTAAAGTGAGAAAATATGATTTCTTTAAGTTAAAATGGATTTAAATAAATTCTAATTGTTTATGAAATTGTAGTGAAAGTTTGGAATTTAAATTAACAGCATTCCTGAAATGCTATCATTTCTAAAGTTAAAGATATTACAACATTTTGTAAATGCTGTAATTGATATAAACGAACTAAATGGCTAAAATGAACTAAGGGCTATTACAGCACTTTGTAAGTGCTGTACTTGCTGAATTTAACTAAAGTCATTTGAAATCTAAAACCTATTACAGCATTTTAAATGCTGTCTTTTGCTAATTAGATTGTTTTTAAACATAACTTTCCGTAGCATTTTCTAAGTGCTGCGAAAGTTGAATTTTCACTGTTTTAATAAATTTAAGCGAATAAAAGAATTTTGAAAATGGTAAAATTTTGAAAATTGAATAATTGGTTTTTAAGTATAATAACTTCATTTTAAATGATTTAAATGCAATATTTAATTGGTTTAATTGGAATATTTAATTGGTTCAAATGGAGTATTTTGATTTGAAATATAAACCATTTTGAAATGTGATTTGAAATGATATTCAAATTAAATAAAACTAAATGAGGTTTTGGAAGAATACGATATTTTAATATTTTAAATGAATTTGAAATGATATTGAATTTTTAAATGATATTTGATTTAGAAATATAAAATATCAATTTGAAATTTTAACCACGGGATGTATTTAATTTATAGTTTAACTGATCCTTAAAGGATGGGTGATCCCAAGCATCCTTTAAGTTGTTGTACATTACTACTACAGTTTACTTGAGTTGGTTTACATTGTATAAGTATATATGTCCCGACTCGAGTGTTTTGTGTTTTACTTTGTGCTCGGGTCAGCCTGAGTATTTACAGCTTAGCTTTGGATTTCTTTTTCTAGAGCTAGGAAGCGCTGGAGATTCTGTTTGTCTAGTTATCTATTCCCTTTCAGTTTCAGTTGTTCTATTTCAGCTCTGGTATTTATAAACTTCTATGTATTTGAGATTTCTATTGTATATGTTTTCAGACTGATATTTTGTATTTTGTTATAGTAGCTTCATGAACTACTATGGTATTTTTATTTCCGCTGCGAGTTATTCTGGTATATCTATGTATGTGATTCTATGATTATTTTTCATTTGCTCCAAATATATATACAATGCAGTATTTTGAGCAATTCAAGTCCGACATGTGTGGATGCGAATGGCTGACAATATCAGGATGTTACAGTTGGTATCAGAGCCAGGTTTTTAGGCAAATCGTAGCTTGTGGAGCTAAACTCATTAGAGATAGGGTAGAAATACCCTAGAATGAGTGAAATCAATCTCAGGATCCTTTCTTTGTGAGAGAACGTATTTTCGAAGTATAAAATGATTTCTAAATGATTTTAAAAGATTTTCAAAGATTATTTTGGTATAAAAATTTGGTTATTTTTAAATCAAGATTTTCCTAAACTTCATCCCTTCTATAGCCACCTTGTTAGTAATCTCTTGGTTAGGATTCTTATCGATTAGGATTCCTTGAACTTTGGAACACTCCCACTTGTTCTGAAATCCAGTCTGGTCTTCCCTATTTTTATCCTTTTTATTTTGGAGCATTCCGTAACTCCACTTTGGAATGACCTCTATAAAGATCGGTGATTCCGTAAATCCTTGAATGATTTGTAAAGGGGTGAAACTCCATTACAATTTGGCATTGATTCACCGAAGATTTCTATATCCTTGGTTTACGATGCATCTATCTCCTACTCTACCAGGATTCTATCTCTGGCGATCGAATGTCGATTTGCCTTAGATTTCCGCATTGGTTATATTCCTGAAGTCACGGTTGACCCGATTAAGGTCGCCCGTGATTTATAAAGGCTTATCCATCTTCTATTTGGTAATTAAATTATCTTATCTTCGTTCGAGCTTATCCTCGAACCAAAATTCTATTTGATTAGAGTCCTCTAAATTTCAATCTCTGTTTGTTTGAAATCTATCCTTGAAACATTCTTTGGAAATTTGTGTTCGGTTGTATTTTGGAATTTGTGCATGCATTGAAATTATTATTTTGATAAGGATGACCCTATTTTGTATATAAAAGTGAAATGTTTTCAATAATGATTTTATATCTTTTAAAATGAAAATTTGAAGTTTCGAAAGGATTTGAAATTTTTATAAGAATTTGACTTATATAAAAATGATTTATAACTGAAAGGTTTTGAATTTGAATTTCGAGGAATCGAACTCCCATGTTTTGAAATTGGTTTTAAGATTTTGGAAAATATATAATAGTAATGTGATTTAACGATATTTTTTCGAATAAGAAATGTTTCAAATGTATTTGAATGAATTCCAATGATTTCGAAGTGATTCCAAAGAAGTTTCAAGAAAATAAAAAAAGTCTAGAACCCACTTATGTCGCTAGAAAATAATTTCGATGATGAATGCATGCATCGACATTGATTTTCGAGTTTCTGAATAGGGGAGAGGCCACTCTAATAGCTTTGCTATGCGAGTGATTTTGAGAAAACCAAATTTTTATTTCAGATTTCGAAGTATGGTTTGATATTCGAAAGATATATGTATATATGTATGTATATGTATATATGTATGTATATATATATATATATATATATATATATATATATATATATTTGAAATGTTCTAAAGTAAGCCGATGTTCAGTTCTCGAGACTCAGATTTGTTTTGGTATAACCTTATCTATTGGAATTGATTTATGGATTTGTTACCGATTTCCAACTCTTGGATTTGAAAATTTGGTTCTTTCGACTATTTTGAAGATTCAAGCACTTCCAAATCAAGGTTAACTTTTCAAAGTTAAGAAATTTTGAAAGGTATAAGGTATTTGATAAAGAATATAAGTTTAGTTTGGTATGATTAAAGTATAAAGTAATATGATTTAAATAAGTTGAAACTGTTTGTTGAGTGAAATAAATAGGACTATTTTGAGTTATACTGGTATGAAATATAGATTTGAATTTTTTTTAATTAAGTATATAGATAGAATAATAATCTTTCCAATGGTAAATTGGATTTTCCATATAGAAATAAATAATTTAAGGGTTTTAAAAAGAGATGGTTTTAAATTTAGTACCATTTTAGATATTTTGATGATTGAAACGGTTTGGAAATGATTTAATCTTTATTTGATAAAGAATGTGAATTTGGAATGATAATTGATTTTGATAAATGAATATTTGAAGTTTATATTTGTATGAAAGGAAATTTGGTTTACTTGTAATTTGAGTTTATTTAAAAATATTGGATTTATGAAAGGAATATTTCAAAACTAAGTAATAGTGAAGAAAAATTTAAGATTATGATATTACAAAATTTAGTTTTGGAATATGGTATATTTAAGCTTGGAAATATATTAAAGAATGTATAATTTATTTTATGGATCAAATCTTTATTTGAAATTTGATAATATTTGAAATAGTTTTGTTGGAAAACTAAATTGAATTGAAACCGATGGTTTGAATTGAATTAAAATTGGAAATTTTAGATTTAGGTTTAATTGAATAAATTTATGAAATGTAAAGAATTAAAGGAATGTTTTACGATTCCAGATGTATGATTTCGAAAGGTTATGATTTTCAAAGTGTAATGATTTCAAGTATTTTGGTTTCGAAAGATTTATAACTTTGAAAGTATTATGATTTTTGAAATTACATATAGGTTTGAAATGGAAATGAATTTGTTTGACATAAATTTTGTTGATTTGGAAATTTGGATTATTTTCTAAACCTATTGTTTTAAGAAACTTTGTAACTGAATATATGTAATTAAGAAGAAATGATTTGGCGAAATCATATATGATTTGAAACTGAATTGACATTGAAATGGTTTGAAATTGAGAACCTTATTTACTTAAGTACTTTGATTTGGGAGTTATCGAACTTATATAAATGGATTTGTATAAGTATGAAATTGATTTGTATAAGTATGAAGTGATTTGAAATTGTTGATTTGAAATGATACTCAATTTGTAAAGAGAAATCTTATATAATCGAAGTCTATATAAGTATGATTTGATGTACTATTGATTTGGAAAGTATTTGATTTGAAATGAAATCTTATATATAATGGACTTTATATAAGTATGATATTTGAAAGTGATTTTGAAAGGTACTATATGATACATATTTTCGAAGTAATGATATGGAAAGCGCTTTCTGCTTAATATCTGCTTTGTGGCCACATTGTGGATTCATTCTATCGATATTATTCTCTCTGATTTGGATTTTACGGATATGATACTCGAGTGTCCATCGAATTCCATGGCGATCTCCATGGTCTTATGATCGCGACTGCATAGCGTAATTCACAGGGGCTGCGAGAGCCTAAGGGTACGGATGTTTCCTGAGGGATCCAGGCGTAACCATTGTGTATCTGTGATCTGTTGGGTCGCTTGGTAGCGTAATCTGCAGGGGCCGTGAGAGCCTAAGGGTACGGATGTTTCCTGGGGGATCCAGGCGTAACCATTGTGTATTTGCGGTACTACCAGTCTTCATGGCATAATCGCAGGACTGCGGTAGTCAGCCTATGGGTACGGATGTTTCCTGGGGGATTCAGGTGTAACCATTGTGTATCCGCGATCCACGATCGACATGTTTGGTTTGGTTGATTTGTTTGGATTGTACTTTCCATATCTGTTGTTTTTAATAGGTTTTCCAGTATTTTCACTGGGAGTTGAAATAAGTCTATTTAGTACCTGGAGAATTCTAGCTTTGCACCTCATCAACGCATGGCCAGAGTCTACATGAACGAAAGTGAACTTGTTAAGACATCGAGTTATAAAACTATTTTGATAAAGTATTATATAAAGGATATTTTGATCATTTATTTTACCTTTCTAAATAATTTAAAATATTTTAAATATTTTTTACTTCGAACTATCAGATTTGAATCAAATGACTATTCATTATTTTATAAAATGTTTAAAATGTTATAAAATTTTAACTGAATTTATATGGTTTTAAAATATGGTTCATCCTTTTGCTTTCAACCTATTCTTCCTTCTAGCTATTTCTACCTTGTTCCTCTTCGAGGGTCCTTTCTGTATTATGGAAAGAGTTGGTTCTTTGGCTTATCATTTGGATCTGCCCGAGAAGCTTTCTAGAGTGCATGATGTATTCCACGTCTCGCATCTTTGCTGGTATCTTCATGACCCATCTCTTTTTGTTCAACCTTCTACTCTTGAAAGTTTGGTACTGAACCTAATTTGATTGTCAAGAGTAAGCCACTTCGTATTATCGACAGAGGTATGAAGCAGCTAAGAAGGAAATTTGTTAGTCTGATTAAAGTACGGTGAAATACTGATGATTAGGATTGTACCTGAGAAACGGAAGAGAGCATTCATGCTTCGAATCCAAAATTGTTTGTTTTAGATACTATTTGTTGTCTATCTTTCTTTTCCTTATTTTCCTTGTTCGTTCTTTTTCGAGGACGAAAAGATTTGAGTGGGGAAGAGTGTAACAACCAGTATTTTGTGATTATTTTAATTATATAAATTGAAAATCCTGATTTTAAAAACTTTATTATATTTATTAAAATGAATAAATTTTTTTATTTTAAGAATACATTTTTATTTTTGTGTGAATTATAATTTCAAACCTGAATAAATAGGATATTTCCAAAAAAAGGATTTTTGGTCAATCTGGTCAAACTTTGACTTTTAAATTTAAAAAATACTTGAATTTTTTAATTTTATCTTTTATTATGAAAATAAATTTTGTTCCAAGAATACTGCTTTTCGTTTCGTTGAAATCCGATTTATATTGTGAAAGTTACGCTTTTTACAATATTGGGCGTAAATTGATTTATTTATCTATTTTAAATTATATAAATAATATTTTTATTTGTCCAGTCATGTTCTAATATGTGTTATATGACATATTAGGTATATATATTTTATTTTAAAACATTTTTTAAGTGATATTATAATTTTTACAAAACTTATTGTATTTATTTTCAATTTTTTATAACCTAGCTTCCATTTTTTGCTATTTTCTTAATTTAATTATATTTATTTAAAACTTATTTATTTATTTTTATGCATTCATTTTATTTTTGTGTTTTTATCTTTATTTATATTTATTTTACACGTATTTAAAATTGCAAAAGAAATTATGGAAATTTGAAAGGTTTTGACCTTTTATATGCTTAGCCTTTTCATATTCACTTCACCTTTTCACCAAACAACACACCACTTCAATTTGCTGTCATATTTCTCATTGTTTCAGCCGACCACTTCATCCTTTCTCACGTGAAAAATTATCTCAAACCCTAAAAGAAACATTTGGCTATCACAAGAGAGGAAGTTTGGTAAAAATCTTTCATTTTTTCACTTTTTCCATTGTTTTGTATTGATTTTGCTCTTGCATTCAATCTATTTGTTTGGCCCTCCCTACTCCAACACTTTGGCCGCCTCCACCACTACCACAACTAGCCACTATCCCCTCCTTCCTACCGCCCTTCCATGGCTGAGGCCATATATGATGGTGATCCACACAAAAATGACACAAACTCCACTTTATCTTCATAGCCGAGCTCCATATTGGTTCCACCACTCCAACCACCACCTTGGCCGACCCATACACTACCACCACTAGCCACTTGTTGACCTGAGACCTCTGCCATACCTGTACATGAACTCTCCAGATCAGGCCTTGCTCATCAGTGCCTTGGCCGAGACCATTTATGGCCTAGAAATCCACTTTTGTGCCTTGAATTTGTGTGTACATGCACACAGATCTCTCTACTCCTTCATATATTGTTATGGCCGACCTTTGTACCCTTAACTTAATCCAAACCCATCCCATAACAGTGCTTTTCCAACCTATGGTTGAAGCATAAGTTGTTGAATGCAAGTGCAAAAGCTTTGGTTTTGTGTTGTACATTTATTTCTAGCATTGTTTAGTAAAAGTTTGGTTTGAAATTCATGTTGTATTTGTTTTGTTTGCTATGTGACAAGGCACTTTGCTTTGACTCTCCCACTCTAAAATCGTAGTCGTGCTTTTGTGCCTTTGAAGATATTTTTTTTGTGTATTTGGTTGTCATCTCCAGCTCGTACAAGTGAGTAATTCTCACCAGACAAATTTATACTTATATAACTAGTAAACTGATCGCAATTGAATATGTAATCCCATATCATTATGTTATATCTTCTATGCTATGATCATATGATGTTCACCCATGCTTATTCACCTGTTATATCATATGTTACTGTTATATAATACTATTTTGTTATTTATATCAGTTTATCACACTGCAAGTTCCCTGTAGATTAGAATCACTATGGGTCGAAATGATACATACCCGAACGGACTTTAGAATTGGGAAAATCGTTATGGGCTGAAATGATAGGCCTGAGCGATTTTTAGTTATTTGCATTTACCTAGGATTATGGTTTGAAATGATAGAACCCGGATTTTTCCTTTGTAAATTACGGATTGAAATGATGTATTATCCGTATCACTGGACTTAGGTTAGAAAATTTTATACATACTGTGGCTAAAATATATTTTTCTTAAAATTTTAAAATATTTTAAAGAATGTAAATATTATGATATGTTGATTTAAATTTAATTTAAAAAAATGAATTTTATAAAATATTAGTGATTTTATACAAGTTAAATAAGTGAAATAAATAAGTGGTAAAGTAGAATTTGAAATATAAGTAAATTTTGGAATTTTTGATTTTGTTTTTATATGAAGTTTAAGTTAAGTAAGAAAATATGATAATTTGATTTAAATTTAAATTTAAAATTATTTTATAAAGCGTTATTTATTTTCTTTAAATTAAAAATAGTTAATAAATAAATGTTTAAAGGTTGAAATTTGAAGTATAACGTAACTTGGAAAATGTGAAAGTGTTTTTAAAATAAAAGTTAAGAAAATAAAATGGAATTTAAATAAATTTATGAAATGGTAAACTTAATTAAAATGTTAAGTAAATGAAATGTTATAAAATTTTACATTTATTTTATAAGTGGATTATTAAAGATTTGATAATTATTTGTGAAAATTTCACTTTGTAAAATCATAAATTAAGGGGTATTTAAATGATTGTTTTTAAAGTGAGAAAATATGATTTCTATAAGTTAAAATGGATTTAAATAAATTCTAATTGTTTATGAAATTGTAGTGAAATTTTGGAATTTAAATTGACAGCATTCCTGAAATGCTATCATTTCTAAAGTTAAAGATATTACAGCATTTTGTAAATGCTGTAATTGATATAAACGAACTAAATGGCTAAAATGAACTAAGGGCTATTACAGCACTTTGTAACTGCTGTAGTTGCTGAATTTAACTAAAGTTATTTGAAATCTAAAACCTATTACAACATTTTAAATGCTGTCTTTTGCTAATTGAATTGTTTTTAAACATAACTCTCCATAGCATTTCCTAAATGCTGCGAAAGTTGAATTTTCACTGTTTTAATAAATTTAAGTGAATAAATGAATTCTGAAAATGGTAAAATTTTGAGAATTGAATATTTTATTTTTAAATATAATAAATTCATTTTAAATGATTTAAATGGAATATTTAATTGGAATATTTAATTGGTTTAAATGGAGTATTTTGATTTGAAATATAAACCATTTTGAAATGTGATTTGAAATGGTATTTAAATTAAATAAAACTGAATGAGGTTTTGGTAGAATATGATATTTTAATATTTTAAATGAATTTGAAATGATATTGAATTTTTAAATGATATTTGATTTAAAAGTATAAAATACCATTTTGAAATTTTAGCCACGGGATGTATTTAATTTATAGTTTAGCTGATCCTTAAAGGATGGACGATCCCATGCATCCTTTAAGTTATTGTACATTACTACTACAGTTCACTTGAGTTGGTTTACATTATATAAGTATATATGTCCTGACTCGAGTGTTTTGTGTTTTACTTTACGCTCGGGTCAGCCTGAGTATTTATAGCTTAGCTTTAGATTTCTTATTCTGGATCTAGGAATCGCTGAAGATTTTGCTTGTCTAGTCATCTATTCCCTTTCAGTTTCAGTTGTTCTATTTCAGCTCTGGTATTTATAAACTTCTATGTATTTGGGATTTCTATTTTATATGTTTTCAGACTGATATTTTGTATTTTGTTATAGTAGCTTTATGAACTACTATGGTATTTTTATTTCTGCTGCGAGTTATTCTGATATATCCGTGTCTGTGATTCTGTGATTGTTTTTTATTTGCTCCAAATATATATACAATGCAGTATTTTGAGCAATTCAAGTCCGATATGTGTGGATGCGAATGGATGAAAATATCAAGTTGTTACAGTTTTGAAATTTGCAATGTTTGAAATGTTGAAATTGAAGAATGAACATAGAATTGCTGAAATCCTGGAAATTGAATATTTGATTGGGAAGGATAATTACTTCATATTTAAATGGTTTAAATAAATATGTTTCAAAGTGTTTGGTCTCGGAGTTGTTATAACTTGATAGTAATATGGCCTTGGAAATGGAATTATTGGAAAATGTATTTAATTAAGAATTTTCTTTAAATATATTAATTTGAACTCATTGAAATTGAAGATTTAAGAATATGACTTTATAGAGTGGTTTGGTTAAGATGATTTAAAGGAATATTTAAAGTTAATAAATTAAAGGAATATTCAATGATTTGGAAATTTGGGTTTATTTAAATGATATATTGATTTGGTTTGGAATTTAATTGATATATTATTACTTGGGTTTCTGAAATGGAAATAATATATTGATGTGGTTTTGAAATGAAATAATATAGTATTTAGTTTTGAAATGGATATGATATTTTGGTTTTTAAAGTGTAAACTAGTTTGAAATAACTATCCATGGGTTATAATAACGGTTGGTTGTTAAAGAGACCGGGATCGGGTACGGTCATACTCTCTGTCGATACCGAAAACCACTTTAACAACCGTGTACGCGGTGGAGATTCCATAATAAAGAAGGATGGTAGCGATGTTCTACTAAGGTATATACGTGGACCCAACTCCTATGAGTTGGAATAAGGTGGCAAAAACAGGAGCTATTGACGGGCTAATGAGGTCGCTCCTCTGATTGGACACACTCCTTCGCTATTATATTCGGACTATGAGATTAATTCGGTGATCACTTTTGATTCTTTTGATTTTGGGGTGTGGCTCGAGGTGGGCGGTAGTAGCTGCTACGCATTACCACCGGCCCGAAAGTGTAATTGGTATATCTAGTCTGGCATTACCTAGTCGTGTCGTGCCACCTACCCTATCGTGCCTTGTACGAGTTTGGATTTCTCCCATAGCCTGTGTAGTATTTAGGGTAGTCTCCTGATCTTGAGATGCGCTGATACTGGATAGACTATTGGGACTATTACGCGTTAAGGTGGAAAATGTAAAGCCTTAACGCTATTTAAAAGTAAGTTTATTTTACTATAGAAATTATTATAATAGCGAAATATTACTACATAGTAAATAGTTTAACGGATCCTTAGAGGATGGGAAGTCCCAAGCATCCTTTAGGTTACTTGTACCTTATATTACAGTTCACTTGAGTTGGTTTACATTATATAAGTATGTATGTCCTGACACAAGTTTTTTTGTTTTGCTTTACGCTCGGGTCAGACTGAGTGATACAGCATTTGAGACTCACCTTCAGAGTTGGAGATTTGCTTGAAGATCCAGCCATCTATTTCACTCTCAATTATCCAGTTGATTCCAGTGTTGTATTCGGCTTTGTACTTGATTGTCATCTTCTAATTTCTGTTGTATCTTGTTTAACTCTGATGTATTTATGTAGTAGCTTCATGAACTACTATCTCTTTCTTCCACTGCATTATATTACTATGTGTCTGTGATCTGTGATTTCTTTATTTACTGCATATTCTGAGTTTTGCCATATTTATTTTTACAATTCGGTATTTTGAGCAATTCAAGTCCGGCATGTGCGGATGCGAATGGTTGAAAATAATGGATCATTACATTTGGTATCAGAGCTTTGGCTCTTGGCAAAACTTAGCATATATGGTAAATTTATTTACAGAATCACTTCCATTCGAGCTTGAATCTCTTTCTCTTTGACTCTGTTTCCTTTGATTTTGGAACGTTCCCTCGGTTCCGAAATTCATTCTTATCCCTCGCTATTCGTATTCTTCTGAATTTCAGAGCATCTCATAGCTCCACTGAATGACTTGTAAAGAGGTGGAAATCCTTTACAATAGGCATTTATTCACCGGAGATTTATATATATCTTCGATTTAGATGCTAGTATCTCGTGTATCCCGAGTTCTACCTCTTGAGATCGGAAGTAGACTTGCCCAGAATTCTACATCGAGCTTATTCTTGAAATCAAGGTTGACCTGGTTAATGGTTGCCCGTGATTTGTACAAGCTTATCCATTTCCCTTATTCTATTATTCAATCTTCTCATCTTTTGTTTCCAACTTATTTCAAATCAGAATTTTCTTTGTTTTGAGTTAATCAAATTTGAACCTCTATCCTTGCTTTGAAAATCTATTCCTATATAGTGTATTTGTAAATCTATATTGTAACGACCCGTATTTCTACGTATCGAAAGATCGTAAAACTGTTATCGTTGGGTCATCTGTATTGTTAAGTCGTCCAGAGATTAGGTCATAGCGCAGCTTAGGGGAGTGGAACGACCTAATAGAATTAACGGTATAGGAGTTAGCGACTTAAGAGGTCGAGCGGGTTAACGGCCTAAGGAAAGACAGCGACTTAAGTTAGCTAACGACCTAGTAGATAGCGGCTTAAGGGATAGGCGACTTAAGGAGGGTAGCGACTTAAGGATTAGCGGCAACGACCTAGGAGTTAACGGCATAAGCGAGTTAATGACCGAAGGAACTAAGCGGGTTAACGACTTAAGGGTAATAGGTTAAGTCGTTATAGTTAGGTCGTGAGATCCTGTGTGTATAGTTGGGTCATAAGCGACCTATATTAGGTCGCTGTGTTTAGCTAAGTCGCTAATCCATGTCCCTGTTAGGTCGCTGTAGTAGTTAGGTCGCGACTATTGTTAAGTCGCTAATTCGTGATGGTGTTAGGTCGTGTTGAACCTTTGGAGGGTTAAATCGTTGAGTCGCGTGAAGGCTTAAGGGGTTAGGTCGCGTGATAGCTTGAGTCGTTGGGTCGTAGGTCGGCAATTGTTAGGTCATGAGCGACCTAAAAGCAAGCGACCTAAGGATTTCCAGCCTATAAATACATGGTTCTG
Organism: Allium cepa; assembly: GCA_030765085.1. Taxonomy (NCBI): domain Eukaryota; kingdom Viridiplantae; phylum Streptophyta; class Magnoliopsida; order Asparagales; family Amaryllidaceae; genus Allium; species Allium cepa. The sequence goes on along the minus strand of CM060934.1, from coordinate 859,453,322 downwards.
CCTCACTTTTTGGGATCCGGATTTTGAAGCGATGAAGTCCTGCTATTTTGAGAGCTCGAGTACTGCACTTCTTCACCTCTTTTCTCTTCTTTAATCTAGTGATTCCTTCCATCCAAATTGAAGATCAAATCGAAGATCCAAGAGCTTAGTTTGAAGACCTTCATCTATCGAAGAGAGATTTCATCTTTTGAAGCGGAATTTTTGGCGGATCAAGCTAGATCCTTCACTGTCCTGATCTGAAGTGTGTTGCTTTTGAGGTGTTTGGGTGATTCGGTGAGTGGTGGTTATCTCTCACACGGACCCAAAGAAGTATATTGGATTGGTGGCTTGATTTTGCGTTAAAAATAGTGATTTCATTCATTTTTCGTAAAGCTAAGTATAGATCCATTGTTCATGAAGATTTGACATCCATTGTTATACATGTTAACCTATGCAAGTTCATCCATCAAGTTGTAGAGATAATACTTATGATTCATGCTTGTTAGATTTGGACTCTTTATTTACAAGATTGCCATTTTAGTTATAATTGCTATTAGATCATGTTTGAATGCTTAATTACTTGAATTAATGATTTATTTGATTGATTGTTATAAATTAGTTGATTAGTGGTTGGATTTGGACAAGTGGGTCGAAGATGATTCAAAAGCTAAGGGAAAGGCTCTTGAATAGGAAAAAGCTGCTCATGGCATATGTAGTGGATGATACAGCTCATATGGACAGATTTGATGATGATGTTGAGATGAAGCTTTGCTATGAATAAGATGAGGCGAGGCATGATGTGAGGTAGCTTTGGTATAATCCAGACGAGATCATTCAAAGCATGTTGATAACTCGAGGGATGGTTCGAGTTTGTGGATAATGGTTGGCTCGAGAGGCGCTTGAGCTAGTATGAGCATAGTCGTCGAGGAGGATGACTAGAAGGCTGAGATTTCATCGTTATTGAAGGTTCTAGTAGACTCAAAGAAAGAGTACGCTGGGCAGATTCGATAGTCCCAAAAGGCTGCTGATGACGAAGACCAGCTGGAGGCTTGCATATTATTTTCTTACTATATGCACTGGATGTTCCGCTGCTTGTATATTCTCTGAGTGATATGTTGTGAGGCTTGATGTACTGACTATTCAGATTTTTGTATCAAACTACTATGAGGCTTATTTGATTAGATTATGCTTTGTGGGGCTTCGCTATATATATACATTTTCTATTGTATTTTACCCATGCGCTGTGAGTAATACGATAGACTCCGCTGTTTTTACCTTACCTTGATGATCATCCATGGCTGCCTGGCACACCTTACAGCGCACTATTTCCTTGTTTAGTGAAGGAGTCATGGGCGGTCATCACATTTGGTATCAGAGCCTTGGTTAATCGATTTTAGCCAACGCTCGCTGACGTAACTACGTATGAGAGACGTAATTGTATTTTGATGGATGATTACTATGTATAATATAGTAGCTTAGAAGGATTTGAACTCCTTATGCAGTTGTCTCTCAAGGTGTATTAATCATTTTCTTATAGATATTAAGAATGAGTCGAAGAGGGAGACCAACTGCTAGGGAAGGCCGTGCTGTCGAAGGGGCTGCTGATTATGCTGCTATGTTCGAGGCCATGATGACTTCGATCATGAGAAGGATGCCAGCTCCGGGGCCAATGGTAGATGTTGGAGTTCAAGTCCAAGCTCCAAAACCGATGGATTTTGCTAAGTTGTGTAAAGACTATACTGCTCTTGGAGGGAAGGTTTTCTTGGGAACAGAGTCAACCATTGAATTCCAGAGATGGATGGATGCTTGTAGAAGGATCTTTGGTGATTTGGGAATCGAGGATGCAACCAAAAGGAAGCTCGCATCAAGACAGCTTCAGGGAAGAGCTTCTGATTGGTGGAACTCTATCACCATTGATACTCCGGAGGAAGAAATTACTTGGGTGCAATTCCAAGCCAGATTTGAAGCTAAGTTCATTTCTACAGCTCAGAAATCCGTTCTGTTCAAGAAGTTTGTGGAGCTCAAGCAAGGAGGAAGACTAGTTCTTGAGTATGTTTCTGAGTTTGAAGCCTTGTCCAAGTATGCCCGGTCGTATATTGAATCTCCATATCAGAAGAACAAGAAGTTTGTGACAGGCTTGGGCATTTATCATGGGAGGCAATTGGTGGATCATTTGGACGATTCGTTTGAGAAGCTTGTGGAGAAGGCTCTCAGGCACGAGAATTTGTTTCCTAAAGAAGGATCTGTTGTTGCTGTGACCAAGGAGGAGTCTAAACCACAGCAAGGTGGAAACAAGAAGAGGAAGCAGCAACAGCAGAAGGGTAAGGATGGCCAGAAGAAGCCGAGGGGCGAAGTGACCTGCTACAATTGTCAGCAGAGGGGCCATTTCTCCAAAGATTGCAAGAACCCAAAAGTGCCGGTGAAGTGCCACAACTATGACAAGCCGGGGCATATCAAGAGGAATTGCCCAGAACCGAGGAAGGACAGACAGATTGTGCAAGCCTATGCTTTGGGGGCTGTGCCGTCATCTTCAAAATCTCCTACTGCAGAAGTGAAAGGAAAGAATGTGGTGGTACAAGGTACCCTTTCCATCTGTGGTGTTCCGGTTGGAGTGTTATTCGATACTGGAGCGTCGCATTCTTTTGTTTGTAATCAACTTGTAGGCCGGTTGGGTTTGGATCCGGATATTGTTGATAGACCATTGGTTGTGACTAATCCAGTTGGGGGTTCGTCCTGTTTGTGTATGATATGTCGTGGTCTAGTTGTATCGAGTCATGATTGCTCTTTTGTTTGTGATTGTTTTGTTCTAAACTTTGCGGGGTTTGGAATTATTTTGGGTATGGACTGGCTTAGGAAGTATGCGACAAAGGTTGATTGTGAATGGCTGGAGGTGACAGTCGAGAATGTGGAGGGGCGAAAGGTTGTGATACGATGTAAGCATGAGGAAGGCGTCTTCATGATCTTCATGTATTCGCTGGTTGTTCCACGGGATAGACTGTCATCGGTGCCAGTCGCAAATGGATTTGAGGATGTCTTTGATGAGGTCAAAGGGTTACCGCCGCATAGAGAGATCGAGTTTCGCATCGATCTAATTGAAGGAGCCAGACCTGTTGTGATGCCTCTTAGGCGGATGGAGCCTAGGGAACAACAAGAGTTGAAGGTGCAAGTTGATGATCTTTTACAGAAAGGATTCATTCGGCGTAGTGTGTCCGAATGGGGTGCACCAGTTGTGTTTGCAACCAAAGCGGATGGATCGCTGAGGTTGTGTGTGGATTATCACGAGCTGAATAAAGTGACTAAGAAGAACAAGTATCCATTGCCGAGAATAGATGACTTGATTGATCAGCTTCACGAAGCCAAGGTGTTTTCCCAGATGGATTTGGCAACGGGATTTCACCAATTAAGAGTGGCAAAGGATAGTGTGCCGAAGACAGCTTTTAGGACACCATCTGGTTTCTTTGAGTGGCTGGTAATGCCGTTTGGATTGACCAATGCACCAGCATATTTCGTGGATCTTATGAATAGAGTGTTCAGGGATCAGTTGAACAAGTTCGTACTAGTGTTCGTGGATGATATTCTGATTTATTCCAATTATGAAGAAGAGCACAAGACGCACTTGCGTATTGTTTTGGAAATCTTGCGGAAACATCAGCTGAGGGCTAAGTTTTCGAAGTGTCACTTCTGGAAGAGCGAAGTGAGGTACTTAGGCCATATTATCTCTGGAAGTGGAATAGCGGTTGATCCCGCCAAGGTGGCAGCAATCCAGGATTGGGTTAGACCTAAGAATGCATCTGATGTGAGAAGTTTTCTTGGATTAGCAGGATACTATCGTTGGTTTATCAAAGACTTTTCCAAGGTAGCTGCACCATTAACAGGATTGACAAAAAAGAATCAAGTATTCAGATGGGATGCTAAGTGTGAGCAAGCTTTCGGAATACTAAAAGAGCGACTGACAAATGCTCCTGTTTTGACTATTCCAAGTGGAAATGATGAGATGGCGGTTTACACCGATGCATGTAGTACTGGACTTGGAGCAGTGTTAATGCAGAAGGATAAAGTTGTTGCATATGCAAGTCGACAACTGAAGCCGCATGAAAGGAATTATCTGACTCATGATTTGGAGTTAGCGGCGATTGTATTTGCTCTGAAGATGTGGAGACATTACCTATTGGGAGTTCGGTTCGAGTTGTTTACAGATCATAAGTCATTGAAGTATCTTTTCTCCCAAAAAGATTTGAATCTTCGACAACAACGATGGCTAGAGTTTTTAGCATCATATGATTTTGGTATAGCCTATACTCCGGGAAAGGGTAACGCAGTGGCAGATGCGTTAAGTCGAAGACATGCAGGATTGGGAGCCATGTTTTCAGAATGGAAGAGTCTTGAGTATTTGGCTGGATTTAACTTTAGGCCCAGATATGAATTGGAACCTGAGATGTTGGCAAACTTATCGATAAGACCTACTCTTGTGGAAAGGATTGGCGAGAGCCAAAAGCGAGATGATAAGCTTGTCAAGATTATCCGTAATTTGGAATCTGGGTTGGATCCAGAGAAGGATAAAGGATTCGAGGTCGATCGAGAGGGTTGGCTTCGGAAGCAAGGACGACTAGTTGTTTCCGATATAGATGAATTGAGAAATGAAGTTTTAAAGGAGAGTCATCACTCGAAGCTGACAATTCATCTAGGTGGAAATAAGATGTATCAGGATATGAAGAGAACCTATTACTGGGAAGGTATGAAGAAGGATGTTGGAAATTTTATTTCCAAATGCATGAACTGCCAATTGGTAAAACCGAGCAGAAGAAGCCCAGTGGATTGCTTCAGCCATTAGAAGTTCCTACATGGAAGTGGAAGCAAATATCGATGGATTTTATCGATGGGTTACCTAGAACAAGAGCGGGAAATGAAGGGATTTGGGTCATCATAGATCGTTTGACTAAGAGTGCAAGATTTATTCCTGTTCGATCAACTAGGACTGCATCGAAGTTGGCTGAGCTTTATGTTAAGTGGATAGTTCGATTCCATGGTATTCTGAAAGTATAGTGAGCGATCGAGACCCATTGTTCACTAGTAGATTTTGGAAGAGCTTCCAGGAAGTTTTGGGAACCGAGTTGTGTTTGAGTACAGCTTATCACCCCCAAACAGATGGTCAAACTGAGAGAGTCAACCGAGTTTTGGAAGATCTCCTCAGAGCATGTGTTTTGGATTTCGGAGGATCGTGGGAAGATCATCTTCATTTGGTGGAATTTTCATATAATAACAATTACCAGTCAAACATTGGTATGGCACCGTATGAAGCAGTGTATGGAAGACCGTGTAACTCTCCGACATGTTGGTTAGAAACGGGAGAAAAGTTGATACTTGGGCCAGAAATGATTCAACAGACTGCGGATTGTATAGAGATCATTCGGCAATGAATGAAGGCAGCCCAAGACCGTCAGAAAAGTTATGCCGATAAGCGTCGTAAGGATTTGGAATTCGACGTAGGTGATATGGTTTTTGTAAGGATTTCTCCACTAAAGAATGTTATTCGATTCAGGAGAAAAGGAAAATTGACTCCGAGATTTGTTGGACCATTCCCGATCATCGAGCGAATTGGAAAACTCGCCTATAAATTGGAGTTACCAGAAAAGATGTTGGGTGTGCACAATGTTTTTCATGTATCGTATGTATGGAAGTATGTGCACGACTCGAATACAGTGGTTTCTGCTGATAGCTGTGAAGATTTTGAGGTTAATCCAGTTGATGAGAGACCTCGTAAGCCGCTTCGTGATGTGGAAACTGACACGAAACAGCTTAGGAGGAAGGTAGTTAGGTTGCTCAAGATACAATGGAGTGATGATGTTAACGACTGTACATGGGAGGTGGAAGAGAGGATAAAGGCAGCTTATCCTGAACTCTTCGAGGTATGACCACAAGGTGTCGTGTCATCTCATGACATTGTAACTTGTTATAGTCTTAGAATTCTGCATGATAGGCTAGTAATTGGATGCATGGTTTGTTGGTTGCTGTGGAAGGTAGGCATGCTGAATAGTTTTTTTGTTGTTCTTGTTTGTTTGGAATTTCGGGGGCGAAATTCCTAAGGTGGAGAGAATGTAACGACCCGTATTTCTATGTATCGAAAGATCGTAAAACGGTTATCGTTGGGTCATCTGTACTGTTAAGTCATCTAGAGATTAGGTCGTAACGCAGCTTAGGGGAGTGGAACGACCTAATAGAATTAACGGTATAGGAGTTAGCGACTTAAGAGGTCGAGCGGGTTAACGGCCTAAGGAAAGACAGCGACTTAAGTTAGCTAACGACCTACTAGTTAGCGGCTTAAGGGATAGGCGACTTAAGGAGGGTAGCGACTTAAGGATTAGCGGCAACGACCTAGGAGTTAACGGCATAAGCGAGTTAATGACCGAAGGAACTAAGCGGGTTAACGACTTAAGGGTAATAGGTTAAGTCGTTATAGTTAGGTCGTGAGATCCTGTGTGTATAGTTGGGTCATAAGCGACCTATATTAGGTCGCTGTGTTTAGCTAAGTCGCTAATCCATTTCCCTGTTAGGTCGCTGTAGTAGTTAGGTCGCGACTATTGTTAAGTCGCTAATTCGTGATGGTGTTAGGTCGCAGGAGTGTTGAACCGTTGGAGGGTTAAGTCGTTGAGTCGCGTGAAGGCTTAAGGGGTTAGGTCGCATGATAGCTTGAGTCGCTGGGTCGTAAGTCGGCAATTGTTAGGTCGTGAGCGACCTAAAAGCGAGCGACCTAAGGATTTCCAGCCTATAAATACATGGTTCTACCTCACTTTTTGGGATCCGGATTTTGAAGCGACGAAGTCCCGCCATTTTGAGAGCTCGAGTACTGCACTTCTTCACCTCTTTTCTCTTCTTTAATCTAGTGATTCCTTCCATCCAAATTGAAGATCAAATCGAAGATCCAAGAGCTTAGATTGAAGACCTCCATCTATCGAAGAGAGATTTCATCGTTTGAAGCGGAATTTTTGGCGGATCAAGCTAGATTCTTCGCTGTCCTGATCTGAAGTGTGTTGCTTTTGAGGTGTTTGGGTGATTCGGTGAGGGGTGGTTATCTCTCACACGGACCCAAAGGAGTATATTGGATTGGTGGCTTGATTTTGTGTTAAAAATAGTGATTTCATGCATTTTTCGTAAAGCTAAGTATAGATCCATTGTTCATGAAGATTTGACATCCATTGTTATACATGTTAACCTATGAAAGTTCATCCATCAAGTTGTAGAGATAATACTTATGATTCATGCTTGTTAGATTTGGACTCTTTATTTACAAGATTGCCATTTTAGTTATGATTGCTATTAGATCATGTTTTAATGCTTAATTACTTGGATTAATGATTGATTTGATTGATTGTTATAAATTAGTTGATTAGTGGTTGGATTTGGACAAGTGGGTCGAAGATGATTCAAAAGCTAAGGAAAAGGCTCTTGAATAGGAAAAAGCTGCTCATGGCATATGTAGTGGATGATACAGCTCATATGGACGGATTTGATGATGATGTTGAGATGAAGCTTTGCTATGAATAAGATGAGGCGAGGCATGATGTGAGGTAGCTTTGGTATAATCCAGACGGGATCATTCAAAGCATGTTGATAACTCGAGGGATGGTTCGAGTTTGTGGATAATGGTTGGCTCGAGAGGCGCTTGAGCTAGTATGAGAATAGTCGTCGAGGAGGATGACTAGAAGGCTGAGATTTCATCGTTATTGAAGGTTCTAGCAGACTCAAAGCAAGAGTACGCTAGGCAGATTCGATAGTCCTAAAAGACTACAGTTGGTGGTCGAGTACTCTGGGCAATTTGATAGTCCTAGGCACGGGCTGCGACGACGTGCGGAGTTCTGTCTAGAACCGGGGTTACCATTAGCCCTTGACGGACGGCTGAAAGAATGTGTCGGTCATTCAATTAACGGTGGTATCGAAGCAATGATAACAGTATAGCCAGAGTCATGGATGTTTGGATGTTTTGGTTGTATCGTCATTCGGTCTCAAGAGCGGTGCTTTCTGGGTGCTTATCTGATCTTGGTTTAGGCCTTGGGGGTTTGTACTTGGAAAACATCGACCTTGACTTGAGTGATAATTGCTTTACTTTAAATGTCTTCTTTGCTATGTTTACTTCTACGTAGTGTGTTTGGGGGCTATCACTGTAGAAAGAGGGTGAGTGGGAGGGTTTGGTTCCTATTCCTTTTACCTTTATGCTCTTTTGGTATGTTGTTAGTTAATCTACCGCTCACTAAGACTGTTGTCTGACTGAAGGTTTTATGTTCAACTCTTATTACCTTGGGCTGTTCATCCATTTTGGGATGGGAAGACTAGGTAGCAGGTGACAGGTGTTGTCCTTAGTGACCAACGATGCTGATGATGAAGATGAGCTGGAGGCTTGCATATTATTTTCTTACTATATGTACCGGATGTTCCGCTGCTTGTATATTCTCTGAGTGATATGTAGTGAGGCTTGATGTATTGACTATTCAGATTTTTGTATCAAACTACTATGAGGCTTATTTGATGAGATTATGCTTTGTGGGGCTTCACTATATATATACATTTTCTATTATATTTTACCCATGCGCTGTGAGTAATATGATAGACTCCGCTGTTTTTACCTTACCTTGATGATCATCATGGCTGCCTGGCACACCTTACAGCGCACTATTTCCTTGTTTAGTGCAGGAGTCATGGGCGGTCGTCACATATATTTAAATGTTTTATTATATTATTGTGTTGTTTGAGTTGTTGATGTTGATTTGGGTTTCTGATTGATTCGTCTGACCAGCGATATCAATCGGATCTCCAAAACACTTGAACAAACCAAACTGACACCATATTATTTTAAAATTTAGTAAATGAATAAATTTTGTATAACTATATTATGTATATAAGTATAATTTTCTGAATCTTGATAGTTAATTGAATTGGATATTAAGATTTTTTTTTTTGATTTTATACATATCTTGTAATCATTAGCTTTTGTTTCATATATAAATAATTGAACTATAAAACATGGCTATAAATTAAGTTGGAAATTTAGATAAATTTAAAACAACAAATAAAGAATTTAATTTCCGATGGCTTCAAACTTTGTGTTTAAGGTTTTAAAGGGTGTATTATTTAAAGTATTTCAAGTAGAAATTGTTTCAAAGAATTTTATTTTGTAAATCAGTGTTGTTTTCTTTGTCGCTGGAAAATAATTTTGGTGACGACTACAGCATTATCGACATACATTTTCGAGTTTTGAAGTAAAGGGACCATTTTGTAGATTTGCTATAGTTTTTCTTTGAAAATTAAATTGATTTAGATTTCTGAAGTATGAATTGATTTATAACATATATAAAATATGATTTAAAATTTGATTTGATATATATTGTGTATATTTATTTATCTCTAAAATAGTTTGGAGCTAATTGGAAATTTAATTCTTAAATTTTATCTTGAAAGATAATCTCAATTATAAAATTAAATCAAAATTTTGAATAAATATTTAAGCTTGGATAATTGAATTAAGAAAATTTATTTGTATAATGTTCTATTGCATCCCAATATAACTTACCTTAATTATTAAAAGTTAACAATGTAATTGGATAATATACAGTATTAAAGGATTTTATAAATAAAATTTGAGTGTTCATAATAAATGTTTTACACTTAAGTTTTGTTATAAAAGATTAATAAGGGTGAATGGAATAAGAGTTTATTGAATAATTTACAATGGTGTTAAAGGAATTTATAAAAAACATTGGAGTAGTCATAATAGTAGTAAATATACCTAATATATGTGATGAGATATATTAAGTGAAGAATATAATAATAATTTAGAATAAAGAAAATTTAAAATCTATTGAATAAATATGAGTATAATAAATGATGTTAAGATTCATGATTTTAGAAATTGTTATTTTAAGATAATTGGGTGACAAGATCATGAAATTAGAAATAGTTAAGATTTATTTAACTTAGATGAAATCAAGTATTAAATTAAGTTGGAATTTTCATGGTTTAAAGTTTATTATCTTATCTTGTTTTCGAATCGCTTGATGTTTCTATTCTCCTACTTCCTTCCTTTTCGGGGACGACAAGTTTTGAGTGGGGAGAGTGTAACAACCCATAATTTTGTTATTATTTTTAATTAAATTTTTATTTGAAAACTTTGATCTTCAAATCATTTAAAATTGAATTTCTGAAAATTTTCCAATGTAAGTGTGGAATTTGTTTGAAATTTATTTTCCACATTCAATAAATTAAACATTTCTAAAAATTTTATATTTTTGGTCAAACTTTGACTTCTATTTGAAAAGTTTAAAAAAATTTAAATTTTAAATTCTAATCTTTTATTTGAAGTTGGATATAATCATAATATCAGTTCTGCTTTTTGTTTCATTTAATTCATATTTATACTTTTAAAATTGAATAAAGTACAGCATTTTACAAATAATTAATTTCTGTGTTTACTTTATATTTTTCCTATATCCGTCTATTATTTTATTTTCTATTTTTTTTCCTCTGGACTCTATTTATTTATTGAAGTTTATTTGGGTATATTCTTTTATTTAATGGCTTGGAAACAAATCAATTAGACATACGTTACTTTGTTAATTAGGCATAGGTTACATTTGCTTTATTTCTTGCCTTTTTATATACCTATCTATTTAATTACCTACCATAGCCGTGTATATTTTTTTTTCCTAGCCGTGAGAAATCAGTCCACAATTCACGTACAAGAAGATTTATTTCTCATTTTAAACTCCTCATTTTCATTTGTAATTAAGAATAAATATATACGTTTCTTTCTCCTTAACTTATGCCTTTTCCATTCCTAGCATTTACTTCTTTGCTTGCCTTCCAAACCAGTCCATCTATTAGCCGTGAGAAACTTTATCAATGAAAATTTAGTTTATTTAAGTGGATATTTAAAAATAAAGTGTAAAGTTAATTGTTAAATAAAATATTATGTTATTGGTTGAAATAAAAGTTAAGCAATTTACAAAGTATTGACTTAACAAATGAATTTTAGTTTAAATGGGATATTTATTAATAAAATGTTATCATATTAAAATTTATAAGTTAAGTAATACTCAAATAAAAACTTTTGAAAGTGGAATAAGTTTGATATGTTAAAAATGAGAAAAATTGAAGATATATTGTTTTAAAGGATATAACAGAAATTATAGCATTTCTAAAATGTTGTGGTTTAAATGCACTATGGCTGAATATACTAAAGACGCCTGTAACAGCATTTCTGAAGTGCTGTAATCCCTGAAAATATGAACTATGTGTTGAAATATACTAAAGAGACCTATAACGGCATTTTTGAAGTTCTGTAACTTCTGAAATTTGAACCAGGTGTTGAAATTTCTAAATGGACCTATAACAGCATTTCTGAAATGCTATAGTTTCTGAATTTAAACTATGTTTTGATATATACGAAATATACCTACCGCAGCACTTAATAAATGCCGCTGTTTTGAAATTTGCAATGTTTGAAATGTTGAAATTGAAAGAATGAACTTAGAATTGCTGAAATCCTGGAAATTGAATATTTGATAGGGAAGGATAATTACTTCAAATTTAAATGGTTTAAATAAAAATGTTTCAAAGTGTTTGGTCTCAAAGTTGTTATAACTTGAAAGTAATATGGCCTCGGAAATGGAATTATTGAAAACTGTATTTAATTAAGAATTGTCTTTAAATATATTAATTTGAACTCATTGAAATTGACGATTTAAGAATATGACTTTATGAATTGGTTTGGTTAAGATGATTTAAAGGAATATTTCAAGTTAATAAAGTGAAGGAATATTCAATGATTTGGGAATTTGGGTTTATTTAAATGATATATTGATTTGGTTTGGAATTTAAACGATATATATTACTTGGATTTCTGAAATGGAAATAGTATATTGATGTGGTTTTGAAATGAAATAATATAGTATTTACTTTTGAAATGGATATGATATTTTGGTTTTTAAAGTATAAACTATTTTGAAATAAATATCCATGGGTATAATAACGGTTGGTTATTGAAGAGTCCGAGATTGGATATGTGCATACTCTCTATCGATACCGAAAACCACTTTAACAACCGTGTATGCAGTGGAGATTCTAGAATGAAGTAGGAAGGTGGCGACGTTCTACTAAGGTATACACGTGGACCCAACTCTCGTGAGTTCTCATAAGGTGGCTAAAACAGGAGCAATTGACGGGCTAGTGATGTCGCTCCTCTGATCGGACACACTCCTTCGCTATTATATTCGGACTTTGAGATTGATTCGATGGCCATTTTTGATTCTTTTGATTTGGGTGTATGGCTCGAGGTGGGCGGTAGTAGCTGCTAAGCGTTACCACCGGGCCGAAAGTGTAATTGGTATATCTACCCTGATGTTGCTTAGTTGTCCTGTGTTACATACCCTATCATGCCTTGTATGAGTTTGGATTTCTTCCGTAGCCTGTGGAGTATTTAGGGTAGTCTCCCGATCTAGAGATACACTGATACTGGATAGACTACTAGGACTATTATGTGTTAAGGTGGAAAATGTAAAGCCTTAACGCTATTTAAAAGTAAGTTTATTTTACTATAGACATTATTATAATAGCGAAATATTACTACATAGTAAATAGTCTAACGGATCCTTAGAGGATGGGCGGTCCCAAGCATCCTTTAGGTTACATGTACCTTATATTACAGTTCACATGAGTTGGTTTACATTGTTAGGTATGTATGTCCTGGCTCGAGTGTTTTCTGTTTTGCTTTACACTCGGGTCAGACTGAGTGATACATCATTTGAGACTCACCTTCGGAGTTGGAGCTTTGCTTGAAGATCTAACTATCTATTTCACTCTCATTATCCAGTTGATTCCAGTGTTGTATTCAACTATGTACTTGATTATTATCTTGTTATTTCAGTTGTATCATGTTTAACCCTAATGTATTTATATAGTAGCTTCATGAACTACAATCTCTTTCTTCCGTTGCATTATATTACTCTATGTATGTGATCTATGATTTATTTATTTACTGCATATTCTGAGTTTTGCCATATTTATATTTACAATTCGGTATTTTGAGCAATTCAAGTCCGGCATATGCGGATGCGAATGGTTGAAAATAACAGGTCGTTACAGTACGTGCATTACCGAAGGTGGCTGGGTGCATAAGCTCAATATATATATATATATATATATATATATATGTATATATGCGAAAAGAATGAAAGGTGAGGGATTTGGTGGGCAATGGGGGAAATGTTGATAAGCCTGATGATGGAAGAATGAAGTGAAGGGTCACTGTGACGACCGCCGATGACTCCCGCACCAAACAAGAAAATAGTGCACTGTAAAGAGTGCCAGGCAGCCATGGACAATTGTCAAGGTAGGGTGAAACAATAAAGTCTATCGTATTACTCACAGCGCAGGGATAAAATACAATAGAAAAGTATATATAGTGAAGCTCATAGAACAGAATCTTATCATATAAACTCTTAGTAGTTTTATACAAACATCTGAATAGTCAATACATCAAGCCTCACTACATAACACTCAGAGTATCAAACAAACAGCGGAACATCCAGTACATATAGCAAGAAAAACAATATGCAAAAGCCTCCAGCTCGTCTTCGTCATCAACAGCGTTAGTCACTAAGAACAGCATCCAAACATCGCTCTTGAGACCGAGTGACGATACAACCAAAGCATCCAAACATCCATGACTCTGGCTATCACTGTTATCATTGCTTCGATATCACCGTTAATTGAATGACTGGCACCATTCTTTTAGCCGTCCGTCAAGGGCTAATGGTAACCCCGGTTCTAGACATAACTCCGCACGTCGTCGTGACCCGTGCCTAGGACTATCGAATCTGCCCAGAGTACTAACATGTCATCATGACCCATGTCTGGGACGTCGTCGTGACCCGTCCCAACATACTCTTGCTTTGAGCATGCTAGAACCTTCAATAACGATGAGATCTCAGCCTTCTAGTCATCCTCCCCGACGACTATTCACATACTAGCTCAAGCGCCTCTCGAGCCAACCATTATCAACAAACTCGGACCACATCACCGAGTTATCAACATGCTTAGAATGATCCCGTCTGGATTAAACCAAGGCTTCCTCATATCATACTTTGCTTCATCGCATCATAGCAAAGTCCCATCTCAACATCATGCTTTGCCTCTTCACATCATAGCAAAGTCCCATCTCATCATCATGATCAAATCTATCCATATGAGCTTTATCATCCGCTTCATATGCCACGGCAGCTTTCCTTATTCAAGAGCCTTTCCACTTGGCTTTTGAATCATCTTCGACCAACTTGTCCACATCAAATCATCAATCAACTACTTCTAATAATCAATCAAATCAAACATTAATCCAAGCAATCAATCATTCAAACAAGATCTAAATAAACAGTTATAACAATAATGGCAATTTAGTAAATAAAGAGTCCAAATCTAACAAGCATGAATTCTAAGTAATATCTTGATGAATGAACTATCATAGGTTACATGTAGTAGAATGGATATCAAAACTTTATGAGTTATGGATCTACATGCAGACTTAAGGAAAATGCATGAAATCGCTATCTTTAACACACAAACAAACCACCGATCCAATATACTCCTTTGGGTCTGTGTGAGAGATAACCACCACTCACCGAATCATTTAAAAACCTCAAAAACAACAAACTCCAAATCTGGACAGCAAAGGATCTAGCTTGATTCGACAAGGTTTCCCTTCAAATGATGAAATCTCTCTTCGATGGATGGAGACCTTCAACTTTGGCTCTTGGATCTTCGATTTGATCTTCAATCTTGGATGAATGTAAGCACTAAATTAGAGTGGAGAAAAGAAGTGAAGAAGTGATGTAGTCGAGCTCTAAAAATGGCAGCACTTCGTCGCTTCAAAATCCGGTGCCAAAAAGTGAACCAAAGACGTGTATTTATAGGCTGAAACCTTAGGTCGTCCGCCCCCTTAGGTCGTCCACGACCTAACTATCCCGACCTACGACTTAAGCCTCTACACGACTCAACACTTAACGGCATGCGCGACCTAACGGTCCAACGACCTAACGACTTAACCTATGCGCGACTTAAAACACAAGCCGACATATAAACCTCACGCGACCTACGACCTAACTGGGTTAAGTACTCAAGCGGCTCAGCGACCTAACAAATCCAACGACCAAAAACACACGCGACCTAGCGACTCAACCATAAGTCGCCCAAGGACCTAACTACATCACAGGCTATCCACTAGGTCGCCATCCTCCTTAAGTCGATCACCACTAGGTTGCTAACCCGTTAAGTCGTCCCAAATGACCTAAATTACCCTCGACCTAGTTCCACACCTATCCCCTTAGGTCGCCTAAACCTTAAGTCGCTAGCCCTTAACTCGTTAACCCGTGACCTTCTAACTCGTAACTCGCTAACCTCCTTAGGTCGCTCCAAAACTCCACCGACCTAACTATCATACGACCTAACTATTACACGGCCTAACTTCTATAGGTCGCTCCATATCACTAACTCGTTCACGACCTAAGCTATCACATGAGTTAACTTTCACACGACTTAAGCTTTGGTCGATTCAAACTCTAAACAACTTAACAACATCAACGACTTAATGTCGACAGTTCTACGATCTTTCGATTCGTAAGAATACGGGTCGTTACAGTCACAGAGAAAATGGAACGCACCATCAAAATAAACATTGGAATCAGTGGAAAACAAAATGCCAAGCACGGGAATTTATGAGATATAAATGCAAACAGTTGTTGGTATTGTACGGTGAATAATTTAAGAGTCACAAAACCCAATAGGCACACACCTGATATTGATACGGTTACCATTTATCCGGATTCCGGTGCGTACCGGACTTCAAAATACAGAAGTGAATATACCACAGAGATCAGCACGGCGAGACGATCAAAACGATATACATATATTAGTAGTATGATGACTATACCAAAAGTTGATAATCGGTATCGAAAAATGCTGCAAATTTGCTAGAAATAAGATAAACGGAGCAATAGAAGTCCAAATTTGAAGAAATGAAATATGTCGTCTCACTCAAAAGATGATTTAAAAATTTATTGTATAAAAATATTTAAGTTTGGAAAACATTTAATTAACATCAAATATTAACTGATTTGAATTAAAATAAAATTTACAAAAGAAAATAGACTTCAATATTATCTGATGAAAATTTATCATTTGCTATGTTTGAATAGACGTATTCCAAATATCAAATTTTTATTTCAAAATTATGTTGTTTACAATTTCACAAAATTTCAATTAAATATATAAATTAAACCACTAAAATTTCGGGTCGTTACACCTTAACACTATTTTAATACTTTACTTTCTATAGACACTATTACAATAGCGTATTGTACTACATAGTAGATAGTTTAACAGATTCTTAGGAGATGTGAATCCCAAACATCTCTTAAGTTATCGCACTCACGTTAAACATTGGATAGGAAATGTCAAACCCCGTAAACATCTCTGACGCCGTACCACTCATATGTATTTCCATTGATTTAACTTACATAAGATATTTAGTTCTGACTCTAGTGTTTTTCCTTTTCAATTCGCTCGGGTCAGCCTGAGCATTTTAGGATTTGAAGACCTTATTTCTGGAGGACGAAGATGAAGATTGTATTATTATTATTTATTGTATTTCACTACATCATATATTCCGCTGCATTATTTATTATTCTTTGTATGTGTAACTCCGATCTGTGTTGTATAAGTATAGTCAAATGTTTTGTAAAATGGCTTCATGAATGTTTATTTGATTATTATATTTTATCATTTCGCTGTGGGATTCTATTTTGTTTTTTTTCTTTCTCTCCTTTTTCTTATTTACCTCATAACAATCCGCCCTTCTATATCGTTTGAGTTCGCATGTATGTCTGCTTAAAACTGTCTAAAAAGGCACGATGTTACAGTTGGTATCAGAGCTTTGGTTTAGCGAGAACCTTAGCTCTGTGGGGTCTGACTCTTTATAAGTAGGGTAGTAATACCCTATGATGAGTCGCTGAGTGTATATATATGAGAGAGCATATTTGTTAGTGTTATAAAAAGGTTTTTATATTGTGTTAATTTATTTCGTTTTGTATTTATAAATTCTGGTTGGTGCATTGGACGCTATGACATCGATAGGGATTTCGAAACACTTAATAGGGCAGGCCGACATAATATTTTTTATGAAATATAGGTAAATGAAATAATTCGTCTATTGTATATATATATATATATATAATGATTTATAAATGGTATATTTGGTTGTAATATATTTATTCATTAGATAGTGATAATTTATAAATATTTGTTGGAAGTACGATTTGAAAATAAAATAAATGAAAATTTGAGATCTTAATTTTCGGTATTCTTGAGAATTTCTTTGGAATAATTTTGGAATATAATAATAATAATATTAGAAGTTTTTTTCTGATAAAAATATTTTAGCATAATTTGAAAGAATTGTATTAAAGAAGTTTTGGAAAGAAATAAGTTTTGTACTCCCCTCTCTATCGCTGGAAAATAATTTCAGTGATGAGTGCGTGCATCATCGACATTGATTTTCGAATTTCTTAGTGGGAAGGCCATTGTAGTAGTTTTACTGCAGATTCATTTTGATAAACAAATATAAATTTTAATTTTTTTAAACATAATTGAATATATAAGTTGTAAGCATATACATTTATCTATTATTTTAAAATGATTTGAAATGGAACCTGTTATTTAGTTCTTAAGTTTCCGTAAATTAATAATTTCAATTATTGTAGTGAAATGAAATGTAACTAATTAATAATTAGAACCTCTAAATGAAATAAGAGATTAAATGCTATGTAATAAATGAAATTACAAGAAAGTTGAAATTTATAACCTATAAAATAAAGGATATGATTATTGAACATTAAATTAATTAAAAGAAATGAGATTAACTTGTGTAACATTCAATTACATTCTTAAAAGGATATATATATATATATATATATATATAACTTACTAAATATTAAAAGTAGTAATGTTTAATAAGAAGATATAATGGAAAATTTGATAAGTAAAACTTATGTAATGGAGTGTTCAATAAATTACTTTTATAAATAAGAATTTGATGTTATGGTTGTTACAAACTTAAGTTATAACTGAAAAATGTACTATAATAAATGTGATAGAAAGTAAGTATTGTAAGTACATAATTATACACTTAAGTTAATGATAAGTAATTGAATTGAACATGAATACTATAAATGAGTGAATGTAAATAAATGAAATTAAGTAATGAATGGATGAATATAATACAATAAAAAAATTGACATGATATGAATAAATGAAAAAGAATTTTGTAAGTAATAAATGAAATAAGTGTTGAATGAATAAACAGTAATAAAATTTTTGTATGTAATGAATGAAATAATCGCTGAATGAAAAAAATATGAATCGCAAATCTTGTGAAAAAGAAATTAATAAGAATAAATTTAAATAATGTTAGAATTTGTTGTTTGTTTTGGTTTATGGGTTGTTTGGGATAGGATATTCCTAATCGTTTAAGAGGTATGATAATCTATTATTTTTATTTAGGGCTGTTGAGTAGAGGATATACTTAGTAGCTTATTTGTCATTCTATGCAATTTAAAGTGTCTAAAACCCAAACAAACCGTTTGTTTTGTTTGCTATGGATGGATAATTGATTTGTATTGATTTCATATGATGATTGTGTGCTGTGGTTGCAAGTGATTGTTATTTTATATTATTTTGTTTATTAGTGGTTGAGACAACTTTAAATATTTCATTTTATATAATTATTAACTCTTTTTGGATTATATAAGTGAAATACAGGTTTATGGAAGCAATTGCTACTACTTTTAGTTTCATAATTAAGCGTAAATTGCCCGACAAATAGGTATGTTCTCGGATTATAGTTTTATAGCGCTATTATATTTTTTCCTCCACTATTGGGATATATTATTTTGAAAATCTATGATATATATTGTTTTATTTATATTATTATTTCTCCCGAGCCTCTCCGTACAAAGGAGACTGCCGAAATTTCGCAAAATTTTGGACTTAGAAGATTTTGAAAAATGTTTTCCAAATTTTATTATTTTGAGTATAAAAGGATTTAATGGTTATAAATTGGTATATTTTATTTCAATTGTTTAATTTTGTAAATTTATTTGGTATAACGTTAATATTTTGAATAAGATATATTGATTAGGGGAAATTAATTTAAAGGACAAAAATTCGTATATTTTTAGCCTCAAGGACATAACCTCAATATTTTGACCAAAAGGAAAAACATTCTCCTAAAAATTATTCAAAAGGACAAACATTCTTTCAAAACTGCTTTCGAACTAAAAACTGATACCTAAAAACTGCTATCGATAACGAGAAACTGATACCTAAAAAATGCTATCAATAGCTAAAAACTGATATCTAAAGAAATTTGTCCTTCAGGCTAAAATACTGAAGGTCTGTCCTTGAGGCTAAAATGCTGAAAACTTTTGTCCTTCACAGTAATTTCCTATATTGATTATTTAATTTCTTCTTCTCCTTTCTTTTCCTTTTCGGGGACGAAAAGTTTTGAGTAGGGGAGAGTGTAACGACCCATAAATTTTCGATAATTAAATTTGTTAATTTAATAATATTTTATGAGTTAATATTGGAAGAAATAAAAATTTATAATTTAATAATGAAATAATAACCAAATTAAAATGAAATAATGTTAACTCAAGTTAATTGTTAACAGTCTTAATGAAACTCCAATTCATTATAATTAAAAATTCTATGCTTGGTTATAAAATTTAATATAAGAAACAAATGTAAATATATAATTATTGTGTAAAATTAAAATAGTTGATGGTAATTGAATAAGATAAGTATTGTGTAAGGAATTATAATATTTGTTGTATTAATGTGTGCATTGATTTATAGTGGGATGTAAAAGGTAATTAATAATTTAAATGTTGACTTATTAACAAAATAATGTGTAATGTATGGAATGGAATAAATGTATTGTAATGAGAGTTGTTGTAATAATTGTTTTTAAATAATAAACTTACAAATGTTATCAAATGTATAATGGTGACAACTATTGTTCGTTACTAATGTATTTAATCAATAGCAACTAAATGTAATTAAACATTACCTTATGTAAGTTAAGACAATAACTGAAATTTTGAATGTAATAAAATCAATAGGAATGTTAATTATATGCATAAGGTGGTAATTGATTTAATAAAAGATTGAAACCAAGATAAATAAATGAATTGAGATAATAAATGTGTATAAGTGACAAAATTTCAGCATAATGGAAATAAAATAGTTAACACAAATAAAAGATGAAATCAGAGTTATATAGTTGATTGGAACATTTGTTGCAATTAATGAACTTTTAAATGTAATTAAAGTTAAGTGTAACAATGGTTATAAGTTACCTATTTATTTTGTTCATAAAATTTAATTTGAAATCAATTGCAGTTAATTTACTTAATCAATGTAACTAATGTAGATTAAATTGGTAATCGGAGAATGTTAATTCAATAGGATGTAACCAATGAAAATTTTAATCATAATATGACTATTGATTTGAATAAAAAGAATGGAAATTGATCAATTTGTTGGACTTTATATTATAATAAATGGATATTTTGCAATTGAACGTAAATAAATGTTACATTAATGTGGAATAAAACAATAATTGTAGTGTGAACGTAATAAAAGGTGTAGAAATGTAAACATTATTTAAAAGGCAATGATTTATGAAAAAAAAAGATAGAAACCTATGTTAATAATTTCATAAGGTATTGTTGATTTAATAGTAGGAGTGTAAATCAAAATAAAGAATAAAAATGAATAAGTTTAGTCAAGGATTAAACATAGTTTATTTGTTTGAAATGTTTGGTAGCTGAAAGATTGATTGTAGAGATGAGAAACCATTATTTAGTAAGAAATGTATAATTATTGTTTGTATCCAATAGTGTATAAATATGTTTAAATTGCTATTAGATAAGAAGTAATTGTTCTACTTCTCGTTACATCCATTTAGTCCATTTTGAAACTTAATCAACTGAAATTAATGTAATGAAAAAATTTCAATTTATAGGAGAGATAATATTAATCGTAAATTAATAAGTGCAATTAAAAGCAGCTTATGTTTTGTGAAAATATAAGGAAAGTTTGATTTAATGAAAAGAACATTTACATTAAATAAAATGAATGTTTCATTTGTAAATGTAGGTTTAATCTCATTAAAATAAAGAATAGAATTGTTGATTTTAAAGAAAGAAGTATATGTTTATTTGGACTGTGTTTTAGCTTACAGATTGATTATAAGAATAGGAAAATAATCTATTTCAGTAAGTTATTTATTACTCTTGCATATAAACAACAAATTTATAAACGTGTTTAAATAAACAATTATTCTATTTTTCCATCCATTTTAGTTGTCTGTTTTAAAATTTAACTTTGTAAGTAATTGCAATTAATATAATTCAAATGTTTCAATTAACAGGAAAGAAAACGTTGATTGCAATTAATAGATTTAATAAAAGAAATGCATGTTTGTGTTAAACAAAAGGGTGTTTTAATGGAAATAAAAGATCATTTTGAGAAAACCAAATTGAACGTTTTCATTCTTAAGGTAATTGTTAATTTTTTATTATGCGTAGATAAAAACTTAAATGCGTACAAATTTGAATATTATTTGAGTTAATGAAGTTATTTGGTTACATTTAAAAAAAATTGAATTTCAAACGGTTGTGCGAAGAACATGATCCCTTCATTTCTTTTATTACTAATTGTTACATGAACGTTTTAAAATAGTTACCTTATTACTAATACTTGATCCATTTATTTCTCCTTCTGTTTAAAACCCGAGTCTAGACTTTTAGGTTGTTTTTAATTCTTGCCACCTTATTTTGATGTATACAAAATTTTACTTTCGTTTGCAAACTTTTCCATTCTTACGTACATTTCCTTTTGCATTATTAATGCCTGAAGCTTTTAAAATGAAATGTAACATTTATTTTTGTCCCTCTACCTTAATTTTTTAATTACAAACAATCTACAGCTTATTTCTTTTTTTATATTTTGTTTCTCCTTACACCTCATATTCAAAACTCTTATTCTTGCACATCCAATAACATTCTTTTATAAACATGTTTTTTTTTCCATTTTTCTACACGTCTTGTCCTCATCTTATTTGTTCTTCAATCTTTTCCTGAAGCCTCATTGTTAGCGCCAGAATTGGTCACTTACACCCTTAGAGAGTTTGTGTAGAGAGATTAATGAAGAAGATAAATTAAAATAGAGAAGATAATATAGATTAAAATGCGGGAGACGAAAACACAGAATTTATAGTTGTTCGGCGTTGTAGCATATGTCCACTTTGAAGTTGATCCTTTATTTCTTCACTTTAAACTTGATTACAGATACAATCCGCTTTTAAGTATTCGGATACAATTGTGAAATAAAAGTAGAAGTCTTGGATGAGGTTTGGATGAGGCAGAGTCTCCCCTGTGTTCTCTGAAATATGATCCCTTTCTTTGTGCCCCTACCCCTCTATTTATAGACGAATGTGGGTTGGACTTCCCTGGTGGGCCAGACGGCCAGACAGCTCGGTGCAGATAGGACGTGCCCTGCATGCCGAGTGGAACAGGCCGAACAGTCGGCATGCCGAGCCCTCCTTTCCAAGTCGATGGATCTCTCTGTTGAATGGAGGAGACGGGCCGAACAATGCTAGAATGCCGAGTGAAGTGTGGGTGCCGAGTGAAAGGCTTGCCATGTGAAGGGTTTTGCCGAGCAAAGGACATGCTGAGCAAAGGTTATGCCGAGCAAAGGATATGCCGAGCACAGGACATGCCGAGCAAAGGTGATGCCGAGCAAAGGATATGCCGAGCAGATGGAATGCCAGATGAAGAACATGCCGGATGAAAAGCTTGCCGTGTGGGATGCTAGATGCCGAACCATCGCCTAGATGCCGGACGACCTTAAGCCGAGCAAGCTAACTTCCTTTAAGGAGCAATCGTGCCGAGCGAATTAAGCCGGACGACCCTATGCCGCGTACAGTCTTGGTCTGCCGAACCCCCTTCGATGCCGAGCACAGCCTTGGAAGGCCGAGCGTACTTCAATGCCGTGTAAAGAGCTGAATGGCCTTATGCCGAGCATCCACTTATGCCGAGTACAACTCTTCATGCCGAAAGTCCATGGATGCCGAGTATCCACTTATGTCGAGTACAGCTTTGTACTGCCGAGTGTTCCAATTTCCTGGTCGATTCTCCAGGTAACATTTTGCCCCCCAAAGTACACCGTGTGTTCGAACAGGGTGTACTTTGAACTGCTGGACCATTGCGTTGCCACCGAGTGATGAGGATGCCGAACGTCTCTTGTTTCGGACGATTGGGAGCCGAGTGAAACCGCTTAGTCCGGTAGAGCCGGTCAGAGTCCCTACATCTTCCTCTTCTTCTCTATAAAAGCCGCCTTCTTTCCTTCTCTTTTCTCACTTCTTGCTTTTACAATTCCGGGCTCACAAACCATTCGTGCAATCAGAATTCAAGGGTTTCTCATAACTTTCCTACGTTCGATCCACGTACTAGGTATCTTCTTACCCGAGTTCCTCTTCTGGCAATTCCCTATCGATTCGCTGTTGGTGGGGACTTAAGTTCGATTTGGAATGTTTCCAAGGTCGAGCGTCTAGTTGTAGAGAGAGAGAGAGCTAAATTCGAATGCCTTGTAGGATTTTTAGTGGGCGTTCGGTGGAGGAGAGGAAGGTATGGAGGATAT
Source organism: Allium cepa (assembly GCA_030765085.1). Taxonomy (NCBI): domain Eukaryota; kingdom Viridiplantae; phylum Streptophyta; class Magnoliopsida; order Asparagales; family Amaryllidaceae; genus Allium; species Allium cepa. The sequence continues at coordinate 859,429,544 of CM060934.1, read as the reverse complement.
GCCGAGTGTTTGGACTCGGTCATGATCTTAGTTGGCACGACGTAACGATGGCCGAACAAAGGGGTTAGAAGGATGAAGTGTGAGCCAGCGGCAAGGCCGGGCGTTGGTTTGGCCGAATTGTACTCTGGCCGAACGTCACATTCTCAGCGCAAAATGAGCTTTGGCCGAACGATGGATGTAGGCCGAACAATGGCCTTGCCGAGCCATCAGTTAACCGAGCAAACTGTCCTGCCGACCGTAGTTAGATGCCGAGCAAACCCTAATGCCGAACACATACACATGCCGGACATACCTAAATGCCGAACACTCTAAACATGGCGAACATAGCTAGGCGCCGAGTGTACCCTAGTGCCGAATATATACTAATGCCGATCATACCAAAATGCCGAACACTCTCAATTTGTCGAACATACATAACATGTCGAACATAATCAATCATTGCCCAACTTCATAACTGAACTTTACTTGGCATAAACAGTTAATTACTTCCAGTGTCTTGTTTTAGCCATTATACAGAAGGCTTTTGGAGACGGTCAGCAATGACGGTTTTCGAAAGTGATGTTTTTAAGCTTGACGTTATATTAAATGCTTATGCACGATTGATTGCACTAGTTCACATACCACACGCGGGGGGGGGGGGGGGGGGGGGGTTATCTGCGTTGTTAATTCTAACGTCGATCATTTTTCGAGTATAGTTCACACAGGTGCTTGGTTGGGTCTACTATTTATTCAAGATGTCCAAAAGATCCAGTTCTGCTACACTTTCCGACAAACCTGGGCCGTCTTCTAAGCGAACGGCCCCCGACACAACTGACCCGTCAGTTTCTCCCGCTCATGACTGGGCTCCCGATACTTTGGAATCGTCGATTTTATTGGATGACCCAGTTGACTCACAGGCTTCGAGAGTCACTGAGGCCGCTCTTAAGCGGATATGATCTATTCATGGCATTCCGTTTGCTGATGTGCTCGTTCCGTCGGGGCATGACCGCCCACATCTTCCCCCAGTGGGATATACGACGTGTAGCAAGTTCATGTGCTGGGTTGGTAGCGTGCCACCTTTCAATCTATTCCTTCGCGACGTGCTGCAGTATCTGGACGTCGCCCCGTCTCAGTTTCATCCAAATGGTCACGCTTTCATTTATGGCACGTACATGCTTTTCATGGCCGTCTTCTCTAGGCCTCCAACTCCCGGCGATATAAGGTACATCTATATGACCAAGAAACGGGGAGAAAGCCCCTCTTACATGTTTCTTGAGCCACATCGGAAGTGCCAACTTTTCACTAGCGCGTCGAGTAGCAAATTCGCCCTGTACAAACAGGAGTGGTTTTATGTGCGCTGCCCCCAAGGCTTTGCGAGGCGGTGGGTTGAAGGAAGTAGGTCCTTTCTCTGAGTTGATGTCCGTTCCCGATTGAGGTTGAACTTCTCCTAACTCATTGTTCTATTTTTTCATATCTCATCCCCCGTCCCGAGGGCCGGGGGTACTCCGATGCTGTCGACGCCATTAGAGCTCTTCCTGCTGAAGAGCGAGATATCCGAGCCCTCATTTCCAATGAGTCACTATCGAAGTTCGGCTTGCTAGCCCCTGGCCGCCGGGTTAGCCTTCCAGAGGGCGTATCGCTTCCCAAGTCCGTGTCCATCAGAGGGAAAAAATTGCCTGAATCATCCGTTCGCCCTTGTCTTGAAGCACCGGAAGAAGGGGAAATTCTAGGTGAGCCACCTAAAAAGCGAGGTGAGGATTTAGGTCCTACAGCTGAAGCTCATGATATCGAAACGTCATCTTCCCCTTCGAAGGGGAGAAAGGAGCTGGCGCGCAAGTTGAGGAAGGAGAAGGTTGGTGGGACTTCCAAAGCTACGCCTGTTCAGCCAGAGAAAGAGGCTTCTTCATAGCGCGTTGGAAGTTCTCTGAAAGGCTTATCGAACCTCTCCATTCCCGACGATTTGCTCAACTATGATTTCGATGACCCGGAGCTGTTTAAGTTTCGCTCACCCGTCAGGGGTGATGCGGGCGTCCCGGTCCCGATCCAAGGGGAAAATACTCCCGTTAGCAAAGCCACTGGTCCGTCGGGGGGTAGCACTAGGACACACACAGACACATGCATTTCACTTTGCATCTACTTTTCTTTCACCATTCTGCCCTCTCGCTAATTCGCTATTGTCTGATTGCAGGTGACATGGGGCGCTCTCACGGATACGACCGCCTTCGTGGTTCGTCGACTTTACGCCAGTCTGGTCGGGACTCGGGCCTCGAGAAGCGCCGTCAGAGACAACGACAGTGACCGAGATTATCATGCCCGGGACTCGTCATCCCGGAAGAAAACTTATTATCAGCCCGAACACCGCCAGGAGACCTCTTCTTATCAGGAGCGAAGCAAAGACAAACGTGGCCATAAGAGGTCGCATTCTGATGCTCTCCGGGACCAACACTCTGACTCTTCTTCTACCCGGCACTCCCGAGATTCTCATAGGAAGGGCGAACTTTCAAAGCCGTCTCCTCCCGCTCCCATAACAGACCCAACAGTGTCGGAGAGATTGAACGAATTTAAGGCTAAGTTTCCGAAGATTTGTTTTGATGGGTTAAAGTTCCTCCCGGCGATTCATCCTATTCCCGGAGATGTCAAACAAAATGCTATCGTATGTACCAATGACGTCTACGTGCAACATGACGCGTTCGTCCATCTGGCTGAGAAACTTTCTGAAGTCTCTATGGAGCGCCAGCACGAAATTGACCACCTAAAGCTTGAAGCTATTCATGACAGGGATATCATTAAGGCCCAGGATGAAGAAATTGCCGTCTATAAGTCCGAGCTTGAAGCTACTCGTCAGAGCGCTAAGGACACCGCCGAGGCTGTTTCCCGCCTTGAATTGACTCATAAGAAAGAGCTCGATGAAGCGGTTCAACGGTGTGGGGCATTAGCTTTGGAGAAAGACTCCGTTCAGAAGGAGCGGGACACACTTAGTTATTGGGTTAAGGAACTCGAAGAGCAACTTTTCGAGGAGAGGAAAGAGAAAGTGGCTGCCCAGGTTGAGGCACAATATTATTGTGATGAGATTGTCGCCACCCGACTCCTAAAGGGGAAACTTGAAGACGATCTCTCCAAAGTCGAGGCACTGAGGAATGAGGCCCGTGAGGAAGGTAAAAGGGCAGCAACTGTCGACATCGACTCTCGCCTCGAGGCGGCCAGGGAAGAAGGCAGGGAGGAGATAAAGACCGAATTCGACCCGCTCATCGCTGAGTTCAATGCCCGAGTTCTCATGCATCGAGATCTAACTTTTCTGGGCGACGGCTACCTTGAGTCATTGGCCGAGGCATGGGAGACCCTGATTCAGATCAGGAAGGTTGAGAGCGGCGCCGATGAGGTCGACGAAGAAGCGTTGATAAAAGAATTCCTGAGGGGGAAGGAGCCTTCAGATTTATCGGCGGCTAAAGCCCTCTACAGCAAAGGTTCTCCCTCCAGGAAAGGGAAAGAGGTGGCTATGGACCCTTCCGGCGTTGTGCCCCCAGTTCACGTGCCTACCCAATCGGCCAGTCGGTCAACACTTGACCCCTTCGAGCAGCACATTGGTTATGACCTGGAATCCCCCGGGCTTGGCATTCATGTTTTATCTCCCATCCTGGAGGGCAGGACACCCCTGGCGACTGAGAACCCACCGGCATCTGGTGAGTAACCTCTGGGCTTCACAAAGATCTTTCTCGTTCCCTCAGAAGTTGTTGTGTTCTAACACTTGTTTATTTTCGTGTCTTCTGTGCAGGCTGTTCTGACCCCGAGCCCACTCCGAGGAGCGATGCCGCCAAGGAGGTGGAGATAAAGGTGAGTGAGGCTACTCAAGTCGGCGGAGATCCTGGTCCAGATGCTCAAGTAATCGGGGTGCTGGATGAAGGAAAATCTGACTCTTCCTCGGAGAGTTTTGAAGTAGAAATCACAGGCGCCTCTGAGCACACATCCGACTTGAGCATGAAGGAATGGCTCGAGAAAGAGAAAAGAGATACGACCTCAGTCAAGGTCGAGCCACGTGAAGTGGACCTGGATGATCCTCTAAACAAACCATTGAAGGTCATTCTTCCTGGCAAGTCCCAGCCCATGGATGTTCCCCCTACGTCTTCGGTCATCACCCCTCCGTCAGGGAAGGATTCCAAGAGTAAGCGCTCTGGGAAGGAACCATCCGGGAAGAAGTCAAAGAAACACAAGAAATGACCGTCGTCCCCGTTTAGCGAGAACTAGTTTAAGTCATGTACTAATTTTTGTAGACTGTGTAAATGGGCTGTTGGCTCCGGACTTCGGAGCATTTTTGTAACGGGAAGCTTTTTGTGAATAAAATTTGATCTTCACTTTTGTCTTCTCAAAAGACTTTTATTATTCAGTTTCTTTTATGGTTGTGATTGAAATCTGAATTGTTATGTGTAACTTAGACTTCTTGGTTCGTCTTTACATGGCTTGGGAGCTTCCCTGGATTTGATCAATCTCCACTTGGTGCTTCAAGCACTTAGAATATTTCATAGCCCGTATGTTGGGGACTTTACATATCCAAGTCATTTGCGTCGTAGTTCCTATTCAAGGAACTCGGAGGTCTGCACTGCTTGTAATTAAGTCTATACACCGGACTTCGAGTACTCCAGTCCGTGCTCCGGGGACTTGGAGATTTTGAGTCATTTGTATTCGGGTCCATGCTCTGGGGACTTGGAGATTTCGGATCGTTTATACTCGAGTCCGCATTTTGGGGACTTAGAGTACTCCAGTCCGCGCTCTGGGGATTTGGAGGTTTCAAATCGTTTACACTCGAGTCCGCACTCTGGGGACTTAGAGTACTCCAGTCCGCGCTCCGGGGACTTAGAGATTTAGAATCGTTTATACTCGAGTCCGCACTCCGGGGATTTAGAGTACTCCAGTCCGCACTCCGGGGACTTGGAGATTTAGAATCGTTTATACTCGAGTCCGCACTCCGGGGACTTAGAGTACTCCAGTCCGCACTCCGGGGACTTGGAGATTTTTTGTCGTTTATACTCGAGTCCGCACTCCGGGGACTTGGAGATTTTGAATCGTTTATACTCGAGTCCGCACTCCGGGGACTTAGAGTACTCCAGTCCGCACTCCGGGGACTTGGAGATTTTTTGTCGTTTATACTCGAGTCCGCACTTTGGGGACGTAGAGTACTTCAGTCCGCACTACGGGGACTTGGAGATTTTGAATCGTTTATACTCGAGTCCGCACTCCGGGGACTTGGAGATTTTGAATCGTTTATACTCGAGTCCGCACTCCGGGGACTTAGAGTACTCCATTCTGCACTCCGGGGACTTGGAGATTTTTTGTCGTTTATACTCGAGTCCGCACTCCGGGGACTTAGAGTACTCCAGTCCGCACTCCGGGGACTTAGAGATTTTGAATCGTTTATACTCGAGTCCGCACTCCGGGGACTTAGAGTACTCCAGTCCGCACTCCGGGGACTTGGAGATTTTTTGTCATTTATTATAAGCGTTCGTACGCTAGCCAGGATATCATAGTTTTTAATTGCGCGTCATAGGAATATCATACGAAGAGACATTGGTCATTCATGGAAAAGATGGCTTCAAGCCTTTATTGACGAAAACAAGCTAGATTATCTTATTACATGCCAAGAAGAAGGCATACTGGAAATAAATGCAACTACCGCATAAAGGAAATAGACTAAGTGTAATAACGCCGCAAATGCTCGTTGTTCCATGCTCGAGGGAGTGTCGCACCATCGACGGTCGTTAGCTTGAAAGTTCCTGCTCCAAGCCTCCGTTCGATGACGTATGGACCTTCCCATGCGGGATTCATGTGCGAAGGGGTTGGAAAGAATCGTTTCAAAACGAGATCTCCCACACTAAAGGTTCTTGGCTGGACTTTTCCATTATAATATTTAGCGACTCGGTGTCTGTATGAGGCTGCTCTCAAATCAGCTTCTTCGCATTTCTCATCAATGAAGTCTAATGATTCCAATAGGAGATCCTGGTTTGACGCAGGATCGTGATAGGTTACCCGGTGTGACGGAACTTCAAGTTCTGCGAGTATGACGGCTTCCGTGCCGTACGCCAGTGCGAATGGTGTGTGGCCAGTCGCGGTCTTGTGGGTAGTTCTATAGGCCCAAAGCGTTGTTGGGAGTTCATCCACCCACTTGCCTCTAGCCTTTTCCAAACGCTTCTTCAATATGGACTTGATGATTTTATTGACGGCTTCTACCTGCCCATTCGCCTTCGGGTGAGAAACTGCTGCGAACCTTTTCTCAATGCCATACCTCTGACAGAACTCTTTGAATTCCTTGCTTTCGAATTGAGTTCCGTTGTCCGTTATGATGGTCCGTGGGAGGCCAAAACGACATATGATATTTCGTACAACGAAATTAATGACTTTCTTGGTGGTGATTGTGGCCATTGGCTCTGCTTCCGCCCACTTGGTGAAATAATCGACTGCCACTATTGCATATTTCGCGCCTCCTTTGGCTATAGGCAGAGATCCAATTAGGTAGATTCCCCACATTGGAAATGGCCAAGGATTAACCATTTGTGTGAGTTCCGTTGGCGGAGCTCTCGGAATCTTTGCATATATCTGGCATTTGTCGCATCTTCTCGCATAGTCTGCAGCATCCCGATTTACAGTCGGCCAATAATATCCATAGCGGAGGATTTTCCTCGCCAAAGTTTGCCCCCCGGTATGATCACCACATTCTCCCTCATGGACTTCTTCCAACACCCGTTTTACCTCGTCATGGGCCACGCAACGGAGTAAGGGGGTCGAGAATCCCCTCCGATACATTATCCCGTCTTGCATTACATAACACGAAGCCTTACGAAGGACTTGGCGTCTTTCGCTTCTTTTCTCAGGTAAGTCCCCGTATAGAAAGTATTGTTTGATCGGGGTCAGCCATGATCCCCTTTCGAGTTCGGTCTCCAAGACGAGATCTATCTCCATCATGTCTATACTTGGAGCAAGCAGAGTCTCGACAGGGAACAATCCCATCTGCTGTGCATCGCCAGTACTTGCGAATTTAGCCAACGAGTCGGCCTCCCTGTTCTGTTCGCGCGGGACCTGCGAAATGTCATAATATTCCAGGTTTACTAGTAGCTCCCGGACCCGAGCAAGGTAAGGAGCCAGTCTCTGTCCTTTCGCTTGGTAGTCTCCCCGTACCTGATATACCACCAATTGTGAGTCGCAGAAGATTTCGATGGACTTTACCCTCAGTTCATTGGCAAGTCTTAAGTCAGCAATCAGTGCTTCGTATTTGGCTTCGTTATTTTTCGCTGTAAATTCGAGCTTCAAAGCGTAGCAAATCGATCGGTTTTCAGGAGTTACCAGAACTATCCCAGTTTCCGACCAACGGTCGTTAGATGCCCCGTCAGTGAACATCTTCCATCAGACAGGAGGGATTACTTTGTGATTTTCACTCGGTTCATCCGGATTGGTGAACTCAGCAAAGAAGTCAGCTAATGCTTGCCCTTGGATGGTCCTTCGCGGCAGGTAGGTGATATCAAACTGGCTTAACTCGATGTTCCACTTTAGCATCCTACCGGAAGTTTCCAGTCGTTGGAGTACCTGTCGCAAGGGTTGGTCAGTGTAAACACTGATTGAGTGCGCCTGAAAGTAAGGACGAAGCTTGCGTGATGCAATCACCAGGCAATAGGCAAGTTTCTCGATCTTTGGATAATTCTTTTTTGCCCCCGTCAGTCGTTTACTAACATAGTACACCGGCCTTTGAACCTTGTCTTCTTCGCGAACTAGGGCTGTACTGATAGCGTGTTGAGACACAGCCAAATATACGTACAACGTCTCGTGGTCTACTGGTTTTGACAACACCGGAGGACTTTCCAAGTGTCTTACCAGGGCTCGGAATGCTTCCTCGCAGTCAGTCGTCCATTCGAAGTTTCTCTTTCCTTTCTTTATGACATCGAAGAAAGGAACACACTTATCTGTGGCTCTGGATATGAATCGACTGAGCGCAGCTACTTTTCCGTTCAAGCTCTGTACCTGTTTTATGGTTCTAGGTGCCTGTATATCTCGGATGGCCTGGATCTTTTCCGGGTTAGCTTCAATTCCTCGTGCATTCACAATGAATCCCAAGAACTTCCCTGATGCCACGCCGAATGAACACTTTAAAGGATTGATCTTCATCCCATAGTGCCTTAGTACACCGAACATTTCTGCCAAGTCTTGGATGTGGTCGTTTGACTGTCGTGACTTCACGAGCATGTCATCTACATAGACTTCCATTGTTCTACCAATCTGATCCTTGAACATTCGGTTCACTAGGCGTTGATAGGTTGCTCCTGCATTCTTCAACCCAAAAGGCATTACTACATAGCAATACAGCCCGACGTTTGTGACGAAGCTGGTGTGTTCTTGGTCCGGGATGTGCATTGGGATTTGACTGTACCCGGAGTATGCATCCATAAAAGATAGTAGCTCATGCCCGGCAGTCGAATCGACCAGCTGATCAATTCTTGGTAGCGAGAAGCTATCCTTCGGGCATGCTTTGTTTAAATCAGAATAGTCAACGAAGGTTCTCGATTTCCCGTTTGCTTTCTTTACCAACACAGGGGTCGACACCCATTCCGGGTAGAGGGCGTCGCGGACAAACCCATTGGCTTTGAGTTTATCTACCTCCTCTTTGAGAGCTGCAGACCTTTCCGGGTCCATGCCTCTCCTTTTTTGCTTCACAGGTACGTGTTTCAGGTCTATATTCAACATATGGCACGCAATTGCAGGGGAAATCCCACGCATATCAGAGTGTGTCCAGGCGAAGACATCAAGATTCGCTCGGAGGAAATCAGATAAATTCTCTGCCATTAGGGGATCGAGATGTGACCCAATTTTAAGAACTCGTGTCGGGTCGCTGTGGGTAACTGGAATATCAATTGTTAGTTCGGCCGGTGCCGCGCCTAGTTCCCTGGGTTCCCCTTTGTCATCTCTCGGATCTATGTCTCCAACGATCTGAGAATGTCGCCCGAGCCAGGGCTCGGGCGCTAATTGTCAATCATCAGAATTCGGGATGCAGACGATGCTGTCCGCAGTCTTCCCCTTTTCTCTGCACTGGGCCTCTCTCAGCTCAGCCACGTAACATGCACGTCCGGTTGCTTGGTCGCCATGCACTACGCCAACTCCTTTGTCCGTCGGGAATTTCAGTGTGAGACACCACGGGGCCAAGGCTGCCCTGAAATCTGCGAGGGCTGGTCGTCCCAAAAACACGTTGTATGGTGAATCAACATCCAGCACTATGAATGGTAGGATTTGCACTCTCCTGCGTTCACCTTGTCCTAGTTCAACTGGTAACTCCACATATCCTACTGCGTCTGTGGCTGCGCCGTTAAAGCCATGGATTCGGGCTTTAGATGGCTTCAAATCCTTAGTCTCCAGCTTCATTTGGTCATACGCTTTCTTGAAGATGATGTTAACGGAACTTCCGCAATCAATTAGGATTCTCCTTACGAATGCCGGTCCGATGGTTGCGGATATGACCAATGGATCGATGGTGGGAGCTTCCACCTTATCCGCGTCTCTATTCCTGAATACAATATCGTAGTGCATCGTGCGCTGTTGCTTTGCGGGAGTTCCATCCTCCACATTTGAACAACACTCATGCTCTGTATGTCTCAAGGAATTAGCATATCGCTGCATTTCCTGCCAATTTTTATCCGCAGGATGAGGTCCACCAGCAATTGTGTTAATAATCAATCTTCCCACAGTTCGAGTAGGTTGCTATGATTGGTGTAGAGCTGGGCCACGTCCGGGGTCTGAAGTCTCTTGTCTTCCTTCTGGCGTATCTTTGACGAATTCCTGCAGCTTCTTCTGCCTAATCAATTTCTCAATAGCGTCATGGAGATGCCTGCATTCGTCTGTGTTGTGCCCATAAGACTCGTGAAAGCGGCAATACTTTCCAGTCCGCTTTTGCACCTCTGTTGATTCCTTAGGGCGTGGTTTTCAGTATTCAAAAGTGTTGCAGGTCGATAAGTAGATGTTTTCAAGAGACGCATTCAGTGGAGTGTATTCGTTGTAGGTTGGGATCCTTGACTTCCATCTCCCCGTTTCCTTCTTCTTTCCAGGATTTCCACTTCCAGTTCCCTTAGACTGCCCGGGCTTATTTTGGACGCTGGCCTGAGTCTTTCCAGGGTTATCGTCGGTTGCTTTCATGACGATGTTGCCCTTTACAGACTCCTGAACGGACCCTGGTGCCTTGTCTTTCCTTATCCACCGAGCTTCTTCCCTCCTTATGAACTGGTGGGCTTTCGAATAGAAACGTTCCAACGTAGCTGGTGGCTTTCCCGCCAACCAATCCCCAAATTCAGAGTCTGGATCCACTCCACGCATTACTGCCATCAAAATCGCGTGGTCGTTTGGATTGCTCACTTCAGAAGTGGCAACATGAAACCTCTGCAAGTATACTTTCAGTGATTCTCCAGGAGCTTAGGTCACGCTTGATAAGGACATCACATCCTTGGGTCGAGTGGCGTGTATCCTGAATTGTTCTATGAATTTCCTTGCTAATTCGTCAAAGTTTGAGATTGACCGTGGAGGAAGTCGAGTGAACCACATGGTGGCAATTCCGGACAGAGTTATTGGAAAGCACCTGCACTTAGTTGCGTCGTTGGCCCTTGCTGAATCCATCATCCATCCATACCTCATTACATGTTGTCTAGGGTCAGTTTTTTCTTCATAGGCGGGTATGGTGGGCATGTTAAACTTCCTTGGGTATTCAGCCTGTAGAATGGTATCTGTGAAGGGAGTATAACTCTTAGACATTCCCCAATCTTCATTAGTCAAACCTTGATTCTCTCTCATCAACTGCCTGACCATAGCTGTCAAATCCGGGGTTTGTATGGTAGGAGGAAGGTTGGGTTCCGCTCCACGGGCTTGATTTCTAGTAGAGCGATCAGTGGCACCTGCTTGGTCATCTTCATCCTTGCGGCGTCTACGCCTGGGAGGTTCATCAGCTGAAGTTGAGCTATCATCTTCAGAGTAGGGGACAGGGCTACCTCCAGCATTCTGATGCTGCTATTGAGCAAGTCGGGTCATGAGGTCAGCATTAACTTGCATTTGCTCAGCGAGTTGCCTTCTGCTTTCCGTAAGCTCTTTTATCAAGTCATTCAATTCTGCTCGTGAAACAGCTTCCGCTTGGTTTTGGCTGGAGGGCCCCGTGCCTCGAATTGCTTGTTGATCGTTAGGTCCAAGTTGTTGAACATTAGCGGTTTCGCGGGCATCTACATTTTGAGAGGTCGATCTTGTTTATGGTCTTCCCATGGTAGAGTCGTTGGTCGTAACTCTGAGTAGAATCAACAGATGCCTTATGGATAATTACGGATCTTCTTCGGGGGATTTATGCAATCCAGTAGCTACAAAGTAGATCCTCACAACATGAGAATTCGGTTCTCAGTGAAAGCACCAAAATGTTAGTGCCAAAATTGGTCACTAACACCCTTAGAGAGTTTGTGTAGAGAGATTAATGAAGAAGATAAATTAAAATAGAGAAGATAATATAGATTAAAATGCGGGAGACGAAAACACAGAATTTATAGTGGTTCGGCGTTGTAGCCTACGTCCACTTTGAAGTTGATCCTTTATTTCTTCACTTTAAACTTGATTACAGATACAATCCGCTTTTAAGTATTCGAATACAATTGTGAAATAAAAGTAGAAGTCTTGGATGAGGTTTGGATGAGGCAGAGTCTCCCCTGTGTTCTCTGAAATCTGATCCCTTTCTCTGTGCCCCTGCCCCTCTATTTATAGACGAATGTGGGTTGGACTTCCCTGGTGGGCCAGACGGCCAGACAGCTCGGTCCAGATAGGACGCACCCTGCATGCCGAGTGGAACAGGCCGAACAGTCGGCATGCCGAGCCCTCCTTTCCAAGTCGATGGATCTCTCTGTTGAATGGAGGAGACAGGCCGAACAATGCTAGAATGCCGAGTGAAGCATTGGTGCCGAGTGAAAGGCTTGCCGTGTGAAGGGTTTTGCCGAGCACAGGACATGCTGAGCAAAGGTTATGCCGAGCAAAGGATATGCCGAGCACAGGACATGCCGAGCAAAGGTGATGCCGAGCAAAGGATATGCCATGCCAGATGAAGAACATGCCGGATGAAAAGCTTGCCGTGTGGGATGCTGGATGCCGAACCATCGCCTGGATGCCGGACGACCTTAAGCCGAGCAAGCTAACTTCCTTTAAGGAGCAATCGTGTCGAGCGAATTAAGCCGGACGACCCTATGTCGCATACAGTCTTGGTCTGCCGAACCCCCTTCGATGCCGATCACAGCCTTGGAAGGCCGAGCATACTTCAATGCCGTGTAAAGAGCTGAATGGCCTTATGCCGAGCATCCACTTATGCCGAGTACAACTCTTCATGCCGAAAGTCCATGGATGCCGAGTATCCACTTATGCCGAGTACAGCTTTGTACTGCCGAGTGTTCCAATTGCCTGGTCGATTCTCCAGGTAACACTCATCTTGAGTAAAACGTAAGTATTAAATTTTTTTATTTATATATACTTTTAACGCGAACTAATTTTTATTTTAATAATATTTCTTATAACATGAATATCTTTTGAATATTAACTTTGATTCTTGCACGATTTCTTATGTTGGATTCATATTTAAATTTCGGACAACATGAAATTGGATTAGTTGAATTTAAAGACTGTTGAGTTTTGTGCTTTTGTTTGGATTTGTTAGGACCAAATTGGTCACTAACACCCAAATCCAATCGAAAGCACCAAGTACTAGTCATGGCTCACAGATAGATTGTATGTAGAGATTATAAATGTGAAGAACAGTAAAAATTTAAATGAAAGCAGTAAAGGAAAACAGATTTTATAGTGGTTCGGCTAACTTCGGCCTACGTCCACTCCTGTAATTTCCTTTTTATTTCTATAATAATCGATTACAATTACAATCCAAAATTTGACAATGGCTAAGTTCCCTAGCCTTAGAGAAGAGAAAGTCCGAGAGTCCAAAGAAGATCCCTTTTCTGAACCTCCACATGCTGTATTTATAGACAATTCCTAAGTAGTTAGGCTTTCTGAATGGTATAGGCCCATCAAGACCTTCCACCGAACCACATACCTCCACGGCCGAACGACCTACCACCGAGCGACATTCGTCCCATGCCGAATGACTTTCCACCGAGCCATATTCATCCCATGCCGAATAACCCTGACCTCACCAATGCCAAGCAGCATAGCCACGCCACAATGCCGAGCGGCATAACCTCACCACAATGCCAAGCGGCATAACCTCACCTCAATGCCGAGCGGCATAACCTCACCTCAATGCCGAGCGGCATAACCTCAACTCAGTGCCGAGCGGCATAACCTCACCTCAATGTCGAGTGGCATAACCAGGTGAATTCCATCCCTCTAAACCGTATGCATCATACTTCAACCTCGATAATCATGAAGTCAACTTAGTTAAATCCGCCTGTTCGTGGCCTTGCCGAAAGGCGGGTTAACATTCACCCCCAAAACACGCCTTGCTGTTGGAAGGTGTGTTTTGAATAGCCTCAAGTCTGATATCCAAAGTATGTATGTTAGTCACATCCATACTTTCTGATTCAAAATCCAATCCATTTTATCCAAGTGCCATCGCGGTATCCTTATCTGAGCCTACTACTACTCTGAGTCGACATTCAATTCTGAATCCAATAACCAAATCCTTAGCCAAATCCATATCCATCTGAACTCGACAACAGGGTTCTAATCCACCCATTTCCAACAACCAATAACCACGTCCATGACCTCTCTGGGTCGATGTCCAAATCCTAGACTGTTCCGGGTCCATGCCTGAATCCTTAGTTGTTCATAGCCAATATCCAAATTTGTAACCTCTCCAGGTTCTTACAAAGTGCAATCCACGCATGACGACCTATGTTAAGTAATTCTGTGGTGTCCCTGGTTCAGTTTCCATGAACGCCAAATAATGCCATGGCTTAAGTCCTAAGCCAAATCCAGGTCCCTACGGACACTTGCCGAGCATAGTCCATACTCGACGACCTGAAATAATAACCAATAATATATGGCCTAAGTCCTAGGCCAAATCCTGGTCTCTCCGGACCCTTGCCGAGCATAGTCCAAACTCGATGGCCTTTTAGCCAAAATCCAGACAAAAATCAAAATCCAGTCCGAAATCCAAATCCAACCAGAAAACCAGAAATCCATATCAAAAATCCAAATCAAAAAACGAGCAAAACAGGGAGTTCAAACCAAACTCCAAAACCAAACCAAAAAAAGAAAATGTCCAAGTCAAAGGGAAAAATAGATTTCACAAACCGAGGCGTCTAGGTAAACAATCATCTCAGAGCATGCTTGAGGGTTATCACCGACCCCGTACATGAGTAAGTTATTTAGCCGATTGCCGAGAGTTTGATACTTATTTCAAACCATCAAGATTAGTTGATGACCAACCGGCCAACATTCCTGGGTCTCATGCCCTCGTCGTTCAAGGTAGATGGTGGTTGCTTCTGTTCCACGTCGCATTCCGAGTTTCGACATATTGTCACAACTGACCATTCCTAACATGCTCCTCGATATGTCCTTCAAATGCCGGAAGCTGTTAGTATCATGCCCGTCCATGTCATGAAAAAGACAGTTCCTTCCCAGTGCCCTTTCGCGTTACGAGGGCTCCCTCCTCGCTAGCCTTCGATACGGATGGCGATCTCGAGTATCCAAGAATATCTATTCCAATGTTACGTTCAGTCCGGTGTAAGTGGATAACTTTGGTTCTCCCCATCGCTTCATTTTTCCTTTATCCTTGTCCTTGGCCGAGCTTTCGCCGAGCAGTCCTCCATCTTTAACCAGGTTTACTTCCTTTGACCGCATGTCCAAACATGCATCCTCTTGTCGGAGAAATCTTTCAGCTTCATGGAAGAATTCCCCAAGATCCAACGGTGGGTCCCGTATGAACGATACTTTGAAATCCAAATTATCTCTGACTCCTGATACCGCAGCCATCAGAACCATTGATGGATCCAACCGATCCACCGAAGCAACTGCTGCATTACATTGAGTTAAGAATGTCCTGAGTGATACATCCGCCCCCTATTTAACTGACATCAACGTCATCACATTCTTTAGCCTTTTTATGTGAACTCGAAACTGACTTAAGAACCTATCCACCAGTTCCGTCCATGTTCCAACAGATCCATCCTTCAACTGCCTGAACAATATAGTAGCTACATCAGTCAAGTACATGGGGAAACATCGGGCCATAACCTCATTTGTTGCCCCAGCACTTCCATATGCCTAATATACCTCATCAAGTGGTCAGTTGGATCCGTCATCCCGTTGTACACTTCCAGAGTGGGCAGTTTGAAATCAGGTGGATTCCTAGCTGTCTTGATGTTTCGGTAAACGGACTTTTATTGACTTTTTCCAAATCCCTGCTTGTTAGACCTCTGCAAATAGTCCGCCTGATAATGTCAGCCAATCCGGCATTTCCAATCAAGGGTTGACCCCTATCTATGTTTCTAAACTACCCTCCAAGTCCCCAAGGAAATTCTGGCACGTAATCCTCATTACGTACTCCTATATTCCTGTTGGCGTCGGGCCACGTAGCATTATCTAGTATCCCTCCATGAACTTGTCTAGAATTACCTGGTGGTGTACCCCCTAGTCTTTGTCCATCCAAATTGTCAGTTGTTTGTTGATTGGGAGCTGCCCCTGCTGAATCACTCCATCCACCTGCGGGTTGAGTTCCTTTGGTCCAGTTTCTAGAACTTGAGCACCTGCAGTTCCTTGTTGTCCAAATTGCCTTAGAAGAGCCCGGATCATCTCCTCTTGCCGTTCCATCATCTGCTCCTACATAGAATTCATCATAGCCTGCATCTCATCTTGGGTTATGTAGACGGATGCATGATCCTCTGCAGCTCCAGAAGAGGCCGCTTGACTCCCTTCCTAATTGCTCTTTTCTGCTGCTTGCTTCCTTGTTGGTGGTCTAGCCATTGCTTTCCAAAATCTGAGTTCCTAAGCTTTTCAATCCAAAATCCAAGCTCCAAAATCCCCAATTGCTAGCTTTCACAGTGAAAGCACCAAAATGTTAGGGCCAAAATTGGCCACTAACACCCAAATCCAGTCGAAAGCACCAAGTACCGGTCATATCTCACAGATAGATTGTATGTAGAGATTATAAATGTGAAGAACGGTAAAAATTAAAACGAAAACAGTAAAGAACAACAGATTTTATAGTAGTTCGGCTAACTTCGGCCTACGTCCACTCTAGAAATTTCCTTTTTATTGCTGTAATAATCGATTACAGTTACAATCCAAAGTTTGACAATGACTAAGTGCCCTAGCCTTAGAGAAGAGAAAGTCCGAGAGTCCAAAGAAGATCCCTTTTCTGAACCACCATATGTTGTATTTATAGGCAAATCCTAAGTTATTGGGCTTTCTGAATGGTATAGGCCCATTAAGACCTTCCATCGAACCGCATACCTCCAAGGCTGAACGACCTTCCACCGAGCCATATTCGTCCCATGCCGAACGATCTTCCACCGAGCCACATTCGTCCCATTCCGAACGACCTTCCACCGAGCCACATTCGTCCCATGCCGAACGACCTTCCACCGAGACACATTTGTCCCATGCCGAACGACCCTGACCTCACCAATGCCGGGCGGCATAGCCTCGCCTCAATGCCGAGCGGCATAGCCTCGCCTCAATGCCGAGCGGCATAGCCTCGCCTCAATGCCAAGCGATATAACCTCGCCTCAATGCCGAGTGGCATAACCTCCCCTCAATGTTGAGCGACATAACCAGGGGAATTCCATCCCTTTAAACCGAATGCGTCATACTTCAACCTCGATAATCGTAAAGTCGACTTAGTTGAATCCGCCTGTCCGTGGCCTTGCCGAAAGGCGGTTTAACAAGATTTTTATGGTCTAAAATTAAAGGTGAGTGTTTTAACCCACCCACAACTTCTAAAATTTCTTATTTTTGTTAAATTAATTTATGATGTGATTAAGAAATTATTTTGACTGTTTGATATATTTAAATTGCCATCCTTCTAATTTGTATCCTTTCGAATTAAATTGTTATATAATTTATTTTTGAAATTAAATTGCCACTTGAATAACTGTTATTGTAAATTAGTTAATTGCTGATATTTATTTGGTTGATTTGGATGATAATTATAATGGATGTTGATTGTTGATATTGGATGATTACACGTTATGTTAATATATATATATATATATATATATATATACACATATATTTTTATCACTCTGCAAGTTCCCTTAATTATTATTATCTGAAAATCATTATGGGTTGAAATGATAGACTCAAGCGATTTTATGAATTTTTATATTTATTCGAGATTGCAGTTTGAAATGATATATAACCGTAAAATTTTAAATTACGGATTGAAATGATAAATATCCTATCACTTGACCTTAGGGTAGAGAATTATATACGGACATCGGTTTGGTTAAACAAAATGATTTTAAAATCCTTAATTTTTGAATGGAATTAAATGATACTTTGAAGTAAAATCTGATTTATATAAATTGAAGTATTTTTGGAAAATCAAGTTTATGTTGAAAAGGGAAATTTGGTTTGTTGATTTGGAAATTGAAATTGGTCTAAATGTGTTGAAATGAAATGAATAGTTCAATTGGATATAAATTCCAAACTTATATTTTATTATAAACTATTTTAAAAGAATATATTATTTTAAAATTTCTAATTATTCAGATTTTTCAAATTTATTAAACTATTTAACTAATATTAAATATATAAAATTATTTTGATCTGTTTTAAACCATTTTAATTTATTTAAATATAATTAATTTATTTAAATATAATTAATCTATTTTAAAGCTATTAATCAATTTTAATTATACATAATCTAATTTATATCATTTAACTATCTTAAATCAGTTTAAAAGTATTTTTAACCTATAATTAAACTACTTATAAATATTTTAACTATTTATAATTATTTAAACTATTTCTAAATTTCCAGACTAAGTAAAGTGGAAGTGTTCGAATTCAATGCTTTGTTTTAAAAGAGAATAAATTGAAAACGATGATTTTGATGTAAGGTTTTGCCGTATTTTGGAAATATGACTGTGGAAGAAATTATGACGTTTTGAAAGAAACATAATTCCAAACTATAATTTCAAATTGAATATGATTTCAAAGTGAATATGATTTCAAAGTGAATATGATTTGAAAGTAAATACGATTCCGAAAGTATTATGGCTTTGAGAATATGATATTTTTGATATCAATTGTAAATTGACTTTTGAAATGTAAAAAACCATCCGGTGTGAAATAAGCATTTGGTTATTAAAGAGACCGAGATCAGATATTGTTATACTCCCTGCCAATACCGAAAACCACTTTAACAACTGTGTACGTGGTGGAGATTCCAGAAATGAAGCAGGATGGTTTGGTGAACGATTTCTGTATGAGGTATGACGTGACCCTAACTCCCATGAATCATCTTAAATGTGACTAAATCCATGAGCCATGCCGGGCCAAGTGAGGTCATTCCTTTCATCGGACACATTTCTTCGATATTATATTCTGATTGTGTGATTGTTTTGGTGGCCACCTATCGATTTTTGATTTGGGTGTGTGTTCCGAGGTGGGCAGTAGAAGCGGCTATGCGTTACCACCAGTCCAGATACGCAAATGGTATATCTACCCTGTCATTTCCTCATGTGTCGTGTTCACTTGCCCTAGCGTGCCTTCTACGAGTTTGTTTTGTACCATACCTATGGGGTGCCCTCTATGTAAACCTCTTGGAGGAGCATATGTTACTGTATAGACTTTGGGAATATATAAAATGTGTTAAGGGAGATATGGGTAACGCCTTAACGCTATTTTAATACTTTACTTTACTGTAGACACTATTATAATAGCGTATTGTACTACATAGTAGATAGTTTAATGGATCCTTAGGAGATGTAAATCACGAACCTCTCTTAAGTTATTGCACTCACGTTAGACACTGGATAGAAGATGTCAAACCCCGTAAACATCTCTGACGCCATTCCACTCATATTTATTTCCATTGATTTAACTTACGTAAGATCTTTTAGTTCTGACTCGAGTGTTTTGTCTTTTCAATTCGCTCGGGTCAGCCTGAGCTTTTCAGGATTTGAAGACCTTATATCTGGAGGACGAAGACGAAGATTGTATTATTATTATTTATTGTAATTTCACTGCATCATATATTCCGCTGCATTATTTATTATTCTCTAGTATGTGTAAATCTGACCTATGTTGTATAAGTATAGTCAAATGTTTTGTAAAATGGCTTCATGAACTGTTTATTTGATTATTATATTTTATCATTCCGCTGCGAGATTCTATTTCGTTTTTTCTTTTCACCTTTTTCTTATTAACCCCGTAACAATCCACCCTTCTATATGGTTTGAGTTGGCATGTGTGTCTGCTCAAAACATACAAAAAGGCGGGATGTTACAAATGAGACTTATACGCATAGTACAGCATCATCGGAGATGACTATGCCATATAACTCATGTGTTTCTCCTAGTGTCATGACTCGAAATCTAGCGTTCACTAATCGTCATCAAATACCACACTTGTATTCGACTGTCGGAGATTCAAACGTTGAACTCCAGTTCGGATGGAGCTTATAACAACATTAAATGAATATAAACAGCGAAAACAAAAGGTGATTTCATTTATCACAACACAGATACAACATCGTCACAATATTTGATTACATCAATTTAACCCAACATCAGAGTGATATACACATGATGCCACATCAGAATGATAACACCACAGCGGAACAATACCAACAGGTCTTCAAAAAGGTTCCAACATACTTTGACTTCGATAGGTTTATCCCAAAACTTCAAACTTTTCGATCCAAAGATCTTCAAAGCAAAAAAGCTTCCAAAATATGACAGCTTCCAAAAGACTTCTAAAATCCAAGCTAGATCCAAAACATTGATAACCTGCTTCTAGGTTGCCCATGTGGAAAATTATAGGCACCCAGAGTTTAGGAAGGGAACAATAAACTCCGGGTCAGTCATGGGACTAGTATGAGTAAACAAAAACAATTGTTTGTATAAAAACAATTTTAAAAAATGTTATATGCTTTTGGAAAATGAAACTATCATAAGGCCTCCCGGCACATACAATGCAATCACACACTTGGAGGAGATTTCTCCTTATGATAGTCAAACATGCTTGATACGAGAAAACTCTTTTGATACTATTATTAGTGCATAGTGTGAAAATCATTTCGAAAATATAATATTAATCTTAGCCAGCATAGGTACCATTATATTATGCCTACTATAGCTACCATTTAAGAATGGCAGATTATACAATTGAAATCGTAAAGGGCTCGTATTAAATGACTGGATTTCCAACAATGGTCAAGCTAAGGAACTTCCTTACCAAATGGGACGCCTCTGGAGGGATGCCCCAAGAACCAAACCGGATCTCTGCCAACACAAGACTGAGTTACCTCTGTAACTAGGTAACACCTACAAGTATGCCATCCCCGGTCATTATCGACCTTTATCCCGAGATTCACCAACAAATAGCAACAACCACACAGTTAAATATCTGGGCACCATACCATGATACCACTTTTATCTAAAAGAAAATGGACATACCCTAGGGGCACGACCCTTAATAACCTTGCCGCAGCATTCCTGTTTCGACCATTTTCGGGTTGTGAGGTTCGACAAAGTCTCGTCCACAAAGCTACGCTTTACACAAAAGCCATGCTCGATCAACACATGATCAGCAGCACTCAGCATGCCACACTACCAAGTTGGGAGTATATCACTAATAACCACCAACTACATAACCTCTGAGCTCGTACGTCTTAGAGAAGGGTGTTATGCTCAGAGAATAAATTCTGTGCCACCAACAGAAATGTATTCGATAGAAATCAGCTTTATATCTCAAAGTGTAATGTCAGACATACAACCATACAAGTCCGTTCCGGGTTCCAACGGAACCGAAGGCGCTTCTAAAGAAACCCTTGCAATCTGGGCATCCACAATCCCGATCGGACTCCCCATCACATATGGAGATCTCTATACTAGAGAAACTCAGTGCAGAGTCATTCGACAGGTTATCCTAACGTTCTCGAAGACACCCGGTCTTCACCACCGGCTTCAAATGCTATCCATTTCGTCGTATCACTATTTAGAATGGGTTATATGACACAAAGTCCTCTCCCGTCTAAACCGAATAGTGAGCGCTTAATTTTAAAAACGCATGGACATATCAATCACAAAGATTCACCATTAATATTCGATGTGGGTTTCAGATAACCAACTGGAATTCGAATCCCCGTCGCATCGAAATTCAAATGCCGTTTTATGGGCCAAAGGGGTTTTCATATTCACACAGAAATACATCACAGATATCACAGCTCAGCACAAAGAAATTCATATCACATGGTATCACAATCACATATCAGAGATATCAATCAATACAAAGCATTCAATAATAATCAATCATCTACAATTAAGATGAATTAACAATGTGATCATAATTGATTAATGACGTAATCATTTTCATTAACTATTTTTAATTAATGATTTATTATCCTTAGTTATTGATTAATTAGTCCTCAATTACTAATTAATTAATCTTAATTAATAATTAATTAACCTTAATTATTTATTTAATTAGACTTTAATTATTAATTAATAAATTAATTAATTGTTCTTAATTAATGCTTAATTATAAATTAATTAATCTTAATTACTTTTGTTATTTAATTATTCTTTAATTAATTATATTAATTAATTAATTCTTAATTATAAATTGATTAACCTTTTATTTATAATTAATTAACCTTTAATTAATTATTCTTTAATTATTAAGTAATTATAAATCATTAATTATCATTAATAATCATCAATTTAAAAAGCATAGATTTAGAAATTAAGTTAACTTTAAATTGTTAAAGTTTCTAAAACCGGAAATCATAATACCCGAGTCGACCCCAAGTGTTTCCCGAGACAAATGCCTACTTACTTCGAGTCATACCCGAGTGTTCCCCAAATTTTCATTTTAATACTTAGATTTTTTTTGTTAAGTTTCTTATACCCGGTATGCATGCAAAAATACCCGAGACTTCCTTCGAGCCAACACCCTGATTCCTTGAAGATTACTTCAGGTTAAACCTTTCTTCACCTAAGTTATTGACTACTAACATAAACCAACATATGTGCAAGTGCACCGCCGATCACCGGCGTTCTGGCCATCGCCACCCTCTTCCACAAGTCCGATCATCTACCCAATCCTCGAGAACATCCAGAACGTAGAATTCGTGAGACAAACAAAATCGGGCACCCTGATCCAAACTGGAACAAAAACAAGCTGCCTACAATCGCTTCGTTCTTCAATCTCTGACCATCAGAGGTCACGTGATCGTACCCGAAGCTTCACTGATTTCTAACGCTATGATTGGCACTGACGCGAACGACTCCGGTTCTCTGACAAACCCGTGGCAATCGGATTTCCAGCTATGAACAAAACATGGGTTGAAACCCTAGATCAACCTCGTTCTTCCACCATGATCAAATTAAAAAATTTCAAGCATTTTTCCCCGAACCCCCATCACCTAGGCCTTCTCCAGCCATAACCCCAACCATTCTCATCACGCCGATGACCAGCAATGGCCAAGAGACCCAAATTCGTTCAATTCACAAATTCTCAGTGAATACATGTTTAAAAATTTTGATCTTACTTTAAAAATCATTATTTTCAAAAACGTTCTCGATGATATAATTTAAATCAGAAAACATGATGCTTGAATTTCCAACAGATATTAGGTTTCCCTGTATTTTCAATTTTTCCAGAGAATGCTTTGATTTGCATGGTCAAACAAACAATTCTCGTTTAGATCCTTAAGTCCAATGTGGATTAGAGGAAGAGAAATCGAATTTTGAATAGGCTTGATGCCTGTAAACCTGGAACAAAATGCATATGTCTGTTTTCCAGACATGCATGGCCAATTCATACGTATCCATACATACTTGCACACATACTATACTTTATCACTTTTTACTTCAACATGATTTTCAAACAAAAGCCATAAATCTAGATTCAAAAGTTTACACACCTGTCAACTTGAAAACAAAGATCTAGAACAGGAAAACTGGAAAATACTTTTGGGTTTTGATCTGCCTTGATATTTTGAATTTGATCTGTGTTAACCCGCCTTTTTACCAGGCCATGGACATGCGGGATTAACATAATCGGTTGCACGTTCGCCAAGGCTGGTGTACGATGGATTCAGTCGACTGGATGGATGGATGACGCAACGTGCTTAGGAGATGGAAATATGATTGGATAAAGATGAATCAACTATGGTTTGGGTCTAGGAAATATGGTTCGGCATTGGCAATCATTCGGCATAAATTGATTAGGCAGAAGACCAGTTATGAAATTGGGCAAGGAGAGTATGTTCGGCATTTGTGTATGTACGACATTTATGTGTGCTCGGCACTTAATTATGCTCGGCATGCTAACTATGTTCGACATGAAGATAGGTCTGGTATTTATGTATGATCGGCATGTTAAGTATATTCGGCATTTTCTTGTGTTCGACATTTAGGTCTGTTCGGCACCTAGTTATGTTCGGCATGATAGTTTGTTCGGCATATTCGGCATTGAAGTACGTCTGGCATTCCTTCACTCGGCATCCTCCACTCGGCATTTGTACTCGGCATTGAAGTACGTCCGGCATTCCTTCACTCGGCATCTTCCACTCGGCATTTGAACTCAGCATTAAAGTGCGCTCGGCACACCTCACCCCAGCATCGATCGGCATGCATCACTCAAATGCCTCGTCCGACATTATTCTATCAGACTTCGTTCGGCATTCTTCCTCCAGACGCTTCGTTCGGCATGGAACGGGTCGGCATTGATGGCTCGGCATTACATGGCTCGGCATATGTGGACCGGCCATAAACTCGGTAGGCCTGAATCACGCAAAGGCCCAACAACTCAGGATTTGCCTATAAATACAGCATGTGGGGGTTCAGAAAAGGGATCCTGATTCTCTCTCCTGCTCTCTAACTTTCTATCCCCTAAGGCTAAGGCAAGCCTATCATTTTGTAACTGTAATCGATTGTTACAGCAATAAAAAGAAATTACTGGAGTGGACGTAGGCCAGAGTTAGCCGAACCACTATAAATTCCGTGTCTTTACCGCTTTCATTTTAATTTCTGTTATTCTTCATATTAAATATCCTCTACATACATCCAACCCGTGAACTGTGATTGTTGTTTGGTACTTTCACTTGGATTTGGGTGTTAGTGGCCAATTTTGGTGCTAACATTTTGGTGTTTTCACTGAGAATTGAACTCAGGAATTTTGGAGTTAGAAACTTGGATTTAAAAGAGCAATGGCTAGACCATCAGCAAGGAAGCAACTAATGGAAAGGAGCAATCAGGAGGGAAGTCAAGAGGCTTCCTCTGGAGATGGAGCAGGTGGAGCATCCATTTACATCACTAGAGAGGAAATGGAGGCGATGATGAAAAGACAAGAGGAGATGATGCAGACTCTTCTCAGACAATTTGCACAAACAGAAAATGCAGAAGCTCAGATCCGTGGAGCTGGATCAGAAGCACTCAACCAGCAAGCAGAGGGAATAGCTCGGCAGGGGGCAACCCCCAATCAGCAAACAGCTATCAATCTAGATGGATCTAGAGTTGGGGGCATACCACCAGGAAATGTTGGACCAACCCATGGAGGGATACCAGACGATGTTGTGCAACCCGACACCAACAGGAGTGCAGGAGTGCGAGATGAGGAGTATGTGCCAGAATTCCCTCATAAACTCGGGGGGCAGACCAGAGGCGATGGACAAGGATTACATCTTGGGGGCAACGACAGACTAGCGAAGATGGTTAGACGGGCTATGAGAGGTGGATTGGTAAATGGAGACTTGGAGGATGTAAATAGGAGTCCCTTTACTCCTACTATCAGGCAAGCTAGGAACCCACCCGAATTTAAGCTACCAAATTTGGAAATGTATAATGGGAAGGTGGATCCAACGGTTCATCTGACGAAATACATAAGGCATATGGAGGTACTGGGGGCATCGGATGAGGTCATGGCTCGATGCTTCCCATTGTATTTGACAGATATCGCAGCTATGTGGTTTAGACAGCTGGAGAATGGTTCTATCGGCACATGGATGGAGCTAATTGAGAGGTTTATGAGACAGTTTCGGGTCCACATAGTTAGACCCAAGAACGTGATGACTCTGACATCTATGAAACAGTGGAAAGGGGAATCGCTCAGGGACTTCTTAACCAGATTCAACGCAGCGGTAGCCTCAGTGGATCGACCCGATCCGTCAATGGTTTTGATGGCAGCCGTCTCGGGAATCGCGGATAACTTGGATTTCAAATATCATTGGAACGGGACCCACCGAGGGCAGGGAGTTCTATCATGAGGCGGAAAGGTTCTTGAGACAGAAGGATGCGCAGGCTAAGAGAGTAGGGAGAGAGGCTGAAGCTTATGCAGTGAGGGGTGGAGGTCCATCCAGGGAGGATCTAAGTAAAGATGATAAAGGAAAAAGGAAAACGAATGGAAATGGTGGCACTTCAAAGAAATCTCGGAGGGAGTCAAAGTTTACTTCTTACACAGATTTAACTGAGACTCTAGAAAAGATTTACTTGGACACTCGAGGGCGGCTCCAATACCGAAGGCCAGCAAAGAGAGAGCCTTCAGAATACGAACGGACATCGGGAAAGCATTGCCTATTCCATGAGCTGGATGGGCACAACACAAACGACTGTAGGAATTTGAGGGATATCATTGAGGAGCTTGTAAGGAATGGTCACCTACAGCAATATGTCAGGAATCGAACTACGGCAGGGGAGCAAGAACAGCCACCACCTACCTCTAGCAATGGCGGCATTGGGTCTGGTCAACGTCGGTTTACTATCAACTAAACAGATTCATGGTTTTGAATAAGTAATAGAACTCAAAGTAATACGGCTAGGTCACTTACACACGTAGGGGATTGAGGACAGTCCCTAGGCGTGCTCTGAGATGACTGAAAACCGTACTACTTGAGTCTATGAAATTCTGCTTTCTTTCTAGTTTTCTGCAAACTTTGATCCTCTCTTTCGTATTTCGGACATTTACTTTTCTTTGGTATGGTTTTGGAGTTTGGATTGAACTCCCGATTTGGTTGGTTTTTTCTTGGTTTCCCATTCTGGTTTGGATGTTTGATTTTTGATACGGATTTCTGGTTTTATATTTGGTTTTGGATCAATGTAATAAATAGTTCAGGTTTTATAATTACTGCCCCGACCGGAGACACGGGGCAATGGTCACAAGTTACGAGTCCCTTCGCCGGAGAGCGAAGAAATGGACTCGGGCAGAATATAAAAAGTCCTTGACCGGAGAGTCGAGGCCGAAGAATATAAAAAGTCCTTGACCGGAGAGTCAAGGCCGGAGAATATAAAAAGTCCTTGACCGGAGAGTCGAGGCCGGAGAATATAAAAGGTCTTTGACCGGAGAGTCGAGGCCGGAGAATAAAAAAAGTCCTTGACCGGAGAGTCGAGGCCGGAGAATATAAAAGGTCTTTGACCGGAGAGTCGAGGCCGGAGAATAAAAAAAGTCCTTGACCAGAGAGTCGAGGCCGGAGAATATAAAAGGTCCTTGACCGGAGAGTCGAGGCCGGAGAATATCAAAATCCTTAGCCGGTTTGCTGAGGCCGATGAATATCAAAGTCTTTGACCGGAGAGTCGAGGCCGGAGAACATACAAGCCCGTGATGGAAAGGTCAAGGCTGGAACAGGATGACACGATCCAGCGAGGTCTACAAAATCAAGATTAAGCCCGGAGAGGTCGTGGATTTGATGATATGGTTACAAAAAGGATGTGGACTTTGGATATCAGATTTGAGGCTTTTCAAAACACACCTTCCAATAGCAAGGCATGTTTTGGGGGGCAAGTGTTAACCCGCCTTTTTACCAGGCCATGGACATGCGGGATTAACATAATCGGTTGCACGTTCGCCAAGGCTGGTGTACGATGGATTCAGTCGACTGGATGGATGGATGACGCAACGTGCTTAGGAGATGGAAATATGATTGGATAAAGATGAATCAACTATGGTTTGGGTCTAGGAAATATGGTTCGGCATTGGCAATCATTCGGCATAAATTGATTAGGCAGAAGACCAGTTATGAAATTGGGCAAGGAGAGTATGTTCGGCATTTGTGTATGTCCGGCATTTATGTGTGCTCGGCACTTAATTATGCTCGGCATGATAACTATGTTCGACATGAAGATAGGTCCGGTATTTATGTATGATCGGCATGTTAAGTATATTCGGCATTTGCTTGTGTTCAGCATTTAGGTATGTTCGGCATGATAGTTTGTTCGGCATATTCGGCATTGAAGTACGTCCGGCATTCCTTCACTCGGCATCCTCCACTCGGCATTTGTACTCGGCATTGAAGTACGTCCGGCATTCCTTCACTCGGTATCTTCCACTCGGCATTTGAACTCAGCATTAAAGTGCGCTCGGCACACCTCACCCCAGCATCGATCGGCATGCATCACTCAAATGCCTCGTCCGACATTATTCTATCAGACTTCGTTCGGCATTCTTCCTCCAGACGCTTCGTTCGGCATGGAACGGGTCGGCATTGATGGCTCGGCATTACATGGCTCGGCATATGTGGACCGGCCATAAACTTGGTGGACCTGAATCACGCAAAGGCCTAACAACTCAGGATTTGCCTATAAATACAGCATGTGGGGGTTCAGAAAAGGGATCCTGATTCTCTCTCCTGCTCTCTAACTTTCTATCCCCTAAGGCTAAGGCAAGCCTATCACTTTGTAACTGTAATCGATTGTTACAGCAATAAAAAGAAATTACTGGAGTGGACGTAGGCCAGAGTCAGCCGAACCACTATAAATTCCGTGTCTTTACCGCTTTCATTTTAATTTCTGTTATTCTTCATATTAAATATCCTCTACATACATCCAACCCGTGAACTGTGATTGTTGTTTGTTACTTTCACTTGGATTTGGGTGTTAGTGACTAATTTTGGCGCTAACAATCTGCAACTAGTTGATGTTGATTTTCTTAGCTTCTGATGGATTAAGTTGCTTGGTTACTTAATAACAAGTTGAAATTTAAATTTTAAAAGGATTTACTTACCTTGTTTTGAATCAGAGGAAACCAGAAACCCTGCTTTTGAATTTGAGAAAAAGCTATAGCTTTATTTTTTTGAACTGGAATTTGAAAACTTGATTTTGTTTTGTTAACTAGCTTGATCTCTGCCTTGTTGAATTCGAGAAGAAGTTGCTTTTTTGTTTACTTTTTCCTGGTTGTAAACAGGTTTCTTTGTTTATTTATTTATTTTTGCATTACGGTTTTTTTTCTCTTGAATTTTCTTGTTGTAGTTTAAAAGTCATAAGAGAAATGAGAGAGGGGAGAGTATAGAGATTTATAACGTGATATATTTTCTTTTATTTATTATTTCGAAAAATAATGAAAATAGAGGTTAGTTGTTCAAATCCGATCTTAAAATCCTAACACTTGTTAATATCCTTACTTATTGATTAACACTTGTCTTTGTATATATTACTTATTTTATTAATGGTAATTTTTCATGAGAAAATGTTTAAATATATACTTACATTATTATTCTTTTGTTTATATTTATATGTATATAACCTTTAAGAAAATAATTTTGAAACTAAAATATATATTAATAATCACATGTATTAATTTTCAGATCTAGATTATTTTACCAAAATTTTTATTTTCAAATACAAATTCAAATTCAAAGTCAAATCTAAATTCAAATTCAAATACCAATTAAAATTAATTTCAAAATTATTTCCAAAATTTATATTAGTTTCTAATTTTAAATCTGATAAAATTGGGATGTTACAGATTTTCCCCCTTGGGAAAATTTCATCCTCGAAATTTGAAAGAGAGAGAAACAAACAAAGAATATAAGAACATATAAAATATAGAGAAATGGCTTACTAGATTAAGCCAAGATATCCACTCTGCAATTGTGATAGGACTTTTGCATGTTATCCTCTGTTTCCCAAGTACAGTATTTGGATCACCACTCCATTGCACTTAAACCAGTTTCACAATTTTATTTCTCAATTGCTTTTCATCTCGATCAATTATCTTTAATGGTTCTCTTTTCACTGCTAGATTTGGTGTGATCTTCATATCCTACTAAGCGGCTTCTTCAATAATACAATCTGGATCGTGTACATATTTCTGAAGGTGAGAAACATGAAACACATTGTGTACGCCGAATTACCAATTGGGTAGTTGCACTCGGTAAGCCAAAGGACCGATCCTTTCCAGTATAGGAAAAGGACCAATATAATATGGTGCCAGCTTACTAGTCTTCCCAAATCTCAACACACCCCGCATTGGAGAAACTTTAAGGAAAAAAAAATCTCCAACCTGGAATTCTAAATCTCTTCTTCTGCTATCAGCATAACTCTTCTGACGACTTTGAGCCGTTTTCAATTTCTTTCATATAAAATCAACTTTCTCGGTGGCTTCCTTAATCATATCTGGTCCAAGAATGAGTCTATCACCTAACTCGATCCAATATGCAGGTGATCGACATGGACGACCATATAAAACTTCGAAAGGAGCCATTTCGATACTGGCCTGATAGCTATTATTATATGAGAATTCGACCATATGCAAATGGTCCTCCCATGAACCGCCAAAGTCAAGTATATATGCACACAAAAGGTCTTCTAAGATTTGATTTATTTTTTCTATCTGCCCATCAGACTACGGATGATAAGCAGTGCTGAAGTTCAGTTTGGTTCCTAATGCGGCTTAAAATGCCTTCCAAAATCTGCAAGTGAAGGTCGGGTTACGATCACTCACTATACTGCTGGGTATACCTGGAGACAAACAATCTCTTTTATATACAATTAAGCCAAACTTACTACTGTCCGGGTAGATTTCACTGGGATGAAATGGGCAGTCTTAGTCAGACAATCCACAATAACCCAAATTGCTTCATTTTCCTTTCGAGTACGTGGCTACCCATCTATGAAATCCATAGATACTTGATCCCTTTTCCAGTTAGGCACGTCCAATGGTTGAGTAAACCCACCATCTTCTTTTGATCACTTTTTATTTGTTGGCAAGTAGCACAACAACTCACATAAATAGATATATCCCTTTTCATTGTTTTCCACCAGAAAGTTCTTTTGATATCTCGATACATCTTATTAACTCCTGGATGGATACTAAGTTTGGACTTGTGACACTCGTCCAAAACTTCACGTTTTAGATCCGGGATGTCTGGGACACAGATTCTGCCTTTCGGTCTTACAATTCTATTCTTATCGACTTCAAAACTAGAATATTCACCACGATAAATTCTCCGATAAATTTCTAGAAGAAACTTGTCTTCTCTCTGTTTATTGGCGATCTTCTTAAGAAGAGTAGGAGTGACAACAAGGTGAGCAAGAATAGCATGTTTTCTACTCAAGGCGTCGGCTACCATGTCGGCTTTTCCTGACGTATATAGAATATCTAGGTCATAAGACGCTAGAAACTCCAACCAGCCTTGTTGTCGCAGACTCAAATCCTTCTGGGTAAAGAGATATTTCGAAGATTTGTGGTCGGTGAATAATTCAAAATTTTCACCTAAAACAAGAAGGATTTATTAAATATAAATATTAAGTTAAGTTAAAATTTTAAATATTTTAGAAAAGCTGAAAGAGTTTTTTACCCAGAAGTTAATGACGCCATATTTTCAAGGCAAAGATAACAGTTAAAAGTTCGAGAACGTGGGTTGGGTAGTTTTTCTCATGCGGACGTAATTGTCTACTCGCGTAGGCAATCACTCTACCATTTTGCATTAGCACAACATCCACACCATTACCACAAGCGTCAGTATAAATAGATAAGCCTTGGTTCCCATTAATAATAGCGAGAACAGGAACAGCAATCTTTTCTTTAACTCCTAAAATGCTTCATCACATTTCGAAGTCCAATCAAACTTAGCATTCTACATAGTTAGCTTAGTCAACGGACTAGCTATCTTAGAAAAATCATGAACAAACTTCTGGTAATATCCCACTAAACCCAAAAAACTTCGAACTTCCTTTAGAATTGTGGGTCGCTTCTAGTCTAGAATAGCAGAAACCTTGCCCGGGTCTACAGAAATTCCATCTTCATTAACAATATGCCCGAGAAATCTAACTTTCTTGACCCAAAAATGGCACTTAGAAAATTTGGCAAACAGAATGTTCCTCCTCAATATCCCCACAACAATTCTTAAATGCTGGCATGTTCCTCTTCGGTTTTGGAGTAAATCAGAATATCGTCAATAAACACAAGAACAAATTTGTTCAACACTTCTTGGAATACACGAGTCACTAAGTCTACGAAGTATGCGGGAGCATTTGTTAGTCCGAAAGGTATGACTAACCATTCGTAGAATGTGTCTGGACCCCTGAAAGCAGTTAAGTGAACACAGTCTTTGGCAATTCGTAGCTGATGGAATCCTTAAGCTAGATCCATCTTCGAAAGAATCGAGTGTCGTGCAGTTGATCGAACAGATCGTCAATTCTGGGTAAAGGAAAAAAAATTAAGTGTAGTTTATTGAGATCGCGGTAGTCCACACATACTCCCAAGGATCCATCAGACTTAGCGACGAATACCACAGCTGAACCCCAATCGGAATCACTAGGACGTATTAATCCTTTTTCTAGAAAATCTCGGGTTTGATTGACTAGTTCTATCCTTTCCCTTGGTGCCATCCTACGGCTTGCATGAACAACAGGACAAGCATTGGGAACTAAATCGATTCTGAATTAAATTTCTCTATGTGGGGGTAAAGATTTAACCTCTTCCAACACATCTGGAAATTCCCGAACAATAGGTATGGACGACAGACTAAGTTAGGGATACCCCAAGGTATACATCAGCTTATCTCTCTTAGGACTCGGTCCTCATAAGAGATTTCAACGAAATTCCCATTTGGTT
The DNA here is from genome assembly GCA_030765085.1 of Allium cepa. Lineage (NCBI taxonomy): Eukaryota > Viridiplantae > Streptophyta > Magnoliopsida > Asparagales > Amaryllidaceae > Allium > Allium cepa. The sequence goes on along the minus strand of CM060934.1, from coordinate 859,397,573 downwards.
ATGATCAAAATCGTTCGATTATTACAATCTAATTTGGATTCATATTTCTTTAGCCAGTCCATTCGGTAAGATTTCAAATTCATTAAATACGAAGACAAAGAGACTGATAGGAAATCGATGACGAGAATACAAGATAGGAACATCTTTACATCTTAGGCAAAGATTTGCAGGATCACCAATCGGTTCACGCAAATGGGCTTGTCGACAAACTCAGGTTTAAATTTTAATTCATTTATGGTTTGTTGGGAGACAAAGCTACATGTAGCTCCTGTGTCGAACAAAACTCTAATAGATCTATCATAAATCAGATGGTTACCTTCTAAAACTCCTTTTCCTTTGTCCGCCTTTAAAGATGAGGGGTTATCTTTTATCGCGTAAATTTTTGCCACCTGTGCTTGCTTCTTTTTTGGGCAATTTTTAGCTTTGTGACCTGGCTTGTGACAGTAAAAGCATACCTTGGTTCTTTGACCTGTCTTTACAGGTTGATCTTTCTTTACTTGTTTCTTTGGCATCCTGCAATCGTTTGAATAATGGCCTTTCTCCTGACAGTTGTAACAAGTAATATCCCTCGTCGGGTTCTCCTGATTACTCTTCTTCTCCTTGCCTTAATATGGTTTCTTCCTTTCGAACTTCCTTTTCTTCCAATTCGGATTGCTTGCTCATCCCTTCTCCTCCGAAACTCCCTACATATCCAAGGTAGCGTACTTATAACACATATCGATCAGATCAAAAAAATATTCCTTAATGTAGGCCATCATCCTCTCATGGTACTTCTTATTCATCCCTCGTATAAAGCTTTCATTCTTCTTCAAAGGTGTATTCACTAGCTCCGGACCAAATCGAGATAACTCGTTAAACTTGTTCAAATACTTCTCAAACGATAAACTTCCCTGCTTCAAGTCCATAAGCTCCTGGTACATTCTGGAGATACCAGTAGACGGCATATAACGCTCCTCGAACACTTCTTCAAATCGACCCCAAGTGAATTCATCTTCCAGCTCATCTACTGAAACAGTCTCCCACTAAGCTAGAGCTTCCTCTTGGAGTTGCCAAGAAGCTATTAATCTCATCTGATTGTCTTCCAATTTCAGATCCCTAAAAATTCTTTCACACGATTGGATCCAAGCTTGTGCTTGACAATAGACTCCTTGCCTGTGAACGGCTTTCCACCAAGTATGGAAAAACTTCTATATAGATCAGCCAGATTCGATTGAGGTTGAGTATATATAGCTGCTTCTGCTGTTGCAGGGACTTGACCAGTTGTAGTGGTGTTTCCCCATCCCCTTACTCGTCCTCTCCTAATGCTCATTCTCACTATCTATAAACAGTAAGAAAACTTGATTTAGACCATACGGACGAGGTATCTTAGGGAATATCAATAGTTAAAAGAAATAGGCTAAGAAATTTTAGGGTTTCGGTCTCTCGGTTTATACTTATTCTAGGGTATTCTTCACCCTATCTCTAATGAGCCACCTAATGTGTTATACTCCGTAGCTAAAGTTCTTACTCAACCTTTAACTTTGATACCACTTGCCACAACCTGAAATCCAACGTTCAAAATTTGACACCAAATACCTCACTTGTATTCGACTGCTGGAGATTCAAACGTTGTACTCCAGTTCGGATGGAGCTTATAACAACATTAGATGAATATAAACAGCGGAAACAAAAGGTGATTTCATTTATCACAACATAGATACAACATCATCACAATATTTGATTACATCAATTTAACCCAACATCAGATTGATATACATGTGACACAACATTAGAATGATAACACCACAGGGGAACAATAACAACAGGTCTTCAAAAAGGTTCCAACATATTTTGACTTCGATAGGTTTATCCTAAAACTTCAAACTTTTAGATCCAAAGGACTTCCAAAGAGTTTCAAACCAAAAAGCTTCCAAAATGTGACAGCTTCCAAAAGAAATCTAAAATCCAAGCTAGCTCCAAAACACAGATAACCTGCTTCTAGGCTGTCCATGTGGAAAATTATGGGCACCCAGAGTTTAGGAAGGGAAAAACAAACTCCAAGTCAATCATGAGGCTGGTATGACAATTTTCAAAAAAAATCTGATATGCTTTTGGAAAATGAAACTACCATAAGGCCTCCTGTCACACACATAATGCAATCGCACACTAGGGGGAGATTTCTCCTTATGATAGTCAAACATGCTTGATACGAGAAAACTCTTTTGACATTATTATTAGTGCATAGTGTGAAAAATATTTCGAAAATATAATATTAATCTTAGCCAACATAGGTGTCATTATACTATGCCTACTATAGCTACCAGTTAAGAATGGCAGGTTATATAATTGAAATCGTAAAGGGCTCGTATTGAATGATTGGATTTCCAACATTGGTCAGGCTAAGGAATTTCCTTACCAAATGGGACGCCTCTGGAGGGACGCCCCCAAGAACCAAACCAGATCTCTGCCAACACAAGGAAGGTTTACCTCCGTAACTAGATAACACCTACAAGTATGCCATCCTCGGTCGTTACCGACCTTTCTCGAGATTCACCAACAAATAGCAACAACCACACAGTTAAATATCTGGGCTCCATACCATGATACCACTTTTATCCAGAAGAAAATGGACATACCCTAGGGGCGCGACCCCTAATAACCTTGTCGCAACATTCCTGTTTCGACCATTTTCGGGTTGTGAGGTTCGACGAAATCTCGTCCACAAAGCTACGCTTTACACAAAAGCCATGCTTCGATCAACACATGATCAGCAGCACTCAGCATGCCACACTACCAAGTTGAGAGTATATCACTAATGATCATCAACTACATAACCTCTGAACTCGTACGTCTCAGAGAAGGATCTTAAGCTAAGAGAATAAATTCTCCGCCACGAATAGAAATGTATTTGATAGAAATCAGCTTTATATCTCAAAATGTAATGTCAAATATACAACCATACAAGTCCGTTCTGCGTTCGAACAGAACCGAAGGCGCTTCCAAAGAAGCCCTTGCAATCTGGGCATCCATAATCCTGATCGGACTCCCCATCACATATGGAGATCTCTATACCGGAGCAACACAGTGCAGAGTCATTCGACAAGTTATCCTATCATTCTTGAAGTCACCCGGTCTTCACCACCGTCTTCAAATGCTATTCATTTCGTCGTATCACCATTCGTAATGGGTTATATGACACAAAGTCCTCTCCCGGCTAAACCGAATAGTGAGCGCTTAATTTTAAAAACACATGGATATATCAATCATAAAGATTCACCGTTAATATTCGATGTGGGTTTCGGATAACCAACTGGACTCCCTGTCGCATCGAAATTCAAATGCCGTTTTACGGGCCAAAGGGGTTTTCACGTTCACACAGAAATACATCACAGATATCATAGCTCGGCATAAAGCAATTTATATCACATGGTATCACATTCACATATCAGTGATATTAATTAATACAAAGCATTCAATAATAATCAATCATCTACAATTAAGATGAATTAACAATGTGATCATAATTAATTAATCATTTAATTATTTTCATTAATTATTTTTAATTAATGATTTATTATCCTTAGTTATTAATTAATAAGTCCTTAATTACTAATTAATTAATCTTAATTAATAATTAATTAACCTTATTATTTATTTAATTAACCTCTAATTTTTAATTAATAAATTAATTATTATTAATTAATGCTTAATTATAAAATAATTAGTCTTAATTACTTTCATTATTTAATTATTCTTTAATTAATTATATTAATTAATTAATTCTAATTATAAATTAATTAACTTTTTATTTATAATTAATTATTCTTTAATTATAAAGTAATTATAAATCATTAATTATTTAATTATCATTAACAATCATCAACTTAAAAAGAACAGGTTTAGAAATTAATTTAACTTTAAATTGTTAAAGTTTTTAAAGCTGGAAATCATAATACCCGAGTCGACCCCAAGTGTTCCCCGAGACAAATGCCTGCTTACTTCGAGTCGTACCCGAGTCGTACCCGAGTATTCCCCAAATTTTCATTTTAATACTTAGATTTTTTTGTTAAGTTTATAATACCCGGTATGCATGCAAAAATAACTGAGACTTCCCTCGAGTCGGCACCCTGATTCCGTGAAGACTACTTCGGGTTAAATCTTCCCCCAAGCTATTTCTTACTGACACAAACCAACATATGTGCATGTGCACCACCGATCACCGGCGTTCTGTCCATCGCCACCCTCTTCCACAAGTCCACGTTCATCTACCCAATCCTTTAGAACATCCAGAACGAAGAATTCATGAGACAAACAAAATCGAGCATCCTGACCCAAACTGGAACAAAACCGAGCCACCTACAATTGCTTTGTTCTTCCATATTTGATCGTCAAAGGTCATGTGATCGTACCCAAAGCTTCACTAATGTCTAACACTACGATTGACACTGATGCGATCGACTCATGTTCTCTGACGAACCCGTGGCAATCGGATTTCCAGCTATGAACAAAACATGGGTTGAAACCCTAGATCAACCTCATTCTTCAACCACGGTCAAATTAAAAAAATTCGAGCATTTTTCCCCAAACAGCCATCACCTAGGCCTTCCCCAGCCATAACCCCGACCATTCTCATCACGCCGATGACCAGCAATGGCCAAAAGACCCAAATTCGTTCAATTCACAAGTTCTCAGTGAATACATGTTTAAAAATTTTGATCTTACCTTTAAAAATCATTATTTTCAAAAACGTTCTCGATGATATAATTTAAATCAGAAAACATGATGCTTGAATTTCCAACAGATATTAGGTTTGCCTGTATTTTCAATTTTTCCAGAGAATGCTTTGATTTGATTTACTTAAATTTATTTTTAAAACTTAAATCATGGTTAAACAAACAATTCTCATTTAGATCCTTAAGTCCAATATGGATTAGAGGAAGAGAAATCGAATTTTGAACAGGCTTGATGCCTGTAAACCTGGAACAAAATGCATATGTTTGTTTTCCAGACATGCACGGGCAATTCATACATATATCCATACATACTTGCATACATATTATACTTTATCACTTTTTACTTCGACATGATTTTCAAACAAAAGCCAGAAATCCAGATTCAAAAGTTTACTCACCTATCAACTTGAAAACAGAGAGCTGGAACTTGAAAACTGGAAAACACTTTTAGGTTTTGATCTGCCTTGATATTTTGAATTTGATCTGCAACTAGTTAATGTTGATTTGCTTAGCTTCTGATGGACTAAGATGCTTGATTACTTAATAACAAGTTGCAATTTAAATTTTAAAAGGATTTACTTACCTTGTTTTGAATCAGAGGAAACCTGAAACCCTGGTTTTGAATTTGAAAAAAACCTAGAGCTTTATTTCTTTAAACTGGAATTTGAAAACTTGCTTTTGATTTTTTTTGTTAACTAGCTTGATCTCTACCTTGTTGAATTCGAGAAGAAGTTGCTATTTTTGTTTACTTTTTCTTGGTTGTTTACAGGTTTCTTTGTTTTGTTTTGATTTTTGTATTACGGTTTTTTTCCTTTGAATTTTCTTCTTGTAGTTTAAAAGTGACAAAAGAAATTAGAGAGGGGAGAATATAGGGATATATAACCTGATATATCTTCTTTTATTTATTATTTCAGAAAATAAAGAAAATAGAGGACGCTTGTTCAAATCCTATCTTAAAATCCTAACACTTGTTAATATCCTTACTTATTAATTAACATTTGTCTTTTTATATATTACTTATTTTACACTTATAATTTTTCATGCGAAAATGTTTAATTATATACTTATATTATTGTTCTTTTGTTTATATTTATATGTATATAACCTTTAAAGAAAATAATTTTGAAACTAAAATATATAATCACATGTATTAATTTTTAAATTTAGATTATTTTACCAAAAATTATATTTTCAAATACAAATTCAAAGTCAAATCCTAATTCAAATTCAAATAACAATTCAAATTAATTTCAAAATTATTTCTAAAATTTATATTAATTACTAATTTTAAATCTAATAAAATTAAGACGTTACACCTAAATATTTCCAAAGATACATTTTGGGTCCAATTTCGATAGTCGGTTATTTAACTATCGAATAACAATCATTCAATCAGAAATTTAATTCCGTAAGGAAAACCAACATTTGCTAAGCACCAAGCAACACTAAGCCTCTTCTTTTTTTTTTACAAATCCCTTCATTAACTCAAATTAATTTGTAATATTTGTACCAAAATACTTTTACGAATATTCATTCACAAACTTATATTTTCAATACTTGGAAAATATCTATATACTTATCTCAACGGTATGAATATATTCACCAACACTGAAAGATTCTCTTTTTATACAATTATATAAGTCATTTAAAAACCCTATTATAAATTTCTAAAACCATTCATAAATCTCTGAAAATCACTTATAATCTCTTTACTCAACTTCAATTGTTTATAACTCTTTTTAACCTCTAAAATCATTTATAAACCCTTTTGTAAGCTATAACTCATTTCTAAAATTCGTTTACATCTAACCATTATAATACCGTTTTTCCTTTTTCAATCTTCCTTTAAATCTTCCAAACTATGTTATAAGATTCCTCTTATAAAACTTACAACTATTTATATAACCCTATTTATAAATCTCAAAAACATCTATAAACAAATTCTAACCATTTAGTTTAAAACACTATTATTTAATAATAAAAATTATAAATAAATAAATATTAACTTTTGAAATATCTTAAAATAATAATTAATAAATTTCAAAACATTCTTAATAAAACAATAATAGTTTATCTTAAAGGTAATTATAACCTAATTCATAAATAATTATATTTAATTTCAAACCATATTAATATTCTAATTAATTAACCCTTCAAATATTAGAATATTTATAACAACTTTTAAAACATTATTAATACAAACAAACAACTTTTTAAAACATAATTATATTCCCTTGATAAAAATCAATACTTAACTTTCCACATAATTGATTCCATATTTATGAAACTATATTTGTAAACCTCTTCTATTTTATGAAACTTCCTTTCATAAATCCCTTTATTTATGAACCTCGTTTCACTCCTTTATCAATCTCAATTATTCATAAAGTCATATTTAAAACATAATTTTAACCTTGCTTCCATAGGTATGAATTTCTTTTATAAATTTCTTTGAATTTATAAATATCGTTTAACAACCCCAATTTTACCCACACTTTCAATTTCGAAAATAGAGTCAACTATTTTCAAAAACAACATTCCACATCATATAATAAATCCACCATTTGATTTGTTTTTCCAAATCTACCCAATGATAATAGTTTCCTTTTATTTATAAACACCGTTTATAAATCCATGATTTTACTAACAAAATAAGATTTTGCAAATCTTCACTTCTTTTGTAAAATATCACTTTTACAACATATCGCATTTATAAATTCCATTATAATATATTTACCTATATATATATATTACTATATATATAACGGTTAATAAATATTTATATACAAAATAGTTCTATTTTACTTTTAAAACCATGCCCTTTATTATAAAAGATGGACTTATGTTAAGATTTTAAAAATCTTTATTCCAAGTTAAAAATATTTATTTAAAATGTTTTATAAACCTATTAAATTATAATATATATAAAAATCATATCATTGATTTTAAAATAAATTACTTATCTAATTTATTTAAAATAAATTATTTAAAATGCATACAATTTCCAAAATCACTTTGGAATCCCCGTTTTAAAATCAATCACTATGTTATGGCATTATAGACTACCAAAATATGAGGCCCAGTGCTATTAAGCACTAAATAAGAAAAATTGTGTCTATGTCATTAATTATTGCATCCAACATATTATATATCAATGTATATGAGAACCAAATCAATGGTGCGAGGAATCCTATTGGATCCCTCCAACCTATCCCCCTTCATCACATACAATATATAACAATAAAAATATATATCAACTACTTCAAGATTGGATTTGTATACAAAAGGCTATCCGTTCTTACACAGGAACGTAACATGGCCTGATTCGCTCTAGGGGCAAGAGTATATTCAATCCAACTAATTTAATAGTAAATCATCCAACAGTCAATAATAATTTAAAATAAATATCCAAACATTGAATATTGGCTAAAATATATTTCTAGTTAACCAAAAAAGTGATTAACTCACACTGATTTTTGTTTCATCGAAATGTTCTATTTTTGAATTAAAATTGAACAAATGTTCAGTTTAACCCAAAATTTCTACTAGCTCTGAATCCATCCAATCCAACTCCAAAGCCTAGTTGTAACAACCATGGTTTGTAGATTACCTATCAGTATTAAATTATAATGGTAAATATAATTTAATATTGTGAACTAAATAAAAATTAGAGATTCTAAATTATTTATTTGAAATAAACAATGAATTGTAGAATTTAAAAACGAGAAAATAAAGTTAAAAGCTTTATTTTATTTGGTTAGTGTGACAATAAATGGAAAATGATTTTATTTTAGAGAAAATGCAATAATTATATTAATTATTACCCATTTTCTTCTTTTAATAATTTTTAAAAGAAGGATGTAAAGGATGTTTAATTAAATAAAAAGATGAAATTTGGCTTAAAAATAAGTTTTAATTATAAATTGGAGTTTAAAATGGGTTGTATTATTTTTAAATGCAAGAAAATAATTTTTTTTCAATTTTAGAAGTAAAAAATGTTGACTTTTGCATTTAATTATGAAAATTGTGTATTATTATAAAATAGAGGATTTTAATAATAATAAAATGTTTTTTTAAAAACAAAATTAATCTTTTATATGATGAAAAACATTTTACTTCATGTATATGTAAGTTTACATACTTTATCTGGGTAAAAACTAGGAAGAAAATAACATTGGTTTTATAAAATAGTGTAAATATGTATGCATTTGGTGTTAGAGTTAATAAATTCTCTAGGCCATTTAATTTTATTTTAATTAATGGATCCATAGGTCCATTAGTTCCCATTAACCAGATGAGAAGGTGAGAAAAATTATTCATGTACGTTCAATTTATCTCATCTTCTCCTTCTAACCAGTAAAGAGAAAATGAAACCCAACTCCACCATTTTCAAATTCCAAGAAAAAATCTTCAAATTACTTCAACAAACTGAGAATTTATTCAATCTAAAATGTAACTAAAAGGTAATCCACTACAAAACATCACTATTTCATCAAAATCTTTGTTTGAGAAGGGGGTATTTTGATTTACTGTATATTTTCCTTTGCATGTATTGTATCTTCCTTCTATAGGTTTCTAGAGGCTAATTTCTCCACTAAAGCTTCAATATTTCTTCATTAATATGGATTTTTGCCTCCATACAGCAAGGTGAGTTGAATAACTCACAAAATCTAGCTAAGCCAAAGTCTCAAATGCTTGAATCTGTACAAAATGAGCTGTTGTAATCGATTTTTTGTTGATAGTTTTCTTTTCTACGAATCTAATTTGGATTGCTTCTTTGCATGCGTATATCTTTTGATTCCTGCAATGAAATACTGCTGGATTTCTTGCTTTTGGTAGCTTGCATATTGAACTTCATTTCTGCAAATTTTGGTTGAAAAATATTGTCATTTGGATGTTCAAAGCAGTGGTAGAAAATCAACTCAAACATAGGTTTTTCCTATAGAAATTGTTTTCTGAGTGGCTGCAAACATGGCCTGAGTTCATGTTTGAGATAGCATAACTCTTTCATTTCATACTAAAATTCATTGATTCTTTTTTTGTTTGAAAGATAAAGCTTTTTACTATATGCATACCAATTTTCAGACCAATCTGAGGTAATTGGTCCTCTGTTTCATGCTTGGAATTCGACCCCTTTATGGTTTTTGGGCCTGTACATTTTGGTTTTTTTTGAACTGTTGCAAACATGGCTCGATTTCATGTTTAACACAGTGTAACTTTTTCATTTTCTGTCGAAATTCATTGATTCATTTTTGTTTGAAAGAATAAGTTTTCTAATATGTTCATACCAATTTTCAGCTCAATATGAGGTCATACGGTCCTCTGTTTTAGGCCTGTAATTTGGACTCAAGATGGTTTTCAGGCCTGGGCATATTTTTGTTTTTGAACTATTGCAAACATGACCTGAGTCCATGTTTGAGACAGTATAACATTATCATTTCAAGTCGGAATTCAGCGATTATTTTTTTGTTTGAAAGCCGAAGTTTTCTACTTTATGCACCCTAGTTTTTAGTTCAATAAAAGGTCGTTGGGCTACCTGTTTCATGTCTGAAAGTTGAACACAGAGAAGATTTCTGACCTGGGTATTGTATTGCCGATGCATTTTTATATTCTTTTTACATCTGACTTTTTACTTTTACTTCATGTTTTTTTTAGATATTTTTGAAATGTTTTGAGGCCATAATGTTTATCGGTAGGCTAGACAAATTTTGGAGATTTTGAAATTCAAATTTTGGATTGAATTTAATTTAATTTGAATTGAATTCGAATATCGATTTGAGTGATGTTTTGGGTTTTTATTCGTTTTCGGGCATGGATTTTTCCAAACCTTTTTGAAATAATTTTTAAAATAAATGAGCATTTTAAATTATTATTATATGATATTTTTAAAGTATTTTCAAATATAGAATCTTTTTATTCTCGATAATAAGGGAATTTTCCAATATGGCTTTCAAAATTGGTATTAAAAGCTTGCTTCCTCAAGTAAATTATTTTATATATAAAATACACATTTTGGCACTATTTAAGCGAATGAGAGGGAGAATTAAATGGTTTGGCAAAACACGTGGTATAGGACATGTGCGTTTATCTTATCGGTTAATTCTCGACTTGTTCGTTTGATCGTTTTGACCTGCGGGTCGAGTTTACTGATGAGACGAGGTAAACTTTTAACTGCTTTGAGTGTGAAATTTACTTGCGGTTAGTAAACCTTTTAGTGTGAACACGTGGTATGGGACACGTGCGTTTATCTTATCGGTTAATTAGAGAGTTTGTGACACATTTGTCTAAGAGACGTATTTGCCAGTCTGAACCTTCGGGTAATTTGTCCTTCGGGATGTTTGTTTAAGAGACGTTTGTCATTACGAGGTATTTTTCCTTTGAGATGTTGTCTTTGGGATGTTTGTCTAAGAGACGTATTTATTTGTCCTTCAGGACGTTTTTCTAAAAGATATGGCGCCGTATTTTCGGAGAACAGTACTTGGCGAGCTTTAGCCATAAGCACGTGTTATATCTTTGAGATGACTTCATTGATTTTCTTGTGATTTTCCAAGTGTGTCGCCTCTTTACGTTATTGGTCATTTGAGCCTCTTTAGATATTATATATGGCTATTACATCTTTGGAAATTGAACTCCTTATCGAGTTCTATATTTGAGATTTGGGTTTGCCAACACTTGATGTTTATTTGAGATTTATACTCTTCTATTTGGAGATATAAGAGATTGCCATTTTGGCGTATTTTGTGTTTGAGACTTCTCTATTTAGAGAATATTTTTGTGATTGCCATTTATAGCGAGTTTTGAGTTTGAGATTTGGGATTCTCTTATTATGGAGATATGGTTCATAGAAACCATTTTAGTCGCTTTTGGGATTTCGTCGATGATATGAGGCATTTATTATACTTAGTGTTATTTGATGAGTTTACCTATTTCGAGGACATAAACTTAGTGTAATTACATTATTTGAAGTAGAGTCATGCTCTTATTATTGTTTCTTCTCATTCGAGTGGATATCTTACACTTTACCTTATGCTCATATTACCACTTCTTCTTATAAACTGATTTGTTTAGCTAGACTAACCCATGTATTTTATACTCGGGTCAGACCGAGGTATTTCAGGTTAGGTACCATTATGGACTTAGCATATTCTGCTTCCGCATGGACTTATCTGCTATCCTTTTTTGTTGTATTTTTTTTGTTGCTGCTCTGATATGTATATTGATTTGACTCATGTGTATATTGTGGTCATCATGCTACTTATGATGTATTGTTTGTATTGTATTGGGATATATCAGTATATATATGTATATATACCTGTTTGTTGTTTTGTGATGTGTTATGCATTTGAGTTGTTGTATTTTGTTCTGATGGATCCTATAGCCACCTGTAGTTTTGTATCAAGCATTTATTGGATATGTCGATCCATTGGAAAAAGAAAAAATATACAATATAAATCGACGTATTCCATAGATATTTAAGACAAGACTATAGATGGTCGCCCGTAACCAGTCATATTCTCCATATTAGCAGACAATGTTACCTAGTAATACTCTTTGTTAATGTGGGTTTCAAAGTAGGGCGTCACAGCTTGATATCAGCTGAGTTCAGAACAAAATATGATAAACACATAACAAAGCATATATTATGATACATCAAAGTATAGTACGAGTGTACAAATCCCTTAGTCATCGTATCCTATACCATATCATGTCCTTTGGGATAGAAGTTTGGGGTATGTCTGGGAATATATTTTATTACATACTATTTTATAATAGAATTTATAATATCTTATCTCAGGATTAATCCAAATTTTGATTGTTCTATTCGAGTCCTCTTAGATACGGGTGCTTAATGCTCATCCGTATCGGAGGAATTTGTTGATGCTTTTTGATGTTCTTATCTTGTGATTTCTTTGAGGATTACGAATCATATTGAGGGGATCTGCAACATTTGGTATGATGTTCGAGGATTTTCGGATTGTTCCTTGTAGCTTATCTTTTCGTGTGAAGTAGCGCACTATTTTTCTATCTTGAGTTTGGATTGGTTTGAGATGGAGTGGCTTGAATATTATCAAGCCACATTCTGTGATTTGAAGGATCCTATATTTAGGTATCCTAACTTGGCTGATTCATTGTTTCTTGTTCTTCAGAATGTTAATGATGATTTCAAAGTCTCTGTATTTAGTCTTGAGTTTCGAGATGTTGATGATATATCTCAAATTCCAATCATTATGACTTTGTTGATTTATGTGAGTCCGTTCAGGTATGACACCCAATCGAGCAATTGAATATTATATTGACTTCACTTTCGGTTCTTAGCCATTCGGTCATCCTCCCACGAGAATGTCCACTTGGTAAATGAGGTGGTTCATTGAATTTATTTGATATTGTTATTCTTTCCTCCTTCTGAGATATCCTCTTTGGATACTCAATTGTTGATATACTTTGTAAAATCACTTCACTCGAAGTAATGATATGTTGTTAATGTGTTAATGTTCTTCTTCTCATTCGAGAAGATATCTTAATCTTACTTTATATCTCATTTCTCTCTTTTTAATCTATAATGTGGTGTTACGGTCATTCCTCAGCTTAACCTTACACCGATTTTTCAAGAGCTACAAGTCGTAGAGGATAGCTTTACTCTTACTGCATTTTGCACTTTTTTGAGTCTTGTGAGTGGTTCGTTATACCGTTTGGAATAATGAACACTCCAGTCTATTCCATCAGTCTTGAGGATCGAGTATTCTAGAAATATCTCGATGAGCTCTATTTGTGTTCCTTGATTTTGAGAATAAGTAATAAATTGCGTTATCAAATTTTTCAAAAATTGAAGATATGTTTCTAAGAGAAAATGGATTTTGTTTTTAGGAAAAACAAAGAATATTTTGAGGTATTTCTTTTTAAGAAATGAATTTTTTTGTTGGTCCGTCTAGTGCTTTAAGAAATCTAGTCGATGCGTTTGGCCATCATTATCGATAGGAATTTCCTAAAAGCTGTGATGAGACAGTCAGACACGATAAATTGAGTTTTAATTAGTAAAGTTTAAAAATAATTAATATGGTGGAATGTTAATTTTTATTTTAAATTTTTAATGAAACCATTGAACTAAGTGAGTGTTGGATGAGTGGCGAGGCAATTTTGATTATTTGATCAACTCTACAGCCAATCGATGGGGTTATTCACTATAAATCAATGGCGAGGCAATATCCTTATATTATTTAAAATTTTGAGAAATTTAATATGGTAATTTAGGTAAGCAAGAGTAAATAATTCTAGTTAAGTGGATATCTTAGTAAGAAGAAAATATCATTTGATGCTTTGGTTAATAAAATGATGTATTAAGTGTAAAAGAATACTTAGGTTTGAAAAATTAAAATATTAATTGAATAGTTTAGTTTAAATTATTAATGATGACTATAAAAAAATTGTGTTGATGCTTAGTTACTTGAGTAATAGTAGAAGATATATATAAAACACTTTCTTAAGAGAAAATAAAGAAGTGTTAGTTTAGAACATTTAGTATAAATTTGTGAGCTAGTTTTTGTTTTAAAATTAAATGGTAATAAAACTTGTGGGTTTGAAATTGCAAAACTCTTTCGAAAACAAGTTTGAATTAATTATTAACTTTAATAAGTTTTATGTTGATAATTAGATGGAAATTTAATTTTTTTTGACAAATGGAAATGTGATTTTGGATTGTTTTGATAAATGAACAATTCATGTAGTATAATCATTTTAAATTATGAGAATAATTTTAAAATTTATATATATATATATATATATTCCAAAAATTTATTTGGTGGATAATAAATAATCATCTCTTGATAATGAAAGAGATTACTTATATCTTCCAAAATGAGTTTTCATAGTTAATTGTTTTAATGCTTGATTTTGAAAAGTAATGAAAGTATTTCCACTTAATAAATTGTTTTTCTTGATGATTACCTAAAGTTGATCATAATTTTGTATGTCTGAGCTTTTTGGAGAAAAATAAGATCATTTAATAAATGATATAGCAAAAAGCTTGTTTGAAAATGTAGTTTGAGAATAAAATGGTTTGGGAAAATTTCAAATTTTAAATTGATTTAAAAACTGAAATTTTGTTTGGAAAAATGTTGTACTAAAACAGCGATAACTCGATAGTTATCACTCTACATAAGTTCAATCTTTTTATCAATGAAAGATATTTTAGTAAGCTATAAAGTATCTTTTTATCACTTTAAAATATTTTTCATTTTACTTAGTCTAAAATGGGTTTGAAAGTAGATGGTCATTTCTACCCTATAAGAGAATTTCTAAGATTTAAGCTGAAAATAAATTCTATATAACTTTGAAATCGTGAATCCGAATTTTATGATCTTCATATCGCTTGAAAGATTAGATTTAGTAGAAAAACTTTCGTTTTATAAGTATTTTCATATTTTGAGTTTTGATGGGTCGAAATTAAGATCTTTACAGCAGGTTTGTGATTGAAATAACTTGTTTTCATAAAAATTATGTGCATTCTACCCACTTTGTGAATATAAATTGGATTTTTGAAAGAATTGTTGAAAATTTTCACAATATTGAAGTTTGAGAATTAGAATATAAAGAAATTGGGTTTTCTTAAAAAAATTGGTTTGTAGAATAAGAGATAGAAATCCATTCCTCAAGTTTGTTTTGTCTTTGAGCCATTATCTAAAATCGTGCATTATGTGGTCATTTTAGTCCGGTGGCCTTTAAAGAGACCACCTCTCATTGAATTATCTTACCTTTCTTGTTGTCAAACTTATGTTGATGTGGTTCTTTCCATAATGACATATGGAAAGTCATGTCGATAATTATCTTATTGATTGGAGTCTGGGATAAAAGTTGAGCTAAATTCCAACTCAACTCGAGAAATTTCCAAGAAATTAATCTCACTTGATTGATCCTTTTGGGTAGCATTCTATTATGTTTTTGTTTCGAAGGTGGGAAGCCTTTGAAATCATGAGGTATTGCTTATACAGTTTCCATAGTCCGCTAATCCCGACAAATATATTCGAGAAATTATAGAATTTATCGAGCAATTTTATCTTGGTCTTCTATCAATTTGAGTTGAGTGGAAAATTTTTAAACTCAAGCTTATATTTATTTCTTTTGATTGATGAAATTAATGTGTTGAATATAAATTCTTCCCTAGAAATTGCGAGAACACAATTTTTATAAGAAGTGGAGTCTGTAGCAACCCTGGCTTGTAGACAACCTGTCAATATTAAATTATAATGGTAATTATAAATTAATATTGTGAATTAAATAAAAATTTGAGATTTTAAATTGTTTATTTGAAATAAACAATGAATTTTGGAATTTAAAAATGAGAAAATAAAGTTAAAAGCTTTATTTTATTTGGTTAATGTGATAATAAATGAAAAATGATTTTATTTAATAGAAAATGCAATAATTATATTAACTATTGCCTATTTGCTTTTTTAATAATTTTTAAAAGAAGAATGTAATTTTTAAAGGATGTTTAATTAAATAAAAAGATGGAATTTGGTTTTAAAATAAATTTTAATTATAAATTTGAGTTTAAAATGGATTGTAATATTTTTCTATGTAAGAAAATAGTTTTTGTTGAATTTTAGAAATTAGAAATGTAGACTTTTGCATTTAATTGTGAAAATTGTGTATTATTGTAAAATAAAGGATTTTAATAATAATAAAATGTTTTAAAATAAAATCTAGTCTTTTTATATGATGAAAAATATTTTATTTCGTGTGTATGTAAGTTTACATACTTTGTTTGCATAAAAACTAGGAAGAAAATAACATTGGTTTTATAAAATAGTGTAAATATGTGTGCATTTGGTGTTAGAGTTAATAAATTCTCTAGGCCATTTAATTTTATTTTAATTAATGGATCCATAGGCCCATTAGTGCCTATTAATCGGATGAGAAGTTGAGAAATAATTCATGTATGTTCAATATATCGCATCTTCTCCTTCTAACCGGTAAAGAGAAAATGAAACCCAACTCTACCTATTTTCTAACTGCAAGCAAAAATCTTCAAATTACTTCAATAGACTGAGAATTTCTTCAGTCAAAGATGTAATTAAAAGGTAATCAACTACAAACATCGCTATTTCATCAAAATCTTTGTTTGAGAAGGAGGTTTTCTGATTTAATGTACATTTTCCTTTGCATGTATTGTATCTTCCTACTACAGGTTTCTAGAGGCTAATTTCTCCACCAAAGCTTCAATCTTTCTTCATTAATCCAGAATTTTGCCTCCATAAGCAAGGTGAGTTGAATAACTCAAAAAATCTAGCTAAATCAAAGTCTCAAATGCTTGAATCTGTACAAAATGAGCTTTTGTAATCGATTTTTTGTTGATAGTTTTCTTTTTTGTGAATCTAGTTTGGGTTGCCTCTTTACATGCTTAAATCTTTTGATTTTGGCAATAAAATGCTGCTGGATTTCTGGCTTTTGGTAACTTGTATGTTGAACTTCATTTTTGCAAATTTTGGTTGAAAAATATTTCCATTTGGATGTTCAAAATAGTGGTAGAAAATCAACTCATACAAAGATTTTTGCCTGTAGAAATTTTATTTTCTGAGTTGCTACAAACATGGTCTGGGTCCATGTTTGAGATAACGTAACTCTTACACTCTTATTGAAATTCGTCGATTCTTTTTTCATTTGAAAAACAAAGTTTTCTACTATATACATTCTAACTTTCAGATCAATCCGATGTAATTTGGTCCTCTATTTCATGCCTGAAAGTTGAACCCGAGAAGGTTTTTAGGCCTGTACATTTCGGTTTTTTGAACTGTTACAAACATGGCCTGAGTCCATGTTTGAGATAGTGAAACAATTTTATTTTAAGTCGGAATTCATTGATTCTTTTTTTTTGAAAGATGAAGTTTTCTACTATGTGCATACAATTTTTTAGCTTAATATGAGTTGGTTTGGTCCTTTGTTTCAGACCTGTAAGTTGGACCCAAGATGGTTTTCAGGCCTGGGCATATTTTCTTTTTTGAACTGTTGCAAACATGGCCTGAGTCCATGTTTGAAATAGCGTAACATTGTCATTTCAAGTCGGAATTCATTGATTCATTTTTGTTTGAAAGCCGAAGTGTTCTACTTCGTGCACACCAATTTTTAATTCAATTAAAGGTCGTTTGGCAACCTGTTTCATATTCAAAAGTTAAACCTAGAGAAGATTTCAGACATGGGTATTGTGTTGTCGATGCAATTTTATGTTCTTTTTCTATCCGACGTTTACTTCATGTTTTTTTTTATATTTCTAAAATGTTTTTAAGCCATGATGTCTATCAATAGACTAGCCAAATTTTGGAGATTTTGAAATTCAAATTTTGGATTAAATTTGAATTTAATTCGAATATCGAATTGAGTGATGTTTTGGGTTTTTATTCGTTTTCGAGCATGGATTTTTCCAAAACTTTTTGCTTTAATTTTTAAAAAAATGGGCATTTTAAATTATTATATGATATTTTTAAAGTATTTCAAGTATAGAATCTATTTATTTTCGATAATAAGGGAATTTTCCAATATGGCTTTCGAAATTGGTATTAAAAGCTTGTTTCTCAAGTAAATTATTTTATATATAAAATACAGTTTTTGCACTATTCGAGCGAATGAGAAGGAGAATTAAACAGTTTGATAAAACACGTGGTATGGGACACATGTGTTTATCTTATAGGTTAATACTCGACTTGTCTGTTTGATCGTTTTGACCTGCGGGTCGAGTTTACCGATGAGATGAGGTAAATTTTTACTGCTTTGAGTGTGAAATTTACTTGCGGTTAGTAAACCTTGTAGCGGAAACATGTGGTATGGGACATACGTTAACACTGTTCGGATTCCTATCTGAGAGTTTGTGACACATTTGTCTAAGAGATATGTTTGCCAGTACTGGACCTTCGGGTCATTTGTCCTTTGGGATATTTTCTTAAGAGACGTTTGTCATTGCGACATATTTGTCCTTCGGGATGTTGTCCTCCGGAATGTTTGTCTAAGAGACATAATTATTTGTCCTTCGAGACGTTTATCTAAGAGTCGTGATGCCTTATTTTGAGAGAAGAGTACTTGGCGGACTTCGGCCATAAGCACGTGCTATATCTTTGAGATGATTTCCTTGTGATTTTCTAAGTGTATCGCCTCTTTACATTATTAGCCATTTGAGTCGTTTGAGATATTATATATGGCGATTACATCTTTGGAAATTGAACTCCTTATCGAGTTTTATATTTTAGATTTGTGTTTGCCAACACATGGCGTTTCTTTGAGATTTATACTCTCCTATTTGAAAATATATGAGATTGACATTTTTTGCGTATTTTGTGTTTGAGGCTTCTCTTTTTAGAAAATATTTTTGTGATTGCCATTTATAGCGAGTTTTGAGTTTGAGATTTGGGATTCTCTTATTTTGGAGATATAGTTCATAGAAACCATTCTAGTGCCTTTTGGGATTTCGCCGATGATATGAGGTATTTATTATACTTAGTGTTATTTGGTGAGTTTACCTATTTTGAGGACATACACTTAGTGTAATTACATTATTTGAAGGAGGAATGCTCTTATTATTGTTTCTTCTCATTCGAAGGATATCTTACCCTTTATCTTATGCCCATATCATCACTTATCCTTATAAACTGATTTGTTTAGCTAGACTGGCCCGTGTATTTTATACTCGGGTCAAACTGAGGTGTTTCGGGTTAGGTACCCTTATGGACTTAGCATTTTCTGTGTGATGACCCGAAATTGTGGGCAATTGAAATTAGAATATTTAATTGATTTTAAATATTTAATAATTTAATTTTAACTTAAATTTCAAATATATCCATTTATTAGACAATTAAATTATTGAATTTAATAAGCGAAAATTGGGTAAATATTGAATCTGGAATTTAAGGCTTGTTAAAAATAATTTAAAGGCTTGTAAAATCCATATTGATAATACTAAAGATAATAGAAGTGTTAAAATTGAAATTAAAGTGTTTCGTTCAGTTTTAAAAATATATCGTTTAAAATGATATTTAAAAATAGTCTTCCGAGACGCAGTCTCGGAATTCGACAAAACCAGTTCCATTGGATCCGTAATATTGTATTATTATCGGATTATAATTTTGGAGTGTTTGGATTTGTCGTGTGGCCGTACAAAGTATAAATGCGTTGAAATCTATATTCAAAATTTAATATGATAACCGGATCCAAAAAGTTATCTTCTCCATACGATCGAATTAGGTCTCGAAACCTTTTCCATTGCCTTTGGAATAGGGGTATAATATTATAAACATCTGGCAGCACGCCTCGATAGAAGTTTGAAATTTTGAGTTGCAATTTCAAGACAATTTAAATTTGAATTTAAAATTTAAAATATATATATTTATATATTTAGGTGAACATCAGTTGTTTTTATCACCTAAGAATACAGTAGCAAGCCTACAGACATGCAAGGCAATTTGAAAACACGTGTTCTTCCTGAGAACAAGCATCGTCTTTAAAGAAAAAAATAAAGATAAAAACACGTTCTAACGTTTTTCCCTCTTCTATTTCGATCTAAAATGCCCGGTTCCAAAAGTAAAAAAAATGGCAGCATGAAAAATCGAGATCCGAAATAAATGGCCGCTCTTTCAATTCAAATCTAAGCCAAACCCTTTCTCTTTTCAAAATCAAAACCCGGTTCGCGATAAAAAAAAGATGATGATGGAATCGCTTTGTGATTTTTTTCAGAAGGAGGAAGCACGTGGTAGCGCTGGTGGGAGGCATGAAAGTGAGCAAGCGCATGAATTTTCTAATGTATACGAGGGTTGGAGTGTCTGGAATCAAGCAGCCATTGGGTTTTCCCTTGTGACTCATGCACGTTAAGGGGGGAAGCGACTCGGAGAAGCGAAGTGTTAGAATCGAACAGGTGACGATTCAGCGGCGTGAGCGGTGTTTGAGAGAGGATCCAGTGGCGAACAATGAACTGACGAGGTGGGATCATGGTCCTATCTACGGCCCGGACGTGAAAGTGGAGGATGACAGATCGAATCAGAAATTTTCATGCATTGCTTACTAAGGATGAGAGGCAGTGAGGTAATTATTTATTTTAGTTAATGTAATTGAAATGGAAAGCATATTTATTTTTCCTATTGTAAAATTTAAAAGTAAGCTTGGAAAATTTTTATCACCAATCAAATGGAATTTTGGTTATTAGTTGTTAAGGTGGAAACTTTAACTTAAATAACCTATAATTAAATTACGATTGCATAATGAGGTGATGAGGAAGTTAATCATTTTTATTAAGTCGATTGATAGGTGAGTTAATTCATTAATGGATGGTTAATTTAAGTTCGGTAAGCAGATGATTAAATTGTTTAATAAGCTGAATTAATTAATTTTAGGCACCAAAGGTAATTTATTTAAAGGAAAAATAGTTTAAATCAAATTATTAGCCAATTATATTTATTAAATGTTAATTGATTTTTCGATTAGTTCAAATATTTATAAACCATACAATGTTTATACAAGGTCTGAAACGTAGAGAGACAAGCCAGTTTGGACCGGGCTGCAAATTAAAATCAAAGGTGAGTTAATCTCACACATTTGGATTACCTTTTAAATTTAAATATTTAAATTAAAATTATTGGTTTTTTTGCTTGAATTGATAATTTAATTTCGGTTGGATGTGATATTATATATATATATATATATATATATATATATATATATATATATATATATATATATATATATATTGGAGTGATTAATATTCCCACATTATATAGCCGATTAGAACTTATGCACCCCGTATAATAGCGGATGACCCTATATACCGCGATATCCCCCTCGAAGTGGGATTAGTATTTTATATTATTCTAACATCTGTGGATTCAGGGAAACAGGTTGGAGGGTTCCAACTGGATTCCTCAACAAAATATTGAAATTGTTTTCATATTCTGTGTTATGATTGATTGACTATCTGTGATCTATTATATTCGAAACTGGAAGTAATAAATGCTATGAGTTTTGCTAAACATATTTTAGGTATTTGATGATATCAAAAATATAAAAGGTTTGAATTTGAAAGAGATATTAAGAAATAATTTAAGTAAAATAATTTTAGATAAATTAAAAAAATGAATTAAAAAAATGAATAAAAGTTTGATTTTAAATTCTATCAAATAATTTTGGAATATAGGAAAAATAGAGTTTGTGGATAAATATGAATTAAAGGATTTTAAAAGTATGGACTTAAGAAAATTTTATTTGAAGTACAAAGAATTATTTTAAAATTTAAAGATTTAAATGGGTTGGGAGAAATAAAGGGAGAAATTTGAAATAAAGTATGAAATTGGTACTTCCGATTTAAATAATATTTTAAAACATAAATAAAGGTGTGAATATAGGATAAATGGGTTTTGGAATAAAATTAGAAAAGTTAAGGAATTTATTTTAAAAATGAAGTTAATTTTAAAAATCGATTTGAAAATTTATTAAATGTTTGAAACTATGATTTAAAAGGAAAATGAGATTATGAAATTTATAAATGGGGTTTATAAATAAAGTGAAATATGTCTCGGTGGATAATTAGGAAGTATAAATTAACGGTGGGAATTTATAAGGAAATGGTGATTTGTTTAAAAATAAATGGTGGTTTATTTTTAAAAGAGTGGGAAAGAAATTTATGGGTTTGAAACGTAAATTAAATTTGGATAAATCGAGAAGGATTTATTAACTGATTAAATGGACTAATTTGGAATGGAAAGTGCATTTTCCTGAAATGCCAAGTATGTTTTCAAAGCAAATTTTCAAGTATGAGCTAGTGGTTTAAAGCAGTTTTAAAAGAATGTTTTCGAAAGAAATTATTATTTAGTGGTTTTTAAATTTTAAAAGTAAATATTTATTAAGTTAATTATATAAGTAAATTATTTTAAAGGTTTATCTAGTATTATGATTTAAAAGATAATTATTTAATATTTATACCTTATAGAATAACTTTTATTTTAAAATTAGTGTTGGCTTAAGTTTTACATGAGAAATTATTACAAAATTTCATAACTATTATTTTAAATAAAGTGTTTTAAGTAGTTTTTATTTTAAGTGTTTTAAAGTATATATTTTTGAATAAAGTGATTTAAATTATTTAACAATCTAAAGTATTAAGACTTGGTGATTTTCAGTGGAAATAAAACAATTGGGTGGAAATTTATTTCCACGAGAGAAAAGTGATTTGAAAAATATTTTCAAAGGATTTAAGTGTAGGAAATATCTTGTGATGATATTTTGAAATAAATAATTTGCGAAATTATTAAGACCTGACGGCTGTTTGTGAATGTTATATGACAGTTAAATAACTGACTATCAGTACTGGCCAATGAGCTGATCGTTTCGAAGAGATCGAGAACGGGATTAATTTCCCGAGAACCAATTTGATCCGGTTTGAATGTTTTCGTAAGGAAGACAAGAGCTTAGAGTCGAAGATGAAGCAGTGAAGTGCAAGGGCTAATCGCTACTAATTCTAATGGTGATTCCAAAATAGATGTAGTAGGAGTAGTGCCTTAGGTTCCGTTCGGACCGGGAACGGACTCGTATAGACGAATGCTATCAAAACATTATCAAGGGGACGATGAGCATTCTAAGTGTATATGTGCTAAAAAGGTAACGCATAGCCTTAAGCCTCATCAACTGGAATGGCTAAAATAGGGGAGGTGCAGCAAGGCTAAGTGGCTAGCAACCAATTAGGGTAAGGTCATCCTTGTCTAGATGTCCCTTTTTATTTGGCTGTTTGAGTGGTTGCTGATCCTAACCGCGAGGTGATCTTATTCGAACTATCAAGTAAGGGATTGGTCCAGTCTTGTGTTATAAGGGACCAGGTGGATCCTCGGTACTCTGATCTAGGCCATGTACTGTGACGGGCGGTACCCCAGTAGCACTGCCATTGATGGAAATCCAATCTCCAATATGTGCCTTCGGACTTGTTTGTATACCTATTATGCTGGAATTTAATGAATGTAACAATTTCATCTATTTGAATAAGTATTTATATATAGACACTACTATAATATCAGAGGATCTGATAAGAAATGGTTTGGTTATCGTAAGGTAAAAACCCGACATGTTTATTTATGGCGTGGCCTTACGGGATACCTTTGATTTTTAAAAGGATTTTGAAAACTTTAATAATCCAATTTAGTGTGTTTTCTCATGCTGGTTTTCCAGGCTAACTCGGGTGCTATTTCACTATATTGCTCGGGTCAGACCAAGTATTATAGGATACAAGAAAGGATGCTGTGGAGCTCAGGTGACGAATTGGATGCGAGACGTATCACACGTATTTGATGTATTATCCGCTGTGTATGGTTTGTTGCATAATCAGTTTCTATGTGGACAGGTTATCATAACTGTTCAGTGTTGTGCTTTTGTTTGATGTTGTACTCTGATGATGTAATATATAATACAATTACAGTTCTTTGTATAAAAACCTGATGATATCTATTATATGTTATTCAGCTGTGATTGTGAGATTCTGATGTTGTTTTCTATTTCTTCTTCTACCTCCTTCATCTTTCCCTACGGTCTGGTTTCCCGGCATTCGATTGTCCGATATTTAATACTGTGGACGTATTGATGTCGATTTTTGGGCGTCGAAAAATCGAGTCGTGATAATGTGGTATCATAGCGAGGGTAAGCGAGAACCTTGGCTCTGGTGGGGATTACTCATTAGAAATAGAGTCAGTAATACTCTAGAATGAGTTTGAGTGTATTAATAGACATGGGCGCGTATTTGTTAGTAAATATAAAAATTGTTTTATATTGTGTTGATTGGCTTGTTGAGTGGCTTATGGATTCTAGTCAATATGAGTTATTAACGTTGTTGATAGGGATCTCTAAACACTTGTAGAGAACAATTCGACACGGTATTGTTTTAAATAGGGTAAATGAAATAATTTTGCCCAAATTATTTTTATATATATGAAAGAAATAATTTTCCATAAATTATTAAAGCTATATATGGTTGCTTGGTTGTTAAGAGTTAATAATATTAAATTATTATCTTAGTTAAGTGAAAATTGAACAAGAATTTGAATTATAACCAAAGTTAAGAAATTAACTTATATAACAAAATGGAGTTTGTAAATGTGAATTATAAATGTGGTTTATAATTGGAAATGAAATAGAAATCCCAAAGTCATGTTTGAATATAAATTGAAAGGATTTAAAACTTGAAAATTTGAGGAAATTTAATTTATTTTGAGTTGAAAATAATTTTCAAGGATTTTGGAGAAATAATAGTGATATTATTTTAGAAATATTTTTGAATTGGATTTGAAATATGGTGAGATTTAGGATTTAAAAATATTTGAAAAGGTTTTTAAAAAGATAAAGCATTGAACTCACTTTAGTCACTGGAAAATAACTTCGGTGATGATTGTAGCATCATCGATGTTCATTTTTGAGTTTCCAAGAGAGGAATTGCTGCCTGGATGTCTTAAGTTGGGATTTGTTTGTAAATTGGGTTTGATTTGGAATGCAAGGAATATTTTTGTTAGGATATATATGATTTCAAGAATGTTTTGGAATGTTTAAGCAATTGTTTAAAACTCTGGAAGTAAATTGGAAACATTTATGGAATTATAAATGGATTTGATAACTTATAAAATTTGAAATTTGTTAGAATCAAATTTAACTTGGAAGAATTAAGTAAAGGAAAGTGTGACAATAGAATATGGATAAGTTTGAACTCATAAAATTTTGAAATGAAATTATTAGAAAGGAATTAAAAAACTCAACTTAAGGTTTAAAAATATAATGAGTTTTGGGAATTTGGCCTAAGTAGGCTAGATTGAATAAGTTTTTGAAATAGAGGTTATTGAGTTGAAATAAAATTGTGAATGTACAAGTTAATTTAAATTTGTAGATAAATGGAAAATTAGTCAAGTTGGACTAAATAAAACGAACGATTGAAAATAAATTAGTACGTGAAATAATTTAAAGAAATGATTAATTAAATATGGTTTGAGATGAGATGAATAGAATTCAATATTTAATAATGAAAGGTAAAACTGAATTCATATAGGCATTGAAGATCCATATTGAATAGAAGTAGATAAACCAAAGTGGTGAAGTGAAAATAATTATAAGAAGTATATACAATATTCATATTGAACTTAAGAAACGGATGGTGAAATTCTTAAGTAAAATGCGGTATTGGGAAAATATACTAAGTTAATGATTGAAGGAAGATTAAACTGGAAATTATGAAATGGGATAATTGTGAATAAGAGAATGGAAACCAAAATTTAATGTGAATAAAAGAAAATTGATATAGCTATAACCAATTGAAATAAATACGTAAGATGTACGTATATTATTTTTTTCGCATAGCGATTTGATCCAAATTCGAACACAGATTTTGAGATAGTTAAATTGAACCGAGTTGGTATTTTTTCACTCGATTTTCAACGGCGAACTCTAAATATGGATTTTTGATTGATCCTGAAATTCTCTATCATAGAATGTGGCTATGCAAGGAGAATGACAGTTTCTGATCAAGACGCCAGATTTGAGTCCGCACTAGGAAGTCGGGTGGACGATACTAGTTCAAAAGTGAAATAGCGTGATTGAATGAGCGATCGGATTTGGTATTGCGTACGAATGGTAGGTGTACGGACTTGAATGAAATAGATATTGAAAACTTTGTAAAAAAAATGTACAAAATGATTTTTGAATTTTGCGATTGGATATTATTGCTAAGTAGGATATATAGGTATTTTAAAAGCAAAGGAAAGTTGATGATTTTGATTTCAGAAGATAAAATTGTATGGCTCGACAAAAAGGGATGTATTTAAATTGGCATATGAAATTTGATGATTTTTGGGTCTAGCCACTTGGCTTTTTGTTTTCTTTTGAATTTGGAAGCCCATAGAGGCATTTTGTAGTCGTACCGATCTAGTCGCACAAAGGAGACGCTGGCAAAATATTTCAAAAATTTAAGGAGTTAGAAAATTTTTGAGAAAAGTTTGATAATTTAAATTTTGGTTTTAAATTAAATTTTGAAATGGTTGAGTAAGTGACATTGTTTGTAACCTATGGATAAGTTTAGAAAGTTAGTAAGGGTGAGTGTGTCTTTAATAAAAATAATATTTTGGGTGTTGTTGAAAACTATTTGGTTTTGGGGAAAATAGTAACCATTCTTCCTAACTAGAAATTTTGGGGACGAAATTCTTTTAAGGAGAGAGGAATGTGACGACCCGGAATTTTGGGCATTTGAAATTGGAATATTTAATTGATTTTAAATATTTAAAAGGTTAATTTTAACTTAAATTTAAAATATCTCCATTTATTGGATAATTAAATTATTGAATTTAAAAAGCGGAAATTGGGTAAAGTATTTAATCTGGAATTTAAGGCTTGTTAAAAATAATTTGAAGGCTTGTAAAATCTATATTGATAATACTAAAGATAATAGAAGTGTTAAAATTGAATTTAAAAGTGTTTTTTTCAGTTTTAAAAACATATCGTTTAAATTGATATTTAAAAATAGCCTTCCAAGCGCAGTCTCCGAATTTGACGAAACTAGTTCCATTGCATCCGTAATATTATATTATTATCGGATTTCAAATTTCGAAGTGTTTGGAGTTGTCGTGTGGCCGTACGAAGAATAAACGCATTGAATTCTATATTTAAAATTTAATATAATAACTGGGTCCAAAATGCTATCTTCTCCATACGATCGAATTAGGACTCGAAACCTTTTCCATTGCATTCGGAATAGAGGTATAACGTTATAAAAGCCTGGTGGCATGCCTCGATAGGAGTTCAGAAGTTTGAGTTGCAATTTCTAGACGATTTAAATTTGAATTTAAAATTTAATATATATATATTTTTATACTCTAGTCAACATCAGCTGTTTTTATCACCTCAGAACACTGTAGCAAGCCCGTAGACACGTAAGCAATTTGAAAACACATGTTCTTCCTAAGAACACGCATCTTCTTTAAAGAAAAAAATAAAGATAAAAACACGTTCTAACGTTTTTCCCTCTTCTATTTCGATCTAAAATGCCCAGATCCAAAAATAAAAAAATGGCCGCATGTAAAATTAAGATCTGAAACAAATGGTCGCTCTTTCAATTCAAATCTAAGCCGAACCCTTTCTCCTTTTTAAAATCAAAACCCGGTGCGCGATAAAAAAATGACGAGGATGGAATCGCTTCGTGATTTTTTTCAGAAGGAGGAAGCGTGTGGTAACGCTGGTGGGAGGCACGAACGTGAGCAAGCACGTGAAGTTTCTAATAGATGCGAGGTTGGAGCGTCTGAAATCGAGTAGCCGTTGGGTTTCCCTCGTGACTAATGCGCGTTAAGGAGGGGGGAGCGACTCGGAGAGGTGAAGTGCTTTAGAATCGGACAGGTCACGATTTGGTGGTGTGCGCGGTGTTTGAGAGAGGCTCCAGTGGTGAATGACGAACTGACAAGGTGGGATCACGGTCCTAGCTACGGCCTGGACGTGAAAGAGGAGGATGACGGATCAAATCGGGAATTTTCATGCATTGCTTACTAAGGATGCAAGGCAGTAAGGTAATTATCTCTTTTAATTAATGTAATTGAAAAGGAAAGCATATTTATTTTTTCCTATTGTAAAATTTAAAAGCAAGCTTGGAAAATTTTTATCACCATTCAAATGGAATTTTGGTAATTAGTTTTTAGGGTGGAAACTTTAAACTTAAATGACTTATAATTAAATTACGATTGCATTATGAGGTAATGAGGAAGCTAATCATTTTTATTAAGTCGATTGATAGGTGAGTTAATTCGTCAATGGATGGTTAATTTAAGTTCGGCAAGCAGTTGATTAAATTGCTTAATAAATTGATTTAATTTGTTTTAGGCACTAAAGATAAATTTTTTTAAAGGAATAATAGTTTAAATCAAACTATTAGTTAATTAAATTTATTAAATGGTAATTGATTTTGCGATTAGTTCATATATTTATAAACCATACAATGTTTATACAAGGTCTGAAATCATGGAGAGACAAGCCGGTTTGGATCGGACTGCAAATTAAAATCAAAGGTGAGTTAATCACACTCATTTGGATTGACTTTTAAATTTAAATAGTTAAATTTAAATTATTGGTTGTTTGCTTGAATTGATAATTTAATATCAGTTGGGTGTGATATTATATATAGTAGTATGTATATGTATATATATATATATATATATATATTGGAGTGATTGATATTCTCGCATTATATAGCGAATGAGACCCCATGTGTCACGCATAATAGCGGATGATCATATATATTGCGATATCCCCCTAGAAATGGGATTGGTGTTTTTATATCGTGCTAACATTTGTGGATGCAGGGAAGCAAATTGGAGGGATCCAACTGGAATCCTCAACAAAATATTGAAATTGTTTTCATAATCTGTGTTATGATTGATTGATTATCTGTGATCGATTATATTGGAAATTGGAAGTAATAAATGCTATGGGCTTTGCTGAACATATTTTGGGTATTTGAAGATAACAAAAATATAAAAGGTTTGATTTTGAAAGAGATATCTAGAAAGAATTTAAGTAAAATAATTTTAGATAAATTAAAGAATGAATTGAAAAAAGAATAAAAATTTGATTTTAAATTCTATTAAATAATTCCGGAATATGGGAAAAATAGAGTTTGTGAATAAATATGAATTAAAGGATTTTAAAAGTATGGACTTAAGCAAAATTGATTTGAAGAACAAAGAATTATTTTAAAATTTAAAGATTTAAACAGGTTGGGACAAATAAAGGGAGAAATTTGAAATAAAGTATTAAGTTGGTATTTCCGATTTAAATAAGATCTTAAAACATAAATAAAGTTGTGAATATGGGATAAATGGGTTTTGGAATGAATTTAGAAAAAGTTAAGAAATTTATTTTAAAAATGAAGTTAATTCTAAAAATTGATTTGAAAATTGACTAAATGTTTGAAACTATGATTTAAAAGGAAAATGAGATTATGAAACTTATAAACGGGGTTTATAAATAAAGTGAAATATGTCTCGGTGGATAATTTGGAAGTATAAATTTACGGTGGGAATTTATAAGGAAAGGGCGATTTGTTTAAAAATAAATGGTGGTTTATTTTTAAAAGAGTGGGAAAGAAATTTACAGGTTTGAAACGTAAATTAAATTTGGATAAATCGAGAAGGATTTATTAACTGATTAAATGGACTGCATTGGAATGGAAAGTGTATTTTCTTGAAATGCCAAGTAAGTTTTCAAAGCAGATTTTCAAGTATAAGTTAGAGGTTTTAAAGTGGTTTTAAAAGAATGTTTTAGAAAGAAATTATTATTTAGTGGTTTTTAAATTTTAAAAGTAAATATTTATCAAGTTAATTATATAAGTAAATTATTTTAAAAGTTTAACTAGTATTATGATTTAAAAGATAATTATTTAATATTTATACCTTATAGAATAACTTTTATTTTAAAATTAGTTTTGGCTTAAGTTTTACATGAGAAATTATTACAAAATTCCGTAACTTGTATTTTAAATAAAGTTTTTTAAGTAGTTTTTAATTTAAGCGTTTTAAAGTATATATTTTTGGATAAAGTGATTTAAATCATCTAAAAATCTAAAGTATTAAGATTTGGTGATTTTCAGTGGAAATAAAGCAATTGGGTGGAAATTTATTTCCACGAGAGAAAAGTGATTTGAAAACAATTTTAAAGGATTTAAGTGTAGGAAATATCTTACAAAGTTATTTTGAAATAAATAATTTGGGAAATTATTAAGACCTGATGGTTGTTTGTGAATGTTATATAATTGTTAAATACTAACTATCAATATTGGCCAATGCGCTGATCGTTTCGAGGAGATCGGGATCGGAATTAATTTCTCCAAAGCCACGTCGATCCGGTTTGAACGTTTTCGTGAGAAAGACAAGAGCTTGGAGTCGAAGATAGAGCAGTAAAGTGCAAGGGCTAATCGCTACTAATCCTGAGGGTGATTCCAAAATGGATGTAGTAGGAGTAGTGCCTTCGATTCCGTTCGGACCGGGAATGGACTTGTATGGACGAATGCTATCAGAACATCATCAGAGGGACGATGAGCATTCTAAGTGTAGTGTGCTAAAAAGGTAACACGTAGCCTGAAGCCTCATTAACCGAGAATGGCTAAAACAGGGAAGGTGCAGCAAGGCTAAGTGGCTAGCAACCAATTAGGGTAAGGTCATCCCTATCCAGATGCCCCTTTTTATTCGGCTATGTGGGTGGTTGTTGATCCCAACGGTGGGGTAATCTTATTCGGACTATCCAGTAAGGGGTAGCTCCAGTCTTGTGTTGCAGGAGATCGGGGTGGATCCTCTGTGCTTTGATCTAGATCAGGTACTGTGACGGGCGGTATGCCAATAGCCCTGCCATTGATGGAAACCCAATCTCCAATAAGTGCCTTAGGACTTGTTTGTATACCTATTATACTGGAATTTAATGAATGTAACCATTTCGGCTATTTGAATAAGTATTTGTATATAGACACTACTATAATATCAGAGGATTTGATAAGAAATGGTTTGGTTATCGTAAGGTAAAAAGCTGACATGTTTATTTGTGGGGTGGTCTTACGAGATACCTTTGATTTTAAAAGGATTTTGAAAACTTTAATAATCCAATTGAGTGTGTTTTCTCACGCTGGTTTTCCAGACTGACTCGGGTGTTATTTCACTATAATGATCGGGTCAGACCGAGTATTATAGGATACATGAAAGGATGCTATGGAGCTCAGGAGATGAACTGGATGGCGAGACGTATCACACGTATTTGATGTATTATCCGTTGTGTATGGTTTGCTGCATAATCAGTTTCTGTGTGGACAGGTTATCATAACTGTCCAGTGTTGTGCTTTTGTTTGATGTTGTACTCTGATGATGTAATATATAATACAATTACAGTTCTTTGTATAAAAACCTATTGATATCTATAATATATTATTCCACTATGATTGTGAGATTCTGATATTGTTTTCTATTTCTTCTTCTACCTCCTTCTTCTTTCCCTTACGGTCTAGTTTTTCGGCATTCGATTGTCCAGCATTTAATACAGTGGACGTATTGATGTCGACTTTCGGGCGTCGAAAAATCAGGTCATGACATTCTGCTTCCACACGGACTTATCTGCTAGCCTTTTTTGCTGTAGTCTGTTTGTCGCTGCTCTAATATGTATATTATTTTGACTCGTGTGTATATTGTGGTCGTCATACCACTTATGATGTATTATTTGTATTGTAATGGGATGTACCAGTATATATATGTATATACATTTATTTGTTGTTCTGTGATGTGTTATGCATTTGAGTTGTTGTATTTTGTTCTGATAGACTCTATAGCCATCTGTAGTTTTGTATCAAGAATTTAGTGGATATGTCGTTCCACTTGAGAAAGGAAAAAATATAGAGCACTAATCGACGTATTCGTTAGATATTTAAGACAAGTCTATAAATGGACGTCCCTAACCAGCCGTATTCTCCACATTAGCAGACAATGTTACCCAGTAATACACTTTGTTAATATGGGTCTCGGGGTGGGGCGTCATACTATTTATCATCATTATGGTCTAACACGACTGGCTACTTTCAATTTGGACTTTTAAAAGAATCTAAAAATTCAAATGAAGCTAATCAACATGAAAACAATTCTAAGTCATAGATATCGTCGATACAAATCCAATGCAGAAGACGGCACTCGAGTCCGACCTTGTATGAATTAATTACGAATTAATTAACATGTGAATTTAATAAACTAATTAAATATTTAATTAAATGTTGATTACCGTAAATCCTGATTAGGCCACTTATTATCTTCCCGAACTAGATCGCGCTATCACATTCATGCCACCCCATTCTATGAACCATCGCCGTTGCTGGGAAGAACAAGATGCCACCACAGCGTGGTCGAAGGTAGCGCCGAAGTCGCTGTCCACTCCTATACCATCGAGGAAGTACATGAGCTCATTGTTGGCCCCAAAATCGAGGAAAGCAGTTGAAACTTCGTGCTCCAATCAATGCCACCGTGGGTCACTACCAATCCAATCATACAACACCTTCATCTCCCTTAGTCGATCATCTCCATAGTTAGAGTCGTTGCCTAAATCGGCCTCGTGTGGCTCCCATTAACGAAAGTCATTCGATTTCTAGGGTTAGAATTGTTTAAATGGTGGCTAGAGTTTATTTAAGATTTTGCTTGTTCTCGTTTTAGGAAAAAGAATGGGCCAATGGTCCTTACATAGAAAAATAAACTCGATACTATTCATGCTTTAAAATTTCGGACTCCAAATGAAGCATGCCGCCTGGTGTCTATATGTTATACCCCTATTTCGAACATAATGGATAATATATCATGAGCTAATTCCATTATATATAGAAGTTATATTCTAAAAACCAAATTATATTAATTTTAAATTCCCTTAATAAATTTCTACATGTTCCGAACTCGCATGACCAAAGGATTCCGACCGCTACGAAATTTGACGGCATACTACGGATCCAATGGAGCTAGTTTCGTTGAAATCTAAGGTAGTACCCCAAAGGACTCTTTTTGCATGTCAATTAAAATGAGTAATTTCCAAAATCATTTTTATCACTTTTAAATCTGATTTAACACTATCTTCCTTCTTATTCAAATAGAATTTAAATCAAATTTAGAAATCATTTTTGTTCACATTAAACTCAAAATTTAATTATTTAAACTATTTCAGATGTTAAATTTAACAATTTAGTTATCCAATAAATTGCTATATTCAAAATTCAAGTTATTTAACTTGTAAAATTTACTTTTCAGTATTTAAAATCAATTAAATATTCGAAATTCAAATGACTTAAATTCTGGATCGTTGCTATTTTATTACAATCCATGATATCCATTAAGGCCATCACTTGATTGGAAGGAAAAAATGACAGAATAATAATTGGCTGTAGTGTGCAATAAAATGAAAAGGAGAGAATATGTTTTAAAAGAAACATGGAAACCTTTTAATTCCGTCCTTTAAAAATTTCTCTATTTAATTCCAAATTAAATCTCATTAAATTCTCTCTCTGTCTCTCTCTTCATTATCTATGGCCAGCCATAAGGGATGCCATGTAGCCAATTTATTTTCCAAAATCACTTAGCACCTAACCTATTTAAATCTAATGTAAACATTCTATCAATATCGTATATCGATACATGCATTTATAAAAAATTTATGTGTACTTTGTTAAATACTAATGGTATTCAAACAAAATAAAATAAAATTTTAACAATTAATATTTCACAAATATTATTTTATGTAATTTATTTAATTTATTTAAGAATTCACTTAGTGTTTATTTTATTTAAATCTAATTTGAATATTTTTCTGACATTGTATGTCAATACGCATGTTTATAGCTTTCATATACACTTTTTTTAAATACTAATTGTGTTCAAAAAATTCAAATAAAATTTAATAATTAATATATCATAAATATTAACTAATTTACAATAGTTACAAATTAATTAAATCACATGGTTTTTTTGGAGTATTTGTCATTACGGTCGTGCAATTAAAAGGTGTAAATTCAGTCAGTGATTAATATTGAATAATTCAAACATTAAAGTTCACACGTCACCTTATAAATTAGTGGTGTGACATTTTAGTTGAATTCATTGCTTACACATTTTTTTTGTGAAGTCTAATTTTAATTATTAAAGCAATACCTGGTTGTAACGTAATTATTTACACCAATTCCTTTGTTAAAATTATATCACATTAGGACTTATGAAATTTGATTTTCATTAAAATTCCAATATTACTCATGTTCAGCTTTGTAATTCAAAACATAAAATCCTTAATTCAATAATAAAATTATGTTAATCATATTGCTTTAGCCAGAGACTTTGATTTTGAGTTGACTTTAGATGTTTGTGATGCTAACCTTATATAGCTAAGGAGCTGAATTCTCTATTGAATAGAGTTTCACTTCCACTGCTTCAACTTAGACCCAACTATAGTTGTTCAATGGACACTATGCTATGATTTAACTATAACCAAAGTGGATATATTGATATCCCATCTTGAAAAATCTTAACTAGGAATATTTTAAATAATATGTTATTTTAAATGTAACAAAATTTCTCATAATTACAACACATATGTTATTTAAGATTTTCAATTTAATATAATTTAAATAATTACTTGATTAATTATATCATGATATAACAAATATATAATATATTTATAAAACCTTATATTTTGAACAAGATTGGTTACCGAATTAAATATGTGTAATAAATTACATATTTAACCCTCAGGCATACCCTTAATTCTATCAATCTTCCACTTACGCTTGGGGTCAATTATGGAATCTTGTTTCTACTTCTTTGATCGATTTTCTCAAATACTGTCTAAGCAAGTCCCTTAGTGAATGGGTATGCTATGATTTTTTAACTACCTACTCTATCAATCAACTCGTTTGACTCCGATAAACTGCCTTTATCATGTAAAACCTTTCAAAATATGTTTTCTCGACATCTGGTGAACTTTAAATTCTTTACAAACTGTACCGTAACATTGTTATCATGTGACAATGTCATCGGATTCTCAAAATTTGGAATCACCCTAGCTCAATTATAAATTTTTGCATTTATTTAAACTTCTTTTAATATAGTGCTATTTAAGGTAATGAACTTAGTCTTTGGTTGAATCAGTCACTACTAATATTTGGAAGATTTCTAACCTAAAGTTCGTAATTGAGTTTGAACATGAAATTAGGATGGAATACTATACTCGATAACACATATGAAGTTCATATCCAAACATTCGTTCATAAGGAGTTCGCTATTTCTATAAACAACTCTCTAGTATTTCATAGATACTCTAGAAAACTCTAAACCCGCATTTAGTAATCTTAATTCAGATTTGATACCTACTATATATATCAAATAAAAAATCAAGGTGTGATATTGTAGACCATATAACATGTATGATAATTCCTATTACTAGTGATAAGGAAACCCATCTTACAAGCTTCATATTAAAAAATTCAATTTCTTGTTTTTCTATGTCATTTGGGATAATCCGATCATCCTTTTATATTGATTATAAAAGATGTCATTTTAGATATAACGTCGAGTGTTAAATAACCAAATTAACATGATTTTAATTTCAGTTCATCGTTAATAATTACAAATGTAACGATCTTTCTTTTCGACCCCGAAAGTTAGCACCTAATACATCCATGGTATTAAAATGTCGAGCATCTATATGTCAGAAAAGCAGATTGTTAGGGTAGAAAGAAAAAGAAAAGGGAAAAAAATATCATAACAGAATGATAACATATAATATAACAAAGATAACAAAACTATCACTCTAAGATACATGGTATATCAAAGTTAAAAACAACCTCATCAACTTGAAAAGTTATAACTTCCCAACCTTACAAATGCTAATAGGTACACATAATAATATATCATAAAAATAAAAATACTACGACAGGTGAACATCCAACTCTTCCCCATGAACACCGTGCTTCTACCAATGGTAACCTAAACAAACTCTGTCTGACTCGAGCATTATAGTAAAGTAAAACACGGATCAGTCTGGAAAACCAGTATAAGAAAATAAAAGAAATATGATGAACATATAATAATCCATAAGATCTCACTACTAAATAGGGAACATGTTTTAACTCACAAGAACAACTTCCATACATGAAAGGAAGGAAATAAAATCAGAAAAAAAATCCAAACTTGAAAGAGTGGATGCAAACAAGATCAAAATCCAAACTTAGAGAATGGACATAAATATTTAAACATCAAGAAAAGCATAAGGTACTTCTCAATGGAATTAAGAAAATAATTCAAAGATTTAAATCAAGCAAGGAATTTTTTTTCCAACAATGAGTAGATGGGGCACCCGCATTACCAAAAGTATGCCTCTAGAAAACATACTTGAGAGGGTCGTTTACTCTGTGACTCTCTCGAAAGTGTACGCCGAACCCCACAAACCTTATCGATTATCTGAGTATTTCACATCTCTATGCACATACAACCGAATCTAATCTAAAGTAGATGTGAAGATACACTAATGGGAGCAACCATGCATATCTTGACATCCACTTATTCTTTGGTTTTAATCGTTTCTGGTAAAGATATCAACGCTCAAATGGGCAATAAATCATCTTAAATTGACGAAACGCGAAGAAGATGGTAGAGTCGATAGTTAATAAATTTAATATTAGGGGAAAAATGATTGTATATGGAAATTACATCTCATATCCTTATCACCACTCGTCGATTTCAAACTTGTACTATCCCTCGGTTAAAAATGAAGCTAGATAAGTTAGGGCATTATTATCTCATAGGCCTTGCCTCGACCTACATTCTTAACTTTTGAGATAGAGAAAAGTTTCCATACCTCGACATTTAGTGTAAAGAATATGCCTAAATCTTTTCCATATAAGTTATATCGCTTATGTAAACCAAATTTATTACCCTTATTACAAAACTTTAATTTCCAACTCGCATTATCCATCACTTAAAAACGACGCCGGGTAAGTCAGGGCACTGGTTTCACCTAGCCTTACCTAGGTACCCTGGTTTTAAATCTCATAAATAGTAACGAATCAACCTTCGTGATGTTTGGTACTAAGGAAAAGACTAAATCCTTTCGATGAATGAAATCAACCGTTTAAACTTTTAGAACATTTGACTCGCACTTGTGATTTATTTTCACATCACCAATATTCGTAAAACACTTTAAAAATGCTCTTTAAAATATTCTTTTAGCCAGCTAATTATATATCTAAGTGTACCAAAAAAAGAACGGTTAAAAATAGATGTCACTAAAACATTATTTATTATAAACCCAAAACCAATTACACTTAGCTTTACCTTTAAAACAATCTTTTTAAAGACATCTTTATTAATAAAATATCATTTATAAATAACCTTATTATTATTTTTGAAACAAAACTCTTCCAAAGATTTAAAATTAAAAAACTTATAAAGTCAAGTAACAAGTTTTCTTAATAACTTAACGAAACCATTTATTATAACAAAAGTGTTATAGTCCATGAGTTCTTTTCTACTTTTTGAAATCATTTTACTATAACAAAGACGTTATAATCCATGAATTCTTTCTCAATTCTCAAAAAAAAAATATTACAAAAATTCTTTGTAATCCATGCTTCCTTTTTTACTTTCAAAAACTCAAAACACTTGAAATATAGTTTGAAATGTACATTTCAAATATTCAGAATGAAAATCTAAAGCCCAATTTATATTAACTCAAAATCATTTCCTTTCCTTATTTTTCAAAATAAAAATCTTCCACGATAATTTATACTAAATCATCTAAAATATATAAATTTCAAACCATTTTAAAACATTTAAATATATGTAAGAAAAGTTTTCTAAAAGGATTCAAGAAGAAAAATCAAGTTTAAAACCTTTTTATAAATGTCGGAAAATTGCCGTAAAACTATCGCTAAAAGAGTATAGAAAATTACTTTAAATTGGTACTTTTTAAATTAAAATTTCTCCACATTTTTACAAAGTATGAACATTATATGCAATAATTCAGGATTTTCGATCCTCAAAAATTGACATTAAAATGTTCACTGTGTTGTGTGCCAAGCTATCGAATGCTAGAAAACTCGATCGTTAGTGGAAAGAAGAGGGAAGGAAGAAGAAACTAAACAGCATAGAATCTCACAGCGGAACGAATAATCTATGATATAAAAAAATTACACAAAGAAAAACATTTAATTTACATACATCAAATCAGTGTACACTAACCTACTTCAGCCTGTCCTTACGGTTGCCGATAAATACAAGTAACAGATAACATAGAAGAACACAAAGAAATAGGTAGATATGTCTTAGGCCTCTGACTAGTCTCCTGAGCTACAATGCATCCAACGAAATTCATAAATATGCTAGGTCTGACCCGAGCATTATAATAAAATTACACCCGAGCCAATCTGGTAAACTAGTGTGAGAAAACACACCAAATTGCATTTTTAAATTAAAAAAAAATTGAAATCAAAAGTATCTCGTAAGTCCAAGCCGCACATGAACACGGACAGGTTTTTACCTTAGATAACCAAACCATTTCATATGAAATTCTTTAATATTATAATAATTTTTAAGATACAAAACTTATTAATCATAGCCAAAATTGTTACATTAATTCAATTCCAGCATAATAGGCACACAATTAAACTATAAAGGCTTATGTTAGAGAATGGGTTCCATACTATGGCAAAGTATGGAGCTACCTTCTGATGGTACATCTCTAGATAAAATGCACCGGGGTCTGACAAAAACATCTTGTACCCCTGCCACCTAGGACTAGCCTACCACTTGACTAGTTGTACCGAATATGATCACCCCTTCTGTTAATGGTCCCTGAAGCATACATGAGTAGATAGTAATCGATCTAGATTTAGGATAACTATACCTTGATGGGGCGACCCACATAGCCCAGCTGCATAACCGATTTTTATTATTTTCCAATTGACGAGGCTTGAGGCTACATTATACCTTCTATATAGCACTTCCCATTTAGAACGCTAACACCACCCTCCAACCAGTAACGCAATGCAAGCATTCATCCATACAAGTTGTCTAGGAGATGGACAAACCGAAGGTACTACTTCAACTACACCCATTTTGGAATCATCCTCGGGATTCATAGCAAGCATCCTTTATACTTTAAAGAGCTCCATCTTCAACTCCATCATCTTCAAGATGCCTTTACATCGAAATGCTTGAATTGGATCAAAATGGTTTTCGGATAACATACCTGATCCCGGTCACTTCGAAATAACATTCAATAGTTTCCAGTAAACTCAACCCTAGTTCTTTATGAAAAAAAACATTCAAGGATAAGAGCAGAGGTCACCTCCTAATTATTATTGGATGGATTTCCTTATCGTTTATCATAGGAGAACAAAACAATATTATACGCATAGTACAGCATCATTGGAGATGACTTTGTGATATAACTGATGCATTTCTCCTTGATATTTCCAAGTTATGTTTTTGGTCCATATATGATGGTTGTTTCACTATCAACAAATAGACATTCAATTAGTGATTTAATTCCATAGGAAATACCAACATTGGTTAAGCACAAAAGTATCCATTAGCCTCCTTAACTAATCTTTTCATTAATTAAAAATCACTTTGTAAATACTTGTATCGAGATACTTTTTTCACACATATATTTCCGCAAACCCCAATATTTTCAATATTTGGAAAAATATCCATGTACTTATCTCAAAGGTATAAGTATACTGACAAAATGGAGAAAGATTTTCTTTTCACACAATTTTAGAACCATTTATAAATTCTTTTATAAATATCTAAAACCATTTAGAAAACCCTTTTTACCCTCTAACTAATGTCCATTTAAGTTTCCAAACCTTGTTATAAATCTCCTCTTATAAAACCCAAATTCGTTTATAAAACTTTGTTTATAAATCTTGAAAACATTTATAGATGAATTGTAATCATTTACTTTAAAACATTATTATATAATAACAAACGTTATAAATAAATAATTATTATTATCTTCAAAACATCTTAAAAATATAATTAATAATTTCAACAACATTATTAAGTAAACAATAATAATAAATCTTTATCATTATTAGAAATTGTAATAACAAATTTTCAAACACTATTAATGAACCATTATTTTTAATTTCAAATCATATTAATTTTTTTATAAAAAAACTTGCTTTTCAAAATATTAAAATATTGATAAATAACTTTAAAACAACATTAAATATAAATAAATGACTTTAAACATTATTAAATACAAATAACTATCCTTTAAATCAATGACTTAGAAAAGAAAGATAATAAGTTGGAGTAAAATAGAAGTTAATTCTTTTAAAAAAGAATATTTTTGAAAATCCCACGTTCGGATTTTAAATCATTCTCCATCTCAAAAACCAATTCCACCCCCCAAATGGCAATTTGTAGCATTTCAAATTTCTAATTTGAGGCCAATAGCTACCAAACGCTTAACAAAT
Organism: Allium cepa; assembly: GCA_030765085.1. NCBI lineage: Eukaryota > Viridiplantae > Streptophyta > Magnoliopsida > Asparagales > Amaryllidaceae > Allium > Allium cepa. Next base: position 859,356,851 of record CM060934.1, on the reverse strand, counting down.
ACTGATATTAATTTCTTTTCATTCCAGGGTATGAGTTTGAGCATATAACAATGTCATAACTCATAGTATCAACATTTAGGTTTTATTTTCAAAAATCCATATAACAGGAATATTATAGAAAACATTGGAATAGTGGTAAGGATTCCCGTTAGATCCCTCCAACTTGTCCCTGTGCTTCATAGTTTATATACAATCATATATATATATATATATATATATATATGTATGTATGTATGTATGTATGTATGTATGTATGTATGTAAAATCAACGGTGGTGAGGAATCCTTTTGGATGACTCCAACCTGTTCCTCCTACATCATAAACAGTATATAATCATATATTATGGGTCATCCGCTACTAGGCATGTATGTATATATAAAGATCATCTACTCCAGGGACGGGAATAAAACCAAACCACCTGATAAAAAAGCAAATCATTCAAACATCCAATCAAAAAAATTTATCAACTATAGAACATACTTGTTAACCAAAAAGGTGAGTTTCAACCACCAAAACTCCAATTATCGCCAAGGAATTCTGGATTTTGTCTAAATTTGAAAAGCAATTACCTATTCTTATAAACTCCAACCAATGCCAAACTAACTCCATCACTTAGTATTCGCAAGTACGATCTCAACACAACTTGTCGAACTCAATTTCGACCTTGTATGAAAATGTTATACATTTTATAAATCTTGATTTTTAAATAATATAATTTACACTTATTACCCCCACTAAGCCCCAATTATCATAATTAACTGCACCTAATCACCTCGTTCAAAATCACGTATGCGATTTCCAGGCAAGACAACACATTTGTAACTTAAATTCCCCGTCACTGCGCCCCCAGGCCCTTGGCCACCGCCGCTTCACCACTAGAGGTCGCCCCGACCCTAAGCTCCCCAACACCACCAGAACAAGCTCTCCAATCGTCGCCATCAATGAGCATGATGTCAATGAAACTTTCGACGTTCAACCCACTTATGTCGCAGCCATAGTACACCGGAGAGTGCCGCATCTTGCCAAAACAAAGCTCTGACCTCTACCTTTCCAATGCCACCGGCCTCTCCCTCTAGCCTGTCCCTGAATCGTCTCGGTAGATCCAAGCAACGCCAACAAATGGAGGAAAAATTCGGCCTCCACGTGATGAACTACGACAGTCCCACCATTGAATGAGTCAAGCTCGATGTCATCTTCAACTTTATAGTTGGTGATTTTTCCTAAAAAGGCATGGATTGGCCGCGATGGATGTGGGCCGTTCGATGAGGTGATGTATAAATTTGAAAATTTGGCCAATTCATTCCACTTTGGTTGTGACACGATTTATACAGAGGAAAGGGAGTAAGGGTGAGAATGTGGGCAACTATTGCTGAGGCATGGCATATGTATGGGTGTGGGTATGGCTTAAGATATTATTTTAGTTAGAATATCTGGCTCTATGCGTTCAAAAAGTCTTAATTTCCTATCAAGGCATGCTGACTGGCATTTTGTACTAACTACCCCATTTTGAACACAATTGAACTAGTATCGAGACCTAATTCGATCATATACAAGAGATGGCATTTTAAACCGAATTATACTAATTTAAATTCCTTAAATTAATTTCTACGTGTTTCGACCATGCACGACCACATGATACGTCCATATCGCCATGAAATACGATGGCATACAATAACTCGATATTACGGATCCAGTGACACTGATTTCATGGAAATTCAAGACAGTGTCCCGGAAAGCTATTTTCAGAAGTTAAGTAAAAAGATTATTATAAAACAAGTTTAATCGCTTTTAAATTTAAAAGCTTACTACCTTCATTCTTATCCAAATAGAATTTAAATCAACCTCTGAAATCATTCTCATTCACATAAAATTAGAGATTTAATTATTTAAATAATTTCAAATATTCAAATAAACATTATATTTGAAATTCTAGTATTTAACTTATAAAATTAACTATCCAATATTTAAAAGCAATTAAATATTCAAGATTCAAATAACTGAAATTTTGGGTCAGTTACAATATACTTTATTTTTAGAACAAACTATGAGTCGAGTATGCATTGACAAGAATTTAGAGACATTCGAAGTCAACAAAACTCAATTGAAAGTTGTTTTAAATCTTGATTTTCGAACTCTAAAACTGCGAACAAAATTTTTCTATCTTCTAAATAATATAGAGTTAGGTATTATAATCTTTTCCAAGCTATCGAAAATGTGTTCAAACAATATTTTTAAAATGCAAAAGCATGACCGAATATTTAATGACACAAACACAAGCACAAGATTTAAAGAGATGGGATTTCAAAGTGCAGTAGCGCGGTTTCAAAGTGCGAAAGCTGATTGTTCCACTATTCAATATTTTTGTTACTTTAACATCTCAAATGACAACCAAACATGCGTATAAAAGCAAATTAATAATGGCAATAAACCCCTTAAGGTCTCTCTACAAAGTTCTTGTAAATGATATATATGTATGTTTCTTCAAAGTGTTTTGCAGCAACCTATTCGCTGCGGACACACTTCGATTTCATCTTGCTTTTGTCCCATGTAAAACAATGGTTACTTATGCCTTCTGCTTTCAAATGGGAATCAAATTCAAATAAGAAAATACACACAAGTATAAATAAAAAAATCAACAATTATATTTTTCACATTTTAGTAAATTTTAGACTATTTAAAGTGAGATCAACTTATTTTCTCCAAAGCTAAACTTCAAATGAAGATACAAGCTTCCTTCCTCGATCAAGAAACGACCAAAGCAACCTCCTTCCTTCGCATTTTCTCAACCAAAGCTCGGGAACACTCCCCTATTGCTCACAGCCCAAGCAAGAAATGGGAAATGACTCTAAAACTTGCAAGTTTGAGAAGGTGATAATGTTTGCAATATTACTCTAGGTTTATTTAATATTTTAGAGGAGAAAAGAGTGTGTTTTAGCATTGTTTTTCACTTCATGAAATAATGAACAGAAGAAAAAAGAAGAGAGCTCAAAGTAGAAAAGAAAAGGAAAGAAATGTAAAGCGAAAATAAAGAGGTATAGGTGCCCTTTTATAGATTTTGTAAAAAGGAAAATGACATCCACTTCCCTTAGCAAAATTGCCATTCTAACCTTAGATATTTCCACCACCACATCATACACCCACGTGCTACCATGTGGCCTTAAGTACTTGCCATCAAATCACATAAGAAGGAGTAAAAATTAACAAAAGTCTTCTCTCTTTTAATTACTTTCTGGCAGTTCCTACAGATACTTAGGTTAAATAATTCTACTATATGAATTGTAATTATGCATGTACATATGTGTATATAAGAGTGCAACAATATTGCAACAATTTTCAATCGGTAAAAAGTCGAAAATCCCAAAAAAGAATTTCGGTCACATTTCAATTGTTCATCAAACTATTTACTTATGAAAATAAATTTATGAAATCAGTTTACCATTATTATTCATTATTTAAAAGGGTATAAGGATATTAAATCCACTTAATCATTATAATTCAAATATTTAAATAATCCCTTTATTTGAATATCAAATGTTCACATTTTTTCGAGATGTTACACTTCCCCGCTAAAAGACTTCCTTCCTCGAAATTATCATGAAGCAGAAAACGTAATACCTCTACCTAAAAATAAAATTACTTACTTGGCTTTTAATAATCTGATTATTATATTTTAATAGAAAATCAACATCCAAAAGGTGCAATAAAAGTACATAGAATACTCTATAATAAAATATTGTGCATTTAATCTTTTCAAAAGATAAATGTAGGACTAAATGCTTGGGTTTTTGTATTTTGAACATATTTTTAATTTACTTTCAAGAGAAATATATTAAAACCAAAATCAATCATGATAAGAAGAGGCTCCTCCTACTTAAGCATGGTATAACTCTAGAACCAAAACAACACAGAGCATCCAGTGGTATTCTGGCTCATCCTAAAACAATAACTAGAGTAAATAAAAATACCTTGCGAGTCTTCCAAACCAAAAAACCCTCAATCATCCAAATTTAGTCATAATGAAAATATTTAAAAAAATCACTTCACAAATACTTTTTCAAATATCTTGAAATAATCATAATACTTCGTCAAAATTTCCAAAAAAGAATATTATTACTATTTCTTCCCATATTATTTCAAAATCACTTTTTTAAAACACCGGGATTTAAGTCCTAATAATAGTAACTTTATAATCCTTTGCTTATAAAATCATACTTTATAAACCATAGTACGTAAAATTGCATTATCAATCAAATCAAATTCTACAAGGGAATAACTAATAGTTAACATTATTTAAAATGTTAAGTGACTACCAAACAAGATTTAGAATTTTGCTTAGGTTCGCAACTTTCTCGATCATCCAAGGATATAGATAATTTCCTAAGCGTACCATTACGCTCATCGGTCTTTTGTTATTGCTTAGAAGATTATCTAAGCTACCTCAAAACAAAATTGAAAGTCACTCCATAAATTTTCCTAAGCTGCACAACAAATCATACAAATATGCTTAAGCTCGTATGACGTACATGGATCATCCGTATGTAATATCTGATCCAGTCACTTGCACGGATATATAAACTTTACTTCTGAACAAGTATTGTTCACTCAACCTCCCTAGTGCGTCCGATCAGGTTCCTTGATTAGAATCCTCTATTCTCCCTACATAGTCGTATGCTTTGATAGAAAACCTCGGTATTAAGCCAAGAATTTGAATCAAGTTGTCACCGACAAGAATCAACATAGTTATCTTTTTTCGGACCAATATCAATCACCTTAAAATTATATGCTTGAATCCTAGTTCAAGAACCGTGCTAATAAAATAATCTATGTACAAATTACATATTTAATCTCGTTGGTTTCTTAACTACACCATTCTCTTTCTAAATCACTTTCACTTTCATTTATGATATCACATTCAATACTAAAATTATTTATGAATTACTTAATAAATCTTCATTTAAGTTTATAAACATTTTAAAAGGACACAACTTTATAAAATATTAAACTAAAATCCTAATAGAATATACTCAGTTGGCAATATACTCTTAGGATTTATAAATTGATCTCTTCTCTACCCTAAGAGTTGGCAATATACTCTTAGGATTTATAAATTGATCTCTTATATATACTAAGAGTATAATCTCTTAGGATCTATACTCAATTGGCAATATACTTAATTGGAATTATACTCGGTTGGTAATATTAAACTGCAATCCTAAGGGTAGACACTGATTTATAAATATTCATAACTACACCATTCTACCTGAAAGTTTATAAACATTTTGTATATACTCTTATAAATCCTAAGAGTATATACAAAATGTCAATTTTAATTTATTTTTCATAATTCAAACGAAGGCCCAAACAAAATATGGGTCTTAAAACCGAGTCGACTACTTTGACCTCTTTACCTATCTAGTCCTGTAAGTAGCTGAGAAGAGTAGGATGTTGACATCGAAACTCAGTCTTAGAATTTACTTTTACTTATACATTCCTAAGGTAAAGATGTTTATTAGTTGGCCAATTAACTTCAAATAGTAACTTAAATGTTTAAACAAAGATACAGTTTTAACAAAACATTGCTTATTAAAACCTCCCTATCCAATTTAACCCATTTAAAAACTTGTGTTAAATGGTCTCTTCTTTATCCACGAGGTACAATTTTCATTTATTTTATTTTAAATTAATTATCTTTAGGGAAACTCAAGAACTAAATATCTGATTTTTATTTCAAAAACCTTTTGAAAATCATACCGCATATATTTCTATATGTATAAAATAAATTTAACAATTTATTCACCAGCACTCGCTTTGGGTTTGTTCGAAGTCAAACTCATTTCAATCGCATAAGAATAAAAAGAATAATTTACTAAGTGCACTATAACGTTTGCCTAAGTGGCATTCGATCATCACTTAGAAGATTATTTAGAATATCACAAAACTAATCGAGGTGTTTTCCCAAACAATCCAAAGAAAATGTATATTTCTTAATAATTCTCTTTGAGATATTTATACTCGTGAATACTTTCAAGTAATGCCATTATTTCTTTTATCAATAATCATTTTGAAATCAGTTCAAGCAATACTGGGATTTAAATACTCAAAAACCCTTTTTATTTATAAATCATCCTCTATAAATCATTTTATATTCCATATTCATATAAAATATACCTTTAAAATCATATCATATTATAACAATTTTCCAATATTATAATAAACCTTTCACAAATATTAATCATCTAAATGTCTTATCTTCCCATCTCTATTATATTAAACAACCATATATAAAGAAGACTTTTAACATGACATTTTCACCGAACACCTTATAGTTAAACTATAAACCTTAATTCACAAGGGATTCATTTTAGTGTACTCATAATTATCAAAACAATAAGTACTCGTAAACTGGTCGAGTATAAGTCAAAAATCAACATTCAATAATTATTGCTTCTAAACTACCCAAGCATGATTAATCAAACAACAATGATAATAAAGAAATATTATCACTTTTTAACAAACAAACATACCAAAGATAACTATATAAATTTGAAAATTATTTCTTATATATAATAAATATATAATCCTAGGTAAAATATTTTACGTACCAATTTTCAAAAATAAATCTCATGTTTGTTTGCCTTGTACAAGTGTTTAGAAATCTCAATTGACACTGTGGCATCCGACATCTTAACCAGAATTCGTAAATAACTCAATCGACCAATTAACTAAATATGTTTTATAGCAACAAAAAATACGCTTTCGCACATATAATACTCTCAACTCATTCTAGGGTGTTACTTACCTTATTTTTAGTGAGCCTTACCCTACCAAAGGCAAGGTTCTCGCTTAACCTTTAGCTCTGATACTATTCTATAACATCCGGCTTTTCGACCCTTGAAAGTTGGAACTTAATACATCTACGGTATTAAAATGCAAGCATTCTGGTGCTGCAAAGGCGGATTATTAGGATATATATAAAAAGAATAGAGAAACAGAATCTCATAACGGAAACTCGATAAGGCTGGGTAGCTATAACTTCCTTACATGGTATATCAGAGTTAAAAACTATCACTCTAAGATACGTGGTATATTAGAGTTAAAAACAAACCTCATCAGACTGGGTAGCTATAACTTCCTTACCTTATAAATTTTGATGGGTATACATGATAATACAATAGAAAATATATATATTATGGCAGGTGAATGTCCAGTTCTTCTTTATGAACTCCATGCTCTCACTAACAACCTAGATAAAACTCGATTTCACCGAGAATTGTAATAAAATAACGCTCGGATCAATCTACAAAACTAATGTGAGAAAGCTCAAGAAATACGATGAACATATAATAATCCATGACACCATGCCACTAAACACATAAGAGGTTTTACCCTACAAAAGCCACTTCCGTACATAAAAGAATGGAAATCAAATAAGAATAAAATCCAAACTTGAAAGAATGGATGAAAACAAGATCAAAACACAAACTTAAAGAATGAACACAAATAAAATTAAACAGTGAGAAGAGCACAAGGCACTTCTCAATGCAATTAAGAAAATAATTCAAAGATTTGAATCAAACAAGGTAAAGGAATTTTTCCAACAATGACTAGAAGGGTGCGCTCACTAACCGAAAGTATACCTCTAGAAAACATACTTGAGAGGGTCAATTAGTATATGACTCTCTCGAAAATGTACAAGCCAAAACCCTCCAACCTTATCGAGTATTCGAGTATTTCAAATCTCCGCCTCATATAACCGAATCCAATTGGAAGTAGATATGACCTAATTGGAGCAACCCCACATAGCTTGAAATCCACTCGCACTTTGGTTTTATTCATTTTCGACAAAGGATATCAATGCTCAAATTAAGAAGATCATCTTAAATTGAGAAACACAAAAAAGATAGCACAATCAACTGTTAATAAATCAATAATCAAGAATAACAAAATGATCGTATATGAAAATTACATCTCATACTATTAGGTCCAAAATTGGTTATTAACACTCAGATCCAGATGAAAGCACCAAACACCAATCACAGATCACAGAAAGAATATATATGGAAGATATTAATATGAAGAATAACTAAAATTTATATGAAAGCAGCAATAACGGAGAATTTATAGTGGTTCGGCTAACTACGGCCTACGTCCACTCCAGAAATTTTCTTTTTATTGCTGTAACAATCGGTTACCATTATAAAATGCAGAGCAGTCCTAGCCTTAGAAAATAGAAAGCAAGAGAGCAGAAGCCGGTCCCTTTTTTGGAACCCCGCATGCTGTATTTATAGGCAAATCCTGGTAGTTAGGCCTCTTGAGTAATCCATGCCCATCAAGGCCATTGCCGATCCAGGCTCTGCACTACGACCGAACCAGGTAGGCCGAGCCGCATTCACCGATCCCCATTCCTTAGTAGGCCAATCCAAAGTTGCCAGGGAACTGTCTCGAAGCAAGCCTATCCAAAACTCGAAGTAAACTAATCCAAAACTCGAAGCAGCTCATTCTCTCGCCAATACCGATCCGTAACAAATTTTGCCGCACCACACATGTCGACAGGCCTATGCCGATCCATACATGCCGACCGGCCTATGCCGACACACTCCAGTCGATTGCCAGCCTTCCTACAGATCCCAACCATACCGACCCGCCTAAAACGAGCCATGTTCAGACTCCAACACCAGGCCACTCGATGCCGATCCATCCCAAGGCAGTCCCTTATTTGACCGAACCGTACCTGGTCGACCGAACGAGCTTCCACCGAACCACATTTGTCGAACCCTCAAACCAAGCCACCTCTAAGTGCCAAACCACCATTCTCGAGCCAACTTGAACAAACCACAATGCCGAGCAACCATTATGGAGCCACCCTGACTTAGCCATTGATGCCGAGCCTTTCATGCCGAGCCTTTCATGCCGAGCCGCCTTGACCGAGTCATCAACGTCGAGCCACTCATGCCGAGCTGCCCAAAAACCTCAAAGAAATCATTCATACGACTCAAAGCTCAACTCCATACGACTTGAAATAAATCCGGGGCGATTGCGACTCATCGAAACCCAAGTTTCGAGTATCCAATAGCCTTCGTCCATCGACTACGGTGAATCCCGACTGTAAATCCATGATTATTATCTATGCTTGATTGTTCATCCTTCCCGTGACAAAGTTCGTCATAAACTAGCTTCGACAAGCGAGAAGTCGATTTGATTGAATTCGCCTATCTACGGCCTTGCCAAATAAGCGGGTTAACATTTACCCCCCAAAACATGCCTTGTTATTGGAAGATGTGTTTTGAATAGCCTCAAATCCGATATCCGAAGTCTATTTTTCATTTGTAGCCATATTATTATATCCATGGTTCAAGCCATCCTATCTAAATGACATCGTCGTATTCTTGTCCAAATCTAAGAATGCTCTGAGTTGACATTCGATTCTGAATCCTATGACCAAACCCTGAGCCAATTCCATAGCTGTCCGAACCCATCAACCGATTTTTAATCAATCCATAATAAATAGCCAAATCTATGACCTTTCTAGATCGATATCTAAATTCGAGACCTCTTTGGGCCCTTTGCCAAATCCAGGACCTCACCGGGTCCATCTATCCTAAGCCAAAATCCGAATCCCTTACCTCTCCGGGTTTAACTTTGAATCCATAGACCTCATCGGGTTGCGTATCTTTTTCCAGCCTCGACTCTCCGATCAAGGGCTTGTATGTTCTCCTACATCGGCTCTCCAATCGAGGACTTTTGTATTTTCCGACCGAGGACCTCTCTGGCCTCGGCTCCCTGACCTAGTACTTCTTACATTCTCCGGCCTCGGCTCTTCGGCCAAGGACTTCCATATTCTCCGGCCTAGGTTCTCCAGCCAATGACTTTTATATTCTCCAACCTCGGCTCTCCGGTCAAGGACTTTTATATTCTTCGGCCTTGGCTTCTAGCCAAGGACTTTTATATTCTTCGGCCTCGGCTCTTTGGTCAAGGACTTTTATATTCTCCGGTCTCAGCTCTCCGGCCAAGGACTTTTATATTCCCCGACCTTGGACCTCCGACCAAGGACTTTTATATTATGTTCGAGTCCATTCCATCTCTCTCTGGTGAAGGGACTCATAACATGCGATCACTGCCCCGTTTCACCGGTTGGGACCGTGATCGCGAGACCTATATTATTTATTACATTGATCCAAATCCAATCATTCAAAATAAGAGTTTTTTACATCCAGGGAAAACCAAATAAACATCTATATCTCCAAGGGAGAAATCAAAGTTTTTAAGGAAACAAAAAGAAAAACAAGATTTCATATACTTAAACGACACGGTTTATCATCGTCTCAGAGCATGTTTTGGGACCGTCCTCAATCCCATACATGTGTAAGTGACTTAGCCGTATCACTTCGAGTTCTATTACTTATTCAGAATCATAAAACCATTCAGTTGGTAATAAGCCGGCGGTGGCTAGATCCAGCGCCACCTTCATTCGAGGTAGGCGGTGGCTGCTCCTGTTCCACTGCTACAGCTCAATTCATTATGTACTGTTGTAGGTGACATTTCTTACATGCTCCTCCACAATATCTTTAAAATGCCTACAATCATTTGTGTTGTTCACATCTAGCTTATGGAATAGGCATTGCTTTTCCAATTCCCGCTCGTATTCAAAAGGTGCCCTCCTTGTCGGCCTTCGATACTGGAAGTGCCCTCGAGTATCCAAGTAAATCCTTCTAGAGTCTCGGTTAAATCTGTGTAAGAAGAAAACTTTGACTCCCTCCGAGACCTCTTTGAAGTGCTGTCGTTGCCATTCGTTTTCCTTTTTCTTTTATCATCTTTATTTGGATCCTCCTTGGGTGGACCTCCACCCCTCACTGCTTAAGCTTCAGCCTCTCTCCCCGCTCTCTCGGCCTGCGCATCTTCCTACCTTAGGAACCTTTCGCCTCATGGTAGAACTCCCCGAGATCCCTCGGTGGATCCCATTCCAACGATATCTTGAAATCTGAATTATCTGCAATCCCCAAAACCGCCGCCATCAAAACCATCGATGGATCGGGCCGTTCCACCGAAGCCACCGTCGCATTAAATATGGTTAAAGAAATCCTTGAGCGACTCTCTTTTCCATTGTTTCATCGATGTTAGGTCATCACATTCTTAGGTCTGACTACATAGACCCGAAACTGCCTCATAAACCTTTCAATCAGTTCCTCCCAAGTGTTAATAGAACCACTATCTAGCTATCTCAACCACATAGCTACGATATCCGTCAAATACAAAGGGATGCATCGAGTCATGATCTTATCTGAAGCCCCCAGCACCTCTATGTGCCTCAAGTACCTTGTCAGGTGAACGGCGAGATCCATTCTCCCATCATACATCTCCAACGTTGGTAGCTTGAAATCCAATGGGTTCCTAACTTTCCTGATAGTAGGATAAAGGGTCTCCTATTCACATCCTTCAAGTCTTTGTAATAACCCGGATTTTTTTTGTGAACATCCAATATCTGGATAATTAATTAGTTTATTCAATTGAACAGATAAAAAAATTCTGATAATGAAAGAGATCTGGTTATATAAGTGAATTTGAAAATATGATAAAATTTTGATTTTCAAATCTCTGGATAAATATTTGGTAATCTCCTAATATAATTGCTTAAAACTTGACAAATTATCTTTTGAAACGAATAATAATGGTTGTTTATATATATATATATATATATATATATATATATATGGATGTAAGAAGATTTTAAATAAAAATATTATTATCTTCAAACAAACTGAATCTGTGTTTGTTTAAGTAAATATATTTGTATAAGTTAATTTCAAATTAGATTTTAAAATGTATTTGAATTTAATTTAAATTTGGAATTCAAATGATAGATGTATACCTTAAATATATTTGGTTTAAAATATATTATATGTTTGATTTTTTTTGATTATAATTGGTTTTTATTTTTCTTTAAAAGAATTTTATTTATATAGATTTAGAAAAGAACTTACTAATTAGTAAATAAATACATAAGGCATGAATAAGAATAAATTAATAAAGGGTATTATATAAAAATACATTGATATATTAGGTACATTAATTACAGATATAAACAAATTCACCTTGCATTTTAACAAGTGTAAATCAAATATTTCATGCAAATGACATTTGTAAGAAAAATTTACAAGTGTCTTTATAATAAAAGATAAATCTGAAAGATACTTTCCAAATCCTCCAACTTTTTCACTTTTATTTTAATTATCAAAGAAATAAGGAATCAAAGGCCAGTAAAATTAAAATCAGGCAAGAAAAAAAAAAGAAAACTAAAAACAAAATTCAAAACCAGGAAACAAAGGTGAAGATCTTAATCTGGAATTAAGCTAATCAAAGTATCAAGGAATCAACTACCTCGGATCATCTCAACAACTTTCCACTTTTCAAAAGGTATTCAAGCAATTCCAATTTTAAATCAAATTCTGACCTCTGTTCATGTCAATAACATGTGAGTAAACATTTTTAAATTAAAGTAAAGTAGATAATTATCTGATTGCAAGTGAAATATTTGATGATAAATGTTCTGTCTGTATGCACGCAAATAAATCTCCGTGTATATATGATGTATGCTTATCTGCTAATTCTAAATTCTCTGTTCTTAGTTCAGAGCATATGATTTTTTATCAAAGTTCAAAATCTTTGCATGCATTTTCTGTTAGACTGTGAAATTCAAACAATATAGCTTAGTTTAAGCCCAATCCAGGAGTTAAAAATAGATTCAAGTGTTATAAGATTTAAACTATGTTAAAATCTGGAAAATACAGTAGAAATTCTTAAAACATGTAAAATCAATCATCTTAATTTACTGTTTTAAGACAATAACTTGAATCAATTTTAAAAGTTATGATTTCTAAAACAAATATCAGAATTTTTAACATTAAAATGAATGTGAATTTTTGGATTGTTTGGAAAATGGGTTTTGGATGATTTCTAGAGACTGGAGCATTTAGGGATGGTCGGGAACATTGCTGGAGGTGGAGGAGATAGTGGGGGTTCAGGCAAAAATGCTAGGAGGGTTTATCAACTCCTGTGGCATCGGTGGTTGATCAAAAAGGGTTTTAACCCTAGTTTTGTTAAAGTTGGGTTTGGGGTCGTCGCATCATCTCTGATTATGCGAGTTGCTTGAAACTTTGGGGAATGGCGGCGTAGAAGCAAGGCAAGGCATGGCCGGAGTTAATACGCCTTCGGTGATCGAAATCGAAGGCTCAAGTAATTTTTACCAATTGCGGTTTGGGTTTCGATCCATCTGAGTTGCTCGATTTCAATTCGAGGCTCGTATGAATGTTTGAGTGCTCGATTTGGGTTGTAGCATGGTAGAGTGATGTGATGGAGGGATTGTCGATGGTCGGAGGCAGCCACGTCATTGGTGCATGTGCCCAGGGGTGGGGTCGTATCTGATGTTTTGGTTTCGAGTTTTCTCGAAGACAGGGTTGGGTTATGGGGTTGAAGATTCGAGTGAAAACTCGAAGATGTTGAGGGTGGTTTGCCTGATTGTTTTTTAACTTAAAAATTTATCCAAGTGTTTAAAAAAGTATGGGGAGAAGAGTAGAAACTCGGGCTTAAACACGAGTAGCCTTCGTGCTTGACCCAAAGTAGTGTGATTTAGTAATTTTAAAAAGTTTTTAAAACAAGGATTTTTGAAATTTTAAAAATAAATTTAGTTTAAACCCTTTTTGTAAATTACTTTTTATACAATAAATGTTTTCTTAAGCATTTTAGAAGTTTGAAGTTTGTTAAATTTAAATTTTTGTTAATAAATTTAAAGTGATATTTAAAATTGAGTTATGAAATAATTTTAAAAGTTTATATAAAAAGACAAGTTTTTAAATTCAAATTGAAAATAGTTTTTAAAAACTATTAATTGATAAATGTTTAAGCTATTTAAAGTTATGTTTTGATAACTTTAATTTTAAAGATAAATGAATATTTTATATTAAAACTTAATTAATGATTTAATTAAGTAAAGGTAATTTTAAAGATAAATGGTGTAATTAAGTTACGATTAATAAAGGCATTAAGAAGATAATATTTATCTTAATTAAGGATTTAATGTCTTGATATTAATTAAATTAATTAAACGAAATTAAGTATAATTAATTAGTTTAATTAATTATAATGAATTAATTAAGAAACTAAGTAAAGGTAATTAATTTACTTGATTAGTAAGAGATTAAGGGTTACAAATTAATTAATTTAAAGTTAATTAAATTGTAATTAAAGATTTCTTAATTAATAATTAAGAAGTGATCAATTTGTGACTAAATTTTATTAACTAATAATTAAGTTTTATTAATTAATAATTAAAGGATAATTAGTCTATAATTAAGGATTAATTAAGAAGTTGTTAAGTGGTAATTAATTGATTAATCAAATGTGATTAAGGATTAATCAAATAATAATTAAGAATTGATTAACTGTTAAATAAGGGTTAATCAACTGGTGATTAAGAAGTAATTAACCTGTAATTAAGTTTTTAATTAATAATTAGGTTTATTAATTAATAATTAAGAGATAATCAATTAGTTAATTAATGATTGATTAATTAGTTATGAAAGTAATTATGGATCAATTAATTTGTGTTAAGAAACATTGATTAATAATTAAGGTTATTAATCAATAGTTGATGGATAATTAATCAGTTAATTATAGGTTAATTAATTGATTATAAAGTAATTAAGGATTAATTACTTTGTATTGAAGGAGATTAATTAATAATTAAGGTTTATTAATTGATAACTAAAGGCTAATTAATCTGTGATTAAAGATTAATTGATTGGTTGATAAAGTAATCAAGGAGTGATTAATTAATTAAAGTTAGTAATTAATTAAAGATTGTATAAGCAGGATTAAGTGATTAATTCTTAAGGAATTAATTTAATTTGAGAAATTAAATTAATTATGAAATGAAATGATAATGCTTGCTTATGGATGATTGTTTGTTGAATGTCTGAATTGAATGATATCTATTGGATGATATCTATTGGATGATATGTTGTGATATTCTATGAGATGATATTAGTTATATCAGTGATAAATGTGGGATATTTATCTATGTTAATGTTGTGTGAATTCAAAGTATTTGAATTTAATTGAACTGAATTAAATTGTTCAAACTTTTAAACAACTTGGCCTTTAAGATACGTTTGGATTTCGATGAGACCGGGATCGGGTATCAACAATACCCGAAACCACTTCGATTTTTAATTCCATGTTCATTATAAATTGATGTGTGTAATCAAACAGGCTGGAATGAAAAGTTAAGAATCATGAATATTTAAAACCGAGTAGCGATCCCTATACATTATTGGAAAAAGTGTTTAACTTAAATAAATTGAGAACTCGTAGAAGGTACGAGTTACCCTGGTTTTGCAAATAAGTTTCATAACCTAGTTTTTCATGTTATATGGGTTTACTCACGCTGGTTTCCAGCCTGACCTGGGTGTTACTTTGATGTAATGCTCGGGTCAGACCGAGTATTACAGAATTTCAGGTAAGGACGTTCTGGAGCTCAGGTGGCAAGCTGGATGGCAGAAACGTATGGAGTGTTTCCTCTATGATATATTGTTGTATATCTGTGACATGTTGATTATATCTGTCCGGTGTTTGTATATATGTTGCAACTCTGATGTATCTAAATGTAATTAACTGATACAATTTCTTTGTGTAAAGTATTAGTTGATATTATATTTTATCCGCTGCGAATGTGAGATTCTAATTTTTGATTTTCTATTTTTTTCTATCTCTTTCTTCTTTTCTCTTACTATCTGAAATTTTCAGGATCGAAAATTTCCAGGTCTTTACATTTGGCATCAGAGCTAAAGGTTAAGCGAGAATCTTGGCTCTGGTGGGATTACTCATTAAGGATAGGGTCAATAGTACCCTAGGATGAGTTGAATGTGTGTGTATATATATGTATTTATGAGAGCGTACTTGTTATTTTCTTATATAAAGATTTTAAATGGTTTTAAAAAATAAATGATTTTTATATAAGATTATGTTTTGATATATAAAGCAATATTACTTTCTAAATAAATATTAAGGTAATTTGTTGTTAAATTATTGGAATTAAATTAAGTGGTAGTAGCAACACAATCAAATTGAAATTAAATGAAGATAAGTCTGAAAATAAATCCAAATTGGAACTAAATCCTGAATTTGTAGAAGTAAAAATAAGATAAAAATGAGTTGGTACCCAGGTATGATAAACTTGGTTATTATCATGAATGCTTAATGTGTTTAATACTGGGATGTTTTTTTTCTAGTAAAACATTGATAAAGCAAAATGAGATATTTTAGGGAAGTAAAACATTTAGGTAAGTATAACTTATAAATTGGAACTGAAGATGATCTAAATTGTGAAGTTTTAAATCTGGGTCCAGAATTTGAAAATTGTTTCAAAGTGATGAAGAAATAATAAATAATGTTATTTAATGTATTTGAATGAAAGGTCCTGTTTCAAACAAGAGTTGTTTGAAAATTTAAAGAAATTTGTTTTAAATTAAAGACCAAAGGTGGTTTAAAATAATATGTATATATGAGGAATATACATAATATCAATGATGGTATGAAATAAACTCTAAATATTGGATTTTAAATTTTTATTTGGAATGAGATGTGATACCCAAAGTGATAAGTTTTTGAACTGATAAGTGGGAGAGATTATAAATGGGAAGTTTAAAATTTGAAAATGGGAGTTGAAATTGGGTAAGGTCGACTAGATTAAGTGAATTGAATTTAACTTTGGAAAAGTAAATAGGTTTAGAACAAACAACCTGAATTGGAAATTTCAAGATGAAATTAAGATTTAACTTGGAAAGTTAAATGGTTGATTTGAATTGGGAGTTTGTGTGATCTCAAATGAGTTTGAGATCTGGAAATTGAAAATGGATACTGTTATTTGGTGTTTGGATAAATTTGGACACTTATTTATCCTAATATCATTCCATTGTTATAAATAATTTATGAAACTGTGAATTGATTTGTTTAAATAAATGAAGAAATGGATTGTGGTAATATATCCACTGTAGATATAAATAAAATTTAACTTAAATTTGAAATTAAAGATATGGAATTCCTTTGAACTTAAGATTTGAATGTTAAGAATTGAATCTGTAATTTAAAATTGTTTTGAACTCTTACTTGAACCTTCTAATGAGTTAAGTAAAGATAATTTAAAATGGAAATTTGAAATTTGGACTCAGAATTGAAGTGTTTAAAGATTTTAAATAAAGGTTAATTTGGTTTAAGAGGTTAAACCAACATTTGAAATTTAACTCGAAATTATATAATTTGAGATGATTTAAAGTGAGATTGAATTTGAAATTAGTCCAAATTGATTTGAATAATTTGGAATTGTAATTAAGGTTGAATAGGAATTTGATTTGAATTTGGAAAGAAATTGAGGTTAATTCAACTTGAATTGGAATTAAATCAAGTTCAATGCAAACTGAAGTTATTTAAATTGGAATTGAGTCAATTTAATGGAATTGAAACAATTGTAAAGAAGTGAAAAGAATTAAAGGAAATGTGAATAGAAAGGAGAAATTGATTTAGCTAATAATCAATAAAGATAAATACATAGGATGTATGTATATTATTCTATTCGCATAGTGATTTAATCCGGATTCGAACACAGAATTTCGAGATAGTTTATCGATCAGAGTTGGGATTTTTCACTCGATTTTCGACGGCAAACCTGGATATGGATTGTTGATTGGTTCTGGATATTCTCTATCATAGTTATGGATATGCAAGGAGAATGACTGTTTCTGATCAAGAAACCAGATCTGAATCTGCATTAGGAAGTCAGGTGAACGATACTAGTTTGGAAGTGAAATTGTGTGATCGAGTGAGCGATCAGATTGATATAGCGTACGGATGATATGTGTACATCATACGGGTTTGAATGAAATTGACACTGGGAATTGGTGGATAAGAAATGTGGAATGGTTTTTGAAATGAACGATATATTTTGTGAAATATATGATGAAATAATATAGAAATTGGGTATTTCCATGATTGAAATTTACTTTATGAAAGTAAGTAATATGGTAAGTGACTGTATAAAGTAATCAAATTTGAATATTTGATGAATAAACAAACTTACATATCTTTGTTATATAAGATAAATCTCCCCTTGTTGAATCTATTGCTAGAAGAAAAAGATTTTTGAAACTATTTGAAGTATAAAAAGGGAATTTATACAAGTTTGAAGAGATCCAAAGTTTTTAAAAATTATATATATCTATATATATATGAAGGATCTTATGAATGATTTTGGAGAAAAGGTTTTGGAACCTATGGACTTTGGAAAGGCTTTTGATTTTTAGGAAAAATCAATATTGGAATTTGGAAAGCCTAATTTAAGAATTATCGATTTTGGGATAATCGATTTTGAGAAAGGAGATTTATATGGATTCATACTAGGTGCATCATTTGGAAGAAACTATATGTGTATAGTATAAAGTGTTTTGAAGATGGCTCTGAAGAAAAAGGCACTCCCTTGAAATGAACTTCTCATGATTAC
Source organism: Allium cepa (assembly GCA_030765085.1). Classification (NCBI taxonomy): domain Eukaryota; kingdom Viridiplantae; phylum Streptophyta; class Magnoliopsida; order Asparagales; family Amaryllidaceae; genus Allium; species Allium cepa. The sequence continues at coordinate 859,338,304 of CM060934.1, read as the reverse complement.
TATAGGTTGGTACTGCCTTGAGCCTCAAAGGGAGAGGTTCTAAAGTTAATCCCGTGAGGAGTCCAAACAAAACTAGTTCCTGAGGATTTTGTGTAGTGTGTAGCGAAAGTCAAGGGCGCTGATGCCTACAGAGGCATTTGGGTTATGCTGTGACGACAGTGTAACTCGATGTCACTGCGATCTACTACAGACCATAGCGAAAGTCGTGTGTGCCGCTGAGATCCAACAGTCTATGTTTGATTTTATATCGGTAGACTGCGACTTATGGTAACGTAGCGAAAGTCGTGTGTGCTACTGAGAGCCAACAGTTTGCGTTTGATTTTACATCGGTAGACTGTGACCTATGTGGAAGTGGAGAAGTTTCATTTTTAGCAGCGAAAATGGAGGGCGCTGATGCCTACAGTTACATGGACTTTTGCTGTGATGGCAACGTAACCCTGAAATGTAATTACGATCTGTTGTGGGTTCCATGGCGTAATCGAGAGACGTGGAGTGCCTATAGTTACATGGACTTTTGCTGCGATGATAACGTAACCCAGGATGTAACTGCGACCACGGATAGGGGTAATGATTTCTAGAGCATTCTCACCAAAGAAGTTTCCTCTATTTTCAAAAATGTTTTCTATATCTTCAATAAAATTATTTTTCAAATATTTTCACTGGGTGTGGAAAATGGGTTTACCAAGTACCTATAGATTTTCAGTCCTATGTCTGATCAAGTATGATCGAATTTCTATGAGAACAAGGATGGACTTGTTGAAACATTGAGTTATAAAAGTATTTTTATAAAAGCTATTTTGGTAATATTATATAAATTTTAAAGAAGTATTTTAAAAAAGATCAAAGAAAATTTATCTTATTTTAAGCAATTTAATAAATTCTGGCTTCGTTCCTTTTCGAGGACGAAAAGATTCCAAGGGGGAGGAATGTAATAACCCGGATTTTTTCGTGAACATCCGATATATGGATAATTAATTGGTTTATTCAATTGAACAGATAAAAAAATTCTGATAATGAAAGAGATCTGGTTATATAAGTGAATTTGAAAATATGATAAAAAATTGATTTTCAAATCTCTGGATAAATATTTGGTAATCTCCTAATATAATTGCTTAAAACTTGACAAATTATCTTTTGAAACAAATAATAATGGTTATATATATATATGTGTGTGTGTGTGTGTGGATGTAAGAAGATTTTAAATAAAAATATAACTATTTTCAAACAAATTGAATCTGTGTTTGTTTAAGTAAATATATTTGTGTAAGTAAATTTCAAATTGGATTTTAAAATGTATTTGAATTTGAATTCAAATTTGGAATTCAAATGATAGATGTATACCTTAAATATATTTGGTTTAAAATATATTATATGTTTGATTTTATTTTGATTATAATTGGTTTTTATTTTTTTTAAAAGAATTTTATTTATATAGATTTAGAAAAGAACTTATTACTTAGGAAATAAATACATAAGGCATGAAAGAGAATAAATTAATAAAGGGTACTATATAAAAATACATAGATATATTAGGTACATTAATTACAAATATAAACAAATTCACCTTGCATTTTAACAAGTGTAAATCAAATATTTCATGCAAATGACATTTGTAAGAAAAAATTACAAGTGCCTTTATAAAAAAAGATAAATCTGAAAGATACTTTCCAAATGCTCCCTCATTTACACTTTTATTTTCATTATCAAAGAATAAGAAATCAAAGGCCTGTAAAACTAAAATCAAGCAAGAAAAAAAAGAAAACTAAAAACATAATTTAAAACCAGGAAACAAAGGTGAAGATCTCAATCTGGAATTAAGCTAAACAAAGTATCAAGGAATCAACTACCTCAAATCATTTCAACAACTTCCAGTTTTCAAAAGGTTTTCAAGCAATTCCAGTTTTAAATCAAATTCTGACCTATGTTCATGTCAACAACAGGTGAGTAAACATTTTTAAATTAAAGTTAAGTAGATAATTATCTGATTGCATGTGAAATCTGTGATGATAACTGTTTTGTATGTATGCATGTAAATAAGTCTCTGTGTATATATGATGTATGCTTATCTGTTGATTCTAACTTCTCTGTTCTTAGTTTAGAGCATATGATTTTGATCAAAGTTCAAAATCTTTGCATGTGTTTTCTGTTCGACTGTGAAATTTAGACAATATAGTTTAGTTTAGGCCTAATCCAGGAGTTAAAAATAGATTCAAGTATTATAAGATTTAAAATATGTTAAAATCAGGAAAATACAATAGAAATTCTTAAAACATGTAAAATCAATCATCTTAATTTACTGTTTTAAGACTATAATTTGAATCAATTTTTAAAGTTATGATTTTTAAAACAAATATTAGAATTTTAACATTAAAATGAATGTGAATTTTTGGATTGTCTGGAAAATGGGTTTTGGGTGATTTCTGAAGACTGGAGCTGGGGTGGTCGGGAACATTGCTGGAGGTGGAGGAGATAGTGGGGGTTCAGGCAAAAATTCTAGGAGGGTTTATCACCTCCTGTGGTGTCGATGGTAGATCAAAAAGGTTTTTAAACCGTAGTTTTGTTCAAGCTGGGTTTAGGGTCGTCGCATCTTCTCTGATGATGCGAGTTTCTTGAAACTTTGGGGAATGGCGGTGTGGAAGCAAGGAAAGGCATGGCCGGAGTTAATATGCCTCTCGTGATCAGAATCGAAGGCTCAAGTAATTTTTCCTGATGGCGGTTTGGGTTTCGATCCATCTGAGTTGCTTGATTTCAATTCGAGGCTCAAAGGAATGTTTGAGTGTTCGGTTTGGGTTGTAGCATGGTAGAGTGATGTGATGGAGGGATAGTCAGTGGTCGGAGGCAGCCACGGCGTTGGTGCATATGCACAGGGGTGGGGTCATATCCGATGTTTTGGTTGCGATTTTTCTGGAAGACAGGGACTGGCTATGGGGTTGAAGACTCGAGTGAAAACTCGAAGATGTTGAGGGTGGTTTGCCTGATTGTTTTTAAACTTAAAAATTTATCTAAATGTTTAAAAAAAAGGGAGAAGAGAAGAAACTCGTGTTTAATCCCGAGTAGCCTTCAGTTTTGACCCAAAGTAGTGTGATTTAGTAATTTTAAACAGTTTTTAAAACAAGGATTTTTGAAATTTTAAAAATAAATTTAGTTTAAACCCTTTTTATAAATTAATTTTTATACAATAAATGTTTTAATAAACATTTTAGAAGTTTGAAGTTTGTTAAATTTAAATTTTTATTAATAGATTTAAAGTGATATTTAAAATTGAGCTATGAAGTAATTTTATAAGTTTAAATAAAAAGACAAGTTTTTAAAATCAAATTGAAAATTGTTTTTAAAAACTATTAATTGATAAACGTTTAAGCTATTTAAAGTTATGTTTTGATAACTTTAATTTTAAAGATAAATGATTATTTTATATTAAAACTTAATTAATGATTTAATTAAGTAAAGGTAATTTTAAAGATAAATGGTGTAATTATGTTAAGGTTAATAAAGGCATTAAGAAGATAATATTTATCTTAATTAAGGATTTAATGTCTTGATATTAATTAAATTAATCAAAGGAAATTAAGTATAATTAATTAGTTTAATTAATTATAATGAATTAATTAAGAAATTAATTAAGGGTAATTAATTTACTTGTTGAATAAGTGATTAAGGATTACAAATTAATTAATTTAAAGTTAATTAAATTATAATTAAAGATTTCTTAATTAATAATTAAGAAGTGATCAATTTGTGATTAAGTTTTATTAATTAATAATTAAGTTTTATTAATTAATAATTAAAGGATAATTAACTTATAATTAAGGATTAATTAAGAAGTTGTTAAGTGGTAATTAATTGATTAATCAAATGTGATTAAGGATTAATCAAATAATAATTAAGAATTGATTAATTGTTAAATAAGGGTTAATCAACTGGTGATTAAGAAGTAATTAATCTGTAATCAAGTTGTTAATTAATAATTAGGTTTATTAGTTAAGAGATAATTAATTAGTTAATTAATGATTGATTAATTAATTATGAAAGTAATTATGGATCAATTAATTTGTGTTAAGAAATATTGATTAATAATTAAGGTTATTAATCAATAGTTGATGGATAATCAATCAGTTAATTATAGGTTAATTAATTGATTATAAAGTAATTAAGGATTAATTACTTTGTATTGAAGGAGATTAATTAATAATTAAGGTTTATTAATTGATAACTAAAGGCTAATTAATCTGTGATTAGAGATTAATTGATTGGTTGATAAAGTAATCAAGGAGTGACTAATTAATTAAAAGTTTGAAATTAATTAAAGATTGTATAAGCAGGATTAAGTGATTAATTCTTAAGGAATTAATTCAATTTGAGAAATTAAATTAATTATGAGATAAAATGATAATGCTTGCTTATGGATGATTGTTTTTTGAATGTTTGAATTGAATGATATCTATTGGATGATATCTATTGGATGATATGTTCTGATATTCTATGAGATGATATTGGTTATATCAGTGATAAATGTGGGATATTTATCTATGTTAATGTTGTGTGAATTCAAAGTATTTGAATTGAATTGAATTAAATTGTTTAAACTTTTAAACAACTTAGACTTTAAGATACATTTGGATTTCGATGAGACCGGGATCGGGTATCAACAATACCCGAAACCACTTCGATTTGTAATTCCATGTTCATTATAAATTGATGTGTGTAATCAAACAGGCTGGAATGAAAAGTTAAGAATCATGAATATTTAAAACCGAGTAGTGATCCCTAGACATTGTTAGAAATAAGTGTTTGACTTAAATAAACTGAGAACTCGTAAAAGGTACGAGTTACCCTGGTTTTGCAAATAGGTTTCATAACCTAGTTTTTCATGTTATATGTGTTTACTCACGCTAGTTTCCAGCCTGACCCGGGTGTTACTTTGATGTAATGCTCGAGTCAGACCGAGTATTACCGAATTTCAGGTAAGGACGTTCTGGAGCTCAGGTGACAAGCTGGATGACAGAAACGTATGGAGTGTTTCCGCTATGATATATTGTTGTATATCTGTGACATGTTGATTATATATGTCCAGTGTTTGTATATATGTTGTAACTCTGATGTATTTAAATGTAATTAACCGATATAGTTTCTTTGTGTAAAGTATTAGTTGATATTATATTTATCCGCTGCGAATGTGAGATTCTAAGTTTTGATTTTCTATTTTTTTCTTCTGTCTCTTTCTTCTTTTCTCTAACTATCTGAAATTTTCGGGATCGAAAATTTTCGAGTCATTACAGTCTTTATTTACCAATCCACCTCTTATAGCTCGTTTGACCATCTCCACTAATCTGTTATTGTCACCAAGCTGTAATCCTTGTCTGTTGCCTCTGATCTGTCCCCCGAGTTCACGAGGGAATCTTAGCACATACTCCTCATCACGTACTCCAGTATTCTTGTTGGCGTCGGGTTGCACAACATCATCTGGAATCCCTCCATGGATTGATCCAGCATTTCCTGATGGTGTGCCCTCGAGTCTAGGTCCATCCAAATTGATAGTCATTTGTTGATTAAGGGTGGCTCCCTACTGAACCACTCCATCTGTATGCTGGTTGAGTGCCTATGATCCAGCTCCACGGATCTGAGCTCTTACAGTTCCTGCTTATCCAATTTGTCTGAGAAGAGTCTGCATCATCTCCTCTTTCCTTTTTAACATCGCTTCCATCTCATCTTTGGTGATGTAGGTGGATGCTTGACCTGCTCCAGCTCCAGAGGAAGCCCCTTGACTTCCCTCTTGATTTCTCCTTTCCATCACTTGCTTCCTTGTTGGTAGCCTAGCCATTACTTCCTAGAATCCAAGTTCCTAGCTCCAAAATCCTGCGTGCTTGCTTTTTCGGTGAAAGCACCAAAATTGGTCACTAACACCCAGATCCAGATGAAAACACCAAATACCAATCACATATCACAAAAAGAATATATGTGGAAGATATTAATATGAAGAATAACAAAAATTAAAATGAAAGCTGCAATACAGAGGATTTATAGTGGTTTGGTTGACTCCGGCCTACGTCCACTCCAGAAATTTTCGTTTTTATTGCTATAACAATCGATTACCGTTATAAAATGACAGAGTAGTCTTATCCTTATAAAATAGAAAGAAAAAGAGCAGAAATACGATCCCTTTTCTAGAACCCCACAGTTGTATTTATTGGCAAATCCAGGTCTCCTGAGTAATCGGGGCCCATCAAGGCCATTGCCGATCCAGGCCCTGCACTACGACCAAACTAGATAGGCCGAGCCGCATTCATCGATCCCCATTCCTTAATAGGCCGTACCAAAGTAGCCAGGGCACTGTCCTGAAGCAATCCTATCTAAAATTCGAAGTAAACTAATCCACAACTCGGAGCAGCTCATCCTCTTGCCTATACCGATCGATAACCAAATTTAACTGCACCACACACGCCGACCGGCCTATGCCGATCCACACATGCCGACTAGCCTATGCCGACCGGCCTATGCCGACCGCTAGCCTTCCTGCCTATCCCAACCATACCGACCCACCAAAACCAAGCCATGTTCATACTCCAACACCGGGCCACCGATGTCGATCCATCCGAAGCCAGTCCCTTATCTGATCGAACCGACCCGGCCGACCGAACGAGCTTCCATCGAACCACATTTACCGAACCCTCAGTCCAAGCCACCTCTAAGTGCCGAACCACCATTGTCGAGCCAACCTGACTGAACCACAACGCCGAGCAACCATTACCGAGCCACCATGACCGAGCCATCGATGTCGAGCCACTCATGCTGAGCCGCCCTGACCGAGCCATCAACACCGAGCCACTCATGTCAAGCCATCCAAAAGATTCGAAGAAATCATTCATACGACTCGAAGCTCGACTCCATACGACTCGAAGCAAATCCAGGGCGACTTGCAACTCATCGAAACCTAAGTTTCGAGTATCCAATGGCCTTCGTCCATCGACTATGGTGAATCCCAACTGTAAATTCATGATTATTATCCATGCTTGATCATCCATCCATCCAGTCGACTAAGTTCGTCATAAACCAGCATCGATAAACGAGAAGTCGATTTAGTAGAATTTGCCTGTCTGCATCCCTGCCAAAAAGGCGGGTTAACACATACCCTTATCCCCATACGTAGATTTTAGACTTGTAGTATCCCTCGATTAATAATGAAGTCGGATAAGTTAGGGCATTGTTGCCTCTCAGACCTTGTCTCAATGTACATTCTTATACCTCGACGTTTAATGTTAAGAATATGCCTAAAACTTTCTATATATATGATATCGCTGATGGAAAATAAGTTTCTCTCCCTCCTTACCAAACTTTGATTTCCAACTCGAACTATCCCTCACTTAAAAATGAAGCCAGATAAGTCAGGGCACTAGTTGCACCTAGCCTTGCCTAGACACTCTGGTTTTAAATCACATAGATAGTAAAGAATCAAGCTTCTCAATGTTTGGTACTAAGGATAAGACTAAATCCTTTCATGAAGGAAGTCACCCCTTTAAAATATTAAAACATTTGACTCATACTTGTGCTTGATTTCATATCACCGATATTTGTAAAACACTTTAAAAACACTCTTTAGAATATTCTTTCAAAGAGGTACTTATATTTCTAAATTTATCAAAAAGATGGGTTAAAAACAAATATCATTAAAAAATTGTTTACCATAACCCCAAAACCAATTACACATAGCTTTACCTTTAGAACAACATTTTTAAAGACTTCTTCATTTATAACATATCATTTGTAAATCAACTTATCATTATCTTTAAAATAAAACTCCTCCAAAGATTTAAAAATAACAACACTTATCACATGAAGCAGTAAGTTTTCTTAATAACTTAACGAAATCATTTATATATACTATTATATTACTACTGAGTTACATTTCAAGGGCATACAAGGGCCCTGGGCATTATGTGAAATGAACAGTCGAAGCTCCTTTTTTCTTATTTTCGTAACTTCTCTTCTGCATCCTTTCAATTCTTCTCCTTTCTATAATAAACAGTTTTCCCTGATTCTTTTAAAACAAAATAAACTGAATGCCTAAATTTAAAATCTCTTCGTTCTTCTAAATCAAGCCTCAAGTTATGCAGTTCACCTCATTATCTCATCTTCATGCCTTGCATTTGAAGGTTCGATATGGTGGGTTTCCCTAATTTTTATCTTGGTTTGTTTCCATCGATTATAAAGTAAATCACTTAATCTGTTGCTAGATTGATATAAGTCATTAGTTTTTTTTTGTAACCCTCATAATTGTTCTCTTTTGTAGATCTCTAAGGAAAAATTAGTTCGTCAAATTCAAACAACGTTTCCATTCAGCAATAAACCTTCTTTCTACATTCTAATTTTGCTGCTCTCTTAATGTATTGTTTTTTCATATTGTTACCCGACTTGAGTGAGATTTGATATTTGTAGTATTACCAATATCATTTTTCTTTATTTTAATTTCTTTGGATAATTTGAACTTGGATTAGGATTAGTCCTTTTGACGGCTAACTGCCGTCTGCCTACTTTTCAACTGTAGTTCCATGATAGAATTTGTTTCGTTACTGATAACTTCTAACCTAATAGTAATTTGGATTTTGACTCTATTAATAATTAACTTGAAAATTAATGAAGAATTTGATACCTTAATTAAATTCAAAAACTATCGGTGTTGCATATTGTTTTTTGCATGAATAAAGTGTTAAACTCAATACTTCATGATACAAAGATTGATTAATCTAGCTTAAATGTTTCCCACACTATGATCTCATTTTCGCGTATTATATATATTTGATAGTACCACTGAATGTTTTGTGTAATAAGCTGTTGTGAACGTGAATATTTATCTTGAATGATGGCAGCATGAATTCAAATTCATATTCGCCGTGCAATCATTTAAAATTAACCCCTCCAAACGAACTAGATTTTAATTAACAAATAATAAACAATACGTCATATAATATCATAGAGTGGTGTTGTTTATACACCCTATAAAATTATGTCTAATGTTAATTTTTTACAGCAAGAAATTAAATTTTCTAATTTATTTATTCGTACAAAAATGTCTATAATTATTCACAACTTTACTATTTGGATCATTGAGCAAGCGAGATATTAAGTTAAGATCATAGATACTTTTATTTGTGCTTCTATCTATTCGAGCTTGGAAATGCAAACTTATAAATTTTCACTACTTTTTATTACATATTATTTTAACCATTCATATTGTAAGTTTGTTTCTTTTACTACCTACACATTGAATAAGTAAATCACAGCTTCACTATTTGGAGTTTGTTAGGGTTCATATATTTCAGTATTGTTATTTTCTTTTCAGTAACTTAATCTCATATCAATTTTTTTGAAGTGTAAAATTAACACTATTTCTCGCAATATGATTTTCATATTTTCTTCTTTATTTGGTGAACTTTTCATATCCATGTCTTAAAATGTACTTGGACACAATCACAAATGGATAGGAGAAGGAAGAATACAAACCATTAGAAATTGCATCAAGAAACTTATAAGGAGACTGCTAGCTTATTCGAGCTCCATGTTCTGATGGATGTTCGGGTAAATATGTAGTCGCTGCATCTGTTGGCAGTACCTTAGAATTCTGTTTTTGTCTATGGGACTTCTACGAAAATAGCATCAAAGAATTTAAATTTGAACACGAAACTTTGATTCCTCCACGATTCCAAATTCTAGAGTAGCTCTTGCTCCTCTGTCCAACCTTGCAAGTTTATTTAGAAGCAATATTTCATGTGTAATGACTCATGTTATTAATAAGCAATGGTAGTATCAACCATCCAGACCCCTCTTAATCTATATTGCAAGTGGGCAAAAGAATGCTAGTGCTACGATATCCATGGTGGTAATAGTTAATGAAGTGGAACACAAATAGTTTAGTTGTAGGAATGGACTATCCTAGCCCTTTACAATGGAGAAGCAGAGAAAAATAGTTTGGGTTGAAAGTTAAGTTTTTTGTGTTTGGGACGTGAATTCACTTATACCACAACCTTTGCTATCTATCTTGCTTTCTGGTAAAAATATTAGTTGCCTTTATGTGAATAACACCGATGAAGAAGTTGGTGAAGGAGTTTGTTGAAGGTGAGATTATAACTACTTTTTTACGTTCTCTTAAACATAAATAATCTCTATAACATGCCTACCTATCATTTATATACATGAATTGTAGAGAATAGTCGTTAGAAATAGAAGGAAAACGATGGATTTTTTTTGCACTTAAGATAGCATCAATGTACAGGACTTCCATCTCTCTTTTGGAGTAGGTCTCAAGGTACAAAATAATTATTGAACAATTAACATTTTGTATTCTCTTTTGGAGACTGTATTAATAGGAAGCATAGAAACACTGTTACCATCAACAAGCACACCTTGCCCTCATATGCAGCACTTCTCTGTTTGAAGTGGAGAGCAAGTATCATCCTACCCTTTCCTGATTCTAACTCTCACTTTCATCATTCGTCGGTAATTCAAGTCTGGGGAAACTTGAATTTCATGATGGGAATAAGCGGTATAGGACTTTAAATATTTTATTATGGTAATGATGCTGCAAATGCAAGAGAGACAGTTGGGCTGGATGATTTTTACTATCCCAGCTTTGATTATTTAGGGTCATGAGTTTTACGTTTGAAAATCTTACTTAAATTCAGTGCGTGCAAATCAGATATTGCAACATGAACTCTCGAACATTTTTTGATGATGGTATGACATTATATCCTACTAATTTTACTAATATATGTTACTATCAGAATTACCTAGGCTATTAATGGAGTGATTTTGCATTTGGGGTGCTATATTTCATTTAAATATGGAGGACTCAATGCGCTACCATGCAATAGCACTAAAGTTTCTACTGGTCGTATCTAAAATTTTGTATACGCGATCTATATGTGTATGTATCTGTGGATGGGTTCGTGTGCTTGCGCATGCCTATGTTTGCTTATTTCGTCTGTGATTAGAATTCATTAAAAGAAGTATTAAGTATTCTAATGAGATTTCCAAGCAATGGCAATTAGATAGTACCATTGAGGAGCGCATTTTTGGAAGTAGGTCTTAAATGATAGGGTCTACCTTAATTAAGGTCTTAAATGACCAAAGTCTTCCTATTTTCCATTTGGAAGTATTAATTGGCTTGGGTATAGTCTCTTACATTGCTAAGGCTGTAATAGCAATAGTACCATTTAGTCGCACGCTTTGGGGATTAGTCTTAATATGGTGTCTCACTTAGTTAAGGTCTTAAATGATCAGAGTCTGCCTATTTTCCACTTGGAGGCATTAATTGATTGGTATTGTTTATTACATGGCTACAATTTTATCGACGATGGATGAGGTAATAGTTCGACGTTAAATGTCAGAAGCCTTAAATAATGGTTAGAGGTATTATAGCTAGGATCCACTGACCATTGACAATATTGTTAGGAAACTACCTTAGGAATAGGTCTTAAATGATAGTTCTACCTTAATGAAGGTCTTAAATGGAAGATTCTGCCTATTTCTCTTTTCAAAAAGTATTATAGAATCCCGCTCCATATTTAGTAATATTAAGTGGCAAATGGATTTGAAAGTATTGGGTGGTTGACAAGGTTTCATTAGTATTTCGTACCTTGGGAAGGGGTAAGTAAGTAACCATGTATGCAATGCAAGGTTAGATTAGAATTTCTAACCTTGATGGACATAACTATTAAATAGAAACCAATCGGTATAAATTTATGTTATGCACAGTTTATATTTCTCTAGTCACCGGAAGGTTGTTCTAACTCCCTCCTCATTACAACCCACAGGATAGAATTTATAAGAATAGGTCACTGGAGTTGGATGTGCTTTGTTGTTAAAGAAGTCTTTTTTCTCTCATGCTCAATGCTGATGTGACAATCTACTATCTAAGGAATACCATTAATTCCAAGGTCGTAGTCATATCATTATTCTTATCCCATTATTATTTCCACTATGAGTCTAGAGTTCTATTAATCTTTGATAATGCTCATGCTTATTTGCAAGTACCAAATCCAACAGTCTATTCTTTGATGGACTTGTATTTCAAACTTGGTCAAAATTTAGGCCCATTAAGGGGTGGGTAGTTACATTTGGCATCAGAGCCTCGGTTAGTAGTCAAAGGGATTAGGATATAAGAGAACGTATTCGTATTTTTCGATCTAGTAACATTATATTTTTACGCTAGATTTTAAGAGTTTCGACTGTAGAAGTAGATGTAGTTCCACCTCGAAGGAGTGGGCAAAGCAACCATGGGTTGGAAAAGTTTTAGAGTTTAGATTTTTATTCCAACTCCGAAGTACCCCACAGAGTGCGAGCAATGCTTAAAGCATTGTTGATGAAGAGCATGTGTACGACATATGGCTGAATCCCAGAGACTAGAGGTGTTCAACTTGAAGGCTGAGATTCTAGCTACCTTGTGATTTTGGATTTTGAGTTCCAGTTGAAGACACACAATTATTCCATTTAGATGAGAAATTAGAGTATGTACGTCGCAATTGTTCGAAAGTAAGTTTAAGCTAGAATGCATTCATTGATCACCTCTATTGATGGAAAACTAGACTTTTATTCGAATAGTTAATTTCAATTCCTTATTCTAAAACCTGTGAAAGAATTTCTAAAGTATATTTTGGAAACGCCTCAGATTTTGGAAAAAGGAGTTTCAAAGAATTTCTTTTCCTAAGGATTTATTCTGAACATTTTGTTTTGGGAAAGTTTTGAAATATTTATTTTCAAAGAAACACATATACCACTAAATTGGTCATGTTAACAAATTCGTAGTTTATAAAAGATTGATTCTTTAAATCCATAAATATTTATACGTATATATTAGTAAAGGTTTGTTTTTATTTTTGTAAGGATATAATTTTCCAATTTGGGAAATTTGTGTTTTAAAAAGGTTTTTGGAACCCTATGTGACGACCTGGAATTTCTAACAATTTAAATTGGAATATTTAATTGATTTTAAATATTTAAAAGTTAATTTTAACTTGAATTCCAGATATCAATATCTACTTGATAATTATATCATTGAATTATATAGTTTAAATATTGAATTTAATAATTTAAATTGGGTAAATTGTTGAATAAGAAATTCCTAAGCCTATTTAAAATAATTCGAAGGCTTATAAAATTTAAAACGATGATACTAGAGATAATAGAATAATTGAAATTTAATTTAAAGGTAATTTGTTAAATTTTATTAATATATCGGTTAAATTGACATTTAAAAATAGCCTTCCGAGGCACAGTCTCGGAATTCGACGAAACTAGTTCCATTGGATCTGTAATAGTTAGTTATTATCAGATTTCAATTTTCGTAGCGATCGGAGTTGTCATTTGACCCTGGCAGCCCAAAACGCTTAGAAATATTTAATCGATTTAATTTAGAATGGATCGTTTATTTCTGTAACTCGTGCATACAATCGAATTAGCCTCCGAAACACGTTCCATTGTGTTCGGAATGCGGGTAAAACCTTATAAACGTCTGTCGGCATGTCCGATTTGGGGTTCGGGATTTTGCATTATGCAACTCGAGATATTTGCTATATTTAAATCAACGCATACTCAAGACGCTTCCTTACATCTATAATTACCTCCGTCCCCTCTAACCTTCAATAGCAGATCAAACTCATCGTATAAAAAAATCGAATTAATGGCCGAAATCTTCAATCTCGTTCGATATTAAAAAAAATCCTAATCGATCGCGCATAGAAGAATAGCGACGTCAAACTTAAAATAGGAAGGTGAAGTTACCGTGATTACGTTTGAAGCAGCGATTTTGCGAGGCGATGGTCTTGGGTCGCAACTACATAGGGGCTGTTAGGGTTTTGGGCCGCGATGATGATTCGCGTACGCGCGCGCGAGGCAAAGCAAAGACACGTGGAGTTTTGGGGAGGCGATTGATTGGAGCTAGGGTTTCGAAAGCAGTGACGTGAAGGAGCGATGTAGGGATTCGGTAGTATGATGGTTCAAGCTCGCGAGGAGGAGGGTTTTCTTCTCTGGTGGGTGATCGTGAAGGTCTTAACTGAGAAGACAAAATCGAATTGGAATGGATTGCAAACAGCAAAATCAAAGGTGAGTAATCTCATGCTCTGGATTTTATTTAAATTTAAATGGTTAAATTTAAATAGTTGGATGAATGATTGAAATGTTTGGATGTGTACTGATGATCTAGTGATTTTAGATTTGGTTGTTTCTCGAGTTAATTGTGGTTTGACTCGAGGTGTTTGAATTTTAAATGGTTTTAAACTTGAATCATAAATAAGTAAATGGTTCTGTTTAAAATCAAATAGGGTTTAAAGATCAATGATTCATTAAATACGTATGATAATTTAAATGGAAAATTTATTAATTAAATTAATTAATTATTTGGGTTAATTAATTAAGTTTATATTAAATTGGAATGATCATTCGGTGGTTTAATAAGTAATTACCAAATGTGATTAATAAAATATAATTACTTTGTGAAATTAATCAAGAGATTAATTAAAATAGTTAATAAAGGAGTAATTAATTTATTTAATGAAGTAAATGTAAAAAGATAGTAAATTACTGGTTGAGATAAATCAAGAGCGATAAATATTTATGATTTAATTAGTGATTAATTATTTAATGTAATTAATTTAGATTAGGATAAGTTAAAATATAATTGAAAATCCTTAATCTATATAATTAATGATGTAATCAAGGATTGATTAATTAAGATTGATTAACCCATAAATAATGACTTATGAAAAATTAACTAATATAATTTATTAAGGATTAATGTAATTAAAATAGTTAATTAATTTATGAAGTAATTAAGATTACTTATTGAATTTGGTTAAGAATAATTAATATCATGAAATTAAATAAAGATAATTACTTGAATGTAATTGAAAAATAATTAATCCAAGGTGATTAATTAAGATGAATCATGAAGGGTTGACTAATTTATTGATTTGGAATTAATTAACGTTAAATGAAGGAATCTAAGTGATTGAGGTTTGAAATTCAATTAGAATCAATTGAATTGATTTTTATGTGATTAAGCTTTGCTTTTGAATGATTAAAAGGTATTGGAAGATTTGAAGGAATTGATAACTCTGATATGATATGTTGTGTATTTCATTTGGATAACTTGGGATAGGATGATATGAGATTCGAAGAGACCGGGGTCGGGTATTGGGTAAATACCCAAAACCACTTTGAATTTTCATAGATTGATATGTGAAATCTATAGTCTGAAATGAAGTGATTTAAAGGAATTGGACTATTTAAATCTAAAACATGGTACTTAGAAAATGGATGTGTGGAATAAGTGATGTCCATAATAAATTGTGGCTTTGTGAATTGAAATGAGTTACCCCGGGTTGTATATAAGTTGTTTGCTTGGATATTCTATGTTAGTTGGGTTTACTCACGCTGGTTTCCAGCATGACCCGGGTGTTACTTTGGTGTAATGCTCGGGTCAGACCGAGTATTACATATTTTCAGGTAAGGATGTTCTGGAGCTTAGGTGGCGAGCTGGATGACAGGAACGTGTAGAGTATTTCCGCTGTATTATAATATTTTATATCTGAGACATGTTGATTTGTATATGTCCAGTGTTGAATATTTGTGTAGCTCTAATGTATTTAAATGTAATCGACAAATATAGTATTCTTATGTAAACTGATATTATTTATTATTATATTTTATCCGCTGCGAATGCGAGTTGTTGATGCTTCTGTTCTTCTTCATCTTCTATCTCTTTCTTCTTTTTCATAACTATCTGGAATTTTCGGGTGCGGAAATTTCGGGTCGTTACATTTGGTATCAGAGCTGAAAGGTTAAGCGAGAACCTTGGCTCTGGTGGGAGTTACTCATTAAATAGAGTCCAAAGTACTCTAGAATGAGTTGAGTATGTATATATATATGAGAGCGTACTTTTTATTTTCTTATATAAAGGTTTTAAATGATTTTATATAAAAGTATATTTTGACATATAAAGAAATATTTCATTCTAATAAATATTAAAGCGATTGGTTGTTAAATTATTGAAATTAAATTAAGAAGTAACATAATACAACCAAATTGAAATCTTGAATTGGAATTAAATTAAGTAAAAACGGAAATACAACCAATTAAAATTTAAATTACTTGAAAATGAAATTCTAAATCTGGTCCCAGAATTTGAAAATCCGTTTCAAAGTAATGAAAAATAATAAATAAGCATTATTTGGATAACTGGGACTTGTTGCAAACAATGGGTTGTTTGAAAATTTGATTTGAATTGAAAACCAAAAGTGGTTTAAAAATTAAAGGATGACCTCGTGTGTAAAGGAAATAATATGTATTAATAAGGAATATACATAAATCAAAATTAGTTCGAATAAACTCTAAATGTTGAGTTTGATATTTGGAATGGGATGTGATGCCCAAGTGATAAGTTTTTTTTAGTGGAAAGATTATTAATGTGAAGTTTAAGGATTGAATGAGGTTGATTGGATTAAGTAAATTGAATTTAACTTGGGAGAAGTTAAATAAGTTCGAATGAACAACTTGAATTGGAAATTTTAAGATGAAATTAGAATTTAACTTGGAAAGTTAAATGGTTAATTTGAATTGGTAGTTTGTGTGATCTCAAAATAGGTTTGAGATGTGGAAATTGGAAATGGATGGACGTTTTAAAATAAATTGGATAATATCATCATATTGTTATGAAAAATTCTTAAATTGCGAATTGGTTTTGTTTAAATGAGTGAGAAATGAAGTGTGGTAATATATCCATTATTGAGATAAAAGGGAAATCTAACTTTAATTTGAAATTAAGGTTATGGAATCATTTTAAACTGAAAATTTGAATAATTGAGTTCGTAAATTAAAATTGTTTAAGAACTGGCTTCAAACTGGAAGATAAATTTAATAATAAATTAAAATTTTAAAATAAAATTGTATTAAACTCTTATTTGAACCTTGAAATACATAAGTAAAGATAATTTAAAATGGAATTTTAAGAATTGGACTCAGAAATTAAATTGATTAAAAATTCTGGATAAAGGTTAATTTGGTTTAAAAAGTTAAACCAACCTTTGAGAATTTAACTCGAATTTATATAATACGAGGAGTTTAAATTCAAGATTGAAATTGAATTAGTTAAAAATTGAACTTGGTTTGAATTAATTAGATTGGTGATTGAAGAAGTATAAGTTTAAGAATTTAAATGGGAAATTGAATTGGACTATATTGAAATGATTTGAATTTGAAATGGGTTCAATTGATAACAATTCAAATTGATTGGAATAATTTGAAATTATAATCAAAATTTAACGGGATTAAAATCAAATGGAATTTGATTTAAATTGGGAAGGGAATCAAGATTGATTCAACTTTAATTGGAATTGGGCCAATTTAAATGGAAATTTAAATTGAATTGTTGGGGGAAGTGAACAGTTGACTCTTGACTATTTTCAATATAAATTGTTTTAAGATATACTTATTCTTTCAAGCTATTAAATATATACAAACTTTTTTTAAAAGCTAACTTATTTTGTATTTGTTTTACCATTATTTTTGGAGCTATTTAACCATTTTTCAACTGTTTCCTAAACTAATTACTATTTTTCAACTATTTCACAAACTAATATTTATTTTACAACTGTTTTGCAATTATTTAAAAATTCCTGAAACTATTCAACTATTTTCCGACTATTTTACAATTAGTTAACTATTTTATAGCTATTTTGCAAGCTAATAATTATTTTTCAACTACTTACCTATTTATCAATTTTCAAGCTATTTTCTAAACTGGTCGAAGTTCAAACTGTTATTAAATAAATACCCAATTGAGATAAGAATTGAAATGATAATTCAAATGGGGATTAATGTAAATGTGAATAAGTGAATGTGAATGGAAAGGAAGTTGATTTGGCTAATAATCAAGACAGTAAATACGTAGGATGTACGTATATTATTCTATTCGCATAGTGATTTGATCCAGATTCGAGCACAGAATTTCGAGATAGTTTATCGATCCGAGTTGGAATTTTTCACTCGATTTTCGACGGCGAACCTGGATATGGATTGTTGATTGGTTTTGGATATTCTCTATCATGGTTATGGCTATGCAAGGAGAATGACGGTTTCTAATCAAGTAACCAGATCTGTGTCCGCACTAGGAAGTCAGGTGGACGATACTAGTTCGAAAGTGAAATTGTGTGATCGAGTGAGCGATCAGATTGGTATAGCGTACAGATGATATGTGTACATCGTACGGATTTTAATGAAATTTATATTGAAAGGAGTAATCAAATTGGAATATTTGATTTTGAATAAACAAAGTTATATATCTTTGTTATATGTAAGATGAAACTCCCCTTGTTAAATCTATGGCCGGAAGAAAAGGGTTTTTAAAGGTGTTTGAAGTATAAAAGGAGTTTTATACAAGTTTGATAATGATCCTAAGTTTTAAAAATTATATATATTGAATATATATATATATAAAGGATCTTATGAGGAATTTGGAAAAATGTTTTGGGAACCTTTGGATTTTGAAAGGCTTTGATTTTTTTGGGTAAAATCAATATTAAATTTGGAAAGCCTAGTTTGAGAATTATCGATTTTGGGATAATCGCTTTTGTGTAAAAGAGCTTTGTATGAGATCATGTTAGGTGTATGATTTGAAAGATACTATATGTGTATAGCATAAAGTGTTTTGATGATGCTCTGGGGAAAAAGGCGCTCCCTTGAAATGAACTTCTCAAGAGTGCCACCGGGGGGTGCTGCCTTGAGCCCCAAAGGGGGGTTCTAAAGTTGATCCTGTGAGGAGTCCAGACAAAACTAGTTCCTAAGGATTATGAGTAGTGTGTACCATAGCGAAAGTCGTGTGTGTCGCTGAGAGCCAACAATCTACGTTTGATTTTATATCGGTAGACTGCGACATATGGTAACATAGCGGAAGTCGTGTGTGCTGCTGAGAGCCAACAGTCTACGTTTGATTTTATATCGGTAGACAGCAACCTATGTAGGAGTGGAGAAGTTTCATTTTGACAGCGAAAATCAGAGGCCGTAGAGAGCCTGCAGTTACATGGACTTTTACTGCGATGGCAAGGTAACCCTGGTATGTAACTGCGATCTGTCGTGGGATCCATGGCGTAATTGAGAGGCCGCGGAGAGCCTGCAGTTACATAGACTTTTGCTGAGATGGCATCGTAACCCTGTAATGTAACTGTGACCATGGATGGGGGTTATGATTTCCAGAGCATTCTCACCAAAGATATTTCCTCTATTTTCAAAAAAAAACCGTTTTCTATATTTTTAATAAAATTAGTTTTTAAGTATTTTCACTGGATGTTGAAAACGGGTTTACCAAGTACTTATAGATTTCCAGTCCTACGCCTGATCAACGTATGACTGAACTTCTGTGAGAACAAGGATGGACCGGTTGAGACATCGAGTTATAAGAAGTACTTTTATAAAGGCTATTTTAATAATATGATGTGAATTTAAAAGCATTTCTAAATTTTTATACTAAAAGTGATAGAATTTGGGAAAATGAAAGAAGATTCAAACTGGAATTATGAAAAAATTTGAACTCAGAAAAATTTAATGAAATGGTTTTTGTAATAAAATCGAATATTGATTTAAAAAATGGAAGTAAGCTAATTGGCTAAATAATTATTCGATAGAGTATGTTGATAAAATTTAACTCGGTTAAATAAAATGGGTTGTAAGTTAATAATGGAGTTTGGAAATGAATTCAAATTGTAAATAGAATTCGACTTGGATTTGATAATGAAATAAATAAGTGGAGATGTTGTAAAAATAAATAGAGTTTGATCGAAATGGTGATGGTTTGAATTACAAATAAAATTCAAGTGTGTTATAAATAATATTAAACGTAAATTGCAAGTAAATTAGATATAATGGAAGCGTTGCCAAATGTAATGAAAGTGAATTATAATAAAAATGGTTAGGGTTGCAAATAAAACCCAAGTAAATAGAAATAAATTGAGAATGGCTTTGTATTAATAAAATAAATTCGAAAATGAATTAAATAAGTAAATTTAAAATGGGATAATCAAATTAAATAATAAATAGATGAAGTCTGCTTAAATAAAAATTAAATCAAAGTTTTAGTTGGTATTGGATTATTAGAATGAAAGGGTATTAAATAAAAGGTTTGGGTTAAATTTATTTTTGAAAAATGGATATTAGTTTAAGCATTGAATGTTGACAAGCTCAATGAAAAAACTTTAAAATGAAACCAATGCGGAGATGAATGAAATGCAAGGTATGGTTGGTCAATAAATTAGAAATGAAGGAATTAAATACAGAATGAGTTGAAATTAATTTAAAGTAGTTATAAACTAAAATAGATACTCTATTAAGCGAGTATCGTCAAATTTACATATAAATACTTGTCATTTGACATAAACAAAAGTAATTAAAAGTCTATGAATTGATAGGGATTAAATAAATTGGTTTTAGAATTAATTGAGGTGAATATGTGCTTGTTGGATTAAAAATCAATTGAATGTAAAAAAACTGAGGTGCAAACCATTAAAATTGAATAAAATGTCTTATGAATTAGTTGAAAGCAATTGAATTAGTTTTGAAAACACATAAATCGCTCGAGGGAGTCATTTTGAATGCATTTCTTTTAGAATTGAAGTGTTATGGTGGTTTAATAAGAGAAATGTTATAGTCTTCATATATATAGTGCTTATATGTGTAAATCGAGTAAGTACAGGTACCTGAAGGCTGTTTGGCTGGATTTGGATGCACTAATTGCTTAAATTAATAAGCTGCTTGCTTAAAATGCTAAATAAGATACGCCTACGCAATAAAAATAGGAAATATGAACTGTTTTTGCTTTTTCCGACCATGTGGGTCAATGTATACATATTTATATCTATTGTAAAATTGCAAAAGCTCCTCCGTACAAAGGAGACTCTGCCAAAAAAAATCGCAAATTTTGGGAGTTAGAAAATTTTTGGGAAAAATTTTGTTAACAACAAAACGATTTCAAATTGAAAACTAAAGCAAATTCATAGATGAAACTAATATGAATCAGTTATAAATGGAAGATAAATTCAATATTCAGAATTGAAGACAAATTGAAATCATATGAAAAAAAACTAAATTGAAATAGATATGAAACCAATGTAAGAAAATGTATAAAATGATTGGAAGGGTTACGATTGGATATTATTGTCAAGTAAGATATGCAGGTATTAAAGGGGAAAAGAAAATTGGATTTGATTCCAAAAGATAAATTTAAATTGCCCGAGAGAAAGGTATGTATTTAAATTTCTGCATGAAATTGGATTGGGTTTTTGATCTAGCCACTTGGCTTTTGTTTTCTTTGGGAATTTGGGAGCCCGTAGTGGCATTTTGTAGTAGTACCGAGCTAGCCGCGCAAAGGAGACACTGGCAAAAAAATTCGGAAATTTAAAGAGTTAGAAAAATTTTGAGAAAATTGTGATAATTTAAAATTTGGTTTTAAATTGAAATTTAGATGATTGAGCAAAAAGGTATTGTTTGAAACTATAGAAGGTTTTGGGAAGTTGGTTAAGGTGATAATGAGTCTTTAATAAAAGATAGTTGCAGGATGTTGAATTGTGGGTTTAGAGAAAAGGTAGACGGATTCTGAACCATTCTTCCTAACTACTAATTTCGGGGACGAAATTCTTTTAAGGGGGGAGGAATGTGACGACCAGGAATTTGTAACAATTTAAATTGGAATATTTAATTGATTTTAAATATTTAAAAGTTAATTTTAACTTGAATTCCAGATATCAATATCTACTTGATAATTAAATCATTGAATTATATAGTTTAAATATTGAATTTAATAATTTAAATTGGGTAAATTGTTGAATCAGAAATTTCAAAGCCTGTTTAAAATAATTTGAAGGCTTATAAAATTTATAACGATGATACTAGAGATAATAGAATAATTGAAATTTAATTTAAAGGTAATTTGTTCAATTTTATTAATATATCGTTTAAATTGACATTTAAAAATAGCCTTCTAAGGCACAGTCTCGGAATTCGACGAAACCAGTTCCATTGGATCCGTAATAGTTAGTTATTATCGGATTTCAATTTTCGCAGCGATCGGAGTTGTCATTTGACCCTGGCAGCTCAAAACGCTTAGAACTATTTAATCGATTTAATTTAGAATGGATCGTTTATTTCCGCAACTCGTGCATACAATCGAATTAGCCTCCGAAACACGTTCCATTGTGTTTGGAACGTGGGTAAAACCTTATAAACGTCTGTCGACATATCTGATTTGGGGTTCGGGATTTTGCGTTATGCAACTCGAGATATTTGCTATATTTAATTATAATAATCAATGCATACTCAAGACGCTTCCTTGCATCTATAATTACCCCCGTCCCCTCTAACCTTCAACAGCAGATCAAACTCATCGTATAAAAAAAATCGAATTAATGGCCGAAAATTTCAATCTCGTTCGATATTAAAAAGAATTCCTAATCGATCGCGCATAGAAGAATCGCGACATCAAACTCAAAATAGGAAGGTGAAGTTACCGTGATTACGTTTGAAGCAGCGATTTCGCGAGGCGATGATCTTGGGCCGCAACTGCATAGGGGTTGTTAGGGTTTTGGGCCGCGATGATGATTCGCGTACGCGCGCGCGAGGCAGAGCAAAGGCACATGGAGATTTGGGCAGGCGATTGATTGGAGCTAGGGTTTCGAAAGCAGTGACGTGAAGGAGTGATGTAGGGATTCGGTAGTATGATAGTTCAAGCTCGCGAGGAGGAGGGTTTTCTTCTCTGGTAGGTGACCGTGAAGGTCTTAACTGAGAAGACAAAATCGAATTGGAATGGATTGCAAATAGCAAAATCAAAGGTAAGTAATCTCATGCTCTAGATTTTATTTAAATTTAAATGGTTAAATTTAAATAGTTGGATGAATGATTGAAATGTTTGGATGTGTACTGATGATTTAGTGATTTTAGATTTGGTTGTTTCTCGAGTTAATTGTGGTTTGACTTGAGGTGTTTGAATTTTAAATGGTTTTGAACTTGAATCATAAATAAGTAAATGGTTCTGTTTAAAATCAAATAGGGTTTAATGATCGGTGATTCATTAAATAGGTATGATAATTTAAATGGAAAATTTATTAATTAAGTTAATTAATGATTCGGGTTAATTAATTAAGTTTATATTAAATTGGAATGATCGTTGGGTGGTTTAATAAGTAATTACCAAATGTGATTAATAAAATATAATTACTTTGTGAAATTAATCAAGAGATTAATTAAAATAGTAAATAAAGGAGTAATTAATTTATTTAATGAAGTAAATATAAAAAGATAGTAAATTACCGATTGAGATAAATCAAGAGTGATAAATATTTATGATTTAATTAATGATTAATTATTAAATGTAATTAATTTAGATTAGGATAAGTTAAAATATAATTGAAAATCCTTAATCTATATAATTAATGATGTAATCAAGGATTGATTAATTAAGATTGATTAACCCATAAATAATGACTTATGAAAAATTAACTAATATAATTTATTAAGGATTAATCTAATTAAAATAGTTAATTAATTTATGAAGTAATTAAGATTACTTATTGAATTTGGTTAAGAATAATTAATATCATGAAATTAAACAAAGATAATTACTTGAATGTAATTGAAAAATAATTAATCCAAGGTGATTAATTAAGATGAATCATGAAGGGTTGACTAATTTATTGATTTGGAATTAATTAACGTTAAATGAAGGAATCTAAGTGATTGAGGTTTGAAATTCAACTAGAATCAATTGAATTGATTTGTATGTGATTAAGCTTTGCTTCTGAATGATTAAAAGGTATTGGAAGATTTGAAGGAATTGATAACTCTGATATGATATGTTGTGTATTTCATTTGGATAACTTGGGATAGGATGATTTGAGATTCGAAGAGACTGGGGTCGGGTATTGGGTAAATACCTGAAACCACTTTGGATTTTTATAGATTGATATGTGAAATCGATAGTTTGAAATGGAGTGATTTAAAGGAATTGGACTATTTAAATCTAAAAATGGTACTTAGAAAATGGATGTGTGGAATAAGTGATGTCCATAATAAATTGTGGCTTTGTGAATTGAAATGAGTTACCCCGGGTTGTATATAAGTTGTTTGCTTGGATATTCCATGTTAGTTGGGTTTACTCACGTTGGTTTCCAGCCTGACCCGGGTGTTACTTTGGTGTAATTGTGACGCCCCACCTCTTTACCCACGCTAGCCAAGGACACTATGGGGTAATGCCGTCAACTAGCACGGAGGATAAGGCTGTTGAGGAGCGACTATCCGTGTAATTGCTTTATGCGAGCACCGATATGTCAGGTAGTACAACAAGCATCTGGTTTTAGGAGGAAATCTGACATACTGATACAAACTCAAAGCTACCAACCGGTGGCTATATATATTATTCGGAAACAAATATAGAAACAAACATAACACAATTCAGTCACAGACATCCATATCACAAAGGCAGAAATAGATATGAATATATAACACATGAAAGTGTACATCAGATTAGTGGTCAAACAAGATCCACAATGTTGCAAAAGAATAGCTACAAGTGTTAGACAAGAGAATATAGATACATCTATGAGTCTATATCTCAAATGTAAACAACAAAAACTACTAATCTAAGTAGTTAGCCAAAAGTCAGGGTGATAATCCCAGATGTGAAGTCAAGCAGAAGCACATGCAACATCTCGGTCTGACCCGAGTATTATTTAATAAGAAAATAATAAACGGATCAGTCTAGCTATAAATATCAGATAAAATGATATAGAATAAGATATATGAAATAAATATATAATAACCATAAAGCCATACTGTGATAAGTACGCAATTGAAAATCAACTAGGGATTAACCAATATCACGAGAATCTTCTCAAAGATCAAAAAGAATGGCATACTCTCCATTTATATTCACCAAACCATAAATATTGACAATAATATCAATGCCAATCACAAAAAGTTAATGACACACAAATTCACCAATGCACAAATATTGATAAAACTTATCAATGTAAATCACGAAAATTGGTGAAACACAAAATTCTAGAAATCATCAATGGAAATCCAAAAATCACAAAAAGGGGGAGGCCTATCACAAAACGGGAGCATGAAAACTCACCAACACGTGTATCACAAAATGGAACGCTATTCCATGGTTGCTAACCATTAATTTTGAGCCGAAGCTCCACAAAACGGCCCGAAGACCATGGTCGCTACCCCACCAAATTGAGCCGAAGCTCCACAGAAACGGGGTTTAGTCTCCCTCGTAGACAAAGAGACATCGCACATTTGCTAGTCTAAATCACAAAAATGATCATCAATGATCATCAATAAGTGTCAATTACAGTAAGCTAGTAAATATATGAGCTTAGCTTCATGTCCCATAACCACTAGCTTAACTTAAATATTTACGAATAAATTGTAGATCTCCACTCGAAAATTGTCACAAGAGATTCAATCGAACAAGTCCAAGAATTAACCGGCGAAGTAAATGCAAGCGTTTCATACCATTTGTTTTTTTACTAAGCCGTTTAATTAGATTTCTCGTACGAGTGAGATGGAGTGGCAAATCACAAAAATGATTGTAGAAACAATAAACCACAAAAATTCACATTCGAAAACGTGAATAAAATCCAAGGAATTCGATTCCAAATTCATCAAAGTGGAAATACCCTTGCTACTCGACATGGCGCGACCTAGCAGATGAGCGACCTAAGAGGTAATGGCATAAGTGCAGGGGCGAGCGACCTAAGGAATGGTGCGACCTAATAGTGCGAGCAGCCTAACACAAGCGACCTAACATGGCGCGACCAATCCATGGCGCGACCTAACTGTGGAGCGACTTAAGGTAGTGAGGACCTAAGGGGTTGCAACATAATGCATGCACGACTTATCAAGGTCGAGCGACTTAAGTGGGGCGACCTAAGCGGTAGAGCGACTTAATGGCCGAACGCGTGACCTAACCAGGAAACAAGCCGAGCGACCTAGGGAGTTACGACCTAAGGAGGAAAGCCGAGCGACCTAACGACTAAACAAGGCCGAGCGACCTAACGACTAAGGCCGAGCGACCTAACGAAACAAGGCTGAGCAAAGACCTAGCACGGCGCGACCTATAAGGGAGCGACCTATGCGCAGAAGGCCGAGTGTCTTTGGGGTTGCAGGTCGAGCGACCTAGCAGCAGGCCGAAAACGACCTAAGCAATAAAAGTGAAAACTCTCTCAATTTGCAACTGGACGAGCACGAACGCTAGGGGATTACACCTATCGGCTACCCGGTCTTATTGGCTCCTCGATGCATCACCAAAAACGTGTTCCAACATCAAAATTTGGATTTTTAAGGATTTGAACCCAAACCACTAAAAATTGGGATTTTCACCAATTCAATCCAAACCAAACGCAATTGCATATGTAAAAGTGTTAGGAATTCATACCCAGCAATCAAAGATAGTTATAGACAAAGATGTGAGATAAAAATCTCACCTTTACACAAAATCAATGAAAAAGAAGCTTGAGAGCAAAGGAAGAATCAATGGCTTCTCTTTGAATTTGGAGTTGGATGTAGGATTTGCAAATGAACTAGGGCTTGGAGTTTTAATTTCTCATTCCTTCCTCCATTTTTGATGAAGCTTGAGCGTTAGGAAATGAAAGTAAAGTTATGAAGGGAAGGGGGTTGAGCTAGAGTAAATAGTTAGGCTAATGGTCTAAACCAAACCCAAAGCCCAAAGTGAAAAAGTGACAAAATTACACTAACTCCAAACATATCGAAGTTTATACTCAAAAAGATCGCAATCGGCATTTTGAACCCAATAGAAGTGATTCCGAGTCCTAATTCGACCGTATGCAAAAAGTATCTTTTCGGACTAAAACCCGACTAACGATAAAATATTTAAATACTAAAATCGTAAAATATGCGGGTTGTTACAGACTCCCATCCTTAAAGAAATTGCGTCCTCGCAATATTTAAGAAGAAAATATAAGGTAACAACCATGATAGCATATCAACACAAAAGAAATTTGAAATAAGAAATTCACCTCATGGAGCACGAGAAAGTAAGTCCGGATGTGTTCGCTCGATGAACTATCTAGATTCCCAAGAGCAATCCTTAGCATTTGAGGACCATTGGACTTTAGCAAGCGGAACATCTTTATTTCGAAGGCGCTTGACCTCCGAAGCAATAATACGAATAGGATGTTGCTCGTAAGTTAAATTAGGTGAAACTTCAATTTCTTCCACAACACCGGACTCAAGTATAGAATCGGAATCTCGAAGGCATTTCCATAATTGAGAAAGGTGAAACACGTCACGAATAGTGGAAAACTGAGCCGGTAATAAAAGGCGATAAGCCACAGAACCAATACATTCGGTGATAGAAAATGGCCAATATATCGAGGCGCTAATTTTAACGATCGACTGAAACGTACAACACCCTTCATAGGTGAAACACGAATAAACACAAGATCTCCCGCAGAAAATTCTAATTTCCTTCTCCGGTTATCGGCATAGGATCTTTGCCTACTATGGGCTTCTTTCATCCTATGACGAATAAGGTCAATCTTCTCTATGGAATCACGAATAAAATCTGGACCTAAAACCAGGTTCTCACCGGTCTCAAGCTAACAAGAAGGAGATCGGCATGGCCTTCCATAGAGTGCCTCGAAATGAGCCATGCCAATACTAGGTTGGAAGCTATTATTATAGGAAAACTCAACAAGAGAAATATGATCTTCCCAACTTCCACCAAAATCAAGAACACACACATGAAGAAGATCTTCAAGAGTTTGATTCACACGCTCAGTTTGTCCATCGGACTGGAGATGATAAGCGGTGCTAAAATTAAGCTTCGTTCCCAAAGCTTTTTGGAGACTCTTCCAAAATCCACTAGTAAATAATGGATCACGATCACTAACAATAGAAGTAGGAACTCCATGTAATTTAACAATTTCTTTAATAAAGAGTTTGGCCAAGAGAGGAACGGTTCAATTGGACCGAACGGGAATAAAACGGGTGGATTTAGTAAGTCTATCAACTATCACCCATAAGCTATCATGACCCGAACGAGAACGGGGAAGGTCGTCTATAAAATCCATGGAAATTTTGTCCCACTTTCAAATTGGAATTTCTAAAGGTTGCAATAACCCACCGGGCCATTGGTGTTCGGCCTTGACAAGTTGGCAAGTCATGCAACACTTAACAAAGTTAGCAGTATCAGATTTCATTCCCTCCCAATAACAAAGTCGCTTCATATCCACGTACATTTTACTACTACCGGGATGAATGGTAAATTTAGAACGATGAGAATCTTCTAAAATTTCTTTACGAAGATTACTATTATTTGGCACGATAAGTCTACAAAATTTTCGAATACTGCCACGAGAATCTATATCAAAGTCTTTCAAACCCTCAATATCAATTTTATCCCTAATATTTTGGCCAAGAAGAGCCAATTCGGGATCTAGCTTTTGAGCTTCAAGAATGCGGTCTAAAAGAGAAGGATGAGCCTCAAGGCTACATAAAACAAGAGATGAACATAAATCGGAAACACAATCTTGAATCTCACAAGTGGATAGAATTCTGAGATCATTCCATTCGGATATCATCATAGAAACAACCGCTTGTTGCTTACGACTAAGTGCGTCCGCAACACAATTTCCCTTTCTGGGAGTATAAAGAATATCAAGATCATAAGCTGCAAGAAATTCGAGCCAACGTTGTTGACGCAAATTAAGTTCCTTTTGAGAAAATAGATACTTCAAAGATTTATGATGGATGTAAAGAATAAATTTTTCTCCCAAAAGATAATGACGCTAAATACAAAGGGCGAAAACAATAGCCGCGAGCTCTAAATCATGAGTGACATATCTAGTCTCGGCTGGCTTCAATTGCCTAGAAGCATAAGCAATAACACGTTCTCTTTGCATAAGAACGGCACCCAAACCAACACGGCTAGCATCGGTATAAACAAAAAAATCTTGGTTTCCCTCGGGAATCACCAGAATAGGAGCATCGGAAAGGGGTTCTTTTAATTTCTGAAAAGAAGCTTCACATTTGTCCGACCAAATGTATTTAAATCCCTTCTTTGTCAAGTTAGTAAGAGGCACGGAAATTTTGGAAAAGTCCTTTATGAAACGGCGGTAATAACCGGCCAATCCAAGGAAACTACGAATTTCCGTCACACTCTCCGGTCTCTTCCAATTTTGAATCGCTTCAATCTTTGAAGGATCCACGAAAATTCCGGATTCGGAAATAATATGACCGAGAAACTTCACATGAGATTGCCAAAAGTGGCATTTAGAAAAAATTTCTTTTAATTGATTGCTCCTAAGAGTTTCCAACACAATTCGAAGATGTTTTTCATGCTCCTCCTCGGTTTTAGAATACACAAGAATATCATCAATAAAGATGAAAACAAACCGATTGAGGAAGTCTTTGAAAACTCGATTCATAAGGTCAACGAAATAAGCCGGAGCATTCGTTAAACCAAATGGCATAACAAGCCATTCATAAGATCCATAACGAGTATGGAACGATGTCAAAGGAATGCTATCCTCTGCAATACGAAGCTGATGAAAACCAGTAGCTAAGTCTAATTGTGAAAAGACTCTAGCACCACTAAGTTGATCGAATAGATCATCAATCCGAGGTAAAGGATATTTATTCTTGATAGTAAGATCATTAAGCTTGCGGTAGTCAACGCAAAGCCTAAGTGTACCATCGGATTTCTTCACAAAAATAGCCGAAGCTCCCCAAGGCAAGGAACGAGAGCGAATAAATTGCTTCATCTCCAATTCGGATAGTTGTTTGCGCATCTCCTCATTTTCTTTATTAGACATACGATAAGGAGGACGAGTAATAGGTTGAGCTCCAGGGATGAGATTAATTCTAAACTCAATTGCTCGCTTAGGTGGTAATCCTAAAACGGGCTCAAATATGTCAAAAAATTCACGAACAACGTGAATAAGAGAAATAATATCTTCCTCGTCATCATTATCGTTATCATGAAGATTTAAAGAATATAAAGATGCAACTAAGTTGGAATCCGAATCTTTAAGGTCAATAGAAATCTGCTTAACAGATTGAGGATGTCGAAGATGAATAGTTTGCTCAGGACATAGGATTTGGGCTTTATAGTGGTTAAGCTAATCCATTCCCAAAATCATTCCAAAGCCTAAATAGCGCATAATATGCAAATCGGCTCGGAAAGAAAAATCACACAAAATAATCTCGACATCTTTACACAATAAACTGATTGTTGCGGATCCACCAACCGGATTCGCAATTCTCAAAAAAGTTATTAAACACAAAACATCCAAAGAAAAAGTATCAACAATTTCTTTTGAAATAAAAGAATGGGACGCACCCGTATCAAAAAGTACTCGAATAGGATGATCATGAAATAAAATAATGCCATCAAGGATAGAATGATAAATACCTTTACCACGAGATGTGTTGCCAGGGGCTTTAGCAACATTAAGCTTTCCCTCCTTCCTATTTTGAAGTTTGGGACAAGAAGATAAATAATGATCCGGGCTTTTGCAATAGCGACAAGTACGAGGCTTTGAATACTTGTTCGCATAATGGTCATTAGAACCACAGTTGATTGCACACTACTTGAGGTAGAAGTCTTAGTTGCCGGAGAGGCTTGCTTCCCTTTCTTATTGTTGGGATAAGGACCCTTGAATTTATTAGGCCTTTTCTTGTTGTTGAAGTTCGGTTTGGCGCCCATAACTTCAACGTCACTTTCTTTATCTGCCTCTTCAAGTCGAAGAGCGATATCAACAAGTTGATCAAAAGAAACTTCTAATTTTAGAAGTAATGGCTTCTTGAGATTTTTATTCAAGCCATAGACAAACCTTTGGTTCTTCTTCAATGGGGTGTTTATGTACTCGACCCCATATTTAGAAAGTGACTCGAATGATGTGACATAGTCTGTCATAGAGGATTCACCTTGAACAAGGTCAATGAAACGGCGAGCCAAAGTCACCTTCTCAGCTTCTGGCACAAATTTTAATTCGAAGCGTTCCCGGAATTTCTCCCAAGTAAGATCCGATTCATTTATTTCAAAAATCAGAAGCTCATACCAATCTAATGCTCTTTCTTGGAGCATACTAGAGCCACCTGAACACGGTGAAGATCAACAAGATTCATGCGAGAAAAGATTCGATCGCACGATCTCAGCCAAGCCTGGACTTCAATAATGGTTTCAGAACCTTTGAATGGATTTCCACCCAAATTGGTATAATCGCTGCACAAACGTGCAAATCCAGACCTAGGGTGAGTAGACTCCGGATTAGATCCGGCTGCTTGAGCATTCCTTACGAGATCAAGAAGCTGGTGGGAAGACATAAATACTCCATCTTGGGGAGTAGCACGAGATTGACAAGCGCTGGGACGGTCAGGTCTAACCATTTCTCTTCCTTTTGAAAGAAAGAAAGAAGAAGGACAGGGTTATTCACCAAATGAATATCAAGCAATCTTGATAGATAAACAAGGAATCATAGGGAAAATAGGATGAATCAGTACGAAGACTCGAATTAAATCCTAAAGCACGACTCCTAAGATGGACTTAGGACGATGATCCTTGTTAAATTATTCTATATTGTTTCGAAGTTTCGCTTTGATACCAAGCTGTGACGCCCCACCTCTATACCCACGCTAGCCAAGGACGCTACGGGGTAATGCCGTCAACTAACACGGAGGATAAGGCTGTTGAGGAGAGACCATCCGTGTAATTGCTTTGTGCGAGCACCGATATGTCAGAAAGTACGACAAGCATCTGGTTTCAGGAGGAAATCCGACATACTGATACAAACTCAAAGCTACCACCCGGCGGCTATATATATTCTTCGGAAACAAATATAGAAATAAACATAACACAATTCAGTCACAGACATCCATATCACAAAGGCGGAAATAGATATGAATATATAATACATGAAAGTGTACATCAGATTAGTGGTCAAACAAGATCCACAATGTCACAAAAGAATAGCTACAAGTGCTAGACAAGAGAATATGGATACATCTATAAGTCTATATCTCAAATGTAAACAACAAAAACTACTAATCTAAGTAGTTAGCCAAAAGTCAGGGAGATAATCCCAGATGTGAAGTCAAGCAGAAGCACCTGTAACATCTCGGTCTGACCCGAGTATTATTTAATAAGAAAATAATAAACGGATCAGTCTAGCTATAAATATCAGATAAAATGATATAGAATAAGAGATATGAAATAAATATATAATAACCATAAAGCCATACTGTGATAAGTACGCAATTGAAAATCAACTAGGGATTAATCAATATCACGAGAATCTTCTCAAAGATCAAAAAGAATGTCATACTCTCCATTTATATTCACCAAACCATAAATATTGACAATAATATCAATGCCAATCACGAAAAGTTAATGACACACAAATTCACCAATGCACAAATATTGATAAAACTTATCAATGTAAATCACGAAAATTGGTGAAACACAAAATTCTAGAAATCATCAATGGAAATACAAAAATCACAAAAAGGGGGAGGCCTATCACAAAACGGGAGCATGAAAACTCACCAACACGTGTATCACAAAATGGAACGCTATTCCATGGTTGCTAACCATTAATTTTGAGCCGAAGCTCCACAAAACGGCCCGAAGACCATGAGTCGCTACCCCACCAAATTGAGCCGAAGCTCCACAGAAACGGGGTTTAGTCTCCCTCGTAGACAAAGAGACATCGCACATTTGCTAGTCTAAATCACAAAAATGATCATCAACGATCATCAATAAGTGTCAATTACAGTAAGCTAGTAAATATATGAGCTTAGCCTCATGTCCCATAACAACTAGCTTAACTTAAATATTTACGAACAAATTGTGAATCTCCACTCGAAAATTGTGACAAGAGATTCAATCGAACAAGTCTAAGAATTAATCGACGAAGTAAATGCGAGCGTTTCATACCATTTGTTTTTTTACTAAGCCGTTTAATTAGATTTCTCGTACGATTGAGATAGAGTGACAAATCACAAAAATGATTGTAGAAACAATAAATCACAAAAATTCACATTCGAAGACGTAAATAAAATCCAAGGAATTCGATTCCAAATTCATCAAAGTGGAAAAACCCTTGCTACTCGACACGGCGCGACCTAGCAGATGAGCGACCTTAGAGGTAACGGCATAAGTGCAGGGGCGAGCGACCTAAGGAATGGTGCGAGCGACCAAGCATGGCGCGACCAATCCATGGCGCGACCTAACTGTGGAGCGACTTAAGGTAGTGAGCGAGCTAAGGGGTTGCAACATAATGCCGGCACGACTTATTAAGGTCGAGCGACTTAAGTGGGGCGACCTAAGCGGCAGAGCGACTTAATGGCCGAACGCGCGACCTAACCAGGAAACAGGCCAAGCGACCTAGGGAGTTATGACCTAAGGGGGAAAGCCGAGCGACCTAACGACTAAACAAGGCCGAGCGACCTAACGAAACAAGGCCGAGCAACGACCTAGCACGGCGCGACCTATAAGGGAGCGACCTATGCGCAGAAGGCCGAGTGTCTTTGGGGTTGCAGGCCGAGCGACCTAGCAGCAGGCCGAAAACGACCTAAGCAATAAAAGTGCAAACTCTCTCAATTTGCAACCAGACGAGCACGAACGCTAGGGGATTATACCTATCGGTTACCCGGTCCTATTGGCTCCTCGATGCATCACCAAAAACGTGTTCCAACATCAAAAATTGGATTTTTAAGGATTTGAACCCAAACCACTAAAAATTTGGATTTTCACCAATTCAATCCAAACCAAAAGCAATTGCATATGTAAAAGTGTTAGGAATTCATACCCAACAATCAAAGATAGTTATAGACAAAGATGTGAGATAAAAATCTCACCTTTACACAAAATCAATAAAGAAGAAGCTTGGGAGCAAAGGAAGAATCAATGGCTTCTCTTTGAATTTGGAGTTGGATGTTGGATTTGCAAATGAACTAGGGCTTGGAGTTTTAATTTCCCATTCCTTCCTCTATTTTTGATGAAGCTTGAGTGTTAGGAAATGAAAGTAAAGTTATGTAGGGAAGGAGGTTGAGCTAGAGTAAATAGTTTAGGCTAATGGGCTAAACCAAACCCAAAGTGAAAAGGTGGAAAAATTACACTAACTCCAAACATATCAAAGTTTATGTTCAAAAAGATCGCAAACGGCGTTTTGAACCCAATGGAAGTAATTCTGAGTCCTAATTCGACCGTACGCAAAAAGTATCTTTTCAGACTAAAACCCCGACTAACGATAAAATATTTAAATAAAATATTAAAATCGTAAAATATGCGTGTTGTTACAGTAATGCTCGGGTCAGACCGAGTATTACAGATTTTCAGGTAAGGATGTTCTGGAGCTTAGGTGGCGAGCTGGATGACAGGAACGTGTAGAGTATTTCCGTTGTATTATAATATTGTAAATCTGAGACATGTTGATTTGTATATGTCCAGTGTTGAATATTTGTGTAACTCTGGTGTATTTAAATGTAATCGACATGTATAGTATTCTTCTGTAAACTGATATTATTTATTATTATATTTTATCCGCTGCGAATGTGAGTCGTTGATGTTTCTGTTCTTCTTCTTCTTCTATCTCTTTCTTCTTTTTCATAACTATCTGGAATTTTCGGGTTCGGAAATTTCGGGTCGTTACACCCTAATATATATATATATATATATATATATACATATAAGTTTAATTTTTAATTTAAATTTTGGTATGAAATAGTTTCTATCATTTAGAAATAAGTATAAAAGAGCATATTGTCAAGGCCCTTATCTCCGTACCTTTATGTCGACAATAAATCACACTTATTAAACCCAAATTGAATGGAAATATGAATCTTTAAGGGGTGAAGAAGAAAAAGATAGAAGAAGAAACAGAAAACAACAATACAAAATCACACAATCACGGCGGAACAAAATACAACATATAATAGCAGATCTTTATATAAAAAACTATAACTGCTTTATATATACAATCATCAGAGTACAACAGTCAACAATAAAACTGGATAGTTATAATAACTTGTCCTCACATACATAGCACATATAGCAAAGATAACCAAATACGTGAAATACGTTTGAAATCCTCCATCTCGCCTTCGGAGCTCTATAATCCTAACTTGAATCTGTAATACTCGGTCTGACCCGAGCATTATAATAAAATAACACTCGAGTCGTTCTAGAAAACCAATGTGAGAAAACACACTCAAATTTGAATTATTAATATTCCAAAAATCCTTTGAAAAACAAAGGTATCTCGTAAGACCACATCAGATATAAACACGACGAGTTTTTACCTTAGGATAACCAAAATATTTCATATCAAAATTATCTGATATTATAATAGTGGCTATAGAAAATAAACTAGAAAATAGCTTAAATGCTTCCATCTCATGTTTCAGCATAGTTTGGCACAATAAAAAAAATGTATCGAAGACCTCGCTTGGATCCCCTGCCAACACGGGACTGGCCTACCCCTAACCTAGATAGTACCGAATATGTTATAACCTTAGGTGTTTCCACCCTAATCGAGCGCTCTCTTTTCCATGCACAACCATATCCATAATTATAATATATCTGAGGGTATCTAGAAGAGTGATAACATATTCTAATTGGGTGCGACCCAATTAGCCCTGTTGCATCTCCCCTATTTTAGTTATCCTCGGTTGATGAGGCTTGAGGCTATATTTTACCTTTATAATAGCATTCATACTTGGAATGCTGACACTGCCTTCCAAGCAACGATGCAATGATAACATTCATCCATATAAGTTGTTCTTGGTCTGAACAAACCGAATCTCCTTCAAAACCACCATCTCCATTATCTTCGAGAAATTAAAATTCATAACGCACAAATCAGATTAAACTAGTTTTCGGATAACAAAACCGGATCCCAGTCTCTTCAAAATGATCAACAAATTTGGCCAGATTTTGATAGTCGGATATTTAACTTCCAAATAACATCCATAACCAGTCACTAGGCCTTATTTATAAATCCTCAAAACATTCATTCAAAATATCTTTACAAATATATATATATATATATATATATATATTCAAATCTCTTCCAGTATTTCCCACGTTTGAAAATAATTTCAAATCCTTATATACTTAACGGGATATTTTCAATCCATGTCAATATTTAGAAATACTTCCATCTCCATTTTTCAGTTCAACACTTTGAAATATTTCTATAATAAAAATCTTGTAGTTAAAATATTTTAAATCCTCTCAGTCCAATACTTAGGAAATATTAATAAGTATATTTTCCTTAAATCATATTATTTCTAATACTTTGAAAATATTCCATTTATTTCATTCTTCTCAAAATCCCTAATAATTTACTTGTAAATCCCTTCTCTTATTTATAATGGATTCTATAAGTTCCCGGAATTTCATTAATTAACTTCCTTTAAAATTTTCAAAATCGATTACACTTGTCTATAATTCCAACTATCCATTTTTAACTTCATTTCTATGATTTCTAATTCAATCTTGAAGTTCTTGTTTCTAACATTTCGAAAATTTCCTTAAGTTCCTAAAATTTCTGTCTTATAAAATAACATCTT
Source organism: Allium cepa (assembly GCA_030765085.1). Lineage (NCBI taxonomy): Eukaryota > Viridiplantae > Streptophyta > Magnoliopsida > Asparagales > Amaryllidaceae > Allium > Allium cepa. Next base: position 859,301,668 of record CM060934.1, on the reverse strand, counting down.
TTAAGTAAACCCTGTTTACAAAATCTCGAGAGAATTTATAAATAAATTCCAATCATTTCAAATCTCTCTATGTATATAATAATAAGTGTTTTAAAAAAAATTGTTTTTTAAACAAGTTTAAGTAATTATCTAAAATATTAAAATACTTCTAATAACCATCAATAACTCGTATTCCAACTCATTCTAAAATAAAATATATCGATTTACAAAGCTGATTATAAAAATTAGAATTTATTTCAATAAAAATTAAATATTTGAACAAATAATTTTTCCTAAATATTTTAACCAAAAATACGAGTTTTTAAACTACATGGTTTAATAGATGAAAATCCCATTTTAAAATAATTTTATTTCTTCACAAAAAGAATTATTTTTAAAATTCACTATAGCCAATTTAAATAATTTATAAATCCCTTTCGATTCATACCACATCAACTACGTTTCAATTTCATAATCATCCTCGCATTTCAAAAAGAGAATCCCCTATTTTTCCAAAAACCCATTTCCATATCTTAATATAAAACTCACAGTGTATATTCCAATTTATCTACTAATATCATTTTCCTTTATTTATAAACATCATTTATAAATTTATAAACTTATTTGGATTTTACTTGTTTATAAAAATAATCTCATTTATAAAATTCCATTTATGAATCCATTTCTTTATAATCCCATTTATTTAATAAGTCTATTTTAAAAATCGATTCCCAATTCCTTTCCATACTTTAGCAATATCATTTTAAAAATCCATTATTAAAAATCCTTTATATATATTATTCTAAAAATCTCAATATAACACATTTTACGTATAGTTAAGTACTACCCAGAACCAATACATTGTTTTATCCAAATCAATATCCATTAAAATAATCTAATTTCGATATAAATATTTTTATACATAATCTACTTTAAATTCCTTCAAATTCAAAAATAATATTTATGGTATTTAAAATAATAAATTAAGGTCAGTGCTACTATAGCATCCAATAAATTCAAATCAAAACGTAATCTATAATTGATTATCCGCACACATCATATATTACTATATATGAAAATTAAACCAACATTTTGAGGAATCTAGTTGGATCCCTCCAACTTATTTCCATGAAACCACAAATGTTATATAACATAAAATACGAATCCCACTTCGAGGGAGATATCGCAATAATATAGGGTCATCTACTATTATGCGGAGCGCATACTGTCTCATCCGCTCCAACGGCGGGAAATATATCCAATGTGACGACCCGGGATTTTGGCAATATTATTTTAATACGTATTTAATCTAATTAAATAAAATACAAACTTATTATTTTAAAAATGAATAAGATTTTTAGCCCTAACCATTTATTTATATATACTTATTTTGGAAGAAACTTTGATTTGAAAATTTAAAATAGAATCTTTCAAAAATATTTAAAATAAAATCTACTTTATTCGATTTAATTAATGCTCTACATTATTAACATTTAATCTAAATATATGCATATGAATGAGATATAGATAATAATGTTTAAAATAAAATCAATATTATCAATATTAAATATAAGTATAAAATAAAATATATGTTATAAATTAATTGTTTGATAGTTAAACTTTAAATAGAAATAAAACTAAGGATTTATGTTAGTAATAAATTATATGGTTATATGGCAACATAAGATAAATACATACCAATAACTATAACAATTTTAAAATTAAGCACAAGGGTATGAAATAAAACCAGACAAGGATGAAAGTATGTTTTCTGTGAGTTTGTATGTGCAAGGAAAAAAGATAATAAAACAAAAACATATGCATATACATATCAAATATAATAAGTATGTAAACATAGATGGAAACATTTGCACAAATGATATATCTCAGCACAAAACAAGCCATTTCATTTTCCACAAAAATCATTTCAGTTTTTATAAAATCTTGCCTGGTCAATGAAACAAACCTCTGACCAAAGAAATAAACAATACCAGTTAATTCCTACCCTGTACAAAACCCTTTCTTCTATATATATGTGTATCTTCTTATTCCTGTTCATTCTAAAAGAAAACTTAGCAAACCAAAGAAGAAAAAAAGTAAGTATCACCACTTTTACAAACTTAAATAACCCTGCTAAACAAAACAGGAAGATTTGAGGGAAGATCAAACTGCAGCTTTTCAAAACAGAATTGCTCTCTGTTCAAACATTTTTTTCAGGTAAGTAAACATATTGTTTTAAAAATTTAAAGTTGTATATTCGATTCATGAATAATTTGTGCTTTGCTGTATATTAAATAAGTAGTTCTGTATATTTCTATTGTACTGTGAATTTTTATATGGTCTGTTCTCCTTTATTTCTGGTTACAGAGCAAAGTAAACTAGAAAAAAATTTAATACATCTTCATACAAACATTATTAAGCTTAGGGTTTCAAACAAAATACGTTTGTTTAAGCTTAAAGTATGGCCTAGAATTTTTTTAAAGCTTAATAGTGAAGTTTTGACTCGTAAAATACAGTTTTACAGTGAAAAGATGAACCCATGATAAATTCGAATATTTTAAACCATTGATTCAATTACACAACTTGAATCAACATTCGAAAATAGGATTTTTAAAACAAAAATGGGAATTTTTAGTTAAGAATACTAGGAGCAGCCATAGATGAAATGGAAATGCATTTTGATCAATTTCTGGTGACCGAAGAATTTTTTGACGTTGAAATTTCCACAAAGCTAGCTTGGCCATCGATGAAGTTAGGAAAATTGTTATAAAAAAAATTCTATTGCAAGAATTGATGGGACGAGGCCAGATTAGGGTTTATGCTCGAGTTTTGACGTGGTCGGGAAACAAGGTGATTTCGTCACCACGGGTTGATCGAGTTACGTGGGGTTGAAGGGGATGGTAGAATGGGGTATAGGTGAGGCCGGAGTTGTATCACCTTTGATGGTCGGCGTGAGTGAGACGAGGCGTTTTTGTTTGGTGAGTTCGAGTTACAGTTTTCGAACGAAAGGCTAAATTTTGATCTCGTGTTTTTGGCATCGAATTGATCGTCGCCTTCGAGTGTAGGGGAGTTTTGTGACTCGCCGGATGATGCGAAGTTTGCTAGAGTGGCGGCGAGACGTCGTGCACGTGTACGGCCTTGAGATGGTGTTAGGAAGTTTTGGCTGTGAGCAACTCGAGTTGTTACTCGAGTAAATGAATGAGTTGCTTCGAGTTGGAACTGAGTGCGTAAGCATGCTTTCCAGTTTACTTAAGTTTAAACTTAAAAAAAAAATATATATATATATACACACGTGATGAAGAAGAAGAGAAGGTCTCGGGGTAAATGGTGAAGAACTCGAGTTTTAACTCGAGTGGACCTAGGGATTTGCTCGGGTAGGGTTTTCAAAGGCTAAGTAGAATGAAAATTTGAAGTTAATCATCTTATACAAGTTTAAGAATTTATGAATTAATTAAGGTCTGAAGTTAAAGATAAGAATTTATTTTAAGACATAATTAATTATGTTAATTCTTTAGAAATGTTTTAAATCTTAATTAGTACTTTAATTAAGTAGTTAATTGAAGATAAGTATTTGAAATTTAATTAACATTAAAGCTTTTTAAGTTAGTAATAATTTGATTTCAAGATTTCAGGAAGATTTTAAAATGTTGAATAAGATGAATTATTATTTAATTAATTGTTTGGGAAGGTGATTGAGAATGATTAATTAATTTATAATTGTAATTAACTAAATAATAAGAAATGTATCAATTTGTAATTAAAGATAGATTAAAAAATAATTAAGTGTTTAATTAATTTGAAATTGAGAATTGTAAATTAGTCATTAAAGCTAATTAATTAATTATTAGTAGTTAATTAATTAAATAATTAATTAAGGGTTAATGATTAATTAACTAGTAACTAATGATAAATTAATTAAGTAATGGGTAATTAAGGACTAATGAATTAAGTAATTAAGGTTTAATAAATTGATTAAGAAGTAATTAATTAATTAAATGATTTGAAATGGAATAATTACATAATTGATGATTAATTATACCATGGGTTAATAATTCCTGTTTGGATGTTGTACGAGTAGAATATCTAGATTTGCGATATCTATTTGGCGATATTCTGTGATACTCTTTGATATGATTTATCTGTGATAAATGCTATGTGAATTCAAAGTGTTGAATTGAATTGTTAAAACTATTAAACAACTTGACCTTTAAAATGACGTTTGGATTTCGATGAGACCGGGATCGGGTGTCAGTTATGATTATCCGAAAACCACATCGATCCAAATTAAACGTTAGGTCGTGACATCTCCAAGTGAAGATCGAGATGATGTTTCAAAGTGGAAGGGTTATCGTCGTTAACTCTGAGGGTGATTCTAAAATGAGTGTAACGAGATAATGCCTTCGAGTTCGTTCAAACCCGTAACGAACTTGTATGGATTGAATGCTTTCAGAACATCGTCAGGTGAACGATGAGCATTCTAAGAGATGTGTTCTCTAAAGGTAATCGCAGCCTCAAGCCTCATCAACCGAGAATGGCTAAAATAGGGGAGGTGCAGCAAGGTTAGGTGGGTAGCATCCTAGCAGGACGAGATATACCCATGTCTAGGTGTCCCTTTATTTCGGCTATGTGGGCAGTTGTTGGCCACAACTACGGGGTTATCTTGTTCGGAACTGTTCAGTAAGGAATGGTTCCGGCCTTGTGTTGTAGGGGGTCGGGAGTGATCCTCGGTACGGTGACCTAGGCCCTGTACTGTGACGAGCGCTACCCCAGTAGCCCTGCCATTGATGGATACCCATTTTCCATACGAGACCCTACGGTTTTGATTTGTATTACCCACTTTTATGGCTAGTAGCTGGAATTTAATCATGTAACAATTTCGGCTATTTTCTATTTACATGAAAACCCTAGACACTATTATAATATCACTGGATTTCCTATAAAATGTTTTGGTTAGCATAAGGTAAAAACTTACCCGTGTGTGCGTGTGGGAAGTCTTACGTGATACCCTTATTTTTCAAAAGATTTTCAAAGTTAAACAACTTTAACCCGCTTACTCACACCAGACCCATGTCTGGCCCGGAGTTTATTTCTGTTTTTCATTGACTCTTGGGTACTCAAATTTTTTATGAGTAGCCAAGTGATACATTTTGGATTGTTGAGATCTGGAGGAGCTTGGGGCAGAAGTCCAGACGTATATATCTATCTAGTTCCGCTGTGTTAGTTGATGTATGTTGTATTTTGGGATGTATGTAATGGCAGATATATATGACTGTCTTGGTTGTATGATGTTGTGTAACTCTGGTATATGTAAAACTATGTAATAGTTATGTGATCTATTATATTTTGTTCCGTTTCCGCTGTGAGATTCTAATGTTGTTATTCTTTCTTTCTATCTTTTCTATTTCTATCTCTTTCTTTTCTTATTGATGATACGTCTTTCTATGGTTTGAAAGACGGGTCGTCACATCCAACTACTAACATATATACTTCTATATAATATATAACATCCAACTGATAAATAATTTATCAATTCAACCAACCATCCAATAATTTATTGAAATTATTATAAATTAAACTAGTAAACCAAATTGAGTGAGATTTACTCACCTTGATATTTTTTTCAAATTGTCGATCATTCAAAATTAATTCTAGGTTAAGTTTTCACAACTACGAATCAAACGCGATTATTACGTTAGATTTTGACCTAAAATGAATGAGTTATGAATTTTGTAGCCATTCAAATTTATATTATTAAAATTAAACAATTATTAACCTAAGCAAAACATTTAATTACCTTAAGCCGTCATTACCCCGCTAATCACTACCTAACCACACGATTCCTGCGTCCTCTAACTCTAACCTCGTTCAAGCATCTCCGATCCATTCTGCAACTTCCATTTTCTTTTCCCTTTCTAAAATCGTGCTCGACCATATCAATTGCTGTCGACCATCACCTACACGTGTGCCTCCTTATGCGTCCAGTTGCAAAAGTCGCGATAAAGCTCCCAGATTGATATTCCTTCCTTCGTCGCCCACAGCCATCGAACTTCACCAAAGTTCGTTAGCCTCATCCGTAGCACCACACCACGCCAATAACCACCTCGCCAAAACCCTATATGCCTTGGAAGTCGAACCCAAGTTACCAAGCACTACAACAACGTCCGCAATATCCAGACTCTCTAAAGTCGAAGTTGATACCGTTTCTAACTTAAAGATGCTTTCTTTCAATTTTTTAATATTAGAATTGATTCCGAAATGGATGAGAATAGTCGTGCCTATTTGTTTTTCATTGGTACCCAAATGGAAGGAGATAAAAAGAACAGGCCTTAGGTGTTGAAATTTGATTTCTCTTTTATAAACAGATTAAAGGAACAAAAATGATGTTTTTTTTATTAATAATCGAACTGTCTCTGTAAAGAAGAGTCACGCAATTTTTAAATTGTTGAAAAAGCGGCTTTGGTTAGGATATAAGTCGGCTATAGGCACGTGATCAGCGTGGCTCGAGTGCGTCTACGATTTGAAGTTATTTATTTTATATCTGTATCTCGAAATTTCGAACCCCTATTGAGGCATGCCGCTTGGAAGTTCTAATGTTATACCCCTATTCCAAACCCAATGGAATAAATTTCGAGACCTAACTCGATCGTATATGTAAGATGACTTTTTAAATTGACTTTCTAAATTAAATGCAATTAAATTATTTCTAGGTGTTTTTAGATCGTACAAAAAAACTGTGAATTCAAACGCTATGAAATTTGAAATCCAATAATAATACACTATTACGGATCTAATGGAACTAGTATCTTTTAATTCTGAGGTTGTGCCTCGGATCGCTATTTTAACGCGTCGATAAAAATGACGATTTCAAAAGTTTACGAAATCACGTGAAATTTCAGTTTTAAAAACTTACTAACTCACTTCTAATTCAAATAGAATTTATATCAATATTAAAAATTGTTCATATTCAACTCAAATTCGATTATTCACTATTTTCGTATTACGATAAATTGATATATATATATATAATATAAATTCATTCTAAAATATTCAACCAAAATCTTCATATCAATAATCAATTTATATTCCAAATCCAATATTTAAAACCATTTAAATATTCAAAATCAAACGATGGAAAATCCAGGTCGCTACCCATGTATTTAGCTTAATGATTTTTCGGTTTGTAAGATCAAGGTTTTAAAAAAAAATCTCTTTAAAGTATAGATAAAATAGGAATGACATTCAATTTTATGAGCGTATGTAGTTTGAAGTGTTGTTATGCCCACCAGTTATGGGAAGGAATATTTCCATGCGAAGTCGGTAGGAAATAACGACTGGAATATTTTTTCCTTTTTGAAATTGTTGCTAGTCGCAGCAGTTTTTTAGGGCTACTGTAAATTGCTGGAGCATGGTGTAGGATTAAGCGATAGGCTTTGACACTGTCGTGATGAGGACATGAATTTTTCGGGTCGTGTCAAATCAAAGGAGACGGTACGAAATGATTATTATTATTTAATCCAACCCTAATTGGGTCTAGGTTCAATTAACTTCTAAAGCATGTCTAATGATTGACCGCTTAGTGGTAAACCATGAGTAGTCTACCATTTAATGAGTTTTGGCACATTGGAACGGGACTATTAAAGTCACTCTGAGTTTAACCAGTTGCCTTCTTCCGTTCCTCCTTCCTCAACAAGACAAACCTGACCTACATACTCCTCCTCATCTAAGTATCAGCCTTACTCTTCCGTTCCTCACTTAGGCGGCCTCATTTTTCCTAAGGAGCAGCAGCGTCGCCTCCTCCTCATAGTGGTTTTTGCACGTTAGATCTCACCCTACCATCACTCTAGATCTAAACCATCTTTCCTCCCTTCGACCACTTCTTATCTCAAGACACCTTTCTACATTGCCGGTTTCTCCTCGCCATTATGGTCTCAACTCGCAAGTGGCCACTTGGTTGGATCGGCATGAGCATAAGGTTTCTCCGCTTTGAGACTTTTGAGTAGGAATGTTACCGGTGCTACATCTGCCTTTTCGATGGGGGCAATAGTTTGATTCGTTCGGAGATGAAGGGCGTCTTAATTTAGTTAACTAATGATGATCTCGTTGAGTTTTAGAGGCCTCTGCGAGAATTCAGGTCTGGATGATTTTGAAGTGACCGACTCAAAGATTTTGCAATAGATCTTTTCGCAAGATGTTGATGTTTAAATAATGGAAAACCATGCCCAGCTGCCTTTTGATAATGTGCATAATTCGGCAAAATGTCATCCCTAATATGGGAAGTTATGACTGGATTTATTCCATGGTGCGGAAGACCAACTATGCTATTATTGGCGGCATCACCGTCAATTGGAATCGCACCCTTTTGATTAAATTTTTTGATCAAGGATTCAGCTTCATAGAGTCATTTTCCATATTTTCACTTATCCACTCTTATCTTTAGGTAATACGGGTGAACCTTCATGGAGAGCAGTTTAGTATAAGGTTTCTTCTGCCGTCATTAGATTCCTCCTCAGGAAGATGGCAATTCTGAAGCCTTCAGCAACACCAGCAGCGTCAGGTCATGAGATTAGGGGTATAGTCGTCATGCTATGACCATTCATGATGCGTAGTAGTGGATCGAGCTCCAGCCGTGGACCAAGGCATTCATAGTCGGCAGGCATTATTTTAGGTGTTACGGTGTTGTTTCTTTTCCCTTCTAGCATTTGTTCATTTCTTTTAGATTGTTGAGTTGTAAAACTATTTGTTGTCTCTTATAAAAGGCACCCATGATATTATGAGTTTTTATTTATTTTTTGTGTTATTATTTCTGGATATGAAAACTGCTCCTATATATATATATATATATATATAAAGATACTTAACTAACTATAAAAGCAATATAAGTCTGGGAGTTTAGAATAGTTGGAAATTTTAACGAAGATATGATAAAATTGTTTTGATATCACAAGTCATTGATCATGTTCCTTAAAAGCTAATTTTTTAATAAAGGACATGTTGACATTTTTAAATAAAATGTCAAATATTTTGGTATAGGTTTGTTATAGAATTTTGGAATTTCTTTATGCGTTAAGAGCATAGCCAACTTTCGATTACGCTGAAATGGTGGCTTGATTAATCAAAATTTTTAAAAAGCAAAATATTTTGGAAATTTTAGCACTAAATTGAAAAGTTCCTTTTAAAAAAAAGAAACAAAAAGTTTTTTGCATAATTTATTTTGGCTCTTAAATTATTTTTGTATTTTTTGTTCAAATTTATATCTACGGAAAATGTGCATCTAAATATTTTCGAATTTTATTTTCTAAATGACATGCAAATTTGAAAAGTGAGAAAGATTTTTTTGAAAACTTAGATTTTGAAGGCCACGGGTTATAGGAGCAAGGTTTTAAATATCGGATTTCGATCACGTTTCGTCTCGGAATTTTTACACAAGTTATCTCGTATCGGGAGAGATCTTGGACGTGATGAGTACGTATCGGGTGTACATCTCGGATTGACATCTCGGGTCTTATAATGCATCTCGGGAATATATCGAATGTACTTATGTCTTTAAAATTGATGTGTCAAAAATTTGTTTAACGATTATAACTTTCTTAGTAAAAATAAAATGGTAACATACTTGATTTACATGGAAAAAGAAATATTTTTAGAAGAGTGGTAGCTTGATTAGCTTAATTGATTCGGTAATGATTGAATAATATCCTTTTATTTGAACGTAATAAAGAAGTGAAACCTTTCGCTATGACTCATTAAGATAAAAAGTAAAGAATATGTTCAAGAAGTTGGTAAATTATAATTGGATTGAGTAGTTTCTTTTGAATCAATATGAAAATAAAAATTATTATGGAAAATAAGAAAAATATATAACTCGAGTAAGATCTCGGATTGAGATTTTGATCCATATATCGGGTGAGATTTGAATATCTCGGACGAGATGAGTGTCGAGGGAGATATGGAGGAGATTTGATGTCTCGTCTCGTTTAAGTGTGAAAATGAGATCTCGGGCGAGATCTCGGGCGAGATATAGGAGATTTAAAACCATGTATAGGAGTACGGAAGGCAAATGGAGTTAAAATTTATGAATTTAGCGGTGCATTAGGGTCAACGATGTGATAAATGTAAGTGATAAAAAGGAAAAGGCTACTTTAGCCTTAGATTTCTATTTTCACACCTTATCGATGACGCATGCATGTCTTTTTTTAGACTTTATTCCATTTTAGAGCTTGAAAATAGGACTCCTTGTGCATTTCGTATGTGGAAAATTTAGAGTAAATCTGGAACAGCGAGGAAATTTCCACTATACTATAAGAATAGAAAGATTATGGAATGGTAAGAATGTTTAATTTTCTTCCTAAATTCCTTTCTCCGACAAAGAGGTAAATCTTAGGAAGCGATTTCTTGAAGTGTTTGATTATTGGATGGTAGGAAGTGGATGCAAAATTGGTTGTTTCATACTTATATTTGTAGAAGTATGGGATTTTGGGTCGAAAAGATTTTTCAAAAAAACTACATATATATATTTATATATATATAACTGTTAGTATATATGTAGGTTATTTGCATCATGTTTTTAAAAATGTTTTCAAAATAAAAGCATTCATATATGTGGATCAGATTTAGAATCTATAACACCTCTAATTTTTTATAATATTATTTAGGAAATTTAATTTGATAGATTAAATAGAATAATGATGATGATAGGATTGATATTTGAATAAATCATAAAGGTTCATGCTTAGAATTAATTAAATAGGCTTAAAAGAGTTTATAAGCTAATTAATTTACATAAGGCCTTATTAGTAAAAAATAGCTGCACTCTATTCATGGCTATACATTCTCACTCTTGCCCATTCATGTACACTTTTCATATTCACAAACGCAAATCAAAAACATAGAATAGAGCTAGCCATTAACAAGAAGAAAGAGGCAGAAAATTAAATCAAAACCAAGGATTAAAGCTAGAGAAATCAATCTTCTATAAATCTCAAATTCCTTATCATATGCAAGGTAAATAATAATTCATTCCATCTCTGCTTTGTTTTTATAATCATAAGGTTTCAGATTTAAGATTAAATTCGTTTTTGTGATGTTTTGGATGATGATATGCTTGAACTATTGCATATTTAATTTAAACCAATTCTTTTACATATGAAGTTGCACGGTTTAGAGAAAAACCAACTGTTATTGATTTAGAATGCCATGGATCAATTATATGTTAAATAAAACATGATTTTAGAGATGAACTTCAATTTTCATAATTTTCCAAGCTATGGAAAAATTATTTTGAATTTCTAAAGGAAAATATGGTATATTTGGGTTAAATTTCTATCTCGATTATTTCAGGAAGAAATTGGGCCTGAAATTTTAATATGTTTGATAACATGATAAAAGTGAATTTCTATGATTTTCGGAGAATTTTCCTAATTAATTTGCTATGGAAAATAAATTATTTTAAAAGAAGGACTTATGGTGTAGTATTGGTTTTTCTTAATGGAAGGGCTTAAATGTTAATTTTTCTTTAAATTAGATCTGATAAATGAAGCATTTTCATTTGTAAGGTATTTGAAAAGTTTTAAGGCAACCAATCAAAGAATTACAAATAGGCAAGTAGTTAAAAAAAATAGATAAAAGTAGCATAGTTTCAGCCTTAATTCCGAAAAGTTAGTTCCACCTCCTATAGTAGTGCCTTTTGACTCCAATGACTTCCGCTCCAACTCGGTCGAAACCATCCCAGCTGAAAACCACCAAGTCGAAACCAATGTAGAAGGTATCACGTAAATGGTACACAGTGGATTGGAGGAAAGGAAGGAGGCAATAGTGTCGAAAACAATGCTTCCAATAGGGTCGAAACCTTAGCCTTTTTTTCAAATATTAAGTGCCTGCTTTGTTTTAATTAGAGCTTCTGACGTAGTAGAAACATATGCTTTCAAAAGGGGAAATATAATAAGCTTTCGAAGAAGATTGCCATGTTATGTCTAAAGTATGAGCTTTTGAATGGGTACCTTTTGTTTTTAAATAAGTGCCCTCGAAAGTAGTGGTTATGACCTAGTCAAAACACAGCCGCTATTCTTTACCTTCCGACTGTATTGGAGTCATCAATACTTTCGAAGGGATATCTTTGTTTTTTCTAAGCTAAGCCACTTCCTAAATGCTTTCAAAATGGGTTGAGGGTTCCGAAGGCAATGAGGTCGAAAGGGGATTTCGATGCTACCTTTCAAAGTTTTACTCAAAAGTTTTGACCTTTCAAATAGATTGTTTCGACACCATCAAATTTTCCCCAAAACAATTTTGTTAAAGGTTCCGAAAGAGATGCTTTCGTATGTAACCATTTTGACTCAAAAGATGTTTTAAAGGAAAAACCTAATACTATCAAAAGGGGTACTTTCATTGGTTTTGAAGCCATGCTTTAAAGAATGTTCTGTTATCATCGAAAGGGATATTTGGTTTCGAAAGAGATTATTTAACAAAGGCTCTGAAATGTATAAACAATGGAATTTGACCATGAAACTTGCACTATAGCGTTCGTGGCGAAATTATGAGCAAATTTCATATTAGAAATTTGGCGATCTAGCACAAAGAAAGAAGTCACAGATGGAAAATAAATTCAAAATGAAAATAAATTAATAAGAAAAAAATCAATGTTTTTACCTCAATCACTCGGGCCTACAGGCTGACCCGTTATTAGGGACGGCCGACCTCCAACGATCGACCGATAGACCAATGACCTAAAGGCGGTCGATCGGTGGCGACCTTAAGGCAATAGTAATCGTAGACCACAATGGCCTAGATTTGACATGTTAAATCGAAGGGTTTGGTTTATTCTACCGTCTATAAATTCAAGCCTATCACTCCCTTCTCTTCTCATGTTTTTATGATGGCAATAGAGAAGCTCTACCATTTCTTCTTTTTCACTTTCAATCTAAATTATAAAGATAAGATATTTGTATCCATATTCGTATGAATCGAAGAAGAGTAGAAATCTAATAAAAAGGAGAAGAGAATAGAATAAACCTACGTATTAAGGTAATTTATATATTCATTATCTTTGTATCTTATTTCTCTCCATTTCCCACGTCTCTTCTGAGATGTGTAATTCTAATGTGTGTGTGTGTGTGTGTGTGTATACCCTTTTAGCCATATCACTTGGATAAAATAGATTTGGAGATGAATCAAAGGTTCTACTTTAGATATGGAGATTTGGATCGCTTTTAGAAGGCAAGTGGAATATTTTTATAGACTGTTATAATATGAAAATGATCCCATTGGTGTTCATTTGATTTTTATGCCTAATTAGATAATTGTATATGAGTTGTAGGAAACGAATTGAATATGATCCAAATATAATAAATATAACGTATATATTCTTGTTTATGAATTGATTTAGCATTGCATATAACCAAATGTAGAAATCAGTCCGAAAAGTATTAATTTATAATATTGATTTGAATGAAATTTATTCAAAATCTAAAACAGATTGTATAATAATGTTGTAAATTTGGATTATTACCCTTCTTATTGGAATGTAAACTTTTCAATGTTTGGAATTATTGGAGTTTAGATCTGTTTAATATTTATGAATTAGTTTGATTTCTTTTCCTTTTAGAAGAATACAGCATTTGATCTAGCAAGGAATAGATGCAAATAGAAAGAGAAAGAGATGTGTAAAGCATGAATTCCTTGTAGTTTACGATGTCTACTTTAGTAATAAAAAGAAATGATTATTCCTTTTAATTTCAAACAATGCAATCTTTTAAAGTTAAATCTTTTGTTTTGGACTAATTTATAGAAATTATAGTGGACAATCTTTTTAGATATGATCCCAACAATTTAACATGGAAAAGGTATATTCTACTAAAGTTATATAACTAGAACATATTTGATAAAAGTAAATATTTATACGGAATTACTATGCTTATTATAATTAAATAAAAAAAGTCAATAACAAAGCTTGCACGTAATATTCGTGTTTAGGATAATTAACTAATAGGAAAAGAATATAAAAGGTTGTAACTCTAATAAATGGTAGTAAATAAAGGAGTTGCAATAATTTGATTAGGTAAATGGATTGATGGGACTGATAAAAATGGAATAGATATAAAAGGCTACCAATTTGAAATTAGTAATCATACATAACTGTCTTAGGAAATGCCCATTAGGATTTTATAGACAAATTGACATTTATGAGCATTAAACGGGGATTTACTGGTAGATAAATATTTAAGGTAAATTTTATTGCCTTAAATAAAAAAGGAATTAGTAAACTAAGTCCAATGTCTTCCTAAGATAATAAAAGTAAAGACTTAGGATGATTAATTGGACTCGGTAGATTAGTGATGCATGCTCAATAGAGTCACTTGACGAAAGAGTACCCTTCATTTTGAGGCTACCAGCAGTTGGATGTACTTATTACTGGTGTGAGATATCACTAATCCTATAACCCATGACCAAATGAGAGATTGGGCATGCTTTCTTTATTAGAAAGTATTAAATGTTCCAAATTTGGAATTAGGAACGATAAGGGATATCTCTATAGTGGTTCGCTTCTGATTTGAGGTCTTAAATGGTTGAAGGGTCTGCATCTCTCCTAAATTGAAGTATTAAGTAATCTAGTGAGATTCCAAATGAATAAATAAGGATGTCTCTATAAATGGTTTACTTCAGTGTTGAGGTCTTAAGTGGATGAAGGGTCTGCCTCCCTACCGAAGAAGTAACCTAATAAGATGCCATATTTATAATTAAAGAGTGAGAGTGGATATCTCAGGTAGAGTTCGCTTTAGGTTTGATGTCTTTAGTGATCGTAGGGTCCTCCTCTTTCCTATAAAAAAGTATTAAGTAGCCTAAGGAAATTTCCAAGCAATAACAGCTATATAGTACCGTTGAGGAGCACGCTTATAGAAATTGGTCTTGAATGATGGGGTCTATCTAAATTAATGTCTTAAATGAACCAGTCTTCCTATTTCCTATTTGGAAGTATTAAATGGCTTGGGTATAGTCTCTCACATTGTTAAGGTCGTAATAACAATAGTATCATTTAGAAGCACACCTTGGGGATAGGTCTTCAATGATGGGGTCTGCTTTAGTTAAGGTCTTAAATGACCAGAGTCTGCCTATTTTCCACTTGAAGGTATTAAGTGGCTTGGTATTGTTTATTATACGGCTACAATTTTATCGGCGATAGATACGATAATAATTGGATATTAAATGTTGAAACCCTAATAGTGGTTAGAGGTCTTGTGCTAGGACCCACCGACCAATGACAACATTGTTAGGAAACCACCATTGGTATAGGTATTAGTTGACTTTGTCTACCTTGATTAAGGTCTTAAATGGTAGAGTCTTCTTATTTCCCTTTTCAAAAAGTATTATAGAAGCTCGCTTCATATTTAAAGTATTAAGTGGAAAATAGGTTTGGAAGTATTGGGTGGTTGATAAGGCTTCCTTGGTGTCTCGTACCTTGGGAAGGGGTAAGTACGTAACTATGTGTGCAATGCAAGGTTAGATTAGAATTTCTAAACTTGATGGACATAACTATTAAATATAAACTAATAGGTATAAATTTATGTTATGAACAGTTTATATTCTTTCAGCCACCAGAACGTTATTTTAACCCCTTCCTCATTAGAACCTATAGGATAGAATTTAGTGGAACATGTCACTAGAGCTGGATATGCTTTGTTGTTGAAGAATTCTTCTTTCTCTCATTCTTTATACTGATGTGACAATCTGCTATCCAAGGAACATCATTAATTCAAAGCATAACCATAATTGGTATTCTTATTCTATTATTGTTTCAGTTATGAGTTTATATTTCGATCAATCTCTATTAATGCTTATGCTTATTTGCAGGTACTAAATCCAATTGTCTATGCTTTGACGGACTCGGGTTTTGATTTGGTTGAAATTTAGGCCTAATAAGGTGTAAATCGTTATAAAATTCATGTAAGCATAATCAATGATAGGGACCCCTTGTTCACTAGCGAGTTTTGGAGGAGCCTACTAAAAGCTTTGGGAACTTCTATGAACCTTAGCACGGCATATCACTCACAAACTGATGGACAAATAGAGAGAGTGAATAGGATTTTAGAGGACTTGTTGAAGGATTGTGTCTTGGATTTCGGAGGACATTGGAAGCATTATCTACCTTTAGTTGAGTTTGCATATAATAATAGCTATCAGACGATGGTTGGTATGGGCACTTTTAAAGAACTTTATAGGTTGCCATGCAAATTACCTAGTTATTACTGGGAAACCATTGACAAAATATTGTTTGGACCCAATTTGATCCATTATACCACGGAAAACGTAGAGTTGATCAGGAAAAGGATGAAGGTAATGCAAGGCTGCGGATAAAAAAAAGGAAAGAGCCTGAACTTGAAGTTGGAGATTTGTTAAAATCTCACCTCTTAAAAAAGTTGTTAAGTTTGTAAAGTCTAGAAAATTGGTGCCTAGCTTTGTTGGGCTACTCAGAATTCTAGAAAGAATACGAAAGTTAGCATATCGTATGGAGCTACCTGACAAGTTGGTCGAAATCCATAATTTTTCTACATTTCTCTTCTTAGGAAGTACCATCATGACAGTGCTAATAGAATATTTCCTGATCAATTGAGGGATTTTGAAATGGATCTGATTGTGCCTTGTGACGCCGCATGCACTGTGGAGCATAGTAATAGGAGACTCTACAATAAAATAATTCAATTGGCCCTAGTACAATTGGGGAAAATCTGATGCAAAGAAAATTGAAAGCCAAGGAGAAGATGAAGAGCACACACCTAGAGATTTTCACTGGTAATTTCTCTCTCAAAAGTTAATATTTTGGTTACATAGTGGTTGCTAGATTGGATGGTAGGAGATGGTTGTTACACTTTTCACAATCACTTTACACTTATGTAGAAATTTTTATGCATGTTTAGTATACTTGCATGCATACTTTCATGACATGATTGCACACACGCTAGGATTGAGCTCATTTTAACATGTCTGTGGCACATAATCACATTGCATTATTGGTTGAGTAAATGGTTTTATGGAGAACTTGGTTGTATAACATGGATGTTGTTGCGCGTTACGTTGTTCGCCCCTTGGAAGATTTCGAGACGAAATCCTTTTTAACGAGGGCGAATGTAACACCCCGTAAAAAGAACAAAAATAAATGAAGTAAATGGAATTAAATATAATAAGGGTTGAATATGAAAATTTTATAAAAGTTGGAATTTGATCATGGAAGTTATTCCGTTGCGTTCATGGTAAAATTCTAATCAATTTTCATATATAATATGTTGAAAATGAATCTCAAGCAAAGTAGTTATGAGCATTTGATGATTTCAGATTTAAATTAATTTAGTTTGAATTCAAATTCAAATGATAAATCAAATTTAGGGCTTAATTTTCAACGTTAGCTTCGGGGATAAATAAATGTTTAATTAATGTTTAGCGTTAAAAAGTTAATTGGGGAATAAAATAATTGTGCAACGGAATAAAATAAACGTTCCCTAAAATAGAGGAGTGGTCGACTTATATAGGTCAATGGGTCGATCGTAGTGGTCAACCGGTCGCACATAGGTGGTCGACCGCTTGGCAATAAAAGTCATCTGTAGCGGCTAGAGTTTGAAGTTATGTTATATTGAATTGAACACCCAAGATTTATCTGTTTCTTATCTACTTCCATCCTACGATTCTGGTGCATTTCAACCCCTCTAAATAGAACCCTATCCTCTCCACTTTTTATTTGTATTAACTCAAGGAATACAACTAAATTCTTTCATTGCTATCTCTCTAGTAAGATTCAAAAACTTCGTAAGAAATTCAGGTAAGAATTCAACTTATTTCTTATTCGTTTCTTCCTCCTCCAATTTATTCTTATCATATTCTTCTCCAATTATTTTGAATCTAATGAATATATATACCTCTTTCATATTTTATATATATTGAAAGAGAGATTTTGGAAGAGATTGGAAGGCTACAAATCCATTTAAGAGAAGCTAAGGCTAATATGTGAGTAGAAACCTTAGTATTTCTTTCCAGCAATTATTTATTATATTTCTTTTTGGATTTGAACATGCCTTAGGGATTATGGGATTTCGAAAATATAATATATAAAATCCCCTAAAATCCCATTTTATTTTGATATTTCAATTATGTGTAAAGATTCTTAATTATTTACACTAATTTGATGGAATTTGTTTCATTTATGCAATTTTTTATAATTTCATAGTCCATTCCACTTCTCCTTCTTCTTTGGGTCAAATTGTGATTCTTCGGTAAAACAAAGGGTTTAGGTTAGGAATTATATTCGTAGTTTACACCACTTATTCTTATGTATTTCTTTGTAGAAGAAGAGTTGAATAGAACACTGGTTTAGATTGCAATTTTTATCGTTTAAGATATTCCATTGACTTGGTGTAATAAATTGAGTTTCTATTTTATGTACAAGTCTATTATTGCAGTTTTGGTTTTGAATATTTATTCCCTACTTCGAATAATAGAATCTGATGAAATCTTGTGAATTTTAAGAAAAAGGACTTGTAATAATAATTTATTGAGGAATTGACATTTAACGCTAGTGTATAGCATAAACACATGCGTTTAAAACTTATTAGGCACGAATATTTATTTATCTCTATTTGTGTAATTAATGTATAATTATTTTGTATACGGCGTAGTTAATTAGGCATTTATTTTTGTTTATTTCCCTCATTAGGAACGTAATTAATTGTTAGGCAAAAATATGTGGAAACTCTTATACAGACTATTTATTATTTTAAGTGTAATAGAGAAGGTTCCATGTAAGGCCTTATTTGTGAAATGGTGAGATAGGCGTATGTGTGTACATATATAGAGAGTAATTGATTTATGGCTATGTCATAGGGATGCGAGGACAATATAGTTACATGATGGAAGTTTGCCATTCACTTAATGGCTACCAGTAGTTATGTACATTTCGATTGATGTGAGATTCCTTATGATAAATATTTGTAATGACATGAGATTGGTCCCCAATTCCATAGGAGAAATCTACCCAACTAATCTGGCTACGAGTTCCTAAGAATGGTCGGACTAATAGGAGGTATATGAGTGTGGTCCATAGGACGAAAGGCCTACTCTGGGATCTTGAGGTATTAAGTGGTTGGTCCCCCTTTATTCCCAAGATGAAGTATTAAATTGCCAAGGAGTTATATTAGGTAGTATCTCTATAAGGAGGTCCACTTTCGGAAATAAGCATAAATGATGGGATTTACTAAATCAAGGTACTAAATGACCAAAGTCTACCTATTTTCACATAGAAGTATTAAATGGCCTAAGAGATTCCATATGATGTCAGCTAGATAGTTGTAACGACCCGGAATTTTCGATCCAGAAAAGTCCAGATATTTAAGAAAAGAAGAAAAAAGAAGAAAAAGAAACAGAAACAAGTCACAGAAACCTCACATTCGCAGCGGGTCAAAATATAATATCACATAAATAGTAGTTATACAAAGGAATACTGTACTTGTCAAATTACACTTTAATACATATCAGAGTTACCACATATTTACAAACACAGGGTAGATAAATCAATCTGTTTCAGATAATATCACAGCGGGAAACTCCCCATACGTTCCTGCTCTCCAACTCACCTCCTGAGCTCCAGAACATCCTTACCTGAAAATTTGTAATACTCGGTCTGACCCGAGCATTACATCAAAGTAACACCCGGGTCAGGCTGGAAACCAGCGTGAGTAAACCCATCTAACATGGAATACAAAAGCATACAACTTATATAAAACCTGGGTAACTTATATCATTTTACAACTTCACAAATTACTATAGACATCACCAATTTCACAAAGCACTTTCTATGTACCTGAACTTATATTATATGGTCCAATTCACTTAAATCATTCCATTACACCTATTGATTTCACATATCAAATCTATATAGAATCGAAGTGGGTTCGAGTATTTACTATACCCGTCTCCGGTACATGTCATTCACGTGAAATACAATTCAACTTTAAATTAAAGGTGTCACCCTTTAATTAGCAATTCCTCTTTGATAAATAACTTCATTATCATTGTCCACCCAAAACACATCATATCACGAACCATTTCATATCAGGGGTATCAATCAATTCAGGGCATTTAATCATCATTTGGTCATACATAAGACAGATAAATCAATCACACCATCTCGAATCAATTACCTTTAAGTCCTGCTTATTAATAAGCACAACCTAATTGATTTTCCATCCCACAATCATTCATCTTAGTTAATCCTTCCTGATTAATTATTCTTTAATTATATTAAAATTATCATCCTTGTCTAATTACTTCCATTAAGTAATTATACTCAGCCAAACACCAAGAATGTTTATACTTGATTAATCAATTAAACCTAATTAATTGCATTCATTAATCAACCCCTACTGCTCATAAACAGTAATTACCCCTCTGTAATTACTTACTTGAATAATTAACCCCTTACTTAATTATTAACCCCTTATGATTAATTACGCCAAGTAATTCATACTTAATTACTTCTACTAAGTAATTACCCTTTTATTACTTTCCATTAAGTAATTCCTTTTATTACATCCTGCAATTATGAATTATCTCTTAATTGTCCACTTAATTAATTCTCAATTATTAATAACCTTAATTATTGATTCATAAAACTTAATTACTAATTAATTAACCATTAATCACCAATTTAATTAATCATTAATCCTTACTTAATTAGTTAGTTACTATTATTGGTTAATTGACTTTAAGTAGTTAATTAAATCCTTATGTTCAAATTGATTTAAACACAAGATTATAATTATAAATCTTTAATTATACATTTATTAAATCTTAAACTACTTATTTAATTACAAGTATAAATTAATTTCCCTTTTAATTTACTTACACATTAAATTACTTATCATCTTGCTTTGTAAATTTTTGTTAATAAAATTAATCAAGTCTTAGCTTCAACCTTGCTAACTTTATAACTTAATTTATACTGAACTTAGTTCAACATTTGACTTAAGATTTAATTAAGATAACTCTTGAAAAAACCCGAAGAAATCACTACGCTAGCTCGAGCTAAACTCGGGTTTCCACTGAAATTTCCCGCGTCACTTCTCTCTTCTACTCGTACTTCTTCCACTCTTTCCCTTTTTTTTCTTTTTTTTTATGTAGTTAAGTTAAATTATAACAGCAGTACAATACCCACTCACGCACCAGGAACCCGAAGAAATTCTCCATCATACTCGAGTATCACTCGAGTCGAACCAACCACGAAGTCACTGATACTTCCCACCGCCATGCACGTGCACACGGCAACAACGGTGTTGCCACTTCCGGTCACTCGCTCCACACGTCGGCGTTCGTCCAAAAGTTCAAACCCAACCCTCGAATCAACGTCACGAAGCACAAAGGAAAATTGAAGCTTCCAGTCAAAACTGGAACGCTCTTCCTCACCGAAATCCACTTCGACATGGCCATCCCGACCACCAGAGTCGCCATGCCTTCACCTATGCCTGCCTCCACATCTCAGCCACGCCCCCTTCAAACCCGGTAGAACTCGATACAACGAGGAACACGCGACGCCGAAATTCCCAAAGCTAATTAAAACTAGGGTTTAAAACTTAATTTTCTTATTCCCGATGCTGTGACGATCTGGAACACCTGACACATTTTTCCTAACTTCGCCTTCTGCCATGCTAGCTTCATGCCAAGTCTCAGCACGTGGTATAACTCTCGTCGCCAGAATTTGGTTAAAACACACTTTCTGTTCAACTGTATACTACTCTTTACATACAGAACTAAAAATCACCAATTTCTTCTTAAAAATCCTATTTTTCAAATGATGATTCAAGTTATACAATTGAATTAACAATTTCTATCATTCGAATTTAACATATGTAAAAAAAATTCCTGTAAAACAAAATTTCAGAGGCAACTCATCACTACCCTGCATAAACAAATTTTTAAGTCTTGATTTATGTTTAAACTCTGTTATTTGTTTTAGACTCTAAACTTATCAGTGCCTTAATGAAGATATATTGAAATTTTTTTTAAATTCCCAATTCTGTTGCAGAACAGAGAGAAGAAACAGGCATATTTTAAATATACGGTAAAATCATACATTTATATACAGAGTTACCTAAATACATAAACATGCAACACCATCATCATCAAGAATTTCACATGAATCAACATTTATTATCCTAAGAAACTTAGTTAAGTGTTTACTCACAGATCATACTTCAAAAATCGTCTAATAAAAATCCAGGATATATCGATTATAAGAATTTACTCACCTGTTAAATTGGAAATAGAGCTTCTGATTTGAAACAGCCCTTAATTGAGAAGATTTAGGCTTTGACACTGTGAACTGAGTGTTGAATGGTGCTTTGCTGAGATGAATTTTGTGTTACAGTTTGATTCCTAAATTTACTTTTGATCTAGAACTGTTGAATCAAAGATTGAAGCCTTTGTTTAAATTTATCCTGAGAATTCAATGCTTCTCCGTTTTATTTTCTTCTTTTGGTTCCAAGCTTTTGAGAACGTGATCAAAAGAATGAGAGGAATGAGAGTCATAATATTACATAACTTAAATTTATTTTATAAATTTTCTTAAAAATTGAAAATCAAAAGAAGTGACACTTGTAAATTTTGTTTAAACTTTGTTTTACCTATTCCACCTATTAAACACTTGTTACCCATATGTATTTTTTTTATGTGTAACCCCCCTTTTTTTTCTTTAATTTATTTATAAATTATGTCTTAAATCTTGTCATTTTATAATTTGAAAATTAACCTATCTCTTATATTTAATGCCCTTACATATATACAACATACATATATATAAAGAAAGAATGATCCTTTATTAATCCTATTTTAAACTTGAGCCACTATATTCAAATCTAATAAGTATTTATCTCTAATGTTTATAAATATAGAATTCTATCTTTAAATCTCCTTTAAAATTTAATGTATTGAATTCAAATTAATGTTCTCAATCCATAAAAAAACATATATATATACATACTTGTATATGAACACACTTAAAATTTTCAACATTATTATATTTGCATATTATTATTTATACGTAAATTTACTATAAGATATATCATTTCCATATATTTTATTTGTTCGATCTATAAATCAGTATTTTCAATAACTAAATTCAGTTACTTTATCAATTACAGATATTTTGAAATTCCGGGTTATCACATTCTTCTCTCCTTAGAATCTTTTCGTCCTCGAAAAGGAACAAAGCCAGAATTTATTAAAATGCTTATTATTAGAAAAATTATTCTTTGAAACACTTTTTAAAGAACTTTTAAAATCTACATAATATTACAAAACAGTTTTTATAAAAATACTTTTTATAACCCGATGTCTTAACAGGTCCATCCTTGTTCTTATAGAAATTCGGTCATACGTTGATCAGGCGTAGGACTGAAAATCTATAAGTACTTAGCAGACCCATTTCAACACCAAGTGAAAATTCTTGGAAAATAATTTTTTATTGAAAATATAGAAAACATTTTGAAATAGAGGAAATATCTTTGGTGAGAATGCTCTGGAAATCATCACCCTCATCCATGGTCGCAGTTACATTACAGGGTTACGTTGCCATCACAGCAAAAGTCCATGTAACTGCAGGCTCTCCGCGGCCTCTCGATTACGACATGGAACCCACAATAGATCACAGTTACATTCCAAGGTTACGTTGCCATCACAGCAAAAGTCCATGTAACTGCAGGCTCTCTGCGGCCTCTGATTTTCGCTGTCAAAATTAAAATTCTCCACTCCTACATAGGTCGTAGTCTACCGATATAAAATCAAACGCAGACTGTTGGCTCTCAGCGGCACACACGACTTTCGCTATGTTATACTCTACTCAAAATCCTGGGAACTAGTTTTGTCCGGACTCCTCATAGGATCAACTTTAGAACCCCCCCCCCCCCCCCCCAGGGCTCAAGGCAGCACCACTCGGTGGTACTCCTGAGAAGTTCATTTCAAGGGACCGCCTTTTTCCCCAGAGCCATCACAAAACATTTTATACTATACACATATAGTATCTTCAAATCATACACCTAGTATGATCTCATACAAAGCTCCTTTACACAAAATCGATTATTCCAAAATCGATAATTCTCAAACTAGGCTTTCCAAATTCTCAAATTGATTTTACCCAAAAATCAAAACATTTCCAAATCCAAAGGTTCCCAATACCTTTTATAAAATCCCCATAAGATCCTTTATATATATACAGATATATAAAAAATTTAAAACTTTGGATCATTTCAAACTTGTATAAAACTTCTTTTATACTTCCAACATTTTCAAAACCCTTTTCTCTTGGCAAAAGATTCAACCAGGGAAATTTCATTTTATAAAACAAAGATATTTAACTTTGTTTACTCAAAATAAAATATTCAAATTTGATTACTCTTTTTAATATTATTTTCATTCAAATCCGTACGATGTACACATATCATCCGTACGCTATACCCATATGATCGCTCACTCGACCACACAATTTCACTTCTGAACTAGTACCGTCCATCCGACTTCCTAGTGCGGACACAGATATGGTTTCTTAATCAGAAACCGTCATTCTCTTTGCATAGTCATAACTATGATAGAGAATATCCAGAACCAATCAAAAATCCATATCCAGATTCGCCGTCGAAAATCGAGCGAAAAATCCCACTCGGATTGACATACTATCTCGAAATTCTATGCTCGAATCTGGATCAAATTGGAATAGAATAACATACGTACACCCTACGTATTTACCTTTATTGGTTATTAGCCCAATCAATTCCATTTCTCTTCATATTCGCCTTGATTTCATTCGCTTACTCACAATTGCTTCAATCCATTTGGATTATCACCTTTATTCTTACCTTAATTGGGTATTCAATCATAAACAGTTTAAACTCTGTCCAGTTTAAATTTAGAAAATAGCTTGAAAAATTAAAAATAGATAAGTAGTTGAAAAATAATTACTAGTTTGTAAAATAGGTGTAAACTAGTTAGAAAATAGTTAAAATAATTATAGAAATTTTAGATAATAGCAAAATAATAGTAAGATAGTAATTAGTTTTGTAAAATAGTTGGAATATAGTAATTAGTTTATAAAATAGTTGGAAAATTGTTAAACAGTTTCAAAATAATTATAAAACAAGTATAAGATAGTTTGGCTTTTTTTTAAAAGAAAGGTTGTATAAATAATGAATAGCTTGGAAAAATTGGTTTATATTAACCAATTTATATTAAAAATAGTCCAGAGTCAAAATTGTTCAATTCCCAATCTCCATTTCTAATCAATTCAATTTAAATTTCCACTTCTATTTAAATTGATCCAATTCCAATTTAAATAACTTCAATTTCCATTGAAATTGATTTAACCTCAATTCAAGTTGAATTAACCTCGGTTTCTTTTCAAATTTATATTCAACCTTGATCTCAAATTCTACTAATTTAAAAAAAAATTCAATTTAACTAGTTCCAATTTCAATTCATTTCAACTCCAGTTTGAATTTAATCCCAATCTCAAACTCCATTTCCAAGTCACGTTGAATTATTCTTGATTTCCTCCTAAATTCAATTCAAATTCCATTTGAATATAAAACTGTTCAACTTTAATTACAAATCCAAATTATTCAAATAAATTTGGACTAATTTCAAATTGAATCCACTTAAATTTCAAATCATTTAAATTTCTATAAGAATTAATTCCAATCCCCATTTCAATTTTATACTTATACATCTTCAATCAAATTTCGATTAATTCAAATCAAATTTAATTTGAACAAATTTCAATTCAAATTTCAATTTTAAACCATCTCGAATTATATAAATTCGAGTTAAATTTTCTTTCTCTTTTTTTTATGTTGATTTATTACTTTAAATCCAATCAACTTATATCTTTAAGCCATTTAATTCAGAATTCAAATTCCATTTTTAACTTATCTTTACTTAACTCATTACAAGATTCAAGTAAGAGTTCAAAACAATTTTAATTTACAAATTCAATTCTTAACATTCAAAACTTCAGTTCAAAGTGATTCCATATATTAATTCACTATATAATAGTAGTTTATACATTACATACATTTATCCAAAATAAGAGTCTTACAGAAGCCATAAATCTAGATGCCTTTCTATTACCTAGAGGTTTGGAAAGAACAGAGCCCTAATACTCTTACAAGAATCCTTCCTGTGAACTTCCTTCCAAAGGGCAAAGCCCGAACATACACTTCTCAACAGGGTGTCCCCACTTATAACATTTGCCATAAAATGTTTCTACCCTGTCATCAATCTGGATAATCTTCACGCCTCCAACAGTACGTTCCACAGCCTTACTCCTCTTCTGCCTCTCAGAACAATTCCTAGCAATGTGTCCCGGCTTCTTACAATGATAGCAAATAGTCGACTCATTGACTGGTCCAACTGGTTTACGCTTCGCCTTCCTCACTTCAGGGCAATGATTTAGAAAATGTCCTTTCTTATGACACTTAAAGCACAAGACCTCAGAGCGAAACCGATGGAATGTACCCTTCAATTCCTCCCTTGATTTACTGCACTTGGCTGCGTAATGACCCTTATTAAAACATCTGTAACAGGTGACATTATCATAAGGTCCTGGTTCAGCCCTTTCCTTAACTTGATTCTCATATTCTTGAATATTTTCTTCACGATCCCTACGTGCAGCTATTCCTTGCTCTCTGCGTCTAACCTTCCATTCTTCACTCTTAGTCATCTCTCTCAAAGATCGAATTCTAAAGGGCTTCCTAACCTATAAATTAGACTTAATTAGAAGAATTCAACTTTTACTCTTATATCAGTTTGCTTACCAAGATATACCTTATGTTTTAACATCTTTGGTTTTAAACTTTCAAACAAAATTTCAAAAACATCTTATTTCAACATAAGATTACTTTCAAAACTATTCTGAATAATATTATTTATCATTCCCTTTAACAATTTGAAACCAAATTTAATTTCTAATGTTCCTTATATGAATGGTACATTCTATTCAACTACTTGGATAGATAAATTTACCACTTAAATTCTTATTTAATTTAAATAATTTAGCATCCCATTACCTAGATATTTATTACAAAGAAATATTGCCTTATATATCAAAATATATTCTTATATAAAATTATTTAAAATCTTTATATAAGAAAATAACAAGTACGCTCCCTCATATATATATACTCTCAACTCATTCTAGGGTACTATTGACCCTATCCTTAACGTGTAATCCCACCAGAGCCAAGGTTATCGCTTAACCTTGCTCTGATACCAAATGTAACGACCCGGAATATTCGATCCATAAAACTCCAGATAGTTAAGAAAAAAAGAAGAAAAAGAAACAGAAACAAGTCACAGAAACCTCACATTCGCAGCGGATCAAAATATAATATCGCATAAATAGTAGTCATACAAAGGAATATTGTACTTGTCAAATTACACTTTAATACATATCAGAGTTACCACATATTTACAAACACAGGACAGATAAATCAATCTGTTTCAGATAATATCACAGCGGGAAACTCTCCATACGTTCCTGCTTTCCAACTCACCTCCTGAGCTCCAGAACGTCCTTACCTGAAAATCTGTAATACTCGGTCTGACCCGAGCATTACATCAAAGTAACACCCGGGTCAGGCTGGAAACCAGCATGAGTAAACCCATCTAACATGGAATACAAAAGCATACAACTTATATAAAACCCGGGTAACTTATATCAATTTACAACATCATAAATTACTATAGACATCACCTATTTCACAAAGCACTTTCTAAGTACCCGAACTTAGATTATGTGGTCCAATTCACTTAAATCATTCCATTACACCCTATTGATTTCACATATCAAATCTATATAGAATCGAAGTGGGTTCGGGTATTTACTATACCTGTCTTCGGTACATGTCATTCACGTGAAATACAATTCAACTTTAAATTAAAGGTGTCACCCTTTAATTAGCAATTCCTCGTTGATAAATAACCCCATCATCATTGTCCACCCAAAACACATTATATCACGAACCATTTCATATCAGGGGTATCAATCAATCCAGGGCATTTAATCATCATTTGGTCATACATAAGCAAGATAAATCAATCACACCATCTCGAATCAATTACCTTTAAGTCCTGCTTATTAATAAGCACAACCTAATTGATTTTCCATCCCACAATCATTCATCTTAGTTAATCCTTCCTGATTAATTATTCTCTAATTATATTAAAATTATCATCCTTGTCTAATTACTTCTATTAAGTAATTATACTCAGCCAAACACCAAGAATGTTTATCCTTGATTAATCAATTAAACCTAATTAATTGCATTCATTAATCAACCCCTACTACTCATAAACAGTAATTACTTACTTGAATAATTAACCCCTTACTTAATTATTAACCCCTTTTGATTAATTACGCCAAGTAATTCATTCTTAATTACTTCTACTAAGTAATTATCCTTTTATTACTTTCCATTAAGTAATTCCTTTTATTACATCCTGCAATTATGAATTATCTCTTAATTGTCCACTTAATTAATTCTCAATTATTAATAACCTTAATTATTGATTCATAAAACTTAATTACTAATTAATTAACCATTAATTACCAATTTAATTAATCATTAATCCTTACTTAATAAGTTAGTTACTATTATTGGTTAATTGACTTTAAGTAGTTAATTAAATCCTTATGTTCAAATTGATTTAAACACAAGATTATAATTATAAATCTTTAATTATACATTTATTAAATCTTAAATTACTTATTTAAGTATAAATTAACTTCCCTTTTAATTTACTTACACATTAAATTACTTATCATCTTGCTTTGTAAATTTTTGTTAATAAAATTAATCAAGTCTTAGCTTCAATCTTGCTAACCTTATAACTTAATTTATACTGAACTTAGTTCAACATTTGACTTAAGATTTAATTAAGCTAACTCTTGAAAAAACCCAAAGAAATCACTACGCTAGCTCGAGCTAAACTCGGGTTTCCACTGAAATTTCCCGCGTCACTTCTCTCTTCTACTCGTACTTCTTCCACTCTTTCCCTTTTTTTTCTTTTTTTTATGTAGTTAAGTTAAATTATAATAGCAGTACAAAACCCACTCACGCACCAGGAACCCGAAGAAATTCTCCATCATATTCGAGTATCACTCGAGTCGAACCAACCACGAAGTCACTGATACTTCCCACCACCGTGCACGTGCACACGGAAACAACGGTGTCGCCACTTTCGGTCATTCGCTCCACACATCCGCGTTCGTCCAAAAGTTCAAACCCAACTCTCGAATCAACATCACGAAGCACAGAGGAAAATTGAAGCTTTCAGTCAAAAATGGAACGCTCATCCTCACCGAAATCCACTTCGACATGGCCATCCCGACCACCAGAGTCGTCGTGCCTTCACCTATGCCTGCCTCCACATCTCAGCCATGCCCCTTTCAAACCCGGTCGAACTCGATACAACGAGGAACACGCGACGCCGAAATTCCCAAAGCTAATTAAAACTAGGGTTTAAAACTTAATTTTCTTATTACCGATGCTGTGACGATCTGGAACACCTGACACATTTTTCCTAACTTCCCCTTCTGCCATGCTAGCTTCATGCCAAGTCTCAGCACCTGTCTCGTCGCGAGAATTTGGTTAAAACACACTTTCTGTTCAACTGTATACTGCTCTTTACATACAGAACTAAAAATCACCAATTTCTTCTTAAAAATCCTATTTTCAAATGATGATTCAAGTTATACAATTGAATTTAACAATTTCTGTCATTTAAATTTAACATATGTAAAAAAAATTCCTGTAAAACTAAATTTCAGAGGCAACTCATCACTACCCTGCATAAACAAATTTTTAAGTCTTGATTTATGTTTAAACTCTCTTGTTTGTTTTAGACTCTAAACTTATCAGTGCCTTAATGAAGATATACTGAAAAAAAAAATAAATTCCCAATTCTGTTGCAGAACAGAGAGAGGAAACAGGCATATTTTAATTATACGGTAAAATCATACATTTATATACAGAGTAACCTATATACATAAACATGCAACACCATCATCATTAAGAATTTCGCACGAATCAACATTTATTATCCTAAGAAACTTAGTTAAGTGTTTACTCACTGATCATACTTCAAAAATCATCTAATAAAAATCCAGGATATATCGATTATAAGAATTTACTCACCTGTTAAATTGGAAATAGAGCTTTTGATTTGAAACAGCCCTTAATTGAGAAGATTTAGGCTTTGACACTGTGAACTGAGTGTTGAATGGTGCTTTGCTGAGACGAATTTTGTTTTACAGTTTGATTCCTGAATTTACTTTTGATCTAGAACTGTTGAATCAAAGATTGAAGCCTTTGTTTAAATTTATCCTGAGAATTCAATGCTTCTCCGTTTTATTTTCTTCTTTTGGTTCCAAGCTTTTGAGAACGTGATCAAAAGAATGAGAGGAATGAGAGTCATAATATTATATAACTTAAATTTATTTTATAAATTTTCTTAAAAATTAAAAATCAAAAGAAGTGACACTTGTAAATTTTGTTTACACTTTGTTTTACCTATTCCACCTATTAAACACTTGTTACCCATATGTATTTTTTTTATGTGTAACCCCCCTTTTTTTTCTTTAATTAATTTACAAATTATGTCTTAAATCTTGTCGTTTTATAATTTGAAAATTAATCTATCTCTTATATTTAATTCCCTTACATATATACAACATACATATATATAAAGAAAGAATGATCCTTTATTAATCCTATTTTAAACTTGAGCCACTATATTCAAATCTAATAAGTATTTATCTCTAATGTTTATAAATATAGAATTCTATCTTTAAATCTCCTTTAAAATTTAATGTATTGAATTCAAATTAATGTTCTCTGTTTGCGCCAAAAATGGTCACAAACACCCGATATCGTGAAAGCACCCGTTTATCAACACAGATCAACAATAACAAACCAGATCTAAGAGATTGTAAATGCAGCAAATCACAAATAACGGTAAACAACAGAGGATTTATAGTGGTTCGGCGTTCGTGCCTACGTCCACTTTGAAGGTTCTCTCTTTATTGATTCACTTGATGATATTAATCGATTACAGTGGATTACAGTTGATGATAGCTTTGAAATCTGAATACAACAGCGATAATGACGTATGGAATTCAATCCGGCAGAGTCTGAATGTTCAATGGTGGAAGCTCCGAAAGATCCCCTTTTTTGAAGGCTTCAGGGTGCTATTTATAGGCGTAGGAGGCCCAGATCTCGCTCAAACTTCGGGAGACTTCTTTTGGCACGTGAGTGGGCCCACGCGACCGACCCCACCAAGTTTCGACTCGATCTGACATCGATTCGAAGTGATTTCGAACCCATCAAGGAATGGTCCAATCGAGCTGAAACATGGCAGGAACAATCTTTATCTTGTATGGAAGCTACTATGAAAATTTCGTTGCATTTGGATGAGTGGTTTAGGAGATACGATCGATTCGAATTGGAGTTTTTCGGCTGGCTGTGTAGTTCGAATCCATTCCTTCGAACCCACTCTTTTCGAATCGGTCAGCTCACGTGGCCTTGTGATGAGGTGGCGCGCGTCTTTCGAGTCGATCCGGTCTTCTCTCCTTGTTGAGCGCTTCGTCTCCATGAATCTTGCCGTCTTCGTATCGTGGAGTGACACGTCATCCAAGCTAGTTGACTTGGTGGATACGAACAAATGAATGTTCCTGGGTTCGAACTCGATCGATTTGAACCGAGGTATCCCAGTGGGTTCGAGCTCGAGCGATTCGAACAAGATCGGTTCGAAGTGGCTTGGGTTCGAATCTGGTGGGTTTGAATGGATTCGAACATAGACATACGAAGATGGATTCGAAGTGAGGGTTTGCCCGATGGAGTCGAGGCAAAGGAACTTCTCGTGGATTCGAAGCAATATATACCTGATGGATTCGAACTAAGGCATATGAGGGTGTATTCGTATTGTTGCTGTCTTGATGGATTCGAGGCACGGCTATACCTCATGTGTTCGAAGCTGATGGAATCGAACCAAGGCGCTCTGATGGGTTCGACTCGATGGACTCGAAGGCGATAGATTCGAAGTAGGTGGAGTCGAGTAAATGGATTCGAACATAATCTCTAGCCATCGATTCGAACTATGGGGTATCCTATGGGTTCGAACCGAACAGGGGCTATCTTTCTCAAATTGAATCTGTCATATCTTGAGCATACGAACTCGGATTGACTTGAAACTTGAAATGCTGGCTTCTACAGCTTTGCCCATCATGTCTTGTCGATTCTGGTACAATCCGGACTCGGACAAAATTCATCGATATCCATAGCGAAGTGAAGCACAACCAATCTCTGAGACGAACTGTCTTTTGTTCTTGACCGATCTTTTGGTGTCACGGCTTTGCCAAAAAGCAAGATAACATTTGCCCCCCAAAACATGCCTTGCGGTAAGAAGGTGTGTTTTGTAATGCCGTGAGTTGGATGTTCATATCCTATCGTCAACCTGTAAAGAACTTGATAGTTTCATATGTTCTCAAATGACGATCATTCGGGATCGAGCTATTTAGGATGAAGCGCGGCCGTTCATGGTCAAGCGCCTAACTTCAAATGACGATCGTTCGTGATCGAGTCATTTGAGGTGAAGTGCGACAGTGTACGGTCAGGTGGCGGACCTCAAATGACGACCGTTCGCGATCGAGCCATTTGAGGTGAGGTGAGTTGTGCCGTTCGAGGCGAGTTGTGACCGTCCGCGGTCGGGTGCCGTTCGAGGCGAATTGTGATCGTTCGCGATCGTGTGCCGTTCGAGGCGAGTTTGTGACTGTTCGAAGTCGAGTGCCGTTCGTGGCGAGTGGTGACTGTTCGAAGTCGGGTGCCGTTCGAGGCGAGTAAGTGTGCCCGGGAGGGCTTGGTATTATCGATACCAAGCTCACGTTCGCGTGGGTCCATGGATCGTTTGTCGGGGCGATTTATCGCCATCTCAGAGCATGCCTAAGGACCGTTCATGACCCCGTACATGTGTAAGTAGCTTAGCCATTTCAGAATTATCAGGATCAAATATCTATTCAACAGATGAATTTTAAAAACAGAAATGTCCAAACAAACCAAGTTCAAATGTCCAAATCAACATGAAACAAAAGCAAAGCAAGGATGTCAAAGTGTAAGTTCCCACTACGAAACAATCAATGATCATTCAGAGCATGCCTGGAGAACGTTCGCGATCTCGTACATGTGTGAATGATTTAATTGTGTTAGTGGAAGCTTGCGACTTGTTCATCGTTATTTAATTAATTGATAACCAAACGATGTCCCGGTTCAGGGTTGCCCCTAGCTGATGTAGACGGTGGCCGCTCTAGCTCCACCGCTGAAGCTCGCCTCCTCACATATTGAAGGAGCATACCGTTCCTGATATGCCCTTTCACCTCGTCCTTCAGATGCCTACAATCATTAGTGTTATGACCATTTAATTCATGAAATACACAAACTTATCTGATCTCCTTTCGTCAGAAGTTGGATCCCTTCGTATCGGTCTACGATACGGAACCTGCTCTTTGGTATCCTGATAAATTCGCTCCAGACTCTCATTTAGCTTGGCGTAAGTGGTGAATCGCGGCTCCCTCCGTTGTCGCTTTGACCTGTCATTATAATCCTCATCCTTTTTTTTTCCTTTATCTTTGCCTGAGTCTTTTTCGATGTGCTTTTTGTCTTTAAGCACGTAAACTTCTATTCCCTCTCCTTCCTCTCTTTTGGCATTCGCATCCTCTAATCGTAAAAACTTTTCTGCCTCGTTGTAGAATTCCTCTAGATCCACGGGTGGATCTTTAGTCAATGAATTTTTGAACTCTGTGCCGTCAGCTATTCCGGACACAGCTGCCATCACCACCATAGATGGATCTGCTCGATCCACCGAAGCTGTTGCTGCATTGAATCGCGCTAGATAACTCCTCAAGGTCTCTCCGGCTTTCTGCTTTAGGGTTGCCAAAGTCATCACATTCTTAGGTCTTGCAATGTGAACCCTGAATTGCCTCATAAATCTCTCAATTAAACCATTCCATGTTCCGATGGATCCGTTCTCCAATTGTCTAAACCACAACGCTGCAATATCCGTCAAGTAAAATGGAAAGCACCGGGCCATAACCTCCTCTGATGCCCCCAGCACTTCCATATGTCTCATGTACTTCGTTAGATGAACCGTGGGGTCTGTTCTCCCGTTATACATGTCTAATGACGGTAACTTGAAATCTGGTGGGTTCCTAGCTCGTCTGATTGCTGGAGTGAAAGGACTCATATTAACATCCTCCAAATCTTTATTTACCAATCCTCCTCTCATAGCTCTTCTAACCATCTCCGCCAATCTGTCGTTGTCACCGAGATGCAATCTTCGTTCATTACTTTCAACCTGCCCCCCGAGTTCATGAGGGAACTCTGGGATCTGCCCCCTTGACTGAGCGTTCACTCCTCTACTACTCCCAGGCTGCGCAGATACTCCTCTTTCTCTCTCCGAAATTGGATCAACGTTCTCCATGGGTGCGCCTCCTAATCCAGGTGCTATGCCGGATGGTCCTGCTCCGTTCTGGACTCCATTGGCTTCTCTATTCTGCGCTCCAAGCTGTCCTATCTGTTGAAATAAACTCTGGATCAATTCATCTTGCTTCTTCATCATTGTCTCCATCTCGTCCCTAGTGATGAAGATCGACGGTTGATTCGCTCCTGAGGAAGCCTCTTAACTTCCTTGTTGTTCACTTCTCTCTGGCCTTGGCCTTCGGCTTGATTGTCTCGTCATAATTTCTCAAATCTGAACTTTCAAACTTTCTGAATCAACTTCTAATTGGTAGAACTCCTGAGTTCAATTCTCAGTGAAAGCACCAAAATGTTTGCGCCAAAAATGGTCACAAACACCCGATATCGTGAAAGCACCTGTTTATCAACACAGATCAACAATAACAAACACAGAACTCAGATCTAAGAGATTGTAAATGCAGCAAATCACAAATAACGGTAAACAACACAGGATTTATAGTGGTTCGGCATTCGTGCCTACGTCCACTTTGAAGGTTCTCTCTTTATTGATTCACTTGATGATATTAATCGATTACAGTGGATTACAGTTGATGATAGCTTTTAAATTTGAATACAATAGCGATAATGACGTATGGAATTCAATCCGGCAGAGTCTGGACGTTCAATGGTGGAAGCTCCGAAAGATCCCCTTTTCTGAAGGCTTCAGGGTGCTATTTATAGGCGTAGGAGGCCCAGATCTCGCTCAAACTTCGGGAGAATTCTTCTGGCACGTGAGTGGGCCCACGCGACCGACCCCACCAAGTTTCGACTCGATCTGACATCGATTCGAAGTGATTTCGAACCCATCAAGAAATGGTCCAATCCAGCTGAAACTTGGCAGGAACAATCTTTATCTTGTATGGAAGCTACTGTGAAAATTTCGTTGCATTTGGATGAGTGGTTTAGGAGATACGATCGATTCGAATTGGAGTTTTTCGGTTGGCTGTGTAGTTCGAATCCATTCCTTCGAACCCACTCTTTTCGAATCGGTCGGCTCACGTGGCCTTGTGATGAGGTGGCGCGCGTCTTTCGAGTCGATCTGGTCTTCTCTCCTTGTTGAGCGCTTCGTCTCCGTGAATCTTACCGTCTTCGTATCATGGAGTGACACGTCATCCAAGCTAGTTGACTTGGTGGATATGAACAAATGAATGTTCCTGGGTTCGAACTCGATCGATTCGAACCGAGGTATCCCAGTGGGTTCGAGCTCGATCGATTCGAACAAGATCGGTTCGAAGTGGCTTGGGTTCGAATCTGGTGGGTTTGAATGGATTCGAACATAGACATACGAAGATGGATTCGAAGTGAGGGTTTGCCCGATGGAGTCAAGGCAAAGGAACTTCTCATGGATTCGAAGCAATATATACCTGATGGATTCGAACTAAGGCACATGAGGGTGTATTCGTATTGTTGTTGTCTTGATGGATTCGAGGCACGGCTATACCTCATGTGTTCGAAGCTGATGGAATCGAACCAAGGCGCTCTGATGGGTTCGACTCGATGGACTCGAAGGCGATGGATTCGAAGTAGGTGGAGTCGAGTCAATGGATTCGAACATAATCTCTGGCCATCGATTCGAACTATGGGGTATCCTATGGGTTCGAACCGAATAGGGGCTATCTTTCTCAAATTGAATCCGTCATATCTTGAGCATACGAACTCGGATTGACTTGAAACTTGAAATGCTGGCTTCTACAGCTTTGCCCATCATGTCTTGTCGATTCTGGCACAATCCGGACTCGGACAAAATTCATCGATATCCATAGCGAAGTGAAGTACAACCAATCTCTAAGACGAACTGTCTTTTGTTCTTGACCGATCTTTTGGTGTCACGGCTTTGCCAAAAAGCGGGATAACATTCTCAATCCACAAAAAAAACATATATATATACTTGTATATGAACACACTTAAAATTCTCAACATTATTATATTTTCATATTATTATTTATACCTAAATTTACTATAAGATATATCATTTCCATATATTTTATTTGTTCGATCTATAAATCAGTATTTTCAATAATTAAATTCAGTTACTTTATCAATTACAGATATTTTGAAATTCTGAGTTATCACAATAGTACCATTGATAAGCTTGCCTTGGAAATAGGTATTAATGATGGGCTTTGGTATTAAATGATTAGAGTCTTCCTATTTTTCAATAAAAGTATTAAGTGGCTTGGGTACAGTCTCACGCATTATAAGCAATTTATGATGTATGATTGGAATATGGGATTCTAGAAATCTGCTTCTGGAATGGAAGGTATGAAGTGGTTGGACCTGCCTCCTTTTCTAATAAAGAAGCATCAAATGGTTTTAATAGTTTTATGTTCGTAAACATAGTCTTATTTTTAAATATACTGCCTAAGTATTGAAAAGATAAGACTCGAGGTTTTTATTCACTAGACACTTGTTGTTTCGACTCCTTCCTTATTACAACACAAGTTAACGACGGAGTAATGGTGGTGATGATACTTAGAGATGGTGAAGCATGGTTTGTGACAGTATCTGTTATTATTACTTGCTTTTATGTGTACCCACGTATTTAGAACACTATTATAACGGATATTATGTTATGATTTTTTATGGAATCTTGTATTATGACATTTTATGGTTTTGAAATAAATGGGTACGCTTTTCTATTATATTTGTTCTATCCGTTATGAGTTCTAAAAGTTTAATTATGGCTCTGTAATGTTATTTCTTTTTACTACCAATGGCTTACCTTAGAATGGATTTAAGTTTCAATGGGGCTTTTCTAGGTCGAAATTCGGGCCTTTTTCGGGGTAGGCTGTTATAGATTTACTCTTCTGTTTCCTGCTTTGATATCTTTGTTCTCATAAATCTGCATACCTTAGTAAGATGCAGCAGAACGGTCTAAGAAAGAATGGAGAATAGAAATATAATATATACTTATATATAGTAAATACAAGTACGTTACTATAGCATTATCCCTTACCCCAATCTTATTTTTTGATTTATTATGATTGTGTTTTCAAAAATATTTTTATCTTTTAAGTTTTATATAAACCCATACCCAAATCTTATTCTTTGATTTGTTAGGATTATGTTTTCAAAAATCCTTTTATTTTTTAAGTTTTACATAAGTCTATGCTCGATGCAATTTGTAACATCACCCATTTTGAGGCCCGAAACTAAACCCTACGGAAGCTACAGTTATCAATAGTATTAATTTTCGACGAAAAGTATAGCTATGTTAATCATAGAAATAATCAGAAGCACACGAATATGAGAAATATAAAACATAATTTTTCTAAATAAATTTTCACATTTTATTTCACAAATGATATTTCATATTCATTACATAATCACATTCGCAAACCTATGTTCAGAGAAATTATAACTATTACAAAATACTCCTAGAGCGGCATATGAAGATGCACTCTTAGTTGATCAGAGTCCAACACTTAGCAATTATTTAACTTATCATCAGATCTATAAAGATAAAACCAATCAACACAACAAATTTGATAGGTACTCCTAAATAGCTTCATGCACATCTCCGGAAGCTTATTCATCTAACTGAAAACTTGAAAACCCTTACTCCCGACCTACTCAAATGGATATCCAAGAGTTTAAGGGGAAAATAAACTTCGGTTCAAACGATGGTCTAGTGTAAATAATAACCTACCATCTTGAACTACATAGATATCTAGTGAGACTACACCGCTCAGCGGAACAGGTTCCACTCACTAGTAACTTAACAAAAGTATATCTCAACCATATACTATGCTTCTACATCCACAATGATTATAACACAATAATATACTGATATGCAAACGTTCAATATACATTGGATTACACATCCTAAGTTATTAGACTACCCATCTAAGTTTTATTGACTATCCATCGTATACTTATGTAG
Organism: Allium cepa; assembly: GCA_030765085.1. Taxonomy (NCBI): domain Eukaryota; kingdom Viridiplantae; phylum Streptophyta; class Magnoliopsida; order Asparagales; family Amaryllidaceae; genus Allium; species Allium cepa. The sequence goes on along the minus strand of CM060934.1, from coordinate 859,263,223 downwards.
ACTGCCCATCTCACATGTATTAATTCTTTGCATTACTCATCCCCTACCATGTTGACTACCCATGATGGTTGCACTATCAAAGTTATTTTAATGAACCACCTTTCTGAACCCTGAGAATGACACTTAATACATCCACGGTATTCGTGTGTCATTGCCCAAGCATCCAAGGATGAATTGTCATAGGGTAAAAATAAAGAACGATATCACAATGAACTGTTAAATAGAACATAACAGTAATATACCACATAAGGTTACTCCTTAACATGGAGTTATTAGAGTTATAAAAAAGTACTACAAGTAGCTTAAGCAGTTATAGCAACTTGCCTTTACATATGCTGAAACAAAATATGATTGCAAGAACTAAATAAACAGGGGAAATAGATAACTAAATAGATACAGGCCTCCTGCTCGAACGCCGCCTTCAAAAGAGCCCATAAAGAACTGCTACCCTTGGACTACCAAAATATAAATGAGTACTTGAGAGTTTAGAAAAAACAGACAACTCAAGTCAGACAATATGTCTGATATGAGTAAAACTCTAATCAATAAATGTACTTAAACAACAATATGCGAGACCACGCTGCCAAATGCAAAATGGATTTCCCCTCGCAGGAACAATATCTGAATGTAAAGAATGGATACAAATAATTAGCATTGCGAAGGGTGATCTAATTTAGTAAAACAAATTAGATTCGAATCAATAAGGAAAAGAAAATTTATCAACAATGACTAGGATAGTGCGCCCTCCTTACAAAAATGTACCTCTAGAATATATACTTGAGAACTCCAATAGCTCTTGGAAATCTCCTAGCCGTACCCCTCCAACTGTTACCGAGTATTCGAGTATTTCACATCTCAATGTGCATAATCGAATCCAATCTAGAGTGGATGTGAAAATACCCTAATTGGAGCCACCCCACATAGCTTGGCCCTCACTCGTTCTTTGGATTTAGTCATTTCCAACAAAGGATAACCAAGCTCAAATGAGCAACACATCGTCTTAGGATGATGAACAATAAAGAAGGCTGAGATATCGATTGTAGACAAACTGACTATCAAAGATAACAAAATGATCATATATGGACAGCAAACCTCATATTCCCACTACTACTCATCGATTTCAAACTTGTACTATTTCTTGGTTGAAAAGGAAGTCGAGCAAGTGAAGGTATGTTACCTCTAGGCATTGCCTTAACGACAATTTTAACTTTCGAGATAGTGATTAGTATCCATACCACGATGTTTAGCGTCAATAGTATGACTAAATTCTATCCATATAAGCGATGTTATTTATAGAAACTTCTTTTCCATAACTGAATCAAACTTTTACTTTTAAAACCAAACTCGTGCTTGGACTTTCATTACAAGTTTTTAACTTTAAACGTCTTTGTAAAAATGGTTTACTAACATTAAAACACCATTATAAAAAAGATTTAATAACCTAAAACGTTAGTATTAAATTGACAAATCATCTTTAACCACCATTAATAAGAGTGATTTATTATCTTCAGACTTCGTTAATTAATTTGATTAATTAACTTTAAATACCCATAATAAGAAATGGTTAGTCATTTAAAAGCATCATGAATTAAATTAGTTGGTTAATTTTAAATCTCATAAATTAAGTTGATTAATTAATTTTAAAACATCATTTATTAAAAAGGATTAACTAATTTAAAATATCGTTAATGGAAAATGTTAATTAAGTTTGAACTATTTAACTTTAAAAGTAATTAATTAAAAATGATTTATTAATTTTGATCCACCTTTGTTAAATAAATAATTCATCTTAAATAATATTAGATAAAATGATTAATTAAGTTTAAGTATCATTGACAAAGTAATTAAGTAACTCTAAACATATCATTATTAAGTTATTTTATTAAACTTAATCCTCTTAATCAATTTAATTGATTTAATTTAAAATTCACTATTAAATTAGTAAATTAATTTTAACTCCATCCTTATTAAAAAATTTAACTTTGTAAAGTAAAGCCCGAGCTCGAATGTAAAACAAGAGATGTGGAAGAGACGGTATTTTCTGAAAGTGTCGATATAGCGATAGTCGCTTTACGGACACTTTGAGAAATACTTCATGACATATTGAATTTCTTTTAGGCATTACATCACATAACATAAGCATAGAATATACACAAAGTAAACAATATTTATGAACATAAAGAAGGCATCAGTTATACAAATATACTTCAAACTACACTACTAGCTTTCATTGCTTACTAACTACACAAGATGTCGACTTTCTAACAAGTAAACCAAGTAACAAACATTACAACCAAACATCCATAATCAAGTGACTTAAATAGTTACAATAATGTGAAGGAAGGAAATAAAGATCAAAACTTTTGTAAAAAAAGGCGAGCTTTACTGACCGAGTTATCCACCAAATCGAACCGAACTTTCACTAATCTCGGATCGACTTAGATCTTGGTTTTTCTTTGAAAAGACTTAACTTTTTTATGGGCCAAAGGGCAATATGGTTCGGCCTAAGGTACGTGTGGCTTGGCAAGAGTGGATGAGGGGTGTAGACTTGTTTTATGAAGGAACAATTGTAAAGGTGGATGGAAGGCTTTAAACAAGGTTTAAGAGTTTTAAAAATGAATGAAACTAAGTTTTTTTAGATTTTCGGAATTCATGGCAGCCATGAAAATTTAGAGAAAGCTTGAAGTTTTGAAAATGAAGGTAGAAATGAGAAAAATGAGAAAAGAATTAGGAAATTGGCTTTTATACTGGTGTATAAATAAAGTTACCAAACTATCTTTAAAGGACATAACCTCCACTCTATGCTTGCTATGTCACCATGCCACCACCTCCCTCATGAACTCACGCCCCCAATATGTCACCCCTTCACAAACATGAGAAAACATAATTTGATGCCTAAGTGTATTCACAATTTTCCTTTTTTACTTTTTAAACATATTTGTTTTTCATAAAATGTCATTTCATATTTTAATAAACTAAAGTATAAATAAATACATACATACATACATATATATATATATATGTATATGAATATTCTAAAATTTATTCTATCTTGTATATGAATGTGTATATATGTTATACAAATGTGGACAACTTTTTCCGACAATTTTTCGACACTAAAAAGTCAAAAGTTTAAAAAATGATTTTCGGCGACATTTTTCATTTTTTTTAAACTAATTATTTTTGTAAAAAAATTTCGAAAACTATTTCACCATCATTAGTTATTATTTAAAGGATTTTTGTTTTAGTTACAAAATCCATCAATTGATTGCTTAAAAATATACTAAGTATCCATATTTTGAAGGGGTTAAATTATGGGTTGTTACACTCTTCATCCCCTTTAAAAGAATTTCATCCTCGAAATTCACACAAAGGAGATAACTCGGAGTAATTCAAAAAGGAATATATATATATACATACATACATACATACATATACATATACATATCATGAAATCTATACAACAGATACACATTAAGGAACGATATCACAAACAGTGCATACATAATTCACACACACAAACAAACATTATCCTAACATCAATTCAGGGTAAGAATCATTTATAGAGTCCTTGGTTTCCCATGTACAATCCGTATTATCCACACTCCACTGAACCTTAAACATATTTACAACCTTTGTCCTTAATCACTTTATGTCTCGGTCGATGATCTGAATAGGCCGCCTAAGAATGGTCAGGTTAGGCTGAATTTCCAAATCCTTCTATTGGGATGGTTCCACTATTGTTTAAGGGTCATATACATACTTATGTAAATGAGATTCATGAAATACATCATGCACGTCTGATAGTCTATCTGCAAACTTCACTTTGTAAGCAAGTCTACCAATCTGGTCTGGGATGGTAAAACGCCAATAAATCAAGGGGTTAGCTTCCCTAATTTCTCAAACCTCACAACACTTTTCAATGGAGAAACCATCTCAAACATTGAATCTCCCACTGAGAACTCAAGATTTCTACGCCTTCAATCCACATAAAATTTCTACCGATCTTGCACCTCCTTCATCTTCCTTCGGATACCAGCTACCTTCTTACTTGCTTCAAACATCATGTCAGGTCCAAGAACAATTCAACCACCAAACTTAGTTCAAGACGAGGGAGAATAGCAACGATGACCATAAGGAGCTTCAAAAGGAGCCATGCCGATAATTGCCCGATAGCTGTTGTTGTAAGTGAATTCGACCAAGAGTAAATAATCTTCTAAGAACCTCCGAAGTCGAGATACAGGCATGTAATAAATCCTCTAAGATCCAGTTCACTCTCTCTGTTTGGCCATCTATCTAGGGATGATAAGTTGTACTAAGACTCAGCTCGGTCCCTAGGGCAGTTTGCAGTCCCTCCAAGAACTTGCTAGTGAATAATGGGCCTCTGTCACCTACAATAATGTAGGGAATACATGAAGCCTCACAATCTTCTTCACATACAAATTAGCGAGGCTTTTAGCAGTACTAGTCAGCTTAAGCGGAATGAAATGAGCACTCTTGGTCAGCCGGTCGACGGTAACCCAAATGCTTCTATTACTTTTTCTTGACCTAGGAGGTATATCAATAAATTCCATAGAGATCTGCTCCAACTTCCACTTCGGGAGCTCAAGTGGTTGAAGAAATATGGCTGACTTTTGTGGTCACTCTTAATCTATTGGCAGTTTGAACACTAGCTCACAAAGATCGAAACATCTCGCTTCATCCCCTTCCTCAAAAAATTCTCTACATATCCTTGAACATATTGGTTACTTTTGGATGGAAAAATAACTTTGAACGGTGACATTTAGCTAACACTTCTCTTCTAAGACCATTAACGTTTAGAACACAGATACGATCATTCATTCTCAATCCTCGGGGATCAATCTCAAAACTAAAAACAATACGTTCTTGGACATCCTTTTTGAGTCAAATAAAAAAAGATCTTTTTCTTGACTAGCTGTGATCCTTTCCATCAGAAATGGCTTGATTTCTAAGTTAGCAACCATCGCAACATTCCTACTAAATGCATCTGCAACAGCTTCACTTTCCCAGGGGTTTATAGGATATCTAGATCATAAGAAGTGAGAAACTCCAACCATCTTTGCTGCCTCAAATTCAAATCCTTCTAGGTAAAGAGATACTTTAATGACTTTTGATTTGTGTAAAACTCAAACATTTCAGCCGAAAGATAATATTCCACATCTTTAGTGCAAAGGAAACACTTAAAGCTCCAAATCTTGCATAGCATAATTTCTCTAATGTGGTTTCAGCTGTCGACTTGCATGCACAGTGGACTTTCCTATTCTGCATCAGCATTGCTTCTAATCTAGTTCTACAAGCATATGTGTATACAGTTAACACTTTGCTCCTACTTGGAATAGTTAAAACAGGAGCACTGGTCAATACGTCCTTCGATTCATTGAGTGCTTGATCGCACTTAGGTATCAACACAAACTTAGCATCTTTCTTCGTCAATTCATCAAATGAAAAGTAATCTCCGAGAAATCTTTAATGGATCTTTTATAAAAACCAGCCAATCCCAAGAAACTTCTAACCTCTATTGCATTTTTAGGTTTCTTCCTGTCTTGAGCTGCAACTACTTTAGCTGGGTCCACTGGTAAGCCTTCTCTCGAAACTATATGCTCCATAAACCTAACATCGAGTTTTAGAAATGGCACTTAGAAAACTTTTCCTTTAACACATAACTTCTTAAAGTATTTAGAACAAGCTGAAGATGGTACCATGCTCTTCCTTCGTCTTAAAAGAAACATGAATATCATTAATGAAGATAAGAACAAACTTATTAAGAAAACTCGAAACACTCGATTCATTAAGTCTATGAAATAAGCAGGCGCGTTAGTCGGTCCAAACGGCATGACTAACCACTCGTAAAAACTATCAGGAGTTCGAAAAGCTATTAAGGACACACTCTCATCTACTACCCTTAATTGATGAAAATAAATGGCACGATCCAATTGAGAAAATACCCGAGCGCCATGGAGTTGATCAAACATGTCACCGATCCTAGGTAAAGGATATTTATTCTTGGTATTCTCTTATTTAATGCTTGGTATTCTAAACATAACCTAAGAGATGCCTTTGTAATGAAAACTACTGGCGAATCCCAACTCGATATGCAATGTCGGATTAAACCTTTCTGCAATAAGTCAAATGTCTAGTTCTCTAATTCTCTTTTCTCTTTCGTGACCAACCTTCGAAGAGGTTGTACTTGGTCATGTTCCTTGAATTAAATCAATACAGCGCTCCACTTCATAGTGAGGAGGTAAACCTTGCACTTCATGGAAGTATCCTTGAAATCCCGAACAATCGGTATATCTCTTATCTCCTCTTTAGCCACTTCAAATGAGTAGAGAAAACTGCTTATTAACTCATTTGGGTTCCCATAATTTATATCTACACTAACGTCCCCAGCATCATTGACTCTAACAATCCTTCGATCAAAATCTAAGATCGCTCTAAACTTAGACAACTAATCAATTTCCAACAACACCCTATAACTCATGAACCCAAGAACAAACAAGTCAAAAGAGAAGAGCTGATCTCAATAAGAAATAGGCATATTTTGGCACATAGTGTCAAGATTCATGGACCCCCAATATGGTTTGTTACACGAAGAGGGTTATGTAGAATAACATACTTAATGTTTAAATGGTTCATTAGGTCATACAAAATAAAACTATGGGAAATGCCGGTATCAGACAACACTCTTATAGGAATGTCGAAAATGGATAATGTATCTTGAAACACCCGCTTTCCCTTTTGATCCATAAAAGTAAATGGTATTTTCTTAATAGCAAAAGCTTGTCCTTATGCCCTCTTCTAGGAAGTGACACTCATTCTTCATGTGTCCCAGTTGGCCACAGTTGTAACAGGAGACACTTGGACAATGATTTGCAAAGTAGCTCATCTTGTTGCACTTGAAACAAAGAACATTAGCCCAGTTGGGTCGCTTCTTCTGATTTGGGGTTCCACCTCCAGGTTTCTTTCTTGAAAACTGCTTCTTCCCTTTGCATTTTGAAATTCGGCTTGTTTGCAACAGGGATAACTGATAAAGGTTGCGTACTAACTACTGGCACTACACCTTTTTGAATTCCTTACTTAATATTCAAAGCTTCAAACCTCAAGGCCATGCTGATCAACTTGGTAAAGGTATCATTAACATGATTGGTCATCTTACGATGGAATTATGGCCTCAATCCTTCTACGAAAATCTCATTTTTTTTAAGTGGTGTTTCTATCAATCCTTGTCCAAAGCGAGACAATGCATTGAATCGATGCTCATACTATGTCACTGTTATATCTCCCTGCTTTAAATCCATGAAACTTCGAAAAACCCGAGTCCTCGCCATCTTTGGAATAAGCCGAGCTTCGAAGGCTTCCTCAAAATGAACCCAAGTAAAGTCTTCCTCTATGGTATTAACTATCACTGAATCCCGCTAACCCATTGCTAACTTTTGGAGATGTTGCAATGCCAACAATCACTTCCTTGCATCCTCCAACTGAAGATCCCCTAATATTCTTTCACAAGAGCAAAGTCGTGTCTGAACTCCTAGACTATCTTCAGTTCCAAAGAATTGTTTACCACCCAAAGCAGCATAATTTTTTCATAGAGTAGCAAAGTTCTGAGGCAGTTGAACTTGCACCACTACTTCTTCTACCGGCTCTACAACTGGCCCATTTCTAACAGCTCAGCCATGTATAGCTGTGCTGATTCCAGATCATCTCCTTATTCTTCTTGTACTCATTTTCAATTACCTGAACAATGACAGGTAGTATTAGAATACAAGATAGGACCAAAATGGTTTAAGGGAAGCAACACCAAAGGATCTAAAACGAGACATTAGGATGGGTTTTATATTTTAGGAATTCATGGAAGCCTTGAAAACTTAGAGAAATCTTGATTGAATTTTTGGAATGAGGATAGAAATGAGAAAAATGGGAAAAGAATTCGAAAATTGGCTTTTATACTAATGGATAAATAAAATTACCAAACTACCCATGAAGGACATAACCTCCACTCCATGCTTGCCATGTCACCATAACACCTCCTCTCCTATGAACTCACACCCCGAATATATCTCCTCCCTTCACAAACATGAGAAAACATGATTTGATGCCTAAATGTACCTATCTTTGAGAGAAATGACATTTTGTGACAATTTTCCTTTTTTACTTTTTAGACTTATTTATTTTTCATAAAATGTCGTTTCATATTTTAATAAATTAAAGTGTATGTATGTATATATATATATATATGCATATTCTAAAATTTATTCTAACTTGTGTATGAATGTGCATATATGTTACACAAATGTGCACAATGTTTTCTGAAAACTTTTTGACACTTAAAAGTCAAAAATTTGAAAAATATTTTACGTCCACATTTTTCATTTTTCTTTGAACTAATTATTTTTGTAAACAAATTTAAAAAACTATTTCACCACCACTAGTTGTTATTTAGCGGAATTTTATCTTAGTTACAGAGTCCATTAATTAATTATTTAAAGTACATTAAGTGTCCATATTTTAAAAAGGCTAAATTACGGGTTGTTATAATTATGTGGAATATCCATCTCACATATATAAATTTTTATGGATTATCTATCTCCTCCTACATGGACAACCCATCACATATGGTTTCGTCTATTTAAGATGATGTGGACTATCCATCACACACTCTATAGTTTTCCTAGGATAACTATGAACCCATCACTTTATAATTTAATTCATGTTACCCACATGTTTAACCTTGTTTATTAGTATCACCAAATAGGTTATCATATCTTAAAGTTATAGCATCTCAAAATGATGTGCGTTGTATCCCCATAATCTATATCAAACTTATCAACAATCCACATTGGTATCCTCAATGAACTATATCGAAGTTGCAATGTTAATTATGTTGGTATCCCCAACTACAATGTTGAGTTTATTAAAAAGCATGCAGAAAATAAACTTCATTGGTATCCCTAATGATAATGTTGAAATTGACTATTTAAAATATATTGGTATCTCCAATTATGACATCAAAAAAGACGACTTAAGGCTTGCCACCCTTAATAAAGATGATAGGTGACGTCCATGCTTTACTATCTCGTCGAACCTCAAGCCAAGGTTTGCAAATAAGGCTTACATTCTTCTAAGTAAAAAACTTCTTGTCGAAAATGATGGTGTCGAATTTCATATAAGATAGGTTACCCGCCTATTTAAAACAATGTTGACACCAGTAGTCAAGGCAACAATGCTGCAGGGCATCCTTGCCGAAGCAATATTAAGGGACCTTGTCGACCTTAATGAACAGTAGCCCCAATACTCGTGATGAATTGAGAAACATACTTCGGCTATTATGCGGCCAAACCTATATATATAGTCGACGTTATAAAGGACAGTAAACACTTGAGGCAATAAGAACCGCGACATTAAGAAACGTGGTAAGGAGATTGAAACCAAGGGTATAAGCTCGCCAACACTGATGAAGAGTAAAAAGATGTTTGGCGATGTTGTTGATTTGCGATGTCGTTGCCACATGCATGGCCCTAACACATCCCACACTTAGAATATAAGTATCCCATATGTTGTTCCATGTTGTTGCTAACTCTCACCATTGACGTCAAACCTCATGATATCGCTTCCTCTCAATGGTGATAATGTAAACTTGTGAAAACTGTTTTATTACTACTAAAAGTAATCGCTTTTCACCAAATACAATTGCTTGTCAAAATATGATTTGTTTACAAAAAAACTTTGCATTTTCTTTTTAAATTTTTCATATCAGATTTAAAGTTACAAAACATTCATCAAACTCACTAATTAATATTCTTAGTTAAGTATCAATTTTAATGCTTATCTCGCATAGTAGATTCATAATAATTCGAAATCTCTTAGGAAAAATCCCAAAAATTCAGAGATATTGATTTCTTTATTGTATAAAAATTTCAGGACCAAAAACTGTATTAATTTATTTTGTATAATTAAAACCCGAACTAACCTAATTTCCTCCTTAAGAAATTCATAAAATATTTGTCTTAACTTTAAAAATTATGAAATTAAAAACTATAGCAACCCACCTTAAGATTGAATGAAATGGAATAATTTTATAAATGGTTCATAAATGAGTCTATTTGAAATAGGTTAAAGAAAAAGTGAAAACAATTGAAATTTTACAAATTGAATTAAATAAACTGAATATAAATGAATTAGCTGTAAATAAATTTGAAGCAAACCAATTAAATGTTAATAAAAATTGAATGTTAATGAAAACGAAGTGAATAAATTAGCTATGGGCATTTGAAAACATAAATTAACATGGTTATGAGTTAATTTGATTAATTGGAGGAATATTGGTGGTCGGATAGTTTCTTGTGTTGCAAGTCATCGTTATTACTGTTTTGATTGCATATGTTTGTTGTATGTTGTGGATGTGTGCTTGTGTTTAAGATTTGGATTCAAAATTCATGCTATGTGATTCTATTTAACTAATATATGCTTTCCATGTCTTCATAAGTGACTAATATTCTAAATTGAGTGGAGATAGGTACATACGAAGGCTGTTTGGACATATACCTGGGTTTTATATGCTTTGGCTTTCTTAATACGAGCGAACTCGCTCATATTAATAATAATAAGGTACGTATCTCAGTTTAGTACCTCGCTTTTATAATTTTTTCTCTACGGGATGTCACATCATTGAGATGAGATGTATATTTGATATATATATTTGGTACATTTGTGATATATATTGTATTGTAAAAAAATTTCGACCAAGCCGCGCAAAGAAGACTGCCAAAATTTTCCATAAATCTCAGCGTTAGAAAAAAATTGAGGTTTCAAACATTTTATAACTTGTTTTATATATAAGTTGTAATTTACATAAAACCGATATCGAAGTGCTGTGGCAAGAGCATAGTGATGTTTTTGAAATAAGAACATACTTTTAAAATTTTCTACGATTATTCACAAATGCCTTCTTAGTTTTCTTCTAATATTTTATTTTTAAGTCCATACATTTAAATTAACTACGTAATTTAAAATTTAAATAATTTGATAAACTCAGTTAATTAATATTCGATACATCATGTAAATTCTAAAATATGACAATTTCAACAGTATGTAATAGTAGGATCAACAAATTGGTAAAACAAAATTTCATTTGCATACAAAGATATGTAGATCACACAGTGTAAATTATATACATCAACGATAATAACAAATTTATTTTATAATTTGTTTTATCTCGCTGAAGTTATCATACATTGCAGTGGAAAATTTATATTTTTAACTTTAAACGCCTATATTTTAAATTTTCATACTTACTTACAAAACCTTCTCAATTATCTTCTAATATTTTTTACGCATATCCATGCATTTGGCCATTTATGTAATCTTTATTTAAATCATTCAAATAAATTCAATTAACTAATATTTATTAATTCATCTAATAAATTTAAAATATACCGATTTAAGTATGCATAAAATACTCATATATATAAGTGAAGATGATAAAATTGTTATTTTTATTCATATATAAAGGTATATGAATCACATAAAGTAAAATGTGAACATAAACGGTATACCTTTTCAATTTATAATTCATTTATCTCAAAAAATATCATACATTGTAGTACGAAATTTCATATCTTACAACTTTTAAACATGATCGCACTTAGGTACGAAATTTCGTATCATACATTGAAATGTGGAAGCACGAATTACTCCAATTTTAGGTTATGTTAACATTCTCATTTTAAACATGATATTCATAACTCAAATTAACACAACAAATATTCTTTTCTTTTGCAAATACTTAAGTTGCAAGCATGGCATCCCTACAACGTGACATTTATGATTAACTGCTAAGTTAAAAAAAAAGTCTACTATAATGAATAAAAGTTCATTTCTAGATAAGTTGATCATAAGATGTTTAAACTATATACAAAACTCTTCTCATTTTTTCCCCTCGTTCCTAACATTTAGCTCCATACATTTAATTATTTAAGCCGGTCATTCATTTAAATATTTAAATATATTCAATTACGTAATATTTGTTATTTCATTTATAAATCATTAAAATTATACATACAATACTCGCATTAATAGAAATGGAAAATTCAATTTTTACATCCATTTATATAAAAAATAAACGTAACATATAGCATAACTATTTACATATAGCAATATATATGTATATATGTACACAAACGTATACAGATTGCTATTACCGAGTTGCGACAATAATTCCGACAAAAATATATGGTTAACAACCCTCTACCTTACATGTGAGCATTGCATGTCATTTTAAATTATAAATTTTTTTTATTTCAATAAATTTATCATATAGTGCTTAAAAAAATTCAATTTTTAACAATAATTAAATTTTAAATATTATTTTTTAACAACATTATCGTGTGCAGCGCATAAGTTAGACACTAGTGTATGATAATGGAGCAAAATCACTTCGAATCTTGATTCGGTTACACAACAATTAGAAATCTAGAATGACAAGCTATAGAACCAATCGGAACAAAAACCATAATTTGGAACAGATAATACGGAGTCTTGTAGCAGACAAATATTGTTTGGATCTCACTGGTTGGTACATACAACTCCACGGACAAACCCCCAATGCCTGTACATCTCTTGAAACTCATTTTGGCAATATTAACCACCTGAAATATCATCAGAGATATAAGATTTGACAGCTAAAGAAGATGCTGACGACTCGTCAATTCCAAGATGTTGTAATCATGAAGGTAAGAGAGTCGTGCATAAAATTATACAACAGTAATATTTCACTCACCAAGTAAAGACCTAACATTCATAATTTCAGCTTCCAAGTAGGTCATATGAATATGGGAAAAATATGAGTAAATGCATTACTAAAGCAAGATTACTTATCTACTTGGTACTATAGCACATCCAATACACATGGATGCTCATGTGAATAAAATATGAGAAAAATATATTATGAATTTAATTCATTTAGCTTAATTTAACGCGCTGTCTTTTAAACAACATATATATTTATAGAACTTCAAAGTAGATAATAAAATAAGCAGAACATATGAATGTAAAGCGCCAATGTGAAAAAATAAATAATTCAAAGTTACAATAGCTAATATTAATGAGAATATAACCAGATAAAATGGAAAAATAGAAAATAAAAAATATTAAATTTTCGTATTGATTTGCTAATTTTGTTGAGATAAATATTTAATGAATAATTTTTGCAATAATGTAGATCCAAAACTGAAAAATTCATATTTAAGTTAAGGTAATTTTAAAGTATATGATTTATGTGTGATAATGTAGATAATAATAGTAAATGAATTAATGAAATATTCTTCGACGATAACATTGATAAGTGGACTAAGGCACATGGATAAAATTATTAAAGATATGAATGATTTTTAATTGGAGTATTAATGATAAAATTATGAAGATATGAGAAAATGCTTCCGGTTAATACTATATAGGTAAGGTTGAGCATCTATAAGACTAGAGAATATGATCACTTAAAGATAGCTTCCACAGCACACATAACATTTAGCTCACCTCAGAAAGAGTATTCCTTCAAATCCCCCATTGAATCGCCCAATTCAATGTCAGTTGCGCACTCCTCTTTAGATATAGGAGGAAGCTGCCTTGTCTTTCTCTTGAGATTATGCTTGTGCCAGTCAGTTTTAAAATGTTCTCTGTACTGTTTTGCATCTCCAATGATAGCATCACACGTGCTGCACCTGTTTTGCTTAGGCTGTTGTTCACCACTAGAAGTTTCAGCAGCCAAGCCTTGCTTCATTAATCTCTCGGTTAATTGGACTGTTGAAATTGAGTTATTAGAGTTTGATTCCTGGGACAGACGCGCTGGTAATTCGCTGTTATCATTGTATTGGTGGCCAGCATCATTTTCATCGTATTGAACTGTAGCAAAAAGCATATCCAGTTTTCCTTGTAAAGATCTTACTAATGCATCACAATCGCGAAAATACCCAGGCTCAATTTCACAAACCTGCATCAAAATAAGACATGGAATTAAGCATGCCATTTGATGTATAAATTCATAAATTCATAAGAATGTATATATAAACACAAATCTAAAATAAGAAAAACATTCTCCTACGTTATAATTTATGAAGATATATTTATTAAATTTAAAAAGTATTAAAATCTATCAGAAATCTGTACAGTAGTCTTTATAAACGTAGGAGTAAACTTTACCACTAATGTATGTAATTACCTAATGACACATGCATAAAGAATGATGTTTCACTAATTTCCATCAACACCGGAAAATACGAGAAAAAAGTGGGTGGGGCTCCACTAAATTAATCCGGCGTTGCCAACGAAGAAACTAATCTAAAAGCCAGCATGATATCCCCTACTACAGGAATGGTGATTCCAATGGTGATTTATTTATCAACTTTAGTCTCATATATCAGGGACATGGATCTTATTCCATCCTCTCATTGCCAACAATATATGATCTTCCTTAAATTTGACTAAAGCATCCTAAGGAGTCACGTCCGCAAAACTATTAACTTCAGGGCATCTCAAAATGGAGTAAATGGTAAAGTAGAGAACATGTGAATGCACAAAACAAAAAATGGAGTAAATAGTAAAGTAGAGAACATGTGAATTCACAAGACAAAAAATGGATGTATAATATGCATGATACAAAGTGGCATCAGATCTAAGATCACTGTGTGGATTACAAGTGAATATGTGGATAAATTATTAAATTTCATTAAAATCCCAACACTACTGACCCACAGTGGGTACAGTTAGCAAGTCCTCCAAATGCAAGATAGACATATAAACTTATCAAAGCTTAGAAGTTATGATTTTAATTTGGCAACTAACAGAGAAATAAGTATGGTATGAATCTGATTTAATTACATAAAAGCAAGTGGTATTCATCCACTTCAAATTCAATATAACAAAAAAATTGACCTTTTAGGGATATGGGTACTTAGAAAAGTGTATTGGCATGTTTGGTGGTAAAGACATCACATTCAAAGGAATAGGAGAAAATAAACAAATTCAGTTTAAACGTGTAAAAAAACAGTTTTCCAACCATCAACTACGTTTCGGTGTGTGTGTTTACTTATTTATTTTTCTAATGGTTAGGCAAAATTTTACATTCAAAATTAAAAGAAAAATTAGATTCTTATATTTATGTAAATCCTGCATTTGCTTGCAATTTATATAAGCATTTCTATGCCTGAAGTATAATGTACAGAACTAGCTTTCAGAAAATAGTTTTACAGTATTCAAAATTGGAAAATTTTGAAAATAAATCTCTGAGAATACTTTAAAAGGTTAAGATTCTATTAGAAGGTTTAGTACTGGTCAAACTTGAAAAAGGAGATGTAATCAAATTAAAGTACATTCAAAACCTAAAGATTTTCTGTGTTTCGGTGTCACATAAAACAATTTATCTCTCAATTTTTTGAAATTTTAGGAAGATAATTTGCAATTAAGATTTTGAAAACATTTTGCAAGTCTACTTGCTCAATTGAATAAATAAGCAATATCAACAGGTAAAATGCTACAAACCAATGTTGACAAAAATCTTAACATCTTACGATTTAAATCCCGTTTCAGACCTAATCTCTCCACATATGATTTGATTCTCAATTCCGCTTCAAATTTCAATTAAGACCACAATTGAGAAAAATCATTGAAACCATGTGAAACAAACAACAAGATGTTCATCTAAATCAACAATTCAAGCATTATTGTTTTACAAACAAAATAAAGTGGAACAAGGGAAAAAATAAATTTTAGAATTATATATAGAAGCTCAGGAATCAAAATCAATTGCAAAAGATGTATAAGCTCAAGTATCAAAATTAATTTCAAATATATAAATTCCCTGGGAAGAAGATTTGATGCTTTAACATACTTAAATGTTATTTGATATTTTACATAGATCGAAATTTATAGTGCACAAATATATATTAGTGCAATATAAATTAATATTGTGGATCTACGATTTATGATTTAAATCCAGTTTTAGTTTTTAGCTGGATTTAAAAAGAAAAATTCAAATCTTGTTTCGAAAATCTTGCTGCAAACCGTACAACATATTGTGTGGTAGCACAATATATTCTTCTTCAGTTGTAACTGGAAATTTGTAAGCCAGAGTTGGAACATAACTTGACTAAGCAATTTCAATTCCTGAATCAGAGATCAGTAGAAATTGTTTCTTCCCATGAAACCTAGTACAACTTATTAACTTAAACAAATAAATGATAATTTAGCGATAAGATCAAAATAATGTTCAGTATCAGCCTAAAATTGAAGCAATTTAATGGTTGATTCTAGCTCCAAAATACAGTAGTTGCAGTTTAGATATCTTACAACAGAACGCTGGTCATTGGAAAATAAATCTTGTGAAATCACGTTTGCATTCCAGCTCTTAAGCTTTTCCAATAAAGAAGAAAGGTCTTTCTCTGGTAGGGTTAGCCGTAACCTCATTGGTGCTCTTTTTATAGGATAATGCTTTTGAAGCTCTCGAATAACTTCAAGGGCCTATTATATTACAGAGAAGAGAACAGTAATACAATCAACATCACGTGACCAAAGTCGCAAGTCTGGCGGTTAATAATCAATAAAAATCATTCACGCCCTACAATTCAGGAATTTTATCACTGCTACTGGTTAAACTGAAGTTTTTAAGGGGGCAAAACAAAACAGAGACACAAAGTATGCATACAAATACACACATATACACGCATACATATTTTCAAGAAAAGAGAATGATGATATAATTACATACATGCACGAATACATATGCATGTGAAATTATAAGGTGACATATACTAGTCCAGTACCAATTAATTGGTACATCAACAAAGCTCTATACAACATAACTGATCACTGAAGCTCATATCACACTAATTCAGCTGAAGCACATTTGAGAAGAAACTAAAGTCCATCAGTTGTAACATCGTAAACTATAGAATTGGAAGTTCCATCAATTCAAAAGTGGCCTTACCCAAGTCATACTTCCCAGTAGAATGTGCTTGAACATGTTTATAGTGGAATTAATACAATGATCCCTTTCAACACTATTAATAGTTTATCTCTTTTTCAAAAATAAAATAAAATAATCGAGCAAATCAAGGTCTAATTAGGTAAAAAAGATTAATTTGCATAGCCACAAATATATTCATATAGGTAAAAAAGATTAGAGCAATTGAATAAGAAATCTGAACGACTTCTCTCATTTCCAGAATTTACTGGGGTAGTGATTAAAAGATGAATCAGCATCATTGGCAAAGAGCGAATGCAAGTCAACAGAGGATATGGATGATTAATGTAAATCATACAGAAACAGAAACTGCAAATGCATCTCTATCACATATACTCCTTCGCAAATATAGACTATACACATTTCTCTACATACTCAGGTAAAGGATCTAGGCATAAAAAAGTGAAGTCAAATACCGAAGGCAAATACACTGCTGGAATAACGAGTTACCTACACTTACCTGCTTCTTTGAACTGTTATGAGGATCAACAGCAAAATGGATTTCATGCATAAGCCGTTCGATCATACTAATAGTATAAGGGCGTTGAGTATCTGGATTTATAGTCTTTTCCATCACAATTGTCGCAATATCACGGAACTGACTTGACAGCTGAGATTCTCTCTCCTTTCCAGCTACTTGAAGCTCCCCTTTCTCCAAAATCTGTCATTCATAGTGATAAACTATTATTTGCAATTTCTTTACAGTTGCACTCAGCTCAGGCTTTCATATTTAAATCAATTCAGTAAAACGAGACAAATACATAAGGAATCCGTAATACATAAAATTGTGAAATTATCATATAACTGACAAAATAACCATGAGAAGTTTAGAAGTCCAAACATCTACAATACAAGGGTAACTGAACTTATGAACAAAATAATGTTAACGAAAAGAAATATCAAAATAAAAAATACATAGGAATTTACCACTAGGTTAAACTTCAAAATTGTAATAGAAGTTTAGATTGCTCAAATTTTGCTACAAGTGAAGCTTTTAGCATTCATGGTTTGCTATGAAGCACAAGAAATTAAATATAACAGTAAACTGAGCATGTCACTTTCTCATCTTAATTTTGGAGAAATTTGTGCTTAACAAGCAATTTTCATAAATAAATGCAATTATGATCAAATGCAATTTCACAACTATGTATATAAGCTGCAAAAGTAATCCAGAACAGTTGAGAGTTTACTGCACCGAACATTATGGCAAACAAAAGAACAGTTAAATCTTTAATACACTAAACGTTATGGCAGTCCAATTGACCTCTAAGCATATCTTTGATTGATCGTCATTTCCAAATGCCACTTTCAGATCTTTTGTTTTAGCTAGAACTCCTTTCGACACGTTTGAATAAACCGTCTGTGATTGCAGCACTTCATCCAGATCTTTCTCACTGTGACAAATGTTAACAAAGAATGAAATTAGAAATCCTTTGCATCAACTACTGCGAGTTAATATAGGGAAGAAGAATTGAGTTATTTCAGATATTATGACTTCGAAGTTAAAATACAGTGGCTATGATCAAAGACCATTACAGCAGTCTAGCTATAGCATCTGACATCGGTCTCAAACTAGTGAAAATAAGCATATGTAATTCAAGATCGCTATTCACTTCTGTCAACAGTATTCCGATAAAATCAAAAAAGTCAATCTTCACTTGTTGAAAAAGAAGACTACATATGTGAGTGAACCAGAAAAGGCAAGGCATTCAAAATCATCGGTAAGTGTTGCGGGGAAGAACTGTCAAAAAATACAACCAGTTACCGATAATGATTGTTCTTGCTACTCACCGTACAACTTGGTAGATGGTAATTAAGTGGTTAGCATCATTAATCGGTAATATGGTGGTAAACCTTGTTACTCATAAGTCATAACTACCCAGGGAACAAATATGGAAAGAAAAGTGACATGATATCAAAATTTTAAGTTGCAGAACCGAATTTTCAGATCTCTGCAAACAACGTGATGTCCAAGTCCAACCACCAATTGGTTAGGTATTATTAGTGAGTGCAGATTCTAATCAATTGGATCTCTGTCAGATTTAATTTTTTGACAAGGATTTTTGTAACGAAATTCCATCCAAGTTGACTGGCTAATTTCTTTTCCTCTACTGTACCCTTTTAGTGTTAAAAATTAAAAAGAGAAACGAAACTCTAAATATAATTAATTAATCAGTAATCTCATAATGTCAATCAGAAGATTTCATCCCCAAGTACGCCACAATGCTGCTAGCAGGCACCAGAACACCAACCGCTAATCGACATCTATAAAACTAAATTGGCGCAATTTCTTCATCGCAAAATGTAATCAAAATTTCTTCTGAGGAATGAAAGTAGAAAAAAAAATTAAAGTGTTTAATTGATCTATTTTGTTAATTTGCAAAAGAGCTGTTTAAACATTGGTTTGTTTAAAAGGATATGTTTATAGATTTAATTTGCAAAACACAATGGATAGTAACAAGTGTATAAACAACAAAGATGAATTGTTCAAACAATGACTTGTAAAACATTTGTTCAAACAGTAACATAAATGACAATAGTTTTGTTTTTACATTAAAAAAAAAAAAAAAAAAAATAGTGGACGCTCGTGAAATGTTTTATAATACTTCGCAAATAAACATTGCCTTATGGTATTATGTATATCTACTATGCATATTAATTAATACTAATGACTTATCAATAACATTTGCAATGAAAAGATGCATTAAGTGTAAAAGTGTCTAAAATACGATCTAAAGGTCCATGTCCTCTGCCTCCAACAACTAGAGTTGCATCGCCTTGCTTATTATTGAGAATAGGCCTCATCACACATGACACACCATACCGGTTCGTCAACATGTTTTATGCAGTTTCATCTTCTGAATCTATCTTCGTTGAGGGTGTAGATATTGGAGATATGAGGATGAAAAGTCGATGTTTCTATTGAAGGAAGGGTCTTCCTTTTGTTGTTTGAATGAATTTATCATTCCCCACATAGATGATAAGTTTGTAATCCTTGTACGCTCAAGATGCAAGCAGCAAAAGTAATCAACTTACATCATATTCAAGTGGAAATTTGTAGCTCTACTATAGATTTTACAGCTTCTGGTACTAGATAACTATTCTTCAAAACAAAATAGTGAGATGGTATTTATTGAAAAACTAGGGTTCTTTGCCACAGCTCCTTTTCACTTTTCACCAATTTCTCTTGTAAGCAATTGCTCCATCGCAGCCTAACACTGGATTAGTTGTTGGATTAAATATGGGCACACTGTCACTAAGAGGGAGCTCTATCTCTTAGATCTTCAAGCATTAGCAAAAGGACGACCTTCACCAAGAACTTGATTAGGTTAGTTGCTGGCTTGGCTCCTCGTGAAAAGAGAATCATTGAGCTTTTGAAGGTTATCAAGGATAAGCGTGCATCAAAAGTTGCAAAACAAAAGTTCGGAACCCATAACAGAGGGGAGAAGAGATGGCAAATGTCCTCAAAAAAACGAGGTCAGCTCGAGCCAGCAAGAAGAAGAAACGACAAGGACGCGAAAAATAATTTAACTGTTCTTTGGGGGGGGGGGGGGGGGGGGTGTTCTGCAATTGTTTTTAGTATAACGGGAGAACCAAGCAACAACCGTCTGTAAACCTTTGTGATGTGCATAACTCATTTTAACTCTCCCTTTCACACCAGAGTTTCAACAATACACAGGACATCGATATGGAGTGTGCACAATATGCAAATGGTGGGGACCGAACTTCCGATTTTGCCACAAAATTGGCATTGCCCTAACAGTCCCCAGTTCCACACTAGTGGCAGGGGATGTACTCTGCAATTTATCTATAGGATTAGTAGATTTCTAAGCCTATCCTTTTTGTGTCATGAGCATTTATTTGCTTCTTTTTTAAAAAAAAAATATTAGAATATAATTTATTGAGGTGGAGCCCTGGCACAACGGTTAGGTCACATGTATGGTGATCTGGACGTCCAGATTCAAGTCCGAAAACAGTCTATTCGCAATGTGAAGGAAAGACTACATACATTATCGAACTCCTCAGAGTCCGCTGTCGTGTTGGAGCCTCATGTACTGGGTTTCACCTTTTAGAATATATTTTGATGTTCTAAACTATGGCGCGCCTTGCTTGTTCAAACAGCATTTTCGGATGTTAATTAGCATTTTGTTGCCCAGAAAAAAAAAATCAATGCTTTTTTCTAATGAAAATAGCTAATAATCGAATTGTGCAGCCATATATGTGAGACTATTGATTGATGCTTTTTAGATTGGATGAAGGATCCATAGCCCCCTCTTATATAGATCTTTCGTGGCCCTTTCTGCCTTTCAGTACTAAAGAAGTACGAATTGAAACATAATTTTATAAACAAAATCTATTTGCTATGAAGATCATCTACAAAATATTAGATCATTTTGAAACTTCTAGCTTCCTCAAAATGGAATTTTCAATAAACGGTGTGTATGTGTATGTATCCTTTGTCACCTATTGATTAATAATTCTAAAAGAGCTAAAAACTTCAAAACGAACCAAATTTGTGTTTAGATAATCATGAATACATATGTGAGTGTACACACACATATGCACACGCATGCACACGCACTAACTAAGACGCTCTTCAATCTACATTATGGATATTTTGTTCATAAAAAATGAGTTGCCCCTTCGAAAATTTATATTTGTATCAACTGTTAAAACATATATTAAACCATTGCTTTGAAATACCAATTTCACTGCGTTAGAAGTATGGAAATGAGTCCAATTTTTATGGAGATCATCTTAAGCATATTATGAATATTTTCACAAAATTTTGTAGCATTTGAGACTAAATAGCACATAATATAGTAAAAATACATAGAGGGTTGCTATAGAAAAACACACGTATATATAAATATACGAGCGTGCACACATGCATGCATATTTACATTGAAAAGATCTGTTAAAAATAAAAGCAATCAAGCTATCATTTCGACTATGAGACATCGTCAAGACCAATTATGGTTTACATTGATGATTTGACTTTGAAATATATTGCTATAAAAAATGCTAGAAGGGTCTAAAATATATTGGAAAAAATCCCAAAGATAGAGATAAAATGTGAGAACTCGATGAATACTTCTTGCTTCTATCTGTTCCAATTCATATAAGAATTTGCGGCCACTCTACCAAGTTTAATTTTAATAATAGTTTATCATATAATGTTTTGTTCTATGATCCTACCAAATGAACTCTCGGTTTCGTCCAGGAGAAATTGCTTAAAGAAAAAAACAGATTGTTTAGACTAAAATTGACATAAACACTCAATTAAGCAATAGATGAAAACTACAAAACAAAAGGGGGATAAAACAAGAAAGAACAAACAATTTTTATAGTAGTTTGACAAATACTCCGACCTACGTGCACTTAATCGTTTTCTATTGATCGTACTTTGTTTCCACGAAAAAGTTTTACAATCAATAAGAATCCAACAGAGTATTTTTCAAAATTATATTTCTCAACTCGTTGTAATTTAAAGTTCAAAATGGAGATCAGAAAAGAGGTTCTTTTCTAAGTGAGTCTCTCCTCTTATTTATAGGCGGAAATCATTGAAATAAGCTCCAAAATATGCTCCAGCACGTTCACCATGTTCACTGCGTCGTTTTTTTCAAAAAACCAATGACCAACAGATCCATACACTATACCCGAGTTGTACCCCTCAACTCAGCCGAGTTGAGGTTTGACTCCAGCCAAGTTGGGGTTTGGCTCGAGCTTGACTCGAGCCCGAATTGAAGTTGCTTTGCTCATGTGTTTTTTCATTCCTTCCTTCAAGTTTTACTCGGGTTACTCACCACTTTTCCTAGGATTCCACTCGAGCTTGACTCGGGTCTGACTTGTACTTTGCACTTCCACTTCCATTTTGCTTTCCAATCCTTGAGTGATCGTATTAATTTCACCTAGCTTACATTACAACTCAACACGGGGCGGAGGGGGCCGAGTTGTAAACCTTTATCCAGTTTTCGTTATCTTTTTGTACTTCATGTTTTTCCATCTTGTGATGTATTTCCGAGCCTTCGAATCTATTCCTCTATCATTTTTTGGTCCGGTTTAATTGTTCGAGACTGAAAATTTGCTGGTGACACGAAATAAAAAATTGAAAATTTTCAGCTAATCTTTTTTGCTGAAGGGCGAATCAAACAGATCATTAGTTCAACCGTTATAAAATAGCAGACAATTGCTAATTTATTGTTGCCTTTTTTGAAATTTCTTCTGCTCTAATATTTTCTCATTTCGCCAAACCATTTTCTTTGTCTTTTCAATTTCAAACCCCTAATTTCTAACTCAATTTTAATTTCAACAAATTGGCTAAAAGTTGGGTGTGGTAAATGAGAGTTCGTCTCAATCTCCAACAATACAAGACACGCATATTGATGTGCTTTAAACTAAGTTTGGTTAACTATAAATTAGGAACTGTAATTCGATATAAATTAGGGTTTAGAAAAGATAGAATCGAAGGGCGAGTAGAGGATGATGAAGCAGCAGGAAGACTGGTCCAAAGAGCAAAAACAGTGATGTGAACGGTGGAGAAAATGAGGACCGGTCCCGTCTATTCTCCATTTCTCCTCGTATCCAATTTCCTTAACCATATTGATTTTCCCTTGGTTACAACAGTGCAATCTTTGCATCAAAACCTCGTCTCGGTTAAATAACATATACAATATAACAAAAGGAAATAGAGTTGGGTATTATAGACGTACTCTCCGGATCGCCATGAAAGAACCTTGTTCTTATAGCAGGCAATCTCGAATCGCATGCCGTGCTTCTTCAACCTCACGATTGCTACGTTAGTCAACCTCTTCTGCCCTACTGGCTGCACTAAAGTTCGCGACATTTCGTCGAAAATTTGAATTGTGATTTCGGACGAATGGACGAGTAGTTTACAATTCTCACATTATATTTGGAACAGTGGTGAAGGAAACTACAGAAAATGCGGAGCGCTGCTATTCGCTTGTGCGTGCGGAGTACTGAACTGATGCGGGGGCGTGACAAAAAACCTTCAATAATGACGGTGGACAGGACACATATAGATTAAAGTGGCATCTGATAGAATCATAAAATGAGATTAGTGATCTAGTTATTACTAATTATATTGTTAACTATTTGTATTGTTTTAAAATAGATGTATTTTAAGAATTTAATTAAATCCGATAGTTTGATAATTCAACTACACCAATGATACAAAGGTTGTAACGTTAGTACAACACTTTCGAAACACGGATAAAGTAATGATACAGGTGTAATTACAAAATACAAATTGCTAATGTTATGCAAACAATTCTTAACATAATCCGTCGCACCAGTTCATTTCGTATGTTATCTCGAACGATTGTCATGAAATTTATTGCATATTTTCCAACTGGTTCACAATCATCATTCCTAGAAGTTCGATATCATGGCACTTTTATAGAAATTCTTTCGAAATTAGATCGGGATCATCATCATATGTCATCAACTGAAGGTCACATTCGATGTATCTTCGTATAAAATTGTAAACAGTCATTGTAGCAGTCACAACTTTTTCTTGAACTTACATTTCTATGTCGGCATGTTAAGTAAGATTGCAAATTTATGTTTTAAATTTTAAAGGTTCTTTAAATTGTCAAACATAAACTCGAGTGGTGGTAGTTAAAATTTCATTTTCGGTCTTTGATTTGTTATGTACTTCATTAAAATCTAGAATATGGTATCTAACATTCTAATAAGGAGGTAAGTATCCATCCAGTATTTGATATCCTGAGTCAACTAAATAATATAGTCCTAGTTGTGGATGAAGAAAATTCAAAATTCTACTGTTTAAATTGAACGAAAATTTTTAGCGTCATGTGCAGTTCCTTTCAACCCCGCCGTTGCAAACGTAAATATTAAACCAAATTGTAACCTTCTAACCGCTCACACAATATTAAAAAAACAAAGCAGTTTCATTTAGAAGTTTTATTGACAACGTCCGTTTAATCGCGCGGTATATCGTTAACCCAGTGAATTCTTTTGTATTCGGAAGTGTGAATTCGATTGGTTGGAGCTTTCTACAATGCTATAATTCTCATAATAGCATGTATATCGGTTAAATCTTCAGCTTTAGAATCTGAATGATCACCTTCAAAGTATGGTTCGGCCATTGATATTTTTTTGTTCAGAGATAGAGTGAAGGCGAAGAAGATGGTGAAAGGATAGAGGAAGGTGATTTATAGGGGATTAAGTAGTCGTTTGAAGTAATCAACGGTTCTTCCCAATGGACCATTTAAGTAGGTCTCACCCAAGTCGCGTTGAACTCCTCAGACATGTATGACGCGACGCTAATTTGAGTGGGCAAAAAATGGCTGCGAATGCTACCTTAGTGGTTCCAATCAACTTAAAGCATTGAATTATTTTAAGTTTGAAGTGCACCAAAATCCTCTAAGTAAATCACAAATTATATTAAAATCTTTTCCACCAGTAAATCGTAAATTTTGTAGGTTTTTTGTTGGCATGCGTTATCGGTAAAATTAAAAAAGTTTTAAAACCCGTTTATTTTATACAACAGTTATAACTACATCAAACCATTGCAGTTATAACTAATCCAAATGATGCATCGATGCATCAAAGTTATGCATTAAATCGATGCAAAAATAGTTGCATTCAACAATGTAACTTAAAGAGGTTAATATAGCATTAGTTTGATGATGTTATTATTTGACTAAATGGATGTAGTGATTGGTGCTCCAATATAAACCTAATGCAGCTTTGTTGCATCGGAATGATGCGCTTTAAACAAGATCAGTTTGATGCAGTTTTGAACTATATGTTAGAGTTATATTTTTAACTTCATTATTCTAATTCAATTGTAACTACATGCACGAGATGCAATTATAAATACACTATTCTAATGTAGTTATAATTACAGCAGTGTGATAAGGTTATGATTGGTTTTGACGCGAAATAAATGGCAAATAATTTAAATTTATAAGCAAAGAAAATAAATTCAAAATTGCATCGATAATAAGAACAAAGTCAATTATAAAGAAACAGGTCCAACACTCAACGTGTTAAATTGGTGAATTTAAAAAAAAATTCTATTTCTAGATTTTTATTGGGTCTATGAAATCTAATTAATTTTAGATCCAATCTAAAATATTTTAAATAAAATCATTATTTTATTTTATTTGTTAATATAAAATATTTTACGTAATTTATATTAGATATATTTTATAAGTGCATCAAATAAACTTATGTGTGTATAGTGCACATCAACATATAAAGTGTATATGGTTAAACATGCTTGTATATAGATGTTGGGATTTACATCACAATGGACAATTTGTACCTTCATACATAAAACATACATTTATTGTCCATGGTATAATCTGAATTATATATGTATGTATGTATATATATTGTATTGTGTGTGTATATATATGTATGTATGTATGTATGTGTGTGTGTATACAATAATCATCATAATTTTTGTTATATGCAGACTTTGACCAATCCAAAATAATTTGAATTAAGATATAAAATCCTTTTAGTTTTAAATTTTAAAAAACAAATTAAGATAAATATTAATTTTAAAATTGAATTCGAATTTCAAAATATTTTACGTATGTAAAATAATTATAAGATTTTTATTTGTATAAAGACTTTGACCAATTCAAAATAATTTGAATTAATATATAAAATCTTGTTGGTTTTGAAGTTTAAAATCAAAACTAGATCAAGATAAATATCTATTTTAAAATTTAAGTTCAAATTTCAAAATATTTTTGTATATGCGTGTAATGTGTGTATATATATATATGTATGTACGTATATATGTATGTATGTATGTATATGTGTGTATACATGTTTGTACGTATGTACATATGTATAGACACACACAGAGACAATTTTTTTTATTAATTTGAAACATACCGTAAAAATTGTTTTTCTAATTTAAAACATATTTATATGCAGATATTGCCAAAACTTATCTTATTAACATATTTAATACATATTTATTTGAAAGAAATTTAAAACAAAATATTTTATTTTGAAATGTACATATGTTTAAAAAATTGATTTTTTTTAACTTTCACCCAAAAAAAATGTTGCCAAAAATAATAGTTTTCAAACAACAAATCCATGCATTTTGTATTAAAATATTTAAAAAATAATAATGCATGCATTATTTATATAAAATAATTTAAAACATATATATATATATATATTTATAACATAAATTATAATACAAGCTTAAATAAATAAATTTATATAAAAATATCATTCGAAATATATACATACTGATAAAAAACATATATCTTATACATATTTAACTACATCTTTTATATTTATATTTTCGATAAAAACATTTTAAATGTTTTTAAAATTTGTTTTTAATATTTAAAAATACAGCCGTAAGAATATTAAATTATTATGATATGTTTAAGTTTTTTTAAACATCAACATATGTGTGAGCATGCATGCATATGCGCGCGCGCGCACACACACACACACACTATATATATATATATATATATATATATATATATATATATATATATATATATATTTGACAACAAACATGCATATGAATTCGTAATAATAATTAGCATATATAAAAAAAACATAAATGAGGTGATCATCATATATGATTATAAGTAACATTTAAAATAACAAGTTACCAATGAACTGTAGCCAATGAAAACACCTTGAATGTTGAGTGAATCTCCTTTAGATTCAATCCAAACACTTCTTGGATTTGCAATAAACTAGAGATGAACACCATTATCTTTTTAATTGATTTTGTTTTGTTTTATTGCTCAAAATTTTTGTCTATGGTGGAAAATTCCTCATAGACAAGATGAGAGGAGAATGCGGAAATAAAATAATATGTAGATGTGTGTTTAAGTAGCATTTGGAAGAGGCAGATGTGGAGCCTTTTTCTCCTCATTTTACTTCTTCTTTGCTTAACTTTATTATTAGTAGATTTTCCATATTCTCAGTAACATGATCAAACGGATGAACAAGACTACAAAATGACAAGGAAATGGATCTAGAGACTTGGAAGAACTCGAGAATGACGAGATGATTAAATACAATATAATTGGGAAAAAATGGACTAATTGAAACAACTCGGTACCGACATGAATTTGAATCATGATGTGGCACTTTTGGGAGTTTTAGACCATGGAGGAAAAGCTGCATAATAATGTTATGGAATCAACTTGGTAGCAAGCTGTTTTGGATTGCATAGACTTGGTTATTTTGATAAGGTCTTCATCCCTACAATCTTGGATCTGACGGCCTACTATTCTAATGTGTGATTCATATTATAATAGAGGGATTCGCCTATGAATCCATGGTGGCCTTTAATTAGAAAGAGGATTTTGGGGGCATTTTGGATCTCGAACTCTATCTTCTTCCTCCCTTAACTCATAAACCTTATATAAACTGAGGTCTTCAAGAGGGTAGCTCCGATTTTGAGTTTAATCACTCTATTCTAGAGAGACGATATCAATAAAAAGGATTATAGTAGATGTAGATTGAAGTATTTGTCAAACCACTATAGACATCACGTGTTTGTTCTTGTTTCTATCATTTTCATACTTGTTAGATTTAGATCCAATCAACTTGGGGTGTTGTGCCATATTTTGGTCCAACATTTTTGGTGCTTTTACTAAGAATGACTTGGATTTGAGATTTAGAGAAGATGAAGAGGCTTACTACAAGAGCTATTGCTATAGGAAATCAATAAGGACATGGGGGTTGCTAGGAAGTGTCCTTAAATTCAAATACATCTGTCTATGTGATCAGAGAATAGATGGAGATGATGATGAAAGAGATGCAGAATAGGATGATGGCTTGACAAGAGAAAATGTTAGATGGATTTTTTTAGAAGAATAAAGCGATAAAGGATAGCTGGAGCAGCTGAAATCTAGAACTAGAGGCTGGAAGGAAATGCAGATGCATCTAGGGTTAGAGCATAACAAAATGGAGTCGACCCTCCATCATTAGAACCACTTGGTACCGACCACAATCAGGTCAGTACGGACATGAATATCCTAGGAGGAACGGTTGATTTGGGCCTTGGATGAGCTGGGATATGTGGAATAGGCAATGCTGGAGTTAGAGATGCGAACTAGAATATGAAAGTACAACCATAGGAGTTAAGACTGTAAGCTTCCTGCAGAAGTAGGGGGAGGCTGAAATTCTAAGATAAGGGCACATGGAACCCTAGGGATTTCTATGGAATGATAATGATCGGATAACTGACATGATAAGACAGGTTTTGAGAGGTGAGCCTCCAGATCAGAGTTTGGAGTATGTGAGTGGGAACTTGTTCACTCCAAATATCCAATGCACTAGGAACCTACCTGCTTTCAAACTACCGGCATTGGAGATGTACATCGGAAGGACCGTTCACTTGATGAGATATATACAACATATGGGAGTGTTGGCTTATTTGGAAGAGGTAATAGGGTGGTATGTCCTATTATACTCGACTGATTTAGTGGTAATGTGGTTTCAATAGTTAGAGAAAGGTTCCATCGGCACGTGGACCCAACTATTGGATAGATTTATGAAATAATTCAAGTTTATATAGCACGACCGAAGAATGTGATAACATTCTCGAGTGTGAAGCAAAGGATCGGAGATACCCTGTAGGGTTATCTAACTATATTCAACACACTAGCCGTTGTAGTGTAGAAGCCAGACCAATCGATAATTCTTATGGTTGTAGTTTCCAAAAAAAGATAAAGTAAACGAAGGTGTCAAAGTAAACAATGTAGATGATAGAGGACCATCTAAGATAGGATATGGTAAGGGTAAAGGAAAATGAAAAGTTGACAATGGCTTCGGAGGACCAAAGTGACAAAAAAGGAAACCGGCTTCAGCGAAGAGAGATCCCACGGACGAAGAGAGAAATTCTGGAAATTGGTGCCTATTTCATAAGCTGGATGGGTGCTAGACTAATGAATGTAGACATCTATGCGACTTTATAGAGGAGCAGGTTCGGGGTTACCGGCTTCAGCAATATGTAAGGGTCAAACTGTAGTGGTGCAACAAGAGCTACCACTATTTGAGGTAGATGTACCTGATCATGACAGTGGATCTAGGTCGAGAATGATTATCCCATGATCGATATGGATTGGAATTAGGTTTAATTTCTACACTTAATTTTTTTGAATAAACTTTGAAGGATTACCACCAGGCTACTTACACATGTACGCGATCTTGATTGGTCCTAAGGCATGCTCTGGGTTAAAGTTCGAAGGTAATCCTTGATTAGATTAGACTTCTTGGTTTTTTTCGATGCATTTGATTTAAATAATTGATTGGTGGATATTTGAACATGAAACCATTAGAAATTGATAATTGATATTGCTAATGGATGCTATTGGAATATAGTTATCCTTTGTACCTAGTTTATAAATTGACAAGACTTGGTTCCTCGAACCGGAGAGACGGGACAATGAACCATGAAGTGCAAGTTTACTTATCGAAGAGCGAGTGGATGGACTTGTATAGGATAGCAAGTCCGCTCATTGGAGAGTGAGTGAATGGACGTGCTCGGATAGTAAGTTCCTTCATCGGAAAGTGAGCAAATGGACGTGCTCGGATGTTTGGTTCTCCCATCAAAGCGCAAGTAGATTGGGCTTAATTTAGATTAATGATAATACAATCCAGAGATTCGGTTGGACATATTTATGATGGGTGCTAGGCGATACTAGACGATTTATAAGTAATGCTCCAATTAGTGGCAATGCATTTCTATGATTAACAATTTATGATTATTTAGCATATGATAACTTAAATTTTGAGAAAACATGGGACGATGTGAATCAATGATATGCTAAAATTCTAAGTGAACGCAGAATGATTATAGTTTATGACTACACTCAAGTAATGATCTAAGTCCTTAACTACGATGGTCTAGAATGACCTCTGATTTTTAGACGAATCCGAAGGAACTAGATGATTCACCGCGATTTGGGTCGATGGATAGCCAAAGAGCGCAAATGATGGTGATTTTCCGGTCTCTAAGTTTATTCTTGAGCAAAAGACGCCTTATATTCACAAGATATACTTTAGAGGGAAAATGTTACAGTAAATTTTTCACAAGTCTCAAAATAGATTCAAATGGATGAACCGGACTACAAAACGACAAGGGATGGATCTAGAGACGTGGAAGAACTCAAGAATGATGAAATGATTAAACATAAGAAAATTAGGCTAAAAGTGGACAAAGTGCAATAATTCTGTACTGAGTTGTTTTAACTCAGTACCGACATGAATTTGAGTCGTGACGTAGAACTTTTGTGAGTTTTGGGCCATAGAGGAAAAGGTAGATAATGTTATGGAATCAACTCAGTACTGAGTTGAACTAGACGGTACCGAGTTATTTTGAATCATGGAGACTTGGTTACTTTAGCTCAATCTTCATGCATACAGTCTTGGATCTAACGGATTACTATTTGTAATGCGTGCTTCCTACTATGATGGAGGGATTTACATATAAATACCTGGCAACCTTCAACTAGAAAGAGGATTTTGGGACACTTAGGATCTAGAACCCTATCTTCTTGCTTTCTTAACTCATAAAACTTATATAACCGAGGTCTTCAAGAGGGTGGCTTGGATTTTGATTGTAATCACTGCATTTCAAAGAGAAAATATCGATAAAGAGGATTAAAGTGGACGTATGCTGGAGTATTTGTCAAACCGCCATAAAAATCACAAGTTTGTTCTTGGTTCTATCATTTTCATACTTGTGAGATTTTGATATAATCAACTTTGGGGTGTTGTGCCATCTTTTGGTTCGACAACCATTCAAAATAAATTTTAATGCCTTAAACACCACTTCCCACACTACATAGGCTGGTCGTGTATAGGACTAGATAGGCCTTCAAAAGTCCCCAAGCCTATTTAGTAAGTAATTAATTTGAACCAAATTAAATAAATTTTGATATTATATATAACTTTTATATACACACCAAATTAATTATTAATGGCACCCAAAAATCAAATAAAATTTAATATTAATATTTCATAATACTTAGTAATTTACAATAGTTATAATTTAATTAAATCAAATGGTATTTTAGAGTATACAACATTGGGTTGTGCGACTCAAAGGTGTAAATTGAGTCAGCGATTAATATCGAATAATTCAGAACTTTTTGGAGTATGTTTCTTGACTTTTTATGAGCTCTAGGTTCTTTCATGATTTGTATCATGATAATGTTATCATATAACAATGATATGGGATTCTAACATTTGAAATCACTCCTGGTTTAGTTATAAATTTGTGCATTTATATACATTACCTTTATTGCGGTGTTATTCAAGGCAATGTATTTAGCTTTTGGCTAAATCAGACACAGCCTTATTATTTGGAACATTTTAAACTTAAAGCTCTTTAACTATGGTTTAACACTAATTTAATATTGACATATTGTACTTGATATCGCTTATGAAGTTTGAGTCCAAGTACATTTCCATAAAAAGTTCATTGTTTCGAAAAACAATTCTCTAGTATTTCGCAAATACTAGAGAATGCTCTTAACTACCATTTAGCCATCTTAATTTGGATTTGATATTTGCTTCATGTATCAGATATATAAGTTAAATACGATATTATGGACAATACAGTATGTATGATAATTCCTATTGCCAATGCATAATGAATTTATCTTACATGCTCTGTATTAAACATTTTAGTATGGTGTGTGTATTGTAGGGGACGATCCCAACATCCTTTTATACTAATTATAAACCATATCATTTACAAATCCAATGTCGAGTATTAAAGAACCAAACTATAACAATTTTAACTTGGGTACATTGTAATAATCATAAGTTTGTTGTTTACTTATAATTTTACAAAAATTCTAGTGCCTTTATAGTTCTTTCTTACAGATACATGCTTCCTCTTTATTTTGAACAAAAATCAATCTATTTGACATTCTTATAAAATTATTGTTCAACTCTGATGTTTATTGAATGATGCTTTTGTATTAGTCCTTTGACCATATCTGAAACCTACAAACTCGATATCGATATCGCTCCCACCGACTTCGAGAAACTTTGGTCGTTATGTGAAAACAGTCTATTCTAAATCAATATTTATAATTTTATATTCCAACATATATGTATGAAAAATCATAGTCATACTAGATGATAGTTCTACGAGTAAATTCTTAATTAACTCAAGCATATTGAATGACAAATCTGTTACACTAATTACAACTATTGAAATTTATGATTTTATTCATATTAACTTGCTCATTATATTCCAACTGCATTGATCTTCTTCTTGAAAATACATTTGCGGTTGATGAATTATATCCTTTCAGGTACAACTATCAAAATCGTATTTTGATATTGTACTTGAAATATATTTTGGATTTGTTTATCGAGTAGTATCGTAGAGTCAATACTCTTAATGGTTTATTAACAACTTAGGAATTTCTTTTCTCCATATTGATATCAAACTCATAGTTTCTCTTTAATGTACATAAATATTTATTGGATATTCTAATGTGTTGTGTATGTTTAAGTTTGATTAATTTCATTTCTTCCCTCGTAATAAATTTTTTTAAGACCGTGTCCAAATCCATTTTACTACCATTAGTTTCTAAAAGAAATTCCTTTGCTACGAAATTGGTGTTTCTTGAAACAACGTTTGTTTTTCAATGCAACTGAATAGGCATTCATAAATATTTTATGAATTGTGCTATACTAAATGATTTGGTTTTAGTTTACGAAATATAAATTGGTCATCAACATGATTGGTTTCAACCTCCTTTGGGTTGATCCATACAAGATCCCTCATGAATAGTTATTACGTTCATTTCGGCTCACATAAACTATCGAATCCTTGACCTTGAATATATAAGCTTTTCATATAACCTCTTATCCTGTATGATACCATAAACAATACTTTGGACTAAATTAACTCTAAACTTATGTACCACTCTTAAGTAACCAACCTTATAGAAAGAAGTTTTCAACTTCATTCATTATCAATTTTACTTTGTTCAGTGATGTCTGATTACTCTTTATCAATACATCATTATGTATCATAGGGAGGAGTGACTTTTGAAATTGAATCTTTATTCATTTTTAGGTACATTTGGAACTCTTTCTAATATACTCACATATTCGATTAAATAGAATCATTTTATTTCCTTTTGCACGTTACATTACTTAGTTCCATTTTATATTCTTTAAACTTATTACATATATACTACATGTGCATTAAATACAGGTATTCATCTCTATGATAATTCATCGGTGAATTTAAGGGTGAGAAAATGGTTGGATTAGTTTGAAACCGTTCAAAAATGTTGAAATCAAAATAACCATCCAAGAAACATAAATCAAACCGATATTTTTTTTAAAACTAAAACTAATGTCCAAACCAATAAACTTGGTTTAGTTTGGTTGGTTTATTCAGTTTATCTTAAAATGAATTAGATCTTTAGGTTGTTGTACAATGCAAGACTAAAATAATTAATTAAGTCAATATGATGCAAACCTTTTTAGACACAAACTCCTCTTCTAAAAATATTTATATGGATTAAAAGGAAAACAACATTATTTTGGAAACAGGAAAATAGGCGTAAAGACAAACTTAGAAGAAAAAAATTAGGCCGAAGGATAAAAAGTTTGCCTTTTAGGCTGTAGAAAATGATAGTTATAACTAGCATTTTGTATAATGTAAAACTGAATATAATGCTAGATATAACTAGCATTTTGTACAGTGTAAAAGTTAAATAATGCTAATTATAACTAGAATTTGTCCTTCAGCCTAAAAATAAAACTTCATATCCTTCAGCCTATTTTTTTTCAAATTTCGTCTTTTTTCCTAATTCCCCCATTTTGGAAATATTGTAAATAGTAATCGTGCTAGTAGTAAGTTTGTTAATTTTAAAATAGCTTAATTTTTAAATTTGGATTATTAGTTTGGTTTTTAAATATTGAAAATCAAAACCGACCATTTAACCAAAGAAATATGAAAACATAAACCAAAATCAATCGATTAACTAACAACACCGAACCAAACAGATCTAATTTAATTGGTTTGGTTGATTTATTTTTGTTTTAACCAATAAATGCTCACCCTAGGTGAATTTTAACAAAGTATTTAGGACCGTTTTGGTATCATTAGACTTATGATTGCATGCATCTATATGTATCGCTCGGAAGAGTTCACTAACTCTTATGCCGCTCCCACTGGATAGGCGTTTTGCCCTTAATCTACTGAGATACAATTCATTAGTATCATATGATTCATAATCAAATGATTAAAGAATTATTTCTCAAAATTGTGGCTTAATTCATAATTCCAAAATAATTATAAAAATTTCAGATACTTCTGTATTTTCTAGTGCATCATTTTGTTATGAAAACAAATACCATTACTATAGTTTTATCTTATAACGAATATTCATAATATATAAAATAAAATAAAAATATATTTATTTTCAGTTAATACTAAAAATAGTTATTATTTCATAAATAGTATTTGATATGTTTAGACAAACAATTTTTCGTAACTTGATGCATCCACTTAGAAGCATTATATGGTATGCCCCAGCTATTTCCGTCATTAATAATAGTGTATAATATACAAAGCTCTATTCAATCACTTATTATGGGATTTTATTTCATTCACTGTAACTAATTTACAATCGATAATTTTAGATCAAATATCAAAAGCTTGAAGAAATAATTTTTATAGAAAATAAAATTATATATGAAAATAAATTTTGAAATTGAAATCATATCTCACATTCTTTTAAATATTTATTATTATTTTATACAATTTTTGTTTCTGATGTCTCTTCATGAAGTAGAAGTGACCATTCACTCTCTTCATCCCAATCGTGCCTTAAGTTGCATCCACTTTCCTACATTCGCTTTTCCTCTTAAATGGTCGAACCATTAAAAAGGAAACCCTTACTACAAGACCGTTACCAATTCTTTATAAAAGTGCATTTGGTCATCCTTAACCTATTAAGATATCAAATAAGTTATACTTTACATAAACTGATCAAACTGGAATTTCAATGATCGAATTCCTAGGTACATCTTGCAGCTCTTGGTCAAGTGCTATAGCTAGCAAAAAAAGTTCATTGTTGTGATCAATCATATTGAATATATGATTTTAGATTATGGTTTACTTGTTTATTTCAAATGAACTAATTTTAAGTTTCAAACGTTACGAATTGCGGTTGTTCATCATATAACATTTACATGCGATTGAATATAGATCAAATATTAATAATTTTTTATATTGTTCTAGAGTTGAAAAAAAATATAATACATACACGACCTTGGGAAAATAAGCATGTATGTGACCAAGTTACGAGTGTATCTAGTAGTTGTAAAATTAGGCACATGCGTAGGTCTTGAATTAACAACATGCAAAAATTTAGTTGCATGTATATTTTATATTTCTATTTGTCAATCTTAATTCAGTTCATTTGTATTTATTAAATTTTTTTATCAAAGAGGTTGGTCTACTTTATATATAGCAGATGTTTCTATATTATTAGTAAGGTTAAATATTTTATTTTACTAATAAGCTCCCGCTAGATTTTTATGTTTCTCAAAATCCTAAGAGAATAGAAACTTTTTGATTTCTTTAGTTGGCATTAGGACTCGCATGCCTTAGGATTTTGACCATGAGGAATATCAACAAATCATAGGTCTGTATGCGATCGATATAATACCTTATTGGTTATATCAGATACAACTCCTAACCCGTAGTCTTTGTTCTAATCTCATTTCGACCTTGAGGTATCAACAAATCGAAAGATATTATCCATTCATACCCACCATTTCATGTTGACCTAAGTATAAATGTACATACCTTGATGAGTATCAATAAAGTGGTGTATATATCTTACCTCGTTCATTCAATAGTACTACACATAATATCTCTAGCTTAAGGAATATCAACAACTATAAAGTATGCAGGTAATATTTTAATATGTAAATGGTAAAGAACAACGTTTATATTAGAGATTCATAATCTTTAAATTATTTATTTAAGTGATATGGATTTATGGAATAATGTATTTATAATGAAATACCCGTGTGATCCAAGTGCCAAACACATCTAAAATTACAGTAAACGTATTATATGTATGTATTTATTCCTTAAATCTAATTTGGGTTTATTATAGTTCCACTCTATCTAAGTAAATCATATTTAATTTAATTTTAATTTTATTAATTAAACCATATTTAATTAATTTAGTTAATTAACATTTTGATTAATTAATTTTAATATTATTCATTAAAAACATTGTAAAAATAAATATACATATACTATAACATTTATAGTAAAATTTACATATATCATTATGCATGTATATTATTTATTAATTAACATTTAATTAATGCATTAATTAAAACAATTTTAATTAATTTGAAATTTTAATTATTAATTACCTTGAACATTTTAAGATAAATGTGCATATATCATTGTGTATGTTTTTATTTAATTAATTTGCAATTATTTATTTAATTAATCAAACTAATTGTAATAGACATTTCAAAAATAATTAGCTAATTTTCAAAAAAATTTATAAACATTTATAAAATTTCCTACATATTTTAAACATATCCATTTAAATTAAAAAATTATTTAAAATTTCAAAATAGATTTTAAAAATTATCCCAAGGTCCAAAATCAATTCGAACCTTTATATCGGGGTTAACCTTTAGGCTTACGTCATCCTTTGGGCCAGGCCAATAGCTAGGTAGGGCAAAGTATTTGATTATCCAAACCCAACCTTAGACACTACCATTTTAAATACCCTGTTAACTGGGTAGGCTTTAATAAGTTAGTCTTAGTACTGCTAATTTAGATCACATAAGCTTTTAGGCTCTGATACTTTTGAAGAAACTGGGTTAGTATGTAGCGGGTTAAATGGGTGAATTTCAAAAAAAAAAATTCATTTTAGATCTTTATTGGACCTATGAAGTATATATAGTTTTAGATTCAATCTAAAATAATTAAAATAAAATATTTATTTAATTTAATTTGTTAATATAAATTGTTTTATATTAGATAGATTTTATAAGTGTATCAAATACAAATATGTATGTATAATGCACGTGCAACATATAAAGTGTATATGGTTAAATTTGCTCGTATACAAATGTTAGGATTTACATAGCAACCAACACATTTATACCTTCATGCTTATATTTCTTGTCTATAACGTGTGCGTGTGTGCGCATGTATGTACGTAGGTACGTACGTATGTATAAATAATAATTTTAATATTTTTATTTAGATAAAGACTTTATCCAGTTCAACATAATTTGAGTTATTATATAAAATATTGTTGGTTTTAAAGTTTAAAAATAGCGATATCTAAAATCTTGTTAATTTTAAAGTTTAAAAATAGATATAGATCCAGATAAATACGTATTTTAAATTTAAATTCAAATTACAAAATATTGTACTTATATATATAATACACACACATAAATTTTTTTTATTGATTTTAAACGTAAAACAAGAATAGTGCTTTACTTTTATAGAACATATTTATTTGTGTATGTGTGTGTATGTGTACACATATGTTTAAAAAATTGATTTTTTTTTTAACTTTCGACCATGAGAAATATTGCCAATTTTTTTTTTAAACAATATAGATTTGTATTAAGATATTTTTTTAAAAAACAAGGCATACGTTTTTTATGTAAAATAATTTAAAACTTATATATTCATATAATTATTCAAAAATATATACATACTAAAAAATTGGTTTTAAATAATTTTATTTATAAAACATATGTTTTGTACATATTTAACTATAAAAATTATATTTTGAATTTTAAAATTAATAAATACATTTTAAGAAAATTTAAAATTTATTTTTAAAATTTAAGATTATGGCTGA
The DNA here is from genome assembly GCA_030765085.1 of Allium cepa. NCBI lineage: Eukaryota > Viridiplantae > Streptophyta > Magnoliopsida > Asparagales > Amaryllidaceae > Allium > Allium cepa. Next base: position 859,224,295 of record CM060934.1, on the reverse strand, counting down.
ATGAAATATTAAATTATAATGACGTGTTTATGTTTTTTAAACAATGCAGGCATACACATACACACATATACATATATAGGACAACAAACATGCATATGAATTTGTTATGATAATCAGCATATATAAAAACATAAATAAGACGATCATCATATATGATTATAAATGAAATTTAAAATGAGAACTTACCAATAAACTGTAGCCAATGAAAAACACCTTAAATGTGAGTAAAACTGTTAGAAATGGGCCAGTACATAGCGGGTTAAATTAGTGAATTTCAAAAAAAAATACTAGTTAAGATCTAATTAGATCCATGAAGTCTATATTTATTTAGACCCAATTTAAATAAAATTTTAAATAAAATTTGTATTTTATTTAATTAATTAATACAAAGATTCGGTTTATTAATATATGTGATATACAATGTGTATATATGTATCAAATACACATATAAGTGTATATGTGCATGCAATATATAATGTGTACATGGTTTAATATGATCGTATATGTATTTGCTATTTGATATTATTGTAAAATTAATATAATTTAAAGTATACTTATACACACACACATTTGTGTATACATACAAATACACACACAAATAATTATGTATTTACATAATTTCAATATAAAATCAATTCAAAATACAATATTTAAAATAGCTTAAGAAATATTTAAAGTTGAAATAAGATCAAGATTCAAAATAATATGATTTAAACTTCAGCTTTATATTTAAATATTATACATTTAATATATATATATATATATATATATATATATATAAAGGGAAAGGATCGGTTATGCCTCATGTCTGCTACGCCTTTATTCCTCTGATTTCAACCACACATTTCGATCTTAACCCACATATAAATATATAAATGTGATGACCCATCCTTTGTATTACACTAAATCAACGTCGAATGATAACGTTTGACTCCCGAATACCATAAAAGACGGTCCGTTGGGGGTAGAATTAAAACTAAGCACTATAACAAGGCATATCGATATAATCTCACAATGGACTGATAACATATAATATACTGAATATAAATGAACAGAATAGAATAAGCAATGTATAAGAGACTGCACCAATGGAAGCAACTAATAAATAAATATCAATATAACGAATCAGAATACATTAACTCCATATATACGAAGCTATGAATATAATATATAATACAACAAGTCTTATATACAAATAAGTTGTTTGTCATGTGCTACTACAATAAGAAGTATACATATCTAAAATATCGTTATCAAGCCTCCAAAATGCTCCAGTTATCTTGTAAGCATATCCCCAAAAGGATCTGACTCCCAAACTACTCAATCGAGCACCCGAAAGTTGAAATGACATAAATAGACAAAGAAAAAATGCAGGTCAGACATAAAACCTTATGTGAGGGGTACTATCTCAAAATACCATATATCAAAACTTTATACATATATAAAACAGAAAGCTACTAAGGCACATTCGGTTCTCTTCACAAATATGGCTTAGGGGTAATCTGTACTGCTTATAAATAAGTAAAGTAAACCCATACAAAAGGATAGGGAATCCTACCATAATTTGTTCTTCTCCTACAACCAAAAAATCAGCACATCCTAGTGATACCAATACTAGAAAAGCCTATACTCTTCTAAGAATGATGTTATAATGCTCATGTTAGCTTGAGCAGGACATTGGTACCACCAAAATTAATAGATGCCAACACCTTCTATCATAAGTAATATAATAATTCTTATAGAGTAATTATAAGTAAAATAATAGATTATATGTACTCACGTATCATTCCTATGGGATAAGTCCAAATAATCGACATTTATCATCATCCTGATATTGAAATAAAAGTCTATGGAGCTACTATACCCTATGTGATAATTGGGTTTGTTTACATTGCTACTCGCTGAGAGTCTGCAAGAGGATCTATGCGTCCCCATATGATCTCATTATTTCATGAGTGCCTCTATATAGACCTAGACCACTTTTCTGACACTAATGAAAATCCCCATCACTATCCCTAACATTGATTCTATGCCACTTGATACGAATATCCCTTAAGCGCACTCCAAACCCACTCGAAAGCATGGCCCGAATCCATAAAACCGAACGTATAAAAGAATACGTAAAACTAGAATTGTCCTACGACTCAAATCTAGTCATCCTCTACATGATTCTCTCACCATGCACTTGCATCGACCCTAACGGATCTCTCTAGTACAATAGCATGTTAAACAACGGCGTTTGTTCCATCATTTTTTCACATGTCTACATGATCTTTCATCGATCTATTGTCATCACGTGTTTTCCTATCTGTCTAGATCTCATACCGATCCCTTGCCACCAGTGCTTCTCTTCACATGGTTCCTTTTCCATGCACTTGCATCGACCCCAATGGATCTCCCAAGCACACAATGCATTGAACTGTTGGGTTCTTTAGATTTCGTCAAATCGAAACATCTGCTTCGACTTTCCTTGGATCGAGTCCAAGGTCTTGTCGTGCTATAGCCATGACCAGAGCAGGGTTTAACTCGCTTGCACGACTGACCTAGGCAGCAGTGCCTACGCGCACAACATCGATGCTACACGATAGTGAAATTGTGCACTACTGCCTGGCAGTAGTGCCTTTTCATTTCTGCTTAGCAGTAGTGTAGTTGTGCACTACACTATTACTTGGCAGTAGTGCATGCCTTGACTTGGATGGAATCTGAGGTCGCATCATGCATCATGCTTCAGTAAGTCGAAGCAAGATTTGAGTCATGCTTTTCCCTTCATTTCTTTTTCGGTTCTTTGCATGCCTCTAACCTTTACACTTCTAAACACCTTTCAATAATTCACAACATCAATTTTATCTCTCTTTTGCTAAATGGAAATTGTTTATGATCAATTTAATAAGTATTTACTTTCTTACTTTTATATCAGCCATCAAGTAATTCACACGATCATACTTGTATATCATATATATGCAACCACTTTAAAAATTCTAACCATACAACTAATCTTTTTGGTTTTTATATATTTTCAAATACACATGTATTTAAATAAACAACTCAATTACTATATAATCAAATCTTATTTTCTTTAGCCAAATATTCTATATAAAAGTCCAGTGACTCTTTCTACTATTAACCTGCCTTTTGGAAAAGCAATATAAAGGTGGATTTAACCCAAAAAACATCATGATCATCAAGGCAAGAGTACCGGAGAAATAGTTAATAAGCTCGGATATCGGCTATAAATGAGACTATAGATGACGATCAAGCGGATACGGATCAGATCCATAATTTTTGTCCTAATCAAGTTGCAATTGGTATGAAGTGATAAGGAAGGTCTCGTGAGGCTACATTTCAAATTTTAAGTTGATCGGAGTTCGTATGCTAGAGTTATGGGCAAAAGAAGAGGGATCAGAACATATTCAGCTCAAAAAACAACTCAGCGATAATCGCTCCATAACTCAATAACCTCAAGGAGGATTGAAGTGAATCTTTAGAAACAAGAAGTGGGGACCCTAGGAAGTCTACCCTAGGGATCACATGGCATTTTGAGTAGTTGGAGGGATCGGCATGGCATCTGTCACTTAATAGGGATCAGTACTTATCTTTCTTAGAGATCGGCTAACCCAACTTCATAATAAGGATCAATCAATATCTCAACATCTACACATCCAATTGACATGAAACTTGGAGGACATGCTAATTAGTACATGTGAAACACCCCGTAGGGATTGCATAGCATTTCGAACAAGTTGGAGGGATCGGTACCTATCCCTCCATAGGAATCGGCTATAATCAGCCTTAACACCATATTGCAACAAAGATCGATCAATAACTCGAGTTCTACTAATCCATTTGATATAAAACTTAAAGGCTATACATAATAGAACATGGAGAATATCCCTTAGGGATTGCATGATATTTTGAGCAAGATGGAGGGATTGGTACCTATCTCTCTAGAGGGATCAGCAAAAATCATAATTCAACCAATACTACTTCATGGAAAATGCAATATCTCATAAATCATAAGTCGGAGTTGCATGAAATTTGGGGAGCAAGTAGCTAATACCATGGGGAACCACCCAGGGGGATCGCACCCCATTTAGACACCAAAATAGGGATCGGTATCGATCCCTATTGTAGGCCCCAATGGGCTTAGAAATTTTTGTGTGGCCTCGTCTCGGTTCCCCGAACCTTCTGTTAAAATTTCAGCCAGTTCTGTGCACATCTTCTCCTATAAATACAGCAGGCATGGTATCATAAAAGGGATCTTCTTATTACTTCTCTTTATTTTGAACTGAGGCTACACTCTGTCAATTTTATTCTTGAATTTTGGATTGTAACTATAAACAAACTTCAAGGATTTTTTGAGAGTGGACGTAGGCCAGAGTTAGCCGAACTACTATAAATCTTGCCTCCTTTTACTCGCTTTCTAATTATTTTATTTTATTTCTCTCCATGTTTCTGTGATTGGATTGGATATTAGAGTTTTTGCATAACTGGGTGTTGGTGACCCATTTTGACACCAACATATACTATTTCATAAAATCATGTAACCATTTCATAAAATATTTCATTAGTTAATTAATCATTTTAAGCGTTTTAATACATATTTCACTCATTAATAATTAAGTATTCATCTCTTTAATATTTTATAAAACCTTGTAACCTTTTTATAAATAATTCATTCACTTGTAAAATTATTTCTTTAGTTAAGTAATATTTAAAAGCACAAATTAAGCTCCATGAAGCCTCTGATCACTTTAATAATAAGTATAGAGCTCTAAACTCACTTAATTAGCTACTAACTTCTCCAAAAGCCATCATTAAGGTCTTTAATAGCTTATGTGCTGATAAAACCATGTTTACTACATAAACATGAGTTCAAATCATCACATATCACCTATTAAACAACTATTATCAACTAAAGCTACTTATTGACTTTTCTAAAATCAATTCAAATGTTAAACTAATACTAACTACTAATATATACAAAATCATGTCACTTAATTAGTCTCTAATCAATCATAACATCACACACCATTATTTAATTAAATGCAAATTAATCCTAAGCTTACTAACTTTTCAAATTTAGTAATTAAGGTTTCCAAATAATAAGTTGATATAGTCATGTTTACAATATAAGCATAAGCTCAAATTAACCATATCATTCCCTAAATCACTTCATAGTCACATTTAAAAAAATTAATGAAGCACAACAGGCCAATATAATTAAAGAATCTTCCTACTCGTCTCTTTTTCTCTAAAGCAATCTTTTAATCATCAAAACCCAACTTTTCCTTCACCTGAAATATGAGATGACGCTTTAAACTTCAATTCAAGACAATCCATCATGGATTTTGTAGGCAATGAGGTAAGAAGAGTTAAGGTGATTTTTTTAGGACTGAAGCTGTACAAACAACCGCAAAGAAATTGAGAATACCATAATCTACATGCAGTATGAATTGCTAACTAGTCATAGGATCTAAACATCTTCAAATTATAAGTGATAAATCTATCACCTTACAGCTTCATCCTTGGTATCAAATGGTCCCAAATACACATACTTGTTAAGAAAAGATGTTGCATTATAAAAAAAATATGCATACCTCAATCGATAATAAGAATTGATACATTACTTTTAACCCAGAAATTGACCTATTCTTGCCTCCCATTTCCTTAATTTATGCAATGTGATGCCTCTATATTATGATCTTCCTCCTACGCTTTGTCATCCAAGCACGTGAAACTCTTCTTTGTTATATCTTTATTATATGCATTTTTCAAACAAATAAAACAAATATGCCTAATTCATGTCATTCTTATGGTCACTTAAACTAAAATTTATATCAGCTTTGTTACCCTAAAAATTTATTTTAGCTCTATCATAAGATCTGTTAAAGTAAGTGATAGAAGTTGGTCGAAAGTTCAGTAAATTTTCTAACGACTTAAGACACAATATTTATAGATTATTTAATGTTACCTTACAGTGGCATGGGCTTTATCAAAATCTCATGAATATAAATGAAAATTTACATACACAAAAATTAACAAAGATGTTCAATTATTGAAGTACCTAAATAGGCTTTCTTTCCACAATCCCTGTACGTAATAAAGGGACAATAATTTTACAAAAAAAGATAAATATATTGTACCAACCAAGTATTTTGTGATTATTTTAATTGTTTATTTTAGTTATCTAAATTGAAACTCCTGATTTATAAACTTTATCATATTTATTAGAAATGAATAAATTTTATTATTTTAAGAATATATTTTGATTTTTGTGTGAATTATAATTTCAAACCTAAATAAATAGGATATTTTCAGTAAATGTGGATTTTGGTCAAATTGGTCAAACTTTGACTTTTAAATTTAAAATTTAAATATTTTAATTTTTCAATTTTATATTTTATTATTAAAATAAATTTAATTTCAAGAATACTGCTTTTCGTTTCGTTGAAATCCGATTTATATTGTGAAAGTTATGCTTTTTACAATATTGTATGTAAATTGATTTATTTAGTAAAATTGTCTATTTTAATTCATATAAATAATATTTTTATTTGTCAAATTATGTTCTAATATGTGTGTTATGACATGTTAGATGTATATTTTATTTTAAAACATATTTTAAAGTAATGTTACACTTTTTCCAAAGTTTATTGAATTATTTTCAATTTTTAAAGCCTAGTTTCCAATTTTTAACTATTTTCTTAATTTAATTATATTTATTTAAAATTTATTTATTTTTATGCATTCATTATATTTTTGTTATTTTATCTTTATTTAATATGTATTTTACATGTATTTAAAATTTTAAAAAGAATTATGGAAATTTGAAAGGTTTTTGACCTTTAATATGCATGTCTTTTCATATTCAAACTTACCTTTTCACTTCAATCACCACATCCATTCAATTGCTGACCATACCACCTTCTTTCAGCTGACTTCTCCTCAGTTTCTCATGTGAAAAAAACTTTCACAAAGTCTCAAAAATTTCGGCCTTCACCTGAAGAAAATTTTTGGTAAAACTTTCATTTCTTTTACATTTTCTACTTGATTTTTGCACATGCATTCGTCTCTTATGTTCAGCCCCTCCTTACTCCAACACTTTGGCCACCTCCACCACCACCTACACCAGCCATCATACCCTCCTTCCACTGACCTTCCATGGACGAGACCCTCCAAGTTGATGATCCACCAAAATTTTGAAGAAAACTCCACTTTAAAACCCCATGTCCGAACTCCCCTTGTCTCCACCACTCCAATCATGCTTTGGCCGACCCATACACTACCACTACCAACCACAACCTGAGCCTAGGACCTCTGTAACACCTATAGTTGACCTTTCCATATCTGACCTTGTCCATCCATGCTTGGTCGAGACCTTAAATGGCAACAAAACCCACTTGTGTTGCCTTATTTTGTTAATTCATGCACACATACACTTTATCTCCTTTATATTGTTATGGCCGACCCCTGTTGGACCCCAACCTGATCCAAATACATCCCATTACAGTGCTTTTCCAGTCCATAGCTAAAACATAAGTCGTTGAATGCAAGTGCAAAAGCATTAGCTTTGTGTTACATGTTTATCTCTAGCATTGTTTTGTAATAGTTTGGTTTGTAATTCATGTTTGTATCTGTTTTGTTTGATATTGAACAAGGCAATTTGCTTTGGCTCTCCCACTCTCAAATCATTGTCGTGTTATCGTGCCTTTGAAGTTCCTTATTTGTGCATTTGGTTTTCATCTCCAGCTTATACAAGTGAGTAATTCTCACCAGACAGTATTTATACTTATGTGACTAGTAAACTGATCACATTTGAATCTGTAAAATATATCACCATACTATATTTGCTATGTTATGATCATATGATATTCATCCATGCTTGTTTACCTGTTATATCATCTGTTACTGTTATTTAATGCTATTCTGTTATTTATATCAGTTTATCACACTGCAAGTTCCCTTTAAATTAGAATCACTATGGGTTGAAATGATACATACCCGAACGGACTTTAGAATAGGAAAAATTCGTTATGGGCTAAAATGATAGGCCCGAATGATTTTTTTAATTATTTTCATCTACTTGGGACTGTGTGTTTGAAATGATAAAACCCGGGTTTTCTTTGTAAATTACGGATTGAAATGATATATTATCCATATCACTTTACCTAGGCTAGAAAATTTTATACAAACCTGTGGTTAAAAATATATTTTTCTAAAAATTTTAAAATATTACAAAAATGTAAATATTATGAAATTTTGATTTAAATTTAATTAAAATGATTTTTGTAAAGTATTATTGATTTTCTAAAAATTTATAAGTGAAATAAATTAATGATAAAGTTAGAAATTAGAAATATAAGTTATCTTGGAAATTTTGATTTGTTATAAATGGAATTTAAACTAAATATGAAAATATGATAAATTTATGATATTTTGAATTAAAACGAATTTAAAATGATTTTATAATATATTAATGATTTTTGAATAAATTAAGATGTGAAATAAATGAATATTTAAGTTGAATTTTGAAATATAACTTAAATTGGAAATTTGTGAATTTTTTTTAAAAGTGAATTTTAAGTTAAGTAAATAAGATGAAAAATAAGTTATATTTGAAAATTTAAACTTAAGTATTAAGTTAAAAAATTAATTTAATGAATTGAAATTTAATGCTTGAATTTAATATGTTAATTATTATTAAATTTTGATTTTTGAATGAATATTTAACTTTATAAAATCATGAATATAAGGATAATTAAATGATTGTTTTAAAAGTGAAAATGTATGGTTTCATAAGTTTAAAATGATTTAAATAAAAATTTAATTATTTATGAAAGTACAATGAATAATTGAAATTTAATTAACAGCATTTTTGAAATGTTATTATTTCTAATGTAAAGGATATTACATCATTTGTAAATGCTGTAGTTGATAGAAATGAACTAAATGACTAAATTGAATTAAGGGCTATTATAGCACTTTGTAAGTGCTGTAGTTGTTGAAATTAATTAAGGTTTTATTTGAGCTAAAGTAACCCTATTACCGCATTTTTAATGCTGTCTTTTGTTAAATTGAATTGTTTTAAAGGTAACTTTCTGTAGCATTTTGTAAATATTGCGAAAGTTGAATTTTCATTGTTTTATAAAATTTAAGTGAATAAATGAATTTCGAAAGATTAAAATTTTGGAAATTTAATTATTAGATATAATAATTTCATTTTAATGATTTAAAAATAAAGTAATTTGTTTTGAAATATAAATCATTTTGAAATGTGTGTTGAAATGGTATTTTAAATATAATGAATGTGGTTTTGGAAAGATATGATATTTTGATATTTGAAATGAATCTGAAATGATATTGAATTTTGAAATTGATATTTTGTTTAGAAATATAAAATAACATTTTTTGAATTTTAACCACGAGATGTATTTAATTTATAGTTTAACTGATTCTTAAAGGATGGACGATCCCAAGCATCCTTTAAGTTATTGTACATTACTACTACAGTTCACTTGATTTGGTTTACCTTATATAAGTATATATGTCCTGACTCTAGTGTTTTGTGTTTTACTTTACGCTCGGTCCAGCCGGAGTATTTACAACTTAGCTTTGGATTTCTTTTTTGGAGCTAAGAATCGCTGGAGATTCTGCTTGTCTAGTTATCTGTTCCCTTTTAGTTTCAGTTGTTCTATTTCAGCTCTGGTATTTATAAACTTCTATATATTTGGGATTTCTATTGTATATGTTTCAGACTGATATTATGTATTATGTTTTGAGAGTTTGTTATGGAGCTTCATGAACTACTATGGTATTTTAATTTCCGCTACGAGTTATTCTGATATTTCTGTGTCTGTGATTCTGTGATTGTATTTCATTTGCTCCAAATTTATTTACAATGCGGTATTTTGAGCAATTCAAGTCCGGCATGTGCGGATGCGAATGGCTGAAAATATCGGGTTGTTACATATATCTATTAAGAAATAAAAATTTTGTGGTTAAAAGACGTAAGGCTAACCAAATATGAGATTCCTATCTCCCTATTCTTCTATAGAAAGTAAAACCTCTATATTGAAAACTCTTCAAGCGCGTGCTCCTTCGGTTCTTCATAGCCGTCATTGCCACATGAGAAGACTTATCAATGGAGGTAACCTCACCACCTATGGTCCTCTGCATCATCTGCTGATTGACTGACTGGAAAGAACTAGAAGATGACTGGATCCCCCATATTCCAATGTCTTTTTGAACTTAATAGATAATTAGAAAATACAAACTTATACGACTTTTTTGCCAATATAATTCTCTATTTAATCAGTGAGATCTCAACTTCTGTATAATTTAAATATATATGGAAAGTGTTGAATATGCGCTTATAGGATTTTTGTTTGATGATAATAAACATATATATATATATATATATTCATTTAATGTATTGGTTAATGTACTATTTTATTTTTCATAGATAAATAAATATTTGTTGAATAAAATAAATTACACAGAATTTGAATTCAAACAGAAATTTTATTCAAACAAATATTTATTACAATTTTGAATAGTACAAATTCAAGCTCTCGCTATACATATACAATTTTGATTCTAATTACATCACAATTCAATTTACATAAATTTCTCACTACATATCACTCACACTCGTAGTTTATCTTCAACTTCATTCCAGTTAGAATCCAACATCTGAGCAATCTGCAAAAATGTTCACTAACGCAGTAAAATTGAAAAAGAAATATTTTTGCAATATAAAATAAAATATGGATTTTTGAAAATATTATTTGCCTCGGTAATTTGGGTTGTTCGTCATTCATCATACACGAACAATGTGACATGCACAATGTATCACTGTACATGCCACAAGGCCGTGCACATCGATATACACTTGATAATGCTACAGGGACAGGTGAGCATAGGTCAAACCCAAATGAAAAGCCGGGTTCAACTCACGTGCAATATAAATAAAATCACGACACGAGCACAAGGTCAAACCCGAGTTTTGAAACTGGGTTCAACACAAGGCACAGTAAAACTGAAGCTTGGCAGATCATAAATGAAGCAGCTCAATATCCAAGCAACAATGGAAAAGCTTTGAACCAGACCACATTCTGAACACAGTAGTGTACATGAATACAATAACAAGTCCAGCTACAACAAGACACAATGCAGAAGCAAAACCGAGGAGTAAGTGCAACTGTGAAAATTGGAGTGAGCAAGTGCAAATACAAGTTATACAAGATTGCCACCAACATAACAGCAAAAATGAAGACCACAAGTGTACAACAACTCTAGACTGGTTCAAGTAGAACAAGAAGGCCAGAGATAGTCTCATAAACAGTGACAATGAGTATGCAAGTGCAGACCAAATGCAAGACCAAAGTGCAACAGACACACAATGAAAATCAGTGCAACCCGAAGTCAACAACAATATCAAGTATCATGTGACAGTATCAAGTGAATCCAACAAACCAATACGTATGAAACAATTGGAGCAACAGAACATCAACTGGGCACATGAAGATCAATCAACACAGTATGGACAAAGCATCAAATACATATGTACATGAGTAAATACACAAGTACACATGTATGCAGTGACACAACAGTTTTGAACAAGAACAACAGTGAGCTACATGATAATCAAAGTCACTCAAGTCAACAATATCAAGTACGAGCCAGCATATCAAATATGAATCGATTCATATGAGGAATGGCCAGAGATGAAGCTCACAGGGGCCAGAAAATCAAACTCATAATTCACAGTGAAATCTAAAGATGATAAACAAATCGAAGTCAAGTGATAAAATTCATGTTTAAAAAGACAAGTGCCAAAGAAGTCAATGCCGTGTAAATCAATGCTACAGGGATGAACGAAATTCAACAGTGCAGAGATGACCAAGTCAAAAATCAAGTGTGTGCAGTTTTTGAAAAAGTCAAAAGTCAAATCCAAGTAAAAGAGGAAAGTTTCTGCCGTATCAACCAAGAAAAAATCGAACACTGCATAATCAAAACCGTGTGTATCAAGTTGTCACGATATCAGGAAAGCAAGAATTAGGAAAGTGTCTAATTGATACGAACAAATTCTAGGGTCTCAGAATTCATATAAATACATCACACTCAAGTTCATCATCGGCAGGGGAGTGGAAAATTCAATCAAATCTAAATATAAACCCACAATCATCATCGGTAAAATCATCGATCAATCGGAGTTCAATCGAGCATAACAGAAAAGCAAAAAGGAAAGTCACATACCAAATTGAAGTCGAACTCCAGAAGCCCTAAATTACACAAACCCTAATTGCAAGCAAAGCAAAGGAACGAGAGCGGTCGACATCATCTCAAGAGACGATCAACAAATAAAGCAAGAGAACCAAGTTCAATCGAGCAGTAATAGTCGCGATCGTCTATATTTTCTAAAAGCCCTAATTTGGACAAAGAACGAACGAAGATTAACGAGGCCTCCATTTTCTTCACAAGCCAGAGAAAAACGGCTAGAGAAATAAAAGGGGGCCGGTGTTTTGTTTATTATAAGGGGTTTTATTTTTAATTGGGGTTTTAGTTTTAAAATTGTTTTTAAGTTTGTTTTTAAATTTGAATTCTCTTTTAAGGTTGTCAAATCTTGGTGAATCACCACCTAGGTTCTAGGTTGTGTCAGATTGTCTAGTTAGGATTAGTTCAGTGAGCAGGGTTTGCGAGTTTGCAAAACTCTATAGGCGGTAGCAAGGGTTGCGAGTCTGTTAGAGTGTTTGTAAGCGGGCGACTGTTTAATTCTAATAGAAATCTGGGAATGCAGCAGTAGGCAGGGGTTGCCGAAGCTGGGTAAATTTTGTGTGTGATTTACTTTTCAGCATATTTACTTCTCTACAGTTTAATTCGATAAAATTTGCTATAACCCTATTCACCCCCTTCTCTAGGGTTAATCTAGATCCTACAAGTGGTATCAGAGCGAGGTATTTTTCTTTAACTCTAGAGTCATGAATCCACCAAATAATGCTTTTTTTGAGGGGCAATCTTTTGCTAGGCCACCCATGTTTAATGAGAATGATTATGCTTATTGGAAAGTTAGGATGGGTATTTATCTTAGTTCTGTGGATTATGATGTTTGGGACATTATTGAAACTGGCTATAAATCTCCCACTATAACTGTTGGTGATACTGCGATTTCTAAACCTAAGGATAGGTGGAATGCTAACGATAAGAAATTAAAAACTACAAATGCTAAAGCCATGAATGCTTTGATCTGTGCTCTTGATAAGACTGAATTTAATAGAATTTCTCATTGAAAACTGCACAGGAAATTTGGCATACCTTGGAGGTGACACATGAAGTAACTTCTCAAGTCAAGGAGTCTCGTCTAGCCTTATTCAGCAATGAATACGAGAACTTTGTGATGGACAAAGGCGAGAGCATAAAGAACATGTTTGGATGCTTTTCAACTTTGGTGTACAATGCTAGAGCGCTTGGGAAGGTATTCACTAAGGTAGAGCTTGTGAGGAAGGTGCTACGAGTCTTACCGATGAGCTTTGAGGCAAAAGTCATGGCAATACAAGAATCGAAAGATCTGAGTAAACTAAGCATGGAGGAGTTGATCGGCAACTTGATGACATATGAGCTTGAGCTAAAAACAAAGGAGGAACACAACAACTCCGAATCAAAGAAGAAGACGATTGCCTTAAAGAGCAAAGAAGAGAGCGATGAAGAAGAAGAAGATCCGATTGAAGAGCTTGAAATGGCTGTCAATAATCTTAGAAAATGGTCAAGATTCAGGCCACGCAAGAAGAAAACAAGTGGTAATAGGTCAAAAGATTCTGACAATTATGATAATGAATTGTCGTGCTTTAACTGCAAGAAGCCTGGCCACTTCAAACAACAATGCCCACTTGTCAAAAACAACAAAGGAAAGAAAAAGAAGAAGAAGGCCTTTGCAGCGACTTGGGATGATGAAGAAGGAGAGGAAGTTTCGAATAATAGCTCATAGGAGGCTAACTTGTGTCTTATGGCAAAATCAGATTCAGAAGCAAGCTCAGAGGAATTTAGCGAGGGAGGTGACTATTCTTATAAAGAACTTGCTTTGATGTGTTGTGATCTTACTAAAATAGTTGATACTCTTGAATCTAAAATTGAAAAACTGAAATCTGATAGGAGAGAACTTGTCCATGAAAATTTTAGGTTAGAAACTGAACTTGAAATTATTCAAAACCTAGACTGTAAAAAAAGTAAAATTTTAGATCAGAATTATCAAGACTTAAGAATAGCTTTGAGAATCTTGAAAAAGAAAACTTGAGTCTTAAGGAAACCATTAACACTAGGAAAAAGGATTTTATAAATAGATGCACCTCACTTGTAACTGAAAACACAACACTAAAAACCAAAGTCCAAAATCTTGAGAAATATCTGAATAACTTTTCAAGAGGAGAAAAATCATTCAACATGTTATTGGGAAATCAAATTTTTGCTAACAACAGAAAAGGACTAGGCTTTGGGAAAACACAAGTTGATGATAATGCAAAAGGTAAGAGTGTCTTTGCTAGATGTGAATTAATTGGACATCGTGTTGAAAATTGTAGTCATAGGAACAAGAACACAAAATTTATACAAGTTTGGGCTCCTAAGAATTCTGCAAACAAATTTCATGTCTACTGGAACAAGAAAAAAAGGACTAAACAAGTTTGGGTTCCAAAGGGATTGTTATTCACAATGCTTCAGCCACTAACAATCATGGACCTATAAAAACAAATAGGTCATAAAAATCTTTCATCGTGTAGGTATGGTGGTGGGCTAAGGAACAACAACAGTGTTCTCTGGATTTTGGCTGTTCCAGAAACACAACGGGCAACAAAGCAAAGTTCCTTAGCCTAGTACAAAGGTGACAGAATCACAATGAGCAACCATGAAAAATTATCGTAAAGGTAAAACAGGTGAAGGTATATTTATTTGATCGATATATTAAATGTGATAATCTGCACCGTATTCTGAATTAAATCAGCCAATAATGCGATGATAAAGAGATGATGATTTTTTGATTCTGACTTGTTCAACATAGTTGGCCAATTATATTTATGCCAAAAACACTATTCTTTGAATTACTTCATACATATACGTTTGGATTAAACATAGTGTTTTGTTGGATGATAATACTTTAGGTTATAATACGGCTAACTCTATATTCACAGTTTCGATATGTGGTACTATAATCAGGGATCATTCGTTTTTCATTTTACATTTTTAAGTAAAAATAAATAAATACCAAAGTATCCACTCTCATTTAAAAGTCCTCACGGTTATGCATGGGTGAATTACTTGGAATTTGTTATGTGCTTCCATGCTCATTTAAAAGTCCTTATGGTTATGCATGTATGGAACGGATATCAAAATTGATTTATTAAATAAAAAAGTTGATTCTAATCCCATTTAAAAGTCCTCACGGTCATGCGTGGTTAGAAGATACTTGAATTCATTTTTAAAATTAAATTGGAATAATACTAATCTCATTTAAAAGTCCTAACGGTTATGCATGATTAGTAGATATTCAAATTCCTGATATAAATGTACCACAAGTAGATACAACTGTATGATTTTATATGAGAACATCATTTCCATTATTTCTAAAAGTGGAATATGCGCCTAACAAGGGTAGTTATGATTTTTGTTTGATTTTTATTGAAGTTTAATATTTATATTCAAATTGAGTTTTAATGTTGGATTAATATCGATCACTTTATCTCTATTTTCTCTAACACTATTATTCTTTTGCTGATAACAAAAGGGGGAGAGAAAAGTTAAGATTTTGTCAAATAAAATCAAGAAAAGGTCAAATAATTTTCCATTTGCATCTAGGCTCATTTGTATATTTCTATTTGTATGCATATATATAGGAGGAGCATCGTGTAGAGAGGAAGCATTTAAATAGGAGGAACAATTAGAGTATATCATTGATCAAATACATTTAACACAGTCAAAATCTTAAATATATATTTGTTATCATCAAAAAGGGGGGATTGTTGAATATGCGCTTATAGGATTTTTGTTTGATGATAATAAACATATATATATATATATATATATTCATTTAATGTATTTGTTAATGTACTATTTTATTTTTCATAGATAAATAAATATTTGTTGAATAAAATAAATTACACAGAATTTGAATTCAAACAGAAATTTTATTCAAACAAATATTTATTACAATTTTGAATAGTACAAATTCAAGCTCTCGCTATACATATACAATTTTGATTCTAATTACATCACAATTCAATTTACATAAATTCCTCACTACATATCACTCACACTCGTAGTTTATCTTCAACTTCATTCCAGTTAGAATCCAGCATCTGAGCAATCTGCAAAAATGTTCACTAACGCAGTAAAATTGAAAAAGAAATATTTTTGCAATATAAAATAAAATATGGATTTTTGAAAATATTATTTGCCTCGGTTATTTGGGTTGTTCGTCATTCATCATACACGAACAATGTGACATGCACAGTGTATCACTGTACATGCCACAAGGCCGTGCACATCGATATACACTTGATAATGCTACAGGGACAGGTGAGCACAGGTCAAACCCAAATGAAAAGCCGGGTTCAACTCACGTGCAATATAAATAAAATCACGACACGAGCACAAGGTCAAACCCGAGTTTTGAAACTGGGTTCAACACAAGGCACAATAAAACTGAAGCATGGCAGATCATAAATGAAGCAGCTCAATATCCAAGCAACAATGGAAAGGCTTTGAACCAGACCACATTGTGAACACAGTAGTGTACATGAATACAACAACAAGTCCAGCTACAACAAGACACAGTGCAGAAGCAAAACTGAGGAGTAAGTGCAACTGTGAAAATTGGAGTGAGCAAGTGCAAATACAAGTTATACAAGATTGCCACCAACATAACAGCAAAAATGAAGACCACAAGTGTACAACAACTCTAGACTGGTTCAGGTAGAACAAGAAGGCCAGCGATAGTCTCATAAACAGTGACAATGAGTATGCAAGTGCAGACCAAATGCAAGACCAAAGTGCAACAGACACACAATGAAAATCAGTGCAACCCAAAGTCAACAACAATATCAAGTATCATGTGACAGTATCAAGTGAATCCAACAAACCAATACATATGAAACAATTGGAGCAACAGAACATCAACTGGGCACATGAAGATCAATCAACACAGTATGGACAAAGCATCATATACATATGTACATGAGCAAATACACAAGTACACATGTATGCAGTGACACAGCAGTTTTGAACAAGAACAACAGTGAGCTACATGATAATTAAAGTCACTCAAGTCAACAATATCAAGTACAAGCCAGCATATCAAATATGAATCAATTCATATGAGGAATGGCCAGAGATGAAGCTCACAGGGGCCAGAAAATCAAAGTCATAATTCACAGTGAAATCGAAAGATGATAAACAACTCGAAGTCAAATGATAAAATTCATGTTTAAAAAGACAAGTGCCAAAGAAGTCAATGCCGTGTAAATCAATGCTACAGGGATGAACGAAATTCAACAGTGCAGAGATGACCAAGTCAAAAATCAAGTATGTGCAATTTTTGAAAAAGTCAAAAGTCAAATCCAAGTAAAAGAGGAAAGTTTCTGTCGTATCAACCAAGAAAAAAATCGAACGCTGCATAATCAAAACCGTGTGTATCAAGTTGTCACGATATCAGGAAAGCAAGAATTAGGAAAGTGTCGAATTGATACGAACAAATTCTAGGGTCTCAGGATTCATATAAATACATCACACCCAAGTTCATCATCGGCAGAGGAGTGGAAAATTCAATCAAATCCAAATATAAACCCACAATCATCATCGATAAAATCATCGATCAATCGGAGTTCAATCGAGCATAACAGAAAAGCAAAAAGGAAAGTCACATACCAAATTGAAGTCGAACTCCAGAAGCCCTAAATTACACAAACCCTAATTGCAAGCAAAGCAAAGGAACGAGAGCGGCCGACATCATCTCAAGAGACGATCAACAAATAAAGCAAGAGAACCAAGTTCAATCGAGCAGTAATAGTCGCGATCGTCTATATTTTCTGAAAGCCCTAATTTGGACAAAAAACGAACGAAGATTAACGAGGCCGCCATTTTCTTCACAGGCCAGAGAAAAACGGGCTAGAGAAATAAAAGGGGGCCGGTGTTTTGTTTATTATAAGGGGTTTTATTTTTAATTAGGGTTTTAGTTTTAAAATTGTTTTTAAGTTTGTTTTTAAATTTGAATTCTCTTTTAAGGTTGTAAAATCTTGGTGAATCACCACCTAGGTTTTAGGTTGTGTCAGATTGTCTAGTTAGGATTAGTTCAGTGAGCAGGGTTTGCGAGTTTGCAAAACTCTATAGGCGGTAGCAGGGGTTGCGAGTCTGTTAGAGTGTTTGAAAGCGGGAGACTGTTTAATTCTAATAGAAATCTGGGAATGCAGCAGTAGGTAGGGGTTGCCGAAGCTGGGTAAATTTTGTGTGTGATTTACTTTTCAGCATATTTACTTCTCTGCAGTTTAATTCGAGAAAATTTGTTGTAACCCTATTCAGCACCCTCTAGGGTTAATCTAGATCCTACAGAAAGAGTAGATTATTGATTATGAAGGTAAGAAATTATTTATGAAATAAAACTTAGAAATCATCATACTTATATTGACCGTAATTAGAAGTCTATCTTCCCATGTCAGTCAAGTAATCATAATACCTCCTCTTTCTACTTCTACCCGACCTTGTAGAAAATTGATTGTCATAAGAAAACAGTTATGTAGTTTCTTTTCTTTGGGAAGTGAAATCGCTTATTGTAAATTAGCACATTAAGTTAAATCCAGGTATGAAATGAATTACAAAAGAAAAATCAATATGTTTATAGATCTTGGACTGACTTGAAATAATATGAATCTGAATTTTAGGAACATTAAATTTTAAAACATAGTTGAAGGATAAAATGACGAAGTGCAATCAAGCATAAAAGACAGTATAGAGAGTCAATGGATTAACGATGATAAAATTAGCATCTGTACCTACTGTAAGAGCTAGAAAGTGATGTCTAAAAGAGAAGGAGGTTGAGCTACTTAATGTTGTCAATAATTTCCTTCCTTCCACCATTTGTATGTTTAAGGTTTCTCTATTTTTTTCAATATTCCATTTTTTTACTGTATGGATGGACGATGATTTTGGAAGTGGGGAAACAAATGTGAATAAATGGGTATTGCGATTATTACCGAATAAGGGTCAAGGGAATTACAACCAAACCTAAATTCTTAACAGCATAGTAAGGAGAAAAACTGAAATGTAGAAATTGAACTTTCATATATATATATATATATATATATATATATCTTTTATTAAGTAGCTTCGATTCTATATAAGAAATTTATAATAAGTTATGAAATTACGTAAGCATTGAAAATTAATTCCCCTTTCATAACCAAACCTAGCAATCAAAGCAATAAATCTCAAAATTAAAATGAAATAAAATCAAATAATCAAACGCAATTAAGCTTAGTCAAAAGGAAATAAAAAGTAATCAATGAACAGAGAAAGTACAGAGTAAAAAAGGAGAATTCGAAATGAAAAGCAAGCAGAACAAAATTCATACAAACCTATGAAATTATTAAAGGAAGTTTGAGATCTTACCTTTGAGAAATAGCTTAGGCCTTTATTAGAATTTTTCCAATATTTCCTGAATAGAGAAAGTATGGAGTAAAAGAAGGAGAATTCAAAGTGAAAAGCAAGCAGAAAAAAATTCATTCAAACCAACAAAATTATTGAAGGAAGTTGGAGATCTCCTAAATTTATATCTCGAACCCCAAATTTGCAACTCAAGCCACAAACCGAGTTGGACAAAGAAGAGAGACGCACCCAGTCTCAATATCAAACCTGACCAAGTTGGAGGAAGAAGAGAGCCTATTCCAGCCATCACTTTGCTCGATCCTCGAATTTGGATCTAAAAAGCACCTTGTATCTAATTTTAAAACAAAAGAAAATGGTAGAAAGTTGTGAGAGGTAGTTAACTCCATTTTTAGGGGGAAGAAACAATTTTAGGAAAAGTTTGAAGAACAGCAGAGAAATAAGGGAGCTGGGAGAGCCGACTAACTACATCATGTAGTTATTAGTGCGGAAGAGATCATGGGTAGGAGAACTGATGCATATGACCTCGATTTTTTTTACCGTATTCCTTTGCTATAGCGTCAGCAGACTGATCGGGAAGTTCAAAAAAGCTTCACCGCCCTAAGGTATTTGCAATATTAGTAGAGATATTTTTCAACTTTTTTAATTCAAAACTTTCATTTTTATTAGGTTAGACATAAAGTGGATTTTCTTCATACTAAAACTTCTTATTCTTCCTAAAATAAAAACACTCTCCCTGCTATCCTTAAGGAAATTCCCTACTTTCTAAAACATATGGATACAAATTTTCTCTTAAAACATGGTTTATTTGTATGCTATAAATTAGTGATAACATAGGGCTCTACATACTTGGGTCATCCCAAACCGAACTGGCAAACTATGCACAAATATACTTCTAAAAACTTTCCACATGTTAAAATCTATGGTTGGAGACTATTTAGTTTTTATTACATAATATATTTATATTTTATTCAAAAATACAAATACGTTCACTCACTATCTACTTAGGAATCCTAAACCTAGGCTCTGATACCAAATGTAACAACCCGAATTAGAGTGGGTCCGGATTTTTCACAAAAATGCTGAAACCTAAGCCCATTGAATCCCGAGTTGGGAATCTGGTATCCTGAAAATAAGCAAAGACAAACATATCAGATGTTATTTAAATATCTCACACCAGAATTGACTAAAATATAATAGTAAGTAAATACGACCAATATAATAACACTTTTTAAAAAAGCGTTTTAAAGCTGGGAAGTCTCTGCCATCTATCTAACCTGTAGGATGTTAAAATGAGGAGGTCAGAAATAAAGTTCTGGTGAATGGATAAATTATATACTTCTAGGCTTAATTCTACATATATCGTTTTATTTTCATTTATTCTTATATTAGGTTCATTAGGTTACAATACTCTCACCTCTGTTCGTGAACCATGCCCATCTACTCCATAATAGATTAAAATCTAATAACTAATATATACATATATGCAGCTATACGCCCTATGACCATATTGGTCCTAGGTACCATCCATGGCACCTTCCATATCTTCCTCGAAAAGGGCTCCATCGTCTTGCTTCGAGAGCATTCCATAACTACATCTATAAATGAATGCTTCGTAAGGCTTACAATACAGATGCTACACTACTTTCTATAAAACGTAAATCGCGTCCACACAAGTCTATGCCAGTGCTCGGACATCCACAATGTACCATCTAGTGCGTGCATTGAGGACTACATAATCATTCTGTCTACTATTTGAATCCCTCCAATAAGGTTTACATTGTACGGAGATTTTCTATATTTGTAAAGGACTGTTTCATTAGGCCTACAATATAGATATTCTAGTTGGTCAGTATCTTTTTCATCGTGGCTATGGCTCCACGCAGCCACCCCTCGACTAACCGAAAGACTTCTAAAGAGTTAACTGGTTTTGCCCTACTGCAAACAATCTGACATCCAAATGGCGGTGCCCCTCATCCAATGTCTCACTAGTGAAAGAATCATTGGCCT
Source organism: Allium cepa (assembly GCA_030765085.1). NCBI lineage: Eukaryota > Viridiplantae > Streptophyta > Magnoliopsida > Asparagales > Amaryllidaceae > Allium > Allium cepa. The sequence goes on along the minus strand of CM060934.1, from coordinate 859,202,644 downwards.
GATGGTTTAACTCTAGTCTTTCTCGAAATCGCTCTTGGTCTTGATGTTGGCCGATATCCGCATGCGACTATCCTTAAACTTACTTGAAAGTACTAGACATACAAATACCCTACTCCGAACATCAAGCCCATCTGACTGCCAACAAAGGTCTGCTTTGTTAGGCCTACAATGCAAATGCAGTCAAGGCATACTCTCCTTATGGAACACCTACAGACCTGCCTCCGGAGATGCAGCTTCATTAGGCCTACCCAGAGGGCCATCCTAAAGTATCCTCACATCTCGTTGAAGTCTCATACTTCCTTTTAGCCCAAAATAACTAAGTTGGATGAGCTTATCCTTACTAAAATTTGTGATGAACTGCTTCGTTAGTCTCTTCATCCATTGGGAACTCCAAATGCATCTCACTCTTTTATTAGACACTAAGTCTAATCTTTTAATCTACGTTTAGTTTACTTTTCTTATTCTGTTGGTTTCTTATTTACCCTAATTATCATATTATTTCCCTCGTCTCACCCCTATCTGTTGTGAGATTTCCACTTATTTAATAGGGAATGCTGTTGGCATGAGCCACATTCATTATCTTGCTTATTTAACTTAATATAAATCTTAAGTTCATTAAAATAAGTCTCTTTTATCATTCCTGCTTTATTTGCTTATTGACTTAATATAAATTATTTAAATAATCTTCTACCATTAATATTGCTCATTAATTTATTCAAACTCTCAAAATAAGCTTTTCCGTTCTTATTACTTAATTATAACCTATGTTATAATTCTACCTGTAATTGTCATTTTCTCTTCTTTTATAGTCCATACATAGTTCCAGCATTTCTTTTTTGTTCTAATCTACCTTCTTTTATTATGATATAGAATATTCTTTTATTCTCTTATATTATATAATTCACTTATCATAATAACTATCTTCTTAAATAGTCTACGTAGTTAATGCAGACCTGGGTTCATTCTCCTTTATAGCTTCAAGTTTTTATCCAATAATTTACATCATACATGTTGTAATTGCTTTATTATCTTCTATTCTAGGAAGTAATTCTATATTATTTGGTTGGTTATGAAAACTATACTAAAATTCCATTTTCACATTTTAATATCAAATAAGGCTATAACCAATAATTCGTAACTCTAAGGTATTTCTTTTATTATTTTGGGCCAGTGTAAACACAGTGGTTTCTCTATTTTATACTAGTTTCCTTTTTTTTCTTTTTTTTTCACAATCACGTTCATCATTACCTTTTAAATATTAAATTATACAAATGTATTCTATTTTCTAAACCATAATTAACCTTTGAGTTATTCACAAATCCAGTTATTAGATTAATTAACCTTTCTCATTTTAACGTAATTTATTACAGTAATTCCATTCCTCAAACTTTTATTACTTTCCATCTTATTTTCTTCATTTCAATACTCTTAATCATTTAATCCATATTCACGTTTGATCGATTCTAATCCATATGCAAAGAAAGAGGCGAAAATAGAAGAAGAATGACGCCTGCATAGAAATCCAAAATGTAGAAACTGATGTAAATAAATACTAATACTGTATATAAACTATAAATTCCTTATAGTTAAGCATAATTTAATTTGCGGGATAAATTATTGAATAAAATTATCTAAACGGGAATTTAAGATAATATATCTTAAACTTAAAGCATATATAAATAAATCCACTCACCTTGCTAGCTTTCAAAATCTCCCTGTTTTTATTTCAGATCTGTCCCTAACTTCTATATTCGCTTCCCTTGTAATCCCTATTTGGAATTAGAAACGATATATTTACAGATCTATAATATTTGAAAGAGAAAAGGAAGAGATTTGGATTAGAAATAGTAAATAAAACTTAGATCTAGGGTTTTACATTTGACATAGCCTTCTGACTTAAAACAATCCCTAATTCCCTAATTAATTCTATTCCTTTTCCATTTAGGTCTAAATTAATATGAATTAGATCTAAAATTTTGTTATTAAGAAAATTTGAAGAGATAGAAAAATGGCAGAGCTTTTGTAGGCAAGAGAAAAATAATGAGAATAAAAATGAGGCTCTGCCCTATATTTATAGTGGTTCAAATCAGTGCTAACCATTAGATATAATATCCTAAAATCTAAAGCGTACACTCAATCTATGAACATTAAATTAATATGTTTTCTTCTGCATTTGTTTTTATTTTAAAATTATTCTTCAACAACCTTTTCATTAATCACTTTCCCCTTCTCTCTCGCATCTATGAAACATATATTTTTAAATGTGACGTTTCTTTTAAATAAGATTCCCCTATTAATCACCCAATTAATAAATTTCATGTATACCCAGAATTAATTTACTACCTAATTAATCCCTGCTTGCACTGTGATTTCTTATCAAATTAATATGCCAATCAACACCATATTAATTCGTCACATATATGCATGTTAATTTATTTTATTACCATATTGCATGCAAATATTTTACAATTGAATTTTGAATCACAATCTTAATTATATATGTTACCATAAGTCTCCATGTTTATTAATTGACAATTGATTACTTGAATAAATTACTCTTCCTCCATTTTATTCTCTTGCACTAACATATATGTTTCTAATCATATCAATTAGTTGCAACAATATATGTTCCCTTTCTTGTTAGTTCCTGTCAATTAATCACCTTTACTAATTTATTGAATACTAATTTCCCTTTTAAACAAACATCGTCAATTAATCTTCCCTATTAATTGATTTTATATAATTTTTCTCTCTAATTTAATTGTTACATAAATATATATGTATTCCAAATAATATTAATTAGTTGCCTCATTTACAAACATTTCTTTGTTTTAAAATTTCAAACGTATATAACTTAATTAAATTATTTTCCTATATAATTGTAATTTAAATGCGGGGTGTTGCAACATTTGTGGTAATTATGGTAATCACCATATTTAGTAGTTAATTACCATCACCATACCGTATATTCTCATGCGGTTCGTTAAATCATACCAATCAAATTGGTTACCATTTTTTGGGTACTATTTTAGTTGGTAGCGGTTGATAATGGTCGGTGTATGGTAATATCATAAAAAAATTAGCCCTAATCATATCAGATGCTCTTGGCAAAAATTGAAGATTTTTTGCATTTACTTTTATATTCTAAAAATAAAATCAAAATTAGACGTTTAGTAATTAATTAATTAAAAATATAATTTGTTATTCAATAATCTGAAAATTTTCACAACCCTTAAAATATCATTTTAGATTTTCAAAAAAAATTAAAATCTAAAATTATATTATATAATTAATTTTTATTATTTAATAAATGATAGATTGACTAATTAATACATAATATATGAGTGTATTATATATGTATATATATATATATTAATATATTAAATATATTATAGAAAAACTCATATATGTGAATAATTCGAGTAGAAAATAAAAAATTAGAATTAATTTTAGTACTATACATATATTTTATTACAATACAAATTTACATTATGATATTTATATATTATTACACTAGAATTGGCCCGTGCTTCGCGCACGGTCTGTTTATATTATTGTAAACGGAAAGTAAGGGCATTTTCAGAATTTCAAAAAGATGTCGAGTAAATTAATTCAACGACTTTTCTTTATTAGTAGTAGAGATATTTATATATATAATTATTTTATTTTAGTTCGAATATATATATATATATATATCTCTACTACTAATAAAGAAAATTCGTTGAATAAATTTACTCGGCATCTTTTTGAAATTTCGAGAATGCCCTTGCTTTTCGTTTACAATAATATAAACAGCCCGTGTGCGAAGCACGTGCCAATTCTAGTATAGATAAAATAATTTAGTTATATAAATACATATGATTTCATATGTACACATTATGTTTAATTGTTATTTATATATTTTATCTATAATTTAATATATACTTATATGTATACACAATATTTTGTATAATAAATATATTTATATACATAAAAACATATATACATTTATATATACACACATAAACTCATATATTTATAACTATAAGTATATGCGCATATTTAAACAACATACAATACATATAGAATGAGCTAATGTGTCTGCTGTGATATAAATCCCATCATCTATATATGGGCATGTTACACGTGCAAACACATATACATATGCATGTGATACATATGCATAGTTATATATTAATTAAAATTAAATCAAATAAATTTCAAATAATAATTTATAAATAGAAATAAAATATATAGTTTTATTAAAATTAATTTAAGAGATCTTCTAAACAAATTAAGCTTCATGGGCCCAATAAAGATCCAATAAGATAAAAAAATTGAAATTCCCCCATTACAGGCTGGCCCGGTTCCAATAATAGTATAAGAGCCCAATAGATGTTATGATCTAAATTAGCCATACTAGGATTAACTATTAAGCTCACAACCCAAAGATTGTCCTTAATAGAAAATGCTCAAATTTGTGTTGGCTATTAGGCTAATTTTCAAAATTATTTGAAAATTAAAAATACAAGATTTTAAATTTAAAAGTTAAATTTAAATTAAGACGTACAAATATTATAAAATTTATAATGTAATAAAGTTTTTTAAAATGTATTAAAAATAATATAAATTGATTTGAAAATTAAAAATTTACTAATAAGATTAATAAAATAATTTAATTGATAAATCAATACATGTATTATATATTATGATATATGTTATGTTATTTTAAAAAATTTAGAATAACTGAGTAAACATGTATGTATATGAATTAAATTTTGAAATTAATATAATTAAATTAAAATTATTAAGTAAATAAATTACTTAAATTTAGTTAATTATATGAATTAATTAAAGGTTAAATAATTAAGTAAATTAATTAAAGGTTAATTAATTAAAAGAATATACATGTATGTTAGATATATATGAAATACTATAAAGGTTATAGTCTATAATAAATATTTTATATAAATGTTATATTAAAATAGTATAAAATGAATTAAAATGTTAATTAATCGAAAATTAACTAAAATGTTAATTAATCAAAAATTAATTAAATTAGATTTAACTAATATAATATTGTACATAAGACTGTTATATAAGTAGTATGAAGTACAAAAGTTTTATAATAATAAAATTTATATGATATAAATGTTGAATTAATTGTGGAACACTAAAGAAACTCTAAACAGACTTAGTGGTTAAATACATATGTATTGTGTGTACACCGTGATTTTAGATGTTTCCAACACTTGAATCATAAGGGCATTTCATAAGATATACATTATTCCATAAGTCGGTATCACTCAATATAATATACCAAAGATTATGAATCTTCAATATAATTTTGTCCTCTACCACACAAATATTAATAAATTACTTGCATACTCCTTAGTTGTTGAGCCAACTCAAGCAAAGGATGTTATGTGTAGTATTATTGATATATTGAATAGACGAGTTAAGATAATTGTATGTATTTGTTAAGCAAACTCAAGGAGTATATATATATTATACTTAGGTCACTGTGATATGGTAGGTACGAGTGAATAATCTCTTTCGATTTGTTGAGCAAACTCAAGATCGAAATGAGATTAGGGGAATAGACCAAGGGTTAGGAGTTGTATTTGATATAACAGATAAGAAGTTATTCATCATTTGTGGGGCTATTACTTCTTGAGCAAACTAGGTTAGATTCCCAAGATAATTGAGTCCTAACACCCTCCAATGAAGTCGAAAGATTTCCATGTTTCGTCTTAGGGCTTGAAGAAACATAAATGACTAATGAGAGCCTTATTAGAAAAATGAAATGATAACGTTTAACTTTTACAATATAGTAAGAACATATGCTATATAATGTTATAATATTCTTCATTGATAAATTTATACATTTAATAAGATTGACAAAATGTTTATCAATTACAATATACAAATGAATTGAAGATTGGCAAATAAAAATATGACATATACTTACCAATAAAAGTTTATTATATGTTAATGTTTCAACACCCATGCAAGTGCATGATTTTTCAACTATTAAATATATTCGTAGTTTGATCACTTGTGCATTTAATTGGTCGCGATCGTGTATTGCATTCTATGAATTTTGAGCTCCAAAAGCAGAAAAAGAATATGGATATTTGATCCATATACAGTCGCATAAAAATGTTATATGTTAAACGATCAAAGTTTGCAATGTTTAATAATTCAATGAAATCAGTTCATTTGAAAAACCAAACAAACCTTAATGTGAGATCGAGTATTTAAATTGATTGACAAGAAATAGTATCGTATTATGTTAAATGTAACAATAGACCAAAACTACAATATAAATCTAAGAACTCGATCACTGAAATATCAGTTTGATCAGTTTACGCAAAGCGTAACATATTTGATGTCATTAAATGTTAAGGATAATCTAACGCGCTTTTGTAAAGAGTTCATTAGGATACTGTAGTATGGATTTTCTTTCGAATGGTTTGACCATTTAGAAAGAATAACGAATATACATGAGTAGATGTGATTTAAGGTATAGTTAGGATAAAAAGAGTGAATTGTCATTTTTGTTTCATATGAAACATCAAAAAATGAGAATTGTAATAATAATTAATATTTAACATTAGAACAAGAAATTTGATTTCTATTTCGAAATGTATTTTCATATAAAAATTATTTCCTATGAGATTTATTTCTTTGAGTTCAATAAATTTGATCAAAGAACTTTCACTGTAAACTAGTTGCAGTATATGAAACAAATAAATCTTAAGTGAATAATGGATCTCCAAATTTAGTAGGTTATTATAGTAATGGCAGAAATAGTGGGAGCATGTCACATAACACTAATTGAATGCGTCAAATTATGAAAATTGTGTTTGTAAAACACATCGAACATTATTTATGAAATAATGACCATTTTTGGTGTCGATTGAAAATAGACAGAGCTATGTTTCAATGTGAATAATATGAATATTCATTATGAAATTGAACTATAATATGGTATTTGTTTTCATCACAAAGTGATGCATTTGGAAAATATAAAAGTGTCTAAATTATTTACAATTATTTTCGAATTAAAGACTAAATCGTAGTTTTAAGAAAAAAAATTATTATATGATTATGAGTCATATGATATTGGTTAATTATATCTCAAACAATTAGGGGCAATGCACCCATTTGGTGGGTGCATCATAAGAGTTGATAAACTCTTCGAATTAACACATATTGATGTATGCAATCGCAAGTCTATTAATACAAAAACAATTCCACATATTTTGCAATATTACTCTTCGAATTAACACATATTGATGTATGCAATCGCAAGTCTATTAATACAAAAACAATTCCACATATTTTGCAATATTCATAATGAGTTGTCACCACCAACATGGATATGTGTATTTGATACAAGTATATCTATATAAACTTAGAGAATATAAAACAGAAGTAAATAGAATAACATGCGATAGAAATGATTTGTTTTGATCGAATGTATGAGTATGTAGAAAAGAGTTCCAAACGTACCCAAAAATGAAAAAAGATTCAATCTCAAAAGTCACTCCTCCATGTGGTACATTATGATGTATCAATAAGGAGTAATAGAACTTTGTTGGACAAAGTATGATTAATTATGAGTAAAGTTGTGTTAATTTCTTTCTATAAGGTCATGTACTTAAGAGTGGTACACAAGGTTAATATTATTTCTTCTGAACAATAATTTACAAAGTCACATAAGATAAGGGCTTATAAGAAACCCTAACTTGTCCTAGCTCAAGTAGTTGGTAGTTTGAGTGAGTCAAAAGTCTGTACATTATAACTGTTCGTGAGGGATCTTGTATGAATCTTACCAAAAGGAGTTTGGGAAAGTCTGTCATTGGATGACAAATTTATTGGACATAAATTTTGTGAACTAAAAATTAAATTAGTTTTATATAAAAGGCAATTCATAAAGTGTTTATGAATACCTATTCCATTGCACTGAGGAACAATTTTTGTTTCAAGAAATATCAACTTCACTGTGAAAGAATTTCTTTGCAAATTATTGGTAGTAAAATAGAATTGGATATGATTCAAAGATAAAATTGATTACATGAAATGAAATTAATTAATCTAAATGAACACATCGCATTAGAGTGTCTAATGAGTATTCTCGCACATTGAAGAGAAACTATGAGTTTCTTGTCCATGTTAAAAATATAAAATCCTCGGCTGTTTAGTTAAACTTTGAAGAGCGTTGACTCTATAATATGGTATGATGCAAAGATCTGAAATGAATTCCAAGTAAATTATCATAATATGATTTTGGTAGTCGTAACCGAAGGGATATGATATATCAGGCATGATTGTGTCTTTATGACAAAAACTAATGCTGTTGGAATTAAATGAGCAATGTTGAGAATAATCTTGTAAATTTCAAACATTAAAACTTGTATAATAGATTCATCATTCAACATGATCAAGTTATATCATATTTACTCACAAAATTATCCCTTTGAAAGATTTTATGATTTGGTACATATGTGTTGAAGTGGAAAAATTCTAAATAATGATTTGGAATAGACTACTTGACATATTAACCAAAGTGTCTTGAATTCAGTAATATTAGATTTGTAAGTGTTTGCATATGCTCTAAGAGCAGATACGCCAAGTATCATAAGACAAGCATAAAAATTAAACAAGTTGTTTTAATAGAAATGTCAAATATTTTAATTGTCGATCAAAATGCAGAGGAAGCGTGTGGTCATAAGAACAAACGTTAATATGTACGTTGATATTTATAAACTGTAAGTAAACAGCATATTACCTATTTTAACGATGTACTTGTATTAAAATCAGCCTTAGTTGTTTTAATACTCAACGTTGGCTGTGTAATTGATGTCTTTTATAGTAAGTATAAAAGGTATTGGGAATGTCCCAAATTGATAGGAAAAAACACTTTATTAAATTGTTTAATACGAAACATGTGAGATGAGTTCTTATCCATTGACAATAGGTGTAACGACCCTGACTCGACCTTCGAAAATCGGCACCGAATACGACACTCGTATTCAAATGCCGCAGATCCAAACGTCGAATCTGGTTCGCCGGAGCTTATAACACCATTAAGTAAAACAACACAGCGGAAGAAAAAGAATATATATCAATATACAACATTGGATACAATAACTGATACAACATGAATGATACGACAGAATGCTACAATAGATATCAACATTATCAGAGATACAAAGAATAGCAGCGGAAATATAATGATAACACTAGCAGCGGAACAAATCTCCAAAATGGTCTTCAAGAAAGAACTCCAGTATTAGTAATCTCCATCTCCAAAGCACCAATCCAGAAATAGCTCGAACTCCAAATTAAGATGGAGAGAAGCAACTCGATCCAAAATGCGATTGCCAAATCCTAAGGCTGAAAGCTATCGAATATACACCTACTACTGATTATCTGAAAACCCCAACTCTAGACTGCCCGTGTGGGAAAATAGTGGGCACCCAGAGTTTAGGAAAGGAACAATAAACTCCAGGTCAGTCATGGAACTGGTGTGAGCAAACAAAAGCCTTTGGTCTTTGAAAACAAACAAAAGAATTTAAATTTGAAATCCGCAATGCTTTTTGGAAAATGAAACTACCATAAGGCCTCCCGGCACACACACAATGCAAACACACACATGGGGGAGATTTCTCCTTATGATAGTCGAACATGCTTACTACGAGAAAAAATTTCTTTGATATTATTACTAGTGCATAGTGGAAAATCTTTCGAAAGTATAATATAAATCCTAGCCAGCATAGGTACCATGATGCTATGCCTACTATAGCTGCCATGTTAAATGGCAGGTTCTACAACTAAAACCGTACAAGGCACGTATTGGATGAATGGATTTCCAACAAATGGTCAGGCTAAGGAACTTCCTACTGTCAATGGGATCGCCTCTGGCGGGACGTCCCGAGAACTAACGTTACGGTTAGATCTCTGCCAACACAAGGCCGGGTTACCTCTGTAACTAGGTAACTACTACACGAATATGTCATCCCCCGGTCCTTTGGGACCTTTATCCGAGGCGCCTCAAAGCAACAACCACACAGTAAATGAGATTGGAGCAACCACATGGGTTAAATACCAGGGCTCCATACCTGATACCACCCTTTACCAGAAGGGAATGACACACCCTAAAGGGAGCGACCCTCATAACCTTGCCGCATCTTTCCTGTTTCGACCATTTCCGGGGAGTGAGGTCCTGATGCAGTCTCGTCCACAAAGCTACGCTTTGGCACAAAGCCATGCTTTGGGTCAACAGATGACCAAAGCAATGATCACAAAGATAAATGATCAAACAAATGATCATATCACAAATGATCAACCAATGATCATCACACAGCAGCACTCAGCATGCCACATTACCAAATTGGGAATATCACTGATAAATATCAACTACATAACCTCTGAGCTCGTACGTCTCAGAGAAGGGTGTTAAGCTAAGAGAATAAATTCTCCGCCACCAAGCAGAAATGTATTTGATAGAGATCAGATAACATCTCAAAGTGTAATGTCGGACATACAACCATACAAGTCTGTTCCGGGTTCGAACAGAACCGAAGGCACTTCCGAAGAAGCCCTTGCGAATCCGGGTATCCACAATCCCGATCGGACTTCCCATCACTCAGGGAGAACTCTATACTGGAGCAACTCAGTGCAGAGTCAATCGACAGGTTATCCTATCGTTCTCGAAGACACCCGGTCTTCAACACCAGTCTTCAAATGCTATCCATAACGTCGTATCACTAATCAGAATGGGCTATATGACACAAGGTCCTCTCCCGGCTAAACCGAATAGTAAGCGCCATATTTTAAAACATATGGATATGGGATTTTAGCTAAGTCACAACTTATAAGATTCAAAACTTTTCTTTCAAATGGTTAAACAAATTACCATTTTTAAATCTTTTAAACAAAAAGATTTATTTCACAAAGTTTCACCCAGTTTCACAAAGATCTATTCATAGATTTCAAAACAATTCCCATTTCAATTGGATTAACCCAATTAAATCTTTAAAATTAAAGATTTATAGCTTTCAGACCCATTTCCAAAGATTTATCTACAACTTGGAAAACAATTTTCCTTTTAGACTTGAAAATCCTTTTAACACAACTTGGGAGTCCATTTCTTATGGGAAAGCAAATCTAATTTATACAAGTTGAAATCTTGAGTTGAATTTAAATTCCAAAACGTCACCTTTAAAATGGTTTAAAAACCCATATAAGCCCATTTATATGTTGAATAACTCTTTTTAAACCCTAGTTCCCAAATCATAGAATTCAATCCCAAATATTGAGTTCAAATTTAAATCAAATTATTTAAATTTCAAAACTCAATTAAGTTATTCAAAATAACTATTTTCAAAAGCTTCAATTCTAATTCCAAAACTATTTTGGATTCAAAAATACAATTTTAAATATATTTCAAAAATCTGTGACGTAACCCATTTCCTCGTGCAATCCATATTGTGTGTGTATAAGTGTGGTCCAGGGGTTTAACACAATAGTGCACAACATCAATCATCACAGATTCAATCAAATTGATAAGCGATATAGTCCATAACGCTTATCTTTATTCATAGAGTCATTGATAAAATGAATTTATCAATTACAAAGATTCACTATTACGATTCGATGTGGGTTTCGGATAACCAATTGGAATCCGACTCCCTGTCGCATCGAAATTCAAATGTCGTTTTATGGGTCAAGGGGTTTTCATATTCATACGACAGTATAATCATCACAAATATAGCAGCTCAGCACAAAGCATCACATAACATCACATCACATACCAAATATATCAATCCATCACAAAGCATTCCATAATAATCAAACATCTTAAGTTAAGATGAATAAATTTGTGTGGTTTTAAATTTATCCACCACATAATTACTTTCATTAGAAATCTTTAATCAATGATTAATTATCATTAATTACAATTGATTAAGTCTTAATCACCTTCATTAATTAATTAATTAATTTTTCTTTAAATTAATTAACCTTCAAACATTTGATTAATAAATCTTTAATCATTAATTAATTAAAGTTAATTATTAAATTAATTATCCTTAATTTAAACTTAATTACATTATTAATATTCATTTATCATTAGTTAATAACTTAATTAATGATCTTAATTTTAAATTGATTAATCACTAATCAATTATTAATTCCAAATTTAATTAATTAATTAAATTAATTAATCTTAATTACCTTATTAATCAATTTTAAAACATAATTCTTAATCAAATGTCCAAAATAAAACATAACTTAATTATGTTTAAAACAATTTAATTCATAACTAAGTACTTTTGAAATTACCTTTAAATCTCAATTTAAATTCATGTTTAAAACTTATCAAAGTTTTAAATAATTTAAAACCTTTTAAATAGCAAATCAACAAATGCTATGAATTTTTTTTAAAGTTAAAGTCATTTCAAAACTTTCAATAATTTAAATTTCCATTTTAATTTGAAACTTCAAATTTAAGCCTTCTTAAAATTTAAACCTGAAATTCAAATTTACTTTTGAATTTCCAGATTTCAAGTTAACTTCAACTCTATTCATGTTTTCTATAATCTTATTATTAAAAAGTTTAGACTATCTTATCAACATAATATAGTTAATAAAGTTAACTTTTTAAATTTAAGTTTCTGTTTTAAAAACTGGAATTTAAATTCAATTGAAATTTTAAACTTACATTTGAATTTGAACCTAAATTTTTCTCAAAACCATAACTACAGATTTAAAAAGGTTTAAACCTAGTTTTGCAGGAAACAGAAAACAGGTTTCAATTCAAACCTGGAATTTAAATTCAAATTAGTAGTTCAAACTTAAATTAAATTTTTAAACCTAAACCTTATTTAAAATCTATAATTACAGATTTTTAAATTTTGACAAAACAGATTTTAAAAAGGTTTAAAACCCAAATTTTTATAAAACAAAAACTCAGTTTACAGTGTAAACTGTAACTACAGGCTATCCCGAGAAACAAAACTTTTACTTCGGGTTTTCTTCTCATTTACTCCGAGTTTAAAAACCATTTGCTTCGAGTTTCCTTTGTTCCCAATCTTCCAAACTGTCACCAAGTACACGCGTGCACCGTGCACCGTGCTCTGACCATCGCCGGTCAACCACGACAGCTTCCTCTCCTCGACAACCATCACCACACCCATCCACGATCATCAGATCATCACTACGGCCTCTAAATCCAAATTGAGGCTTCAACCCATACCTGGAACGATGACAAGCATCACCAAGTAAACCTGTCAACGCCTCGTCTATGCTCCCCCGACCACCAGAGTTGCTGAAACTCCGTCCAAGCCATCGCCTACGTTCCTGCTTCCAGCCACTTAAGTTTGGTTGAACTCGATCAACCAGAGAAATCGCGACATCCCAAATCACGCAGCCTAGTTAAATTAGGGTTCTGGACTTCAAATCGAAATCACAACTTCAAAAACGAAATGCAATCCAATCTGGTATTTTTCCCTTTATCTATGATAACTCCCCTTCATCCAGAACCAAATTCGACACCTCAAACCATTTGTGGCAAACGAGATACCCCAAAATACATAATACTGTCAAAACAGAATTGCTCTTGAAATATAGCATTAAAAATCGTAATTTTGCTTTGAAAAATCATAATTTTGTATGAAGATTAGATTTATAACCCTGAAACTCCAAATTATTATACTTGGGATTTCACTAATTACTGATTGATCATTGGTTTATATATATTCCAGAGGTGTTTATATATTATTTTGACTTATATAAAATTTTAAAATGAAGTTTTAATTTAAACAAACAAGTTTTGTTTGAATCTTAATCTTAAACTAATCAAAGGGTTTATGAATTTAAATTAACCTTGCAACTGAGAGGTATATAGAGGAACCATACATGGACAGGTACACAGCAGAAACACATTCATTTCAAATTTTACAAGCATGTAACCCAATATCAACAAGCAAGCATCACAAAGCAATTCACAAGTTCATAGATATCAGATTCAAAGGGAAGATTTTCAAGTTTGCTCACCTGGAATATATTGACAGAGAACAGGAATCTGGTGATGACCCCTTTTTTTTTTCCTTTTTGCTCTTGAACTTTTAATTTTTGTTTTCTTTAATTCCCAGAGTTAAAACTGCAAGTTGTAAGAAGAAACTTGCTTATTTTACTATTGTGTTTATTTGTTTATTTCACAATAACAACCAATCTTGATTTCACTTACAATTTGACTTTCTTGTTGTATAACAGAGGCTTTTAATTTTCCTTCTGCAATTAGAAACAGAAAACAAATTTTGCCTTGAACTTGATTCTCCTGGAAACAATTTATTGAACATTATTATTTAAATCTTGTTTTATTTACTGATTAGCAACTTCAAATTCAAAATTCCTTAAAGAAGTTTACTTGCCTTTAGATTGTTTTCCAGACATTCTACACTGTCAAACTGCAGCTTTGATTATGCTCTGAGATTTGCAGAGAACCATTTGAGTTGTTTAGGCTTTTTGAATGTTTTGATCTAACCTTCAAGTTGTTCAGCCTTTAGGCTTTCCTTTGCATGACTTCAAGCTTGATTATCTTCTTTTCTTTTCTTTTTTTTTCTTTTTCTCCAGATTTCTGAAACAGATTTCAATTTTTTTTTTTTTTTAAATTTCATTATTTTAAACAAAAGAAATGATGCTATTTGTATGTATATAACATGTAAGATCTAAAGGTATGTTTACATTTGTTTGTACAATATTCATGTGTACAATATATATGTTTTTCATGTTCTACCCCTTTTGTATTATTGATTTGCAAATATGGAAGAGATTTGTATTATTTATATTTTCATATTCCTAACATTTGTAATATTTTTACATTTTAAATTTTGGGAATATACAACTATATTCTTTTCCAGAAGAAGATGTATTTTAAATCTTTTTATCAAATCAAATAAAAAAGTACATAATATGGTTGAATTAAAATTCTGAAATAGCTTTTGTAATTTTTTTTTATTTATTTATATCAATTTTATAATATTACTTTTTAAACCAATATTAACTTTAAGCTTAGTTTACTTTATTTTTGAATTAAGACTCGTATACCATTTAAATAAATAATTATTTATATTTATATTAATTCAAATTTTTATTTCTTATTTTATAACCATTTTGTCCATTATTTCTACTTATACTAATTTAAAGATAAAAATGAATTTTAAACTAATTATGCTTCTAATAAATAACCCATATAAAATAGTATTTAGTTTTAAACAATTGTTTTTGAAAATCCTTTATATCTAATTCAAAATAAAATTTTCAAAATAAATATTACCAAATTTCTACTAGTATAAAATTATGTGGTTTTAAAAATCCAAATTCATAAATATATACATTTTGAATTTTTCAAAATCAAAAATCTTATTTAAAATTTTAACTTTCAATCTATATACATATTTATTCAAATTATAGTGCATATTTATCTCTAATATAATTATCCATAAACCAAATTTCTATTTATAATCTAAAATTTTAAGTTTATTTTGGAAATCTCAAATTAATTCACAATTAAATCCATAGTTTAAATTCAAAATTAATTTAATTATTGAATTATATTGGCTAATATTTCAGGAATGTTACAATAGGAATCATCATACATGTTATGTTGTCTATAACATCGTGATTTGTTTATATTTTTTGATACATGAAGCATATCAAATCCAAATTGATGTCAATAATTTTTTTTTGAGGTGTTCTCGTGTATTTATGAAATATTAGATAATTGTTTACATAAATAGTGAACTCTTTATGAAGGAGTGTTCGGACTCAAATTCTCATAAGTGGGAAATGTTCTTAATGAAAGACTGTGGTTGGTTCAATGAAAAAGACCAAGTACATCGTCTTAAATAGTGCATGTAATGTATATAAATATAAATGCACAAATTTTATAATTGAGCCAATGGTGGTTGCAAATGTTGAGAATCCCATAACATTGTTATATGATAACAATGTCATGACATAGTTCGTAATAGAACTTTGAGCTAACTAGAAGTCAAGAGACATACTTTGAATTGTTCTACACGATAAAGGTAGTTTAACGACATTGGAGAGAGTTAACTGATAGAGTAGATGATTAAAACATAATAGCATACCCATTCACTAAGGGACTGAACCAATTAGTTTTAAGAAAGCCAATTGGAGAAGTTGGAATAAGATACCATAATCAACCCCAAATGCAAGTGGGAGATTGATAGAGTTAGGGTGTGCCCAAGGGGCAATTATGTAATTCGTTACATATATCTAACTTGACAATCAATCTTATTTGAAATAAAAGGTGCTTTCCTTTCTATTATATGCTTGATATAATGTGTTATATTAATTAATTAATTAATTAAACTAAAAGTATATTTGATAGGAAATCCAAATATGGTATGTTTTTATGGTAGTAGTTACAAAGTGTCGTAACCATGAGTAATTTATCACAACAAAAACAAATATATCATTTTAATGTTTCTAGTCATGAAGCATCAAGACTGGATATCGATGTATCCATCAAGACTAGAGTATGCAACGCTCTCTAAATGTTGGATAATGTATTACTCATGGTTGTTGGAGGCACCAAGAGGTTATGTACTAATAGTTATTTAATAACTATGGAACGACTCACTGGATAGTTTCATATTGGTTAATATAACTAAGGTCAAACAGAAAATACCGGTGTGACTGATTTACACGGTTATTTCAACTTGTCAATACTATGGATATTTTATATGAAAGCTTCGTTTGATTATAGTCAAATCATAGCATGGCGTTCTATTGAGTGACTATAGTGGGTCGAATGGAAGTATTGGAAGTGAAGCACTATTCAAGAGAGGATTTGTCTCCTTAGTTTTATGGGGCTAGTATCACGGTCAACTCATGTGAAGTTAAAGTTAAAGTCTCTAACTAGAGCATTTTGATTAATAGTAATTGTTATTATTTTACCAAGGACTTTGTGTTTGGAATATAGAGTTGAATATGGATGATATTGGAATTTTGACCATTACCAAATTCCATAAGTCCAAAATGATATAGATTTGATGAAGAGAACTGGTGTAAATAATGTCATTACCAGGTAACTCTTATTAAAATAAAGTTAGATTTTACTGAAACTGAGTACGAGATAAATTTGGCCATAATATCACACTACCTGGTAGTGACGTGTGAACGTTAACATTCGAATAGATCGATATTAATTGTTGAATGAATTTACATCCAAGAGTTACACAACCAAGATGATGGATTCTCTTTGGACCAAACAATTAATTCAGTTTATATTGTTATAAATTAATAAAATTAATTAATATTTATGAAATATTAATTATAAGATTTGAATATGATTTGAAAAATAAATATTATCATATATATTTATAATCGTTATAAACATATCAATCGATATGAGATATCGATAACAAACTATATTGGATTTGATTAAACATACTTAATTTGGGTTAAATGGGCTATTAGCCGATGTTGTTAGAGGCTAATTTGACTGCAATAATAAGGCATAGAGGTAGCAAAAAAAGGAAAAGGGGTTTTGAAATGAACGGTTGAAATTAACCGAGAAAAAGCATGAGATGCTATCCTAGTTTCTCTTTTATTCAACCAATATATAATCATCTCTCAAACTAACTTGTACTGGAATTTTTGGCCACCTCTATAATCATATTTATGGCTAATCTCCCCCTCAAAAGTCCTAAAAAATTCTCAAATAAATTCATTTTAAATCCAATGCTATTTGATAGCAAGAAGGTCTGTGATTCAAGACTAGCAATCCGACGAATCAAGAAATTTAAGAGGAAGTGGATTCATCTTTTAAACGTGGACTTGAAGACATCGTTTGTAGGTAACCATTTATTTATATAATATATAGATATTTATGGTAAAATAATTTATTGCTCATGTGTCTTTATGTATATATAAAAATGTTATTATTAGTTAGTTAGGTAAGATTTCTGTAGGTAATGTTATTGTTACAATAATGGTTGGCTATGTACATAAATTTAATATACTTATACATGCTCATATTTCATTAATAATCTAATCATCCATGCTAAATAAAAGTATTTTATTTTAATATTATATTAATCAACACATACATACATTAATATATAAATCAATACATCTACACAATTTATATCAAATTGTATACATATACATAAACATATACATACACACATACACAAATATATATATATATATAACTGATCTAATAATTTTCTAGTATATGTTTATATTTATTATGAAATTTAAAAGCCGGATTTTTCTTGTTAATACTACATTTTTTATTATTATTTAACCACTATAAGACTAGTAAATTCATATAAAATAAAAAACGTTTTGAAAATTTAATTTTAAGTTTTTTAAAATTAGTTCATCATATCAGATGCTCTTAGTAAAATTTTAGATTTTTTGCATTTTCTTTTATATTTATAAAAATATAATCAAAAATCGCTGTTTAATAATTAATAAATTAAAAATATAATTTTTATTCAAAAAATATAGAAAAGTTTCACAACCCTTGAAATATCTTTCTAGATTTTCGATAAATCTAAAATTTAAAATTATATTATGTTATTATTTTAAATTATTTAATAAATGATAGATTGACTAATTAATACGTAATAACTATATGTATGTATGTATATATATTTATTAATATAATAAATATACTATAGTAAACTCATATCTGTAAATAATTCGAATTGAAAAAAATCCAAATTAATTTTTATATATATTATCATATTTATATATACACATATTTATATATCTAATTATTTTATTTTAGTTCGAATGTGTGTGTGTATAAGTAAAATATTTTGATTTCGTAAATACATATGATTTCATACGTACACATATATGTTAAATTGTTATTAATTATATATACATATATAATATTTTATATAATAAATATATTTATATACATACGAATATACAGACACACACATACGCACTTGTATATTTATAACTATAAGTATATGCACAGGACAACATACAATACATATATAATGACCCAATGTGTCCATTGCGATGTAAATCACAGCATCTATGTACATGCATGTTATACCTTGCACAGAATATCATGTTACACATGCACACATATATACATATGTATATGATACATATGTATACTTGAATATTAAGTAAAATTAACTCAGATAAATTTCAAACAACAATTTATGAGTTTAAATAAAATATTTAATTGTATTTAAATTAAATTTAGAAATGTTCTAAATAAAGCAGACTTCATAGGCCCAATAAAGATCCAATGGGGTAATTTTTTTTTGAAATTCACCCATAACTCCGCTGCATGCTAGCCTCGTTTCAACACAAGTAAAGTAAACATACCCAAAAGATAGGAA
Organism: Allium cepa; assembly: GCA_030765085.1. Taxonomy (NCBI): domain Eukaryota; kingdom Viridiplantae; phylum Streptophyta; class Magnoliopsida; order Asparagales; family Amaryllidaceae; genus Allium; species Allium cepa. The sequence continues at coordinate 859,183,250 of CM060934.1, read as the reverse complement.
ATCATACCCTAACTACTCTTCTCCATAATCAATGAATCAGTTCAACTAATATAATGTGACTACTAAATATTAATATACCATAATATAGGTTACCCAACATACAAAGGTAGGATAATCACAACATATGTCTATCATTAAGTTCACAATGACAACATCAGCCAACTAATAACACCTACAACATAGCAGTAAGAGACAGAGAATACAATTGATACTCTCTATTACTGATGGGTGAAGTCCACTACAGATGTCTAATCATGGTCCAATAATTCCCTTTGAGGGTTTAAGATAAATAGAGTCGATACCTAATTGTAGCATAGACTCCGAGCCGCATCCTTAGTGATGGGTCTAGTGTAGAACTCATTATACCCTATATGTTGAGCTTTGGTGATATATAACATACTCTATATACTTGAAACCTAGTCCCGTGGATAAATAGATTTAGCATCTAATTGTACCTTAGACCTCGAGCCACATCCTCAGTGATGGGTCTTGTGTACATCTCACCGTACTCTCTAAAGCAAGCTTTGGTGATATGCAATCTACTCTAAATAACTGAGACCTTTGTAGGTCACATCCTACCTTCGGAAAATAGCTTTGGTGATATATAATCCTATAGTAAATGATTATCATCATCCCCCTTTCTAGTCATTATGGATTTTTTGGATAACTTGCATACGACTCTATCAAAAAGAGAATGATGGTCATGTCTCATGTAATATGCTATTGGGACCAGAATGGAACACCAATGTGATGACCACCCTACACCTACTGTTCAGAACGTTTATCGAAGGAAAGAAAAGAAGTAAAGAAGGGGAAATAGAAGAGAAAGGGATGGAAAAGAAGAAAAGGAAACATATAATAACCACATAACATGGCGAATATATCATTTCGCATCAGATAAAATATCATAGCCAACATAGGTATTAAACGATCTAACATCTCAAGTATGAATACAGAGTCCTAAACTATCTACCTCGAAACCTACTCCCACACCCGAAGTATCACTCTCATGTCGAAGGTCATACCATCACTTGGCCATCTCAATTTCTCGTCGTAGTGCAATAACATCAAAACTCTAAGTCGGTCGTACAAACAAACCATCAAATCGTGCACCATGAAATCTCATCAATGTCTAAGCCAAAGACCAGCCAAATCACCAATCAACAACAGTGATGGATGTTGACCACTCTACAATAGTTAATACCTACCATCTTGGTCTTGTACTTAACCGAACGGATAAATACAAACCAAACAGAAACGTCCGGCATCCAACCTGAAGTCCGAAGCCTTGTCTTCCACCTCAGATCCCTCGGCATATATCCTTACTCTACTCCATAACTTATCTCGATTGTTAGGCTTCCATGTGAAACTCCAACATACAAGATATTCCCCTAAAATTCGATCATCGTTAATCGACATTTTCAATAAAAATAGCTAAATAAGCCAAACAATCGAACATACATCCAACAACCATACATACACCCAAAACATCATATATACAACATGTATAATCCATCAATACCAGCCAATGAGGGAAACCATATAAATAATAGCACAAATGTGATAATTCCCTAACTATGGAACTTTTATGGAAAATATGTGATATTCTTTTGTAAACCATTTTAAAATAAATATATTTTCTTTTACAAAAATCTACCAAGTATATAAGTATACGAAAATCACATTTTAAAACCAAAAGTCACCGCTGAGTGTCAATCTAATAATATATAACCAATCATAGTATGGTGAGAGACAATTTCACTCACCTTTATAAAATCTGTCCAAACCAGTGCCAAATGTAGATTTCTCCATCCTGAGCAACACGTAAGAAACCATATCCTAAACGGACCTCATACGCAAAAGATATGGATCAAATACGATTCGAGATTAAGTAGATAATTAATTGATTAACTAATTACCTCATTAGATCACTAATCTTTTTTCCATATTCAAATCCTTGTATGTGCACAGAGACTTAGTTGTGCATATTTCCTTCTCTTTCCTCCTTGATTTCTCTCTAATTACTCAATGAAACTGCAATCCGTCTTCGCCAAATCATTTCTCCTCTCGCTCTCTTCGATTAGCACCACACTATATCTCGACCGTGCCTTCCATATAGATTGTGACTTCTTTGACCTATTATAACATGATGAAAGTCGTCTTTCAACTCAATGGATCGGACATGCCCAAATTTCATGGAGCGATGCAACTCGGTAAAAGAAACATGATGATCACCTTCGATCTGTCCATTGTTGCCCTAAATCCATTGATCAAAAACCCTAGATCCATGGTAGAAGGTTGATCTTGACTAATAATGATCGCAACTTATATTGAGCATATCAAATTGAAGCTCTTATCGATACGAATGCTGGATTTAGTTTCGTGATTTTTAGCGGGGCGGATCTCTAATTTTTGAAATAAAAAACAATGGGCGGCCATAGATTTTGTCCTTGGCATGAGTAGTGAATAGAAATTGGAAAAATGGAGGGAGATATTCAATTGGGGACTTTATATAATAATTCAATATTCCATTTATTTTAAATTCTTAAGTAAGTGGTTGCACATTTTGAGTCTGTATGATTACATGACGCTTCCGATCGCCAAAAAAGTATTCAACATACATCACCCTATTTTTTCGGATCCTACAGTACAGATTACATCGCCATTTGAGACAATGTTCCAAAATGCTAATTTTGCGTATTTTGAGGTCGTTTCGGCCATCAGATCGTCTAATCTCCAAATATGGCAATCTTTATACTCATTTAAATTCGCAACGTCAATTAGAACTCAATGAAAGTGATCTCGACTCATGATTCTTTATATGCAAAAAATCTTATTTTTGGGCCTTCATTTAATTAACAATTAGATATATTCAAATTAACTATTTAAATATCTAATCGTTAAAAAATACGGTCGTTACATTCTTACCTCCTTAAAAGACATCGTCCTAAAAATCACAAAGTAAAAAGAACGTCTCCTAATCCCTTGGCTTTCGAAAGCCTCTCAGATTTCGGAAAAATTCAGCAAAACCTCCTTTGTGTGGCTAGGTCTGGGAAAAATCCCAATACAAGATATATATATATATATATATCATATATTTAAACATACTAGACATGTATATCAATCGTCTCATGTAAATTTACTATATCCAGCCATAACTGTTCACCTATTTTTTAACCCATCAGAATTCAATAGGACTTAGAACATTCATATGCCAGAATAACTCGAGACTTAACCAAAACAACAAAGTGAACATGTCAATAGAATTCAAGGAAAATTAACCAATAAAACATTAAGTAGATGGATCACAAGTGATCCATCACCCATGGATCGTTAGCGTTCCATAGGAAAACATCATGAGCTACCCAAAACTCTTGGATCATGATTCATTACCATTTCTAAGAATGCTTTCCAAGTTTCTTGGCTTTCCATACAATCTAGCTCAAGAAGTGAAGTCTCATCATGATTCAAGCTATTTTACCAAAATCAGCTAACTTAAAACGGAACTAGAGAACTAATAAAGAGTCGGATTGAATTGAAATTTTGGGAGAACACTTAGAATACATAAAAGAAGACTTATAGAAAAAATGGGATCATTTGGAGGTGGTTCATGGATCGCTAGCGACCTAACTAGTGGATCGCTAATAATCCATGTAGAATGGACCCCACCATCTGAAATTTTTATAGAATGTCCCAAACACCCTCTAGAATGTACCTACAAAGTTTCGTATGATTTTGTTAAGTTTTAAGCGAGTTATGGATGATTCTTTTGGACAAGATGACCCATGGAGATGAATGATCAAACGACCTGATATTCGGAGAAGACACTTAAATAGAAGATAGGAAGACAACCAAACTAAGATCACTCAAAAATATGTTAAATGGATGGATAGCTATCTATCACCTATGGATAGCTAGTGATCCATCAAGATAGGTCGGATCACCCTCAAACTTTCCTTGCTCCTTCACAGCACTAAGTAAAGGCTTATGGTAGAAAAATACGCTAAGTTGATGGATAGCTAGCGATCCATCCCTTATGGATAGCTAACGATCCATAGAAAGATTTTTGTAATGACTTGGCATAACGACTGGACTCTTTTGCACTTGGACTTCTGGCCCAACACTCACTGGATGCTCCTATAAATACTCACCTACTTGCAACTAGATAGGATCTTTTGTGGGTAGAGAGCTGCCATTACTCTAATGGAATTCCTTCACTTCTTCAAGTTTCTTCTTCCTCGCAAAATTCATCAAGGGGGTTATTGTGATTCTCCAGTCAACCCGTGTACTTGTGACTTATTCAAACTCACTGCAACTTAGATCTAAGGACCAACTAGTTGATATGTAGAGAGATTCAATTAGTATAATCATAATAAAGATTGATTAAAGTGGACGTGGGCCAAAGTCAGTCGAACCACTATAAAAATTATATATCTCTTTTTCTACTTCTACTTTTCATTTGTTGTTTATCTAAGATTTATGCTGCCGATTATCTGCACTGGTGCTTTCACGCTCGATCCAAAGTGTTGATCCATTTTGAGTTAACATTTTGGTGCTTTCACTGAGAAATTTGAATAGGATTTGAAGAGTTGAAGTTTGAATCTAAGCTTTGGAGAAGATGATTAGTCCTAATACTAGATCTAGAGCTGCAAACAGTCAACCGAAGCTTGGTGGCGGCCAGGAGCTGTACTCAAATTCTCATCAACCCAACTATGTATTTAGAGAGGAGATGAAAAAGATAATGAAAGAGATGTAGGATGGAATCTTAACTAGACAACAGGAGATGATGGATGGCTTCTTCCAGAGGATGGAGCGATAAGGAATGGCTGTAGGGCATAGGAATCAAAATCCAGGGAACAACACAGGAGCTACCAGAGTTGTATTGGAACAAGATGTAGTCTTGCCCATATGCCCAGAGCAACCGATACGTGGGGGCAATGCTGAAATCAAGATGGGAATCAATGTCAAAGTCATAGTGACTGTTGAAACACTAAGAACTATTAGTACGGGAGCCAATCCAAATACTAAAACGCAACTCACGGAAGAATATGTATCGAAACTTCCTTGAAGGAACGCATGTATGAATGAAGCTAGAGTTATGAATCAAAAAACAAACATGAGGCCGGAAGAGTGCATCTCGAGATACCCCGACCAAAACAGGGGCAAAGTATTGCTTTAGGATAGAGACATTCATTGGATGGCGAGAATCGATTTGCTAAATTAGTACAAAGGTTCATTAGAGAAAGACTCCAAGAATAGGGTTTGGAAGCCATGAACAGGAATTCGTTTACTGCTAATATCCAAAACATGAGAAATCCTCTAGATTTCGAGATTCAAAATTGGAAATTTACGATGGGAAGATAGATCTGACGATTCATATGATGAGATACATCTAACATATAGAGGTGTTGGGTGCTTCTGAGGAGGTAACAGGTAGTGCTAACGAATTTGGCTGCAATGTGGTTCAGACAGTTGGAAAAGGGGTCCATAAGCACATGAATCGATTTGGTGAGCAGGTTCTTGAGACAGTTCAGAGTTCATGTCTCACAGCCGAGGAATGTAATTACAATCTCAAACGTAAAAAAGGCTTGGAGAGTCCTTAAGAAGTTATTTAACAAGATTCAATACGACGGTGGCTGCAGTCGATAAGCCTGATCCATCATTTATCCTAACGGCAGCAGTATCTGAAGTCGCGAGTAAGATTGATTTTGAAGCTGCATTTAAAAAGGATCCACTGATGGATTTTATGGAATTCTACTATGAAGCTGAGAGATATTTTCATCAGGAAGACGCTGAAGCTATGGAAAAAGATGTGGATGTTGAAACAAATGTTGTGGAGTACAGGGGATCGTCAGGATCTAAAATTGGAAAAGACAAAGGTGGAAGGAAAACTGATGATGACTTTGGGGAACCGAAATAAAGAGGAAGGAGCCAAAACAACAAAGCAACGAGCCGAGATTCTCTTTATACACTATCCTGATTGAAACCCTAGAAGGGATATACTAGGATACTAGGGGGCATAACCTCTACCGGAGGCCACCAGGAGGGAGCCCACTGATCGAGAGAATTGATCTAGAAAGTTTTTCATCTTCCATGAGCTGAACGGCCATGAAACGAATGAGTGCCAACACCTGTGTGATCTGATAGAGGAACTGGTTTGGAACAACCAACTTCCACGGTACGTGAGGAACAGAGCTGTGGTTGAATTACAAGAACAACCACCATCCACAGTAAATGCATCAAGAAATGCCTACAGATTTGAGCCAAGACAAATTATCCCATGATCGGGGTAGAAGGGGGTAGGATCTGGCTCCTATGCTTTGCTTTTTCATTTCTTTTTTCGCACATTTCTTTTGGTATTTAGTCAATAATAACCTCAGGCCGCTTACACATGTATGGAAACCTAAACGGTCCCTAGGTACGCTTTGATTCGGATGCCTGAGATGACTATTTAGGACATAATAACTTCGGACCGCTTACATGTGTATGAGATGCAGACTGGTCCCTAGGCACACTATGAATTGGATCTTCAAGGTAAATATTTAGGATTTCTGCTTGTTTTGATTCCTGCTTGTTTGTTTTGATTTGAAGAATTGAATTTTAAAAAAATCCACATTGATTGTGATGACTGATATTGATCGCCTTAGAGTTTCACCACAAGACCGAAGTATAGGGTGCAAAGTCACTTTGCTAGAGAGCGAGTGGATGGACTTGTACGATATTAATTGCCTTAGAGTCCCGACAGGAGAGATGGCACCGGAGTGCACGAAGTAAGTCCCCTCACCCGAGTGTGAGTGGATGGGCTTACTTAATCCCTCTTAACAAAAAATTATCTAAAATGATCATCCCCTTAACTTAAAACATTAAACGATCCAAAGAGATTGCGCATTAAACTAAACATTAAATGATTCAGAGAGATCGCGATTAAAATTAAAACGATCAGGAGAGATCGTGCCTAAAAAATTTGATTTAATAGAAGGATTTGAATGCCCTATTAATAGAATAAAACTGATAAATCCTAATGAACACAGGATCATTAATGATGTGATATATGAAGTGATTTTGATAAATAATGTGATTTTGGTATATGATGTGACAACTCTGAATGAGAAGCAAAAATTGATGGTGATGTAAATCGCGAATGAACATGAGACAATTAGAGATATATGATGTAAATGGAGATATGTGATGTAATTGGAAACATGTGATTTAATTAGAGATATGTGATGTAATAATTCAGAACGAAATTAGAATGATTTTGATGTATAGATTACATTTAAGCAAAGTTAGAGTCTTAGGATATAACAGATTTGGGACGACTTGTGATTTTCAAGAGAATTCAAAGGAACTAGACAATTCATGAAGACTAAAGCAGTTGGAAATCTCAACTGTCGAAGATTGGAGACGTGAACTTGTTCTTAAGAAAAGAACACCTTTCATTCAAAAGGCATACTTTGGAGGGCAAGTTTTAACTATGTTTTAACCCATCAGAATTCAATCGGAGTTAGAACATTCAGACTGCGCTAGAATAACTCAAGACTCAACCAAAATAATTGAGAGAACAAGTCAATAGGACTCAAGAAAAAGTAGCCAATAAAATACTAAGTAGATGAATTTCTAGTGACCCATCACCTATGGGTTGTTAAGGATCCATGGGAAAGCATCACGAGTCAACCAAACCTCTTGCATCATGATTTGTTACCATTTCTAGGCATGCTTACCAAGTTTCATTGCATGCCAAACAATCTAGCTCGAGAAGTGAAGACTCGTCTAATTCAAGCTATTTGACCAAAAGTAGCTAACTTAAAATAGACCTAGAGAACTCATGCAGAGTCGTACGACTTGAGATTTTGGAAGAACACTTGACATAAAAGAAGGTTCAGATAAAAAATGGGATCATTTGGAGGTTGGTTGATGGATCGCTAGTGACCTAACTAGATGGATCGCTAACGATCCATGTATAGTGGACCTCATCACCTGAAAATTTTAAGGTAGGTCCTAGACACCGACTAGACTGTACTTGCAAAGTTCGGTCTGATTGTGCTAAGTTTTGAGCAAGTTATGAATGATTATTTTGGACCAGATGACCCATGAAGACGGATGATCAAACGACTTGATATTTGGATAAGGCACTTAGATAGAAGATAGGAAGACAACCAAACTAAGACCACTCAAAAATATTCTAAGTGGATGGGTAGCTAGCGATTCATCTCCTGTGGATAGCTAATGATACATCTAGGTAGGTCAGATCGCCCTCAAACTTTTCGAGCTCCTTCGTAGCACTTGGTAAAGGCTTCTGGTAGAAAAATATGCTAAGTTGATGGATAGCTAGCTATCCATCCCCTATGGAAAGCTAATGATCTATAGAAATGACTCAGATTGATTTGAGATTTTCGGTGATGACTTAGCGTAATGATTGGATTGTTCGCACATGGACTTCTAGCCTAATACTCACTGAATTCTCCTATAAATATTCAAATACCTGCAACTAGAGATGAGTCTTTTCTAGGGAGAGAGCTGCCATTACTCTACTAGAATTCCTTCAGTTCTTCAACTTTCTTCTCCCTCACAACAATCATCAAGAAGGTTACTGTGATTCTCCAGTCAACTCTTGTATTTATGACTTATTTTAACCTATTGTAGCTTAGATTCAAGGACTGGCTAGTTGATATCCATAGAGATTCAACTAGTATAATCATAATAAAGGTTGATTAAAGTGGACGTAGGCCAAAGCCAACCACACCACTGCAAAAATTCTGTGTTTCTTTTCTTACTTCTGCCTTTTATTTCTTATTTATCTGAGATTTGTGCTGCTAATTATCTGCACTGGTGCTTTCACACTCAATCTAGGATATTGATCCATTTTTTGGGTCCACAATAAATATTATGTATACGTAATAACCATACAAACATAGGTTATCATCTCAAGTGCTAATAATTCAATCAAACATGTAATGAGATCTATTATCAAAAAGTAACATCTATGTCTATCCTAGCATTATACTAAACTATCTAGTATAAAACATTAAATATGATATTCAATATGAAACTGGCGATAAAAATAAAATCTCTCCAAGTGAAGAGCTTCAGATAAGCAGTCCTTATGCTCTTCTTGGTCTCCTATATCCTATCAACATTGCTTTCATTACATTAAACCTCTACTACTCAATTATCCTTCTCCTAACCATCTCACATCTATCGGCACAAATAGACCTACGAAATTTCGAACTTTCTAGTTCAATCTCGATATTATAAAATAGATACGATGCCAAATTTCCAAAAGCCTCTTGTAATTCTCCCAAAACCCACTATCAACAATGGTTCTGGCTAGCTATAGTGCTCTTGGCACAATGAAATCACACCATCCATCCCACATATAACTCGACGAACATGAATGTTATTCTACTGGACTTAAGGAATACAAATCTAGCATTATTCGTCAACCAATCGACTGTGACGAAAATGTAATTATGCCATCCTCAGTCATCGGCAAAGCATTAATGCAGCCTATAAATATTTGTTCCCAGTACTCGAGAACAAATAATCTCTCATCCCTACAAAACCAATAGTCTCGGTGGGGTCCACACTGCATCACCTCTATAGATAGTACTCGTTCTCCTAATTTAGCCACAATCTCTTCTAATCTAACCCAACGCCTCTGACTAGTACCAATCCGCTAAATCAAAGTAGTTTTGATGGTCAAACTAGCGATCACCTTTTCCCATAGCTCATCGAATTCTGAAATCATAACCAGTGATAAGCTCGAGAAATGCCCACTCTAGGAATATTGCTCCCAAATTGGTATGCCCTCCACTTGAAGTATCAACAACTACATTTCTCTTATGAACGTATAGGAAATGTCAAATCCAAAGGTGGGTAGTAACTTTAACAATCATTGTTGGTGAAGGTGTAAAATCCTTCTTGGAGGAGAGATACTCCAATGATGTGGTATCCTTGAAAAACTGAATCTCTCTCATAATAGAAAGTTCCCCCAAACCACCAAAGTGAACTCTATCGCCATCAACTCCAAATCAAGAGTCGAATAATTCCTCTCGTGTGGTTTTAGTTGTCAACTAACATGTGACAACCTTACCTTTCGGTATCAATACCGCATCAAATAAAGTACCACATGCTATGTACTCTACTTTCATCCATGAGTAGATGGAAATATCATTAGGCATACGTGCATGTAACTCAAATGACCTCTCGAAACATGGTCCATGAGGTCAATAAGGCATGCCGACACACTGGTTAGCTCGAACGACATAACTAACCAATCAAAAATCAAAGTAGCGTACAAAACACTATAATAAGCATAATTCCTCAAAATACTCTCAGTTGGTGAAACCTCATTATAAGGTCCAACTAAGAGAATATTCTCACGCTATAGAGTTGACTGAACAAGCCATCAATAAACATGACTAGAAAATTATTTGTCATCTCATCCAGCTCACGACAAGCAATAAATAACTCCAAAGAGCCATCCGCCCTACTAACGAACACTATAGGTGCATCCTACTGAAATATATTCCTACGAACGAACCATCACCTAAAGAGGTCATCTGCTCTCATCTTTAGTTCCCTAAGCTCTTTGGGCATCATATGCCTTTAAGGCATAACTACCGGTCTACTTCCTCTGACCAGTTCAATACGGAACTCTATCCATATATGGTGGTAATTTGATCACCAGATAGATTATATCCAAACACTCTCTAGCTATAAGAACAGATGAAAACTCATTATATGGAAAATAGAGTGAATATAGAAAGCTAATCATCCCATCCTCCATAGATAGCCAATCACTGTTGTGCACTACTCTTTAACCCCAATCGTTACTAACGACCTCTAACAATCCACCACTATTTCGTATCCCCATCAGCTGGTCCATTCCCAAACCATAATACAAACCCAATTAAGCCTCAAAACAAATCAATAACAAATAAACAAACGAGAATATCCATGACTCAATATGGTAAAGTCTTGACAAATCATGTATAGGCTGGCTAAGCCCATAACTAAGTTCGTCCCAATCAAAGGGTCGGTTAACTATCTCAAGTCTCAATTCCAATACCTCCATCAAATCTAGATATGAAGGGATATGAAACCTAAATGTAAAATAAAACACGTATGGAAATGCCATAAGTGAAAAGCATATCTCAAATGGTAATGCCGTTTCCTTTCTCTTTCGTCGATGGAGCACTCGATGAAATAGGAATGACAAATCAATGCATATGCTTCTAGGTTTATTCCTACTCAGCTGGTTCGGGACAACCCTTCTACACCGGATATAGGCTTTTACACCATAAAACCTTCTCGAACGTCTTCTCGAAGCCCGGGTGAATATGACCAATCAATGGCTTCCCAAGATGATCACTCAACCTAGTGATAAACTTCGTATCTTGTCTATGTAGGACATCAATGAAAAATTGAACACAAACATATCGCCTTACTTCAAATCGAAAAACTCCTTAACCAACACTAACTTCAGAAAATTCGAGATAAACTTCTTCGAAGTGAACTTTGAACTAATCCCAAGTAAAGCGGTTACCGAGAATCGAAGCTATAGAGGCACTTCACTAGTTCATTGTTCATCTATGGAGTCATCTGTAGGTTAACTTCTACCTCATGGCACCATCTAACTTCAAGTCATCAGCGATCCTTTTCGAAGTAACCATCCAATCTGGCCTTTTAATAGCTGGATCCGATCTAAGGAATGATCTGCCTCCTAAACTCTAGTAGTTTATATACAGCTCGGCAAAGTCAACTCTAACCATTTAGACTTAAGAATCTTAACCATCTTGAACAACTTGGGCATTCCAGAAAATGCTTCACACCATCTCTAGGAACATATCCCATCAACTAGCGTTATTAACCCTGATCCTGCCCAATCCTACCCAGTCCTCAGTTTTGAAGATAGAGTCAATAGTAGTATTTCTCATAGACGAGATTATTCCTACTCTGTAAGAAGGATGATCAGTCTCTGACAAAGAAAACTACATCAATAGTGCTTGCATGTGTAATACAACTATATATAGTATATACTACTTTATAGTTTTGAAAACAAATATATATAACAGATACGAATATTCTCGTATATACACATACACACTCTTGATCTAGTTTAAAGCAATAAATCCTACCCTATCTCTGTTGGATCATGGTATAAACTTAGGTTAATCATATAACCTATGCTTTGATACCAAATTTAATGACTGACCTACACCTATAGTGTAGAATGGTTTTTTAAGGAAAGAAAAGAAGCAAAGAAGAGGAAAAAGAAGAGAAGATAATTGAAAAGAAGAAAACGGTAACATCAAATAACCGCATAACCTATCGAACATCTCACGTTGCATCTGATAAAATATAATAGCCTACACCGGTATAAAATGGTAGAGAAAGCAATAACAATGTAAACTAATCATCAGCTATAAGACCATAAATTTGTACTGTACAATAACAGAGTTTATAAAATTGGAAAATAAACCCAACCGATACACTTTTCATATAATAATAAATCAAACACTGTCAAGGCTCCATAGTATCACACAGTGGAAAAACAATACCAAACTCAAATACAAATATGAGTATTCATCACCTCATGCTAGTCCATCCACAGAACTACATATGCCATCTACACCAGCCCTTAAATCTACTCATTAAAGAGTCCCTGAGATAATACGAAGCAAAAAAAACCTCGGGTCAGACAATAGTCTGATGTGAGCGATAAACAATCTCAAAAAACAATAAAAGTCAATATAGTATATGAAACAGAGGGTACAAATCAAACCAGATTTGTCCCTACAACCAAAGAGCCAACATATGACATAGATAATATGCTACTCTACTGCATCATAAAAAAGGTATACCATACTTAGTATCTGTCGAGGTGCCTAGGAATCTCCATCTACAATACGTACTCCATACTAAGTAAACTATACAGGTGTCTAGGTATCCCATCCATAATACCTACTCCACACTAAGTTAAGTTGGGGTGTCTAGGTATTCCTACCGCAATACCAACCTCGTGTGACCCAGTGTGCTTTGGATATATGATAACTCATCTGACCACCAAGCTAGGGAAAATTGGAAATCTCCATTCTCCGTCGTACTCTCGTATCTCACAGCCCAAAGCAGGATGCATGTCTCGCAGCCTAAAGCTCCATCATGATACTAAGTCCATCATGATGTACATCATCATCCCACATGATACGAACGAGCCAACATATCAAGCATGATCTATAGAGTCTTGAACTATCTACCTTGGAATCTACTCCTAACATGAATCATATTCGAAGTACCGACTCTCATGTCGAAGCATCACAGTATCGCCTTGCCATCTTAACCGCTCGCCTTAGAGCAATAACATAAAGACTATAACTCGATGGCACAAAAAACCATCAAATCGTTCACCATGAAATCTCATCAACATCCAAGCCAAAGACCAGCCAAATTTCCAATTAGCCACAGTGATGGACATTGACTACTCTATAATGGTTAATACAAACCCTTTGGCCTTGTACTTAACCGAACGGATAAGTATAAATCGAATAGAAACATCCAGCATCCATCCTGAAGTTCGAAGCCTCATCCTTTAACTTAAATCCATCAGCCTGTATCCTTACTCTCTTCCATAACTTATCTCTTTCGTTAGGTTTTTGCATGTGAAAAACCCCAACATACAAGATATTCCCTTAAAATCCACCACCAAAATAGCCAAATAAGCCAAACAACCAAAAATGCATCCAAAAACCATACATACAACATGTAATATCAATAATAGCTCAAATGTAATAATTCCCTAACTATGGCACGTCGATGCAAAATATGTGATATTGTTTATAATCTTTTTAAAATAAGTTTATTTTCTTTATTAAAATTTAGCAGGTATATAAGTATAGGAAAATTACATTTTAAAACCAAAAATCACTCCCAAGCGACCAATCATAGTACGACGAGAGACAATATCACTACCTCCATATAATCTATCCAAACAAGCGTCAAAGTGTAGATCTCTCCATTATGAGCACAATGCAAGAAACCGCATCCAAAATGGATCTCATATGCAAAAATAATTACCTCATTAGATCAATAATCTTTCTTCCACATTAAAATCCCTATATGTACATAGAAACATGGCTGTGCACATTTTCTTCTCTTTCCTCCTTGATTTCAATTTAATTACGCGATGAAACAACCATCCGTCTTCGCTAAATCTTTTCCCCACTTGCTCTCTTCACTCTGCACCCCACCATATCTCGACTGTGCCTCATATATAGATCACAAATTCTTGTACCCATAACAACATGGTGAAAGTCACATTTCACCTTAATGGATCTGACACACCTAAATTTCACGGAGGGATGTGTCTCGACGAAAGAAACATGATGATCGCCTTTGATCCGTCTATCGTTGCCCTAAAATCCATCGTCATAAAACTTAGATCCATGGTGGAAGGTCGATCTCGGCCAATGATGATCGCATCTTATATCGAGCATATAAGATAGAAGATCTCCTCAATACGAACATGATGGATTTGGTTTCGCAATTTTTAGTGGAGCGAATTTGATGATTTTAATTTTTTGAAATAAAAAATATGAGCGGCTATGGATTTTGTTCTCAGACATGAACAATGAATAGCAATTGGAAAAATGGAGGGAGATATGCAAATTGGGGCTTTATATTATAATTTAATATTCCATTTATTTTAAATTCCCAAATAAATGGTTGCACGTTGCGAGTTCGTACAATCACGCGAAGCGTCCGACCATTATGAAATTCGTCTGCATACATCACCCTATTTTTTCCGAATCCAATGGTACACATTCCATCGCCATCTAAAAATGCACCTCGTATGCTAATTTCACATATTTCTAGATCGTTTCGGCCATCGGATCATCTGATCTCTAAATATAATAATCTCTATACTCATTTTAATTCGAAGCATCAATCTACACTCAACGGAAGTGGTCTCGAGTCCAGGTTCATCCAAATGCAAATAATCACATTTTGGGCATTCAATTATTGATTAGATATTTAAATTTACTACTTAAATATCCGACCGTTAAAAAAATACGATTCGTTACAACCGATGCCATATAGATATATGCACACATCAAATATAACATCACATATGGTCACCATTGAAGGACCAATGACATGTGTAACAACTAATATAAGACCAATACGATGTATGATCACTAATATAAGATCACTACCATGTCTGATCACCAATATAAGATCGATACAATTCATCGAATTACACATACCCGAAGGATAAAGCCCGAAGGTATGGATTTACTCTATTCGATTGTACATGCTCATCGGATGTGATTATGTAACTAATTTCCATATTGATCTGTGCCCAATTGCTGATGATCCTATAGGAATCGCTTGAAATTATCGTCCAGATTCGAGCTTCACCTTGCATTGCACCTCCCCCGGTAGCCCAAAGTGTTCTTCGTTCAAAATGCACAATGCCTGAACTTTATTGCCTAGGCTGGTGAACCATTGTTGCACCAGTAGTGAGCCACCAGTGGATCGGTGGTGTCCTTTCTTAGCTAGTAAAGTATAGGGCAGGTGCAAAGCATGCCACCGATCATTGATTCGAGCTCCTTCTTCTTTGTCGCTTCACTAGATGAATCACATAACTTCCTTAGCCTTCCTTCATCGCATCGAATCTCTTTCGGAGTCCATTGGTTAATAATTTAGAAGTGGTTTCTTAAGTATTCGAAAATTGATTTTGATACAAAAAACCACTATTTTATGTATAGAGTTCCATAGGACGATTCCAACGACTTGGCTTCCTCTAATATGCCAAAAAGGACCCAACCGACCTTCTCGCTTCAAGTGGTGCTCACTCGTGTATCAGTGCACATATATGGATATACATACATGGAAATATGTTAAAACTTCATGAATCTTGTTTTAGACTTCACCAGAGCGATTACTCAAGCCGGTATACTCTTATGCAACTTAGCATACCCAATAGTCTCTCTTGCTATGTGAGATTGCTCGTAACGTGTTTATATACACAAATAAACAATCATTGTCAAAAATCCAAACAATTCAAAAATTATAAACTACAATATTTGAATTGCATTGATTACTATATAACTACAAACGCACACATAATATATTTACTCATATGCATATACATACATTTATGTTTAAATAAGTAATTTAATTATTATTCATATAAAAACTTCCATTTATTTACTAAATCTTTTAAATAAAATCAAATCTCCTTTTCTACTATTTTATAAAATCATTCCATTATTTTATAAAATACCAAACTAGCTTATAAATCATTTGAAGCCTTTATAATACTTAATTTCTTTATTTAAATCAAGTTTCATCTTATAATTATATTATAAAACCATACTACATTTTTATAAAATAATTCCTTCTCGCTATTATATAAAATCTCATACTTTTACAAAATATCTCTTTTATATTATTTATAAAAGTTATTCCATTTTATACAATATCGTTTATATTTTTTTATAAAATCTACAAGTACTAGTCAAGCTTCGTTAAGCCTCTAATCACTTTAGTAATAAGTGTAGAACTCATAACACGCTTAATTAGCTTATTAACTTCATTTTATAAAATATCCCAATACTTCATAAAATTATTTCTCCTTTTAAATAGTACTTATAAATACTAGTTAAGCATCATTGGGACTCTAATCACTTCAATACTAAGTGTAGAGATCCCAGCTCACTTAATTAGTTTACTAAATTTACTAGGACCAATTCCAATGGTTTAAACTAATGACATGCAAATCATTATACCAGTTAAGTAATCACAAATCAAACCATATCACATATAACCATCCAATTAACCACACCTGCTTACTAAATTTTCCAAGATTAATAATTAAGTTTTCTAATTAATAATTGATGACATTATCAAGTTATAACATGAATATAAACCTAAAACATAACATACCAATCAATAATTCATTCCATAATACTTCATAATCCTACACAAATAGGTTGATGAAGTATAACAAGTAAATTAAGTAGGAGAATCATCCCACACCGAAACCTAAATCCTTGCTCTCTTTAAATTTGAGATCTTCATTCAATCTCCACTTCATGCTAATTCATTGTTAGGTTTTTTTAAGGAATTGGATGAGAAAAATTATGGTGATTTTAGTTTGAATTTAAGAATTTTATTTTGGCTTGGATTAGTGATTTAAAGAAAGGGGATTAAGAGGAGATTAGCAAAAGATAAGGAGAAGAGGAAAAGAAAAGCAACGTGAATAAATAATAAATAAGAAATAATTAAGGGGCTATCCAATTATAAGCAAGTAATGGACTTTAGCCCAGTTCATTTCTTCTCTCAGGAAATCACTAGTCATTCCTAAAACTCATTGACTCTAAACGTAGCCAAGTTTATATATATTTTTCTAACGTTGGAAAAACAGTCTCAATTGTGGGTGTCTCGAGACCTAATTCATCAATCTTTGAAAAATTGAGTATAATGGATGTTCCATTAATTAACTATTAAATATTTAAATTAATCATTCATTAAATCGTTAAAATTGCTTATTGTTATTTGTTATACTAAATCCAATCTAATTAATTTAAATAAAATCATATTTTATTTTTGATTTTATTAATTAATGAATTTAGTGAAACGTAATTTATATTGTTTATGAGCATACTAATATATACTTATGTATGTAAAACATGCACATGTAACATAGCAAAAGGTGTATATGGTTAAGTTCATAAATAGTAGATATTGGGATTTATATCTGCTATATATATTCATACTTCTCTCTTACATATATAGGTATTGCGTAATTAAAAATATTTCGTTATATATATAATTTCAAAAGTATTGATTAAAATATTTATAAACAGATTTTAAATGTAATAAATATTTGGCTAAGTCTTTAATTTTAAATTTCGAATTAAAATAACTTTTGACATAAATAAATTGAAATTCAATTCTAGATCTAAAATATAATCTGAAAGTTTCAAATTCCATAGTTTGACTTAGTAGCATTTCAATAATTTTTTGTATATATATTTAAAAAACATAGCCACATATAATTTTGTTAAAACTGTTTATATAAACACTTGTATTAATTAAATAAATACATATAAGTAAATATTTAAATATATATATATATATATAAACATATATATATTTATAATATATACATGCAAATATTTTTTGACATAATAAAATTTTAAAACCCAAAACTAATTTTTTTTTTATTGCTAAAATAAATGAATTTATTTATATATGAAAAACATATACATAATTTTAAAAATATAATCGACCTAATGTATTTTTTAATTATATTCGCAAACTTTTAATGAATAAAATATTTATATATTATTTTAACTTCATCTAATTTTATAAACAAATGAATTTACTAATACAAATATACAGTTAATCTAAACTAAAATAATTTTTCTCAAACTACTATTAAATAAAAATCATCTACATAATATGCTAATTTAATTTATAAACAAATTATTTAAAATATTAAAGAGTGTTTAAATTATATATATATATATATATTAAAATAATTTTAACAAAAAAATTATATATTTATATATAAATTTATTTATTTTGGCGAAACAACATTTTACATATACGAAAAAAATGACATATTATAGTAAAAGGTGATATACAAGGATCAATAGTTGAATATCAAACTAATGTAAGGTTGATAGGTCATAACACACATAAATGTATGTGTTTCTATACATGCACACACACGCATATATATATATATATATATATATATATATATATATATATATATATATATAACATGGACCAATAGTTGAATATCAAACTAAAGTAAAGCTGACAATCAACCCCTTGAAAAATATCATAACCCTAATCCATAAAGCAATGGCTATCATTGTTCACAACTCCACCTCTGCCTCCCATACAAGATTCGCAAACCCCTTATTCCACTAAAATCGCCATCCTCAAAAATCACCGCTTGTTCATTCCCTTTTAGCTATTGAAGATCTCCCTGATTCGTATTGTTTCTCATCTCAGAAAGTGTGACAGAGACCCGGATATTACTATTGCACCGACTACGCTAGAAGACTCAGTAATAGAACCGGGCTTGACTATAGTGAGAAAACCGATTCGAATTGTTACGAGAGATAAGAAGAGGGTTAGAGCCAAGACGGTCAAATTAGTCAAGGTCCAATGGAGCGACGATGAGAAGGACCGTACTTGGGAGATTGAGAGCATGATCAGATATACTTATCCTGACTTGTTAGATTTTACGTTTTAACTTTTTGATTGATTTGTTGTGCACCTTACCATAATTTTGAGAATGAAATTCTTTAAGGAGGGGAGTCGGTAACGCACCATATTTTTTATAACGTTACTTATCATATTTAATTAGCTAAACTAAATAAAATAATGGGTTGATTAGGGTATTGAGATTTAATTTTAATTAAGAGGTAGTCGTGCCATTTAAACAATGAATTAAAAGAAGGGTTAAAATGAAATAGAGGAGGGGTAAAATAGAAAAGAGGCCATTCTTATACCCTTAAACCCTAGGTCGTGTATCCTATGCATATTCACATTTCATTTGTTAAAATTTCTAAACTTGAAGCCGGCTATCATTAACAAGAGAAAGGAGAAGAAGATAAAGAAAAGCTAAGGCAGGAACTAAATCAAATCAAATCCATTCAAATCTCAAATTCCTTAATCTCAAAACTAAGGTGAATGATGACAACATCTCATATTTCTTATTTGATTTTGGTTTTAAGATGAATCTGAACATATTTGCAATGATTTGTCATGTTTTTGAATGATGAAATGATTATACATACTTGTGGATGATTTATGTTTGTTCACATAGATTTTATGACATGTTTCGATATGAAAAACTTATAAAATGACATCCAAATGTCATGCGAATCTTTGTGTAAATCGAAAATGATATTTTAGAGATGAGTTTCAATTGAATTTATGTGGATCTTATATGAATTTTCAAGTAACGAAAATGTTATTTGGGTTAAAAACTTCTTTCGGCCACATTATATTGGCTTAGGATTTGAAATTAATATACGTTAGAAAACATATTAAAAGTGATTTTCTGGATTTTTTGTAGAATTTCCTAAGTGTTTTAATGTATATATAAAATTATTTTAAATATGGGACTTAAACTTTTTATATATTTATGAAAGAAGAAGGGGCTTTTTGTGAATAATTCAAATTTGTTATTTCTGAAAATTGACAGTACTTTTGGAAAAGTAAAATTGTAAACAATCACAAATTGACAAACAAGGCAGTTTAGGTACAAAGAAATAGTTTGAAAATGACACATCTACATGATTTTTACTATTTCGATGCTTTTGGCACCAGACTTTCGACTCCTTACCTTCCCTCCAACTCCATCAAAACTAATGCATATGGTATTAGGTAACTACCACGTAAGTGAATTGGATATAGACGGATGGTATAGGGTCGAAACCAGAGGTTTCGTAGGGGTTGAAGCGGTACTTTGCTTTTAAATAAAAATGTGTCTACTTGCTTTCGACTGAATAACATTCGACATGATTATCTTATAACCATGTCAATTGGTTTTAAAGAAATAGTTTCGAATGGGTTGCGCCTTTGTTTTTAAATGATTGCTTTCGACTATGTCGAAACCCTTGACTACCGCTTTTTCCTTTCGACCCAGATTGGTTTAGAAAGAGTTGCTTTGCTTTTAAAACTTAGCCATGTATCTAATGCTTTCGTTGGGATGGTTTCGACACCATCACTTCTTTACTTTGGAAATGTTTTCGAAAGATATGCTTTTGACTTAAATGGTTTTAATGACCATTTTTCTTTGATTGAAGTATAATGCAAATGATTTCGAAAGAGATAGTTTTATTGGTTTGGAAAGGTGTTTCCACATGTTTTAAAATTGAACCGAAGTGCTTTCGAAAGGTTTGCATTTACAAAGTTTTGATGCTTTCGAAAAGTTTTAAACAATGGTTTCAAAGGGGTGGTCCCCTAAGGGTTTCAAAAGGTTCGAAAGAGAAGGTTTTTCTGATTGTTTTGAAATGGCTGAAAGAAAAAGTTTTTCAAGGGTTTTAAAAGGCAATGTTTAAAGGTTTTAAGAGGAAGATATCTAAGGTTTTTAAAGCTTTCGAAAGGAAGGTTTCGATGGTTTTGAAAGATTTTTATGATTGGTTTCGAAAGGAAGGTTTTGACCTTTCGGCCTAGATTAAACAAAGGGTTTTACTTGGTTTAGAAAGAGGAACTTTCAATGGTTTTGAAAGGGAAACTTTTAATGGATTCGAAAGGGGTACTCTCAAAGGTTTAAATGTTTTCATCAACTAAGATTTGGATAAAATATATATATAACATGACAAGCTGATTTTGAGTAATGCATAGAGTATATGTATTTTCCTTGTATGAGTTTGACTTAAAGGTTTTAAATCATTTTAAAAAGGTTTTCAAGAAAATTATGGGAAGGGATTCCTAAGTAAAATGACTCAGATATTAGAATACCAGATGGAACTAGTATAGGGTTACGCCTTATACATTAGCTATTATCACTAGCTAATTTAGTCCAAAATTCCAGTGTGTATGACTTTGTCATAGGTAAGCCTAAAATTATGATTACACACAGAAATGAATATATGTTTGTATATCGATAGGTATTGGTGAGCCCACAAAACCATTAGGATCAGGTGACCCTGAGAGATGTTAAGGACAGGCCATCCAGAAGAGAAGTGTTTAAGAGATAGTTAAGAACAAATCGTTCAGAAAAGGAGTGTCTAACAGATGTTAGATCATTTTTATTGTATTGTCTGGTAGGCCTGAGTCAGACAAAAGTTAGTAGTTAGCCAAACAAAACTACAGTGTTCAGACAGATAGTTCATTTATTACCTAATATGTATGTTTACATAATAATGCTTTACAGTTTTTAACCAATTTTGGTTACAGGATAAAGGTTTGCAAAAGTTATGTTTTAAAGGGATGTTAGTGAGGGGAAACCCGTTCCGCTAAGCGGCGTGGTCTCACTTAACATTAAATTACCAAGATGTATAATATTATTCACACCATGCTTTATGTCTGACTCGAAGTTTTTGTTTTCCCCTTAAACTCTCAGGTACTCAAAATTGATTTGAGTTGGCTAAAGGTTGAGGCTTTTAGTTTTAGTAATTTTGACGAATAAAGCTTCTGGAGACGAGTTCAGGTGGCTGACGGATAGCTAATTAGGAGTCGCTATTCTATTTATTTCCGTGTATGTATTAACTAAGATATGACTATATTTACTATGATCAACCAAAGAGGCATCGTTATATGTCGCTCTGGGCGTACTATTGTAATGATTATATTTGATCTTTACCTGTGAGAAGTTATGAGATTATGTAACTTAGATTTGAATTATTATTTTGAAATGTAATCAGTAAAATGTTGTTTTTGAAATCTATGATTTTTTTTCATATTCAAGTGTTTCTGATATTATGGATACCATTAACATTACCATTATTTATCATTAGAAGTTAATACTAGATGACTGCATCATCTGTAGCGCTTAGCTTTTGGCCTCCAGATACGGAATGTTACATTTCTACTATTTGTCTGTGCTTCCTTTCAATCGGTCCATTTTGTTCTATGGTATGTGAACAGGTAGTTCTATGCACAATGCCCTTTTTTGTAAAGTGCTCTTTTAGTGGTTTGAATTCAGTTCCCCCATCTTTTTGCATGATCTTTAGCTGATGGTTTGTTCATTTTTCTTCCACATTGGTGAACTGTACTACTGCTTTGCATGTCTCTTCTTTTGACTTAAGAAAATAGATCCAAGTAGAATCTAGAATATGCATCTATAAATGACAAGTAGTAATTGTAACCATAGTATGAGTTGATTGGTGCTGGACCCCACATGTCATTAACTAACAACCCAAGTGGTTTCTTATACTCTATGATGGAATTTGGGAATGCTAGCTTCTGGCTCTTTCCCATTTGACAATATGTATAAATATATGGCCGTGAAATATATTTAAAACTAATATTATTGCTCTTTAAAACTTGTCTTACAACATTTGCATTGGGATGGCCAAGCTTACAATGCCATCAATCAAAAATACTTGTATCAATTACATTATCACTTACACTGGAAACATTACACCAGTTTTTTTCATCTGCTTCCCTATTGTTCTTCACCGGGTTGAAAATATATAGGCCATTGTGAACATTACCCTATAGCAAAATTTCTACTTAATGAATCTCTTACCACACCAAATTTTAGGTAAAATTCAAAACAGAATTGATTATCATTGGCAAATTGAGAACACTCATCAAATTCTTTTTAATTTGTGGTACTTTTAGCAAATTGTTGATATGTAACTTCTTTTTGCCCCTGATACATGCATTTCTCGTATGTGTGATCTTTATAGAATCACCATTAGCCATAAAAATAGTTTGCATATTACTATATTCTTTATTTTCAAGATTTAGATCTTGTAGATTGCTAGTAATGTGATTGGTGGCATCTGAACTTGGATACCAATTTTCATTTAAAATGTCCTCTGGTCTGGTAAGAACAGCCACATCACTCTGACTCCTCGTGATGTCCCCTTGATTCTTTGATTCTGAGTTGGTATGTGCAATATTAACATTAGAATGAAAGTTTCTTTGATTATTACTGCTTGGTTGACTTGGTATGTAATTCAGATCAAGTCTGAAATAGCATTTGCTTGCTATATGGCCATACTTTTCACAGATCTGATGTTGTATTCTGTTGTTGTTATTGCTCCATCTTCCTCTGTGCCTGCCTCTGTAAGTTTGATTGCTTCTTTGTCTATTTTGATCATTTCTTGGATTTCTTGTATGATTCTTGCCTTTGAAATTTTCTATAGTTGAGGCATAATTGACACTGAAGTCTGTGTTTGTTATCTTCCTTTGTTATAACCTTCCCTCATGTAATATTAATGTGGAATGAACATATTGTATGCTTGGAAGTGTCTGTGTTGTTGAGAGAATAGCTACAGCCGATTCATAATTTTCATCTAGACCATTTAGAATAGCAAGAATTTGATCTGAGTCTGATACTTTATGACCTGTAGACTCCGGTAGATCACATAATGTTTTTATCTTGGTTAAGTATTCTCTCATGGGTATGCCTTCTTTCCTCAAATTCTGCAATTGTCTCTTATAGTGCATCACTCTTGCTGCTAACTGTGCATTGGATATTTCTTCCACTGTTTTCCAAATCTTATATGCAGGATTGCATCCAAGAATTTGGGAAAGTAAGTTGGCACTGATTGATGATCTTAGCCAAGCATTTAAAAGATTGTCTTGCCTTTGATGCATCACATATTCTTTGTTGCTAACTGTCTCTCTCTGACTATTGGTGATGAATCTTACAGGTGTAGGTAATGTGCCAAGAATGTGATCTTCTAGGCCATAACTCCTGACGGCAGTTGTGATCTGATACTTCCAAAGAAGAAAATTGCTTTCATCAAATTGAATGCTGACTAATTCACTTCTTGGATTGATGATATTTCTGGAAATTGCTTCCAGTTCTGACATTGGGTTGATTGGATTGTTGGTATGAGGGAGTATTTGTGAAGTGTTATCAATTTCTCCGGCCATTTCTTGATTCTGGATCAAATGATGAGTTCATGATGATCTCTGATCTGTTGCAGCCAAAGAAAAAATGATGAGGCTTCTCTGATCTTCTTTTGGGCACGGCATAGAACAGTAGGAAGCTAGAAGTCGGTTCTTGGTCAGACATACACACAATCTTGGTTGGAAAATGGAAAGTTATCTCCAATAATGAAAATTTTCTGAGAAGAATGAGATTTAATCTCAGCAAATCTGCACGAAATTTTGGTTGGAAGGTGGGATACCTCCAATGATTATTATTTAACTGAGGAGATTGAGATCGCAGCCACACTCAAGTGTTGACGTGGTGATCTGTCACCGTTAGGCAATTTTCTTGGCTCTAATACCAAGTTGGAAATGATACAAGAATGTGGCAAACTGAATATATTTTCTATCCGAAGTTTTTACAATAGAAGAAATTACAAACATCTCATCTCTGACTATCTTAACTTGTACAGCTGTATTAAGTTAAATTACAAAAGTACCCCTGATCTGTTATACCAGTGCTATATTATTGTTTCCAATAATGTGCATTGAACATTCATTGTTATACAGGCACAAACATATGTAACATTATGTTTACAGTGTACTTTACATGCTTGTACCTTAGCTAAAACCCACATGCTGAAATGGGAGCGGTATTCTTCGGTTGCCATCCCTCCATTTCCTACTTCAACCATATCTAGATCTATTTATCACAAAAGAACGATGAAAGTATGTATTATACATATAAATTAGATGTTAATCTAGTGCATTTTTAATGCTGCAGAGATTTTCACTGCCATTCCATATGCCCTAATTTAGCACAGCTTACCCATTTATCATTCTCGTCTTCTCTTGATGTTATACTATTAAACAAAACAAAAAAACAAAAAAAGTTACAGCTTGTTCTTTTTTTTTTAACACAGATTTGTTAACTATACAGAAAACATAGGCTCATTGGTGTTTGAAATTTTTTGTCTGTTCCAATTATCTTTGATATCACCTGCTGTTTTCCGCTATTTCCAATATCAACACCCCATGTAGATGGGTCCTCTTGACCCCTGTATAATAAAACAAAATATTGATTCATCATATTTGTACCAATGCTTTAAATTTAGCAAATCAATTATGTATTTATTTATTTATTTAGGGTGTAAAGATAGGATAGGTTAAAGCATAGGATGGCTAAAGTGCAGGGTTAAATGATGGATGCAGAGGCTAATTTTGTATTCAAAGTTACATGCACGGAATGCAATTGGTGTTGCTGAAAGAAAAAATATTTGTCAACGATGTTACAAGCTGCAGCCAAACTTTGATCAAAAATTCGAGTAGAGTGAAGAAGGGAAAGGGCTGAAGATATTAGGGGAAATGTTGAAAGGATGAAGCATAGAGTCACAACGAAAATACAGAAACTCTGACATCAGTTGATTGTGGTTGGTTTATGTTAATTCATGTTAATGCGCCTTATTTAAATGTGCTTATTCACCTCTCTAAAACAACACATAAAACCAATGCTTTACTAATTTACCATTAAAAATTTATAATGTTGATGCAGCTGTTGGTAAATATTCATTAGATCTCATCAAATAATTCGTCATAGCATATGAT
This sequence comes from Allium cepa, assembly GCA_030765085.1. Classification (NCBI taxonomy): domain Eukaryota; kingdom Viridiplantae; phylum Streptophyta; class Magnoliopsida; order Asparagales; family Amaryllidaceae; genus Allium; species Allium cepa. Next base: position 859,157,057 of record CM060934.1, on the reverse strand, counting down.
TATCTAAAGAGGCATTTATTCAGGTTCCTTTCTTAAGAATTCAACAATAGAGCCATATGTTATTTCATGCATGCATATATAGCAGTTTCTCGATGAGTTTACCTTCTGTCTGAACATGACATATTAACTTACAAGAAAATATTGTCGTAACTAAAGATAAAAGAAATATATACCTGGAGCTCCCAGAAGCCATGATATCATCTCTAGGATGCAACTTGTTTACCGGAGACATGACTGTTGTTGCACTTTGTTCTATAACCTCAACAACATGCTTTCCTGTACTTGTATATCTGTGAAATCAATAGGATGCATTGCAACACCTTTGTGGTTCACTGTCATGTAACGAACAATAACAGCAACTGATTCTGAAAAGTCCTGCAAGTAATTATTATTTCAGGCTTAATATTTGTATGCATAGAGAGTCAGTTGTGATTCTTTTAGGTAATTGTGCAACATTTTCTCCTTTATTGGATGCTTTTATGAGCACCTATGGCTAAATAAATCAGACGAGGTAATTATTATAGTAATTTATGCAAATTAATAGTAATACTTTATAACTATTTTGTCAGTAGCGATTTGTGTTGCGTGGTAGGGATGTTTAGTACTGCAATGGAAGTGGGTTCTGATATTCAAGTGGCCTACTCGAGGAAGATTGTGAAACGGCAGTGTGTTAAAAACAACATTCCTGTCCGTACAAAATGCTATGCCATCACATAAGTGCAAAAAATTAGACCCCGTTTGGTTTGTCATTTTTAGTTTTGTATTTTCGTCTATGTAAAAATGCGTCCGTCGTATGTATTGTTAAAAAACAAACAATTTCGAAAAATGAAATTAACGCGTTTTTCATATTTCGCTATATAACAAAAGCACGAAAAACAATCCAACTTCTTCATTGTCCGTTGATTGTCGCAATGACTAAGAATTAAACATCTTTTTCCCTTATTTCTTGATATTTCTTGGAGCAAATTGAAAATGCAAAACTCAAAATATAAAATGAAACCAAACGGAGCCTTGTGTTTTCGAGCACATCTTAAATTGATAAAAGCATCTCTATACTGCACAAAATAGGGCGGCGTGTTAGAACCTGTTATTAAGATGTCATAGGTATAAAAAGTCATCCTAAAAAACAAGCAATGATCTTCTTTTTCACCTTAAATGAGGAAGAGTATCTCGAAATTTAACTTTATACTCCTTTTAACCATCATATATTTATACATGCCATAATCATAAGTAAACATAATATGGTACAGATCAACATGGAAAGCGGTAATGCAAAATGTCAATCATACAGCCGCACAGGTATATCAGATTTGTGATTGGCTGAAAAAGTGAATAAGACCCAAAAAAAAAAAAATCTAAAGTCTTTAACTTACATTTTTCTATGAACTTCAACTTGTTTTTCCTTCCTCTAATATTCTTGGCGAATCTTCTTTTTTCAGCTTCAAGATCAAGCTGTAGTTTTTCTATATTGAATCCCTAGAATAAATTGTATTAGATCAACATAAAAATAAAAATAAAAAATTATATATTATACGGTCACAGAAAAAGTGTACTTTAATTTTGCATTCAATTGCAATTGAAAGGGGTTTAAGTTCCCATTTGATCATCAAAAATTATTCTTAGGTAAATTTGAGAGTTATAAATTTATGAACCCACAATGCATGTATATGGCATCTTGACAACTTTCCTAACAAATAATAGTCAAATTTTACTAAAACACTACAGGATAAGACAATAATTAACATATGGATTTAATATTAGCACAAAACCGTTGTGGAAAATTGTAGTGTAGACATGGTAGCAAACATTTAAAAGAAACAGAACTATTACAAACACTGCATAGAGATTCTACTGCTTGTTTTCTTCTTCTCCTGATAAACATAGACTGTACTGTGCTAGAAGAATTAAAACACCATCGTATATAATGAAAAGAAGAGACATGTGTCAATACTAAAATAAAAATAAAATTGATAGTTGCCATATGAGAAAAATAAACCCATTAGCAGAGCTATCACTTGACTTCACATAGGTCAGAATCTTTAGATAGGCCTGAACCATTATTGCAAATATGGTAAAACCATATAATATCATTTTTTTGCAGGGGAACTTCAATTTTTGAGATATGGCCTATGCCATATCTAGCCCTGTACGACCTTAAACCAATGTGAAAGTGTAGAGTAGGAGTAGTTGATTATGAATATATGATTAATTTAAGGGGTTTTGCACGAAAGATCCATATTTCTGATGTTGTTACAAGAAAAGACCCTATAGAAATAAGTATGTAAATTAAGTCCCTGTTTTTTAAATCAAAAAGTGCAAATTAACTTGCGTTTTATAAAAATTTCAAAAATTTTAGAAAAATTTCAAAATTAAAAAGCACAAACTAACTTGCGCTTTCCTGATTACCTTGCACTTTCAAAAAATTCAAAATTAGAAAGCGCAAACTAGCTTGAGCTTTTCTGATAGAAAGTGCAAGATAACTTGCGCTTTTCAAAATCTTGAAAATTTCGAAAAAGATTTCAGAAACGGAAAATATCAAGTTACCTTGCATTTTCTGTCAAATAAGTGCAAGACACCTTGCGTTTTTTATTTTTTTCAAAAATAGAGACCAAATTTACATAGTTATTTCTGTAGGGACTTTTCCTATAACAACATAAAAACAGGGACATGTGACTCTTTTCTTGTTAATTTAATTAATATACACGCAGTGTCATCAATTCATTCAGATTAACTATTTCATCGCAATACATGCCACTTAGGATGGTTTATTAGCTTAATTTTGACACTCGTGGAATGAACTTAATAGTAATTGGTAATCAGTTTAACTATAAAGAATGTCTTCCAAATAAAAGTTCACCAATTTGGCTCCTTGGTCAAGGAAAGTCAAAGTCTTGAGGAGGTACCATACTAACCGTAATGAAATGGGTTTGGTCAAGCTAATGCTCACATAGGTAAACCGTATAGTTGAAAGTAACTATGCAAGAGGGCAACTAGTACTTAAATATTCCTCATGCTTTCAGACATAAGTTATGCGAAGAATAAATATTGTTAGTTAAACAACTTGTAGAATACAATAGTCTATGATTTTTGTTTGATGATAATAAACATATATATATATATATATATATATTCGTTTAAATGTATTTGTTATTGTACTATTTTACTTTTCCATATAATTAACTAAATATTTGTTGAATAAAATAAATAACTCAAAAATTATTTAAACAAATATTTTATTCAAACAAATATTTGATTACAAATTCAAATAGTACAAATATGAGCTCTCACTACATTTACACATTTTCAATTACAATGCAACTACTATTACAGCACAACTGTCACTATCCAATTCACCTCACTAAATAATTTACTCAATACTCATATTTGATCTTCAACTCTATTCCAGCCTAAATCCAACATCTAAACTATCTGAAAAGTAAACATTAACATGGTAAAACTGAAAAAGAAATATCTTGCGGTGCACAATGAAGTGTGTTTGAAAATATTGTTTGCCTCAGTTATTTGAATTGTTCGTCCTTTTTTTTTAATTCATTTTACACGAACAACTTGTGACATGCACAATGTATCACTGTACATGCCAGAAGGTTATCACATGTGAGCATAAGGTCAAACCCAAGCCAAGACTAGATTCAACTCAGGTGTAATGCAAAAATAACTCAACACAACAATGGTCAGTCACAGCAACCAAAACAGTCTCAACCAAAACCAGACTAAGGCAACTCAGGCATGAACACAAACATACAACAACCAAACATGCTCACAAGCTACATTCAGGCATGACTACAATAACATGAAACAAAGCAATCGGGACTAAATGCACACATGAAAACAAGATAAATATGGAATCAGACTGCAATGCTCAGGAACCACACGAATTAACATGAATACAAGCAATGGTCAGTGCATAAGCAGTTGTGAACACAAGGGAATCAACTAAACCAGATCAGTTTAACTAGAGGCAAGTCACAATGCAACATGAAGACCAATAGACCAGTACAACCGGACTAACTGAAAAACAATGCACATGTATACTCATATCAGTTCAGACAAACAGAACAGTGCATATGTGCAGACAAGACTCCAAAAAGCTCAACCAGACTAGTGTGTACATGCATACAACATACAACATGAAGACTCAACACAAGGGCTACAATCAGACCATACCAGCAGTGGTCAGAGCAGTGCAGACCAACCAAGTGCAACATGACATCAAACTCATTAATGCAGACCTATGCAAGCTTGGTTTCAAACAACCCAAGGAACCAATCAGCCATGACTTCACATGAAACATGACATGTAGTATGGCACTGGATAGTTTAACTCGAAGCTAATTAAAATGCAACAAGCCAGTGGAACAAAAGCAACTTGGACCAATCCATAATGCACCAGATCAATGTTCATGCAACCAGATATGTACAAAGGATGATACCAGAAATACCACAAGCACTTCAATGAGACCAGATTTCAAATGGAACAAGACAACAACATACAACTCTACAAAAATGCAAATAACTCAACACAGAAATGACTACAATGCAACCAGACTACAATGCAACAAGGATAGAGAATACAAGTGGAACCACACATGCAACCAGACTTAATTAAAACTGGACATGCAACTCAAAGCAACTAGCACAGTGGACAGAGCATAGCCAAGCACGCACATACACACAATTATATATATATGTATGTATGTATGTATATGTATGTATACACATGGAGATCATAATTTTACTCAAAGCAAAATCACAATAGTACAAGGCATGAAAAAATTCAAGCGTTTCTAAAGAAATTCAATCAGAGGTCATATAGATAAGTGAATGATGAATTCAAGTCAAAGCCAGCAAAGAATGGAAACTAAAAAAAGAAAAAATCACAGTTTATATCATAATAAACAAGTCAGAATTCGGTTCAAAAATATGCCAATATATCAGGAAATCAAATTTATCTCAAATTCAAATGACAAGTTGGAAGAGAATGATGAACAAGTCATAGGGGCAAAGACTAGAATAAGTTCAAATGAATTCAAGCATATTTAATCAATGAACAAGTCAGAGATCTCACGAATGTTCGATCAAAAATCAACGCAAGCACCAAACTCAATGAAAAATTCAAACCAAAATATACGAACGAGATTATAGGGTTTCGATCCCTATAAATACAAACGGTTTACTCGAATGAAAAAATAAATGGGAGACAGTATTTATCTTAATTATTACTAGGGTCGTGTTTTGTTTTTGTATTGGGATTTAGTTTTAGAAGTAAGGTTTTGATCTTTAGTTTTAGTTTCATTTTGTAATTTCTTTTTTTAAATTGTGTAAATTTCTAGTTGTGTAAATAGGTATAAACTACGGGGCGTAGTTTGAGAATTTGCAACTTAGTTTCTGAGTTGTGACAGGGTTTTGAGCTTAGAGTTAGGTTAATCGAGTTAGTGGGTATCGTAATTTTACGTATGTTTGTAAGCGTCTGATTACTTAACTTCTAGTAGAAACACGTATGTAGGCAGGTTTTTTGCCGAAGCTGGGTAAATCTGTGTGTGATCTCTACTGCATTACTTTCTGCTTTTGTTTTTATTTTTTATTTTTATATTAATTTTTACTAGAACCTAAACGATCCTGCAAGTGGTATCGGAGCTAGGAACAAAAACCATTTTCTATTTTGAAATTTTAATTTTTTTAAAAATATCTTCTTTTAATAATACTTTTGTTGAGAGTCAGTCCATAGTTAGACCACTCATGTTCAATAGTGAATATACATATTGGGAAACTAGAATGAAATTTTTACAAAAACTATAGATGCATGGAATATTGTTGAAATGGGATATAGCACACCAATGGTAATGGTAGATAATCAAGAAATAGAAAAACCTATGGATTAATGGACAGATCTTGAAAAGAAGCTGCAAACTACTAATGCTAAAGCTATGAATTCTATTATTTGTTCATTAGATCAAATTGAATTTAACCCTGTCTCACATTATTTAACTGTACAGAAATCTAGCACACACTTGAAGTGAACCATGAAGGAACCTCCCAAGTTATAGAATATCGCCTTGCTATGCTTAGCAGCGAGCATGAGAACTTCACAATGGCAAAGGATGAAAGTGCCAAAGAAATATATGGATGACTTTCTAATCTTGTATATGTTGGGCGAATTCTCACCCAGAAGATCTCGAGACCAAGGAATCACAGTTTCACTCGGGCTCACAACCCCCACTACGTTCGACAAACACAAGGCTCAATGCAAGCATAGAAGTCCATCCGGCGTTCGCAATATACAAGCTCATTCGGCATTCCCATTCGGCCACCGGACCAAACACATCTCCATCAAGGCCGAACCAAACCCATTCCCATCATGGCCGAACCAATCATACTACCGATCCACACATCCCCCACTACTACCGGACGAGGCCATTGCCGGTCCAAAGCCCACACCATCTAACACCGAACCACACTCACTACCGGTCCACACCTACCACCGGTCCACACCTACCACCGGTCTAGACCTACCACCGGTCCAAGCTCCATGCCGAATGAGGCCTCGCCGAACCAGATAACTACCAGGCCAGATTGCTTCAGCCCGGACCCACCAGCAGCTATATACATTCAGGACCCCTGCCCCCAGCCTCACTCTATAAATAAAGGAGCAGGGGTACAACAATGGCAGACAAGTTTTGAGAGCTCAAGCATGGAAGGAACTTTCAAACTACTTTCATATACTTGTACACAAAACATTGTACTTGTAATCTGAAACAAAGAAGATAATAACATATAAAGTGGACGTAGGCACGTTCTGGCCGAACCACTATAAATCTGCGTGTCTTTTACATTTCAGCCCCTGTTTTTTCATATTTACATAACTCATCTAAATCATTAAGAATCACAAAAAATCAACTAAATCACACGACTTGGAGGTGTTTGCCCATTTTTTGCGCAAACATTTTTGGTGCTTTCACTGAGAAGTTAACTCAGGCTTCAGCTTCCCTCATTCAACCTTCTTTCCCAATAGCATCCTTCATTGCCTAGGAAACATGACTTCCAGACCAAGAAAAGACGCCAACAAGGGAAAGAACGCTGCAACTAGCAGCGCTCCAAATCCAGTGGATCCAGATCAAGAGAACCATCCCACTACCGCAGCAGTGCCACAGGTAGATCAGGCAATTCCAACAGCCCCTGCCGCGGAACAACCGGCAGTAATCACTAGAGCAGACCTAAACAGAATTGTGGTGGAAGTGACTAACCGCTTCGCATCCCAACAAGAAGCTTTGGTGAACCAACTCATGTCACGCTTGAGGGATGTCGAAGAATCCAACCGCAACACTGAATCATGGGATGAATCCCAATCTGGAGGATCTCGGAGACAGCAAAGATCTTCCCTCTTCGAGGAAGCCATCAACAGGAATAACAATGATAGTGGCCGCGCCCGGACTCAGCCCGAACTCCGACTCGAGGAAGCGCTCGGAACCGAACCCAGTGGGGGAGGCGCCAGGCGAGGATCGGATGTAGCTGAGCTATTCATGCCACCTAATCATAGAAACCCCGCTGAACGGAGCCGAGCTAGAACCCAGCCCGAAGTTGACCCCATGGAAATGCTCGAAACAGAACCCCACAGGGGAAGATCAAGGCGGGGGGCAACTGTAGCTGGTCCTAGCATGCATCCGAGCAGCCAGAGGCAACCACTGGATAACGTCAGAAGTGATAGACTATACCATCCCTACAGGCCATCTGGACGAGATCGATCTCGCAGGGAAGAACTAAGTTCATTTTTATCCGCTCTAAATTCTGATGAAAGAATGACACGATTATTCAGAGAATGCGTCTAACGGGAGCAAAGGGACCGAGGAATAGGCGCTAGGGTCACCAGCCCCTTCACCCGCAATATCGAAACTGCCATCACCCCCCGGGAATGGAAAATGCCAACCATGGAACCTTACAAGGGGACTTCCGACCCCATCGTACACTTACAAAGATACGCCCAGCATATGCTCATGAGCGGAGCAACAGAAGGGGTGCTGTGTAAATGCTTTCCGCTATTCCTAGCAGATCTAGCTACCTCCTGGTTCTGCCATCTACCCCAAGGGTCTATCAGCTCATGGGAGATGTTGAAAGAAAGGTTCATTAGCCAGTTCCGCATCTACGTAGAACAACCCAAGGATGCTTATTCTCTATCCAATGTCAAACAGAAATCCGGAGAGACACTACAACAATATCTAACCCGGTTCAATGCCGCAGCGGCCGCAGTCCAAGATGCCGATGAAAAGCTCACCCTAATGGCCCTCTGTAGTGGTGTACACCCGGATACCAAGTTCGCTAGAAGATTAACTAAGGAAAAACCAGCCACTTTACCTGATTTCTTCCATGAAGCTGGAAAGTATATGAGACTCGAAGACGCCGCCACTGAGAGGCAGTCAGGGCAACAAGGTAAGACAACTTCAGACAAGGTTCCCACTGCAACCAAGGACATTTGAAGAAATGAATCTAGAGACAATGCTGGGGGCAAGAAGGTTGAAAAACGCCAATATCGGCCAGGACCAAGATTTGACTCCTACACTCCTTTGAATGAAACAATCGAAAACATTTTTCTAGCCACTCAGGGCGAACTCGGATACAAGCGCCCCCCGCACAAGAAAGAATCTGATAACGCACTCAAGTCTGGAAAGTTCTGCCGCTTCCACGAATCCCACGGACATGACACCAATGAATGCCACCATCTCCGGGACTTGATCGAAGAACACATCAGGAGAAGAAGGCTGGAACGCTATGTGAAAGGTCAGAACAGGACTCCAACTCCTGTCAATGAGAACTCAAAGCGACCCCTCCCAGAAGTAAGCGGAGGGAATCGCAACACCAGTGGCTCTAGTCAAGAGAAGATAGTGGTCCATACCATCTCGGGAGGACCACACATCGCCGACAGAAGCTGGGCAGAGATGGAAAGATACGGCAAGTCACTTAGAAATGCTGAGGGCTATGTTAACTCCATTATGGAAGAACGCCACCCGAAACGGAAAGAGAGTGAGGACATCGTATTCAATAAGCGTGATTTAGAAGGAAGACAGTATCCGCATATGGATCCCATTGTCATCTCTGCCTGGTTCGGTCCAGCTAAAGTTTTCCGAATTCTAATAGACACAGGAAGCTCCGTAAATATCCTGTTCAAGCATGCTTTCGACAAAATGAAACTGTCAATGAAGGATGTGTCTCCCTGCAACAAACCCCTGCACGGTTTCACTGGAGATGCGAAAATGCCCCTCGGGCAACTTGACCTCTTCGTCGAAATAGGAAGTCATCCCCGCTCCGTTGTGCGAAAACAAACGTTCGTACTAATAGAAAACCACTCGGCCTACAACGCCTTCTTGGGAAGACCAGCCTTGTCTGACTTCCAAATTGTCCTAGCCCCGTGGTGCCTAAAGATGAAATTCCCAACAAATGACGGAATATGAGAAGTTGAAGGAGATCAAAACGCCGCTCGAGATTGCTATGTAACTGAACTTCGCAATAACCATAGAAAGAATAAAGGGAAAGATGCAGAGACTACTCTCTGCATGAAAAGCTTGGAAGCATAGCAACTAAAGAAAGCCCCTCCTCTTCGATACACCAGCGATCCTTTCAATGAACTAGACCCCAGGGATAAGGAGAAGGAGGCTACCGCTGAGCCTGCAGAGGCCATGGAATTCATATCTGTAAACAAACATGATTCAAACAGACTATTAAAAATAGGATCTCAGCTAAAAACAGAATTGAAGGATCAACTCATCGACTTTCTCCGCCACAACTTAGATGTATTTGCGTGGACACATGCCGATATGACAGGAATCTCCCCAAACATAGCATGCCACATGCTGAACATCGATCCCACCAGGGCACCGATAAAGCAGAAAAAGAGAAGCATGGGAGCAGAACGATCAGCAGCCCTCGACGAGGAAGTAAAGAACCTACTTGCTAATGACTTCATACGAGAAGCCATCTACCCCGAGTGGATAGCTAACCCGGTACTAGTAAAGAAAGCTAATGGGAAGTGGCGAACATGCATTGATTTCTCCAACTTAAATGACGCTTGCCCGAAAGACTGCTTCCCGCTCCCCCGAATCGATCAACTTGTGGACAGCACTGCCGGGCACGAACTTTTATCTTTTATGGACGCATACTCCGGATACAACCAGATTCCCATGCACGCTCCCGATCAAGACCACACTAGCTTCATCACTGACCGGGGATTATATTGTTACAAAGTCATGCCTTTTGGACTCAAAAATGCCGGAGCCACCTATCAGCGCCTCGTCAACAAGATGTTCGCGGAATTAATAGGACGAATTATGGAAGTATATGTGGACGACATGTTGGTAAAGTCCAGGAAAGCCGACGATCATGTAAGCCACCTGAGCGAGATGTTTCAGGTACTTCGCCGATATGGAATGAAGCTGAATCCTCTAAAGTGCTCCTTCGGAGTGTCATCGGGAAAATTCTTAGGGTTCATTGTCCATTCCAGAGGAATTGAAGCAAACCCTGAACAAATCCGGGCTCTAAAAGAAATAAGGATACCTTCCACCCGAAAAGAAATGCAGAGCTTAAACGGAAAGGTAGCCGCCCTAAGCAGATTCATTTCCAAAGCAACTGACAAGTGCGTCCCTTTCTTCGAAGCTCTCAAGAAAGACAAAGGAAAGTTCGAGTGGACCGATGAATGCTTGAAAGCCTTCCTTAACCTGATCGAACACCTTCAGAAACCACCAGTACTCTCAACTCCAAACGAAGGCGAAGAGCTATACCTATACCTCGCTGTATCATCTCATGCTCTAAGCGCTGCCCTGGTAAGAGAAGAAGACCGCACACAATGCCCGGTGTACTTTATAAGTAAGAGATTTACAGGGGCAGAAGCCAGGTATCCTAAACTTGAGAAATTGGCATATTGTTTATTGATCACGTCACGAAAACTACGACACTACTTCCAATCTCACTCCATTAGAGTTCTAACCGATCAGCCACTAAGACAGGTGCTCCATCGTCCCGACACTTCTGGACGACTCCTCAAATGGTACATTAAACTAAGTCAGTATGACGTCACCTACCATCCTCGCACTGCTATCAAGGGGCAAGCCCTGGCCGATTTCATTGCCGAATTCACCACCAACGAAGGCAAGGATCAGTTTGAAATAGCAAAAAACATCAAATGGAACCTCTTTGTAGATGGAGAATCAAACGAACAAGGCTCGGGGGCAGGTATTGTGATAATCACCCCCAGGGGAAGAAAGCTATACTATGCATTAAGGTTGGAATTCGCGGCCACTAACAACGATGCGGAGTATGAGGCAGTAATAGCGGGATTGGAGCTTGCCTTAGAAATTGGAGTCAATTCTTTATGTCTTCATAGTGATTCTCAACTTATCGTAAACCAAGTACTAGGAGAATTCCAGACACGAGAAGAACGACTCACAGCATATCTAAAGAAAACCAAACTGCTGCTTGACCAATTGGACCATTATCTAATCAAACACATTCCTCGAGAAGATAACCAAGAGGCCGATGAACTAGCAAAGCAAGCTAGTATGATGAATAGCACCATTTCCGGAGCACTAGCCATCTCAAGGCAGCTAGCCCCAAGTTTTGAACAAGTGAATTTGATAACTGTAATTGAAGAAGCAACTTGGATGACTCCTATCCGGAAATATTTGCAGGACGGCACACTACCAGACAAACGTGATGAAGTCAGGAGAATTTTGAGGAAAGCTCCCCACTACACAATACAAGAAGGCATCCTCTATCGATGTGGCTTCTCTAGCCCCTTATTCAGATGCGTCGCTGGAAGGGAATCCAAGGAAATCTTATTCAACATCCATCAAGGTAGTTGCGGAGATCACACTGGAGGGCAGACTCTGGCGAAAAAGATACTCCGATATGGATATTACTGGCCCACACTAAACAAAGACGCCTTAGACTTCGTCAAGAGATGCGACAGATGTCAGAAATTTGCCAAGATTCCTCGACTACCCACAAATGAGATTACTCAAATGACCAGCCCTTGGCCCTTTGCTGTATGGGGAATTGATTTAATTGGCGAACTGCCAACGGACAGGGGCGGGGCCAAATATGCTATAGTGGCAGTCGATTATTTCACCAAATGGGTGGAAGCGGAACCCCTAAATAAAATATCTTCAGCAAAAGTTATCAACTTCTTGATCAAAAATATTCTGTGCAGGTACGGAGTACCACTCAAGATCATATCAGACAACAGACTCCAATTTGACAGCGAAGAATTCGCCGACTGGTGCCAAGAGCATGGAAGTCATAAAAGCTTCTCATCGGTAGCTTATCCTCAGGCAAACGGACAAGTCGAAGCTGTCAACAAAATTCTCAAAACCCTAATCAAGAAGAAACTCGAAAAGTCAAAAGGCGCTTGGGTGGACGAACTTCCTACGGCACTTTGGGCCTACCGCACATCTTTCAGAACATCAACGGGACATACTCCTTTCTCTTTGGCATACGGATCGGAGGCAATGCTCCCTGTTGAGACTATTGTTCCTTCCCATCGTAGGATCCACTACAATCCAGAAGAAAACGAAGAACTCCTCCTCATGTCTTTGGATCTGATTGAGGAAAGGAGAAACGATGCAGCTCTCAAAGCAGCAGCTCACAAACAAAAGGTGGCAGCACTATACAACTCCAAAGTCAAACATCGCATCTTACAAGAAGGAGATCTTGTCCTCAGGCGAATCTTTCCGTGCCCCGGGGCACTGGACCCCATTTGGGACGGACCATATGTAATTCATAAAGACCTCCACAACGGAGCTTATATTTTGTCAACAGTGGACGGAGAGGTGTTCCAGAGGGCATGGAACATCCGACACCTCCGTCGATACTTTTCTTAACTTGTACTGCCCATATGAAGTGAATTAACAAAGAGAATCAGTGGACGTAGGCATTTTCATGCCGAACCACTTTAAAAAATCTTGTCTCTTTTTAACTCGTTCCTTTATATCTTGGCTGCTTGTTAAGCTTTATCCTTTTCTGTTGAACAAAATCTTATGGCATCTCCACTCAAGACGCACCACGGCCTCATCTGGACAAGGCCTAACAGGTACGCTACGATTCTATGCACTCGCCAATGAGACTCTTTTGCTCCAGCATCCCTCTGCTGCGTGTTAACTCATTGCTCGCGCCTGCCCTCAAAGCCAACTGTAATGAGCCGATTATAAGTCATCATAAAGGCCGACTATAGCCGATGGCAGCTCATTACGGCGTTCGGCTCGCCGGCAACTGTGAACCTACTTTAAGCCCCAACATAAGGTGTGGCCAGCCAGGGGTAGTTCACGGCCAACGGCACCCACGCTAGCCGGCCACAGTAAATCGAATAATACCCACGATTACGGACCATAATGGTTCGGATAGTTACCGTGCGCGATCTCGGCTCCGATGTGTCTTAAGTGCGGCTGTGGTAAAAAAGAAAACTCCCCGCGGAGGCGTAAGATGGGTGACAAATGTCTCCAAGACCCACAGCTAGGGAAAGTGACTACAAAACCCGTTTGCCACGAACTTAAGCACATCGACGACCTTCCGTGACTGGAAGTTTTACTTTTTCTATATTTCCATTTCATTTAAATACTTTTCCCCTATCCTGTATAACAAACTCTAAAGTACAGGAAACCGAACAGGGAGCATTCACTCATGAGAATCTAAGCCCGCGTACTGGGTGGCAAGGTACTCAGATATATTCATGATCAGTTACACAAGATGCTCAAAACCACCGCCTGCAAATAAAACATGAAGGGCGGTACTCTCTTCTCTTGTACATAGATGCATAACTATAGCTTATTCATATGTCACACCAACATTGCAAAACATGAAATTATATTTCAAGCAAAGGCTTAACATCAAACACAACTAAAATCACAGGCATATACATGGTTATACTTCTCACGCAGCACATCAAAATGACAACAACGTTTAAACATAACAAAATCAGCTTATATTATGAAATCACACCAAGTTATTCTCTGCAAATAATATTATTACAGTCACATCAATGTTTTGGACTAACGTGAACAACAGTAAAAAAGAAATAAAAAGCGGCCGAATCCGGACGAGTAACCAGCTGCGTCCACACTCCATCACCAACTTCCCAAGCCTATTTGGCCGCAGGGCCGGAACCCCCAGCATGTTGATCGGAAGTTCCACCTGTCCAATTCAGAAAAGGAATCCATTAAACAAACGATAAACGATCAAGTTATGGAAACCCGGAAAGAAAAGGAAAAGAGAAGAATAACTAACCAGCGTCCGCCGCTTGATCCTCATCCTCCAGTTGCACACCCGCTTCCTCCGCAGCGAGCAACCGCATCCCCTCCTTCACCGCCACTTGCTCCTCTTTCGAGAACTGAGCAGTGACCACATCCAGGCTAAAAGCCACTCCACCTTCCTTACCCGCATCGACCCTGGCCTCCTCTAAAGCCCGGAGATATATCTTAGCCATGACCCGGGGATAGTCATCCATCCAAGACAAGCTGCCCTCCTTCCAAGTGCGGAAGTACATGTCCTGCAGCATCTCGTCCATCATCCCCTCATTCTCCTCGAACTCCCTCACCCTGGCCTCGGAAGCCTGCAACTTGGCGACAACGGCATCCCTCTCTGATCGGTATCTCGAGCAGTCAGCCTGGAGAGACCTCCTCATCTCCTCCATCTCCTCCTTTAACTTGACTTGAGCCATCTCCGCGGCCTCAAGCCTCCCAGACAACTCCTCTACCTGCTCGAGATCCGCATTCCGAACCTCATCCACTGTCGCAATGGCCATGTCGATCCGCTCCTTACAGGTGGCCTCCATCTTCCGTAATTCCGCCCTACTAGCCTTTTCCATGGTCTCTTTCAGACGCCTGGAGGCTTCCTCGTGCCGAGAAATCTGAACGGCTTGACCGGCAAGCTGTTCGGCCTGATCAGCAACCTTCAGCCGCAACCGAATATTAGCACTTCCAATCTCCTCCCCAGCCTTGACCAATTAAGCATGATACTTCATTAACTTCTTGGTCTCCTCGGCCACCCGATCAATATTAGCCTTGGCCTCGTCTCCCATGGTAACTACCCGAGTGGTAAGCAGATCAAGATCTAGAGACTTAGCCTCGTCTAACACTCGTACCATGGGGTTGCGGGGAAGGAGGTGTTCACCCGTGGCCTCATCAAATGAAATATCCCGAGAGCTTGGATCTAAATCAGGATGACCGGCAAAGGGGTCACGGGGCACGTCAGGACGCCTTATGCGGATAACTGTAGGATTCTTGGAAGGAGGTGGAGGAGGGATAAACTCCGTACTCTCCTTCGTGGCACCACGAGGAGGCTGAACAGGAAGCTGCGGACCAGGGGAAGGCTCAAATAAAGAACGACTCCTCTTCTTTTTCTGAATGCCCTCTTCGATGACCCCGAGAAGAGGATGGTATTTGACCACGTCCCCAGTACGACCAGTGGGAGGCTTCGCAGATGCTCTCATCAACTTGAACTGTTCGAGGCGGTGTCGAACGTCTGACGTTTTAACCACATGGCCTGCCCCTGGAATAAAGAACAAGTGTTACGAACATACAATGGTCCACAATTCAGGAAACATGTTAAGTAAAAAGGAAGAAAAGTGTGAAGGCACGTCTATTATACAAACCCTGCGGAGGAGTGGGGTACTGCAATAAGTCCTGAATCTCATTCCAGGACGGGAGTGAACCATAAAATATTTCTAAGTCCTTATCGAAATTGGAATCGACAGAGGACAAAAGTTCACCTTGCACCGCCGAAGTCACCCTGGCTGAGGAACCCCTGGGGGATAGATCGGCACCAGCCCCGACCTTGCCAGTCTCCTTCGCCTTCTCCGCTCCCGATTCCCCTTCCGATTCCCCGAAGGCCTGGCGGAGGGCCTCATCCAGCTCAGAGTCTTGCCCAGAAGTTAAGGCACCAGTACCACTACCACCCTGACCATCTCCATCTCCTCCGCCTTCCGACTCTCCTTCCATATCGCCTCCTTCGCCCTCTTCCACACCTTCCTCCTCCGGAATGATCGGGCAAGTACTGGGAGAGGGGCCCTCCGATTCTTTAAGCTTCTTGCCTCCCGCGACGGGATGCTGTGCAAAGGGTTTTCTCTTGCCACTCTTCACCGTGACCCCCTCCTTAGCTTTAGCAGCCTTCTCCTCAGCCGTGTCCCTCTGCTTGACAACGGACTGGTACGGCTGGATCAAATTGTACTCCAGGAGGGTAGCGTTCCTGATCAGGAACGAAGCCGACCTGTCCCATGCAGGAATGGCCTTTATTCCAGCAGCCATCCGCGCCAAAGAATCATCTTCCACGACAGCAATGCCACCTGTCGCTAGCAAGAAATAGAAGCGTGTCAGAAGAAGCACTACAGTCAGAACATGGAAAATATAAATGAAATTAATCTTACAGCCGGAAGTGAAAAGGCGGAAAGAAACAGAATCGTCCTTGACGAAGAACCATTCCTTCTTGAACATGGTGAACTTTGAATATAAGTCCAAGACCGGTTTGAAGGGCACGGCCGCTTCCAGACTAATATACGGAGACCCCTTCTTGTAGCCCCTCAGGTTATACAAATACCGAATTTCCCGGTTAGAAGGAGGGCGCCCGTATCTCCTCTGGAAGATGACGAAGAGGCTTACCAGAATGGCATAGGAGTTCGGCTGAAGCTGGAATGGAGCCACTTTCAAATATGTGGTAAAGCTGACTATCCAGGCATTGATAGGAGGGATAGCACCACACATGCAATGGTACCTGCTGTAAGCGAAGTAACCTTCGGGGGGATTATACGGCATCACCCCATCTCCCGGCAGCAGCATAAGAGCCCTGTCTATCCCAAATGAACGAGAGATGACATCAAGTTGCTCCTCCTTTAGGGAGCTAGGAAAGCAATCGGGAGGGGAAACCAGAAGTTCCTGTGGACCATATCCGTCCACTAACGACCTCGGAACAGGTCGATGCTGCCCAGGTCCTGATTGGGCTGGGGGCACGGAGGAAGACTCGCCTCTATCTTTGGATTTCCGTCTGTCTGATCGTGTTTCCGCCTTGCGAGACATTTATCTGCATACACAAAAGTGAAAAACATGATGTTAGAACAAGAATACAAGCAAGCATGCATAAGTTTGGAGTTCCACTCAAAGTCCGAATACAAAAGTCATTCGGCACTGGGATTCAAGGCCATTCGGTACTAGGGTCCTATGTTCATTCGGCGATGATATCTAAAGTTCATTCGGCACTTATGACGAAGGTTCATTCGGCGATGATGTCTAAAGTTGATTCGGCACTTATGACGAAAGTTCATTCGGCACTGATGTCTCAAGTTCATTCGGCATTTGAAATCTTTCATATGTATTCGGCAATCAAACCCATTCGGCAAAAAAAGGATGTACCTGATTCGGAAGAAGCTTGGTTCGGCAGAAGATTTGGTTCGGTGGTCAGTTGATTCGGCTCTCTGGTTCGGTAAGGAAAAAACTAAGGGGGCGTAGCTCTATATATAGGCGCGCTCAGATCTGCCGGACCAACTGGTCCGGCCCACCGGACCAACATATACCGGACCAACAAAATACCGAATGAAATTATCCATACCGGACCAACCAAAAACTGAATGAAGCTGTCTCCACCAGCGAAAACCAGAAACAGGGGGCATGTAAAGCACCTCACTCAGATAAGTACCGAACTCTAGGACCTACTAATAAAGTAGAGAATATAATAACAATGAATGAGTTGTAAATCTCTCACCAACGTGGGTTAATCATTTACACGTGTACGCAACCACGAACGGTCCATAGGCACGCTCTGAATGGCTATTAACCCTATCGTCGTGAGAATTTGCACTTTGACATCCTTTTTAAGCTCATCGATTAAATGGATATTTGATTCTTATGAAATGGCTAAGCTACTTACACATGTACGGGGTCGCGAACGATCCCTAGGCATGCTCTAAGCTGGCGATAAACCACCTTGACAAACGATCCAGGGACCCACTCTAATGTGAACCTGACATCGATAATGCTAAACCCACTTCGGGGCACACCCTCTCGCCCCGAACGGCACGATTCGCTCTATCTCAAAAATTTCGATCCCGAGCGATCGTTATTTGAAATCACACTAAAACTGTAAATTCCTTTGCAGGACATCAACAGAATACGAACATCCAGCCCATGGCATTACAAAACAAGCCTTCCTACCGCAGGGAAACAAAGCGCGACACATGAAAGCACGTGCCCCACTTTGGGGGGCAAATGTTGGGCGAATTCTTACCCAGAAGATCTCGAGACCAAGGAATCACAGTTTCACTCGGGCTCACAACCCCCACTACGTTCGACAAACACAAGGCTCAATGCAAGCATAGAAGTCCATCCGGCGTTCGCAATATACAAGCTCATTCGGCATTCCCATTCGGCCACCGGACCAAACACATCTCCATCAAGGCCGAACCAAACCCATTCCCATCATGGCCGAACCAATCATACTACCGATCCACACATCCCCCACTACTACCGGACGAGGCCATTGCCGGTCCAAAGCCCACACCATCTAACACCGAACCACACTCACTACCGGTCCACACCTACCACCGGTCCACACCTACCACCGGTCTAGACCTACCACCGGTCCAAGCTCCATGCCGAATGAGGCCTCGCCGAACCAGATAACTACCAGGCCAGATTGCTTCAGCCCGGACCCACCAGCAGCTATATACATTCAGGACCCCTGCCCCCAGCCTCACTCTATAAATAAAGGAGCAGGGGTACAACAATGGCAGACAAGTTTTGAGAGCTCAAGCACGGAAGGAACTTTCAAACTACTTTCATATACTTGTACACAAAGCATTGTACTTGTAATCTGAAACAAAGAAGATAATAACATATAAAGTGGACGTAGGCACGTTCTGGCCGAACCACTATAAATCTGCGTGTCTTTTACATTTCAGCCCCTGCTTTTTTCATATTTACATAACTCATCTAAATCATTAAGAATCACAAAAAATCAACTAAATCACATGACTTGGAGGTGTTTGCCCATTTTTTGCGCAAACAGTATACAAATCCTAGGAAGACCATACACAAAACTGGAAATTGTCCGAAAGATCCTCAGAATTCTTTCATGAAATTTTAAAGCAAATGTGACTGCCATCAAAGAATCAAAGGATCTGAAACAAATCAAAGTTGAAGAACTCATCGAAAAAACGTCACCGCTTATGAGCTAGAAATAAAAATTAAGGAAGAACGTGAAGGAGGAGATACACAAAAGAAATCAACAGCTCTCATAGGAACAATGGAAAGTGAAGGTGATGATGCTAATGATGAAGGAGCAGCTGAACTGGCACTAATAATAAAGAAATTCAAAAGGTGGAACGACAAATATGGAAATCCAGCCAAAAATCAACAACTGAAGAGCAGAATCGTCAAAGTTCTAGACAACTCAAAAAAGCAGGAGATCATTTGTCACAAGTGCAATAAACCTAGTCATATCAAGCCAAATTGTCCTCAAAATCGAGTCAGTAAAGGAAAGAAACCAAAAATGAGAAGTTTTGCAGCAACTTGAGATGAAAGTGATGAAGATGATAATGAAAGCACTGGTAGTGAGAGTGAAAAAGCAAATTCATGTCTTCTAGGAGAAATAAGTGACAGCAATGGTGATGAGCCAAGCGAGGTATCAAAACTTACTCATGCATAATTACTTATATATTTTCAAGAAGTAAATGGCTATTTTGAAAGACTTAGGGAAATGTACACTAAAATAGAATCACAAAAAGATAGTTTGATAGAACTAAATAAGCAGCTTGATCAATTGGTCCGAAACTATATAAATAAGAGTCCTAAGTGTGATACGTGTCCATCATTGAAAGAGGAAATAAAAAAACCGAAACTAGAATTAAGTCGCTTGAAAATGAAATTCTGATTATGAAAGAAAGTGAAAATATTAGGAGTTAAAAAGTGCACTTTATTATTGGACGAAAATGAATCTCTCAAGTCAAAGTCCAGCAATTGTCTACAACTTTAGAAAAATTCTTCAAAGGAGAAAGATCACTAAATATGCTATTAAAGAAACAAACTATTAATACTATTAGACAAAGGCTTGGGTTGTTAAAGGTAGAAGTAAAAGTAAGTGCATGATTTGTGGAAAAATTGGACACAATCAAAACAATTGTTGGTATAGACCCAAACACACGAAAACCATACCAATTTGGGTTCCTAAAGGCATGAATGTAAAGTCCCTAAAAGTCAGACAAATCTAGAAAACTTGTTTTTCAAAATTTTCTATCACTAACAATCATGGACCTATGAAAACAAATAGGTCACAAAATTCTTTTCATGTGTGGGTGTGTTGGTAGGCTAAGGAACAGCAAGAGTGGTACCTGGATTCTGGCTGTTCCAAGCATATGACGGGCGACAAATCAAAGTTTCTTAGCCTAGAGAAGTTCAAAGGTGATAGAGTCACAATAGGAAACAACGGTAAATGTAATGTTATTGGTAAAGGTAAAGTAGGTAACGGGACATCTACCTTAAACGATGTATTACATGTTGAAAATCTACATCATAATCTGATTTCAATCAGCCAATTATGTGATAAGGGAATGAATGTTGTTTTTTATTCTGATTTGTGCAAAATTGTTGACCAATCATCAAAAGGAATATTATTTTCAGGCAAGAGGAAAGGTAATATATACTCTCTATCTTTTGATGATGTCACTCTTTCAAAATATTTGATAGCTAAGGATGTAGAAGTAAACTTATGGCATAGATGATTTGGACATGCTAGCATGAGTCTGTTAAACAAATTAAAAGAAAAAGACTTGGTAAGAGGTTTACCATCTCATGATTTCAAAACAGAAACTCTATGTAAAGCATGTACAGTGGAAAACTTAAAAAATCATCTTTCATGCCAAGAACACAGTAATTCTAGAGTTCTTGAACTAGTTCATATGGGTCTTTTTGGACCTAACGATATTGCAAGTTTAGGTAGTAAGAGATATTGTTTTGTATTCGTTGATGGCTACTCTAAATACACATGGGTATACTTCTTAGCTAAAAAATCAGGAACCTTCTCATACTTCACTAAATTCACAAAATCAGTTCAAAATGAAAAAAGAGTTTCTATTATTACGCTAAGAAGTGATCATGGTGGAGAATTTGAAAATTATGAATTTGAAATTTTTAGTGATGAAAATGGATTTAAAGATGAATTCTCTACCCCACTACTCCGCAAAAAAATGAAGTAGTCGAGAGAAAGAATCTAACCTCACAAGAGTTGGCTAGATCTATGATAAATGAGTATGAGCTACCCTTGTTTTTTGTGCAGAAGTAGTAAATACAGCTTGTTATGTAATGAATAGAGTCATGATTAGGCCAATTCCTAAGAAAACACCATATGAACTATGGTTCAACAAAAAGCCAAACATTGCATATTTCAAAGTTTTTGGCTGTCAATGTTTTATTCTCAATACAAGTGATCAGCTAGGAAAATTTGAGCCAAAAGCAGACGAAGACATATTCATGGGATACTCTTCCAGAAGCAAAGCTTATAGAGTTTACAACAAAAGGATGAGAAAATCGTGGAATCAATCAATGTGAAATTTGATGAAGGCATTGATAATCAAAGCAAGGAAACAATCAAAAGCAATGTCAAAGAGGAGAGCGAAAAAGATGAAAGTGAAAATCCAAATGAAACTCCAAATGTGGAAGAAGTCCAAAGAAATCTTGAGCCAGAGAGATTAAATTTCAAAGCAGATCATCCTCCAGAATTGGTAATAGGTAATCCTACCGTAGGTATTCAATCTCGTTCTTCCTTTAGAAATTTATGTGATTTGTGTCTATAAAGTGGATTTATTTCAGAAATTGAACCCAAAGACATAGACACAACTATCAATGATTAGAGTTGGTTTATGGCTATGCAAGAGGAGCTAAATCAATTTGAGCGAAATGATGTTTGGATTCTAGCACATAGACCTAATGATTATCCAGTTGTAGGAACCAAACAGATTTTAAAAAATAAATTTGATGAATCTGGAAATGTAGTTAGGAATAAAGCAAAATTAGTTGCTAAAGGTTATAATCAAATTGAAGGAATTAATTTCGATGAAACTTTTGCACTGGTAGAAAGACTAAAATCTATTAGAATCTTCTTAGCTTTTGCTTGTTATAAAGGATTTAACTAAGACAAATGGATATTAAAAGTAATGGAATTTTGAAAGACGATGTATTCGTTGAACAACCTGAAGGATTTGAAAGTCAAGAATACCCTAACCATGTATATAAACTTAAAAAGGCACTATATGGATTACAACAAGCCAATGTCGAAAGTCAAGAATACCCTAACCATGTATATAAACTTAAAAAGGCACTATATGGATTACAACAAGCCAATGTCTTAGCACTTATCTTCTTGAAACTGGGTTCAAAAAGGGCTGTGTAGACACCACATTATTTCTATTGCACGAAAATGATGACCTTTTGATTGTTCAAATATATGTTGATGACATTATTTATGGTGCCACTAACAACCTTTTATATGAGAAATTTGAAAAATTCATGTAGGAAAAGTTTGAAATGAGCTTGGTAGGAGAGTTGAATTTTTTTTAGGATTTCAAATAAAAAAAACGAAAAATGTATGTTCATTTCTCAAACAAAATATATCAAAGAGCTTGTCAACAAATTTGGATTGAAAGATGCTAAACTTGCAAAACTTCTATGAGCACAACAATTAAACTTGACAAGGATGAAAAAGTTAAGGTAGCTGATCAAAAGAAACATTGAGGTATGATTGGATCACTTCTTTATCTTACTACTTCTAGACCATACATTATGTTTTCTGTTTGTTTATGTGCACGATTTCAATCAAATCCAAAAGAATCTCATTTAAAAGCTGGTAAAAAGGATTATAAGGTATCTGTTGCACACCCCACGTTTTGGTCTATGATATCCAATTAATGATAACTTTGAGTTAAAAGGGTATTCAGATGCAGATTATGTTGGAAATCTAGTTGGTGGAAAAAGTACCCGTGGAATGTGTTTTATGTTAGGACACTCATTAGTTTCATGGTCAAGTCGAAAACAAAATTATATTGCATTATTTACCACTGAGGTAGAGCATATTGCTCTAAGCTGTTGCTTTGCTCAAATTTTATGGATGATACAAACTTTGCAAGACTATGTTTTAAATTTTAAACAAGTTCCACTTATTTGTGATAGCAAAAGTGCAATTGATCTCACAAATAATCATGTACATCATTCTCACACCAAGCATATAAATATTAGACATCATTTCATTAGAGATCATATTTCCAAAGAAAATATCTGCATAAATTTCATTTTAACTGGTTTTCAATTGGCAGACATTTTTTACGAAACCCCTTCCAGACAATAGTTTTTGGTTGACTTCGTCTTAGTTTAGGCATTTTAGAAATTTGATTTTATATTTTTGGATTTGATCTTAAATACCTATTTTAACTAATCTGACTCCCTATTGATTATTGAAAAGATAAATAATGATTGAAAAAAGTTATGATTGTTGATATTAATCATACATTATGACTTGAGACAGTAT
The DNA here is from genome assembly GCA_030765085.1 of Allium cepa. Lineage (NCBI taxonomy): Eukaryota > Viridiplantae > Streptophyta > Magnoliopsida > Asparagales > Amaryllidaceae > Allium > Allium cepa. The sequence continues at coordinate 859,133,502 of CM060934.1, read as the reverse complement.
ATTTAGTAAATTTCTTTAAAAGTTTAGACAAAATTTGTAGTAACCTTAGTTGGTAAAAATTCCATGACCATCTCTGTTCTTATCATATTTCTATGACAATCACTCATCAAAATCCAATATAGTATGTCAAAATGTGGTATTTAAATAGAAAATTATTCATTATTTTAATTAATTAGCAACAAAATCATCCAAAAGTACTCACTCTCATTTAGAAGTCCTCACGGTTATGCAAGGATGAACTACTTGGAATTTTTGATTATGTGCTTTCATGCTCATTTAAAAGTCCTCACGATTATGCATGTATGGAACATATGTCAAAATTGGTTGAAATAGGCGAGTTTATTCTAACCCCATTTAAAAGTCCTCATGTTTATGTGTGGTTAGAAGATGCTTGGAATTCTTTTTTAAAAAATACTACTAATTTCATTTAAAAGTCCTAACGGTTATGCATGGTTAGTAAGTATTCAAATTCATGCCACAAATATACCACAAATGGACACGACTATATTGTTTTTTATGCCGACATCACCCCTATCATTCTAAAATGGAATATACGCCTAACAGAGTATTTATGATTTTTGTGTGATTATTTTAAAATTTTCCTATTTATACTCGATTAGGTATTAATGTTGTATTAATGCCTATCACTTTATCACTCTTATCTAACACTGTTACCCTTTTGCTGATAACAAATGGAGGAGAGAAGTTAAGATTTTGGCAAATAAGTCATATTAAGTCATATTTTTATTTTATTTTTTATTTTAATTGCATCTAGATTCATTGCATTTTTCTTATTGTTTCGCATATTCCCTTTTTTATTTTCATGCATATGAAAGGGGAGCTTTGTTATAGGGGGAGTATACAAATAGGAGGAGCTAATATAATTCAACAAGACCAAATACATTTAATAGAGAAAAATCTTAATATATGTTTGTTATCATCAAAAGGGGGAGGCTGTAGAATACAATAGCCTATGATTTTTGTTTGATGATAATAAACATATATATATATATACACACATATTCATTTAAATGTATTTGTCATTGTATTATTTTAATTTTCCACATAATTAAATAAATATTTGTTGAATAAAATAAATAACTCAGAATTCTTATTTCAAAAAAATATTTTATTCAAACAAATATTTTATTACAAATTCAAATAGTACAAATTTGAGCTCTCACTACATTTATACATTTTCAATTACAATACAACTTCTATTACAGCACAATTGTCACTATACAATTCACCTTACTACATAATTCATTCATCACTTATATTTGATCTTCAACTCTCTTCCAGCCGAATCCAACATCTGAACTACCTGCAAAATAAACACTAACGCAGTCAAATTGAAAAAAGAAATACCTTGCGGTGCACAATGAAGTGTGTGTTTGAAAATATTGTTTGCCTCGGTTATTTGGGTTGTTTGTCATTTTTTTTAATTCATCTTACACGAACAATTTGTGACATGCATAGTATATCACTGTACATGTCATAAGGTCGTACATACCGATACACACTTGCTTGTTAAAATAGCAAGGACAGGTGAGCACAAGGTCAAACCCAAGCCGAGACTGGATTCAACTCAGGTACAATGCAAAAATAAGTCAACACAACAATGGTCAGTCACAGCAATCAAAATAGTCTCAACCAAAACCAGACCAAGGCAACTCAGGCATGAACACATACATACAACAATTCAGACGCTCATAAGCTACATTTAGGCATGACTACAATAACATGAAACAAAGCAATCAAGACCAAATGCATACATGAAAACAAGAAAAATATGGAATCAGACTACAATGCTCAGGAACCACATGCGTTAACATGAATACAAGCAATGGTCAGTGTATAAGCAGTTGTGAACACAAGGGCAACTAAATCAGATCAGTTTAACTAGGGGCATGTCACAATGCAACATGATGACCAATAGACCCGTACAACCAGACCAATTGAAAAACAATGCACATGTATACTCTTATCAGTTCAGACAAACAGAACAGTGCATATGTTCAGACAAGACTCCAAAAGGCTCAACCAGACCAGTGTGTACATGCATACAACATACAACATGAAGACTCAACATACGGGCTGCAACTAGACTACACCAGCAGTGGTCAGAGAATTGCAGACCAACCAAGTGCAACATGACATCAAACTCATCAGTGTAGACCTATGCAAGCTCAATTTCAACATGTACAACATGAGGAACCAATTATCCATGACTTCAAATGAAACATGACAGCAAGTATGCACATGGCACCAGGGAATTTAACTTGAAGCTAATTAAAATGCAACAAGCAAGTGGAACAAAAGCAACTAGGACCATACCACAATGCAGCAGATCAATGTTCATGCAACCAGATGTGTATAATGGATGATACCAAAAATACCACAAGCACTTCATTGAGACCATATTTCAAATGGAATAAGGAAAAAACATACAACTCTACAAATATGCAAAAAACTAACATAAACGACTACAATGCAACCAGAATACAATGCAACAAGGACAGAGAATACAAGTGGAACCACACATGCAACCAGATTTTATTTGAACTGGACATGGAACTCGAAGCAACTAGCACTGTGGACAGAGCATAGCCAAGCACACACACACATACATACATACACACATATATGCATGTATGTATGTACGTACGTACGTATGTGTATATATATATATATATATATATATATATATATATATATATATATATATATATATAGACATACATGGAAGCCACAATTTAACTCGAAGAAAAATCACAATAGTACAAGGCATGAAAAAATTCAAGCATTTCTAAAGAAATCCAATCAGAGGTCATATGGATAAGCGAACGATGAGCAAGTCAAAGCCAGCAAAGAATGGAACCAAAACAAAGAAAAAATCGCAGTTTATATCATAATGAACAAGTCAGAATTCATTTCGAAAATATGCCAATATACCAGGAAATCAAATTTATCTCAAATTCAAATGACAAGCTAAAGAGAACGATTAACAAGTCGTAGGTGTTATCCCACCTTTTGGCACGGCCATGACACCAAGAAATTGACTAGAAACCAAAGACTGTCTATTCTGGAGATCGGTTATATACAGGTTCACTATAGATACTGATAAATTTTTCCTAAGTCCGGATCGAGCTACAAATGATATGACACGACAAGCAAAGCTGTGAAAACCAATATTTCAAATTTCAAGTCAATCGTAGTTCGTATGCTCAAAAGATGGATCGATCAAGAACCAAGAATCATGGAGAAAGTGTTGGTTTATATCCATCGATAACTACTCTTCTTTATATCTATCCTTCTTGTCCTACTTCGTATCCATCATGTCGATCCCACTTCATATCCATCGTGTATTTTCCTCTTCATATCCATCAGCTGAATATATATTTGTATCGGTTCCACTCCTACGCATTGCGTATCGATCATCCATCAACACATTTTGTATCGATCGACCAACGATCGATACGAGATATGCTACCTAATAATCAATATGCAGTAGCACCTATAAACATCGATACAAAACTACCTATTCAATGAATGGTATAAGTGGGTCCTCTAAGTCATCGATATGAAGCGGAGCACAAAGCATCGATACGAATTGACCTTCCAGCCATCGACGCGAAGTGGTTCAGGAATCGATACGAAGCAACTTCAAGGAAACGGTACGAATGGAATTACGTTAGGTCGATACAAATAAGGCATAGGAAAATGGAAGACTCGGTCACTCGACATAAAAAGTGGATCAATCCTGATGTATAGTTCCATGACACCACCGATCGATACGTATGGTATTGATATGAAGTGATCAATACGAGTGGGATCGATACGAACTCGGTAGCCTTTTGCAAATCCCAACTTGGATCGATCATAACTCAAAATCTAAAAGTCCAAATGCCACCAAATTTTCACAGGAGCTGGCATACCACCTCAAGAATGTCCTTGATCGATCTCAGGCCAAATGGATATATTTTTGATCGATATGAAATGTACACGTATCGATCGGGGATCAATCCCAATCTACCTCGAATCGATCATGTGGGCCCACCCACATATGAGAAGGAGTATTCCGAGATCTAAGTCATGTTTTTCCAGCCTACGCCTATAAATAGCAGCCCAATGCCTCCAGAAAAGGGACTTTTTGGCTTCTCTATGCTGATACTCTGCCAAAATCACTATTATACTTCAGTTGTACTATTGTAATCTCCTGTAATCAGCAAGCCAAATTTAATAAACATCAATCATTTCATAATGGATGTAGGCCATACGCCAAACCACTCTAAATTTATGTGTTTCTGCATTTCTTCTATCTGTTGATTGGTGTGTTTGTTAGATATGCTTCATTTTACATTTACATTCTTCATTTTATCTCTTCAAACACATCCGAAGGGTGTTTGTCCAATTTGGGTACAAATACTTTGGTGCTTTCGCTGAGAAAACCCAGCTTTCATCCATCTCATTGGATCTACTGCCGATACTGGATTGCAAGAATCTTAGGAGAAGGTCCAGATCTCAATCCTAGAAGTTCTTCCATCCTATTCAGATTTGCATCTAGTCTAGGAGAAAACTTCTCTATTCACCATGGTCGCTTTTAGGACTACCTCAACCACTGCAAATCCAGAGGACGGGATAGGCAGAATCCCACACAACTTCCCTCTACAGACCAGAACGCTATTGGACCTTCGAATCCACAAGCCCCTGTCACCAGGGAGGAGTTCCAACTACTGATGCAAGAGCTGACTCAAAGCCACCAGCAGCTTATTCAGCAGCTTCGTGCCAACAAAAAGTTAACCAATCAGTTTAACCGTGAAAGACGAAGGAGATCCAGAAGGGATCAGGCTTCCTACTCGTCTACTAAAAGTTCAGCTTCTTTTGACTACAATCACAGATTCGCACGCCCACAGCTGGATGGAATCTATACACTGGCTACCGGACATCAGCCAACTTTGAATCTTGGACAACCAAGAGTTGGTCCGTCAACCAGCCACTAGACCGGGCCCTCCTCCTAAGGAGGGACGGTTCCTTATCACACTACTGACAACCGTGCCACTACCACTGCCATTAAATTAGGAGCTGATACTCGGAACCGAATGGATCCGAACCATTACCAGCGTGATTATACTCCTGTGCCTTATGTTACTAAAGACCTAGAGCCAAGGTGGCGAAATATGGACCGTCGACCGCGCCAAGCCCATCCTCGCATTGTGGAACCAGACCACACCTTGGCTTAGCATGCCCAGAATGTCCAGATGTCAGACATCCCGATAATGATCCATTAGATGATCCGTGAAAGCCAAGGCCTCACCAATGACGAGTGGGGAATCTCCCAGAGTCATACCCCTTTCACCGATGACATTCTCAACGCTAAACCGCCTCGACGATTCATAATGCCAACCCTACCTATTTATGAAGGGAGCTCTGACTCTAACCAGCACATTTTGAAGTATGAATGGTTGATGAATGCCACACAGGCTGATGATGTGGTCAAATGCCGAAGTTTCCCAATCTCCCTAGGGGGAATTGCGACTGTGTGGTTTACTCACCTACCACCCTGATCTATTTCAAGTTTCGACCAATTGGCAACGAAGTCTGTCAAGCAGTTTCGCATGCATGTCACAAGGCTCAAAATGTTAATCGTTTTCCAGTGTCACTCAAGCTTCCGGAGAGACACTTAGATGTTACCCGGAGAGGTTACACATTGCATGTGTTGAGATTAGTAACCCTAATGACAATTCCATTCTGATGGCACTGACTAAGGGAATCGATCCCGATTTCGAATTTGGCAACTGGTTGGCCAGAAAACCCCTGCCTCATTGGACCGATTCTATTCCAAGGCAGCTCAGTCTTTGAGAAGAATGGATGCGAAACAGTCTGGGAAAGAGGATGACGCAAGGCCCGGTATGGAAGGAATCTAAAGCAATGTTGCTGTGAAACAAACCGAGGAGAGTTTTGGATAGGTGCAATTAAATATACAGAATAAGCAGAATCAGCAAAAAGGCGATGGAAATCAGGGTAGGAAGTGGGATCAGAATCACGGACCATGACATAGAGCTCCTATGTGAAACCTATACTCCTTTAAATATATCTCTGGAAAATGTGTACTTGCAAACTTGTAATACTGTCGAATATAAGAAACCTACTCCAAAACAATCATTAGAGAAACAGATTCAAACTGAAAAGTTTTATTGATTTCACAATAATTATGGATACAACACGAACGAGTGTCGTCATCTGCAAGATATTATCGAGAAGTTGATCAGAGAAAGAAAGTTGGAGCAGTTCGTTCGGGCGCCGTAGGTGGAGGTGTGAGCCCATCAAATCAAAATCAATTACCAAATCAGGTTAGACCGGAGGAACTCGCACGTACCAGTGGGAGGTTAGCAATTCACATTGTTAGTGGTGATCCTCATCCAACGGATCAGAGCTGGAGGGAAATGGAGTCGTATGCGAGCTCTATTATGCATGCAAGCTTCGAATGTTGCAATAACTTGGAAGATGGGGCTCCAGCCAAACAACAGAAAATGATGACAGACGACATCGAATTTCAAGATAGGGATGCCGATAGAGTCAAAACTCATACCATTGATCCACTAGTCATTTCAACTCAGATAGGTTTTGCTTGGATGAAGAGGATCTTAGTGGACAGTGGAAGTTCAGTGAACATACTCTTTAAGCGAGCCTATGATCAAATGAAGATGGAGCTGGAATATTTGAAGCCTTGTCAGTCTCGTATTCATGGCTTCAATGAGAGTGTGACTATACCCACTGGGATGGTGGAGTTACAAGTGGAGTTGGGAGTTGGAGAGCGCCAAAGAGTCCGAATATTGCAGTTTGTTGTATTGGATATTGACTCACCGTACAACGCTTTCTAGGGCCGACCGACCCTAGCTGAATTCAGGGCTGTTATTGCCCTTGGTGTCTAAATTTGAAATTCCCTACCGACAATGGAGTCGGAGTTATTCAAGGGAACCAGGCTACTAGAAGAGCCTGTTATGTTGCTGAGCTACGGGAGGCACAGCAAAAAGAGAAGGGAAAAGACATAGAGGTATCTCTCTGCGTCCGCTTTGTGGATAATTGACAGTTAACGCCTGGGTCAAGGCCCGGGCACCACAACCAATTCCTAGGAAGTCTTAACCCAAGAGACACTGAAAGTGAGAGCGAAGTCAAAGGCAGTTAGGCTTCTCTGGTAGAGCTGACAATTGATGTTCCGATCGATAATGACGACAATTCTAGAATGGTAAAGATTGGATCTCAGCTAAGCCAACAGATGAAGTAGGAATTGGTTGAATTTCTCCAGGCAAACCTCGACGTGTTTGCCTGGATGCACTCCGACGTGTGTAGGATCTCGTCGGACATCACGAGCCACACATTGAATATTGACCCACGGCATGTCCCGGTCAAGTAAAAAAGGCGTAGTATGGATCCAGAGAGATTTATTCCCCTGAAGTAAGAGGCAGATAAAATCAGGTCGAACGAGTTTATCCAAGATGCGATATATCCAAAATGGGTGTCCGACCTTGTACTTATCAGAAAACCTAACGAGAAATGGAGAACATGCATTGACTACTCAGACTTGAATAAAGCTTGCCCTAAAGACAGTTTTCCACTTCTCCGAATTGATCAGCTCGTAGACTCAACGGCCGAACACGTGCTCTTATCCTTCATGGATGCATATTCTGGCTACAATCAGATACTGATGCACCTACCTGATCAGGAGCATGCCAGATTTGTCACCGATCTGGGACTCTATTGTTATAAAGTTATGTCGTTCGGACTTAAGAACGTCGAGGCAACCAATCAAAGTCTCGTCAACCGAATGTTCACTAACTAGATAGGGAAAACCATGGAGGTATACGTGGACGACATGCTTTTAAACTCATGATCCTCCACCAATCATATCAAAGACTTGGAAATGATGTTCAACATCCTTCACAAGTATAGGATGAAACTCAACCCCTTGAAGTGTCACTTTGGGGTCGCGTCTGGAAAGTTCCTTGGATTCATCGTTAATGCTCGGGGAATCGAACGCAAACCCGAGAAAATCTAGGCAATTAGAAATCTTAAGACTCCAAGGACTATAAACCAAGTTCAAAGCCTCAATAGGAAGGTAGCAGGGCTGAGTAGGTTCATTTCAAAATCCACTAACAAATGCATTCCCTTCTTTGATCTAATCAAAAAAGGAAAACATAACTTTGAATGGACTACAGAGTGTGAGGGCATATTCCGAGCACTGGTTCAACACCTATCCACACCAACCATTCTGTCAAAGCCTATTGATCATGAGAGATTATACATCTACTTGGTGGTGTCAGAAAATGCAATCAGTGCTGCTTTGATTCGAGAGAAGGATCAGATACTATTGCCAGTCTATTACATCAGCAAGCAACTGACCGGAGCAGAGAGAAATTACTCGAAATTGGATAAGTTAGCTTACTGTCTTGTCGTTGCCTCAAGGAATTTTGCCCATATTTTCAGGCTCATCATATCACTATCTACACTGATCAGCCGTTATGACAGGTCCTTACACTTCCTGAGATGTCTGATAGGTTACTCAAATGGAATATCGAGCTGGGTCGGTTTGATATCCCTTACACACCAAGGCGAGCTATTCAAGAACATGTCCTAGAGGACTTCATAGCCAAATTCACTGTCGCGAAGAACTTTCCCAAAACCACTGAATCTTCTAAATATGGCTGGAAGCTATATATTGATGGAGTATCAAATGACCACTGCTCAGGCGCTGGGTTGTGCTCGAAACTCCTGAAGGCCGATCTATATGTTATGCTTTGAAGTTCGATTTCCATGCGACCAACAACGAGGCCGAATACGAAGCCTGCTCACCAGACTAAGGCTTGCTAGAGATTTAAGAATTATTGCTGTGGAAATTTACTGCAATTCACAATTAGTTGTGTGCCAAGTTCGAGGGAAATACCAGGCCAAATACCGAAGACCGGCTGCTTACTTGCTCGGGTCCAAGAAATATTGAATCAGTTCGATTATTATGCCTTCTATTGCATACCCCGAGAATACAATCAGAAGATCTATTCCTTGGCAAAGTTAGCCAGCACCGGTGAGGCACATCAAATAGGACTTGTTGTAGTTGGTACACTATCTTTCCCGAGTATTGATCAAATGGAGACAGACTGGGTACTTGAAGCCATACCTGATAAGGAATCATGGATAACTCCATTCGAGAACTATCTCGAGCATGGGACCCTGCCAAAGTGTAGAAGTGAGAAAAGATAAGTTCTTTAGAAGGCTTCGCGATTCACTATCCAGAATGGAATCATATATAGAAGAGGATATTATGTTCCTTTACTCCGGTGTATCGCCCACGATGAAATAAAATGAGTATTACATGATGTGCATGAAGGAGAATGTGGCGATCAACACCGGGGGCAAGCTCTTGCTAAGAAAGTACTCCGATATGGTTATTATTAGTCGAATGTAAATCGCGACGCATCAGATTACTCCAGGAAATGTGAAAGACGTTAGAAACATGCTTGGATTTTGAGGGCCCTGCCTACTGAAATAACTCAGATGGTCAGTCCATAGCCGTTTGCGATATGGGGCATCGATATTATTAGGTCTCTACGTCTAGCTAAAAGTGGCACGAAGTACGCCATCATTGCAATTGATTACTTCACCCAATGGGCGGAAGTCGAGCCCTTTGCTACTATCAAATTGAAAAAATGATCAACTTTTTTGTACGCAACATTATCTATTGATTTGGTCTACCACATACCATTGTCACTAATTACGGAGCCCAATTCAGTAGTGTCGAGTTCAAGAATTTCTATCAGCGATTCCATATCCAGAAGAAGTTCTCTGCTGTTGCAAACCTTCAAGCGAATGGACATGTCGAAGCTGTTAATAAAGTTATAAAGTCCATTCTGAAGAAAAGATTAGAAAAAGCCGAGGTTAAATGGGTCGATGAACTTCCTATGGCCTATGGGCATATCGATCAATCCACAAGCCCACGACCGGCCACACTCTATTTTAACTTTCCTAGGACTCAGAAGTCGTCATTCCGGTTGAATTGGAAGTACCTTCTCATCGTGTTACTTATTATGATCCGAAGACAAATGCTATATTACTTGCCGAATCTCTTGACTTACTAGATGAGAAACATGAAGAGGCTGATCTAAGGGCAGCCGCGCACCGAAGTCGACTTGCCCCATTGTACAATACTAAGGTTCGATCCCGAACCTTTGAACTTGCAGATCTCGTCCTTAAGAGAATTTACCTGGTACCTTCGCATATGAAACCAACGTGGAAGGGACCGTATGTTATTGAAAGAAGACTCGGAGATGATACATTTAAATTATCGACCATTGATGGTCTCACTTTGCCGAGATCCAGGAACAGCGAGAGACTTCGTCGCTACTACACATAACATGCTTTATTTATTCATTCGTTTTGCTTTTCGTTTGCAATTTTTCATTCATTTCGAAATTTGAATTTGTGATAAGGAAACTGACTTTGCCATACTTTTCGATTTCATCAATAAAATGCCATCCCTTCGAGCCAGAGCGGTGATTCTTAAAATACGTCCTACGACCATTACAATCAACGGAGAGCTAGGTTCCATCCTATGGTTGGACTTATTTAAATAGGGAGTGATTTGATACGACCGGTCATTCGTTAAGTGAAACTGGAGCTCAGGAGCAAACGATCACACTGAAGCCAAAAAAGGATTGATACACGACAATCCTCTAACCTACTCTGGCTCCCAAAGTGTGAGCTGGAGTGTAAAGTTACAATTATAGGCTCGAAGAGGGTGGATTCGTCCACCTAACGACTTCGCGCATGCCTAATCCAAGTCTGAGGAGGATTGGTCCATCCATCTAACGACCTCAGTTGTTAATTCAAGGTGGATGTAACCCGATCATCCACGATCCTGATAAATCTATCGTTCCCAAAGAGTGAACGAAATTCTAAAACTTAAAACAGATGTGATCGACCGTCTGTTGACTAACTCCAGATTACCAGAGTGAAAAATGGAGTATAAACATCAAAATGGGTGTAACTGACCACTTATCGGCTAACTCTAAGTCCTTAAAGTGTGAGCTAGAGTATGAACACAAGCCGCATCTTAACCGACCACCTGTAAGACAACTTCAAGTCCCCGGAGTGCGGAGCGGGGTTTAAACACAAATTGGATGTGATTGATCACCCACGTCCCCTAAGTGCGAACGAAATTATAAATATCAAATGGGTGTGACTGACTGCTCGTAAAATAACTTAAGTCCCCGGAGCGCGAACATATCTTTAAACATTAAACGGGCGTGACCGACCGCCGACACGGTGCAATCCCCAAAGTGTGGATGCGATTACCAATAGATGAGTGAGTGTGATCCAAACACTCAAACTCATCTCGTTTCAACTTCATTCCAACTAGGTTAAGCTCGATTTATCGAAGGTGGAAAGCGACTGCCTACCGACCACTTCAATTTATCCTGAGGACTGAGGGTAAAACTCAAGTACCAACTACTGATCGAGACAGTGCGGGCTCAACTTAACGTTCGGTTATGACTCGAAGCCTTAACTTCGAGACTTAAAAACCGAACTTAGATCCGATTCAAAGAGTAAAGCCTCACAAGTACATTGAATGGAAATCGAACGCTAAAACACTTAGGCAAATAAAAACAAAATTATGCTGAAAACAATGTGGAATTTCATTTCAACTATTCTTTGAAAAGAGAAAGATAAGTACAAAAATTATTCCAAGAATCCCTAGAAGTGGGGGCGAACCCGCATTTATACACGGCCTATAGGAAGCAAAAAGAAATTCCTATCTATCTACCAAAAAGGGGAAAGAAGACACCTCTACTTCCTCGACTTCTTTTTCTTCTTCCTCGACGTCGACCAACTGGAGCTACCGCTCACATGCCTCTTCAAGCCTTTTCCTTTTGGTGGTTGGCCTCCAATCGGAGGAAATATGGTAATCTCTTACTCCGAACTCACAGGAATTGAAATACTTCCTGAATAGGAAGTGGGAGGAATAGGAACACTCTTGATGTTGGAAGAAGAGGAAGGCATACCAGTGTTGACAACTGTACCACTGGGAGAAATCATTCGTTGAGGAGCTAGGCCAGGACTCACCATACCACCTCCAATACCATTGGCCTTTGCGATTGCTTCCTTGTTTTGATTAATCTCCACCATTATATCTTCTTCATGAATTGCTTGAGCATCCACGAGAATGGTTCCAGTTGTGCCTGAAGAGCTGGCTATGAATGCACCTTCGTCCATGACGAATGGCAGGTTGGTAAGTACATCACTTTGCTGACCAAGGAGTTCTTCCATCATATGGTCGTCAAAAGTAAAAGCGCTCCCCTGCACTCCCTCAGTTGGTGCGGCGGTCATTATTGTGGTTGCCTCCATCATAAGGGCCTTCTGCTCATGATGCAGATTTTGGGTTGTAGGAGGCACAACTGGTGCAGCTTCTACCACTAAATAAAGATAAGAGAAAAGGTGTTAGTGACTACTTCAAGCAATTCTCCCAACTTTGAATAAATACAAGAAGTGCTCAGAATACCTTCCTTAGATTGGCCAGTGGGTGGAGCCAGAGCAGTTTTAGGGACATGCTCGCGAGCTGGAGACAATTGCAGTTGATCAGGATTGTAAGCAGGCACAGGTAGAGGATCAACCGCAAGAGTAGATTCGAGCTGGATTGGCATAGGAATTTCAGAGCTCGTATGATGCTCAATGCTAGAACCCTCTCCAGCCTCCAGATGTTGAGTGACGAGTCTCTCTTTTTCAAATATGATAGTGGCATCATGGAGAACTCTTCTCTCATCCTCAGTCATCACCGGTTCTCTAATTCGAACTCATCAATGGATTCAGTATGATGCTCTACTTTTTCATCTTCAACCAAGTGGCACCAAGCATTATACAGATGTGATGGATTATCTTTAAGCCAGCTCAGATTTTGATGCTTCAGAAAATTGATATTATATGTGATGAGGAGATCCTCAATGTCGCTCTCTATCCTGGCCGTTGCCGCTCTGGCCTTAATCTTAACCCTAGCCTCGGCTTCCTTCACCTTTAGTACAGCTGCATCCTGCTTACTCCTACGTTCCACAGCTTGAACACATGCCTCTTGGGCAGCCTTATTAGCATCGTCATTTTTCTTTGACGACCTCAACATGATTTTCCTTAAGCTTATTGAGCTCCTTGAGTTCATTATCACACCCGGCCGTGACAATGGCATTTCTGTGGCCAATATCATCGACCAAAGTTAGGCACTCTTGTCTCATCTGCTCCATCTTCTTGTTCGCCTCATCGACTTTCTTCAAGGCCACTGTTTCTGAATTCCTCAGAGTGTCGTTCTCGGCAGTGAGCACTTGCACTATACGGTCCTTTTGAGCGAGATTGGTTCCCAGTTTCTCAATTGTCTTCACCCGCTCAAAGGCCACCGCCAATGCTTTCTCTACGGTCTTCATCCATTTCTGATACTAGCCATAAATATCATATATATGGTCATACATCATCTGTTCTGCCTCATTGGGAATTCGCATTTAAGTGTAGAGGAAATATGAAGCCGTCGAAGCAGACATTCAGGGAATCCGTTTTCAACTTAGCGATTCTAACACACCTTCCACGGTGGGTTCTATAACAGCTTGTCCAGTGGTGATGGAGGACTTAGTTTCGATCCTCCAACATTGTTTGTCGAGTCTTGAAGTTTGAGAAGGTGGTACTTTACGCGAAGATTCTGAGGGTTGTTTGCCAAAACCAGAAGATTGTGTTGGACCTCTAGGTTGCAGAGAGCGTGATTGGGAATGGCGCCTATGCTGCCACTCCCTCTCCCTATCCCTTTCCCTCTCGTAGTTCTCCCTCTCTTGACTGGAGTAGATGTGATCGCATTCACTATCGGCCTCACGTCTGCGAGACTCATAATATGAACTAGATGAATGGCATGCAGAACAGAGGCTACCAAGCATAGGTCCTTGCCTTGACATCGTATTTGTAAAATGAAAAGAGAAACAGAGTTGGTAATCTCCAGAGATGAATAGCTTATGACTAGAAATTGTGTGGTGCTGTGAAGTGTGTGTATGCATGTGAAACCCCCTAACCAACCAGTTGTAATAGCCGTACTCGGAGGAGTTGGCTCTCCTATGTCTAAGGCGCTTTGAAGTCCCTGTAATCTGGTATCTTGGTGCAAGGGAAAGTCATTTGGAATGAGGATGTCTGCCAGTCTCACAAAGGAGCTCTCCATCTACGAAGGAGGAATCTCTTGACAAGTAGCAGGTAAAGTGACTATGATGGTTATGCGCCTTACAAATTTTCGAGCAGTAGACTTGCCTCTTCTTTTCTGCTCTAAAGATCGAGGACTTTACAAAGGTCCAACTGCGGGCTCATCTCCAGCAGTCATATTCTCATCACCGCCTTGTTCAGTAATTACTATCCCGGGAGCTCTCCTTCGCGCTTGCCTCATCGGGGTTGTCCCGAAAACTCATGCGATTCCAATGCTTTGATCTTTATCAATGAGCCTAACGGCAACCAGATTCTTTTCCATAAGGACTTCATCGATCTCTCTATATTCGATGGACACCTCTTGAAGAACTCTTACTGCCTCCTTAAACTAAGCACCTTCAGGTCATGGGATTGAAGCTGTAAAAGAAAGAAAATATTAGACTCGACATCAACTGCTGATATCTGGTTAAACATCAAGGAGGCTAGGGCACTTACATCTTGCTAACCACCATCTGGCGAACCCAGGTGGACAACGGATGTAGAACCATTCAGTCTCGAAATAGCTCAGCTTGCTCCAAGCTTGACCATGATCTGACAGTTCCTAGCTGCCTCTAAGAAAGTGAAGGAAGGATTATCCCCTCGACTCTTCATGTTAAACAAATATCTTACTTCCTCTAGAGTTGAGAGTCAGAAAAGGTGTTCCATGAAGATGACAAAAAGACTATTGAGCAAGGCATATCCATTCGGTGCAGCTGAGATGGAGTGATCCTCAAGAAAAGTAGAACTTGTCGGATGAATTGGTTAAAAGGAGGAAGTGTCTCGGCTACACACATAATTCTATTATAGGTTGTGTACCTTTCCGAGGGAGTGTGAGCTCTATCCTCTGGACCTGGTAATAAGACATCGTTTATCGTAAGCCCATGCCTTAGGAAAATCCGGTGCAACATATCTTCAGAAATATTGGAAGGAACGGAATCCTGTGGGGGTGCAAAAAGACCGCTCCTGGCAATTCATCCGTAGCAAGGCTAATAGCGTCGGCTGCAATAACCGGCATTTCAATTGTGGGAGGGGTGGACTCCGGACATCCTGTGATTGTGAACTTTCGGGTTCCATAGCTATTGAACTTAGTAAAAATCATCGTTAGACGGCAACAAACCATGTTTACCCTAGTGTGAAGTGCATGAATGTGTTGTGCACTGTAGTGCAACATAATACTTAGAAATTCTATGAGATTTGTGAAATGTTCGAACGACAAGACTTTGAAATTCAACTAGAGTGACCATCAACGCTGGCTGTCACAACCGTGCCATCCAGACTTCAGCGAACAATATAAGTTAAAGTTCATCAAAATTTTCAAGTTATAGTTCCATCGATGAGCTTTGAAGGGCGGTCAAATATGCGGTGAAATGTTTAAGTCCAATTATGCAAGGCAGAAGCTCGTCGGAGTCATATATTCAATTATTCAAAATTTTCATATCCATCAAGGTCAAGACTTGGATCGATCACCAGAGGCTCCATTCGTATTGATCGTGGGGAAAGGGATTTCGTATCGATTACAGGGAATTCCAATTCATATCGATCAACAAGCCTTTCATCTTCGTATCGATCAACAGGGCCGCTACTTCGTATCGATCACATGACTAGCTTTTTGTATCGATCGTCCATATCGATATGAAATCCCACCATCTCCTATCAGTACGAAGTCTCTCCCTCCACTTCGATACAAATCTCCACTATTGTTGATCGGTACGTACTCCAGTTACTCTCAAATCGACACGGATCACTTGTCTTAGAACGACACGAACATCGCCTTCGTAACCCTCAACACTTCTTCTTTTCCAAACAATATGAATGCCATTACATCCTCCTTCAACCATGCTCCGATCTGATTCAGGCAACAACATCACCAGAATTAGCCACGGCCATGAATGGATTAGCAATAAATCTCATCTTCTAATACAAGATTATTCGATTAATTACCTAAATTAAAGTATAAGAAGAGGGATTATAGAATTTTATTGATTTGAGGATGAAGGTAATTTCTATTTCTCAGTTTTTCTATCGATATAAAAGCAAGAGCAAAAGTGGAAGCAGATGAAAATTTGGCTAAGTATGGAAAGTATTTATATAGATGGAAAACCAAGAGGAAACGATTCGCCTCCCAATATTGCAAACCGGTTGAAACGTTCTCATGTGTCATCGATACGAAGGGCCTACTTCATATCCATCCACCTAGATTGATCTAAAGCAATAGCTGTTCGTAACCATCGATTCAAATCGATCCAGAGCATGGTCGTTCGTATCCGTCAATGACCCATCGAAAGGAAAGATACACAGAGGTTTTTTGAACTATTCAGATCCATCAATTATTCATTAAAACCGAGTGAAAGTTTTGTATCCATCACTTTAGAGACCACAGGAGTTCGTATCTATCGATACGAAGAATTTTCGGAGAACCAACTACCTCGTATCGATAGCCATTGATATGAAATGGCTATCCCAACTTCTCAAATCGATCCAAAAGAGGATCGATACGAAGGGATACTCTAAAGCAACCAGTTACAACTCAAATTTCACGTTGATCCAGGAGAGGATCGATACAAAACTTGATCAAAAAAAGAAGAAAAAAAACTTGACAATGACTCGTGAATGTGCAAACGTGAATGTGAGTCAGGTTAATGTACACGCATGTATGACGGACTAATAATCAATTTTCAAAATTCACAGGAATTGAATGCTCACTTGGTGACAATTACAATAGTAAACGGTGGATTGTTAGTACTCAACACTTAGTTACAACGATGCACTATACCATCGTTGGCAGTCAGCAATCCAGTATTTAAATTGTCGGGATTCAATCAAAGGTTACATCTTTTGATGAAAAGACAACGACTACTCAATGAATCAGACAGAACTTTTCAGACTAAAGATTGCAGCATTTCAAAGCACGTCATGTTCACACAAGAGATACTTTAGGGGGGGAATGTTATCCCGCCTTTTGGCAAGGCCGTGACACCAAAAAATTAACTAGAAACCAAAGAATGTTCGTCCCGGCGATCTGTTATACATAGGTTCACTATAGATAATGATAAATTTTTCCCAAGTCCGGATTGAGCTACAATTGATATAACATAACAAGCAAAGCTGTGGAAGCCAACATTTCAAATTTCAAGTCGATCGGAGTTTGTTTGCTCAAGGTATGGATTGATCGAGAATCATGGAGAAAGTGCTGGTTCATATCCATCGATAACTAGTCTTCTTTGTATCCATCCTGCTTGTCCTACTTCATATCCATCATGTCGATTCCACTTCGTATCCATTGTGTATTTTCTACTTCATATCCATCGGTTGAATATATTTGTATCGGTTCCACTCCTGCGCATAGCGTATCGATCATCCATCAACACATTTTGTATCGATCGACCAACGATCGATACGAAATATACCACCTAACAATCGATACGCAGTAGCACCTGAATACATCGATACAAAACTACCTATTCATTGATTGGCATGAATATGTCCTCTAAGTCATCAATACGAAGTGGAGCACAAAGCATCGATACGAATTGACCTTCCAACCATCGATATGAACTGGCTTTAGGAATCGATACGAAGCAACTTCAAGGAAACAGTACGAATGGAGTTACGTTGGGTTCATACGAACAAGGCATAGGAAAATGAAA
Organism: Allium cepa; assembly: GCA_030765085.1. NCBI lineage: Eukaryota > Viridiplantae > Streptophyta > Magnoliopsida > Asparagales > Amaryllidaceae > Allium > Allium cepa. Next base: position 859,115,605 of record CM060934.1, on the reverse strand, counting down.
GACTCGGTCACTTAGCATGAAAAGTGGATCGATCCTGAAGTATAGCACAACAACACCATTGATCGATACGTGTGGTATCGATACAAAGTGATCGATACGAGTGGGATCGATATGAACTCGATAGCCTTTTGCAAATCGCAACTTGGATCGATCATAAATAAAAATATACATGTCCAAATGCTACCAAATTTTCATAGGAGCTGGCATACAACCTCAAGAATGTCTTCGATCGATCTCAGGCCAAACGGACATGTTTTTGATCAATACGAAATGAACACGTATCGATAAGTGATCGATCCCAATCTACCTCGGATCAATCACATGGGCCTACACACTTGTGAGAAGGAGTATTCCAAGATCTAAGCTAGATTTTTCTAGCCTACGCCGATAAATAGCAGCCCAATGCCTCCAGAAAAGAGACTTTTTGGCTTCTCTACGCTGATACTCTGCCGAAGTCACTATTATACTTCAGTTGTACTATTGTAATCTCCTGGAATCAGCAAGCCAAATCGAATAAACACCAATCGTTTCATAGTGGATGTAGGCAATACGCCGAACCACTCTAAATTTGTGCGTTTCTGCATTTTTTTTCTTATCTGTTGATTGGTGTGTTTGTTAGATCCACCTCATTTTACATTTACTTTCTTCATTTATCTCTTCAAACACATCCGAAGGGTGTTATGCCCAATTTTGGTACAAACCGTAGGAGTAAAGACCGGAACAAGTTCAAATCAATTCAAGCAAATTCGATCAATGAACAAGTTAGAGATCTCACAAACGTTCAATCAAAAATTAATGCAAGCACCAAACTCACCGAACAATTCAAAATCATCATCGACAAAAAGCATCGATTTCGAATTCAAGGAAATCAACAGGGCAAATAAAGTAAAAAATCACATACCAATTTATACCATTCGAACTCGACACTGAAGCAGCCGTAGCAATCGAATAACACTGATCAAAGAAGCATCGAAGCTAACTGAGGAATGAGAGCATACCAGTAATTAATTCGAACTTCTAATTCCAAGCAAAAACTTCAATCATTGAAACCCAAGCTTTTTAAGAGCAACAAAAGGAATGACCGAAGATATCAGTCGAATGAAAAAATAAATGGGAGACGGTCTTCACCTTAATTATTGGGCCATGTTTTGTTTTTGTATTGGGCTTTAGTTTTAAAAATAGGGTTTTGATCTTTAGTTTTAGTTTTATTTTGTAATTTCTTTTTTTAAATTGTGTAAATTTCTAGTTGTGTAATTAGGTACAAACAATGGAGCGTAGTTTGAGAATTCGCAACTCAGTGGCTGAGTTGTGGTATGGTTTTGAGCTTATAGTTAGGTTAATCAAGTTAGCGAGTATTTGCAAGTTTACATGTGTTTGTAAGCTTCTAATTACTTAACTTCTAGTAAAAACCTTGGGGGCAGCACGTAGGCAGATTTTTTTGCCGAAGCTGGCTAAATTTGTGTGTGATCTCTACTGCATTACTTTTTACTTCTGTTTTTATTTTTTATTTCTGCATTAATTTTAAGTAGACCTTATTCAACCCCCCTCCTTTTAGGGTGAAAACGATCCTACACAACTAGCCCAAGCGAATGAGCTAAAATTATTTTTTAACATGAAATGGCAGGATACAACTGAAATGAAGCTTGAGTAAATTTTGTCATATAATTTTAGAAAACAACATTAAGAAAAGATAATTTTTTTTATAAATAGGCTATTTCTAACAAAGTAGCTATCATGGTTCCTAAGTTTATTCTACAAATACATAGAGCTAAGTAAAATAGAATAAAAATGAACAATTTTAAATGAGGTGAATATATAAAGATGCAAAATAAGAAAATACCAAAAATTACTTTATTATATCTTCATTTAAAGAGTACATAACATTTATAATTATAAAACGAAAACGACTTATAACAACTCAGAATTTGAGTCTTTTGAATTTGGAATAGTTAATTTATTTTAAATATTAAAAGTTAATTTTATAAATTAAACAACTTGAATTTCAAATTTAATGGTTATTTGAATATTTAGGATTTTTTAAATAATTAAATCTTGAATTCTTGTGAATGAAAATGATTTCGGAAGTTGATTTAAATTCTATTTGGATAAGAATGAAGATAGTAAACTTTTAAATTTGAATTTAAAAGTGACTAAACTTATTTTATAATAATCATTTTAATTAATGTGTGAAAATAGCATTCTGAGGCACTATCTTGGATTTTGATGAAACTTGTGCCATTGGATCCGTAATAGTGAACTATTATACGCCATCAAATTTCATGGCGATTGGACGTATTGTTTGGTCGTGTGAGCTTGAAACGCTTAGGAACTAATTACAGAAACTAATATAATATAATTGGGTTTGAAAAGCTCATTTCTGTGTATGATGGAATTGGCTCTCGATACTAGTTCGATTAAATTCGAAATTGGATTATTTAGTATAGAACGCCAAGCGGCATGCCTTGATCAAAGTTCGAGATTTTTTGGTACATCGAGCTGGATATTTTTGAATGTAATATATATTCACCAATACCCTAACCACACAGCGTACTATACCAAGGCCACACCCACTATTTCTACCATGTTTATTCTCTTTTTATATGTTCTCCCTCTTTATTTGTTGGAAAAACAATTTGAAAATTAACCCATTAAATAAACGGCCATTATTTGGACCACCAAAGGTCGTATCGGCCCTCGAGTTCAACGGCAAAGATGATCATTGGGAGGAGCTCGACTCATTCAACAATGGGATCTTCGTCTAAAAAGGTGAGGTGATGGCAATTTGCAGATAAACAAAATTGGGTTATTGGGCTCGATGTTGGGAGGCAAGGTCAATGCTGTTGAGTATGAGGCGTCAAGATGATGCAGAGTTGAAGATGCATTGGCTACTGGTGGATTGAGGCGGCGTTAATCCAAAGTTGAATGACGTTGGGTTTTTGAGCTCATGCTTAAGCTATAGGGCAGTGACGATGGCGGTCCTAGGTTTGGTGAGTCCTTAGAGGAAGGTAGAACTCCAGTGATTGAGCGACGAGCTAGCTGGTTGGAGGTGGAGGCTATTGGGAGTTGAACGGGGATTGGGAACTTTCGGCCTGGGTGTTTAATCCAATGTGGAAGAGAGGATTATGGAAGGGAAGGTAACTTAAGGTTTAAATTTAATTAATTAAAGTTAGTTATAATTTAAATAATCTCAAACATTGAATAATTCATATCTAATTCATACGAGGTCCAAATTGAAAGCAACGAATTACATTGCGATCGTATCAACAAATACTACAATATAGAGTTGGATCAGATTGATTTGGAGACCATTAAAATTTAGCTCAAATCAGAGGTTGTTCGATTTTAGTTCAAATCGGAACACTTCAGCGACAATGGGAATTTCTGCGAGTTAAACCCATCTTTTTGGTTAACCAATATATTATACGATCGATAAAAATTGTTAATTGGAGGGATCCAACAGAACTCCTTGCCATTGTTGAATTATTTTAAATAATATTCCTATCATATGAATTATTAGATATTAAACGTGATTGTTACTATACTGAGTATGACATTATTATATGTTCAAAACTTAGAGCCTGTAGTAGTAGTAAAATCAATATCGATATTGGATAAATGTTGGGTAGCTATTGGCCTCAAATTAGTATTTTAAAAACACTATAAATTGCCATTCGAGTTGGAGTGGAATTTTGAGACAAGAAAAGAATTTTGAATCTGAAATTGGGTTTTGAATTTTTTTTGTATAAATGATCTAACTTCTACTTTACTCCAACCATTTTATCTATCTTTTCTAACCTATTTATTTATATTTAATATTGTTTAAAGATTATTTATATTAATATTATTTTAAAGATTATTTATTTATATTTATTGTTGTTTTAAAATTGTTTATCAATATTTTAATATTGTGAAAAGTTAATTATTTTAAATAATTAATATGTTATGAAATTAATAATAAGGATTCATTAAGAATGTTTTGGAAATAAATTATTACTATTTATAATAATGGTAAAGATTAATTATTATTGTTTATTTAATAATGATATTGTTATTTATTTCAATGTTAATAATTATTATTATATAATAGTGTGTTGAAGTAAATGATTTTTATTAGTTTATCATGTTTTCGAGGCTTATAAATAGAGTTTTATAAACAGACTTGAGTTCTATATGGAAAATCTTTTGAAATGGTTTGAAGGCTTAAAGGAAGGTTATGTATAAGGTAACAGAGTTTTATAAATGGTTAGACATTTATAAATGAATTTTTGAAATGCGTTATTTAGATCTGTAAGAGGAGTTTTATAGTTAGTTTTATGGATTTATAAAGAGTCATAATCAATTTAGATATGTTTATAAATAGATTCTAGAGATTTATAAAATAATTTATAAATGGGTTTAGAAATTTATTATGGGATTTATAAATGATTTTAGAATTGTATAAAAAAGTAAATCTTTCTTTGTTTTGCGAATAAACTTATACCTGTTAGCACCAGAATTGGTCACTAACACCCAAAGAAAGATTTGTGTAGAGAGATAGTGAAGATAGAAAATTAAAATAGTGAATATATGCAGAACTGATTGCAAAAACTCGAACACTATATTTATAGTAGTTCGGCATAACTGCCTACGTCCACTTTGAGTTTAACCTTTATTGCTTCTCTAAACAATTGAATACAGATACAATCCATACACCAACTACGTGAATGCAAATGCTAACTGAAAAATAATGAGTCTCGAAAGTGGCAGTCTCCCTGGTCTTCCCCAAAAATGGTCCATTTCACTGTGCCCTTGCCCTTCTATTTATAGGCGAGGATAGACTGGACTCCTCTCATGGGCCCAGGAATAAAGTACCTCGGCCCACAGAAGACTTCTACGCACCAGGCCAGGCATGCCAAACGAGGAATACCGGTCGAGAATTGTCCGTTTGATCGTTGAGTGACTCGAAGCAGAGTCATGCCGAACACTCTTGCTTTGTTGTGGGCTTGACAACTTGCTAACACCTTTAGTATGCACCGAGCCAAGGATGCTGAAAGGCGGTTGCCAAGCGACCTTGGCTTCTGAACTCGAGATGCCGAGCGATGGTGTCTGAACTCGAGATGCTGAGCGATGGCTTCTGAACTCGAGATGCTGAGCGATGGCTTCTGAACTCGAGATGCCGAGTGATAGATTATGAACTCGAGATGTCGAGCGATGGCTTTTGAACTCGAGATGCTGAGCGATGGCGTCCGAACTCAAGATGCCGAGCGATGGTGGTCGAACCAAAGAATGTCGGGCGGTCGAGTTTGAACCAGAGAACGCCAAACGATAGACTGAGGCCGAGCGACACTCAGGCCGAACGGTACCTAGGCCGAGCGGTACTTCCAGGACGAACGGCACTTAATGGTCTGTCTATCGTAGCCGGGCCTAGCAACCGGGTAACATTTGCCCCCCCTCCCCCAAAGTGTGTTGTGTAGGACAACACGACACACTTTGAATTAGCGTACGGTTCGCACTTTCGAAAGCCAAACGTATATAACTTAAATGCTGAAACATGGTGGGCCTTCCACGTGTCTTTTACTTTCTTGATTTTGTTTCCTTCACTTTAGAGACATGATACGGTTCGGCAAACCGATACCGAGCCATGCACACAGTTTATTTATTCTGGGGTACACATGTCCAAGAACCGACTTCCCAACACACACCGACCGGTTGTATAGGATATAGCCTGTTCACCTTCCTCCTTCCCCTATGTAAGCTTCATCCTTTGCTCTTTCTTATTTTTCTTACTCCTACTTTAATTTCCTAAGGACACTAGTTCACTTCTTGCCGAGCCCTACTTTCTACCTAACCCCCTATCAAACTCGAATTGTCTACCTCGCTACTTTAATTAATAACTAATATGAACGAACCTCCAGTCCATCACTCCAAAGCTACCACTTACTTCGAGCTTCTCTTACTAGGTATGAATCTATTTCCAAACCCAACATTATATCAACTCTGGTGCCTATGTGGACAAACCCTCCGTCTCCCTTCTTCAGTTGTTGCAGGGATAGGTAGAGAATAGATCTAGAGGAAGAAGGAAGACAGATTAGGAATAAGGAGTGGACTCCAGGTTAGGGCCTTAAGAGGAGGTCAAGAGTTGTTCCTTGGTGAAGGAGGATGAGGAGAAGAGGGGCTTGGAAATTCGAGAGTGAGTGTGGACTGGTTAGGGCATTGAGGAGTAGGTCGGTTTCTTGGTCAGGTAGGTCTTCCTATTGCTCGATCATCCCTTCGTGGTAGTAATGCTAAGGAGGTGAAGGAATGGGAAGTCGTTCGGTCTAGGGAGATAAAGTGTTAAGGCGATTTTGAGGAAGTAAGATAGGGGTGAGTGTATGGATCGGCATCTCCGGTCCAGAGTGTCGTTCGGTTGCCGGGCGAGATAGGAAGTGAATGGGTCGGTCATCATGGATGGTTTCGGATGTTAGGGTTAGCAACTTAGCCCAATTCGGTGTTGAAGGAGTGGGTCAGCGTATCTGGCTTAGGCAGTCGAACCAGAGAATGCCAAGCGAAGGTGTCTGATCCTAAGATGTCGAGCGACGTTGGTCGAAACATTCATTCAAGTGTCGAACGATGGACTTAGGCCGAGCGGCATTTAGGAAATGTGTTTCGAGTGTCGCTCGGCCTTGAGTCTTGAAGTAGACAAAAACTGTCAAAATCATTCCAACTTGAGCATAACTCATGTCGAACTCACTTACCTCGTATGCCTAATCATATGACATTAAAAAAGGACAAGGACTTAAGAAAACAAGCATATTGAACTAATCCGAACTGATAACTCCCCAATTTCAACAACTATAAACCTGAGTTTAACTTGATTAAGACAAATAATAGCCTTCAACATATAGTGCTAATGTCCGAGTTCGAATACTGAAACCATCATAGGTCAGGCTCTCGGAGACAGTCAGTGAATGACAGTTCAAAGCTTAACTTTACTTCATCAGCTTCACGACTTTTAATTCTTTACATTTATATTTGAATGATGCACTAGTTCACACACCACATGGGGGGAGTGGTTTTTTCGTTATGTCTAATATTGATTGTCTTTCGAGTATAGTTCAAACAGATGTTTAACCAAATTCGACGCTGTTTGAAGATGTCTCGAAAGTCGAGTTCTGCTACAGTCTCAGATTAACCTGAGCCAAGTTTTCAACAAGAAGTAGTGGGAACTTCAAATCCTTCGATAACTCCTGTACATAATATCCCGAGTCCAACGACTGCATATGTTGACTTGGCCCCTGATGCATAGATGCAGCAATCATCCTAGACGATCCGGTTGATTCTTAAGCTTCAAGAATCAATGAAAACGCTCTTCACCGACTATGCTCAATCTACATAATTTCTTTTGACGATGTACTGGTTCCATCGGGACAAGATCATCTTCACCCTACCACCAACCGGATATACTGCCTGCAACAAATTCATGTGCTTGGTGGGTAACATGCCACCATTCAACTCCTTCCTCCGCGATCTGTTGGAGTATATTAAGATTGCTCCATCATAGTTACATCCCAACAGTCACGCGTTCGTATATGGCATGTGTATTCATTTCATGAGCACTCTATTCAGGCTCCCCACTTCCGATGACATCTGCTATATTTATCGTTTCAAGAGATGATTCCATGGCCCATCTTTCATATTCCTCAAGCCGCATAACAAGTGCCAAATCTTGACAGCGGCGTGGAGAAAATTCGCCCAATATAAGCAAGAATGGTTTATGTGCGTTGTCTCGCAGGCTTTGCGATGAGATGACTAGAAGGAAGTAAGTTTCTTTTCTGGATCAATATTTGTATGCGGTAGAAAATGCATCCTTTCTAAACCCTTTCTCTACTTTTACAGGTATTAGCATGCATCTCGAAGGCTCCGGGTACTCTGAAGCCGTCGAAGCTATTCAACCTATTCCCGTGGAAAACCGAGACATCAGATCCATCATTACCAATGAATCGCTCTCGAAATTTGGGTTGCTGGTGGAAGTCGTCAAATAAGTCTTCCTCACGGCGTCACTACAACTGGACCTGCCTTGGGCAATGGAAAAAGGCAAGTTGGGCCTTCAACACGTGATGCCCTCGACATACCCGAGAAGGGCGATATTAGGGAGACTAATGTGTCAGAAAAACCGAGCGAATGTAAGTCCTGCTCGGAAACCAGTGGTTGAGGCACAGGGCACTGATGTAGCACCTCCCTCTTCGAAGGGAAAAAAGAAAATGGCATACATACTGAGGAAAAAGACAGTTGGCGGAACCTTAAAGGTCACAATCACTCCAGTGGAGAAAGAGTCGTCTCCTCGACACTAAGAGGGTTCATTGAAAGGCTTATCTGACCTCACTATTCCCGACGACTTGCTCAACTATGGCTTCAATGATCCAGAAGCCCTAAAATTCCATTCGCCCGCGAGAGGCGATGAAAGTGCTCAAGCCCATAATCAAGGAGAGAAAACTCTGATAAGTAAAGCCAAAGAAACTGTCCGTCGGGGAAAAACACTAGGACACACACAATAACACTTACACTTCATCTTGCACTTAAACTTTAGTCATCATGTGATTCTGGCTAACTCATGTTTACTTAATTTCTGTGCGGGTGACATGGGACGTTCCCACGGAATCGACTGCCTTCACGGGTCATCTATTTTTCATCATTATGGCTGGGATTCGGGCTCTGGCAAATGCCAGGATAGAGATGACGACAGTGATAGGGACTATCGCTCCCGGGACTCATCATCCCGAAGGAAAACTTACCATCGGTCTTTATACCATCATGATCCTCCCTCTCTTCTGGAGCAAGGCAGGGAGAAATCTGGTCATAAGGGTTCCCAATCTGATACTCCCCGCGACCAGCACTCGGGTTCATCCAGCATCAGGAAATCTCGAAAACTTAATAAAAAACCGTAGTCCCTTAGACAAACTCCTTCTGCTCCCGCACATGATCTGTCGATTGCGGAAAGGCTAACCGAGCTTAAGGCCATGTTCCCAAAAAGATGCTTTGACGGTCTGAAGTTTCTTCCAGCGATTCATCACATTCCGTGGCACATTAAACGAAGTTCCATCGCTTGCAACAATGATGTCTACGTTCAATGCGACGCATTTGTTCATTTGGCAGAGAAAGTGTCAGAAGTTTCTATCGAATGCCAACATGAGATTGATCGTTTGAAAATCGAAGCCATTCATGACAAAGACATCATTAAGGCTCAGGATGAAGAGTTTTCCTCATACAAATCTTAGCTTGAAACTGCTCAGAAAAATGCTAAAGACACAGTTGAGTCACTTAATCGTCTGGAGGCCACACATGAGAAAGAGATTGATGAAGCGGTTCAATGCTGCGACGCCCTGGCTTTAAAGAAAGACTCCATTCAAAAGGAGAGGGATGCGTTCGCTCAGCGAGTCAAAGAGTTGGAAGAGCTACTTCTTAAAGAGAAAGAGGAAAAGACTACTGCACAGGAGGAGTCGCAATGATACTGCAACGAGATTGTTGCTACACGACTTATGAAGACAAAGCTCGATGAAGAACTCTCTAAGGCCGAAATGCTAAAGGATGAGGCCCGTGAAGAGGGAAAAAGGTCGATGCTCATGGAAATTGATTCTCACCTTGAGGCGGCCATTGAGGCTGGTAGGGAGGAAGTCAAGTGCATGTTTGATCCGCTTATAGCCGAGTATAATGCTCGAGTTCTCATGCATCGTGACCTTTTATTTCTCGACGAGGGTTACCTCGAATCTTTGGCCGAAGCATGGGAAACTTTGATAAAGACCAAAAAGTTTGAGTCGGGCACTGAAGAGGTTGACGAAGAAGCTTTAGTAAAGGAATTTCTCCAAGGGGAATGAGCCTTCAGACTTGTCTACAGCGAAGGCTTTCTATAGCAAAGATTCCTCCTCGTCAAAAGGAAAGAACGACATTGCCGATCCGTTCGAAACTGAGTCTCCAGCTCCTCATCCTACTCAACCGACTGGTAGCCCGACACTTGATCCCTTCGAGCAGTACGTTGGCTACAACCTAAAGGATCTTGGCCTTGATATTCATGTTCTATCTCCCACTACAGATGGTGAAACTCCTCGGACGGTTGAGAGCCAGCCAGAAAACGGTACATAACTTTTCTTTTTAAAGTTCGAAGGGCCGTCGTTTTTGGCGAGTAGTTAACGTATTCTGACATTCGCCTCTTGTGATTTCATGTAGGCCATTCTGATCCTGAGCCAACTCCAAGGAGCAATGACACCACGAAGAAGAAGAGAAGACGAGTGAGTCCATTCAAGCGGGAGAGATTCCTGGTCCTGATGCTCAAGTGATTGAGGTGCTTCACGAGGACATGTCTAAAAATTCATCACCCGTTGAAGAAAATTACGAAGTTGAGATTACAGGCGCCTTCGGACATACTTAAAAAATGAGCATGAAGGAGCAACTTGATGAAGAGAAGAAGAAGAAAGTTGAGATCAAGGTCGAGCCCCAAGTAGTGAAATTAGATGATCCTTTAAACAGGCCTTTGAAGGTCATTCTTCCTGGTGGGTCCAGGCCACTGGAAGTTCCCCTTCCTTCCTCGGACGCTTCTTCCCTAGCAAGAAAATCATCCAAGAAAAAATAAGCGGGGGAGGAGTCACCTGAAAAGCCGAGGGAGGAGAAGAAACCAAAGAAGTAGTTGTCACACTCGTTCAACGAGAATTAGCCAAGATTATGTAATTATTTCTATTTATTTTCATAGCCAATGTATATAGACTTTTGACTTCGAGTTTTGAAGGGATTGTAGTGGAACCTCATTTTGGATTGATAAATAAAACTTAGTTTATTTGTCTTTCAAATGAATTTTATTGTTCAGCTTACTGTATAACTGTGGTTGAAATCCAAAATCTTGTGAGTTACATAAACCCCAATTCAGTTCCATATGACTCAGAGATTTTTTGCAATTGTAGATCCTCTATTTCACGCTTAGGGTACTTAGAATATTTTTAGTCCGCACTCCGGGGACTCAGAGTACTCCAGTCCACATTCTGGGGATTGGAGATTTTTCAGTTCGTTTATACTCTAGTCCACACTCCGGGGCCTCAGAGTACTCCAGTCCGCACTCCGGGGACTTGGAGATTTTAAGTCATTTATACTCTAGTCCACACTCTAGGGACTCAGAGTACTCCTGTCCAAACTCTGGGGACTTGGAGATTTTGAGTCGTTTATACTCTAGTCCGCACTTTGGGGCTTGAAGATTTCAAGTCGTTTATACTCTAGTCCGCACTTCGGGGACTCAGAGTACTCTAGTCTGCACTCAGGGTACTTGGAGATTTTAAGTCATTTATACTCTAGTCCACACTATAGGGACTCAGAGTACTCCAGTCCGCACTCTAGTGTCTTAGAGATTTTGAGTCGTTTAAACTCTAGTCTACACTCTGGGGAAATAGAGTACTCCAGTCCACACTCTAGGGACTTGGAGATTTTAAGTCGTTTATACTCTAGTCCGCACTCTGGGGACTCAGTGTACTCTAATCTACACTCTGGGAACTTGGAAATTTTAAATCGCTGTACGCATTCATATGCCGGATAGAATAATGTTACTTTATTTTATTACCATAGAATTATCACACACGGAAACATCAATAATTCATGGAAAGATGGCTTCAAGCCTTTATTAATGAAAACAAACTAAATTGTCTTATTACATGTTGAAAACTAAGAATCAACGAAATAAAAATATACAGAAAATAACTGCAACTAAAATATGAAAGAAATAGACTAAGTATAATAATGCCACAGATGCTCGGTATTCCATGCTCGGGGGAGTGTCGCGCCATCAATGGTCGCTAGCTTGAAAGTTCCCTATCCAAGCCTCCATTCAATGACGTATGGACCTTCCCATGCGGGATTCATATGCGATGGGACTGGGAAAACTCGTTTCAAAACGAGATCGCCGACATCAAAGATTCTCGATCGGACTTTTACATTATAATATCGAGCAACTCGATGCCTATATGCAGTCACCCTTAAATCAGTTTCTTCATGTTTTTCATCAACGAAGTCCAGTGGTTCCAGTAAAAGATCCTGATTCGTCTTTGGGTCATAATGAGCTACCTGATGTGGAGGAACTTCAAGTTCCACGGGTATAACAGCTTACGTGCCATATGCTAATGCGAATGGAGTATGGCCGGTCGTGGACTTGTGGGTGGTTCTGTAAGCCCAAAGTGATGTTGGAAGTTCATCCACCCACTTGCCTCTAGCCTTTTCCAAATGTTTTTTCAATATGGACTTGATTATTTTGTTCACGGCTTCTACTTGTCCATTGGCTTTTAGATGAGAAACCGTTGCAAACCTTTTTCAATGCCATACTTTTGATAGAATTCTTTGAAATCCCTACTTTCGAACTGAGTTTCATTGTCTGTAATGATAGTCCGCGGAAGGCTAAAACGGCATATAATGTTTCGTACAATGAAACTAATGACCTTCTTAGTAGTGATTGTGGCTAAGGGCTCTACTTCCGCCCACTTGATAAAGTAATCGACCGCAACTATTGCATATTTTCCACCACCTTTGGATATGGGCAAGAACTGATTATATCGATCCCTCACATTGCAAACGGCTAGGGACTAACCATTTGTGTGAGTTTCGTCAGCGGAGCTCTCAGGATTTTTGCATACTTCTGGCATTTGTCACATCTCCTTACGTAGTCTGCGGCATCTCGATTTACAGTTGGCTAATAGTATCCATAGCTAAGGATCGTCTTTGCTAACGTCTTCTCCCCAGTATGGTCACCACATTCTCCTTCATGGACTTCCTTCAGGACTCGTTTTATCTCATCATAGGCAATGCACCGGAGTAAGGGGCCGAGAATCCCTTTCGATACATTATTTCGTCCTGCATTACATATCATGAAGCTTTACGGATGACTTGTCATCTTTGGCTCTTTCTTTTGGGCGAGACCCCATGTAGCAAGTATTGCCTGAATGGGGTCATCCATGATTCCTTCTCGATTTCTGTTTCTAACATGAAATTTACCTCCAACATATTTATACACGGAGCAAGTAAGGTTTCGATGGGAACCAATCCCATTTGTTGTGCATCGCCAGTACTTGCAAGTTTGGCCAATGAATCGGCTTCTCTGTTTTATTCACGCGGGACATGCGAAATATCATAATATTCTAGATCTTCTAACAGCTCTTGAACCCGAGCAAGGTATGGGGCAAGTCTCTGTCCCTTTGCTTGATAGTCCCCCCGCACGTGGTACACCACCAATTGTGAGTCACAAAAGATTTCAACCGATTTTACTCCCAGTTCCTTGATAAGTTTCAAGCCAGCAATCAATGCTTCATACTCGGCTTTGTTATTTGTAGCTGGGAAATTGGGTTCAAAGCGTAACAAATTGATCGGTTTCGGGAGTCATAAGAACTATACCAGCCCCAGAGCGACGGTCGTTGGATGCCCCATTAGTGTACAGTTTCCATCGAATGGGGGGAATGACACCATGACTGTTTGGTTCGTCTAATACGGTGAATTCAGCGATGAAGTGTGCTACCGCTTGCCCTTGTATGGCCCTTTGTGGCAAGTAAGTAATATCGAACTGACTCAACTCGATATTCCATTTTAACATCCTTCCAGAGGTTTCTGGTCGTTAGAATACCCGTCGCAAGGGTTGATCGGTATAAACACTGATCGAGTGTGCCTGAAAGTACGGACGAAGCTTGCGTGATGCAATCACCAAGCAGTAGGCCAGTTTCTTAATCTTAGGATAATTTCTTTCTGCCCCCGTTAAACGTTTACTGACATAGTACATCGGCTTTTGAACTCGGTCTTCCATGCGAACCAAAGCCGTACTCATAGCATGCTGAGATACGGCCAAGTATGCATATAATACTTCATGGTCTATAGGCTTCGACAGCATTGAGGGACTTTCCAAATGCCTTACCAAAGCTCGGAATGCATCCTCACAGTTGGGCATCCATTCGGAGTTTCTCTTTCCTTTCTTTATTACATCGAAGAAGGGAATACACTTATCTATGGCTCTGGATATGAATCGACTCAACGCGGCCACTTTCCCATTCAGGGTTTGTACTTGCTTTATAGTTTTGGGCACTTGTATGTCTCGAATAACTTGAATCTTTTTCGGGTTAGCTTCAATTCCTCGTGCATTAACAATGAAACCGGCAAGTTCCCTGACGCAATGCCAAAGAAATACTTCAAAGGATTAATTTTCATTCCATAATATCTGAGTATATCAAACATTTCCACTAAGTCTCGAATGTGGTTGTTTGACTGCCGTGACTTCACGAGCATGTCATCCATATAGACTTCCATTGTTCTACCTATCTGGTCTTTAAACATTGGATTTACCAGACGCTGATAAGTCGCTCCTGCATTTTTCAATTCGAAAGGCATCACAATATAGCAATATAGCCCAACGTCTATGACAAACTGGTGTGTTCTTGGTCTGGAATGTGCATCTGGATTTGATTATATTGCGAGAACGCATCCATAAATGAAAAAACTCGTGTCATGCCGTTGATTCGTCCAGCTGGTCAATCTTGGGTAAAGGAAAACTATCCTTAGGGCATGCTTTGTTCATATCAGAGTAATCTACGCAGGTTCTCCATTTCCTGTTTGCTTTTATCACTAGCACGGGGTTAGATACCCATTCAGGGTAGAGGACATCACGGACGAACCCGTCGGCTTTGAGTTTGTCCACCTCCTCTCTGAGAGCAGCAGACCTCTCCGGATCCATGCCTCTCCTTTTCTGCTTTACTAGTACGTACCTCGGGTTATATTCAACACATGACTTGCAATAGCGGGAGAAATCCCGCACATATCAGAATGTGACCAAGCGAAAACATCCAGATTCGTTTGGAGGAAATCAGTGAGATCCTCGGTCATCGAGGGGTCAAGTTGTGATCCAACCTTAAGTACTCGCGATGGGTCATCTAGGCTGACTGGAATGTCAATCATCAGTTTAGCCGGTGATGCTTTTTCTTCCCTGGGTTCCTCATCATCATCTCTTAGATCTATGTCTTTATAGATCTGATCGTGTTGCTCGACTTAAGGCTCGGGCACTACTTATCTACTTTCAGTGATCCGGGTGTGGACGGAGCTGTCTGCAACCTTTCCTTTCTCTCTCCGTTGGGCCTCTCTCAGCTGAGATACATAACACGCACGACCAGTCGCCTGATCGCCATGCACAACAACAACTCCTTTGTCTGTCGGAAATTTCAAAGTTAAACACTCAGGGCAAAAGCTACCCGAAACTCTACCAGGGCCGGTCAACCCAGAAACACATTGTACGGAGAATCGACATCCAACACGATAAAAGGCAGGATTCGCACCCTCCTACGTTCTCCATGCCCAAGTTCAATTGGAAATTCAACATATCCCACTACATCGGTTGCTGCACCATTAAAGCCATGGGTACGGGCTTTAGATGGTTTTAAATCCTTCGTCTCCATCTTCATCTGGACATATGCTTTCTTGAAGATGATGTTAACAGAACTTCCATAATTAATCAAAATTCTTTTCACAAATGTTGGCCCGATTGTCGCAGAGATGACCATCGGGTCAACAGTAGGAGCCTCTACCTGATCAGCATCTCTGCTCCTGAATACTATATCATACGCCATCGTACGCTACTGCTTAGCCGAGGACCCGTCCTCCGTATTTGAACAACATTTAAAATCTGCATGCCTTAGGGAGGTAGCATACCGCTCCATTTCTTGCCAATTCTTATCTACAGGGTGACGTCCACCGACTATCATATTTATGAGCAGTCTACCTACAGTTCGAGAAAGTTCCTTTGGACGGCGTGGAGCTTGCCTGCGTCCGGGGTCTGATGTTCCTTGTCTACCTTCCTGCGAGTTCTTGACAAACTCCTCAACTTTTTCTGTTTAATCAGCTTTTCTATGGCATCGTGGAGGTGTCTACATTACTCTGTATTGTGCCTGTAAGTCTCATAGAAGCGGCAATACTTCCCAGTCTGCTTTTGTTCCTCTGTTGACTCCGTTGGGCGTGGCTTTCTATATTGGAAAGTATTACAGGTTGATAGGTAAATATTTTTCAGAGACAAATGTACTCGTTGTAAGTCAGAATCCTTGATTTCCATTTTCCTGCGTTCTTTTTCTTTTATTTCCTCCTCCAGACCCTTTAGATTGCCTAGCTTGTTCTGGACATTGACCTGGACCTTCCTCGAGTTATCATCAGATTGTTTTACAACAATGTTGCTCTTCAAAGTCTTATTTCCAAGCCCTGGTGCCTTATCTCGCCTCGTCCACCTGCTTCCTCTCTTCTTATGAATTTATGAGCCTTTGAATAAAAATGCTCCAGTGTAATCGGAGGCTTTCCTGCCAAACAATCGCCAAACTTCAAATCCAGATCCACTCCTCGCATCACAACCATCAGAATGGCATGGTCATTTGAGTTGCTAACTTTAGTAGCCGCAACATGAAATCTCTATAAGTACTCCTTAAACGACTCCCCTGGAGCCTGAATTACACTGGATAGGGACATCACGTCCTTAGGACGAGTGGCATGTATCCTGAACTGTTCTACATATTTCGTCGTCAATTCATCAAAGCTGGATATAGACTGCGGAGAAAGTCGAGTGAACCACATGGTTGCATTTCCGAATAAAGTTATTGGGAAGCGTATACACTTAGTTACATCATTTTCTCTAGCTGAATCCATCATCCATTCATACCTCATCACATGCCGTCGGGGATCGGTCTTTCCTTCGTAGGCCGGGATAGTTGGCATGTGAAACTTCCTGGGGTACTCGGCCTGTAGAATAGTATCTGTGAATGGAGTATGACTCCTGGATATCCCCCAATTATCATTAGTCAAGCCTTGATTTTCTCTCAACAACTGTCTGACCATAACCAGTAGGTTCAGGGTTTGTATGGAAGATGGAAGGTTGGAATCTGTTCTTCGAGACCGTTCGGGTCGTTGTCTCCTCTGTTGGTGATCTATAAAATGTGTATCATGGGGGCCAGCTTCATTAGGGCATTGGTGAGCCAGGTGTCCAGCTTCCACTCGCACTCCAGATCCTAAGTTTCCTGCTCCAGCTTGGGTAAGATTTCCTTGATGTAAGTAAGGTGCCATGGCTTCAGGTAGGGAACCCGGACCATCTCTGGTTGATCGACCTATGAAGCCGGCTTGTGCTGTTTCAGTTTGCGGCATCTACGCCTAGGAGGTTCATCGGACGAAGTCGAGCTGTCAGATGAGGAGTAAGGAGCGGGGCTACCTCCAGCATTCTGAGGATGTTGTTGAGTAAGCTGAGTCATAAGGTTGTCGTTAGTTTGAATCTGTTCGCTAAGTCGTCTCCTGTTTTCCATGAGTTCCCTCATTAAGGCGTTGAACTCCGTTTTAGTAACAACTTTCGTCTGGCTTTGGGCGGCGACGGTCCCTGTGCTCGGATTAACTTGTTGGTTGCTTGGTCCTACTTATTGGACGCTAGCAGTCTCGTTGACGTCTGCATTATGCAAGGCTGATCTTGTACGAGGTCTTTCCATTGTAACTCCAAGTAGAATCAATGGGCTTCTTGTGAATGACTTGGATCTCCTTCAGGGGATTTCTTCAATCCAGTAGCTATAAAGTAGATCCCATTATCCTGAGAACGCACTCTCAGTGAAAGCACCAAACTTTTAGCACCAGAATTGGTCACTAACACCCAAAGAAAGATTGATGTAGAGAGATGATGAAAATAGAAAATTAAAATAGAGGAATATATGTAGAACTAATGCAAAAACTAGAACACCAGATTTATAGTGGTTCGACGTAACTGCCTACGTCCATTTCGAGTTTAATATTTATTGCTTTTCTAAACAATTCAATACAAATACAATCCTTTTAGCAAGGCCGTGATCCCAAAAGATTAACTGAAAACCAAAGTCAGCTCGTCCCGAAGATTGGTTTTACGTAGTCTTGCCATGGATATCGATGAATTTTGTCCAAGTTCGGATCGAGCTACAATTGACAAGACATGATAAGAAAAGTTATAAAAGCCAACCTTTTAAATTTCAAGTTAATCGGAGTTCGTATGGTCGAGATATAATCGATACAACTCGAGTGATCAAGTCGTTCGTATCCATCGAAAGACCATGTTCGAATCAATTTGTTTGATCCCATCTGGAGCAATACAATTCATATCCATCAGGGGAATTTGCTTCGTTCGTATTGATCTATTTGACTCCATCATCCAACATCTCCATTTTGAATCGATCAATAGTTTTCTTGTTCTTATCCACCGAAGATGGCCTTCTTCATATCCATCAGAAGGCAGGCCCACTTAGAATCGACAGGCTGCTACCCATTCTGTATCCACCGACGGCAACACAAGTATCTAGTTCGTGTCGATCAGACATCGTATATACTTCGTATTGATCAACCACAGATCGATACGAAGTAGACACCGTCCATCGATACGAACAAAACCCAAGCGCTTGATCGATAAGAACATGACAGAGCAACCGATCGATATGAACAGAGTCGTGGCACTCGATACAAACGAAATAGCTTCAACCGACTCAAACATGCACAAGTCAAATCGGTACAAACGAGGTGCGAATGTTGAGAGGGCTTGGTCAACTCGGTATGAACTTCGGATCAATCCTAAAATCCATAGCCACGTTAACTTGAAGGCGCGTGATCAACATCGATTCGAAGTAGTGGATACGAAAGGATCGATTCGAAGTGAAATAGCCTACCAAAAATTCGAACTTGTATCGATCATAACTCGTAATCGACAAGTCCAAATGCAATGAAATTTTCATATAAGCTTACGTAGCCTAAAGAATGTTCCTACCAAATTTCAACTCTATTGGATCAAATCTTGATAGATACAAAATCCACTCGTATCGATCACGGATCGAGTCAAAATTATGTGGAATGGATCGCGTGGGCCCACTCACGTGCCAGAAGAAGTCTTCCGAGATCTGAGCAAGATATTTACGTCCTATGCCTATAAATAGCATCCCAGAGCCAACAGAAAAGGGACTTTTGGATTCTTCGGCGTCGAGACCCTACCGAATTCGTTTTTACACTTCAAGGCTACTGTTGTACTTGAAAGTCATCACTGTAATCTATTGTATTCGATTGTAATCAGCAAGAAAACGTCAATAAAGTGATCAACTTCAAAGTGGACGTAGGCCGGATTGTCGAACCACTATAAACTCTATGTTCTTTACTACTATCTTCTTAATTTTCTGAGTGTTCTTCATTTTTAATTATCTACATACTTATTATCTGTGATCTGTGATTGTGGATTGGTGCTTTTATTGACAATTGGGTGTTTGTGACCAATTTTGGCGCAAACATTTTGGTGCTTTCACTGAAAAGGCTAATTCAGGGATTCTATCGCTCGAAAGTTGAATTTGAAGGCTTAAGGATTCAGATCTTAAAAGCTATGACAAGGCAATCGAGTAGAAGGCAAAGAGAAGAAAGGAGTCAGCATGAAGGGAGTCAGGAGGCTTCCTCAGGAGTGAACCAAGCCTCGGCCTTTATCACCAGAGATGAGATGGAGATGATGATGGGAGCTATGCATGAAGAGCTTCTGAAAAGACAAGAGGAGATGATGCAGAATTTGCTTCAACAAACTAAATAAACTGGAGTGCAGAATCAAGCTAATGCAGCCATAGAAGATGCTGGAGATAGGGATCGGGAGCACGGAGCAACCAGAATTTAGGATAGAGCAGGACCATCTGGCACAGCCCTAGAACTAGGGGGCACTTACCCAGAACATGTTGACCCAATCCCGAGAAGAATACCAGGTGGAACTGCGCAACACGGCATTAATAGAGAAATGAATGCTCGTTCAGGAGGGCAGGTTCCAGGAATCCCAACTCCGGGGGCAAATCGGAAGCAACAGACAAGGGCTACAGCTTGACGACAACGATAGATTGGCAGAGATGGTTAGGCAGGCCATGAGAGGCGTATTGGTGAATAGAGACTTGGAGGATGTGAAAAGCAGCCTCTTTGCTCCTGCGATTAGGCAAGCTAGCAACCCGCCAGATTTCAAATTGCCAACACTGGAGATGTATGATGGGAGAACGGATCCCACTGTTCACTTGACAATGTACATGCGGCATACGAAAGTACTGGGGGCATCGGAGGAGGTCATGACATGATGCTTCCCTTTGTATTTGATAGATATCGCGGCATTATGGTTCAGACAACTGGAGAGTGGCTCCATCGGCACATGGACAGAGCTGATTGAAGGGTTTATGAGACAGTTTTGGGTCCACATAGTCAGACCCAAGAACGTGATGACTTTGATATCTATGAAACAATGGAAAGGGGAGTCGCTTAGAGATTTCTTGACCAGATTCAATGCAGCAGTGACTTCGGTGGATTGACCTGATCCGTTGATGTTTTTAATGGCAACAGACTCGAGAATTGCAGAAAATTTAGGCTTCAAGATATCATTGGAACGGGACCCACCGAGGGATCTCGGGGAGTTCTATCATGAGGAGGAAAGGTTTTTGAGGCAAGAAGATGCGCAGGCTAAAAGGGAAGGAAGAGAGGCGAAGCTTATGCAGTAAGGGGAGGAGGTCCACCAAGGGAGGATCCGAACAAAGACGACAAAGGCAAAAGGAAAATGAATGACAATGGTAGTGCTTCGAAAAGGCCACAGAGGGAGTCAAAGTTTTCTTCCTACACAGATCTAACTGAAACTCTGGAAATAATTTACTTGGATACTCGAGGGCGCCTCCAGTATCGAAAGCCGGCAAGAAGGGAACCTTCAGATTACGAGCGGGCATCGGGAAGGCATTGCCTATTTCATGAGTTGGATGGGCACAACATGAATGATTACAGATACTTAAAGGATATCGTTGAGGAGCATGTGAGGAATGGTCATCAACAACAATATATAACGAATCAACCTGTGGCTGCGGGATAGGAGCGGCCACCTCCCGCCTCAAATGAAGATGGCGCTGGATCTAGGTAACGTCAGCTTGTTATCAACTAAATAAATTTATGGAATTGAATAAGTAATAGAGCTCAAAGTAATACGGCTAAGTCACTTGCACATGTACGGGAACGAGGACGGTCCCTAGGCATGCTCTGAGGCAATAATAAACCGTGTTGCTCGAGCCTATGAAATCCTATTTTTCTTTTTTTCCAAAAACTTTGGTTTCTTGTTCTAATGTACAGACATTTATTTGTTTTTTCCTAGCTGTAAAAACTCTTATTTTGGATGATTGGATTTGTATCAATGTAATATGTTACACAGGTCTCGCGATTACAATCCCGACCAGAGAGACGGGGCAGTAATCGCAAATTACGAGTCCCTTTGCTGGAGAGCGATGGAGTGGACTCAAACACAATATATAAGTCCTTAGTCGGAGAGCTGAGGCCGGAGAATATAAAAGTCCTCGGCCGGAGAGCTGAGGTGGGAGAATATAAAAGTCCTTGGCCGGAGAGCCGAGGCTGGAGAATATATTAGTCCTTGGCCGGAGAATATAATAGTTCTTGGTCGGAGAGCCGAGGACGAAGAATATAAAAGTCCTTGGCCAGAGAGACGAGGCCAGAGACCATAGAAACCCTCGACTGAGGCGTCGGGATCAGGGCAGGATTATGCGACCCTGCGAGGTCCTAGATTTGGAAAAGAGCCCGGAGCGGTCCTAAATTTGGATATCTACCTAGATGGTTATGGAATTGGCTAAGGATTAGATTACTGGACTTTGAATTGGACATCGACTCGGAACAATCGCAGATTTGGCTATGGCAATGACGCTTGGATGGAATGGCTTGGCAATGAATGGAATATGGATTTTGGACACAAGATTCAGAGTTATTCAAAAAACACCTTCCTACCGCAAGGCATGTTTTGGGGGTCAAGTGTTTCCTCGCTTTTTAGCAAGGCCGTGATCCCAAAAGATTAGCCGAAAACCAAAGAGAGTTCGTCCTGAAGATTGGTTTTACGCAGGCTCGCCATGGATATCGATGAATTTTGTCAGAGTCCGGATCGAGCTACAAGACAAGACATGACTAGCAAAGCTATAAAAGCCAACGTTCCAAATTTCATGACAATCGGAGTTCGTATGGTCGAGATATGATCGATACAACTCGAGTGATCAAGCCATTCGTACCCATCGAAAGGCCATGTTCGAATCGATTAGTTCGAACCCATCTGAAACTACACAATTCGTATCCTGTAAGAAATGCGGTTTTATCGGGATCCGAAGGTCGGCATTCTTACGTCCACTGTATCAAATGCCGCATAATCGAATGCTGGAAAACCAAAATGTTAGGGTTAAAAGAAGAGGTAGAAGAAAAAGATAGAAGAAGTAAGAAAACAGAACAAAAACAATATCAGATCTCACATATCGCAGCGGAACAACTTATAATAGATAAATGAATAATCTTTAAAACAAAGAACTATATCAGTTATTACATTACATTATCATCATCAGAGTGTACAACAACAATATACAACACAACAAAACAATGGACAACTATACAAACATGTCCTTATAACTGAATTTACAGCGGAAAGATAATATCATATACAAGTAATATGTCTTGCCCTCCAGCTCGCCACTTAAGCTCCATAGCACTCCTGAATCCAGAATGACCTGATAACCTGACTCTAAACTGCCTGTGTGGAAAATTATGGGTACCCAGAGTTTAGGAAGAGAACAATAAACTCCAGGTCAGTCATGGGACTGGTATGAGAACTTAAAACAGTTATTTATCTTTTAAAACAACAACAACAAGGGAAGTGGAAAATATCCGCGATGCTTTTGGAAAATGAAACTACCATAAGGCCTCCCTGCATACACACAATGCAAACGCAGAATTGGAGGAAATTTCTCCTTATGATAGTCAAAGATGCTTACTACGCAAAACAAATCAATTTTGATATTATTATTAGTGCATAGTGATGAAAGCATTTCAAAAATAGAATATAAATCTTAGCCAGCATAGGTACCATTATATTATGTCTACTATAGCTACCATATTAAATGGCAGGTTCTACAACTAAAACCGTACAAGGCTCGTATTGTTTCTTTGGATTTCCAACAAATGGTCAGGCTAAGGAACTTCCTACTGCCACATGGGATCGCCTCTGGCGGGACGTCCCGAGAACTTAACCAGCTCTCTGCCAACACAAGGTCAAGTTACCTTTGTAACTAGGTAACTACTACACGAATATGCCACCCCTCGGTCCTTTGGGACCTTTATCCGAGGGTCCTCTATCACCAAGCAACAACCACAATGAGATTGGAGCAACCACATAGGTTAAGCATCAGGGCTCCATACCTGACACCACCCTTTTCCAGAAGGAAATGACATACCCTAAAGGGCACGACCCTCATAACCTTGCCGCATATTCCTGTTTCGACCATTTCCCGGGTGTGAGGTCTGACGAAGTCTCATCCACAAAGCTACGCTTTTTCACAAAGCCACGCTTTGATCAACAAAAGATCAATAAATAATCATCACACAGCACCACTCAGCATGCCACATTACCAAATTGGGAGTATATCGCTGATAACTTCAACTACAAAACCTCTGAGCTCATACGTCTCAAAGAAGGATGTTAAGCTAAGAGAATAAATTCTCCGCCACCAACAGAAATGTATTTGAAAGAAATCTGCTTTATATCTCAAAATGTAATGTCAAACACGTAACCATACAAGTCTGTTCCGGGTTCGAACAGAATCGAAGGCACTTTAAAAGAAGCCCTTGCAATCCGGGTATTCACAATCCCAATCGAATTCGCCATCACAAAGGAAATCTCCAAACCATAGCTAACGGTGCAGAGACAATCGATAGGTCATCCTATCGTTTTCACAAATACCCGGTCTTCACCACCGGTCTTCAATGCTATCCATTACGTCGTATCACTGTTCGGAGTTGGTAATCCGAATAATGAGCGCAATAATTTAAAAATAAGTGTAGCATTCAATTTCAACCAATTCACAACAAATAGCCATTTAAGGTTCAATATGATAGTCGGTTATTTTACTATCAATCAATATTCACAACATAACCCGATTCCAAATAATCTTTCCAAATTATTTATTTCCAAAATATCTTTACAAGATATAATTCCCACATTTTAACCATTTGAAAACAAATTTCAAATCAAACTTCACCTTTACAACTTTCATTTCAAAATGGTTCATTTAAACCAATCAAATAAATCCTTATCGATTTATTAAATTTACGTTCCAAATTCGTAAATTTATTTCCACACTTCAAAAATAAATCAATGTTTATTTTTAAAACAAATTTCCCTTGTAAATTTCCATTGTGAATTTACATTTGCAAATATTCACCTTTTAATCGATTTTTCAAATCGAGTTCCATTACTCACTTTCAATTTACCTTTAAAAGATATAATCTCAAAACATTCACTTCGTATTGGAAAACATTCTCTTAAACACATTTATTTGGGTCAAAATGAATGTTGCTTAAAACATCGTTACGACAACCCAAAATCACTAGTATAGGGATTCGAAATTAAGATAGATATATAAACCCCAATACTACCCAAAATTTCCTTTCGGAAATCATTTACTATAACAACAGTGTTATAGTCTACCATTTCCTTCTATTTCTTGAAAATGTCTATTTCAACAATGAATGTTAAAATCTATGGTTTCGATACTTAATACATTTTAAAATAGTTTTGAATTATTTTAATTCTATTTAAAATATCACTTTCGCAAAATATTTCTTTACTATACTATTCACCGTCCAAAATCGTGAATATACTTCGTTTACCAAATTCAACATTTCTACATATTTTATTTAAAGGATTATTCACTGTCCAAAATCATGAATATATTTCTTAAATAAGCTATAATAATTAACTTATCAAAATAAGTCGATTTCGGATTTCTAAACAACGTTTATAATTTCCATTTATACTTTATAACAACTTCAACTTATAAAATCACTTTATTAACAAATTCTATCCATATCTCATTTACACGCCAAAATCCAATTTATAAGTTAATTACTTATAAATCTTTTATTTTACAAAATCTATTCATTTTATAACTTCACAATTTATAAATTTATAGATTTCATCCACTTATGAAATCCATTTATATTTCATTTTAATACTTAAAAAAACTCGTTTTATAATTCCAACATTTTAATTTATAAATATCAATTTTATAAATCTTTTATATAAATCATTTATAATAATTCAAAAATCCCAATTTAAACCATTTTATAAATTAATCAACTACTTATTTCAAAAATCACATTTCGGTTATATTTCATAAAAATCATAATTTTTATAACATAAAAATTACAGCGTTTATTTATTTAAAATGAATCAATTCCAAAATTAAATTTTATTATGAATTCTCAACTTAAATTTTCAGAAATCCAATTTTATTTATTTTAGGCATCTAACGATACCAAAAATATATTCGGCTAAATTTTAGCCTTTAACGATTTCAATCATAAAGATAACCACGCAGATTATAAATAGACCAACACGAAACATTGAAATAAATTCAATCATTTGAGGAATCCAGTTGGATCCCTCCAACCTGTTTCTCTGCATCCAAAGATGTTAGCACAATACCAATTCCGCTTCAAGACGGAATATCACGGTATATGGGATTTATAAAATATTATCCGCTATTATGCAGCGCAATAGGGTCTAATCTGCTATATAATGCGGGAAATCAACTCCAAGTACATATATAATACCAATTCCATACAAGTTGGAATTATCGCGGTATATGTTTTTAATAAATAACATCCGCTTAATATACGGCGTATAGGGTCTATTTCAATACAACAGATAATAACTATCATCCAATCACGCAATCAAGCAATTTTAAATCTAACTATTTAAAATTTAAATCGAAACAATTCGATTGAGTGAGAAGTTCTCACCTTGAGTTTCCAATAACAGTTGTAGCGTTTTGTTTCGAATAAAATTAAACGTTCATTTAATTTTACCCAAAATTATCACTAGCTCCGAACAACTCCAAACTAGCTCCATTGCATAGTGCTCGACAAAACAAATCCGACGCAATTCGTTTCGTAATTTTCCGACCTTGTATGAACAAGTTATGGTATTTTAAAGATTGTACACATTATAATATAATATAATATAATTTACAATTTCTTTTAATTTTTATAACCTAATCAAACCAGAGCCGTTGGATCTCAATCCCTAGCATCCAGGCTTCACCTTCCTTCCCCCCCCCCCCCCCCACGTTCAAAATCACGTGAACACCAGGGTATACGAACCCATCGGCCGCCGCTCCATCTCAAATTTTCGCACACCAACTAATCGACTTCAGGTCGATCAACTACCGCCACGTCGAAGGCACGAACGCCACGCACCACCGCCCAGAGGCCGGCCCCACTCGGCTATGCACGTACGTTGAAAAACATGCTTGAAACATGCGGCTTTGATTGAGAATTGTCGACGATCTATAGCTCAGAAAACGATCACAACCGTTGAATACGAAGAACGATCACAACCGTTGAATACGAAGATCACTTGATTCTCTACATTTTCCATGTTGAAAGTTTCTTGAATTGATGCTTGGATTAGAAGAAATCGAGGAAAGAACATTGGCTATTTTCGGCCATTGGTAGATATGGAGGCGGCTGAAGCTATTTAGGGTTAGGGTTTCCTTTTGGGTTGCAATTGTGAAATAATGGAGGCCTTTTATAGAAAATTCACAAATTACTATTCATCCGAAATTTTCCGAACTCCAAATCTCACATGGTCACTAGTGTTTCTAGGGTTTACCCCGTGTTTTGGACACAATGGAATAGGTTTCGGAGTCCAATTCGATCATCTGTGTGAGTTACGGCAATAAACGATCAGATTTAAATTAAATCGATTAAACCAATTTCTATGCATTTTGGCTTGCCCCGGACAAACCGTAAATCCGATTGACACGAAATTTGAAACCATACAATAATATAACATTACGGATCTGATGAAACTAGTTTCATCGAAATCCGAGACTGTTTGAAAAATGACTATTTTCACTAGTCGATTAAATATTAAAATATTCAACTTCTGCAACTTAACTTTTAATTCAATTTTAAAAGTTCAAAAACATTGTTCTAACTCCAATACGATTTATTATAACTTTATAAATCATTTTTAATCACATTGAACCCAATTTCCAATTATTTACGCAATTTCAAATATTATATTATCGATTTAATTATCCAATTAAATCTAGATATTTGAAAAATAATTCATTCGACTTACAAATTTTACTTGTTGATATTTAAAATTAAATTAAATATCTGAATTTCAAATAACAGAAATCCTAGGTCGTTACAAACTTCCCCCCATAAAAGAATTTCATCCTCGAAATTACCAAGTAAGAAAAAGTTTTGAAATCCATTAACTTTTCAAAACAAACCGTTCAAATTTGACTTACAAATCTCTTAAGTGTTTAACTTTTCCAAACATTCAATAGTTAAACTTCTTACAAAATATTTACTAAGTTTTCAAATCCATATATAGTTATCTTTTCAAAATTAACTATATCGTTTAACCTTTAACTTCAAATCAAAACTTAGTTTTCAAAAAAAATTCCAATTTTTTTTCTAACGCCTTAAATTTTCAGAAAATTTTGCCATAACCTCTTTTGTACGGAGGAGATTTTACAATATCACAATAGATATAAATATATATACATCGACCCACACGGTCGGAAAACAGAAAAACAGTTCATATTTCATATTTTTATTGCGTATGCGTACCTTTTTAGCATTTTTAAGCAAAGCGGTTATTTATTTAGCATTTTGCGCAACCCAAATCCCGCTAACGGTAGCCCCGGTACCTATACTTACTCAATATAAACATGTAAGTGACATACATAAGAAGTTATTAGCATTTTACTCTTTTAAACAACTACAACACATGCATATTAAAAGAAATGCATACTAAGCAAAGTTTATAAGCAACTTATATGATTTTGACATTACCTGTAATTGTTTACAACCAATTTATATACAACGATATTCAGTTATTCATTTTCAGTTAGTTTACATTCACAAATTTTCATTCACATTTGTTCACTTTCACATTCAAATCAATTTTCCCATTCAATTTAAAGTTACCTAACTTCCAATTTGAATTTAATTGCTTTAGCTTTCAATTTTATTCATTCAATTGCATATGAATTTCTATCCAATCAATTAACAATAATCTAACAACCAATGTATAACCAACACAACCAAATTAATTTAATTCACTACGTTTGTATTCAATTTGGTTTAATATTAAATAGACTTCCATTCAATTATTCAATCTCCAATTTATTAGCTTTATGAATTAACACTTATATCCATTACATATCAATTCATTTACATTCGATTGATTAATATTCAATTCATTAGTTCAATTACTAATTTATTTTACAAATAAAGTTGAATCTCCTTTATATAACCCAAGTTCACATCCAATTTAATGACTTCATTATTTTACTTCGATACCAAAAATCAACTTCATTCAACATTACTTAAGTTATATTCCTTTTAAACATCATTTGTTTAACTTAACTTAATTTTCAACATATCTAATCCAGTTAAAATCCAATTCAAATTCCAACCCCAAAGTAAATTCTATTTAACTTTTACTAAAGTCAATTTTCATCACTTATTCAGATTCATACCTCGTTTTGCTTAACAAAGTTGTTTAACCATTTTAATAATTGGTTTTACTTACATCTTCACATTTTATAAGCTATACAACTTATTATTCAACTTCCAAATCTGATTTAATTTATTTAACTTCCCTTAGTTAAATTTCACATCATATATTTTATCATACTAATTCAAATTTATTTTAACTTTACTAAATTTAAATTTTTATTATCTCATATTATAAGTTCAAAAATTGATAACTTATATTAAGCAATTTCAACTTGGATTTCAATTTCAAATTTGTTTATCATAACAAAATTCAATTTCAATTTATTATGGTAGCAAATCCATCACACAGAAACTCGAAAATGATACTGATGATGCTGCAGTCATCACCCTTATTATTCCCCAACAACAGTAGTGAATTCAGTGCTTTAAATTCTTTCAAAATTTTCTTTTATTTATAAATCACATTTATAAATCTTGCTTATATAATTTTACTATTTCCCTTTACTTATGCAAAATTATTCCATAATTGTAAATCATTTTAGTTATAATTCTATACTTAAACAATTGTTGCTTTTATATAATTTATTCTTCCGCAATTGTTGTTTTTATTCAGATTATTCGAACAACTTTGATTCACTTATAGATTCTCTTACATTTTCAACAATCAAACAATTCAATTTTACATACACTTTGATAATTGCTGAAAAATTATTCCTTTATATGTAAAATATAATCGAGGTAAAATTATTTCATTTACCTAATTTAAAACCATACTATGTCGATTTATCTCGTTTAAAAGTTTAGAAACCCCTATCGATGACAGTTAGCTAGACTGCACCGACCAGAATCTGTAAACAATCAACTGATAAGTCAACACAATACAAAACAATTTCATATTCACTAACAAATACGCTCTCATATCTATTATTACACTCAACTCATTCTAGAGTACTACTGACTCTATCTCTAATGAGTAATCCCCAACAGAGCCAAGGTTGTCACTTAACCACGCTTTAATACCAAATTGTAACAAATGCGGTTTTATCGAGATCCAAAGGTCGGCATTCTTATGTCCACTGTATCAAATGCCGCATAATCGAGTGCTGGAAAACCGAATTGTTAGGGTAAAAAAGAAGAGGTAGAAGAAAAAGATATAAGAAGTAAGAAAACAGAACAGAAACAATATCATAATCTCACATATCGCAGCGGAACAACTTATAATAGATAAATGAATAATCTTTAAAAAAAAGAACTATATTAGTTATTACATTACATTATCATCATCAGAGTGTACAATGAAAATATACAACAAAACAAAACAATGGACAGTTATACAAACGTGTCCTTACAAGTGAATTTACAGCGAAAAGATAATATCATATACAAGTAATACATCTCGTCCTCCAGCTCGCCACTTGAGCTCCATAGCACTCCTGAATCCAGAATGACCTGATAACCTGACTCTAGACTATCCGTGTCGAAAATTATGGGCACCCAGAGTTTAGGAAGAGAACAATAAACTCCAGGTCAGTCATGGGACTAGTGTGAGAACGTAAAACAGTTATTCATCTTTTAAAACAACAACAACAAGGGAAGTGGAAAATATCCGCAATGCTTTTGGAATATGGAACTACCATAAGGCCTCCCCGCACACACACAATGCAAACGCAGAATTGGAGGAGATTTCTCCTTATGATAGTCAAAGATGCTTGCTACGCAAAACAAATCAATTTTGATATTATTATTAGTGCATAGTGATGAAAGCATTTCGAAAATAGAATATAAATCTTAGCCAGCATAGGTACCATTATATTATGACTACTATAGCTACCATATTAAATGGCAGGTTCTACAACTAAAACCGTACAAGGTTCGTATTGTTTCTTTGGATTTCCAACAAATGGTCAGGCTAAGGAACTTCGTACTGCCACATGGGATCGCCTCTGGCAGGACGTCCCGAGAACTTAACCAGCTCTATGCCAACACAAGGCCGGGTTACCTTTGTAATTAGGTAACTACTACACGAATATGCCACCCCCGGTCCTTTGGGACCTTTATCCAAGGGGCCCTCTATCACCAAGCAACAACCACACAGAAAATGAGATTGGAGCAACCACATAGGTTAAGCATCAGGGCTCCATACCTAACACCACCCTTTTCCAGAAGGAAATGACATACCCTAAAGGGCGCGACCCTCATAACCTTGCCGCATATTCCTGTTTCGACCATTTCCGGGGTGTGAGGTCTGATGAAGTCTCGTCCACAAAGCTATGCTTTTTCACAAAGCCACGCTTTGATCAAAAAATGATCAATAAATAATCATCACACAGCAACACTCAGCATGCCACATTACCAAATTGGGAGTATATCGCTGATAACCTTCAACTGCAAAACCTCTAAGCTCGTACGTCTAAGAGAAGGGTGTTAAGCTAAGAGAATAAATTCTCCACCACCAACAGAAAAGTATTTGAAAGAAATCTACTTTATATCTCAAAATGTAATGTCAGACACGTAACCATACAAGTCTGTTCCGGGTTCGAACAGAACCGAAGCCACTTCAAAAGAAGCCCTTGCAATCCAGGTATTCACAATCCCGATCGAATTCCCCATCACAAAGGAAATCTCCATACCGTAGCTAACGGTGCAGAGACAATCGATAGGTCATCCTATCGTTTTCACAAATACCCGGTCTTCACCACCGGTCTTCAATGCTATCCATTACGTCGTATCACTATTCGGAATGGGTAATCCGAATAATGAGCACAATAATTTAAAAATAAGTGTAGCATTCAATTTCAACCAATTCACAACAAATGGCCATTTAAGGGTCAATATTGATAGTCGGTTATTTTACTATCAATCAATATTCACAACATAACCCGATTCCAAATAATCTTTCTAAATTATTTATTTCCAAAATATCTTTACAAGATATAATTCCCACACTTCAACCATTTGAAAACAAATTTCAAATCAAACTTCACCTTTACAACTTTCATTTCAAAATGGTTCATTTAAACCAATCTAATAAATCCTTACCGATTTATTAAATTTACGTTCCAAATTCGTAAATTTATTTCCACACTTTAAAAATAAATCAATATTTATTTTAAAACAAATTTCCCTTGTAAATTTCCATTGTGAATTTACATTTCCAAATATTCACCTTTTATATGATTTTTCAAATCGATTTCAATTATTCACTTTCAATTTATCTTTAAAAGATATAATCTCAAAACATTCACTTCATATGGGAAAACATTTCCATACTTATTTAATAATAAGTAATTCACCAATCTATTTATTTTCAATATTTGAAAAATATTCAATATACTTAAATCAACTTTAAGTATATATTTTATTCTTTAAGGAAAACATTCTCTTAAACACATTTATTTGGGTCAAAATGAATGTTGCGTAAAATATCGTTACGACAACCCAAAATCACTAGTATAGGGATTCGAAATTAAGATAGATATATAAACCCCAATACTATCCAAAACTTTTCCTTTCAGAAATCATGTACTATAACAACAGTGTTATAGTCCACCATTTCCTTCTATTTCTCGAAAATGTCTATTTCAACAATGAATGTTGAAATCTATGGTTTCGATGCTTAATACATTTTAAAACATTTTTGAATCGTTTTAATTCTATTTAAAATACACTTTCCCAAAATATTTCTTTACTGTACTATTCACCGTCCAAAATCGTGAATAAACTTCATTTACCAAATTCAACATTTCTACATATTTTATTTAAAGGATTATTCACTGTCCAAAATCGTGAATATATTTCTTAAATAAACTATAATAATTAACTTATCAAAATAAGTCGATTTCGGATTTATAAACAATGTTTATAAATTCCATTTATGCTTTATAACAACTTCAACTTATAAAATCACTTTATTAACAAATTCTATCCCTATCTCATTTACACGCCAAAATCCAATTTATAAGTTAATTACTTATAAATCTTTTATTTTACAAAATCTATTCATTTTATAACTTCACAATTTATAAATCTATAGATTTCATCCACTTATGAAATCCATTTATATTTCATTTTAATACTTAAAAAAACTCGTTTTATAATTCCAACATTTTAATTTATAAATATCAATTTTATAAATCTTTTATATAAATCATTTATAATAATTCAAAAATCCCCATGTAAACCATTTTATAAATTAATCAACTAGTTATTTCAAAAATCACATTTCGGTTATATTTCACAAAAATCATAATTTTTATAACATAAAAATTACAATGTTCTATTTATTTAAAATGAATCAACTCCAAAATTAAATTTTATTATGAATTCTTAACTTAAATTTTCAGAAATCCAATTTTATTTGTTTTCGGCATCTAACGATACCAAAATTATATTCGGCTAAATTTTAGCCTTTAACGATTTCAATCACAATGATAATCACGCAGATTATAAATAGATCAACACAAAACATTGAAATAAATTCAATCATTTGAGGAATCCAGTTGGATCCCTCCAACCTGTTTCCCTACATCCAAAGATGTTAGCACAATACCAATTCCGCTTAAAGACGGAATATCGCGGTATATGAGATTTATAAAATATTATCCGCTATTATATGTTGCAATAGGGTCTCATCCGCTATATAATGCGGGAAATCAACTCCAAGTACATATATAATACCAATTCCATACAAGTTGGAATTATCGCGGTATATGTTTTTAATATATAACATCCGCTTAATATATGGCATATAGGGTCTATTTCAATACAACAGATAATAACTATCATCCAATCACACAATCAAGCAATTTTAAATCTAACTATTTAAAATTTAAATCGAAATAATTCGATTGAGTGAGAAGTTCTCACCTTGAGTTTCCGATAACAGTTGTAGCGTTTTATTTCGAATAAAATTAAACGTGCGTTTAATTTTACCCGAAATTATCACTAGCTCCAAATGACTCCAAACCAGCTCCATTATGTAATGCTCGATAAAACGAATCCAATGCAATTAGTTTCGTAATTTTCCGACCTCGTATGAACAAGTTATGGTATTTTAAAGATTGTACACATTATAATATAATATAATTTACAATTTCTTTTAATTTTTATAACCTAATCAAATCAGAGCCGTTGGATCTCAAGCCCTAACATCCAGGCCGCACCTTCCTTCTTCCCCCTCCCCTCCACGTTCAAAATCGCGTGAACACCAGGGTATACGAACCCATCGGCCGCCGCTCCATCTCAAATTTTCGCACGCCAACCAATCGACTTCAGGTCGATCAACTACCGCCACGTCGAAGGCATGAACGCCACGCACCACCGCCCAGAGGATGGCCCCACTCGGCTGCGCACGTACGTTGAAAAACGTTCTTGAAACACGCGGCTTTGATTGAGAATTGCCGACATCTATAGCTCAGAAAACGATCACAACCGTTGAATACGAAGATCACTTGATGCTCTACATTTTCCATGTTGAAAGTTTCTTAAATTGATGCTTGGTTAGAAGAAATCGAGGGAAGAACATTGGCTATTTTCAGCCATTGGTAGATATGGAGGCGGCTGAAGCTATTTAGGGTTAGGGTTTTCTTTTGGTTTGAAATTGTGAAATAATGGAGGCCTTTTATAGAAAATTCACAAATTACTATTCATCCGAAATTTTACGAACTCCAAATCTCACGCGGCGACTGGCGTTTCTAGGGTTTACCTCACGTTCCGGACACAATGGAATAGGTTTCGGAGGCCAATTCGATCATCTGTGCGAGTTACGACAATAAACAATCAAATTTAAATTAAATCGATTAAACCAATTTCTATGCGTTTTGGCTTGCCTCGGACAAACCGTAAATCCGATTGACAAGAAATTTGAAAGCATACAATAATATAAAATTACGGATCCGATGAAACTAGTTTCGTCAAAATCCAAAACTGTTTGAAAAATGACTATTTTCACTAGTCGATTAAATATTAAAATATTCAATTTCTGCAATTTAACTTTTAATTCAATTTTAAAAGTTCACAAACATTGTTCTAACTTCAATATGATTTAATATAACTTCATAAATCATTTCTAATCACATTAAACCCAATTTCCAATTATTTACGCAATTTCAAATATTAAATTTTCGATTTAATTATCCAATTAAATCTAGATATTCGAAAAATAATTCATTCGACTTACAAATTTTACTTGTTGATATTTAAAATCAAATTAAATATCTGAATTTCAAATGACAAAAATCCTGGGTCGTTACACATGCATTAGGGGAATATGCTTCGCTCGTATCAATCTATTCGACTCCATCATCCAACATCTTCATTTCGAATCGACCGACAGTTGTCTTGTTCGTATCCATCGAAGATGGCCTTCTTCATATCCATCAGAAGGCAGGCCCACTTCAAATAGGCCGACAGCTACCCACTTTACATCCACCAACAAAAACACAAGTATCTAGTTCGTGTCGATCAGACATCGTACATACTTCGTATCGTTCAACCATAGATCGATACAAAGTAGACACCATCCACCGATATGAAGAAAACCCAAGCGCTCGATCAATTCGAAGATGACAGAGTAACCGATCGATATGAACAGAGCCGTGGCACTCAATACGAACGGAATAACTTCAACCGACTCGAACAGCACAAGTCAAATCGATATGAACAAGGCGCGAATGTTGGGAGGGCTCGGTCAACTCGACATGAACTTTGGATCGATCCCAAAATCAAGCGCCACGTCAACTTGAAGGCGCGTGAGCAACATCGATTCGAAGTGGTGGATACGAAAGGATCGATTCGAAGTGAAACAGCCTACCATAAATTCAAATTTGTATCGATCATAACTCGCAATCCACAAGTCCAAATGCTATGAAATTTGCACAGAAGCTACGTACAACCTAAAGAATGTTCCTGCCAAATTTCAGCTCGATTGGATCAAATCTTGATCGATACGAAATCTATTCGTATCGATCACGAATCGAGTCGAAATTATGTGGGATCGATCGTGTGGGCCCACTCACGTGTCTGAAGGAGTCTCCCAAGACCTGAGCAAGATATTTTCCTCATACGCCTATAAATAGCATCCTAGAGCAAGCAGAAAAGAGACTTTTGAATTGTTCGACGTCGAGACCCTACCGAATTCGTTTTTGCACTTCAAGGCTACTGTTGTACTTGAAAGTCATCACTGTAATCCGCTGTATTCGATTGTAATCAGCAAAAAAATGTCAGTAAAGTGATCAACTTCAAAGTGGACGTAGGCCGGATTGCCGAACCACTATAAACTCTGTGTTCTTTACTGCTTTCTTCTTAATTTTCTGAGTGTTCTTCATTTTTAGTTCTCTACATACTTATTATCTGCGATTGTGGATTGGTGCTTTCATTGAAAATTGGGTGTTTATGACCAATTTTGGCGCAAATGTCCACTTTGAGTTTAATCTTTATTGCTTTTCTAAACAATTGAATATAGATACAATTCGTACACCAACTACTCGAATGCAAATGCTAACTGAAAAAGAATGAGTCTCAAAAGTGGCAGAGTCTCCCCAGTGTTCTTCAAAAAAGGTCCATTTCACTGTTCCCCTGCCTTTCCATTTATAGGCGAAGATGGGCTGGACTCCTCTCACGGGCCCAGGAATAAAGTACCTCGGCCCACAGTAGGTGACTTGTGCGCACCTGGCCAGGCATGTCGAACGAGGAATGCCGGTCGAGAATTGTCTGGTCGATCGTTAGTGACTCAAAGAGGAATCATGCCGAACACTCTTGCTTTGTTGTGGGCTTGACAACTTGCTAACACCTCTAGTATGCACCGGGCCAGGGATGCCAACGGTAGTTGCCGAGCGACCTTGTTGAGTGACTTTGACAAACGACGTTGTCAAAGAATGTCGAACGATGGCAATGCCGAGCGATGGTGTCTGAACTTAAGATGCCAAGCGACGGCTTCTGAACTCAAGATGCCGAGTGATGGTGTCTGAACTCGAGATGTCGAGCGATGGATTCTGAACTCGAGATGCCGAGCCATGGCTTCTGAACTCGAGATGAACTCGAGATGCCAAGCGATGGCTTCTGAACTCGAGATGTCGAGCGATGGCGTCTGAACTCGAGATGCCAAGCGATGGTGGTCGAACCGAAGAATGTCAGGTGGTGGGGTTTGAACCAGAGAATGCCAAACAATGGACTTAGGCCGAGCGGCACTCAGGCCGAATGATACCTAGGTTAAGCGGTGCTTGCAGGCCGAACGACACTTAATGGTCTGTCTATCGTAGCCAGGCCTAGCAACCGAGTAACAATACTGTTGAGATAAGTATATGAATATTTTCTAAGTATTGAAAAACATAAGGGTTTGTGAATGAATCTTTGTAAAAGTATCTTGATACAAATATTATAAGTGATTTTAGTTAATGAAGTGATTAATTTAGGAGGCGAGCAGGTGCTTATGTGCTTAATCAATGTTGGTTTTCCCTTTGGAATAAAATCCCTGATTTGAATGTGTGTAGTTGATAGTTAAATAACCTACTATTAAATATGGACCCAAAACATAACTTTGGAAATATGTAGGAGACATATGTGAATTATATGGCACAACCATCTTCGATGATGTCGTACTATGTGTATAATTCTCGTTTCGCTCTCCTAGGACAAATGATAAGCAAATCCGTCCACTAACGATTAGGATGTGATCTCCAAGCAAATCCGTCCACTAACGATTAGGATTTGATCTCCATTCTTATCTTTGACCATTTTTTCCTAAAGAACCGGGGTTGAGTTCACTGGAAACTATCGAAATTTTTTTCGAAGAGACAGAGATTGGATATGTTATCTGAAAACCACTTCGAACCAACTCAAGCATTTTGAAGTGAAGACATCTTGAAGATGATGGAATTGAAGACGGGGCTCTTTAAAGTGCAAGGTTTGCTTGCTACTAATCCTGAGGGTGTTCCAAAATGGATGTGGTGGCAGTAGTGTCTTTGGTTTGTTCATGTCCTGAAAAACTTGTATGGATCCATGCTAGCATTGCAATATTGCTTGAAGGGAAATGTTAGCATTCCAAGTGGTAAATGTCATATAAAAGGTAAACATAGCCTCAAGTCTCATCAACCGAGAATGCTTGAAACCGAGGAGAGGCAGCGGGGCTAAGTGGGTCACTCTCAATTAGAGTATAATCATCCCTGTCTAAAGTCAATATTATCTCTCATTTGTATGCTTTAGGGCCCATTAACCAAGGTATGATCATATTCGGTACACTAGTCAAGTGGTAGGTCGGTTCTATGTTGGCAGATAGAAAAATGGCAGAGTTTCTATAGGCAAGAGAAAATAATGAGAATAAAAATGAGGCTCTGCACCTATATTTATAGTGGTTCAAATCAGTGCTAATCATTAGATATAAAACTTTAAAATACAAAGCGTAGACTTCTCCAATTCTCTTCATTTCACTCTCCTTCAAAATGTCATTACCACACACACGTCAAATCCCCATGATTCAACTCCCCTTCAACACGTCAATACCACACACTCATCCAATCCTCTTGATTCAACTCCCCTTCAAAACGTTGTGACCACACAAACGTCCAATCCTCATGATTCAACTCCCATTCAAAACGTCAATCCCACGCAATCATCCAATCCTCTTAATTCAACTCCCCTCCAAAACGTCATTACCCTATACACGTCCAATCCTCGCGATTCTACTCCCATTCAAAGCGCTAATCCCACACAATCATCCAATTCTCTTAATTCGACTCCCCTCCAAAACGTCATTACCACACACATGTCCAATCCTTATGTTTCAACTCCCCTGCAAAACGTCATTACCACACACACGTCAAATCTTCATGATTCAACTCCCTTTCAAAACATCAATCCCACACGATTATTCAATCCTCATATTTCAACCAATCATCCACATATCACTCCTACCAATCCCCAAAGGTCAGTTTTACCTACAAATTTTGATTCTTCCTCCAAAAAGGAGAACATGATCAAAACTAAGAGAAAAGGAGGAAAAACAATGATGAGGTTTTTTTCTTTGACACTGAATGAGAAGGTTGAAATTGAGTTTAATGACCTAAATCAACCCATTGGTCCAAATTCCAAATATTTATCATCGTATCTTGGAACTTTAGCAAGAGAGATGGTACTTGTGACCATTAGCAATTGGAAGAAAGTCGACGACAATTTGAGAGCTAATATATGAACATGTATTCAGGTACATTTCTTATTTTTAAATAGGCGGTTTTGTAAGTATTTAGAAATAACCTATGTGTAAGGAATATTTCTAAATAAGCAGTTTTGTCTATTTTTAACATGCAAAATACAACCAATATCTAATTTACCGTCTACAATTTAGTATCTCTTTAACTACTAAAAGGCAAGATGGAATTTAGAAAAGAGCTGTAATATTTAAAATAAAATAAAATGGCATGTTATAAGGGATATGTATACTTGTTTTTAAACAACAAATATATAGATTGGTAGTTTGTTTTTATTTTGAGTTGCAGCCCATATATTGATGTAATGGACATTATTGTCCATTGATAAACATAAAAAATAAAAACCTTCAAATGCTAGAATAAAAGAAGAAAATTGCGTCTTTTCTTATAACGAGATTAAAATACTTTATTCTAAACATGAAATCACGCCATTCTGTCATGAATCTTGATATATTAATAAATCATAGAGAAGAAGGAGCTTGAACTAGTCATTGGAGTATCACATTTTCAGGTGAGAATTTTCGTACAAACCAATGTTTAACCAAGGCAAATTAGTGCTGCTACTCTTTAATATTTTTTTTTCTTTTCTTTTGTTGCATGTGTGTTTGTATATAATTACTCCAACAATATAAATTAAAGCTATTGCAAATACTGTAGCCCATACTAGTTTTTATAGTATCACTAGTACATATATTATTACAATTTCATGTACCAAGTTTCCATAGTGTTTGTAATGAACTATTAGCATGTATGCTTGTTCCACTTTGCACAATCGCATGCAATTAAATATTTCATGTGCGTGCGTCATTTTATATTTATGTACAGGGTTGTATTTTCTTAGTGTGAGGGTGAGTGTTAGTATTTAGTGATGGGGTAGTCAACAATATATATTTATTTGTGGTTGAGTGTCTCAGAGTGAGAGGATATGTTGTGCGTACAAGAGTGAGTTTTCTCACGTGCAGCTATGCAATTTTTGTGTGTGCGTGTATGTTTTGTATATGTGAAGTGCATGTGAGTTTTACTTTCTCCATTTCTACACCTTTATCCTCACCAACACCTTCTGCTTCTACCATTCACCTTTTTCTTTTCTTTTATCATCATCAAATACCTCTTTGTTACCATTTTTGTAGAAAGGCTATTTGTGAGGCATGTTCTTGCCATCAATCTAGCATATACAAATCTAGTCAGGCACCAACAACAAAACATGTCAAATTCAACACCTTTAGATGATACAAAAGTAAATGTTCTATTCGTGATCAGTTCAACCAAAAATACCTTTAGAAGCTCAACCTAGCATAACTTTATTCACTACACTCTTTAATTAGTGCAACTTCAAAGCAGTAACTAATTCAAAATGGTAGCCAAAGGTTCTAATTGTGATCATATTTAGAGAAGAAAAAAGGAATCAAACGAAACCGAAATAGGCTAAAGCAAGAATTCAACAACTATGCAATTTAGATTTTTCATTTTATATATACATAACATAATGTAACTATGCAATTGTAAATTATTGGTTAAAATAAAAGCGAAAAGAAAAATGGCGGACAAAGCATATACTACGAAAATCCCACCAAAGCAACCTATTGTCGTGGATAACGAAGCAGACGACACGGGTTGGACAGAGGTGAGACATACAAATAAAAGCAATAATCGAATCAGGGATCGACAACAGTATCCCAGGGTTTCATCAATTATGGAAGAAATCTTTAGGGCTTCAGATTTGGTGGGGTCAAGACCTAAAAAGTTGAATAAGACACCAGATCTTGTGGACCCTGCTGCCAATAAGCCAGAAATCAAGAGAGGAATTAGAACGTGGGCAGATGCTATTGTAGGAAACACACGCATAGATGGTGGGGTCAATAAATTTGACTTTATGGAAGATGAGGAAGGAGCCTATGCTGATCTGGACGAAGAAGTCTTCAATACTGCAAAAAGTATGTGGGGTACTTCTATATACATGTTTGTTGGTGGTAAGAAGCCATATTATATCCTTCTTAACGCATACATCAAAAGAGAATGGAAACCCTCTGGAAAATGGGATGTTTTCCCTAGGGAAAATGGTTTTTATCTTATTAAATTCAGTAATGAAACAGAATGTAAGAAAGTCGTAGATGGGGGTCCATGGTTCATAGACATCAAACTTATTTTCACTAAAAATGGGAACCTAATCTAAGATTTGAGAGGGATATGATAGAATCACACCCAGTTTGGGTGAATTGAAGAACTTAGACTTATCTCTGTGGAATGCACGTGGGATCCGTAAAATCGCGAGTTTAATTGGTAATCCCCTAGACAAGGATGACTACACTAGACACATTAAAAGATTAAACTATGCTAGAGTCCTTGTAGAAATTAAAGCAAGTGACAGTATCGAAAAGCAGGTGAGAGCTAAAGATGGATATGGAAATATCTACATTCAGGAAATAGAATATGAGCATATCCCACATATCTGCACTAACTGCAAATGCTTTGGTCATACATTGGAACAATGTGAAACTGTGTCACCCCCCATTAAACAAGTATGGAGACAAAAAATCACAACTGATCAAACTATTCTTCTACAACAAAATATAACACAGTCTGACCCTACCAAAATAGATGCAAACATATACACTGAACAAGAAATTTTGAAAATCACAGACCAGGAGGATAATAATGGTGGGCTAGAGGAGATAGTCTAGAATGCAGGTCATTCATTGAATACAGAGGAGGAGGAAAATGCCCATACCCGTAGCTTGGAAAATAGTCCAACAAGGAATACATCTGTAACAATAGAAGAAGAAGAGATTAATAATGTTGTTCTTGACAATATGGAATTTGGATCTAAATCAGAGGAGGATAACAAAAATAAATACACAAAGTCCAACAAAAAATATGCAATACCATTTAAGAAATTAGAGGTAAAAGACAAGGCGAGCTCAAGTCACGAGGTGTCTCCTATGAAATTGAGGAGTCGACCTCCTATATAGACATGTCCATAATTAGTTGGAACGTAAGAGGTCTAAACAGTGAAACAAGGCATTTAGACCTCTTAAAACTTAGGAGAAAGCATTCTCCTCCTATATTGAGTATCTTGTAAAATAAATTTACTGAGGATAATCTTAATTTCTTTACTGATTCACTAGAATCTGAGTGGGATTATATTCATAATAATGATGTTGGTGGCAAAGGTCGAATACTCCTTTTATGGAACAAAAAA
The DNA here is from genome assembly GCA_030765085.1 of Allium cepa. Taxonomy (NCBI): domain Eukaryota; kingdom Viridiplantae; phylum Streptophyta; class Magnoliopsida; order Asparagales; family Amaryllidaceae; genus Allium; species Allium cepa. The sequence continues at coordinate 859,073,644 of CM060934.1, read as the reverse complement.
ATATGGAATGTAAAACTTATGGCCAAGGATAATCAACAATAAACTGTCAATGCTACTAATTCGGGGGGGCCTCAATCTTACTTTAAGTTGTGTCTACGCAAGTGACCTAGCATCTCACCGTACTCATCTCTGGAAAATCATCACCGTACTCATCTCTGGAAAACCATCACAGACATTAGTAGCAAGATTAACGAGCCTTGGATTGTCATGGGAGACTTTAAGGCTATACTTAAAGCAGAGGAAAAAAAGGGGGGCTCACCATAAGAGCTTCCCAATTAGAAGAATTCAATAACTGCATCACTGGAGCTGGATTGTTGGAACCTATCCATTGTTGCCTGAAATATACATGGAGAAGTGGGGAATGTAAGAAATATCTTGTAAACTTGACAGAGCACTAGTGAACGTAGCATGTATAGATAAACGTTCTAACACTAGAGTTAATATTTTACCCCCTTCAACTAGTGATCACTGTCCCATACTCATAAACTTAAAAGAGAAGAACTTGCATGAGAAAGGAAAACCTTTCAGATATTCCAACCAATGACATGAACTAGAAGGGTATACAAAGGCCATTCATATCAATGATATCCCTCGGGAAGTGGGAACAAAATGCTACAAACTCGTGCAAATCCTCAACACTGTTAAGATCCAACTAAAAGAATGGAACAAAAATAGAATTAAAAATGATGATCAGATCAATAATCTCCAGGCAAGATGTGAAGAAATATTATCACTAATTGATAATGGTGAGTCTACTGATGAAACATGGAAGCTATACTACCAATACCAAAGCAATCTAAAAGAAGCTCTTAAAATAAAAGCCATTGAACTTAAACATAAAGCTAAGGAAAAGTGGCTAACTGATGGGGACGAATGTACTAAATTTGTCTACACTAAAATGGCAGTCGGGCAGACTTCTAATAATAATAATCATCTAATTGACCAAAATGGTAATGAATGTGTTAACAGATCTGTGTTTGAAGAACAAGCTATAAAATACTATAATGATATGTTCAATGGAGAAGTTAATAACACCTTACCAGAGATCCAGAGTAGAAGGATGATAAATTCCAGAGGAAAAAGGTTGTTGTCCAAGAACATCACCATGAATGAGGCGTGGGAAGCCTTGCGGTCCATACATGTTGACTCCAGCCTAGGGCCAGATGGTTTGGGATCCAAATTCTTCATCCTCCATTAGGAAGACCTGAAAGAATAAATTCTATTAGCAATGCAGGATATTTTACAAAGTGGCAAATTTGTAAAAGAAATCAACCACACATTTATATGTCTTATTCCTAAGAAGGATAACCCATCAAAAATTGAAGACTATCACCCTATAGCTTGCTGTAATGTGATATACAAAATTCTAAGTAAGATTCTATGCAACAGAATGAAACTCATTTTACCTGACCTTATTTCAGAATGTCAAAGTGCATTCATTAAAGGCAGAAGTATTTTTGAAAACTCATTGAAGGCACATGAACCGATTAGGAACTTCAACAAACCAGGTATGGATAAATTCTGCCTTAAAGTGGATCTTCATAAAGAATATAATAAAATAAATAGAAATTTTATCATTCATATGCTAAAGGTTATGGGATTTACCTCAAGATTTGTGAATGTAATAAAAGAATGTATATCTACTCCAACCTTCTCAATCTTGATTAATGGAGTGCCAAAAGGTTTTATAGGTTCCAATAGAGGTATCAGGAAGGGTGACCCTCTTTCTCCTTACTTATTTGCCATTGCCATGGAATATTTCTCATTACAAATGGAGCTGGCAACACATAGCAAATTAATTCAGCCTATATACAATTTTCAGCCTATAGTGACCCACTTACTATATGCAGATGACCTGCTCATACGTATAAAATCCGGCTACACATCGGCTAGTGTTGTAAAAGATATTTTCTGCAATCTAGAGAGATACACAGGGCTTAAAATGAATGAGCAAAAAACCAAATGTTACTTCAATAAAACATGCAACAGGAGAAGTGAAATTTTGGACCACTTAAAAGTGAAAGAAGGAGTACTCCCTGTTAAATATTTAGGTGTTCCTCTATCCTCCAACAAGATAACTGACAAAGAATGTGCAGTTTTGATCTCTTCGATAAGGGATAGTTTATAGGAATGGAGTTCCAGACTCTTATCACTAGCAGGCGGAATTGAACAAGTGCACATGGTTATTCATTCCAAAATTAATTTCTGGCTACAAACTTTCCACCTGATGCCTCAATACAGAAATTAGAAAAGATCTTTGCAGACTTTATATGGAAAGGAGGCATGCATAAAATTAAATTTGAGAACCTATGTAGACCAAAAGAGGAAGGAGGTGTGGGACTTAGAAGACTTAAAGACATAAGGATGGTTTATACTTTGAAACAAGCCTGGAGAATCATCGAAGGAAAAGGTCCGTGGGGTAACTAGACGAGGAGAAGGTACATTAAAGGTAATTTCTGGTGCATGCACATAGACAAAAATGCTTCCGCAAACTGGAAATCTATCATGAGAATAAGGAAAACACTTGCTCTATGCATCGTAAAAGAAATAGCCACAGGTAGAGAAACTGATCTATGGAAAGACCCTTGGATAACAGGTGAATCCTTGATTAATACACTAGGACTTAATACCTTTTTCGATTATGGATGCCCAGACAAAAAAGTGACAGATATAATTAACAATAATAAATGGAATGCTCACTTCTGCCAGTAAATCAAGAAAATAAAGAAAAAATTCAATTTATGCCAATATTTAGCGGTCGAGAAAATGATATCTGGGTATGGAAGCCTACAGGGAATGAATTTACTACTAAATCAACTTGGGATGAGATAAGGCGCCGAGATAATAAAGTTGTATGGAGCAAAATCATCTGGAATCATGCCAATAGCCCTAAAATGGCATTTACGGCTTATAAAGCAATTCTCAAAAGACTGTCTACAAAAGATAGACTCACGAAATGGGGGATCCTATCAGAGAATAAATGTGAACTATGCAACCAGGAAGAAGAAACACATGAACACCTTTTCTTTGCCTGCAAATTCTCGAATGAAGTGTGGAAATTGTGTAAAACTCAAACAAATTTGTCAATGCAAACAAGTTCTTTGGAGGAAGAAATTAGTCACCTGGTCCAGATGGGGCATAGAGTAGATGAGAAAACCAAATTGGCCAGCATTGCTATCACTGTTACCGTTTGGAGCGTGTGGAAGAAAAGAAATCGTCGTTTGTTTCAAAAAAACAACGAAATTGTACAAAGATCAGTAAACTTGCTATAAACGAAATGCGATTGGTAAGGAAAAGGATCAAAAATTGGGCTTTTACCTCAATGGAACTAGACGGAGCTCGTATTGAAGTAGCAGATCATAACTGTCCATCGGCAGAAACCCCAAGTACAAGCTATCTACGGCCGCCATGAAAATGAAGACGAAGTAGAAGCAGCTGTCTTTTGATATTTTAATTTTGGAAACTTCGAGTTCTTTGATTATTCTGTCGGTTTCTATTATATATAACCCTTGAGCTTTGTACTGGGCTTTAACTTTGGGCTGTAATGCCTTTAATAGAAATCTTACACATTTTCAAAAAAAAATAAAAAATGTAACTATGCAATTTGGATTTTTCTTTTTATACATAATATAACTATGCGATTTATATTTTATTCATACTTTACATGAAAGATTTAAGTTGGATGACATATACCAAGATATATTCCTTTAGATGGTGGGGCTGCGATGGGAAGAAGAAGCAAAGTCAAGGCTCGTCGAAGATATAAAAGTTGCAACAAAGAGTCCCGATGCTTCCAACAAATTAGACGTATTAAAGGCAAATAATATTAAAAGTGCTCAAGAGTGGAAAGATTTTATCAATGAGAAATTATCGAAAGAGTTTGAGGTAGTTGGTTTTATTTTGATGGCTACAATTGAAAATTTTTCATTTCAATTTATTATACCTGATTCCAATGAATTTCTTTTATGTAGTCGATGAGCAATAAATACAAGGCCATACGAGTGCTGAATACGGTTCCACACACTAAGTCGAAAGGGGAACGCAAGACTAACAGTTGATATGGTAAAAAAATAACCTGTAAAATTCATTTATTATCAGTATAAAAAAAACATCCAATATGGTTTACTATTTAGTTGTTAAGCTCTTTTTGCGGAAAAAGAAAGTGATTGCTCATCAGATATCAATATGGCGGATTCGTGGTGCATAGGCCACACAAAGAAAAATGGAGAACCATCAAATTCTGTTGTCTCCGATTACATAGTAAGAATGGATAATACATCAAATTATATTTTTATTTTTCATTTTGACTCCATTTAACCATTTTCTCGATTACATAGTCGAATTTGATATATATATTACTTGACATGTATTTTTGCAATTGTCTCTAGTATTGATCATTACATTTAATGTTGCGACATATGAAAAATGAATATTTTTGAATTTGTAGACTAAGAAAAAAGAGCATAAAAACACTCAAATTTCTCAAGGAACAGTATCATTGAACGAAGATGGAGTGTCGATGGTTTTTGGTCATGAATACAGAGGTAGAATAAGAGGGCTGGGTTTTGGGGTTACACCAACTCAGTTCGAAGTTTGTATGATTAATTTAAAAATAGTACATGACTTAGAAAATCAAATTACAACCTTGCAAGCTCAAATAAAAGAGCTCTCTAATTTTTTTATGGTTTAAGTTATAAATGATTCATTGTGCTAATGAGTAATTGATATACCTTTAATTTATTAGTGCCTGTCTAACTTTTTTTTCAACAGAACATCATGTTAGTTGGGGCAGACCATTCTCTCAGGCGTCTGACCAAAAAGTTCAAACGTCTGAGTTGGGGCAGAAATGCTTCCAGAGCGTTCTGTCAGACGTCTGACCAAACGGGTCAAACGTCTGAGCTGAAGCAAAGTCGTTCCAGTGACTTAAGCTAGACGTCTGACCTTTGGGCCAGACGTCTGAAATGACTTCTGTCTATTTTTCCACGTACGGACTTGCGTGAAAATTTGTGATATCCGCAGGGGGAATTTTGGAACATTACCCAGGGTTTCTATTCTCATATATAAGCTATCCTCGGATTTCAGATCTATGTGTGTGCAAGCAACTATAAGAGATTAGCCTCCACCAAATTAGGGTTTATCAAAACCTAGTTTTCTTCAATTCTCTTCTCCACAAATAAATTCTAAATAGAATTTTGATCATTGTATTCAATCTCTTGTACTCTTCTCATCAATATTAATAAAAGCTCTCTCTTAAAGTGGATGTACACTAACACGACGTTAGTGGAACCACTATAAATCTCTGTGTGATTTATTTTTCGTTATTGCTTTGATTCCTATATTGCTTGTTTGGAATTGTAATTGCTTTTGGATTGGTTGTGATTGGAATTGAGTCGTTGATTGGTTGCTTTTACACTTCTTACCATGATCCTGTCTTCCGCTGTGCTTGTGGGGTTTCGACTTGAGTGGTCTCGTGTTAGAATCTCACACCAACATTTGGTATCAGAGCATTGGTTTTGGTAGGTGGTTATAGAAATGTCTGAATCAAGTATTAACTCTAGTAGTTCCTCAATGGATAATCCAAGTGGTGTAGCTCCTTATGTATGTGGCCTGTACGCAATTCAAGATCACAATTGGTAATATACAAGTGGAATGGCGATAATGATTTTGAAAAATAGCAATGAAAGATGAAAGCGGTTCTAAGCAGGAATCGGGTGCATCGGGTAGTGTTTGACACACATTTATTGCCAACGGACATCTCAGATGTAGAGAGAGAGGAGATGAACGAGTGGGTATTCACTACACTTCAACTTGCTATGGGAGATAATGTTATCTCTGAAATTAGTGGTGAGACAGCCGCTAAGGGTATTTGGAACAAGATGAAGGAATTATATATGAAGAAGTCACTGAAAAATCGTTCGATCTTATTGCAAACATTCTTCACCTACAAAATGAAGAAAGATACTTCGCTGAAGGCGCGCTTAAACAATTTTGATAATTTTCTAATGAAGATGAAGGCGGTAGATTTGAAGATTGAGGAAGAGCAAAAGGCAATGATATTGTTGTGTTCATTGTCAGATCGCTATATAGGTTTCTAAAATAGTTTGATCTATAGCCGAGATACATTGACTCTTGATGATGTCAAGACAGGTCTTCTTAGCGAGAAGTTGTGGGATCAAATGAAGGAGTTAGGTGATGGAAGTAGTGGTGATAGTAATGGTCATGGATTATTTTTGGAGAAGGAGAGGTATGTGAAGAAGGAGAACCGGTGGCGTTCTAAATCAAGGAATCCCTGTTGGAGAGGAAAATCGAAGGAAAGAAAAGGCAAATGCTATATTTGTAGGAATCCCGGTCATTGGAAGAATGAGTGTCCGAACAAGGAGAAGGCAAAGAAGGAAGTAACGTCTTCATTAGTAGCGGTGGAGAGTGCAGTTGGTAAGAGAGATGTAGATGTTTTGTCAGTGGTAACATCGAATGGATGCTCGATTCTGGGGCGTCTTATCATATGACGCCAAATAGAAATTGTTTTTCTTCCAACATCGACAAAGAAGGAAATTCAATTGTTATGGGCAATGGTGCTATTTGTAAGTCGAAAGACGTTGGTTCCATGCAAATTCATATGTTTGACGGAGTGGTTCGTACTCTCACTAATGTGCGCTATGTTCCGAGACTTAGGAAGTCTTTTATCTCTTTGGGGCAGCTGGATTCTTTAGGTTGTAAGATCACTATTGAGAGTGATAGCTTATGGGTTTCGAAGGGGGCGCATATGGTGGTGAAGGTTGCAAGGAGTCATGGTATTTATTTGCTTCAAGGAGTGACTATAGAAGGTGAAACTTGTATAGGAGTTGATAGTTCTAGTGGCTTGGATGCGACTAGGCTGTGGCATTTGAGGTTAGGTCATGTCTTGGAGAGGAATTTATATGTTCTTCGGAAGAGAGAGATGATTGATGGGGAAAGTTTCAACAAGTTAGAGTTTTGCGAAGAATGCATTATGGGGAAGCAAACTAAAGTTTCATTCGGTGAGGAAAAGCATGATTTGAGATGGGTTCTTGAGTATGTTCACACGGATGTTTGGGGAACGGCACATGTAGCTTCTTTAGGTGGAGCTCGTTGTTATATTTCCTTTATAGATGACTTTTCTCGAAAAGTTTGGGTGTATGTAATGAAGGCCAAGTCGGAGGCATTTGCAAAATTCAAAGCATGGAAGGCTCTTGTTGAAAATGAGAGTGGAAAGTCGTTGAAGGTTCTAAGGTCTGGCAATGGCGGAGAGTATGTTTCCGAAGAATTTTTGGATTTTTGCAAGCATCATGGTATTCAGGGGCATTTTACTACACTTGGAGATCCGTAGTCGAATGGTGTTGCGGAGAGGATGATTCGTACTCTACTTGAGAAAGTTCGATGATGGAGATTGACATCGGGTTTGGCGAAGGGATTTTGGGCTGAAGCTTTGTCAATCGCAGTGCATATTATTAATCGAATTTCGTGCTCCTCTGTTGCTAACAAAATTCCGAAGGAAGTGTGGAAGGGAAAGAGCATTGACTTGAGTTATCTTCGTGTGTTTGGCAGTCTGGATTATGTGCATGATCCGAAAAATGATAAGCTTGAATCTAGAGCTTTCAAGGGGATTTTGCTTGGCTATACGGATGGAGTAAAAGGCTAACGGATTTGGGATTCGAAAAGAAGAAGGTTATAAATTCTCGTCATGTTATTTTTGATGAGTCGACGATGTTCAAGGAGAATGTGAGCTCATCAAATGTTCCGGATTTGGTTCATGGTGAATCAAAGGAGAAGGAAATTATTTCCACATTTTGTTCAAGAAGTAGAGAGAGTAGAATAGTTGGAGATGCTTGTGAGGAAGTAACGGTTGATGTTACACCACATAGTCCAGGGGGTGCCTCTAGTAGTCTTAGTGATGTACATGATTCTAGAGAAGATTCGGTTTAAGGTGGACCCGAAGGTAGCTTGGGTGATGGTATTGCTACTCGGGTTGGTCGTCGTACTATAAGATCACCCGAAAGGTATGGTGATTGGAACTATCTTAGCTTTTGTGATAATTAGACTATGCTCTTCATGTAGTCCAAGATGAGCCGATGGACCTTGATGATGTCATGAAGTCGAGTGATAGCTCGAAATGGACTTGTGCCATGGAGGAAGAGATGCAATCATTGTTGAAGATTTAAACTTGGGATTTGGTTTCCCTTCCTAAAGGAAAACGTGCTATTGGGTGCAGATGGATATACAAGGTGAATGATGATGGAAGATACAAAGCTAGACTAGTGGCTAAGGGGTTTGTACAAAGGAAGGGAAAGAAGTATGATGAGATATTCGCACCGGTTTTGCGCCATACTTCTATCTGGATATTACTTGCTATTGTTGTTATCCATGACTTGGAGTTGGAGCAACTTTATGTAAAGACCGCCTTCTTTCATGGAGACTTGGATGAAGACATCTACATGGAGCAACCGGAAGGTTTTGTTGTGCATGGTAAATCAAATTTGGTCTGCAAGTTGAACAAATCACTATATGGTTTAAAAAAATCACCTAGACAATGGTATAAGAGGTTTGATCATTTCATGCTTGAAAATGGTTTTGATAGAAGCATCAAGGATGCTTGTGTTTATTCCAGGAAGTTGAAAAATGATTGTTGGGTGTATTTACTCTTGTATGCGGATGACATGCTCATTGCTTCTAAGGATAAGAATGAAATCAATAGGCCAAAACTGAATTTGAAATCGGAGTTCGAAATGAAGGATCTTGGAGAAGCAAGAAGGATATTAGGCATGGAAATTGTAAAGAATCGAAAGCATTTTGAGTTGAAACTAACTCAAAAGAAGTACATAGAGAAAGTACTTTGCCGGTTTGGAATGGAGAATGCAAACGCGTCAAATACACCTTTACCTTTGCATATGAAGCTTTCGAGTAAAGGATCACATATCTTGGAGGAACACAAGATTTATATGACAAAGGTGACATATGCTAGTGCGGTTGGAAGTCTAATGTATGCTACGGTGTGTACAAGGCGCGATATTGCAAATGCCGTCGGGATGGTTAGTCGATACATGGCTAATTCGGGAAAATCGCATTGGGAAACTGTGAAACTTATATTGAGATACCTTAGAGGCACATTATCTCATGGTCTTCTTTTTGGCGATAGTAATTGCAAGTTGTTTGTTTATTGTGATTTGGACTACGGTGATAGGGATTGAAGAAAATCAACTTCCGGATATGTCTTTACACTTGGGGGTACAGCCATAAGTTGAAGATTTAGATTACAAAATGTAGTTGCTTTATCCACTACGGAGGCGAAGTTGATAGCCGTGGTGGAGGCGGCAAAGGAGGCACTCTATTTGAAGTGATTGTTGTGTGACTTGGGATTCGGGCGTGATAGTATTGATTTTCGATGTGATATCCAGAGTGCTATTCACATGATAGAAAATTTGGCGTTTAGCTCTCGGACTAAGCATATTGAGGTGAGAGAGTCATTTCTAGTAGCCATGGATGAAGGTACGCAAGTATATCTTCGGAAAGTTCACACAAAGGATAACGCAACGGATATTTTAACTAAGGCATTGCCGGTTGGAAAGTTCAAGCACTGCTCGAACTTGATTCTCTTGGAGAAGTGCTAGGTGCCATGGGATGGCACGGTTAAGGGAGGAGCTTGGTGGTAGATGAGGAAGAGTATCGGTGAGAGATTGAGGTCCTATTTTCTTGGTAAGTGCTAGTCTTTGGTGAGATAGTTTAGGATTTGGATGTTTTCAACATCTCATTAGCAAACGGGAGCTTTGCCTAAGTTCATTGGTGGAGTGTAATGGGTGGTGGCTTGCCGGAGCTCATTGGGAAAGCATTCATGTTTGGTTGAAGGTAGAAAAGGTGATAGTTGGCGCTATCGGTTGTCGTTGGTGGTATGGTACGGTACCATTGGAATTGAAGATAGATATAGTGTCGAGGTGGAGTATTAAATTTTGGCGACACTATATGGGAGGTCGGAAGTAGCTTCGTAACGGAGAAAACGGTACGCAAATCGGAGTTCAGAGGTGTAAGTTATAAGAGAAAAGGTGAAGTGGGCTAAAGCAAAGTCGTTCCAGTGACTTAAGCCAGACGTCTGAGCTTTGGGCCAGACGTCTGAAACGACTTCCGTCTATTTTTTCACGTAGGGACTTGCGTGAAAATTTGTGATATCTACAGGGGCAATTTCAGAACATTGCGCAGAGTTATATTCTCCTATATAAGCTAGCCTCATGTTTCAGATCTATGCTTGTGCAAGCAACTACAAGAGATTAGCCTCCATCAAACTAGGGTTTATCAAAACCTAATTTTCTTCAATTCTCTTCTCCACAAATAAATTCTAAATAGAATTTTGATCATTGTATTCAATCTCGTGTACTCTTCTCATCAATATTAATAAAAGCTCTCTCTTAAAGTGGATGTACACTAACACAACGTTAGTTGAACCACTATAAATCTTTGTGTGATTTTACTTTTCGTCATTGCTTTGATTTCTATATTGCTTGTTTGGAATTGTAATTGCTTTTGGATTGGTTGAGATATGAATTGAGTCGTTGATTGGTTGTTTTTACACTTCTTACCACGATCCTGTCTTCCGCTGTGCTTGTGGGGTTTCGACTTGAGTGGTCTCGTGTTAGAATGTCACGCCAACACATCAATGGTAAACAAAATGTAGTAGAAGAACCAGTTACTCCTCATGGCAATACGTCTCAGATATTTCCGAAACAATGTCATATTTCACTCGCATGTTTTTGTGTATGACCTTCACACTTGACAGAATCCTCGTGAACAAGAGCTTATTCACCATAGTCAGTACCCTCATCGTTATCATTAGCAATAAATCTTGCTTCTACATCATATTATGTTCCATTGTTGGGAATAGAATCGTCATTGTTGTGCTAGCTTTCTAGATAAAACATTCTCCTATTCAAAACCGGTGAATGTTTGATACACGTTAGTAATTTATCTACAAATTAACATGCAGTATGTATAAACGTGTCAATTTATGTTGTTTTAGCGGTGTGCCTTCTCTGGGTGCAGGATGACTTTTAGTGTGATCATAAAACTAAAATGGGTTGTTCCAAGATTGGAGAATAACGTATAGGGCAATTTTGTGGAATGGTATCTACTCTTTGGCTATGGTGGAAATTCAAACTTGAAAGTATATAATGTCCTTTTAATTCTGTTAGTGTAATTAAACTTAAACAGCCTAACAATTTTTTGCCTGAACGTTGAAAGTTGTAGATCAATACAGTGACAGCAAGCTGTATTTTAGTTTGACGTCAAACTATCTACTGATATCCCACTGTTCCATTGCATATGTCATATATGAAGGTTTTGTACTTTTCAACACTGTGTCGAGAGATTTGCTATGTTGCTAAAAGTGTAGAAAATTTGTACATTTTTTGTTTTTTGTTTTTAATATTTTGTTGACAGTGTTAAAAATAATGCGACTTGGATGGTCTCTGCCATGGTATGTTTTATATGAAACTTTTTTAGTTTATGATCATGATGGTTTTTTAGTTTATGATAAACCAAAAATCGTAAACATTTGATAAACAATTTTTTTTTTTAGTTCATGATCACGATTGTTTTTTCTAATAGAATCATCGTCTACACCCCATGACTGAAGAACAAGTGTAACATCAGTAACAAGTGAATAAAAAATTTACACAAAATTAGTGAAAATGGGTATGTAATCAGCCATAATTATTGAGTGAACATGTAGTATTCCAAATGTGCTTGCAGGTCTAGTTCAATGTGTGTTTCCCTGTTGTATTCAAAGAGAACTGTCCATTAACATTGAAACTATAAACTAACATGGGACAACATTAACATGACTTGCTTCCGTTAACGTATGTTCTTTAATTCAATATTTTGCCTATATATATTTTTATTCAACATTGAAACCATAATGCTTTATTTTTGCAGTCTCATCGGAGTAGCAACAACGTCACAACTGGTGTTAATATACAATTTCAGCAGCAGCCTAGAAAGTGCAACTTATTGAGTTGACAAAGGAATGTTGTTGCAGAAGCAACAATCGCATCTACCGACTCTACTGTTTTAGCGCATCATATACCACTAGGAGTATATGCTTGGAACGTTTGAGTCGATGCGGTGGTGGACCTAAAGCTTTTCTATTTAGGCCTACTTCAGATATCTGTACGATTGAACAAGCGGTTGGGACGTCTATTGCTTGGCATAAAGAATTCATCTCTTTTGATTAGTACGTATATGTACTTTTACTGATTTATATGATGGATCTAGTTATGTTTTGGAGCGGAGTTATGAGTTCATAAATGGTATGAACTTGAATTGTTTTTTAATGTGAATGTTTGATGTTGTTTCAAGTATTTGAATGATTGTGGTTATTATTAACGAAATATTATGGTTAATAGCAGTTGTGAAAAGAAGAATTATAGCAGTTGTAGAAATATTTGATGCAACTGTCATTACTAGTTATAGTACATCCTACTGCGATTATTACAAACAGTTGCAAAATGTTAACGCAAAATGCAGAAACAATTAAAATATTTATTGCGAGTGTCGTAAACAGTTGTAAATAAGCCTTTTACAATTGTGAAAAACAGTTGTAAAAGACTCTATTACAAGACCTGTTGACAGTTGTAAAAGAGTCTTATAACAATTGATTTTCTTCTTGCGATAAACTTTAATACAAGTGAAAATAGTAGTGGTAAAAAGTCTTTTACAACTGCCAAAAGCAGTTGTAATTAAATCTTTCACAACTGCTATTTGCAGTTGCAAAATGACTTATTACAAGTGCTTATGCAACTATAGGTGTCGCTTATAAAATAATCCCGCTCTATTACAACCGCGGATATAAAGATTGACGGATGCCAGTTGTAATAGTCCTATTATAATTGTTTTTGGCAGTTGTGAAAGGGTATTTTTGTTGTAGTGAAATCTTTTTTTTTATAAAATTTTTCTTTATTAAAATTCTCTTTATTTACCAAATTCTATTTATAAACCCACTCTTTTACAAAAACTAATTTTACCATCAAAATCCTTTTGTAAATCCATTTATAAAATATTTCGAAATCCCAATTATTAATCTATTTCTTTATTAGAAAATATCACTTTCCTGAATCCTGTATAAAAACTATTCAAAAATCCAAAATCACAAGTATTTCTCATAAATATACTTTCATGACATCAAAAATCGTAATTTTTTTATTTGTTTAGAACAAATTCATTCCTTGTAATAATTCAACAATTGTTAAAACATATTTATATTTTTGAAGTCCTTTTCAATTCAAAATCATCATTTTTAGTATTTCAAAATACCAAAAATAAGGCCCAGTGCTACTAAAGCTCTAAAAAAGTCAAACCATATCCAAATCAATAGCATGACATCCAACAAATCATATATTAGCATATATATGAAAAATAAATTAAAAATGTGAGGAGTCCTGTTGGATCCATCCAACATATCTCTGCATCACAGACAACATATAATCATAAAATTTAAAAACCAACCGCTTCGAGGTGGGATTCATATATAAAGGGTCATCCGCTCTTACATCGAAACGGAATAGAGTTTCATCAGCTCTAATAGACAGGAATATATCCAAAAGAACCAATATATAGAGTGCATCATCAAAACAAGCAACTAACAGCATAAGTGAAATTATTCTCACTTATATAAAAATATAAGTAGGCTAGAGAGGTGAGTTTACTCACAAATATTCTAGATATCGCATAGGCACTCAGGTTTGAATTAAAATTGAATGGTCGTTCAATTTAACTCAAAATTCCTACTAGCTCCGAGTTCATGCAGTCCAACTTCATAGCGTAGCACTTGCTGATACGAACGCAACTTGTTTGCGCTTGTTACGACCTAGTACGAGAAAGTTATGGATTAATTGACATTCAATATAATTAAAAAGAAAATTAACTTAAGTTTTAAATTACCCTTTCATCCTATCACCCTCTACACGTTTGTGAACATCTTCGGGGGCGATTTTTTTCTCCCGAAAGAATCATTCGCGCGACCTAGGTCCTCCTCCGCCAACCAACCTCGTCATGTCGCGCCACACCCCAGCGAGCCTATGACCTGCCAATGCGCGCGAGATCTCCTCGCGAAACCCAAAACACAACAGATGGATGCAGGCCCATAGCCGCTGCCTCGAGCCACCTCACCTCGATCCAACCATTGACTAAGCTTGTATCACCGCTCTCTATATTTCTCTAGTTAAAGTCGAAGGCTAATTCGGCCCCTAGAGGCTCCGATCGATGTTAACCGTTGATTTCTAGTTTTTAATGGCGGCTAAAGGTAGATTTAGGGTTTTAGTTTGCAAGTGAAGGAAGTTGAGGGCTATTTATTTATACAAAATTTACCAAAGTACTATTCATCCGTGAAAATTTCGAACTCCAAATGAAACATGTCGTCTGTCGTTCTATATGTTATACCCTTATTCCGAACACAATGGAATATGTATCAGGAATTAATTCCATCATATACAGAAGATAGCTTTTCAAAATTAAATTATATTAAATAAAATTCCTTTAATTAATTTCTACACATTTTGAAATCGCACGCTCAAACGATACGTCCAATCGCCACGAAATTCGAGGGCATATAATAATTCACTATTACGAATCCAATGAAACTGGTTTCGTCGAAATCCAAAATAGTTTCCAATAAAGACTATTTTTACATGTTAATTAAAACAAGTAATTTCCAGTTTCCGTTTATTCACTTTTAATCCAATTTGAAAGTTTATTTACTTCATTCTTATTTAAATAGAATTTAAATCAACTTTGAAATTGTTTTCTGTTCACATTAAATCTTAGATTTTATTATTTAAACAATTTCAAATATTAAATTAAACAATTTAATTATCAAATTGATCGTTATATTTGAAATATAAGTTATTTAACTTATAAAATTAACATTTTAATATTTAAAATCAGTTACATATTCCAAATTCAGATGACTGAAATTCTGGGTCGTCATTCTCTCCTCTTTAAAAGAATTTTGCCTTTGAAATTACTAAGTAAAAAAAAAGCACAAAACCCATTAACTTTTTAAAAACAATTAGTTGGAAAATTGTTATCACATTTTTTCAATCTTTAAATTCATAGTTAAATTTGTGAAATAATTAATACGATTCTAACTTACAACTCAAAATCAAATTTTTTTGTTATCAAAAATTTTTCTCCTAAAATTTCCTAACGCCTTAAATTTATGGAAAATTTCGCCAAAGTCTCCTTTGCACGTTCAATCATAAAAGATCATAATATATATATGTGTGTGTGTGTGTATGTATATGTATGTATAAAATCACAAATATACATCTCATCTTCGAGGATGAGGCATCCCGTAGAGAAAAAACATATAAGTACGAAATGTAATCCAAGATTGTACCTTTTATTATATTAGCAAGCATATACAACAAATATAATGCGAAAGCGAGCTCCAAATGTGAAGCATACGTCATCCGCACATACTAACAGCCAACGACCAATAAGAACAAATAAAAAAAAGTAATATCAATATATAACACATACTATAAAACAACTATATGCAAATGTAGCAAATGCAACAAAAGAAACTACCAAACCATTTATATTCATCTAATTAATTCATAATCATATCAATTTGCATTTTCTAATGTCAACATTTAATTTATTAAACTCGTATGATGTACATATATCATACGTACGCAAAATATATCAGATCGCTCGCTCGATCATACAATTTCACTTCCGAACTAGTATCATTCACATGACTACTCTAGTGCAGATTTAGATCTGTTTCCTTGATTAAAAAACTGTCATTCTCCTTGCATAGCCATATACTATGATAGAGATTATCAAAATCAATCAAAAATCCATATCCACGATTCGTCATCAAGAAATCTGGTGAAAAATCCTAACTCGGACCGGTGTAAATCACCTCGAAATCATATATTCGAATCTGGACAGTTATGCAAATAAATAATATACGTACAACTTAAGTATTTATTTCAATGGGTTTCTTATTATATCTCATTGTTTTTCCCGATTCTTTTATTTACATTAAATTCCTTTTACAACATTTGATCCACATTCAATTCAAATCAAATTCAATTATTCATATTAGTTTCACTTACATTCAATTTATTAACATTCACTTATTAATATTCAATTTAAATTCAGTTTATGTTTAACAATATTTCATCACATACTATTATTCATTTATGAATCATTTTCATAAAATTATTTACTTAAGTTTATAAACATTTTATACAACACTTCTTATTTTCATTTTCACTTCAATCGTTAAGTTCATATTCAGTTCTATCAAACAACATTCTAAAACATATTCCATTCATTTTACAACTTAAGTTGAATTGCATTTTATAACTTATGTATATTTTCATTTCAAAAGTCAAATTCTAATTTAGTTAACCCGTTTTACCCCATTTTACTTGGCTTTGAATTAAATTTCAATTCAAAAGTCATCTCATTTAACTTAGGTTAGATTTCATTTTAGTAGTTCATTTCAATCCAATTCGCTTCATTTAACCTTCCTTAAGATTAAAATTCATTTTCTTTACACATTTATTTAACTTTGCTAAATTTATTCTTTTATTTCATATCTCAAATTCGAATTTTCTTTTGTTTGCTTAACCAAAATGTTCAACCGTTTTAAATTTTGGTTTTACTTTCTTGTTCAAAATCATAAGTTATAAAATTGTTTCTTATCTATACAATTTTCAAATTATAAGTTCAAAACTTATTTCTATTTCATATATTTATCAAAGTGTACTAGGAATTTTTACAATCAAAACTTGTTTTATCAAAAAAACTCCAATAGTAAATTATTAATGCAACAATTCATCACGTAGAAACTCGAAAATGAATACCAATGATGCTGCAATCATCAGCCAAATTATTTTCCAGCGACTAAAGTGAGTTTAGTGCTTTTTATTTCTTTCAAATCCCCCATTTATTTATAATTCATATTTATAAATTTATACTTATATATAATTTCACTTATTTAACTTTGGTTATGTAAAACCATTTCATAATTTGTTTATCTTTTTTATATTATAATAACAACAACTTTTTTATTAGAACACAAACAAAAAGTGAGAATAATTAAATATTACCATTCGGTGACAACCAAAAAATTCATTAAAACTATAATAATTTCTGAAAAATTATTCTTTATATATAAAATATAATTTAGGTAAAAGTATTTCATTTATCTGCTTTAAAACAATACTGTGTCGGTTTGCCTTGTTCAAGCTTTTAGAAACTCCTATCAATAACATGGCATCTCACATATCGACTACAATTCATAAGCCACTCAATAGATAAATTAACACAATAAAAAATATATTATAATCACTGATAAATATGCGCTTATATCTATAATACACTCAAACTCAATCTAGGGCATTACTGACCCTATCTATAACGAGTACCCAACCAAAACCTAGGTGTTTGCAAAATCCTAAGCTCTGATACTAAATGTGACGACCTGTAAATCTATCCCAATTCGAGCTGACAATAAATCATACATATCCAAGCCAGACCAAAAGGAAAGATGGATAATCATGAGAAAGAATAAAGAGAGAAGAAGAAAAAAGAAGAAGAAGAAAAAAGAAACTAAGAGAAGAAACTAAAACAATTATAGAATCTGACAATGGCAGCAGAACAACATATAATATAATATCAATGATCTTTACAAAAAAGAAACTATATTATACATACATCCATCATAGTGCAACAATCAGTCACTAATCATCAGCCTGGACAGTTATAATAACTTGTCCTTGCAAATGCTAATAATTTAAACACAATGCGGTGGAAAATAAATATATACGAAAATACAACTAGAAGATCTCCAGCTCTCCCGTTGCAGCTCCAAAGCATCCAAATCTAAATCTGTAGTTATGCTCAGTTTGATCCGAGCATTGAAAGGGAAGAACGTCCGGATCAGTCTGGTAAACCATCGTGATAAAGCACATCTCAACTGAATTTTAAAGTTATTAAAACTTTCTTTATCAAAACAAAGGTATCTCATAAGACCACACCCATACATAAACACGAACTAATTTTTACCTTACGATAAACAAAACATTTCATATCAAATCCGATTATATTATAATAGTGTCTAGTATACAAATAATATGAATCATAGCCGAAATTGTTACACTGATTAAATTTCAGCATAATGGCCACAACATGGGTTCTATAAACAAAACGAAAAGCATGTAGTGGATAAAGGATTTCCATACAAATGATCAAGTAAAGGGACTATCTTCCAGCAATACATCGCTAGAAGAATGTAGCAAGGCCTAACTAATGTTCCTCTACCAGCACAAGACCGGCCTACCTCTTCTTAGATAGTACCGAATATGTCCTCGGACTCGGTCATTACCGACCTATCCGAGAGCCCTCGTCGCATACATCCACAATAATTTAAAACTTGAACATCATAACATGAATAAATATATCTAGAAGGAGATGATCATATCCTAATGGTTGCGAACCACATAGCCTTGCTGCATCTACGTTGTTTCGGTCATTTCCAGGCGTGAGGCCTGAGGTCATGATTACCTTTCACATAACACATATCACTTTTCTCTTTGAATGTTGCATTTCCATTCCATCATCACACAGCTGATTTCTACAAATGTATAACTCATAAGCTTGTATGTCTTAGAAAAGTGTGTTAAGCTAAGAGAAGTTGCCTTCTCTGCCATCAAACAGATGATACGTTGATAGAGATCGATCAATATAATTAGAAATGCAATGTCGGACATTCATCCATACAAATTGTCCAGGAACATGACAAATCGAAGGAACTTCTCCTACCACATCCTAATGGGAATCACCCCAAGAATTAATAGCGATTAGTCCTTGCACTGGATATTTCATAATGAAAAGACCACTGCTACTATATGTATATTGGCAGTTTATCCCCAAATGATCAACAAGCAGCCATTCATTATGAAAAATCCAAAATATCAATGTCTTCCAATGCTTTCACATTCGAATGCATATATGTTGATCCAAAATGGTTCTCGATAAATCCGACCCCGGTCTTTCCAGATTAACAATGATAAAGATGCCAAATTTGATAGTCGGTTATTTAACTATCAAAGCAAACAACCAATATCCAGCATATAAGCAGTCGCTATGCCCATTTAATTAATCTTTTATCAATTAAATCAATTTCAAATGTTTGCTTCAAATTGTCTTTAAAAAGATATATTGAAAAAACCATTTCAATCTTTCTATATTGAAAAAAATTCTATATACTTATATTAACGATATAAGCATATTAAATAACACTACTCTTTGGAGGTAGCCAAATAGATTTCTGTAACCGTACAACCCCGAGGTCGTACACCTCCGGATGGGTGTTAAGTATATGAAGCAATGCTCCTACATAACCAAGCCTTTAGTCGATCATAAGAAATGATTCGTGTATTTCACGATGGAAGGTCAAAACATCATTTATTGGGTCAAAACGAATGCTGCATAAAACATTACGACAAGCCAAAAACATTAGTATAGGGATTCGATTTATTATATATAGATAAATCTCGTATACTGCATTAAACATTTCCTTTTGGAAAATCATTTACTATAACACCAGTGTTATAGTCCATGCCTTCTATACTTTTGCAAAACGGTATATTACAACAATAAATGTTGAAATCTATGTTTTTGATATATATCACGTTTTAAAACATTTTTCAAACTATTTACTTTCATCAATATATTTCTTCTAGCATTCCTTTAAATAAAAATCCATATTTGAATCTCAAAATAAATCATTTATATATTTATAAAACCATGTTTTATAAATCTTCTTTTGATTTTATAAAACTTCTATTTTCAAAATTCTCTTTGTTTACAAAATTCTATTTATAAATCCACTCTTTTATAAAAACTAATTTTACTATCAAAATCCATTTACGAAATATTTCTAAATCCTACTTATAAATCTATTTCCTTATTTTAAAATATAACTTTCATAAATCCTTTATAAAAATTATTCAAAAATCTTAATTCAAAGTATTTCTCATAACTATACTTTCATCACATCAAAAATCGTAACTTTTAATTTGTTTAAAAATAAATTCATTCCTTTTAATAATTCAACAATTACTAAAAACATGTTTATACTTTCAAAATCACATTGAAATCCTTTTCAAATCAAAATCATCATTTTTAGTATTTCAAAATACCAAAAATAAGGCCCACTACTACTAAAGCACTAAATACGTCAAATCATATCCAAATCAATAACACGGTGTCCATTAAATCATATATCAACATATATATATATATATATATATATATATATATATATATATATATGAAAAGTAAATCAAAAATGTAAGGAATCATGTTGGATCCCTCTAACCTATCTCCCTGCATCACAAACAGCATATAAACAAAAAAAAAAATCAATTGCTTCGATGCGAGATTCATATACAAAGGATCATCCGCTCCTACAAGGGAACGTAATAGGTTCTCATCCACTGCAATATGTGGAAATATATCCAAACGAACTAATATATATAGTATATCATCCACATAAGCAATAACAGCATAAATAAAACTATACCCACTAATATAAATATATAAGCAGGCCAGAGAAGTGAGTTTACTCACAAAAATGCTAGAAATCACCTAAGTGCTCTGATTTGAATTAAAATTTAACGGTCATTCAATTTAACTCAAAATTCCTACTAGTATCAAATTCGTCCAATCCAAATCCATAGCATAGTTCTCGTTGACATGAACGCAAGGTTCCAAATTGCGATCAATTCCTTTTTCAAATCCTGCTGCAACTGCACGGGGCCTTCCCGCATGCCACAAATGACCCACTAATAGAAAAAATCATAGAAAAAAATGAGAGGTAGCTAAACAACTTCTAAAGGAGACATATTTAATTTCATTTATCTCGGTAGCTACGCCGCAACTTGTCGCGCTCGAAACGGACCTAGTACGAGAAACTTATAGATTAATTGACATTCAATATAATTAAAATTATAATTAACAAAAAAATTAACCTAAGTTTTAAATTTCCCTTTCTTCCTATCTCCCTCCTCATGCTCGCAGACATCTCCAAGCGTGGTTTTTCCTTTTTTTGAATGAATCATTCGCATGACCCAGCTCCTCAACCGCCGACCAACCTCGCCATGCCATGCCACCTCCCAACGAGCCTCCTGCCTTGTTAACGCGCAAGATCGCCTCGCGAAACGTAAAATGTTACATATGAATATGGGCCCATAACCACCACCTCGAGCCATCTTGTCTTGATTAAGCTCATATCGTCGCTCTCTACATTTCTCTAGTTGAAGTCGGAGGCTGATTCGGCCCCTGGAGGCTTCGTTCGACGTTAGCTATTAATTTCTAGGTTTTCAATAGCGGCTGAAAATAGATTTAGGGTTTTAGTTTGCAAACAAAGGTAGTTGAGGGCTATATATAGAAAATTTCCTAAAATATTATTCATCCGTGAAAATTTCGAACTCCAAACGAAGTGTGCCACCTAGCATTCTATATGTTACACTCTTATTTCAAACACAATAGAATATGTATCGGGAACCAATTCCATCATATACAGAAGATAGCTTTTCAAAATCGAATTATATTAAATAAAATTTCTTTAATTAATTTCTATGCATGTCGAACTCGCATGACCAAACGATACGCCTGATTGTCATGAAATCCAACGGCATACAATAATTCAATACTACGGTTCTAATGAAACTAATTTCGTCGAAATCCGATATAGCGTCCAAAAAGACTACTTTTACACATGAATTAAAATGAGTAATTTTCAATTTCTGTTTATCACTTTTAATTTCAATTTAAAAGTTTATTAACTCCATTCTTATTTAAATAGAAATGTAAATCAATTTTGAAATTGTTTTTTTTCACATTAAATTCAAAATTTATTCATTTAAAAAATTTCAAGTATTAAATCAAACAATTTAATTATCAAATAAATCATTATATTTTAAATATGAGTTATAACTTATAAGATAAACTCTCAATATTTAAAAACAAGTAAATATTCCAAATTCGAACGATTGAAATCTCGGATCGTTATATTGCTCTTTCATTAATGATTGCAACTATTTAAGGAGGAAGATGTTTGTTAAAAAAGAGAGAAATGTCTATTTAAAATATGATAGTTGCAGTTTTATACTTACAGGTCGAAACATGTCACAGACATCTGTTCTTATGTCACAGACATCTATGGATGTTTGAAAACTACAAACTAAAATATGTCACACATGTCTGTGGCAGAAGAACATACGTCTGTCGCTATTTGAATTATAAAACCTTGGTAGTTTATTATCAAGAGTTGTTGATACGAAATCATGTGTGTTATGATCACTCAGGGAGATTGTACAACATATATCTATGACTATAATACAATAATATGACCTTGCTTTTAAATAGTATGATCCATTCTTCAATTGTCTTTGAGCAATGATTTTATTATGCACCATCATCTTTTTTCAATATACACATGTAATATGATAAGATATATCTTATATATATGATTGTATAGTTATTGTCATTGAAATCGCAGAATGGAGGATCTAACATAAATGACTTGGACTAAGACTGCAAGAGTGTGTTTATATTGCAAGACACATCAATAGGAAAGGGGTATGTTGATATTGTAAAATATATCAATTAGTCAAGTTATGTTGCAAGAGTATGTTAATATCGTATATAATATCACTAGGACCAAGGTATGTTAATATTGAAAAAGTATTGAATGGTAAGCTGCAGTACAATCAATTGTAATAACATATACCAAATTCGTTTATTGTGGCATTATTAATTAAAATTGATTAATATTAAATAATTACAAACTTTTAAGCCCGAGTAACGATCATTTGACTATAGTGACGCAAGCTAAATCATCACTAGATTCGGGCCTCGAGTCTAAATAAGTCATCTAAAATGTATGTTAGCTTTTATGCTATCTCAACAAGTCATACACCCAATATAAATATTTTATTGCATTAATATTAGTACAATATGTATATAGTCAGCTATATACATTTCTTTTCTATTAATATAGTACAATACGAAATCATCATACACATCGATGTATATTTCAATATAATATCCTTAAAATGTACTTGAACTACTCTTCAAAACAATGGTATATATATTTATATATTACTAGAATAAATATATTTTTCCAAAACCTTAATGATATATATGTAAGTATTCTTTAATATATATCACCTTTATATTTTCTCAACATAAAAATATTTGAACATGTTAAATTGCCTAAATTGAGTGATGTATAAAAATATCAATCCAAAATCCTTAATTCAAGTAATATATAAATTATCATTCTAAAATCTTCGAATCTAATGATATATGAAAATATCACTATAAACTTCTTAAATTAATTGATATGTGAAGATATCATTTTAAATATCTCAACTTAAATGATACACAAAAATATCATTTAACTTCTCAAAATAAATGATTTACTAAAATGTGCCATTTTAAATATCTGAAAACAAATGATATATAGAAATACCATTTATGCATTCGAAATTAAATGATATATCAAAAATTCATTTTAATTATCTCAGATTTCATGATGTACAGAAACATCATTTTAACTACCTTAAAATGGCGGTATATAATAGATAAATGTCATTCTTAGAACATCATTTCAAACGTTTTAATTTGAATAAATTTAATTCATCTCAATATGAATAATGCATTAACATACAATTGCTTTATAATCACTTGTGTATTAATACATTATTATCCATCAATATATGAAAATGAATAAAAGATATAGTAACAATTGAATATCCAATATCACTTCATTATCTTCCACTATGTACTCATTATTTGTGATAACCTACATATTTAATGATAGTTTATTTAAATAGTTAATTTAAATACTAAGCCATTATTGAAATGGAAGTTCAAAATAGGACTTTTCGTATACGGTCGAATTAGGACTTGAGACCACATCCATGGAGTCGGGATTGACGTTGCGAATCAAAATGAGTATGAGCATTGGTATATTTCGATCGATGAATTTTTAGCTAGTAGCCTACGTTCGATTTGTAAATCTAACCAAAAGGCTAACTTTTATATATGGTGGAGTTAGATTGCGAAACTTTTCCATTGAGTCTAGAATGACATCCACAATTTGATTGAGTATAAGGTTCGATATGTTTGAAGTCGATAATTTTCGAGGATTAATAGTGCCAGATAGAGAGGAACTGGGCTAATCCCATTTACTAGCCTATAAATGATTAGTTCCTCTCATTTCCTCGCATTCATGTTAGCTCTTCTTCCTCTTCACTAATGTCTTCTCTAATCACTCCTTAATTACCTTCAAACACCAAGCCCTAAACCCACTAAATAAATTTTCAAAAATCAAATAAAATCACCATAAATCATCTATACCAATTCTCTATAAAATCCATGAAGGCAATGGCATGAATTGGAGTATTGGTATGAATTTTGAAAATTAAAGAGAGCAAATTTGGCCTTTTAGTGATTTGAAGCTTGATTCGAAGAAGAAGAGATGAGTGATATGATTCTCCTATTTAATTTAAATGCTTTACTTCATATATTTATTTAATAATGATTATGAAGTTTCATGAAATGATTTGGAGGCTTATATCCATGCCTTAAACATGTTTATATCATCACATAATTTATTAATGACCTTAATTACTATATTGTGAAATAATTAGTAAGCCCTGGTATTGATTTGGGCAGATTGGATGATTATTTATGATGTTATTGTTTGATTTAAGATTAATTAGGCAATGTAATGATGTGAAAGTTATTAGACAATAGTAACTAATCCATTTGAATTGATGTGTAAAATGTTAGTAAGCTAATTTAAGTGGTTTATGAACTCTACACTTTTTATTAAAGTGATTAAAGACTAATAAAGCTTGATTAGTGTTTATAAAATGTTTTCATGATTTTATAAATAAAGAATATATTTTATAAAATAGATATGAGATTTTATCAAATGGTTTAAAGTGATATTTTACTTTGATTTCATATATTAGTGAGTAAAAGTGATATTTGATCTAGTTATGGTTGATTGGCTCACTTGGATGTACTTGTGTATATACGTGCACGAGCGGGTATATGTATCCATACACTTGGAGCGAAGCTACAATTAAAAACCAATATTGCATTGCAGTTATAATTGTTGCATGATTGTTTGTTAATAAGATATGTGATTTTATGATTATATAGAAATATAATAGATTACAAGTTCGTTGTGGACATTTCACATAGCCATAATGACTTTTGCGTGCGCTAGGTCACGTAAGAGTATATTGGACAAAGCAATTATCCCAGCAAAGTCCGAAATATGATTTTTCTTTCAGATGTGTGTTTGTGCATGTGTGCAAAGGCGTGCACAAACGAGTGTATCAACACATGTAAAAGTTATGCATAAGGCATGGAGGCCGGTATGTCGTTTTGGACTATCAGAGGAAGTCAGGTCGCTATAGTTTCCTATTGAACTCTACTCGTAAAAGAGTGGATTTTGGTATCGAAATCTATTTTTGTATACTTAAGAAGCCACTTCCAAAATGTAAGTAAATGAACCCCGGTAGATGTCCGATGGAATGGAGGTAGACTCTAGTAGCAAGACGACTCATTAGGCGAAGCGTCGGAGGAAACGACGCATGAATTGGTAATCGTTCGGGGAATTACTCCCTGTCTAGGCTCATGGCCTGGAACCTATCAGTTTTAGTCGACTGGTCGAGAGGAAAAAAGTCCATCTTGCCCCTAGTTCAGTCGATTGAATAGCCCTTCAGTTGGTTGACTTGTTGTTATTGTGCAAACTTCAAAGCTCAATAACTTTTGCATACAAAGTCGGATTGAGATGGGGTTGGACCAGTGTTCACCATATTTTGAGGGATAAAACTATAAAATTTTGGTAGGTTTTGAAGTATTTTGATTTCGGAGCCCAAGTGGGACTTAACCTAGCACGTATTCTAAAACCGTAGATTTGAAGGATTTTGGGAGGGTACATCGGAAGAGTATTATGACATTGAGGTCATGCGTTCCATTTGGAATGTGTTGGGTTAGTATGCAATTTTGTTAGAGTTTTCCGGTGGGTTTTAAGCCATGGCAGCTAGAGCTGTACATGGCAATTCCATTTGTTATATATGGGTTAGTTTGTACTCTAAGATTTCGACCTTAGAGTAATATATGATTTGTTAGATGTTGACTTGTTATGACGCACAAAGAGTGTGGACTTATGTGACCTACTCAGGGTATGGACTTATGTGACTTACCCAGGTATCAACCTTAATGTGGTCTACATAGAGTGTTGTTGACAGCCATGACACACTCGATATGATCTTAGAGGGACCATGAATAGCTTTATCTTATTGTGATCGCTTGGACGTTTTTGGATTCTACGTTCATAATCTTACGAACGAATGGTTTAGCAGCAGTGATTATACGCATTGTGGTGTACTTATTCGGTATTAACAGTGGTGACCAAACGCATTGTAGCATGCCTATTCGATCCTACCAGTAGTGAGCGTTAGAGCGTGTTTTATGGATCTTAACAGCAGTGATCTTTGTTTTGGGATCACGGTTTGATCATGGTATATTTGTACTATACTATTAGCAGATAGTCGCTAGTGTAGTGTAGTGTAGTGGAAGAGATTGTGCTAACTTGTTGTTACAGGGGAAGAGCAGATTATGGTATAATCCCTACGTTTAAGATAGATTTACTATACTTGCTTATAAGTAATCCAGATTTCTCCTAAGCCACTTTCATGGAGAGGGTTGGCTGTGATTTAGTAGTTCCAGTTTATTTGTATATAGTCTTAATATACGATATTTTAAGATAGTTCCTCTCACAACATACGTTATGTTTGACCCGCATTTTGTCTTTTCCTGCATATGCCATTATAACTTTCGGGTACTCGGTTGAATAGTTTGGGAGTTAGGTGCTTTTGGGGTTACGCTAGCGGAATGCGCGTTGAAGCATTTTTGGAGGCGTGGCATCGATGTTTAGATGTATATTTATACTCGTTATTTTATTTGTACACGACAGACTTATTATTTGTATATAAGACCATTGTATTAGATATTCATTCAAAACTCCATGCTTTTGGGAGTTGATGTATTCTGATTTTCTATACTTATATTTATTTGTTAGCTGCTTCTACTAGTACGGTCTCTTATATATTGTTACTCTATTTTGCTCATGTATATTCAGTATGTTATACGCTATCATTCTGTTGTGAGATCTTATCAATGTTTTGGTTTAGTGTTTTGTTCTAATTTTATCCCAACAATCTATCTGTTAGAAAGTCGTGCGATGATGTAAGATGCTGATTTTGGGTATTGCGAAGGATGGGTAGTTACACAATATATATTTAAATTCAGCAAAGATTTAATTTCAAATTCATACTCTATTTGCTCGATAAAATTATTTTGATCTAACTAGAAATATCAATCAAAACATAAATTTAATTCAAATAATCCATTTGAGTAATTTAAAGTACACCCGGAAATATTTTATTAAACAATATTTTAATTCCATATATGTACATGTCTGTGTGTATGTGTGCACAGATACATCCGTCCCATATTAGCCCATAAATAATCGACAATACAATTCATTCGCTACATCGCTATATAACAACATACGCACACAGACACACATACATACACTTAGACTTCAATATAGACATAACTAAATATCTTTCATATATATATATTATGCATTATGTAATATGTATGTATATAAGTATTAATTTTTTTCCAAACAAACATAATTTCAAATGTCCGCGGGCATAGCTCAGCTGGTTGAGGACTACCTTGCAACTATGGAGCAAAGTTTCTGGAGGTTGCGGGTTCGAGTCCCGCAGCTGAGATATGTTTCCCTTAAGGCCTTGAGCGGTCCATACTCAACAAAACCGAACATGATAGAGGATTAATGCTTTTGGCTGGGCTGGCTAAAAAGGAGGGTCAGTGTGGCAGACAGTTGTATCACCTAGCTCTATTCTCCGGAGTAGGATTTTAGAAAAAAAACATAATTTCAAATCGAGACATGCAAAATAAATTTCAATATTCTACAACCATATTATGTTTCTTCAATGACCATTTGGCTGTGAGCATTCATACTATAATCTAAGGACTTCAATGTATTAATAAATCACTCACTGTTTCTTTTTCCTTTATTGCATCAACATTTCCCTCAGCCCTAGAGCCGCAGCGCAATATCACCATCACTCCATATTTACGCCTCCAAATCTCTCCCTTCCAAGCTCATGCCCCACCTTTTGCTTGTGCCTTAATTTCTTATTAGTCGCTAAAGTCACACCTCTAAGTTGCCATGACCAGGCCGACATCAAGCTTTACTTCTCCATCACCCCCCCATTCTTTTCTTTTTTCGCGCTCGCTCTATTTTTTAGAGAGGTGTGATTTATCCGAGTTATGTTATGATAGTTTTACACTTAAAACCTCTTTTATTTGGTTCACATATGCATATTTCATTTAGGATTTAAACTCTTGTTTACTTACATCTCAACATTTTTAACTCTACAATTCATCAATTAAAGGTTTATTCATCTATAATTTTTTTGTAAAAGTGAAATTCCCATTTCTATAGACATCAACTGTATACAAGTTATTTGCAACACATACATAGCATATACTTGTTGTAACTTTATTCGAGCTCATTTTATTTCTGAAAATGAATTGTTTAATTTTAAACCATTAAAATAAAATCACTTTATTCAAAAAATTAGCTCAAAAGAAATAGTTTGTAATAATTTCCATCCTAAAATCTACCTTGTATAATTTATTTTAATAAAATTTAATTTATCATTAGTGTAATGAAAGTCGGGATATTATACGATCATCCATCAGCTTTGAATTCGTTCTTCAACACTCCGATGTCTAACATTGTCAAATCATCACGTGTGAATAATCAAGGATAAAATAACCGGTTCAAGGAATTTACAAGCTAATTCAATCAAACCAAAGTAGTATTCATCAGATTTATGTAATTCCTTTATTATTGTGATTATTAGATCGACATGTAAGTTAATTGAAGAAAAAGTTATCTGATTCGAATTTGAACTCCCACTATTGTTTATTTCGATTATCTTCATTGATTTTCAGTTCATACTTTTTGTGATGGAAAACCTAAATGAAACTAACACCTACACCCATAAACACACGTACATTCACAAAACTAAATTTTAAATAATTAATACGCATTAAAATAACAATTAAGTAAATCAACCTGAATTAAAATGTCATGCTCTTTGTTATTTTAATGTAGTAGCATTGAAAGGCAAGTGATTGCCTTGTAATGCATGTTGCATAAAACGCCAAAGGATTGCTCTTTTAATGCTTAAAAGAGTAAACCCTTTGTCATTTTAATAACTAGTCTTACATATTGCCTTCCTAGCCGTAGTGAGATACTGTGGCTAGTTTTCCAGCTAAAGAAGCTATATCTGAATGCATTGTATCTTGTTTGCTGCACTATTCCAACTAAACCTGCTACTATAGAGTTTAGTATAATTAATCAAGGTTTTAACTAGTCAACGGAAACGTGTGAGAGAAAACATGGAAGAGCATAATAAAAGATAAGAGCATAATAAAAGATAATAGTATTGAAGGGCATAATTGGTACAAATAGGATATTACCATCAAATAATGAGGTTAAACAATTTCTCCAGAAACGATGACTTGGCTGTGTAAAGGAAACTTCGAGCTGTTAATAGATACACTCTTCTAAAAATCTATACCTTATGTTTTTCCTTGTGTGTAAGAAAGGTAAAAAATAACAATGTGCATAATACAAGTAGCCGATTGATTTTTTTGCTTTTAAGAATAAGATTTGTATTTTATTCAACAAAGCGCTAATTTTGATGTTTCGTTGGAACCCAATATATTTAGAAAGTCAATATAAAGCATCATGCCATTTACCATTTAAGTAGTTGCACTCATTATACGATAAATATTAAAACAAATAAAGAGAAAAAATTCAGAGTTTGAAACTTGTATATGTTAAGCATTTTTTGAAAAATGAATTAAAAAAGTCAAAGTGCAAATTGCATAATTATATACTAAAATATGAATGGTAAAAAGAAGAAGAAAATTGTATTTTTGAAAATGCATATTTCACGCATATTTCGAATTTTAAAACTTTTAAAACTTTAAAAATAATAAAATACTTTGAAAATTCACGCATTTTTCACGCATTTTTCATTTAAATGTTGGTTATTTAGAGGAAAATCAATAAACAGGTAGGATTGAGAAAAAAAATGGATTGAGAAAAAAGAAACGCTTGCGGTCTATTCTTCTTATTATCATTACAATGTATATACATTATAATATCATATGTAATAATATTACTATTGAACCAACATGGCCCCACAACAATGAGCAACTCCAAAGTCCAAGCCCTAATCCTTCAACTCCACTCCTACCTTCTGAAATCTAACCTCCTCAATTCGTCCGACAACGTCCTCCAAACATTCTCAAATCCGATCACCTTCTCTTCCTTCACCTCACCGTTGCTCCACTCTCACCCCTCGCTTTGCCTCTCCCTCTTCCGCGCTTTCATCTCCCTCTCCTCTCTCGACCACTTCCTCTTCTCCTCCCTCGCCCGCCTCTCCTCCCTCCTTCCCTCCCTCCTCCATGGCAAGCAGACCCACGCCCACCTCTTCAAGTCCCCCTTCATCTACGACGACGTCGTCAAGTCCTCCCTCCTCCATATGTACTCCAAATGCGGATCCCTCTCCTACGCCCGCAACGTATTCGATCAAATCCTCCAAAAGAACTCCATCTCCTGCACCGCCATGCTCAACTGCTACTCCTCTCTTGGTCTCAAATCCGAAGCCCTATCGCTATTTAACAGGATGGACGCAAATCACAGAACTGTGATGGCTTGGACTGCATTGATTTCCGGTTTCATCAAGAGCGGGAATGCAGAGGATGCATTGAGACTATTCATAAGAATGAGGAGAGAAGAGGTGAAGGTCGAGGATGCTTTCATCATGTCGAGTACCGTAAGTGGTGCAGCTGACATGGCTGCCCTGGAGCTCGGTAGGCAGCTACATAGCTTAGTGGTTAAGCTTGGCTATGACCGAAGTGAAGTAGTTGAAAATTCCATTGTGGATATGTATGCAAAATGCAGCGATGTTTATTCTGCTAGAGCGTGCTTTGAGAGCATGTGCACAAGGGATGTGTTTTCTTGGACTACAATGATTGTTGGCGAAGCACAGCATGGTAGAGCAGATGAAGCATTGCATTTGTTCGATAAGATGGTTTGTGGTACTAATGTGAAACCTAACGAGGTTACTTTTGTGGGGTTGCTTTATGCCTGTAGTCATTCAGGGTTGGTTGAAAAAGGAAAAGAACTTTTTAATTTGATGGTTGAGGAGTATAGGGTTATACCTTCTTTGCAACACTATACATGTTTGTTGGATCTTTATAGTAGGTCGGGCCTGCTAGAAGAGGCGGAGAGGGTGATCGAGACCATGCCGTTTGAACCCGATGAGCCTACATGGGCGGCATTGTTAAGTGCTTGTAAGAAGCATGGGAGTAATGACATGAGTTCGAGGTTTGCTAACCATTTGTTTGGTTTAAGACCTCGAGAATCGTCTACTTACATTCTGCTGTCCAATGCGTATGCTACCATGGGAAAATGGGATTATGTTGCTAAAGTTAGGAAGATGATGGTTGATATGGATGTAAAGAAGGAGTCTGGGTATAGCTGGATTGAAATTGGAAAAGAGAGCTACATGTTTAGGGCAGGGGATGTGCCCCGCGATATGAGCAATGAGATTCTTGGACTGCTTATAGAGATGGGGGTGGAGATGAAAAAGAGAGGTTATGTTCCAGATACTAGTTTTGTAATGCACGATTTGGATGAACAAGAAAAGGTTCAGCAACTTTCGGTGCATAGCGAGAGGATGGCAATTGCTTTTGGGCTGCTGAAGTCGGTTCCTGGTTCTATTATTAGAGTGGTAAAGAATCTTCGAGTTTGCGGAGATTGTCATGTTGTTCTGAAGTTTATCAGTGAAATAGTAGGGAGAGAGTTTGTCGTTAGAGATGCTACTAGATTTCACCATTTTAAGCAAGGGAAATGCTCTTGTGGAGATTTTTGGTAACCAGTTTAGGTTATTGTTATTATTATTGCCAGTACGAAGCCCGTGCCATCGGCATGGGTGCAAATTTCATCTTTTCTACAGTTTATTATGATATATGTTGCACGAATGCGAAGTTTGATTGGTGTAAAACTTAGATGTAAATAATATGTATTGATACATACACATAATTTAAAATCTAGCATATTTAAACGTGGATCCACTATAAGGCTCCTATTAGTCCATTTCCATATAACATTAAATCAAATGTTATATTTCAATGATGTGGTGATATATAACATGCCTTTTAAAAAGTAGCATTAGGCATCATTTTAGCTGTAGGTCATCATATTCCAAATTAAAACTTATGAGTGCATTTTATTATCAATACTTTTGAAGTACGGATACATAATGTAGGAAACATCTGTGTTAAAATGCAAGATGCTTGAATACAAAATTACAATTAATCGATTTGTTTTAACTATACTCATTTGGAAATGCCATGCATTGCCATGCTTTTACTATACCTTTGGAAATGAGTCAATCATGAATGGTACTTCTTTTTATTATTGTCATCTCTTTAACTAACCAAGAGGAGCCCTAACAAAAAGTGAACGAGGCAATGCTGGATCCATCAATGCCAACAAAAGTTAAAAAACAGAATAGTTAATCTAATCAAAAATAGCATTAATGCGTTTACTTATGAAAAAGTACAGTATTATACATAACCATATCTAGCATATTTGTGCAGTAAAAATAAATCAATGAAGTTTGTTATTTGCAAAATTCTAAATTGCTTAATGCTAAACATTTACTCTCATGATAAGCTAATAATTTCACAGTAATAAATTAACTTCCAAAATTCAAATTCAATGATCTAACAGTTGTTCGGTTGTACCAAATGAGGAGCTACGTGATCAGATGCAATCTCGTAGGTAGTAGCTTGTCTCTTGCAAATATGTTATAATTCTTTATAAAATCGGTTAGCCTAAAAAAGAATTGAAAAGAATTGAAGCTAATGTTGGGTTTATAAATTAGGTTAGTCCCATATCGTCCAAAGCATATCTTTTCTTAGTGTATATAAGCTAATATATGAAGCAGCAATCAAAATAATGCTGATAAACGTAGCATGCCCCTAACTTGGATGGCATGTACAAATGATGCACTTTTTCAACGTATATATTTAGCCCACAAAATTTCATCCTGCTCACCTTACATTCACTTCAATTTCTACTGCTGTCGTATATATGCAAAGGGCATTTTTGGAATTTCAAGAAGACGCGGTTGAAGTTATAAGTAGACAGTTGCTAATGTATAGGGTAAAAAGGGAGAAAGGCATTTGGATGTAAAATGAAAGAAGGATGAGGGTATTATAGTTACTTCAAAAAGACATCGAGTAAATCGATGGAATAAATTCTCTTTAGTAGAAATTATTATTATTATTATTATTATTATTATTATTATTATTATTATTATTATTATTATTATTATATATTCTTTGTTCACATTTTCTATACTTCAGTTAGTTGGAATAGGCATATGTTATTGGTTGATTATTCTATGCTGGCAAAAGAATGCCATGTGATTTATTTTTTTCCCTTTTCTGTTGACTTGTAACCACTTGCTCATATTATCTCTACTCTAGAATTTAGGAATTGGTCATCTTTCTTAAACATACATTCAACTGAAGCATCAAATATATTTCGTAGAATCTAATTCATGCTATTGAGTTTTTGATATTGATATGGATGGACAACAAAGCATAAGTGGTAATGACAAAGTCGTAAATAACACAAGAATTCCTTACATTAACATACGTAGATGCAATTATAATGACCTAAACACGCATAAAATAAGCAATTAGTTATAAAAAAATTACTTTAGTAGGTGAATTGTAAATCCACTATTGGATTAGTATGGTTACAAATGTAAAAATGGATGTAGGGAAATGAAGAGCAAACGTTTAATAATATCTCTATTCTGTATATTATTCGGCTTCCTCTCACATTTTTCCGCTTCTCTTATCCTCTTTTCATCTTTCTATTTTTCACAATATGTGCACTATCATTTGGTGCTTTCATGTATTGGACTCCAAGGCCATCTTAAAGTAATAGCAACAACCCATTTTTTCGAATAGACGGAATAAACTCGAGTCAAGGTCTCTCCGAATTTGCAAAATATTCAAATTTAGAATCATCTCCTACTAAATCTCCTTTTACATATCTTTCTATCTATGCCTCTGCATCCTCAACCTGAAACACAACCGCCTCTCCAACCGAATCACCGACTTCTCCTATACCACCTCCTTGGAAAATCATTTGCCTCATACTCCTCAAATCTCAATTTGACTCATCCTACAACTCTTTCATGATTGAGCTAAGGGCATGCCCTGATGACAATATATCTGATTTATTTATACTCTTGTAAGTGAATCTTGTTCGGAAAAGTACGTTTTAATGTTATTTTCTATTGTATGTATTGTTATGATAATATTAATGCTCTTAAAACAATAAATATATAAGAAAAAAATCCTTAGGAATAAAATATATTTAATCTATTGTAGCCGTGAATGCGTTCATAACCATAAGTATTGAATCGTGTATTGAAACCACTTATTCTTACATGTTCCTAACTGAGATGTTTCGTAAAGGATACCGATACGATCATTGAGGCTAGTGTACGTAAGCTCTCCATGTGATGGATGATGAACTACTTATAATCGCTCGGGACATCAAGGGATTGTGTACTTATAGTTATTTGGAATAATCACAGAATGACTAACAAGAATTTTCTGTAAGTTAAATGAAACAAGCTAAAATAAAGTATCTCAAGTAACGATGTGTAGCAGTCTTTAAACTTGATAATGTTATGGATCTTATGTGTCTAGATTATACTTTAATTATGGTCTATCACATGGCATGATGTTTGTGTTACAACAACTATAGGGTACTCGTTGAACCACTTTAAGGGAAACATTACTCGAAGGAGGATTCATCTCCTTTGTTGAGAAGGTCGGTGTTATCTTAATTGGTAGTCAACTTAAAATCAAAATTTCTTATTTAGAGTAAAACTGTTAATCGATAAATGTTATTGGATTGAACCAAGGGCTTTGACATCGTACTATGAATTACATGTATATTATTGAATTTTTTGACCATTGACCAAACTCTTAAATATCCCGGTGACATGGTGATGATGAAAAGGAAACATGCACAATATATTGTTACTTAGGGCGTAGCTTTGATTTATAAGAAATATAATTCCATCTAAATGATCTAAAAGTATTTGAACTCGTGCCCACTATGTGCTTCAATAAAGCCTGTATATTACTATTTAAATTGTTTAAATATTATCAAGGGTTTGAAAGTGTGCTATGAATCGTGTAATATGCATATATGATAACACAGAGTGTAGTGATGATAGTTATACAGTAAATAGTACGAAATATAAAAACAGTTTAATAAAAATGACACCAGGGATTTTATACCGGTTCGGAGCTCCGTCCTACGTCCAGTCCCAAACTCCTTCTGGAATTTTACTGTTAACCCTCACTTAACCCGGAGGAATAGGACCCTTGAGAAGCCGAATAAGGACCTGAGCAGCAGAACATGATTTCGCCCTAGCAGCCGAAGAGAACTTTACACGTCTGAGCAGCAGAGCAGGAATTAACAAATACAAAAGATTGTTTTGACTTTATATGTTCTAATAACATGGGTTTGTCACTTGTAGTACACCATTTCTATAATCTTCTCCCCGAGTGTGTGTGTGTGTGTGTGTGTATGTATGTATACGTGAAGTTTATGAAGAATAGAAAGGCATAATGTTGCTTTAATGTAAAATAATTCAAAGTATAATTGGACATAGATTCAAGAGAGTTAGATAAAAAAAATTCGGTGATTTGGAATCAAGTTAGGTATGTATTTATAGAGGTTAGAAAGCAGCGACTGTTAATGAAGAGTTTCGATTGAAGTGTTGCATCCAAATCTTTTCGTAGAGGTTCGTAACTCTTCACAAATAGTCGTGTCTTTTCAAAAAGTAGCTATTGTAGAAATTCAGTCCACTGAACCTCTGGGTCAGTCGACTGGATATTCAAACGAATTTTTAAATATATATTTGTATATTTTTGCACCTCTTCATATTGCACAGAAATTTCTGGATCAGTCGACTGAGCCTCTGGGTCAGTCGACTGAGCCTCTGGGTCAGTCGACTGACTTGGTAATATCTGTGCAATTTGCACAGTTTACACTGGTATAATATATATATATATATATATATATATATATATATTATATAATGATTCTAATTTTAAACACTTTGATAATACATATATATGCTTATATATGTATAAATTATTTGGAAATAAGACAATTAAATATATAAGCTAATATATACGTAAACGAGGGGAGATTTTAATAAAATTGACCTAAGACTCAAAAATAAGAATAATATAATTGATGCACCGATTTTGATGTCTTGTCTCGATGTAGTATATATTCTCTTTTTGTCATAGCAGTCGTCAAATCTGTATATCGTAGTGATAGCTTTGTGTCATGGATCAAAACTAAGTCTCAACATTCTCCCCCTTTTTGATTGATGACAACCTGTAAATAGATATAGATTTCGACTGTATATAATATAAATACTTACTCCCCTTGAATCTTTGACTCTCTATATCCTGCATTCTTAACGTTACTAATAATTTTCCCCCTTTTTGATTGATGACAACATATAAATAGATATAGATTTCGACTATATATATACTATAACTACTTACTCCCCCTAAATCTTTGACGCTCTGCATCCTGCATTCTTAACGTTAGTAATAATATTTCTCCCCCTTTGTCATCGACAAAAAGGAACAAGGAATATAAAAGTATGAAGCCATAATGTCATAGATATTATGAAGGAAATGATCATTCATACATTAAAATACCATAAACAAGAGTCTTGAAACAATCTGAAAAGAGTGGCTATTTAATACAAGCCAAAATGTTGTGAAATAAAGACTAATGTTTTCATAATAAAATAACACCTTATGCCATTCTTTGCTTACCCCTATCACCATGCGATGTCTGACCACCACTATCGCCTCCATCTCCAACATTGTCGCTGCTACTTGCTTGATCATCGGAAGAGGAAGACCAAGTAAAGATGGGTTGCTTACTCGGATCACCTAGTGTAGCCGTGGAAGTGCCGGATGAACATGAGATAGCTTGCCATAACTTTGTAAAAAATCCTTTAACCTTATCGAGCTTTTTGTCAACTTTAGTGATATGGGATTGAAGAATTTGTTGGTTATGGAATATCAAGGAAATAGACTCATCTGGAGGAAGGCCCGAATTAGGAATCAAAATTTCATCTTGTTGACGACTAGTTGATCTTTGGCGAGTTAGACGGGATGTTTCACCTTGTTTTTATTGTGGTTGATCTTGAGATAATTTTCATTGAGTCCATTCTTCAAAAGTAATGATAGGAGGAGGTTGAGCAACTGATAGCTTCATTAATGCTAAAGTACGAGAGTTAAAGTACTCGCCAGTAGAAACTGGTGAGTCAGGTTCCGAAATCTCACATGCTTTTAGCAATCACATAATATATTCACCATAGTAGATGACAATCATTTGACCAGTGTTGAAGCTTAAGAATTCATCAAGAATTAATCGTAGCCAATTGACTTTTATATTTCTGAAGATATCGTATAAGGCTTTAAAGTTATGTTCATAAACAAGTTCATAACTCCCGGTTCGCAGAGTTACGATTTTCATTAACGCACGGTGTATAATTCTAGCTTTTGGTCTTAAGGACATGGACTTGAGTTGGTACATATCGTCTTCCAAAAATAAATGACTTATACGGTCATGAACGACCATATCACAATCAACAGTGCTCAATTCTATATAGTTATTTTCATAGCTTAAAATGTGAGACATTCGATCTAACGAGAAAAATACGGGTTTTCCACAAATTAAACTCCACAAACAGTCTTCTTGGTTTTGAATGTTTTGGTGACCCAAGTTAAGATTAACATAGAATAGTTTGATAATAATTTGGTTAATTTTATGCTTATTTTCGTCAGTATTGAATAAAGATTCCAAATTGCTCCTACGAGCCAATTCTTGTA
The DNA here is from genome assembly GCA_030765085.1 of Allium cepa. Classification (NCBI taxonomy): domain Eukaryota; kingdom Viridiplantae; phylum Streptophyta; class Magnoliopsida; order Asparagales; family Amaryllidaceae; genus Allium; species Allium cepa. Next base: position 859,035,385 of record CM060934.1, on the reverse strand, counting down.
TACGGTATGGAGAAAAATCGACAAACTTTACAAACGAACCTTCAAAAATGCAAGAATCTTGCATTCTCCTCCATCTTCTAATTGCGGTATCATCATAAAGCCATTGTTGGATTTGCTCATTGGAAGGAGGTTGGGAGGATGAAGATGCTTGTCCTTTTCTCTTTGGTGCAATTTAATTTGATTGTTTGGAGTTAAAAAATTGTATTTTTGAAGATCTAGGGTTTTAGAAAACTTGAAAATCTGAAATGATAGTGAGGAGGAAAGGGAAAAGTGAAGTTTAAAAGGTGAAAAGTGAGTGGGTAGGAGCAGTAATTTTTGCTCAGATCCATGAGTCAGTCGACTGAATTAGTGGTTAAGTCGGCTGAACCTGAAATTCAAAATTTTCATCCTTCTAGTTCAGTCAACTGAATGCCTTATTCATTCAACTGAATCTGCGTTATATATATTTCATCTTCTGGTCCAGTCGACTGATCTGGATGAATTTTCCCAACCAATTTTTGTTGAGTAAATTTTATATATTTTCATACTTATGAACGTTGTAAATTTATTTTTGAATATTAGAACTAGTATATGAATTATTACAAAAATAAATTGTACATACTTTAGTTAAATTATTCAGAAAAATAACAAATAATAACAACTACTTTTGTTTTGAAGGGCTAGGAGTTTTGTAGCACTGTAGTTGTTTGCGATGAACATTTGATGCTTCATTTCGATCCCATGAATTTGATTAGACCGGTGGTCATGGCGGGGATGAAGTAGAAGGTCGTCAAATAGGCAAAACGGCGTATTCGTCTATTAGATGTGATGAAGCACCGTAAAATTTCATAGTAATGTGCTCGATAATTCCTAAACGTCTCGAGTTGATCTTTTGCTCATAATATATTTCACGTTGAAGCATCAGCGATTCTTGTTAATAGTGATGCAAATCATCTATTTTTTGTTCTGTGTTCGGAGAGACGTAAACCATCATCTTTTTCCCTTTCTTTTTCCCTGGAGTATATCCGGTATGATCATGATAGGTAGAAGATGGTGTAGTATGATGGACAGGGGTTTTTGGTGGTTCGGTAGAGGCTAGAATTTCAATGGAGTCAGTTGAAAAAGAAGTTGACGTATTGATAGTTAGTTTGTATTTCTGTTCGATTGTATGAATAACATAGAATAGACATACCTGTTTATAGCCTAATGTTGAGAATAAGAATGATGAATTGAATGGTTTGTCTTGAATTTAGCTATAAAAAGGTTGTTAGTTAGAAATGTTAACTTCTATTTCGTTGTTTTTTGTTATTTGATTTATCTTATGTAAATGTAATATGCATAAAGTACATTTATAAAGGTAAGTGTTATACATAATTTAGTGTATAGTTGTCACCATATAATAAGTCCTCGGCCTAGACTGTAATGAAAATAATCAATAGCTCAGGTGGTTAAGACATCTGGGATACTCACAACAGATCACATGTTCGAGTACAACATGGTCAGAAAAATGAATTTTGTAAAAAAGAAATTATTTTCGAATTTATAGTCAAAATTTCGTATTTTATTATTTATATATCTTTAGTTGACATTATACTGAGTTCTCAACGTAATTTTATATTGTGGTTTAGTAAAAATACCAGCTAATTGATTTTCAGATGGAACGAAGTCTAAGTTTATCACTTCTTTTTCTATATTGTCGCGTATAAAGTGATATCTAATATCTATGTGTTTAGTTCTAGAGTGGTTTACTGGATTTTTGGATAGATTTATTGCACTGGAATTATCGCAGTAAATTTTTGATTTTGATAAATTGACTCCGAAATCTTTAAGTGTCTGTTGCATATAAATTACTTGTGTGCAAGCTAGTGCCGCAGAAATATATTTTGCTTCACAAGTTGATAATGAGACACATTTTTTCTTCTTGCTAAACCATGATATTAATGATTTACCAATGAAGTAACATGTGCCTCTTGTACTTTTTCTATCTGCTCATATCCTCCGAAATCAGCATCGTTGCATGATACTAACTCGAATGAGCACTCTTTTGGATAGAAAAGTCCGAAATCTGTAGTATTACTAAGATAACGTAGTATTCGTTTTGCGGCTCGTAAATGTGATTCTTTTGGGTCGGCTTGAAATCGTGCACATAGACATACACTCATCATTATATCGGGTCTACTCGCTGTTAGGTAAAGTAGTGGTCCTAACATATTACAATATAGTTTTTGGTCTACACTCTTGCCATTTTCATCTTTATCAAGATGTGTTGTTGTGCTCATAGGTGTTGGTTTGGCAGAAGTGTTTTCCATTCCGAAACGCTTGATAAGATTATTAAAATATTTTTCTTGATTTATAAATATTCCATTTGAAACTTGTTTTATTTGAAGACCTAGAAAATACGATGATTCTCCCATATGGGACATTTCAAATACTCTAGTCATTATTTCAGAATTTTTTTTACATTATTTATTATTAGTTGAACCAAATATAATGTCGTCTACATATATTTGAACTATCAAAATATCATTTTTAGAATGTTTTATAAATAAAGTTTGATCTACTTTTCCTATTTCGAATCCTGATTCAATTAAATAGCTTTTAAGGCGTTCATACGAAGCATGTGGTGCTTGTTTTAAACCATATAACGCTTTTTTAAGTTTATAGACATGATCTGGATATTTTTCATGAATAAATAAAGAAGGTTGTTCAACAAAAAAAATTTCTTTAATATAACCGTTTAAAAATGAACTTTTAACATCCATTTGATAGAGTTTAAAGTTATTAAAACATGCGTAAGCCAATAAGATTCGTGTTGCTTCTAGTCTAGGGACTAGAGCAAATGTTTCTTCGTAGTCTATTCCTTCTTCCTGGTTATATCATTATGCTACTAGTCTTGCTATGTTTCTAGTTATATTTCCTAATTCGTCTGCTTTATTTTTATAAACCCATTTAGTTCCTTTAACAGTCTGATCGATCGGTCTGGGTACTAGTTCCCAAACTTCATTTCGTTCAAACTGATTTAGTTCTTCTAGCATAGAAATAATCCAATTTTCATCGGATGATGCTTCCTTAGTATTTTTAGGTTCTATAGTAGATAAAAAAGCTACATTACCCCTTAAATTTAGTTGATTCCTAATTCGAACATTTGAATTTATTTCTCCAATTATATTTTCTGTAGGATGATTTCATAAGATTCTTCGAGGAGATCTTATTGTATTAGTAATATTTCTATTTTCTAAATTATTAACAATGTTATCATCTTCTCTAGAATTATAAACAATATCTTCATCTTCTCTTGAATTGTTTATTATTATATTTGTTTTATTATTAAGTAAATCATCGTCATTATTTGTTTTTAAAATAAATTTAGAGTTCTTATCAAAAGATATATGAAGTGACTCTTCGATAGTATTAGTTTGTTTATTAAAAATTCGATAAGCTTCGATTCGATTCGAATATTCAAGAAATATACCTTCGTCACATTTTGAATTGAATTTTCCAAGCTGATCTTTGATATTTAATACAAAACATTTTGATCCAAATATTTTAAAATAAGATATGTTTGATTTTTACCGTTATAAAGTTCGTAAGGTGTATTCTTGGTGAGAGGTCGAATAGAAACACGATTCAATACATAACAGGCAGTTGCAACAGCTTCCGCCCAAAAATGTTTCGGTAATGTGCTTTCATTTAGTAAGGTTCTTACACATTCTTGTAGAGTTTGATTCTTTCGTTCTATAACTCCATTTTGTTGTGGAGTTCTAGGAAAAGAAAAATTATGAAATATTCCTTTCCTTTTACAATAGTTATCAAACTGTTCGTTTTCAAATTCACCTCCGTGATCACTTCTAATATTTTTAATTCTAGTACCTTTTAAATTTTGAATTCATTTAACAAATGTTTTAAAATTTTCAAAAGTATCACTTTTATTTTTCATAAACATAGTCCATGTATATCTGTAAAAATCATCAACTATTACAAATACATATTTATTGTGATTTATGGATTGAATTTGGGTAGGTCCAAATAAATCCATATGAAATAATTCAAGCAGTTGTAATGTCGAAATGACTTTCTTATATTTAAACAAGGATTAAGTTAATTTACCTAATTGACATGAGTCACATATATTATTAACTTTAAAACTCATCTTTGGTAATCCTTTTACGAGATTATTTCTAGAAATTTTATTTATATTTTTGAAATTTATATGACAGAATCGTTTGTGCCATATCCGGGGATCATTTTCTTTGGCTATTAAACATATGTCTGAGTTATGATTAACTTTCATATTCAAGACATAGATGTTTTTATCTCTATTTCCTTTGAAAATAAGATTTTGATTTTTATCAAAGATACTACATTTATTTTCAGAGAAGGATATTTTAAAACCTATATCGCATAATTGACTTATACTTAATAGATTATGTTTTAGATTCTTAACTAATAAAACGTTTGTAATAAGAGGTAAATTAATGTACCGTAATTGCTCACATTGCCTTTGCCGATGATATAGCCCTTGGAATTATCTCCAAAAGTGATAGAACCTCCGTCTGAGTATGTAATATTTATCAACATATCTTTGTTCCTGTTATGTGTTTTGAGCAACCTCTGTCGAGTATCCATTTTCCTCTTTTCTTGAGTGGGACCTGCAAAAAATATGAGATAACGTTGGTACCTACCTTTTTAATATGGTCCTAAGAGTTAGGTCTTAGGAAACCAAACCCAAGTGGATTTAGTATCCCTTTTATAAATATAAATGTTATTATTATGAACATTTTCTATGAATGAACTAATATACTTTTTCCTTATTAACTTGTTATTAGTTTTAGGTACCCATATATTTATAGTTTTAGACACTAGTCTTTTTGAGGACGTAGGTGTTTTATTAGACTTAACATTGTTTAAATTACTAGATTGTGAATTCTTAATTTCCTTCTTATAACCTAAACCATTTTTATCGTTAATAGGTTGTGAATTTTCAATAATTCTAGATAAATTTTCTCTTCCTTTATTAAAATTTGAAATGTTTTTAGTGATTCCTTTAAGTTTGGTCATTCAAGTCATTAGACTTGAATTTTCTAGTTCTACCATTTTAATATTAGTTTTTAAAACATGATTTTCAGAAACAAGACCATCATTCTTTTCTTTGTGAGTTTCAATTTCTTGACTCAATAATATAAGTTGAGAATTAACATTTGAATGAGATTCTTGAGTTTTCTCAAGTTCTTCTTCCAATATTTTCTTCTCGTCTTTAAGTATATCTCATTCGAATTCTGCCTTGTTCTGATTTTCTACAGCCTCTTTATATTTTCTTTTGAGACTTTTTAAAGTATCTAATAATTCAAAATTTATCTCTATCATATCATCAAAAGTTAAATCACTAACCTCATTATCTTTGGCTATAAAGCATACGTTGGCTTGTTCATTATCGCTATCACTCCCACTTCCAGAAGAAGAGGAGGAATCTGAATCATACCATGTAACTAAAAAGGCTTTTCTTCTAAATTTGTCCTTCCTTTTATTTCGATATTCTTTCTTTTTATCTGGATAATCCTTCTGTATATGCCCCTTTTTGTGACAGTTAAAGCACTTCATAACTGATGAAGACAGTGGTTTATTGCTGTTCGAGCTTCTCTTGCCATTATTTATGTTTCCTTTTCTATACTTTAAGAATTTCTTGAAGTTTTTGGCAATAAAGGCTAGGTCGTCTTTATCTGAATCTGATTCTTCTTGTTCTACATGGAATGCTATATTCTTTTTATCTTGAGCTTGTACTCGTTTAGCCTGCAAATTCACTTCATAGGACATTAGATTTCCTATTAACTCTTCCGGAGTTATTTTGGAAATATCGTTCGCTTCTTCAATAGCGAGAACTTTTCTTATTCATTCTTCCATTAAAGAGTTAAGCATTTTGGATACAATATCAAAGTCTGAATATTTTCTCCTAGTCCTACTAATGAATGGTAGATATCCTGAAATCTTGAATACATATCAATTATAGATTCATTTTCTTTCATCCTAAAGTTTTGAAACTGACTTTTGAGCATGGATATTTTGCTTTTTTGACCTTGTTAGTTCCTTCATGTGTAGCTTTGAGTGTACGCCATATTTCACATGCAATATTGCACAAGGTAAAACGGTTAAACTCATTTTTATCTAAGGCTTAAAGCAACATATTCATGGCTTTTCCATTAGCCGTGGCATCTAGTTTCTGTGTATTTGACCAAGTAGAATACTCTTCAATAGGAATAATAGATTCTGACTGAGTTATATTCCATGAATCAAAACCATTTGCTTGCATATATATTCTCATTCGTGTGGCCCAATAGTTATAATTCATGCCATTAAATAGTGGAGGACGTGCAATGGATTGTCCTTCAATGAAGCTAGTGTTAATGCTAGTGCTAGTGTTAGTTTTCATATTATTAGATTATCAGATAACTGTGTTACGGTTATATGATGACCTTGCTTTGATACCAAACGAAAGTGTGCTATGCATCGTGTAATATGCATATATGATAACACAGAGTGTAATGATGATAGCTATACAGTAAATAGTACGGAATATAAAAACAGTATAATAAAAATGACACCAGAGATTTTTATACTAGTTCGGAGCTTCGTCCTACGTCCAGTCCCGGACTCCTTCTGGAATTTCACTAAAACAACAACCCTCACTTAACCCGGAGGAACAGGTCTATACAACCCTTGAGCAGCCGAACATGGACCTGAGAAACATTACTTATTAGCATATTTATGAATCCAACTTATTGGAATTAATTTACAAGTGTTATAAATTAAAATGAAGAATATTAATATAAATGTTGCATTTTTTTACGGTATTTATTTATTTATTTAAGACCTTAAATTCAATTTTAAAAAATACCATTTGGCTTGCCAATTTTTTAGGCCAAAGCAAATATTTTAATAATTAGTAACTGATATTTGTTAGACTCAAAATTTACAAAATGTTGTGATATATTTTGGCTAGACGTAATGGAAGAAATTAATGGATTTGTTCATTTTAAATAAGATATATGATATCATGAAGTAAAATGAGGAGAAAAAGTTGGAAATATACTGGATACTTTTTATTCATTTTGTGGCTATAAATACCACTCCATTCTTTCATTCTTTTAAAAGAATTCACATACAAACCTCTAGCCTTCATTAGAGAAAAGTTAAGCTTAGAGCTTAGCCTTTCAAACCAAGCTAGGAAGAGAAAGGAGGTAGACTATGAAGAGGAATAGCTTGCAATGCAAAGTGCCAGCAACTGGCTAGATCAAAGAGTTAGATTATTCTGTTTTATCTGTATGCAATTTATTTTCTTCTATAAAAAATAATTTTTTATTAATAAAATTGACTATATAGTATGTTTTGTTTAATTATATTATATTATATATATATTGAAAATCATTTTCTCTTCTCTTTTGTCCAAGACTTAATATATGTATAACTTTATAAAACATTATATTTGTAACAGCCCGCAAACCCGTACCCCTTGAGTCGACATTATTCTCTATCATATCAACTCCAAATGAACGGAAATACGAACCATTAGGGTTAAAGAAGAAGGAGGTAGAAGAAGAAATAGAAAACAATATCAGGATCTCACAATCGTAGCGGAACAACATATAATATATAACAATAGATTTTATACAAAAGAATCTATAATTGTATAATTTACAATCATCAGAGTACAACATAATCATCATATCAAATCTGGCCAGTCTAGTAACTTGTCCCTAAACAGCGGAAATACAAATCTACGAAAATATGCCTCGATACCCAGCTTGTCTCCTGAGCTCCACAACATCCTATCCTGTATCTATAATACTCAGTCTGACCTGAGCATTATAATAAAACAATACCCGAGTTAGTCTGGAAAACCAGCGTGAGAAAACACACTCAATTGGATTATTAAAGTTTCCAAAATCCTCTGAAATTTAGGGTATCTCGTAAGACCACGCCTCAAATAAACATGTTGGGTTTTTACCTTACGATAACCAAAACATTTTTATCAAATCCGTCAATATTATAATAGTGTCTATAGAAAGTAAAATAGAATCTAGCTAAAATGCTTGCATCTCACATTTCAGCAATGGTTGGGCACAATCAAAACCGTATAGGCGCTTATTGGAGATAGGATTCTATACAACGGCAGGACTACTGGGGTATCGCCTATCACAGTATGTGGTACAGATCACCGTACCAAGGATCCATCCCGATCCCCTGCTACACAAGACCGGAATTACCCCTTACTTGATAGTCCGAATAAGATCACGTCGTGGTTATGATCAGCAACCGCCCACACAGCTGAAAAAAGGGACATCTGGACAGGGATGACCTTACCCTAACTGGTTACTAGCCACTTAGCCTTGCGTGCACCTCCCCTGTTTTAGCCATTCTCGGTTGATGAGGCTCAAGGCTAAAGCGTTACCTTTTAAGTACACATTCATTTAGAATGCTCACCGTCCTCCCGACGATGGTCTGATAACATTCGTCCATACAAGTCTGTTCCGGATTCCAACGGAACCGAAGGCACTACTCCTACTACATCCATTTTGGAATCACCCTCAGGATTAGTAGCGATTAGCCGTTACACTTCACTGCTCCATCTTCGACTCCAAGCTCTTGCCTTCTTCACGAAAACGTTCAAACCGGATCGAAGTAGTTTTCGGGAAATTAATCCTGAACTCGGTCTCTTCAAAACGATCGGCGCAGTGGTCAATATTGATAGTCGGTTATTTAACTATCATATAACATCCACAACGACCCTTGGGCCTTAATAATTTCCCCAATTTATTTATTTATTTCAAAATATCTTTGCAAGATATATTTCTACACTTCAACCCATTAAAAATAGTTTTCAAATCACTTTTTCTCTCGCAGAATAAATTTCCACCCAATTGTTCTATTCCCACTGAAAATCCCAAAGTCTTAATACTTTAGATTTTAAGATATTTTAAATCACTTATCCAAAAATATATACTTTAAAACACAAAAATAAAAACTACTTGAAATACTTTATTTAAAATACTAGTTATGAAATTTATACTAATTTCTCATATCCAAGCCAAAACTAATTTTAAAATAAAAGTTATTCTATAAGGTATAAATATTAAATAATTATTTTTAAAATCGTAATACTAGTCAAACCTTTCAAATTATTTCCTTATATAATTAACTAAATAAATATTTACCTTCAAAAATTTTAAAACCTTTAAATAATAATTTCTTTCCAAATCATTCTTTTAAAACCACTTTAAAACCTCTAACTTATACTTTTAAAAACCTGCTTTGAAAACATGCTTGGCTTTTCAGGAAAATACATTTCCTATTCCAAAATAGTCCATTTAATCAGTTAATAAATCCTTATCGATTTATTCAAATTTAATTTGCGTCCCAAACCCATAAATTTCTTTCCCAAACCTTTTAAAAATAAAACCACTGTTTATTTTTCAAACGAATTACCCATTCCTTTATAAATTCCCATCGTGAATTTATACTTCCAAATATCCACTGATATCTTGTTTCACTTAGTAAACCCAATTTATAAATTCCATAGTGTCATCCTCCTTTAAAAACACAGTTCCAAATACTAGATCAATTTCTAAATCGATTTCCAAAATTTACTCCATTTTAAAATAAATTCCTATACTTACTCAGTATTATTTCAAAACCCATAAATGTCAGATTCACTTCTTATTTATGATTTAAAATCTTGTTTTAAACTGAAAATACCAATTTCATACTTTCCAAAATTCTTCTGTAGCTCTCCCAATTATTCTAATCCTTGAATTTAAAAATAAATCCTTTATTCCTTTAAATTATATCACTTAAGTTTTAAAAATTCATTTATTCCCATTTATTCAAAAATCTCCTTTCCCATACTCGGAATTTATTTATTAGAATTTAAAAATCAACTTTTATCATTTTCCAATTCATTCTTTAATTTATTCAAATTCTCTATATTTATTTTACTTAGAATCCCTCTTCTATTTCCCTTTAAAAATCAAATCTTTATATTTTTGATATCTCAATATACCCAAATATATTTAATCAAACCATCCAATATTCTCAATTCCCAATATAATCAATATAATCCATCATAGATCATCAAATAAAACATAGACTGTAAAAATAAATTCCACTACTTTGAGGAATCCAGTTGGATCCCTCCAAAATATTCTCTGCATCCATAGATGTTAGCACAACAATAAAATACCAATCCCGCTTCAAGGCGGGATATCGCGGTATAAAGGGTCATCCGCTATTATGCGGGGCGCAGAGGATCTCGTCCGCTATATAATGCGGGAAATCAATCACTCCAAATATATATATATATATATATTACTATATATAATATCACATCCAGTCAATTCAATCCATCAGTCCAATAATTTAAATCTAACTATTTAAATTTAAAAGGTAATCCAAATGAGTAAGATTAACTCACCTTTTATTCCCGTTTGCAATCTACTTCAATCTTGACTTGGTTTCCCCATGATTATAGACCTTGAATAGCATTATATAATCTATTAATATTCGGAATAATTGGATAATTTATTTCCATTTAATAGCTTTAATTAACTAATGGTTTAATTTTAAACTAACTTTTCCTTTAATAAATACTTTTTTTATAACTAAAATAATTAAATAGGTTAGTAAACAAATAAATCACCATATCCATATTTTTTAAAAATTAAACTTGTAAGTTAAAAAAATGTGTATATTTTTATTTTATTTTATTTTGAAACTTTGTACATACTTATAAAACTAATCTATATAGATTAAAAATCTAATCTTTCTATACATTCCTATTTTTTTCCAAAGTCTTATAATTTCTGTTTACTGTATATATATTAATTTAAAAAAAATAGGTATGTGTATTAAACTGTATGAGTATATATTTATATTATCATCTCTTTTTACTGTAAATGTTTTCCTCCTAACCTATGTATATTTTTTTTATTTATTATAACTACATCTATATTCCTACAAATATGTATAAATTTTTAAATTGAAGAATAAATTTGCATATAAATCTTACTGTAAATTTGAGTACATATAAATAAATATATGTATATATATATATAACTGAAAACTATACCTCACCTCACTGCTCCCAGGTCCCCCAACCTAGCCTCGAGATCGCTTATGCCCTCATCGCGACAGTTACTGCCTCCCTCGACTTTGCTTACAACCATGTCGCCGCCTCGAACTTCGATTTCCCTTCGCGTGCGCAAGCACGCCTTCATCGCGACTTCGCTTCCCATCGCAACCGCCATCCCCTTCGATAGATGCACCGTCGAGCCACCATCGCGAGCTTACTCGCGATATCCCAAACCTCCAAATCAAGTAATTCCCTTCTCCATCGTGCGTGCGAGCGTTCGCGCGCCCTTCCAACGACCTGCCGCCAGCTACATCCCCAAATTAATTTAGCCGAAATTGATTTCGAAAGAGGGAGGCAGAGCTTTGAAATGATTCTTGAATGAATTTTGAAAGGGAGAATGGAAATAGCAATTTTGATTTTGATTTCTATGACATACGACCATTCTTCCCTTTGTATACGATTTAAATTTTTTATTTAAAAAAACGTGGCCATACTTTTATTTAAAAAGAGACGATGGGGAACACCTATACGCGATTAGAAAAGACAGAGGGATTCATGCCTTCAGGGAGAGCATGTGTCATAGGTTGCTGCAGTATTTCAATACAACTATGTTATTTAAATTTAAATTTTAATTCAAATTGTGACGCCCCACCTCTATATCCACGCTAGCCAAGAACATTACAGTGTAATGCTGTCAACTAGTGCGGAGAATAAGGCTGTTGAGGAGCGGCCATCCGTAGTTAGGCCTTACACTAGTATTGGTTATCTCGATAGAAGTGGTATGTATATTCTTTCATTTTTCATCTCGGATTTATTTACTCCCATTGACATACCCCAATTTCACTATAAAACAAACTACGATGGTTCATAATAGTTTAGGACAGTAAATATATAATGATAACACAGATAATATAAATAAATGCAGAACACGGATAAAACAGAAAGTCTCATATATATAATAACCGATGTCAGTTACAATACATGTGATACAATACATATGATACAACTACAACTGTCGTCACTGGAAGTTATATATACAAGTACAATATCGACTAATATACATGAATACATATCAACCTATGCTATGACACGACAACTCCAAAAGATATGAAAGTCTTCATAGCTCAAACAGCTACCTAAAGTAAGACATCTACAACCTGAAATAACTCGGGTCTGACCCGAGTATTAAATTCAAAAGAAAATAATACACGGGTCAGTCTAATTCAAACTCAGTTATTAGCGCACAGAAGCAATAATAATTAAGTAACAAATAGACGATAGTCATAATAAATTTCGTATATCCGATCTTTAAATAAAAAAATCGGATAACGATAAATATAACACGTAACAGTGTTAAACAACAAATCAGCAAATTAAACCAAATCAGAATACAATTCAGAATATTGAATTGAATAAACAAAACAGTTCAAACCATTGAAATATCAATTAAAATATTAATTCGAGTAAGGCTGCAGTACACGCACGCGTGCACTGCCTCGCCACTACAGCATATGGAATATGCAAAAGATCAATAAATCAAAACAAGATAGAATATCATAAAAGCCATACCGTGTGGCTGCAGTTCACGCTTGCATGCACTGCCTTGCCACAACAGTGACAATGTACCCAAAAACTCAATTCCGTGTGGCTGCAGCTCACGCTTGCGTGCACTGCCTTGCCACAACAGTAATGATGTACACAACCGGGCACAAGGTCAAACCCGAACTATTAGCTGGATTCAACACAGGGCAGGTGTACAGGCTACGACTTCAAGCATAAATCAATTCAATATCCAAGCAACGATGAAAAACAATGGAACCCACTCAAAACAGTCACAATAGGAAGACAACAAGTAAAACTGCAATGCTCAAACTCAGGTGGACAGCACTGACTTAAGTACACAAGTGATACAGCAATGCATAGAACCAAGACACAAAGGAATGCCAAAATGATAGTGAAGTGGTCAAAGAATAGCCATACACAAAGATAAGGCACAATCCAGACCAGGGAGTACAAGTATCAAGACCGAAGTCAGATGAAACAATGCCCAAAATGCAACATGCTCAAAGTAAATACATATATACAAGCAACTGAAGGCAACATGACCAAATGATCAGAGGAACGCATGCAAGTACATAGTGGAAAAGCCACAAATGCACATACACCAGGCATAAATGATCAGTACGACCAAGTATCATACTCGAGAATAACTCAATTCAATTGTAAGCTTGTACAACAGGACAGGGCAGTGGACGGGGCTGTAACAGCCAATTGAAAACAAGTATAAGTGATATATGGTGATGCAGACAACAACTACTCAAGGCAAAAGTGGACAGTGCACTGCAGATAGGACAACTAGGTCCAACAAAATCACAAAGCAAGTGCACCACCACACAAGTATACACAAGCAACATGTATGCACAGTAAACCAAGAACCAGTGGCCATAAACAGAACCAAGCATCACACAACAAGTAACAATGCAGACTCATGTACACAAGCATCAGGATATACTATAGGGATGAACACACGAGAAGAAAATGCACAGGTCAGAGTACAGTGCAACTCAATGATGCAACATTTTAATATGTACCAATATGCTATGCAGTGAAGCCAAAACGAACAGAAGGGATGACTGAAGTGCAGCCACAAATGTTCACTGACTCGAAGGTTGAATCAATATACAACAGGGAGCATCAACAACTACAGGTGCAACATAAAGCAACAGTAAAAAGAAACAACATCATACGAATAGTTTTAAAACAATTAAGCAGAGATGGTTTCAAAGCATGCTACTGTTATAACAAAATCAGGCAGCAGTTTTAATTAGACATGTTTAACGAAACAATGCCCAAATCGAAATAGGTCAAGTGCCATGATGAAGCAGTGCAACCTCAAGGAGCTCAAATGCAAACATGACAGTGAAACAGGTCATAGTGAAAATAACAAATGCAATGACCAGCTACAATATGCTCAGTGTCGACTAAGGCACAGAGAAAATTCAAGTGAAGCCAAATGAAAATCAAGGCATCTTGTATATATACAATGCCAACCAAAGTAGTGGACTGCAACAACTGGAATGAGCACAACATCAAAAAATCAAGTTTTACAGTCGAAGACAACTGCAGTGCAAAGCCGTGAGCTATTGAGTAAACACATGGATTCACAAATCAATTTCAAGTAAAAAGAATCAAGACCGAAGTCATAAAATCCTCAACATCAAAACAAAACGAGTGGACGAAGCCAAGTATGTACAAAATCACTAAATTGTCAAAAATCTCATAATGGCCAAAGTCAATAATTGACAGAGATTCAACTAAGTCATATTTCAAAACCAAGTATCAACACAAAATCGAACGAGAGCATAGCACTGAGTTCGAATTAAGATGTGAGTATAAATTACTCACCTTGTCGACGAATTTAGAAGAAGCCGAGCACACTAGAAATCGAGCGAAGCCAGAGCAACCGAGGGAAGATGAACGAAGTTCGAACCCTTGCGGCCATTGTCTTCGATTCTATGCCCTAATTTTTGAAAGGGGGACGAACGAGAAAGGCCGCCATTTCGTTCGTATGTTATGCTTAGGGTTTGAAAAAAATATCAAAGAATGAATAAAAGGGGGATGGGTTATTTGTTTTGAGAATTTTCACGATCCAAGCAAATGAAAATGTGGGCCGAGAATTCAAAGCCCAAAAATCCTTTTAACCATTTATAAAAGAATTTTAACACAAAATTTAAAAACTTCAATTGGCAATTTGCAACAATATTTATCGTTTAAATGTCGATTATTAATTGATGCTAAATATCGGGTTGTTACAGACTTCCCTCCTTAAAGAAATTGCGTCCTCGCAATCATAAGGAATAAATGGACAAAAGGTAACAACCATAAGAGCATATCATCACAAGATAAAGAAATTAGAAATAGGAAGTTCACCATAAAGAGCATGAAAGAGTAAACTCGAACGTGTTTGCTCGATGAATTCTCTGGATTCCTAAGTGCAATCCTTATGATTTGAGAACCGTTGAACTGCCGCAAGAAAAACATCTTTATTTCGAAGGTGCTACACCCCCGAAGCAATGATGTGAATAGAAGGTTGCTCAAGAATAAAAATTCGAAATCCCAAAGGCATTTCCGTAATTGGAAGACGTGGAAAACGTCATGAATAGCAGAAAATTGAGCCGGTACACCGGCGTAGTACAATATAAACACCAAAGAAATCTTTTAATTTCATAAAAGAAATTCACAAATTTGTTACAAAATTTAATTATCAAATAGATAATCAGAATACATAAATCACAAAACAGCAATATCTATCATCGATTCGATAATTTGAAGACAGCAAAATCTAATTATCAACAAAGATAATTAGAAAACAAAAATCACAAGTCGCAAAATTGCAAATATCTAATTACCAAAAACGATAATTAGAAATCTCAAATCAATAAATATCCAATTATCAAAACGATAATCAAATCTTAAATCACAAATATTTAATTATCACAAACGATAATTAAATCTCAAATATCTAATTATCACAAGCGATAATCAGAAACAACAAATATCTGATTATCAAAATCGATAATCAGAAATCACAAATCAACGAATATTTAATTATCACAATTGATAATCAAATCTCAAATCACAAATATTTAATTATCAAAAACGATAATTAAATCTCAAATATCTAATTATCACAAGCGATAATCAGAAACAACAAATATCTGATTATCAAAAACGATAATCAGAAATCACAAACATCCGATTATCAAAAACGATAATCAGAAACCACAAACATCCGATTATCAAAAACGATAATCAGAAACCACAAACATCCGATTATCAAAAATGATAATCAGAAATCACAAACATCCGATTATCAAAAATGATAATCAGAAATCACAAATATTCAATTAACGAGTCCGGAATTAACCGAAATAGCAAACGCACATGTCCCATAACCACGAGTTTTACTAAATCGTTTAATTTACTTCATCGTTTCCTTGAAAGTGCAAAATTGTGTATTCTAAAAATAATATTTCACATTCTCAAACGGACAAATCCGGAATTAAGCGAATCAGTAAATGAAAGGGGTCATAGTCCTTAATTTTTCTGAAACGTTTAAATCGCTTCCTCATTCTTTTGAAAGCGCAAAGTGCAAAACTTCTAAAAACCATTTTCATTTATTTTATAAAAATAATAATTTACATTCTCAAACGAACAAGTCAGGAATTAAGCGAATCAGTAAAAGAAAGGGGTCATAGTCCTCGATTTTTCTGAAACGTTTAAATCGCTTCCTCATTCTTTTGAAAACGTAAACCGTAAAAATTTTGGAAACGATTTTTATTTTGAAACAATTTTTAAAACACGTGATTAAGACAGCAACATCAGTAGCAACTTCGACAAGTAAATTGCACTTCTCAAAATACCGTAAAAACGGACAACAAAATAAGCATCGCGGGATAACCGCTTGAAAATCCACTTTAAAATTGACGGTTACTGAAGTCAAAGCGACAGTAATTTTTATACGTCAAAATCTCATCAAAAATAAATGGCATCAAAACATAATACCTGTGAATTTTCAATTATCAAAAATGTCACAAGAATCTCCACAAAGATCAAAAAGGGATAACATACCCTAAATTTTTATTCGCAAATAGCTAGTGACACACAAATTCACCAATGCACAAAAATTGATAAAACTTATCAATAGAAATCACGAAAATTGGTGAAGCACAAATTCCAGAGGACTACACAAGAAATCCAGAAATCACAAAATGAGAGTATGAAAACTCAAATGGGAGTATGCAAACTCAAATGGGAGTATGAAAACTCACCTACACGTGAGCATGAAAACTCACCAACACGTGTAACGCAAAGCGAGAACGGGAGCATGAAAACTCACCTACACGTGAGCATGAAAACTCACCAACACGTGTAACGCAAAGCGAGAACGTGAGCATGAAAACTCACCTACACGTGAGCATGAAAACTCACCAACACGTGTAAAACAAAGCGAGAACGGGAGCATGAAAACTAACTTACACGTGAGCATGAAAGCTCACCAACACGTGTAACGCAAAGCGAGAACGGGAGCATGAAAACTCACCTACACGTGAGCATGAAAACTCACCAACACGTGTAACGCAAAGCGAGAACGGGAGCATGAAAACTCACCTACACGTGAGCATGAAAACTCACCAACACGTGTAACGCAAAGCGAGAACGGGAGCATGAAAACTCACCTACACGTGAGCATGAAAACTCACCAACGCGTGTAAAACAAAGCGAGAACGGGAGCATGAAAACTCACCTACACGTGAGCATGAAAACTCACCAACACGTGTAATGCATATGTGATGGTGAAACATCATAAAAGCGGGGTCTAGTCTCCCTCGCAGACAAAGAGACATCGCACAATTGCTAGTCTAAAACACAAAAATGATCGTCATGATCATCAAGTAGTGTCAAACACACTAAGCTAGTGAATATAAAAGTTTAGCTTCATGTCCCATAACCACTAGCTTAACTTAAATATTTACGAACAAACTGCAGATCTTCACTAGAAAATGTCACAAAAGTTTCAATCGAACAAGTCCAAGAATTAACCGACGAAGTAAACACAAGCGTTTCATACCACTTGTTTTACTAAGCCGTTTAATTCAATTTCTCATACGAGTGAGGTAAATGTTTGTATATACTAATAGATTGGAAAATGATTTAAGAAAAGAGCTTTGTAGTAAAATAGTTTTGAAATCGTTTGGAGAAAAGGGTTTTGATATTTACTACTAGTATAGAAAACCTTTATATTTTTAAAGTGACAAATCACAAAAATGATTGTAGAAACAATCAATCATAAGAATTCACATACGAAGATGTGAATAGAATCCAAAGAAATCGATACCGAATCCTTCAAAAGGTATGTTCACGAAAATCCCGAAGAAAATGTCACTAAAGTCGCTAATAAATGATAGCAACAAATCGGGAAATTAACATGAATCGATTAAATTTGAAAACCAAATCAATTCACTAAAATTCACATTCGAAGACGTGAATAAAATCCAAAGAATTCGATTCCAAATCCATCAAAATAGGAATACCCAAAAATTCCAGAAATAGAAGTTATCAAAGTCGACAAAGGTGATAACAACTAATCGGAAAAGAAGAATCGATTAACAATTGAAAAAACAAAGCAAATGAGCATTAATGCATAAATGACTTCAACAAAAATAAAAATCAAGTCGATGTCGAAGTCAACAATTAGTGGCCAAATTCGAACAAAATCAACATCGGCTAAATCAATTCAAAGCCGAAAACACAAGGACAAAATCCCCATCATCAAAAACCCAACTTGAGTTCGCAAAGCAAACGGAGGCAGAAGCCAAAATACTTTCACGAAATCAAAATCAAATGCACATGAATAAGCGTTAGGAATTCATACCTAACAATCAAAGATAATCATATACAAAGATAAGAGATAAAACATCGACAAATAGTTGTAACACATGTTCCATCTAAGTTATGTTTTATATTTGTCCTAAACCCTTGGCTCTGATACCAAGCCGTGACGCCCCACCTCTATACCCACGCTAGCCAAGAATACTACGGTGTAATGCTGTCAACTAGCGCGGAGAATAAAGCTGTTTAGGAGCGGTCATCCGTAGTTAGGCCTTACACTAGTATTGGTTATCTCAATAGGAGTGGTATGTATATTCTTTCATTTTTCATCTCGGATTTATTTACTCCCATCGACATACCCCAATTCCAGTATAAAACGAACTACGATGGTTCATAATAGTTTAGGACAGTAAATATATAATGATAACACAGATAATATAAATAAATGCAGAACACGGATAAAACAGAAAGTCTCATATATATAATAACTGATGTCTGTTACAATACATGTGATACAATACATATGATACAACTACAACTGTCGACACTGGAAGTTATATATACAAGGACATTATCGACTAATATACATGAATACATATCAACCTATGCTATGACACGACAACTCCAAAAGATATGAAAGTCTTCATAGCTCAAACAGCTACCCAAAGTAAGATATCTACAACCTGAAATAACTCAGGTCTGACCCGAGTATTAAATTCAAAAGAAAATAATACACAGGTCAGTCTAATTCAAACTCAGTTATTAGTGCACAGAAGCAATAATAATTAAGTAACAAATAGACGATAGTCATAATAAATTTCGTCTATCCGATCTTTAAATAAAGAAATCGGATAACGATAAATATAACACGTAACAGTGTTAAACAACAAATCAGCAAATTAAACCAAATCAGAATACAATTCAGAATATTGAATTGAATAAACAAAACAGTTCAAACCATTGAAATATCAATTAAAATATTAATTCGAGTAGGGCTGCAATACACGCACGCGTGCACTGCCTCGCCACTACAGCATATGAAATATGCAAAAGATCACTGAATCAAAACAAGATAGAATATCATAAAAGCCATACCGTGTGGCTGCAGTTCACGCTTGCGTGCACTGCCTTGCCACTACAGTGACAATGTACCCAAAAACTCAATTCCGTGTGGCTGCAGTTCACGCTTGCATGCACTGCCTTGCCGCAACAGTAATGATGTACACAACCGGGCACAGGGTCAAACCCGAACTATTAGCTGGATTCAACACAGGGCAGGTGTACAGGCTACGACTTCAAGCATAAAGCAATTCAATATCCAAGCAACAATGAAAAACAATGGAACCAACTCAAAACAGTCACAATAGGAAGACAGCAAGTAAAACTGCAATGCTCAAACTCAGGTGGACAGCACTGACTTAAGTACACAAGTGATACAGCAATGCATAGAACCAAGACACAAAGGAATGTCAGAATGATAGTGAAGTGGTCAAAGAATATCCATACACAAAGATAAGGCACAATCCAGACCAGGGAGTACAAGTATCAAGACCGAAGTCAGATGAAACAATGCCCAAAATGCAACATGCTCAAAGTAAATACATATATACAAGCAACTGAAGGCAACATGACCAAATGATCGGAGAAATGCATGCAAGTACATAGTGGAAAGGCCACAAATGCACATACACCAGGCATAAATGATCAGTACGACCAAGTATCATACTCGAGAATAACTCAATTCAATTGTAAGCATGTACAACAGGACAGGGCAGTGAACGGTGCTGTAACAGCCAATTGAAAACAAGTATAAGTGATATATGGTGATGCAGACAACAACTACTCAAGGCAAAAGTGGACAGTGCACTGCAGATAGGACACCTAGGTCCAACAAAATCACAAAGCAAGTGCACCACCACACAAGTATACACAAGCAACATGTATGCACAGTAAACCAAGAACCAGTGGCCATAAACAGAACCAAGCATCACACAACAAGTAACAATGCAGACTCATGTACACAAGCATCATGATATACTATAGGGATGAACACACGAGAAGGAAATGCACAGGTCAGAGTACAGTGCAACTCAATGATGCAACATTTTAATATGTACCAATATGCTATGCAGTGAAGCCAAAACGAACAGAAGGGATGACTGAAGTGCAGCTACAAATGTTCACTGACTCGAAGGTTGAATCAATATACAACAGGGAGCATCAACAACTACAGGTGCAACATAAAGCAACAGTAAAAAGAAACAACGTCATACGAATAGTTTTAAAACAATTAAGCAGAGATGGTTTCAAAGCATGCTACTATTATAACAAAATCAGGCAGCAGTTTTAATTAGACATGTTTAACGAAACAATGCCCAAATCGAAATAGGTCAAGTGCCATGATGAAGCAGTGCAACCTCAAGGAGCTCAAATGCAAACATGACAGTGAAACAGGTCATAGTGAAAATAACAAATGCAATGACCAGCTACAATATGCTCAGTGTCGACTAAGGCACAGAGAAAATTCAAGTGAAGCCAAATGAAAATCAAGGCATCTTGTATATATACAATGCCAACCAAAGTAGTGGACTGCAACAACTGGAATGAGCACAACATCAAAAAATCAAGTTTTACAGTCGAAGACAACTACAGTGCAAAGCCATGAGCTATTGAGCAAACACATGGATTCACAAATCAATTTCAAGTAAAAAGAATCAAGACCGAAGTCAGAAAATCCTCAACATCAAAACAAAACGAGTGGACGAAGCCAAGTATGTATAAAATCACTAAATTGTCAAAAATCTCATAATGGCCGAAGTCAATAATTGACAGAGATTCAACTAAGTCATATTTCAAAACCAAGTATCAACACAAAATCGAACGAGAGCATAACACTGAGTTCGAATTAAGATGTGAGTATAAATTACTCACCTTGTCGACGAATTTAGAAGAAGCCGAGCACACCAGAAATCGAGCGAAGCCAGAGCAACCGAGGGAAGACGAACGAAGTTCGAACCCTTGCGGCCATTGTCTTTGATTTCTATGCCCTAATTTTTGAAAGGGGGACGAACGAGAAAGGCCGCCATTTCGTTCGTATGTTATGCTTAGGGTTTGAAAAAAAAATTAGAGAATGAATAAAAGGGGGATGGCTTATTTGTTTTGAGAATTTTCACGATCCAAGCAAATGAAAATGTGGGCCGAGAATTCAAAGCCCAAAAATCCTTTTAACCATTTATAAAAGAATTTTAACACAAAATTTAAAAACTTCAATTGGCAATTTGCAACAATATTTATCGTTTAAATGTCGATTATTAATTGATGCTAAATACCGGGTTGTTTCAAAAATTGTCTTGAATTCGCAACTCAAAATTCAAACTCCTATCGAAGTGTGCTGCTAGACGTATATAATTTTGTACCCCTATTACGAACACAATGGAAAAGGTTTCGAGTCCTAATCCGATCGTATGGAGAAGACAGCTCTTTGGACCCAGTTATTTATTAAATTTTCAATATAGATTTCAACGTGTTTACCTACCGTATGACCACACGATAACTCCAAACACTATGAAAATTGAAATCCGATAATAATAAGCTATTATGAATCCAATGGAACTGGTTTCGTTGAAATTCGAACCTGTGCCTCGGATGGCTGTTTTTAAATATTGATTTAAACAACATACTTTTAAAACTAAGCTAAACACTTCCAAACTCAAATTTAAAACTTCTATTATCTCTAGTATTATAAATATAAATTTTCCAAGCCTTTGAAATAATTTTAACCAGCCTAAAAATCAAGATTCGATATTATACCCAATTTCCACTTATTAAATTCAATAATTTAATTACCCAAATAAACAGTGATATTTGAAATTCAAATTAAACTAACTTTCAAATATTCAAAATCAGTTAAATATTCCAATTTCAAATATCTAGAAATTCCAGGTCGTCATATTTCTCCACCCTTAAAAGATTTCGTCCTCGAAATT
Organism: Allium cepa; assembly: GCA_030765085.1. Classification (NCBI taxonomy): domain Eukaryota; kingdom Viridiplantae; phylum Streptophyta; class Magnoliopsida; order Asparagales; family Amaryllidaceae; genus Allium; species Allium cepa. The sequence goes on along the minus strand of CM060934.1, from coordinate 859,012,909 downwards.
ACTAATTAAGAGGAATAGTCCACACCCCATCACTATTCTTCCAAAACCAAACGGTTCAACAACTTACCAACCATCTTTTTATTAAATACACATTATTATTCTTACTAACTTCCTAAACTCTCTTCCATAGTTTTCAAACAACATTACTTATTTAACCATTTCAAAATTTTAATTTAAAACCAATTTTAAATTATCAAATTTTCTCAAAAATTTTCTAACTCCCTAAAATTTTGAAAAATTTCGTCAGCGTCTCCTTTGTGCGGCTAGGTCGGTACAACTATAAAATGCCTCTACGAGCCCCTAGATTTCAAAAGAAAAACAAAAGCCAAGTGGATAGACCTGAAAATCATCAAATTTCATACTGAAATTTAAATACATAGCTTTTTTTGGCCAATTCAATTTATCTTTTGAAATCAAAACATCAATTATCCTTTACTTAAAAACACATGTATCTCCTACTTAGCAATAATGTCCAAGCACAAAATTCAAAATCATTTTATTCATTCCTTTTTACAAAAGTTTCAACATCTATTTCATTCAAGCCCGTAGAGTGTACATATATCATCCGTACGCAATATTAATCCGGTCGCTCACTCGATCATACAATTCCACTTCTGAACTAGTATCGTTCACCCGAATCCCTAGTGCAGACTCAGATCTGGTTTCTTGATCAGAAACCATCATTCTCCTTACATAGCCATAACTATGACAGAGAATTTCCAGAATCAATCAAAAATCCAAATTTGGAATACACCTTCGAAAATCGAATGAAAAATCCCAACTCGGATCGATATAACTATCTCAAAATCCTGTGCTCGAATCCGGATCAAATCACTATGCGAATAAAATAATATATGTACATCCTACGTATTTATCTCAATTGATATTAGCTATATCAATTCTCTTATTCACAGTTATCTCATTTCACATTTTACTTGACCTTTATCAACATCTACTTAGAATATTTTCCAGTACCAAATTTTTACTTAGGAATTTGCCATCCATTTCTTAAGTTCAATATAAATATTTTACACATTTAAATATTTATTTTCATTTCACCACTTAAGTTTATATCTACTTCTATTCAAATTTGATCTCCAATTTCCATATGAATTCAATTTACCTTTCATTTTAAAAAAATTTGAATTCAATTCATCTCATCTCAAACCATATTTAATTAGTCATTTCTTTAATTAGTTCCACTTACTAATTTATTTTAAATCCAGATGTACTTTATTCCAATCTTAAATTATTTTAGTCCTCTTCGAATTAATTCTACAACTTCACTTTACTTTACACAATTTAAATTAAATATCATCCAAATATTCAATTTGAATTCATTTGCTTACACACTTAAATCAATTAGTTTACTTTCAAATTTTATTTCAATCCTTCGTTTTATTTAGTCCAACTTAATAAATTTTATTTCAATGGTTATTCCATTTAACCAACTAAGACTCTATCCTCAAAGTTCACTTTTATTTAACCCTTTCCAAGTTGAATCTTATTCCAACAAATTTCATTTACTAACTTCTTTTAATTTACTACATTTAATTGACTTACAATCCTAACTTATTTCGTTTTCACACTTATTTTAATTTAATTCTCCTTTAAGTTAAAATTTTCTATTCTAACCAATTTCAAATTTTATAAGTTTTTTAAACCCATTTATTATTCCATAAACATTTTTAATTAACTTTTAGAGTTTAAGCATTTCCTCAACATTTCAAAATCACCTTTGAAATCAACCGTATTCAAAAATCCTTTGGAACATCAATTTATTTCTTTGAATTTCAAAACTAAACTTGTTTTGCGAACACTCCAATTTAAAACATTTAGGTAGCATTTTCTCTCTTGGAAACTCAAAAATGAACATCAACGATGCTGCAGTCATCACCAAAGTTATTTTCCAGTGACCGAAAAAGAGTTTAGTGCTTTTACCCATTTAAAAACATTTCCAAATATTTCTAATTCCGAATCTCACCAGATTTTGAATCCAATTCAAAAATATTTCCCAAATAATATCTATTATTTCTCCAAAACCTTTGAAAATTATTTTCAAAAGGAAATTAAAAAAAATTCAAATTCCAAATCTTAGATCCTTCCAATCTATACTCAAACATTACTCTGGAATTTTATCCCATTTCAATTATAAATCACATCTATAATATACATTTACAAATCCCATTCTATTATCCAAATTTATTTCCTTAACCTTTGGTTGTGATTTCAATTCCTATTTTAAATTTCTACATAATAGTGATAATAATTAAATATATCACTTCCTAATAACCAAGCAACCATATATGATTATAATAATTTACGAAAAATTATTTCTTTTATATACGAAAATAATTTGGGTAAAATTATTTCATTTACCTATTTTAAAACAACAGTGTGTCGGTTTATCTTGTTTTAAGAGTTTAGAAACTTCTATCGATGACATGGCGTCCCACACATCGACCAGAATCCATAAACACTCAACCGATAAGTCAACACAATATAAAAAATTATATTCACTAACAAATACGCGCTCATAGCTATTAATACTCTTAAACTCATTCTAGAGTACTACAGACTCTATTTTAATGAGTAATCCTCACCAGAGCCAAGGTTCTCGCTTAACCTTCAGCTCTGATACCACTGTAATAGTCCTCAAACCCGTACCCCTTGAGTCGACACTATTCTCTATCATATCAACTCCAAGTGAACGAAAATACGAACCATTAGGGTTAAAGAAGAAGGAGGTAGAAGAAGAAATAGAAAACAATATCAGGTTCTCACAATCGCAGCGGAACAACATATAATATAAAACAACAGATTTATACAAAAGAATCTGTAACTGTATAATTTACAATCATCAGAGTACAACATAATCATCATATCAAATCCGGACGATCTAGTAACTTGTCCCTAAACAGAGGAAATACAAATCTACGGAAATACACCTCGACACCCAGCTTGTCTTCTGAGCTCCACAGCATCCTATCCTGTATCTATAATACTTGGTCTGAACCGAGCATTATAATAAAACAATACCCGAGTCAGTCTGAAAAACCAGCTTGAGAAAACACACTCAATTGGATTATTAAAGTTTCCAAAATCCATTGAAATCAAGGGTATCTCGTAAGACCACGCTACAAATAAACATGTCGGGTTTTTACTTTATGATAACCAAAACATTTTTATAAAATCCGTCTAATATTATAATAGTGTCTATAGAAAGTAAAATAGAATCTAGCTGAAATGCTTGCATCTCACGTTTCAGCAATAGTTAGGCATAATCAAAACCGTACAGACAATTATTGGAGATTGGATTCCATACAATGGAAGGGCTACTGGGGTACCGTCCATCACAGTACGTGGTCTAGATCACCGTACCGAGGATCCACCATGATCCCTACTACACAAGACCGGAGCTACCCCTTACTGGATAGTCCGAATAAGATCATCTCACGGTTGGGATCAGCAACCGTCCACACAGTCGATAAAAGGGACATCTAGACAGGGATGGCCTTACTCTAATTGGTTGCTAGCCACTTAGCCTTGCGTGCACCTCCCATGTTTTAACCATTCCCAGTTGATGAGGCTTGAGGCCAAGCGTTACCTTTTAAGTACACATTTGCTTAGAATGCTCACCGTCCTCCTAATGATAATCTGATAGCATTCGTCCATTCAAGTCCGTTGTGGGTTCGAACAGTACCGAAGACACTACTCCTACTACATCCATTTTGGAATCACCCTCAGGATTAGTAGTGATTAGCCATTGCACTTCACTGCTCCATCTTCAACTCCAAGCTCTTGTCTTCTTCACGAAAACGTTCAAACCGGATCGAAGTGGTTTTTGAGAAATTAATCTCGATCCCAGTCTCTTCGAAATGATCAACGCATTGGCCAATATTGATAGTCGATTATCTAACTATCACATAACATCCACAACAACCATTAGGCCTTAATAATTTCCCAAATTATTTATTCATTGCAAATATCTTCGCAAGATATATTTCCACACTTCAACCCATTGAAAATAGTTTTCAAATCACTTTTTCTCTCGCAGAATAAATTTCCACCCAATTGTTCTATTCCCACTGAAAATCCCCAAGTCTTAATACTTTAGATTTTAAAATATATTAAATCACTTATCCAAAAAAAAATACTTTAAAACACAAAAATAAAAACTACTTGAAACGCTGTATTTAAAACACTAGTTATGAAATTTTATACAAATTTCTCATGTAAAACTTAAGCCAAAACTAATTTTAAAATAAAAGTTATTCTATAAGGTATAAATATTGAATAATTATTTTTAAAATCATAATACTAGTCAAGCCTTTCAAATAATTTCCTTATTTAATTAACTAAATAAATATTTACCTTTAAAAATTTTAAAACCCTTAAATAATAATTTATTTCTAAAACATTCTTTTAAAACCACTTTAAAACCTCTAACTTATACTTTTTAAAACCTGCTTTGAAAACATGCTTGGCTTTTCTGGAAAATACACTTCCTATTCCAAAATAGTCCGTTTAATCAGTTAATAAATCCTTATCGATTTATTCAAATTTAATTTATGTCCCAAACCTGTAAATTTCTTTCCCAAACCTTTTAAAAATAAAACCACTATTTATTTTTAAAACAAATTACCCATTTCTTTATAAATTCCCATTGTGAATTTATACTTTCAAATATCCACTGATATCTTATTTCACTTAATAAACCCAGTTTATAAATTCCATAGTCTCATCCTCCTTTAAAAACACAGTTCAAATACTAAATTGATTTCCAAAATTTAATCCATTTTAAAATAAATTCCTTTACTTACTCAATTTGATTTCAAAACCCATAAATTTCCAATTCACTTCTTATTTATGATTTAAAATCTTGTTTTAAACTGAAAATACCAATTTCATACTTTGCAAAATTCTTCTGTATCTCTCCCAACTATTCTAATCCTTGAATTTAAAAATAAATCCTTTATTCCTTTAAATTATATCACTTAAGTTTTAAAAATTCGTTTATTCCCATTTATTCAAATCCTTTCCCATACTCGGAATTTATTTATTGGAATTTAAAAATCAACTTTTATCCTTTTCCAATTCATTCATTAATTTATCCAAATCCTCCACATTTATTTTACTTAGAATCCCTCTTCTATTTCCCTTTAAAAATCAAATCTTTAAATTTTTGATATCTCTATATACCCAAATATATTAAATCAAACCATCCAATATTCTCAATTCCCAATATAATCAATATGGTCCATCATAGATTATCAAATAAAACATTGACTATAAAAATAAAATCCACTACTTTGAGGAATCCAGTTGGATCCCTCCAACCTGTTCCCTGCATCCACAGATGTTAGGACAACAATAAAATACCAATCCCGCTTCAAGGCGGGATATCGCGGTATAAAGGGTCATCCGCTATTAAGCAGGGCGCATAGGGTCTCATCTGCTATATAATGCAGGAAATCAATCACTTCAAATATATGTATATATATATTACTATATATAATATAACATCCAGTCAATTCAATCCATCGGTCCAATAATTTAAATTTAACTATTTATATTTAAAAGGTAATCCAAATGAGTGAGATTAACTTACCTTTTATTTCCGTTTGCAATCTATTTCAATCTTGACTTGGTTTCCCCATGATTATAGACCTTGAATAGCATTATATAATCTATTAATATTCGAAATAATTGGACAATTTATTTCCATTTAATAGCTTTAATTAACTAATGGTTTGATTTTAAACTAACTTTTCCTTTAATAAATATTTTTTTGTAAATAAAATAATTAAATAGGTTAGTAAACAAATAAATCACCATATCCATATTTTTTTTAAAAATTAAACTAGTAAGTTAAAAAAATGTGTATATTTCTATTTTAATTTATTTTGAAACTTTGTAAATACTTATAAAACTAATCTATATAGATTAAAAATCTAATCTTTCTATACATTCCTATTATTATTATTATTCTTTTTTTCCAAAGTCTTATAATTTTTGTTTGCTGTATGTATATTAATTTTTTTTATACTACGTATGTGTATCAAAATGTGTGAGTATATATTTATATTATCATCTCTTTTTACTGTAAATGTATTCGTCCTAACCTATATTTTTTTAATTTATTATAATTTTCCTTTACTGCATCTATATTCCTATAAATATGTATAAATTTTTTAATTGAAGAATAAATTTGCATATAAATCTTACCGTAAATTTGAGTGTGTGTGTGTGTGTGTGTATATATATAATATATATATATACCAGAAAACTATACCTCACCTCACTACTCCCAGGTCCCCCAACCTAGCCTCGAGATCGCCTGTGCCCTCATCGCGACAGCTATTTCCTCCCTCAACTTCGCCTACAACCATGTCGTCGCCTCGAACTTCGATTTCCCTTCTCGTGCGCAAGCGCACCTCCGTCGTGACTTGCCGCCAGCTACAACCCCAAATTAATTTGGCCGAAATTGATTTTGAAAGAGGGAGGCTCAGCTTTGAAATGGATTCGTGAATGATTTTGAAAGGGAGAATGGAAGTAGAAATTTTGAATTTTATTTCTATGACATACGACCATTCTTCCCTTTGTATACGATTTGATTTTTTTAAAAAAAGCGGCCATACGTTAATTTAAAAAGAGACGAGGGAAACACTTGTACGCGATTAGAAAAGACAGAGGGATGTGTCTCTTCAGGGAGAGCATGTGTCATAGGCTGCTACAGTATTTCAATACAACTATGTTATTTATATTTAAATTCAAATTTAAATTGTCTTGAATTCGTAACTCAAAATTCAAACTTCTAATGAGGCATGCCGCTAGACGTTTATAATATTATACCCCTATTACGAACACAATGGAAAAGGTTTCAAGTCCTAATTCGATCGTATGGAGAAGACACCTTTTTGGACCCAGTTATTTATTAAATTTTCAATATAGATTTCAGTGCGTTTACCTACCATACAGCCACTCCATAACTCCAAACGCTACTAAAGTTAAAATCCGATAATAATAAACTATTACGGATCCAATGGAACTGGTTTCATTGAAATCTGAAATAGTGATTCGAATGGCTATTTTTAAATACCGATTTAAATGATATACTTCAAAACTGAGCAAAACACTTCCAAACTCAAATTTAGAACTTCTACTATCTCGAGTATTATAAATATAAATTTTCCAAGCCTTTGAAATAATTTTAACCAACTTAAAAATCAATATTCGATATTCTACCCAATTTCCACTTATTAAATTCAATAATTTAATTACCCAAATAAACAATAATATTTGAAATTCAAATTCAACTAACTTTCAAATATTCAAAATCAATTAAATATTCCAATTTCAAATATCCAAAAATTCCGGGTCATCACAATATTTAATTTTACCGTTAATACATACATACATGTGTGTGTGTATTTTAAATATTTTATATGGTAAATCTTCATCCAGATTGAAAATGGCATCCTCGTCCAGATTTGAAAAATAGCTCACCTTCTTCCCTTAAATCTTCTTCACTTCCCGCATCTCTCTTCATCCGTGATGCGTCCTTCACCTCATGCACACACATCAAGCCCTAATTTCTTTTGTGCCGAAGTTTCTAGTTTTATGAAACCTAATATTTTGCTTCTCGATGAGGCAGCCTTCCCATCGCTCTTATTGTTAGCAGTTGCTCTCAAGCCTGGCAACATCTCTTTTCTTGGTCCTAAAGTGCAGCCTAGGATTATTAAGGGTGCGGTTGATGCTTCCTATTCTGCTATTACAATCGTGGAGCAAGAGCCCGAGTTCTTTACCACCGAATCTCCTATAAAGATTTTCCCTTCTAGCTGCATTCAAAAGGCAACATCTTTACCTTCTCCTACGAATGATTATGAATTTTATTGTCTCCCAGATGGTTTAAATTTGAAAACTAGATCTAGATCTAGATAAAAACCTATTTTTTTATTCAATTTCAAATTGAATTATGTTCAAATACATATTCGAAAAGTACATTAAAATATTTTGTATGTTAGTTTATAATTATTTATATTTAAAATATAAATTAACAAATATAATTACACTTGTTAAAAATGGTTTTTCTTATTTTTGGCCGAAACATTTTTAAAAAATTAATTAATGTTACTTTATAAATCCAAAAGGATTTGTATGATTTTTTTATAACGTAAATCTTTACAGATTATATTATGTTTTACATTAGTAATAAATTTTTTTAAACAAACATTGAAAGGTAAAAAATTTTATTTATTATTATTATCATTTATGCTTTAGAAATAAATATATAAATATAATTTTTTTTGAAAAAACATACACACATATATATTAATGCACGTATACACTAATTCTAAAATCAAACTTTAGAATTTAATAATTAGTTAAAGATATTTTTAGTTTCGAATTTTATTATTATTTTAAATGGTTAAAATGCATATACATGATTTATATATATGTATATAAGTTTTTTAATGCTTATATAACGTATGCGTAGAATTAGACAACAATTACTTTTATAAATTCATTATAGTAAATAGCATATAATCAACATAACTGAAATGAACAATATACATATATATAAAATAACCGTGAAAGTAAATCATCACCAAAATGAAGCCTATGTAATACACCTTGAATGTTGAAAGAAAGTTTCTTTAGGTCTGATCTAAACTCCACTAGAAGGCGCAACTAACTAGAAGAGAATACCACTCTTTGAAATATATATAATTTGATTTGGAAAATAAAGGAGTAAGACTTTATTACTTGTGGCCAAGATGTGTAGGGGAGCAGGTTCAAAAGTAAAAATAAAAAGAGAAAGGTGAGGTTTAAATAGGCAACAAAATTGAGTAAAAAGTGGAGATCCAGATCTCTTTGTTTACTCATTCTTTTAGCTAATCCAAAAATAGATTTTCGCGTTAAAAACTCATACCTCCCTACCCTCTTATAGTCGGCCATGATATGGGCCCATAAAAATTTCAAATCCAACTAATATTTGCTTAATTTAAATCCAATTTGAATATTTTTCAATAGCGCTTATCAATACGTACATATATAACTTTTTATACGCACTTTATTAAATAATACTCAAATAAACCAAATCAAATAGAATAATTTAGATTTCATAAATATCAATTAATATAATTAATTTATAATAATTGCAAATTAATTAAATCCTGTGGTATTTCAGTGTGTTTAATATTGCGGGACTCAGGTGTAAATTCAGTAAATGATTAATATCGAGCAATTCAAAATTAACGTCCACTCGCCTCCTTAGCTAGTGGTGTGATAGTTTGACTAAATTTATTTCTTAGACAATTTTATGTAAAATCCATATTATAAGTAGTATTTGCCAGTAACAATTATTTACACCAATTTTTTTCATCAAAACTCTATCACATTGGGACTTATGTATTTTTTGGCCGAAACTCCAATATTGTCCACATTCAACTTTTTTAATCCAAACACAACGTCCTTTGTAACAACCGCATATTTATCGATTTTTTATTTAAATATTTTATCGTCAATCGGATTATAGTCCGAAAAGCTACTTTTTGCATACGTTCAAATTAGGACTCGAGACCACTTCCATTGAGTTCGAAACGCCGTTTGCAACTTTTTTAAGTATAAGCATTGATATGTTTGGAGTTGGTGGATTTTCACCACTTTTTCACTTGAGACCATTAGTTGGGCTTTTAACCTATTAAACCCAAACTCCACCCTCTCCTCTTCATAACTTTCTAATTGCTTTAAACCTTCAAGCTTCTTCATAAATGGTAGTGGGAATGGGAAATTAAAATTCCAAGCTCAAATTCAACTTCAAATCCATCATTCAACTCCAAATTCAACAAGAAGACATTGAATTCAAGCTTCTTGCATTGGGATTGAAGTGGGATTGATTCTTGCTTGCTTTGTTCTTCATTTTCATTAGTTTTTGGTGAAAAAGGTGATATTTTTATCTCACAATTCTAGCCTATAACTATATTGGACTGTTGAGAATGATTCCCTATCATTTTTGCATGCATATTAGCATTTGGTTTGGATTGGATTGGCGAAAAACTCCAATTTTTAGTGTTTTGGTGAATTTTCTGCACTTGGGTCGTTCTGGCCATTTTTCTGTGTTCGGAGTTAGGTCGCTCGCGACCTAACCCTTAGGTCGCTCGCGTGTTATCACGCTAGGTCGTACTGCCTTGAATTTTCACTTCGGAGTTAGGTCGTAGGTCGTATGGACCTTAGGTCGTATGGACCTTAGGTCGTAGGTCGTTCTGGCCATTTCTAACATCTTCGGAGTTAGGTCGTATGGACCTTAGGTCGTAGGTTGTTCTGGCCATTTCTAACGTCTTCGGAGTTAGGTTGTAACTCGTGGGTTTTAGGCCGTAACACGATGGCTTTAGGTCGCGTGTTTTACTAGGTCGTTAGGCCTTTACCTCGTTAGGTCGTAGGTCGCTCGACCTCACTCACCTAGATAGACCGCTTCCCTTTAGGTCGCATGACCCTTATTCCTCTAGGTCGCTCCAGTTAGGTCGCTTGGCTACTTATGTTAGGTCGTATGACCTCTAGGTCGCTCCAGTTAGGTCGCTTGGCTACTTATGTTAGGTTGTATGACCTCTAGGTCGCTCCAGTTAGGTCGCTTGGCTACTTATGTTAGGTCGCTCGTCCTGATGACCTGATAGGACGCACTCCCTTTTGACCTCTTGAGTCTCTCGGACTTGTCTTGTGTTAGGTCGTTAAACCTTATAAACCGTTAACTCGTTAAGTCATAGGTCGCATCGGTACGTTAGGTCGCGTGACTTTAGGTCGTTCCCCTTTAGGTCGTATGACCTTGAGTCGTTCGCATGGTTTAAGCCTTTAAGTCGTTAGGTCGTAGGTCGCAAGGCCGTAGGTTGCGCAATCCCCTTAACTCGTTCGGCCTTGTCATTTTTAGGTCACGAGTCTTGCTAGGTCGCCCCTTGTGTCATCTCGCTCGACCTTTGTTCCATTAGGTCGCGTACCCCCTTAAGTCGCTCGGCCTTTGTTCCATTAGGCCGCGTACCCCCTTAAGTCGCTCGGCCTTTGTTCCATTAGGTCGCGTACCCCCTTAAGTCGCTCGGCCTTTGTTCCATTAGGTCACGTACCGGGTAGGTCGAACCCCGTAGCAGGGGCGTTGCCCCCGCACCCCCACCTTGGGGGGTTGCCACCCCCCTGGACCCCCTCCGTAGGGGATCTTATCTGAAAAACATTCAACAGAACTTGTTTTGTTGAGATGCTGAGTTGACCATTCTTCGAGACAAACTATCTTGGACTTCTCGGTCGATTGTATGGATTTTTGAATATCTATTTCGATGGATTCTTTATCGATTTCTTTGGAATTTATTCACGTCTTCATATGTGAATTTTGATGATCGATTGTTCTACAATCATCTTTGTAATTTGTCACTTTAAAATATACAAAGGTTTCAATACTAGTAGTAAATATCAAAACTCTTTCAACAAAATGATTTCAACTCTATTTTCAATAACAAAGCTCTTTTCTTAAACTATTTTCCAATCTACTAGTATATACAAACCTTTACCTCACTCGTATGAGAAATTGAATTAAACGGCTTAGTAAAACAAGTGGTATGAAACGCTTGCGTTTGCTTCGTCGGTTAACTCTTAGACTTGTTCGATTGAACCTTTTTGTGACAATTTTCTAGTGAAGATCTACAGTTTGTTCGTAAATATTTGAGTTGAGCAAGTGGTTATGGGACATGAAGCTAAACTTTTATATTTACTAGCTTAGTGTAATTGACACTTCTCGTTGATCATGACGATCATTTTGTGATTTAGGCTAGAAATTGTGCGATGCCTCTTTGTTTGCTTCCTGGTTAGGCTAGACACCATTTGTGTGATTCCACTCACACATACCTTTTTGCTTTTTGGTTAGCCTAGACACCATTTGTGTGATTCCAATCACACATCCCTTTTCGTTGCGAGGTCAGGCTAGACACCATTTGTGTGATTCCACTCACATATACCTTTTTGCTTTTTGGTTAGCCTAGACCTCATCTGGGTGATTCCGACTCACCCATATGGGGTAGCTCCCCATGGTCTTCGGACCGTCATGTGATAGGCCTCTTTCCCTTTTTCTGTGATTTCTTGTGTTGATTTCTGGAATTTATGTCATTGACTTGTTATGAATACAAGTTTAGGGTATGATGCCCTCTTTGGATCTTTGAGAAGATTCTTGTGATATTGATTTATCTCTTATTGATTGATCTTCTGTTGATCATCATTTGCATACTTATAGTAGTATGTCAGTACGGATATTTTATGTTTATGCCATATCTTTTATTTTATATCATATCATCTGATATTTATAGCTAGACTGATCCGTTTATTATTTTCTTAAATAATACTCGGGTCAGACCGAGATGTTACAGGTGCTTCTGCTTGACTTCTTCCCAGAGTTTGCTACTCTGACTTTTGGCTAACTATTTAGATTAGCAGTTTTTGTTGTATACACTTGAGATATAGACTCATAGTTGTATTCTTTTGTATAGCACGTGTTGCTATTCTTTTGTATTATTGTGGATCTTTTTGACCACTACTCTGATGTACACTTCCATGTGTTAGTTATATATCCATATCTTCTTCCGCCTTTGTGATATGGATGTCGGTGACTGATTGTGTTATGCTTATTTCTATGTTTGTTTTCGAAGATTATTTATAGCCACCGTGTGATAGCTTTGAGTTTGTATCGGTATGTCGGACTTCCTCCTTAAATGAAATGCATGCTATATTATCTGACATAACGGTGCTCGCACAAAGAGGTTACAAGGATGGTCGCTCCTCAACAGCCTTATTCTCCGTGCTAGTTGACAGCACTACATCGTAGTGTTCTTGGCTAGCGTGGGTATAGAGGTGGGGCGTCACATCCTTGGTTTAAAAATAACAATTATTATTAAACGAACCTCTCTGGCTAGTGACTTTGACTTTAAGTTTACTACAGTTGATCGTGATACTAACCTTTTATAACCAAGAAGACCAATTCTATATTGAATAGTATTTCACTTTTAGTGCTTCAAATTAGGCCCAACTATAGTCATTCGATGGAATCTATGCCATAATTTAACTATAATAAAAGTGGAGTGTCCACATTGAAGTTTAACAATATTCCCAAGTTGAGAAAACTGTGTAATGTTGTCACTTCAAGTTTCTCTGTTTTACCTTAGCTATATTATCCAATAGAAAACTCTCGAGCCATTCATTCCATGGTTATCCAATAACTATCAGTATGTAACCCCTAAAGAATCAGGCCAGTTAGTAACAGTTAACTGGGCGGATATCAAAAAAATTTCCATTTTGATATTCGTTAAGTCTATGAAGTCCAAATGAATTTTAGATCTAAACTAAATATTTTAAATAAAACTATTATTTTATTTTATTTTGTTTAGAATTTTTTTTGTTTTTTAAGTTTTAGTTTAGAAATATATCACTTATACTTACTAGTGCGAACCCGTACAACGCACACGATATTCTAAAGTTACATAAACTGAAAAAGTTAAAATGTGATATTGATAATTCTAGTGGTGATTCCAAAATACAAAACTGATCAAATAATTATAATATAAAGCGAGTTTCTCTCTTTGAGATCTAACTTTAAATAGATATCTACACCGATATGGTTACATAAACAAAATACTCTTTGAATAAAAAATTTCTAGCAATAAATTATGTAAAACATAAATGTATCTAGTAAAAATTCATTAAAAAAATTCCATACTGCATCGGAATGAGAAAATTGAAATATAGATCGAAGGAATTTTAAAATGATGTTAAAAAGGAGAAAAATGGTTTTTAAGCACAATACAATAGAGTTCAATGAAATATCATGGAAAATCTGATCCGATAACTAAAAAATGTAATAACGTAGAAATTACTCTTAATGTTCCATTTATTGAACTTCAAATTGCATAAAATACTTTCATGTCTAATTACCAGCAAATGAGCTAGGAATAATCTAAGAACAAAAGAATCATTAATAAGCCTCCAAATTGCATAAAAAGTAAATTAGTTTAATATAGTTTACATTAATCTTTGATGTATAACAATAAACTATTGAAATCGTTTTAGTGTTTTGAAATAGCTGTTACTTTTGGATTTTCTAAAATTTGCCAAAAGAGAAAATTTATAGTGAAAAACCGCTCAACCAATTAAATCTATAGCATGTTTATTTTTATTTATTTTAATATTAACTATAATTTAGATACTATCCATAGTTTTTTAAGGGGTTCGACATAAAGAATTTAAATTTTAACCTTCTTTATTTTCATTGTATCTACCTACTGTAACGACCTTGACTCGACCTTCGACAAAAGGCACCAAATACATCACCTGTTTTCGAATGCCGCAGATTCAAACATCGAATCTGGTTCGTTGGAGCTTGTAGCACATCAAGGACAACAATACAGCGGAAGAAAAACAATATATCGTTTGTATACAACATTCGACACAATATTCTGATACTATGAATATCACATAATCAGAGATACATAACAGTGGAAAGATACAACAACGGAAGAGATAACTCCAACAAATTCTTCAAGAGAGAATGAATCCACAAACTGCATCCCAAATCCAAAGCTCCAAAACTCCAAATCGAAAGCTTGAACCACCATCAAGTTGGACTTAAGCAAGTCTGATCCCGAATGTTAAAGAAAAGCACAAAGCGATAGCCAAAATCCAAAGAGTTCCAAGATATCGAATCTACATCTACTATTTGATTATCTGAAAATCCCAACTCTAGACTGCCCATGTGGAAAAATTGTGGGCACCCAGAGTTTAGGAAGGGAACAATAAACTCCAGGTCAGTCATGAGACTGGTGTAAGCAAACAAAAACAGTTTATTTACACAAAATAAACAGAAAGAATTTTAAAATTGAAATCCTAATGCACTTTGGAAAATGAAACTACCATAAGACCTCCCGGCACACACACAATGCAATCGCATACATGGGGGAGATTTCTCCTTATGATAGTCAAACATGCTAGATAAGAAAAAAATTCTCTTTGATATTATTATTAGTGCATAGTGCAGAAAAAATTTCAAAAGTATAATATTAATCTTAGCCAGCATACGTACCATTATAGTATGCCTATTATAGCTACCATGTTAAATGGAAGGTTCTACAACTAAAACCGTACAAGGCGCATATTGGTGATTGGATTTCCAACAAATGGTCAGGCTAAGGAACTTCCTGGGCCATATGGGTATGCCTCTGGAGGGATGCCCGAGAACCTAACAGGATCTATGCCGACACAAGGTCGGGTTACCTCTATAACTAGGTAACTAACTGTCACGAGTATGCCACCCCCCAGTCGTTACCAACCTTTATCGGGGAGCTCTCAACACCAACAACCACAAAGCAATAAGTTTGCAGCAACCACATAGGTTAAATATCTTGGCTCCATACCATAATACCACCTTTTATCCAAAATGAAATGGACATACCCTCAAGGGGCGCTACCCCCAAATAACCTTGCTGCATCTTTCCTGTTTCGACCATTCCGGATTGTGAGGACCGACTAGGTCTCGTCCACAAAGCTACGCTTTTCACAAAAGTCATGCTTCGATCAACACATGATCAACAGCACTTCATATGCCACATTACCAAATTGGGTATGTATCACTAGTAACCATCAACTACATAACCTCTGAGCTCGTACGTCTCAGAGAAGGGTGTTAAGCTAAGAGAATAAATTTTCCGCCACCAAATAGAAATGTATTCGATAGAAACTAGCTTTATATCTCAAAGTGTAATGTCAGACACACATCCATACAAGTCTGTTCCGGGTTCGAACAGAACCGAAGGCACTTCACGAAGAAGCCCTTGCAATCCGGATAATCCCTAATCACGTCCGGATTCCCCATCACAAAGAGTGATCAAATCTCTATATCGTGGCCATTCGGTGCAGAGACATTCGACCGGTCATCCTTTGGCTTTCCAAAATATCCGGTCTTCACCACCGATCTTCAAATGCAATCCATAACGTCGTATCATTATTCGGAATGGGCTATATGACACAAAGCCCTCTCCCGGCTAAACTGAATAATGAGCACAATATTTAAAAACATATGGATATAGTGGGATCTTATTTAAGTCACAACTTAAAGCCCAAAACCGTTCTTCAAATGGTTTAAAAATACTACCATTTTCAAATCTTTAAACAAGAAGATTCACTTCACAAAGTTCACCAATCTTTCACAAAGACTAATTCATAGTTTTCAAAACTACTTTCAATTCAAATCTTTTATACAAAAGATACACATTTAAGATCCTCTTATTTTGAAAACAAAGTTCATTAATCTTTAGCAAGATTCATTTATAGCTTTCAAAACAATTCCATTTCCAATTTGAAACCCCTTTCAACAAAAACTATAAATCCTTTCTTTCTTTGAAAGCTATTATCATTTGAAAACAAATACAATTTTTTTCGAAAAAATCCGATCAAATATACACAAGTTATAACCTTTACAAGTATAAACCAAAGAATCAATGAACTGTCGTATTAATGGCAAGTTCTAATTTGAATTAAATTCAAATTCCCAAAACAATTTATTTAAAATAGTTTTAAATCCATATATAAATAGTATAACATGTATACTCCTTTCATAATTTCAAAATAATTTCAAATAATATTTAACAAGATATAGTATATCCAAAACTAAATTTCAATTCTCAAAACTTACCTTTCAAAGGCTTTTCATATTCAATTCAATTCCATTTCCAAAACCATTTGGATTCAAACTTCAACTTTTAAAACAAAATAATATTTAGATTTCAAAACATCTTTGATTTAACCGATTTCCTCGTGAAATCCATAATTGTGTGTGTATAGTGTAGTCTAGGGGTTTTACACAATAGTGCAACATCATCAATCATCACAGATTCAATATTCATATCAATATCGATAAGCGGTATAATCTATAACGCTTATCTTTTATTCACAGATTCACAGATAAATAATATACATTCATCATAAATAAATAAATTACATTCATCACAGCTCAAATCAAAACAATTCACATCACAAAGCATCACATACCAGGGATATCAAACAATTCAAAGCATTCCATGCAATCCAAATATCCATAAGTAAAGTTAATTAATCATCTGATTAATTGAAACCAGATTAATCATTACTCCAGGTTAATTAACATTAATCAATTATAAATTAATCATCCTTTAATAATAAATTAATTAACCTTTAAACATTAATTAATCAACCTTAATTTATAAATATAACAACCTTTAATCATTAAATAATTAACCTTTAATTATTTAATTACTCTTTTAATTAATTATCCTTAGTTAATTAATTAATTAATAAACTCTTAATTAATTACCATTTAATGAATTAGCCTTACTTAATTAAAATAATTGATTATCCTTAAATACTTGTATTAATAAATAACAAATCAATTTTAATCATTTGATTAATCAACTTTAATCATTAATTAATTACTTTTGAGTAAGTAATTATTATTTTTAAGTAATTAATTATCTTTAATTACTTTTATAAATTAATCAATCTCTAATTAAAGTAATCAACCTTTAATCATTATTTAACTTAACCTTTAATTAACCTTTAATTGTTGATTGATTAATCTTAAATTAGTAATTAACTAACCCTTATTCAATTTAATTAATTAACCTTAATTTATCCTTAATTAAGTAATTATTCTTTAAGTAATTATCCTCTAATTACTTACATTAATTAATCTTTAATTAATAACATAACTAAATTGTCTTTTAATTAATTAACTTTAAATCCTTAATTGATCAAAGATAAGTAATTTATCTTAGTTAATTAACATTTAAATCTTATCAAATTTTAAAAGCGCGAGATTGATTCATTACAAAATAAATTGAGATCTTTTATTAAAATTAGCATCGTTACCTTTAATCACTCACTTAATCCAATTTTTAAAATAGTTCAAAGATATTTAACTTTGTACATTCTAAACTTTGAAACTTGACTTTGAAAACTTTTAACTTTAAAACCTGGTACCAATTACCTCAAGTTTAAAATATGAACACAAATTTTATTTTAAAATCTGGTTAAGTTTCAAAACCTGAAAAGGTTAAATTTTCAAAATAAAAAAAAACTGATAATATACGAGATAAACCCGAGCCTATACGATGTTTTCCTGAGAATTTACCCGAGCCTATACGATGTTTTCCTGAGAATTTACCCGAGCCAATATTTCAAGTCCTCGCATTCGAACTCGAGAACAACCCCATCTTCCCTAAACCAAAAACCTGATATACTTATCACACGTACACATGCACAGTCAACCGATTGACCATCGACCATCGTCTGGCCTCCGACACATCCTTGATGACCATGTCGACCACCACATCCTGTCAAAACCCAACAACTCGCCGCAATTCGAATTCGATCCTATTGAACCAAACTGGAACCCATCGTAGATCATCGAAAAATGCCTCACGTTGCCTCGTCACGACTCCAGGGACCTTGCAGCACCTACCATAGCATTGTTGACCATCTATACACCATCTCACTTTGGTCCGATCACCTCTGGTCTATCCATGTTGACGAAATCGACTCGAGAACAACGTCGATTAAAACATGCTCTTATACCCTACAACCACTTCGATCGACTTCCACGATTATTTAAAAATTTAGCGAACAATTTTCTTACAAAATTCATCACCTAAACCTCCTCTGATATTAAGCCCGAGGCTCGATTGCTCGTTGACTGTCGGGAATTTACAATTTTAACAATTCCGTCCATCTCGCAAATTCACAACCGATACCAAACTAAAAATCATGATTTTATTTTTAAAATTCGTGGTTTTGTAATATGAATATAATCCTATGATCTAAACTTAAAATCCCATCATTCGATTTTTGACATTATATTGATCATCACTGACATTCTATATTCCAGGAATTCAACCAGTTAACTTTATTTAAAAAAAAATTAAAACTTGAAACTGGCTCTTTGTAAAAAAATTCCTTTAAAGGTTATAACTTAAAACTACTTGCAAACTAAAATATGAATTTTCGAAAGAAATTCTGGTGCTTATCAGGCAACACAGATGTGTGTATACAAATATATAGACATGCATCAATTGTTACATACAACACATATCAGTAGATTTCTCATCAAACTTCAAGGCTACTCACAAGCATCAGAATAATAATAAAAAATAGTTTGCTCACCTGACTTTTGAAAGAGCAGAGGACAGATTGCTTTTGATTTTGATCTGTATTTTGGTAAATTGCTTCCAGGCTTTTGATTTTCCTTTGCATAACTTCAAGTTTTAATTGATTGCTTACCATTTTTCTGATTTGTTGAGTTGCTTCAGATCTTTGAGTTTCCAGGTTGAAGATTTTGAAAACAGATTTTGATTTGTTTTTTTTTCTGGTTTCAATTTCCAGGTTTGAATTTCCCTGGTTTACTGGTTTGCTTGTTCTTTTGTTTTTCTGTTTTCCAGGTTTAGAATATAGAAGGGAGGAAAGTGAAGCCTGGTTTTAAACTTTGATTTTATACATTTCAAATTTAAAAGAAAATTTATGCCACTTGTTATCTTTGCACATTACTTTGTTTACATTTGTTTATTGTATGTTGTATACAAATGTTTTAATATTGTTTAAAATGGTTACACTTGTCATTTGCATGCATTTAAAGGTTTAAATGTGATTTTATAATATTTTCTTTTATATTTTCAATTTGTCTTTATATCTATATACAAAGCATACTTATGTTAATTTATAATTTCATGTTTTAATCACTTGTTTATAAATTACTTATAAATTTACATATATATCATTTTCATATATATGTTTTCTTATTTATATTTTTATATATTTTCTATTATTTTAAATCAATGCATCCCTTTATGTATATATTTATGACTTTTGAAGAAGTTGATTAAACATAAAATTACACCTAAATAAATAAACAAAAATATGTATAGATTATATATATATATATGTCTTATATATAAATTTGACTTTAAACTACTTTTGAAAATTATTCAAATTATAACTTTCAAATTACAACTTTCAAATTACAAGGCATATATATATTGAAATATAAAACTTAACCTTCAAATAGCTTTTGGAATTTAAAATAAAGCTTCCAAATATATAAATATACATATATACATTATAATGAGAAAACAATTTTTATTATTAATAAAGTGTTTCTCAAATTCAATTTATTTTTCAACATATTTATTTTTAAATTCCAAATCAAAATTCTATTCACAATTTATTAAATTTTCAAATCAATTACTTTATTTACAATCTTTTAATATATATATTTATCCTAAATTTTCAAATTAATCCACAACTAAATTTATAATTAATATATTATTCAAAATATTTATTTTTGAATTTCCAATAGAAATTCTAATCATATTTATATACATTTATATTAATAAACAAACAAATATCTATTTAATTTGGAAAGTACCAAATTAATTCACCATTTAATTTCAAAAATTAAACTAATTACCAATTTAAATTTGATTTAAAAACAGGGATGTTACAGTTTCCCCTCCCCCTTAAGAAAATTTCATTCTCGAAATTTGCTAGATAGAGAGACAAACAAAGAACAGATAAGAAATGTTTTACCAGATCAAACTGAATATCTATTCTGCATTTGGCTTACCAAATCAGAATATCATCAATACATATGAGAATGAACTCATTCGATACTGCACAAGATACTCGGGTCATCCAGTCTACGAAATATGCAGGGGCATTGGTTAGTCCGAAGAGATAACGAACCATTCGTAGAATATATCTAGACCCAACAGAACAAACAATGGATACTCAATTCAGGTTGGAATATCCAAAGTATACACCAACTTGTCCCTCTCCGGACTTGGTTCCTCAAAGAATAAACAAGCGGATATAACTTAATTCAGTTTCATTATTAACCAGTTTATTCCAATTAAAATTTCAAATTCGTTTAGAAGCAAAAGGCTAATAGAAACTAATGAAATAGGAACTTATCTACAACGATACGCAGGGCCACCATCACACCGAAGCTCCTTCTTGTAGCTGTCACGAAGCCATGTTAGAATTGGAAGTAATTGATGATCAAAGAGATTGATAGAGAAAAGATTGTTCATACTGTTGTAGGGTATTGACCATAGTGACATTCCCCTGTCCCCTACCTCACCCTTATCTTGCACTCATACTTACTATTAGTGAATAGTAAGAGAATTTACTGAGGCATTCGGACGGATATCTTACGGATACACTCATTTTAGGGCATTTATATCCCTATCTCTAATGAGCTGCCTAATGTGTTATACTCCTGAGCTAAAGTTCTTACTCAAGCTTCAGCTCTGATACCACTGTAACGGTCTAGGCTTTTCTACCATCGACAGCGGAAACTCTCCGCCGTGGCATACAGTGGTACCTCGAAGTTTCGTTTACAGCCAGCCTCTCGACTCGCAACCAACCCAAGGCCTTATACTACCTCTCAGGGACATGTAGGGCTAAGAGTCTCCCGCTCGCCACCAAACGCGAATCGAGAACCCCCTATCATGCTGTAATGAAGCAAATCTGATCCCGAATGTTAAAGAGAAGCACAAAGCGATAACCAAAATCCCATTCCAAGATATCGATGTGAGAAATGCGGATTACGGATCTTAAGGCTAAGATTAACACTAAAGGGGGTGAATAATGTTAATAAAGAATTACTAAATCTTTTTCGATTTATGTGAATTTAGACACAAAAAGTATGCAATATACAGACACAGATATGATCACAGAAACAATCACAGATACAAAAATAAAATAAAAGCAGTAAAGGAAAGAACACACCGGATTTTATACTGGTTCGGAGTTACCCTACATCTAGTCCCGCAACACAAGTACGGATTTCCTTTCAAAAGCAATTGTACAATTACACCCTCGGTTTCAAGGCTACGAGGTGCAACTTCAAGAATTTCGATCCTCTGGGTAGAGATACTTGATTTCCAGGCCACAAGTTTATCCAATTGATTTACCAAGGCTACAGTCACACCTTTTCCCTTTTGATTGATTTCCAAGGCTATAATCACACCTTTTCTCGCTTAATAGATTACAAAGAAGTCTATAACTCTGAATAACACTGAGAATCTTGTAGAGATAGTGATAGAGAATCAAACTAGAAGTAATCGAGTATGATTCAATGTTGATTTCGGCAGAGTAATGATAAGAATATGTATTAAGAAAAGAGGAAGAAGAAGAGGAGTGAAAACCATAAAAAAGTGATAAAAAATTCATTGAAACTGACCCCTATTTATAGAAGAACAACAGCCATGTCCATTCATGAAGAGTTATGGCGAATAGACACTTCTTTTGAAATTTGAATTTTTGAATCAAACTGTCACCGTGTCGACATGGTACCCATATGCATGTCGACATCCCAAAGCTTTTTATGATGTTTTGAATTTCTTTGAAAATAACCTTTATCTTATATAAAAACTAATTTAAACTTTATAAATATACTTGACTATAGTTGAAATTCATAAGTAAATATAAAGAATAATATATATAAAATTTAACCATAATTTTATATTTAAACTAAGTATAAATATTTAGAAGTTAAATATATTATTAAAAAAGATAGTTTAGAATCAGGAGTAATTTGACTTTGAAAATAAAGAAGTTTTTGAACTTAAAATCCGGATCGAGGGTTTTGAATCTGTTAAAAGGAAAGTTTTGAAATCATGTTGAAAACAAGATAATTTTGTAAAATCTTTTGAATTTAAAATTAGTGGATACAAAACAATGTCCCACTAGATTTTCGTAGGTTCCATCCTACTTAGGGTTCCATCCCTTTAACGGGCTCGAAGTGGATTTCATTCCACGAATAAATTGGATTT
The DNA here is from genome assembly GCA_030765085.1 of Allium cepa. Lineage (NCBI taxonomy): Eukaryota > Viridiplantae > Streptophyta > Magnoliopsida > Asparagales > Amaryllidaceae > Allium > Allium cepa. The sequence continues at coordinate 858,990,026 of CM060934.1, read as the reverse complement.
TAAGATGCCAGTGCTTTTCTACGAGTTTTAACAAAAATTTCTAATAATAATAAAAATACCTATCCTTGAAATCTTGAACTCTTGATAGTCTCGATACTCATGAGTCTTCTATCTTGATATTTTATCTTGATATCTTGAATCTCTATACTGTACAGTCTTCATTCTTAGTACCTGCATGGTTAAATCCTGCATATACATATATATCTAAACTTATAATGTTAGTATTTATATTTTATAATCTATTCTAAGGTTGTTGTCATCAAAACCATCATCTCACGGACTAACAATCGAATCTACATCTACTATTTGATTATCTGAAAATCCTAACTCTAGACTGCCCGTGTGGAAAAATTGTGGGCATTTGGAGTTTAGGAAGGGAACAATAAACTCCAGGTCATTCATGGGACTGGTGTGAGCAAACAAAAATAGTTTATTTACACAAAACAAACAAAAAGAATTTTAAAATTGAAATCTGCAATGCTTTTTGAAAAATGAAACTAGCATAAGCCCTCCCGGCACACACACAATGCAATCGCACAATTGGAGGAGATTTCTTCTTACGATAGTCAAACATGCTTGATATGCAAAAAATCCTTTTTGATATTATTATTAGTGCATAGTGCAGAAAACATTTTGAAAGTATAGTATTAATCTTAGCCAGCATACGTACCATTATAGTATTCTTATGATAGCTACACTATTAAATGTCAGGTTCTATAACTAAAACCATACAAGGCGCGTATTGGTGATTGGATTTCCAACAAATGGTCAGCCTAAGGAACTTCCTGTGCCACATAGGTACACCTCTGGAGAGACGCCCTGAGAACCTGACTGGATCTCTGACAACATAAGGCCGGGTTACCCCTATAACTAGGTAACTAACTGTCACGAGTATGCCATCCCTCGGTCGTTACCAACCTTTATCCAAGAGCTCTCAACACCAACGACCACAAAGCAATAAGTTTGCAGCAACCTTATAGGTCAAATATATGGGCTCCATACCATGATACCACCTTTTATCCAGAAGGAAATGAGCATACGCTCAGGGGGCGCTACCCCCAAATAACCTTACTGCATATTTCCTGTTTCGACCATTCCGGGTTGTGAGGTCCGACAAGGTCTCGTCTACAAAGCTACGCTTTGCACAAAAGACATGCTTCGATCAACACATGATCAACAGCACTTCGCATGCCACATTACCAAATTGGAAATGTATCACTAGTGACCATCAACTACATAACCTCTGAGCTCGTACGTCTCAGAGAAGGGTGTTAAGTTAAGAGAATAAATTCTCCGCCACCAAACATATATGTATATGATAGAAACCAGCTTTACATCTCAAAGTGTAATGTCAGACACACATCCATACAAGTCTGTTTCGGGTTCGAACAGAACCGAAGGCACTTCACGAAGAAGCCCTTGCAGTCCAGATAATTCCTAACCATGTTTGGACTCCCCATCACAAACGGTGATCAAATCTCTATACCAGGGCCATTCGGTGCAGAGACATTCGATATGTCATCCTTTCGCTTTCGAAAATATCCGGTCTTCACTACCGGTCTTCAAATACAATCCATAACGTCGTATCATTATTCGAATTGGGTTATATGACACAAAGTCCTCTCCCAGCTAAACCGAATAATGAGCGCAGTATTTAAAAACATATGGATATAGTGGGATCTTAGTTAAGTCACAACTTAAAGCCCAAAACCTTTCTTCAAATGGTTTAAACAAGTTACCATTTTCAAATCTTTAAACAAAAAGATTCACTTCACAAAGTTCACCAATCTTTCACAAAGATTAATTCATCGTTTTTAAAACTATTTTCAATTCAAATCTTTTATACAAAAGATACACATTTAAGATCCTCTTATTTTGGAAACAAAGTTCGTTAATCTTTAGCAGAGATTCATTTATAGCTTTCAAAACAATTCCATTTCAAATTTGAAACCCCTTTCAACAAAAATTAGAAATCCTTTCTTTCTTTGAAAGCTATTATCATTTGAAAACAAATACATTTTGTTTCGGAAAAATCCGGTCAAATATACACAAGTTGTAGCCTTTAAAAGTACAAACCAAAGAATCAATGAACTGTCGTATTATTGGCAAGTTCTAATTTGAATTAAATTCAAATTCCTAAAACAATTTATTTAAAATAGTTTTAAATCCATAGATAAATAGTATAACATGTATACTCCTTTATAATTTCCAAAATAATTTCAAATAATATTTGACAAGATATAGTATATTCAAAACTAAATTTCAATTCTCAAAACTTCCCTTTCAAAGGCTTTTCATATTCAGTTCAATTCCATTTTCAAAACCATTTGGATTCAAACTTCAACTTTTAAAACAAAATAATATTTAGATTTCAAAACATATGTGACCTAACTGATTTCCTCGTTAAATCCATAATTTTGTGTGTATAGTGTAGTCCAGGGGTTTTACACAATAGTGCAACATCATCAATCATCACAGATTCAATCATATCAATATCGACAAGCGGTATAATCTATAATGCTTATCTTTTATTCATAGATTCACAGATAAATAATATACATTCATCATAGATAAATAAATTACATCCATCACAGCTCAAATCAAAACAATTCACATCACAAATCATCACATACCAGGGATATCAAACAATTCAAAGCATTCCATGCAATCCAAATATCCATAAGTAAAGTTAATTAATCATCTGATTAAGTGAAACCAGATTATCACTAATCCAGGTTAATTAACATTAATCAATTACAAATTAACTATCCTTTAATAATAAATTAATTAACCTTTAAATATTAATAAAATCAACCTTAATTAATAAATAAAACAACCTTTAATCATTAAATAATTAACCTTTAATTATTTAATTACTCTTTTAATTAATTATCCTTAATTAACTAATTTACCCTTAATTATTTACCATTTAATTAATTAAAATAAGTGATTATCCATAAATACTTATATTAATAAATCACAAATCAATTTTAATCATTTGATTAATCAACTTTAATCATTAATTTATTACTTTTGATTAAGTAAATATTTTTTTAAGCAATTAATTATCTTTAATTACTTTTATAAATTAATCAATCTCTAATTAAAGTAATCAACCTTTAATCACTATTTAACTTAACCTTTAATTAACCTTTAATTATTGATTGATTAATCTTAAATTAGTAATTGACTAACCCTTATTCAATTTAATTAATTAACCTTGATTAATCCTTAATTAAGTAATTATTCTTTAAGTAATTATCCTCTAATTAATTACATTAATTAATCTTTAATTAATTACATAATTACATTATCTTTTAATTAATTAACTTTAAATCGTTAATTGATCAAAGATAAGTCATTTATCATACTTAATTAACATTTAAATCTTATCAAATTTTAAAAGCTTGAGATTGATTCATTACAAAATAAATTGAGATCTATTATTAAAATTAATATCTTTACCTTTAATCACTCACTTAATCCAATTTTTAAAATAGTTCAAAGATATTTAACTTTAAACATTTTAAACTTTGAAACTTAACTTTGAAAACTTTTAACCTTAAAACCTGGTACCAATTACCTCAAGTTTAGAATCTGAACAGAAATTTTATTTTAAAATCCGGTTAAGTTTTAAAACCTGAACAGGTAAAATTTTCAAATTCCAAAAAAAATGATAATTATACAAGATAAATGCGAGCCCATATGATGTTTTCCCGAGAATTTACTCGGGCCAATCTTTCAAATCCTCACGTTCGAACTCGAGAACAACCCCATCTTCCCCAAACCAAAAGCCTGATATACATTATCACACGTGCACGTGCAGGTGCACGGTCAACCGATCGACCATCGACCATCGCCGTGGCCTCTAACACATCCCCGATGACCTTGTCGAACACCATAACCTCACAAAACCCAACAACTCGCTGCAATTTGAATTCGAGCATGTTGAACCAAACTGGAACCAATCATAGATCGCCGAAAAACGCCTTGCGCTGCCTCGTCACGACGCCAGGGACCTTGCGACCCCTACCATAGCATCGCCGACCATCTACGCACCATCTCACTTTGGTCTGATCACCTCTAGTATATCCATGTTGACGAAATCGACTCGAGAACAATGTCGATTAAAACATGCTCTTAAACCCTACAACTACTTCGATCAACTTCTATGATTATTTAAAAATTTAGCGAACATTTTTCGTACAAACTTCATCACCTAAACCTCCTCTGATATCAAGCCCGAGCCTCGATTGCCCGTTGACTGCCGGGAATTGACAGTTTTTACAATTCCGTTCGTCTCTCAAATTCACAACCGATAGCAAACTAAAAATCATGATTTTATTTTTAAAATTCGTGGTTTTGTAATACGAATATAATCCTATGATCTAAACTAAAAATCCCATCATTCGATTTTTGACATTATATTGATCATCACTGACATTCTATATTTGAGGAATTCGAACAGTCAACTTTATTCAAAAAAAAACTTGAATCTGAATATTTCTAAAAAAATTCCTTTAAAGATTATAACTTAAAGCTGCTTACAAATTAAAATATGAATTTTCATAAGAAATTTTGGTGTTTATTAGGCAACAGAGATGCGTGTATACAAATATATAGACATGCATCAATTATTACATACAACACATATCAGCAGATTTCTCATCAAATTTCAAGGCTACTCACAAGCATCAGAATATTAAAAAAATAGTTTGCTCACCTGACTTTCGAAAGAACAGAGGATAGACTGCTTTTGATTTTGATTTGGAATTTAGTAAATTACTTTCAGGTTTCTGATTTTCGTTCGCATAACTTCAAGTTTTAGTTGATTGCTTACTGTTTTTCTGATTTGTTGAGTTGCTTTAGACTTTTGAGTTTCCAGGTTGAAGATTTTGAAAACAGATTTTGATTTGTTTTGTTTTTCTGGTTTGAATTTCCAGGTTTGAATTTCCCTGGTTTACTGGTTTGCTTGTTCTTTTTTTTCTGTTTTCCAGGTTTAGAATATAGAGAGGATGAAAGTGAAGCCTGGTTTTAAACTTTGATTTTATACATTTCAAATTTAAAAGAAAACTTATTCCACTGGTTATCTTTGCACATTACTTTGTTACATTTGTCTATTATATGTTGTATTTTGGCTACAAATGTTTTAATATGGTTTAAAAGGGTTACACTTGTCATTTGCATGCATTTAAAGGTTTAAATGTGATTTTATAATATTTTCTTTTATATTTTCAATTTATCTTTATATCTATATACAAAGCATACTTATGTTAATTTATAATTTCATGTTTTAATCCCTTGTCTATAAATTACTTATAAATTTACATAGATATCATTTTCATATATATGTTTTATGTTTACTTATTTATATTTTTATATATTTTCTATTATTTAAATCAATGCATCCCTTTATGTATATATTTATGACTTTTAAAGAAGTTGATTAAAAGTAAAATTACACCTAAATAAATAAACACAAATATGTATAGATTATATATATAAGTCTTATATATAATTCGACTTTAAACTAATTCTGAAATTATTCAAATTATAACTTTCAAATTACAAGGCATATATATTTTGAAATATAAAACTTAACTTTTAAATAGCTTTTGGATTTTAAAATAAAACTTCCAAATATATAAATATACATACATATATATATATATATATATATTAAAATTAGAAAATAATTTTTTTTATTAATATAGTGTTTCTCAAATTCAATTTGTTTTTCAACATATTTATTTTAAATTCCAAATCAAAATTCTATTCATAATTTATTAAATTTTCAAATCAATTCCTTTATTTACAATCTTTTGATATATATTTATCCCAAATTTTCAAATTAATCCACAATTAAATTTATAATTAATATATTATTCAAGATATTTATTTCTGAATTTCTAATTAGAAATTCTATTTTAAAATCATATTTATATACATTTATATTAATAAACAAACAAATATCTATTTAACTTTGAAAATACCAAATTAATTCACAATTTAATTTCAAAAATTAAATTAATTACCAATTTAAATTTGATTGTTACACCTACAAATAGATTCGGCATATTTGAAGATCAAATGATTCGTATACAAACAAGCAAATTACATATAAATGAAAATTAGTTTAATATGGTTGACGCTAACTTAATTTTTTATATATGAAAAACAAAACATTGAATTCACTTTCAATATTTTAATCATGCATTGAATATCATGATCCAGACTTAATTTAAAAAAGTGTTGGAACTGGACTAGCCTACAGCGGAAGCTATGGGTGAATTTCAAAAATTTTACCCTTTTGGATCTTTTATTGGGCCTATGAAATCTAACTGAATTGGAACATTTCTAAATTTCATTTAAATAAAATCATTTATTTTATTTAGATTCAAATATATTAAGATACGAAATTAATTTTATTTGGTTTAGTTTATACACAAATATATTCTATACCTATATGTGTGAGTGCATGTGTAACATAACAATCCGTGAAAGGTATAATATGCCAATATGTAGATGCTGGATTTACATCGCATTAGACATATTAGCTCATTTTGTATGTCATGTATGTCGCCCAAATATGTTCATGTATATGTGTTATTATATATATATATATATATATATATATATATGTATGTATGTATGTATACACACACATATGTATGTATAAATATATTATATATAATATATGAACAAAAAACATTTATATATAGAAAAAATTATATATAGAAAGAGAGAGAACAATTATTAAAAATTATTTATAATTCAAAATTAACTTAGTTTTGCAAACATATAATAACTTTAGTATTTCAATTTATATATATTATGAATAAAATAATGTTTTCATCCATAAATAATTAACATAAAATAATCTATTGATAAAAATTTAAATTTTACAATTTTCAAAAATCTAGGATCTCAAAGTTGAATTATTATTTTTAAAAACAAATACACTAATTTCGACAATAATTATTTAATATAAAATAATATATTATTAAGAGTTCAAATTCTAAAATTATAGAAATTCTAAGATCATGAATGAAAGGTTACGAAATTTTTTAAAGAATTTTTCAATTAAATTATTATTTTTAATAAATCATAAAAAATTCCGAAATGATATTAATTATTAAAATAATAAACTTTATTGAAAAATTCCTAGTTTTTTTCTATATATTTCTGAAATAATATAATATTTATTAAAAATATAAAATAGAATTATTAATTTAATAATTATTTTATATATAATAAACAATTTAAAAATTCAATAAATGTTAATTTAAAAATATGGATATATGTATGATAATTAATTTTTCAATTTGTAAATTCATATTGTATATAAATAAGTGTGCTAAAAATTTAAATCATATATATATCTTATATATGCGTATATGCTATTATGAAAGAGAAATATATACTGATATATATATGTGTGTGTATATATATGAATTTATTAATAAATATATAAAAGACAATTATTAATGACAAAAATTGATTTTTTACAGTAAACAACATTTGTCTATACATAAATCAAATAGTATAATAAACAAGTTATGCACATAACCAAACTGATTTGTGATAACCAAATCTACTTACAAAATCTCATCTAACTAAACATAGGGTACCAACATATTTAAACAAATATGAAATTTCTCATTATAGGATCATAGAATGTAATTTAATTACTATAATATGAATTAAAATTACCAATTTAATGATGTCGTTGAATCCATGTTGAATCAATGACATCCTTTCCTTTTACTGTTCTTGATTCGCAAGATTGCAAGTCCGAAATCACCGACCTCTAACTATCGAATAGTATTATTTTAATTTGAAATATATTTGAGAATTTTGAAGTGGATTGAGAGCTATGTTTTAACCAGTAATGTAAAAGGTAATGGCGTCCTAAAAGATTAGTCATTGTTTTTAGAGATACATACATACATATATACACACATATACATATACATACATACATACATACATACATACATACATATATATATATATATAAATGAGGAAAACCATTTAACCCATTCTCACTTTATCTCAACCCATTATCTCCAGGTCAATTCCCCATATTTTAGCCATCCTTAGACCTTCCCAAAACCGAAATCTTTCAGCCCTAATGATGGGCCTTAAACCCATCTAAGCCCAAGCCAGAATACTATGCAATTAAATCCAATTTAATCGCTTGTCGATATTGTATATCGATCGTTATATTTATAACTATTATAAATATATATAATATTATTTATTTCTCAAATCATATTCAAATTTTATAATCAATATTTCATAAATATTAATTAATTTAGTTAATTTGTAAAAATTATAAACAAATTAAATCATTCGGTCTTAAGGGAATTCATCATTTCGGCTGTGTAACTCTTGGGTGTAAATTTGGTCAACGATTAACATCGAACTATTCCAATGTTAACATTCACACGTCACTTAGCAGGTGGTGTAACATTATGGCCAAATTTATTGCTTACTCATTTTCGGTAAAATTCAATTTTAGTTTAATAATCATTACGCGATTTTGACATTTGTTTACACCAATTCCCTTCATCAAACTATATCACTTTAGACTTATGGAATTTGGTAATGGTCAAAATTCCAACCTCATTCACATTCAACTTTATAGTCTAAATACAAAGTCCCTGGTTCAATAATTACAATTATTATTAACCGAAATTCTTTTGCTAGAGACTTTGAGTTGACTGTGATACTAACCACATATAACTGAGGAGATGAATCCTCTCTTGATTAATGCTTCACTTCCAGTACTTCCACTCGACCCAACTACAGTCACTCGATAGACATCATGCCACGATTTGGCTATAATCAAAACGAAGCTTTCATATTGAAGATCCATAGTATTCTCAAGTCGAGAGAACTGTGTAAATCAGTCACATCGATATTTTTTGCTTGACCTTAGTTATATTAACCAACAGAAAACTATCGAGTGAGTCGTTCCATGGTTATCCAATAACTATTAGTACATAACCCCTAGATTCCCCTAGGAGTCCTGAGTAATACGCTGCCCAACATTTGGAGAGCGTTACGTACTCCGGTCTCAAAGGATACTTTGATATCCAGTCTTGATGCATCTTGACTAGGAACATTTAAAATGATACATTTGTTTCGTTGTGATAAATTACTCACGGTTACAACACTTTGTAAGTACTATCATAAAATATACCACTTATGGATTTTTCTATTAAATGTACTTTTAATTAAGTTAATTAATTAATATAATCACATTATATCAAGTATATAATAGGAAGAAAATACCTTTTATTTCGAACAAGATTGGTCAACGAGATAGATATATGTAACAAATTACATAATTACCCCTAGGACATACCTCTAACTCAATCAAAAAGTACCTTGTACACTATTCATACTTATTTTAGGGAATAAAAAGAAAAAATAAACTATCAACATGTTATACTTTCTAAATATTTTACATACTTTTCTTTGAATGTAATTTCAATAAAAAGTGGATATTTAAGACAATTCAAAGGAAATTGTTTATATAGATGGAACATAAAGAATGAATAGTAAATATTAATACAATTCTAGTTAATTGGGTAGGAAAGACAGTTAAATATCCTTTATGTATAAATCAAATTGTAATCATTATGTGACCATTTATGATGATTGCATTGTGTAATTAAAATTATGACATGATTTTGATATCTTGAGAAGTCCAAGACTTAAGAGTAATGAAATGAAAGAATGAAGCAAATGGGCTAGAGATTCAACTTAAATATATACAATAGCAATTATGATGTCCCTTTGAGTTCATGTGAACTCGAGTTTAAAGTGAAAAATAATATGACGGAACATAAGAAAATATTATAGAATTATTTTAGATATATGTAACAAATTACATAATTGCCCCTATGGCATATCCCTAACTCTATCAATCTCCCGCTTGCACTTGGGGTCAATTATGGAATTTAATTCCAACTTCTCCAATCAGTTTTCTCAAAACCAATTTGGTCAGTTCCTTATTGAATGGGTATGCCATTATGTTTTAATTATCTACTTTGTCGATTAATTCTCTCTAACATTGATAAACTACATTTATTGTGTGGAAAGATTCGAAGTATGTCTTTTGACTTCTAGTTAGCTTTAAGTTCTATCATGACCAATTTCATGACATTATCATATAAAAATATTATGGGATTCTCACCATTTGGAATTACCTTTGGCTTAATTATAAATTTGTGCATTTATATCTATATACGTTGGTTTATTATAGCGCTATTCAAGTTACTGTTCTCAATATTTCATTGAATCGACCATAATCGCTTTTATTTTGAAACATTTTCAAATTAAAGATTTTAACTTGAATTTTATCATTGACATGTTATACTCAATATCACTTATAAAAGTTTGTGTCCAAACGTTCCTTCATAACGAGTTCGTTATTTCTATAAAAAATTCTCTAGTACTACATAAATATGCAAGAATACCTCAAATAACCATTTAGTGATATTAATTTGTATTTTATATTTGCTCCATATATAAAATACATAAACAAAACACAATATCATACACAACATAACATGTATGATAATTCTTATTGCTAATGCATAAGGAATCCAACTTACATGTTCTTTTAATAGGGTGCTCTTGATTGTTTTGGGACAATCCCTATATCTTTTATACTCACCATAAAAGACATCATTTACAATCCAAAATTGAGTATTAAAACAACTAAAGTTGATTTTAATACAAGCATATTGTTAAATTCAACAACGTATTGTTTACTTATAGTTCAGAAATATCAATGTACATGTTAACGTTCTTTTTTATCAACACACGCTTCCTCTGCACTTTGATTGAAAATCAAACTATTTGATATTTCTATCAAATTACTTATTCAATCTTGATGCTTATAAAATGATACATTTGTACCATTTCTTGGATCATATCCAAAGACTTTCAAATCCAATTTCGCTCCCACTAACTTCGAGGCATTTTTGATTGATATGTGTAAATGTCTTAATCTAAATCATTATTTAGAATTTTCTATTTCAATACATAAGTACCAAACACTAAGTCTTATCGAGCGATAATTTTGTGAGTAAATTTGAATTAAATTAAGCATGTTGAACAACGAACCTGTTATGTTAATTTCAACAATTGAAATTTTCGATATTATTCTCATCAACATTGCTTATTTAATTCCAACCACATTAGTCTTTCCAATAAAGACACAATCTCTACCGATGGATCACATCACTTTGGTTACGACCACCAAAATCATATTTTAATAGCGTACTTGGAATTTTTTCAGATCTGCAAATCCAACCATATAGAGTCAACAATCTTAATGGTTTAATTGAACAACCGAGGATAATGTATATTATCGACATTAATAAGAAACTCGTAGTATCTCTTCAATGTATGAGAATACTTATTAGACATTCTAATGCTATGTGTTTATTTAGGTTAGTTAATTTCACTTCATCTCTCATATAATCAGTTCTATCTATGGATCAGATCCAATTCCATTTAACTATCAAAAATTTCTCAAAGAAATTCCTTCACAATGAAGTTGAGATATCTTGAAACAACAATTGTTTCTTAGTGCAAATAGAATAGGGATTCCTATATGCTTTATGAACCTTTTTATTTGTAAAACTGATTTTAGTTTACAAAAATTATGTTCAAAACATAAATATGTCATTTGATGACAGACCTTTCCAAAAAACCTTTTGGAGATTCATACAAGATCCCTTATGAACAATTATTACGTGCCATCTTTCGACTCGCACAACATGCCAACTCCTTGGCCTAAGATATGTCAGGATTTCTTACAAACCCTTATCTTATATGATTTTGTAAATTGTTGTTTATATGAAGTAATATTAGTACTAATCTTAAGTACATGGCCTTATAGAAAGAAACTAACTCAACTTCACTCACAATTGATCGTAAATTGTCCAACAATGTCTGATTACTTCTTATCGATGCATCATTATGTATCACATGGAGGAGTGATTTTGGGATTGAATCTATATTCATTTTTAGGTACATTTGAAACTCTTTCCAATATACTCACTTATTCGACCAAATCAACTCATTTTATTCTATTGCATGTTATTTTATTTACTTTTCTTTTATATTCTATGATTTTATCATAAACTTACTACCTGTGTATCTAACACACATGTTCATGTTGGTAATAAATCATCGATGAATATAACAAAGTATGTGGAACCCTTTTGGTATTATAAGACTTGTGATTGCATACATCAATATGTATTATTTCAAAGAGTTCATCAACTCTTATGATGCTCCCACTGAGCTGGTGCATAGCTATTAATTGTTTGAGATATAATAAACCTGTATCATATGATTCATAATCATATAGTAAATTATTTCTCCAAACTACTGCTTAGTCTATAATTCCAAAACAATTGTAAATAAAATTAGATACACATGTATTTTTGTTGCATCACTTTTACTATGAAAACAAATTCCATAATATAGTTCTATTTCATAATGAATATTCATAATACTCATATTGAAATATAGTTATATCTGTTTTTCAGTCAATACCAAAAAATAAACATTATTTCGCAAATAATGTTTGGTACATTTTACGAAAACAATTTTCGTAATTTGATACAACCATTAGGTGCTATATGGCATGCTCCCACTATTTCCGCCATTACTATAATTGTATACTAAATTTAGAGGTCCACCATTCGCTTAATATTGTTAATATTGTTTACTTATTTCATATGCTGCAACTAGTTTACAGAGCAGAGTTCTTTGATCAAATATCTTGAACTCAAAGAAATAAATGTTATAGAAAATAATTTTCTATATGAAAATACATTTGGAATAAAAATCATATTTCATATTCCAATATAAAGCATCAGTTATTATTACAATTCTTGTTTTCAATGATTCTCTATGAAGCAGAAGCGACTATTCATTCTCTTCATTCAAACTTTTTCTTATATTACATCTATTCTTATACATTCGTTTTTCCTTCAAATGGTCAAACTATTCAAAAGAAAACCTAACTACAATATCATAACAAACCTTTTACAAAATTGTATTCGATTATTCTTAACATTTAAGACATCAAATATGTTTCACTTTATGTAAACCGATCAAGATGACATTTCAACGATCGAGTTCTTAGATGTATCTCGTAGTTTACGGTCTTGTATTAAATTAACACAATATGATCCTTTTGAAATCATTCAAGTTGAATACATGATCTTAAAATATTGTTTATTGGCTTACTTCGAATGAACTAACTTCCTTAAAATATTGTACCCCACAAACTATAACTGTTCACCATAAAACATTTATATGTGAAAGTACATGGATCAAATATCCATAGTCTTGAATCGCATTTAGAGTTCTAAAACTCATAAAATGCAATGCATGGTCTAAACCAAATAAACATATAAGTGACCAACTTACGAATGTATTAAGTAGTTGAAAGTGGGCACTTGCATGGGTATAGAAACATTATATAACATGTAATTAGAATTATTAGTAAGTATATAATATATTTCTACTAGACAACTTTCAATTCAGTTTGTTTATATATGTTAATTAACAAATGTTTTATCAATCATATTAAATGCACAAATTTATCATTGTAGATAATTATAACATTATATAGCATATGTTCTTACAATATTAGAAAGGTCAAATGTTACCATTTGATTTTTCTAATAAGTATCGATTAGTCTTTTATATTTCTCCAAACCCTAAGATGAAACATAGAAGTCTTACAACTTCACTAGTGAGTGTTAGGACTCGTCTGTTTTGGTATTCTGACTTTGAGTTTTCTCAACAAATCATAGCCCCATAAACTATGGATAACTCCTTATCGATTGTATCATATACAACTCCTAACCCATTTTTCCTTGTTCTAATCTCATTTCGACCTTGAGTTTTCTCAATAATTCGAAAGAGATTATTCATTCATACCTATCATATAATGATGGCCTAAGTATAGTATATGTACCTTGAGTTTGCTCAACAAGTACATATAGGTATCTTATCTGATCTGTTCAATATATTAATAATACTACGCATAACATCCCTAGCTTGAGTTTGTGTAACGATAGCGATTTTTCGTTGCCGAAAAACCGAAATGTTATGGGTTTAAGAAAGAAGAAAAGAAAAAGAAAGAGGTAGAAGAGAGAAAAGAAGATAGAAAATAGAGAGAAAAGAAAGCAGAAAACAGAACAACATCAGAATCTCACAATTCGCAGCGGAACAACATATAATAATAAATGAATAATCTTTAAACAAAGAACTATATCAGTTATTACATTACATCTCATTACATCATATCATCAGAGTGTACAACAACAAACAATGCAGCGGAAAAGAAATACTATATAAACTAGTAATACGCCATGCCATCCAGCTTGCTTCCAGCAACTCCTGAATTCCAGAATATCCTGATAAACCTTAACTCTTGACTGCCCGTGTGAAAATTTGTAGGCACCCAGAGTTTAGGAAGGAAAACAATAAACTCCGAGTCAGTCATGTGACTGGTGCGAGAACTAAAACAGTTTATTTTTCTTTAAAATCAAAATAAAGGAATATTTTTAAATTCAATTCGCAATGCTTTTAAAAATGAGACTACCATAAGACCTCCTGCCACACACACAATGCAAACGCAGACTTGGGGAAGATTTCTTCTTATGTTAGTCAAAAGATGCTTGATACGAATTTAAAATCTAATCAATTTTGATATTTTTATTAGTGCATAGTGTAGAAGATATTTCGAAAGTAGAATATAAATCTTAGCCAGCATAGGTACCATTATATTATGCCTACTATAGCTACTTCCTGAGGAAGCAGGTTCTACAACTAAAACCGTACAAGTATCGTATTGTTTCTTTGGATTTCCAACGAATGGTCAGGCCAAGGAACTTCCCATTGCCACATGAGAATGCCTCTGGATGGACATCCCCGAGAACCAAACCGGATCTCTACCAACACAAGGTCGGGTTACCCCTAACTGAGTAACAACTGACCGAATATGCCATCCCCCGGTCCTTTGGGACCTTTCAACCGAGCGCTCGTAATCAATTCACACAATCATAAAGTGTTTTCAACATGAGTAAGCATCTGGGCTCCATACCATGATACCACCCTTTTCCAGAAGGAAATGCACACATCCTAAAGGGCGCTACCCCTCATAACCTTGCTGCTTCTTTCCTGTTTTGACCATTCCGGGGTGTGAGGCTCGACGAAGTTTCGTCCACAAAAACATACTTTATACAAAAGCCATGCTTTGGGTCAACAAATGATCATAGAAATGATCACCAAGATAGACGATCAAACAAATGATCCTATCACCAATAATCAACACAATGATCATTTCACAGCAACACTCAGTATGTCACATTACCAAATTGGGAATATATCGCTGATAACCTTCAACTATATAACCTCTGAGCTCGTACGTCTCAGAGAAGGGTGTTAAGCTAAGAGAATAAATTCTCCGCCACCAATAGAAATATATTTGAAAGAAATCGGCTTTATATCTCAATTTGTAATGTCAGACACACAATCCATACAAGTTTGTTCCGGGCTCGAACAGAACCGAAGGCACTTACAAGGAAGTCCTTGCAATCCGAATAATTTCTAATTACGTTCGGATTTCCCATCACATATGGAGATCTCTATACCGGGGATCAGCCAGTGCAGAGACAATCAACAAGAAACCCTTACGTTTTCAAAAATATCCGGTCTTCAACACCGATCTTCGAATGCAATTCATAACGACGTATCACATATTCGGAATGGGTTATACGACCCCAAGGTCCTTTCCCGGTTAACCCGAATAGTGAGCGCTTATTTTAAAAAAAAAATAAGTGTGGCATTCAATTTCAAGCAATCACAACAAATACCATTCAAAGGTAAATATTGATAGTTGGTTATTGAACTATCAATGGATATGCACAACATAACCAGATTCCAAATAATTTTCCAAATTATTTATTTTCCAAAAAATATCTTTACAAGACATATAATCTCAATACTTCAAAAATAAATCAATATTTATTTTTAAACCCAATTTCTAAATTCCATTTATAAATTCCATATTGAATTTATATTTCCGAAAATATTCATGAATATACGATTTCCATTTGATTTCTAATATTCATTTTCAATTTATCTTCAAAGAGATAAATTCCAAATATTCACTTAATATTGGAAAAGCATTTCTATACTTATTTATTTATAAGTAATTCACAATCATTTTATTTTCTATACTTAGAAAATATTTAATATACTCTAATCGAAATTAAGTATATATTTCATTCTTTAAGGAAATCATTCACTTAACCATATTTATTTGGGCCAAAACGAATGTTGCGTAAAACATCGTTACGACAACCCAAAATCACTAGTATAGGGATTCGAAATTAAAATAGATATATAAATCCCAATACTATACAAAACATTTCCTTTCGGAAATCATCTATTATAACAACAGTGTTATAATCTACCATTTCCTTCTATTTCTCGAAACGTCTATTTCAACAATAAATGTTGAAATCTATGGTTTCGAATCTCAACACATTTTAAAACATCTTTAGATCGTTTTAATTCTATTTAAAACATCACATCCAAAACATTTTCTTTAACATATTATTCACTATTCAAAAACGTGAATATACTACGTTAACAAATTTCATTATTTCTATTCACTTTATTTTAAAGGATTATTCACTTCCTAAAACATGAATATAATTCCATTAATAGGTTACAACAGTTTACTTATCAAAATAAGTCGTTGCGGATTTATAAAACAACGTTTATAAATTCTATTTCTATTTATTTTATATCAACTCCTTTTTATAAATTCCTTTATTAACCTATCTCAATTCATATCGCAATGATATAATAAAAATTCATATTATAAGTCAAACACTTATAATTTATTTGTTTTACAAAATTGTTTCTTTAAACTCCCCAAATTTATAAATCTTATAACTTATAAGGTTCTTTTATTTATCCAAAATCTATTCTTTTAAATAACTTTACAAATTTTATAAACCTACTGTTTATAAAATTCCATTTATAATTTCACCGTTATAATTCTATAATTCCAATTTATGAAGTTCATTTACAATTCATTCTAATACTTGTAAAAGCTCGTTTTATAATTCCAATATTTTTAATTTATATATATCAATTTATAAATCTTTTAATATAAAACAATTTATATTACTATTTTAAAACGTCTTTCAACTCCTTTATAATTTATCATTTTGATTTATAAAATAATCAAATTTTTATAAATCTTATTCTTAAACTTTTTAGAATAAATTTAGAAATCCCAGTTTAAATTATTTTATAAAATCATTAATCCCATATTTTCAAA
The DNA here is from genome assembly GCA_030765085.1 of Allium cepa. Lineage (NCBI taxonomy): Eukaryota > Viridiplantae > Streptophyta > Magnoliopsida > Asparagales > Amaryllidaceae > Allium > Allium cepa. Next base: position 858,972,622 of record CM060934.1, on the reverse strand, counting down.
AATCAACTTTTAACTGTATTTCTCAAAAATCATAATTTTTATAACATTAAAATTATAACGTTTATTTATTTAAGATGAATCAATTCCAAAAATATTTTATAAACGTATATTTCCAAAAATCACTTTAGAAATCAAAATCGTTATTTTAACTTCAAAAATTGGATCCGATGATGCAACACATCAATATTCAATCACGACTTTCAAAGATCATATATCGATATGATAATCAATCAAACATCACAATATCTAAAATCAAATAAATATTTGTGAGGAATCCAGTTGGATCCCTCCAACCTGTTTCCCTGCATCCACAGACATTAGCATAATACCATTCCACTTCGAGGTGGAATATCGCGGTATATGGGATTTTATAAATATTATCCGCTTACTAACGGCGCAATAGGGTCTCATCCGCTATACAATGTGGGAAATCAATCAACTGCAATATATACATATGCCAATATATATATATATATATTGCTATATATATAATATAATACCAATTCTACTTCGAGGTGGAATATCGCGGTATATGTGTGTAATAAATAACCTCCGCTTACTAACGGCGTATAGGGTCTATTCACATCCAATATATATATATATAACAATCATCATTCAAGCATTCAATCAACACAACTAACAAATTTAAATCTAACTATTTAAAATTTAAATAAACAACAAAATTCCTTTTGAGTGAGGAGTTCTCACCTTAGCTTTCATTTGCAATCCATTTTCCATCTTGACTTGATTTTTCTTGATTTATACCTTGTATAAATATTTACACAATTTATTAATATTCGAATTTTAAATTGAACACTTAAGTTATTGTTCAATTTTATTTACTTAACCAAAATTTTTATTTTAACTAATTACCCTTTTAAAATTAATTTGGTAACTAAATAATTGAAATAAATTCATTAACCACATAAACTACCTTAATAAATTATCTAACTATTAATTTTCACTTTAAGCTAATACTTTTATTTTAAACAATTTCCTTTTTAATAAAATATCTTTTGGTAACTAAAACAAACAAATAAGTTTTATTAACAAATTAGTCATTAAATAAGTAAATCAGCTAATGATTTATTTAAACCAATTTTTCTTTTTAAAATTAATTAACCCAATAAATTTCATTAAATTAACTATCAATTTATTTGACGAATACATTTGATTTATCTTATTCTTAAACCAATACGTTTAAATTTAGACAAATTCTTTTTAACAGATTTATTTAACTAAAATTTAAATTTAAAACTAATCTTCCTTTTATTATCTCTAAAACAATTAATTTAAACAGGTTTTCTTCTTATGAAATATTTTCAGTGACTTGTAAGATAATCTGTGTAGATTTAAAAATCTATATTTTGGCATATATCTAAATTTAAATTAAAACAACTGTTAATAAAATAAAATAAAATAAAATAAAAATTCTGTTTATTGTATAAATTATTTACTTATGTATATACATATAAAATTTTACTATTCATATTCTTCTATCTTACTGCAATCCTTACCTCTGTAAAATGGAAACAGAAATTCCCTTTCCTGTTATAAATTTTCTAACCTATATATATATTGGTACATATAAATATTAAATGATAAAATAGGATTATCCAAAACTTTTTGCCTTACCGTAGTGAATCCCAGCCTCGCACTCGAACCATTTCTGCACCCTAGATCCATGCGACGCCGCGCTGCCCCATCATCGTGACCCCGACCCCTCGAATCGCGCTGCCACGCCGCGAGTCCCACTTCGAAGCCCCCCATCGAGCGCGACCTTGCCTCCACCATGCCTTGATTCGAACGCGATTGCCGCTGCCGCAACCCCCATCAGCAACCACCCACTGCCTCGCGACCACGCGCGCCTCACCCTAACGTCACTCGCCATGCCCTAGCCTCGAGCGCGCGCCCATTTTTTTTTTCTCCGAACAGAGGAATGAGGGAGAGGGGAAGAGAGGTCGCGATTTCTATTCGATCGAATGGGGTGAGTTCGGCCTTTAATTTATTGAAGAGGAATGGCAGCCATTCTCTTTTCAAAAAATTTCTTCTGCTTTGAAAAGATTTGCCTGAGATTTGTAATGAACGAGGGAGACAAGGAGTACGTGATTTACACGATCTCTTCAGTGTCTGCAGGCGTAGTTTTAGGCACGAATTTAGGGATGAATAGCATTTTGATTTTGACCAATTCGAATTTTAAATTCAAATTGAACTTCGATAAAAGTTCAATGCGTTTACACGTCGTGTGCTCATATATAAATTCCGAAAAATACGAAACTTGAAATCCGGTAATAATTCAATATTACGGACCCAATGGAACTGGTTTCGTCGAATTCCGAGACTGTGCCCCGGACGGCTATTTTAAATATCGATTCAAACGATTTAATTTCAAAACTGTACAATTCACTTCCAAATTCAATTCTGAAGCTTCTATAATCTTCAATATTATCAATATAAATTTTACAAGCCTTTGAAATATTTTTAATCAGCTTAAAATTGAAGATTCAAATTTTTATTCAACTTTCAATAGATTAAATTCTATAATTTAATCGCCAAATGCATTCTGATAATTTGAAATTCAATTCAAACCATCCTTTAAATATTTAAAATTAATTAAATATTCTCAAATTAAATTGTTTAAAATTCTGGGTCATTACAGTTTGCTTAATAACTAAGGAGTATATAAGTAATTTATTAATATATATATATATGGTAGAGGACAACATTATATTGAAGATTCATAATCTTTAATATATATATTGAATGATATTGTGTAACTACCCGGATTTTTCGATGTTTGACTTGGAATATTTAAATTTGAATTATAGATTGATTTTGAATATGAAAAAATGGGTTTATTTATAGAATAAATTCGGAATTTAAATATAATGATGTATTGAATAAATAAATTATTGAATTTTATAATTGAATATTGGTTAAATTTTTGTACCTTGAGTCTAAAGCCCGATAAAAATTATTTAAAGGCCTGTAAAATTTATATTAATAATAATGAAGATGATAGAATTTTTAAAATTGAATTTAAAAGTGAGCTATTCAATTTAAATATAGTTGTTCAAATTGACATTTAAATATAGCCTCCGAGGCATAGTCTCCGAATTCGACGATACTAGTTCAATTGGATCCGTAATATTATATTATTATCGGTTTTCAAATTTCATAGTTTTTGGAGTTATCGTCTAGCCGTACGAGATATAATCATGCTGAAATTTATATCGAAGATTTAATATAATAATTGGATTCAAAATGCTATCTTCTCCGTATGATCAAATTCGGATTCGAAACCTTCTCCATTGCGTTCGGAATATGGGTATAACATTATGAAGGCCGAGCAGCATGCCTCGATAGGAGGTCAAGATTTTAAGCTACGGTTTCGAGAAGATTTAAATTTAAATTTAAATTATAAATAGGGGCATTTCACCAGAAGGACAAACTTTGCAGTATAATTAGTTTCTAGGACACACATCCACAGAAATTAATTTCAAGGCCAAAGTCAGCAGAATAATTACTTTTAAGGACAAAGTCAGCAGTCCAATTACTTTCAAGGACATAATTCATAGGTTTTTAGGTCTTAGAAACTAATTATTTTGCATTTTGTCCTTAAAGAAATTATTTCAGTTGTATGTCCTAGAAACTAATTGCAGTTGCTAAAGAGGCCCTTGTGGCTAATTTCCACTTATATATATATATATATATATATATATATATATATATTTGACTTGACCTTTTAATTCACATCGGCATTCATTCTTTCTTTTCAAAATCACTGTACATCCATCCCTACATGCCACCATCATGTCTTGCCCCCTTCCTCTTCTTTTTAAATTGCATGAAAATAGGTAGATTTAACAAAAAACGAGAGAGAAGAAAAAAGATTTGCGTGAACGAAATCGCAATGGCATCACCAATGACTCGAGATGGGGGTACGATTCACGTCAAAGTTCAGGCCGATAAGCACGAGCATAAGAGAGATGGAGGCTTCGTTTTGCACACGATTAATAGTGACTATTCGTAATCAAGGCGTGGGTGTTTCGAGCATGCTAGGGTTGGCGATCAAACTTTGGTGGCAGAGCGTGCGGACTGTGGGATGGGACGCGTATTGGAGGAGCTCGTGCTTGAGCTATAGTCGTCGAAGATCGAAGGCAGAGGAGACTCGCGAGCTACAAGGGGGGTGAGGCTCAGAGGCATGTGCGATGGAAGATATGCGGGAGGGATGGGAATACGATTTCTCGAGTGGCAGGCGAGTTCGATTTTGGTGCAGTTGGAAGTGATGGAAGCTTGCGTTCAAGTATGAGTGGGTGTCAGGCCAGGCGACTTCTTTTGGGAGAGAAGAAGCTGGGTAAAATTATATATTTAAACAATTATTTAAGTAAGTTAAATTTTAAATTAATTAGTTGAAAACCTTACATATTCGTATTTGATTCATACGAGGTCTAAAATCGGGAAGGAACAAGTATGGTTTGGATTAGATTGCGAATTAAAAACCAAGGTGAGAAAGCTCTCACTCATTTGGAATTACCAAAATTTTAAATTTTAAATTGTTGAAATTAAATTTTGGATGCTAGTTGAATTTATAAAAAAATTGTCTATTGAATGAAATAATCTGTATAATAGTGTATATACTAGTATTGGACTGATATTCCCGCACATTATAGCGGGCGAGACCCTATGCGCCCCGCATAATTGCAGATGAACCTATATATCGCGATATCCTCTCGAAGTGGGATTGGTATTTCTATTGTTGTCTAACATTTGTAGATGCAGGGAAAACAAGTTGGACGAATTCAATTAGATTCCTCAAATATATTAGTATTTTTCATATATATATATATATATATATATATATATATATAAATGCGAGATTATTGTGTGCTGTAAAATTTTAAATGATATAATGAAATGGAAATTAATGTGGAAATATTTAATGCCATAAATATTATTTTAAATTTTAAGGAATTAAAAAGAGATTTTTAATATAAAAATTTGTATAATGAAATTTGGATTATTTAAAAGAGACTGGTTTAAATAAGAATGGTGAAATTTTTTATCGTATTAAATAATGCGGGAAATATTTTAAATAGAAAGTTTAAAATAAATTATATAAGGAATTTTTAAAGACTGGATTTAAAATGATATCCAGGAAAAAGGGTTGAAATCGATATTGTAATAGATCGGTAAAAATAAATGTATTTTTAAAGGAATTAAATTTATAAAATGGAATTTTATAGAGGAGATTATTATAGTGAAACTCAAAAGAGTTATAAAAATTTATAAACGATGTTTATAAATAAAGAAAAATTGATATCAGGTGATAAATGGGAAATATAAAATATAGGAAGGATTTACATTTAGATATGGAAATAGGGGGAGAGAAAAAAGTGGAAACTATTTTTGAAATGAAGATGGTTAAGGAGACCGTAATGGAGGCGATGTGATGGGGTCAAAAATTGGATTTTGGGTATTGAGATTAAAAAAAAATATTTTATGGAGAAGTTAAATTTTTATTTTTAAAAGAAAAAATTCATATTTATTAAACTATATAAACTTCAAGGTTAGTTGGTATGGGAATATTTTCAAAAGCGAATTTTTAATACTTAATAACTTTTTTTATAAAATCCCAAATGTTTTAACCTACTTTGAAAAAAAGGAATGTTATAAGAAAGTGTTTTCAATATTTTAAATAATTATTTGTATATGTATTAAAAACAAATTATTATTATTTTCCTTAAATACTTATTTTTATTTACACACATACATAGACACACACACACACACACACACACACATATATATATATATATAAAGTTTTGGAAATGTTTTAAAATTATTTATAAACCTTCTCGAAAGCCTGGGAATGAGTTATTCAGTAAACATGACTTATAAGAAAATTCTTAAATTGAATTGAGAAGAAAAGTAAGAAAATATTCAAAGAGATTAAATAAAAGTGAACTTCGAAGAATGAAATAGAATTCATAGAAGAAATAGAAAAGGAAATTGGAATTATAAGTAAGTATAATTGACTTTGGAAATACTGAAGGCAATTAATTAAAGAATTTTGGAAGTTATAGAATTCGTGTAAAACGAGTTGAGAAATTGTAAATGATTTTTAAGAAACAAAAAATAGAAAATAAAAGTGTGAATTTAAAATGAAATGGATAAAGATACTCTAAGTGTTGAAAAAGAGTGGAAATTTCTGTTGGAGATATAAGGATTTGAAAGTGTTTTCAAATGTTGAAGAACTAAAAGAAATATCTTATAAAGATACTTTGAAATAAATTTTGGAAAATTTATAATAAGGGCCTGTGATTGTTTTGGATGTTTATTGATAGCTAAATAACCGACTATCAATTTTAGCCAATTTTGCTAATCGTTTCGAAGAGACCAGGATCAGATTTAATTATCCGAAAACCACTTCGATCTAGTTTGATGTTACAAATGAATACCGTGAAGATGATAAAGACGAAGATTCGGTTTGTCCAGACCCGGTACAACTTGTATGAACGAATGCTATCAGAACATCGTCATTGGAGGACGATGAGCATTTTAAGTAAAATTGCGTTCTTGAAAGGTAACGCTTAGCCTTGAACCTCATCAACCAAGGAATGACTAAAACAGGGGAGATGCGACAAGGTTAAGTAGGTTGCACCCAAGTAGGGTAAGGTTACCCCTATCTAGAGTCCCTTTTATTGGAGGTGTGGTGCAGTTGCTGATCCCAACCGTGGGTTAATCTTATTTGTTCTATCCAGGTTAGGGGTAGGCCGGTCTTGTGTGGCAGGGGATCCCGGCATGGTCCTTGGTACATTATTCTAGAGGTGTACTGTGCCAAGCGGTATCCCAGTGGTCTAGTCGTTTGATGGAATCCATTCTCCAATAAGCGTCGTACAGTTTTGATTGTGCCCAACTATGTTGATATGTTAGAAGCAAGCATTTCAGATATTTTCTATTTACTTTCTATAGACGCTATTATAATATCAGACGATTTGATAAAAATGTTTTGCTTATCGTAAGGGAAAAACCTGTTGTGTTTACTTGTGATGTGGTTTTACGACATACTTTTGTTTTCATAGGATTTTGAAAAGTTAATAATTCAAATTGAGTATGCTTTCTCACGCTGGTTTTCCAGACTGACTCGAGTGCTATTTTATTATAAAGCTCGGGTCAAACCGAGCATTACAGATTCAGGATAGGATGCTATGGAGCTCATGGAACGAGCTGGATGGAAAGGCGTACTTTCGTACTTGATTATTATTCCGCTGTGTAAGGACAAGTTATTAAACTGTCAAGATTTGATGTATTGGATTGTTGTACTCTGATAATGGTACGTATATTAACAGTATAGTTCTAGTATTAAAAATCTGTTATCATATATTATACTTTGTGCCGCTACGATTATGAGATTCTGTTTTATTCTGTTCTTTCTTCTATCTTTTTCTTCTTCACCCTTAATGAACTGGTATTTTCGGCACTCGATTGCTCGACATCTATACAATGGACGTATTACGTCGATTTGATTCCTGATCGTTGCATATTGACTTATAGAATAATATATTTCTTATGAAATGCCACAGTGATTCAAGTGTCAAACACATCAGAAATCATGGTATATGTACATTTATATATATATATATATATATATATATATATTTCTGAAGTTTGTTTGGGTTTCTTTAATGTTCCACATTTAGTTTATACACATATCATATAAGTTTTATTATCATATAACTTTTATATTTCATATTACTTATACGATAGTATTACGTATAATGTATCATTAATTAAATCTTGTCTAATTAACTTTAATCAATTAAATCTTTAATTAATTTTAAATTAGTATTCTAATATAACTTTAATATTGGACATATCTACTATAACATTTACAGTGTCACTATAACCTTTATAGTCTAGCACACATATATCATATATATGTGTATTTGATTTACTTAATTAACCTTTGATTAATTTATTCAATTAAACAATTTTTATTAAAATCTAGTAATTTCAAAAAAATTCTTATATACATACATGTATACTTATGTTATCTTAAACAATTTAAAATACCATAACATATGTCAACATATGTAATACATGCATATATGCATTAATTAATTAACATATTTAATTAATTTATTTTATTAATCTTATTAATAAATTTTAAATTGAAATTATTATTTAAATATTTTCAAAATTTTTGAAAATATCATTATCCTGTCAAACATTTTGAAAACTTATGTGGTATTATAATTTTTATAATGAACATGTTTTATTTTAAACTTAAATATTAAATTTAAAATCTTCAACATTAATTTTCAAAACGATTCTGAAAATTTGCCTAAGGCCCAAATTAAGTTGGGCATTTTCTATTAGGAGCAAACTTTGGGCTTACTTCACCTTTCGGGCCAGGCCGGAAACTACGTAGGACAGGGTACTTGACTATCCAATTTCAATCTTAGACATTACCTTTCTAGACACTGTACTAAGTGGGAAAGCTTGATTAGTTAGCTCTAATATGACTAATTTAGATCACATAGGCTATTGGGCTCTGATACCATTTTTGGAACTAGACTGGCCCGCAATGGAAGTTATGAGTGAATTTCCAGAAAATTACCCTATTGGATCTTTTATTAGGCCTATGAAGTCTAACTGAATTAGAACATTTCTAAATTTCATTTAAATAAAATCATTTAAATAAATTGGGCCTATGAAGTCTAACTGAAGTGGTTTTCGAATAATTAAATCTGATGCCCGTCTCTTCGAAACGATTAACGAAATTGACCAAAATTGATAGTTGGTTATGTAACAATCATGCATAACCATAATCAGTCATCGGGCCCATATTATAAATTTTTTCTGAAATTTATTTCCAAAAATATCTTTATAAGATAAATATTCAAACTACTTCCATATTTCAACACTTGAAACCATTTCAAATCATTATATATTCAACGAAATATTTCCAACCATTCCAATATTTAGAATATTTTTTTCAATTCCATTTTATGTTCAACACTTAGAAAGTATCCCATCTATTTCCTACTTCCTATTTCCTCAAAATCCTTCACAATTTTATTTGTAAATTCCTTGACTAGTTTATAACGAATTCTATATATTCCATAATTCTTTAATTAATTCCTTTTTCTATTTACCAAACTCAAATATACTTGATTATAATTTCAAACTCCCTTTCTACTTCTTTTATGAATTTTATTTCATTTTATCGAAGTTCACTTTTATTTAACTACTTTGGAAATTTTCTTACCTTTTTCTCAATTCCATTTTAGGAATTCTCTTATAATTCCATCTACTTAATAACCCTTTCCCAACTCTCAAGAAGATCTATAAATAAATTTAAACCATCACAAAACTATATATATAATAAGTATTTACAAGAATAATAATAATTTAATTTTAAGATATGTTCAAGAAATTATCTAAAATATTGAAACACTTTTTTTCTAACATCACTTTCCAAAGTAGGTTTAAAAATTTAGGATTTATTAAAATAAATATTAAGTATTTGGAAAATTCACTTCTGAAGTATTTCAATTCTAACTAACTTTGAATTACATAGTTTAATAAATAAAATTTTCCTCTTTAAAATAAAAACTTAACTTATTAATAAAAATATTTTTTAACATCTCAATTTCTTATAATTCCCTCTCGATATCCATCACATCACTTCCATTTCGGTCTCTTTAACCATTTTCACTTTAAAAATAGTATCCACTACTTCTCTCTCACCCTATTTCCATATTCAAATATAAATTCTCCCTGTAAATTTATATTCCAAATTTATCATCTTATATTGATCTTCTTTATCTATAAACATCATTTATAAAATTTTACAACTCCTTTGAGTTTCATTAAAAACAATCTCATTTGTAAAATTCCATTTTATAAATTCAATTTCTTATATTTTCTATTCATTTCTGTCAATCTATTTTTAATATCGATTTCAACTTATTTCCATATTTTCTAGAAATATCATTTAAAAATCCATCGTTTAAAAATCTCTATTTAAAATATTTTTACGAATAACTAAATGCAACCAAAAATCAATTATTGTTTTTATCCAAATCAATTTTTAAAAATAATCCAATTCCGATATAAATACTTTTACATTCAAAATTTCTTTTTAAATTTCAAAAATAATACTTATGGTATTTTAAATACCAAAAGTTAGGCCAGTGCTACCATAGCATTCAATAATTCACATCACAACAATAATCCATAACAAATTGCCTTAAGACATCATGTATTATTATATATGAAAAACAATCAATATAAATTTTCGAGGAATCCAGTTGCATCCCTCCAACTTATTTCTCTGCTTCCATGGATATTAGACAACAATAAAAACACCAATTCTACTTCAAGAGGGATGTCGCGGTATATAGGGTCATCCGCTATTATACGGGGCGCATAGGGTCTATCCACTCCAATAGGCGGAAATAATATCCAACTACTAATTTACATTCTACTATATATATATATATATATATATATATATATATATATATATATATATATAACATCCAAACTGATAATAATTTATAAATTCAACCAAGTATCCAATAATTAATTTTAACTATTTAAAATTAATTGGTGATCCAAATGAGTGAGAATTTTTCACCTTGATTTTTAAATTGCCACACACCCGGGTTTTAAGTTTTCCAACTGCCTCCGAAAATTTCCCAAACCAAATCTATTGCTTAGATTTCCAAATACAAACCAAACTTGACTTGTTTTCATCAATTTTGAACCTCGTATGCAACTTTAGTAAATTTTATTAGCTACCCAAAATTTTAAACTCTTAAATTAAATAACCGAATATATCATTAAATTTAATTACAAGTTTACCCTAGATAGAACGACTCTAGGCAGCGAATGAAAGGCGCTCGACATCACCGCGCTCCAAGACTGAACCAGACCATCCGCCAACCCCACCAGACGAAACCACGACCCTCCTCTTTCCCCACCGCAGGGTCCTACCCCTTTCCTCCTACTTCATTCACTTTTTTTAATCTTCGTGAATTCGAATCTAAGAAAGGAGGGGGAAGGGTATGTGATTTTAAAAGAAAAGAAAAGGGGAGGGTCGCATGTTTCAGAAGGAAAAAGAAGTGATTAACGTGAATAGGCGGCTATGATTTGCCCTTGATTTGATTATATATAATTTATTTTATTTCAAATATCTCACAGCACATACCGTGAAATATCGGCCTCCTATTGAGCCATGCCGCTAGGGCGTTCATAATGTTATACCCCTATTCCGAACGCAATGGAAAAGTTTTCGAGTCCTAACTCGATCGTATGAAGAAGGTAGCTTTTTGGACCCAATTATTATATTGGATTTTTGATATAAATTTCAGCACGTTTATATCCCATATGACCAAAGGACAACTCCAAAAGCTACGAAATTGGAAATACGATAATAATACACTATTACGAACCCGATGGAACTGGTTTCATCGAATTCCGAGACTATGCCCTAGATCGCTAGTTTAAGCGTCGATTAAATTGATGATTCCCAAAATTTTGAAATATCTTGAAATTTTCAATTTTAAAATCTTAGTAAATAAATTATTAATTCAAAATCCAATATTTAAACCATTTAAATATTCCAAATAAATCATCGAAAAATCCGGGTCGTTACAAATACTCTGAATGTTTTCTTTTGATTTGTTTTCTTTCAAAAGATGAACTTCCTTGGAAAGAATCTGATCTTCTTGATCAATGAGCTTCACAAGATTTTTTCCTTGATCGAAAATGATGCTTTCTCTGTTTATTCGATCACTTTCTCCAAATGAGATTCACCGTTTATGTGGCTCTGCTACATTTTTGGGATCTTTAGACTGCCTATCAGAGTCACTTTCTTGAATTTCTTGATTACAAATTTTGGGAATCCTTGCTTGTTTTGGATTACATTGGTCTCTAGTGTGACTGAAACACTTGCATACATTACACCTAGGTGGAACCCATTCATATTCTACTTTTTGAATAATATTTTCGCCATTGTACAATGTAAGATTAATCTCTTCAGGAAGTTCATCATTTGCAAACACTTCAACAAGAAGGTGAGCATAATTCAATCTCGTCTTCATAGTTGTGGATGCGTCCATTTTAACGGGTTTTCCAACGATACTAGCCGTAACACTAAATGTCTCACGGTCTCAAAGCTTTATACTAACACGGGGTAATCTCATCCAAATCGGCATTGTTGTTTATAAGTCTCTGTCCATTTTAAAGTTTCGGACCATCTCCTCATTATGATGAGTTTGCTATTGTTGAAAACTGGGTTGCAATCTTGAGTTTCTTTGAACTTCATGAGGAAGAAACTATTTTCTCTTGAATATATTTCGAATTCACCTACTGGTTTCTAGACTCGTTGAATATAAGATTTGAAATACAAGTAGTATGGTTTGGTACCCACTACATAAACAAGAACTGAATTACTCCAACATTCAGTTGTTCGTTTGCAAACTGCTCCTTTGAGCAGACCAAACTTCTTGTTATTAATCTTGATTGGTGCTATATTCTCAAGATTGTACTCATCCTCTATTGGTTCTTGAGGCTGCTCTGCTACGATGTCTGCCCGTGTTTTACGGCCTTGCACCGTGTTCGGTGGGAAGGTTGCCGACTTCCTTTGTTATGTCATCGTATTTCCCTTAGTGGATTGTGGGAAGGTGGTTTTCTGATCATCTTTACCCTTCAGATTGCCTTTACTGAGAGCCGGTGGCAACTTCTAATCTTTCTTGGCTTCTTTTCTCTTTTGCAGCCTTGATTGGATAAATTGGAATCCATTAATATTAATGACGACTCCCCTCAATAGCTTTCTAATGCGGGATACTTCAGGTGGTCTGACTTGAGAACTTGATTCGGAGAATTTTGAGATATTTTTGTGAGGATTTTGATTTTCCCTCGTGGCTGAGTGGAAACCTTAAATTTCAATAAGATGGTTTAATTTTTGACGCAAATACTTAGCTGTTAATTTTTTATTTTTTATTTTTTGGTTTTTTACATTTCCTTTACAAAAAATTCTAATAATGGAAAGTTAATTTTATTTTGAACATATTACCATTAACATTATGTAATTATTAAATAACCGAATTAATGAAATCTGTAATATTACCACTGCCAGTTCTTCTTCTTTTTCTCTCTTTATTTTTATTTTTATTTTATTTTTAGTTTTTAATTTTTGTACTACACAACCGAAAGGTTTGTTTTTTCCTCTTTTGCATGATTGTACTATTGTTAAGACAAAATTTGTTTTAGTTCAAACAAAAAGTTACAATCGTAAGCTATATATATGAATGTTTTGGAGAATAGTTTAACTGAAATCAAATCAACATGGTACAGAAGATACATCACAACAGTATTCTTCAAAACAGAAGTAGTAACATTAGAAATAAAAAAGGAAACACATTTTAGTGCGGCACAAGTACATAAACTCACGAACAAAATCCAAAAGGATCAAAGCACAATCAACAGAAAATCGCAATAACAACGAAACGAGGTGAATGGGCCAGAGCCCAAACCCGTTAGCAGTTGACGGGTGCCATTTTACATTTAGCAGGCAACTGCATAGCAAGGTCCGAATCGATATGCAAGAAGGTCAGCCAACCTGCGTTTTTGTAGGAGCAAAGGCAGTTCAGGTCAGCATGTTTGAGTGCGGTACAGCAAACATCGGTCGGGTTGGGAACGGGTTTGGGACCCGTAATCGCAGGTTTACATGCTGTTAATTCATCCTGAGTCATGTTACATATTCCCCCTTGCGTTGCCGCTGCTACTGTCGAAATGACCAACACAGACAAAACCGCCAGAGCTTTCAGAGATGTGAACTTTGCCATTTTTGTTTTATTATATTATTTAATCGACAAAGGTAGTTTGGATATGGGCCTAATGGTCAGGGTTTATATAGAGGAGACCGAAATGAAGGCCCGTGACTTGTTTTGGACCTGTTGCGTCACGGATGTGGATAGGGTATGCTGCAGTCTTTTTGGAAGCTTATGCGATTGGCCCTTTAAAAATTAAAACAACTGAAGTAAAACGGGGGTTTCGCTTCCCTACTTTGGTTTTGATATGTGCTGCCACGTTCAAGTCCATTTTTATTTTGATTTCTATGTTATAGTGTATAATACCAGCATCCTAATTATTTACATGGACAAATAGAAGTTTATTTATAACATAAGTCTGAAGAGTCTTAACCGGTTCAACTTCAAAAAATATGAAAGCAAGAAATGGTTAATAAACCAGGAGTCAAAATGGGCACAAAAGAAATGATAATAAACCTGAGAAAAGTGAAAAAAGAAGCATGCCTTGTCAAAAAGGTGCTTTGGGAGGCAAAACGTGCACAGCCCCACATGCATTACAATGCATGCTCCATGTATTTTACTTTCTTATACATTCTACTGCATTTTGTTATCTTTTTAACCAGCCTAATTATTGGTTGGAAACCCAATTTCATTTGCAGCAGTCACCTTTTTTACCGTTTCCTACCATAAATACAAGCAACCTTCCCTTGACACTGTAACTTCGGTCCTGTTCTTCATTCTTAATTAATCTTTTTAAGCAGAAGGTAGGAAGATATATAAAAGTAAAATGCAGAGTGATTTCATGAGATACGAGTATTGGGATTTCTATAATGGAATTCCAATAACTAACTACTTAGAACCAAACCCAGTTGTTGTTCATTCCAAAAGAGCTCCCTTTTTCAATGGTGATCAAGATCAAGACCTTTTCAAAGTGCATTTACACCATTTTGATCAGGTACTGATGATTTTACGTCGCTTTATTTTCTCAAATGTCAATGTAGTGATGTTTCTTACTAAAAAGAATTATGTACAGAGGAAGAAACAACTGAGGCAAAAAGAAGGAAGAGTGAATCAATATAACCATGTAACAAGTAAAAAACCAAAGGCAGTCGATGAAGATTTGTACAAAATACCACCTGAGTTGCTATATCAGATACCTAGAAGAGTACATTTCATATTTTGTTATATTTAAACAACATATTTTGTGTTTTTCTGGATTATTTTGTCCTAATTTGGTGATTTGCTTGTGAATGCAGAAAAGAATGCTTGGGAATTTGTTGGCTGGATGTTTAGGTCTAAGCTGTATTGGTTGAACCATATTGGCCTCTCTATTTTCAAGCAACTACTGCTATGTTTTCTTGTTATGTTACAGACTCACAAATGTGTGTGTTCATTAGGTTATCAATGAATTCGAAGCATTGTAAATGTTGTTGTCTTCTCTATCTTTTTTTCTAAGGCTTTCCAGTTGTTCATGTAATGGAAATAATATTTATCTACTGAATGAGAAATACCACTGCCGCATCTACATAATATAAAAATACCACCAAAAAATGCCAAAGAATACAAGTAATTCCTTCGATAAAAGTTAACCAAAAGAGTAATAAAATGTCAACTGAAATTACATATCTCAAAACCGTGCGTTTTCATGTCATGCAATCACCGTTGCCCTGTAAGATGTTAACTTTGAGTAAATCCAAAACAATAAAGTTTCATAGAGCAAGAAGATAAAGTGATTCATAATATTTCTGTATTTTGGAATGGATTATTTATGAACTTAAGATTCGGCCAAGATTCACGTCGCTTCACTTAAGAAGGTCATAAACAGCAATTTTTTCCCACCAATGGAACAGTATGTTAGTTCGCTTAGCAATAGTAGTTCTTCTCCGCTTCCTGCTACCACTTCATTTCAAAAAACGCTCATGTCCATCGTGCTCCTTCGATGCAAAAATCGATTCAAATTGTGAATTTTTTCTTCTAGACTTATAAACTGTGTTAATTGAACCTATTAAACCAACCATTTTGTTACCAAAAATATTATTTGGACCCAAATGCTAACTACATCAGCACAATAGGCGGCAGGGACGCGTGGGCATGCATGTTATCTTGCATGACCTTCTTCTTAAACCCAAGAGAATCTTTCAACTAACAAGTGACAGAATCTGTTCAAAATGATTTTACCACATTGTTTCTTTTACTTCGTCTAAGAAATTTATTGGTGGATGTATTCGATGGAATAAACATGAATTTATTTTCATAGGCTACTTCATCACTTGATTTTATTACTGTGTTTACCTTAATCAAAATAATTTTTTTCCTATCAATAAAAACTTGCAGCCCTTTTATAAGTATTATAGAAAACACATTCAATGCCTTTTTGTGTTAATTCTAAATTTTAGGTTTAGGAGATTAGACAATATCCCTACAACCCCAGAACTTATAATAGTCTGGATCACGCTTCAGTTTTTTTCAAAATTCAAATAGAATGATTTTGGTTTTCTTGTGAGTTTTTCTATATATATCAAGTCAATAGCTTCAACCCAAAAACCAATATAAAGAGCAGAATAACATAACATAGCATTAATCATTTCGGTGAGGTAACTATTTTTTCACTCAACTATTCTATTTTGTTGTGATATATGTTACATATCTCTTTTTTTTTCTACAAACTAATAAAATGCATGGAATCGATATTCACTTCTTCCATAAGATCTAAAAGTTTTAATTTTAGCACGACATTAGTTTTTCACTTCCTTTCTCTAAGTTCTAAGTCAATTCAATACTTCATCCTCAAGGTGCATAAGATAAACAAAACTATATATACTTAGACAAATCGTCTATAAAGGTGTAAAATTACATTTTTCCTCGTCTAGAAAAAGCGTTATGCATATCATAAACATCAATATGAATGTGTTGAAACAAACTATTACAACTAAAAAAGGTTCAAAAAAAAACCATTTTCAAGTTATTTTTGTTAAAGAACATACACAATGATCTCCAAGATTTTTATTATGTCAGGTAATCTTGTCTAACGAAATCATATTATGCATACATCTTGTTTTAACATGTCCTAACCTTCCGTGGCATAGAGCAAATGAATGAACAATATAAGCAAAAGAAACAACTTTATTAATGTTTATTTGAACATCCATTAATGTAACGATCCATCTTTCATGACACCCACAACCCATGCAAAAAAGGCACTAGAATTCATAAGGCAGTATTCAAAACAAACAGAAGAGTATATTTATCATGGTATAAATACTAACCACTCTCACGTATGGAAGGAATATGTAACAACTGATGCCTTAATGGGTCTAAATTTCGACAAAAATCGAAACCAAGTTCATCAAAGCATAGATCGTTGGATTTGGTACCTGCAAATAAGCATGAACATTACCAAGATTGATAGAAATCTAAACTCACAGTGGAAACAATAATAGGATAAGAATACTGACAATGACTACAATGTTGGAATTAATGGTATTACTTGGATAACAGATTGTCACATCTGCATCGTGCATTAGAGAAAGAAGACTCTCCAACAACAAAGCATATCCAACTCCAATGACTCATTCCTTTAAATTCTATCATGTGGACTGTACTGTGGAGGGAGTCAGAACAACGTTTTGATGACTGAAATCGTCCATAACATTAACTTATACCGATAGGTTTCCATTTAATTGTTATGTCCATTGTTAGCAATACTAATTTAACCTTGCATTGCACACACGATTACATACTTACCCATTCTCAAGGTATGAAATACTAATGAAGCCATATCAATTGCTCAATACTTCCAAACTCATTAGCCAATTAATATTATTAAATATGAAACAGACTTCAATAGTTCTTTTAAAAGAGAAATAGGCCGACTATGTCATTTACGACCTTAATTGAGGTAGACCCCGTCATTTAAGACATATTCTCAAGATATTTTCCAAACAATATTGTCAATGGTCAGTGGGTCCTAACTACAAGACCACTAATCACTATTCAAGGCTTTTGACATTTAACGTCCAACTATTATCGCATCAATCACCGATAAAATCATAATCATGTAATAAACAGTACCCAAGCCACTTAATACCTTTTTATTAGAAAATAGACAGACTTTGACTATTTAAGACCTTAAATAAGGTAGATCCCATCATTTAAGACCTATTTGAGAGTCTGTAGGGTGGATCGTGTAGTGTATATGCAAGTATATGTGACAAAATATATGATGCAGCTAAGATAAAATTAATCTAGGTAAATATAGAATAAGTATACTAGGATTTTATACTGGTTCGGATCTCCCATCCTACGTACAGTCCCGAAGCTCCCCTTCGTAATTCGACTATCAAACACCCTCGCTTCGCCCGGAGGAATAGACTTGGTTACAATAATTTGTTCTCGTCAAGTATGTATTCTATAACACGATATTGACTATTAAGTACAAATGCTTCCAACATATATATCTAGAGAGTATTGATTGAGGAGATTTACATATAGTAAAGAGTGAAATACAATTGTAGATTGCTAGAGATCAAGAATATAGTAGAGTATGTAAGTAAAGAGTGCAAGTGAGTAAAGTAAGCGTTCTCTTTGATTCTTTATGATATATATAGTTGTAGAGAGATTCCTTGAGTAGTTGCATCCATTAACAAGGCTCTACAGTTGCTTCTGATGGTGGTGAAGAGTTGCAGCGAAGATAAGAGATGATTTCTTTTCAAATGTGTCAGTTGTAATTTGAATTTTAAATTCGGAGTTCGAAATCAAACGTCTGACGCTATATTTTTTTGTATATAGTAGTCTTTCAGACGTCTGAGTGCATCAATCAGACGTCTGATCCTGTCTGTTTTGTATTCCGGAGGATTTCTTCAGACGTCTGTCTAGTGCACCCAAACGTCGGAAACATATGCATGTTTACTTTGTGCATCTGTCTTGTTGCTCCATTGATCATATCGACGTGTAGTCTCTTGTAATGTTGTTTGAGCCTTGTTTTTGTCTTTCTAGTGATGTTACTCTAGCAAGTACCTGTAAATAGAAATATATATGCATATTTGATTTCCATTGTATAGTTGTTGTCATTGAAACCGTAGATTTGATTTTCTAACAATCTCCCTTTTTTTTATGATAATAACTATACAATGTACTTATATATAATTTATAAATCTCCCCCTGAATATGTGCTTATTATTATTTTTATGTATATTTTTATTTCCCTCCCCCCCTTGGCATTATCAAAAAGAATTTTTAACTATTTAAATGTTAAAATATTAATCAATTGTCAAAGATATATATAGAGATAACACACCAAAAGAGAATTTCACTAATAATTGTAATTGAGTACATTCATAGATTTTTTAAGTGTAAAATATGAAATCCTAAAATCTATGAGTCTTTTGGGGAAGCTTTTTCTTGATCATCTCATTTATCTTCTTTTTGAAAAGAGCTAGGTTGCTTTGTAGGAGATGTCGGAGTTTGTTTTAGAGGTTCGTTCTCCTCAAAAAGTTTGGAATGTTTTGAAGGAGGAGAAGACACTGGTGTTGGCCAATCTTCGAAAGGGGTGTCGAACCGCGAACCATTTGAAGAACCTCTTTGAGAACCTCTAATACAGTTGAAAGTGATGTTTCAACTATTGTTGGGCGTGTGGCAGAAGATGTTTCAAAGTTGTCAATACGCTTAGCCAAAACTTTTTGATTTTGAGACAAGATTTGTTGATTTTGAAGAGTGAGATCTCAAATGCTTTCATTTGAATTTGTCTCTGTCCGAGTTTTCAAAATCTCATCCAAGCTCATATAATCAAATGGTGTAGGAGGAGAAGTTGTCCCATGATGTTGTTCCTCCTCTTGTGATGGTTCATGGTGTGGTTGAGGTGGATGCCCAGCTCGTCTTATTTGACGATTGTGTGTCCAATCTTCGAAAGATATAAATTCCGGTACGTGCATTAGTGAGAAAAACTTTATGGAAACATATTTTGGAGAAATTTCTTCAAAAGTAGATAAGTAGGAGGGGATGTTGTGAGCACGTAGAAGTCTCATGATGTATGTAGCGTAGATAATTGATGGCCGTGATCGAGTCCAAAACTGTTTGAGCTCGTCAAATATAAATGTGGCCCAATTTACCCTTGTTCCGCTGAATAGAGCATATAAAGCTTTGTGTTCTAATTTGGTTATCTGCTCATGACTTCCTAGACGAGGAATTATAGTGTTGATGATCATTCGAGTAAGAATTCTCGCCTTTGGTGGTAAATATTTGAAAGCAAATTTAGGTATTTCATCCTCCTATATTTGATGTGTTATATTGTTTCTTGGTTTGAAACGCGTATTGGAAATATTATATAGATCTTTGCCTATGTCGGAACATCCTAGAGTTCTGCCTATTATTCCGAGAGTGAGCCTAATCATGGTGCCATAAACGCTAGATCATAGCCAATTATCTTCTTTTTTCGTGTTCCAAACAACTGTGCCATCCAAATTAGCGTAGAAGAGAAATATAGCCAATTAATCTATTTGGATGTTATTGGGTTGAACGATATCAAAGTTTCTAAACCGGCATTGTCACACAATTCATCTAAATCATACATTGAAAACTTTAGTAAGTTATAGAATGGACCTATGTGAAGTTTCTTCTTCTGAATTTTCTCATACCTCTTGAGTGACTATGATGCTCGATTCATGCATCGTTGGATTTGATCATCCGAGCAAACTTGAGTGTTTAAGAAAGTTGGTTGGTCTTGTTTCCTTTTGGATATCTTAGGGTTTTTAGTTCTAGCAGGCATTGAATTCGTTTAAGTTTGAAAGAGACAAAAAATGCTATCGATCGAAGGAGAAAATGAAACAAAATAAGAAAGAACAAAAGAAATAGTCGTTATCTGGGCATATATGAGTGTCGATTGAATTTCAGACGTATGAAATGTAATTCAGATGTCTGGTTTAACCTAATTTTGACATAGTAGATAGAGTTAGATGTCTGGTTTAGTTTGATAGATGTCTGAATTTGGTCGAGTTTTTAAAATTGATAGTCAGAGAGATTTTTTAGACATTTGGTGTAAATATCAGACGTTTGAAATAGATTGATTTTTTTTATAATTTGGTGGCAGAGACAATTTTCAGATGTCTAAAATATTCTATCTGACGTCTGACATATGCACGATGATGTAAAAATGTAGGATATCACAATGTCAGACGTCTGAGGTCCATATCCAGACGTCTGAAACAAACACTCTTTCTAAAATTAGGTGAAATTTTATGGGTGTTGCTTACTTCTCAATCGTCTATTGTTTGAAAAGAAATGTAGTATTATTTTTGTGAAACAAAATTACAAATATACGTAGATATAAATACAATAAAAATAATATAAACTATTTAGATGGCGATGGAGTTTTACGATCATCTGACTTATTATCCCTCTATAGTTTGAGTTGAGACCATATATTTCCACTTTCGTGGGTTCTTGCGGAACCATAGAATCGCCTTGGTGAAGGATCTAAAGGTGTACGATACGAGGATGAGGGATCCAAGAAACTGCAAGGAATCAGAAGTGGTTTATGGACATTCATCTTTCGTGAATTACAAAACTTCATCGCTACTTGCTCCAAAAAGCTTAGTCTTCGTGCCGTGACTTTTTGTTCAAAATATAATTCTCGTTGCAGATCTATTTGTTGTTTTTGATAGTGATGTATCTTATCAATTTTTTTTTTGTGTTAGGAGAGACAAATAAAGATTGTTTGGACTTCTTGTTATCGGGAGTGAATCCCATGTGATAGGAGGACCACCTATACGTCGGTTCTTGATTTGGTGTGGGTGTAGGAAGTCATTGTAGTATATCCGCCGAGCTATCCGTTGTAGGTGTCGAGAATGATAGATGAGAATTTTCAGAAGACATGATTATATTTTGTTGTAAAAAAAATATGAAATGTGTGTGTGTGTGTATATATATATATATATATTTTGTATAAATATTTATATATAAGTTTGAAAAAAATTATTTATAGATCATTTTCAGAACTAACTAACTAAAAAACTGACGGTAAAGGTTGTATCAATTATAATTTGTGGATAGAAATTTTTTAGCTAAACATAGTATAAATGAAGATGTGGTTATTAATTTAGAAGATCACTAAGAGAGCATATTCCTATATCGCGTCGCAGTCTAACCGAAGTTTGTTCATTTAGTGGTTTTGTGAAAATATCTGCTATTTGATTCTCAGTATTTACGTATTCTAATGAAGTAATTCCTTTTTCAACATTGTCAGGTAAAAAATGATGTCATATATCTATAAGTTTAGTTCGCGAGCGATTTACAGGGTTTTTAAATAGATTTATTGTACTCGTATTATCACAATATATTGGTGATTTATTGATAATTTTGCTGAAAACAGTAAGTGTTTATTGCATGTATATCACTTGTGCACATGCTAGAGCTGTTGAAATATATTCGGCTTCGTAAATAGATAAGGAGACACAATTTTGTTTTTTACTAAACCATGAAACTAATGATTGTCCGATAAAGTGATATGTTCCACTAGTACTCTTACGATCTGTTCTACAGCCATCGAAATCCGCATTGCTATATGAAACTAGTTCAAATGATGATCCTTTAGGGTAAAACAAACTGTAGTCACTAGTACTAGATATATATCATAAGATACGTTTAACAGCTCTTAAGTGAGATTCTTTTGGTTTTGCTTAAATCGGGAACAGAGACATACACTCATTATAATATTGGGTCGACTAGCCGTCAAATGAGTAAGGAATCAATCATACTGCGATATAATTTTTCATCGAAATCTTTTCCATTATCATCCTTTTCCAAGTGAACACTAGTACTCATCAGTGTTGGTTTACTTGAAGTTTTATCCATTTCAAAACGACGTAATAGATCATTACAATATTTTTCTTGATGAATAAAAATACCATTTTCAAGTTGTTTTAGTTGTAAACCTAAGAAAAAATTTAATTCTTCCATGTGAGACATTTCAAATTCATATTTCATAATATTTGAAAATTGATTACAGAGATTTTCGTTAGTTGACCCAAAAATAATATCGTCGACGTAAATTTGTACAACTAAAATATCGTTATTTTCTCTTTTAATAAATAAGGTTGTATCGATTTTGCCTATTTGAAAATCAGATGTAATTAAGTGATTTTTAAGACGTTCGTACCATGCATGAGGGGCTTGTTTTAATCTATATAATGCTTTTTATAATTTAAAAACATGGTCGGGATATTTTTCGTAAACAAACAATGGAGGTTGTTCAACATATACGTTTTCTTTAATAAAACCATTTAAAAAGGCAATTTTGACATCTATTTGAAATAGTTTAAAATTGTAATGATTTGCAAAAGCGAGTAATGTATGTATGGCCTCTAATTTTGCTACTGGAGCAAAGGTTTCGTCATAGTCGATACATTCTTCTTGATTATAGCCTTGAGTAACTAAACGTGCTTTATTTCTAACAATATTTTTGTTTTCATCTATTTTGTTTTTAAATACCCAATTTGTTCCTATAACCGATTGATCTTCTGGTCTTCGTACTAATTCCCAAACATTATTACGTTCAAATTGATTTAATTCTTCTTGCATAGTTATTATCCAAAAATTATCATTTGAAGTTTCTTTATAATTTTTTGGTTTAAAATTTGACACAAATGCTACATGGCTTATTTGATTAAGTTGATTTCTAGTTACTCTAGAATTGAGATCTCCAATGATATTATCGTTTGAATGATCCTTAAGAATTCTAGGAGATAATATCAAAGTATTGTTTTGCGCATTTGTCTCATTATTAATAGAATTTGTTGTACTAGTTATCAAAATTATTTCTTCGTCTTCATTAGTATGACAGTTAGGAATATTTTTATCAAACGAAACATGTAAACTTTCTTCAATAGTGTTATTTCGCTTATTAAAAATTCTATATGCTTTGCTGCGATCTGAATATCCAATAAAGATTTCTTCATCGGCCTTCGCGTCAAACTTTCCTAAATTATCTTCTGTATTTAATATAAAACATTTTGATCCGAAAGTTTTAAAGTATGATACTTTAGGTTTTCTTCCAAAAATTATTTTAAAACAAGTTTGTTTAGTCATAGGTCGTATGATTACTCGATTCAAAACATAACAAGCTCTGGCAATAACTTCAGCCCAAAAATGTTTTGGTAGACCACTACTATTTAATAGTGTTCGTGCACATTCTTGTAATGTACGGTTCTTTCTTTCTACTACACCATTCTGTTGAGGTGTGTGGGAAAAAGAAAAATTATGACTTATTCCTTCCTTATTACAAAAATTAGTAAAAAGATCATTTTCGAATTCTTCACCCTGATCACTTCGAATATTTTTAATTTTCAAATCCATTTATGTTTTAATTCTTTTAGCAAATATTTTAAACATAACAAAGGTGTCACTTTTATGTTTTAAAAACAATGTCCATGTATATCTTGAAAAATCATCAACTATTACGAAAACATATTTGTTGTGATTTATAGATCGTACTTGTATTGGACCAAATAAATCTAAATGTAATAATTTTAATGGATGTTTTGTAGAAATATTATTTTTCGATTTAAAAGAACGTTTCTTTAGTTTTCCAATTTGACAATTGTCACATAAATTTTTTACTTTATAATTTATTTTAGGTAAACTTCTAACTAGCTCATATTTTGCTAATTTATTAATATTTTTAAAGTTATATGACAATCGTTTATGCCACAACCATGGATCGTCATGTTTGACGGTTAAACACAAATTTGAATTTTTATTTATATTCATGTTTAAAACATAAATATTTTTATTTCTAAAACCTACAAATATAAGTTGTTGTAATTATCAAAAATATTACATCCATCTTTTTTGAAATTGATTTGAAACCCTTTATCGCATAGTTGACTAATACTTAGTAGGTTGTGTTTTAGATTTTCTACTAATGTAATAATATGAGAGTTAGAAATACCAGAGTTGATGACTTCTCCAATGCCCACGATGTATCCTTTTGAGTTATCTCTAAAAGTTACCGTTCCACCATCGATGTATGTTATATTTGGTAACATTTTTGAATTTACCGTCATATGCTTGGAGCATCCGCTATCTATCCATTTCTTCTTATTTTTTATTTTGGGTACCTGCAAAATAAAAGATGATTTAATTGATACCCATATATTTTGTTAGGGTCTTGGATGTTAGGAGAAGTAGGTAGCCATACCCAAGAAGGTATGGTACATTTATGAATATAATTCTTATTATAGACTACATTCTCTAAGAAATTATTAATATGTTTTTGTCTATTCAAATTATTATTGGGCTTAGGAATCCAAATTTTTAAATTTTTAGTATTCATATTAGACTTAGGTGAACTTTTAGTTCTTTTATAAATACAACTATATTTCTTAACATCATTCCTCTTTGTTTAGGAGTATTTTTAAATCTTATTTCATTTCTATTGCCTGATGGTTTTGAAGTTTTGATAAGATTTTCTAAATCCTGTTTTTCTTTATTAAATTCTAAAACATTATTTGTAATTTTATCTAATTTTTCTTTTAATTCAAAATTTTCAATATTTCAATATTACTCTTCGAGTTGACATTTTCTTTTAACAAGTTATCTTTTTCTAATTTTGTTTTATCAACATCACTGGTAATAGCCTTATTTTCAACCAAGTTATTTTTAATTTTTTTCTTGAGATAATTCCGATTCCTCTTTTAGAATAATTTTTTCATCTTGTAGCATTCCTACTTCAAGTTCTAATCTATTTATGTTGGCAATATGTTTTTTGTTCAATTTTTTAATTTGTCTAAATTTATCATATAATTCCATGCTAAGTTCTAATAATTCGTCATAACTAAGTTCGGGATATACCTCAACAGTTTGTGCCATAAAGCATACATTAGCTTGTTCTCCGTCACTATCGCTATCACTATCTGATGATGATGAAAAATCCGAGTCATCCCATGTTACTTTAAAAGCCTTCTTCCTTTTGAATTTCTCAAATTTGTTCTTCTTTTTATCATTATTGAGTTTGGGACAGTCTTTCTTCGTATGTCCAAATTGATCACATTCACAGCATTTGATTGATGTTTGATTTGTTGAGCTTGATTTTCCTCCTTTCTGAAATTTAATCATTTTCCTAAACTTCTTGAATTTGTTGTAGTTTTTGGCAATAAATACAATTTCATCTTCGTTTAAGTTGGAGTCTTCATTTGTTGCTAGGAAATCTATGTTCTTCTTTTTCGAATTTTGTTCTTTTCGTTCCTGCAAATTAGCTTCATATGACACTAAATTTCCTATCAACTTTTCAACTAAGAGGCTGAGAGATCATTTCTTCGATAGCTAATACTTTTCTTTCCCACTCTGGAGTTAAAGAATTGAGTATTCTAGATACTAAATCAAAATTTATGAATTTGACTCCAAGTGCCATTAAATCATGTTGAATGGTTTGGAATCTAGAGTACATGTCTATTATGATTCATTTTATTTCATTTTAAATGATGAGAGTTGATTTTATAAAATTGAAATCTTAGTTTGTTTAATTTTGTTTGTGCCTTCGTATGTAACTTGTAAGGTACGCCAAATATCAAATGCAGTGTTACTAGCATGACACGTGAAAATTCATTTTTATCTAGTGATCAAAATAGAACATTATAGCTTTAGAATTATTAGATGTTGCCCTTTTTTGTGCATCGGTCCATGTGTTCATAGCAGTAGTAGGTGCTTCATATTTATCTTAAGTGGCTGACTAAATTTCTAGTCCATTAGCTTCCATAAAAATTCTCATACATGTTGACCAATATGCATAGTTAGAACCATTAAAAAGTGGGGGTCATGTTGTGGATTGTCCTTTTTGATAAATACTTGCCATATTAAAGTGATTCAAAAACGTGTTACTGTTCTTTGATCAAACCTTGCTCTGATACCAATTGAGAGTCTATAGGGTGGATCGTGTAGTGTATATGCAAGTATATATAGGAAAATATATGATGCAACTAAGATAAAATTAATCTAGGTAAATATAGAATAAGCACACCAGGATTTTATACTGGTTCGGACCTCCAGTCCTACGTCCAGTTCCAAAGCTCCCCTTCGGAATTCAACTATCAAACACCCTCACTTCGCCTGGAGGAATAGGCTTGGTTACAATAACTTGTTCTTGTCAAGTATATGTTCTATAACACAGATATTTACTATTAAGTACAAATGCTTCCAATATATATATATCTAGAGAGCATTGTTAAGGAGATCTACTAGATATATGGAATAGTGAAATACAATTATAGATTGCTAGAGATCAAGAATATAATAGAGTATGTAAGTAAAGAGCGCAAGTGAGTAAAGTAAGTGTTCTCTTTGATTCTTGATGATATATATAGTTGTAGAGAGATTTCTTGAGTAGTTGCATCCATTAACAAGTGCTCTGCAGTTGCTTCTGATGGTGATGAAGAGTTGCAGCGAAGAGAAGCGAAGATGTCTTTTCAAATGTGTCAGTTGTAATTTGAATTTTAAATTCCGATTTCAAAATCAGACGTCTGGGATTTGTTTCAGACGTCCGACTCTAATTTTTTTTTTTTTGTATACAGTAGTCTTTCAGACGTCTGAGTGCATCAATCAGACGTCTGATCCTGTATGCTTTGTATTCCAGAGGATTTCTTCAAACGTCTGGTTAGTGCACCAAGACGTCTAAAACCTGTGCATGTTTACTTTGTGCATCTGTCTTGTTGCTGCATTGATCCTATCGACTTGTAGTCTCTTGTAATTTTCTTTGAGCCTTGTTTTTGTCTTTCTAGTGATGTTATTCTAGCAAGTACCTGTGAACAGTAATATATATATATATATATATATATATATATATATTTGCATATTCGATTTTCATTATATAGTTGTTGTTATTGAAAGCGTAGATTTGATTTCCTAACACTATCCTCCAAGGCGCACTCCTTAATGGTACTATTATAATTTCGGCTTTTGCAAAGTAAAAGATTGTACCCAAGTCACTTAATACTTTCCATTGGAAAAATAGGTAGACCGCATCATTTAAGACTTACTTCCAGAAGCGTCCTCCTCAACGATACTACCTAGCTGTTATTGCTTGGAAATATCATTGAGCTACTTGGTACTTCTTTTATAGGAAAGAGGATTTTTTAGTCACTTAAAATTCCAAACCTAAAGCAAACCCTTCTCGAGATATACATTCTTACTCTTTAATTATAAATATGACCTCTCATTAGGTTATTTTTTTCGATAGGGAGGTAGATCCTTCAGCCACTTTAGACCTCAACGCCGAAGTAAACCCTTTTTAGAGACATCCTTATTTATTTATTTGAAATTTCACTAGGTTACTTAATACTTCCATTTAGAAGAGAGGTAGGGCCTTCAGCCACTCAAAACCTCAAACCATAAGCGAACCACTATGAGGATATCTCTCACCGCTCCTAATTTTAAATTTGGACCATTTAATACTTTCCAATTTAGAAAGCAAGCCCAATCTCTCACGTCATCACGGGTTGTTAGATTAGTTATATCTCATATTAGTGGTAAGTACACCTGACTATTGGTAGCCTCAAAGTGAAGGGCGGTCTTTCGTCGAGTGATTCTACCGACCTGCATAACTAACCTGGTAAGTTCTACTAACCATCCTAAGTTTTTATTTATATTACCTTTAAGTATATATTGGACTAAGCTTACTAATTCCCTTTTTATTCAAGGCAATAAGATTTATCTTAAATATTTATCTACCCATAAATCCCCCTTTAATGCTCATAAATGTCAATCTGTCCATAAAATCCTCACAAGCATTCTCTAATACATTTATGTATCGTTACTAATTTCAAATTAGTAACCTTTTATATCTATTTCATTTTTATCAGTCTCACTAATCCATTTACCCTATTACTTTATTGCAACTCTCACATAGATTACCATTTATTGAAGTTACAACCTTTTAAATTCTTTTTTTATTAGTTAATTATCCTAAACACGAATATTACATGCAAGCGTCGTTATTAACTTTTTATTTAACTATTATAAGCGCAATAATTACATACAAGTATTACTTCTATTAAATACATTCTAGTTATATACCTTTACTATAATATACTATTCCACGTTAAATTGCTAGAATCATATCTAAAAAATTATCCGGTATAATTTACATAAATTAGTCCAAAACAAAAGATTTAACTTTGAAATATAAATGATTGCATCGTTTGAAATTACAAGGAATAACCATTTCTTTTTATTATTGAAATAGACGGTGTAACTACAATAAATTCAACTTTACACCTCTCTTTCCATTTGCATCAATTCCTTATTAGATCAAATGATGTATCTTTCTAAAAGGGAAAGAAATCAAACTAATTTACAAACATTAAACGAATTTAAATTCCAACAATTTTAAATATAGAAAATTTTATATTTTAACAAGATTAGAGTAATAATCCAAAGTTATGACATTATTATACAACTTATTTCAGATCTGGAATAAACTTCATTTGAATTAATATTCTAAATTCATACTTTTTGGACTGATTTACAAATCAGTTGTATACAATGCTGAATCAGTTCATAAACAATAACATATAGGCAATATTTATTATATTCAGATCGTATTCAACTCATTACCTACAACTCATACATAATTATCCAATTAGTCATAAAAATCCAATAAACACCAATGGGATAATTTTCATATTATAACAATCTATAAATTTCTCACTCACCTTTTAAAAATGATCTAAATCTCCAAATCTAAAGTAGAGCATTTGTTTCATCTCCAAATCCTTTTTAATCCAAGAGGTATATGTACAAAAGGGTGTATATGTATATTAGAATTATAGATCTAAGAAGAAATTTAGAATCGGAAGAGAAAATAGAAACAAATATATACAAACATATAAATTACCTCAAATACGCATATGGTTGATTCCCTTCTCTTTTTTATTAGATTTCTACTCTTCTTCGATTTTTATGAATATAGATACAAATATCTTATCTTTATAATTTTGAAAGAAAGTGGAGAAGAAGAAACGGCAGAGCTTCGCTACTGTCTCCGTAAAAATATGAGAAGAGAAGGGAGGACTAGGCCTGAATTTATAGGCGTTAAAATCAACCGAAACCATTCAATCGAAATATATTAAATCCTGGCCGTTGTGGCCTAAGTTTACTGAAGCCGCCAGGTCACCACCAGTCGACCGCCCTTGAGTGACCGATCTACCGTTAGGCGTCGACCTTTCACGGGTCGGCACGTGGGCTCGATTAATTAATATAAAATATTAATTATTTCTTATTTAATTATGTTCGTTTCGAATTCGTTTTCCGTCCGTAACATCTATGTTTGGACTTCGATCGTAAAACTCCAAATATTAAAGTTGCATAGAATTTCACCATGATGCAATAGTGCAAGTTTCATGGTTAAATTCCATCGTTTGCACAAATTCCATTTTTGAAACCTAATTAATTAACTAACTAACTAATTAAATAATTAACGCTAAATCATAAGGTGTTATATTCTTCTCCCTTTAAAAAAAATTTCATCTCCAAAATTTCACCAATGGCTAGGTCAAGGTTTTGGCTCTTAATTATTCTAAACTACACAACCAATGAATGTACAATAAATTTTATAACCAAACATGCATAAGTGCATATTGTATTACCGTATCACCATATAGAAAATATTTATGCAAAATGATTCAAATTCGGATCCTCCTATATGAATGCATTTAAAAAAAAAACATGATGCAAGCAACCTACATATATACTGGCAGTTCTACATGTATGCAGTTTTTTGAAAAATCTTTTAAATCAAAACCCTCATATTCCCACAAGTGGAAGTATGAAGCAACCAATTTTGCATCCACTTCTTATCATCCAACAATCGAACGCGTCGTAAAATCGCTTCCTAAACTTTACTCCTATACCAAAAAGGGAATTTAGCAAAGAATTTAACATTCTTACCACACTATAATCTTTCTATTCTCATATTGCAGTGGAAATTTCTTCCCTGCCATGGGTTCATTTCTAATTTACTGCGTACAAAACGCACAAGAGGCTTATTTTCAAGCTCTAAAATGAAATTAAGTCTAAAAATAGACTTGCATGTATCACTGACAAGATATAGAAATAGAAATTCTAAGGCTAAAATAGCTTTTCCTTTGTTATCGCTTGTATTTATTGCATCGTTGACCCTAATGCAGCGCTAAATTCGTAAATTCTAACTATATATTTGTCTTCCGTACACCTAATATGTAGCCTTTAAATCAAAGCTTTCACAAAAAAATTCTCACTTTCCAAATTTATATGTCATTTGGAGAAAAAAATCCCAAAATTTTGTCGCTTTATTTAAAAATGTTTACATACCTATTATTCAAAAAAATTAACTTTTAAGAAACATGAGCAGTGATCCGTGCTATCGAAACAACTTTATCATGTCTTTTGCTAAAAATTTCAACTATTCTAAACTTCTAGTCTTACATTGTATTTACTTTTTAGTTAAGTGTCTTTATGAGATTCTCGTATTTATATTGTTTCTCTACTATGCATATATATAAGAGTGACTCACATATCTAGAAACAATAACACAAAAAATAAATAGGAACTCACAATATCGTGTGTGTCTTCTATAAGAGAAAACTAACAGTTTTACAACTCAACAACCCAAAAAGAAAGAGATACAACAATCCTAAATAAAACACCATCTAAAAGCTACGAGAAGATCTCGCTCCACGGCTAGAGCTCGAGCCATTGCCATGACTGTGGAATAGTCGTAGCATGACGGCTAAGCAGCCAATCTCACGCCTTTAGCGCTGCTGCTCCATCTTAATCTCTCGGAGCTCTGCCTGAACCTGACGGATAGCAGCAAGCCAAGACTTACGTATCTCTCGACGCCTTACGCTACGAACAACTGCTGGTGCTGCGGCTCTTGTGGCAGTACAAGTGGTGCAACAGGTGGCAAAGAGATATTCATCCTCTTGATGGTGATCCGGTCGATGGTGGGAGGGACCTTCGTCACTGTTGGCTCTCCGCTCAAATTTACCCAGTAATGTCTAAACACTCTAGTGAGAGAGTGACAATATGGAAATTGAGTCAATGAGTACGAACTCGATGATCGACCATATGGAGCATCAAGATACGAGCCAATAGGCGGCCTTCCGCATTGAGGTGTAGATCTAACTAAGGCTCTCCGTCTTTGAAATAATGTTGTGCTGAATGATGCGCACGATGAGTTGGGCCACCGGTCGCAAATTATCGGTCCTCCAATCACGGACAATCCCAGAAAAAATCCGCAGTATAATCTTAGGATTAGACATCTCTATATCATCCAAATTTGAGCCTACTGCATATATCTCCAGGATCCCAGTGAGATCATCATCTGACATCTCAATCCAAGCTCCCTTCATCTCGGACTCGATGTAGCTATTGCCATCATCAAAATTCTACGCCATCTGTGCATCGTAAAGATGGACGCAGCGCGGGTAATATTCCTGCTCATAAGTCTCGAAGCGGAGGATTGATACAAGTCCTGCCATGATGAAAAGTATTTCAAGCCTAAGAGCGGCGAAATCTTCGAACTTCACTGGTCATCTGTAAAGAAAATCAAAGTCTGTCATTTCGAGATAGGCGACAATCTATCGCTAGCTCCAGTCAAGCCAAGCGGCTTCTTGCGGAATGGGGCTGGGATGATGAGAGAAAGAGCAGTCAGTACGTGGCGATGTCATTGACCGAGAGGCGGTTGGAAAAGGGAGAAAATTCTAGGTTGGAGGGTTTAGATTCGGAGTAGTGGTGGGGCAAGATCTGACGCGCAAGGATATTGGCATCAGTTGTTGGATTTATATGAAGGATATTTGGGCATAATAGCAAAATAAACTGGTTAAGATTTCTATGAAGAAGATTTAGGCCTAAGTTATACTTCCATGATAATGAAATAATTAACATTTGCATTCTTTTATTCTATGTTATTGCTGTAATGATCGAAGATGAAAGCGATATACTTAGGATGCTTTTGTTGTTAAATATCATCGTAAAGGTGGGTTATTTGAATTGATTTGAGGATGTTGTCGTATATAGGATGCTTTGTTGTTAGATATCATCGTAAAGGTAGGTTATTTGGATTGATTTGAGGATGTTGTTGTTAACCTGATGTTGAGGGTAACGTTACGCCATTTATGCTATATGACTTGGATGGATATTGTTCATGAAGCAAGTGATTTTCGTCTTGCTATATATGTGTTTAGGGGTGATATTCATTGGTTATCGACACTTGATTAATAGATGTGACTGCAAGCATATTATTTGGAGTAAATATGACATAAGTCTGATAATATGTTCACTGTGCTAGGATACCATTCCTTTTTTTGATGTCGATGTTACTGTGATTGATTAGTATTTTGTTGATTTGATTTATACGGAGAGACGTCATCCCTATTGAGTTGTCTCGTCCATTGTATGGAAGAATAGTAAACCGTGAAATGATATATGAAGACAGATACGGGTTATTATTCGAAGATGATTTGAGCTTGAACTTTTGATTTTAAATGGATACCCCAAATTTAGTTTTGGTATTAAGATTACAAAGGGATAAGTATGTGATGTGATGGATGAGTATATGGAAATACTCAGGTATAGATAGGCATTAAGATCACATAAATTTGCATTATTGATAAATGGAATGAAGTCTTTTGAATTGTATTGGTAGATATGATATTAATAATAAAGAATGGTGTAGAGCTGTGATCTATGTTTATAAAAGATATTCCAATTTGATTAGTGACAATGAATATATAAGAAGTATTTTTGATGATGTAGATAAAGGATTTAGATAAAGGATTTAGATAAAATATTTTGAGCTATTAGGATAAACCTGATTGGCGAAATTAAAGAAAAGTTGTGCTGGATTAGATGGATACTAAGTATAGTAAGTAGTAACATCGAATGGTGTGAATTTAAGCGTTCCTTGATAATTGAAGAAAGCTAATTTGAAAAGATCAAGGAGATAGTATTATGGTTAGCATGCATAAGGGATGTAGGTGATTTTATGAAAAATGTGATTTTGAAGGGTTCAGATATGACTTTGAGTGAGGAGTAGATGGATTCTTTTCAATCATTCCTCAGATTGAAGAGAGATCGTCTATTTAACAATACTCTTTTGGAGCAACGACTTAAAGCTGTACAATTTACATTGCATGTGAGGTGCATGTAGACAATGTATAATATAATTGGTTCCTTCAAACACTATCACTATCATAGCTTAGCATTTTTCTTAGGCTGGAATTCCATCTAGATTTAGGGTTTTGACTGCTATTATTGAAATGGTAGATAGGATAAGATTTTTTGTTTGGATATTTGGATGCTTGCTTGGTTGTTTGTTGTAGAACTTAGGATGAAATGTTTGAAAAATTAAGGATGTGATACTTTGGGTATCAAACTTGTTGGATATTTGAAGAAGCGATATCAGAAGCATAATGATACCACTTAAGTTAGATTGGAGGTTTGGGTGGGTACATATGATGTTCACTGATTTAAGATATTGATTACTTTGGATGCTCTTAGGTGAAAGAAGGAATAGTATGGTGATTCAAGTGGTTTGGATTTATTTCGTTAAGACATCATCCACTTTTAATTGTCTTACCTTAGCAATCCGAAAGATGAATTGAGGAAAGTACTACTAGATGATTTAGGTGTTAAAGTATGTGCATTTAAGGATGGTGTGGGAGACAACAGTTCTGTTCGGACACGTTGGTGTTAAGGCTATCTGTTGTTACGTATTTTGGCGTAATTAATTCGAGTTGATAATGTGGATTGCAGAAGTTGTGGATGTTGGTCGTTGTGCACAGGATCAAAGATGGCCAACAGTTGCAAACACTACAACAAAATTCACTACTTATTACGCCAATAGATAGCTCGATATGGTAAAGCGCTATTAATGTGGTTAACTCTCATCCAACTCTCTACCGACTTAATCAATTTCCTAACCCAAAACCTAAGTAACGCTTTGCAAAAGAGAGCCCGCCCCCAAATATACATTTTCCTCCATCACGCTTCATTTCCCTCCATCACGCAGACGTTGTTTTAATCGATTTCATTCCAAATTTCCAAATTTCCAACCCTAAATTCGATCTCTCCTCTCACGGCCAGATTTTCCTCCATCTGTTGTTTGATCTCTCCTCTCACGGCCAGAGGCGAACGCGTTCCACTATATTCAACTAGCCGCGTTCCCTGTATTCAAGAAGCGTCGCGAGGAGGTGAGCGCTCCATTTTATTTTTTGATTTTTCTAATTGGAAGAACATCATATTGAGCATTTGATTGTTGAGTTGTTTGATTCTGGAATATCTATTGAGCTATGTTCTTCACATTAATTAGTTCTAGACTTCCAGTACTAGCTATTTCACTTTTTACTTCCTTATTTTTCATTTTATTACTATCTCGGATTAGCTAAGTATTTTTATTAATAATCCTGGGTTATGAAATTAAAGCTAAGGTGA
Organism: Allium cepa; assembly: GCA_030765085.1. Classification (NCBI taxonomy): domain Eukaryota; kingdom Viridiplantae; phylum Streptophyta; class Magnoliopsida; order Asparagales; family Amaryllidaceae; genus Allium; species Allium cepa. The sequence goes on along the minus strand of CM060934.1, from coordinate 858,937,340 downwards.
TGTAAGATATGAGTTGCGATATTAAATAAATGATGAAGTGTTGCTTTCCATTTCTTGATGTCAATGAGAATTCAGTTTGGTGTTTGCTTATTGTCATGTAATGTGATGATGTAATACGTATTTCTGTGTTTCAAGTCTAAAACCTTGTTATGTACTTTGAATTTGCAGTTCTTAATAATAAGGGGTTCTGAGATCTAGTATGCTTTAGTTGTCGTATTTTGTGCTCATGGACAGTTGGTTAAATCATCTTTGCCACGTTTCTTAATTAGAGGAAATTGATAATGTTAGAAATAGGCTTACTTGGCTTATGATACCTTAAGAACTGTCTATGTTGTTGTTGTGCATGCGTTTTCAGAATTCAGGTGTGTAAACTTAGGTTCTTAGGCCTTCGAAAAGTAACTGTGAACTATCCACCTGAAATAATTTGATGGTATGTTTGTCTAGTTGGGCATATTGAATGCATTAATACATCAAAATTTGGTCACAGGAGAATTGAAGTATCGGAATGGTTGGGTGAAGTGTGAATCAAATATCAATTTTAAAATCGAAATTCTAAATCATTTTGGAGCAACTCAACCTAAAGGTATGAAAACTTATATATTGCTCTGTTCTGTTTGTGAATTAGTAATTATAGTACTTCCATTTAAAACTCAAAGATATAGTGTCAAAAATAATCCAACCATGTATCGTTTTTAATCACCTTCCTTATTGAGTGGAGAGTTATAAATATTGAACAATGAGTTATATTACAAAACTATGCCATCGATTTGTTTAGTTCTCTACCTCCACTAACCTTGCTAAGCATGCTTTCTCAACTGCCGTAAAAAAATTATGTTTCAGATATAAATATTGAACAATGAGTCATAGGAGGTTCTGGGTAGTAAAAATGTTATGAAAGTGATTGAGTGTGTGTGTGTATAGTGGTGAACTGATATTGTAGTTTTGGTTGTGTGGAAAATCTGAACAATTATCTTCGTCTTCAATCTTTTAGTTCTTTATTTTTTTTAGTTCTGTTGCAATTTCTTTAAGTCGGTATCTTCCCTTATAAATCCCATTAGCTAGTTCACTTAATTTGTTAGTTACAAACTCTATTCCAATTATTAGCTCATATTGTTCTTTTTCCTATTTCAATTCTCTGTTTGTTAAATTCCTGCATACATACAGTTTTTAAGTTCTTGTTTTCTTTTCTTTTCCAGTAGTTGGAAAGCATGTTCTTGATTCTTGCACTGTGATTTTATTACTAGTTAAAACTTGTTATAGTTCCTTGTGTTTTCTAGTTCATAACTGCAAATTTTAGATCCTGTGTCTAAATTCTGTGTTCATCTTTTCCATATAATTTCTTTCATTTTTGCTATATTTCATTAATCAGCAACGTGATATCAGTCAATTCTTGATTTCCTTGCAATTAGATTCCAGTTCATAGTTCTGCACATTTTCTTTTCCAGATGCAATTTGATAACTTTGACATTTCCTTTTCTTGTTGACTCTTCCTATATCTTGCATGTTCTTCTTTCCTGCAAATTACAACTTTCCTAGCAACTTATCACTTGTTCTTTGTCTCTGCCATATACCATTCTTGTTATAATTCATTTCAGTTCTGTTATTACATGCTATTGATCTTTTAATGCAAATCTTAGTTCAACACCATTACAAACTCTAAGCTTTGATCTAATTTTGCAGTTAATTTCTTGATAATTCTTGCATTACAATTCTCAGTTCTATAATTTCTTGCTTCTTCACAATTCCTTTCTGTTAATACTTGCTTCATTAATCTTGCCTGTTCCTTGAACTGGACATTGCATTGCCACGTTATCTTCACCATATTTCATCTAAACAACCCATCACATCACCAGAAAACTCACACATCACCATGTATCCTATTTGTTCACCTGTCAACACCTTACTGCTATGTGAAGACTGATTTTTAAATATCGTTGTTTCTGTACTAGATTTCATTTTCATGTACGTACGCGGGTGAGGTACACAAGATTTATTTTATGATGGATGATTGTATAAATGCATCCTTTGTAAAACTGAGAGGTCTGATATTGAACTTTTGTCTCTCTGACTTTATTCGTCACTCCTACACGCTCTCGTTGCTACTGTATTTTAACTTTGTTCATGTTGGCAGTAGTGATTTTGGAGAACGTGTTGTAGATTAAAATTTTCTTACTATTTGTACAAAAGGATTTCCTTTATGTTTCAGTTTGTTATAATGTGCATTGCACGTGTATAGTTATTTATGGAAAACTTCGCACTGTTAAACTCAGGAAAAAAAATCAGTTGCCTGATTACAATATTATAAGGGTTGGTCATTAATTGTTACCTGTCAGTTGTAATTTGTAGGAATATACTAAAACAAAGCATTCTCTGCTTAAGCTTGAAATAAGATAAATATTTGTATCTTTACAAGTGAGATGATTCTCCACCATGTAACACAAATTTCTAGCCAGGTTGAAGTCACTCCTGTTTTTCATTTGCAAATTGCATCACTCTATAATTCCATTTTTATTTTTCATTAGTTTAGTGCATGTAACAACTTGTAGGGCATGTGACTTACACAAACCTGAAAGGACCTTCCTTAAAAAAAAATTTGGAAAGTTGTAACGCATAGACTCTGTAATACTATTTTCAATCTTCTTTTAAAATAAATATTCATGATGATATGTCTATTTCCTGCTTTCCTTGTAAGAAATACAAACATATTTCACATCATCATATAGAAACTCCAATCTCCTATCATTCATCTTTATATAACACAACATTTCACAACATATTTGATTATTAATGTATATGCTTCATATTCTAGAAACTTGCTTGTTTCCACATTATATACGCTGATGGAAAAAGATTGGGTTCATTTACGCAGTTAAATAGATAATACAATATTTTAAATGATGTTTAATTTCAAAAATAAAAATATATTTGATATTAAATATTAATATTTATGTCTTTATATTTTTCATTGAATGGCAACTAAGGAGTACGAGCAAGGGGCTAGGTGTTTTGTTGATGTTGCAAAGAGAAAGTTAAGAAATGTGGAGAAACTTTTATGCCCTTGTGTGGATTGTCGGAATCTTAGTCGACATCATGATGACATTATCGTTGAACATTTGATTATAAGAGGGATGGATCTTAAGTATAAGAGCGGTAGGTGGTATAATCATGGCGAACAAGTCAATGTAGGCAACGAAATCAAGTTGGATAATACATATGACTTACTTAAAGCCATTCAGTATGAAGATGAAGATTTTTTGAATACTACTTTTTTTTCCGATGATAAAGAAAAGGAGGATGTGAAGAAACGAGAGGATGATTTAGTTAAAAATTTGGAAGATGCAGAAACCCCTTTATATCCTGATTGCATAGATCAAACTAAACTATCTGCCATAACTACTTTGTACAATCTTAAATGTGAGACCGGATTATCGGATAATGGGTTTGATAAGCTTTTGGCCTTGTTACAGTTGTTGTTACCAAAGAATAATGTACTTCCTAAGACTATATATGATGTAAAGAAATTCCTCAAAGTATTTGACATGGGATTCGAAAAGATTCATGCTTGTAAGAATGATTGTTGCCTTTTCAGAAATGAGTACCAAGATTTAGATAGTTGTCCAAAATGCAACTCTTCAAGATGGAAGATAAATGATGACTCAAAGGAGATTATGCTAGGAGTTCCAGCTAAAGTGTTGAGATACTTTCCAATCATTCCAAGATTTAGGAGAATGTATAGATCTCAAAAAATGGCAGAAGACCTAAGGTGGCATTTCAATAATAAAAGTAATGATGAAAAAATGCGTCACCCTGTAGATTCTGTAACATGGAATGTAGTGGATGAGAGGTTTAAATCATTTTCATCCGACCCACGCAATCTTAGACTTGGTCTTGCCACAGATGGTGTTAATCTATTTGGTTCGAGAAGCTCCAAATATAGTTGCTGGCCAGTCATGCTTGTGACATATAATCTCTCACCTATGTTGTGTATGAAGAATGAAAAGATTATGCTAACATTACTAATTCCTGGTCCAAAGCAACCCGGAAATGATATAGATGTATATTTGGCACCATTGATAGAAGACTTGAATCATTTATGGAATAATGGAATTGATATTTATGATGCGTTTAGTAGAACCGTTTTCAATTTAAGAGAAATTTTACTATGGACAATAAATGACTTTCCAGCCTATGGAAATCTTGCAGGATGTTGTGTGAAAGGTGAAAAAGGTTGTCCATTATGTGGTGTCAATACGCATCATCGATGGTTAAAACATAGTCGAAAGATTGTTTATATGGGACATAGAAGATTTCTAGATCCTTCACATCCATGGAGGAAACAAAAAACTTGGTTTGATAACACCGTAGAGAAAGGCAGCAAGCCTAGAATTCTCACGGGAAGAAACATTTCTGTATTTTTGAAAGGCTTTCCAAATGTTTTTGGAAAAGATAAGAATAGAGAAACCAAAAAGCGGGAGACCAAGAAGAAGTTAAATATGAAGTTGAATAAGAAGATAATAAGTAAAAAGAGGAAGAGTAAGCACAATAGAAAAGATGATGAGCAAGATGAGCTATTAAGGTGGAAAAAAAGATCAATCTTCTTTGATTTGCCATATTGGGAGGTTAGTATTTAAATTATACCTTTTTCTCATTAGCCTAACAATATTATTTTTTTATCTCATTGAAGTGTTATATTATCGATATTTATAGGAACTTCTCCTGCGGCATAATTTAGATGTAATGCATGTTGAGAAAAATGTTGCTGAAATCCTATTAGGCACAATATTGCATGATAGTAAATCGAAAGATGGAACTAATTCTAGAAAGGATATGGAGGATTGGGGTATTCGACAAAGTCTTTATGTACAACCTCGTGGGAATAGAACATATCTTCCACCAGCTCCATATACATTGTCTTTGTCTGAAAAAAAATTATTTTGTAAAAGATTATATGATTTTAAGGGTCCTGATGGTTATTGCTCAAATTTCAAAAGATTTGTTTCATTAGAAGACTGCAAAGTTATTGGTTTGAAGTCACATGATTATCATGTTCTAATGCAACAATTGTTATCCGTTGCAATTAGAGGATTACTTCCAAAGAAAGTCAGAACAACAATAATCCGTCTATGTTCTTTTTTCAATAAAATATGTCAACGTGTTCTTGAACAAGAGAAGTTACGACATCTTGATGATGAGATTGTTGGAATTTTGTGCGAGCTTGAAAGATATTTTCCACCCTCTTTTTTTGTTATAATGATACATTTGACAATTCATCTTGGAAGAGAAGCGCAATTGTGTGGTCCAGTTCATTTTCGTTGGATGTACCCATTTGAAAGATACATGAAAACACTTAAAGATTATGTGAGGAATTATGCTCGACCTGAAGGGTGTATTGCAGAATCTTATCTTGCAGAAGAGTCAATGAGATTTTTTGGTGAATTTCTAAAAAAGAAAGTACAAATGGAGGAGAGAGAACTTCGAAATGAAGATTACGAGAACAATGTGATACTCGAAGGACGTCCACTTTTGAAATCGAAGACAATAGAATTGTCATCTAATGAAAAAGATATTGCTCATTTGGCCGTGTTAATGAATATGGCTGCGGTGGAACCATACTTAGAGTAAGTACATATTATATTTTGATTCTATTTTTTTGTGAAATTATATCGTTAAATATTACTTAAAATAATTTTTTTTCAACATCAGTATGCATTTGGAGGAGTTACAAAATTTGGATAAGCGTTTAGAAAAAAATGCTTCATTGCTTTGGAAAAAAAATACAGATAATTTCTTCGATTGGATTAAAAAAAAGGTTAGTTTAATTTTAATTTATCATTTCATTATCAAGAAAACATTTTTTTCAAAATTTATATTTAATGAATTTTTTGTAGATACCTTTTCACTCAACGAGCGATGAAATATTAAAATGGATTGCCTTTGGTCCGAGTAGTAATGCATTTTCCTATAAAGGGTATGTAATTAACGGACAACGTTTTCACTTAGAAGACATCGAGAGAGAAAATCAAAATTATGGGGTGACTTATGATGCGACTACCATGTGTAGGGCAAGTGCAAAAGATATTTCTCAAAGAGTCGATGTGGTCACTTATTATGGGAAGGTGACTGATATAATCTTGTTAAACTATCATGTTTTTTATATTCCCGTATTTAAGTGTCATTGGGCAAATATAGGAAACGGGGTGAATGTTGAAGACGGATTTACTCTTGTCAATTTACATCAAAGTCAAGCTTCATTTGTAAGAGATCCATATATTCTTGCATCTCAAGCGAAACAAGTTTTTTATTCAAGAGAGAATGATAATTCTAATTGGTATGTTGTAATGAAGGCACCACCAAGAGGTTTCCATGAATTAGAGACAGATGATCATGTCACGGAAGTTAGCTTTGTTAGGGAAGATTGCGAAGAAACTGATAATGATATTGATTCCATGGAAAATATTAATTATGTTAGAGAAGATTGTGAAGGCATATTTGAGTAAATTTCGAAGTATGAATCTTTTGTTTAAAATCATGTTTGTTAGTCTGTCTGTAATTTAATTTTTTTTTTGAATTTTAACTGGAAAAAAAAATTGACAGCTGTTGCCTTTTGTATTTTTATTTCAATTGTTTTGGATTTCTTCCAGTTTAGCTCACTGATTTACATGTAATATTGATTGTACGTTCCATTTTAAATTTGATGACATTTTGAGCATAATTTTATATGCTTGCTTGCTAGGATTACAGAATTTTATATGCTGCATTTTATTGCTGTCGTGCCGTAATGTGACCTGGATTAAATCTTTGCAGCTCCAGCACTGGTTCTATTTCGAAATTGCATCACTCTTTCATTTGACATAATAAACATTGTTAAATTTATGACTAGAATTCATGAATCTTAACATGATCAATTTGTATAATAGAAAATGGGCAGGACTATGAAAAAGAGAAAGCGCACTGACAAGCAAAAAGAAGTCAAAGACCCCAGATCTACACCAAATAAACGCATTGCAAGAGATAATGAGATTCATAATGAAGACAACCCACAGGAATTGGAAAACGATCAGTTGCAAAATGAACAAAACAACAATGCTCAACTACATGACAACCCACAAATTGTCGAAGACAATGCAATTCAGCCGGAAGAAAATATTGAAGGTGCAGTGAATGATGAGAGACATATGCAAGGTCGCGATGCATGCCTAAATGGGGGAAAAAAGAGTAGAGGACCAACTAAAGTTAGAAGGCTTCCATTCAGCTCTCAGGAGGTAATCGAAGTTGAATTTAATGGTGCAGGTGAAGCAATAGGAGATGGGTCAATCAAGTTGTCTTCCTTTCTAGGACCGCTTGTACGAGAAGTGGTTCCGGTTACATTAACTGATTGGAGGCAGCTTGGTGATGATTTGAAAGATGTTCTATGGGAAAGCATTCAGGTGACATATATATTTTTATCTACAGCTTATTTAACTAATAAATGTTTTACCTGAAAATATGTTTTAATACCAGTTTGAGTCAAGCTGTCCATTCTGGTCATGGCATTGATATGTCATATTCATGATGCAGTTTCCTTGTTATTTAGATAGTATTGTGATTAGTATTGAATAAATGAGTGCTTGTTCAAATATTGAATAAGTAGCATTGGCAGTATATAGTTGAGAACTTGTTTGCAGTGTTGCTGTTTAAAACTTTAAATAGAACCTGATTTATCATGGTTTCGCAAGTAAATGAGAAGTAGTACAATTGATTCTACAGCAATTTTAGTCCTGAACTCCTGAATCTATGACACTTTTAATGTTTTGTAATATATTTTGGTATGAAATATTTCTTATTTCATTTCATTACCTTAGTGATACGTTGCATGACAGTGGCAGGTCTCGTTTTGAACACTTACGCATCAATTTATGATCATTCTCGGGGAAGTGCTTAATTAAATATATTAAGCAGTACAACTTCCTTAATTCAAGATCTTTAACCACCTAATCAAACGTCTTATCGTTGCTATCAGTGAACATTGACAGATTTGTGTATCTGTGTTTCACGGGGCAAAAATAGTTGCTATCAGCGTAGAAAAATGCATGGTTAAAATATTGGAAGGGACAGAAAAAATAAAACGAAAATATCTAGGTTTTACAAGAAAACTTAGTCTGTACAACATCTGGAAATCGTCATGTCACTATTTGTCATGTCTATACAGCTATTCGTCATGTCACTTTGCCATGATGAATTCCTTGCACTTTGCCCCTAAGCTTGCAGATTGATTTGCAAACATCTTTCCTCAATGGAACAATGGTACACGGGATCGAATTCCATTAACAGTAATCAACCAATATTCAAACAAAAGATAAAGTTAATCAAAAAATTAAATGAACATCGTTGAAGTGTTGCATAATGCATTAAGAATTTCAACCTTTCCTTTGAAGTCTTGATGCTTTATTCTTCCAATAGTGCAAGCTTTTAGAATACATAACAGATATCAGATATATACCATTTATAATAGACGTACAAACAAATATGTTATACTGTTGCAGGCGAGGTTTAAACTGGATGTAGATTGGCAAAAAACATTGATATTTAAGCAACTGGGAGGTATTTGGAGGGCGTCAAAATGTAGACTAGTTCGCCAAATAGTAAAAGCAAAGTCCATGGAGGAAAACCTTCAGTTGAAACCAAGTAACATCAAAAGTATGACTGAATGGAAGAAATTTATAAAGTCAAAAACAAGTGTGGAATTTCAGGTATTTTTTATTACTGTTATCTATTTTTTTGTAACAGTTTAAGAACATAAACGATATTGATAATGTATTTAAATCTCTTATTTCAGGCATTAAGCATGAAGAACAGAGCTATTAGAGGCAAACAGTTGCCACATACATGCAGTCGTAAAGGAATGGCTCGACTTGCTGAAGATATGGTAAAAAAAGAGTAATTTTATTTACTGTAATATTTGCGAACTTCTTAGTTAATACGTTTGTTATTTGATGTTCTTTTGAATGCAGAAAAAGAGAGTGGCGATTGCTCTTCCGTCACGAGAAGTCAAGTTTGGATCAAATCTCGCACATGGAAAAACGGTGAACCAGTGAATATGACTGTTGCAGATACTATAGTAAGTTGATAAAAACTTGTGTTTATAGCATATATTTAAATGTATTTAAAAGCATTCAGTTTCAAATATCTTTATTTTAAAAGTGTGGAGTCTCCTATATGACTAGTTTGCATGTATAAATCTGAAGTATAGTTTTACATAAAGCAATTTCCATACAAGTCTATAATTTTCTATATGCAGTCTATAATATTGTATCGAGTTCATCATCCTCACTTTTCCCATAGCCTACATGCTCTTAATCGAGTTCAGTGCTTCTTTTCCTCCATATGCTGCTATGTACAGCTGCACTATGTACAAATGAAAGTGGTTAAAGAAAAGAGATAGTACAAATGATATTGTGATTTTCCATACACAATTAAATGATATTTTCTTTATGTTAAATGATATTTTCTTTATGTTACTTAAATGTAGGACATACTTATGGGATTTTCCATACACAATATTTATAACTATGTGCGTTAACTTTTGTAGAAAAAGATTAAACAAGTTGAAAATGTTCCACAATCGAGCTCGGTAATCAATTACAAAGAAGATGCACTTTCTCAAGTATTGGGACAAGATAGACCGGGTCGATTAAGAGCAATGGAAAGAAATATGACCATCAGTAGGGCAACTTTAGCACAGGTTAAGGATAAGCATACAATGCAACTCGAAAGAAATTTTTTGGAGTTAGAGCAGAGATTTCTCGGGATGGTGAAAAATCAGGTTTGTTCTCACTTGTTTAAACTTATTGTTCAAGTTCAAAAATTTATACGTTTAATTTGTGAAGACCATGGCATGCCTTCCATTTTTACAGCAAAAATCACACCAAATCATCAAAAACATAGATGCTGCTTAGCTAATACTTGTTTAAACTGTACCAAACATGATGTGAACTTTTTAATTCATGATCTACACTTTACTTCGTCCTCACTAAGTTTTCTACCATATGTGCACTACAGTACAAGCATGTACAAAGGTTATATACAAGTGCAATTGGACATTAAATTTTATACTTTTAATTCCTCCACATTTTAAAAGTATATACCTATTTTATCTGTATATACCTATTTTATCTGTATATGTGTGCAATTGGACAATTAAACTAAAATAGATATTATATATGTGCACTACAGTATAAGCATATTACGTGCACAGTTATTCCATCAGTGAATGATTGAGAAAGATCACCTACCAAATATAGAAAAATTATATCAACCCCTGGAACACAATGAAGTTTAGGGGGCTAGAGGTTCGACACCAAGCTCTATCATGATTATTCAAAGTTTTAAGCATTAGAACTTACTGTGTGGACAATCTAAAACACCACTCGGATCCATAACATTCATCATGCACAATTGTTTCCCATAAATAGTTAGTTTTATTTTATTTTTTACAAAATAGGAGTACCTGCATTAAATTACTTACATGGAACAAATTTTTTCCCTTAATGACACCAGATACAACAAGCATCAAACATTATTATTTTAAATCCTTGTATTGGGGGGTGGTCTTTAAATGTAAATTTTTACATTTTTTTATCTGTCTTTAATTTAATCCAATCTACTTTGCTATTTTGTTTAATTGATCATCTAATCTTTCCTTTATATTTCTTTTGAATTCAAAATTCAATGTTTTTACGTACTTGTATAGTTCAATTCCTGCTATTACTATGTTTTTCTCTTTTGCAAAGTCAAGTGTGCACGCTTTACTGTCTATGCATCCCTTTCTTAGGAAATATCTGTAACATAAACTTGTTTTAAATGCCCTCGTTGATTGATTTATATAAAAATATATTCATGGATGAAACCATAAATCCAGAAATTGTTTTGCCTGCAAATTTGTTTCTTTTATTACTTTTTTCTCTTTCTGTTTTATCCATCTTTCTCAAATTAAATTGAAATTCCTGAAAGCTAAAATCAAAAGTACACATTTGACTAGTAGCCATGTCGCAATTGATTTATATGTTACTGTTTTAAGATTTCTCTGTTTATTTTCAGATATCTATTACAGGAAGCAACAATAGATATTATATATGAGAATGTAATAACTTGCTTAAATAAAAAATTATACAGATAAAATAGGTATATACTTTTAATTGTCCAATTGCACTTATATACAGATAAAATAGATATTATATATGTGCACTACAGTACAAGCATATTACATGACAGTTATCGATTAGAGGTAGCAAAACATGTTGTATAAACTTTTAATTTCTCCACATATTATGACATTGAGTTTCCCAAATTTGCTGTATTTATAAAATTCAAACAGTTTTGATATTAATAGCAAGTTTTTTTAAAATGAAAAATAGAAAATAAAACTGTGCAGGGTCTAATAGGTGCATGAAATATCAGACTCTAAAGAGCTAATGATTCTTTATTCTATACGAACGAGTTTTACTTCAACAGCTTTCCTAATCATATTTCATATTGTAATATGCTTGTTTGACTATCCTTTGGGTCATCTTTCAAACTTTTATTCTTATGCTCTGGTTTTTGCATATGTAATCCCCTTTTTTTTTGCATTTATTTGCAGTATTTTGCATTTTACTTGTAGTTTTTTGCATTTCACGTGCAGTTAGTCAATTTTATTATGCAAAATTTCCTTTTCACGGTGCAGATTTAGATTTTTATGTGCTGTTATGCATTTTGGGTTGCAGTTTTTACATTATATTGCATTCCAAATTAAACTTGCATTAAAAACTTAACGCTATGATTCCTTCAATGATATTGCAGGGTAGAGACAGCTGGACAGAAGTAAACGCACCTTCTGTACGTTGTATTATTGATCTCACATCATTTTTATTTAATTTTTTTCAATAATTAATATCTTATTCTTTTTGATTAATTACAGTGCAAGTATGATAAAAAACTCCAGAAATGTGATTTATTGGATTGGCGAGGGAATGAAGATATTGTTGCCGAAGGAAGAGTCGTATCGAAGGATCCAAACAACCTTGTTAATAACATTCCTTTAGGACCGAATGCTATGGTAATTCTAATAGACTTACCAAAAAAGGCAGATGTTTTTTTATGGAGACCTACATCTATGTTCACACTTATTGGGGAAGCAAAGGATGATTTAGTGGCATGGCCAGCGAATAGAGTTGTTTTACATCCAAGTGATCACCTTGAAGAAGAAGAGGACGTGGTAAACAATTTTCTTTAGGATTTGATATATAATTTTAAAATATACAACTTTTACTGAGTAAATCATTTTTCTCTAATAGAGTAAAAGTGGCACCTTAGAATGCGAATGCAAAATTTATGATTGGGGAGGGAGTAAAGAATTAGTGGCTGAAGGGCGATTACACTCGAGTGACTCAAATGAAATTATTAATGGTCTTCCTCTTGGACCATGCGCCTTGATTGTTTGGATAGATAAACCAATAAAAAAAGATGCTTTTTTGTGGAGGCCAGCCCCTGCAATGATACATGTTGAAGAAGCTGTTGGTAGGAAGGTAGCATGGCCTGAGTCCCAAGTAGTTGTTGAGATGGTTAATGTATCAGCACCTATTACGCCTCAGACCATAGTGCAAACATTTATGGTACTTGATTTTTATGCACTGTCATGTCTTTTAAATTATGTTTTTATAATTAACATATCCTTTTTGTTAATTTACAGATGGCAAATTCAAGAACGAACAATAGATGCAAACTGATGGATTTATCAAAAAAGGAAAAAATAGTTGCTGTAGGACGTGTAGAGTCGACTGATCCAAAAGCACTGGTCCATTTTAAACCACTGGGACCAAATGCAGTCAAAGTTTGGATAGAGGTTGTCAAAGAGCCAATTGCTGTGCTATGGAGACAAACATCTGAATTACAATACATGGAAGACGCCATTGGTTCTATAATAGCTTGGCCTGCTGCACACGTTGTAATGAAATGAATTTTCAGTAAGTATAATCTACTTTGTTCTGTCATTTAAATAAAATTTCCCATACTCTGAAATGATATTCCTGCAAACAAATTTTTGGGATCACTTTACATTTGCTCTTATTGAAAAGGTTCTCATAATACACAACTGCTTTCTCACCAAATTCATCTAGATTGAACTTTACCATAAACTGTTATACTGTTATTCAGTTGTAGTGAAGTCTGTGTAAATGGTTTTTGGCAGTGAATCGGGTAAAATGTACAGCAATTTTCGGGGAGAGGGTAATGGCAGATTCTTGTTGATTGGCCACTGGTTTGTTTTATGATATGGTGAAGTAGTGATGTGGTCGGTAATGGTGGCAGTATGTAGTGATATAGCTGGAGACTTAGAAGTGTAGATTGGGAGTAGTTGCAGTTTAGATATCAGTAAGTGCACTTCTTTGTTTAATAGATGTGGGTTGAAACTGGTTGCGTGCAAGAGGACGTCAGGTGCACTGTTTTGTTTAATAGACAGTTGAGATATCAGTGAAGTGCAAGAGGTTGATTTCTTGTTTGGCAGCGAGTTGGTCGCGGTTTGAGATTGGATTTCGATCTGCGATGGGTTGTTTGATTGTGGTTGCTATGCTAGGCTAGTAGAGATGGTCGTGACTATTGCGGCTAACAGAAGCACAAAGGCAAATGTTTTGTTTGATGATTGTCGATTTAAGGTAGGGTTTTTCTTTCTTTCTTTTTTTTTGGTTCGTGGTTTGGTGAGTTCTGGTCAGCAGTGTAGGCAGTAGGAATTGTGTAGTTTTGAAGAAGTATGGTTTGTAGTGTTTGCCCTGTGGGTTGTTGGTGAAGTTGTATGGTCGGTTTGTGGTGAAAAGGAGCGTTTGAAGTGTATGGTGAGCAAAGGTTTGTGGGAGATGAACTGAATTGAAGAGGGGTGCTGTAGTGACAGGGACAAGTTGTTATGGTTTGTGAATGTTGTATGGATTTGAAGTGTAGGTAAATGGAAGGTTGATGTTGCAGATGTATGTAAGTGTGTGAAGCGGGTCTGGTATGTTTTAGAAGTGGTTGCAGGGAGATGCACAGTCGAACAGTCAGGCGATGTTGTGACTGTTGAGGTAATGTTCGGAGAGCACCAGTTGCTTGATGTCAGATGTATGGAAGAGGTTAGTGATGCAGACAATGTGTAGTGGGGTTTTATTGCAGTGATATGTAAATGACTGTGGTTGTTCGGTGGTCAGGGGAGCAGTTTTTAGTGGCAAGGCAAGTGAATGTTGTATATGTCAGTGGAGTTTGTATGTATTTTGGTAATAGTGGTATGGGTCTGGGTGTTTGCAGTGCTACTAGATGTATTTTGGACTGCTGTGTTGGTGTTGAGGCAAATCAGTGGTTGACTGTTGAAGAACTGTGCAGTGAATGGAAAGTGTGGCTTGCTTGTATGTGATGAGCAGATGAGGCTGGGGTGAAGTGGTTTAGGAGTTAAGTTATGAAGTGAGGCAGTGATACCAATGGATAGTAACTTAGAGTTATAAATATATCTTGGTTTACAGATGTTGTTTCTACCTATGATTATGAAATGAATTAGAGGCTGATGAAATGAGAGTTTCAGGCAACAATTTAGATTTAACATTTGAACAATTTAGGTGTATCAACCTTTAGGTTTAACTTATTTGCAGGTGTATTTAGGTTTAACATTTGAATAATTTAGTTTTTTGTTACATGTAAAAACATCTATCATTAATTATGTATCGTTATTAATGTAATTATTTATCTTATTTGCAGGTGTTTGCAGGTGTGTGAAAGAAGAAGATGCTAAAGTTGTGATCTTCATTTTAATGCAAACAATCAAATATGTACTTGTTTTTTTTTTGTTAAACTATGCTACTATTTTTTGGGTTGTGCTTAAAATATTTTGCTACTACGTTTTGATGTGTATAAATATTTGGTATGTTTAAAGTAATGTGTTACATCTCTATATTTATTATCTTTTATGATTATTATTGTGTTTTTTGATATTGGTATTTAATACTGCAGTTTATTAGTAGGATGTAGAAATTTTTTGGAATTGTGAAATTAAATTATAGCACTTCAAAATCGCTATACTATTTAATAGCGCGTAATGGCCGCTATCAAATCTGTTAGTATTAAAGATGTAGACCATAAAAAGCGTTATAGTATTACAAAAAGCGTTATAAATAATGATGAATGATAGGTCAGATAAGCGCTATAAAATAAGATATTATAGCAGAGTACAAGCGCTATTGTAGCTGACTTTTTATAGCGGCATATTGGAGTTGTGACAAGTCACCGTCTACAATAACCTGTTCAAATACGGCGCTAATAATTCGCTATCACCACTTTCTATAGCGCAACAATAGTGCTATCTTAGAAAAAACAAAAAGTATTTTGTGGCTAATAACGAATTTCATAGCGGGCTAACAGCACTGTGATATTAATCAATAACGCCAACTTTGCCGCTATAAAAATAAATAAAATAGCGCAATATTTGCGCTATGAAATTAACAATTTTTATAGCGCTGTTTTTGCGCTATCTAATGTTGGTTGTTTTTAATCACATGTCGTTATACAGCGTTTGTCGAACCGCTATAATATCCTTTAATAGCGTTTTTCGGGCGCTATCGTAGGGTCTTTTTGTTGTAGTGAAACAATGTTGTAACGACCCGAATTTTTGACAGTAAAATATATTTAATTAAATAAGGCTTTGGAATTTAATATTGTCAAAAATTAAAATTTATGATTTATAAATAAAAAATTATTAGAATATAATTTAATTATATTGATCGAAGGATATGAGTTTAATAAAATGGAAAATTATGTTTAATAAATCATAATGTATTTTTTGATTTAATAATAAGAATGTAAATACAAAATAAAAGAATTTGTTAAAATTTAAATTATAATGAACTAGGATTTATTATAGTTGTAATTAAACGTTAAAAGTAATTTAATATTTAAAAATTAGATTTAACATGGAAAATTGGATTTTAAAAGATTATTAATTCTTGTTTAATTAAGAGTGATGATAGAAAATTTTTGATTTAGAATTTAAAAGTGATTAAATTGATTTTTGAAATAGATTTTAATTAACGTGTAAAATTAGTCTTTTTGAGCACTGTCTCGGATTTTGACGAAACCAGTTTTATTAGATCACTAATAGTGAATTATTATAGGATTTTAAGTTTTGTAGCGATCGGATTTATCGTTTGAATGTGCGACCTCGAAATATCAGATCACTAATAGTGAATTATTATAGGATTTTAAGTTTTGTAGCGATCGGATTTATCGTTTGAACGTACGACCTCGAAATGCGTAGAAATCAATTAAAGGAATTTAATTAAAATAATTTGATTTTAAGAGCTAACTTCTATATACAATAGAATTAGAGTTGGAAATTAGTTTTATTGAGTTTAAAAATACCGAAAACCTATATTTCGACATATAGGATGATCTATTTTCATTTCGGAAACAAAACGGGATTTTCGGGTCTTTGTTATCGCTTTAGCCCAATCAATCTTTACATCCATTCTTATCCATCTTTTTCTATATATGTTGTTATAAACCCTAGCAGCCTTCTATTCTATTTTCTGTATGTACAATTCAGTTCTAATCTATTCCTTCTTGATGGTTGATATCCCAAACCCTAATTACTGATTTCAAATCTAATCCAAAAATTCAAATTGTTCAAACCTTATCAAATTATATATCATCGCGAAGGTCTCGACGAATGGAACCAGCATCTACAATTCATTTTTCGATTGGAGGTTCCATTTGTCCATAAATCGACGATTCATTTTCGGCTGTCTATTCTAGGATTTGGATTCAACGGTGGACTTACAACGATTCGACGATCAGAAAGCGCTGCTGCGTAGAGGACGATTAGGGGAGTCGATCCATTGGGTTAGATCGTGTTATTGAGGCACGAGATCACCACAAATTCGTGATTTGTGGGCGGTGTTCATACGGTGGTTGAAGGACGTAAGGGTGAACAGAGGCGGTGGCTTTTTGGGCGTGGGTGGAGGAAGGCGCGGCGGTCGTCTTGGTGGCCTCTAATCTGGGCACGGTGGCCCCTAGGCGATGGCGGCGACGAATCCAATGGCTATGGGTTGGGCTGTTGCGATCATGTGTTAGGGTTTGTGAATGAGGATGTTAAATTACTTATTTTCCCTCGTTTTATTTTATTTAAAATTTCAAATTTCAAATCTTCTAACGTGCACAACTTTTGCATACGAACTCGGATTCGCACACGGTTTCTTCTATTGGATTTGTAACAAAATTACGAACAATACGAAACTGGTTTGGTTGAATTTGGAAACTATTGAAATTTTGATCTTTTATTTGATTTTTAACTGACTATAAATCAAAGGTGGGTGATTTTACATCATTTATATTATCATTTGGACTATTGGTAATGAATTAAGAAATATCCAAAATGATATATACCTATGTCATTTAATTTTGGATTGAAATGATATATATCCATACATGTAATTAAAATTGAAATAACTGATCGCTTGGCCATAGCCCATAGGGTAGAAAATTATATATGGATACCGGATTGGTTAAATTAAATGGCTTCAAATTCTTGAATTTAAATTGGTTTAAAATGATATTAGTTTAAAGAAAATAAAATTTTGATTTATATGAATTATATTATTTTCTAAATTCGAGCTTTGAAATGTTGAAATTGAAACTGTTTAAATGAAATCGTTTAAGGATTTAAGTTGAAATCTTAAGGTGGAAATCAGAACATGGTTTGAATTTATCGAAAGTGAATTATTTGGAATGTTAAATTTTTATTTAAACTTCGAATTTATTTTATTTAAAATGGTTTTAAATTGGTATTTTCAAGTTTGGACGTGAAATGGATTTAAACAAATATTGTTTAAAAATGAGAAATTGGATTGATATTTTCATCCACTTGAATAGGATCGTTTAAATTGAATTTGACGTAAAATTTGAAATTGTTTTGAACTGAAACTGCTGTAAATCGGAATTTTAATGCGAAGTTGACTTGAAATTGGAAGTTGAAAAGTTGAATTTGGAATGGGAACATTAGTTCAAATCGTTTTGAAAAGGAACAAAAGTCTTAATATAAATTATTTTAATATATAAACTATTGTTAAAATCTATTTTATATTCAAAACAAATTCTAATCTTTAAAATATTCTAATTGTTCCAAACTATTTTTCAATATTAAAACTATTTTAATTATCCAAACTATTTTAAATATTCAAACTATTTTAATTATTCAAAACCATTTTCAATATTTAAACTGTTTTAGAGGGGAATTTTTTAGAACTAAATCGTTGATTTAAATACGAATGCTTTGATATGAAGGTATAACCTGTTTTGAATTCGAAATGATTTTGAAGTGAATCTGATATTTTGATGAAATATGACTTGTTCTTGAAATGTAAAAGAACCAGCCGGTGTAAAAAAATGACGTTTGGTTGTTAAAGAGACCGGGGCCGAGTATTCGCATACTCTTTGTCAATACCGGAACCACTTTAACAACTATGTACGTGGTGGATGATCCAGAATATAGTGGTTGGATAAACGAACGTTTGCTGTATTTGAAGAAAGAGAATGATGATGGATGACTTCGGCACTTACACCAATTGAAATGCCTAAAACATGACGACTTGTCAGGGCCAAGTGGATTAGCCATCCCTAGCGAACATACTTCTTCATATTACTATATTGATTTTGACTTGATCGATGCATCTTGATTTGATTATGGAAGCATTAGATGCGGTGGGCGGTCGTGGCTACGATGCGTTACCATCAGCCTTGCGACCCGAACTGGTGCATCCTAGCTTAGGCGTTGCCTCACGTGCATTGCCATACTTTTATCCTTATACGCACCCACAACGATTTTGTTTTAGTATGGTACCTATAGGGGACTCAGTGGCTACAGACGGTACTGATTGTGTTACAGGACCTGCATAGACTACCTGTTTAAAAATGTGTTAAGGGGGATTAATGTAAAGCCTTAATGCTAAGGAAAATATTTATTTTATTGATTAGGTACTACATATATACTGCATCTTACTACAAATAGATAGTTTATCGAATCCTTAGGATATAGAAAATCCCATAACATCTCTTAAGTTATTGCACTCACGTTATACATTGGATAGGAGATGTAAAATCCCCTAAACATCTCTGAAGCTATTACACTCATATTTACTTGTTGTTGATTTACCTTACATAAGAAATTTTAGTTCTGACTCGAGTGTTTGGTCTTTTCATTACGCTTGGGTCAGCTTGAGCATTCCAGTGTTTGAAGACATTATTTCTGAAGGACGAAGACGGAGTTTGGTATATTATGTTATTAATATTATTCCACTGCATCATTATTGGTATGTTGTTGTTTGTACTCTGATTTTGTTACAAAAATTGTGTAACTGAGTGTATATTGTAAAACAGCTTCATGAACTGTTTATTCGATTATTATATTTTATCATTCCGCTGTGAGATTATGTGTTTTATTTTCCTTCTTTTTCCTTATTGTCTTATTAAACTCCATTGACAATCCTCACTTTTGAATGGTTTGAGTTAGACATGGGTGGTATGTTTTCGACTTGAATCGTTCAAAAAGGGATCGTCACAAATGTAAATGTAGTGGAAATAAAATAGCAGATAACACGGTCGATTTTATACTGGTTCGAGCCTCCCGTCATATGTCCAGCCCCTAAGCACCTCTTAGGAATTTCACTATCAACACCTTCACTTCACCTGAAGGAACAGATTTACAGACTCCGTCTGCACAACCAAATAGAACTTCAATCTTTTGTTTTACAAAGAAATAAATTGACTGTATATTATGTCTTAAATACACTGAGTAGCCGAACTAGAGCACAACTTCTATAACCTTTAAAAATGATGCAGAATTAGCGTGCAGAAACTAGGAAGTGAATTAGGACCAGGTCCAAATGTTATGGAGTGAAAGAGCGCCGGTTTAAGTTTGCTTTTGGAATGAATATAGAATTTATTGCTTTTAGAAAGCAATATGGAAGTAGTTTGAGAGCATAGGATTGTGTATAGATTTTAGGATGACTAGGAGTTTTTGTAGATACTATAGGGATGCTAAAATATGGTGCAATCTTTCGGATTCACCATCGTTGAAGAGAAGCAACTATTGAAGTGGAGGGATGCAAGCAACTTCTGGAAAACTTGTATACATATAACAGATAGCTTCCTTTCATTCACAAGTTGGTGTGGCATGCTGGTATTAATGTGTAGAAATCTCCCTTGCAATCTGGGCTTGAATCCTAGTGTGCACTATTTTTAACTATTTTGTTTCTTGCGTGTAGTATAGTGTGACAAACTAAGTTATGAGCAATAATGGTTGTAGTAGGATGGTAAAGGACGTGCGCTTCAAGTTTGTTGTATTGTGTCTGAGTGCCACTGCTACATTTTTTTTCAATTTTTCACTTCTTAGCAAAACTCTAGTAAACGCTTGTATATTGTGATGGTTGGAATGTTGTATTTCTTCCTTTGCCACCTGGGTTAGATTCCGTCTTTGGAGTATTTTTCAACCTTTATTCCAAAGTCCTTGCTTCTTCACTTTTTTTCAACTTTTATTTTTCCACTTTTATATTATATTTTTCGCTCTCAATCTGAATTCCACCAATTAAATCATTTTTTCTCCCTTCACATTCTTCTTCATAATTTGTACATACATTATCATCCATCATATAGCTACTTAACTTGAAATTACTCAATACACTCATTAGTAGCATTGTCGTATGGTTGTTATCGTCAAAACACCATATATATGGTTCATTCATTCTCCCCCTTTTTGATGATGACAACCACACAACTAAAATATAAAATAATATAACTCCCTCAAAAGACATAATATATTTTAGTCTACATATATTACCAATATAATCATATATTTAAAATATTTCTTTCTTCCTTTGTCGTCAACAAAAAGAGATAAAAACATAAGTAGATATAGACTAAATAGCTCTCCCTAAATTATATACTCCCCTCAAGTAAAGCTTCATATTTGTAAATAAAATCTTAAAATAAGGAATAATCTTTGTCAATAAAAGCATTTAAATAGTGCAAAATTGACCACTTGTTAACTAGTGAGTATCTAGTTTTTTTTTTTAATTTTAGCACAAGTATACCCATATATTAAAAATATATGGTTCATGTTTTAGGAAAACATATCCAAGTGGACGTGGTTGATCCCTTGTAAATATAATTTTCATTGTTTATAATCATGTCCAAATAATCAATAATACATATTTGTTTATCATTTTTTGTCAAATTAGTGGGAACCCATATTTTAAAATCACATGTCATTAAATTAGCACTTTGTTTATTTCTAAGCATAGTACTAAAATGAGGAGAAGTAGATTTAAAGCTATTTTTATTTTTAGTACTAGCATTAAATTTTCTAGATAAAAACGTATATCTATCACTATTATTAACATTTGTTTTATTATCTCCTATTCCATTTTTATTATATAAAGGTTTAGAATTTGATAAAACCATGTTTAAATCATTTTGACCTTTATTAAATTTTGTCACTTCATTTTTAAAATTTTCAAATTTAGCTTTAAAGTCAACGATTATCTTCAAAAGAAATACTAACATTTTTCAAAATGTTAGTATCTTTATTTGATCTAGAAATTTTGTTTTTTAGCGTACAGTTCTCACTTTCGAGAAGAAAAATTCTAGATTTTGAATTATCTAAAGAAGATTGTAATAAATCATTTTGACTTTTCAAATCCAAAATTTCTTTTGAAAATTTTTCTCTAAAATTTTCAAATTTAGTTTCTTTTTCATCTAGAAAATCTTTAAGCATTATAAAATTATTTTTCAGAACATCAAGTTCATTTTTTCTAAATTTAATTTTTCATTTTTCAATTTCTCGTTTTCAAGTTCGATAGATTTCATCTTTGTAAAATAAAAAAAAATAAGCTTTGAGATCTTATCGCTCATATTAACTAATTCGTTATTATCTTCTAATGAAATTTGTAAATCAGAAAGTATCATTTTGCTGTCCTCATTGGTGGCTCTAATGGTATTGAGGATTCTTCTTGTTGTATTTCGACTGGATCTTTTTCTTACCATTATTCTATTATGTTGTGACGATCGATAGAATTTCAGGCTCTGATATCACTTGTTAGTAGCTATGCACAAAATCAAAGATGGCCAACAGTTGTAAACAATGTAAATGCAGCGAAAATATAATAGCAGATAACACAGTCGATTTTATACTGGTTCGAACCTCCCGTCTTACGTCCAGTCTATAAGCACCTCTTAGGAATTTCATTATCAACACTCTCACTTCCACGGAGGAATAAGCTTACAGACTCTGCATGAACAATCAAACATGACTTTAATCTTTTCTTTTTACAAAGAAATAACTTGACTATATACTGTGTCTTCAATACACCGAGTAGCGAACTAGAGCACAACTTCTATAACTTTTAAAAACGATGCATGATGAATGTGCAGAGGCTAGAAAGTGAATTAGGACCAGATCCAAATGTTATGGAGTGAAAGAGCGCCGGTCTAAGTTTTCTTTTGGAATGAATATAGAATTTATGGCTTTTAGAAAGCAAATGGAAGTAGTTTGAGAGCTAATATTATGTATAGATTTTGGGATGATTAGGAGTATTTATAGATATTATAGGGATGGTGAAATATGGGTGCTATCTTTCGGATTCACTAACTACCGAATTGGAGGGATGGAAGCAACTTCTGGAAAACCTGTATACATATAACGGCTAGCTTCTTTTTATTCAAAAGTAGGTGTGGCGCACTGGTATCAATATGCGGAAATCTCCCTTGCAACCTGGGTTTGAATCCTAGCGCGCACTATTTTTTACTATTTTGTTTATTGCATGTAGTGCAACGTGACAAACTAAGCAATGAGCAATAATGGTTGTAGTAGGATGGTGAAGGACGTGCGCTCTAAGTTTGATGTGATGTGTTCAAGTCCCCTGTTACTTTCTTCTTCTTCTTCTTCAATATTTCACTTCTTTGATATCTCAACTAACCTTGGTAGCAAAACTCTAGTAAACGCTTGTATATTGTGATGGTTGGAATGTTGTATTTCTTCCATTGCCATTTGGGTTTGATTCCACCACTGGAGTATTTTTCAACCTCTATTCCAAAGTCCTCGCTTCTTCATTTTTTCAACTTTTATTTTTCCACTTTCTATATTATATTTTTCGTTCTCAATCCAAATTCCACCACTTAAATCATATTTTCTTTCTTCACATTCTCCGGTATAACTTGTACATACATTATCATTCATCATATAGCTACATGACCTGCAATTGCTCAATACACCCATTAGTAGTATTGCCTATGGTTATTATCATCAAAACACCATATATATATATGGTTCTGTAAGTAGACATGCATGCAAATTTATGCTTGATGTTTAGGAATAAGTTTTTGCCAGTAGTAGAGTTTGTTAGATTTAGTTAGGGATAACAATTTGGTCAGGGGTATTTGAAAAGTAGGGAAGCAGATTCGATCTTTTCAATTTAAATCCTTTCCAGAACATTTTCCCATTTACCCGATTGTTGGTTTAGTTAGTATCCAAGTTTGATTGGATGATTGCTATGAATTCATTTTGTTTTACTCAGGATTATTTACTATTAGTTGGATAGTTTCTTTAGATGATATTTATTTCATGTGATGGACTATGAAATTTGTTGGTATGTTTTATATGCTTTGATTCTTATGATTCATTTATGTATCTGTTCACCATATGCAATACTGATATGATTGTTTGTGCATGCATATAGAATTTATATGATCACCCTAGGATGTTTGCATCATACCTTATCTGTCAGTTCACTCACTAGTATTAGAGGGCCAAATGTTAGATGCTTTTTTGTGTGTGTAGTGCCAATTGTCATATGCATATTTTTTTTTTGATATTATGTTATCGGTTGCATTTCATAAAGTGCACAAGCACTACCATATGTGGATATACGCTAACAGAGAACATACACCAATTTAATAAATTTGACTCGGATTTCGTATGTTTTGTATAAATGCTTGGTTTGATTAGTTTCTCTACTAAATGGATGATTCACTTAGTATGCTTATGTATTTCTGTATGTTGCACATTATGATAAGCGATACGAAAGAGTGTGATGCATTCTTTGCTCCTTAAGAAATTCGGGGACGAAATTCTTTTAGGAGGAAAATGTAGTACGCTAAAATATTAAAAATATAATAGCATTAAATAATTGAATTTAATTTATAAACATGATAAATTATTAATAAGTAGGAGCAAAATAGTCATTTTTCCAACTTTGGAACTTGATGACGAAATTAGTGCCATTATGACCGTCTTATTTTTCTAATTCGCGCAGTATATTTGTTTGCCTCGTTTAATGTCTTATGAAGGAGTTGTGGATGATTTCGTGTCGAGCTAAATGAGCATCAAAGTTTAAATTTAAACTTGAAGTTGACCGTTGCTTTTCCACCACTTATAAATACAAAAGTACGTAACTGTTTCCCCATTTCAGAAATTAATACTGCTCGTTCCTTTCTCCTTTACCCTCTTTCTTCCTAAACTACAAATCACCATATCTCACTCAATGCTCAACGAATTCACACGAAACCAGCGACATCATGAAGCTTACAAAGAGGACTATCTATACTAATTTTAAGACAAATTTCTAAAGCTTGGTGGCTAAGCAGTTTGGACAATGAAGGCATAGGAGTAGAAAGCGGTTCAGTGCATGATTCATTCTTTTCTCTTGGTATAATGTTATTATAATCTTATGAATATAATTTGTGGTCTAAAATAGAGTAGATAACAATTTAACATCACTCAATTTTCGATTCAAACATGGGTTTGGGAGGGATTTGATAAAACAGTAAACTATAAACTAAATTTCCATTTTTTTTTGAATTAAATGAATATATTGTGAAATTTGATGGAATTTGAATAAAAAACAACCATAGAAATGGAGTTTAAGATTCTAAGGACGTTCATAGATGACCGAGGTGAAGCGAAGGTGACTGGATGTAAAATGACATTGAGGAACGACTGAAATTGTGATCAGAATTCAAAATTTCGAATGCGTTCGGTCTATTGGTCTAAGCAACCGGTGTACCGACAGCCGTGTTTTGCATGTTGAACCTGGACCCAAATGGGCCAATATATATTAATATTTATCGATTCTAGTTCTGTTTCCTTTGTTTTTAGAAGATGTTTGGCAGCATTCCAGAGATGGTTGTCAACGTTATGGATTAGGCTGAATTATGTAGATGTTGATTATTTATTTGAATTGGATTCGTATGTTATTCGTTATATAGAAATTGTTCAATGTTGCATGAACATGTACGAGCCTATAGCGCAAGTAGGCAACCTTGGATACGATCCCATGATACAAGGAGGTGATCCTAGTATTGCGTTCCTTCTCTATATTGCTTTGGCGGAACAATGTGAAGGATGGATGTTAAGCAATCCTGTTGTGCAAGAAGCAAGTCCAGGCAATGAGTCCAATTTGTATACGAGGCATGGACAACAGACGACCCTATAGCATACCAGGCGAGTCCAGGGAAGTGAGTCCTACATGCGATTGACGTGATGGTGGACAAACAGACGGCCATGTAACGCACGAGGCGAGTCCAAGGAAGTGAGTCCATATAGATGCAATGTGGTGCGATTGGATATATACGCTAGATTAAGTATAGTATGACCAGTAGGATGTGAGGTGTCAAGATGTTAGACTCATATCATGTTATATTATTATCTTTGTAGTATATATGGAGCAAGTATGACTCTCACTCACCAGATTTATGTCTGACCCACTCATGTTTTTCCTTGTTAACTATATCTTCAAATTGATGGAACTTGGAGATGGGATGATATGGAAGACAATGAATTTATTGCACATATTGTAAATGATGTAAATAAGCTTTATGGCTGAGATTTGATTATGCATACATATTGGGTTTGATTGGCATAGTACATGCATATGTATTTGACAGTGTAAATATATTTGGTGAAATCAAAGTGATTATGGTAATTAATGATATTATACTTTGTCTCCTTCCGTTGTAAGACTCCAAAAACTATTAGTTAAAAATGTATTTGTTTCTTGTTTTCATATCACAACAACTCGTCCTTTTTAGTTCTCGAGGTGTTAACGTTGATTCGGGTGTTGAACCCGAAGATAGAAAAGGCAGCTTATTACAAAGTAGCGTGGAGCTGTTTGGTTCCACGCATACATCTACATTGTGTGATTTTTAAAATAAAATTCTATAGAAAAATAAAATCAAAAATGGATTCGAAAAAATGAAAGGAGACATTTTCCAAATATACAATTATTTTGTGGAAAATGATTTATTTTCATTAAAAATAAATTGGTAGAAGTATCAATAGTTTAAATTAAATAGAAATTGACTTCAGGCTTTAAAAATCAAATTAAACCCTAGAAAATTATGGAATGATTTCTAATAAATATTACTTGCTTTTAAAAGAGTTCTTCAAGGTTATGAAATGGGAAAAGATTTTTAAAATTATTTATGTAGTAAAAAAAAATCCTTATCCTGAATTTAAATAAATGGGGAGAGATATATTTTGATTAATAAATTAAATAAAAGCTTCTAAGCTAAATAAATATACTTTTCTTATAAATAAATTCTCGTTTCTAAATAATTTTGATTGTTTGTGTTATTATATCTTTCGACTGACGAGGATATTGAATAGATGGAGTTGTAATACCGACAGGTATGAGATTTTCGATAATATTTCTCCGATTACGCTTTGGACTTGTTTTATAGAATATTATGTGTTGTTGAGTGGAGTTTACAGACATTTGGTAAACTATTATATATCATTGAGTAGTAGGGTACACTCA
This sequence comes from Allium cepa, assembly GCA_030765085.1. Lineage (NCBI taxonomy): Eukaryota > Viridiplantae > Streptophyta > Magnoliopsida > Asparagales > Amaryllidaceae > Allium > Allium cepa. Next base: position 858,910,509 of record CM060934.1, on the reverse strand, counting down.
ATGACTATTTATTTGCTTACCACTTGAACGTGATCTTTAGTCATTAATATTACAAAAGGTATGATAGTTGTATGCTACTATGACTTGGTATGCGCTTTATTATATATGGATAAGTATGTCTATTGGATGTGTTCCTATTAGTGTTGTGTGCTGTTTTTCTAGATAGACTACTAGTGTTCATCCTAGTTGGCTGATCGCGAGGTAGCTCCTCAAATCCGTGCATCACTATTGTACGTGTTGTGTGCTAGTAGTGCCATGTGCAAATTTTCCCAAATGCCACACTAGACAGCAGGCTCATGATCATCCATAGCATAGGCTTATATCATGCTAAGACATGTAGAACGGCAAGTGTCACGATAACCATGAGTAACCTAAGACTGTGAGGTATGCCGCCTGTTATGGTATAGATTGCTAAAGCAGTGTTGTGTGCATGTCAGTCTTCCATTTGGAATGTGTGATTGAGATAGATAGACATACGGTACAACATTTTTTGTGCCTCACGTAATTGATTATACCATGGCAAGTGCCATTTAGTTATAAGACTTGTGTGCTCGTGTATAGTTGATTCTGTTTTGTGATATTTGATATACGTGACATATTGTGAGCTCACATACATATTTCCAGACCAGTTGCATGCTCGTCTATATCTAATGCTATTGGTTTGGATTATTCACATTTATAATATCACCCGTTATGATTGATGTGCAGTATTTGTTGATGCTTTATATGCAGGTCCGGCCAAAAGACAAGGCAAGCGAGACTTTTGCCTAGGACAACGCCGCCGGAAACGGCGGAGGTGACAACAAAATGTCCTTAATGTTTTAAAATATATTAATCTAGTAGCGTAGCAGGGCAGCAATGGAAAGAAATTGTCTGTAGCAAAGTGGTATAAGTCTTGTGCTATGTTCTTTGCAGTACAGATTCTAAGTCTTACAATCCATTGATTTTCCCTTATTTTTTCTTCGCCCCATTTTCCTCTACAATTTCGTATAGGCATCAAGTAGGCTTGGGCCGGCACTGTTTACATGGGATACGCATATGTATGTGTGTATTTATATATGCATGGTATGTGTGATGTACAATACACCAAAAAGGACTTTTAACAGCATAGCATAGAAAAAATGATGTCGCATATTTCAGCAGCATATTTATGACCGCTGTATAATGACATGCAGTTATAGGTTCAAAACATATATCAGCAGTTTACGAGCACTGTAAAAAATTATGGAATTTACAGTGTTTTATACATGCTGTAAAATAATTCTCTTACAACGCTTTTTAAACGCGGTTAAATGACAGCACCAAATTCTACACGTACCAACAGCAGTTAGTGAATGCCGCTAATATATTCCATATGATTTTTAACAGCGCGTTAAAAATGCTGACTTTTTCCTGTCACTTTGAGGCTTTGCACCGAAGATCCCTATTTTCCATGTTGTTGTAAGAAAAGTCCACATGATAATAAGTATGTAAATTAAGTCCCTGTTTTTTGTAAATCAGAAAACGCAAACTATCTTACGCTTTTCTTATAAAAGTGCAAGTTAACTTGCGCTTTTTAAAAATTTAATTTTTTTGAAAATTTCAAAATTTTAAGAAAAATTTCAAAATAAAAAAGCGCAAACTAGCTTGCGCTTTTCTGTTAAAAGTTGCAAGTTAACTTGCATTTTCTGTCAGAAAAGTGCAAAGCACCTTGCGTTTTCTATTTTAAAAAAATTAGGGACTAAATTTACATACTTATATATACAGGGACTTTTCTAATAACAACATAAAAATTAGGGACCTGTAACTCGTTTCTTGTTGTTTTATCTTGAACCATTACAGAAATGGATTATTAGCATTGTAAAATGATATGCAATAATCATCATTATATAAAAGATATTCAAATCATTAACACTGATCATATAAACCCATTTAAATGATTCAAAACAATTGAAATATTAAACACATCTAAATTTACACATCCATAAATAAGGATTATACAGTATCCGTAAGACAGGTTTTTTTAACATATATATGTTGTATACACCATACAGAACATATAAAGCCCAAAAAACAAGCTTACAATGCAAAAAAGCTTCAAACATTTGATAGATTTTGCACCAAAAATCTTTAATTACCTATAATATAGAAATTTAATAGCTAGCATCAAATATAATAAGTTTCAGTATTTGTAAACCAGAATATTTCTGTAATAATAAACCAAAATAATTACCTCTGAAACTCTGAAACATTGCCTACTTCAGTATTAATAAACCAGAATATTTGTCCTGTCATTCAACCAACTAATAAGTTTCAGATTTTATGCATGATAAGACGTTTCAAATTAACGCTAATAAAAAAAACTATTAGGATAATTATGATAATGTTTCAGAAGGACCTACAATTAATAATGACAACGATAGTACTCAGTTTAGTATGGCACTAAACATAATCACATTACAATGGTAATTACTGCAATACTACAATGACAGTACTCAGTTTAGCATGGGATTGAAAGAGTCGCTAATGATTCAGTTCTAAAAGCAAGTATGCTTATTTTTGACAAATCTTCATTCAAGTTTCAAACTGTGCTGGTGGAAAATCTTTATCAATATTAAGTGATGCATTGAATTGTGCAAGTAAGTCTTTTAGGTGCATATATGAAGAAGAAGAAAAATACCGAGATTATATTAATTCAGGAGGAAGATGGTATGACTTAAGCTAGTGTTATGACACATGAATTTTTTTGGTTTGAAGAATTTTTGTGTGTTTGGGGGTGTAACTGGTATCCCATTGCCACTTATTTATGCAGAATATTGTGAAAAATATGCTAAATTTGATGATATTGGGGTGCCAGCTGAAGAATCAAGTGACAAAAAGCTTTCAGATAATGAGCATGACTCTAGTGAAGAGACAGCGGTCGGAAAACCCGATCCTCATTCAATTTCTTGATTTGGGTTGGCATGTATTATGTTAATGATATTTATATGTAATCTTTTCATTTAGCTATGTTGTACAAAAAGTGAATATATTGTGTTCATGTTATTGCAAGTTATATATCATGTGGATTTCATTACACGTCAAAAAAAGTAGTAATTTGTTGAAAAACCACTTTTCAAAAAAAAAGGTTGGCATGCACATTTACATGTTATTTTGGAAGGCTTACATTTTATTTTTTCTTGTAAGTTGACTGTGGTAACTGCTAATTAATAGTGTAATCTACGTTTAAGTAATTGAAAAGGTAACTTGGCCCTGAAACCAAGTTCGTTTGTGCAGAAGGCTCTATGTTTGATGGAATGCAAAAAGCTCACCGATCTGGCATTGCAGTACTAGTTAGCAGAACTGTATTAATGGGCACTGTATTATCGATAGTAGTACTGTATTAATGGTCATTCCAGTGTTTTCCTAAAGGAGTTCTCTTGTTTGAAATGGGTACAGATTATATAGTTTTTGCCTTGTAGGTGGTTAACACGCTATGATGGGAAAAAATTATCACAAACTGAGAACTTAACACACTATGATGTTTATATGTACAATATATGTTGGAGTATAGAACTTACCCTTTTTGTAGGAACAGAAGGTCCAGATACTAGTTGTCGTGTATTCTTCTGTTCAGCTCATCAACTTAGCAACGGAAGAGCATGCTTGTTTTTCCTATTACAAAAATAGAAGAACGCCTCTTACCGTCTAGTAAACATCACATTACATAACAACATAATCATAAGGTACATACAAGGCAATCACCAAATTATTTCTGTTTTAAATGTATAACATTATAAATTGTAAAAAGGAAAAAAATATGAACAGAACTGCTGAACTTGCATGTGAAAAAAATAACATCATAAATTGTTAAGAGAATTTGCATGTGATCTGGCATGCATGTGAGTGGTTGGTTATTAAATGTGGGAAAAATATGTTTGGAAACCAATGATAGTCGAATTACTATAGTTTTATAACAGAACTTGAATGCCTTTTATACATACATATAGTGTAGACTTAAATTATTGCTGACGCTTTAACAAGAAAAGTCTTCTCCATACATGATGCAAAGTTTGTTTTGGCTTGAAGAAAGAATATGTTACCTGAGCTCTCTTGATGTAAACTAAGCATAGCATAGCCATTGTCCATTGACAAAGCTTAAGGATATACATGAACTATTTAGTGGTGGATGACATACAAAATACATTCATATCTGTCCTACACTTAAAAAGCTTGTAGAATATGACATTCAAGAGTGGACTGACCTCACCGTAGAGTAAACCGTGTTTCACCAATGACCTGACTAAAAGTTTGACACCATTTTTTAAAAGTATACTTAGCGTTTCCTATTTATATAAAGTGAGTTCATCACATCGTATAAATAGAAAATTGTATAGGATTTTGCCTTTTTGTTATGTGGCTAAAACATACATGGGCCGAGGTATCCATGTCTCTTCCTTATGTGGAATCCTGTGACTTCTTTGTAATCAGAAGATATCATATGTTGATTAGTACTCGAAGTAGTTATTATTGCATAAGACCTGGTTTTGTAACCTGGAATTACTTGATGGTAAATTAATAATTTACTCTTGAACAAATATTCTGTGTATACCACTGTCATTATCTTCAAATAAATGAAGTAGTGCTTTAGAATATTGGGATAAATTAATACATAAAACAAAGATATAATTGTATCTGACGGTGATAGCATGTTGTCAGAATCGAGTCCCCACCGCCTGCGATGCCGTGATCCATTTCACATGCTTTACAACTCTAGGCCACACTTGTTTACCAGACTACTAAATAGCCCCTCATCATCAACCATAACCCATATTTTTTGAGGTTATTTCTATAAAATATACTCTCTTTTTCTTTGTAATTTTATTTGCAGAAAATGAAGTCAAGAGTGTCGTATAAAAAAAATCAGTAATCATTTCTTTTATTAACCTGGACATCAACACAAATTTGGAGACATTAATGAAGATCCGGTTATTGGATGGCATGAAAGTAAAGAGTACTGCAAATCCAATCAACTAATTAGTTGAGCATAAATGTACTATTACAAACCATTATAATGGTATAAGTGAGATGCGCACATCATGCCTCTATGGTTCTATCAATAAGATGTCGATATTGATGTACCGCATACTACTACTATGTATGTCATAGCATACGTCATTTAGTACAAACTGATTGAGCTTTCATGCAATCTATAAATTTATAATAAACTCTCATCAACATTTGAGTGGGTTAGGCTGACAAGATTATTAATTAACAATAAGCGTGTTTTTTGAAAATTGTTATTATACAAAGAGTCAAAGGACAGTTAGTAATTGCATGTTTAATTGAAGTTACTCACAGAACCCATTCTTCATTTTAAAAAATAACTTGCTAATTATACATTGATTAATTGCAATGTTTACACTACAGTGTCCAGTGGAAAATAATAATTATTGATTTTCTGTAATTTCAGGAGAAGAAAAGGTTAAATTGATCGTTCCAGTTGAGATCCAGTTCTAACAACCATTTCAAATGATTTTCTCCCATTTATCCCAACCCGACAGCATTACTATACTATAACTTTTCCTCTTCTATAAAATCAAATTATAAGCCTTACATGTATTTGTAAAGAAGATCATTAATTTAATATTTGATTATAAAATTAAGATCCGGCAAAACAATAATCTTTATTACTGTTTTTTGATAAACCACTGTGCATTAGGCTGAATATATGCTATGATATTGGTACTGAAAGGCAATAGTTATGACATAAACCATTCTATAATTAGCAATTATCCATGATATATGTTGCATTGCTGAATGGATTTGCAATAAATTATACCTACTCTAGAACTCATTATATTTACTACAGTAATAAGAATTTGGTTAAAGTAGATCAATTGTAGAAATAAAACTTCATTTCCACTTGAAGTTCACAATACACAAACATACAAGCATGAATATCGTGCATGTTACATCATAATTTCAATTTCATGGCTGAACAATCAGCGCTGACGTTCTATACAATTATTTTAGGATCTCATGATTAGGCTGTTGGACGTAATTTATACAAGAATCGATCTGATCCAATCTGATCTTGAATTTTTGATCCACATCCAATCCTTCTAAAGCACAAATATGATCCGATCCAATCTAGATTTTGTTAGATTAGATTTGATCGGATAATGATTATTGTTTCTGAAATTTTTTATCAGATTTATATACTTGTCGGCCTTCCATAAGAAAATTGTTGATTATATGTAAGTATTATTTGTTCATATACTCATATATAGTTTTAGAAATGTTTATTTTTACTGTATAGTCTATATATGATGTTTCATTTTTAATACCTAATTAAACTATATAAAGTAACCTATATAGTGGATTTATATCATTACTATAGTTTGTCGTTTGTATGAAAAGTTGAGATCGTAAACAAGACAATGATTGTTAATTGAGACAACAAATTATCTTCCGGTTGCAAATTCGATGAAATCAAATTAGAGCATAGAATATGACATAGTTTAATATAATCCTTTTCTACTTCCTAATTGAACCAAAATGGATAGAAAAGACACAATTTTTCGTTTTAACATTTAACTTGATAAAATTTGAGCGACTCATGTAATTATATTGAAAAACAAATAACACCTTAGCAACTGGACAAAAAATTATTACTATATATTGAACTATTGAAATAACAAAACATTTTAATATACAAAATATGTATAATTAATATCAGCTATGCAGCAGAAAAGTTTTTCTCGTCACTCCCACTATGCAAGCAGAAAGGTTTTACTACATAAACAAAATATGTATTAAACTATTGTAGGTGGGGTCTTGTTCGTCACTCCCACTGCGCACCAGAAATATCTGCTGCATTCTTTTGTAGTATGCCAGCACTTTGTAGTCATTTAAGAATTCTCAAGTTTGTTACAAAACGCATTCAAGAAAGGTTTGTATCAGTAGTAATTCATTTCTTTAACTAAATTGAATGACTCTGAAAATGTTGATAGCAATAAATATAGAACAGCGCTAACAAATATACAACATAGTTAGCCTGAATTGAATCAAGCTTTCATGTTGAGAGATGAATATTACATGTTTGTTTCGATGAAGCTTTTGCATCCAACATCACCGCCTTAAATAGTAAAATTCCATGATAACGAGACTTAATTCTGGTAGTAATAAAATAACTTTTTGTTCACTTTTTTTTTGTCTACTTGCATGTAATAACTTCAGAAGGGTGTTGTCATTGACACTCCAAAATTTGCTAAGGGGGACAACCAAAAACATGAAATTCGACGTTCCCCCGCCGAACCAAGCCAAACCAACATTTTACACTACGTTCGGTGGGGATAACCGAATTTCAAGCTTAAATTCGAAGGAGGTCTGCCGAATTTAAGACCTAAACTCGGCGGACCCCCGTCGAGATTCCCCCTTAACAAATTTTGGAGTGTCAATACCAATGCCCCTTTAGAAAACTCACAATTTATTTATCATTTAATTAAAAATAAATAACAATGCAAAGGAGTTCAAATTTCTATCAGTTTTAGTATGTATATATTTTAAAAGTTTTGATTCTGGCACACGTTACAAGAACTGTAATAAACTAGTTCAATAAGGTTTAATACATTTTAATATGAAATAAACCATTTTAAAATACCACAAAAACAAGAACTAAAAAAAATAAAGCTCACCGATTTTGAGATTCTCACGATGGCTGGTTTTCTTCTTCTTTGCGATGATGAAGATAAGTTGTTTCGTGCGCTACCGGATTCGAGGGGTTGTATTTTCTTTACGATGATGATGGTAGTTTTGAGCTTGTATTTCACGATGATGATGGATATGTTAGGTTTTATGAAGAGGAATAGGGATTGGGGATGAAATTGATGAGAGGGAGAGAAGGAATCGAATTTTGGGATGGATTTCTTCTGAAAGTTTGGTTGAAGTGGTGAGAGGGAATCGGCTTTTTTCACGAGTAAAAGTAAATACCCCCCAATAAAATTTTCCCACGCCTTTATATACTATAACCGCACAACCGTGAAAAACCGACCATATCATTGTATAACTTTAAAAAAACTATAATTTTACACACACATATCAAACGTATAATGATACGTATATGACAAAATATTGTTGCACTATTAGAAATAAAAAAAAAATTAGAAAAAAAAAAAATAGAAAACTAAAAAAATTAAGCAAAAATGTCTAGTGAAGAATAATTAATAATTAAGTATAGAAATTGATATGTATATACACACACACATACATTCATACATACATGTATATAATAGTTAAAGAAGACGAGGAATATATAAATAAATGTATGTAACAGTTAAAGAAGATGCGGATTAAGTAGATAATAGATATAATGGTAAAAATGAGGGAAAATCGATAGAATATATCTCACTACAAGAAAAAAAGCACTACTACAATGTTCTGTAAACATTGTTGAAGCCATTTCACTACGTTTATCTTACCATTGTAATATTCATAGTTGCAAAAACATTATATTTTTTACAACATTTATTATATATTGTGCAAAATGTTGTAAATGTATTTTTTACAAGACTTGTAAATGCATACTTTTGTACAACATCTCACAAACATTGTAATACTTGTTTCAATCATGTTGTAAACATTGTATTGAATACAGTTTCTTTATATCACTAATCTTACATTTCACAGGTCTTGTGAATATCTAATACACTTAAAAGGCAACACTATTCACTGTTATTCAAACATTATTTACATCGAACAAAATAATGGCAAAATCTAACTAGAAAACCTCATGGAAGGAACAACTGTAACGACCCACACTTTACTTTCTCCAATGTGGAAGAAATTTTTTTATGGCAATCCAATGCTTCACCCTTGGTTTTATGCCAAACTTTTTCCAAACCATCAATTAAATTAGATTACTCTCTGATAGATGTAAACCCTCTACTGAGAAGAAACTCAAATCATTCTCCTGAGGCCTTCTTCCATTCATAAACAAAACTTCTAATGTTCCCATAAGAGCAATCTGCGGTCACGACGCAAGTAAACTCTTCAATAAATGAATGTAAATAAAAATAATAATCAATGATTAAATTTCATGCATCCTGCAATAGTTTGATGGTATAACCAATATTGTAGATGCATATGTTATCAACTGTACTAAGGAAAAAAAATAACAAGTCGTGCATGTTGTATAAACTCCAATTCCAGCTCGATGATAATACCTGAAAGTAAATAAAAATCAATAAACTACTTACAATCTAGATTCCTAGAACCATAATCCAATCTAATTATGCATGTACAAAAGTACATGCGTATACAAAAGAACTAAATTTGACCAGAGAAGCAATATGTAATGGAAATCACGCTATATAACGCTAAAATTAATGATTGCAACGATTTCTATGTACAACTCAGAAAGGCGACTAGCAACACATCAAACTAAGTGTGTTAGGGTTCACTTTATATTGGCCCATAACATTTTTTTATAGAAAAATGATAGATGAAGTAACTTGATGAGTTCCTTCAAATTGATAATTAATGATCTACGTACATCATGATAAAGAGAAGAACTAATAATATCGTATGAGAATCATTGCATGACTATTAAAGCCCAACCTTACCCGCTTCTTTTCTTTGTCATTATATTTTTCATATATAAGGTGTATAAACTATTACTGAGGTCTTGCTATTGGTGAGAGACAAAAACAAGGAAGTTTCTTTTACTCAAGTAGTCTAGTCAATGGCCTATCCATGAATACATATCAATCTTACAAATTAAAGCCGGTTAGGAGATAAAATTTTATTTGCATAAGCACAAGCCTAGAAAGTTGAAATATACAACATATAAATAGACATACTAACTCTAAGCTATTACATCATTATATTTATTGCATCATATGTATGTACTGAGTTAGTCAAGCTACTCAATCTTTTGAGACATGCATTTGGTGTAGTTTATTATAAACATTAAATGACTAGGTAGACGTGTATATGTATATCATAGCATAAATGCATTCATTAAGTGATTAAAGTAACCATATATACACAATATGACGAAAGTTCAATGAATTTATTCAAGGTTAAAAATGTTGGTACGCACACATATATGTATGCGTGTATGATCATGATAAAGAGAAAGGATTTCTACAGTCTCACCTGGCCTATTCATTTTATGGCTTATCCATAATAATAGAACTCATGGTTCATGCTATTGTTCCCTTCAAATTAAATTCAAAGATGTTTTATGATTTTTTAATAGGTTGGTTTTTTATAACGATAGGACCCATGGTTCATTCTATTGCACTTCTTAATTTTATGGCTATTTCAGTACCAGCTGCAGGTTGCTTGTGGCTTGTCTCAATATAATTGGTTTCTAGATGCTTAATTTTATCATTAAATAAAATTGTAAATTACACAATTCTTCTTTTGTATGAGAATTCTCAAATACCCGCCAACATGGACATTAGGTGCTGACGACATGTGATATCTATATAGAAGTTTCGCGGCTCTTTAATGTTCGAGAAAAAAGCTTTCGCTAAATTTCTTCAGTGCATTAAGTGGAGTGATGTTCAGGTTTACCTTGATCACATGCATCTCTTGATATACCCATGTTTTTTTCATAACCATGCCACTGTGTGTGCAGGAGAGATGAGAGCTTTATTATGCATTCATAAAACACCATGAACTATCCTGTAGTTTATGGTATTGACTATTATTTATCTTTCAGTTGAATTCACTTTGACTATTGGAACTATAGCTTCCAAATTGTTTATTCTTGATGAAGAGTATTTGATTTTGACAAATTTCCACATCTAATAGTAGATATAAACAAGAACATAATTCTCATTAACTACTATTGCATTTTTATTTAATAATTTATGGATTTTAGTTACACTACTAATTCCAATCAATGTAATACACAATTATTGCAATTAGTAAATTTACCTAAATTACAAAAACTGCTAAATACATACTATTGTATCAAATATCACATTTCAATCAATTATACTTAAGTACCGAAGCACTAACAAAATCGAATGCACACAGTACAAAACTTATATACTGAAATACAAACATGTATGCATCACTCTGTAATCTGGATAAAACCTATGATTTATTAAAAATGATTTTAGAGTTTGATATGTACACCTACAATATCTCCTACAAAGTCTTATCCATATCCGTGATGTAAAAACTAAATTTCAAGCATATAATATATAATTTTGTTTAAAATTAATCAACTGGATTTTTTTCAACTGTAAAACTATCATTTGCCAATTTTTTTTACCCAATCGAATTATGGAAAGGAGGACAATACAGTAGATAATTTGACGATGCAAATTTAATCAGCAATAAAAAGCAAAGAAGTTGCGAGAACCTAATTTTCCATACTAGCAGATGATGTTTGTAGTAGCCAAGCGATGTGCACGTAATCAGACCTATGATGGCATGATGGATCTAGCAGTCTATATTCCAAAAATCATGGAGACTTGGTGGATCTGGTAATGTTGATGGTGCGATGGTTGGCTGTGTTGACGCGGTTAGGTAAATTAACGACGAAGAGGATATAATTAGAGAATTAGGTTTGTGTTTGATGGCGATTAGGTTAGTGATGGAGAGGTAGTAGAAATAGAATATCAATCGAAGAACCGAAGGAGAACTAGAGCTTTGGATTGAGCGGCGTTGAAGATGAAACTAATTTGTGATGGGTTTTGGATTTGAGAGTTGGGAGAATTAATTGTGAGGATCGGTATTTGGAAGAAGTAAACGGTGGAGAAGAAAATGGGACAAAGGCAGAAAATAAAGGCGGTAACCGTAGAGAAGAATATACAGAATTTTTTTGGTTTTAGAGTATTTCATTTTGACTAGTGACAGTAAGCAAACCTCCCTAACGGTCGGTTTGATAACTGCATCTAGTTCTTCATTATTTCACTCTTTAATAGCAATTAGCGATTAAATGCTGTTCGGAGTAGCAGTCAAAAGCATACATTCTTGTAGTGGTAGTTGAACATTGAATATGTTTTGTAGTCCTTTCCTTTATACCATGATTGTATATATACACTAACTTCATTCATCCTAGACATAGTCTAACCCATTTATTATTTCAATAATACTGAGATCGGTCTAAAATATTTCAAGACCAAGGATGAAGTAGATAGTTAGTCATACTTGGATACCTTTTATGGAGGCTTGTTACATAATAGGATTCCATTCCTTTGTGTATTTTTATAGCCTCGTTATGTATGATGTATTTATTAGACTATGTTGTATGTATTACGTAGACAACGAGCTTTGGAATTATGTTATATGGACCCACGATGACTGATGTGTTAGTCCTTGAGATGATGGTTTTGATGACAACAACCTTAAAATAAGATTATAAAATATAAATACTAACATTATAGTTTAGATATATATATACGTGCAGGATCTAACCATGCAGGTACCGTTTGCACAAAAAATGGGCAAACACCTCCAAGTCGTATGATTTAGTTGATTATATATGGTTCTCAGCGATTTGGGTGATTTATGCGAACATATAAAATAGATGGACTAAGCTGTAAAAGACACACAGATTTATAGTAGTTCGGCTAGAATGTGCCTACGTCCACTTTATATGTTATTCTCCTTTTCTATTCAGATTACAAGTACAAAGCTTTGATTACAAGTAACTGAAAGTTGTTTGAAAGTTCTATCCGTGCTTGAGCTCTCAAAATTGTCTGCCATTGTTGTACCCCTGCCCCTCTATTTATAGAGTGAGGCTGGGGGCAGGGGTCCTGGATGTATATAGCCGTTGGTGGGCCTGGGCTGAAGCAATCTGGCCTGGCAACTTTGGTCCGGCAACGCCTTGGTTCGGTAGTAGATGGATGGAGTTGAGGCCTTGGTCCGGTAGTACTTTGGTTCATGTTGGTTCGGCGTTGAGTTGGTGACCTGGTTCGGTGGCGTTGGACCGGTAGTGGATGGAAGGTGGCTGGTTCGGTGGTGTTGGATCGGTAGTGGATGGGAAGGTGGCTGGTTCGGTGGTGTTGGATCGGTAGTGGATGGAAGGTGGCTGGTTCGGTAGTGAATGGAGTGGGTTGGTTCGGTGAAGGTGGATCCGGTAGTAGGTGGGAATGGGATTGGTTTGGCTATGCGGGGAAGGGAGTTGGCTCGGCAATGCATGGAGAGGAGATGGTTCGGTAGTGAAAACGTGCCCAACATTTACCCCCCAAAGTAGGGCATATGCCTGTATATGGCGTGCTTTGTTTTGAGTAATGCCAAACCAACTGGTCCGGTCATTGATTTTTGCTTATAAATAGCGGCCTAACGCTTTCGTTATTCAGCCGAGCCAACCCCTTGTTTTTGCCGAATCGAAATATTATCTTCGCCAGACCAAACGTGTTAGCCGAATCAAATTCCTATCCTTGCCGAACCAGGTGAGAACCTTTTTTGTCGAATGGGTTTTTGTTTTGAACTACCGAATGGACTCGGGAACTTGACTTACCGAATGAACCATGTGGGTTTTAAGTACCGAATGACAATTTCATACTTGAATTGCCGAATGGAGTGTGTATCTTGACCACCGAATGAGATTGCACTGTATAAGTGCCGAATGAGCCTTATATACTTGAGTTTTTATGTTTTGAATTACGAGTGAAATTCCGGACTACATATACTTGCGTGTTTATGTCTCTATATTCCTTGTTTTAACAGTATGTTTTTCTGGTATCGCAGATAATGTCTCACAAAGTGGAAACTCGATCAGAAAAGAGAAAATCTACGGATAGAAGAGAGTCCTCTGTGGTGCCCCCAGCCCAGCTAGGACCGGGACGACAGGGACCCACCCCGAGATCACTAGTGGACGGATATGGTCCTCAAGAGCTTCTGAACTCTCCTCCTGATTGCTTTCCGATCTCTCTCAGAGAGGAGCAGCTTGATATTATCTCCCGCTCCTTTAGGATTGATAGAGCACGCATGCTGTTGCCAGGGAAGGGGGTCATGCCATATAATCCCCCTGAAGGATACTTTGCTTATAGTAGGTACCACTGCATGTGTGCGGCCATTCCTCCAATCAATGCTTGGATAGTTAGCTTCGTCACTTATTTGAAGGTGGCCCCCTTCCAGCTCCAGCCCAACTCCTACACTATCTTGGCGTGCCTATTCGTGATTTTCCAGAGAAAGTACGGGCGCCCCCTTCTAACCGGGAGATTCGATATCTATATAACTTGAGAGGTTACAAGAAGGGGTCTCCATACATCATCTTGGAATCGGCCGTGTCCTTCAAGCCGGTCTTGGACTTGTATTCAAAGTTCACCATGTTTAAGAAGGAATGGTTCTTCGTCCAGAATGACACCGTTTCGATCCACCGCTTCACCTCTGGCTGTTAGTTGAAGCTTATTTATAATTTCCGTTCTGACTGAGATGCTTCTTCTTATGTGTTTTTATTTCTTGCTAGCGACAGGTGGCTTTGCGGTCGTGGAGAATGATCACCTGGTTCAGATGGCCGCGGAGATAGAGGCCATTTCGAGAAGGGATAGGTCAACTTCTTACCTAATCAGGAATGCCACTCTCCTGGGACACAACTTGATTCTACCACATCAGTCTGTGGTCAAGCAGAGGGATACGGCCGAGGAAAGAGCTGCCAAAGCCAAAGGAGGGGCCACGACAAAGAGTAGCAAGAGGAGACCCTTCTCGATACCTCCAGCCGTCGGGGGGAAGAAGCTCAAAAAATCTGATGGACCCTTTCCCAGCACATGCCCAGACGTTCCGGAGGAGGAAAGTGAAGAGGAGGAAAGAGGCGAGGAGGAGAGCAGAGGTGATGGAGAAGGTGATGGTGGCGAAGGACGGAGTGGTAGTGGCGTTGGTGCCTTGACCTCTGGGCAAGCAGGTGAGATTCAAGAGTGGACGGATGATGCTTTCCGCCAAGCCTTTGAGGGGTTGGAGGAAGGGTCGACCTTGATGGAGAAACCGAAGAAATCTGATAAGGCCGGGACGGGTGCCAGTCCATCTTCTTAGAGCATTTCAGCTAGGGCAACTCCGGCAGTTCAAGGTGAATTTTTGACTCCTCTTCTAACTTCACATGTTTCTTGGATTATAGTCTCATGCATGCTTGTAACACTTAGTTTTTATTCCAGGAACGGGTAAGGCGGCCAAGACATCAGACTTTCGGCACCGCCTCGAGCAATTCAAACTCCTCAAAGCTTCTGCTAAACCGAAGCCCTCGACTGACCGTTCCGGGGGCGTAGTCGGCTACCGTCCTCTTCTCGGAGTCATTGAAGAGGATATTCAAAAGAGAAAGAGGAGGCGTTCCATGTTCGAACCTTCACTTGGACCTCAGCCCCCAACCCAGCCTATTCATGACATCATGGGGGAGGATACTGAGTCCGTACTATCTCTGCATGCATCAGAGAATCCTACCGTTACTCATGTTGATCATCCCGGCTTGGCTCGTAACCCATTTGCGGGTCATCCAGATCTGGACACGAGTTCTCATGATATTTCCTTCGATGAGGTTACCGATGAGCACCTCCTACCCCGCAATCCTATGGTAAGGGTGCTTGATGAGGCTAAGTCTTTGGATCTCGACTTGTTGACCACTCGGATTGTGACTATGGGGGATGAGGCCAAGGAAAACATCGATCGGGTGGCTGAGGAGACCAAGAAGTTGATGGGGCATCACGCCCGACTGGTCAAGGCTGGAGAGGAAATCGGAAGTGCTAACATTCGGCTGCAGCTAATGATTTCCGATCAGGCCAAACAGCTTGCCGATCGGGCCATTCATATCTCCCAGCATGAGGTGGCCTCTAGACGACTCAAGAAAACCATGAAAGAGGCTAGCCGAGCCGAGCTGCGGAAAATGGAGGCTACCTGTAAGGAACAGATCGATATGGCCATTGCCATGGTGGATGAGGTTCGGAAAGCGGACCTTGAGCAGATAGAGGAGTTATCTGGGAGGCTTGAGGCCGCAGAGCTTGCTCAAGCCAAGCTGAAGGAGGAGATGGAGGCGATGCGGAAATCCCTTCAGGCTGACTGCTCGAGATACCGATTGGAGAGAGATGCTGCCGTTGCAAGGCTGTCGGCTTCTGAGGCCCGGATGAGGGAGTTTGAGGAGAAAGAGGGGATGATGGATGAGATGCTTCAGGACATGTACTTCCGTACTTGGAAGAAGGCAACCTATCCTGGATGGATGATTATCCCCGGGTCATGGCTAAGATATATCTCCGGGCTTTGGAGGAGGCCAAGGCTGAGGCAGATAAGGAGGGTGGCGTGGCCTTCAGAATGGATGTGGTTACCGCTCAGTTCACCAAGGAGGAGAAGGTGGCGGTGAAGGAGGGAATGCGGCAGCTTACCGCCGAGGAAGTGGGTGTGCAGTTGGAGGAAGATGATCAGGGAGCAGACGCTGGTAAGTCTTCCCTTTTAATCATTTCTTAACTTGATTGCTTATCGTTTGTCTAATAGATTCTTCTCCCGAATTGGACAGGTGGGATCTCTGGTCAGCATGCTGGGATTTCTGATCCTGCTGTCATGTGGATCTTGGGGGGTTGGAAGGATAGAGATGAAGTTCTGATGCTGCCGACTATTTTGACTTGATCCGGGCATTTTTTGGTTTTACTTGACATTCCTGTATATACTAGTCCAAAACATTAATGTACTTTCAAGCTGTAATTAGGTAATTATGTCATTGTAGCGAATGATTTTATTCTTATATATTTTTATAACATAAGCTGATTCTGTCATATCTGAATGCTGTCGTTATTTTGATGTGTTGCATAAGAAATATAGCTGTGTACATGCATGTGTTTCAATCGTGTTTGATGCTATGCTCTTGCTTAAAATATAATTTCATGTCTCGCAATGTTAGTGTGATGTGTGAATAGGCTATAGCTACATGTTTATGTACAAGAAAAGGAAGTACCGCCCTTCATGTTTTAGTTGTAGACGGTAGCTTTGAATGTCTTGTGTGACTGAGGATGGAATGCAGCTGAGTGACCTGTTATCCAGTTGTGAGTTCTCATTTCCACTAGCAAGTGTCTCTTATTTTGTGTCATGTACTTTAGTGATTGTTATAGAGGATAGGAGGAAAGTTTTTGTAAATAAAATGGAAATATAAGAAATAGTAAAACTTCCAATCAAGGAAGGCCTTCGATGTGCTTAAGTTCGTGGCAAACGGGTTTTGTAGTCACTTTCCCTAGCTGTGGGTCTTGGAGACATTCGTCACCCATCTTACGCCTACGCGGGGATTTTTCTTTTTTACCACCGTACTTAAGACACATCGGAGCCGAGATCGCGCACAGTAACTACCCGGGCCATTATGGCCTGTAATCGTGGGTATTATTTGATTTACCGTGGCCGGCTAGCGTGGGTGCCGATCGTCAACTTTGAACTGCCCTGGCTGGCCACACCTTATGTCGGGGCTTATAATCGGTTCACAGTCGCCAGCGAGTCGAACGCCGTAATGAGCTGCCTCGGCTATAGTCGGCCTTCTCGGTGGCTTATGATCGGCACATTACAGTTGGCTTTGAGGGACGTCGCGAGCAATGAGTTAACCCGCAGCAAAGGGATGCTGGAGCAAAAGTGTCTCATTGACGAGGGCATAGATTTGTATAGTACCTGTTAGGTCTTGTCCAGGTGAGGTTGTGCCGTGAAGTGTCCAGAATGGAAATGCCGTTATACAGGATTTTGTTCAACAGTAAAGGGATAAAGCTTAACAAGCAGCTAAGATATAAAGGAATAAGTTTAAAAAGAGACAAGATTTTTTAAGTGGTTCGGCACGAAAATGCCTACGTCCACTGATTCTCTTCGTTAATTCACTTCATATGGACAGTACAAGTTAAGAAAAGTATCGGCGAAGGTATTGGATGTTCCATGCCCTCTGGAACACCTCTCCGTCAACTGTTGACAAAATATAAGCTCCGTTGTGGAGATCTTTATGAATTACATAGGGTCCGTCCCAGATTGGATCTAGTGCTCCGGGACGCGGGAAGATCCGCTTGAGGACAAGGTCTCCTTCTCGTAAGCTGCGGTGCTTGACTTTGGAGTTGTATTGTGCTGGCACTTTTTGCTTGTGAGCTGCCGCTTTGAGTGCTGCATCGTTTCTTCTCTCTTCAATTAGATCCAAAGACATGTGGAGGAGTTCTTCGTTCTCTTCTGGGTTGTAGTGGATCCTACGGTGGGAGGGCACTACAGTTTCAACTGGGAGCATGGCCTCCGATCCGTATGCCAAAGAGAAAGGAGTATGTCCTGTTGATGTTCTGTAAGATGTGCGGTAGGCCCAAAGTGCCGTAGGAAGTTCATCCATCCAAGCGCCTTTTGACTTTTCAAGTTTCTTCTTGATTAGAGTTTTGAGAATTTTGTTGACAACTTCGACTTGTCCGTTTGCCTGGGGATAAGCTACAGATGAGAAGCTTTTGTGAATTCCGTGCTCTCGGCACCAGTCGGTGAATTCCTCGCTGTCAAATTGAAGTCCATTGTCCGATATGATTTTGAGTGGAATCCCGTACCTGCATAAAACATTTTTGATCAAGAAGTTAATAACTTTTGCCGAAGATATTTTATTCAGAGGCTCCGCTTCCACCCATTTGGTGAAATAGTCAACTGCCACTATGGCATATTTGGCTCTGCCTCGGCTCATTGGTACTTCGCCAATCAAGTCAATTCCCCATATTGCAAAGGGCCAAGGGCCGGTCATTTGAGTAATCTCATTGGTTGGTAGTCGAGGATTTTAGCAAATTTCTGACATCTGTCGCATTTTTTGACGAAGTCCAAGGCGTCTTTGTTTAAGGTGTGCCAGAAATATCCATATCGGAGTATCTTCTTTGCCAGAGTCTTCCCTTCAATGTGGTCACCGCAACTTCCTCGATGGGTGTTGGATAAGATTTCCTTGGCTTCCCTTCCAGCGACACATCTTAATAAGGGGTTAGAGAAGCCGCGCCGATAGAGGATGCCTTCTTGTATTGTGTAGCGGGAAGCACTCCTCAAAATTTTCCTGACTTCATTACGCTCGTTGGGTAGTGTGCCATCTTGCAAGTATTTCCGGATAGGAGTCATCCAAGTTTCTTCTTCGATTGTAGCTATCAGATCCTCTTGTTCGAAACTTGAGGCTAGTTGCTTTGAGATGGTTATTGTTCCGGAAGTGGTGTCGTCCTTCATGCTAGCTTGCTTTGCCAGTTCGTCGGCCTCCTGATTCTCTCCTCGAGGAATGTGTTTGATTAAATAGTGATCCAATTGATTGAGCAGCAGCTTGGTCTTCTTTAGATATGCTGTGAGTCGTTCTCCTCGAGTCTGGAATTCTTCCAATATTTAATTTACAATAAGTTGAGAATCACTATGGAGACATAAAGAACTGACTCTAATTTCTAAGGCAAGTTCTAGTCCTGCTATTACTGCTTCATATTCTGCATTGTTGTTGGTGGCAGCAAATTCCAACCTTAGGGCATAATGCAGCTTCCTTCCCCCGGGGGTGATTATCACAATACCTGCCCTCGAGCCCTGTTCGTTTGACGCTCCATCTACAAAGAGATTCCACTTGATATCTTTTGTTATTTCAGATTGATCCTTACCTTCGTTGGTAGTGAATTCGGCAATAAAATTGGCCATGGCTTGTCCCTTGATGGCGGTGCGAGGATGGTAGGTGATATCATATTGACTCAGTTCAATGCACCATTTAAGTAGTCGTCCAGAAGTGTCGGGGCGATGGAGTACCTGCCTTAGCGGTTGATCGGTTAAAACTCTGATGGAATGAGATTGGAAATAGTGTCGCAGTTTTCGTGACGTGATCAGCAAACAGTATGCTAGCTTTTCAAGTTTAGGGTATCTGGCTTCTGCCCCTGTAAATCTCTTGCTTACAAAGTATACGGGCCGCTGCGCGTGGTTGTCCTCTCTCACCAAAGCGGCGCTTAGAGCATGGGATGATACAGCAAGGTATTGGTATAGTTCTTCGTCTTCATTTGGAGTTGAGAGTACTGGTGGCCTCTGAAGGTGTCCGATTAGGTTAAGGAAGGCTGTCGAGCATTCGTCAGTCCATTCGAACTTTGCTTTGTCTTTCTTTAGAGCTTCGAAGAAAGGGATGCATTTGTCGGTTGCTTTAGAGATGAACCTGCTTAGGGCGGCCACTTTCCCGTTTAGGCTTTGCATCTCTCTTCGAGTGGATGGTATCTTGATATCTTGCAAAGCCCGGACTTGTTCGGGGTTTGCTTCAATCCCCCTGGCATGGACGATGACTACCAAGAATTTTCCTGACGACACTCCGAAGGAGCACTTTAGAGGATTCAACTTCATTCCATATTGGCGAAGTACTTGAAACATCTCGTCCAGGTGGTTTATATGATCGTTGGCTTTCCTCGATTTTACCAGCATGTCATCCACATAAACTTCCATAGTTCGTCCTACTAGTTTCGCAAACATCTTGTTGACGAGGCGCTGATAAGTAGCTCTGGCGTTTTTAAGTCCAAAGAGCATTACTCTGTAGCAGTACAATCCCTGGTCAGTGATCAAACTAGTGTGGTTTTGATCGGCGGCGTGCATAGGGATCTGGTTATATCCTGAGTATGCGTCCATAAAGGATAAGAGTTCGTGTCCGACTGTGCGGTCCACGAGTTGATCGATTCGGGGGAGTGGAAAGCAGTCCTTCGGGCAAGCGTCATTTAAGTTGGAGAAATCGATGCACGTTCGCCACTTCCCATTAGCTTTCTTTACCAATACCGGGTTGGCGATTCATTCTGGGTAGATGGCTTCTCGTATGAAGTTATTGGCAAGTAGGTTCTTTACTTCTTCCTCGAGGGATGCTGATCATTCTGCCCCCATGCTTCTCTTTTTTTGCTTTACTGGCACCTTGGTGGGATCGATGTTCAGTACGTGGCATGCTACGTCTGGGGAGATTCCAGTCATGTCAGCGTGTGTCCATGCAAATACATCCATGTTGTGGCGGAGAAAATCGACGAGTTGATTCTTCAATTCCGCTCTTAACCGAGACCCGACTCTCAGCAGTCTACTTGTGTCGTGTTTGTCTATAGATACAAATTCCATAGCCTCTGCAGGCTCGGTGGTGGCCTCCTCCTCCTTGTCCCTGGGGTCTAATTCGTTGAAAGGATCGCTGGTATATCGAAGAGGAGGGGATTTCTTTAATTGCTATGCTTCCAAGTTTTTCTTGCAGAGAGAAGTCTCTGCATCCTTCCCTTTATCCTTCCTGCGGTTATTGCGGAGTTCAGTTACATAGCAATCTCGAGCGGCATCTTGATCTCCCTCTATTTCCCCTATTCCGTTATCTGTTAGAAATTTCATCTTCAGGCACCACGGGGCCAGGACAATTTGGAAGTCAGACAAGGCTGGTCTTCCCAAAAAGGCGTTGTAGGCTGAGTGGTTCTCTATTAGCACAAATGTTTGTTTTCGTACAACGGAGCGGGGATGGCTTCCTATTTCGATAAAGAGGTCCAGTTGCCCGAGGGGCATCTTCGCATCTCCGGTGAAACCATGTAGCAGTTTGCTGTAGGGAGACACATCCTTCATTGACAGCTTCATTTTGTCGAAAGCGTGCTTGAATAGGATATTTACTGAGCTTCCAGTGTCTACTAGGATTCGGAAAACCTTGGCTGGGCCGAACCAGGCAGAGATGACCATAGGATCCATGTGAGGGTACTGCCTTCCCTCTAGATCACGCCGACTGAATGTGATATCATCATTCTCTTTCCGTTTCGGGTGGAGCTCTTCTGTAACAGAATTAACGTAGCCTTTATTGTTTCTAAGTGACTTACCATATCTCTCCATCTCTGCCCAGCTTCCGTCGGCGATGTGTGGTCCTCCTGATATGGTAAGGACCACTATCTTCTCTTGACTGGAGCCGCTGGTGTTGCGATTTCCTCCACCTACTTCCGTGAGGGGCAGCCCTTGGTTCTCATTGGCAGGAGTTGAAGTCCTGTTCTGACCTTTCACATAGCGCTCTAGTCTCTTCCTTCTGATGTGTTCTTCAATCAAGTCCCGGAGATGATGGCATTCATTGGTGTCATGCCCATGAAATTCGTGGAAGCGGCAGAACTTTCCAGACTTAATTGCATTATCTGATTCTTTCTTGTGCGGGGGGCGCTTGTATCTAACTTCGTCTTGGGTGGCCAAGAAGATGTTTTCGATTGTTTCATTTAAAGGAGTGTAAGAGTCAAATCTCGGTCCTGGCCTATATAAGCGCTTTTTTCCTTTCTTGCCCCCAGCACTATCTCTGGAGTCATTTCTTCGAACGTCCTTTGCTACTGCGGGTGTGTTGCCATGAGCTGCCTTGGTTTGTTGCCCTGTCTGCCTTTCAATGGCAGCGTCTTCAAGTCTCATATATTTTCCGGCTTCGTGGAAGAAATCGGGTAAGGTAGCTGGCTTTTCTTTCGTTAATCTCCTAGCAAACTTAGTATCAGGATGCACACCACTACAGAGGGCCATTAGGATAAGTTTCTCGTCGGCATCTTGGACTGCGGCTGCTGCGGCGTTGAATCGGGTTAGATATTGTTGCACTGTCTCCCCGGGCTTCTGTTTGATATTAGATAGGGAATAAGCGTCCTTGGGTTGTTCCACATGAATGCGGAATTGGCTGATGAACTTTTCTTTCAACATTTCCCATGAGCTGATGGATCCTTGGGGCAGATGGCAGAACCAGGAGGTAGCTAGATCTGCCAAGAATAGTGGAAAGCATTTACACAACACTCCCTCTGTTGCTCCGTTCATGAGCATATGCTGTGTGTATCTCTGCGAATGTACAACGGGGTCAGAGGTTCCCTTGTAAGGTTCCATTGTTGGCATTTTCCATTCCCGGGGGGTGATGGAAGTTTCGATATTGCGGGTGAAGGGGCTGGTTACCCTAGCGCCTATCCCCCGATCCCTTTGTTCCCGTTGGACGCACTCTCTGAACAATCGTGCCATCCTTTCATCAGAACTTGGAGCGGATAGAAATGAGTTTGTTTCTTCCCTGCGGGATTGATTCCGTCCAGATGACCTGTAGGGATGGTATCGTCTATCACTCCTAACATTCTCCAATGACGGCCTCTGGTCTTCCGGGGGCACGCTGGGGTCAGCCACAGTTGGCCCTTGCCTTGATCTTCCCCTGTTGGGTTCCGTTCTCAGCACTTCTTTGGGTCCAACTTCGGGCTGGACTCCGGCTCGGCCCCATCCATTAGCGTTTCCATGGTTAGGTAGCATGACAGGCTCAGCCATATCCGACCCCTGCCTGGTACCTCCCCCGTTGGTTTCGGTTCCAAATGTTTCCTCGGGTCGGAATTCGGGCTGAGTCGGGGCTCGGCTCCTACCATGCTTGTTTCTGTTATTAGCCTCTTCGAAGAAGAAAGACCTTTGTCGTCTCCCAGATCCTCCAGACCTGGACTCACCCCATGATTCAGTGTTGCGGTTGGTCTCTTCAACATCCCTTAAGCGTGACATGAGTTGATCCACCAAGGCTTCTTGTTGAGATGCGAAGCGGTTAGTTACTTCAGCCACAACCCTGTCCAGACCCGCCCTTGTAATTCGTTGTTCCGTAACAGGGGTTGTCGGATTTGCCTGATTTCCTTTTGCTGTTGGAACCGGACGATTGTCTTGATCTCTGATCACTGGATCTGGGATACTGCCAGTTGCGAAGTTCTTTCCTTTGTTAGCATCTGTCTTCCGTCCAGGAGGCATGTTTTCCAAGTAATGAACGATGCTGATAGGAAAAGGGATAAGTGGGAGAAGCTGAAGCTTCGAGCTCATGTTCTCAGTGAAAGCACCAAAAATGTTTGCACAAAAAATGGACAAACACCTCCAAGTCGTATGATTTAGTTGATTATATATGGTTCTCAGCGATTTGGGTGATTTATGCGAACATATAAAATAGATGGACTAAGCTGTAAAAGACACACAGATTTATAGTGGTTCGGCCAGAATGTGCCTACGTCCACTTTATATGTTATTCTCCTTTTCTATTCAGATTACAAGTACAAAGCTTTGATTACAAGTAACTGAAAGTTGTTTGAAAGTTCTATCCGTTCCTGAGCTCTCAAACTTGTTTGCCATTGTTGTACCCCTGCCCCTCTATTTATAGAGTGAGGCTGGGGGCAGGGATCCTGGATGTATATAGCTGTTGGTGGGCCTGGGCTGAAGCAATCTGGCCTGGCAACTTTGGTCCGGCAACGCCTTGGTTCGGTAGTAGATGGCTGGAGTTGAGGCCTTGGTCCGGTAGTACTTTGGTTCGTGTTGGTTCGGCGTTGAGTTGGTGACCTGGTTCGGTGGCGTTGGACCGGTAGTGGATGGAAGGTGGCTGGTTCGGTGGTGTTGGATCGGTAGTGGATGGGAAGGTGGCTGGTTCGGTGGTGTTGGATCGGTAGTGGATGGAAGGTGGCTGGTTCGGTAGTGAATGGAGTGGGTTGGTTCGGTGAAGGTGGATCCGGTAGTAGGTGGGAATGGGATTGGTTTGGCTATGCGGGGAAGGGAGTTGGCTCGGCAATGCATGGAGAGGAGATGGTTCGGTAGTGAAAACGTGCCCAACAGGTACCAAGAATGAAGACTGTACAGTATAGAGATTCAAGATATCAAGATTGAAGACTCATGAGTATCAAGAGTTCAGGATTTCAATAATAAGTAATTTAATTAGGAATTTTGTTAAAACTCCTAGAAAAGCACCGGTGTAACGTCCGCCTTTTCGTACGCTTTAAATCGACACACGTGCCAATTCAAACCATACGAAAGGGCGGATTGTTATGGGGTAAATCAGAAAAACAAGAAAAACTTAAAACAAAATAGAATCTCACAGCGGAAGGATAAAATATAATAATCAAATATACAGTTTATAAAACTGTTTTACAAAATATTCGATTATACTTACAACATTTATCAGAGTTACACATACCAATAACAATGCAGCGGAACAGTACGAGTATAGTGGACTAATAATAATAAGCATAATAAAATGAAAACTTCGTCTTCTTCCTCCAGAAATAAAGTCTTCCAATCCTGAAACGCTCGGACTGACCCGAGCGAATTGCAAAGACAAAACACTCGAGTCAGAACTAAAAGATCTTATGTAAGTTAAATTAACAGAAATAAATATGAGTGCAGTAACTCAAAAGATGCTCGGGATTCACATCTCTTAAGGACCCGTTAAACTATTTACTATGTAGTAATATTTCGTTATTATAATAGTGTGTAATAGTAAAATAAACTTACTTTTAAATAGCGCTAAGGAGTGACCCAATATTCCCCTTAACGCAAAATAATGTCAATAGTCTATACAGTACCGTAATACCTCCTGATCGGGAGGCTACCAGAGGATACTCGATAGGTATGACACAAATAGAAACTCGTACAAGGCGTGCTAGGGTAGGTGACACGACACAACTAGGCAATGCCAGGGTAGATATACCAATTACGCTTCCGGGTCGGTGGTAACGTGTAGCTGCTACTGCCGCCCACCTCGAACAACACCCCCAAACCAAAGAAATCAAAAGTGGTCACCGAATCAATCCAAAAGTCAAGTATAATATCGAAGGGATGTGTCCAATCAAAGGTGCTACCGTCGATCGCTCCTATTTTACCCACTTTATGTCAACTCACGGGAGTTGGGTCCACGTATTTACCTCAAAGGAAAACGCCGCCGCCATCCTACTTCATTCTGGAATCTCCACCGCGTACACGGTTGTTAAAGTGGTTTTCGGAGTTGGCAGAGAGTATGACAACTTCCGATCCCGGTCTCTTCAACAGCCAAACATTATTATAACACCGTGGTTATTTCAAAATAATTTATACCTTACAAAAACCAGAATAAAATATTCATTTCAAAACTACATAAATACGACATCATTTATATTTTAAAGACCCAAATCCATATGATATCAAATATATCTTTTTCAAAAATCATAGCCTTTTCAAATCTATATACCTTGAAACCATAGCTTTGAAACATAACTTTTAATACTTAATGGTTTAAATACTATATTACTTTATATAATAAAATAGCTTCTTTAAATTTCATAATAAAATCCCAATATCAATTTGAACCTCCAAATAAACCATTTTAATTCCCATATATTTCACAGCTTAAATATTCTATATTTCAAAACGGATTCTTTGAAAATTTAATATATATCAAATCCAATTCCTATTATTTAAAATTTGAAATGTATACTTAACAGAACAAATATTATTTAAGTAAAACCCTTAAACTTCAATAACAGGATATTCTTTTTAATTAAATTAACTTGACAATATTCTTTAGATCAATTGGATATTCATTTAAATTCTCAAATCAACATCAAGTTATAAAATCATACCCTTTAAATCTTAATTTATTTACATTTCAAAACAAATTTTTCGAAGATAATTCTTAAATAGTTTAATTCAAATCATATTCACATTTATCTTCAACCTTACTTTTATTTGAGTTATTATAAACTCTATATACAATAGAATTTTTAAACAGATACTTAATAATATTTTATAAAAGAAATCAAACTTCATTATTTAGCTTATTTCATAATTCAAACAAATTTATACATAGCTAACTTCAATAATAAGATAACATTTATAAAATATTTAAAAATTAATATCCAAATACTCATATATATCTTTATAAAACCACAGAAATCATTTTAAAAATAATTTTACATATAGACCGCGGTGTCTGTATATAACTTTCTATCCTATGGTCAAGTGATACGGATATTTATCATTTCAATCCGCAATTTAAGAATAAAATTTACGATTATATATCATTTCAAACCGCAAGCCTGAATGAGATGAAAATGCATAATAACTTGCAATTTATAACCATAAAAAAAATTCAGCATCCATTCATACAATATCAACCATCAACCATTTATTAAAATCATCATCCAATTTAAACAAACCTCAATAGAGAGCATATAAAATATAACAGGTATCAACTAACAATTTATGTGCAAAATAAATTAATAACTGTTTAATTGACAGTTTATATGCATTAATAAATAAATTTAACTAGCACTTTATATGCAATACTAAATAAATTTAACTGTCAATTTATATGCAAAATAAAATTAAATAACAATTTAATTTGAATAAATGCAATTTAACTGAGATGATGATTAATAATATGCCAAACGACCATAAATAAATATTAAATCACATCATAAATCAATTTAACAAATATAAGAAATTTTAGAAGTTGTGAGTGTGTTAAAACACTCACCTTTTGAATTTAAATTGAATTTAAATTCAATTTAAACTCAAAATTTTTGACCGTCTCAGAATTTGTCCAAACCAGCGTCATCAAGTTCGGAATTTCAATACGAACCTAACAAAAAAATTGCATGTGAAACGTAGTTCGTATGTAAGAGTTATAGCGATTATTGCGCTTGAATTTCAATATTAAAATAAACAAAAAAAGAACACCTTCAACATGCCACGTCATGTGCCAACACGCATCATCTCTTCCAGAAAGCAACTGTACGCTCTAGCCTCCCAAATGCACAGTAACCGAATACATGCAAAACGCAAGGCCTCGTTCGACTGCAAAACCCTAGCGCCGCTGCAAGATCAACTCGCCGACCTTGTTTCCCCTGCCTCGACCCTTCTGCGGCCTATATACTCCGATCGACGCTGTCTCGAGCTCCAATAAACGCAGCCACCACCACCATATGTTAAACCCTAGCCACAAATTTCGGCGATCTAACCGTTGATTCTCGAAACAAACCACATAGATCGACTCTCCTCAGTCCCATCTGCAGAATGCAGAAAGGGTTTGTCGATCCGACAACTTTCACCGACGCGTGATGGACGGCCGAGACTCCTTCGATATTTTCTGGTCAAATGACAAACTGAATCGAAAAATGAACACCACCAGTGAATTATGCTAGTCGAGAGCTTCAACATATATTTTTTTCAAATTTTTCTGAGGACTTTGAATTTTATGCTTTGGATTTGGTTTGGAACTGTATTTTGGATCTAGGGTTTGTTTCTGCCATTGAGGAGGAGAGATGGTTGAAATATACATACAGACAAATGAGAAATAGGGAGGCTAGGGTTTATAGCAGGATATTTATAGGCAAATTGAAATAAAATAGATGGATCGGGTTGATAGATATACGCGTTAACGCCAACATGGCCCAAAAAGTCCATTTCGACTCCGCAACGAAATTGGGTAAACCCATATATCAAAATAGGTGTTTTAAAATATTCTGAACGCGATGGAAAAAGTTTCACGTCCAAATTCCATCGTATGAGGAAGTTATGCCGAAATCAAAATTTTCAAATTGATTTCAATTGATTTCAATTAAATCGAATTCAAGGCGTTTCGCGTTCGTACGATCAAACGACAAGTCCGATCGCTACGAAACTTGATACCCTACAATAATTCACCGATACGGATCCGATGAAACTGGTTTCGTCAAAAGCCGAGTCAGTGGCCAAAATGGCTATTTTTATATTAATTAAATAAATAAAAATTGTCAGTTTAATCAATTTTTCAATTTAAATCCTATAATTACCAATTCTTATCATTTTAAATTTCCAATCATTTAAAATGATTTAAACCAAATTTAAATGTTAATTTAGAGAAGATTAATTTATAAATTTCAATATGAATCCACAATTCTATTAAATTCAAAATTATAAATAAAATTTCCAATAATTCTATTAAAATCCCTTTTCATTTTATTATTTAATTCATTGTTATCAAAAGGGTGCAATTTACATTGGTTCACGATTGTTTACATTTATTTTCTTAGATTTCATCTACATTCCCTTTTAGGCAATAATTTAAATATTAAATTTTCATTTAATTGCAATAAATCATATTATCGTAATTAAATTCAATTAAATAAATAAATGTTGATTCCCATTCTTATTATTCAAACAATCATTATCTTATAAACCTATTTAACATCTGTTTACGTTTCCTTACCTTGATACTTCTATATACATCTTAGGCTTGTATAAATGTCTTTATTTCAAAATGTGAAATCTTGTTTATTACCCATATTAATTAAGGTTTTAAAACTAATAAATAAAATTCCCTTAACTTTAATCATATATTCATTCATACACCATTAGAGATACATTATTACCCATTTCTACCCTAATTTATACTAATATAATCTTTAATTAGATTAATTTCTATTGATTTCCCATTTTAATTTATTAGCCTCCATTAACGTTAAATTACCTTTAAGTTATCACTAACGGACAAGTTGAAATTGATTACATACACCGTTCTCACCATGTTATCAATTGGATGAATTTTCATTGATTCGTAGCTATTGCAAAATTTCATCCACATCTCTATTAATGTAAAATTTAATATTAAATCCCCCTTATTTGCAATTAATTCACTTATTGAATTTTTTTACTTTCAAATAAATTAGTAAATCTAAATTTTCACTCCTAAGATCCACCACTTGTTATATTATGAATGAAATTAACATTGGTTACATCCTTTGGAATTAACAATCTTTTATGACAAAAGAATTTATCCTAACTGCACAATTAAGTCAATTAACTGCAAATAATTTCACATTAATTGTTATTAATTAAAAGTTGAAACCTCAATAAATTCGTTTATTGATTTAAAAATCTAGCTATTCAATAAATAGACATTTTATGGGTATAAATAACATTGAATTATAATAACTTTCATTTATATATCTATTAAGTTTATTTCCAATTAACGTACTACCTAATTTCCTTTAATTACAATTTGAATCCCAACCTTTATTTAACATACTAAATAAAATAAATAACATATATAGATTGTTACCTATTTTCCCTTTCTTGCATTTATAAGTTTATTACTTAACAACGCCGGTTAATATTCCATATATACACAAATTTTAATTAATTGTCATTAACACAGTATTATCTCATTAATAAATCAAATACTTGCATTAACACAATTCCTTAAGTTATTCCAATTACTGTTACAATGTTTTATTACATTAATCAATTTAATACTTTCCTTTAGTTTCTCAATCCATTTATTTACTTGTGTACAATTAATAGTCAAACATACATTTTAGATTATTTCTTATAATTGGAAATTTTTGCAAGTTCATAAATCATTAAATTAAATTTCGCATCGTTTTCTATTATATTTTCATTCACACTTCTCACACTAATGTAACTTTTATTTATTTTATTAATATTTATTTCAAATTCAAATTCCATCAACTGATTAAACTGGTAACTTATAATATATGCTTACCAGCCAAATATTTCACCAATTGTCATACTCTGAATGGAGTTAGCATTAATTTCAAAATTTATCTAATTTTTACATTAAGATAACATTTATTTGCCTTAAATGAAATTAAATTCTGAATTTATTTAATGCAATAAATTTCCACACCTTTACCAATTTAATACATTCATTAATTTTTACCTATTTTATATTTTATAACTAAGTGCAACATTGTACATTATTTCGTTTAATTGCAACTTCATTTTACATTGTAAATTTTTATTTACAATTGCTACATAAAATTTCTAACATTCACTTTCATTGTAAAGTATAAAATTTTATTTCATTCTAAATTTAATTACAAAGTTCCAATTAAATTAACCAATTATTTATTGAAAATTTACGGGTTGTTACAACTGGCATCTTAAAATCCAATTTATTCGTGGAATGGAATCCACTTCGAGCCTGTTAAAGGGATGGAACCCTAAGTAGGATGGAACCTACGAAAAATCTAGTGGAACATTGTTTTGTATCACTAACTTTTATTCAAAATTATATCTTGTTTTCACAATGATTTCAAAATCTTCCTTTTAAAAGAATAAAAAACATCAATCTTGATTTTAAATATTTTTAGCCCCAAAATAATCTTTATTTTCAAAATCAAATTATCCTTGGTTTTAAATTATCTTTTAATAATAAATATATTTTAATATTTATACTTAGATTTAAATATAAAATTATAGTAAACTTTTATATATATCAAAATATTATTCTCTATACTTATTTATGTATTTTAACTATAGTTAAGTATATTTATAAAGTTTAAATTAGTTTTAATATAAGATAGAAGTTATTTTCAAAGAAAAACAAATTATCAAAAATTTCTTTGGCATGTCGACAACCTCAAGTACCCCTTGTCGACAAGGTGGCGGTTTGTTTCAAAAATTTGAATATCAAAAGAAGTGTCTATTCGTCATATCCTTTCACGAATGGATATGGCTGTTGTTCTACTATAAATAGAGGCAGTTTTAAACGAATTTTCATTCATATTTTCTCTGATTTCACTCCTCTTCTTCTTCCACATTTCTTTATATACATTTTTACCATTACTCTGCCGAAATCACCATTGAATCTAACTAGATCACCTCTGGTTTGATTCTCTATCACTATCTCAATAAGATCTCAGTGATATTCAGAGTTATAGGCTTCTTTGTAATAAATTAAGTGAGAAAAGGTGTGATTGTAGCCTATGAAATCAATCAAGCGAGAAAGATGTGATTGTAGCCTGTGAAATTAATTGGGTGAACTTGTTGCCCGTAAAATCAAGTATCTCTACCTAGGGGATTGTGAATCTGGAGTGGTGTACCTCGTGGCCTTAAAATCGAGGGTGTAATTGCACA
The DNA here is from genome assembly GCA_030765085.1 of Allium cepa. Taxonomy (NCBI): domain Eukaryota; kingdom Viridiplantae; phylum Streptophyta; class Magnoliopsida; order Asparagales; family Amaryllidaceae; genus Allium; species Allium cepa. The sequence continues at coordinate 858,879,015 of CM060934.1, read as the reverse complement.
ATTGTTTTTGAAAGAAAATCGGTACTTGTGTGCGGGAGTGGATGTAGGGTAACTCCGAACCAGTATAAAATCCGGTATGTTCTTTCCTTTATTGCTTTCACTTTATTTCTGCATCTGTGTTTGATTCTATGATCATATCAGTGTCTGAATATTGCGTACATTTGTGTTCAAATTAATATAAACTCAAAAAGATTTAGTAATTCCTTTAAACACTATTCACCCCCTCTCTAGTGTTAATTCTAGCCTTAAGATTCATAATCCGCATTTTTCATATTTGGTATCAGAGCAAGGTTTTCAAAGTTTTCATAATCTGAATTTTGAAAAATTTTCAAAATGGCTACCAACACTGGTACTGTTAACACTACCAACACTGGTTCTATTATCCATGTCACTAGTTCATTTGTAGAAGGTCGGTCTACTGTTAGACCACCACTTTTTAATGGAAGTAACTATGCATATTGGGCATGTAGGATGAAAATATATTTACAATCTATATGATTAGACACTTGGAATGTCACGCAGACTGAATATTCTGACCCCACGACTGATTTTACACAATGGACTGTTAAGCATAAGACTGTTGCACAAAATAACTCTAAAGCTATGAATATTATGTTTTGTTCACTTGATAGAAATGAATTTAATAGAGTGTCAGTTTGTAAGTCTGCATATGAAATCTGGAAAACTTTGCAAGTTACTCATGAAAGAATAAGGAAAGTTAAACAGACCAAAATTTCCATGCTCACAAACTTGTTTCAATTATTTATAATGAATTCTGATGAGTCTGTTTCAGATTTGTATAGTAGATTTCAGAACATGGTGCATTCTTTAATATCCTTGGGAAAGGAATTTTCGAAAGAAGATCAAGTCAGAAAAATTTTAAATTCTCTTACTCCACAATGGGATCAAAAGACACTTGCGATCGAAGAGGCAAATGACATCAGTACCTTAAAGATAGAAGAATCAATTGGAAATCTAATGTCGTACGAAGTCCAAATGATTGAGAGAAGAGAAAACAAAGCATCTGAAAAGAAATCAATGGCGTTCAATGCATTGACCAATGGATCAGACTTAAACAACGATAATGATGAAGAGATAGCTCTTATGACCAAGAATTTTCGAAAATTCCTGAAATACAGAAAGATGAATAATCTCAAGAGAAACAACTATAAGAACTCTAGAAATCAGAATGTAGTACCAAACAATATCAAATGTTTCAACTCTGACGAACCAGGCCATATCAAAAGAAACTGTCCGTATCCAGGTAGGCAAAATCTTCCTATAAACAATGATTTCACAAAGAAACGAAAAAGTGCATTTACTGCTACTCTAGATGACTCAGACGTGTCCTCAAGCGATGATGATCAAAAGACAGATAATTCAAACATGTGTTTCACGGCAGTTCACGACTCCGACGAATTCAAAGAAACGGACTCAGAAAACGGTACACGTTTACAATACATTGGTTGAAATTGAATGCTTGATTTTGAATTGGGGTGCTGTTTGAATTTTAAAAAAAAATATTTTTATTTTTATTATTTTTACTATATTTTATTATTATTTAATTTTAATTTTAATTTTTTTATGGTATCATAATATTTTATGGAATATAATATAATTCTAGTAATATTCCAGATATATATATATATACATTAAAAATAATATATATATATATATATATATATTAGAATACTTAAGAAAAATAAATCATGGAAATTCAGTGATACCTGTCAATAAGGGTCCCCCCATGTTGTCAACAATGGTATAGAAAATTTGAAATGCAAATTTGAATTCAAATGGTTGAATTTCCCTCCATCTTTTCACTTCATTCAATTCTCTGAAAAGTCAGCTTTTGACCAGAGAACATGTCCTTTGAGAATCTATTTATCCACTATCTCTTATCATAACTTTTCACTCTCCTTTTCAAATTCAAACTCTTATCTCAAAACTTCAAGCTCTGTACTCTCTACTCTAATGGCTTCTTCAAGCAACCCCTCCACAATGAGAATTTGCAGAAAGATAAAAGAGCAACTCTACAATGATCCGGAGGCTATAAAAGCATATATATCAACTATGCTAACTATGGAAAAGTCCACCTCGAAAAGTTTGCTTTATTTTAAGAATTCTCTACTTATGAAATCGATTCTCTTTTTGCAAATAATCAAGTTCTTAGTCTTTTTGATGCTTCTCAAAATGATTTTGTTTGTTATCCCAATCTTATTAAAATTTTCTATGCAAATCTCAACCGTGGATTTTACAATGGAAATGATGATGAAATTTGGAGTAATGTCAAAGGCACTAGAATCGTTTTAAATTATGATCTTTTGGGTACCATTCTCAATTGAAAAAGCATGGGAATGGATCTTTCTAGTTTTAATATCGATGAAAATGATCGTGAGACATTTCATCACATTTTCGAAGGAAATGATAATTTTGAATTCAAAAATCGGAACTTTCGACCAAAAGCTAGAATTGTTAATCTTCTTTTACAACATACTTTGACCCCCAAGATCGGGGAGTTTCAACAATCCAACTTCAAAAGTTTGCAAAGCACTTTTTGCTATTTTTGGAAATTATGATATTAATTGGGCACAAGTTATTTTGGATGAATTTCGTCCCAAAAATCTTGAAATGAGTGAAAACACTTTGTATCATGGAATCTATCTTACTCGGATTTTTAACTATTTTGGAGTAGATTTCAAAGGAGAAGAATTTGTTTTAAGAAAGATTTTTGATCACTCTAACATTTCTCTTATGAAAATTCTATTTTTTTTCAACCTTATGCGACTCTTGCCGAAAAGGAAGAGCGTTTGGCTCATGAGGAGATGGAAGAGGAGGAAGAGGAAGAAGAAGAAGGGAATGAAATGGAAATAGAAGAAGAAGGTGAAACATCTTTGTAAAGCATTGACTATCCTCCTAATCCAACCAAAAAAACTTTACTCAAAAATCAAAAGACCATTGTCGAGAATCGACGGATTCTTAAACGGTCCGTTAGTAAGAAAATGGATAAAATGTCATCCAAGGTGAACAAGTTTTTCTCCAAAGTCAGCAAGAAGCTTGGATTATCTTCATCTTCGTCATCCTCTAACTAGTTCTACCTTTTCATATCTTGTTGTATTTGTTTTAGTTTATTTTGATTTGAATGTTCGTGTAGTTCTTAATATTTAATCATTGTATCGTTCTATTATGAAATGAAATTGAATTACTTTTTTGTTATCTAGCTTATTTTATCTCCAGAATAAATGTTAGTATATTATACAAATATACACACACACACAATTATTCACAAAATCAAAATAAGTCATCCAAATTGACTAACCCCTGTCGACAACCCCTTCCCCTCGACCATGTCCACATGTAGTGGTCAGAAATGACTTTTCATTTTAAATTTGAAATATGAATAACTACCTTATGTCTATTCATTTCAAACAAATTTTTACATCTATAAATACCTGTTTCTTCCGAAATTCATCACTCAAAATAATTTCTTATCTACTTTATCTACATTTCTTCTCCAAACTCAAAAATGGCCTACTCAATTCATAGTTTAACCGAGAATCTTGAAGAAACTCTTAATTCATTAAAGAATATTCTCTCTTTCATTCTTCATAATCAGCGACACTCAGAGTTAATTCAAATAAAGATGATCAAGGGGCAAGAAAAGCATTTTGATGTGATACGATGGATGATTTCCTCCCTACACAAAGATGATAATGAAGCATATCCTCCTGTCTCTCTCACCAACGATAATGAAAATTGGGATGCCATTAAAGTAGATCCTATATTTGGAGAAGAAGGATGGGTGAAAGTGCCTTGCAGCGTTTGATTTTATTTGACTGCTTTGTTTGATTTTAATTGATTGCTTAGATTGAATTTGATTTGATTTGATTTTGTTTGGTATGGATTGATATTTGGTGTGGATTGATATTTGGTGTACAAAACATGTATAAAAACACATTGATATTTATATGATCTTTGACTAGTTATCATGTCTATCAGTATAATTATCTCTTAATCTATCTATTATATACTCCATTGAATATTATATTAATGCAGGTATTTTAGTACAAGAATAAGGGGGAGTTATATAGTTTGGAGTTAGTTTTTTGTTGATGACAAAGGGGGAGAAGTATAAAATATGATAGTTAGGCATAGATTTAGGGGGAGTTATTAGTTTTAGGGGGAGTTATTAGGATAGAAGTAATATTTTATAAACAAAGGTTGTCATCATCAAAAGAGGGAGATTGTTAGTCCTTAAGATGATGGTTTTGATGACAACAACCTTAGAATAAGATTATAAAATATAAATACTAACATTATAGTTTACATATATATGTATATGCAGGATCTAACCATGTAGGTACCAAGAATAAAGACTGTACAGTATAGAGGTTCAAGATATCAAGATTGAAGACTCATGAGTATCAAGATTATCAAGAGTTCAAGATTTCAATAATAAGTAATTTAATTAGGAATTTTGTTAAAACTCCTAGAAAAGCACTAGCATCTCAAAATCCAATTTATTCGTGGAATGAAATCCACTTCGAGCCTGTTAAAGGGATGGAACCCTAAGTAGGATGGAACCTATGAAAAATTTAGTGGAATAGTGTTTTGTATCCACTAACTTTTATTCAAATGTTTTTTTACAAAATTATATCTTGTTTTCAAAATGATTTCAAAATCTTCCTTTTAAAAGAATCAAAAACATCTATCCTGGTTTTAAATATTTTTAGCCTCAAAATAATCTTTATTTTCAAAATCAAATTATCGTTGGTTTTAAACTATCTTTTAATAACAACAATATATTTTAATATTTATACTTAGATTTAAATATAAAATCATAGTAAAATTTTATATACATCAAAATATTATTCTCTATACTTATTTATGTATTTTAACTATAGTTAAGTTATTTATAAAGTTTAAATTATTTTTAATATAAGATAGAAGTTATTTTCAATGAAAAACAAATTATCAAAAATTGGTTTGGCATGTCGACAACCTCAAGTACCCCTTGTCGACAAGGTGGCAGTTTGTTTCAAAAATTTGAATTTCAAAAGAAGTGTCTATTCGTCATATCCTTTCACGAATGGACATGGTTGTTGTTCTACTATAAATAGGGGCATTTTTAAATGAATTTTCGTTCATATTTTCTCCGATTTCACTCCTCTTCTTCTTCCATATTTCTTTATATACATTTTTACCATTACTCTACCGAAATCACCATTGAATCTAACTAGATCATCTCTTGTTTGATTCTCTATCACTACCTCAACAAGATCTCAGTGCTATTCAGAGTTATAGGCTTCTTTGTAATAAATTAAGTGAGAAAATATGTGATTATAGCCTATGAAATCAATCAAGCGAGAAAAGGTGTGATTGTGGCCTGTGAAATCAATTGGGTGAACTTGTTGCCCGTAAAATCAAGTATCTCTACCCAGAGGATTGTGAATCTGGAGTGGTGTACCTCGTGGCCTTGAAATCGAGGGTGTAATTGTACAATTGCTTTTGAAAGGAAATCCGTACTTGTGTGCGGGAGTGGATGCAGGGTAACTCCGAACCAGTATAAAATTCGGTGTGTTCTTTCCTTTATTGCTTTTACTTTATTTTTGCATCTGTGTTTGATTCCGTGATCATATCAGTGTCTGAATATTGCATACATTTGTGTTCAAATTAATATAAACTCAAAAATATTTAGTAATTCCTTTAAACACTATTTACCCCCTTCTAGTGTTAATTCTAGCCTTAAGATCCATAATCCGCATTTCTCACATGATGTATCAATGATGTATTATATTTTATCATTGTATTGACTCTGTGTACTCTATTATTCGTTTTGTATTATGTATTATTGTATACTAGAAACACACATGCTTATTTCTTTGTGCCGATATCAAGTACATATAGATAAGTTGTTTATGGTTTAAGATATGTACAGGTGTTAGCCCAAGGGAATATTCGTGTGTGATAACCCAATATTATCTCATTCTCTATATTATCAGACAGTATTACTTAGTAATACTCATTGATAGTATGAGTATATAATAGAGTTAGGGGTATACCCTTAAGTAAATTCTATATTTAGTGTAAATTATTAAACCTATAATAAAATCTTGCTTGGAATAAAAAGTGTTTTCTTTCTATTGTATACTTGTTATATAATGATATGATTAATTAAGTAATTAATTAATTTAAAGTATATTAAAGAGAAAATCCTTAAATGATATGTTATGTGATAGTAATTACAACGTGCTGTAATTATAAGAAATTTATCACAATAAAAATACTATATTATTTCAAATATTTCTAGTTAAGATGTTTTGAGATGGGATATTGATACATCCACTGAGACTAGAGTACGTAACGCTCTCCAACTGTTATTACCCATAATTGATGGAGGCACCAAGTGGTTATGTACTAGTAGTTATTAGACAACTATGGGATTAATCACTCGAGAGTTCTGTTGGTTAATATAACTAAGGTCAAATGGAGAATCTTGAAGTGGTGATATTATACAGTTCTCTCGACTTGAGAATACTGTTGAAGTTCAACATGAACACTCCTCTTTTATTATAATTAAATCGTGGCACAAAATCCATTGAACGACAATAGTTTGTTCCAAGTTGAACCATTGGAAGTAAAACACTATATAATAGAGAATTATTCTCCTTGGTTATATGTGGTTAGTAAACAGTCAACCATAGTCAATTCAAAATCGAAGTCTCAAACCAGAGCAGTTCGGTTAATAATAACTATTGTTATTGAACTAAGGACTATGTGTATAGATTATAAAAGTTGAATGTAGAAGATATTGGACAATTAAGCAAAACCAAATTCCATAAGTACTAAATTGATATAGTTTTGATGAAAAGAATTAGATAAATAATCATTACGATCGTGTAGTGCTTAAAATAATAAATTTGGATTATATAAAAAATAATGTATAAGAGATAAATACAACTAAATTATCACACCACTAGCTAAAGTGGCGTGTAAAAGTTAATATTCGAATTGTTCAACATTGATTGCTGGCTTGGTTTACACCAGCAAGTCACACAACTGTATTGATGAATTTCTAAAATTGCACTTGACTTAACTAATTATAAATTGATTAACTTAATTAATATTTATGTAATATTATTTATTTATTTATTATATGTCTTGGTGCCACTAGCAAATTTTTGGATGCTGTTAGTAATTAGGTGCAAATATAACAGTGTGTATATATATGATCGATATACGATATCCGTATGCATTTAAATTAGATTTAAATATGATTAATTGTTAAATGGGTTTGGAACATTTAAAGGCCTATATTTCCCTATACATGGTTGGCCAAAAATGGAGAAAGGAGGGTTCGGTTTTCGTTAATGGATCTACAATTCAGTGAAAGGTGGATTAGAAAATTAAGGAGAATAGTTCTCCATGACTTTCCCTGTAAAAGCCACCTTATGTAACGACTTGGAATTTCAAACACTTCGTATTTAAATAACTTAATTATTTAAATCTTTGAATCTTGAATTTAATGTGATTAAATGGATTTTATAACCTTGTTAACCCCTTTTAATTAATAACCAATGACGGTAAACTTGTTTTTTGAAACTGTTTACAAAATAAATAGTTCGAAGAAATATCAATAATATGTCCGGAAATCATTTTATTGATAAATAGCCTTTTACTCAACAAAAGTTGTTTAAACTTGTTGTAGTTGTCTAATTAACTAATGTTTCATTAATTAGTAACTAAAATAATTTTCCTAATAAAAGCTTTTAGAAAGGCAGGTTTTCGTTGATATTCTTTGGAGCTTGAGGAGGGGAGTCGGATGCTTTAACCTACCGTAATATTTTATTTCTGCTACACTACTACTATGTACATATACCAATATTTATGAGGATAGGTTGTTATAACCATCCAGGATGATGATGTTACTTAGGATTTTTGCTCTGGAATGCTATGTATCTTAGATTGACAGTTTGTACCGTCTTTTGATATTATGTGTTATCATTCCAATGTGAAATTCTGATATTGTGTTTCTTTTTTCATTGTCTTTTTATTTTTATTTACCCTAACGTTTTTTCTTTTTGGTACTTGAGTTCTTGATGCATAAATATTATGGATGTATTAGTGTTGACATTTGGGGGGTCAAAAAGGCATGTTATTATAGGTTGCATCAGAGATGAAGGTTAAGCGAGAATCTTAGCTTTAGTTGGGTATAACTCATTAGATATAGGGTAAGCGATGCATTAGAATGAGTTGAGTGTGTGTGTGTGTATATATATATATATATATATATATGAGTGTGTTTGTATTTGTTATAAACATTTTCCTTAAAGATATTCCAACTATGAAAATTAAATATCTTATATAGATATGAATTATCAAATTGTAGTTTGGTTAATGTAGGGATTAATGACGTTCATTGGTTACCCCCTCATTAATTAGTCTAGCAATGCTCAGCTAGTTTATGAGCATTGTTATCCTTTATAGAACAATTTTACATGCTCATATAGTTTATGAGCATTATCATCATTTGTAGATTTGTTAGCTTAGTCTTGCTCAATCAGTTTATGAGCATTATTATAATTTATTGTTTAAATTAGTCATATCGACCAGTTTATGGTAATTTTTATCACTTGTAGATTGATTAGTCATGCTTGGCCAGTTTGTTAGCATTTATCATCGTTTATTGATTATTGATTTATGCTTGACCAGTTTATGTGCAGTTTACCTTTTTACTGCATGGATTAGATAGACTACATCAATAGGTGCATTGAAACAAACACATTGTGAATTAAGTTTCAAATTTGACTAAAGCATACAGTGGCAATGTTGGGTTAACAGTTAACTTTAATGAAAGAAATCAATTATAAATTTTCTAAATATGGTTTATGAACAAAGAACCTTTTAAGATGATATTTTGAGAATTTAAATCTTAGTGTCTTTGAAATTGGTTTTCTAAGATTATGGAAAATAATAGTAATATTATTTGAAAGTATTTATGAATATTAATATTTTGAAAGATTTTATAGATTTGGCCAAGCTTGAGTTTGCTTTTGGAATCGACGATCAATTCGAAAACAAAGTATTTTTATGTTATCTAGTTCGAGTGGCTCGAAAGTGTCTAAAAATAGGCAAAGCATGTGTTTGGCTGATAAGCATTTCTCAATGACCATTACCCTTCTTATAAGGCAATGTATGGTATGGCTTGCTAAGACCCATTTTTGTGGTATTTTTTGTGTTACTCGATCTATATCGTATATTTTCTATGGATTTTGAAGTATATATTTATGAAATTGGTTTATAATTTAGGTTCACATACTTAGTAATATTTGTGAAGTATTTGATGCCACTTTGAAAATTATTTTGATTTTAAATCCTGAAAGTATGATTAGATTAGAAAAGGTATGTGTACATATTTTTATTACAAATTATTTGAAATAAAACCCGATTTGCTTTTATAGATTTCTTTAAAAGAAATTTGATATAAAATATAGAGTAGTTTAATAAAGAGTGGTTTTGGGTAGTAAAAGTTTTGGTACGATCTTTCTATAGAAAAGTTTTGTTTGTATGCTATATAGGGAGCCCAATTGGTAATATCATAACCCAAATACTTGTGGAACCTTTCCTTGTTGTCCCTTTATAGTAAAGTTTGTTTAATAAATAAGTGTAACTTTGATAACTTGTTTTACTGACGCACATGTCCTATGTAATGCGACAACGTGATATTTTCATCATGATATGATATAACTGTTTGATAATTTTCATTTGTTAGAATGAACGGATTTTTCAGCAATTTTGGACAGCTTGAAACTTTCGGATCGTTAGAAAATTCGAAGTTAAGTATTTTTTTGAAAACATAAAGATGAGTTTACATAACAATTTTAATTCAAAAGATAACAAGTTAGAACATGTTTTAAATTGGTTTGAATAACTATGTTAAGTAATCATTCGATGTTATTGAGCCAACTAACAAAAGTCTATACCTTTGGGTTATCCAAGGAAAGTAGACTTAAGTTTTGAGTTTGGATACCAGTGTCCGACTCTTCCTAGCTATTTTCCTAACTCAATGGTTAAAGAAGTTTAAAAGGTTGACTTTATTATAAGACCTAGATTTATTTTGGGCCTTTATCTAAATTTTAAGAAGCTAAAATGAATTAGATATTTTGTATATACTCTTAGGATGTAGTAGAGTATTTTATGAGTAATAACTTGAAGCATTATTTTATGAAATGTTTTGTAAATAACGTTTCATCTTTATAAAATGTTTATAAACTTGAGTTATGTTTTTATGAAATGTTTCAAAAATGATTTAGTACTGAATGGGATACTATTTGTGTAAATGAATGTGATATAAAAAAAAATTGGTATAGTTGAGAAACTAATAGTATAAAGTACGTAAGTTATTCGCATGACGGTTCTTGTCCTAAGAATCGAGTATATGATTTTAAGGTGATTTACACCGATCTGAACAAGGATCTTTCACTCAATTCTCGATGGCGAATATTTGAAATGGATTATTATATGATCCCAAAGTTTTCTATCATAGTATATGGCTATGAAAGGAAAATAGAAGTTTCTAATCAATGACCCTGATCGGAGTCCGCATTAGAGAGGCCAAGCGATCTTTACTAATTGGGAAGTGAAATTTTTATGATCGAGAAAGTAATCAAATTTAATATTACGTACGAATGATCCATGTGTACCATACAGGTGTAAGTATATGTATAATATGTTTTGTTGGCTTATGCAGAGTTCAAGGGACGATCTTTAATTTTTTTTGAGATGGCATGAATAATCATCCAAGTAATAACCTGAGGTTGTTAAGCGTAGGGTACGCAAATAGATTAGTTATCATCCTTGTGTAAGGAGAGAGTTTTTGAACCTGAGAAAACAGTGTGCTTTGTTTGCTGGTGATTTTGAATATTATCAATTATGTAATGACTGGGGTTTTCGACCCTTGAAAATTGATACTAATACGTCCACTGTATTGTATGTCGAGCAATCAAATGCCGGAAAACCCAATTTTTAGGAAAAAAGAAAGTAGGAAGAAGAAAAGAAGAAACTAAACAACAAAGAATCTCACAGCATAACGAATAATCTATAATTTACAACATATCTTTATGCAAAAGTCAAACTGCAATATATGTATATACAGACATCAATCAGAGTATACTAACATATTTCAGCGTGGATAGTTATAACAACCTGTCCTCACATTTCCTGACAAATACAACAATGAACACAATGAAAAATAATTATATACGTGAATACGTTTCTGGGCCTCCAACTCATCTTCCGAAGCTCCAAAGCATCCAGACTAATCTATAATATGTTCGGTTTGACCCAAGCATCATACTAAAATAACATCTGAGTTAGTCTGAAAAACCAGCGTGAGAAAACACACTCAACTGGATTTTAAAGTTATAGAAAAACCTTTGAAAATCAAAAGTATCTCGTAAGACCACGCGGCACATAAACATGGACAGATTTTTATCTTACGATAACCAAACATTTCATATAAAACTCTCTAATATTATAATAGTATCTAAGATACAAATACATATTAATCTTCGTCGAAATTGTTACATTAATTAAATTCTAGCATAATGGGTATAAAACTAAAACCGTAAAGGCTCATATTGGAAAATGGATTTCATACAATAACCGGGCTATTGGCGTACCGCCCATCACGGTGCATCTCTATATAAAATAACAACGAGGACCTTGCCTGGATCCCCTGCCAATACAGAACCGGCCTACACCTTACCGGATAGTACCAAAAATGATCACCCCTCCGTTAATGGGTCCCGAACCATACAAATGAGAGATAATATTGACTCTAGATAGAGATTGTTTATGCAAAAATTGGTCACAAACACCCAATTGCTGATGAAAGCACCTGGTCATAATCATAGATCAAAGATAGCAAGTATGTAGAGAATATAAATATGAAGAACACTTAAAATTTAAAAGGAAAGCAGTAGAAACACAAGATTTATAGTGATATGGAGTTGTAGCCTATGTCTACTTTGAAGAGTTGATGTTTTATTGATTATAACTCGCTGGTTACAGAGGTTTACAACAGTATAACCGAGTTGCAAAAATGATTCCGGTAGAGAATTGGCATAGAAGAGCCAAAAGATTCTTTTTCTGAAGCTCTTGGATTTCTATTTATAAGTGTAAGCTGTAAATATCTCGCTCGGATCTCGGAAGACTCCTTCTCTCACGTGGGTGGGGCCATGTGATCGACCCCCGACATTTTGACTCGATCCATGATCGATATGTACCAAATCCATATCGATCCAAGATTGCTCCTTTTAAGTTGGGATCAATCGTTGACATTCTTAAAGCTGCAAGCTTCTATGAAAATTTGGTGGCATTTGGACCTATAGATTGTGAGATATGATCGATGGAAATTTTGATCTTTAATGTGTAGCCAAGCTGGTATCGATACGTTTGTATCGCTCTCGTTCATATCCATAGGATGCACATGATTGCTAAATGACGCGGTGATATCTTTTAGGATCATCCACTTTCATGCCGAGTTGATTGCTTCCTCATTCGAACGTGCTTACTTCGTATCGCTTTAGTGTAACTTCCATCGTACCGCACATTTCGTATCCATCATGTGCGTTGTCTCTTGTATCGATCACATATTCTTTTCATATCGCTCCTGGCATATAGCCTTCGTATCAATCACTTGATGTTGGTTTTGTGTCTGTAAAAAGTGATCGATACGAAGTGCATAACAATTTTGTATCGATGGCCTAGGTGACCGATACGAGGCACATGTTAAAATAGGTCCATATGAAACATGCGTTGATACGAGTGAATAGTCTCTGATGGATACGAAAGGCATCGAGTGCAACATGATGGGTATGAATTGCATTGATATGAAGCCAGTAGGGTTTTTGTTTGTCGATCGGTTGCCATGGTCACTTGGGTACGAACTGGGTGGCTTAAGTTGATGGATACAAATGGATGTTCGTGGGATGGATACGAAGGTTGATACGTGGCTGTGACTTGAAGTAGTTGCCTCCTTGACCCGAAGTAAACCCTCCAGTGACTCGAAGCAAGTGATGTAGTGACTCGAAGCAACTTGTAAACATGCTACCCCATCAAAGACCCAAAGCAAGCTCTTCTATGACCTGAAGTAAACCCTCTAAAAACTTGAAGTAAGCCTAGGGATGACTCGGAGCCAACTCCAAGCAACTTGAAACGACTCGATTTTTGTTGAAACTATATTTTAAACATCTTGTGTCATTTGTTCATCGACTGTGCTATATTTTGGCTTCGTGATCATGTTTATTATCAGTGAAAATATATCTTTGATCATTGTGCTATCGTTTGGGTTAAATCCGCCTGTATGCTGCCTTGTCAAAAGGCGGGTTAACACTTTGCCCCTCCAAAACATGCTTGTGGTAGGAAGGTGTGTTTTACACTGTAAGCTAGATGTTTGTGTCATTTTGATGACCTATAAAGAGATCGATGATCTTACTTGATAGTGAATGGCGAGCCTTCGAGATCATATTGTCATTCAAGGTGATATGTGACCCTTTATGGTCGAATGCCATTTGAGGCAAATGGTGACCGTTCGAGGTTGGGTGCCATTCAAGACGAATTATGACCGTTCGAGGTCGAGTGCCATTCGTGGAGAATTGCGACCGTTCGAGGTTGGGTGTCGTTCGAGGCGAATTATGGCCGTTCCAGGTCGAGTGCCGTTCGTGGCGAATTGCACTGTTCGAGGTCGAGTGCCGTTCGTGGCAACTTGTGGCCGTTCGATGTCGAGTGTCGTTCATGGCGAATTGTGACCGTTCGTGATCGAGTGCTGTTCGTGGCGAATTACGTATGCCCTAAGGGGACTTAGCATTATTAATGTCGGATTTTACGATCGAGTGAGTTTCTCAATCATTTGCTATGGCGGTTCATCGCCATCTCAGAGCATGCTTGAGGACCATTTGTGATCCCATACGTGTGTAAGTGACTTTGCCGTTATGGAATTATAAATACCAGACTTATATTCAAATGAGTATTATAACAAAAATGTCCAACTAAATCAAGTTCAGATGCAAAAAATAGAAAAAAGAATACAAACGTCAAAGTGCAAATACCTCCACTGTTGTAGACCGTTCGTGATCCTAAACATGTGTAAGCGATTTAACAGTGTTAATGTGTAGTTTTCCACTTATTCATCATTATTCAAATTAGTTGACAATAAGCTGACCCCTCGATCCGGAGCCGTCCTCATTTGATGCAGAATGTGGCCGCTCTTGCTCCACCGTCGTTGCTCGCCTCCTCACGTATTGTACGTAACAACATGCAGTTTCGGATATGCCCTTCTATCTCATCTCTTAAGTGCCTACAATCATTCGTGCTATGGCCGCTTTGCTCATGGAATAAGCAGTTCTTGTCTGATTTCTTCTCATTGTTGGTTGGATCCCTCCTCATTGGCCTTTGGTAGGGAACCTGCCCCCAAGTGTCTTGGTAGAGCTGCTCTAATGTCATGCTCAGCTCTGAATAAGAGGTGAATCTCGGCTCCTTTCACGACCGCTTTGGCTCATCACAACTATCTTCTGCTTTCCGTTTCCCTTTGTCCTTGTCTGAGTCTTTTCTGGGTGGATTTCCGCTTTTGACTTCATAAAATTCAACTCCCTCTCCTTCATCTCTTTCAGCATTTACATCCTCTTGTTGCAGAAACCTTTCTACATCATGGTAAAACTCTCTTAGATCCCTGGGTGGATTCCTTGTCAATGGATCCTTGAACTCTATTCCATCAGCTATGCTAGATACCACTGCCATCAAAACCATGGATGGATTTGGTCGATCCACCGATGCCGCCGCTGCATTGAATCGTGTTAAAAACTCCTCAAAGACTCCTCAGTTCTCTACTTTAGTGTTGTCAAACTCATCGCATTCTTGGGCCTCAAAATGTGAACTCTGAACTACCTCATAAACTTCTCAATCAACTCGGTCCATGTTCTAACGGAGCCGCTCTCCAATTGCATGAACCACAGTGCTGCCATGTCTGTCAAATACAATGGGACACTGGGTCATAACCTCCTCCGATGCCACCAGTACCTCCATGTGCCTTATATACCTCGTCAGATGAACTCTAGGATCCATCCTCCCATCATACGTCTCCAATGTCGGTAGCTTGAATTCTAGTGGATTCCTCGCTTGCCTAATTGCGGGAGCGAAGGGGCTACCGTTCACTTCTTCTAGATCTCTATTCACTAATCTGCCTCTCATGGCTCGTTTGACCATTTTCACCAATTTGTCACTGTCTCCAAGTTGTAGCCCTTGTCCGTTGCCTTCGATCTGCCCTTGAGTTCACGAGAAAATCATGAATTCTACTTTTCTAGATTGGCATCCATTCCTCTATCAATGTCATGCTGCACAGCTCCCATTGGTATCCTACCTAAGATTGGATCAATGTGCTCCTGAGGAGTGCCCCTCAGCTCAGGGGCTGCTCCTGATGGTCCTGCTCTATCCGATTGCCTATTGGGTCCTTCTGGTCTAGCTCCGTGGATCTGAACTCCAACAGCTCCTGCTGTTCTTGCCTGTCCAAACTGTTTGAGAATGTTGTGCATCATTTCTTCTTGTCTTTTCAGCATTCCTTCCTACATGGCTTCCATCATCATCTCCATCTCATCTTGGGTGTTGAAGACTAAGGCCTGATTCGCTCCCGAGGAAGCCTCCTGACTCCCTTCATGCTGATTCCTTTCTGCTCTTGGTCTCCATGCTGATTGCTTCACCAAAGCTTTCCAGATCCAAGTCCTTAAGCTTTTAAATTCAAAATCCAAGCTGTAGTATTCCTGAGTTCAACTCTTAGTGAAAGCACAAAAATGTTTGCGCCAAAATTGGTCACAAACACCCAATTATCGATGAAAGCATCCATTCACAATCATAGATAGCAAGTATGTAAAGAATATAAATATGAAGAACACTCAAAATTTACAAGAAAAGCAGTAAAAACACAAGATTATAGTGATTCGGCATTGTAGCCTACGTCCACTTTGAAGATTTGATGTTTTATTGATTATAATTCGTTGGTTACAGAGGTTTACAACAGTACAACCGAGTTAAAATAATGATTCTAGCAGAGTATCGACGTAGAAGAGCCAAAAGATCCCTTTTCTGAAGCTCTTGGACTGCTATTTATAGGGTGTAGGTTGCAAATATCTCTTCCAGATCTCAGAAGGTTCCTTCTCTCACGTGGGTGGGCCCACGCGATCGATCCCCTGACATTTTGACTCGATCCATGATCGATACATACCAAATTTGTACCGATTCAAAATTGCTTCTTTTGGGTTGGATCGACCATGGACATTGAGGCTGTAAGTAAGCTTCTGTGAAAATTTGTTGGCATTTGGACCTGTAGATTGTGAGATATAACCGATACAAGTTTTGATCTTCAATGTGTAGCTGAGCTCATATCGATATGTTTGTATCGCTCTCGTTCATATCCGTAGGATGCACATGATTGCTAGATGATGTGGTGCTATCTTTTAGGATCGATCCACTTTTCATGCCGAGTTGACTACTTCCTCATTCGAACGTGCTTACTTCGTATCGCTTCTGTGTAACCTCCTTCATACCATACATTTTGTATCCATCATGAGCATTGTCTTTTGTATCGATCACGTATTCTTTTTGTATCGATGCTGGCATATAGCCTTCGTATCGATCACTTGATGTTGGTTTCATATCGGTAAAAAGTGATCGATACGAAGTGCATAACAATTTCGTATCGATGGCCTAGGTGATCGATACGAGGCACATGTTAAAATGGATCGATACGAAACATGCGTTGATGCAAGTGAATAGTCTCTGATGGATACGAAAGGGATCGAGTGCAACATGATGGGTACGAATTTCATTGATACGAAACCAGTAGGGTTTTTGCTTATTGATCAGTTGTCGTGGTCACTTGGGTGCGAACTGGGTGGTTTAAGTGGATGGACACGAATGGATGTTCGGGGATGGATACGAAGGTTGTTATGTGGCCGTGACTCAAAGCAGTTGACTCCTTGACCCGAAGTAAACCCTCCAGTGACTCGAAGCAAATGATGTAGTGACTCGAAGCGACCTGTAAATATGCTACCCCATTAAAGACCCAAAGCAAGATCTTCTATGACCCGAAGTAAACCCTTCGAAAACCCGAAATAAGCCTAGGGATGACTCGGAGCCAACTCCAAGCAACTTGAAACGACTCGATTTTTGTTGAAACTATGTTTTAAACATCTTATGTCGTTTGTTCATCGACTATGCTATATTTTAGCTTCACGATCATGTTTATTATTGGTGAAAATCCAGCTTTTAATCATTGTGCTGCCGATTGGGTTAAATCCGCTAGTATGCTACCTTGCCAAAAGGCGGGCAGAACTAATATCCTCATGCGAATAAATAAATCAGTGCAAAGTAACTCAGGGGATGTTACGGGTTTTTTCAACTCCGATGGATCCATTAAACTATTTATATATAATAGTATACGCAATAATAGATAATACCTTTCAGTAAAATAAATATCAAAATAGCGTTAAGGCTTTACATTGATCCACCTTAACACTCTTTATAGGTACAAAACCAAAGTCGTAATGGGCTCGCATAAGGATAAATATGACGAGGCACGTGAGGCAATGCCCAAGCTAGGATTCTACCCGATTACCCTTCCTGGCTGGTCGTAACCCATCCATGGCTGACCGTGATAATCAATCCGAACATAAGGTGCACCCATCAAGTAAAAAACCATAACAGTAATACGAGTGATCAACGTCGCTAGAGGTAGCTAACCTCATTGGCCAGACATAGGATCCTGTTTTAGTCATTTTAATTATGACATAGGTGCCAAGGCTATCCATCATCATTCTCTTACTTCATTCCAGTTAACATTGCCAATTCAACCACTACACTCTGGATATAATCCACCGTATACATGGTTGTCAAAGTGGTTACAATATTGACACAGAGTACGCCAATAAGAGTCCCCGGTCTCTTTAACAACCGAACGTCGTTTTACACACCGGTTGGCTCTATATTTCGAAAACAATTCGTACTTGATATCAAAATATCATATTTGCTTCAAAAATCAAATCCATTTCGAAATCATCATATTCGCTTCATAAATCATATTTACTTCAAAACATTAATTCAATTCGATATATCTATTTTACTTCAAACTTGATTTGAATTACAATTTAGATATAATTCACTTTAACCCAATTCGCCTTTAAATCTATGATTTAAATATAAATGTAAACTTATTTGGAAATTCAAGATTTATTTATGTACTTATTTAATTTCTGTTGTGAGATTCTAAGTTATGTTTATTTCTATGTCTTTGTTCTGTGATTGA
Source organism: Allium cepa (assembly GCA_030765085.1). Classification (NCBI taxonomy): domain Eukaryota; kingdom Viridiplantae; phylum Streptophyta; class Magnoliopsida; order Asparagales; family Amaryllidaceae; genus Allium; species Allium cepa. Next base: position 858,860,660 of record CM060934.1, on the reverse strand, counting down.
TTCTATTATCACCTTAAATAACTATCTATCATTTAAGCAAATGTCATTGTTTAAATGGTGAGTCATTACAGTTGGTATCAAAGCTTTGGTTCGAGTACGTATAAAAGTGCAGAAGTAAAATATATGTAGAAGAAGAGGGCCACGTGGCCATGTGAACAGGGCGTGAACGACTATCTCCCCTACATACCTGTTCCACTATTATAAATGTGTACTAATTCACATTTAAGCGCATACTAATTCAAATTTTTACTAACCATTCATTATCTTTAAACGTTACACACGCACAATATATTCATTTATCAATTTCAACTGCCGTTCCCTAAAAACTGATATTAAAACCCATAGCAAATGAACCCTTATATAAAATAGCAACCCCCGTTCAGGCAAAACACTGCACCGAACAAACCGAGAATCCAATCACATGAAATGGAACACTGTTATGCTCGGTGTGTCGATACGAACATGCTAGCATACACAAAACTGCTTATTTAACGCTCAGGTGAAATCCAAGATTTACGTAATATCGGTTGTCGCTACCGTAAATCAATCGTATAAACTGATTTAAATTGAGCTAGCAAAATCAAAATCCGACGAAACAAACGTCAACGTTTTTACTATAAGGTTTTCTAAAATATTTTCATGTAAAATATTTAAATTTCTGAAACCGAAATTTCGCCGTTTTATTAACGACTGATTTCTACATTAAATTTCAAATTGCTAAAAATTTCTGTTTTATATTTTTATTTCAAACTTTGTTCATTCAATCAATTGTACGTAGCATAAATTTTAAATTCAAATTTCAAATTCTCAACTTAAATCAAGGTCAAATGATTCTAAACTAATATCAATTGATTGAATGAATTTCAAAGGAAATTAATTAAAGTTTGAATTGACTCTAGATAGAGATGATCATACCCTACTTGGGAGCGACCCACTTAGCCTCGCTGCATCTCCTCTGTTTTAGTCATTCCAGTTTGATGAGGCTTGCGTCTATGTTTTACCTTTATATAGCACTTCCCACTTGGAATGCTAATACTGCTTTCCAATAATAATGCAATACCAGCATTCATCCGTACACGTTCATTTCGAGACTGAACGAAACACTTGAGAGCTTCGTCTCCAATTCCATCATCTTTAAAATGTCTTCGATTCGAAGCGCATTCATTGGATCGAAGTGGTTTTTGGATAACATACCCGATCTCGGTCTCTTCGAAAAAACATTTGATAATTCTCGATAACTCAACTTCAGTTTTTTAGAAAATAAATAGTCAAAGGTAAGAATGGAGATCACCTCCTAACTGTTAAAAGATGATTTTCTTATCATTGTCCAAGGAGAACGAAACGAGATTTATACACACAATACAGCATCATCGGAGACGACTGTGCCATATAACTCATGTGTTTCTCCTAGATATATCCAAAGTTACATTTTGGGTTCAATTTTGATAGTTGGTTATTTAACTATTGAATAGAAACATTCAATCAAGAATTTATTCCAAAGGGAAAACCAACATTGGTTAAGTACATAAGCAATCACTAGCCTTCTTTTATAAATCTTTTATAAATAAAAACCATTTTCTAAATTACTTGTATAAGAATACTTTTACAAAGATATATCCATCGATCCCTATATTTTCGATACTTAGAGAAAATTCATATACTGATCTCAACAGTATAAGTGTATTAACAAAACCGAGAAAGATTTGCTTTTATTTCGATTCAAAAATCATTCATGGACTCCTTATAATTCTCTAAAACCAATTAAAACCATTTCATAAAACTCCTGGAAAAATTTATAAAACTTCTTTTTTACATTTCAATCATTTATAAATTCTTTTTTACATTTCTAAAACTCATTTAAAATCCTTTATAAACCCATAAAACCCTTTATAAAACTCCTTTTATAAACCCGTTTCTTAAAACCCATTTATAAATATCTAACCATTTGTAAAACTCTTTTTTTGATAAATAATCTTCCCTTATGTCCGAAAATATTTTATAAACCTCCCTCGTACAATCCAAGTCTTTCAACTCTATTCATGGGTCTCAAAAACATTTATAAATAACTAAAAATCTTTTACTTCAAAACACCATTATATAATAATAATTATTATAAATAAATGAAAATTATTTACTTTAAAACATCTTAATAATTAATAATTTCAAAATATTATTAAATAAAAAATTAATCTTTACCATTTTAAAAATAATAATATTTATTTTCAAAACCTTATTAACAATCCTTATTATTAATTTCAAACCATAACTATTCTTAAAATAATTAACCTTTTAACATTTCGATAAATTCTTCAAGACAATATTAACTATAAACCAATAGTTTTAAAACAATACTAATATAATTAAATAACCTTAAAATAATCTTACTATAATTAAATAACTTGAATACAATATTAATTTATTTAAATAACTTTAAAATAATATGAATATAATTAAATAATTATAGAATAATCTTACTATATTTAAATAAATTTAAAACAATATTAATATAACTAAATAATCCTAAAATAGAAAATTTTGAAACCCGATTATGGATTGGAAAATCATTTGTTGACTCAAAAACCAATTCCAATTCAAATGACAATTTATAGTGTATTTTTTTTAAAATACTAATTTGAGGCCAATAGCTGCCAAACACAATCAATATCGATATTTACTTTTCTATCACCATTGGATTTTAGTTTTTCAAACATATAACAATGTTATAGCCACAGTATCCACAATCAGGTTCATTTTTCAATAATCCAAATTAAAAAAATATTATGAAAACAATTCAACAATAGTGAGGAATCCCGCTGCATCACAAACATTATATAATCATAAATATAAATTAACCGCTTTGAGGGAGGATTCGTATACAAAGGTCATATGCTCTTACACGGAAACGTAATAGGGTGCCATCCGCTCCAAGGGCGGGAATATATCCAAACCAACTAATAAATATATCAATTTATCCAAACAATCATTCAACAATTTTTATCAACTATATATCATAATAGTTAACTAAAAAGATGAGTTTAACTCACCAAAAGTTTTTATTATCGCCGAGGCATTCCGGTTTAGGAACTAAAATCGAATGACCTCTGATTTTAGCTCAAATTTCAACAGTCTTCGAATTTCATCCAAACCAGTTCCAACGCGAAGCCTATGCCACTACGAGCGTGACGCAAATATTAGCGGGTCAAACGAATGTAAAATGAGTGAGTTATGGATTTTTAAAGTTAGCAACTTAATTTATAAAATAAAATAATTAAATTAAAAAGCTCTCACCCAAATCACACAAGCTCATTACAAATGAAACCCATGCCTGTATGAACAGTGACCCTTCTTCCCTATAGCGCTTCCTTCTCCAAATCCTAAATCTAAAAACCTATACATGAACTCCTTGTGCACCCACTCCTCCGTGCATGTGAACATGCGACCCAACCACCAACCATCGAAACCGAACCTTCCAATCAACTCCTCATCTTGGTCTCAACCTCTTGGACCCAACAACTCCTAGGCCGAACCCCTATCAATTTCCATCCGTGCACCTCCTCGCTCCTGTAGCCATGTTGCGTTTTGCAATCCACCCTTGGAACCCACCAAACTTCGCTTGGAGATGCTCCTCCTCACGACAAACATCCCCGTACCCTCGAAATCCGTAATCATCCACCGTAGCCAAGACAAAATCAACCCTAGCTTTCCATCACCGTCACCGACCATCACCAAAACTCATTGAAACTTCGTCAAAAATACTACATTACCTCAAGCTAATGCCACTAACGCTGTCATCTAATTCTAAGTGGGTGAATAGAATTTGATTTTTGAAGTTTATGTCAAGTTTCAACCACCATCGATCAACGAGCAACTGCGACCACAACACTTAATGAAAACTCAGGCGATCAATTTCTAAAAATAGCTGGCGTGATAATCTACAAGTTTTATGTTAGAAATTTTTTCAAACTTTACTTGAATTGGGAGATGTGGATTTATGAAATGGAAAAGTGGGATGTTTTCGATTTACAGAGAAAAAGGATAAAAGAAGAAGAAAATGTCTCTGTGTATCCATGCCTCTCCTGATATATGAATGTACTCATAAATGAAAAGGAAATCCCTTATTAGCTATGAAAAGTAAGTAAAAAAGCATGGACAAGGTGAACGTGTGTGGCATGCCAAAGGTAAGGTGTTGTACATGACGTATATTTATATTTAGTTAAAGAAAATTGAAGTGTATTCATGTTCTAATAAAAAGACATTCCATAAAAAAAGCCTTAATTCAAGATCAAAAACACAATAATGATGAAGGCTAGAAATAAGGAAAGGACTATCAAAGATGTTGCTCTATTTATAAGTATGTGTGAGTTTTTGTTTTAAAAGTTATGCGGTACCCTGTAATAGAAAAATTCTGTTTGCGTACAAGTCACGAATGACAGAAATAAAAATATGATCACACTCAACAGTATGAGACAATCATAGAACAATAATGAAATAGAAAAGTTAACTTGTTCTGTTAAATTTCAAAAGTACCGACGTTTGATGTAAAATACGTCAAACAAAAATTTAATTATTTTTCAAATTAAAAATTATGAAAAAATCCTATAAGTTAAATTAAAAATAGACATCAAAAACTATATCTTAATTTAAAACATAAAATTTATTATAATTTGAATTCGAATTTGAATATTTAAACGAATTAAATATTCAAATTTGAAAAATACGGATCATTACATTCTCCCCTCACTAAAAGAATTTTGTCCATGAAATTTCCAAGGTAAGAAAAATACCCAAACCCATTTGCCCTCTAAAACCATTTAGTTGAACTAGATTGCGAATTCTTTTAAGCCTTTACTTTCAAAAATCAATTTGTTGGAACATTGTTACCACCTTTTTTTTAAGTATTAAATATCATTCATAGTTACTAACTAATACCATTCCAATTTATACTTAAAAATCAAATTTTAGTTATAAAAAAAATTTAAAAATTTTTCTAATGCCTTAACGTTATAGAAAATTTCTCCAGCGTCTCCTTTGCATAGCTAGATCGAAACAACTACAGATCGACACTATGGGCTTAACTAACAAAAGAAGACAAAAGCCAAGTGGCTCAACCAGAAAACCATCAAACCAAAAACAATATAAACATGTATCTTTTTGTCGGGTAATCAAATTTTAGTTATGAAACCAAAGGCATCAAATTAGTTCTTGCCTTTATATACCTACATCTTATTTACCAGTGACATCCAATCATACAGTTCACAATCATATCATTCTGTATTTTCAATTGTCAATATTTATTTTATTATAGCTCGTACGATGTACATATATCATCTGTACGTAAAACTATACCTAATCGCTTGCTTAATCACTAAATTTCACTTCCGAACTAGTATCATTCACCCGACCACTCTAGTGCGGACTCAAATCCAGTTGCTTGATTGGAAATCGCCATTCTCCTTGCATAGCCATATACTATGATAAAGAATTCGAGAATCAAGCAAAATTCCATATCCAGTGTTCGCCGAATCGAGTGAAAAATTCTAACTCGAATCGAGTAAATCATCTCAAAATCATGTGCTCGAATCTCGATCAAACTCTTAGGCGAATAAAATAATATACGTACAACTTACATATTTATTTCCATTGATTTCTTAGCTATACCAAATTCTCTTTTATTCACATTCACTTCATTCTTATTCATTTTATTCACTTTCAATTATTCTCATTTAACTGATCTACATTCAATTATCCATATTTCTTTATTCACATCCATTTATTACTTAGTATATTTCTTTCAATACTAATGTCACTTAAGAACCATTCCATCAAATCATCTTAAGTTTATTATAAACATTTTATACAACACTTCTCGTGTTTACTACTACCTCACAACTTAAGTACATATCTATTTTAAATCAACTTCAATTTCCTTTAACTCAATTCATTTTCCAATTTCAATATTTAATTTTATCAACCACATTCCAAAACCATATTCGACTCACTAATTTATATAATTAGCTCATTTCATCAATTTATTTCAATCATAGCCAACTCCATTCCCAAAAATCATTTCATTTAATTTAAGTTAAATCTTCTTTTCAAATTTTCTTTCTCAACATTCATATGTAATAATTTAAATACTTACAAATTCCAAAAATTTATAAGTTATCAAACTTATTTTCTCATATTTTCATAAAACACGTAAAGGAAAATTTCCAGAGTTTTAAACACCTTGTTCTTATTTATTTCAAATCATTTTGAAATCATATATACAAACATAATACCTTTGGTATTCCAAACCATACTATTGAACTTTAAAATCAAAGCTATTTTTACCAAAACAAAATCCCAATGGTAGTAATTTCTCTCGTGGAAACGTGAAAATGGATGTCGATGATGCTACAGTCATCATATAAATTATTTACCAACGGCCAAAGTGAGTTCAGTGCTTTCTATCTCTTTAAAAATTTAAAAATATTTCTATCAAAAATATTTTCCAAATAATATTATTATCATTTTCGAAAACTTTGAAAAACCATTTCCCAAACTAACAGGATTTTAATTCTCAAATTCCCAGCATTAAAATCTTTTTGAATTTGTAAACCGCTTTTATATTCCATATATGATTTCACTTTGGTTATATAAAACCATTCCCTAATAGTTTATCTTGTTTGCATTATAATAACAACAACTTTTATTATACCGCAAACAACAAACAAAATGATACTAATCAAACCTTATCATTTTCTAACAACCAAGCACACCATATATACTATAATAATTTTTTGAAAAATTATTCATTTATATATAAAAAATAATCAAGGTAAAATTATTTCATTAACCTAATTTCAAAACCATACCATGTCGAACTGCTATATTCAAGTGTTTAGAGATCCCTATCAATAACTTTAATTACTCGTATTGACCAGATTCCATAAGCCACTCGATAGATCAACCAATACAATACAAAACAATTTTTATATCCCTAACAAATATGCGCTCATATGTATACATCAAACGCATTCTTGGTGCCACTGACCTTATCTCTAACGAGTACCCCACCAAAGCCAGGGTTCTCGCTTAACCTTCAGCTCTAATACCAAGTGTAACAGTGGGGGTTTTCAAACCTCGAAAATCGATACAAATATGTCCATTGTATTGCGTTTTGAGCAATCAAATGTCGGAAAACCCAATTGTTAGGGAAAAGAAGAAGAAAGAAGATAAGAAGAAACTAAACAATACAGAATCTCACAGTGGAATGAATAATCTATAATTTACAACAAATATTTACACAAAACTCAAACTGTAATATATGAATACACAGACATCAATCATAGTGTACTAACCTGTCTCATCCTCGACAGTTATAACAACTTGTCCTCATAATTACTGAAAAATACAACAATGAACACAGTGGAAAAATAATTATATATGTGAATACATCTCTGGGTCTCTAGCTCGTCTCTTGAAGCTCCAAAGCATCCAAACTAATATGTATTATGCTCGATCTGACCCAAGCATTATAATAAAATAACATCCTAGTCAGTTTGGAAAACCAGCGTGAGAAAACACACTCTATTGGGTTTTAAAGTTATAGAAAAACCTTTGAAAACCAAGAGTATCTCGTAAGACCATGCCGCACATAAACACAGATGGCTTTTTATCTTATGATAACCAAAACATTTCATATAAAATTCTTTGATATTAAATAGTGTTTAAGATACAAATAATCATTAATCTTTGCCGAAATTGTTATATTAATTAAATTCCAGCATAATAGGTATACAACTAAAACTGTAAAGGCTCGTTTTAGAAAAAAGATTCTATACGATGACTAGGCTACTGGGGTACCGTCCGTCATGGTGCATCTCTAGATAAAATAACATCGAGGACCTCGCTTAGATTCCCTACCAATATAGAATCGGCCTATCCCTTACTGGATAGTATCGAATATGATCGCCCCTCCATTAATGGGCCCCGAAGCATACAAACGAGATATAACAATGATCTAGATAGGGATGATCATACCCTACTTGGGAGCGACCCACTTACCACTGCTGCATCTACCATGTTTTAGTTATTCCTGGTTGATGAGGCTTGAGGCTAGGTTTTAACTTTATATAGCACTTCCCACTTGAAATGCTAATATTGCCTTCCAGGCAACAATGCGATACAAGCATTCATCCATACAAGTTTATTCTAGGACTGAACGAAACACTTAAGAGCTCCGTCTCCAATTCCATCATCTTTAAGATGACCTCATTTCAAAACACATTCGTTGGATCGTAGTTTTAGATAACATACCCGATCCCGGTCTCTTCAAAACAATATTCGATAATTTTTGGTAAACTTAACTTTGGTTCTTTAGAAGATAAATAGTCATAGATAAGATCGGAGATCGCCTCCTAACCATTAGTGGGCGGATTTCATTATCATTATTCTAGGAGAACAAAACAAGATTTATATGCATAGTACAACATCATCGGAGACGACCGTGCCATATAACTCGTGTGTTTCTTCTAGATATTTCCAAATTTATGTTTTGGGTCCAAATTTGATAGTCGGATATTTAACTATCGAATAACAACATTCAATCAAGGATTTATTCCATAGGAAAAACTAACATTGGTTAAGCACATAAGCAACCACTTGCCTTCTTTTATTAATCTTTTATGAATAAAAACCACTTTGTAAATTACTTGTATAAGAATACTTTTATAAAGATATATCCACCAATCCCTATATTTTCAATACTTAGAGAAAATTCATATACTTATCTCGACGGTATAAGTATATTTATGAAACTGAGAAAGATTATCTTTTTTTTTTGATTCAAAAATCATTCATGAACTCCTTATAATTCCCTAAAACCATTTATATACCATTCTATAAAACTCCAGGAACCGTTTATATAACTTATTTTATACATTTCAATCATTTATAATTTTTTTGTACATTTCTAAAACTCATTTACAAATAATTTATAAACCCATAAAACCCTTTATAAAACTTCTTTTGCAAACCTGTTTCTTAGAACTCATTTATAAATATCTAACCATTTATAAAACTCTTTTTCCTTGTAAATAATCTTCCCTTAAGTCCTAAGCTATTTTATAAACTTCCGCCATCCTAGTCTTTCAACTCTATTCATGGGTCTCGAAAACATTTACAAATAATTAAAAATCATTTACTTCAAAACATTATTATATAATAATAATTATTAACAATAAACATTACAAATAAATGGAAATTATTAACTTTAAAACATCTTAATAATTAATAATTTCAAATTATTGTTAAATAAACAATAATAATTAATCTTTACCATTTTTATAAATAATAATAAATTATTTTCAAAACCTTATTAATAATCCTTATCATTAATTTCAAATCATAATTATTCCTGAAATAATTATCCTTTTAACATTTTGATAAATTATTTAAAACAATATTAACTATAAACCAATAGTTTTAAAATAATACTAACATAATCAAATAAAATAATCTTACTATAATTAAATAACTTTAAAATAATATTAATTTAATTAAATAGCTTTAAAACAGTATTAATATAATTAAATAATCCTAGAATAATCTTACTATAATTATACAACTTTAAAACAATATTAATTTAATTAAAAACTTAAATACAATATTAATATTATTAAATAATCCTAAAATAAAATATTTTTACAATCTAATTTTGGATTTGAAAATCATTCCCTATCTTAAAAACCAATTCCAACTCCATTGGCAATTTATCATTTTATTTTAAAATACTAGTTTGAGGCCAATAACTGCTAAATGCTTAATCAACATCGATATTGATTTTTCTATCACTAATAGATTTTTGTTTTCAAACATATAACAATGTTATAGCCACATGTCCACAATCAGGTTCATTTTTCAATAATCCATATAAAAGAAATATTATGGAAACAATTCCTCCACAGCGAGGAATCCCGATGTATCCCTCCAATTTGTTTCCCCTGCATCAACAATATTATATAATTACAAATATAAACCAACCGCTTCGAGATGGGATTTATATACAAGGGTCATCCGCCCTTACATAGGAACATAATACTGTCTTATCCGCTCCAAGGGTGGAATATATCCAAACTAACTAATAAATATAGTAATTCATTCAAACAATCATTCAACAATTTTTATCAACTATATATTATACTAGTTAACCAAAAAGGTGAGTTTAATTTGTCAAAATTTTCTGTTGTCGCCAAGGCATTCCAGCTTTGGAATAAAAATCAAACGAATTCTGATTTTATCCCAAATTTCAACAGTCTTCAAATTCATCTAAACTAGTTCTTTCATGAAGCTTATGTCACCACGAGCATGATGCAAAAATTCATGGGTCAAACAGATGTAAAACGAGTGAATTATGGACTTTTAAAGTTTGCAACTTAATTTATAAAATAAAACAACTAAATTATAAAGCTCTCATCCAAATAAAACAAGCCCATTACAAATGGAACCCATGCTCGTATGAACGGTGACCCCTTTTCCCTATAATGCTTCCTTCTCAAAATTCCTAATCTAAAAATGTAACGACCTGCCCTTTTGGACGGTTTAAATTGACAATAAACCACACATGTCTAATTCAAACCATTCAAAAGGGAGGATTATTAATGGGGTAAATAAGAAAATAGAGGAAAAGAAGGAAAAACAAAACACAGAATCTCGCAGCAGAATGACAAAATATAACAATCAAATAAACAGTTCATGAAGCTATTTTACAAATGACATTTGATTACACATATACAATTCAAATCAGAGTTATACATACATAAGAAAATAAACAAATAACGCAGCGGAACATAGGAAGCAGTGGAATAATAATAATAAATGGAAACAATATACTGAATCTTCGTCTTCGTCCTCCAGAAAATAAAATGGTCTTCAATTCATTGAAAAAGCTTAGACTGACCCGAGCGTAATGAAAACAAAACATTCGAGTCAGAACTAAAAGATCTTATGTAAGTCAAATTAATCTAAAATAAATTGTGAGTGCAATGGCTTCAGAGATGTTACAGGATTTTCCATCTCCTATCAAGTGTACAACCTGAATATAATTATTGAAAGATTTCAACTAATTCGAGGTATCAATTTTTGACCACTTTAAATAAATAAATAAAATTCAAAGCTTAACTTAAACCTTTTTAATAATTCAATTCCAATGCAAAATCCAAATTCAAGAATTTATATGGATATATATATATATACACATGTGTGTATATATATATATATATCATTTCAACCGGTACCAAAAATATCAACATTTTCAAATCAATGAAAACAGTTCGGGTTTATCATTTCAACCCATAATGATTTTCCCCTAATCTATAAGATCATTCGAGAATGTATCATTTCAACCTATAGTGAACTTACAACATTATAATGATACAAAATAAAACATCCATTCATCCAATATCAACAATCAGACATCCATCACAATAATCATCCAAACCAATCAATAAATATCAATATAGAACCGATAATCAATAACAGGTATTTAACCGAAAATTTATATTCAATAATAACTTAAATAATGATTTAATCCAAATAAATTCAAATTAACTGAGATGACAATTTAAATATACCAAACGGTCATAAATAAATTTCTGTCACATCATAAATTTAAATTTAAATGTGGGTTAAAACACTCACCTTTGAATTTAAATTGAATTTAAATCCAATGTAAGCCCAAAATTTAAATAGTCTCTAATTCTGTCCAAACCGGCGTCAAAATATCCAAAATTTCGATATGATCCTAGCTGAAGAAACCGCGCGTGAATTGGACCTCGTATGCAAAAGGTACATACGTTAGAACGATTAAACGATTAAAATTATAAAATTTTAAATAGGAAAAGAAAACCAACCACCCACCAATCACAGAACGCCACGTCACCTCCATTCTGAATGCTCAATGCGACCATTAGGAAGCTCTATCTTGGAAGAAACCCTAGCCACAGAACCTAAGTTCAAATTCTCTTACCACCACGATCAACGCTACCTCGATCGGCCACCTGCATAGCACTGCCCTCCCGAAGCCGCGTCTCCGGCCCTCCAGCTCACGACCTACGACCCAATCAAACGGCAGTGCCGCCGCTTTGTTTCCAGGCAAATCACAGCAATATCGAGCCACTCTAGACCCAATTTTCCGCACCGATCACCTTGCTTCGACACCCTCTACCCACCTACACAACCCAATTGAGCCATCGTCACAAATTGCTGTTAAGCGAGGCGATGGCCTATGGACGGTCGAGAACAAAACAGAATTTCTGGCCACACAAAAATCTAAATCGAGAAACAGACAGCAGAATTGACTTGCGCTTGTCGAGAGCTTCAAATCGATATATAATTTTAGACGTATTAAGGAGTTTAAATTTTTGATTTGGTTTTGAAATTGAATTTGAGAGTTTGGAGTTTGAATCTGTTTCAGCCATTGAGGAGGAGAGGAGCAGAAAGAATTGTATTACTATAAATGAGGAATAAGAAATAATTAGGGTTTATAATGAGGTATTTATAGGCAGATCGAAAAAATAGAATGAATGGACCAGATTGGTTTGGATTGGAACGATAAACGACTCGAAAAAGCCCGTTCTGCCTCCGGATCGAAAATGGGTCAACCCAAATATCAAAGTAAATGTTTTCAATATTTTTTAACTCAATGGAACAGGTTTTAGGTCCCGATTCCATCATATGAAGAAGTTATGTTAAAATCAGCTTATTTCAAATTGATTTCAATTAATTTTAATTAAACCGATTTCTAGGCGTTTCGAGTCCGTACGATCAAACGACAAGTCTGATCGCTACAGAACTTGAAATCCTATAATAATTCACTGCTACGGATCCGATGAAACTGGTTTCGTCGAAATCCGAGTCAGTGGCCAAAATGGCTATTTTCACGTTTATTAAATAAAGTAATATAGAATTAATTAATCACTTTTTAATTCAAAATTTATAAACTAGCCAATTTCATCTTTTTTAATCACTTAGACACTTATAATAATTCAAAACGTGTTTACACATCAATTCAGTGTTAATTATTTCAATAATTACAGTGTTCAATTTCTATTGTAATCAAATCAAATTAATTATAATTAATTTCAATAAATTTATTTTGACTCAATCCCAGTCTTTTTGTTAAGTCCATTATTACCCTATAAACATAGCTAACATTTATTTTACATTTCATTACATTAATATACTCCAATTTCATCTTCTATTTGTATTAACTATTATATTTCCACTTTATTGAATTTTGGTCAATTTCACACGTTAGTTATAATTAAAGTCTCAATTAGTTTATTTATATAGGTTTATTCTCTTATTAAGTTAGTTATTATCAAAAATTGACATTTTTTTCCTTTGATTTATGTTCACATTACAGTTATTGTCTTATTGCCCATTAATGTAACATTTATTGCAAATAATCCATTTAGTATTATATAAACTCCAATAAATTGATCAAACCTGATTTTTATTCTTTTTATTCAAAACACTAGTTATATTATGATTAAAAATTTCATCGGTTACATCCTATTGAATTAATATTCTATGATCAATTTAATTAACATTAATTGGACTAATTAAGGGAATTAATTGCAATTGATTTCCAATTTAATTTTAACGGGTTAAATAAATAGGTAACACATAATAATTGTTTCCCTTTTCTTTTAATCACACTTGTAAAGATTTATCATTTATAATCAACTATTACAATTACTTACATAATATTGATTTTATTTAATTACCATTTATTATCAATTAATTCCATATGTACATTTGTTTGCCTATATTTACTTTATAACCAAGTACAACACTTAAATCATTTCGATTAATTAAATTTCTATTATAATTGTTAATAAATTACTTAAATTCACAAAAAAATTTGGAAAACATTTCACAAAAAAATTCAAAGTCTAAAATTCACGGAAAATTTCGATAGAGTCTCCTTTGTGCGGAGTGGTCTGGAAGAAATAACAATATTAAAATATTACAATGTATACCATAATTTTTCAAAATAATATCCCAACATGGGAAAACAATATAATATCGCTAAACAACCGTAATCCTAGAACATACCTATTTTTTGGGAAAATAACGCTTATTTTATGAAACCAAAAGCAGTAGCAATTGTTTCCATAACCTAAATTCCACTTATATAATCCAAAGAGGTTAATAATTATATAGAAGTGAAATGATTATATTGTTTTAAATTAATAACAAACAATCAACATAACAAAACAAAAATCACTTTCAACCAAAAGCATACCATCATCACATAAAATCAAAAATAAAACAATACAACATAACAATAATCCCTTGCAAACAAGCATACAATCTTCACAAGGGGTCAAAGTAATCAACCATTTCTGAAGTTACAATCATTTAATTTAATATAGTATTCATTTTATTATTTACTTTAATTATCAATAGCTTCAAACATTAACTTAAGTTCATAATTCTTTGCTTGCAATATTCACTTTCTATTTCATTTTATCTAGTAGCATTACAATTATAACTCAGGTTTATAACTATTTTCATATCAAATTTCTTATTTATAACAGTAAATTTCGTTGAACACTTTCATTATTTAAGTTTTTTTGTATAAAATTCCATTACATATCGTTACTTAACATTACAACTTGAAATATTTTGGTAAGATACATATGTTTCTAAGAATGTAATTGAAAATTATTATCTTATTTCATTTTAGTAAATAAATATTCAACAGTTATCATTTCTTAGTTTCGTATCCTTTTTGTTTATAAGTTATAAATTTCAAATTCCTTGCAGATTTCATTTATAACTTAGCATTTAATTTCTTACTTTCAACTTTAGAAGTTCCAATTATTAAATTGTTAAAAGTTTATTCCATTACAATAATTTAAATTCTAATTTAAATTTACTTTAGTTTATTTTATTGGTTTTTTCCTTCTCACTATTTACTTTTCCATTCATTTATTTATATAAAGATCAATCACTTACATAATTTGTTTTCCATTAAGGATTTAAGTCATTAATGAGTCATTAAAAAAATATTACTTAAGCTTCTACTGTCCTACTTAAGTTTATAACTTTATTTTGTTATTGAATAAAAATTTAAGTTTTTGGTATTTGGCCTTGAAGAGAAAAGAAATATTTCAATATATCTAAAAATTCAATTAAAACATTTAACCTCATTCAATTAGTAAAATATAAGATATATTTAAAACATCCTCATAGCATTATGCAAAGGTTTTTCAAAAGTCTAAAACAATGTTAGAAATTTATATCAAAATATTATAATAAGCTTTAGAATAAAGTTCCTTAAATCCGATAATTTATTAGACTCGTATTTTCTTAAAATAAGTACAGACTCAAGATTATTAAACCGAAACTAATAGTATACTCAAATCTTACATTAAATTTCTAAATCGAAGTATAATATTTTATATCTTCATAATAAATTTTAAACATTTGTTTAAAAATGAATATTCAAATCATGGAAAAACATTTATTATGGTTCAATACAAAAATTCAAATAGTAAATAAACCAATAAATGTACTATTAGTACTTTGAAATCAAGTAAATATCCTAAACTATACTTCCAAAATAGAGATACAAATTTATTGTAAAATAGTTTTTCTGAATAAGATAGTTTCTAAAATAGTTTTGTAAATAAAATAGAATAAATAGTTTGTATAAGAAAAATAAAAAAAATAGTTTTGTAAATAAAATAGAATAAATAGTTTGTATAAGAAAAATAAAAGAAAATAGTTTTGAAAAATGGTTTTAAATTAATAGTAGTTTTGCATAAAAGAAAATTCCAATTTAAATTCCAAAGATATCCAACTAACAAATTTCAATTTTAGCGCCAAAGCATATCAATAATATTAGAGCATAAGATGTACATATGTCCTCATCTCGCAAAAATCACATTCAACCGTTCGCTCGATCACACAAGTTCTCTTTCGAACTAGTATTGTCCATTCAACTTCCCTAATGCAGACTTCAATATGGTTTCTTGACTAGAAACCATAATTCTCCTTACATAGCCATATACCATGATAGAGAATTCTAGAATCAAACCAAAATCCATATCAAATATTTGCCATCAAGAATTGAATGAAAAATCCTAGCACAAAATGGTATAATTCACCTCGAACTTATGTACTCAAATCTGAATCAAATTAATTATGCGAATAAAATAGTATACGCCCTACTTACATATTTATTCCAATTTGATTCATCAAAATTGTATTTCAATTAACTTCATTTTTAACCTCAATGATTAACATAAATATCACTTCATAATTTAATATTTGTTTCACAGAATTTCTCCATTTAAAATAAAACATTAATATATCCATTCTCATAATATTGCTTATATTTCTCTTCAGTTTAAATTACATCATTTCACATGTAATATTTCTCATTTAATACTGCATTTATTTTCAAATCATTTCATAAGTAATTTTCTTGAGTTCATAACCAATTTATAAAAACTTAATTCCTTTTTATAAGATATTGTTCGAGTTTAAAGTTATCACAACTTTATTTATAACCATTTATTGCAACATCCATTTATTTCATAACAATTTACAAGTCATGGTTTTATTTATAATCATTTCACTTTTAATTTATATTTTCTTATCCCATTTAGTTTTACCTTTACTTTTCAATTTATTTATGACACATTTCGTAAATGTTAATTAACTTTATAAGCATATTTTTCCAATTTAATCTCATTTACAAGATTTTCTTAATCACAGTTTCAATTTAAACATCCCAAGGCTTAATATTCACACTGGTATATTATTATATTACATCCCAAGAATGTATACAAAAATTCTATTAATTTACTAGAAATAGATATAACAAATTAAACCTTGGTTCACTTGCTTTCAAGTTAAGGTTACCAAATTAAACTGCATAATTCAACACAATTTCTAAGTTTCAACTCATATATTAATTCAGAAGGTTTTAATTATCCAAAATGTCAAGATATTCCATTTATTTCAATAGTTGAAACTACCGGTCAACAGACAACAAAAATTCACAACAACATTTCAATTTCATAAAAAATATCCTAATTATTCATTTTATTCTCTTTAATACACCATTATTAAACTATTGTTTAGTCCATTAGTTCAATCAACAATAATTAGCCGATGTTTATAAACTGACAAAAACTCAACTAATCAACAATAAATGATAATAACTAAATATTAGCATTTCATAAATCAAACACATTACAAATAACTATATTGGTTATAAAAGTTTATTCCTTTGTATATGTCATATAATATTAGCGAAAATAATTCATTTCAAAACTTATATAAAACATTTTTATAACACTAACAAATACACGCTCTCGTGTATACACTCAGACAACTCATTCTAGGGTATTACTACATATCTCTAATGAGTTAACCCTAACAGGCTAAGGTATGTCTAAACCAAGCTCTGATACCAACTGTAACGACCTACCCTTTTGGACGGTTTAAATCAAAAATAAACCACACATGTCTAATTCAATCCATTCAAAAAGAAGGATTGTTAATGGGGAAAATAAGAAAATAAAGTAAAATAAGGAAAAACAAAACACATAATCTCGCAGCGGAATGACAAAATATAATAATCAAATAAACAGTTCATGAAGCTGTTTTACAAATGACATTTGATTACACTTTTATAATTCAAATCAGAGTTATACATACATCGGAAAATAAACAAATAATGCAGGGGAATACAGGAAGCAGTGGAATAATAATATTAAATGGAAATAATACGCTGAATCTTCATCTTCGTCCTCTAGAAAATAAAATGGTCTTCAATTCACTGAAAGAGCTCAGACTGACCGGAGCGTAATGAAAAACAAAACATCGGAGTAAGAACTAAAAGATCTTATGTAAGCCAAATTAATCTAAATAAAATGTCAGTGCAATGGCTTTAGAGATGTTACAGGATTTTCCATCTCCAATCAAGTGTACAACGTGAATATAATTATTGAAAGATTTCAATTAATTCGAGATATCAATTTTTAACCACTTTAAATAAATAAATAAAATCCGAAGTTTTACTTAAGCCTTTTTAATAATTTAATTCCAAATTAAAATCCAAATTCAAGAATTTATATGGATGTGTGTGTGTGTGTGTGTGTGTATCATTTCAACAAGTACCAAAAAAATCAACATTTTCAAATCAATGAAAACTATTCGGGTTTATTATTTCAACCCATAACGATTTTCCCCTAATCTATAAGATCGTTCGGGTATGTATCATTTCAACCCATGGAGAACTTGCAGTATTATAACGATACAAAATAAAATATCCATTGATCTAATATCAATAATCAAACATCCATCACAATAATCATCCAAACCAATCAATAAATATCAATACAGAACTGATAATCAATAACAGGTATTTAACCGGCAATTTATAATCATTAATAACTTAAATAACGATTTAATTCAAATTTAACTGTGACGATGATTTAAATATACCAAACAACCATAAATATATTTCTATCACATCATAAATTTAATACTTAACAAACATAAGAAATTTTATAAGTTATGAGTGGGTTGAAACACTCACCTTTGAATTTAAATTGAATTTACGCCCAAAATTTAAACAGTCTCTGAATTTATCCAAACAAGATTTAAAATGTCCGGAATTTCGATAAGATCTCAGTGGAAGAAACTGCGCATGAATTGGATCTCGTATGCAAAAGTTACGTATGTTAGGAGGATTAAAATTATAAAATTTTAAATAGGAAAAGAAAAACAACTACCCACCAATCACAGAACGCCACGTTACCTCCATTCTGAATGCTGCACACGACCATCAGGAAGCTCTATCCTGGAAGAAACCCTAGCCGTCGAACCTAAATTCAAATTCTTCGACCACCACGATGAACACAACCTGGATCGGCCGCCTCCGTAGTATTACCATCCCTATGCCGTGTCTCTGGCCCCCCAGCTCACGACCTCCGACCCAACCAAACGGTAGCCCCGCTGCTTCATTTCCAGGTGAACCATGGTGATATCGAGCCACTCCAGACCCAATTTGCCGTACCAATCACCTTGCCTCGACGCCCTCTACCCTCCTACATCGATTGAGCTATCGTCGCAAATCCGCCGTTAAGGGAAGTGATGGCCTACGAATGGCCGAGAACAAAACAATAATTTCTAGCCACACTAAAATCCAAATCGAGAAACAGATAGCAGTATTGTCTTGCGCTTGTCAAGAGCTTCAAAACGATATATAATTTGAGATGTATTGAGGAGTTTTAATTTTTGATTTGGTTTTGAAATTGAATTTGAGGGTTTGGAGTTTGAATCTGTTTCTGCCATTGAGGAGGAGAGGAGCAGAAAGAATTATACGTACTATAAATGAGGAATAAGAAATAATTAGGGTTTATAATGAGGTATTTATGGGCAGATCAGAAAAATAGAATGAATGGACCAGATTGATTTGGATTGGAACGATAAACGACCCAAAAAGCCCTTTCTGCCTCTGGAACGAAAATGGGTCAACCCATATATCAAAATAGATGTTTTCAATATTTTTAAACTCAATGGAACAGGTTTCAGGTCCTAATTCCATCGTATGAATAAGTTATGTTAAAATCATCTTATTTCAAATTGATTTCAATTGATTTTAATTAAATTGATTTCTAGGCGTTTCGAGTCCGTACGATCAAACGACAAGTCTAATCGCGACGAAACTTGAAATCCTACAATAATTCACTGTCACCGATCGGACGAAACTGGTTTCGTCAAAATCCAAGTCAGTGGCCAAAATGGCTATTTTCACGTTAATTAAATAAGTTAATATAAAACTAATTAATCATGTTTTAATTCAAAATTTATAAACTAGCCAATTTCATCATTTTTAATCACTTAGACACTTATAATAATTCAAAACAAGTTTACACATTAATTCAATATTAATTATTTCAATAATTATAGTGTTCGGTTTCTTTTGTAATCAAATCAAATTAATTATAGTTAATTTGATTTGATTGATTTTGACTCAATCTCAATCTTTTTGTTAAGTCCATTATTACCCTATAAACATAGTTAACATTTGTTTTACATTTCATTACATTAATATACTCCAATTTCCATCTTCTGTTTGTATTAACTATTATATTTCCACTTTATTGAATTTTGGTCTATTTCACATGTTAGTTATAATTAAAGTCTCAATTAATTAATTTATATTGGTTTATTCTATTATTAAGTTAGTGTAACAACCCTGTATTTTGTAATTATTTTATTGTATATTTTAATTATTTTTAATGTAAAATTTTGATTTAAAAACTTATTTTTTTCTTATTTGAAATGATTAAATTTATTATTTAAATATAATCTTGATTTTTTTATATGAGTTATAATTCCGAACTTGTGTAAGTTGAATATTTGCCTGAAATGCTGATTTTGGTCAAAATAGTCAAACTGTGACTTTCAACTTAAAATTTTAAAAGTTTAAAATTTTAATTTTTTTCTTTTATTATTAAAGTACATAAAATTCTAAGAACACCACTTTTCGTTTCGTTGAATTTGGATGTAAATTGTGAAAGTTATATCCTTTACAATATTGTGCGTATATAGGGTTATTTAACAATGACCATTTTAAATTGTATAAATTACTTCTTCTTTGTTATATTTTATTTTAATATGTAATAATATGTTTTATTATGTATATTTTGACTTTCAAATATTTTTAAATGATAATAGAATTTTTCCAAAATTTACTGTATTTATTTCCTATTTTTAAAGGCTGTTTTATAATTTTCTGCTATTTTCTTCATATAAATTTTACTTAATTAATTTATTTATTTTGTGAATGCATTTTATTTTATTTGTCATAAATATTTTTACAAGTCCATGAAGATTTTCTAAAGTTCATTTGAAATTATTTCTAATTTTTAAAGGCTAGTCTGCAATTTTAAGCCATTTTCTTAATTTAATTATATATAATTAAAATTTATTGATTTATTTTATACATTCACTTTTATTGCTGTGTTTACTTTATTTTATTCATTTTACATGTATTTAATTCCAAAGTGTATTGAAGTTATTTCTAATTCCTAAGTCTAGTTTTCATTTTTCTGTGCCATTTTTCTTATTTTAATCATATCTAATTAATAATTAATTATTAATATTTTGTTTATCTGTTATATTTTCGAATTCTAACTGAAATTTATAAGTGTTTTCAGTTATTTAAGATGTATATGAATATATATATGAAGTTTAAAAGGTTTGAAAGCAAAGAAACGTAAAACCGTTTTAACGTTTCTTCTTCCGTTTCTTTTCCAATTAATAAATTTAATTTCCTTTGACCGTTCCTTTCTTTATTGTAGCTGTGCATTTCTTACCTCATTTTCACGTGAAAACATTCCTCTCCACTTCATTTTTCACGGCTAGAAAGGTTTGGTAATGGCTCATCTTTTCCTCTTCTTTTTGCTCTTCTTTTTCCATTGTTTTCTTATATTTTGCCTTGTTTTCTCATGTGTATTGCTTGGCCTCTCCTCCATAGCCACGGCCACCACCTCCTATACCTCTTCCCTGCCATCATCACCAGCTACCCCTCTAGTCTTGACCAAGGCCGAGCCCACCATGGTGCCAAAACTCCAAAAAAAATGCAACAATGCCCTTGAACAATGCTAGTTTGACCACCTTTGCCTCATCTCCTTCAACCACCACCTTAACCACCACCATAGCCACCTCCACCACCTCTGACCTGACCTCCACCCTCTACCACATCACCCACCACCCTCTGGAAATCAGACCATGACCAAGCCGTGTCCATCCATTGAAGCCAGCGCCACAAAACTCCTTAAAACATTGCCTAGACCACACATATCATCACCTACCCTCCATATCTTGCTTTGACCACCCCTTAGCCACCACCACCAGCCACTCCACCACCTTTGGCCGCTGCTCCAGCTAATGTCCAGACCTGTACAAGCATGGCCAAGCCACCACATGCCCATGGCCGAGCCAAGAATGTCAAAAAAACTCAACTTATTTAACCTTGACCCTATATATACTTTATGTTGCACCACTACACCTTCATCTCCACTTGTTGCCTTGCCTATATGATGTTAAACCTGACCTATATGATGTCATACATGAGCCAAAGCATCATCATAGCCAAGCATAAGTGTCCCTTAGGCCAAGCATTGAAGTGGTTGAAGCAAGGTCCAATCTATCTTGTTCATTTTGCTTTGTATTTCAAAATTGTTTCAATGTTATTTTATGTTGAATGTTTATATATTGTCTTGTTTGTTTTGTTTTGGGTTGTTGATACAAAATCATATCTTGGCTATCTTTAAACTCAAATCAAAGTTCGTGCAATTGTGCTTGTCGTGCCTTTGGAGTCGTGCTTGTATGTTGTTTTGGTCTCTAGCTTTGAAAAAAGTGAGTCTTTCTCACTCTGACATTTATACTTATGGAAAGTGAATTGATGACAAGTATTTAGTAATAAAAATGTTTATGCAAGTTAGTGAGAATCATATGATATGTTATGCCATGTTATTATCATGTTAAAACTGTTAATTCTCACCTGACATCTGATATATGACTGTATATTACGATATTGACATTGTTTATATTATTTCTGTATATGATCACACTGCAAGTTCCCTGTTAGAATAAAATCATTACGGACTGAAATGATAGGCCTGGATTGTTTTTTTTATTTTTCATTTTTGACTTGGGATTGCGGGTTTGAAATGATAGAACCCAGATTTGTCTTTTTAAACTGCGGATTGAAATGATACATATCCGTATCACTTGACCTAGGTTAGAAAACTATATACAGACCCGTGGTTATTCTATAAAGTGTTTTGAATATTTTTAAGTATTTTTAAAATATAAATTTATGAAATTTGATTCAAATGGATTGTGAAATGTTTTAAATAAATAAATTGTGATTTTTCTATGTGTTAAAAATGTAATTTATGAATGGTTAAAATTTGATTTGTGAAATATGCCCTAAGTTTGGAATATGGAATTTTGGTTAAAATGATGTTTAAGCTATATAAATAAAATGGACTTTAATTATATTTGGAAATTGGTAAATATGATTTTTGATTTAAATCTTAATTTAGATGATTTATTAAAGTATTATCGAACTTTTCTATGAATTTAAGTGGTTGAATAAATGACTGTTGAAAGGTGAAATTTTAAGATATAACTTGATTGGAAAAGGTGAATTTGGTTTTAATTAAAGGTTTAAGTTAATTAAACAAAAATAGGAAATTTGGTTAAATTTTTGTCAAATTAAAATAAAATATAAGTGTTAAGTTTATTTGTCGAAATGTGAAGAATTGGAAACTTTTACACTTGAATTTATTTGGTAAATTGTGGAAATTGGACTTAGTTATATGAAATTTATTGTATAAAAATAATATGTCAAATGATATGTTAATGAACATTTAAATGTTAAAAATGAATTTTCTAAAATGTTTATTTGTTTTGAATTAAAGTTATTTAATTACTGGAAATACAACAAAACCTAGAATTTACTCTTAATGGCATTCAGAAATGCTATGGTTTCTGAATTGAACTAAAACTGTGAAAAATGAGCTATTACAGCAGGTCTGAAATGCTGTAGTTGCTGTAGTTGAACTTATAGGCTAATATTGAACTCAGGTCTCTTATAGCATTCTCTGGAAATGCCATAGTGGTCTGCAATTTTTGCTGAAATCAAATAAAACCTTTGTTTTGAAATCTGAACTACCGCAGCACTTCTGAAATGCTGTCTTTTCTGTTTTGAACTATAATTCAACTAAAAACTGAGTTTAAACAGCAGTTTTAAATGCTGTCTTTGCTGAATCAAAGTGTTTTCAAGTATAACTTGTAATAGCTTTTTCTATATGCTGTGAAATGCTGAAATTGTAATAATTATGGTTTTTGACTTAGCAAACGAACTCAGAATTGTTTGGAACTTTGAAAATTGAATACTGGACTTGAAAGTATAATAATTACACTTTTAAAATGATTTTAATTGAATTAAATCGTTGAAATATAAATCATTTAAAGAGTGGGTTGAATCGAAATGAATGAATGTTATCTTTGAATTTCAAGGATTTTAAAGATACGATATTTTGATATATTAAATGATTGAAATGTGGTTTCGAAAAGATATGATATTTTGGTATATTAAAATGATTTGAAACGAAGTTTTGAAAGATATAACATTTTGATATTAAAATGTTTTGATAATAAAAATAGTTAGAAATGACTTGATATTTACTTTGATAAATATTTGAATTGAAAGATATGGTATGATGATATATTTGAAATGGTTTGGAAATGATTTAATCTTTATTTTTGATAAAGATTTGGGTTGGAATGATATTTTATTTTGAAGTATAAAATATGTTTTAAAGTTATAACTACGGGTTATAATAACGATTGGTTGTTAAAGAGACCGGGATCAGATATTGTCTTATAGCCGGACAATACCGAAAACCACTTTAACAACTGTGTGCGCGGTGGAGATTCCAGAATGAAGTAGGATGGTGGCGACGTTCTCGAGGTATATTACGTGGACCCAACTCCCGTGAGTTGGCATATATGACTAAAACAGGAGCTATACCGGGCTACACAAAGGGTCGCACCCTTTCATCGAGCATGCTCCATCGGAAACTATTCTATTACTGTTGTGATTCGATTCGGTGGCGCCACTTTGATTCGGGGTTATTGTTCGAGGTGGGCGGATGCTGCTGGCTTGCCGTCACCACCGGTCCGGGAGTGCAAACGGTGTATCCACCCTGGCATTGCCTCGCGTGCCGTGTCATATCCTTATATCGAGCCCAGTACGATTTTGGTTTTAAAGATCCGACCGCGTTAAGGTTCACCATCCCCTTAACGCTATTTTCTATATGATTATACTTTACTGATTAGACACTACCGTATATAGCGTATATTACTACATAGTAAATAGTTTAACGGATCCTTAGAGGATGGACGGTCCCAAGCATCCTTTAAGTTACTGATGCATTTTGTTACTGTTCACTTGAGTTGATTTACAGTTTATAAGTATTTATGTCCTGACTCGAGGGTTTTGTGTTTTGCTTTACGCTCGGGTCATATTGATTGAGTTAGCATTCAAGATTCACCTTCGGTGTTGGAGCTTTCCTTGAAGATCCAGCCATCTATTTTGTTTCAGTATCCAGTGGTTCAGTGATGTATCTGATTTGTACCTGATGTATCCTGTTACTCTTCTGTTGTATCTTATTTAACTCTGATGTATCTCATATTTATATAGTAGCTTCATGAACTACTATCTCTTTTTCTTCCGCTGCATTTTTATATACTTTGTGTCTGTGATCTGTGATTTTTATTTACTGTATATTCTGAGGTTTGCCAAAATTTTATTTACAACACGGTATTTTGAGCAATTCAATTCCGGCATGAGTGTCTGCCTATGCACTTATAATGGATGCGAATGGTTGAAAATACCGAGTCGTTACAGTTAGTTATTATCTTATGAATAAAATGAACATTTCTATTCCTTTGATTTACGTTCACACTACACTTATTGTCGTATTCCTCATTAATGTAACATTTATTGCAAATAATCCATTTAATATTATATAAACTCCAATAAATTGATCAAACCTGATTATCATATTTTTTATTCAAAACAATAGTTATATTATGATTAAAATATTTCATTGGTTACATACTATTGAATTAATATTCTACAATGATCAATTTAATTTACATTAATTGCACTAATCAAGGGAATTAATTGCAATTGATTTCCAATTTAATTTTAACATGTTGAATAAATAGGTAACACATAATAATTGTTTCCCTTTTACTTTTAATCATACTTGTAAGGGTTTATCATTTACAATCAACTATTACAATTACTTACATAATATTGA
Source organism: Allium cepa (assembly GCA_030765085.1). NCBI lineage: Eukaryota > Viridiplantae > Streptophyta > Magnoliopsida > Asparagales > Amaryllidaceae > Allium > Allium cepa. Next base: position 858,834,738 of record CM060934.1, on the reverse strand, counting down.
TTTTATTTAATTACCATTTATTATTAATTAATTCCATATTTACATTTGTTTGCCTATATTTACTATATAACCGAGTACAACACTTAAATCATTTCGATTAATTGAATTTCCATGTTAACAAATGACTTAAATTAACATTGTTACATTTATTCTAATTATCATTCATAACTAAATTATAAATTTTTATTTCTTCAATATTAAATTACCAAAAATCTTATTAAATTAACAATATTTAATTGTTGAAAATTATGAGGCGTTACACTCTCCCCCATTCAAAACCTTTCGTCCCCGAAAAGGAAAGAAAGGGGAAAAAGAAATTAAATAGTCAATATCTTATTCAAAATATTAAATTTATAAACAATTAATTTACAAAATTAAATAATTTCAATAAAATGTGTCAATTTATAAAAATTAAACCCTTTATACAAGTTGACAAAGTTTGGAAAACATTTCACCAAAAAAATAAATTCAAAGTCTAAAATTCATGAAAAATTTCGGTAGAGTCTCCTTTGTAGGAGTAATCTGGGAGAAATAAAAATATTAAAATATAACAATATATACCATAATTTTTAAAAATAATACATCCCAACATGGGAAAAACAATATAATATCGCTAGAAAACCGTAATCCGAGAATGTACCTATTTGTCGGGCAAAATAACGCTTATTTTATGAAACCAAAAGCAGTAGCAATTGTTCGCATAACCTGTATTCCACATATATAATCCAAAGAGGTTAATAATTATATAGAAGTGAAATGATTATATTGTTTTAAATTAATAACAAACAATCAACATAACATAACAACAATCATTGTCAACCAAAAGCATACCATCATCACATAAAATCAAAATAAATCAATACAACATAACAACAATCCTTTGCAAACAAGCATACAATCTTCACAAGGGGTCAAAGTAATCAACCATTTCTGAAGTTACAATCATTTAATTTAATATAGTATTCATTTTATTATTTACTTTAATTATCAATAGCTTCAAACACCAACATAAGTTCATACTTTGCTTCCAATATTCACTTTCTATTTCATTTTATTTAGTTGCACTACCATTATAACTCAGGTTTATAACTATTTGCATATCAAATTTCTTATTTATAAAAGTAAATTTCGTTGAACTCTTTCATCATTTAAGTTTTTCTTTTGTATAAAATTCTATTACATATCCTTATTAAACATTACAACTTTTAATATTCTAGTAAGATATATATGTTTTAAAGAATGTAATTGAATGTTACACAAGTTTATCTTATTTCATTTTAGTAAATAAATGTTCAAAATTTATCATTTCTTATTTTCATATCCTTTTTTTTATAAGTTACAAATTTCAAATTCCTTGTATATTTTATTTATAACTTAGCATTTAATTTCTTAATTTCAACTTTAGAAGTTCCAATTATTAAATTATTAAAATTTTATTCCATTACAATAATTGAAATTCTAATTTAAATTTACTTTAGTTATTCTACTGGTTTTTTCCTTCTCATTATTGACCATTCCATTCATTTATTTATATAAAGATCAATCATTTACATAATTTGTTTTCCATTAAGGATTTAAGTCGTTAATGAATAATTAAAAAATATTACTTAAGCTTCCACTGCCTTACTTAAGTTTATAACTTTATTCTGTTATTGAATAAAATTTTAAGTTTTTGGTATTCTCCCTTAAAGAGAAAAGAATTATTTCAATTTATCTAAAAATTCAATTAAAACATTTAACCTCATTCAATTAGTAAAATATAAGAAATATTTAAAATATCTTCATAGCATTATGCAAAGATTTTTCAAAAGTTTACAAAATGTTAGAAATTTATATCAAAACACTATAATAAGCTTTAAAATAAAGTTCCTTAAATCCGATAATTTATTAAACTTATATTTTTTTAAAATTAGTATAATCTCAAGATTATTAAACTGAAGCTAATAGTATACTCAAATCTTACATTAAATTTCTAAATCATAGTATAACATTTTATATCTTCATAATAAATTTTAAACATTTGTTTAAAAATGAATACTCAAATCATGGAAAAACATTTATTATGGTTTAATATGTAAATTCAAATAGTAAATAAACCAATAAATTTACTATTAGTACTTTGAAATCAAGTAAATATTCTAAACTATACTTCCAAAATAGAGATTCAAATTTATTGTCAAGTATATTACTATAAATAAACTTCGCAAATCAATTTTTTTTCCATTTATATAATATCTTTAAATTATACATTCAAAGTAACTTATATAAATTTTACTTGAAATATTCATTTAAAAGCTTCATTTGCAAATCAATTATCTTTAATACTTTCAAAAATTCATTTGTAAAATTTTTGCTTCATTTATAAATACCATTTAAATAACACCTTTATAAATATATGTAAACTATTTGAAAAAAATTATTTACATCATTACTTATATTTACAAAGAAGCTATTGAAAACATTAAATCCATTATTTATAAATTTATTAATTTTATCTCAAGATACTTTCTAAATATTATTAATAAGTCAATAATCATTTACGTTAAATATGTTTTATTGAATTAATAATTTATTAAAATATTTACAACACTAATAGTTTACTATTAAACCATTTTGTACATAAATAAACAACATTTTAAACATTTTAAATTATTTAGAATTGACAAAATGACCAAAATATCTTTTATATAATACTTTATCAAAATACTTTTATAACTTGATGCCTTAACAGGTTTATCCTCGTTCTTGTAGACTCTGGCCATGCGTTGATCAGGCGCAAGGCTAGAATTCTCTAAGTACTTAGTAGACCTATTTCAACACCCAGTGAAAATACTTAAAAATAGGTATGAGAAGTACCGCTTAAAATCCAATGTCAAATGATGATAACGAGATAGCAGCGGCCCGCTGCTGATCCAGTATTTACGCAATGGACATAAAACTTTCCAAAAGATCCTTCCACCTTCCGGATTCTAAAAAAATATTGTAGCCAGTTCGCGAACAGGGGACCATCGACCCCTGCTGCAGTGGTACGCTGCTGCTTCAATGATTTACGCAATGGATGCACTTCCTTCCTAGAAGATCCATAAACAACAGATCCCTGGATCGAAAGCGCCTCCATTGGGTAAACTAAAGAACCGTCTACCCTGGAAAAAAAATCAAGGAACTCATGAGTTTAAGTCCGGGCAACCATATCAGTTCGAATCCATTTTTGAATTCACCCAAGTCCATTAGGGTTTATCGGTCGAAGTATATCATACTATACTTCTGCGGAGGGTACTTCCCCATACCTCTTACTTCAAAATATAGCATACCATATATAGTACCCTTTCAAAATCATAACTTCAAATATCGTACTTATATAAATTCCATTATATATAAGATTTCATTTTCAGACAAAGTATTTCCCACAATCAATAATCTCGAATGTATCAAATCATTCTTACATAAATTCCGTTATATATAAGATTTATCTCTTCAGGTCGAAACCTTCCAAAATCAACAGTTTTGAAAATCACCTTATACTTATATAAAGTCCATCTTATAAAAAAATCAAAATTTTCCAAAATCAATTTTGCTGCATGGAAAGCCATATGAGATTCAATATCTTTGCTTTATAAAAGGTTTTGAATTTTGAATAGTTTCGTATAAAAAATATTTTTATAAAATATTTCGTATATAAAATAGTTTGTATATAAAATAGTTTATAGAATAGTCTGTAAGATAGTTTTCCTGAATAGGATAGTTTGTAAAATAGTTTTGTAAATAAAATAGAATAAATATTTGTATAAGAAAAATAAAAGAAAACAGTTTTGAAAAATGGTTTTAAATTAATAGTAGTTTTGCATAAAAGAAAATTCCTATTTAAATTACAAAGATATCCAATACAACAACTTTCAATTTCAGCGCCAAAGCATATCAATAATATTAGAACATAAGATGTACATATGTCATCATTTCGCAAAAATCACATTTAATCGCTCGCTCGATCATACAAGTTCGCTTTCGAACTAGTATTGTCCATTCAACTTCCCTAATACAGACTTCGATATAGTTTCTTGACTAGAAACCATCATTCTCCTTGCATAGCCATATACTATGATAGAGAATTCTTGAATCAAACCAAAATCCATATCAAATATTCGCCATTGAGAATTGAGTTAAAAATCCTAACGCGAAATGGTGTAATCCACCTCGAACTTATGTACTCAAATCCGGATCAATTAATTATGCAAATACAATAATATACGCCGTACTTACGTATTTATTCCAATTTGATTCATCACAATTGTATTTCAATTAACTTCATTTTTAATCTCAATGATTAACACAAATATCACTTCATACTTTAATATTTGTTTCATAGAATTTCTCCATTTAAAATAAAACATTAATATATCCATTCTCATAGTATTGCTTATATTTCTCTTCAATTTAAATTACATTCATTTCACATGTAATATTTCTCATTTAATACTACATTTATTTGCAAATCATTTCATAAGGAATTCTCTTGATTATATAACCAATTTATAAGACAACCTTCTAGTTTAAAGTTATCACAACTTTATTTATAACCATTTATTGCAACATCCATTTATTTCATAATAATTTACAAGTCATGGTTTTATTTATAATCATTTCACTTTTAATTTATATTTGCTTATCCCATTTAGTTTCACCTTTACTTTTCAATTTATTTATGACACATTTCATAAATGTTAATTAACTTTATAAGCATAAACTTTACAATTTAATCTCATTTACAACATTTCCTTAATCACAGTTTCAATTTAAACATCCCAAGGCTTAACATTCACACTTGTATATTATTACTTTACATGCCAAGAATGTATACAATTTTTTTATTCATTTACTGGAAATAGATATAACAAATTAAACCTTGGTTCACTTGCTTTCAAATTAAGGTTACCAAATTCAACTGCTTAATTCAACACAATCTCTGTGTTTCAACTCATATATTAATTCAGAGGGTTTCAGTTATCCAAAATATCCTAATATTCCATTTATTTCAATAGTTGAAACTACCGGTCAACAAACAACTAAAATTCACAACAACATTTCAATTTGATAAAAAAAAATCTTAATTATTCATTTTATTCTCTTTAATACACTATTATTAAACTAGTGTTTAGTCCATTAGTTCAATCAACAATAATTAGCCTATGCTTATAAACTGACAAAAACTCAACTAATCAACAATAAATGATAATAACCAAATATTACCATTTCATAAATCAAACACATTACAAATAACTATATTGGTTATAAAAAATTATTCCTTTATATATATATCATATAATATTAGGAAAAATAATTCATTTCAAACTTATATAAAATATTTTTATAACAATAACAAATATGCGCTCTCGTATATACAATTAGACAACTCATTCTAGGGTATTAGTGCCCATCTCTAATGAGTTAACCCTAATTGGCTAAGGTATGTCTAAACCTAGCTCCGATACCAACTGTAATGATCCACCCTTTTGGACGGTTTAAATCGACAATAAATCACACATGTCTAATTCAAACCATTCAAAAAGGAGGATTGTTTATGGGGTAAATAAGAAAATAAAAGAAAAGAAGGAAAAACAAAATACAGAATTCGGCCGCGGAATGACAAAATATAATAATCAAATAAACAGTTCATGAAGCTGTTTTACAAATGACATTTGATTACACTTTTACAATTCAAATCAGAGTTATACATACATCAGAAAATAAACAAATAATGCAGAGGAACACAGGAAGCAGTGAAATGATAATAATAAATGGAAATAATATACTGAATCTTCATCTTCATCCTCTAGTAAATAAAATGGTCTTCAATTCACTGAAAAAGCTCAGACTGACCCGAGCGTAATGAAAACAAAACACTCGAGTTAGAACTAAATGATCTTATGTAAGTCAAATTAATCTAAAATAAAATGTGAGTGCAATGGCTTTAGAGGTATTATGGGATTTTCTATCTCCTATCAAGTGTACAACATGAATATAATTATTGGAAGATTTCAACTAATTCGAGATATCAATTTTTAACCACTTTAAATAAATAAAAAAATTCGAAATTTAACTTAAACCTTTTTAATAATTCAATTCCAACACAAAATCCAAATTCAAGAATATATATATATATATATATATATATCATTTCAACCAGTATAAAAAAATCAACATTTTCAAACCAATGAAAACCGTTCGGGTTTATCATTTCATCCCATAATGATTTCCCCATAATCTATAAGATCGTTCAGGTATGTATCATTTTAATCCATAGTGAACTTACAGTAATATAACGATACAAAATACAACATCCATTCATCCAATATTAACAGTCAAACATCCATCACAATAATCAACCAAACAAATCAATAAATATCAATATAGAACTGATAATCAATAACAGGTATTTAACCAGCAATTTATACTCAATAATAACTTAAATAACAATTTAATTCAAATAAATTCAAATTAACTGAGATGAAGATTTAAATATAATGAGTAGCCATAAATAAATTTCTATCACATCATAAATTTAATTTAACAAATATAAGAAATTTTAGAAGTGAGTGGGTTAAAACACTCACCTTTAAATTTAAATTGATCTAAATCCAATTTAAGCTCAAAATTTAAACAATCTTTGAATTTGTCCAAACTAGCCTCAAAATGTCTGGAATTTTGATACGATCCCAATGGAAGAAACCACGCGTAAATTGGACCTCCTATGCAAAAGTTACGTACGTTAGAATGATTAAACTATTAAAATTATAAAATTTTAAATAGGAAAAGAAAAACAACCACCCACCAATCAGAACGCACATCGCCTCCATTCTAAATGCTCCGTGCGACCATCAGGAAGCTCTATCCTGGAAGAAACCCTAGCCATCAAGCCTAAGTTCAAATTCTCCGACCACCATGATCAATGCTACCTCGATCGATTGCCTCCATAGTACTGCGCTCTCGAAGTCGCGCCTCCGGCCCCCGCTCACGACCTCGATTTGGTTTTGAAATTGAATTTGAAGGTTTGGAGTTTGAATCGTTTCAGCCATTGAGGAGGAGAGGAGCAGAAAGAATTGTACGTACTATAAATGAGGAATAATAAATAATTTGGGTTTATAACGAAGTATTTATTGGCAAATCAGAAAAATAGAATGAATGGACCAGATTGATTTGGATTGGAACAATAAACAACCCGAAAAGCCCGTTCTGCCTCCGAAACAAAAATGGGTCAGCCCATATATCAAAATAGATGTTTTCAATATTTTTAAACTCAATGGAACAGGTTTCAGGTCCTAATTCCATCGTATGAAGAATTTATGTTAAAATTAACTTATTTCAAATTGATTTCAATTAATTTTAATTAAATTGATTTCTAGACATTTCGAGTCCGTACGATCAAACGACAAGTCTGATCGCTATGAAACTTGAAATCCTACAATAATTCACTGTTAGGATCTGATGAAACTAATTTTTTCGAAATCCAAGTCTGTTGCCAACATGCCTATTTTCACGTTAATTAAATAAATTAATATAAAATTAATTAATCACCTTTTAATTCAAAATTTATAAACTAGCCACTTTCATCATTTTTAATTATCTAGACACTTATAATAATTCAAAACAAGTTTACACATCAATTCAATGTTAATTATTTCAATAATTACAGTGTTCAATTATTATTGTAATCAAATCAAATTAATTATAATTAATTTCAATAAATTTATTTTGACTCAATCCTAATCTTTTTGTTAAGTCCATTATTACCCTATAAACATAGTTAACATTTTTTTACATTTCATTACATTAATATACTCCAATTTTCATCTTCTATTTGTATTAACTATTATATTTCCACTTTATTGAATTTTGGTCACGTTAGTTGTATATCTATATTAGTTTATTCTCTTATTAAGTCAGTTATTATCATATGAATATAATTAACATTTCTATTCCTTTGATTTACGTTCACACTACAGTTATTGTCTTATTCCACATTAATGTAACATTTATTGCAAATAATCCATTTAATATAATATAAACTCCAATAAATTGATCAAACCTGATTTCCATTCTTTTTATTCAAAACAATAGTTATATTATGATTAAAATTTTCACTAGTTACATCCTATTGAATTAATATTCTATAATGATCAATTTAATTTACATTAATTGCACAAATTAAGGGAATTAATTGCAATTTACTTCCACTTTAAATTTAATAGGTTAGATAAATAGGTAACACATAATAATTGTTTCCCTTTTACTTTTGATCAACTTGCAAGGGTTTATTATTTACAATCAACTATTATAATTACTTACATAATATTGATTTTATTCAATTACCATTTATTATTAATTAATTCTATACTTACATTTGTTCGCCTATATTTACTTTATAACCAAGTATAACACTTAAACCATTTCGATTAATTGAATTTCCATTATAATTGTTAATAAATGACTTAAATTAACATTGTTACATTTAATTCTAATTATCATTTCATAACTAAATTACAAATTTTTATTTCTTCAATATTAAATTACCAAAAATCTTATTAAACTAACAATTTTTAATTGTCGAAAATTACGGGTCGTTACAAAAAACTTGTACATGAACTCCTTATGCATCCACTCCTCTGTGCACATGAACGCGCAACCCAACCACCAACCATTGAAACCGAACCTACCGATCAAATCCTTGTCTCGATCTCGACCTCCCTAACCCAATAACTCCTCAGCAGAACACCATATAATTTCCGTCCCTGTGCCTCCTTCCTCCAGTAGCCATGTCACGTTTTGCAATCCACCCTCGAAACCCACCAAACTCGGCATGGAGATGCTCCTCTTGACCACAAACATCTTTGTACCCTCGAAATCCATAATCGTCCGCCGTAGCTGAGGCAAAATCAACCCTAGCTTTCCATCACCATCACTGACCATCACCAAACCTCGCTGAATCTTCATCAAAAATACTACATCAGCCCACAAAGCCAATGCCACTAACATCGTCGACTAATTCTAAGTGGGTGAAGAGAATTTGATTTTTGAAGTTTATGTCAAATTTTGACCACCGTCAATCAACGAGCAACTACGGCCACAACACTTAACAAAAACACAGGCAATCATTTTTTAAAAATAGCTGGCGTGATAATCTATAAATTTTATATTGGAGTTTTTGCCAACTTTGCTCGAATTAGGAGATGTGGATTTTTAAAGTGGAAAGTGGGATGCTTTCGACGTACAGGGAAAAAGGAGAAAAAAAAGAAAATGTATTTGTGTATTCATGCCTCTCCTTATGTGTGAATGTACTCATAAATGAAAAGGCAATCCCTTAGTAGCTAAGGGAAGTAAGTAAAAAGCATGGACAAGGTGAACAAGTGCGGAATGCTAAAGGTAAGGTGCTGTACGTGCCGTATATTTATATTTAGTTAAAAAATTGAAATTACATGTTCATGTTCAAAAGACATTCCATAAAAAAAGCTTAATTCATGGCAAAAAACACAATAATGAAGAAGGCTAGAAAGAAGGAAAGGACTGTCAAAGATATTGGTCTGTTTATGGGTATGTACGAGTTTTTGTTTTAGAAGTTCTGTGGTACCCTGTAATAGAAAATTTTCGTTCGCGTACGAGCATCAAACAACATAAATAAAAATATGATCACGCTCAGCAATATGAGACAACCATAAAATAATAATAAAATAGACAAGTTAACTTATTCCATTAAATTTCAAAAGTACCAACGTTTGGCGTAAAATACGTCAAACTAAAATTTAATTATTTTCTAAATTAAAAATTATTGAAAAATCATATAAATTAAATTAAAAATATGTCATCAAAAATTTGTTCTTAATTTGAAATATAGATTTTATTATAGTTTAAATTCGAAATCGAATATTTAAACAAATTAAATATTCAAATTCGAAGACCAAAAAATACAGGTCGTTACAAATTGTTAGTTGTACTTGTTTCTTTTATATTTAATTATATTGGAATTTTAAGGACAAAGTGTTCTAAGCGAGAGAGAATGTAACAATATGGAATTTCGAACACTTTATATTTGAATATCTGAATTATTTAATTATTTGAAACTTGGATTTAAAGTGATTAATGGATTTTATAACCTTATTAACCCCTTTTTAATTAATAACCAATGATGGTTAACTTGTTTTTAAAAGTTTACACAAAAATATATTGTTCGAAGAAATATCGATAAGGTGGTCGAAAATCATTTTATCAATATATAACATTTTACTCAACAAAAGTTGTTAGAACTTGTTTGCTTATCTAATTAACTCATGTTTTATTAGTTAGAAAGTAAAAATAATTTTCCTAATAGAAGGTTTCATAAGGTACTTATCTAGAAGGGAAGTTTGGTAATTGACTAAGGAAGTAGAGATATTTTCTTTTAAACAGTGAGGTGTAAAGTTCTACACATGGGGAGCATGGGGAGGTGATGTTATGACCATAAACTAGAAGCAAATGGACGGTCTTTTACCTTTCTTAAAGTCTTTATGGCACATCTCTTTGGTTTCACAATTTTATTTTTAAGTTTTGTGTAAAAAGTATTAAGTATTCAAACTCACCTCCTCTCTTCAATCTTCAATTTCCCTGAGCAAATCAACTCCAATCCTCTTCAAAATTTAACATGGCCTTAGATCACCTTAGGAAGAATGAAAAGCAAACCAAAGTTAAAGAATAGGAGAAGAACTATGCAACCCCTTTAAACTATGACAACCCACACCTCCCAAAGTCCAAGGTGACTTTCGGATTCACGTCGTGCTAAGAAGTATGAGCTATCAGGTATTTAACCATTACAAACACTAGGAATATAAAGATAAAATCTAAGATATTCTACAATTTTAGATCTAACAATGAAGGGTAGCAAAATATAAATACAAAAAATAATCATCTCAAAAAATATCTCAGAAAACACATTCTCAAAAGTCTAGCAATCATAATCCAGAGTTTACATAAATACAATGTATAGTCCGGTAAATAAAAATATGATAAATACTTATACCGAGTGTAATGAAAAGTCATAAGAAATGCCAATGCTAAGCTTGCCTTTCCATATACTAGATCTGGGCCAATCACCTACTGCCCTATACTTCTGTGGCGGAGGAAAATGGAAAAGATCGAGTCAAACAAAAGTCCGATGAATGAGTTACGTCATTAATGTAACAACCAAAAAATTCTAACAAGTATTTTATTCCTTTATTTATAAACTTTGGGGTTTTAATTTACAAAAAAGTTGAGCTTTTTTAAATTTAATTATAAATAGCCACCAATTTTTTTTAAATATAAGCAAAATTCTATAATTATTATTTTGGTTAAAGTTTAACATTAATTGAAATTTTAAAATTTTAAATTCTAATTTCCAAATCTTTTAATTCAACTGGATATATTCGGAACAACATTTTCCGCTTTTGTTTTTTTATGTTAGATTATATACTTTTTAAATTGAGTAATTAATATTTTTAGTTATATACATCATTTCTTGGTAAATGATGAATGAATCAGATGGATGTAAACAAATCATATTTTTAATTAAGTAATAAATTTTAAAATTTATAGTGTATAGATAAGCTTTATAAAATGAACGTTTTAAATTGTACGTTCGTATCCGTTTGATTTATTTGGTTGGCATATAAATAGTACGTAATTAATGAAATACTCTTTAAACATATATTTTACTAAATATAAGTAGTGAATAAATAAGAAAACGTATAAATTTGAATGCGTTACTTTTATTTTAATGTAGGCGTATGGTTGATTTGATTAATGTATCTATTGTGCGCATTCTTAATAAAAATTTATTACCTTAACTAAATAAATAAATTTATCTGTAGCCTTGCATTCCAAGTGGGAAAGAAATGATTTCTCTAGCCGTTCAATTTCTTTTAAATCTAGCTTTGATAGGTTACGTGTAAATTTCTACGCTTCCCTTTTTCTTCATTTTTATAATAGGAATAAAATCTCCAAATTCGCGTAGCCGTTTCAAGCAAATTTATTTCTCTTTAGACGTTCAAAATCCGTTTCGAGATTGCTTGAAGTTCACGTGTAAACTTTTACACGTTCTTTTTGATTCAATGGTTTTAATTTGGTATAAAAACTCTTTTATTTACTTACCGTTCAAAACAACAAATATTTGCTTGGCACTTTTGCATTGGATTTACTAACTTATCAGCAATCCAATACGTACGGAAACTTCCTTGGCTCTCGGGTATAAATTTATAGAAATATATTCCATAGCCTAATACACAATCAATGCAATCGTGTATAATTGATTTAAATTTATTTCTTCCTATATTCTGTCACCTCAATCAACGCAATCGTGTATAATTGATTTAAATTTATTTCTTGCCTATATTCTCTCACCTCAATCAACGCAAACCTGATAAATATAAGCCTCGTACACAAATAGTTTTCAATTGCATCTCAACATTTCCTTCATTTCTTCTTGCATGCGTGAGCTCTGAAGGCATGGCCTCCATTTTCTTCTTTTTATTTTATATATTTTTTCCATGCTTTGCTTCTCCCCTCCATGTCCTCTGCTTTTAATATATTTGACAAATCCATCTTTACATTTCAACTCGCGTTTATAAATTTTCACCGCATTGGTTCATCTTCCTTCCATATTGCGTGTGCTTCATACATCAGGTAATGGCTTTATAATAAATTTATTTCCTTCTTTTGTTTTTTCTTGGTTTCCATTTTCTGTCTCACACAAAGGCTCTCCCATCACCGCTGCCTATTCACCTCACCAATGCAGCACCTTTCCACTTCGGCCACCTCAGCAGCTCGCCGAAGCCACCATCCGCCTCCTGAGCATTGAAGCATCAGCACTTCTATGTTTTACATAAGGTATATTAGTTATATACTTTGATGTGCTTACAAGTTTCGTATGTTGGTTATATATTATACGTTATATATATGTATGTACTAGTCAAGTGTTGTACGTGTAGTATTTTACAAGGTTTATTTTATATATTATATAGGGTTTGGTTAATAAGATCCAAAGGGTTTATCGATCTCAAGGGGTGCTGATCCATAATAGACATCTAGAGATTATTGTACGACAAGTAATCTGTGTTACAGCTTGTTAACTTTGAAACAAATATGCCTATTATATCTTAATTGTTTTATTTGAACTTAAAGGTAAATCTTACTGATATAGACTTCAATATGTATGAATAAAACATTTAACATTATAACAGTCTCCATTTAATTGATATTTTAGCATAAAACTATATATATATATATATCTATTTTTTTATGTTTAATGATTATGTGAATTTTAAGCCAAGCTTTTCAGAGACGTATATATACGTTAGTCTTATATCTTATTTGTTATTATAAAACATTAGTAATATACATATTTTGAAAATATAATTAGATTTTTATTCCTGTTCGAATATAACATATATTAGTATGGCAGCTGAGTGTTGTAAAAGCATTAGTGATTAATATTGTAAAACTAAAAATTTAAATGTATAATTTTCATCTCGGTTCTAGTGTGTATATACATAAAGTATGTTTTGTTTTTTTTCTCTTTTCTGTAGTTATTCGTATATAAATACATTGTTATATGGTTTGTATATGATAGTTGTTGAGTCGATTTTATCAAACTTTGTTTAAAAGTTTCCATTTTTTTTAACAACAATTGTAATTTTACAAGGTATGTATATAACGGTGGTTTATAAGTTTAAGTAATATATGTATATAAATTTTCGATTTACATACATGACCTGTATGTATTATTCAAGTGCATGATCTATTAGTCTTGTTTATGTGGATATAAAGGGACAGATTGTGTATATTGGTTTCTTTTATAAAATCTGTTGTTTATATATAAAACTATGTATAAGTTATATTGTTTAAATAAATATCTATTTAACTAGTTCGTTTTAATTTTTGTTGTAGTATAAATGGCTACTGTACAGTTTCCTATACATTATGTTATAGGGATGATGTTATATATATTTGTTTATTTAAATTATTGTTTTAAATCGTTATATATATGTTAATTTGTTAAAAATCTAGTGTACAGTGTTTATTTATATCTCAGGTTTTGGTTGTTAAAATGCTTAGTTGTTGAGATAGGTAGTTATATTATACATTTCAGAGATTTTGGGTCTAGTCGTACAAGTGTTATGATGATTTTCAGCGTATAAATTATATTGATATAAAATATATGTTGATTTTAGTATACATGTTCAATTTAAAACAACGATGTTTGAAATATATATATATATATATATATATATATATATTTGTGTATGAATTAAATATCGATTTGAAAATATACGTTTTAAATTGATTTTTCTGAAAATTATATATGCAATGTATCTTCTTCATCGATCCCATTTGGATTTGAATTCATCTATTCCTATTTATCAGCTTATCCGTGATTCGTGCCAATCTTGTTCGTTTTGGAAATTCATTCTTGGATTCGTAACCCATTTCAAATCTCTCTAGCCTCGAAAGGCGAGCAATCACTCACGATTAACGTTCTTTTATTTATTAAATTTGATTTCAATTGAAAAGAAAATTGAAATATGCTGCTGTTAGTTATTTACATTGCTATATATGTTGTTATCTGCAATTGTTCACCTGTAGAATATGACACCATATCCTGTTGTTTACATTATGTTTTTATTGATGATATATGCCTGTTATTTTATTGTATTATCTGTTATCACTCTACAAGTTCCCTGTGGTTTAGAATTCATTACGGGTTGAAATGATACATACCCGAACGGACTTTAGAATATGAGAATTTCGTTATGGGTTGAATGATAAACCCAAGCGATTTTCAATTAAATTGAATTTGGGATTACGGGTCGAAGTGATATCTACCCGTATATTTAAATTTCAGACTGAAATGATAAATATCCGTATCCCTTGACCATAGCGTAGGAAATTATATACAGACACCGTTGGTCTATATATGTATAAATATTTTGAAAATAATTTCTATGGTTTTGGAAAGAAAAATATAGTTTAGTAAAGACTGATTCTTAGAATATTATATGTATAAAAATGAAAATTTTATGTATAGACCTGTTAATAATATTTAATTTAATTGAGATTGATTTAATACATATAATATGTTTAGGGATCCAACTATCGATTCCGCTTTCAGCCCTTCCAGTTGATCGGTTCAGAGAAGTCATATGCTCGTACTTGAGACTTCACCGCATCTGAGATATTCTGTTGTATTTTTATTTCTAACTCTGATGTTTATATAGTAGCTTTATGAACCACTATTTATTTATCCCGCTGCGTATTATTGTACTACTATGTATCTGTGATTCTGTAATTGATTTATTTTACTGCATATGCTGAATTTTGCCAAATTTAAATTAACAATCTTATATTTTGAGAAATTCAAGTCCGGCGTAACAACCCATAATTTTGTGAATATTTTTAATTAAATTTTTATTTGAAATTTTGTTTTTTAAATCATTTAAAAGTGAATTTTTAGAATTTTTCCAATGTGAGTTTGGAATTTGTTTGTAATTTATTTTTCAAATGCAATAAATAAACGATTTTTGAAAATTTTATATTTTGGTCAAAATTTGAATTTTCAGTTTTTTTTTTAAATTAATTTTTTTTTTCTTTGAAGCAGAATATATTTATGATATCTGTTCTGCTTTTCATTTCGTTAAATTCTGAGTTATACATTTTAAATTAGATAAATTACAGCGTTTTACACGCAGTTCTGTATTTCAATTTCTCTTTTTCTATGTTCATTTCTATATTTTTATTTTCTATGTTATTTTATTTTATTTTTCTATTTTTTTTATCTAAACTTTATTTATTGGATTTTATTTGTGTGTATATCTTTTCATAAAAGGCTTGGAAGAAATCAAGGAGACATGCGTTACATTTCTTTAATGCTTGATTTTTTATTTACCTACCCTATTTATTACTTACCCTAGCCATCACCATTCATAGCCGTGAATTGGTCTTATTAATCACGTAAAAACATCTCAATTTTTTTCAATTGCATTTAAGAATAATATACATATATATATATATATATATATATATATATATATCTGTGTGTGTGTGTTTCTTTCTCCTTATTTCTTGCCTTTTATTTCCTAGCTTTTTTGTTTTTCTATCATTTACTCCTCTTTAGCCGTTCAAATCTTTTCTTGACATCCACTCCACTTCATAATTCACATACACATTTATTTCATATTTCATTTCTAGAAAGAAATATATGCAAATAAATGGCTTGGAGAAATTTAAGAGGCATACGTTTCATTGGTTAAACTCTTACCTTTTTCATTTGCATGGCCTTTATTATTTTCTAGCCGTTTCCTCCTCATTCCTAGCCATAAATTACTCTACTCATAGCCTTGCATATCAAGTTGGAAATTCACGTAAAAAGTTTTTTATTTCCCATCTCTCATTTTCCATTTGCATTTAAAAATAAAATATATTTACGTTTCTTTCTCCTTAACTTATGCCTTTCCATATCCTTACCATTCATAACTCCTTAGCTCTTTTTTTTTTCTTCTATAGCCATGTATTTCCTTTTTCCATTCACGTACAAAATTTATTTCCCATTATGTTCTCATATTTCATTTGCATTTAGGAATAAAATATGTATAAGTTTTTTTCTCTTTAATTCTTGTCGCTTTGTTTTCCTAGCATTTATTCTATCAAATCACATAAAAATCTTCTCAATATCTCACTTCCTCATCTGCCTCTTCTGATTGAAATATTTTATAGTAAATTTCTTTTATTAAATAGGAAATAAATCCCATTCATTCACCGGCCTTTTTATTTGCTAGCCTTTCATTTTCTAAACCCTACATCTTAGCCGTTCAAATCTCTTGAAACCCTAGCTGCCTTCTTTTTTTTCTCTTATTCACGTACAAGTTCTCATCCTCTCATTTTCATTTGCGTGAAGAAAATACAACAAGCTCTAGGTTATTTCCATGGCTTCCTTCTCTCTTCTTTTTCCACTTTTTTTCTCTCTTTTACTTTTTGTTTTCTCCTTGCATAGCTCAGCCTACACCACCACAACATCTCCTCCTCCTCACTATTAGACCATGGCCAAGCCCACTTGGTGGTTGAAAGCAAGGTTATGTTCTTTAATTAATAATTGCGTAGTTTAATCCATCTTTTGTTGTGTTGAATCTTATTCTTATGATTTGTGTATTTGTTATATACAAGTTATGGATCTTGACTCTCCATCTACTCAAAAGTTTAGTCGTGCCTTGTCGTGCTTTGCGGAGTTTCAATTGTGTATTGAGAATTTGATTCTAGCTTTTAAAAGGTGAGTTTTTGTCACTCTAGACATATGTACTTATATTTTTGTGAAAAAAATGACAAGTGAATCTGTAGACATTGATATGTCATTCATATATGCCTGTGTTGTGATTACATGATGATAAATGCCGTTTATATATTTATTACATCATTTGTTATGATATTATATGTATACTGTTATTTTATTTCTGTTAATCACCACTGCAAGTTCCCTATCACTATGGGCTGAAATGATAGGCTCGAGTGATTTTTTATTGATTTTTATTGCATTTATTTTACTTGAGATTGCGGGTTTGAAATGATAGAATCCGGATTTTTCTTTTTAAATTACGGATTGAAATGATACATATCTGCATCACTTGACCTAGGTTAGAAAATTTTATATAGGCCCATGGATAAAATTTTATAATAGTTTCTAAAATTATTAAGTATTTTGAATTTATAAATATATGGAAATTTAAATAAAAAGTTGATTTAAAGATTTAGAACATAAAGAATTATTGGTTTTCTATAAGTTAAAATTTTATAAGTTGATTGTGGTTTTTAATTGTAATGGAAAAAAAACCTTTATTTGATTTTAAATTTGTAATTTAAAGATTTGAAATATAATAAACAACTTAATAGTGAAATTTGATTTATTGTGGAATTCTAAATCTAGCCTAGTAGTTGGAATGAATTTTATTCCATGAAGCAGATATGTTTGTATAAATAGGTTTACAGTGTTTTTCTATAGGTTAAGTTGTATAAGTTAATGTATAAAGTGTAAAGTTTTAATCAATGCAAGAAACGTGTAAAGTTTTAACTATGAAAGAAACGTGTGAAGTTTTAATTAATGAAAGAAACATGTAAAATTTTAATTAATGAAAGAAACATGTGAAGTTTCAGTTAATGAAAGAAACGCGTAAAGTTTTAATTAATGCAAGAAACGTGTAAAGTTTAATTAATGCAAGAAACATGTAAAGTTTTAATTAATGAAAGAAATGTATAAAGTTCTAGTTAATGAAAGAAACATGTAAAGTTCTAGTTAATGAAAGAAACGTGTAAAGTTTTAATTAATGAAAGAAACGTGTAAAGTTTTAATTAATGAAAGAAATGTGTAAAGTTCTAATTAATGAAAAAAAACATGTAAAGTTTAAATTATTGAAAAAAACATGTAAAATTTTAATTAATGTAATATTGATTAAAATGATAAATGCTCTTTATTGTAATAAAAATTTAAGTTAAAAGCATACATGTGACATGTAAAGTTTTAATTAATACAATATTGGTTAAAATACATTTTTATTGTAATAAAAATGCTCTTTACTGTAATAAAAATGTAAATTAAAATGTACATTTGATAATGTAAGTTTTAATTAATGTAATATTGATTAAATGATAAATGTTTCTTATTGTAATAATAAAATATAAGTTGATAATGTTCATTTGATATGTAAGTTTTAATTAATGTAAATGACATATTTTAAATGATTAAAACAAAAAATTTCTTTATTGTAATAATAATGTAAGTTAATAAGGTACTTTTAACTTAACATAAGAATTTCAGCTTTAAATTGGATATTACAGTAACTAAGTTTATTTAACTATAAGGCTATGATAAAATGACAATGTTAAATTTGTAAGTGTGTATATATATATATATATATATATATATACTTTGATTATATAAAGTATTAAAGTGGAAAGTATTACATTCGAAAAATGCTATAATTCCTTAAGGTTACATTTCCAAAATGTTATGATAATATAAATAAATATTTCAAGTTTAATGAATTGAAGGAAATACTCAGTGATTTGGAAATTTGGGTTTATTTAAATGATATATTATTGAATTTGTTTTGAAATGGAAATGATACTATTATGATATGGTTTTGAAATGAGTATGATATTTTGGTTTTGAAAGTATATACCATTTTGAAAGAAATGATATGATGTTGAAACGGATATGCTAGTTTGGTTTTGAAAGTATAAATGATTTTGAAATAAATATCCATGGGTTATAATAATGTTTGGTTGTTAGAGAGACCGGGATCGGAAGTTGTCATACTCTCTGCCAACCCCGAAAACCACTTTAACAACCGTGTACGCGGTGAAGATTCCAGAATGAAGTAGGATGGCGGCGGCGTTTCCTTTGAGGTAAATACATGGACCCAACTCCCGTGAGTTGGCATAAGGTGGCTAAAACAGGAGCGATTCTCGGGCCAATGAGGTCATTCCTCTGATCGGACGCACTCCTTCGATATTATACTCTGACTTTTGGATTGTTTCGGTGGCCACTTTTGATTTTTGATTTTGGGGGTGTTATTCGAGGTAGGCGGTAGTAGCTGCTACGCGTTTCCACCAGCCCGGATGCGTAATTGGTATATCTACCCTGGCATTACCTAGTTGTGCCGTGTCATCTACCATACCGAGCCTTTACTACGAGTTTCTATTTGTGTCGTACCTATGGAGTATCCTCTGGTAGCCTCCCGATCAGGAGGTATTACGGTACTGTATAGACTATTGGTATTATTTGTGTTAAGGACTATATGGGTAACCCCTTAACGCTATTAAAAAGTAAGTTTATTTTACAATTAGACACTATTATAATAGCGAAATATTACTACATAGTAAATAGTTTAACGGATCCTTAGAGGATGGGCGGTCCCAAGCATCCTTTAAGTTACTTGTACCTTATATTACAGTTCACTTGAGTTGGTTTACATTGTATAAGTATGTATGTCCTGACTCGAGTGTTTTGTGTTTTTCTTTACGCTCGGGTCAGACTGAGTGATACAGCATTAGAGACTCACCTTCGGAGTTGGGGCTTTGCTTGAAGATCCAGTTATCTATTTCAATTCCAGTTATTCAGTTGATCCCAGTGATGTATTCAGCTTTGTACTTGATTATTGTATTAAACTCCTATTGTATCTTGTTTAACACAAATGTTTTATATAGTAGCTTCATGAACTACCATTTCTTTACTTCCGCTGCATTATGTTACTCTGTGTTTGTGATCTGTGATTTATTTGTTTACTGTATATTCTGAGTTTTGCCAAATTTATATTTACAATTCAGTATTTTGAGCAATTCAAATCCGGCATGTTTGGATGCGAATGGTTGAAAATATCGGGTGGTTACATTTGGTATCAGAGCTTTGGCTCTAGGCAAAACTTAGCATATATGGTAAATTTATTTACAGAATCACTTTCATTCGAGTGTGAATCTCTTCCTTTTGACTCGATCCCTTTTGAATTTTGGAATGTTCCTTGCGGTTCTGAAATCCATTCTTGTCCCTCACTATTCATCTTCCTTTGATTTTGGAGTATCCCATAACTCCACTTCGGATGATCTTTAGTGAATTGGCGGTCTCGTCAACATTCCGATGACTTGTAAAGAGGTGAAACTCCTTTGCAATTAGCATTGATTAACCAGAGATTTATATATATCTTCGGTTTAGATGCTAGTACCTCTTGTTATTCCGAATTCTATTTCTTAAGATCGAAGGTAGAATTACCTCAGAATTCCATATTGATCTAATTCTTGAAGTCACGATTGACCCGATTAAGGTTGCCTGCGATTTATGTAAGCTTATCCATTCCTTATTCTGTCAATTTAATCATCTTATCTTTTGTTTCCAACTTATCTTCGAATCAGAATTCTCTTAATTTGAATCAATCAAATTTGAATCCCTATTCTTGCTTTGTAAACCTATATTTAAAATGTTTTATATATTGTGTTGTTTGAGTTGTTGATGTTGATTTGGGTTTTCGATTGATTCGTCTGATCAACGCTATCGATAGGATTTCATAAACACTTGAACAGAGCAAACTGACACCACATTGATTTCAAAATTTAGTAAATGATAAATTTTGTATAATTATATTATGTATGAGTTTGATTTTCTGAACTCTGATAATTAATTGAATAAGGTATTAACAAATAATATTTGACTTTATATATATCTTGTAACCATTGGCTTTTGTCTCCTATATAAATAACTGAACTATAAAACATAGCTATAAATTAATTTGGAAATTAAAATGAATCTAAATCAAGAAATTGAGAATTTAATTTCCGATGGTTTCAAACTTGGGTTTTTAAAAGTTTTAAAAGATATATCATTTAAAGTTTTTCCAAATAGAGATTGTTTTCAAAGAATTTTTAGTGTTTAAATCAGTGCCCTTCTCTTGTCGCTGGAAAAAAAAATCGGTGCGGACTGCAGCATCATCGACATTCATTTTCGAGTTTCGAAGTGAAGAGACCATTCTGTAGCTTTGCTACTATTTTTCTTTGAAAATTTAATTGATTTGAGTTTCAAAAATATGCCTTGATTTATAATGGATATATGATTTAAATTTGATTTGATATATATTGTATACATATTTATTTACCTTTAAATGGTTTGAAGTTAACCGAAAATGTAATTCTTACATTTACCTTAAAGAATGTTTTCAATTATAAAATGAACCAAAAGTTTTGAATAAATATTTAAGTTGAAATAATTGAATTAGAAAACTTTATTTGTATAATATTCTATTGCATTTCTATTATAACTTACCTAAATTATTTAAAAGTTAACTATGTAACTGGATAATATAAAATATAAAAGGAATTTATAAATAAAATTTGAGTGTTTATAATAAATGTTATACACTTAAATTTTAGTTATAAAAGGATTAATAAAGGTAAATAGATTAAAAAGTTAATTGAATAATATAAATATAAAGTGATGTTAAAGGAATTTATAAATAAATTAGAGTAAGTCGTAAAAAGTGTAAGTATACTTAATATATGTGATTAGGCACATATTAAGTGGAATAAATGTAATAACCATCAGGAATAAAGAAGAATGAAACTTATTGAATAAAATTTTGATTATAATAAATGATTTCAAATTCACGATTTTAGAAATTGTTAATTGGGTGATAAGATAATGAAATTATAAATCGATAAGATTTACTTTACTTAGGAAAACTCAAATGGATGAAATCAATTATTAATTTAAGTTGAAACTTTCATGGTTTTAAAATTTATCATCTTATTTTGTTTTCCAATCTCTTATCCTTTGGTTGTTCCTATTCTCCTGCATCCTAAGTGAGGAATTGAATTTCAAATTGATCTTATCTCCTAAAGTTCGATCTATAGTTCTACCTCCCAAAATACCTTTACCAATCTGTTTTGGAAAACTTTTCGAGAATCTACTTCGTGCTTGTGTCCTTGATTACAAAGGATCTTGGGAAGATCATCTCCATCTTGTTGAATTTACCTATAATGACTGTTACGAGGTATAATTTCAATCTTCTTTTTTTATATTGTCTTAATTCTATCTCATTCTATCTGTTATCTCTATTTTCCATGCCTCGTTTCATTTCGGGGACGAAAAGTTTTGAGTGGGGGAGAGTGTAACAACCCATAATTTTGTGAATATTTTTAATTAAATTTTTATTTGAAATTTTGTGTTTTGAATCATTTAAAAGTGAATTTCTAGAATTTTTCCAATGTAAGTTTGGAATTTGTTTGTAATTTATTTTCCAAATGCAATAAATAAACGATTTTTGAAAATTTTATATTTTGGTCAAAATTTGAATTTTTAGTTTAATTTTTTTTTAAATTGAATTTTTAAATTTTAATCTTTTTCTTTGAAGCAGAATATATTTGTGATATCTGTTCTGCTTTTCGTTTCGTTAAATTCAGAGTTATACTTTTTAAATTAGATAAATTATAGCGTTTTACACGCAGTTATTTTCTGTATTTCAATTTCTATTTTTCTATGTTCATTTCTATATTTTTATTTTCTATGTTATTTTATTTTATTTTTCTATTTTGTTCATCTAAACTTTATTTATTGGATTTTACTTGTGTGTATATCTTTTCATAAAAGGCTTGGAAGAAATCAAGGGGACATGCGTTACATTTCTTTAATGCTTGACTTTTTATTTACCTACCCTCTTTACTACGTACCCTAGCCATTCACCATTCATAGCCGTGAATTGGTCTTATTAATCACGTACAAACATCTCAAAATATTTTTTTTTCAATTGCATTTAAGAATAATATATATATATGTGTGTGTGTGTGTGTGTGTGTGTGTGTGTGTGTTTCTTTCTCCTTATTTCTTGTCTTTTATTTCCTATCTTTTTTGTTTTTCTATCATTTACTCCTCTTTAGACATTCAAATCTTTTCTTGCCATCCACTCCACTTCATAATTCACATACACATTCACTTCATATTTCATTTGTAGAAAGAAATGTATGCAAATAAATGGCTTGGAGAAATTTAAGAGGCATACGTTTCATTGGTTAAACTCTTACCTTTTTCATTTGCATGGCCTTTATTATTTTCTAGCTGTTTCCTCCTCATTCCTAGCCATAAAGTAGTCTACTCATAGCCTTGCATATCAAGTTGAAAATTCACGTAATTTTTTTTATTTCCCATCTCTCATTTTCCATTTGCATTTAAAAATAAAATATATTGTACGTTTCTTTCTCCTTAACTTATGCCTTTCCATTTCCTTAGGATTCAAAACTCCTTAGCTCTTTTTTTTTCTCCTATAGCCGTGTATTTCCTTTTTCCATTCACGTACAAAATTTATTTCCCATTATGTTCTCATATTTCATTTGCATTTAGGAATAAAATATGTATAAGTTTTTTTCTCTGTAATTCTTGTCTCTTTGCTTTCCTAGAATTTACTCTATCAAATCACATAAAAATCTTCTCAATATCTCACTTCCTCATTTGCCTCTTCTGATTGAAATATTTTACAGTAAGTTTTTTTTATTAAATAGGAAATAAATCCCATTCATTCACTAGCCTTTTTATTTGTAAGCCTTTCATTTTCTAAACCCTACATCTTAGCCGTTCAAATCTCTTGAAACCCTAGCCGCCTTTTTTTTTCTCTTATTCACGTACAAGTTCTCATCCTCTCATTTTCATTTGCGTGAAAAAATACAACAAGCTCTAGGTTATTTCCATGGCTTCCTTCTCTCTTATTTTTCCACTTTTTTCTCTCTTTTTCTTTTTGTTTTCTCCTTGCATAGCTCAGCCTACACCACCACAACATCACCTCCTCCTCACTATTAGACCATGGCCAAGCCCACTTGGTGGTTGAATGTAAGGTTATGTTCTTTGATTCATAATTGCGTAGTTTAATCCATCTTTTGTTGTGTAGAATCTTATTCTTATGATTTGTGTATTTGTTATATACAAGATATGGATCTTGACTCTCCATCTACTCAAAAGTTTAGTCGTGCCTTGTCGTGCTTTGCGGAGTTTCAATTGTGTATTGAGAATTTGATTCTAGCTTTTAAAAGGTGAGTTTTTATCACTCTAGACATATGTACTTATATTTTTGTGAAAAAATGACAAGTGAATCTGTAGACATTGATATGTCATTCATATATGCCTGTGTTGTGATTACATGATGATAAATGTCGTTTATATATTTATTACATCATTTGTTATGATATTATATTTATACTGTTATTTTATTTCTGTTAATCACCATTGCAAGTTCCCTATCACTATGGGCTGAAATGATAGGCTCGAGTGATTTTTTATTGGTTTTTATTGCATTTATTTTACTTGAGATTGCGGGTTTGAAATGATAGAACCAGATTTTTCTTTTTAAATTACGGATTGAAATGATACATATCTGTATCACTTGACCTAGGTTAGAAAATTTTATATAGGCCCATGGATAAAATTTTATAATAGTTTCTAAAATTATTAAGTATTTTGAATTTATAAATATATGGAAATTTAAATAAAAAGTTGATTTAAAGATTTAGAATATAAAGAATTATTGGTTTTCTGTAAGTTAAAATTTTATAAGTTGATTGTGTTTTTAATTGTAATGAAAAAAAATCTTTATTTGTTTTAAAAATGTAATTTAAAGATTTGAAATATAATAAAAAACTTAATAATGAAATTTGATTTATTGTTGAATTCTAAATCTAGCCTAGTAGTTGGAATGAATTTTATTCCATGAAGCGTATATGTTTGTATAAATAGGGTTACAGTGATTTTCTGTAGATTAAGTTGTATAAGTTAATGTATAAAGTATAAAGTTTTAATCAATGCAAGAAAAATGTAAAGTTTTAATAATGAAAGAAAAGTGTAAAGTTTTAACTAATGAAAGAAACGTGTAAAGTTTTAATTAATGAAAGAAACATGTGAAGTTCTAATTAATGAAAGAAATGTGTGAAGTTTAATTAATGAAAGAAACGTGTAAAGTTTTAATTAATGCAAGAAACGTGTAAAGTTTTAATTAATGCAAGAAACATGTAAAGTTTTAATTAATGAAAGAAATGTGTAAAGTTCTAGTTAATGAAAGAAACACATAAAGTTCTAGTTAATGAAAGAAACGTGTAAAGTTTTAATTAATGAAAGAAACGTGTAAAGTTTTAATTAATGAAAGAAACGTGTAAAATTCTAATTAATGAAAGAAACATGTAAAGTTTAAATTATTGAAAGAAACGTGTAAAGTTTTAATTAATGTAATATTGATTAGAATGATAAATGCTCTTTATTATAATAAAAATGTAAGTTAAAAACATACATGTGGCATGTAAAGTTTTAATTAATATAATATTGGTTAAAATGATAAATGCTGTTTACTATAATAAAAATGTAAATTAAAACGTACATTTGATAATGTAAGTTTTAATTAGTGTAATATTGATTAAATGATAAATGTTCCTTATTGTAATAATAAAATGTAAGTTGATAATGTACATTTGATATGTAAGTTTTAATTAATGTAAATGACATATTTTAAATGATTAAAATAAAAAAGTTTCTCTATTGTAATAATAATGTAAGTTAATAAGGTACTTTTAACTTAACATAAGAATTCCAGCTTTAAATTGGATATTACAGTAACTAAGTTTATTTAACTATAAGGCTATGATAAAATGACCATGTTAAATTTGTAAGTATATATATATACACTTTGATTATATAAAGTATTAAAGTGGAAATTATTACATTCGAAAAATGCTATAATTCCTTAAGGTTACATTTCCAAAATGCTATGATAATTTAAATAAATATTTCAAGTTTAGTGAATTGAAGGAAATACTCAGTGATTTGGAAATTTGGGTTTTATTTAAATGATATATTATTTAATTTGTTTTGAAATGGAAATGATACTATTGTGATATGGTTTTGAAATGAGTATGATATTTTGGTTTTGAAAGTATATACTATTATGAAAGAAATGATATGATTTTGAAACGGATATGCTAGTTTGGTTTCGGAAGTATAAATGATTTTGAAATAAATATTCATGGTTATAATAATGTTTGGTTGTTAGAGAGATCGGGATCGGAAGTTGTCATACTCTCTGCCAACCCCAAAAACCACTTTAACAACCGTGTACGTGGTGGAGATTCCAGAATGAAGTAGGATGACGGCGGCATTTCCTTTGAGGTAAATACATGGACCCGACTCCTGTGAGTTGGCATAAGGTGGCTAAAACAGGAGCGATTCTCGGGCCAATGAGGTCATTCCTCTGATCGGACGCACTCCTTCGATATTATACTCTGACTTTTGGATTGTTTCGGTGGCCACTTTTGATTTTTGATTTTGAGGGTGTTGTTCGAGGTGGGCGGTAGTAGCTGCTACGCGTTTCCACCAGCCCAGATGCGTAGTTGGTATATCTACCCTGGCATTGCCTAGTTGTGCCGTGTCACCTACCATACCGAGCCTTTACTAGGAGTTTCTATTTGTGTCGTACCTATGGAGTATCCTCTGGTAGCCTCCCGATCAGGAGGTATTACGGTACTGTATAGACTATTGGCATTATTTATGTTAAGGGCTATATGGGTAACCCCTTAACGTTATTAAAAAGTAAGTTTATTTTACAATTAAACACTATTATTATAGCGAAATATTACTACATAGTAAATAGTTTAACGGATCCTTAGAGGTTGGGCGGTCCCAAGCATCCTTTAAGTTACTTGTACCTTATATTACAGTTCACTTGAGTTGGTTTACATTGTATAAGTATGTATGTCCCGACTCGAGTGTTTTGTGTTTTTCTCTACGGTCGGGTCAGACTTACTGATACATCATTAGAGACTCACCTTCGGAGTTGGAGCTTTGCTTGAAGATCTAGCTATCTATTTCAATTCCAGTTATTCAGTTGATCCCAGTGATGTATTCAGCTTTGTACTCGATTATTGTATTAAACTCCTATTGTATCTTGTTTAACTCAAATGTTTTATATAGTAGCTTCATGAACTACCATTTCTTTACTTCCGCTGCATTATATTACTCTGTGTCTGTGATCTGTGATTTATTTGTTTACTGTATATTCTGAGTTTTGCCAAAATTATATTTACAATTCGGTATTTTGAGCAATTCAAATCCGGCATGTTTGGATGCGAATGGTTGAAAATATCGGGTCGTTACATCCGGCATGTGCGGATGCGAATGGTTGAAAATAGCAGGTCGTTACAGTTGGTATCGGAGCTTTGGCTCTAGGAAAACTTAGCATGTATGGTAAATTTATGTACAGAATCACTTTCGTTCGAGCTTGAATCTCTTCCTATTTGATTCAGTTCTCCTTTGAATTTTGGAACATCCCCCTCGGTTCCATATCCATTCTTGTCGTTCCTTATTCATGTTTTCTAGATTCTGGAGTATCCCATAACCCCACTGTATGATTGTAAAGGGGTGAAACTCCTTTACAATAACATTGATTCACCGAAGATTTATATATCCTCGGTTTAGATGCTGCTATCTCTGGTTATGCCGAATTCTATATCTGGAGATCAAATGTCGATTTGCCTTGGAATTCCGTATCGATCATATTCCTGAAGTCACGGTTGACCCGGTTAAGGTCGCCCGTGATTTATATAAGTATATCCATCTTCTATTTCTGTAATTTAATTACCTAATCGTCGATCGAGCCTATCTTCGAATCAGAATTCTATTTGATTAGAGTCCCTCTAATTTGTATCTCTATCTATGTTTGGAAATCCATTCTTAAATCATCCTTCGAAAAACGGGTTTTGTTTGTATTTTAGAAATTGTTTTACACCAAAATTATTATTTTGATAACTATGGCTTTATTCTATATAGAAGTGAAATATTTTCGATAAGGAATATATATCTTTTAAAAACGAAAGTCTGAAATTTTGAAAGGATGTGAAATTTTGAAAATTTATAAGGAATTCGATTATATAAAAGGATTTATAACTGAAGGGTTTTGAATTTGAATTTCGAGGAATTGAACTTCGGTATTTTGAAATTTGGTTTTGAGATTTCAAAAATATATAATAATAAGATGATTTAAAAGTATTATCCGGATAAGATATATTTCAAAAGAGTTCAAATGAATTCCAACGATTTAGAAGAAATTTCAATGAAGTTTTCAAGAAAATAGAAGTCCAGAACTCACTTTTGTCGCTGGAAAATAATTTCGGTGATGAGTGCACACATCATCGACATTGATTTTCAAGTCTTAGAGTGGGGGAGAGGCCACTCTGGTAGCTTTGCTATGTGAGTGATTTTGTGAAACCAATTTTGATTTCAGATTTCGAAGTATGATTTGATTTTCGAAAGATGTATGTATCTATATTTGAAATGATTTGAAGTGAGACCGGTGTTCAATCCTCGACTTTTCGATTTGATTTAGTATAACTCTACTTATAAAAATTGATTTACTAATTTGTTGCTGATTTCCAACTCTAGGATTGAAAATATGATTTTTTTTGACTATATTTGAAAGTTCGAACACTTTTAAATCAAGGTTAGTTTTTCCGAGCTAAGTAATTTCGAAGAATATAAAATATTTGATAAAGAATATAAGTATAGTTTTGTATGTTTAAAGTATGAAGAGTATGACTTAAGTAAAATTTGAAACTTTTGTTAAATAAATAATTTGCAAAAGGAAAATTGGATTTTTCATATAGAAATAAACAGTTTAAAGGTTTTAAAGGGATAATTATAAATTTGGAAACCATTTTGAGTATAATTGATTTTGAGAAAAATACTTGGTTTTGAAATTAGATTGGAATTAAAACCAGTACTTATATGGTGATTTTGGAAATAAATTTGTTTGACTTGAGATATTTAATTTGGAAGAAAAATTAGTGAAATCATATATGATTTTAAAACGGAATTGATATTGAAATAATTTGAAATTGAGAACCTTATATTATTAAGTACTTGATTTGGGAGTGGTCGAACTTATATAAAATGGATTTGTATAAGTATGAAGTTGATTTGAAAACTATTGATGGAAAGGTACTCAATTTGGAAAGAGAAATCTTATATAACCGAAGTCTATATAAGTGTGATTTGATATACTATTGATTTGGAAAGTATTCGATTTGAAAATGGAATCCTATATGTAATGGACCTTATATAAGTATGATATTTGAAAGTGATTTGAAAAGGTACTATATGATATATATTTTCGAAGTAAAGATATGGAAAGTGCCTTCTGCTTGATATCCGCTTTGTGGCCACATTGTGGATTCATTCTATCGATATTATTCTCTCTGATTTTTGATTTTCCGGATGTGATACTCGAGTGTCCTACCGTGACGTAACCCACGGTCATTTTTTTTCTGGGGTAGCATAATCCACAAGGCAGAATTTGCTTAAAGGGTATGGATGTTTCCTGGGGGATCCAGGCGTAACCATTGTTATGTATCCTGCGGTCTACCGGTTTTGTTGTCGTGGCGTAATCCGCAAGGCAGAGATTGCTTAAAGGGTATGGATGTTTCCTGGGGGATGCAGGCGTAACCATTGTTATGTATCCCGCGGTCTACCGATTTTGTTGTCGTGGCGTAATCCGCAAGGCAGAGATTGCTTAAAGGGTATGGATGTTTCATGGGGGATCCAGGCGTAACCATTGTTATGTATCCTGCGGTCCACGGCTTTTGTTTATCATGGCATAATTCGCAAGGCAGTGAATGCTTAAAGGATATGGATGTTTTCTGGGGGATCCAAGCGTAACCATTGTTATGTATCCTGTGATCCAGGTGATTTTTTTGGATTGTACTTTCCATATCTGTTTTTAAAAGTTTTCAGTATTTTCACTGGGTGCTGAAACAGGTCTACTAAGTACTTGAAGAATTCTAGCTTTGCGCCTGATCAACGCATGGCCAGAGTCTGCAAGAACGAGGATAAACTTGTTGAAACATCGAGTTATAAAAGTATTTTCGAAAGAAAATTTTGTTTCGATATAAAGGTATTTTATTATAAAAGTATTTTTCAACAAAGAAATTTTGTATTAATATTTGAAATTTTGTATTAATATTTGAAATTGAGACTCTTATGGTTTGAAATTTACGATTCGTGCCCGATACTATTCTTTTGGATCTACCTTATCTGCTCAGCTTAATTATTCACCTATATTCTATTTCCTAAATCTACCTTCCTTTCCTTTTTGAATATAATCTTTAAAATATTATATACTACCTGGTTTAATAGTAATTTTTTTAGTGTTTTATATAAATAATTGATCTCATAAATAATTGAATGGATTTAATAAAATGAGTTTAACCAAACTATTAAATAAATAAAAAATTATATGGTTTTAAATAAATTGTTAATTTGTTTTCCAAAGTCTAATTTTTCATCTGGTTATTTCTATTCTCCTACTTTGTTCCTTTTCGAAAATGAAAAGTTCTGAATGGGGAAGAGTGTAACAACCTAAAAATTCTAACAAATATTTTATTCTTTTATTTATAAACTTTGGGGTTTTAATTTACAAAAAAGTTGAATTTTTTTAAATTTAATTATAAATAGTCACCAATTTTTTTTTTAAATATAAGAAAAATTCTATAATTCTTATTTTGGTTAAAGTTTAACATTAATTGAAATTTTAAATCTTTAAATTCTAATTTCCAAATCTTTTAATTCAACTGGATATATTCGGAACAACATTTTCCGCTTCTGTTTTTTTATGTTAGATTATATACTTTTTAATTTGAGTAATTAATATTTTTACTTATATACATCAGTTCTTGGTAAATGATGAATGAATAGATGGATGTAAACAAATCGTATTTTTAATTAAGTAATAAATTTTAAAATTTATAGTGTATAGATAAGCTGTATAAAATGAACGTTTTAAATTGTACATTCGTATCCATTTGGTTTATTTAGTTAGCATATAAATAGTACGTAATTAATGAAATACTCTTTAAACATATATTTTACTAAATATAAGTAGTGAATAAATAAGAAAACGTATAAATTTAAATGCGTTACTTTTATTTTAATGTGGGCGTATGGTTGATTTGATTAATGCATCTATAGTGTGCATTCTTAATAAAAATTTATTACCTTAACTAAATAAATAAATTTATCTATAGCCTTGCATTCCAAGTGGGAAAGAAATGATTTCTCTAGCCATTCAATTTCTTTTAAATCTAGCTTTGATCGGTTACGTGTAAATTTCTACGCTTCCCCTTTTCTTCATTTTTATAATAGGAATAAAATCTCCAAATTCGCGTAGCCGTTTCAAGCAAATTTATTTCTCTTTAGACGTTCAAAATCCGTTTCAAGATTGCTTGAAGTTCACGTGTAAACTTTTACACGTTCTTTTTGATTCAATGGTTTTAATTTGGTATAAAAACTCTATTATTTACTTACCGTTCAAAACAATAAATATTTTCTTGCCACTTTTGCATTGGATTTACTAACTTATCAGCAATCCAATACGTACGGAAACTTCCTTGCCTCTTGGGTATAAATTGATAGGAATATGTTCCATAGCCTGATACACAATCAACGCAATCGTGTATATGATTTAAATTTATTTCTTGCCTATATTCTCTCACCTCAATCAACGCAATCGTGTATAATTGATTTAAATTTATTTCTTGCCTATATTCTCTCACCTCAGTCAACTCAACCTTGATAAATATAAGCCTCATACACAAATAGTTTTCAATTGCATCTCAACATTTCCTTCATTTCTTCTTGCGTGCGTGAGCTCTAAAGGTATGACCTTCATTTTCTTCTTTTTATTTTATATTTTTTTCCATGCTTTGCTTCTCCCCTCCCTGTCCTCTGCTTTCAATGTATATTTGACAAATCCATCTTTATATTTCAACTCGCGTTCACAAATTTTCACCGCATTGGTTCATCTTCCTTCTATATTGTGTGTGCTTCATACATTAGGTAATGGCTTTATAATAAATTTATTTCCTTCTTTTGTTTTTCCTTGGTTTCCATTTTCTGTCTCACAGAAAGGCTCTCCCATCACCGTTGCCTATTTACCTCACCAACGCAGCACCTTTCCACTTCGGCCACCTCAGCAGCTCGCCGAAGCCACCATCCCCCTCTCGAGCGTTGAAGCATCAGCACTTCTATGTTTTACATAAGGTATATTAGTTATATGCTTTGTTGTGCTTACAAGTTTCACATGTTGGTTATATATTATACTTTATATATATGTATGTACCAGTCAAGTGTTGTACGTGTAGTATTTTATAAGGTTTGTTTTATATATTATATAGGGTTAATCTGTGTTACAGTTTTGGTTAAC
The DNA here is from genome assembly GCA_030765085.1 of Allium cepa. NCBI lineage: Eukaryota > Viridiplantae > Streptophyta > Magnoliopsida > Asparagales > Amaryllidaceae > Allium > Allium cepa. The sequence continues at coordinate 858,801,934 of CM060934.1, read as the reverse complement.
TTTGAAACAAATATACCTATTATATCTTAATTGTTTTATTTGAACTTGAAGGTAAATCTTGCTGATATAGACTTCAATATGTATGAATAAAACATTTAACATTATAACAGTCTCCATTTAATTGATATTTTAGCATAAAACTATATCTACATATTTTTTTATGTTAATGCTTATGTGAATTTTAAGCCAAGCTTTTCAGAGACGTATATATACGTTAGTCCTATATCTTATTTTTTATTATAAAATATTAGCAATATACATATTTTGAAAATAAAATTAGATTTTTATTCCTGTTCGAATATAACATATATTAGTATGGCAGCTGGGTGTTGTAAAAGCATTAGTGATTAATGTTGTAAAATTAAAAATTTAAATGTATAATTTTCATCTCGATTCTAGTGTATATATATAAAGTATGTTTTGTTTTTTTCTCTTTTCTATAGTTATTCGTATATAAATACATTGTTATATGGTTTGTATATGATAGTTGTTGAGTCGATTTTATAAAACTGTGTTTAAAAGTTTCCATTTTGTTTAACAATAATTGTAATTTTACAAGGTATGTATATAACAATGGTTTATAAGTTTAAGTAATATATGTATATAAATTTTCGATTTACATACATGGCCTGTATGTATTATTCAAGTGCATGATCTATTAGTCTTGTTTATGTGGATATAAAGGGACAGATTGTGTATATTGGTTTCTTTTATAAAATCTGTTGTTTATATATAAAACTATGTATAAGTTATATTGTTTAAATAAATATCTATTTAACTAGTTCGTTTTAATTTTTGTTGTAGTATAAATGGCTACTGTACAGTTTCCTATACATTATGTTATAGGGATGATGTTATATATATTTGTTTATTTAAATTATTGTTTTAAATCGTTATATATATGTTAATTTGCTAAAAATCTAGTGTATGGTGTTTATTTGTATCTCAGGTTTTGATTGTTAAAATGCATTGTTGTAGAGATAGGTAGTTATATTATACATTTCAGAGATTTTGGGTCTAGTCGTACAAGTGTTATGATGATTTTTCAATGTATAAATTATATTGATATAAAATATATGTTGATTTTAGTATACATGTTCAATTTAAAACAACGATGTTTGAAATATATATATACATATATATATATATATATATATATATATATAATTTTATTTATATTTGAATTAAATATCGATTTGAAAATATACGTTTTAAATTGATTTTTTCGAAAATTATATATGCAATGTATCTTCTTCATTGATCCCGTTTTGATTTGAATTCGTCTATTCCTATTTATCAGCTTATCCGTGATTCGTGCCAATCTTATTCGTTTTGGAAATTCGTTCTTGGATTCGTAACCCATTTCAAATCTCTCTAGCCTCGAAAGGTGAGCAATCACTTACGATTAACATTCTTTTATTTATTAAATTTGATTTCAATTGAAACTAAAATGGAAATATGCTGTTGTTATTTATTTACATTGCTATATATGTTGTTATCTGCAATTGTTCACCTGTGGGATATGACACCATATCCTGTTGTTTATATTATATTTTTATTGATGACATATGCCTATTATTTTATTGTATTATCTGTTATCACTCTGCATGTTCTCTGTAGTTTAGAATTCACTATGGGTTGAAATGATACATACCCGAACGGACTTTAGAATAGGAGAATTTCGTTATGCGTTGAAATGATAAACCCAAACGATTTTCAATTAAATTGAATTTGGGATTATGGGTCGAAGTGATATCTACCCGTATATTTTAATTTCGGATTGAAATGATAAATATCCGTATCCCTTGACCATAGCGTAGGAAATTATATACAGACACCATTGGTCCATATATATATATGAATGTTTTGAAAATAATTTCTATGGTTTTGGAAAGAAAAATATAGTTTTAATAAACACTAATTCTTAGAATATTATATGTATAAAAATGAAAATTTTATGTATAGACCTAATAATAATATTTAATCTAATTGAGATTGATTTAATACATATAATATGTTTAAGGATTCGTTTAAATTTATATTTTAAAATAGATTTGGTAAAATTTTGAATAAGCTAAAGTTGAGAAGATAAAGTTGAATTAATTGGAAATGGTATTTAACTAAGAATTTTATTCAATTAAATTGATTTGAAACTATTGAATTCGGGATTTAAGATATGATTTTATAACTTGGTTTTGGTAAAAGGGATTAAATGGATGTTTTAAGTTTAAATAAATTTAAGGAAATATTCTGTAAAATGAAATCTAAGGTTATTTAAATGATATTGAACTTGTTAAGTGGATATTTCCTGACTAAATAATAATGATGAAGCTAGATCAAGATCTATATGAAACTGTTAGATTTAACTTTAAAATATTGAATATTAAAGCTTTGAATATAATGAAAGTTTGAATGGTTATTGGGAGCTGAATTGAATTAATGAATTGAGCTTTGAATAAATGGGAATTTGGAACTTGAGTTGATTAGAATCAATTTGTGTAGCTGAGGAAATTTCAAATACTTTACTTTATAAATTATTTAATATATATATACACACACACTATTTTGGAAAATAGATATATATGAAAGGGAAATGATGTTTTGATTTTGAAGTATAAGTAAAATTGAATGACCACGGTGTTATAGTGTATATTTCTACCTTGTAGATAGTTCTGCAAATCCATAGAGGATGGTTATCCCAAACATCCTTTGAGTTACTTATATTTCAGTTGATATTTCACTTGAGGTGGATTTATTGATATAAGAATGTTAATCCTGACTCGAGTGTTTGTGTTTTGCTTTACGCTCGGGTCAGACTGGGTGATACAGCTTTTGAGACTCACCTTCGGAGTTTGAAGCTTCGTTTGGGGATCCAACCATCGATTCCGCTTTCAGCCCTTCCAGTTGATCGGTTCAGAGAAGTCATCTGCTTGTACTAGAGACTTCACCGCATCTGAGATATTCTGTTGTATTTTTATTTCAAACTCTGATGTTTATATAGTAGCTTCATGAACTACTATTTATTTATTCCGCTGCGTATTATTGTACTACTCTGTATTTGTGATTCTGGAATTGATTTATTTTACTGCATATGCTGAATTTTGCCAAATTTAAATTAACAATCTGATATTTTGTGCAATTTAAGTCCGGCATGTATGGATGCGAATGGTTGAAAATAGCAGGTTGTTACATTTAACATAAGAATTAAATTTAAATATAATAAGGGAGAAAATGGAATTTTAAAAAAGGTTCGAATTTGGCTATGAAACTTACACCGATATGTTCCTAGTGGTTTTCTGGACAATTTTCATAGATAACCTTTTGAAATTGGAATTAGTATAAGAAAGTTATAAACATTTGAAAATTCACGGTCAAAAATAATAAAATAAACCAAATTTGAAAATAAATATTATTAAATAAGAAACCTACCAGTCGATAGATAGATTGGGACCGGCCGACTTCTACCGGTCGACCGCCTATATCCGTAACAGTCGAATAGTCGTAGGGAAACAACAAGGACTTTGAGGGTCCAATGGCCCAGATGTTAAAACATTACATCCTGTAGTTGATATTACTTTCTACCCCTATCAATTCAGCCCTAAGCTAATTGTCAGAACCCTAAATTATCTGCTATATGTCCAGATTTTGTTCCTCTGAAATTTGATATCCTCTTTCTCATCAAATCATACTTTCTTCAAAAATCAAATTAAAAATCAAACTAGAGATTAAATCCAAGAAAATTAGTTGCAGATCTATGACAAGCGGAGGTGATTCCAAGCATGCTTGGAAAATGATAGTTTATTCTAGAGGTGATTGGGTTCACTGTTAGTAAGATAATTTGCATGTGATTAATTTTATTATAACCTATTTGATCTAGAATTGTATTAAAATTAAAATGGAAAAATTATTTAAATTAGATTAGAAATTTAACAGTAATTAAAACCTATATAAACATGAACCCTTTCTCTTAATCTAGATATGGTTAATTTTAACCTGTTAATTACAAATTGATTTAAGTTGAACAATACCCTTTTTGGTCAAATTAAAATGAATTGGTAACCCAATTTGTAATACCCTGAAAATTTAAGTGGAAATTTAATAAAAGAATTAAAATTAAATATAATAGGGGCAAAAATAGAATTTTCATAAACGTCCAAATTTGGTTATGGAACATGCACCATTGCGTTCGTAGCGATTTTCTGGACAAATTTCATATATGATGTTTTAAAATCGGAGCTAGTATGAAAAGGTTATAAATGTTTTAAATTTTGGAATTGAAAATAATTAAATAAGAAAATTAGAAAACAAATATTTTAAAAATAGAAAGCTCCACCAGTCAATAGATAGATTGGGACTGGTCGACCGCTACCGATCGACCGCCCTTAACTATAGTGGTCGACCAAGTGATGATTTACGGCTAGGGTTATTGTTTGGCCAACAGATCGGATTTGGTCATATATTTTTATCAGCACTTCAGATTAGGTCATATATAGTGAATGGTCCAGGTTAGTTTACACCCCTATAAATATCATCCTAATGTGATCCATAATCCATCAATTATAGCCTGTACATCCAAACTCTGCTTCTCTAAAAACTAAAATCCTCAAATCATAAATTTCTTCAAATTAAATTTAAAATAAAAATATAGGGATTGAAGAAATTAAATCAACTAAAGATTTAGCAAACGGAGGAGATTCCAGAGGAAATTCGATGGAATTTGTTTTGATTTGAGGTGAGTGGGTACCTTATTAGTTAGATGATTTATATGTAGTTAATATTAATATACCCTATTTGATTTTGATTGTTCATAATTAAAATTGAGAATCTTGTTTATTTAGATCTGAGATTTTAAATTAAATATAAATTAATGTTACCTCATGATTTAAGAAATTGATAAATCTGTTCATACCTCTTTTGTCAAATTGATAAGAATTGGTGTAACCTATTCATGATGATGCCAAACATAGGTTAAACTATTTTATTTTAAATTGAAATTGAATGGGAAGTTTGATAATTGCAGATCATAGATTCATGAGTTGGGTTAATTATAATTAAAGATAGAAATTTACCATATGGAATTTGGGAACGACAATAGTTAACAAAAAAAATCAATCGATAATCCACAACCAAAAACATTAAACATCGATGACCGATCGCCCGCTCATTGGAGCCAGTTGATAGTAAGCGGTTAACTGCTCCAGTACTAATGGTCAACTGATTATCAAAAATCGAGCATAACCTGAAACCCAGCCTAAGGGCAAAGTTATAAATAAAATAATTATGTGCTAATATAAGTAAGGAAGCTAGTTTCTTATGTTGACGACACTGGGAGGTTGTAGGACTAGATGAATGTTATTTATCAAGCAGGGTCAATATTCGACTTGGGGCAATTCTATCAAAAACTGCACTTATAGGAGGTTCTATGGTGGATGCACAACATGGGTTATGTATCTAATAAAGTTTCTAGACTAACACTGAAGGGACTTCCTTAGTATTCATGGTGGTACGACGTGATGCTGTGTTGTTGATGGATCCTAGCACGGTGTAATTAGAGGTGTTACGTTACCATTGAGAGAAGGACATAGATGTAGCAACGATAAGACACTTCAATAACTCGACATTATGGCCTCTCCTTCAATGCGTAATTAGGATACATGTAGTTGTAGTTGTGTGAAATGTAGTCCCATGGTGGAAATTGTAGGGAAACCTATGTGGAATAGTTACCGGTAGCCATAGTTGTGGGGATGTAGTCCCATGGTGAAAATTGTAGGGAAACCTATGTAGAATAGTTTTAGTAGTTATAAGCCGATCATTAATTGTCTTGAAGTTCGATTTGTTATTTGACCCTAAGTATAGGCCTACACAAGTTGTTAGTGTAGGTATGTATTGAGCTAAACCCCTTAAATAAAGAGCTTAACCTTAATAGAGGACCTACGAAGCAAGTGCCAGGTGCTGTTTCTACTCACCCACCTATGGCCGATCATGCTAGCCATAGGAAATCCAATGATATTATAATAGGGTCTAGGGTTTTTAAGTAAATAAGAAATAGCTGAAATTGTTACATGATTAAATTCTATCATACTAGCCACAAAGTGGGTTATACAATCAAAACCGTAAAGGGCACGTAGGAAGAATGGATTTCCATCAATGGCAGGGCCACTGGGGTACCGCCCATCACAGTACGTGGTGTAGATCACCGTACCGAGGATCCACCTTAAATCCCCTGCAACACAAGGCCAGAACCATCCCTTACTGGATAGTACCGAACAAGACAACCCCGTAGTTGTTTGCAACCAACTGCCCACACAGCCGAATAAAAAAGGACCTCTAGACAGAGGAAGATCTTGTCCTACTTGAGCGCGACTCACTTAGCCTTGCTGCACCTCCTCTCTTTTAGCCATTCCGGTTGATGAGGCTTGAGGCTACGGTTACCTTTATAGAACACATCCATCTTAGAATGCTCATCGTCCACCTGACGAAGTTCTGAAAGCATTCAATCCATAAAAGTTTGTTCCGGGTTCGAATGAAACCGAAGGCAGTATCTCGTTACACTCATTTTGGAACCACCCTCAGAGTTAACGACAATAGCCCTTGCACTCTGAATCTCCATCTCGATCTTCACTTTGAGATTCCATGACCTATCATTTAATTTGGATTGATGTGGTTTTCAGATATCCAAATTTGAAAACCCGATCCCGGTCTCATCGAAATCCAAAACGCCGTCTTTTAAGTCCAAGTTGTTTTAAGTTAAAACAATTCAATTCATTATCATATTCACACAGATAGATAATTCACATTATCACAAATAGATAATCCATATCATCACAATTCAACCAAGCACCCAATATCACAGATCAGCACATATCTCATATCAAAGATATCAAACAATCCAAGACATTCAATATCATTCAGCCATCTATAAGCAAAGATTTATTAATCATAGTATCTCTAATTAATTTAAAATAAATTAAATTAATTGTTTCCATCACTATAAATCCTGCTTACTTAACCATTAATTAATTACAAACCAATTAATTAATCATCCTTTAATTATCCATCTTAATTAATCGTCCTTGATTAATTATTCTTTAATTATAAGTAATTATCTTTAATTAATTACACAAATTAATTATCCTTAACCATTTACAGTAATAACCTTTAATTACTCCCATTAATTAATTAACTATAATTAATTACATTAATCCTTAATTAATTACATTAATTAATTATTCTATAATCACTTATATTGATTAATTACCCTTTAATTAATCAACCCTTAATTACTTCTTTAGTTACATTAATTAATGATCCTCTAATTACTTCTTTAATTAATTATTCTTCTAATTAATCACGTTTAATAAATAATCTTTAAATTAATTACATTCATTAATCAACCTTGATTACTCATATTTAGTAACTAACTACCCTTAGTTAATTACATTACTTTAATTAACTTCTAAATAAATTTTATTAATTAATTCTTAAATTAATTACACTAAGTAATTAATTCTTAATTACTTCCACCAAGTAATTATCCTTCGTATTAATTACATAAAGTAATTAAACCCAAATTACTTCCATTAATTAATTGTCCTTTAGTTAATTACATCCAGTAATTACCCACCAATTACTTCACTAAGTAATTGTACTTTATTAATTACATTAAGTAATTATTCTTAACAAATCATCAAGTGATTATCTTAAATTAATTAAACTAATTAATTAACTTTAACTAATCACATTAATTTAATTAATTACATTGAGTAATTAATCCCTTTAATTACTTTCATTAATTAATTATACTTAACCAATTCCGATTATCCTTAATTAATCTAATTAATTATCTTAAATTAATCATATTAATTAATCATTTCATAATCCATAGTTAATGATTTATACTCATAAACCATCTTTTAATTACTTCCCAAAGTAATTATGCTTTAATTAACCATTATTAATTACACATTAATTAATTTTTAATAACCAATTAATTCATCTCTAATTACTTAATTAATTAATGCTTAATTGTAACTTAATTAATCTTTACTTACTTGATTAATTAATTTCTAATCATTAATTAATAATCTTTACTTATCTAATTAATGATCCTTAATTACAAATTAATTAACCTCTGATTAATTAGCCAATAATCCCTTAGTTACTAATTTATTTATCCTTAATCATTAATTTAATTAATTTCAAATCATTAAATCTTAATTAACTTAAGGCAAAACCTTATTTTTATAAATGACTTAATTATCCAAAATCATATTTAAAACATTTTATTTTAAAATTAACTTACTAATTAAATCATTAAATTTTAGATTTAAAATAACAAAATCAAGTTAAACAAATTTAAACTTTTACTGTAACATTTAAATCTTTTAAACTTGCTTAAAACATTTTACTTGGAAACAAATTTGTTATCAAAAATACTTAAATATTTAAACTTTTTTCATAAAACTTAATTTTTCAAAATCAAGTTACAACATTTATTTTGAAACCCCATACATTCACTTAAAAACTTGATTAAATATTTCTTTACCTTTAACTTGCTTTTTTTTTGCTAAACATAAAACTCGATTTTATTTAAACTTTTAAAACCTGAACACTTTATCAAAATCAAACCGAGCTCTCAACATTCTTCCCGCTTCGAGACACTCACGAGAAAAAACTCGAGCAACCCAAACAAAAGCACCGAGTCTCTCTCCAATACAGCTACTTCGAGTCAAACACGCATCAACACGAGAACAATCCTCAGCATCCCCCTTCTTCCCAAACCCTAAACTTCACCTGGTATTCAAAGGTGCACCATGCACACGCACGGTGGCTCCGACCACCCACGGTCACTCATGCCTCCTCCCTCAAGTCATCAACTACTCTGTCGATCCTCTCAACCCCGCAGATCGACACAAACCACGGCAATTCGAAAACGAGCAAAAAGAGTTCCTGGAACCCAAGAATGCGTCGACCAAAACCCCTTTGCCGACGATGAAACGACCACCGGAACCCTCATCTTACCGACTACAACTGCGCAACGACCCCAGCAATGCTTTCCCCCACATGCGAATGCCTCCGACCCACCCAAGACGTTGCCGTGACCTCAAGAACATCGATAACCCAAACACCTCACAAAACCCTACTCCGCCTCCTATAGGACGCTACGATCGCCAAAAAAAAATACATATCCAATTTTCCTGGGTCCATCCACCTACCAGACTCCTTCGACCACATGCTCGAAGTCGACCACCATGTCAATTGCCAGAAATTGGCAATAAACCCAAAAATCCTTCATCTCTGATTTCTCAGAAATCACTTAACTAAAAATTATGATATTTCTTCCTAAATTCATCGTTTACAATCTAGAATCGTATTATAGAAGTATTTCAAGAATTCTGGACATTTGATTTTAGCCTATATTATAAAAAGACCTGTAAATTCCAAATTTTTAAATAAATATATCATATATTTATTTAAAAATATTTTTAAAATTAAACTTATATACTTACAATCATTTTCTATTTTCAAATCCTAGCCTACAATCAAATACATGGCAAGATATGAATTCTTTTTTATAAAATTTTGAAGCCTGGGTATGAACAGGGAATAAAAATTCATACACACAGACTTTGTTCAGGCATTTCCTTCATACACACATACATTCACACGTATAATCATATGCAAACCATATTATACAAAAATTCATCACAAACATTTAAGCATGTTTACAGATTTTAAAACTGTTTTTGGTAATAGATGTTTACTCACCAGTATGAAGGACAGAGCTTTGAATAGAAGGTTAAAAACTGGAAAAAATGCTTGAATCTGGAAATTGAATAGTTTTGATCTGAAAATCTGAACTTGATATTTGAAATCATTTTGATGTTGAGATGAAACTGCAATGATTTTTTTTCCCGAGCTTGCTTTGATTTATTCTTCTTGATTTTGCTTTTGATTAAATCTCAGGTTGAATAAAATGTTCAGGCTTTCTTCTTGATATTGTGAATGAATTACAGGTTATTGATTTGATAGATTCCTAGTTTGAGGAATGTTGATTATCAGATTTGTTTCTAAGTTACAGTGTTTTAATTTTCTTAGCTTTGAATTGAGGAAGATAGAAAGAAATTGAAGGTAAGAAGCATATGTATTTATAAAGCTAAATGTGATTTATTTAAAATAAAAGAAAAATCAAAATTAAAAATGACACTTGTTTAAAATCTTAACATTTGTCATTGCTCTTGTTAATCAATTAATACTTGTTAAAATCAAGCCTTATATATTTACACTTGTACTCATGTAATTTTTAAATGTTAATAATAAGCTTTTATATTTAGTTTACTATTTTATAAATACTTGTCTAAATATATATATTAATTTCTTTAAAGAGAATATTATAAAACTAATTATATATAAATAAAAGCTTATACATATATTTTTAAAATCCAAAATATGTTAAAATATCTATATTTTGAATTTAAATTTTAAATCCAAATACAAATTCAATTTCAATTTAAAATCAACTTATATATATACATATATAACAACACATTCAATTTGAAAAAAATTATTGTCTTTAAAATCTATTTATCTATATATAAAAACAACACATTATTAATTATCATTGTTTGAAAATAACAATTTTGCCATTTTAAAATAATTTATAAAAGAGATGATCTCATTATTTATAAATTACTTATATTACTTAAATGAATTAATGTATCATATGTTTTATATGTTTGTAAATTGTATTTTAAACTTTATATGTATTTTCAAATCATATTTATCTAGCAATATTTAAAAAGAAAATAAAACAAACCTTTTTATTAATCTTATTTAAATTCAAATTTAAGCTAAATATAATTTAAAAATTCAATATTTACCTTAAGTATTTTAAATTATATAGTTATTTATTTAACAATCTTTGTAAAGTTTTATATTAAATTTAATCATAACTTCCAAATTACCAAAACATATATTAGAATTTGAAAACATGATTTTATTTGTTAAATTTCAAACCAAAGCTTTTCTATTTACAATATATACAAATATATATACATTATAAATTAAAAACATTTCATTAGCTTTAAGAGATAGATTTACCAATTAAATATTTATTTGCTTTTAAAAGAATAAACTTGCCAATTTAAATTGAAAATATAAAAGAAAATTATCAAATCAATTTAATTATTAATACAGATTATTAAATTGATATTGCCTAAAATTCCGGGCCATCACATTCCTCCCCCCTTAAAAGAATTTCATCCCCGAAATTTAAAAGCAAAGATTATTTAATAACCCATTAAAGATTTTAATTTTAAACCACAAGCATATATTATCAACCATATGCTAACAACCATAACAACCAATTCATTCGATCAAATAACTATCCAGAAAAAATTTCTAGATAGGACTTCCTAATACTATCTAGAGTTTCCCAGATATAAACACTGGGATACTCGCTCTGTTGAATCCAAACAATCTACACTACTAGCTCCAAAGCTCCTTATCACCTCAATCTACAATCTGAACAGGATATCAGACCATAGTCAAGCCCGACTCAACTACCAAATCTTCCTGAACTGCTGGTTCTAAAACCAGCGATGGATCATATACGTACTCCCTCAGAGATACGTGAAAACATTGAATCCCAGTCTTCCAAACTGGTAGTTCAATCCCGTAGACCAAAACACTTATCCTCGCAAGAACACAGAAAGATCCAAATTACCTCGGAGCTAGCTTCCTGTGATATCTCGGAATTTCAAGGAATTTAAAATGTGATAATCTACTTATAAATTAATTAAAAATTGTAAAATTGTTATTTTCAAATATAAATAACCAAAATAATTAATAATATGATGATTTTAAATGTAGTTAAAAATAGATTTTTAAATGAAATAATTGTTTTTAAATTTAATTAATGTTGTTTTATAAATAGATTTTTAAATAAAGTTATTATTTTCAAATTTAATATGTGTTTGTTTTAAAATTAATATATATTTGAATTGATTTTAAATTAGGTTTTAAAATTTAATTTGAATTTGAATTTAAATGAATATATATCTTGAAATTATTTTGGATATAAAATATATGAATAAATTTTTATTTAAATAAGATTTGCTTCATTTAAAGAATTTTATTTATATAAATTTAGAAAGTGTGTATTTAATAGTAAATCAATATAATAACATTTTAAAATAAATTAAATATATTTTATATGATTTTATTTAAATTATTATTGGTTTATATTCTATTTTCTTTAAAGATTTTATTTATATATAAATTTAGAAAGCATTTATTAATTTAGAAATGTATCTATTAATTTAGAAAATTAATATAAAAGCTTTTAAAACCCATTTAAAATAATATAAACATAATTATTACAAGTGTAGCATTTAAAACTAAGATAAATACACATGTAGGTTAATCAATAATAGGTTATGACAAGTGTTAACTTTTAAAAACAAATGTCAAAGTTAATTTTTGTCTTCCTTAATTCTTAATAAATTCTCAAATACATTATATAAACCTATCATCTTCTTCTTCTCATATCTTTTTATCTTCTCAGTTTTTTTAAAGAAACTCATCCATGTTAAACCCTTCTTCCAAAACCAGAAATGATCATAAACCAAAATACTAAAACCAATTTCTCAAACTCAAATCAGTAAATCCTCCTCAAACCCAAAATCAAATAATTCAACCCTGTAAACTGTTTTGTCTCAAGCCTGTAATTCTCCTCAAACCAAAAACCCATCTCTGTTTCATATCTTTTCAAATCAATGTAAGCTCAAAGTTAAAAATCTGAAGCCAAGCCTGAAACCATTTTTCAAATCTGTAAGCAAATCAAACCCTGTTGACCATTTTCCTCAAATCTGTGAGCAATCAAGCTGGCAGCAAATTTTCTGGAGCAACTGAGGTGAACCTTAGCCTTTAGTCTTCCAGTTTCAAGATTTCAACCTTCTCAAGCAACATTATGAAGTTCCAGTATTTAAAATCAAAGCTTTTCAGTTCTAAAAAGGGATTAGCAAATTCAGTGTTCAAAGCTTTCCAGCTTTAAAGGAAACCCAAAGCAATTCAAGCTTCCATTCTCTGCCTTTTTAAAAAAATCAGTGAGTAAACATTTTTCAAAATTAAAATCTAAGTAGATGAACATCTGTTTGCTTGAGTCTGAGATGAATGATGCCTTGTTGTGCATATATATGATTTATCTCTCTGTTGTGAATGGTTGTAAGCGTGCATGCCTGATTATATTTAAATCATCTCTTTTTTTTGCTCAGGACATAGCAATTTGATCAAAAATCCAAAATCTAATTAGTTGTGTAACGTCCCAGAAATTTTCGACTTTCGATAATTCAACATCGATACTCACTTTATCGACTGCCGAGAAATCGAAGGCAAAAAACTCGAAATGTTATGGGTTTAAGAAAAAAAAGAAAAGAAGAAGAAGAGAGAAGAAGGTAGAAGATGGAGGGAAAAGAGAATAGAAAATAGAGAAGAGATAGAAAATTTTAAAATAGAGAGAAAGAAAATGGAAAATAGAAGAACATAGAAAAGAAAATAGAAAATAGAAAAAAATGGACGGAATAGGAAAAAAACAACAGAACTACAACTGAACAACATCAGAATCTCACAATTCGCAGCGGAACAACATATAATAATAAATGAATAATCTTTAGACAAAGAACTATATCAGTTATTACATTTTATACATTACATTTCATTACATCATATCATCAGAGTGTACAACAACAACAACAAACAGTGCAGCGGAAAAAGAAATACTATATACTAGTAATACGCCATGCCATCCAGCTTGCCTCCAGCAACTCCAGAATATCCAGAATATCCTGATAAACCTAACTCTTAACTGCCCGTGTGGAAATTGGTGGGCACCCAGAGTTTAGGAAGGAAAACAATAAACTCCGAGTCAGTCATGTGACTGGTGTGAGAACTCAAAACAGTTTATTTATCTTTAAAATCAAAATAGAGGAATATTTTTAAAGTCAATTCGCAATGCTTTTAAAAATGAGACTACCATAAGGCCTCCCGCACACACACACAATGCAAACGCAGAATCGGAGGAGATTTCTCCTTATGATAGTCAAAGATGCTTGATACGCATTATAAAGAACATTTGATACTATTATTAGTGCATAGTGTAGGAAAAATTCATTTCGAAAGTAGAATATAAATCTTAGCCAACATACGACCATTATCGTATGCCTACTATAGCTAACTATGTTCAATAGCAGGTTACCGCCACATTCCATAGCAGGTTATACAACTAAAACCGTACAAGTCTCGTATTGTTTCTTTGGATTTCCAACGAATGATCAGGCCAAGGAACTTCCCATTGCCACATGAGAATGCCTCTGGATGGACATCCCCGAGAACCAAACCGGATCTCAACCAACACAAGGCCGGGTTACGCCTAACTGAGTAACAACTGACCGAATATGCCATCCCCCGGTCCTTTGGGACCTTTCACCGAGCGCTCGTAATCAATTCACACAATCATAACAAAGTGTTTTCAACATGAGTAAGTATCTGGGCTCCATACCATGATACCACCCTTTTCCAGAAGGAAATGCACACATCCTAAAGGGCGCTACCCCTCATAACCTTGCTGCTTCTTTCCTGTTTTGACCATTCACGGGGTGTGAGGCTCGATGAAGTCACGTCCACAAAAACATACTTTATACAAAAGCCATGCTTTGGGTCAACCAATGATCATAGAAATGATCACCAAGATAGACGATCAAATAAACGATCCTATCACAATAATCAACACAATGATCATTTCAGCAACACTCAGTATGTCACATTACCAATTTGGGAATATATCGCTGATAACTTCAACTATATAACCTCTGAGCTCGTACGTCTCAGAGAAGGGTGTTAAGCTAAAAGAATAAATTCTCCGCCACCAACAGAAATATATTTGAAAGAAATCGGCTTTATATCTCAACTTGTAATGTCAGACATACAATCCATACAAGTCTGTTCTGGGCTCGAACAAAACCGAAGGCACTTACAAAGAAGTCCTTGCAATCCGGATATTCACAATCCTGATCGGATTCACCATCACATATGGAGAACTCAATACCGGAGCAACTCGGTGCAGAGTCAATCGACAGGTCATCCTATCGCTTTTGCAAATACTCGGTCTTCAACACCGATCTTCAATGCAATTCACAACGACGTATCACATATTTGGAATGGGTTATACGACCCCATGGTCCTTTCCCGGTTAACCCGAATAGTGAGCGCTTATTCAAAAATAAGTGTGGCATTCACATTCAAACAAATCACATCAAATACCCATTCAAAGGTAATATTGATAGTCGGTTATTGAACTATCAATGGATATGCACACATCACCAGTTTCCAAATAATTTTCCAAATTATTTATTTTCCAAAATATCTTTACAAGATATATAATTTTCACACTTCAAAAATAAATCAATATTTATTTTTAGACAAATTCCTCTTTCCTTTATAAATTCCATAGTGAATTTATATCTCAAAATATCTATGAATATACGATTTCAATTATTCATTTCAATTTATCTTCAAAAAGATAAATTCTCTAATATTCACTTTATATTGGAAAATGTTTCCATACTTATTTATTCATAAGTAATTCACAAATTTTATTTATTTTCAACACTTGGAAAATATTCAATATACTTCAATCGAAATTAAGTATATATTTCATTCTTTAAGGAAATCATTCTCTTAAACATATTTATTTGGGACAAAACGAATGTTGCGTAGAACATCGTTACGACAACCCAAAATCACTAGTATAGGGATTCGAAATTAAAATAGATATATAAATCCCAATACTATACAAAACATTTCCTTTCGGAAATCATTTACTATAACAACAGTGTTATAGTCCACCATTCCCTTTTATTCCTCGAAAACGTCTATTTCAACAATCAATGTTGAAATCTATGGTTTCGAATCTTAACACCTTTTAAAACATCGTTAGATCGTTTTAATTCAGTTTAAAATATCACATTCTGAACATTTTCCTTAACATATTATTCACTATTCAAAAACGTGAATATACTACGTTAATAAATTTCATTCTTTTATTCATTTTATTTCAAAGAATTATTCACAGTCAAAACGTGAATATAACTCCATAAATAGGTTTCAACAATTTACTTATCAAAATAAGTCATTTGCGAATTTATAAAACAACGTTTATAAATTCCATTTCTATTTATTTTATAACAACTTCCTTTTATAAATTCCTTTATTAACCTATTCGATTTATAACTCAATTATAAAACAATGGTTCATATTATAAGTTAAATACTTATAAAACGATTATTTTACAAAATCGTTCTTTTAAAGACTTTCCAAATCATAAATCTTATAACTTATAAGATTCATTTATTTAACCAAATCTATTCTTCAAATAACTTCACAAATTTATAAATCTTACTATTTATAAATTTCATTTATAACTTCACCATTTTTAATTTTACAAATTCCATACATTTATGAAATTCATTTTCACTTCATTCAAACACTTATAAAAACTCGTTTTATAATGTCAATATTTCAATTTATAAATATCTATTTATAAATCTCTTAATATAAATCAATTTATATTATTCTTTTAAAACGTCTTTAATCTCTTTTATTATTTCACCATTTTTATTTTTTTGATTCATAAAATAATTAAATTTTATAAATCCTATATTTAAACTTTTCACAATAAATTCTAAAATCCCGATTAAACTATTTTATAAAATCATTAGCATCATATTCTCAAAAATCAGTTTTTAACTATTTCTCTTAAAAATCATAATTTTTATAACTTTAAAAACTATAACGTTTATTTACTTAAAATAGATCAAATCCAAAATTATTTTATACTTCAAAAATCACTTTAAAAATCATTTTAAAATCCCAAAATCTGGTCCAATGATGTTACACACCAAATAGTCAATCACGACAACAACGATATCATACATCGATATGATAATCAACGAATATCAAAATATTCAAAATCAAATAAATACTGTTGAGGAATCCAGTTGGATCCCTCCAACCTGTTTTCCTGCATCACAAACATTAGCACAATACCAATTTCGCTCCAGTACGAAATTATCGCGGTATATGGGATTTAAAATATTATCCGCTTAATAGACGGCGCAATAGGGTCTCATCCGCTAAACAAAAAATGCGGGAAATCAATAACTCCAATATATACATATGCCAATATATATATATATTGCTATTATATATAATACCAATTTCACTGTTTATGAAATATTCGCGGTATATGTTTTTATTAAATAACATCCGCTTACTAACGGCGTATAATGTCTATTTTAAAAATAAATAGATAACAATCATCATTCAAACATGCATTCAAATATTTTAA
The DNA here is from genome assembly GCA_030765085.1 of Allium cepa. NCBI lineage: Eukaryota > Viridiplantae > Streptophyta > Magnoliopsida > Asparagales > Amaryllidaceae > Allium > Allium cepa. The sequence goes on along the minus strand of CM060934.1, from coordinate 858,784,530 downwards.
ATCTAACTATTTAAAATAAAATCGAAACTGATTCGATTGAGTGAGAAGTTCTCACCTTGATTTTAAATTCCGTTTTAGCGATTTATTTCGAATAAAATTAAACGGACGTTTAATTTTACACGAAATTCTCACTAACTCCAAACGACTCCAAACCAATTTCATCGCGTAGTGCTCGTCCATACGATTCCAACGCAACTGGTTTCGCGCGTTTTCGACCTCGTATGAAAAAGTTATGTATTTTTAAACTTTTACACGATTTATATACACAAATTACAACATAAATTAAAATATTTAAACCTACAGCTAACACAAGCCGTTGGATCTTGCATCAGCTCATCTCCACCGTCCCCTTCTTCCTTCTTCATGCGTGCATTCTACAGGTTATTGCCGAACAATATGAAACCCATTCACGTAGAACTAGGGTTTAACATCCCGGCCTCCTCGACGCATGAAACCACGATCAAGAAGTTCCATCACGTAGCTCGCTCCTGACTCCACCTCCACCCTCAGACCGCACCCACTCGGCCACCCATGCTTCCTCGTTTTGCGTGCGCAGCCGGCCCCCTTTTCACGCCAATTCCCATCGATCCGGAGCCCCATTTTCCATCACAACCGTTGATTTCGAAGAGCATGACGAGCTCTACACTTTTCTAGTTGAGAGCTTGTTGAATTATTGCACGGATTTGAAGAATTGGAGAGATGAAAATGGACAATTTTCGGCCATTCATGAATGAACTGGCGGCTAGGGTTTTGTAACCTAATTTTTTTTTAATTTTATGAAGGGGTAGGGTGTATATTTATAGAGAAAAATCGAACACTATTCATCCGTAAATTCCGAACTCCGATTTACGCACCGTAACCAGCGTTTCTAGTGTTTACCCCCCCACGTTTCGGACACAATGGAACAGGTTTCGGAAGCTAATTCGGACATCTGTGCGAGTTATGGCTATAAACGCTCAAGTTAAATTAAACCGATTTAAACGATTTTCTAGGCGTTTTAATTTGTACCGGACAAACGGTAAATCCAATTGACTTGAAATTTGAAACCTTACAATAATATCACATTACGGATCCGATGAAACTGGTTTCGTCGAAATCCGAGACTTTTTGAAAAATGGCTATTTTAACTCGCCAAATTAAAATTAAAAATAATTCGATGCGTTTCGAGCTGCCACGATCAAACGATAGCTCCGATTGACACGAAAATTGAAATCCGATAATAACTAACTATTACGGATCCAATGGAACTGGTCTCGTCCAATTCTGAGACTGTTCAAAAATTGACTATTTTCACTAGTCGATTTAATATTAAAATATTCAATTTTCACAATTTAACTCTTAATTCAATTTTAAAAGTTCTAAAATATCATTCTAACTTCAATATGATAAAATAAAATTTTACAAATCATTTTCAATCATATTTAACTCAATTTCCAATTATTTTCATAATTTAACATATTAAATTATCGATTTAATTATTCAATTAAATCCAATAATTCAAAATAAAAATTTATTTGACTTATAAATTCACTCATTTATATTTAAAATTAATTAAATATTCAAATTTTAATTATTAAAATTCCTGGGTCGTTACAAGTTGATCTTTGTTAGACTTAAAATTCGAACATTATATGTTTATTTAATCAAGATTTGAGTTTGAAATTTATTTAAAACAATATAGGTTTGAATTTTATTCTGGAACCAAGAAATGCAGCAACAATTTTAAAATACATGTTAAATCAAGTGTTAAAATTTGATAATCCATGTAACATATCGATTTTATCAAGATCCGAAGGTCGGCATTCTTACGTCCACTGTATCAAATGCCGCATAATCGAATGCCGGAAAACCGAATTGTTAGGGTTAAAAAGAAGAGGTAGAAGAAAAAGATAGAAGAAGTAAGAAAACAGAATAGAAACAATATCATAATCTCACATATCGCAGCGGAACAATATGTAATAGATAAATGAATAATCTTTTAAACAAAGAACTATATCAGTTAATACATTACATTACATTATCAGAGTGTACAGCAACAATATACAACATAACAAAACAATAGACAGTTATACAACATGCCCCTACAAGTGAATTTACAGCGGAAAGATAATATCATATACAAGTAATACGCCTCGCCATCCAGCTCGCCACTTGAGCTTCAAAGCACTTCTGTATCCAGAATGACCTGATAGCCTGACTATAGAGTGCTCGTGTGGAAAATTATGGGCACCCAGAGTTTAGGAAGAGAACAATAACTCTAGGTCAGTCGTGGGACTGGTGTAAGAACTCAAAACAGTTATTTATCTTTAAAACAACAACAACAAGGGAAGTGAAAAATATCTGCAATGCTTTTGGAAAATGAAACTACCACAAGGCCTCCCCGCACGCACACAATGCAAATGCAGAATTAGAGGAGATTTCACCTTATGATAGTCAAAGATGCTTACTACGCAAAACAATCATTTTTGATATTATTATTAGTGCATAGTGTAGGAAACATTTCGAAAATAGAATATAAATCTTAGCCAGCATATGTACCATTATATTATGCCTGTTATAGCAACCATATTAAATGGCAGGTTCTATAACTAAAACCGTACAAGGCTCGTATTGTTTCTTTGGATTTCCAACAAATGGTCAGGTTAAGGAACTTCCTACTGCCACATGGGATCGCCTCTGGCGGGACGTCCCGAGAACTTAACCAGCTCTCTGCCAACACAAGGCCGAGTTACCTTTGTAACTAGGTAACTACTACACGAATATGCCACCCCCCGGTCCTTTGGGACCTTTATCCGAGGCCCCTCAATCACCAAGCAACAACCACACAGAAAAATGAGATTGAAGCAACCACATAGGTTAAGCATCAGGGATCCATACCTGACACCACCCTTTTCCAGAAGGAAATGACATACCCTAAAAGGCGCGACCCTCATAACCTTGCCGCATATTCCTGTTTCGACCATTTCCGGGGTGTGAGGTCTGACGAAGTCTCGTCCACAAAGCTACGCTTTTTCACAAAGCCACGCTTTGATCAACCAATGATCAATAAATAATCATCAAACAGCAACACTCAGCATGCCACATTACCAAATTGGGAATATATCACTGATAACCTTCAAATACATAACCTCTGAGCTCGTACGTCCCAGAGAAGGGTGTTAAGCTAAGAGAATAAATCCTCTGCACCAATAGAAATGTATTTGAAATAAATCTGCTTTATATCTCAAAATGTAATGTCAGCAACGTAACCATACAAGTCTGTTCCGGGTTCGAACAGAACCGAAGGCACTTCAAAAGAAGCCCTTGCAATCCGGGTATTCACAATCCCGATCGAATTTCCCATCACAACGAAAATCTCTATACCGTACCGGTGTAGAGACAATCGATAGGTCATCCTATCGTTTTCATAAATACCCGGTCTTCAACACCGGTCTTCAATGCTATCCATTACGTCGTATCACTATTCGGAATGGATAATCCGAATAACGAGCGCAATAATTTGAAAATAAGTGTAGCATTCAATTTCAACCAATTCACAACAAATAGCCATTTAAGGGTCAATATTGATAGCCAGTTATTTAACTATCAATCAATATTCACAACATCACCCGATTTCAAATAATTTCCCAAATTATTTATTTCCAAAATATCTTTATAAGATATAATTTCTATACTTTCAACCATTTGAAAACAAATTCCAAATTATTTTTCACCTTTAAAATTTTCATTTCAAAATGGTTCATTTAAACCAATTAAATAAATCCTTACCGATTTATTAAATTTACGTTCCAAATCCGTAAATTTATTTCCACACTTTTAAAAATAAATCAATGTTTATTTTTAAAACAAATTTCCCTTATAAATTTCCATTGTGAATTTACATTTCCAAATATTCGCCTTTTATATGATTTTTCACATCGATTTCAATTATTCACTTTCAATTTATCTTTAAAAGATATAATCTCAAAACATTCACTTCATACTGGAAAACATTTCCATACTTATTTAATAATAAGTAATCCACCAATCTATTTATTTTCAACATTTTGAAAACATTCAATATACTTAAATCATAATTAAGTATAAATTTGATTCTTTAAGGAAAACATTCTCTTAAACACATTTATTTGGGTCAAAACGAATGTTACGTAAAACATCGTTACGACAACCAAAAATCACTAGTATAGGGATCCGAAATTAAGATAGATATATAAACCCCAATACTATACAAAACTTTTCCTTTCTGAAATCATTTACTATAACAGCGGTGTTATAGTCCACCATTTCCTTCTATTTCTCGAGAACGTCTATTTCAACAAGGATGGTTTTGATACTTAACACCTTTTAAAACATCTTTAAATCGTTTTAATTTTATTTAAAATATCACTTTACTAAAATATTTCTTTAATATATTATTCACTGTCCAAAATCGTGAATATACTTCGTTAACCAAATTCAACTTCTACATATTTTATTTAAAGGATTATCCACTGTCCCAAAATCGTAGATATATCTCCTTTAATAAGCTATAATAATTAAACTTATCAAAATAAGTCGATTTCGGATTTATAAAACAACGTTTATAAATTCCATTTATACTTTATAACAACTTCAATTTATAAAATCACTTTATTAACAAATTCTATCCACAACCCATTTACACGCCAAAATCCAATTTATAAGTTAATTACTTATAAATATTTTATTTTACAAAATCTATTCATTTTATAACTTCACAATTCATAAATCTATAGATTTCATTCACTTATGAAATCCATTTATACTTCATTTTAACACTTATAAAAGCTCATTTTATAATTCCAATATTTTTAATTTATAAATATCAATTTTATAAATCTGTAACGACCCGGCTTTTTCAACAGTTAATTTACGATATTTAAAATGAATTTAAATATTTAATTTGAATTATAATTTGATTTTGAATATGAAAAGCTGTTTTTATTTAATAAAAAGAATTCAAAATTTTAAAATATAACGACCTATTGAATTGATTAGTTATTAAAATATTAATTGAATATTGGGCAAAATATAAAATATGGAGTTGTAAGCTTGTTTAAAATATTTCAAAGGGCTTATAAAATTATATTGATAATACTGGAAGTAATAGATGAATTAGAATTTAATTTAACAGTAGTTTGTCCAATTTTAAAAATACATCGTTTAAATTGACGTCTAAAATCGCCTTCCGAGGCACAGTCTCGAAATTCGACGAAAGCAGTTCCATTGGATCCGTAATATTGAATTATTATCGGATTTCAATTTTTATAGCTTTCGGAGTTATCGTGTGATCGTACGAGATATAAACGCCTAGACGATAATTTACCAATCTAAAAAAAATTATATAACCTATGTCAACAGCTGAGGTTCTTTCTCCAGCCTGCTTTCTTTCACCATCACACCTTTTTGCAGTCTCTGTAGCCAGCATCCAGCACGCGAGCTTTCACATCCTCTTTATCCTTCTTCAACACGCAGCCGCTCTGTTAAATCGTGTATATCCTTCCTCCTTTCATTTGAAATCAATTCAGACGAGAAAAAAAAAGTTATTAATAATGGCCGAACTCCTTCCTCCTTTCAAAATCAAAATAGAAAATCGTCGCCTTCCTCCTTATTCACAAACCAAAATAAAAATCGGTTCGAACGAAATCAAATCGAGGCCGCATCTCCTCTTATAAATCGATTCTTCCCTCTTCTGTCTTCTATTGTAATCGAGCTAAATCAAAACTTTTCCCACTTCCTCCCTCAGCTCGATCTATGGCCGAAACTATACGAGAGGAAGAGGGAGTTATCGCGTGCTTGTGTACGCAATTCTAGGCGAAGTGGGGTGACGAACTCGAGTGAAGCACATGCGACGGCGACGTGGTCGCGAGGAAGTGGAGGCTGCGCGCGCTTCCGTGTGGTGGAGATTCGAGATGTCGGCATCGCGTCGACGAAGCTCGCGCACGCGAAGAGAGGACTCTAGCAAGATGGGCGGGGCTGTGGTGTTGGTGGCTTGTTCGTGCTCTGGGCGATAGCGGCTAGGGCTTGGAGGGTGGGCTGCGGCTGTTCTTGGGTTTTAGGGGGAAGGTATGCTTCTTTTCGAGTTGTTTTTAATTATAATAAAAATAAAATAAGTGTGAAATTGTGATTACAGAAATTTAGTAATAATAATTACAGGAAAAAGAAAAGAGAATTTTTTTTAAATATAAATATACACCTATTTTAATATATACGGTAAAACAGGAAAATGTATGTATTAAGATTTGAAAAAATATAGGGATTCTAAATGTTGAAAGTTATATAAAAATCAGATTTTTATCCTATATAGATTATTTTTATAGGTATAGTTTTAAAGGGAAATAAATATACTTTTACATGTTTAATTTACTGGTTCATTTTAAATAATATATTATGGAGATTACTTTGTTTTATTTACCTATTTAATTATTTTAAAGCTTTTGTTTTAAGAAAAAAGTTGGCTTAAAATAAATTAATGGTAAATTAAATAGCAACTGATTGTTCGAATATTAATAAATCCATATAATTGTTTATATAAGGTTAAAAGATGGGAAATAAATAGTTTAAATAAAATGTGAGTTAATTAAGAATATTAAACGATAAATTTATCATTGATTTGTTCAAATATTAATAAAATTATATAATTATTTATTCAAGGTCAAAAAGTATGGAATCGAGTCGAGATTGGAAGGTTTGCAACAATTAAATCAAAGGTGAGTTAATCTCACTCAGTTGAATTTAAATTTAAATTTTTGAATTTAAATTTATTGTTGAATTGCTTGAATGATGGTTGAAATTAGTGAATAATTAAATAGACCCTATACGCCGCATAATAGCGGATGATAATATATGAATCCCATATTCCGCGAAATTTCACCATTGAAGTGGAATTGGTATTTTATTTGTGCTAACATCTGTGGATGCAGGGAAACAGGTTGGAGGGATCCAACAGGATTCCTCAAATTATTTATTGATTATATATATGTTGTTATATGACAGGTTGGATGGATTGATATGGATTTATATACGAATTGAATAATTAACTGTTAAATTACGTTGGAAGTTAAAATTTGGATAAAATGCTATAATTAATTTAATTAGAGGTAGTTAAATGGAACTTGAAGAGAAATATTTAATTAAGAAGTTTGGATTTACTTTTACTTGAAAATTTGAGAAAAGATAAAGGTTATTTATATTTTAAATTGGTTGGAGTTAAGGTTAACTTATATGTTGACAACTCGAAGGAATATTGTGAATCAATAAATGGAATTGAAGTAAAATGAAGTTCTATTAAGGAAATGAAAAGAAAATTTATAAAGGAATAAAAAGGAATTTTTATTAAGAAACAATATGAATCTTATTGAAGAATAAATTTTAAGATAAGATTATAAATAAAATTGTTTTTATAAATAAAAGGATAACTCAGGGAAGTTATAGAATTTATAACGAAGTTTATAAATGGAAAGGAAAGAAACCAGTAAATATGGGAAGAGATAAGTCAAGGTGAACTTATATTGAGTTATAAGTTTGTTTGAAATGGAAATAGTAGAATATTTCCGAAAGTAAGAAGTGTGAATTTGGACAAGAGGCATTTATAGATGGATATTGGGTTTTCTTAAATTATAAACTTGTTTTAAAAGGGAATATTTTTAAATTACTATACTATATAAATCTTTTTTTATAAACTATTATTTGAATGTAAAATATTTTCGAATTAGTTACTTTGAAGGCTTGGCAAATATTTATTAATAAACTCTATTTTTCTAAAACCACTTTTGAATTTTATCATCAACTGGATATAAACTTTAATATTACTTTCGAACCATAATTTGTATAAAACCATACTTCTTATTTTATAAATCTACATGTTTTCAAAATGTTTTTAAAATCCAATTAAAATCCTCTTGTGATGGTAAGCAAATTAATTTAAATGGGATAAGATTTAGGAGAAATCTTATTAAGTGGAAAAAGTGAATTTGTGAAATTATAAGGAAAGTGTAAATTGATTTTTGAGGAAGGAATGAGAAAATAAAGGATATTTTCAACGGGTAAATCAAAATGTGGGTGAGTATAAGAAATCAGTTAAATGATTTCATGGAAATAAAAGGACTTTGAAATTTATTTCAAACAGGATAAAATGAAAATAATATCTGAAGGATTTTTGAGATAAATAATTTGCGGAAAATTATTTAATGGTTGCTTGTGAATGATTAATTGATAGTTAAATCACCGATTATCAATATTGGACAATGCGCTGATCGTTTCGAAGAGTCCGTGATCAGATTTAATTATCCGAAAACCACTTCGATCCGGTTTGAACGATTACGAATGAAGACCGTGAAGAGTTGAAGATGGTGATTCGGTTTGTCCAAACCCAAGGCAACTTGTATGGATTGAATGCTTTCAGAACATCGTCAGGAGGACGATGAGCATTCTAAGTAGGACTCATTCTTGAAAAGGTAACGTTTAGCCTCAGGCCTCATCAACCGGGAATGGCTAAAACAGGGGAGGTGCAGCAAGACTTCGTGGGTAGCCCCCACTGGAGAGTAAGGTTTCCCCTGTCTAGATGTCCCTTTTTATTTCGGCTTAGTGGGTGGTTGGTCGCGCCAATCACGGGGTGATCTTGCTTGGGACTGTCCAGTAAGGGATGGTTCCGGTCTTGTGTTGCAGGGGAGTTAGGGTGGCTCCTTGGTACTCTGATCTAGACCAGGTACTGTGACGGGCGGTACCCCAGTAGCCCTGCCATTGTATGGAATCCAATCTCCAATAAGCGCCTGTACGGTTTTGATTGTGCCCAACTATTGCTGAAACGTGAGATGCAAGCATTTCAGCTAGATTCTATTTTACTTTCTATAGACACTATTATAATATTAGACGAATTTAATAAAAATGTTTTGGTTATCGTAAGGTAAAAACCCGACATGTTTACTTGTTGCGTGGTCTTACGAGACGCTTTTTTTTCAAAGGAATTTTGGAAAATATAATAATCCAATTGAGTGTGATTTCTCATGCTGGTTTTCCAGACTGACTCGGGTGTTGTTTTATATGATGCTCGGGTCAGACCGAGTTAAACAGGTTCAGGTTAAACGCTGGAGATCAGGAGACGAGCTGATGACAGAGTGTATTTCCGTATTTGTCTATTATTTCCGCTGTGTATGAACAATTATTAGTTGTCTCTGTATGGATGTTTGATGTACTCTGATGATGTATGTATGTATGTATATGTATACAATATAGATTTCTGTGTATTTAAATGCTGTATTCTATATATTATATTTTATTTCGCTGTGATGTGAGATTCTGATGTTGTTTTCTTTTCTTCTTCTTCTACCTCTTTCTTCTTTTACCCGAAGACTCGTACTTTTGTGCCACTTGGGATTGAACTGTTGTGGAATTTTGTTAGTTCAAAGTGGTACGGATTTGCGGGCCTTTACACTTGTTATCAGAGCTGAAAGGTTAAGCGAGAACCTTGGCTCTGGTGGGGATTACTCATTTATATTAGAGTCCGTAGTACTCTACAATGAGTTTGAGCGTATTAATAGATATGAGCGCGTATTTGTTCGTGAATATAAAATGGTTTTATATTGTGTTGATTGATTTATTGAGTGGCATATGAACCTTCGTCGGCACAGTCTGGACAACTGGATCGAAGGGGTTTCTAAACACTTGAATAGAGCAATTCGACACAATAATGTTTTCAAAGGCGGGTGAATTATATAAGTTCATCCAAAATATATTTTGATATAAAAAGAAATATTTTCTGAAATTATTATATAACTTGAATGTTGAATGATGGTACAATAGACAAATAAGATTACAAAGATTTAAAATGGCTTATATAGCCAAGGAAAGTATGAGATTGAAGTTTGAAATTAAAATTAAAAGTAAAGTTTAAAAAAAATGGAGGATTTTACTTGGGTTAAGTTGAAAATTTAATTTTTTTTAGAATTTAACTAATGATGAAAAAAAATGATGATAGAAACAAATGGGTGAAGTAAATCAAATTTAGAATGTAAATGAATTGGATTGGGAAATTTAATAGAAATAAATTTTGGTTGAGATTAACTTAAGCTTAATAATTGGATTAAATTTAAGATTGAAATAAAATGAATTGAGATATGAATGATATTAAATGAAATTATGTTCTTACTTAATTAAATCCAAGTGAATTGGTGGATTAAAGAGTATGGTATGATGCTTGATTTAACGGAAGTTAAGTTAAATAAATTGAATTGAAATAAAATTCAGTTGAGTTATAAATGATGTTAACTAAATTAAATTCTTACTTAAATAAATAAAAGTAAATTGAAATGAAATTGAATTGGAATGAATATATTCCGATAGCTTATAAAGTTAATTGGAAACACATCGATTAAGAATATTTTCAGCTGCAAATGAGTGTTCAATCTCGAGTTAAAATGAAATATGAATATATTCAAGCTTCAAATGGGTAGTAATGTGAAAAAAATATAAATGTGTGACTTATAAGAGAAAAGTATGGAGAAGTAAAATAGTAAGTCAAAATAAAACTGTTTTGTATATTTGGAGAATGAAATAAAATCCAAACTTGAATCATAAAATAAAATTGAACATAGATAAAATAATGAGATGATTTTTGAAGACAAAAATCCAATGTAGAATTGGAAGTGGAAGTGAACTAATTTGGAATAAATTGGTTAATTGAATAGGTTAATGAGATTTAAATTGGGTTAAATAGAAGTTGGATTGTGAGGTAATAAATGGAATTTGATCTAGGTGAGTATCAAATAAATTGGAAATGGATTTAAGCATGAAATTGAAATAAGTAAATTAACTTAAGATTAAACTTCATAGAGGCGTAGCTTCGAGGAAAGTGAAAGCTTATTTAATAAAAGCTTGAATAATTTAAGTTGAATGAAATAAAATCTTTATTCGAATAGAAATAGTTGGATAAAAATTTAATTTATATAAATAAACTCCGATGACTTATCAAAAGAATTTAAATGATTGAAATAAAATGCATGCTTGCTTAATATAGATAAGATCTGGAGTTTGAAGTGAAATAAATAAGCCAAAATAGAATTGTTTTGAACTTTAGAAATGCAATAGAAATCCAAAATTTGAATATGTAAGTGAAATTTGAATTGGTCAAATAGAAGTTGAATTGAGAATCAATAAGATTGATTGTGAATTAAAGTGAATGGGAGGAATAGATCTTGAGTTACAAATATAAAATTCAACTTGGATTGGTTAGCAAGTAAAATAGAATTGGATTATAAATGAATTGGCTTGAAGTGCGAATAAAATCCAAATGATATAAATAAAGTGGAGATGGTCTTGAAATTAATTAAATAATTTCGAGAATGAATCGAACATGGAAATTGAAATCTTTTTAAATGAATTGAGTAAATAAATTAACTGAGTTAAGTAGTAAATGAAAGAGATTAGATTTAAATAGAATCAAATTAAATTGAAAAAAAATTTATGGGCAAATGAAATGAACTTAAGTTATGAAATTTAGATGATTTAAAGTGAATTGGCTTAAATATAAAATTGAATGAAGCATGACTTGTATAAATTTGGGAAAAATGGTTATTAATCATAAGCATGGAAGTTGTCAAGCTTTATAAAATGGGTTTGAATAAAACTCAATGTAAAAATAAAGTAAATGCAAATATATGGATTTTAAAGAAATTGGAATGGAACGGATTTATATATAAATCGAGTGGGAATCAATTTTAAAATAGTTATAAAACTAAAGAAACCGTTGTTTGAATGGATATTGTCGAATTTGCATGGAAATAATTGTTGTTGTCGTAAACAAGATTAAATAAAGTTCTATGGAATGATGAGAGTAAATAAACTTGTTTTTCATCAATTGCCATGAAAATAAAATTGATGGAATTATAAAATAAAATTGAATATAAAAAGAATGATATTGTAAATCATTCCGAATCGGATTGGATGATATAAATTGAGTAAAAGCAATTGGATTTAATTGGAACCTTATCAATTGTTTATACAAACTGCTTGTATATATTGTTTATAGAATATGGCTTTGAATCGATAAGTAGCAGAATTGATTTTGAAATCAAGTAAAATTGAAAATGGGTTTGTCTGGACTTGAAAAGGAATTAAAGATAAGTAAATGAGTTGTAACTCACTTAAAGTTGAATGCAAATGGCATATGAATTGGTTAAGAAGCCAATTTAATTAGTTTGGAAACTATACAAATTGCTTCTGGAAGTATTTATAGTGCATTACTTATGTTATAATTATGTTGTAGCTGCTTAAATGAATGAAATGTTGTAAATTTCATAAATATGATACTTATATGTTTAAATTGAGTAAGTACAGGTACCATAAAACTGTATAGCGAGATTTTGGGCACGTAGATGCTAAAATAAAATACGTCGCTTGCTTAAAATGCTAAATAAGGTACGCCTACGCAATACAAACTAGGAAATATGAACTGTTTTTGGTTTTTCCGACCGTGTGGGTCGATGTATATATATTTATATCTATTGTCAAATTGCAAAAGCTCCTCCGTACAAAGGGGACTCTGCCAAAAAATTTCGGAAATTTTGGGAGTTAGAAATTTTTTGAAATTTTAGAAAATTTTGTTAACGACAAACGTTTTCAAATTGAAAATTGAAATAAATTAGTGAATGAAACTTATTTAAAATAATGACATGAATTTGTTATAAATGAAAAATAGAATTTAAATATGCAGAATTAAAAATAAACTGAATTCATATGGAAATGGAAGAATCAATTTGAATAAGAATAGATACAAACTAAGTGTAAGATGAAAATAAATAATAAGAAACACATAAAATGCTTATACTAACTTAAGTAAGGAATGATGCATTCTCAATTGGGAATTGATATTTCAAATATAATCTAAAATAATATTTGAATGAATATATATTGACATTTGTAAGAAAGTCGATAAAATGTTTTTGAATATTGTGATTGGACATATTGCTGTGTAAGTTATGCAGGTAATATAAAGGTAAAGAGAATTGATTTTGATTTCAGAAGATAAATTAGAAATGCTCGACAAAAAGGTATGTGTTTAAATTTCTATATGAAATTGATTGGGATTTTGATCGAGCCACTTGGCTTTTTGTTTTCTTTTGAGATTTGGGAGGCCGTAGAGCCATTTTGTAGTTGTACCGAGCTAGCCGCGCAAAGGAGACGCTGGCAAAAAAATTTCAGGAATTTAGGGACTTAGAAAAATTTTGAGAAAATTTTGATAATTCAAAATTTAGTTTTAAATTGAAACTTGAATGGTTAAACAAATAGTATAGTTTGAAACTAGGGAAAAGTTTGGAAAGTTAATAAGAAGGGTAATGCCACTTTTATTAAAAAGATAGTTGGTAGGATGTTGAATTATTGGTTTTGAAAAAAAAATAGTAACAGGTATTGGACCATTCTTCCTAATTAGTAATTTCGGGGACGAAATTCTTTTAAGGGGAGAGGAATGTAACGACCCGGCTTTTTCAACAGTTAATTTACAATATTTTAAATGAATTTAAATATTTAATTTTAATTATAATTTGATTTTGAATATGAAAAGCTGTTTTTATTTAATAAAAAGAATTCAAAAATTTTTAATATAACGACCTGTTGAATTGATTAATTATTAAAATAGTAATTGAATATTGGGCAAAATATAAAATCTGGAGTTGTAAGCTTGTTTAAAATATTTCAAAGGGCTTATAAAATTATATTGATAATACTGGAAGTAATAGATGAATTAGAATTTAATTTAGCAGTAGTTTGTCCAATTTTAAAAATACATCGTTTAAATTGACGTTTAAAATAGCCTTCCGAGGCACAGTCTCGGAATTCGATGAAAGCGGTTCCATTGGATCCGTAATATTGAATTATTATCGGATTTCAATTTTTGTAGCTTTCGGAGTTATCGTGTGATCGTACGAGGTATAAACGCCTAGACGATAATTTACCGATCTAAAAAATATATTTATATAAACTATGTCAACAGCTGAGGCTCTTTCTTCAGTCTGCTTTCTTTCACCATCACGCCTTTTTGCCGTCTCTGTAGCCAACATCCAGCATGCGAGCTTTCACATCCTCTTTATCCTTCTTCAACACGCAGCCGCTCTGTTAAATCGTGTATATCCTTCCTCCTTTCATTTGAAATCAATTCGGACGGAAAAAAAAAGATATTAATAATGGCCGAACTCCCTCCTTTCAAAGTCAAAGTAGAAAATCGTCGCCTTCCTCCTTATTCACAAAAAAAAAAAATGGTTTGAACGAAATCAAATCGAGGCCGCATCTCCTCTTATAAATCGATTCTTCCCTCTTCTATCTTCTATTGTAGTCGAGCGAAATCAAAACTTTTCCCACTTCTTCCCTCAGCTCGATCTATGGCCGAACCTATACGAGAGGAAGAGGGAGTTATCGCATGCTTGTGTACGCGATTCTAGGCGAAGTGGGGTGACGAACTCGAGTGAAGCTCACGCGACGGCGACGTGGTCATAAGGAAGTGGAGGCTGCGCGCGCTTTCGCGTGGTGGAGATTCGAGATGTCGGCATCGCGTCGACGAAGCTCGCGCACGCGAAGAGAGGACTCTAGCAAGATGGGTGGGGCTGTGGTGATGGTGGCTTGTTCGTGCTCTGGGCGATGGCGGCTAGGGCTTGGAGGGTGGGCTGCGGCTGTTCTTGGGTTTTAGGGGGAAGGTATGCTTCTTTTCGAGTTGTTTCTAATTATAATAAAAATAAAATAAGTGTGAAATTGTGATTACAGAAATTTAGTAATAATAATTACAGGAAAAAGAAAAGAGAAATTTTTTAAATATAAATATATACCTATTTTAATATATAGTAAAACAGGAAAATGTATGTATTAAGATTTGAAAAAATATACGGATTCTAAATGTTGAAAGCTATATAAAAATCAGATTTTTATCCTATATAGATTATTTTTATAGGTATAGTTTTAAAGGGAAATAAATATACTTTTACATGTTTAATTTAGTAGTTCATTTTAAATAATATATTATGGAGATTACTTTGTTTTATTTACCTATTTAATTATTTTAAAGCTTTTGTTTTAAGAAAAAAATTGGCTTAAAATAAATTAATAGTAAATTAAATAGCAACTGATTGTTCGAATATTAATAAATTCATATAATTGTTTATATAAGGTTAAAAGATGGGAAATAAATAGTTTAAATAAAACGTGAGTTAATTAAGAATATTAAACGATAAATTTATCATTGATTTGTTCAAATATTAATAAAATTATATAATTATTTATTCAAGGTAAAAAAGGATGGAATTGAGTCGAGATTGGAAGGTTTGCGACAATTAAATCAAAGGTGAGTTAATCACACTCAGTTGAATTTAAATTTAAATTGTTGGATTTAAATTTATTGTTGAATTGCTTGAATGATGGTTGAAATTAGTGAATAATTAAATAGACCCTATACGCTGCATAATAGCGGATGATAACATATGAATCCCATATTCCGCGAAATTTCACCATTGAAGTGGAATTGGTATTTTATTTGTGCTAACATCTGTGGATGCAGGGAAACAGGTTGGAGGGATCCAACAGGATTCCTCAAATTATTTATTGATTATATATATGTTGTTATATGACAGGTTGGATGGATTGACATGGATTTATATATGAATTGAATTATTAACTGTTAAATTACATAGGAAGTTAAAATTTGGATAAAATGCTATAATTAATTTAATTAGATGTAGTTAAATGGAACTTGAAGAGAAATATTTAATTAAGAAGTTTGGATTTACTTTTACTTGAAAATTTGAGAAAAGATAAAGGTTATTTATATTTTAAATTGGTTAGAGTTAAGGTTAACTTATATGTTGACAACTCGAAGGAATATTGTGATTCAATAAATGGAATTGAAGTAAAATGAAGTTCTATTAAGGAAATGAAAAGAAAATTTATTAAGGAATAAAATGGAATTTTTATTAAGAAGCAATATGAATCTTATTGAAGAATAAATTTTTAAGATAAGATTATAAATAAAATTGTTTTTATAAATAAAAGGATAACTGAGGGAAGTTATAGAATTTATAACGAAGTTTATAAATGGAAAGGAAAGAAACCAGTAAATATGGGAAGAGACAAGTCAAGTTGAACGTATATTGAGTTATAAATTTTTTGAAATGGAAATAGTAGAATATTTCCGAAAGTAAGAAGTGTGAATTTGGACAAGAGGCATTTATAGATGGATATTGGGTTTTCTAAAATTATAAACTTGTTTTAAAAGGGAATATTTTTAAATTACTATACTATATAAATCTTTTTTTTATAAACTATTATTTGAATGTAAAATATTTTTGAATTATTTACTTTGAAGGCTTGGAAAATATTTATTAATAAACTCTATTTTTCTAAAACCAGTTTTGAATTTTATCATCAACTGGATATAAACTTTAATATTACTTTCGAACCATAATTTGTATAAAACCATACTTCTTATTTTATAAATCTATATGTTTTCAAAATGTTTTTAAAATCCAATTAAAATCCTCTTGTGATGGTAAGCAAATTAATTTAAATGGGATAAGATTTAGGAGAAATCTTATTAAGTGGAAAAAGTGAGTTTGTGAAATTATAAGGAAAGTGTAAATTGATTTTTGAGGAAGGAATGAGAAAACAAAGTATATTTTCAAAGGGTAAATCAAATTGTGGGTGAGTATAAGAAATCAGTTAAATGATTTCATGGAAATAAAAGGACTTTGAAATTTATTTCAAACGGGATAAAATGAAAATAGTATCTGAATGATATTTGAGATAAATAATTTGAGGAAAATTATTTAATGGTTGCTTGTGAATGATTAATTGATAGTTAAATCACCGACTATTAATATTGGATAATGCGCTGATCGTTTCGAAGAGTCCGGGATCGGATTTAATTATCCGAAAACCACTTCGATCCAGTTTGAACGATTATGAATGAAGACCGTGAAAAGTTGAAGACGGTGATACGGTTTGTCCAGACCCAAGGCAACTTGTATGGATTGAATGCTTTCAGAACATTGTCAGGAGGATGATCAGCATTCTAAGTAGGACTCGTTCTTGAAAAGGTAACGCTTAGCCTCGAGCCTCATCAACCGGGAATGGCTAAAACAGGGGAGGTGCAGCAAGACTACGTGGGTAGCCCCCACTGGAGAGTAAGGTTTCCCCTGTCTAGATATCCCTTTTTATTTCGGCTTAGTGGGTGGTTGGTCGCGCCAATCACGGGGTGATCTTGCTTGGGACTGTCCAGTAAGGGATGGTTCCGGTCTTGTGTTGCAGGGGAGTTAGGGTGGCTCCTCGGTACTCTGATCTAGACCAGGTACTGTGACGGGCGGTAACCCAGTAGCCCTGCCATTGTATGGAATCCAATCTCCAATAAGCGGCTGTACGGTTTTGATTGTGCCCAACTATTGCTGAAACGTGAGATGCAAGCATTTCAGCTAGATTCTATTTTACTTTCTATAGACACTATTATAATATCAGACGAATTTAATAAAATGCTTTAGCTATCGTAAGGTAAAAACCCGACATGTTTATTTGTGGCGTCGTCTTACAAGATGCTTCTGTTTTCAGAGGAATTTTGGAAAATATAATAATCCAATTGAGTGTGATTTCTCACGCTGGTTTTCCAGACTGACTCGGTTGTTGTTTTATATGATGCTCGGGTCAGACCGAGTTAAACAGGTTCAGGTTAAATGTTGGAGCTCAGGAGACGAGCTGATGACAGAGCGTATTTCCGTATTTGTCTATTATTTCCGCTGTGTATGGACAATTATTAGTTGTCTCTGTATGTATGTTTGATGTACTCTGATGATGTATGTATGTATGTATATGTATACAGTACAGATTTCTTTGTATTTAAAAGCTGTATTCTATATATTATATTTTATTCCGCTGCGATGTGAGATTCTGATGTTGTTTTCTTTTCTTCTTCTTCTACCTCTTTCTACTTTTTCCCGAAGACTCGTACTTTTGTGCCACTTGGGATTGAACTGTTGTGGAATTTTTTTAGTTCAAAATGGTACGGATTTGCGGGCCTTTACAAAATCTTTTATATAAATCATTTATAATAATTCAAAAATCCCAATTTAAACCATTTTATAAATTAATCAACTACTTATTTCAAAAATCACATTTCGGTTGTATTTCAGAAAAATCATAATTTTTTATAACATAAAAATTACAACGTTTATTCATTTAAAATGAATCAATTCCAAAATTAAATTTTATTATGAATTCTCAACTTAAATTTTCAAAAATAAAATTTTATTTATTTTCGGCATCTAACGATACCAAAAATATATTCGACTAATATTTAGCCTTTAACGATTTCAATCACAATGATAATCACGCAGAATACAAATAGATCAACACACAACATTGAAACCAATTCAATCATTTGAGGAATCCAGTTGGATCCCTCCAACCTGTTTCCCTGCATCCAAAGATGTTAGCACAATACCAATTCCGCTTCAAGACGGAATATCGCGGTATATGGGATTTATAAAATACTATCCGCTATTATGCGGCGCAATAGGGTCTCATCCTCTATATAATGCGGGAAATCAACTCTAAGTACATATATAATACCAATTCCATTCAAGTTGGAATTATCGTGGTATATGTGTTTAATCAATAACATCCGCTTAATATACGGCGTATAGGGTATATTTCATAACAACAGATAATAACTATCATCCAATCACACAATCAAGCAATTTTAAATTTAACTATTTAAAATTTAAATCGAAACAATTCGATTGAGTGAGAAGTTCTCACCTTGAGTTTCCGATAATAGTTGTAGCATTTTATTTCGAATAAAATTAAACGTGTGTTTAATTTTACCCAAAATTTTCACTAGCTCCAAACGACTCCAAACCAGCTCCATTGCGTAGTGCTCAACAAAACGATTGCAATGCAATTCGTTTCGTGCAATTCCGACCTCGTATGAACAAGTTATGATATTTTAAACATCGTACAATTTATAATATAAAATAATTTACATTTTCCCTTTATTTTTAAACCTTAAAATTCTGGACCATGCCTTTCCTTTTGATGAAATCTTGGTCGCGCACGCGTTCATCTTCCCCCAGGTCCCGTTTGCAAGCCGAACCCAACATGCTGTTCGATTCACGAATTATCGCGCATCCCACGATCATCGAGGAGATTATCAGACACCAACATACGAAACGCCGAAGCGAGCTCCACTAGCGCCTTGAATGCCGATGAACTCGGCTGTCCCTGTGCATCGAAAAACGTGATTGAACGCGCCACGAACGGAGCCAAAATCAGAGCGATCCACTTCGCCAAACAACATCTCAACCGTTGGATCCAAGCATCTCAATACGCTCTATACTTTTGTAGTTGAATGTTTTTGATAATAGATGTTGGATTGGGAGATAATAGAGGGAAAAGTTTCGTGCATTTCTGGCCATCGAAATGACAATGGCGGAGGCTGAAGATTGACTAGGGTTTGAGCAAATTTGTGAATAAGGGGTCTTTTATAGAAAATTTACCGAAAATCACTATTCACTCGATTTTCCGAACTCCGAATCTCGCGCGGTGACCGACGTTTTTAAGGTTTATCCCGCGTTCCGGACACAATGGAATAGGTTTCGGAGGCTAATTTGATCATCTATGTGAGTTACGGAAATAAACGATCAAATTTAAATTAAATCGGTTAACCAAATTTCTATGCGTTTTAGCTTGCCCCGGACAACTGGTAAATCCGATTGACACGAAATTTGAAACCATATAATAATTTAACATTACGGATCCGATGAAACTAGTTTCGTCGAAATCCTAGACTGTTTGAAAAATGACTATTTTCACTAGTCGATTAAATTTTAAAATGTTCAATTTTCATAAATTAACTTTTAATTCGATTTTAAAAGTTCACAAACATTGTTCTAACTCCAATATGATTTAATATAACTTTATAAATCATTTTTAATCACATTAAACCCAATTTCCAATTATTTCTGTAATTTCAAATATTAAATTATCGATTTAATTATCCAATTAAATCCAGATATTTGAAAAATAAATTATTCGACTTACAAATTTTACTTGTTAATATTAAAAAATCAATTAAATATATGAATTTCAAATGACGGAAATTCTGGGTCGTTACAAACTTCCCCCCTTAAAAGAATTTCGTCCTCGAAATTACCAAGTAAGAAAGAGTTTTGAAATCCATTAACTTTTCAAAACAAACCATTCAAATTTGATTTACAACTCTCTTAAGTGTTTAACTTTTCCAAAATCCATTGTCAAACCTCTTACAAAATATTTATTAAGTTTTCAAATCCATATATAGTTATCTTTTCAAAATCAACTATATCG
The DNA here is from genome assembly GCA_030765085.1 of Allium cepa. Taxonomy (NCBI): domain Eukaryota; kingdom Viridiplantae; phylum Streptophyta; class Magnoliopsida; order Asparagales; family Amaryllidaceae; genus Allium; species Allium cepa. The sequence continues at coordinate 858,764,163 of CM060934.1, read as the reverse complement.
TTTAACCTTTAACTTCAAATCAAAACTTAGTTTTCACAAATTTCCCAAAATTTTCCAAAAATTTTCTAACGCCTTAAATTTTTAGAAAATTTAGCCATAACCTCCTTTGTACGGAGGAGCTTTTACAATATCACAATAGATATAAATATATATACATCGACCCACACGGTCGAAAAACAAAAACAGTTCATATTTCCTATTTTTATTGCGTAGACATACCTTTTTAGCATTTTTAAGCAAAGCAGTTATTTATTTAGCATTTTGCGCAACCCAAATCCCGCTAACGGTAGCCCGGGTACCTGTACTTACTCAATATAAATATGTAAGTGACATATATAAGAAGTTATTAACATTTTACTCCTTTAAACAACTACAACACATGCATATTAAAAGAAATGCATACCAAACAAGGTTTATAAACAACTTATATGATTTCAACATTACTTGTAATTGTTTACAACCAATTTATATACGACGACATTCAATTATTCATTTTCAATTAGTTTACATTCACTAATTTACATTCAAGTTGGTCCACTTTCAATTCAAATCAATTTCCATTCAATTTAGATTTACTTAACTTCCAATTTGAATTTAATTGCTTTAGCTTTCAATTTTATTCATTCAATTGCATATGAACTTCTATTCAATCAATTAACAATAATTTAACAACCAATATATATCCAATACAACCAAATTTATTCACTTTACATTCAACATTCATATTCACTTTGTCTACCTTCAATTGGGTTTAACATTTAATTAGCCGTAAATGAATTTACACTTATATCCATTATTTCATATCAATTCATTACATTCGATTGATTAATATTCAATTCATTAGTTAAATTACTAATTTATTTTACAAATAAAGTTGAATCTCCTTTATATAATTCAAGTTCATATCCATTAATTCACTTCATTATTTACTAATTTACTTCGACACCAAAATCAACTTCATTCAACATCACTTAAGTTATATTCCATTTCAGCATCATTTGTTTAACTTAACTTAAATTTCCATTTCAACAACATATCTAATCCAGTTAAAATCCAATTCAAATTCCAATTCCAAAGTCAATTTTTATCACTTATTCAGATTCATACCTTGTTTTACTTAACAAAGTTGTTTAACCATTTAAATAATTGGTTTTACTTACATCTTCACATTTAATAAGTTATACAACTTATTATTCAACTTTAAAATCTAATTTAATTTATTTAACTTCCTTTAGTTAAATTTCACATCATATATTTTATCATACTAGTTCAAATTTATTTCAACTTTACTAAAGTTAAATATTTATTATCTCATATTATAAGTTCAAAACTTGATAACTTATATTCATCAATTCCAACTTGGATTTTAGTTTCAAATTTGTTTATCACAACAAAATTCAAATTTCAATTTACTATGGTAGCAAAATCCATCACACAGAAACTCGAAAATGATACTGACGATGCTGTAGTCATCATCCTTATTATTCCCCAGTAAGGTAGTGAATCCAATGCTTTAAATTCTTTCAAAATTTTCCTTTGTTTATAAATCTCATTTATAAATCTTGCTTATATGATTTCACTATTTTCCTTTACTTATACAAGATTATTTCTCAATTGTAAATCATTTCAATTAAAATTCCATACTTGTACAATTGTTGCTTTTATAAAATTTATTCTTGCACAATTGTTGTTTTTATTTAGATTATTCGAACAACTTTGATTCGCTTATACATTTACATTGTCAACAATCAAACAATTCAATTTTACATACACTTCAATAATTCTGAAAAATTATTCCTTTATATATAAAATATAATCGAGGTAAAATTATTTCATTTACCCAATTTAAAACAATATTATGTCGGTTTATCTCGTTTAAAAGTTTAGAAACCCCTATCGACGACAGTTAGCTAGACTGCGCCGACCAGAATCTATAAACAATCAACCGATAAGTCAACATAATACAAAACAATTTCATATTCACTAACAAATATGCTCTCATATCTATTATTACACTCAAACTCATTCTAGAGTACTGCTGACTCTATCTCTAATGAGTAACACCCAACAGAGCCAAGGTTGTCGCTTAACCATATGCTCTGATACCACGTTGTAACATATCGATTTTATCGGGATCCGAAGGTCGGCATTTTACGTCCACTGTATCAAATGTCGCATAATCGAATGCCGGAAAACCGAATTGTTAGGGTTAAAAAGAAGAGGTAGAAGAAAAAGATAGAAGAAGTAAGAAAACAGAACAGAAACAATATCAAAATCTCACATATCACAGCGGAACAACATATAATAGATAAATGAATAATCTTTAAAACAAAGAACTATATCAGTTAATACATTACATTACATTATCAAAGTGTACAGTAACAATATACAACACAACAAAGCAATAGACAGTTATACAACATGCCCCTACAAGTGAATTTACAGCGGAAAGATAATATCATATACAAGTAATACGCCTCGCCATCCAGCTCGCCACTTGAGCTTCAAAGCACTTCTGAATCCAGAATGACCTGATAACCTGACTCTAGACTGCCCGTGTGAAAAATTATGGGCACCCAGAGTTTAGAAAGAGAACAATAAACTCCAGGTCAGTCATGGGACTGGTGTGAGAACTCAAAATAGTTATTTATCTTTAAAACAAAAACAACAAGGGAAGTGAAAAATATCCGCAATGCTTTTGGAAAATGAAACTACCATAAGGCCTCCCCGCACACACACAATGCAAACGCAGAATTGAAGGAGATTTCTCCTTATGATAGTCGAAGAAGCTTACTACGCAAAACAATAATTTTTGATATTATTATTAGTGCATAGTGTAGAAAACATTTCGAAAATAGAATATAAATCTTAGCCAGCATAGGTACCATTATATTATGCCTGCTATAGCTACATATTAAATGGCAGGTTCTACAACTAAAACCGTACAAGGCTTGTATTGTTTCTTTGGATTTCCAATGGTCAGGCTAAGGAACTTCCTACTGCCACATGGGATCACCTCTGGCGGGACGTCCCGAGAACTTAACCAGCTCTCTGCCAACACAAGGCCGGGTTACCTTTGTAACTAGGTAACTGCTACATGAATATGCCACCCCCTCGGTCCTTTGGGACCTTTATCCGAGGGCCCTCTATCACCAAGCAACAACCACACAGAAAAATGAGATTGGAGCAACTACACAGGTTAAGCATCATGGCTTCATACCTGACACCACCCTTTTCCAGAAGGAAATGACATACCCTAAAGGGCGCGACCCTCATAACATTGCCGCATATTCCTGTTTCAACCATTTTCGGGGTGTGAGGTCTAACGAAGTCTCGTCCACAAAGCTATGCTTTTTCACAGAGCCACGCTTTGATCAACAAATGATCAACAAATAATCATCAGACAACAACATTCAGCATGCCACATTACCAAATTGGGAATATATCACTGATAACCTTCAACTACATAACCTCTGAGCTCGTACGTCCCAGAGAAGGGTGTTAAGCTAAGAGAATAAATCCTCTGCACCAACAGAAATGTATTTGAAAGAAATCTGCTTTATATCTCAAAATGTAATGTCAGACACGTAACCATACAAGTCTGTTACGGGTTCGAACAGAACCGAAGGCACTTCAAAAGAAACCCTTGCAATCCAGGTATTCACAATCCCGATCGAATTTCCCATCACAAAGGAAATCTCTATACCATAGCTAACGATGCAGAGACAATCGATAGGTCATCCTATTGTTTTCATAAATACTCGGTCTTCAACACCGGTCTTCAATGCTATCCATTACGTCGAATCACTATTCGGAAAGGGTAGTCCGAATAACGAGCGCAATAATTTAAAAATAAGTGTAGCATTCAATTTCAACCAATTCACAAAAAATAGCCATTTAAGGGTCAATATTGATAGTCGGTTATTTAACTATCAATCAATATTCACAACATCACCCGATTTCAAATAATTTCCTAAATTATTTATTTTCAAAATATCTTTACAAGATATAATTTCCACACTTTCAACCATTTGAAAACAAATTCCAAATTATTTTTCACCTTTGCAATTTCCATTTCAAAATGGTTCATTTAAGCCAATTAAATAAATCCTTACCGATTTATTAAATTTACGTTCCAAATCCGTAAATTTATTTCCACACTTTTAAAAATAAATCAATGTTTATTTTTGAAACAAATTTCCCTTATAAATTTCCATTGTGAATTTACATTTCCAAATATTCACCTTTTATACGATTTTTCACATCGATTTCAATTATTCACTTTCAATTTATCTTTAAAGGATATAATCTCAAAACATTCACTTCATATTGGAAAACATTTCCATACTTATTTAATAATAAATAATTCACCAATCTATTTAGTTTCAACATTTTGAAAACATTCAATATACTTAAATCACAATTAAGTATAAATTTTATTCTTTAAGGAAAACATTCTCTTAAACACATTTATTTGGGTCAAAACGAATGTTACATAAAACATCGTTACGACAACCCAACATCACTAGCATAGGGATCCGAAATTAAGATAGATATATAAACCCCAATACTATACAAAACTTTTCCTTTCTGAAATCATTTACTATAACAATAGTGTTATAGTCCACCATTTCCTTCTACTTCTCGAAAACGTCTATTTCAACAATGAATGTTGAAATCTATGGTTTCGATACTTAACACCTTTTAAAACATCTTTAAATCATTTTAATTTTATTTAAAATATCACTTTCCCAAAATATTTCTTTAATATATTATTCACTGTCCAAAATCGTGAATATACTTTGTTAACCAAATTCAACTTCTACATATTTTATTTATAGGATTATCCACTGTCCCAAAATCTTGGATATATCTCCTTTAATGAGCTATAATAATTAAACTTATCAAAATAAGTCGATTTCGGATTTATAAAACAACGTTTATAAATTCCATTTATACTTTATAACAACTTCAACTTATAAAATCACTTTATTCACAAATTCTATCCACATCCTACGCCAAAATCTAATTTATAAGTTAATTACTTATAAATATTTTATTTTACAAAATCTATTCATTTTATAACTTCACAATTCATAAATCTGTAGATTTCATTCACTTATGAAATCCATTTATACTTCATTTTAACACTTATAAAAACTCGTTTTATAATTCCAATATTTTTAATTTATAAATATCAATTTTATAAATCTTTTATATTAATCATTTATAATAATTCAAAAATCCCAATTTAAACCATTTTATAAATTAATCAACTACTTATTTCAAAAATCACATTTCGGTTATATTTCACAAAAATCCTAATTTTTTATGACATAAAAATTACAACGTTTATTCATTTAAAATGAATCAATTCCAGAATTAAATTTTATTATGAATTCTCAACTTAAATTTTCAAAAATCAAATTTTATTTATTTTCGCATCTAAGGATACCAAAAATGTATTCGGCTAAAATTTTGCCTTTAACGATTTCAATCACAAAGATAATCACGCAGATTATAAATAGATCAACACACAACATTAAAACCAATTCAATCATTTGAGGAATCCAATTGGATCCCTCCAACCTTTTTCTCTGCAACCAAAGATGTTAGCACAATATCAATTCCGCTTCAAGAGGGAATATCGCGGTATATGAGATTTATAAAATACTATCCGCTATTTTGTGACGCAATAGGGTCTCATCCGCTATATAATGCGGGAAATCAACTCCAAGTACATATATAATACCAATTCCATTCAAGTTGGAATTATCGCGGTATATGTGTTTAATAAATATCATCCGCTTAATATACGGCGTATAGGGTCTATTTCAAAACAACAGATAATAACTATCATCCAATCACACAATCAAGAAATTTTAAATTTAACTATTTAAAATTTAAATCGAAACAATTCGATTGAGTGAGAAGTTCTCACCTTGAGTTTCCGATAATAGTTGTAGCGTTTTATTTTGAATAAAATTAAACGTGCGTTTAATTTTATCCGAAATTTTCACTAGCTCCAAACGACTCCAAAGTAGCTCCATTGCATAGTGCTTGACAAAACGATTGCAAAGCAATTCGTTTCGCGCAATTCCGACCTCGTATGAACAAGTTATGATATTTTAAACATCGTACAATTTATAATATAAAATAATTTACATTTCCCCTTTATTTTTAAACCTTAAAATTCTGGACCGTGCCTTTACTTTTGATGAAATCTTGGCCACGCTCGCGTTTATCTTCCTTCAGGTCCCATTTGCAAACTGAACCCAACATGCTGTTCGATTCATGAATTATCGCGCATCCCGCGATCAACGAGGAGATGATCAAACACCAACATACGAAATGTCGAAGCGAGCTCCACCAGCGCCTTGAATGCCGATGAACTCGGCTGTCCCTGTGCATCGAAAAACGTGATTAAATGCGCTACGAACGAAGCCAAAATCAGAGCGATCCACTTCGCCAAACAACATCTCAACCGTTGGATCCAAGCATCTCAATACGCTCTATATTTTTGTAGTTGAATGTTTTTGATAATAGATGATGGATTGGGTGATAATAGAGGGAAAATTTTCATGCATTTTTGACCATCGAAATGATAATGGCGGCGGCTAAAGATTGACTAGCATTTGAGCAAATTTGTGAATAAGGGGCCTTTTATAGTAAATTTACCGAAAATCACTATTCACTCGATTTTCCGAACTCCGAATCTCGCGCGGTGACCGGCGTTTTTAGGGTTTATCCCGCGTTTCGGACACAATGGAATAGGTTTCGAAGGCTAATTTGATCATCTATGCGAGTTACGGAAATAAACGATCAAATTTAAATTAAATCGGTTAACCAAATTTCTATGCGTTTTAGCTTGCCCCGGACAACCGATAAATCCGATTGACACCAAATTTGAAACCATACAATAATTTAACATTACAGATCTGATGAAACTGGTTTCATCAAAATCTGAGACTATTTGAAAAATGACTATTTTCACTAGTCGATTAAATATTAAAATATTCAATTTTCACAAATTAACTTTTAATTCGATTTTAAAAGTTCACAAACATTGTTCTAACTCCAATATGATTTAATATAGCTTTATAAATCATTTTTAATCACATTAAACCCAATTTCCAATTATTTCTGTAATTTCAAATATTAAATTATCGATTTAATTATCCAATTAAATCCAGATATTCGAAAAATAAATTATTCGACTTACAAATTTTACTTGCTAATATTAAAAAAATCAATTAAATATATGAATTTCAAATGACAGAAATTCTGGGTCGTTACAATCCAATTACATAATTTGAAACATCTTTGAAAAATATGATTTTTAAGGTAGAAATCATAATTTTTAGTTTATAATTTCATGTGAAATTCTTAGATGACTGGAAATTGGTTTTGAGGGATCTCTGATGATCGATTGTTGTTGGGTGGTCGGGGCTTCGTTTGGAAGTAGAGGGACGTACGGCGAGGCTTGGAAAAATAGCCGGTGGGTTGTCTGATCATCGAGGCGTCGGCGGCGAGTAGGTTTAGGTTTATAAACCTAATTCTGGTCAGGTATGGTCACTGGGACATTGCGAGTCCTCTGGGTGATCGAGTGAGATCGTGCTTTGGTGTTTGTTATGTGGAGGTGTTGCGAAGACATGGCCGGGGTTGCAGCTACTCAGATGATCGGAGGCGTGTGATCGAAGGGAATTTCTGGTGATGGTTATAAGCTCCTATTTCATTTCTTTTGCTCGATTTCGATTGGAAGCTTATACGAGCAATTTGAAGGTCTGGATCGAATAACTTGGAGATGGTCGTGATGTCAGAGACTACGGCGATGGTCACCGTCGTCGCAGGTGGTTGTGTAGGTGCATAAGGGAGTTGGTGTTTGTGTTTGGGGGTGGGGTTTTGGCTCGAAGGTGAGATCATGCTTTTAGGATCCTGACTCGAGTTTGAACTCGAGTAATTTGCGGGGTTTAGGCCTGTAAGTTATAAAACTTAAAATTTAGGATAAGTTTTAAACAAATGGGTAGAAAAGATGATTTACTCAGGGCTAGACCCAAGTTGTCTTTGGGTTTGACCCAAAGCAGAGATGATAAACGGTTTTTAAAATGTTTTTCAAATTGATTTTGAAATTTAAATTTAAATCTAGTTTAAACTTTCTGTTTAAACTTACTCTTTTAATAATTGTTTTCGTTAACAACTGATTAAGAGGTTTTGAAAATTTGTTAATTTAAATTTTGTGAAATTTAAAGTGATTTTAAAACTTGATTTGAAATGAAAGTTAAGATTTTTTTATAAAAGTAAGTTTTAAAATACAAATTGAAGTTAGTTTCTAAGAACTTCTACTTGCTAATGTTTAAGTTATTTTAAAGAAGGTAAGTTTTGTTAACTTTATTTAAACAAGCTAATGATTATTTTATTTTAAAAACTTAATTAATGATTTAATTAAGTAAAGATTAATTATGAAAATAAAATGGTTTGAAATTGTTAATAGTAATAAAGGTATTTAGAAGATAATGTTTTAACTTAAGGTGATGAAGGTTTAATGCCTTGAGATTAACTAAGTTAATTATGGAAATTAAGTATAATTAATTAATTTGATTAATTAATTATAAAGGATTAACTAAGTAATTAATTAAGAGTAATTAATTAATTTAATTAATAAATAATTATGGGTCATAAATTAATTAATTTAAGGTTAATTAATTTTAATTAAATATTATTAATTAAAGATTGTTAATTAATGATCAGAGATTAATTAATTGAGTAATTGAGTAATTAAGAATTAATTAATCAAGTAATTAAGACTGATTAAATTAGTAATTAGAGAGTTGTTGATTAAGTAATTAGAATTTACTTAATTAATAATTAAGAAGTACTTAACTTGTAATTAAGTTTTATTAATTAATAATTAGGTTTTATTAATTAATACTTAAAGGATAATTGATCAAAGGTAATTAAGGATCAATCAAAGGTAATTAAGGATTAATCGAAGGGTAATTAAAGATTGATTAATCGGTAATTATGGATTAATTAATGTGTAGTTAAGGTTGTTAATTAATAATTAAGTTTATTAATTAATAATTAAGAGATAATTAATTAGTTAATTAATGATTAATTAATTAATTATAATATTAACTATGGATTAATTAATTTGTATTAAGAGGTATTGATTAATTATTATGGTTATTAATTAATAGTTAATGGATAATTAATTAGTTAATTAAAGGTTAATTAATTGATTTTAAAAGTAATTAAGGGTTGATTACTTTGTATTGAAGGAAATTAATTAATAATTAAGGTTTATTAATTGATAATAAAAGGATAATTAATCTGTGATAGAGATTAATTAATTGGTTGATAAGGTAATCAAGGAGTGATTAATTAATTAAAAGTTTGTAATTAATTAATGATTGGTTGAGCAGGATTAGATGATTAATTCTTAAGTAATTAATTTAATTTAAGTTGATTAAATTAATTATAACATGGATTAATAAATTCTGTTAATGGACGATTATTTGTGTAGAATATCTGAATTGGATGATATCTATTGGATGATATATATTGGATTATATCTATTGGATGATATATATTAGATGATATCTATTGGATTATATCTATTTGATGATATGTTGTTCTGTGATGTGATATTGGATATATCAGTGATAAATGTGTGATATTTATCTATGTTAAATGCTGTGTGAATTCAAAATATATTGAATTGAATTGAATAAAATTGTTTAAACTCTTTAAACAACTTGGCCCTTAAGATACGTTTGGATTTCGATGAGACCGGGATCGGATATCAAATTTGATTATCCAAAAACCACATCGATCCAAGTTAAACGTTAGGTCATGAATTCAAGTGAAGATCAAGTTGAAGACTTGAGGTGTAAGAACTATTTGTCGTTAAAACTATGAGGGTGATTCTAATACGAGTATAACGGAAATAGTGCTTTCAGGTTCAAGATGGAGTTTCAGAGTGCAAGGGTTATTGTCGTTAACTCTGAGGGTGATTCCAAAATGAGTGTAACGAGATAATGCCTTCGGTTTTGTTCGAACCCGAAACGAACTTGTATGGATTGAATGCTTTCAGAACATTGTCAGGTGGATGATGAGCATTCTAAGATAGATGTATTCTATAAAGGTAATCGTAGCGTCAAGCCTCATCAACCGGGGATGGCTAAAACAGGGGAGATGCAGCAAGGCTAAGTGAGTCGCGCTCAAGTAGGACAAGAGCTTCCTCTGTCTAGATGTCCCTTTTTATTCGGCTGTGTGGGAAGTTGGATCTGCAGCCAACCGCGGGGTTGTCTTGTTCGGGACTGTTTAGTAAGGAACCAGGCCTTGTGTTGCACGGGGTCGGGAGTGATCCTCGATACGTTGATCTAGGCCACGTACTGTGACGGATGGTACCCCAGTAGCCCTGCCATTGTATGAAAATCCAATCTCCAATAAGTGCCCTCGGATTTGATTGTATAACTATATATGCTGGAATTTAATAAATGTAACAATTTCGGCTATGTGAATAATTATTTGAAAACCCTAGACCCTATTATAATATCACTAGATTTCCTATCAAATGTTTTGGTTAGCGTAAGGTTAAAACTTATCTGTGTTTATGTGTGGGAAGTCTTACGTGATGCCTTTTGTTTTCAAAATGATTTTTAAAGTTAAACAACTTTTAACCATTTAATTAAACCAAAGTTCTGATACAAGATGTAACATCCCGCCTTTCCGCACGCTTTAAATTGACACGCGTGCCAATTCAAACCGTTCGGAAGGGCGGATTGTTATGGGGTAAATAAGAAAAACAAGAAAGAAATAAAAAAAATAGAATCTCACAGCGGAAGGATAAAATATAATAATCAAATATACCGTTTATAAAGCTGTTTTACAAAATATTCGATTATACTTATACAACATATATCAGAGTTACACATACCAATATAATGCAGCGGAATAGTATGAAGGTAGTGGAAAACTATAATAAATAATAATAATATCTTCGTCTTCGTCCTTCAGAATACGGGCTTCCAAATCATGAAACGCTCGGACTGACCGAGCGAATTGAAAAGACAAAACACTCAAGTCAGAACTAAAAGATCTTATGTAAGTTAAATCAACAGGAATAAATATGAGTGTAGTAACTCAAAAGATGCTCGGGATTCATATCTCTTAAAGATCTGTTAAACTATTTACTATGTAGTATATTTCGCTATTATAATAGTGTCTATTAGTAAAATAAACTTACTTTTAAATAGCGTTAAGGCTTTACATTTTCCACCTTAACACGTAAAATGCCAATAGTATATAAGGTACCGTAATACCTCCTGATTGGGAGGCTACCAGAGGATACTCCATAGGTACGACACAAATAGGAACTCGTACAAGGCGCGATAGGGTAGGTGACACGGCACAACTAGGAAATGCCAGGGTAGATATACCAATTACGCATCCGGGCTGGTGGTAACGCGTAGCCACAGCTACCGCCCACCTCGAACAAACTCCCCTCTAAAATCAAAAATCAAAAGTGGCCACCGAATCAATCCAAAGTCAGAGTATAATATCGAAGAGGAGTATCCGATAAAGGGCAATAACCCCCTTGGCCCGAGAATCGCTCCTGTTTTAGCCTCCTTATGCCAACTCACGGGAGTCGGGTCCACGTATTTACCTCAAAGGAAACCCCGCCACCATCCTACTTCATTCTGGAATCTCCACCGCGTACACGGTTGTTAAAGTGGTTTTCGGGGTTGGCAGAGAGTATGACAACTTCCAATCCCGGTCTCTTCAACAACCAATCGTTATTATAACACCGCGGTTATTTCAAAATAATTTATACTTTAAAACCAGAATATAATATCTCTTTCAAACCATATAAGTACGATATCATTTATATTTTTTTAAAACCCAAATCAATATGATATCATTTTTATTTTATAAATATCCCTTCCCCAAAATCATAATATTTTCAATTATATATACCTTGAAACCATAGCTTTGAAACATAACTTTTAATACTTAATGGTTTAAATACTATATTACTTAATATAATAAAATAGCTTCTTTAAATTTCACAATAATTTCCCAATATCAATTTGAACCTCCAAATAAACCATTTTAATTCCCATATATTTCAAAGCTTAAATATTCTATATTTCAAAACTTTATAGTTCATATATTTCAATCTTTAAATATTCCACTATTTCAAAATGGATTCTTTGATAATTTAATATATATCAAATCCAATTCCTATTATTTAAATTTGAAATATTTACTTACTAAACAAATATTATTCAGGTAAAACCCTTAAGCTTCAATAACAGGATATTCTTTAATTGAATTAACTTGATAATATTCTTTAAATAAATTTGATATTCGTTTGAATCCTCTAATCAAAAATCAAGTTATAAGATCATACCCTTTAAATCTTAATTTATTTACATTTCAAAACAAATTTTCGAGGAAAATTCTTAAATACTTTAATTCGAATCATATTCACATTTATCTTCAACCTTACTTTTATTTGAGTTATTATAAACTCTATATACAATAGAATTTCAATTATATTCTTAACCATATTATACAAACGAAATCAACTTCATTATTTAGCTTATTTTAAAATTCGAAACAAATTTATACATAGCTAAATCCAAGAATTTTTACTATATATATATATCAAAATTTAATATTTACTAAACTGTATTCTTTCCAAAACCATAGAAAATCATTTCAAAATAAAATTTTATATATATACCGCGGTGCCTGTATATCATTTTCTATCCTATGGTCAAGTGATATGGATATTTATCATTTCAATCCGCAATTTAAAAATAAAAAATGCGGTTATATATCATTTCAAACTGCAATCCCGAATGAAATGAAAATGCATAATAACTTGTAGTTTAAACAATATAAATACGACATCCATTCATCCATCATATCAATCATCAACATTTATCAATTTATCATCCAATTCAAACAATCACATCAATAAATAATAATTAATTACTGACAGTTAATTTTTCAATAACAAATTAAATAACCGTTTAACTGTAGTTTATATTCAATAATAAATAAATTTAACTAGAAGTTTATATGCAATAATAAATTTAACTAAAATTTTAACTGGCAGTTTATATGCAAAAATGAATTAAATAACAAGTAAATTATATGAATGCAAATTAACTGAGATAATGATGAAATATATGCCAAACAGCTATAAATAAATTTTAAACACATCATAAATCAATTTAACAAACATAAGAAACCTTAGAAGTTGTGAGTGGGTCAAAACACTCACCTTTATATGAATCTGAAAATAATAGACTTCTAATCAATAGCTTCGCTCTATGTTTCCTTAGTCTTCTTCTTGATTGCTAGCTTTGTTCCGTAATTTTTCTTTTATTCTGATTTACCTTGATTTCCCTCCTTATTATATTAATATATATATGTATGTATGTATGTATTTATGTATTTATTTTTTAAAAGGTTTGGAAAAGATTTGAAAAATAAGAATTGGAAAAGAAAAGGATTGAAATAAGAAGAACTGAAAATTGTAGAGAAGATCAAGATTTGAAAAGAAAGAAGAAAGTTTGAAATAGAATAAAATTTGAGAAGAAGAATATTTGAAGAGGAAGGAAAAATTAAAATGAGATATAATAAGGAGATTTGAAAAAAAAAAAAAAAGAAGATTAGAATGGAGGCTAGGGTTTCATTTGCATCATATCATATTTATAAGTTAGAGTTAGGTTTAGGGACAAAGAGATTTGAAAAGAGAGTCTGCTATTAATTAGAAATAAAGTAAACATGAACAAACTTGGTATTGAAATATAGTAAATATGAACAGCCTTTTTTAAAAGTAGCAAGGGAATGAATGGACTAACTCTATACTGTAAACAAACTTTTAGAATTCAAATTTAAAAACAATCGTTTACTTAATTAATTTGGTTAATCCTAAACATACCAAAATTAACATCTTTTAAAGATTTAATTAACACACAATAAATGAAAATAAATTCTCCACACAAATTTGTGCCATAAATTAAAAGAACATACAGCATTAAGAAATCTTCATTGCTCCCTCTTTGTGATTAGATTGGAAATCGAACAACATCTTAACATTTTGATTGAATGTTTTACAAAGAATGGATTAACATACATTCAAAAATATGATAGCATAAACAAGGTAATATAAACATGTGTATAATATATATGTACATCTTTATTACTACTTATAGTTTACATTCATACATAAAAGGTATGAAAATAATCCACATAAGGAGGCAATGAATGTAAGAGTAAATTAGAAAAGTGAAAATGGAAAGGTAAGTTATGTTGCAATAAAAATCTAATAAAGTCTAATTGGAAAGGAAATAGTCAAGTGTAAATCTATTTTGCCCCCTTTATCATTTCCTATTAACATTTAATTTAACAACATATGAGATTTCAATATAAACTAGCATTAAATTTTGATCTAAAACATAAGTTTGAATTTAGGTATCAACATATATGTAGTAAACTAGCATTAAATTTTGAAACATGAACCGAATTAATTTATTTCAATATAAGTTTACAATTAACGTCTTCCCACTTAAAAAGATTCCAATCATATTAATTGTCATTGATTTCTAAGGTAAAAATGAATGAGACAATTCAATTCCTTTTTATAGTAATTTAACGTATTTACGGAAATATTGTATACAAACCAAATGATATTAATTTCTTATTTCTGTAATAAATTTTTCAGCTACCAACATTTCAAATAAATAAACATATGATTTTTTTATTTAGTAAAAGAACGTATATCATTCTTTTTATTATGTTTATTGCTACTCTAACTTCTGGTTAACCTTTGTTCAACCTTTCATTACTTTACTATACTCTAATTTGACAACTCCTAACATTGTAGTACATTTCACATTAATGTAACATTTATTAAAATTTATTTCCAATCCTAATTCCATCAACTATTTAAACAGGTAACTTATAATATTTGTTTACAAGCCAATTGTTACATGTAAGTTTCTCTACTTCAACCAATTGTCATATTATGAACGAAATTAACATTAATTTGAAATATTCACTAATTTATTCCAATCTATTTTCATTTTTTTATTTGCATAACATTAATTCCGATTGCTACAATAATTAACAGTTATCATATGCTAGATTTCAATGGAATGATTTGTTTGTCTTTCATTACACTACTATATCCGAATATCCATCTTTCCTTTGTATTAACTCCTATTTTAACTTAATTTCAAATTAACGTACTACTTAATTTCCTTCGATCGCAAATAGATTTCCAATTTTTATTAAATAAACTAAAGAAATATGTAACACGTTATAATAGATACCATTAACTTTATTGTTTCATTTCCCTTTCTATTCATATAAGGATTCATCCATAAAGTTTACATTTACTTTTTACCACTCTTACTTTTGTTCATTGATTCAATGTTTATTTCAAATATTTTCATTTATTACTCACAATATTCGTTTTCATTTATAAATGTGATGTCAGTTTCTTCTTTCATTGCATTATATTTATTCATTCCTTCATTATTGCATAACCTCATTTATTATCATTTATTTATTTATAGTAATTATGCTTAATCAATTTCTTAGTCACCCAATTGTTTACTTAAGTTTCTAAACATTTATTTATAATACTTCCCTTCCTATTGTATTCTATTAGAAGCAATTTCAATTATACCTAAGTTTATAATACAAGAACAACAAATTCTTATTTATTAAAGAATTCCATAAATTACCTCATTTGAACTTATTTCCAAATTCACCAATTTCTACCTAAAAATAAATTACGTTTCTATTAAATTTTCGTTCCCACTTCCATTACTACATTTATTTTCATTAAAGTTATGTTTATCATCAACCCAAACATCTTGAATACTTATCAACCTGCATCATCCTTATTCCATTAATTTACGTTCAATTGCTATTCAATATATATTAATTCATAAATCAATATTTAAGTTCGTTTTCCTATATTAAATTTATTAACAAGTATTCCTTAAATTTATACTAACATTGATTATATCTAATTTGCACTTTATTACTTATCATTCAAACAATTTATATAACTTTGAATCTTTTTCCCCACTTACAAATTACAATCAAATGAAGCTTTACAAATCCGTTTCAATTAATTTGGATGGCATTGAATTAGTATATTTATTATCTTACATCGACATTTTTTTTATAATTTATTCCCGTTATAAATTTAATAACAAGTTTCAAACTTCTTTTATTTATACAACACTTACCTTAATCTATTTTCAAATTTTATATCCAGGTGCACAATTACATTCTTACCATTTACTTCAACATAGGTTATAAATTTTTTTTCCTTCCTAATTTAGTTACAAAATCTCATTAATTTACCCAATTTTATTTACCAGAATTTACGGGTCGTTACAATAGAATACGTCTATCTTAGAATGCTCATCGCCCACCTGACGATGTTTTGAAAGCATACAATCCATACAAGTTCGTTTCGGGTTCGAACAAAACCAAAGGCACTATCTCGTTACACTCATTTTGGAATCACCCTCAGAGTTAACGACAACAGCCCTTGCACTCTGAATCTCAGTCTTGATTTTCACTTTGAGATTCCATGACCTATCGTTTAATTTGGATCGATGTGGTTTTCGGATATCCAAATTTGGAAACCCGATCTCGGTCTCATCGAAATCCAAAATGTCGTCTTTTAAGTCCAAGTTGTTTTAAGTTAAAACAATTCAATTCATTATCTATATTCACACAGATAGATAATTCACATTATCACAAATAGATAATCCATATCATCACAATTCAACTAAGCACCCAATATCCCAGATAAGCACATATCTAATATCAAAGATATCAAACAATCTAAGGCACTCAATATAATTCAGCCATCCATAAGCAAAGATTTATTAATCACACTATCTCTAATTAATTCCAAATAAATTAAATTAATTGTTTCCATCACTATAAGTCCTGCTTACTTAACCGTTAATTAATTACAAACCAATTAATCAATCATCCTTTAATTATCCATCTTAATTAATCATCCTTGATTAATTATTCTTTAATTACATTAAGTAATTAGCTTCAATTAATTATGCAAATTAATTATCCTTAACCATTAACAATAATTAACCTTTAATTACTCCCATTAATTAACTATAAATAATTACATTAATCCTTAATTAATTACATTAATTAATTATTATATAATCACTTATATTGATTAATTACCCTTTAATTAAACAACCCTTAATTACTTCATCAATTACATTAATTAATGATCCTCTAATTACTTCTTTAATTAATTATTCTTCTAATTAATCACATTTAATAATTAATCTTTAAATTAATTACATTCATTAATCAACCTTGATTAATCATATTTAGTAACTAACTACCCGTAGTTAATTACATTACTTTAATTAACTTCTAAACAAATTTTATTAATTAACTCTTAAATTAATTACACTAAGTAATTAATTCTTAATTACTTCCACCAAGTAATTATCCTTCTTATTAATTACACAAAGTAATTAAACCCAAATTACTTTCATTAATTAATTATCCTTCAATTAATTACATCCTGTAATTACCCATTAATTACTTCACTGGGTAATTGTACTTTACTAAATTACATTAAGTAATTATTCTTAACAAATCATCAAGTGATTATCTAAAATTAATTAAACTAATTAATTAACTTAAACCAATCACATTAATTTAATTAATTACATTGAGTAATTAATCCCTTTAATTACTTTAATTAAGTAATTATACTTAACCAATTCCACAAATGATTGTCCTTAATTAATTAATCTAATTAATTAACTTAAATTAATCACATTAATTAATCATTTCATAATCCCTAGTTAATGATTTATACTCATTAACCATCTTTTAATTACTTCCTAAGTAATTATGCTTTAATTAACCATTATTAATTACATATTAATTAATTTTTAATAACCAATTAATTCATCTCTAATTACTTAATTAATTAATGCTTAATTTAACTTAATTAATCTTTAATTACTTGATTAATTAATCTCTAATCGTTAATTAATAATCTTTACTTATCTAATTAATGATCCTTAATTACAAATTAATTAACCTTTGATTAATTAACTAATAATCCCTTAATTACCAATTTATTTATCCTTAATCATCAATTTAATTAATTTCAATTAAATCTTAATTAACTTAAGATAAAACCTTATCCTTTTAATGACTTAATTATCATAAATCATATTTAAAACATTTTATTTTAAAATTAACTTATAATTAAATCATTAAATTTTAGATTTAAAATAACAAAATCAAGTTAAACAAATTTAAACTTTTACTTTAACATTTAAATCTTTTAAACTTGTTTAAAACATTTTACTTGGAAAACAAATTTGTTTTCAACAATACTTAAATCTTTAAACTTTTTCTTTATAAAACTTAGTTTTTCAAAATCAAGTTACAACATTTATTTTGAAACCCCATACATTCACTTAAAAACTTGATTAAATATTTCTTTACCTTTAACTTGATTTCTTTTTGCTAAACATAAAACTGGATTTTATTTTAAACTTTTAAAACCTGAACACTTTATCAAAATCAACCCGAGTTCTCAACATTCTTCCCGCTTCGAGACACTCACGAGAAAAAACTCGAGCAATCCAAACAAAAGCACCGAGTCTCTCTCCAATACAGCTACTTCGAGTCAAACACGCATCAACACGAGAACAATCTTGAGCATCCCCCTTCTTCCCAAACCTTAAACTTCGCCAGATATTCAAAGGTGCATCGTGCACATGCACGGGGGCTCCGACCACCTACGGTCACTCACGCTTCCTCCCTCAAGTCATCAACGACTCAGTCGAGCCTCTCAACCCCTCAGATCGGCACAAACCACGACAAATCGAAAACGAGCAAAAGAGGGCCTGGAACCCAAGAATACTTCGACCAAAACCCCTTCGTTGACGATGAAACGACCACCGAAACCCTCGTCTTCCCGACCACAACTGCGCCACGACCCCAGCAACGCTTTCCCCCGCACGCGAACGCCTCCGACCCACCCAAGACGTCGCCTTGACCTCAAGAATATCGATGACCCAAACACCTCACAAGACCCTACTCTGCCTTCGATAGGCCGCTACGATCGTCAGAAAAATACATATCCAATTTTCCTGGGTCCATCCACCTACCAGCCTCCTTCGACCACAAGCTCGACGCCACCACCACGTCGATCGCCAGAAATTGGCAATAAAACCAAAAATCCATCATCTCTGATTTCTTAGAAATCACTTAACTAAAAATTATGATATTTCTTCCTAAATTCATCATTTACAATCTAGGATCATATTACAAAATTATTTCAAGAATTCTGGACATTTGATTTTAGCTTATATTATAAACAGACCTGTAAATTCCAAATTTTTAAATAAATATATCATATATTTATTTAAAACTATTTTTAAAATTAAACTTATATACTTACAATCATTTTCTATTTTCAAATCCTAGCCTACAATCAAGTACATGGCAAGATATGAATTCTTTTCTATAAATTTTTGAAGCCTGGGTATGAACAGAGAACCAAAATTCATATACACAGACTTTGTTTAGGCATTTCCTTCATACACACATACATTCACATGTATATTCATATGCAAACCATATTATACAAAAATTCATCACAAACATTTAAGCATGTTCATAGATTTTAAAATTGTTTTTGGTAATAGATGTTTACTCACCAATATGAAGGACGGAGCTTTGAACGGAAGGTTGAAAACTGGAAAAAATGCTTGAATCTAGAAATTGAATATTTTTAATCTGAAAATCTGAACTTGATATTTGAAATAATTTTGATGTTGAGATGAAACTGCATTGATTTTTTTCCTGAGCTTGCTTTGATTTATTCTTCTTGATTTTGCTTTTGGTTAAATAAAATGTTCAGGCTTTGTTCTTGATATTGTAAATGAATTACAGGTTATTGATTTGATAAATTGCTGGTTTGAGAAACGTTGATTATCAGATTTGTTTCTGAGTTACAGGGTTTTAATTTTCTTAGCTTTGAATTGAGGAAGATAGAAAAGAAATTGAAGGTAAGAAGCATATGTATTTATAAAGGCTAAATGTGATTTATTTAAAATAAAAGAAAAATCAAAATTGAAAATGACACTTGTTTAAAATCTTAACATTTATCATTACTCTTTTTAATCAATTAACACTTGTTAAGATCAAGCCTTATATATTTACACTTGTACTCATGTAATTTTTAAATGTTAATAATAAGCTTTTATATTTACTTTACTATTTTATAAATACTTATCTAAATATATATATGTTAATTTCTTTAAGGAGAATATTATAAAACCAATTATATATAAATAAAAGCTTATACATATATTTTTAAAATCCAAAATATTTCAAAATATCTATCTTTTGAATTTAAATTTTAAATCCAAATTCACATTCGATTTCAATTTAAAATCAACTTAAACATATACATATATAATAACACATTCAATTTGAAAATAATAATTCTATTGTCTTTAAAATCTATTTATCTATATATAAAAACAACACATTATTAATTATTATTGTTGAAAATAACAATTTTGTCATTTTAAAATAATTTATAAAAGAGATTATCTCATTATTTATAAATTACTTATATTACTTAAATGAATTAATGTATCATATGTTTTATATGTTTGTTAATTGTATTTTAAACTTTTATATGTATTTTCAAATCATATTTATCAAGCAATATTTGAAAAGAAAATAAAACAAACCTTTTTATTAATCTTATTTAAATTCAAACTTAAGCTAAATATAATTTAAACAATTCAATGTTTACCTTAAGTATTTTAAATTGTATGGTTATTTATTTAAATAATCTTTGAAAAGTTTTATATTAAATTTAATCATAACTTCCAAATTACCAAAATATGTATTAGAATTTGAAAACATGATTTTATTTGTTAAATTTCAAACCAAAGCTTTTCTATTTACAATATATACAAATATATATACATTATAAATAGAAAACATTTTATTAGCTTTAAAAGATAAAATTTACCAATTAAATATTTATTTGCTTTTAAAAGAATAAACATGCCAATTTAAATTGAAATTATAAAAGAAAATTATCAAATCAATTTAATTATTAATACAGATTATTAAATTGATATTGCCCAAAATTCCAGGTCATCATAGGGACTTTTCCAATTACCGATAGAGTTAGGAAGATAGCTTATAGGGTAAAGCTTCCTAAGAAGTTAGCGGAGGTGCGCAGTGTTTACCATGTGTTACACTTGTGGAAGAGACTATAAGATAACCTCTATAGTCGAGCCGAGTCAGCTAGAGGAAGTTGAGGTAGAAAGGGAGTCATTTGTTCGTCGTGCATCTACTTGTATTCTTAAGCATGGTACAAAGTGACTCCGCAACAAAGTTATCGAGCTTGTTAAAGTCTAGTAGGGAGACGATCCAGTGGAGAATACATGGGAGCCTGAGGAGAGTTTTCGAGCTACCTACCCACAACTCTTTTTTCGTTCATTTCCATTTTCGTCGAATAAGTATAGGCTACTTATGTGTTAGGTTCTAGCTTAATATACCCCATATGTAGGGACCCTTAGATGTTAGGGATGGTTGCGAACGTGTCATTTGGACATGTTTTGGATGACGAATGCTAGTGAATGTATTTAGTTGTTCTATACACACGTAGAAAAATATATTCCTAAGTTAGCATACACACCATCACTTGCTTTATTTCAATGAGTTATATGCATATAATGATTGTATATGGATTGAACGCTTGCATATACATGTAGAATTGCAAGTATATTTACTAGGATGTTGAAATTTTTGGATATATGGAATAAGCACTTGCATTTAAGAAGGTCGGCTAGATTAGGAGACCGTGTAACTTTTGCATTAGTATAGATTCATATGCATTCCCCGCCTGCATGTATATATTGCGTTAGAAATTTAACTAAGTGCAATGATTGCTAATGGATGATGGATGAGCAGATAGTTGTCGTTATTGATTTTTGTGCACACAAGTTATATTTTTCCATCCTTGGAGATTTCAAGGATGAAAACCTTTTGAGGGGGAGAGACTGTAACAACCTAAAAATTAAGAAGAAATTTAATGAAAGAACTAAAAAAAAAATATAATACGGGCAAAAATGTAAATTTCACAAATATCCTTATTTGGCTATGAAACTTGCACCGTTGATTTTGTATTAATTTTTTGGACAACTGTCATATATAATGTTTTAAAATCGAATCTATTATAAAGAAAGTATAAATGTTTTATATTTCAAAATCAAAAATAATTATATAGAAAAATAAGGAAATAAATTTTTTAAAAATAAAAAGCTTCATCGGTCGATAGATGGATTGTGACCGATCGACCACCCCTAACTATAGCGGTCGACCGATCGATAATTTGTGGCTAGGTTTTTGTTAGATTAAGGCCCAGATTTGATTGTATATTTTTATAAACGCTTCAGATTAGACCATATATTTTGAACAGTCCAGTTTAGTTTGCACCTCTATAAATATCATCTTAAGGTAAACCTTAATTCACAAATTATAACCAATGCATCCATTCCACTTCTTTGAAAAATGAAATCCTATTCCCCTTAAATCACAAATTTATTCAAGGTAAATTTAAAATAAAAGCCTAGAGATTGAAGAAAATTAAATCTAGTAAAGATCTAGCAAACGATGGAGCCCTGATGAAATCCGAAGGGAGTAGCTTTGATTTGAGATGGGTGGACACATTGTTAGTTAGATAATTTACATGCAATTAATTTTAGTGTACCCTATTTGATTTAGATTGTTCAAAATTAAAATTGAGAATCCTGTTTATTTAGATCTGAGATTTTATAGTAAATATAAATTGATGTTAACTCATGAATTAAGAAATTAATAAATCTATATATACATTTAGTCAACTTGATAAGAGATGATATAACTTGTTCATGATGATGCTAAACATAAGTTAAACTGGTTTACTGTAAGTTGAAATTGAATAGGAAGTTTGACAATTGCAAATCATAGGTCTCCAAAGTATATTTAAAATAAAAGTAAAGAGACTGAATAAAGTTAAATCAAGCAAAAATCTAATAAACGAAGGAGATTCTAGATGAAATTCAAAGGGAATAGCTTTGATTTGAGATGACTAGGTACATTGTTAGTTAGATGATTTATACGCATTAAATTTTAGTATACCCTATTTGATTTAGATTGTTCAAAATTAAAATTGAGAATCTTGTTTATTTAGATCTGAGATTTTACATTAAATATAAATTGATGTTAACCTGTGAATTAAGAAATTGATAGATCTGTATATACCCCTTTTGTCAAATCGATAAGAGTTGATATAACTTGTTCATGATGATGCTAAACATAGGCTAAACTGGTTTACTGCAAATTGAAATAGAATAGGAAGTTTGATAATTGCAAATCATATATTCATGAGTCGGGTTATCTGTAATTAAAGATAGAAGTTTACGGTAAGGGATTTTGGAAATGACAATAATTAATAACAAAAAATAAACGATACTGCACCACTAAAAACATTAAACAGTGATGACCGATCAACCACTCAGTGGAGCTGGTCGGCAGCAATTGGTCGATTGCTGCAGTACCAATGGCCAACTGATTACCGAAAATCAACACAACCTAACCTTGGCCTAAGGTCCAAGTTATAAATATAATAGTTAAGTATATTATATACACACACACACACACACGGATGTTAATATAAGCAGGGAAGCTAGTTCCCTATGTTGACGACACTAGGACGTTGCAAGACTGGTTAAATGCTATTTATAGGCTCTATTGAAAATTGCACTCATAGGAATTTCTACAGTGAATGCGCAACACCGATGACAATGCCTAGTGTAGTGTACAGCCCGACACTAATGGAAGTTCCATGGTACTCATGGTGATGCGATATGATATAGTGTTATTGATGAATCATGGCATAGTGCAATAAGAGGCGTTACGTTACCATTGAGAGGTGGATATAAATGCAGCAATGATGAAACACTTCGACCAACCGGCATTACATGCTTCCCTCAATGCCTAACTAGGATACGTGTAGTCATATTATGGGAAATGTAGTCTAATGGTGGAAGATAAAGGGAAACCTATGTGGAATTGTTACATGTAGTCATAGTTGTGGGAAATGTGGTCCCATGGTGGTAATTATAGGGAAACCTATATGGAATAGTTCTAGTAGCTATAGCTAATCATTAGTTGTCCTGTAGTTCGATTGGTTGTTCAACGCTAGAAATAAGCTTGCAAAAGTTGTTAGTGTAAGTGTATTGAGTTAAACCCCTTAAATAAAGAGACAAATAATTCATAGACACTTTTAGGACATCATAGGTCATATAGAGTATTACTAAAGTCAATTGCATGTGATCATCATATATTGATGATGTACTCATTCATCGGACTTTTGTCTTGCCGCCCTTTTTTCTTTTTTCCCTTACCACCGAAGGACAGAGAAACAACTGATAGGCCTAGTGATAGTACTTGGAGAGCTGAGCTCGGCATCATAGTTGATTTTTATTTCCTATTACTCTCCATGTACTGTTCATTATAGATAGTATTTTATCAAACTATATGATGTAATTCTATATACTGGATTTGATAACTTACTGTTTTGAGACTATGTTTTGAATATTTTCCGTGATGACTATTTCAGCATTTATACTTTCTACCTTTCCCTGTGAAAGCTAAAAGCGCAGTATATCTTAGATTTTATCCTTGTATTTTTAGTCTCTGATTAGAGAAAAATCCAGCAGCTCGTACTTTTTAGCACCAACACGAGTACAAAAAGTCACCTTAGACTTTGGATCGATGTGTTAAGATGCATGGTTGTCACACCGTTGATGCTAGATCTAGGTTAACTTATTTTACTAAAAACTAAAAATACTGTATATGAAGTTTTGATGATTATGAATTATAAATCTATAAGTTAGGTTTATTGTAATTAGGATTTACTGCATGTCAAATTCTAGTTAAATTTGTATTCCAATCAAGCCGAGGAAGGTGATGGTATAAATAAAAAAAGATAACTAAATTAACCCAGGATTAGCACCCCAACCGGTCGACATATCACTGTAGCCGGTTGACAACAAGCGACCGACCACTTCAGTGACTAGTGGTCGATCGATTTTCATTTTTGGGGTGGCCTAAAACCTCAGCTTAAGGCCTAAGTTATAAATTAAAACATATAGTATATATACTGCATGTATACATATATGGATGTTAGCGATATTAAACGATAGGCCTAGAGATCAATGTATAGGGAGGCATGCTTGGTTTTGGACTTGCTTACTAATTTTTATTACTTTCCATATTCTATTTATCGTATTTGTATTATATCAAACTAGTTGATGTATTTTAGTATACTGTGCATTTGACTACGTACTGTCCTAAGACTATGTTTTTTTTTAAATGACTATTTTCTATACTTATATTTTTCTACCTTTCGCTGTGAGATCGAAAATTGTAGAATGCCTTAGATTTTATCCTTTATATTTAGTCTTTGAAATGTTTAGTAACGCGACAATTCGTACTTCTTAGCACTTACGCGAGTCCAAAAGTCACCTTATGCTTTGGATTGGTGTGTCAGGAAGTGTGGTTATCACACGAGGTGTTGAAGTGAGGTTTGAAACTTCTTAGGGACTAGGAGCGCATTGAGAGAATGTGCTTGAAAAATCTTTCATAAAAAGTTCTCAAATTTTTTTCCAAAAAGGTTTCTAGAAAAGGTTTTCAAAAATGGGTTTCTAAGGTGTGTGTATTTATAGATAAAAAGCTTTTCAAAGGTTTTATATATATAATAGGTAAACTCTTTCCCTTATTCTTACCTATACTATCTGTGGAAAAGTTTCTAATAAATTGCTAATCATGGATAGAAAGGATGAGCAATCATGCTGGCTGCGGCTCGATGCAGCTAGAATTCCATGCGTGAACCTTCCAATTCGTTTTGCTGGTATCTGCAAGAAAAAGGACAACTCGAGCTTAACCCTAACAGAGGACTTACGAAGTAAGCGCCAAGTGAAGTTACTGCCCATCAACCTGCCACTAATTTTTCCAAGCTCTGTATGGACTTTTCAAGTCAAGGAGAGAAACTGTAAGTGGGGATTAAATCATACATAGATATGAGGACATGGATTCGTACTTATGAGTGGATTTTTGGATTGATGCTTTTAGAGATGATGTTAGGAGACATCTTGTCACTTGGTATTTACAGGAGGAGGCTTTGAGTTGGTAGGATATGGTAGTTGTTGAGACTAATGAGGGAGAGATTACTTGAGGGGTTCAAGAGATGTTTTGAGATGAAATTTCTATCTAGGGCTGATAAAGGAGTATAGTTTGAGAATTTCACACATATATAGTAAGGAGATATTTCGATAAAAGAGAGTGTTAACCAGTTCAATAGGTTGGCTAGTTTTGGAATGGCGTTGATTAATACTCCTCATAAGAAGGCTCTGAAGTCTGCAAAGGGACCGAATCAACCTCTTTAGGATTTGGCCCTTAGTCATATTACCATGAGTGTGAATTTCGAGGGATTGGTGGAGACGGCTTTGCCGAATGCTATTTCCATAGAGGAAGTAAAGAGTGAGCCTAAGAAGATGAGAAGAAAGGCAACCAAGAAGAACCAGCGTAAGTCATTTTGCAAGGGAGTGCAAGACGGACGGTTTGAAGATTAAGAGTTACAACCACAATCAACTCGGGCATATGAGGTGGAAGTGTCTAGCACCTTAGAAGACCTCTACCCATGTAATTTTAACTTATGCACTGGACTCTGTTCCTTGCTCTAGTGCATCTCTTGTTGTGGACAAGGGAAAGCAGGTCGTAATCGAGATTTCTGTATAAGACGATTTGAATTATTTGGACATCAATATAGTTTGAACTTCAGTTTGAATTATTTTTAAATGGGAAATAATTATATTTCAACTAAAATTGAATTTGAATCCTATATGAATATTCTATTTAGATCTTTATGTAGAAAGGTTTTTTTAAATGAAGTTGACTTATTTATGAAGTTAACTTATTTTAGAACTAATTTGAATTTGAGCTTAAACTATAATGGATAAATGGTTTTAAAATATAAGCTTTTTTTTAAAAGGAATTTTGGGGAAATTAATATTATCTCGCCTTGTGGCAAGGCCGTGACACCAAGAACTTGGCTAGAAATCAAAGTCGATGCCTCGAAGATGAGTTATACACAGGTTCACTATGAATACAGGCAAATTTTTCCCATGTCCAGATCAAGCTACAATCAATATGATATGACAAGTAAACCTATGAAAGCGAACGTTCCAAATTTCAAGTAATTCAGAGTTCATATGCACAAGTTATGGAATGATCAAGGTCAAGGGAATCAACACCATTCGTATCCATGCAAGTCTCTATCCACCACTTCAAAAGACCTCCTTCGTATCCCCGAAGTGGCCATTAGTTCGTATCCATCGAATATGCATTGCTCCGTATCCATTAGGCTCGCCCTATTTCGTATCCATCATGGATAACAGCCAGTTTGTATCCATGGAGGAAACATCACGTTCGTATCCATTCCTCAAGAGAGATGTAGTTTGTATCCATCGAACACCACTTCCTTCATATCCATCAAACTGGAACTGTTTCGTATCCATCAACTTAACATGCTTCATGTCCATCAACAATCGACATCTCATATCGGTCCCATGAATGCACTTTGCATATCGATCTTCACCTACATGATTTGTATCGATATGAGGTGACCACCAACAATCGATACGAAATGGAGTACGATAGATGGATACGAATGAAGTCGCACCAGTGGATACGAACAAAGCATAGAAAAGTGGAAGACGTAGTCATTCGACATGGAAAGTGGATCGATCCTGGGATATCGCTCCACGTCATCCTGATCGATGCGTATGGTATGGATACGAATGAAGTGACACAAATGAGACCGATACGAATTCAAGTAGTCCACAGCAAATCCAAAATTGCATCGATCATAACTCGAGATCTACAAGTGCAAATGCCACAAAATTTCCACATAAGCTTGCGTACAACCTCAAGAATGTACCTGACCAATTTCAGCCCAAAAGGACCATTTATGAATCGATACAAACTCAACTCATATCACTCCTGGATCGAGTCTAAATCACCTGAACTCGATCCCGTAGGACCATCCACATGAGAGAAGAAGTCTTCCGAGATTTGGGGGAGATATTTGCTACCTATGCCTATAAATAGTGACTCTGGACCTACAGAAAAGGGACTTTTGGCTTCTCTACGCTGACACCCTGCCGAAATCATTTCTATTCTACATTGTACTTTTGTAACCTCTTGTGATCAGCGAGTGAGATTTAAATAAACATCAATTATTTCATAATGGGCGTAGGAAATACGCGGAACCACTCTAAATTTATGTGTTTCTGCATTTATTCTCACCTACTGTTTGGTGTGTTTATTAGATCTACCTCATTATACATTTATTTTCTTCATTTTATCTCTTCAAACACATTCGTAGAGTGTTGTGCCCTATTTTGGTACAAACACTTTGGTGCTCTCACTGAGAAAACCCAGCTTTTCTCCTGCTCATTGGATCTACTGCCGATATTGAATTGCGAGAATCTAAGGAGAAGATCCAGATCTCAAGCCTAGAAGTTCTTCCACCCTATTTATATTTGCACCAACTCTAGTAGTAAACTTCAGCACTCACCATGGTTGCTACCAGAACTAACTCAAAAGCTGCAGATCCAGAAGGACGAATAGGCAGAACCCCATGCAACTTCCTCCTACCAACCAGAGTGCCACCGGACCTTTGAATTCATAGGGCCCTGTCACTAGGGAAGAGTTCCAACTGCTAATGCAAGAGCTGAATCAAAGCCCCCTGCAGCTTACCTAATAGCTCGGTGCCAACACGGAGCTAACCAATCGGTTGAACCATGAAAGACGAAGGAGATCCAGAAGGGATCAGGCTTCCTACTCATCCATCGAAAGTTCAGCTTCCTTTGATTACAATCAAATATCCACGCACCTACGGCTGGATAGGAGCTATACATAGGCTTCTGGACATCAGCGCATTCTGAATCTTGGGCAACTGAGAGTTGGTCTGTCGACCAACCACCAGACCATACCCTCATCCCGAGGAGGGATGACACCTTATCATACAACGGAAAACCGCGCTACTGCCCTGTTACTGAGTTAGGAGCTGCACTCGAAACCAAAGGGATCCAAACCATCGCCAGCATGAGTATAATCTTGAACCTTATGTTCTTGAAGACCTAGAACCAAGGAGGCGAGATATGGACCATCGACCGCGAATGGCCCATCCTTGAATTAGGGAACCCGACCACACCTTGGCTGAACATAACTAGAATGTCCAAATGCCGAACAACCCAACAACGATCCATCAGATGATCCATGAAAGTCTGGGTCTCACCAATGACGACTAGGAATCTCCCAGGGTCATACCCCTTTCACCGACGACATCCTCTACGCTGAATCGCCTCGGCGATTCAGAATGCCAACTCTACCTGTTTATGAAGGGAGCTCTGACCCTAAACAACACATTTGAAAGTATGAATGGTTAATGAATGTCGCGCATGCTAATGATACGGTCAAGTGCCAAAGTTTCCCAATTTCCCTAGAGGGGATCACCACTATATGGTTCACTCGCCTACCACATCGATCTATCTCTTGTTTCGACCAGTTGGCAATAAATTTGTTGAATAGTTTCACATGCATGTCACAAGGCCCATGTTAATACCTTGTCCAGTGTGACTCAAGCTCCCGGAGAGATACTCAGACATTATCTGGAGAGGTTTCATGCTACATGTTCTGAGATTAGTAAGCCTAATAACAACTCAATTCTGATGGCACTAACTAAGGGGATCGATCCCAATTCCGAATTTGGCAACTGGTTGGCTGGAAAACATCCTGCGTCATTAGACCGTTTCTATTCCAAGGCAGCTTAGTTCTTGAGAAGAAAGGATGCGTAACAATCTAGGAAAAAGGATGACGTAGGGCCTAGTGTGGAAGGAATCCAAAGTAATGTCGCTGTAAAACAAATCGGGGAGAGTTCCGGAAAGGTGCAATTAAGCATACATAATAAACAGAATCAAGAGAAAGGCGATGGAAATCAGGGTAGGGAACGGGATTAGAATCGCAAACTGCGACGTAGAGCTCCTATGTTTGACACTTATACTCCTTTAAATATGTCTATGAAAAATGTGTACTTGCAGACCTGCAGTAGTATCTAATATAAGGGACCTGCTCCAAAGCAATCGTCAAAAAAATAGATTCAAACGGGGAATTTTGTAAATTTCACAATAGTTATGGTCACAACACGAATGAGTTTCATCATTTACAAGATATTATCGAGAAGTTAATCTGAGAATGAAAGTTGGAGCAGTTTGTACAGGCGCCACAGTCTGGAAGCACGGGCCCATCGAATCAAAACCAAATACCAAATTAGGTTAGACTGGTGGAACATGCTCATACCGACGGAGGGACAGTGATTAACACTATTAGTGGTGGTCCTCGTCCAATAGATTGGAGCTGGAGGGAAATGGAGTCGTATGCCAGCTCTATTAGGCATGCGAGCTTCGAATGTTGCAGTAATTTGGAAGACGGGGCTCCGGTCAAACAATAGAAAACTATGATAGATGACATCGTATTTTGAGACAGGGATGCCGACAGAGTCGAAGCCCCAACCATTGATCCACTAGTCATTTCAGCTCAGATAGGTCCTGCTTGGATGAAGAGGATCTTAGTGGACAATGGAAGTTCAGTGAACATACTCTTTAAGCAAGCCTATGATCAAATGAAGATGGAAGCGAATAATTTGTAGCCTTGTCAGTTTCGTATTCATGGTTTCAATGGAAGTGCAACAATACCCACTAAGATGGTGGAGATACCAGTAGAGTTGAGAGTTGGAGAACACCGGAGAGTCCGGATATTACAGTTTATTGTATTGGATATAGACTCACCATACAATGCTTTTTTGGGCCGACCGACCCTAG
Organism: Allium cepa; assembly: GCA_030765085.1. Lineage (NCBI taxonomy): Eukaryota > Viridiplantae > Streptophyta > Magnoliopsida > Asparagales > Amaryllidaceae > Allium > Allium cepa. The sequence continues at coordinate 858,733,093 of CM060934.1, read as the reverse complement.
CTGAGTTCAGCGCTGCTATTGCCCTTTGGTGTCTAACTTTGAAATTTCCTACCAACAATGGAGTTGGAGTCGTTTAGGGAGACCAGACTGCTGGACGAGCCCGTTATGTTGCTGAGCTATGGGAAGCGTAGCATAAAGAGAAGGAAAAGGGCATAGAGGAATTACTCTATGTCCGCTTTGTGGAGAATTGACAATTAATGCCTAGGATAAGGCCTAGGCACCACAACCGATTCTTAAGAGATCTTGACCCAAGAGATACCGAAAGTGAAGACGAAATCAAAGATAGTCAGGCTTCCCCGACAAAGCTAACGATTGATGTTCTGATCGATGATAACGATGACTCTAAAATGGTAAAGATTGGATCTCAGCTAAGCCAACAAATGAAAGAGGAATTGGTTGAATTTCTCCGAGCAAACCTCGATGTGTTTGCTTGGACGCACTCCGACATGTGTGGAATCTCCCCGAACATCACGGGCCACACATTGAATATTGACCAACGGCATGTCCCGGTCAAGCAAAAAAGGCGTGGTATGGATCCAAAAAGATTTGCCACCATTAAGGAAGAGGTAGATAAACTCGGGTCGCACGGGTATATCCGAGAAGCATTATATCCGGAATAGGTGTCCAATTTTGTACTTGTCAGGAAACCTAACAGGAAATGGAGAACATGCGTTGACTACTCAGACTTGAATAAAGCTTGCCCTAAAGACAATTTTCCACTTCCCTGAATTAATCAGCTCATAGATTCAACGGCTGGACATGAACTCTAATCCTTCATATGTGCGTATTCTGGCTACAACCAGATACCCATGCACTTCCCCGATCGGGATCATACCAGCTTCGTCACCGATCTGGGACTTTACTACTACAAAGTCATGCCATTTGAACTCAAGAATGCCAAAGCAACCTGCCAACGGCTAGTTAATTGAATGTTCACTAAGCAAATAGGGAAAACCATAGAGGTATATGTGGATGACATTTTTATGAAGTTGTGATTCTCCACCAATCATATCAAAGACCTGGAAATGATGTTTAACATCCTCCAAGCATACAGAATAAAACTCAACCCGTTGAAGTGTCACTTAGGGTCGCGTCTGGAAAATTCCTTGGATTTGTCGTCAATGCTCGAGGAATCGAAGCCAATCCCGAAAAGATCTGGGAAATCAGAAATCTTAAGACTCCAAGAACCATAAAGCAAGTTCAAAGCCTCAACGGGAAAGTAGCAGCACTGAACCGGTTCATTTCAAAATCTACTGACAAATGCATTCCCTTCTTCGATCCGATTAGGAAAGGGAAACATAACTTTGAATGGACTTTGGAATGTGAGGACGCATTCCGAGCACTAGTTCAACACCTATCCTCACCACTCATTCTGTCAAAGCCCATTGATTAGGAGAGATTGCACATCTACTTGGCGGTAATAGAAAACGCAGTCAGTGCTGCCTTAATCTGGGAGGAGAATTGGATACAACTGCCAGTCTATTACGTTAGCAGACGACTGACCAGAGTAGTGAGAAATCATCCAAAGCTGGAAAAGTTGGCTTATTGTCTTGTCATTGCCTCGAGAAAGCTCCGTCCGTATTTTCAGGCTCATCCTATCACTGTATACACCGACCAGCCATTACGACAAGTCCTTACGCGGCCTGAGACGTCCGGTAGGTTATTCAAGTGGAATATCGAGCTGAGACAGTTCGACATCACTTACACACCGAGGTGAGCTATTCAGGGGCAAGTGCTAGCAGACTTCATTGCTGAATTCATTATCTCCGAGGACTTGCCCGAAGCCAGTGAATCTCCCAAATATGTCTGGAAGCTACATACTTATGGTGCATCAAATGACCGTTGCTCAGGCGCTGGAGTTGTAGTTGAAACTCTTGAATGTCGATCTATATGATATGCTTTAAAGTTTGATTTCCACACGACTAACAACGAGGCTGAGAATGAAGCCCTGCTCATCGGACTAAGGCTTGCCAGAGATTTAAGAATTGTTGCTGTGGAGATTTAATACGATTCACAATTGTTCATGTGCCAAGTTCGGGGCGACTACCAGGCCAAAGACCGAAGACTAGCTACTTATCTTGCTCAGTTTCAGGAAATATTGAACCAGTTCGATTATTATGCCATCTATTGCATACCCCGAGAACACAATCGGAAAGCTGATTCCTTGGCAAAGTTACCCAGTACCGGTGAGGCACAAAAAATAGGACTCATTCCCATAGAGACATTATCTTCCTCGAATATTTATCAGATGGAGACCGACTGGGTACTTGAAGTCATACTCGATAAGGAGTCATGGATGACTTCTTTCAGAAACTATCTCAAGCATGGGACCCTGCCAGAGTGTAGGAGTGAAAAAAGGCAAGTTCTTCAAAAGGCTTCGCGATTCACTATTTAGAATGGAGTCATGTATAGAAGAGGATACTCTGTTCCTTTACTCCGGTGTATCTCCCACAATGAAATCAAGAAAATATTGCATGATATACACGAAGGAGAATGTGGCGATCACACCAGGAGGCAAGCTCTTGCCAAGAAAGTGCTTCGGTATGGATACTAGTGGCCAAATGTAAATCATGACGCATCGGATTACACCAGGAAGTGTGATAGATGTCAGAAACATGCTTGGATTCCAAGGGCCCCACCTACCAAAATTACTCAGATGGTCAGTCCTTGGTCGTTCGTAGTATGGGGCATCGACATTATTGGTTCTCTATCTCTAGTTTAAGGCGGCGTGAAGTACGCCATCGTTGCAGTTGATTACTTTACCAAATGGGCAAAAGATGAGCCCCTTACTACTATCACAACGAAGAAAGTGATCAACTTTGTTGTATGCAACATTATCTGTCGATTTGGTCACCCACATACCATCATCATTGACAGTGGAGCCCAATTCGATAGTGTTGAATTTAAGAATTTCTTTCAACGTTCCACATCTAGAAGAAATTCTCTGTAGTAACACACCCTCAAGCGAATGGACAAGTTAAAGCCGTTAATAAAGTTATAAATTCCCTCTGAAGAAAGGACTAGAAAAGGCCGGAGGCAAATTGGTCGATGAACTTTCTATGGCCATGTGGGCTTATCGAATAACCCACAAGCCCATGACCAGTCACACTCCATTTTCTCTTTCCTACGGTTCAGAGGCCGTTATTCCAGTTGTGATGGAAGTACCTTTTCATCGTGTGACATATTATGATCCGAAGACAAATGCTATATTACTTGCCGAATCCCTGGACTTATTAGATAAGAAGCGAGAAGAGGCTAATTTGAGGGCAGCCGCGTATCGAAGTCAAGTCAGCCGATTGTACAATGCCAAGTTCCAACCCCAAACCTTTGAACTCGACGATCTCATCCTTAAGAGAATTTACCCGGTCCCTTCGCATATGAAACCACCGTGGGAAGGGCCGTATGTTATTGAACGAAGATTTGGAGATGGCACATTTAAATCATCAACCATTGATGGTCTCACTCTGCCGAGAGCCTGGAACAGTGAGAGTCTTTGTTGCTACTGCACATAATAGATTCATTCATTCAGTCTGCTTTTCATTTGCAACTTGTTTATGCATTTTGAAATTTGGATTTGTAATAAGGCAACTGACTTTGCTATATTTTCTTATTTCAGCAATAAAATACAATCTCTTCAAGCTAGAGCAGTGATTCTTAAAATGCATCATACGACCATAGCAATGCACGAAGAGCTGAGTTCCACCATATAACGGAACTTATTCAAATAGGGAGTGACTGTGATACGACCGGTCACTTGCTAAGTGAAACCCGAGCTTGGAGGTAAGTCATCTCACTAAAGGTAGGAAAGGATTGATACACGACAATCCACTAACTAACTCCAGATTCCCAGAGTGCTAGCTGAGCATAAACTTACAAAAGCGGGCTCGAAGAGGGTGGATCCATCCACCTAACGACTTCGCCCATGTTTAAACCAAGTTTGTGGAGGATGGATCTGTCCATCTAAGACCTCGCTTGTTAACTTAGGGTGGATGTGATCCGACCATCCACGATCCTGATACATCTATCATTCGTAGAGTGCGAATAGAATCCTAAAACTCAAAACAAAAGTGATCGACCGTCTATTAACCAACTCCATATTCCCAGAGTGTGAACTGGAGTATAAATACAAACCGGGTGTGAAACGACCACCCGTGTAACAACTCCGAGTCCTCGGAGTGCGAGCCGGAGTATAAATGAAAATTGGGTGTGACTAACCGCCCACGAATCAATCTAAATCCCCAAAGTGCGGATGAAATTCTAAATACCAAATGGGTGTGACTGACCGCCCGTAAAGTAACTTAAGTCCCCGGAGCATGGATATATCTCTAAACCTTAAGCGGGCGTGATCGACCGTCAATATGCAAGTACAATCCCTAGAGTGTGGATGCAATCACCAATAGACGAGAGAGTGTGATTCGACCACCTGAGCTCGTCTTATTTCAGCCTTGTTTCAACATAGTTAAGCTTGATGTATTGAAGACGAAAAGCGATTGCTGATCGACCTTTTCAATTTATCCTAGGGACTGGGGGCAAAATTAAGTACCAGCTACCGAACGAGATAGTGTAGTATTGGAACTCAACTTAACGTTCGGTCATGACCCAAAGCTGTGGCTTTCGGACTTAACAACTAAACTCAGGTTTGATTCAAAGACTGAGTGTTTGACAAGTACATTGAATGGAAGTTCAAGCACTGAAATACTTAAGCAAATAAACGCAAAACTGTGGTGGGAACAAAATGGAATTTTATTTCGACTATTCTTTGGAAAAGAAGGATAAGCACAAAAAATTATTCCAAAAAATCCTACTAGCAGGGCCGAACCCGAATCTATACATGGCCAATAGGAAACAAAAGAAAATTCCTATCTGTCTATCTAAAATGAGCAAAGAAGACATGTTCATTCTCTCATTTTTTTCTTCTTCTTCGGTGTTGACCCGATGGAACTACCACTCGTATGCCTCTTTGAGCCCTTTCTTTTTGGTGGTTGATCTCTAGCCGAGGAATTATGGTAACCTCTTCCTCCGAACTCACATGAATTAGAACACTTTTCGAAGGCGAAGTCGGAGGAATAGGGTCGACGTTAGAAGATGAGGGAGGAATACCGGTGTCGACAATTGTACCATCGGGAGAGATCATTCGTAGTGGAGCTGGACCAGGGCCCGCCATGCCACCTCCAATACCACTGGACCGCGCGGCTGCTTCCATCTCGACGTTGATCTCTCCTATAATCTCTTCTTCATGAATTGTTTGGGCATCCACGGGGATGCTGCCAGTTGGACCCGAATAGCTAACCACGGAAGCGTCTCCGCCCATGACAAATGGTAGGTCGGTAAAAGTGTCGCTTTGATGACCAAGAAGTTCCTCCATCTTCTGCTCATCAAAAGTAAAAGTGCTCCTTACGCTCCGTCGGTTAGTGCAGCGGCCGTTGTTGTGGTCACCTTTGTTATAAGGGCCTCCTGCTCATGATGTGGTTCTTGGGTTGCATGGGGCACGGCCGACGCAGCTCCTATTGCTGAATAGAGATAAGGAAAAGAGTGTTAGTGGTCACTTCAAGCAATGCTCCCGACTCTGAATAAGTGAAAGAAATGTTTAGAATACCTTCCTTAGAATGGCTTGTGGACAGAGCCAAAATAGCTTCAATACCATGATCATGAGCTAGAGATAACCGCGGTTCATCTAGATTGTATGCGGCCACAGATTGAGGTCAACCGCAGGAGTAGATTCAGGCAGGGTTGGCAAAAGAATTTCGGAACCCACATTGTGATGCTCATCACCAGAGCTTCTCCAATCTCCGAGTGCTGAGTACCAAGTCTATCATTTTCAAATGTTATAATAGCATCTTGGAGAACTCTTCTCTCATCCTCATTTAGCACCCGATTTTCTAATTCGAAATCATCGATGGATTCTGCACGGTGCTCTGCTTTTTCATCTTCCCCAAGCGGCACCAAGCATTGTATAAATATAATGGATAGTTTTCGACCCAGCTTAGATTTCAATGCTTCAGAACATTGGAATTATACGTAATAAGAAGATCTTCGATGTCGACCTCCAACCTTGTCTCCACCGCTCTCACTTCACTCTCAACCCTGGCCTCGACTTCCTGAACCATTAACATTGCCGCATGCCTTTCATTCCGAAGCACCACAACATGCTTGCATGCTTCCTAGACGACTTTATTTGCATCATCTTTCTCTTTGACGACTTCAGAAAGTTTGGCTTTAAACTCCTTAAGGTCTTTAAGGCCCCATCTCTTTCAACCGTGACTGTGGTGATCTGATGTCCCATCTCCTCAACCAGGGCTAAGTGTGTTCGCCTAATCTCTTCCATCCTTTGGGTTGCCTCATCAGCCCTTTTATTGGTCTCTGTTTTTGAATTTCTCGTGGACTCGTTTCCATCATTAAGCATCTGAATTATGCAATCCTTCTGAGTGAGATCAGTTCCTAATTTCTAGATTGTCTTCGCTCGCTCAAAGGCCACCGCTGATGCTATGTCCACAGTCTTCATCCATTCTCGGTATTGACCATAGATATCATTAATGCAGTTGTGCATTGTCTATTCTACCTCGATGGGAATTAGTTTTAAGTGCAAGGGAAAGATGAAGCCATCAAAGCAGATATTTGGAAAATCTTTTTTCAGCTTAGCGATTCTAACCGCTTCCTCCCCAATGGGCTCTGTGATGGCTTGCTTAGTGATAATGGGGGTTTCAGTTTCGGTCCTCCGACGTTGTGGGTCAATCCTTGGTGCTTGAAAAGGTGGTACTTGATGCGAAGGTTCTAGGGGTTGTTTACCAAGACCGTAAGGTTGTGTTGGACCTCGAGGTGGCGGAGAGCGTGACCGGGAGCGACGCCTATACTCTCTCTCTCTCTCTCCATCCCTTTCCTTTTCATAACGCTTCCTCGCCTGACTGGAATAACCAAAATCGCGGTCTCTATCAGCCTCATGCCTACGAGACTCAGAATATAAGCTAGATGAATGGCGCGTAGAGCAAAGGCTACCAAGCATAGACTCCCGCCTCATCATCGTATCTGTAAAATAAAAAGAGAAGCAAAGTTGGTAATCTCTAGAGATGAATATCTTGCGATTGGGTATTGTGTAGTGTCGTGAAGTGTATGTATGCATGTGCAAACCCCTTGACCAACAAGTTATATCGGACATACTCGAAGTAATTGGCTCACCTAGATCTAAAGCACTCTAAAGCCCTTCCAATCTAGTATCTGGTTGGAGCGACACATAATCTGGAATTGGAATGTCTGTAAGTTCTTCAAGGGGATTCTCCATGTGTGATGGAGAAGCTTCCGAAATTATGACACCGGCGGTTGGCAGAGACATGACCATAGATTTCCGTCCCATAGATTTGCGAAGCTTATGAGCTACAGCCTTGCCTTTTCTTTTTTCCTCTGGATGTTGAAGACTATCTGAGGACCTGGCTACGGGTTCATCTTCAATGGGCATATCCTCTTCACTACCCTGCTCTGCGATTATAATCCTAGGGGCCTCATGCCTAACCCCTCCTGTAGGAGCTTCCCTAAGAGATCCATCAAGCCGTATGCTCTGGTCTGTGTCAATCAGCCCAACGACCCTCTGATTTTCATTCGTGAGCATCGCTTCGATCTCTCTAATCTCGCCCGGCACCTCTTGAAGAATTCACTCTATTTCCTTAAATTAGGCACCTTTAGGTCGTGGAATTGAACCTATAAAGGAAGGAAAATGTTAGACTCAACATCGATTACAGCTATCCTATTAGTCGCCAGAGAAATTGCGGCCCTTACGTCTAACTAGCCATCGTCTAGTGAATCATGGCAGGCGTCGAACATAGAACCACTTGGTTTTGAAGTAGCTAAGTTTGGTCCAAGTTCCAATCACTATTTGATAGTTTCTGACTCCCTCCAGAAATGTGAGAGCGGTTATCTCCCCAACTCTTTACATTGAATAAGAATCTGACTTCTTCTGGAATTAGATGCCGAAAAAGGTGCTCCATGAAGTTGATGAATAAACTGTTCAAAAGAGCATATTCATTTGGATGTAACTCTGAAGGGGCAATACCTAAATAAGATAACACCTCATGAATATATTATTGAGTAGTGGGAGCATCTCGGCTGTGCAGGAAAATCGATTAAAAGTGGTGTACCCTTCCGAGGGAGTATGTGGCCTGTTGTTCGGCCCTGGTAACAGAACATCGTTAACGATAGTCCGTGCCGCAAACAAATTCTCCCCAACATATCTTAGGAAACATTGGATGGTACAAAATCTTGTGGATTCCCAATGAAGGTTGCTTCTGGTAGTTTATCTAGAGTTAGACTTATGACCTCGGTCGTGATGGCCGGCATCTCTATTACCAAAGAGGGTGGACTTTGAGCCTCTAGTTGCTGTGAACTCTCAGGTTCCATAGCTAATGAACTCATCAAAAACCATCATTAGGTGACAATAATCCCGTGTTTCCGCCAGTATGAAGTGTGTGAATGTGTTGTATAGTGTAGTGCTACAAGCTACTTAAGAGAATCTACGAGATTTGAAAGATGTTTGAATGATAAGACTTCAAAATTCAACCTGAATGACCGTCATCGCTGACCGCCGCAACCGTGCCATCTAGACTTTGGGATCGATCCGAGTTATTTTTTTTTAATTTTGTCAAGTTACAGTTCCATCGACGAGCTTCGTAAGACAGCCAAATATGAAGTTAAAAGGTTAAGTTCAGTAATGCAGGGCAGAAGCTCATCAGAGTCGAATGTTCAAATATGCAAAATTTTCGTTTCCCTTAAAATGCAAGTTCGGATCGATCAATAAATCCCAATCATATCGATCGACGGAAGAAAATTTTCGTATCGATCACCTCAAGGCCAGTTTGTATTGATCTAAACTAATCACCTTGTATCGATCATGGGCCGTGTCTTCGTATCGATCTGCAGGATCAATACTTTGTACCGATTGCGCAATTAGATCTTCTTATCGATCATCCTGGATCGATCCAACCTCCAACCATTTCCAATCGATACAAAAGAACTCCCTCTCTCGATACGAAACCATATCCATAACCATCGTTATGAACTTTGGTTGCTTTCAAATAGATACAAACCGCAACTCTTCGATCGATACAGATGAACCTTTCGTATCCTTCTATTCATCATCGATGCGAATGCTACTTTGTATTCCCACACTTCATCTTCTCCAAAGCTTTGCAGAGACCACCTTCTTCTTCCTCGACCTCATTTTGATCATTTTTGACCACCACTTCATCAGAACCGGTCATGGAAACAAGTGGGACGACAAAGAATTTCAAGTCTCATCGTTTGCAATGCAAATGCATGGTTTAATTACCTAGTTTTAGTAATTGGTTTGAAGGATTGGAGTCTAATTCTATTCGAAGGCAAAGGCGATTTCTTAACTACCTGATATCTGGAGCGATACTAATGCTAGAACAAAGATGAATAAATGAGGAATTTTTCCAAGCACCAGAGTATTTATACATATGAAGTGTCTATTCGTCTCCCAGTGGTTATGACTGGTTGAAGCAGTCGATGGCGTAATCGATACGAAAACCAGTTCGTATCCAATGTTCAATTAAGGCAGTTTTAAAATCATCAATATGAAGCAATTTGTATCGATCCAACGAGCGATACGAAGCACAAAGCCAAAGCTTATTTGAACTATTAGAAACCATTAGAAATGCATCGATACAAAGTGATGAGTTCATATCCACCAACATAAAGCCCATGGAGATTTGTGTCCATCGGGAATGAATGCTCACCTGGTGACAATTACAATGATGAACAACAATTTGCTAGCACTTGACACTCGGTTACAACAACGCACTGTACAATCATTGATAGTCAATAATTCAACATTTGTATTATCGGCAAATCAATCGAAGGTTACATCTTTTGTCAAAAAACGACAACTATTCAACGAATTAGATAGACTCTTTAGACTAAAGATTGCAGCTTTTCAAAGCACGTCATGTTCACACAAGACGTACATTGTGGGCAAATGTTATCTTGCCTTTTGGCAAGGCTGTGACACTAAGAATTTGACTAGAAATCAAAGACAGTCTGCCCCGAAGATGAGTTATACATAGGTTCACTATGAATATGGGAAAAAATTTCCCAAGTCCAGATCAAGCTACAATCAATATGATATGACAAGCAAAGCTATGAAAGTGAACGTTCCAAATTTCAAGTAATTCGGAGTTCATATGAACAAGATATGGAACGATCAAGGTCAAGGGAATCAACACCATTTGTATCCATGCAAGTCTGTATCCACCGACCTCCTTCGTATCCCCCAAGCGGCCATTAGCGTGTATCCATCGAATATGCATTGCTCCATATCCATTAGGCTCGCCCTATTTCGTATCCATCATGGCTAACAGCCAGTTTGTATCCATGGAGGAAACATCACGTTCGTATCCATTCCTCAAGAGAGATGTAGTTTGTATCCATCGAACACCACCTTCCTTCGTATCCATCGAACTGGAATTGTTTTGTATCCATCAAGTTAACATGCTTCACGTACATCAACAATCGGTATCTCGTATCGGACCCTTGAATGCACTTTGCATATCGATCTTCACCTACATGAATCGTATCGATCATTACTGATTGAGAGGCTATACACATCGATATGAGATCGAACACTTTATAATCAATATGAGGTAACCACCAACAATCGATACTAAATGGAGTACGATAGATGGATACGAATGAAGTCGCACCAGTGGATACGAACAAAGCATATAAAAGTGGAAGACGTAGTCATTCGGCATGGAAAGTGGATCGATCATGGGATATCGCTGCACTTCATCCTGAATGATACGAATGGCATGGATACAAATGAAGCGACACGAACGAGACCGATACGAATTCAAGCAGCCCATAGCAAATCCAAAATTGCATCGATCATAACTTGAAATCTACAAGTCCAATGCCACCAAATTTTCATAGAAGCTTGCCTACAACCTCTAGAATGTACCTGACAAATTTCAGCCCAAAAGAACCATTTATGGATTGATACGAACTCAATTCGTATTACTCTCGAATCGAGTCGAAATCACTTGAACTCGATCCCATAGGCCCGCCCACGTGAGAGAAGAAGTCTTTGGAGATCTGGACGAGATATTTGCTGCCTACGTCTATAAATAGTGACCCTGGACCTACAGAAAAAGGGACGCTGACATTCTGACGGAATCATTTCTATACTACAATTGTACTATTGTAACCCTCTTTTAATAGGCGAGTGAGATTTCAATAAACATCAATCATTTCATAGTGGACATAGGCAATACACCGAACAACTCTAAATGTGTGTGTGTTTCTGCATTTATTCTCATCTACTATTTGGTGTATTTGTTAGACCTACTTCATTTAACATTTATTTTCTTCATTTTATCTCTTCAAACACATCCACAGAGTGTTGTGCCCAATTTTGGTACAAACAATTAATTAGTTGTGAAATACTGAAATCTATTCTGTTCAAATTTAATTAGAAATCGGTAAAAACTACAATGGAAATATTATTTTAAGAAATGTAGATATTTTCACATAAAAATGTTCTAGAGAAATTTGATTAATAGTTTAAAACCATAAAATGAAATGAATCGGAATTTATAACTATTTATAATTAAATATGGAAATTAATTAAGTATTTAAATCTTGGATTTAATGAGAAAATTTTGATTTCAAAGGTTTATTTAATTTTGTTTAAATCAGAATGATGATAATAATTTTTTTATTTTAGAACTAAAAGTGATTGAATTGGTTTTAATAGTAATTTGTTTAATTAACCTATAATATTATAATTTGATTTGATTTTAAAAGCTGCCTTCTATATATGATGAAATTGGGCCTCGAAATTCCATTTCGTTCATAATATAGGCAATTATCTACGAATGCCAGCGAGTACACCTCATTTGGAGTTTGTAATGGTTGGAATGTGAAGGGTGTCATTTAGTTGTTTATATAAGGACGAGTAAACTATGTAATATTTTAATCGAATATATTTAAACCCCGGCTGCTGAAATAATAAATTAAACCCTAAATCTAACGGCTAACATCACCCACGTTGATTATGGCCGGTTCAGGCAATGCGTTCAACTGGGAAGAGGTATGCCATGGCCAAACGAACGGATCGATGGTGGTGGATCATCGAACGAAGGTCGGAGGTGGCGGCAATTCCAGATTAAAGTTGTAGCGGTATTATGGCCAGACCTTGAAAATGGCTGATCAATAAGCGACGGGACCAATGGCGTTAGGTGCGGATTGGCAGGGCATTTGAAAACAGTAAAGTGGTAGTGGCTGGTGGCCAAAAAAGGCACCAGTGAGCATTTGAAGTCGGCGGCTGTTGGTTTTAATGATGTAACTGAAGAAGGTAATTGACCTAGACATTAATTAATTAAGTTAATTAATTTTCTTAATTAATCTCAATTGTTCTTTAATCCATATCTTGTTCATACAAGGTCTAAATCAAAGACGGCCAGCTGTGTTGTACCCGTATCGTAGTTATCTTCATTTTGGAGTTGGATTCATAGCTGTTCTTTTTCGTGAAATTTTCATATTCTTTTAAAGGTAAGTGCTTTAACCACTCACGAATACTAAAATTTTCTATTGCAAGTTAAACTAATTCATGATGAGATATTTTATTGATTGCTGATTAGAAATTTAAATTGACATTGTAATTGGGTATCATTGCTAGTTGAACCCACAATATATGATAACTAATATTGTTTTGATGTGTTTTTTAATTGGTTGATTTGGATGTTGATTTCACGTATATGCCTATTATTGGTAATGGATGATATGGTGTTTATTTGGATGATGTTATTGATTGTGATTAAGTTGATATAAACTATTATTGTATATGAAATTTTAAGTTTGGAAATTAAGTGGTTAAAGTAAATTCTCCAACTATAAATAATTAGAGCGTCGTGTTATTATATTATTATACTATAAATGTTGTTGCTATTGTGATATTAAATTGTTTATATATCATAACTGAAACTGAATACCTAAACTAAGAAATAGGTTGAAGTGATATATACCTATGATATTTACGTATGGATTGAAGTGATATACACATATGAAATTGGAATTTACAAATTGATCATTTGAATTTGTTTAAATGAAATTGTTTAAAGAAGTTGATTCAAATTTTTTTGATTGTAAATCATAAAGTTGGATTTGCTATTTAATTTGAATTTATAAAGTTTGAATCCTAAAGTTGAATTTGAAATTGAATGTGAATTTATTGGAGTTGAATTATTTTAAAGGTTTTAAAGTTGGAAATTAAATTTGTTTTATGTTGAAGTTTAAAATGTGGATTTGACTGAAATTGAAATGTGAAAGGTGCAATTGTTTAATTTAGTACTTGATATTGATTTAACTTACATAAGAATTTTTAGTTCTGACTCGAGTGTTTTGTTTTCATCATGCTCGGATCAACTTAAGTATTTCAGTGTCTCGAAGACGTGGTTTATTTGAAGATGAAGACGGAGGTCATAATTACTATTATTATTCCGCTGCATTATCTGTTCTATCTATTGAATGGTATAACTCTAATTTTATTGTAAATTTGAATCAAATGTATATTGAAAACAGCTTCACGAACTAATTATGTTATAAGTATATTTTGTCCTTCCAATGCGAGATTCTATGTTCCATTCTGATGTATCTTATTTCATTATCAAACCCCATTGATTATATATCCATTCGGGTGGTTTGAGTCAGACATATATGGTTGATTGTTGACTTGAATCGCCTGAAATGGCGGGTAGTCACAAATTTTTGGAAAGCGAAGTTAGATCCGAATGTTGGTGCTAAGTCGTAGTAATGTTGAGTTGTATTCGTATGGATTTTGGTGAGTAAATCTCACCCTTAAAACCAATTTTAAAATTTATTATTGGTGATAATAATAATTGTTAATTGTTTGGTTAGGAAAGTAATGTTGCTTATGTTTATACATTTATGTATTTATATGTTATGATTTGTTATGGACTTAAAAATGTAGTTGAAATGTTTAAGTGATTATGTGCAAGTTATGGTCTTTTCTTATGGTATGACTTTTATTTGCATATGTGTACATATACGTGCTTATCTTTACGGATGGTCGTATGTTAGATGGAAAGTGACCCTTGGACTTGTTTATGTTTTGACATCGAGATCGCGTGTGTTTTAAGTACTAGTTTACTTTCTTGGTTTCTAAAAATTTTCCAACTTTATTTTCCGTTTTTCAACTCTTATGCAAATTTTTTAAGTGATTTAAATACCAAAGCAAAGGATTAAAGTCTAGTTTGATGTATAAAACAAGTTTAAATGTTATGGTCCATACAACAATAGTCGCCACAGATACATTTCGAAAATCGACAACAAATGTGTAAACTAAAATAGGTTTTACTTTAAATATTTTGGAGAGTCTAAATATATTATAAGTATTAAAAAGGAATTTTAAAATATTTTCAATAATTATTAATTAAGTAAAGAATAATTATTAACTAATTATTAATTAAGTAAAGAATAATTATTAATTAAGTAAAGGGTAATTATTTAATTATTAATTAAGTAAATCATAATTATTAATTAACTATTAATTAAGTAAAGAATAATTATTAATTATTAATTAAGAAAAGGATAATTACTTAATTATTAAATAAGTAAAAAATAATAGTTAATTAAGTTAAGAATAATTATGATTTAATTATTAATTAATTAAAGATAATTATTAAATTATTAATTTAGTAAAGACAATAATTATTTAATTATTAACCAATCAAAGATAATTATTAATTAAGGATTAATTATAATTTAGTTATTAATTAAATAAAAGGTTTAAATTTTTATTAATTAATTAAATAAAACTTTCTAATTTTAGATCACTTTATTTCCAAAGGTCAGTTTGTCTAAAAGCAACTTTCTTTTACAAAATATGTTTTTGAATACAAAGGATTCCTTTGTCTGTGTCATTAATTTGCCAAACAAATATGATAGGTTATGCTAACGTTGACACATTTTATTGGAAGTAAGTCATCTTTTATTTAGCACTAAAAGCCAAAAAGTGGACTTTCCTCCATCTGTGAGATCTAGAACTGGATCTTCTAGGGAATGGATAGAGAAGTTGAAATATTGGAAACGTTATAAATTTGAGAGAGTTAATTTCTATAAATGGGTCATGATTAATTAAGTATATAGAAGATACTTCATTGTATGCTTAACACCAAATTCTGAGGTATGGAAACTTGTCTCTGTTTTGAGAAGTAAGAATGAATGTCTAGGCAAGGATAGTTTTCTAACTTGTCCAACTTCGTTATTAATCAAGGGATATTACTCTTTGAAATCGAAAAGTGGGGATAAGTATAGGATGACTTATTTTTCATATGGAAATCTATACTCGCCTCAGATAGTGGGTTTTCCACTATCGATAACTTGCCCCATTTTAAAATTATCGAATATTGGTTCAAAGAGACAGGGATCGGATAAACAAGAGTTATCTGAAAACCACTTTAAACCAACGTAAATGTTCATATTGGAAAATATCTTAAAGGTGATGGAATCAAAGAAGAAGATCTTTGAAGTGCAACAAACACTCTCTACTAATCCTGAGGGTGATTCCAAAATGGATGTAATAGAAGTAGTGCCTTCGGTTTGTTCATATCTAAACAACTTGTATTAACGAATGCTAGCATTGCATTATCGCTAAGAGGGCAGTGTTAGCATTCCGAGTGGGAGTGTTATATAAAATGGTAAAGGTATCCCCAAGCCTCACAACCAAAAATGACTAAAATATGGGATATGCAGCAGGGATCTGTGGATCGCAACCATTAGGGTATAATCATCACCCGATCTAGATCGATACTTCCACACTATGTGTGCTAGTGACCCAAGTACGGCTGTTGATCAAAACCGAGGTAGCGACATATTCAATACTATCCAGTAAATGGTAGGTCGGTTCTTTGTTGGCAATGGGTTCATGTGAGGCCCTCGGTATATTTTCTAGAGGTGTATTGTGGCAAGTGATACTCCAGTAGCCTTGTCATTGATGGAATCCATTTTTCAATAAGTGTCATATGGACTTAGTTGTGCCCAAATATGTTGAAATGTGAGATACAGGAATTTCAGCTATGTTTAAAATTTATTTTAAACCCTGGATGTTATTATAATATCATCAGATTTTTTATCGAAATGTTTGGTAATCTTAAGGTAAAAACCCATCCATGTTTACTTTAGGCATGGGCTTACGAGATATTTTTATCTTTAAAGAGTTTTATAGGTATATTAATTTAGTTGTTTGGAGTTTACTCACACCAAACCTATGTCTAACCCGGAGTTTTTTTTTTCTTTCCCTAAAACTCTTGGGTACTAAAATTTATATGAGTTTCCAAGTAGTCCAGGTTCTAACGAATGCATTTTGGAGGAGTTTGGAGCAAGTTGCTTCGATGTTAGCTACCTATTTATTTTATTTCCACTATGTATGTATATTTTTTATCAGCTTTATGGGGGCAAACAATTATAACTGTCCCTGGCTAAAGTTAACACTTTTTGTGACTCTGATGTTTCACTTTTTGAAGCAACCATACGTACTATCTTATATTCTATTATATATGATTGCCTTGCATTGTGAGATTCTATGTTTCTTTGTTCTTGTCTTTTCTTTTTACCCTATCGCTTGTCTTTTGGACATCTAGATTATCGGAACATGAATTACATGGATGTATTAAGTATTATTTTCAGGAGTAAGAAAGGCAGATCGTTAGATTCATACTTCATTATCTATTGAAGATTTTAGAAGCAATCGATAGATCTTTTCAACAGTTGGTGATGAAAGGGGTTCATGGCTTCTAAGTTGAAAAAAATCCAATAGGTCCATCATTCATCCATAAACATATTTAACATGAATCCTTAAAATAGCTAGGCATTTGGTGAACCCATCCAATTAATCATTAAATAGTGAATGACTCATGGCTACTTTATGTTGCATAATGCACATGCATATCTATGTCTTGATGCTTTGTATGAAAGGGACATACTTTGACCTCCGTAAAGGATCCAACATAGTGCTTCCGGGTGTGTTTGGTGCTCCTCCTCCATGAGGACTTTTTTCCATGAAGGGTCGGTAAATATGAGTTCATCGTACTTTCTCTAGAGTTAATAGGTGTTTGGAGTGAACGGATTCTGATTTAGCTAGCCAATATCGAGTCTTCTGTCCTTCCTACAAAATACTTGACATACACTACACCAAAATGTAGATTTAGTAGCGGCCAAAAACACTACCATACCTTATAGTAGCATATGACATGCAGCTAAAAGTCCAAGACTTTCTGTTGTGTCTTAAATGCTAGCGAAAAGCAACATATTGCGATGTTCTACAAATGCAATTAAATTATTTTTTATCATAACTGTATGGATGTCACTAAAGGTACTTTTAACACTACTAAAATTTTATTTGTAGAGTTTTTTCTATGCCCTTATTATTTTGATAGCATTTATTAAACGCTGCTAAAAATTAATGAATTTTATGCAGATTTACCTCGCTGTAGTAGCTCATTTATTTTCTACTATAGGCATTTTGCCCATATCATTGAGAATACGAAAAGATGTCAAGGAGCATAGAGACGGACGAAAGATGCATAATAAAGGCACCTTCATTTAATCACAAGGGCAAGGCGAAGCATTAGGTGCAAATTCGGCATAGTCAGGAAATATAGTCAAAGCTTATGAATAATGTTCCTAAGGTCAGGATAGGCATTTAGCTTAAAAATGCAATCTCAATTCAAGCTACGGATTGGAAGATATGATCATCTTAACAATTTTCCAACCACCTTACTCGAGCCCCACCTTGGAGAGCTACTACCTACTTCAGCCAAATGAAGGATTCAAAGATATTGGAATACTCTACTTAGCAGCATGAAGCTACCGGTCCAAGTTTCATTCAATTCTACTTGAAATGAAGGAGTTATAGCAAAAAAGCATGTGTAGCACAGTGGCAAAGACTTGCGCCTTCCAGCCAAACCGCCCAAATTTATGTCCTAGAAAATGCATTATTTTTATGGATCATGAGAAATGGTCCGAAAGGGAATCTAACTTTCGAACCCCAACCATTTCCAGTGTAAGGAAGGAAGAGAGCATGGAATGGACCGAGTAAAGACGACTAGAAGTGCAAGTCTCAGGACAAAGAAAGCAAGCCAAGCAAGGAACCTCAAGAAAGGAAGGAGACAGTCCTCTATTCGATGGACAAAGCACCGAACAAATATTTATGTTTGGTACCTAGGGTACCGAATAGAGAATCTTTTTCGGTACCTTAGCCACCAATCATGAATTTATGTTCGGTGTTTAGGACCCCACCAAACCAAGAGACCCTGGATCCCACACAACCAAAGTAAAGTGCACTCATCGGACTAAGCTAGTACTAGACCTACAAAACCATATGACTTGAGGTCATACCAAACCAGGACTAGGGAAGTCCGTCGAACCGAATGGGGGCTAACCCAAATAAGGAGCATACTAACTTGGCCAACGACATATCCATATACATTCTACATTACCAACCTACCCTGGACAAAACTCCTAACCAAACCGAGCAAGCTGCATATGGAATGAAATCTGCTTATATTCAAAAATAATTAACTACTTTTGGCATATTCAGGAATATTCCCTCTGAGCGATTTATATATGGAAATTTCCCGACTTACTGGATTAACCTCACCATCTCTTCACTCCTATAAATCCCAAAGCATCCTATAACAATGAGAGAAAATTTTGGAGAGCCAAGCTTAGAGCAATAATGGCAGACAAGAGCTAGCAGGAAGAGACTAGTAGAAACAGGCTAGCAGGAACTTCCTAACAAGAACGGCCAAACATGAATAGGAAGGAAAAAATAGCTGGACAAGAGTGGCTAAACCGACTTTCTTGGGTTCGTATGTTACTTTCTATTGAGCAATACGTCATCATACTTTGTATCCCAAGCATTGTACCAAAGATCTATATTAAGGATAACGAAAATAAATAGTGGATGTAAGCACACTCTAACCAAACCACTATGAATCTTAGTGTTCTTTACTTTACTATAATTTAGTTTCTACGTAACCTATATGTGATTTGCTCTTTGGAAATCAATCAATAACACAAATATAGTAATGTTTTGTACACCCCGTACTCTCAGCAATAAAAATAATCGATTGGAGGTGTTTTTCCATTTTTATGCACATATTTTTAATGCTTTAATTGATATTGATTCTCAACATGCCTTCGGGATCAAAGAACAGGGTGGTGCAACCATCGGGAATGTGGGGAATACCAGAGCACCCAAGTAGACAACTATTAATTATGATAATCATTCGACAAGCATTCCAATACTAGTAAACTAATTACCAAAGGCAACCTGGAAGAGTTGTGGCCAAACTAAATGAATATTTCACTGCCCAACATCAAGCAATGGTGGAACAATTCATGACATGCTTGGAGGCATGCATAAACTATTGGTTGCAGTACTAGAACACAAGGGTGATTCTAGTCTCAAGGGGTAAGGAGATGAAGGAGGTCGCACTCTAATAGCGAATCAGATCAAGAAAATCAAGGAGTTGGATGAGCGAATGCTGAGGAAGCAGGTCGAGCAAGGGATCAAACGAACGCCTTACCTGAGGACTGGTTTAGAATTGAACTAAAACGGGGAGGTGGCAACCATTTAGACATAAATGTATACATACATATATATATATATATATGTATGTATGTATATGATTATAGATTTGATTTGATATATACTATATACATATGTATACATTAAATCATACTTAAGAAATTCAAATCAAACTCATTTTCCAAAACAAAAGTGTAGCAAAGCTACTAATAGTCTTTCCACTCTGAAACTCGAAAAAGAATGTCGATGATGCTGTAGTCATCACCGAAATTATTTTCCAGTGACAAAAGAGAAGAGTACTAATTTAAAACTTTTTAACATTCTTTGGAAACGATTTCTATTCAAAAATACTTTAGATAATATACCATAAAATTTAAAACCAAGTTTCTAAAATACTGGAAATTGGATTCTTAAATTCTTTATCTAAATTCCTTTCAAATTCCAAATCAATTTATAAACCATGTTTATAATTTCATTTATTCATATCATGCGACAATAGTCAAAGGTTTACAAAAAAATAAATGAAAATCAAATATTGTCATTTCCAACAACGAATTCATTTAACTATTTAATTTCAGAAATTATACTTATATATATAATATAATCATAGAATTTATTTCATTTACCAATTTGAAAACAATATTATGTCAGTTTGCTCTGATCAAGCGCTTTGGAATTCCTATAGATAGCGTTGATTAGATAAATTGATCGAAACCCTAAATCAACCTTAACAACTCACACGACACACTAAAAAAATTATTTTATATTAATTACAAATACACTTCCTTACTCGATAATACAAGAATGGATTTCAAAGCAAGGGTAGAGATTCCAATTTATAGGGATCCTAATCAAAAGAATTCTAACTAGAAGATAGGTTCGAAAGGGAGATAAGATAACTAGATACAAAATAGGAAGATGAGTATACTAATATTAATCTTGGGTGACCTTAACCAGGTCAACCGTGACTTCAAGAGTAAGATGAAGGCAGAATAAGATTGATCACAATAGAATTTCCCAAGTCGTCAACTAGAGCAACATTCGGCATAGCATGAAATAGCAGTACCTAAATCGAGGACATAGAAATCTCCAGTGAATCAATGCCTGTTGTGAAGGAGTTTCACCCCTTTACAAATCATTCTAAGATTGGCGAGACCGCCAATTCATTATAGAGATCAACCGAAGTGTAGTTATGGGATACTCCAGAATCAAGAACAACATGAACAAGAAGAGACTAGAATGGATTTCAGAACGAAGGGGGAAAGTTCTAAGATTCAAAGGAAACTGAGTCAAAGAGGAAGGAACTCAAGCTCAAATACGAAGGTGATACTCCAATTAAATTTACTATATATGTTAAATTTTCCTAAAACCAGAGCTCTGATACCACATGTAACATCCCAATATTTCATGCCATTCGCATCCACACATCTCGGACTTGACTTGCTCAAAATATCAGATTATTAATTTATATTTGGCAAAACTCAGCATATACAGTAAATAAATCAATCACAGAATCACAGCCACAGAGTAATATAACAATAAGCAGCGGAAACAGATGAATAGTAGTTCATGAAGCCACTATATAAACAACAAAGTATGAAATAAAATATAGTGGAAATCAAGATACATAGGAATCTAAATACATAGTCAAATCACAAAATCTGAATACCAATGAAGTTAACTAGATAATTGAAAGTTGAGTGGATATAGATGGATCTCCAAGCGAAGCTCCAAACTCCAAAGGTTAGTCTCAAATGCTGTGACACTCAGTCTGGCCCGAGCATAAAGCAAAACACAAAACACTTGAGTTAGGATTAACATTCTTATATCAATAAATCCAACTCAAGTGAAATATCAACTGAAATACAAGTAACTTAAAGGATGTTTGGGATACCCATCCTCTAAGGATTCGTGAAACTATCTACTATGAAGAAATGTACGCTATTATAATAATGTCTATAGTAGATAAGTTATTAAAATAGCGTTAAGGCGTTACCCATGTCCCCCTTAACACATTTTTATATAATGTCGTAGTCTATACAGTACTGTAAACTCCACCAAACCAGCAGGATATCAGGGAGCACTCCATAGGTACGACACGAAACAAACTCAAATTGGGCTCAATATGGCAGGTGACGTGGCACAGCTAGGTAATGCCAGGGTAGATATACCAATTACACTTCCGGGCTGGTGGAAACGCATAGCCGCAGCTACTGCCCACCTTGTCCAACACTCCCATAAAAATCTATGGGTGCACCCAATCAATTACAAAGTAATAGAATGGCATCGAAGAAGTGTGTCCGATCGGAGGAGCTACCTCACTTGGCCAGTAAATTGCTCCTGTTTTGCACCTTAAGCTAACTCACGGAAGTCAGGTCCACGTAAATACTTCATATAGGATCTCGCCATCCTACTTCATTCTGGAATCTCCACCATGTACATAGTTGTTAAAGTAGTTTTCGAAATTGGCAGAGAGTATGAAAATCCCGATCCCAGTCTCTTTAGCAACCAAACATTATTATAACACCATGGCCATTTCATTTCGAATATTTTATAATTCATATCAATATATCATATCATTTTAAAAACATATCAAGTGGATATCATTACTTCCTTTAAAATAATATTCATTTCACAAAAAATCATAACACTTTCCAAAATTATAACTCTTTCGAATTTATAACACTTTTGAAACCATAACACTTTGGAAATCATAACACTTTGGAAATCATAACACTTTGGAATCACAATACTTTGGAAATCATAACACTTTGAAATCATAACACTTTGGAAATCATAACACTTTAAAATCATAATACTTCCCACTTAAACAATTTAGATATAGAAAATAGTATATATAATAATATAGTTTATATAATAAAATAGTCTACAAAATAAAATAGTTTATACAATAAAATAGTTTACATAATAAAATAATTAGTATATTAAAATAGTTATAAATTAAAATAGTTTATATTAAAATAATTTATATGCATATAGTTATAAATTAAATAACATATATTAAAAATAATTCATATATATACTAGTTTTGTATATATTAAAATACTCTATATAATAAAATAGTTTCCTTAAAAGTTCACAAATCGATTCAAATCAACTCGAATTCTAAAATTCAATTTAATTCAATCTCAGTCCATACATTTTAATTCAATTCAAGCTTCAATAAACCATATTCAATTTATATCGATTTCAAATACAAACTTGAACTACAATTTAAACCATTTCAACTTCAATAGATTTCAAAGCTTGAATATTCAAACATTTACAAAAACTAAATTTGATAATTTCCCTTATATTTAAAATCCAACTTTACTATTATTTAGTCTTGAAATATGCACTAAATCAATCCAATAACATTTAAATAAAATCTGAAATTACAAATAAAATAATATCCCATTTTATATTATTTAAATTTGAAAATATTCATTTAATAACCTTTAATCAAATCAAGTTATAAAAATCATATCCTTAAAATCTCAAATTCAATAAGTTTCAAATCGGTTTTATTCAAATATAAATTTTAATCAAATACAATTTCAAATCAATTTAAATTTATCTTTCCAACCTTAATTTAAAATTATTATAAAAAGCCTATTTTAAAAATATAATTTTAAATAAATACTTAAACATATTATATACGAATTAAAGTTAAATTTTATTATTTAAAATTTCATAAAATTCCAGTTAATTACGTTATTAAAACCATTAAAATTTACGGGTCGATATAGGTACTCTATAAAAAGGGATACTTGCTCCCTTACTTAAGATGTGCCAGCCCAGAAATAAGGCCAAAACTACTGAAGGAAGCTTATGAAGGAGATCGCTCTAATGGAATAAAGCTAGCTAAGAAAGTTATGAGGTAAGACTTCTATTAGCCAAAAATGACTAGTCAAGCTATTGATCATGTATGAAGATGTGACAAATATCATAGATTCTCTAAAATTCCTCATTTACCACCAAGCGAGCTAACTTCCTTATCAAGCCCATGACCTTTCAATGTATGGGGAATTGACTTGGTAGGACCACTACCAGTGTCCCAAGGACGAGCTAAATACGTAGTATTAGCTATGATTATTTTACAAAGTGGACTGAAGCTGAACCACTCCCAATATCATGTCAGGAAAGGTCCTTAAATTCATAGTCAAGAATATCATCACCCGATGCGGAATCCCGCATATGATAATCTTCGACAATGAAACTTAAACCAAAACTGGGGAATTTACCCAATTTTGCATTAAAAATAGGATTATCAAAATCTTTTCATTTGTAGCTCATGTTGAAGCTGTTAACAAAACCATAAAAGCCAATTTGAAGAAACGGCTGAACAAAGAAAAAAGGAAATAGGTAGAGGATCTACCCATTGTCCTATGAGAATATAGAACTTCTATCAAGACTGGAACATGGCATACCCCATATTCCCTTACATATGGATGTGAAGCCATGCTTCCAATCGAAGTTGAGGTTCCTTCTCATCGGAGGATTGCATATGCATTTGACCCAAATCATGAACTCAAGAAAGAATCCTTAGACTTAATTAATGAACTAAAGGATAAGGCGGTCGTCTGAACGGCTGATTACCAACAGAGAACAACAAAGTACTACAATTCCAAAGTAAGAGAAAGATTATTCCAAAAAGGAGGCCTAGTATTCCGAAGAGTCATGCCAAACATCAATAATCCAACATGGCCTCTAGGACCAAATGAGGAAGGACCCTTGGTCATGCATGATGTAATCCTGCTTGGGGCTTATAAACTCTACTGGCTAGATGACAATGTCACAGTAAGAATATGGAACGCTGAACCTTTACGACCATACTTCCCAAAAATGAAAGAATAAAGAAGGAATTTATTAATCTAAGTGAGGAAAGAAATGAAATTCTCTTAGGGCAAAGAAAGTCCCCAGCCATCAAAGACTTGACTTTAAGAGATCCTGGCCATCAAAGATCCTAGCCATTAAAAGCTTGACCACAAAAGGTCCTAGCCATCAAAGGCTTAACCATGAGAGGTCCTAGCCATCAAAGGGCTCGGTCATCAAAGGCCATTATCCTTTAGTGCCATCATCCAAGGCCTCACCAAAGTGCCTTCTAGAGGAAGGCCAGAGTAATCCTTTGTTTTGTCTAAAGTTTCCACAAGCCTTCAACCCTTGCTACATGGCCTGATTGGAGCGCTTCCTAGAGGGAGGATGGAGTAAGCCTTTAGTGCCGTCATCAAAGGCCTTTCTAAAGCACTAATCAAGCCTTTAGTGCCATCATCAAAGGACTCATTAAGCGCCTCCTAGAGGAAGGATGGCCATCAAAGGCATGACTGCATAGAAATCTTCAAAAGAAAGATCAATCAAAATCAGTAGCCAAGTAGTGCTTCTAAGTCAATCAAAATCAGAGCTAAGTAGAGCTATTAAGCTGATTAAAATCGGAGCCAAGTAGTGCTTTGAATCAAATCAAGATTTCTAAAGCAAAGTCCATCAAGTATGAATTATTTATGTCTCCCAACAAATGCAACTCCTGACCACCAGATAAGAGGTTCTAATCTTCTATTATTATCCCTAGATAAGGATTTTTGGTCTTCTTCCATTATTCCTATATGAATCTCTGGTCTTCTTTTATTATTGTCAGATATGGATTTATGATCTTCTTCTATTATTACCAGATATAGATTTTCGGTCTTCTTTTATCGTTGTTAGATATGGATTTCTGATCTTCTTTTATTATCAACCAAATACAAATTTCTGGTCTTCTATGGTAATTAGATGGATTTTCGGCCTTCTATTATTATTAACTGATAAAGATTTCTGATCTTCTTATATTATTATCAAACATGGATCTCTAACTTCTACCGTCATCATCATACTTTGACTTAGGGACTTATATCATTATTTCCAAGAGTTGGATTTAGGTCCCCTGCTATAGTCTCTAAGATATTGATTTTCCATATGGATACTTTATTATTGATTTCAAAGTTTTTGGCCTCTTATTGCCAAAAAGAGTTTCCTATATTTACAATCATAGCTTGGTCAGATTATTTCTCAAGCCTATGCTTGAAAGTTTATTTTTATTCACTCTTGTGATAAAGTTGTAAGTTTAAATTCGCACAAATAATTTGGACAATAGATGCTAAATCAAAAGTTCAATCAAATCTAGAAGGACAATTACCAGCGAAATATGTCATTTGCTTTCTGTTTCACAGGAAAATAAAGTTAGCTAAGGGGTCTTGTTTGAGACTAAAGATTACGAAGGAATTCTTGGTTTTACCCCAAGGGTAAAAGGCTTCTCTTATACTTGGGGGGGGGGGGGGGCGCTAAATGTTATCCATATAATTTCAATGTCAAAAGAAATGCTATAAAAGTAGTGCTGCACTTCGTCGTATGATGTCGATATATCTCTTCGAAGGTATATTTCACTATACTTCATCACTTCGATGACAACATACCTCCTCGATGGTGAATCATGCTGCACTTTATAACTTCGACGACATATTACTTCGATGATATGTCTCACTGCCCTTCATACAGAAATTGTTATTACCATAACTATCGACCAAGGACTTCAGCCCAAACAAAATTGAAGACTTGTAATGAGGGCACAGTGTTTTGTCAATTAAAGGATCTAGGGATAACTATGAAGATGTACATAGAGGAACATCTTGATGACATTGTCATTCATGATGAATATTGCTCTTCGACCACATCGATTACTACGGATACCGTTGGAGTCGAAGACACAAGAATAAAGTAATGCTAAGAGAGTAAAGGTGACCTCTTCATCAATATGTCCTCTATGTCAGTATAACCTCCTCGCTTATATGACCTCTTTGGCAATCAAACTACTTCGCCTCTTCGCAGCTTACCAGTATTACCAGCCATCAATTAAAAAGGAGAAGCACCACATTTCACAAAGTACTTCAGAGGTGTCTCTCTTCGACAATGTCAAAGGAATACAAAGTCATGCTGCTCTTTAATAGAGATCACTTCGTATATCCTCTATGGGTAGCACACCAAAGATATCAACTTTCTTATGTAAGCGGTATTAACAGCAAACACTATCGATATCCATAAAGATGTTGCATATAGTAATGCTGAAGGTATTGAAGACCTTACTACCAACATTTTCGGCGAACATTGAAGACACTGAAAGTGAGGTAATGCCACTTCCACAACAATTGAACCGATGCCAGCCTCACACCACCAAAGTCAAGCACAATGAAGATCTGAAAGGCGAAGTGACCCCACTGCACCTCTATAGATATGGCCCTAAGGTTGACCTTAAATTTTTGTTAAGGGGTGATTTCAATTATAAAATGAAGTCTAATTTTTGAATAAATATATAAAACTTGAAATAATTGAATTGGAAAATTTTACTTGTATAATACTCAATTGTATTTCAACATATATAACTTACCTAATTTATTCAGAAATTGAAAATGTAATTGACTTGTATATAATATATAATGATGTTAAAGGAATTTTTAAATAAATTGAGTGGTCATAATAAGTATCAATATACTTAATCTATGCGATAAGATATATTAAGTGTAATAAGTTGAATAATAAAGAATTAATTTGTTAAATAAAATATGATTATAATAAATGATTATGCACTTAATTTGTGATTATAGGAAATGTTAATGAGATAAAATGAATTATAATAAGATAATGAATAAATAAATATGAATTTGGAAATAGTTAAGATTGAATTATAAGTGAAATTTATTTAAGTGAAATCAAATGATTAGATAAATGAGATAAATAAAATAAATTTTGTTTTAAAAGAAATTTTCGAAATAAAGGTTAATAATTGAAGCCAAATCAACTGAATGAAAATATATTGAACCGAAATCAATCAAAGGTGAATACAATGACTATTTATTAAATAAAATGGATGAAAATCAATTAGTTGAATATAAACCAATTTAAAAATAAATGAAATTTATTTTGTTTCAAATTAATTGTTTTATTTTATAATTCAAATCTACTTCCCACTCAAAAATTTTCGTCCCCGAAAAGAAACGAGGTAGGAGAATAGAAACAACCATAAAGGGAGAGTGTAACAACCCGTAAATTTTAATGGTATTAATAACGTAATTAACTGGAATTTTATGAAATTTTAAATTTAAATTCAATTTGTATGTAATATGTTTAAGTATGTATTTAAAATTATATTTTTAAAATAGATTTTTTATAATAATTTTTATAAATGGTTGGAAAGATAAATTTAAATTGATTTGAAATTGTATTTGTTTAAAATTTGTACTCGAATAAAATCGATTTGAAACTTATTGAATTTGAGAATTTAAGGATATGATTTTGATAACTTGATTTGATTAAAGGTGATTAAATGAATATTTTAAATTTTAAATAAATTGAAATGGTATATTTAGTTTATTTGTACTTTGAGATTTTATTTAAATGTTATTGGATTGATTTAGTGAATATTTCAAAACCAAATAATAGTAAAGTTGGATTTAAAGTATAAGGGAAATTATCAAATTTAGCTTTTGTAAATGTTTGAATATTTAAGCTTTGAAATTTATTAAAGCTTAAATGGTTTAAATTGTAGTTCAAGTTTGTATTTGAAATCGATATAAATTGAGTATGGTTTATTGACGCTTGAATTGAATTGAAATGGATGAATTGAGATTGAATTGAATTGAATTTTAGAATTCGAGTTAATTTGAATCGATTTGTGAACTTTTAAGGAAACTATTTTATTATATAAAGTATTTTAATATATATAAAACTAGTATATATATAAATTATTTTTAATATATACTATTTAATTTATAAATATATATATATAAATTATTCTAATATAAACTATTTTAATTTATAACTATTTTAATAAATTAATTATTTTATTATGTAAACTATTTTATTATATAAACTATTTTATTTTGTAAATTATTTTATTATATAAACTATTTTATCATATAAACTTTTTTATTATATATACTATTACCTATACCTAAACTGTTTAAGCGGGAAGTATTATGATTTCAAAGTGCCATGATTGCCAAAGTATTATGATTTAAAAGTGTTATGATTTTCAAAGTATTATGATTTTGAAGTGTTATGATTTCCAAAGTATTATGATTTCAAAGTGTTATGATTTCCAAAGTGTTATGGTTTCAAAAGTGTAATAAATTCGAAAGAGTTATAATTTTGGAAAGTGTTATGATTTTTTTGAAATGAATATTATTTTAAAGGGAGCAATGATCTCAAATTGATATGTTTTTGAAATGATATGATATTTTGATATGAATTATAAACTATTCAGAAAGAAATGACCATGGTGTTATAAGAACGTTTGGTTGTTAAAGAGACCGAGATCGGATTGTCATACTCTCTGCCAATTCCGAAAACCACTTTAACAACTATGTATGTGGTGGAGATTCTAGAATGAAGTAGGATGGTTGGCGACGATTCTATATGAGGTATTTACGTGGACCTGACTCCAGTGAGTTAGCATAAGGTGGCTAAAACAGGAGCAATTGACGGGCCAAGTGAGGTAGCTCCTCCGATTGGACACACTTCTTCTATACCATTCTATTACTTTATGATTGATTGGGCGCACCCTTGAATTTTTATGGGAGTGTTCAGTAGCTGCGGCTATGCTTTACCACCAGGCCAGAAGTGTAATTGGTATATCTACCCTGGCATTGCCTAGTTGTGCCATGTCACCTTCCATATCGAGCCCACTACGAGTTTGTTTTGTGTCGTACCTATGGAGTGCTCCTTGATATCCCATTGGTTTGGTGGAGTTTATAGTACTGTATAGACTACGACATTATATAAAAAATGTGTTAAGGGGGATATGGGTAACGCCTTAATGCTATTTTAATAGTTTATCTTCTATAGACATTATTATAGTAGCATACCTTACTCCATAGTTGATAGTTCCACGGATCCTTAGAGGATGGGTATCCCAAACATCCTTTAAGTCACTTGTATTTCATTTGATATTTCACTTGAGTTGGATTCATTGATATAAGAATGTTAATCCTTGTTAGAACCTTGATTTTGATCAATGACAAAGGAGCTTTGCAATCAACAACGATATTCATGAATCTTCGTATAGCGACTATAAAGGAAATCTCTAAAGGATAATCTCTTGTTAGTTTTGTGTTAATCTAGATATATACAATATACAATCTATCCTCAAGTAACACAAACACGAACACATTGATAAAAAGTTTCATGTTTTACAAAAAGATGACCGTCCAAGAAAACCTACAGTTCAGTCGATTGAACTATGCACCTTAGTCGACTAAGTCTGTGTACATACATGAATATCACTTATGATATTCAGTCGACTGAACTTCTTGGTCAGTCGACTGAATACTGTAACTGTCATTTTTTTTAATGGTGAAGAGACACTTCCCTTCGTCGAAGAGGAGTATCTCTTCCCTGAGGAGTTGCAGACGATTCTTTGAACCATTACTCTTCACCAAGAGTTGCAACTCATCAACATATATATAAACAACAGATTCAAGATCATTTAACTAATTGATTTTACAATTTCTATCTCTCTTGAATCAAAAACTATCTTTGCTCTTGAATTTATATTCAAACAACTTGTTTAAAACAGCAATCGATTTCTTCCATATCTTTACATACACATAATACATACACTTGAGGAGAAGATTATAGGAAGGGTGTACTTTAAACGACTTATCAGTACAATTCAAAGTGTACATTCAGTCAGAACTACTCTCAATTATTTGAAGTCCTGTTGTAGTATCCTCAGGCGGGAAAATCCTGTTGTAGTATCCTCAGGTGAAAAGTCATGTTCGGTTGTCTAGGCGGTGTAATACATGTTCCTCCGGGTTAAGAGAGGGTTTCGATTAAATTCAGAAGGAGTCTGGGACGGGACGTAGGACGGTGCTTCGAACCAATATAAAAATATCCGATGTTATTTTCTTTACTACTGTTTACTATTATCACTATTCCGCACAAGTAATTAGTTTAGTTAATATTCCATTTTACTCAATTCTTAGTCACTTTCATTTGGTATCAGAGTAAGAACATCCTATAACCATAACACCGTTATTCGATACTGAATAATATGGAAAATCACAACAACACTAGTTTTACCGAAGATCAATCCACTGCACGGCCACCACTATTCAACGGTTTGAACTATGGTTATTGGTCTACTAGAATGAGAATATTTATGCAATCAAATAGTTATGAAATCTGGAATATCACTCAAACAGAACATCACATACCTACTACTATATTTGCAGAATGGTCCAACACACAAAAACTAGATGCCATCGCAAATGCGAAAGCCATGAACATGTTATTTTGTGCTTTAGACAAAAATGAGTTTAATAGAGTTAGCATGTGCACTACTGCTTATGAAATTTGGCGAACACTAAAAGTAACCCATGAAGGTACAAACAAAGTTAAGCAAAGTAAGATTTCAATGCTTAAAAATCAGTTTCAAAACTTTAGAATGAAACAATATGAGTCTATAAATGATATGTACTCTATATTCCAAGACATATATCACTCACTATTGGCACTAGGAGAAAAGTATATAGATTTTGATATGGTGTCAAAACTTCTCAATTCACTCACGGATGACTGGGAGAGAAAAGTTCTAGCTATAGAAGAAGCTAACGATATCTCTACCATAAAACAAAAGGAGTTGATCGGTAATCTAATGTCTTATGAAGTTAATCTACATGCTAAAAGAGTACAGGCACAAGATAAGAAAACAATAGCATTCAAAGCTGAAAAGGAAGAATCAGATTCTGATAGTGAAGAAATCAATATAGCACTTATCGCAAAGAATTTCAAGAAGTTTTTGAAATATAACAAGAACAATCGGTTTGGACAAAACAAAAACGGAAATAACAATAGCACCAAACCATCATCATCAAATATAGAATGTTATGGATGTCATAAGAAAGGCCATATGAACAAAGATTGTCCCGATCAAAAGAAAGACAAACACAAGAACAAGAAGGACTGATACGAAAAGAAGAAAGCTTTTTCCATAACATGGGATGACTTAGAATCATCTTCCTCATCAAATAGCGACAGCGATAGTGACAATGAACAAGCAAATGTTTGCTTTATGGCTACAAACAATTAAGTAAGTGATTTATCTTCTGATGATTTAATAAAAGTGAATACAGTTTTAATATAACAAAAGAAAAATATTAAAAGCAAATATAAAGAAGTTTATGAAAAACTAGAAAGAACAAAACTTGAAGTAGAAATGTTAAAAGATGAAAAGAAAATTTTAGAAGATGAACTCGAAGCTACTCAAGAATTCTGTTCAAATGCTACTTCTCAAAGTACTATGATAACTCAGGAATTAGAAACTCAAAAAGAGAAGAATGATATTTTACTAATTGAAAATCATGATTTAAAAACTAATATTAACATATTAAAACTAGATATCTCTAGTTTAAAAACACAGTTAGAAGGAATTACCAAAAATGTTTCGAATTTTAATAAAGGAAGAGAAAATCTTTCTTAAATTCTTGAAAAATCTCAAACTGTGTCAAGTAGACAGGGATTAGGATATAAAGATTTTTCAAAAAATTTACCAAAGAAAACAAATTCAAGTAATACTGTTTTTAAGAAAAGTAACCCAATGATTACCAAGAATAAATCAAATGTTTCTAAAAATATTAAAATTTGGGTTCCTAAAACCAATAACTCTTTGATTAGGAAGAAGTATATAAATTCGTTTATAAAAAATATTCATAAAAATAAAAATTACATTTATAAAAGGAATGCTGAACCCTCTTGGGTTTGGTTTCCTAAGACCTAACTCTTAGGACCCTAATAAAAGATGGGTACTAATGTTATTTACATATTTTTTACAGGTACCATCTAAGAAAAGAGGAAAATGGATTTTAGACAGTGGCTGCTCAATACACATGACATGAAACAAAGATATGTTGACTAACATTATATACTCGGATGAAGGTTCTGTCACTTTTGGAGATAACTCCAAAGGATACATCATCGGCAAAGGCGATGTGAGCAACAACGGTATATCCGATTTACCTCTTATAATAAAGGTTCTACTAGTTAAAAATTTAAAACATAACCTACTAAGTATCAGTCAACTTTGTGACAAAGGCTTTAATATCTCATTTTCTAAAAATAAATGTAGTATTTTTTATAACAGTAAAAATCTTATTTTCGAAGGAAAAAGAGATAGAAATATCAATATTTTAAATATGAAAATAGTTCACGATATTGATATGTGTTTAATGGCCAAATAAAATGATCCTTGGCTATGGCACAAACGGTTTTGTCACATTAATTTTAAAGCAATAAGAAAATTATCGCAAAATGATTTAGTAAAAGGTTTACCTAAAATGAATTTCAAAGTAGACAACATTTGTGATGCATGTCAACTAGGAAAGTTATCGAAATCATCTTTCAAATCTAAGAAAAATATATCTACAATACAACCACTCGAATTACTGCATTTGGATCTTCTTGGACCAACGCAAGTACAATCGATAAATCATAATAAATATGTATTTGTAATTGTTGATGATTTTTCAAGATTTACATGGACTTTATTTTTAAAAAATAAAAGTGATATGTTTGAAAATTTTAAGATATTTTTTAAAATAATTAAAAATCTTAAAAATTTAAAAGTTAGAAATATTAGAAGTGATCATGGAGGTGAATTTGAAAATGAAAACTTCGAATTATTTTGCAATAAAAAGAGGATATCTCATAATTTCTCCTTTCCTAGAACACCACAACAAAATGGAGTTGTAGAAAGGAAAAATAGAACTCTACAAGAATGTGCCAGA
The DNA here is from genome assembly GCA_030765085.1 of Allium cepa. NCBI lineage: Eukaryota > Viridiplantae > Streptophyta > Magnoliopsida > Asparagales > Amaryllidaceae > Allium > Allium cepa. The sequence continues at coordinate 858,699,670 of CM060934.1, read as the reverse complement.
ACATTATTAAATGGAAGTACCTTACCAAAACATTTCTGGGATGAAGCTGTAGTAACTGCTTGTTATGTTTTGAATCGTGTGTCCATTCAACCACTAACTAAACACACTCTATACGAACTTCTAAATGGAAGAAAACTAAACATATCATATTTTAAAGTATTTGGTTCAAAATGTTTTATTTAAACACAAAAGATCAGCTAGGATAATTCGATCCAAAATCCGATGAAGGAATATTCATAGGATATTCAGATCGAAGCAAAGCTTATAGAATTTTTAATAAACGAACAAAAATAATCTAAGAAACACTTCATGCCTCTTTTGATGAAAATTTCAAAACTAATAACATAATAGATGGCGACGAAATAATTCCTAAGTCAATCACAAATACTGTTTTTGAAAACAATTCAGATCAGTCTATAAATAATGTTGAAAATACTGTTAATCATAATAACGAATTAAGATCTCCTCCTAGAACTCTTAAAGACCATCCTATAGAAAACGTTATTGGAGAAATAAATTCAAATGTTAGGACTATAATTCAACTTACCAAATGGGCCACGTAGCATTCATTTCTAATATCGAACCTCAAAATGTTAAAGAAGCTTCTACTGATAACTATTGGATTATAGCTATGCAAGAAGAACTAAACCAATTCGAATGAAACAAAGTTTGGGACTTAATTCCTAGACCAAGTGATCAAACAGTCATTGGTACTAAATGGGTTTTTAAAAACAAAGCAGATGAACAAGGAAATATTACTAGGAATAAAGCTAGATTAGCCGCCCTAGGATATAATCAAGAAGAAGGTACTGACTATAAAGAAATGTTTGCTCCAGTAGCCCGACTTGAAGCAATACGAATTTTACTAGCCTTTGCTTGTTTTCATAATATTAAACTATATCAAATGGATGTTAAAAGCGCATTTCTAAACGGTTTTATAAAATAAAATGTTTTTGTTGAATAACCTCCTCTATTCGTACATGAAAAATTTCCAGACCATGTTTATAAACTTAGGAAAGCTTTATATGGATTGAAACAAGCACCACGTGCTTAGTATGAAAGACTCAAAAGCTATCTTATTGAATCTGGTTTCGAAATTGGGAAGAATGATCAAACTTTATTTATAAAGAAAACTAAAAAGGATATTCTAGTAATTCAAATATATGTTGATGATATCATTTTCGGATCTACTAATAATAAATTATGTCAGGAATTTTCAAATATAATGGCTAAAGAATTTGAAATGTCACATATGGGTGAATTATCTTACTTTTTGGGATTATAAATTAAACAATCAGATAATAGAATTTTCATTAATCAAGAAAAATATTGTGGCAATCTAATTAAATGTTTCGGTATGGAAAACACTTCTGCCAAATCAACTCCTATGAGTACAACGATACATCTCGATCGAGATGAGGACGGCAAAAGTGTTGATCAAAAAGTATATCGAAGCATGATTGGATCATTATTATATTTAACAACTAGTAGACCCGACATTATGATGAGCATTTGCTTATGTGCACGTTTTCAAGCGAATCCGAAGGAATTACATCTACGAGCAGTAAAACGTATATTATGATATCTAAATAAAACCAAAGATTTCGGACTATTTTATCTGAAAGAATGTCCTTTCGATTAGTATCATATAGTGATGCTGACTTTGGAGGATGTCGGACGGATAGAAAAAGTACAAGTGGAATGTGTCATTTCATTGGTCGTTCCTTTGTATCTTGGTTTAGTAAGAAACAAAACTGTGTATCACTATCAACCCGCGAAGCAGAATATATTTCTACTGCACTAGCATGTGCTCAGGTTATATATATGCAACAAGCCTTACAAGATTTTAGAACAAATTTATCCAAATCCACTATTTTTTGTGATAACGCTAGTGCTATAAATTTATCAAAAAATCCTGTCAATCATTCATGAACAAAACATATTGACATCCGTCGCCATTTTCTTCATGATAATATTGAAAAAGATTTAGTAAAATTGGAATTCGTTGCATCTGAAAAACAATCAGTCGATATATTTACAAAACCACTAAATGAAATAGTTTTATAAAATTAAGAAGAGAGCTAGGAATTATATCACAAAAAGATCTGTAAAAATAAAAAAAAATTATGCTTCTACTATGACTTGAACTCTGATCTCTAATATGGGAGTATAGTGCGTTAACCAATTGGCTACATTTGTTTCTTGTTCAAGCGCTATACTACCTAAAATACTGGCTACCGTATATATTTTTTTTAAAAAAAATACAAATAAAACAATATTTTATTTAAAATGCACTTTGATATAAAATAGAAATATTTTTAACTAAAATAAGTATTTTTTTTTATATATAACCAGTAATTGAAATGCCTGGTTATAAGGCATGGAAATTCTTTGGCCATTCATTTTGGTTTGGTTTTTACTAAACATAGAAATACACACACACACACACACACTCTTCAAACTTCTGAATATATATATATTCAAACTCTAAGTATATTTTAAAACAAAACTATACTTTCAATCATGTCATCAAATGAAAGCTATCATGGCTCCGACTATTCATCCATTGAATTTTCCACTCCGAGCTGCGGATCGTCATATCTCCCAACTCCAACACATAAAAATGAAAAAGATCCAATGTTTCGTTGCGATCATTGCATTGGATTCACTCCATCTCCAAAATGAGCACGACGAAATCCTGTCTATGGAGCTCCATTTACGAAGGACAAAATAGACGATATTCGTCATTTCCAGCATGAAACTTTAACACTGCAGAGGGAAATGTACTACAAACAACAAAATCAATCTAGAAAACTTAATTTATTAGAGAAAATAGCACTGAAATTCTATGGATCGTCTCCAGTTAAAAATCAAACACTGGTGCATTCACCAGAATGCCCTCATGTGTCTCCAAACTCATGGGAACGCGGACAACCAAGTAGATCACCACCTCAACAAATCTACAGGTCACCGTTGAAACCATGTATCGAAGACACTAAAATTGAGCCAAGGAAAAGTGATGGTTCCAATCCAAATTTTTAGAATTTTCTGGTTTATTATGTTGTAACATCTTTTATCACTTTTGATTAAATCAAAATTATAATTTCTTTTCAAAAATTTTTAAGTCCGCAATTAACATAAACTTCAGTCGACTGCCTGGAGCATTCAGTCGACTGCCTTGAGCATTCAGTCGACTGAATAGGGTCCAAAATGAACTACTTTCTCGCTGTAATGAAGCAGTCGATTGAATCAATAATTCAGTCGATCGAGTCTATGAATAACGAGCCCGTATATCAAACGGCTGCTCCTCTTCCTTTTATCACCACTTTATTTTTTATCGTAAACGAAAATTCTCGAAAACCTTAGAACCACAAAATTAAAATTCCCCAAATCACTCAAATACAATGGCGCCTAAAAGACGAAGAGCACCTTCCTCCTCCGATGATCCTAATGAAGCCTAAATTAAAAATTGGCTTTACAATGACAAAGCAATCCAACGATTCAACAAGATGAAGAATTCTAGGATTATGGAAGGTTCGTACATTAAATTTCCTGACTTTGCCTCTTGTGCAATCTAAGATTTATGTAGGAGAAGCGGTTTAGAAAGCCTTTTGGATTACAATACAAATAATTTAAAATTCAACCACCTTCTCATTAAATTGTTTCTTGCAAATCTAAACGTGGATCATCATAAAATTCGTAATCCCGATGATTGTGTTTGGTCTCTAGTTTGCGGGGTAAAGATGTATCTCCCAATATCTAGAATTGGACATATTCTAAGCTGTCCATTTGAAGGGCAGGATCTTAACGACATAAATGTCGATATGTATGAACGTGATGAAACGATCCATTTGTTTCTTACTGATGATATGATAGAATTGGAAGCTATGGCACTCCGACCAAAGGCTAGAATCATGCACCGGGCATTAACATATTCAATAAACTCCCGTACTGACAATGGAAGCAGGAAGACTATTCTCTACGGAGCATATATCATGAGGATTATTTCTCATTTCCAAGTTGCATTCCTGAATTCCGACTACACCAAAGTTGGCTCACTTAACTCAAAGACCCTAAGTCTCATGGGTTTGCCACAAACATTTCCAAACCACACCATTATTACTTTCGATCATTGGCTTGAAAATAAGGAAATGGGTTATTCTCAACCATCCATTCAAACTCCATCAAGACAAATATGTCCTCCTACAACATCACAATCTTCTAGGCCATCATCATCGAGGATTGAAGAAATTGAGCCTAATTTACAAACTCGACAAGCTCTTTCCACTATTATTCGTAATCAAAAACGTCTAGACAACAAGCTTGATCGGATTAAAGGATTTCTTAATGACATATGGAATGTAGTATCATGCGGTACATCTTCCACTAGTACTTTAACTCATGTCCCAACGAATCCCGGAAAAAGACCACAACCCCACTTCACTTGGTCTTCATTTGACCATGAAGAACAAGGAAATGATAGTGAAAACAATAATGATTCTGAAGATACAGGCAATGATGACGATGATGAAGAAATCGACGATGGTAGTAATGCTTAGTAAATGGATTCCTTTTCTCTACTTTCTAGACTACTATGCTTATATTTTTTGGGTTTGTTTGATACACGTTATTCATGCCATTATGAATGGTATTTTTGTTATCTTTGTGAATGGTAAGTACTTATGGATATTACTTTTTGATGCTATGATTACGTATTAGTTATTATCATTCATACCATTGTATTGTTCATACTCATGTTACGATAGATGTCTATATTTGCTCCTATTTCATCCTGTGACTATTGTATTCTATTCACTCTTTTTGTCGATGACAAAGGGGGAGAATATATTGTGATCTAACTATTTTTTGCAGGAATTTGAAAATAAAATTATTTGATAGCATATACTCAGGGGGAGCAACAAAACAATTAGAGAACAATCTTTCCGTATATTCACTCATATCTGAAAAGGAGTTGTCATCATCAAAAAGGGGGAGATTGTTAGAACCTTGATTTTGATTAATGACAAAGGAGCTTTGCAATCAACAACGATATTCATGAATCTTCGTATAGCGACTATAAAGGAAATCTCCAAAGGATAATCTCTAGTTAGCTTTGTGTTAATCTAGATATATACAATGTACAATCTATCCTCAAGTAGCACAAACACGAACACATCAGTCTACTGAGTCTATGTACATACATGAACTATGCACATCAGTCTACTGAGTCTGTGTACATACATGAATATCACTTATGATATTCAATCGACTGAAATTCTTGGTCAGTCGACTGAATACTGCAACTGTCATATTTTTTTTAATGGTGAAGAGACACTTCCCTTCGTCGAACAGGAGTATCTCTTCCCTAAGGAGTTGCAAACGATTCTTTGAACCATTACTCTTCACCAAGAGTTGCAACTCATCAACATATAAATAAACAACAGGTTCAAGATCATTTAACTAACTGATTTTACAATTTCTATCTCTCTTGAATTCATATTCAAACTACTTGTTTAAAACAACAATCGATTTCTTCCATATCTTCACATACACACAATACATACACTTGAGGAGAAGATTATAGGAAGGGTGTAATTTAAACGAATTATCAACACAATTCAAAGTGTACATTCAGTCAGAACTACTCTCAACTATTTGAAGTCCTGTTGTCGTATCCTCAGGCGGTAAAATCCTGTTGTAGTATCCTCAGGTGAAATGTAACGCCCCACCTCTATACCCACGCTAGCCAAGGACACTACGGGGTAATTCCGTCAACTAGCGCGGTGAATCAGGCTGTTGAGGAGCGACCATCCGTGTAATTGCTTTGTGTGAGCACTGATATGTCAGATAGTTTAAGATACATTTCATTTCAAGAGGGAATGCGACATGCCGATGCAAACTAAAAGCTACTACATAGTGGCTATGATATCTTCGGAAACAAATATAGAAATAAGCAAAACATAAATCAGTCACAGAAGTTCATATCCCAAAGGCGGAAACAGATATGAACATTACACATAAAAGTGTATATCAGAGTAGTGGTCAAACAAGATCCACAATATCACAAAAAGAATGGTTACAAGTGCTACACAAAAGAATACGTATACATCAATGAGTCTATATCTCAAATGTATACAACCAAAAACTACTAATCTAAGTAGTTAGCCAAAAGTCAGGATAATAATCCCAGATGAGGAGTCAAGCAGAAGCACATGTAACATCTCGGTCTGACCCGAGTATTATTTAATAAGAAAATAATAAATGGATCAGTCTAACTATAAATATCCGAGGAAATGATATAAAATAAGAGATATGACAAACACATATGATAACCATAAAGCCATACTGTGATAAGTATGTAATTGAAAATCAACAAGAGATTAATCAATATCACAAGAATCTTCTCAAAGATAAAATGGAATGTCATACTCTTTATTTTTAATCACTAAACCATAAATATTGACAATTATATCAATGTCAATCACAAAAGTTAATGACACACAAATTCACCAATGCACAAATATTGATAAAACTTATCAATGTAAATCACGAAAATTGGTGAAACACAAATTCTAGAAATCATCAATCGAAATCCAGAAATCACAAAAAGGGGGAGAAGAAGCCTATCACAAGACGGGAGCATGAAAACTCACCAACACGTGTATCACAAAATGGGTCATTATCCCATAAAAATGAGCCGGAGCTCCTCCTGATAGGGTATAGTCCCCCATTGCGGACTATGAGCGGAAGCTCCTACTGTTGAGCCGAAGCTCCTCCTGATGAGCCGAAGCTGCTCCTGATGAGCCGAACCTCCTCAAAATCGAGGTATAGTCCCCCCACGTGGATAAAGAGAGGCAAATCTCAACATAACAGGGTACTGTCCCCTACGTGGACAAAGAGACATCGCACATTGCTAGTCTAAACCATTAAACGATCATCATCGATCATCAAAAAGTGTCAATTACACTAAGCTAGTAAATATATGAGTTTAGCTTCATGTCCCATAACCACTAGCTTAACTTAAATATTTACGAACAAATTGTAGATCTCCACTAGAAAATCTGTCACAAGAGGTTCAATCGAACAAGTTCGAGAAATAACCGACGAAGTAAATGCAAGCGTTTCATACCACTTGTTTTACTAAGTCGTTTAATTAGATTTCTCATACGAGTGAGGTAAAGGTTTGTAAATACTAATAGATTGGAAAACGGTTTTATAAACGAGCTTTGTATTAAAAATAGAGTTTGAAATCATCTTTGTAAAAGAGTTTGATTATTTACTACTAGTATAGAAACCTTTGTATTTTAAAGTGACAAATCATGGAAATGATTGTAGAAACAATCAATCACCAAAATTCACATACGAAGACGTGAATAAAATCCAAAGGAATCGATACCGAATCCATCAAAATGTATGTTCACAAAAATCCCAAAAATGAAGTCATCGAAGTCGATAATAAATGACAACAATGAATCGGGGAACCACGAATTGACAAAATTAGAGTTTCAAACAAAAATAGGCAAAATAGGCAAGAATATGCAGGTTGGTCGACTGGCTCACTGAGTTCAGTCGACTGAACACAGTCCCGAAATATACGTGGGATGCTGGTCAGTCGACTGGACTCAGTATGCCAGTCGACTGGACCAAAGCCTGTGAAGTGCTCAGGCAGCAGGTCAGTCGACTGGCCCAAAATTCCAATCGACTGGAACATGTTTCCTGCACTTCCAAGCCTATGTAAATGAAGGCTAATTCCTTCCGAATTGTAATCGGTCGAGCAACGGTACTAGGGGTTTACACAAATCAGTTTCCTAGCCCTATAGGCTCTTCGATGCATCGCCAAAAGCATGGTCAAACACCAAAGCTATGATTTTTAAAGGTTTGACTTCAAAACACCAAAAATTGGAATGTTCACAAAACCAATCCAAATCAAAGCAAATGCACATGAATAAGAGTTAGGAATTCATACCTAACAATTAAAGATAATCATAGACCTAGATGTGAGATAAAAATCTCACCTTTTGCACAAAAATAAGGATGGAGAAGCTATAGAGCAAGGCAAGAACAATCACTATTCAATTCCAACCTAAGAAGCTTGAATCTAAGCTTAAAAGAAAAACATTTCCTAAGTTAGGGTTTATGAATTTCTGAAATTGAAGGTAGAATGAGTTGGAGAAGAAGAAGAGAATGCTTACCAATAGCTTCTCCTGAATTATGGAGCTATAACTTGAATTTGCAAAGAACCTAGGGCTTAGGATTTTAGTTTCCAATCTCTTCCTCCATTTTTGATGAAGCTTGAGTGTTAGGAAATGAAAGTGAAGTAAAGAAGAGGAGAGGGGGTGGAGTAATGATATAAATGAGTTGGATTAGTAGGCTGAACCCAAACCCAAAGCCCTAAGTGAAAAATAGCAAAATTCACTCGACTCAAAACATATTGATGTTTATACTCAAAAAGGTCACAAACGACATTTTGAACTCAATGGAAGTGGTCTCGAGTCCTAATTTGACTGTATGCAAAATGTAGTTTTTTGGACAAAAATCCAATGAAGATGAAATATTTAAATAAAATATTTAAATATACAATCAATAAATATGCGGGTTGTTACAGACTCCCCTCCTTAAAGAAATTGCTTCCTCGCAATATTTAAGAAGAAAAATAAAAAGAAACAACCGTAAAAGCATATCACACAAAAGAAATTTGAAATAAGAAGTTCACCATAAAGAGCATGAAAGAGTATGTTGCTCATAAGTCAAAAAGGTGAAACTCCAGTTTCTTCAACAACACCGGGCTCAAGAATAAAAAAAAGGGAATCCCTAGGGCATTTCCGTAGTAGAAAGACGTGAGAAAATGACATGAATACAAGAAAATTGAGCCGGTGCAACGACGTAGTATAATAACAGCAAGCCCAAGAAACTAGAAACTCGAATAATTTGGAACAACGGCGTAGTACAATGATGGTACGCCAGATGAACCAACGCTCAAATAATTTAGAATACCGACGCAGTACAAAAACGGTACATCCAATGAACCGAAGCTCAAACAATTCGGAACATCGACGTAGTACAAAAAGGGTGCATCCAATGAACCGAACACCATAAAAGAACATCGGACGCAAGTCCATAAAAGAAATGAGACGAAGCTCGACAAAACAAAGTACATCGAAACGTCCGATGAACTTGATAAAAAGATCATTCCATTCGGACATCATCAAAGAAACAACCACTTGTTGCTTACGACTAAGTGCATTGGCAACATGATTCTCCCCTCCCGGGAGTATATAAAGAATATCAAGATCATAAGATGCAAGGAACTCGAGCCAACATTAAGTTCCTTAAGAGAAAATAAACGTTTCAAAGATTTATGATCGGAGTAGAGAGCGAATTTCTTCCCCAAAAATAAATGGTGATGCCAAATTCTAAAAGCAAAAACAATAGCCGCGAGCACTAGATCATGAGTGGCATACCTAGTCTCGATAGGCTTTAATTGTAAAGAAGCAAAAGTGATAGCATGTTCTCTTTTGCAAGAGAACGGCACCTAAACCAATACGACTAGTATCGGTATAAACAATAAAGTCTTGGTTCCCTTCGGGAATCACAAGAATAAGAGTATCGGAAAAGAGTTCTTTAATCTTCTTTCTCGAAAGCTAAAACTTTCAAAATTACAATTATCTTTATGTAATAATCTTTCTAGAAAAATTTACTTTTTTACAAGTCAATTTGTTGTGTCAAATTGTCTTATCAAAGCATTTAGGAAATTCCTATCGACAACGTCGATCAAACGCATCGACCAGAATTCTTAAAGCACTCAATAGGCAATACAATCACAAAACCATCTTCTATAGGATAAAGATATCTCTTAAATATTCTTTGTTCGTTTTAAGAACAAAAATCCAATCATACTTATAAGCAAACTTATGAAAAAAGATTTGCAAAAATTTAAATTTCAGTTTTCATCCAAAATCAATAAATACAAGAATGGAGTCATTGAGATATTGGTAGAATACCCGATTCATAAAATGGGTGAAATATGCTGGATAAACTGAATGACATAATAAGTCATTCATAAGAATCATAACGAGTGCGGAATGTGGCAAGTGGAATGTAACTTCCGCAATTCGTAGCAAATGAATACTGGTGGCAAGGTCGAGCTGAAAAGACCTTAACACCATTCAAAAGATCGCTTAGGTGATAATCCTAAAACAAGCTCAAAAATACCAAAAAATTTATAAATTATCCGAATGAGAGAAATAACATTTCCTCAACATGTGGGCTTAAAGAATAAAATGACGCCATCAAATTGGAATCGAAATCGCAAAAAAAAAGAGAAATCTGCTTAACAGATTAAGAATGTTGAAGATAAGTAGTCCACTAGGGACATAGGATATGGCTTCATAATAATTAAGTCAATCTCTTTTCAAAAATCAATTCTGAAACCTAAGTAAAAAAATCGGCTTGGAAAGAAAAATCACATAAAATAATCTCGACATCCAAAAAAAGCAAAATGAGTGTTGCGGATCCACCAACCAGATTCGTAATTCTCAAAGAATTCATCAAGCCCAAAATATTTTAAAGAAAAAGAATCAACAAGTTCTTTTGATATAAAAACAATGAGATGAACCCATATCAAAAAGAACTCAAATAAGAAAATCACGAAATAAAATAATGTCATCAAGGATAGAATAAAAAGTACCATGACCAAAAGAAGTGCCACTAGGAGCTCGCACTACATTCAACTCACCCTCTCTCTTGCTTTGACATTTGGGACACAAAGATATATAATGATCCGCACTTTTGCAATAGCGGCAAGAAATAGGCCTTGGACACCTATTTATATAGTGGTCCCTAGAACCACAATTGTAGCATTCTCCACGATTAAGGATTGGAGTCTTTGCTACAGAAGTCACTTGCTTCATTCTCTTGTTTGGATTAGGTATTTCGAACTTAATAAAGGGATGCCTCTTCTTATTGACTCTGACAATCTCAACATCGCTTTCTTTACCGGACACTTCAAGTCGAAGAGTGATATCAATAAGCTGATTGAAAGAAACTTCTAGTTTCAAAAGCAAATGCTTCTTGAGGTTCTTATTCAATCCATAGACGAATCTTTTATTTTTCTTCAATGGGGTATTAATATATTCGACCCCATATTTAGAGAGAGATTCGAAAGATGCAACGTAATCCGTCACAGAAGATTTTCCTTGAACAAGGTCAATAAAACGCCGGGTAAAAGTTATTTTTTCAGCTTCCGGCACATACTTCAATTCGAATCGTCTCCGAAATTGCTCCCAAGTAAGATCCACTTCGATAATCTCCGAAGTCAAGAGCTCATACCAATCTAATGCTCTTTCTTGGAGCATGCTAGAAGCCACTTGGACTCGATGTAAATCAACAAGATTCATGCGAGAAAAGATGCGATCGCATGATTTGAGCCAAGCTTGAATTTCTATAACGCTTTCGGATCCCTTGAATAACTTTCCATCCAAATCGATATAGTCTCTACACAAGCGTGCAAAACTGGATCTAGGATGAGTAGGCTCTGGAATGGGTCCGGGAGCTTGAGCATTCTCCACGAGATCTAAAAGCTGCTAAGAAGACATGAATACTCCATCATGGGGAGTAGCACTAGATTGACCCGCACTGGGTCGGTTAGACCTAACCATTCTTCTTTTTTAAGAAATAAAGAAAGAAGACGAAAAATTTATTCTCAAAGTAAATATCAAGCAATCTTGATAGATAAAACAAGGAATCATAAAGAAAATAGGATGAATCGGTACGAAGACTCGAATTAAATCCTAAAGCACGACTCCTAAGAAAGACTTAGGACAATGATCCTTGCTAGATTATTCTACATTGTTTTGAAGTTTGGCTCTGATACCAAGCGGTGACGCCCCACCTCTATACCCGCGCTAGCCAAGGACACTACGAGGTAATGCCGTCAACTAGCACGGTGAATCAGGCTGCTGAGAAGCGACCATCCGTGTAATTGCTTTGTGCGAGCACTGAAGTGTCAGATAGTTTAAGATGCATTTCATTTCAAGAGGGAATCTGACATGCCAATGCAAACTCAAAGCTACTACACAGTGGCTATGATATCTTCGGAAACAAATATAGACATAAGCATAACATAAATCAGTCACAGAAGTTCATATCCCAAAGACGGAAACAGATATGAATATTATACATAAAAGTGTATATCGGAGTAGTGGTCAAACAAGATCCACAATATCATAAAAAGAATAGTTACAAGTGCTACACAAAAGAATAAGTATACATCAATGAGCCTATATCTCAAATGTACACAACCAAAAATTACTAATCTAAGTAGTTAGCCAAAAGTCATGATAATAATCCCAGATGAGGAGTCAAGCAGAAGCACCTAACATCTCGGTCTGACCCGAGTATTATTTAATAAGAAAATAATAAAAGGATCAGTCTAACTATAAATATCCGCTGAAATGATATAAAATAAGAGATATGACAAACACATATGATAACCATAAAGTCATACCGTGATAAGTATGTAATTGAAAATCAACAAGAGATTAATCAATATCACAAGAATCTTCTCAAAGATAAAAAGGAATGTCATACTCTTTATTTCAATTCACTAAACCATAAATATTGACAATTATATCAATGCCAATCACAAAAGTTAATGACACACAAATTCACCAACGCACAAATATTGATAAAACTTATCAATGTAAATCATGAAAATTGGTGAAACACAAATTCTAGAAATCATCAATGGAAATCCAGAAATCACAAAAAGGGGGAGAAGAGGCCTATCACAAGACGGGAGCATGAAAACTCACCAACACGTGTATCACAAAATGGGTCGTTATCCCATAAAAATGAGCCGGAGCTCCTCCAGATAGGGTATAGTCCCCCATTGCGGACTATGAGCCGAAGCTCCTCCTGATGAGCCGAAGCTCCTCCTGATGAGCCGAAGCTCCTCAAAATCGAGGTATAGTCTCCCCACGTGGACAAAGAGAGGCAAAGCTCAACATAACGGGGTACTGTCCCCCACGTGGACAAAGAGACATCGCACATTGCTAGTCTAAACCATAAAACGATCATCATCGATTATCAAAAAGTGTCAATTACACTAAGCTAGTAAATATGTGAGTTTAGCTTCATGTCCCATAACCACTAGCTTAACTTAAATATTTACTAACAAATTGTAGATCTCCACTAGAAATTCTATCACAAAAGATTCAATCGAACAAGTCCAAGAATCAACCGACGAAGTAAACGCAATCGTTTCATACTACTTGTTTTACTAAGTCATTTAATTAGATTTGTCATACGAGTGAGGTAAACGTTTGTATATAATAATAGATTGGAAAACGGTTTTCTAAACGAGATTTATATTAAAAATAGAGTTTGAAATCATCTTTGTAAAAGAGTTTGATTGTTTACACTAGTATAGAAACCTTTATATTTTAAAGTGACAAATCGTGGAAATGATTGTAGAAACAATCAATCACCAAAATTCACGTACGAAGACGTGAATAAAATCCAAAGAAATCGATACCGAATCCATCAAAATGTATGTTTACAAAAATCCTGAAAATGAAGTCATCAAAGTCGATAATAAATGACAACAATGAATCGGAGAACCACGAATCGATAAAATTGGAGTTTCAAACAAAAATAGACAAAATAGGCAAGAATATGCAGGTCAGTCGACTAGCTCATTGAGTTCAGTCGACTGAATGCAGTCTCGGAATATACGCGGGATGCTGGTCAGTCGACTGGACTCAGTATGCCAGTCGACTGGACCAGAGCCTGGGAAGTGCTCAGGTAGCAGGTCAGTCGACTGACCCAAAATTCCAGTTGACTGGAACCTGTTTCCTGCACTTTCAAGCCTATGTAAATGAAGGCTAATTCCTTCCGAACTGCAATCGGTCGAGCAACGGTACTAGGGGTTTACACAAATCAGTTTCCTAGCCCTATAGGCTCTTCGATGCGTCGCCAAAAGCATGTTCAAACACCAAAGCTATGATTTTTAAAGGTTTGACTTCAAAACACCAAAAATTGGAATATTCACAAAACCAATCCAAATCAAAGCAAATGCACATAAATAAGAGTTAGGAATTCATACCTAACAATCAAAGATAATCGTAGACCTAGATGTGAGATAAAAATATCACCTTTTGCACAAAAATAAGGATGGAGAAGCTATAGAGCAAGGCAAGAACAATCACTCTTCAATTCCAACCTAAGAAGCTTGAATCTAAGCTTAAAAGAAAAACAATTCCTAAGTTATGTTTTATGAATTTCTGAAATTGAAGGTAGAATGAGTTGGAGAAGAAGAATAGAATGCTTACCAATAGCTTCTCCTGAATTATGGAGCTATAACTTGAATTTGCAAAGAACCTAGGGCTTAGGATTTTAGCTTCCAATCTCTTCCTCCATTTTTGATGAAGCTTGAGTGTTAGGAAATGAAAGTGAAGTAATAAAGAGGAGAGGGGTGGAGTAATGATATAAGATGAGTTGGGTTAATGGGCTGAACCCAAACCCAAACCCAAAGCCCTAAGTGAAAAATAGCAAAATTCACTCGACTCAAAACATATCGATGTTTATACTCAAAAAGGTCGCAAACGGCATTTTGAACTCAATGGAAGTGGTCTCGAGTCCTAATTTGACTATTTGCAAACAGTAGCTTTTTGGACAAAAATCCAACGAACGATGAAATATTTAAATAAAATATTTAAATATACAATCGATAAATATGAGGGTTGTTACATGAAAAATCATGTTCGGTTGTCCAGGCGGTGTAATACATGTTCCTCCGGGATAAGAGAGGGTTTCGATTAAATCTAGAAGGAGTTTGGGACTGGATGTAGGACATTGCTCCGAACCAGTGTAAAAATATCTGGTGTTATTTTCTTTACTGCTATTTACTATTATTACTATTCCGCACAAGTAATTAGTTTAGTTAATATTCCATATTACTCAATCCATAGTCACTTTCAATCCTGACTCGAGTGTTTTCTGTTTTTCTTTATGCTCGGGTCAAACTGAGTGTCACAGCATTTGAGACTCACCTTTGGAGTTTGGAGCTTCGCTTGGAGATCCATCTACATCTACTCAGCTTTCGGTTATCCAGTTGACTTTAGTGATATTCAATTTTTTTTTTTTTGAGTATGTATTGAGATTCCTATGTATCTTTATTTTCGTTGTATTTTGTTTCATACTCTGTTGTTTATATAGCAGCTTCATGAACTACTATTCATCTGTTTCTGCTGCTTATTGTTATATTACCCTGTGTCTGTGTCTGTGATTCTGTGATTGATTTATTTACTATATATGCTAAGTTTTGGAAAATATAAATTAACAATATGATATTTTGAGCAATTCAACTACGACTGTGTGGATGCGAATGGCACGAAATATCGGGATGTTACAATACCCTGTTAGACATGATAAATTTTAGGCCTTGGCACCTTATTTTCCTTGCTTCATTTATGTCTACTGGTAGTATTTGTTTTAACTAAATACCTATGATAGAACTTATCCAATTGTTCTTGTATTGATCATCGATTCTCACCTCGGGGAGTTCTTTTTGAAGGTTTTCACTTTAGTTTTCTTTATCTTTATGTGCTAGGGTTTAAGATCTGATCATCACCAAGGTTTCATTTCTCAGTTTAGAATTTTCCACTTCTATGCTTGGTTTCTCTTGATAACCTACTAGTACAATTCAGGCTTTTGGTGCCCCTTATGAATTTTTTAACATAGCTAAAGAGACAGCTTGAGAGTTTTTTGCCTTGCAGCACTTGGTGTATCGGAAAATCTTCGAATTGGGTTAAGATCTTTAATATATTCTTAGCAAACTAGGTTAGCTTGGCATCTTTCCTCTTATATCACCGATTCAACTGATTTACCATTAATTGTGAGTCGCTAAAGATCTCAAGTCTCGGGATTTTCAAATGAAGGGCAAGGGTAAGTCCAGCTATCATTGATTCATATTCTACTAGATTATTTGTAGTTGGGAACCCTAATTCATTGTGTAGTGCAAACAATGCCTATTAGGAGTTAGACCACATATCCGACTCCTTGTTCATTTAAGGCTCCATCTGCGAACAATTTCCACTTAGGTTTCAAAATTCTCGCTTTTTCTAATCGCTTCTTAATAATTCCAATGCACTTATTGACGAAGTCAGCTACAGCCTTCCCTTTGTTTGATACTGGTGGTAAGAATTCGATATCATATTGGCTATGCTTAATTCCCCACTTAACTAACCTTGCCGAAGTTTCTGGCTTGCTAAAGGATTACTTATATGGAAAATAAGTTAAGACTTTAATTGGTTGTGCTTGAAGGTAAGCCCTTAATTTGCATGCAGTGAGCATTAGGCAGTATGCTAGTATTTCTACAATTATATATTGGTTTCTGCATCCTTAGTCTTTCTCTACTATACTATACCGAAAGTTGAACCCCTTTTTCCTCCCTTATCAGCACTAACCTGACTACATTTTCAGAGACTACCATATAAATATAAAGATTTTCTCCATCCACGGGAGTGGAAAGAACTGGCGGTTTTTCTAAGTGATTTTTTAGCTCTCGGCATGCTTTCTGACAAACTTCACTTCATTCAAAGTTTTTCTTTTTCTTGATCACATTAAAAAATGAGATACATTTATCGATTGCCTTGGAGATGAACCTATTCAATACCACCACTCTTTCATTTAGGCTCATTAAATTCTTGCTTGTTTCGAGTTTTGCCATGTCTTTGATAGCCTGGATTTGTTTAAGGTTAGCTTTAATTCCTCTTGCACTAATTATATAACCTAAGAACTTGCAAGGCTGGATCCCCAAAAAACACTTTTGCGGATTAAATTTCATTTGATATTTTCATAACACATCGAACATGTCTTCTAGGCCTTTAAGGCAACTGCTTCTTTCTAGAGATTCTAACTAGCATGTCATTTAAATATACTTCCTTGTTCCAGCCAATTTGCTTCCTGAACATTATTTATCGGTCTCTGATATGTTGCCCATAGATTTTTCAACCCAAAAGGCATTTCTTTACAGTAGTAAGTTCCCCAATCTATTATAAAACTGGTGTTTTCCTTATCAAGCTTGAACATTGGAATCTAGTTATATCCTAAAGAAGCATCCATGAATAACAAAAGCCAGCGTCTGCTTGTTGCATCAACTAATTGATCTTATCGGCCTTTACTTCCATGCTTTCTTGCTAGCTGCTTCTGTTGCTGTAATTGGAACTTGGGAGTGGATATTAATCTTTTAGGCCTGCCTTATTTAAGTCTATGTAATTGGTGCAAGTTATCCATTTTCCATTAGATTTCTTAACTAGAATTGGGTCGTACAACCACTTTAAATAGAGCACCTCTTGGATGAATCCATTTTCAAGCAATTTTTTGACTTCCTTCTTTAAAGCGTTAGATCGAGCTTTATCGAATTGCTTTTTCTTTTACTGAATTGGTATGAAATTTGGATTTATGTTCAGAGCGTGGCACATAACGGTTGGGTCTATCACTAGCATACTTGAATGAGTCCAAGCGAACTAACTCCCCTTTTAGTTTGTTATCTAGTTCTTTTCCAATTTTTACTATTTTCATCATGTCAATTGGGTTTATATATATTTCCTCAAGCTCCTCGATGGTTTTCAGCTTCTCTTTGTAACCCCCATAATCTAATTCAGTAATAATCTCCTCTCCTTCTACTCCTTCATCCACTAGGTTTGCATCTTTTGTCTTTCTTTTCTTTTCTGAAAAGCTAAATTTCTTAAATGTATGTTGGTCCTCACTGCATGCTTTTTCCCTTCGCTTTGAATGGTTGGTTGCATGAACCTTCATTCAAAGGTTGAGTAATTTCGGTTTGGATTGACTTACCATACACTGCATCACAACAAGGAATGTATTTTCACTTATATTGATCAAGCATAGCAAAATACATTTCACAGGAGCTAAACTGTTCTCCCTTATTATTCCCCAACCACTCTTAGTTAGAAATTTCATCATCTGATACTTTGGTGACACGAAAGCATTAACCTCATCCAGGGCCCACCTTCAAAAGAATGCATTGTAATAGGAGGCTGATCAATAATAACAAAAAGAGTTTCGAAAGTCCTGCGGTGTGGTGGAACCAGATCTATACCAGCAGTTTTCTTTGCCCTCCGGAGGTTGACCCCTTATTGTTGAATTTGAAGATAGGCCTAGGCATGGCTCCAACTTCTCCTCAAGAATTCCCATCTGATTAAAGGCATGCTTAAAGATGACATTGACTGTGCTTTCGATGTCAAAAAGAATTTTCGTCATAACCAAAATCTCGATTTGAGCAGTTATCATGAGTGGGTCGTTGTGCGGTTGACGTACTCCTTTAAACTCTTGTGGAGTAATGGTTAGGTTATGCATTTGAATCTGATACCTAGGATTTTTATATGGTGGCTCTTCCTAGATTGGGAAAGTCCCTTCCTTCACTTCCCTGATGTGATATTTTTGGCTCTTATACTATTTGCAGGTGGACCCCCAAGGATCACATTGATTTTATCAAGTGGTGGGACAAAATTAAATTGGACATCTTCTTCTACCACATTTTTAGTGTTATTTGGAAGTTTCAGATTACTCTTCTCTAGATGCGCATCTTTTTCGTTATCCTTGACAAGCTCCTTTAACTATTTTTTACAGATCATCCATTGGATTATACCTGCTTAATACCCAGCATTCATCCATCCTATGTCCATTGATTTGTGATAAGAGCAAAACTCTCCCTCATTACTTGGTTCTGGGTTAGTCTTTGCCTAATCACCACTCTCCCTCATTGTAGCATATATGTAAGATACCGGTTTGTTTATAGTAATACAGCTTGCATTTGAGTCTTCTTCCCATTTCGGCTTTTTGTGATTACGGCTATGATTAATCTTTCTTGTTTCTTGTTTGAGCCAAGCTTTCTTTTTGGCATGGTATATTTCATCCATTTGGATGAACTAATCTTCTTGAAAGTGCAAGTCTTGTAAATTCTTGCACCCATGAACATATAATTCATGCCAAAATAGGGTTTGCTCGATTAGCCCTAAGTGTACTACCACTGCCTTATCTCTATCGGTCATGTTTTTAGCCTTCAAAGCTTGTACATTAAACCTTTTATGATAATCTTCTAATAGCTCTATTGGTCTTGATGTCTGCTACTACAATACAATCAATGCCAGGATCTCTGTAGATGCAGAATTGAGCTGAAAACTCATAAGAGAACTAATTCCAAGAGTATATAGTCCTTTCACGATATTGTCAATACCATTTGGCTGCTACACCCTGGAAATTAGTTGGGATGAGTCTACACCGCACTGCCCCAGATGCATCATACAAGTCCATCTAACTCTTAAAGGCTAATAAATGGTTGTTTAGATCAGTTGTTCCATTGTATCTAATTGATGGGATCTTAATGTGAGATGGAATTCTTGTAGGCATAATCTTATCATTGAACGGAGCTTCTCGCTAATTAACATTACTCTCTCATTTTAAGTCCTCTTTGCTTTAGCACTGAGCATATCCTTTGCCATTTTTATTGCCATATCCCTCAAGTTGTCCTTATCGGTATGATAATTACTTCTTTCAGGTTTATATCCCTCTAAATTAGAGCTTCCACACAATTCGTTAGATTTTCCCTCAATCCTTCCCTAATAATCTGCCTTAATCTGCCAGTTACTTTTCTTTTTCTATGGAGTTGTGACAAGCTTTCATTTATCCTTATTTCTAAGTTAGGAAGCATTCAAGTTTCTTCTTAAAGATTCTACTTCATCCCCTCTTGTAAGCTTGGTAGTATTTGAAGATTTTTGGGTAAGAACTCACTCCATGATTTCTTTCATCATCGGCAATTGTTGCTCCAAGTTTTGGATTTTTGCTTCACTATTAGTTGGCTACCCTAGCTATGACAGTTGCCCGTGTTCTACATTTCCCACATTGAAATTGGGAGTCACATTCTCTTCCGGTTTCATTATCTATATGACCTCTTCGATCTGAGCATTAAGTTCTGTGATCTCATCTTCCTAAAACAAAATTCACTTAATTAGTGTAGATGATGAGAGAATTAAAAGAAATTAGAGGTTCGTCCCTCCTTCAAGCACCAAAAATGTTAGATCAAAAAATGGTATAACACTTTGTATTCTTCTTGTAATAAGTTAGTTCTTGATTTAGGTACATGCAAAGCGTAATCAAGCATGAATTCATCATATCTACTTAATTATGATATGTGTGATGGCATAGTAAGGCTTTCATTAATGACTCAAGGTCTATCTCATCACTTGGGATTGATATCGAGGTAGAACCATTAATTGATAGACGCAATTGGCCCTTATGGAAAAGCGTATGAAAGTTCACTTTATCTCTTTGAATCGTTATGTTCAGTCATCTTAGGCCATTAGAATTGTCTTGCATGTAGACTTACGTTAATCATTGAATAATATGGCCATATAGCTAATGATATGTCATATTTCCAATAGAAATTAATCATAAGTCACAGAGTTATATTGAAGCGCGTTACGTATAACAATGATTTATGCATTTCGCCCTAATGTTAATAGTCCATAGTCCATATAAATATGCATTTAGGTGTTCGTCATAGTTTAAGTCACTTCGACTAGATTCATGTCGAATTAGTCATGAAAAGTTTATATTATGCAAGTCTAAATAAATAATGTTTAATAAGGTCATAATCGAAGTCAATATGTAATGTCAAGTCCATGTTCATTCAATGGAATATGTTTACAATCAAATAGATTTATCCCCAACTTGACTTAGGATTTCTAGGCTTTGATTTGGGAAGAGAGAGAGAGAGAAAGAAATGAAGACTCGGTCCCCAAAATGGCACCCCTTTGGTTATATTTATAGAGGTGCAGTTGAGTTTCTTCGCCTTCCATGTCTTCGGCATGCTTGACTTCAGTGTCGTCGTGTTGACATTTGTTAAATTGCTGTGGAAACGGCGTTATCTCAACTTCAGTGTCTTCGATGTTCTTAAAATTTTTTGGTAATGAGGTCTTCAATAACTTCAGCATTACTATATGCATGGATATTGATAGTAATTGCTGCCAATACCACTTATATAAGGAAGTGTGATGGGTTTGCTATGCTATCTAGAGAGGATATACGAAGTGATCTCTATCGAAGGCCTACATGACTTTGTATTCTTTGACATCGTCAAAGAATGACACCTTCGAAGCACTTTGTGAAATTTAGCATTGCTTCTAATTGATGACTGGTGAGCTATGAAGAGGTAAATTAATTCAATAGCCGAAGATGTTATATAGGTGAGGAGGGTATACCGAAGAAGAGGCCATATTGACGTAGAGGTCATCTGTTGGTCTTATAACGTTGCTTTGTTCTTGTATCTTTGACTCCAATGGTATTTGTAGTGATCGGCATGGTCGAAGAGTAGTATTTAATCGTGAATGACAATGTCATCTAGACGTTTCTCTTTATACATCTTCGAAGTCATATATATATCCTTTTATTGATAAAATACTGTACCCTCTTCGCAAGTCTTCAACTTTGTCTGGACTGAAGGCCCTTATCAAACAATTATGGTAACAACTATTTCTATGTGAAGGGAAATGAAACATATCATCAAAGTAATATGTCATTGAAGTGATAAAGTGCAGCATGGTACACCACTGAGGAGGTATGCTGTCATCGAAGTGATGAAGTATTTTGAAATATATCTTTAAAGAGATATATCAACATCAAACTGACAAAGTGCGACACTACTCCTGTAGCAATCCTTATGATATTGAAATTATATGGATAACAACTAGCTATAGTAGTTTGTTCTTGTTTTCAACTTGTAAGGTAGTGTATCTCGAACAGCTAGCAATCTTTTGCTCTAATCTAACCAAATTTCTTCGGTTTCCTATCTCAGGCAAGTTGAGCTACTCGAAAGCGAGCATGGACCATGCCACCCAGGTGCTTGTTAAGTGTCGAGGCCAGTTGTGTGGTAACCAAAACTTACCATTACTTTGTCAATAGGCGGTCCTTGTTCGAACTTAAGTGCCGGTAGGTTTGGAGGTTCTCTTAGGTGATGCACCACTTGAGGCATTCCTATATTGTTTTCGGTATAAAAACTCTATTTAAAATCTACTAAGTAGCCAGATTGTCATGTGATGGGCTGAGTCTAGTTGTTCGTTCATACCATCCGAGTGCTGGACAATCTTCGAGTGGCGGGTGGCATTAGCGTTGAGTGGGAGCGCATGCTTACCTATTTCTTCTTTTACATTACCAGCAATCGTATGCATAGCGGCAGACTATCCATGGCTCAAACTAGAGCGCCTGGGGCTTGGGGGTTCTCCATGGTGGCACATTGCCTATTACTTAGAGGACTATAGGGCCTTGCCCAATCGAGGTTGCATGGCTGGCTCGAGCATCCTTTTATGATGGAGTGATAATAGTGGAATGGACAACCGGTACCATTGTTCATAAGAACCTAGCATATAGAAATTGTTCAAAGTGAACTTATCTATGCATTACTTTAATGTAACTATCCTCAGTTCAAACCTAAGCGCTGAGAGCCTTGAAAATGCCCCTAGATGACATGCTATAAGTAGAGAATGACTCGTCTTATTCTCATGCGGGCAGATTATGGACATCGGATTTCGACGTTGCTTGGGGTAGCAATATCGATCTAAAGAATGATGTCCCATCATGTTCGGAACATGAGAGATATCATGAATGAGGGGTACAAACCATTGGGCTCGCACATCTAGTCACTAATGCACCCGATGCATAAGGGAGAAACATCTCATCTAGGCCCTCAAGGTAGGGGTAGTTTATAAATAAAAATAAAAATGCATGGTGGTTCAAAAACCTTGCTAAATAGCCTGGCAGTCCCTAATATGGGGACGAATTCTTGGTAATTCATCCTCATGGATAGCCTGCCGGCCAAGAAGGGAGCGACGAATCGCATTGTCCTAGAAGCAAAGGGCGGCGCTCTCTAAATAAGGTAACGAGTATGAAAACCCTCCTTGTTGGATAGCAAGTGGATTTCCCAATAAGGAAATGAATTTTTGGTTATTCAACCTCGTGGTTAGCCTATCGTAACGATCCGTATTTTTTTAACTATTTTAAATTATAAATTTTGCTATAATTATTTTAAATCAAAATGGTATCAGAAATTGATTTATCATTTATTTAAATATAAATGAACGTAGTTTACTTTTAAATTTGGTTTAAAGGCGGGTGATTAGAAACTGAAAATTTTATAGTATAATTAACGAGTAAAAGTAGCCATTTTAGCCAATATCTCAGATTTCGATGAAACCAGTTTCATTGGATCCGTAATAGTGATTTATTGTAGGATTTCAAGTTTCGTAGCGTTCGAACTTGTCGTTTTGTCGTGCGAGCTTGAAACGCGTAGAAATTAATTTCAGAATTTAATTAAAATAATTTGATTTGGAAAGCTATCTTCCGCATACAATTGAATTAGGCCTCAGAACTAGTTCCACGAGATTCGAAATAGGGGTTAAATACTATGAATGGCAGGTGGCACGTTTTGTTTGGAGTTCGAGAATTTCCAATGCTATAAGCTAGATATTTGATAATATAATAATATATTTTTTCTATTTTTACATCTTGACCCACTATCTTTCAACTACATGTGCTTCCCCCTTTTTCTCTTCAGTTTGAGTCTCTTAATCAATAAATAAAAAAGGGTGCTGCTCTCAAATAATAAAAAATGGTCGAAGAAAACAAATGTTAAATACAATCGTGAGGAAGCATGAGCGACCAGAGGTGATCGAAGCTAGGTCGGTAGGGGTGTGTTGAGGCAGCAAGTAGGTTAGGGATTTGAAGCTTGAATACGTGCACGCGTACGCATTGCTGGAGGGTGGAGGCAATCTAGGTTTAGTTGCGATATTCTTCTCATTCGCACGCGGCAAATCTATTGGAGGTATGGCATGGTCCGGTTGTCCATTGGTAGAGGCGGCGTTCGATTAGGTTTGCGTGGAGATGGATTCATACCTGGAGGAGTGCAGGTTCATGAAGAAGAAGTAATGTTTATTTTTTTGGTAGAAATTTTCACTCAGAAACTTGAAAATTAATACCGGCGATGCTGCAGTCATCCCTAGAATTTATTTCCCAGCTACTAATCAGTTCAATGCTTTTATTTCTTTCAAAAATCTTTTTAAAATATTTTCTAGTCAAAACTCCTTCAAATAATATTAATATTAATTTTAAAGTCTTCGAAAACAATTTTGAAAACAAAAGGATTTTAAATTCTAAAATTCTCAATTTTTAAAATCATTTCTATTTATAAGCTATATTATAAATATACTTATACAAATTTCCTTACCTTATTATCAAAATACTCAATTAATTTACAACTTGGTCATCTTAACCACTACTTACTTTAATTGATTTCAGCCCAATTTAATTATCAAACGCTACATAAAATAAAATTCATTAAGTATTCGTTTTAATTTTATTTCAACCAATAATCGAAGATTATTAAATTTATCATCTCCTAACAACAATTTCATTAAACATTATCATTTTATATGTAAAAAGTATAATTCAAGAAAAATTATTTCATCTACCCAATTTAAAACAATATTATGTTGACTTGCCTCGTTTAAGTGTTTAGAAACCCCTAGTGATAACACGGCATCTCGCACATCGACCAGAATTCATAAACAACTCAACGATAAGTAAAAACAATATAAAATATTTTATAACACTAACAAGTACGCTCTCCTATATATATACACTTAAACAAACTCGTTCTTGGGTATTACTACCCTATCTCTGATGAGTCAAACCCCACAAAGCCAATGTTATCGCTAAACCTGGCTTTGATACCAACTGTGACACACACATTTCGAAAGGTTTAAATCGACAATAATCCACACATGTCCAACTTAAACAATCTGGAACTTATATAATCAATAGGGTTAAATAAGAAAAATAAGAAAAGAAAATGAAAACAAACATAGAATCTCACAGCGGAAACGATAAAATATAATATGAAAATAACAGTTCATGAAGCTGTTTACTATACATTTGCTTATAATCTATACACATTTATCAGAGTTATATATATACACATTAGGGACAAGCGATTAATATAAAAGATGGCATGGATAAGGGAATAATAATAGTAGTAATATACCAAAATCTTTGTCTTTGTCCTCCAGAGAATAAAATTTAATACGCTAAAAAAAATCAGGATTGATCCGAGCGTAATAAAAAGACAAAACGCTCGAGTCAAGACTAAAATACTCTTTTGTAAGTCAAATCAATATCACAAAATATGACTGCAATAACTTAAGAGATGTTACGGGATTTTCCATCTCCTAAGGATCCATTAAACTACTTATATATAATAGTATATGCTATAATAGATAACGTCTATTAGTAAAATAAATATCAAAATAGCGTTAAGGGTTCACATTATCCTGCTTAACATATTTTTGTAGTTTTAAACCAAAGTCGTGATGGGCTTGTATAGGGATAAATATGATAAGGCATGTAAGGCAATGCCCAAGGCAGGATTCTACCAGTTTACCCTTTCTGGCCGGTCGTAATCCATCTGTGGCCGACCGCAACAATCAATCCAAATGACGAAAGGTGCACCCATCGAAAACGAAATCAAAATAGTAATACAAGGGATCAACTTCGCTAGAGGTAGCTAACCTCATTGGCTAGACATAGGCTCATGTTTTAGTTATTTTAATTATGACATGAGTGTCAAAGCTGTCCATCATCGTTCTCTTACATCATTCCAGTAAACGTCGCCAATCCAATCACTACATTCTGGATATCATCCATCGCGTACACAGTTGTTAAAGTGGTTCCAATATTGACAGAGAATATACCAATAAGAGGCCCCGGTCTCTTTAACAACCAATCGTCATATTACACACCGGTTGGTACTTATATATTTTGAAACCAATTTATACTTGATATCAATATATTATATTCGTTTCAGAAAAATCAAATCCATTTTGAAATTATCATATTCGTTTCGAAAATTAAATCCATTTGAAATCATCATACTCATGTCAAAAATCATATTTTACTTCAAAATATCAATTCAGTTCGATATATTGATTCCACTTCAATATTTGATTCGAATTTCAATTATGGTTATAACTTCACTCTAACCCAGTTTACATTAAATTCAAGATTTAAATATAAACATTTCACCCCTTTGACCAGTTTGAATGTTTAGAAAATAGTTTAATAGTTTTAAAATAATTAAATAGTTAAAATAGTTTAACAGAAAATAATTTGACTAATAAAAATGGTTTATATAGTAGAATAGTTTAGAAAATCAAAATAATTTGACTATTTAAAGAATAAAGATTTTAAACCATTTATACTAAAATAAATCATTTACAAATAATTTCAAAGTCAAACCAATTCATTTCCATATTTGCCAATTCAAATCAATTCTGATTTCCATTTCGCTTTAATCAATTCAATTCCAATTTCAAGTCGAATTCAATTTCAATCTAAAACTCCCCATACCCCTTAATATACCCAAAAGGACACACTAAAAGGTGTGGTGTGTTATAGGTATAATCGAAACTAACAGAGACTAAGATCCACAAGATAAAAATAGGTAAAAACAGCGGAAACTAAGATAATAACTCATTTAAAACAAGACTTCATAATTGTTTCATGAATCAAATAAGCCAAATACCAAATACACATACATGTTTCAAAACCCAAGATGACTCAGACAAACTCATAGGCTCGAAATTCGGAGTACATAATATCCCTCATAATAAGCCAGTACACAGAACGAGCTAGAGCTAGAATAAAAGAATACATGGTAGAAATCTTCTCCAGGAACCCTCCAAGTAACCGCGATCTACTGTGCTCTTCCTTATTTGCCTAGGGGGGAAAATGGGAAAATAGAGGAGTGAGTCAGACTAAAATTATGGTGAATGATAGTAATTACTAGAATGTTTAAGCAAAGTAAAAGTAATAGACTTTACAAAAGTTCTAGTATATAAAAGGAAACAAAGGATATAACAAAGAGAGAAACTGGAAATAAATACGAATAAACCATTGCTCAATTAGTAAGATAGTTAACTTTGATTGTTTGCACTTGTCCTTGATAGCTGCTTTGATTAGGATGAATTCCTAATCCTACCATTTGATCCATAGAATCTACAATGGACCGGACGTTTCCCTACACAGTAGACTTTGGTGTCTATGAAAGACGTACTTACTAAGCGTTTGGAACTCATACGATTATCGTTCACCGAAATGGAATTCGCACGCGTAACTGCCACCATGCCCATGCTACATGTTGCTCCCTCTTTTGACCTTTTATTTACCCTAGCTGGCATAAGCGTGCCCCTCGTCTTACTTCATGATTATGTGAAGCACCTCGTCTCACTTAAGGGTTATGTGAAATAGAGTGTCCATAGAAAAATATGGAAAATGCTATTGGTACCAGCCCCTATCAAACAATAATTTAGTTGTGCCCCTTGTTCAAACCCCTTTGATTTGAACTGCCATAGATTGACCATTTACTACCATTATAAGCATAAGCATACTCATCACCTCACTTCAGGATTATGTGAAGCACCTCGTCTCACTTCAAGATTATGTGAAACACCGTAACCATAGAAATTTTAGGGGAATGCTATTTGGTACAAGTCCTACTCTTATCTTTGCTTATTAACTTAGATAAGTTATTTAAATAAGCCTTTATTTTTATCAATTACTATTATTGCTTATTAATTTATCCTAAGTCTTAAAATAAGCGTCATAGTTTCCATAGTTTACCATAGTTTCCATAGTTTATCAATTTATAAGTTGCGTTATAATCATGCTTATTACTTAACCCAAGGTCTAAGTTTGAAAATAAGCTTCTTTCTTATTTTATTCTTTTAGTTATAATTCTAAGTTATAACTTGACCAATCTTCTTAATTTGGTCCAATTAATATCATAATTAGGCATAATTTCAGTTCTATTCCAATTATATTACAGTCTTTGTGATTTACATCTCATATTCCATTATTTTAGATTTCTTGTAATTTAATCCAATTTCGCGTTAATTATATTCTAATCCATATGCAAAGAAGAAGGACAAATAAAAGAAAACTGAAAATAGAAGGAAACCCAATGCGTAGGTAGGAAATCCAAGGCGTAGAAAGAAGATGTAAATAACGCATAAATAACAACAAATAGATTAAAATACTGTAAATAAACTGTAATTGAATGGGAAAATCTATAATTAACAGAAATAAACTAAAATTAAATGAAAAGGGTAGCTAAAAGGAATAGACTAAAAATAATTCTAAAAACTGTAAATAAATTACTGAAAAGGTTACTCCAAAAATCGTAGTAAAACTACAACTATTAGAAAACTTATTATTTTAAATTACTTAAAGAAATTTAAAATAATTACAATCACTCGCCTCTGGTTCTTAGCCCTTCCATTTAGTCCTTTAGGGGTCCACTTCGGGTTGTAAAATATTTTATTTATAACGATTCCCTCCTTGGAAAATTATTCCGCTTAGGGTCCTCCCTGAATAGGTGAACTCTATTGGAGAAAATCTTAGAATGAGAAAAATTGTTAGGCCTAGGTTTTATTTATAGGGGTAGAAGGGGATCTTAGACTGTTGGATTTAGGGATTGAATAGGATGCAACCAAGTCATAAGCTGAATAGGAGGCATCAGATGCAAGAATAGAAGGACCATACTAGTTTAAACAATGCAAATTACGTGTTCAACTTTCGAACGAACGAACATTCGTTCGTGTAGACGAGTCGACAGCCCTTGTACCCAGGTCGACCAACCGGTCGACCTGGCCTATATATATATATATATATATATATATATATATATATATCTTTGATTATTTTGTTCCTTGCTCATACTAACTCGGATTCTGACGTTCTATATATAGAAGATTATCATAAAATTACCACGGACATAATGTCGCAATACCCGTGGCTTAATTCTAATAATTTCACAAAGTTATTTTATTATTTAATTAATTAACGAATTAATTATTACATGTTAAATTTCGGTTGTTACAATCTCCCCTCCTTAAGGGATTTCCTCCATGAAATCTCTTAAGGATAAAAGAATGTACTAAATGTTTTCATCCAATTCTACAACCAACTACTCAATCATCGACGATTCATCCATTGTTCTTAAGTTTTTCTAATGCAATTTATGATACTTATGCAATTAGTATAGTGTAAATGTTCCTATCTAATGCAAAAGATTAGGCGGCCCATTGATTCAGTTGACCTCCTTTTTTGCAACCATGTCTGTGTCATGTATACAAATGAATGCAAAAATTCCCTAATGACAACTGATAGTTCTATATGCGTGCTACAAACATCATTCAAATGCAACAATCATGTGATAATCATCCATTTATAGCAACCATGAAAATAGAATAAAAATGCACCACATCCATATGCATATGCTCTGCTGTCCTAGTTAGGCCGATCCCTAAAGAATAATAGTGCCTAGTGTACCTATATGCGTCCATTGGCATCCACTAGCAAAAACTTGCAACCACTAGCATACATTATTCATAACATGTTCTAATAACATGTTTACATCAAATCCTACCATTCATAGGTTAAATCCTAAGTTTTACTCTCCCAAAGGATAATAAAGGAAAGAACCTATTCAAAACTAAAGATGGAAATAGGAAATTCTAAAAACTTACTATTGAAAAGATGAGGATAGGAAGTACGAATCTTCTCTTCTGCTTCCCAAGTGGCGTCTGCAACTTCGTCTCCCTATTGCAACTTTATTAGAGGAACCTCCTTATTCCTTAGTCGATTAATGTCTCTTCCAACAATCTTCTTGGGGATACGCCGAACAGATGCTTCCATTTCTACTTCCACCTCTTCCAACTGACTAGGCTCTACAACCTCCGCTAAGTCATGTTAGCACTTTCGCAAGTGCAAAACATGAAAAATGCCATGCACTCCTACGAGCCTGTCTGGTAACTTCACTTAGTAAGCCATATTCCCAACTCTCCCTATGATAGGAAATGGTTCAACAAATCTGGGGTCTAACTTTCCATTCGATCCGAATCTTACCACCTTCCTAAGCAGGGATACTTTGATAAAAACGATGTCTCCAACCTCAAACTCAATGTCTCTCCTCCACTTATCTGCATAAGACTTCTGCCTATCTTGCATTGTCTGTAGCCTTCGTCAAATTAAATCCACCCTCTCCGATGTCTCCCTCGCTATGTCAGTCCCAAGTAGCAACTTCTCCGTAGACTCCACCCAACATGAAGGGGACTTGCAGGGTCTCCCATATAAAGACTCAAATGATTCCATTCCTATGCTCATTTGGTAACTGTTATTATACGCAAACTCAACCAACAAAAGATGCTCCTTCCAAATTCCTCCAAAATCCAAAATGCACATCTGTAGAAAATCCTCAAGCACTTTATTCACTCTATTTGTTTGGCCATCCATCTGTGGGTGATAGGCCTTACTCAATATAAGCTGTGTCCCTAATGCCTCCTATAAGCTTCTCCAAAACTCACTAGTGAAAATAGGATCTCTATCGCTCATCACACTAGAAGGGAATCCGTGAAGTCGGACTATCTCTCAAATATAAAGGGATGCCAAATATGATGTTGTGCGCTTACTCTTAACTGGGATGAAGTGGGAAATCTTCGTTAACTGATCAACAATCACCCAAATTCTAGTATTCCCCTTCCTAGAATGGGGCAAACCATCTATAAAATCCGTAGAAGTACTGTCCCACTTCCATCTTGGCACATCTAAGGGCTGAAGTAATCCGTCGGGCTTATGTTGCTCTGCTTCTACCTTTTGGCAAATGAGGCATTTAGCTACAAACTCCGCCATGTCCTTCTTCATGCCATTCCAATAGAACATCCTCTTCATATCCCGATACATTTTATTACCACCCGGATGAATAGTCATACGAGAATGGTGTGCCTCCTCCAAAACCGTTCTCAACAAATCACTAGCGTGGGGAACACAAAGCCTCCCATCTCTCCTAAGCCACCCTTTGCTATCATTGGAATAATGTTGGAGATGTCTAGAGACCTCTCCTCGGCTAATCCTATCCATTACATCCATAAGCTCTGAATCCTCTCGCTGCCTCGAGCCAATCTGATCCATAAGGGTAGGCCTCACCTATAATGTCGCTTACAATCCGGGAGTAATATCTGTAGAGGGATTAAAATCAAAAGTAGAAATGAACTACAAGGCTACACTCTATAAACAAAGGGCTAAAGGTTGCTTTCTTTCTACTCAATGCATCTGCAACCACATTACACTTGCCAGGGGTATAAGCTATCTCAAAATCGTACGAGGCTAAAAAATCCATCAATCTTTGTTGCCTCAAGTTCAAGTCCTTCTGCGAGAATAGGTACTTCAATGACTTATGGTCGATGAAAAGCTCGAACCTCTCTCTAAGAAAATAGTGCCTCCAAGACTTGAGTGCAAAAACTACGGCAGCCAACTCCAAATCGTGGGAAGGGTAGTTCTTCTCTTGCGTCCTCAACTGCCTACTACCATAACATACCAACCTCCCTTCTTGCATCAACACTGCTCCTAGGCCCGTCCCACATGCATTAGTGTATACGGTAAAAGGCTTAGCTCCATCGGGTAGTACTAACACTAGTGCACTAGTAAAGGCTTTCTTAAGCTTTGTGAAGGAATCCTCATAATCCATGTCCCACATGAAAGCTTTATTCTTCTTAGTAAGGCACGTGAGTGGTGCCGAAATCTTGGAAAAGTCTCTAATGAACTTCCTATATTAGCCAGCTGATCCCAAGAAGCTCCTAACCTTGGTGACATTCTTAGGGACCTTCCAATCTTGTACTAAAATAACCTTGGTAGGGTCAACAGCCAAACCTACCTTCGAGACTACGTGCCCCAGGAAACGTACCTCCTCTCTCCAAAAGTGACACTTCGAAAACTTAGCTCTCAAAAGGTGGCTACGAAGTGTGCAAAGAACTTCCTCTAAATGAACAACATGCTCCTCCATATTCTTGAAAAATACCAAGATGTCGTCCACAAATACCACTACGAATTTATTTCGAACTTCTCTAAAGACATGGCTCATCAAATCAACAAAGTAGGCTGGGGCATTGGTTAGCCTAAAAGGCATAACCATCCACTCATAAAGTCCATCTGGAGTCCTAAACGCCGTCTTATCTATGCTATCATCGGCGACTCTAAGCTGATGAAATCCCATGGCTAAATCAAGTCGAGAGAAGACCAAAGTGCCAACTAACTGGTCGAGATGATCATTAATCCTAGGAAGGGGATATCAGTTCTTCTTTGTGAGATTATTTAATTCTCTATAATCAACGCAAAGTCGAAGAGAACCATCCACCTTAGTAGCAAAGACGGCTGGTGCTCTACATTCTAATAT
Source organism: Allium cepa (assembly GCA_030765085.1). NCBI lineage: Eukaryota > Viridiplantae > Streptophyta > Magnoliopsida > Asparagales > Amaryllidaceae > Allium > Allium cepa. The sequence continues at coordinate 858,667,314 of CM060934.1, read as the reverse complement.
GCTCCTTATGAATCCCTTCTCCAAAAGCTCACGAGTTTGCTTGCTCAATTCTTTCCTCTCCCTAGGAGCCATGTTCCTCACTGGTAATGCTACTAGCTTAGCATTCTCGGTCAAATAAATCCTAAAGTCAATCTCTCTCTTAGGGGGTAGTTCCTTAACCTCCTCAAAGACATCCGAAAAATCTCTGATGACAGATACCGAATCAAGCTCTGTTGAAAATGAATCGAGGGAATAAAGACAACTCAACATGACTGACCCTTGCAGGTCGAAAGATACCTCGAGTGTCCTACCACTACATCTCTCTAATCTAACAACTCTCCTCTCACAGTCTAATATAGCTCCATATGTGGATAGCCAATCCATACCCAAGATCATCTCATACCTCGATAATCCCAAAACACAAGCGTCACAGTCAAATTCTATGCCTGGGATATAAATTTTCAAACCCCTACAAACCATAGACTAGTGTGTCGATCCACCTATGGGGTTTGAAACAGCAATGGGGTCTACCGCTAAAGAAATGTCTAAGTGCAAACAATACACAAAAGAACTAGAGATAAAAGAGTATGATGCTCCAGTATCAAATAAAGTTCGAACCGGAAAATCAGATATAGAAATAAAATCTTCTACCATGAATTTCCTACCTCCATTCGAAATGCTGGCTGAAGGTGCTGCATCTAATGCCTGGATCTACGCGACTGGTGCACTAGTCCCTTGCCCTGCTCTATAGGGACAATTCCTACTCAAGTGACCGGACTGTCCGCAATTAAAGCGCTTTCCCTTCATCTTATCCCTTCTGCAATCCTTGGTGACATGTCCAACAATCCCACAATTATTGCACTTCAAACCTTTCTTAATCTGCTTCTGAGGGCCATTATCTTTCTTCTTCTCCTTATTATTTTTCAACCACTTCTTCTTTAAACCTTACAACTTGACCACTTCTTTAGACTCCTTCTTTGACAGCATTAGACATAAGCGCCATGTTAACCAAAGACTCATAAGTGGCTCCCATCGGTACGTGAGTCAGCAATAATCCCTAAAGGGGTTGATTCCATCCCTTCACAAACTTCATAGCTTTCTTATGCAACATGTTCACCAATCACATACTAATCCAAGACAGTTCATTTAATTAATTGATGTATTCCTTAAAAAACAAACTCCCTTGTTTCAAATTGATAAATCTCTCTAACTGAACACTCTCTTCATCTTGAGATAAAAACTTCCTCTTAAATCTCTACCTAAACCCATTCCAACAAAATTCTCTTCCTTCCAGCTCAACAACCTCCCACCAATAAGAAGCCTCCTCTTTCAGCTGCCAAGAGGCTAGCTGAACCCGTTGTTGGTCTTCCAATCCCAATAAGCCAAATATCCTCTTTGTGTCCCTAAGCCAAGCTCTCGCCTCCAAAAAATTCTCCTTTCCAGAAAAAGTATTTCCGCTCAAACTCGCAAAATCCTTACAAAGCTTAAAGAAATTGATGGCGACAAGTGGATTGATGGGGTTTCCACCCGCTGGTGCTGGGTTGGACGCTTGGCCTTGCACCTCTGGAGTCATGGCTTCTAGATACTTACGAAACCAGGCTGGTACTGGAATGCCCTCGGGGAGGTTCGGGCATCAGTAATTCTAAGAAAAAGGAAAAGGATAGTTTAGGAAAAATTCAAAGGGAGGTTGAATTGGACTTATGAGGGGATTTTTTATAAAAACTCTTTTATACTTAAAAACATTTCTAAGAGTTCGTTTCTGAAAAATGCTTTTAAAATAAGTTATTTCAAAAAATACTTAAAAATAAATTTTTAGAAATTCTGTAACCTTAGGCTGTGATATCAAGTGAAACACCCCACACCACTTAATATACCCAAAAGGACACATTAAAAGGTGTGGTGCATTATAGGTATAAAAGAGACTAAGATTCACAATAAAAAATAGGTAAAAATAGCAAAAACTAAGATAATAACTTATTTAAAACAAGACTTCATAATTGTTTCATAAATCAGATAAGCCAAATACCAAATACACATACATGTCTCAAAACCCAAGATGTCTCATAAAAACTCATAGTCTCAAAAATCAGAGTATATAATATCCCTCATAATAAGTCGGTACATAGAAAGAGCTAAAGCTAGAATAAAAAAATACATGGTAGAAATCTTCTTCAAGAACCCTCCAAGTAACCGCGATCTACTGTCCTCTCCCTTGATTGCGTAGGGGGGAAAGGGGAAAATAGAGGAGTGGGTAAGACTAAAAGTCAGGTGAATGATAGTAATTATTAGAATCTTTAAGCAAAGTAAAAGTAATAGACTTTACAATAGTTCTAGTATATAGAAGATAACAAAGGATATATCAAAGAGAGAAACTGGAAATAAATAAGAACAAACTATTGCTCAATTAGTAAGATATGTTAACTTTGATTTTTTGCACTTGTCCTTGATAGCTACTTTGATTAGACTGAAGTCCTAATTCTACCATTTGATCGACCTGCTACTCCATAGAATCTACTACGGACCTGACGTTTCCCTACACAGTAGATTTTGTTGTCTATGAAAGACACACTTGCTAAGTGTTTGGACACATACGGTTACCGAGCACTAAAATGGAAGTCGCATGCATAAATGCCACCATGCCCATTCTACCTTTTGCTCCCTCATTTGACCTTTTATTTACCCTAGCCGGCATAAGCATGCCCCTCGCCTTACTTCAGGATTATGTGAAGCACCTTGTCTCACTTAAGGGTTATGTGAAACACAATGTCCATAGAAAAATAAGAAAAATGCTATTGGTACCGGTCCCTATCAAACAATAATTTAGCTGTGCCCCTTGTTCAAACACCTTTGATTTGAACTGCCATAGATTGACCGTTTACTACCACTGTAAGCAAAAGCATACTCCTCGCCTCACTTCAGGATTATGTGAAGCACTTTGTCTCACTTCAGGATTATGTGAAACGCCGTAACCATAGAAATATTAGGGAAATGCTATTTGGTACAGGTCCTACTCTTATATTTGCTTAATAACTTAAATAAATTATTTAAATAAGCCTTTATTTTTATCAATTATTATTACTGCTTATTAATTTATGCTAAATTTTAAAATAAGCGCCATAGTTTCCATAGTTTACCATAGTTTCCATAGTTTATCAATTTGTAAATTACGTTCTAATCATGCTTATTACTTAACCCAGGGTCTAAGTTTGAAAATAAGCTTCTTTCTTCTTTTATTCTTTTAAGTTATAATTCTAAGTTATAACTGGACCAATCTTCTTAATTTGGTCCAATTAATATCATAATTAGGCATAATTTCAGTCCTATTCCAATTATATTACAGTCTCTGTGATTTACATCTCATGTTCCATTATTTTAGATTTCTTATAATTTAATCCAATTTCATGTTAATTCTACTCTAATTCACACGCAAAGAAGAAAAAGGAGAAATAAAAGAAATCTGAAAATAGAAGGAAATCCAAGGCGTAGGAAGAAGATGTAAATAACGCATAAATAACAGTAAATAAATTAAAATATTGCAAATAAACTGTAATTAAATGGGAAAAGCTATAATTAACATAAGTAAACTAAAATTAACTGAAAAGAAAAGCTAGAAGGAATAGATTGAAAAAAATCCTAAAAACTGTAAAAAAAAATTACTAAAAATGTTACTCCAAAAATCATAGTAAAACTACAAATATTGAAAACCCTATCATTTTTAATTACTTAAAGAAATTTAAAATAATTACAATCACTCACCTCTGGTACTTAGCTATTCCCTTTAGGCCTTCTCGGATCCACTTGGTGTTCTTAAATATTTTTATTTATAACGATTTCCTCCTTGGAAAATTATTCTGCTTAGGGTCCTTCCTCAATAGGTGAACCCAATTGGAGTAAATCTTAGAATGAGAAAAGTGTTAGGCCTAAGGTTCTAATTATAGGGGTAGAATGGATCTCGGACCGTTGGATTTAGGGATTGAATAGCATGCAACCACGTCATAGGCTGAATAGGAGCCATCAGATGCAAGAATAGAAGGACCAGATCAGTTTAAACAATGCAAATTACGTGTTCAACTTTCGAACGAAGAACGTTCATTCATGCAGGCGGGTCGACCGGGCGGTCGACCGCCTTTGTGCCCAGGACGACCGGTCGGTCGACCTGGCCTATATATATATGTATGTATGTATGTATGTATGTATGTATATTTCATTTCTTTGATTATTTTGTTCCTTGCTCATATTAACTCGGATTCCGACGTTCTATGCATGGAAATTAACCAGAAAATTACCACAGACACAATAATGCAACTCACGTGGCTCAATTCTTATAATTTCACAAAGTTATTTATTATTTAATTAAGTAACGAATTTATTATTACGAGTTAAATTTCGTATTGTTACAAATTCCAATTCTAGATTTTAAACCATTTCAATTTATCTCAAATTCTGAGTCCATTTCCAAAAAATCAATTCAAAACACTTAAATAAAAAAGGATAATTTTATAACTTAAAATAGTTTAAAAAAATAGGGGTCGTTACACCTATTGGCCAAGAGGGAAGCAATGGCTCGTGCGGTCCTGGCAGCGAAGGGTATTGTCCCCCAAACAAAGTAATGTGACATAAAAACTTATCCTTGTTGGATAGCCTAAACATTCCCCAATAAGGAAATGAATTCTCAGCAATTTATCATTGTAGATAGCCTGCTGGCTAGGAAGAGAGCGATGGCTCATGCAATCCAAGGTTGCTAAGGGCAGTGGCCTCCTAACTAGGTAACAAGCACATGAAAATTCATCCCATTGGATAGCTTGAGCATTCCCCAATAAGGAAATGAATTCTTGGTAATTCATCCTCGTGGATAGCCACCGGCCATGAAGGAAGTGCCAATTCACTTGGTCTTAGGTGGTGGTCCCTAAACATGGTATTGAGCACATGGAAACTTATCACTGTTGATAGTCTTAGCAGTAATGTTGAATAATATAGGCTCTGGAAACTTTAGTGGTCTCCTCATAGAAGGTCATGGGCATGGGAGCAAGCTTGATAAAATCATTGGTTGTTGATCTTGAGTGCCCCTGGATATGAAAATGGACAACTAGTTGCTCTCGGGAACCTTAATGGCAATGAAAAAGGTGGGATTTTCTAGGGAAGAGCAAGGAGAGATCAAGATCAGTGGTCATCCTACCAATGGGTCTAGTCATAAGGCCGATCGGCCAGGGCATCTCATAGGGGCATGCTTGGTGAATGGTGGGAGGTTCATTCCCTATATGGGGTGGTATTTCCTATGATCGGAAGGGTGAGCGGGACTGCAATCATAGTTGTTATACTTCATACTAGATGTATGATACCAAGTGCGAAAGAGGTTGCTTAGGAGGCAATTGACCACAAGATCGAGATTGGTCCTTGTTTTAGCATCACAATGTTGACCGTATTTCTCTCCAAACTTGGGATTGCACCATAAAAAACAAAGGTTACCTGCTAATTGTTTGGTTTAAGAGCTAAAATGAGCATTCTGTGTGTAAGTGACATAAGATGTAGAGTGGTTTGGTAGAGCTGCTTATGTCCACTATGAATTTCTCTTATTATATGGCTCTTTTAAAATTATAAGAAATTACAAAAGGTAAAATAAGATGAAAAGGGGCAGCTCAAGACTGATGTTGCTGCTAATCTTGAGGACTTGTTGAGCTTAGAACTGTAGATGGTAGGCTGCTGTGGGAATATGTTGCTTAATGCTAAGCCATGGATGTAGGATCATGAGTGGCTGATGCATCCTTCGAATAAATCGATCCTTGTAGGTGGCAACAACCTTCAAATAGTCGAACCTTGGTGGGTAGCGACTAACCACTGAATAGTTGACCTTTTGTTGGTAGCGAACAACAACTGAATAGTTAACCCTTGGCTACTGGCAACCATCAATCAAATAGTCAACCATTGCCAAATAACAACTAACAGCACTTTAGAAGTTGTCATACATAGGGTATATATAGTGGCCAAAATTGATGATGTAATGGTTGAGATGATGCTGTAAAACTGGTTGGAAAGGCATTGCATTGTAGATCTGATTAATGAGGGGCAACTGATGAAGTGAAAGGAGTTAGCGAAGGAGGTCAACTTAAATAGGACTGGCCATGCCCTGCCCTTACGGTTCAGGTAATATTCATGCACAGTGACAGCATGTTGCAAAGCATGTTTTGTGTTAGAATTAGATACACTTGGTTATACTTCTTTGTCGGCCTTGCCCATATGCTGATATGGCAAGGCAGACCAAGAAAGCCAGCCCATTCCTATGGATATGGGAAGAGGTGGAAAACTGTTAGGGGTAGTGCTGCAGAGGGGGGGTCGAGCCGGATAGGTTGGTTTCACTGCTCAAAGTGATACAGAGGACCAACTATACGATTGCTTATAGAGGCCGCATCGGGGTGGGGTTGGTGATAGGCCATGCCCAAGGCAATCTAGAGGCATGTTGATCAACAGATGGGCAAAGGGAGGTATTCGAGTAGACAGGCTATCTAGGAGTCGGTTGGTCATAACAAGGGGACCGACGATGGGGACCGAGCCGTGTAATGTGGATTCCTTGTTTTGCTTTACAAGTTGGCTCTTGGTCGTTACTTTGGGTTGCACCGATCGGGGGTGGACTTAAAATGCAATGGAGAGGACGACTGATAAACATCCTACCTGGACGGCATCCGAAGGGGACTTGTTGATCTATTTCTGATTCTCGAGTAGCTTGTAGTACGTTAGTTTGGGTTCAACCATCCTGGACCGAAGCATATTAAGCTAAGAAACCTTGATTAGTCTATCTTCTTATTTACAAAAAATTTGAGTAACACTACCGTTTTGGTTGATTTAAAATTGTTGATCACTATGATAACCATTCATTTATAGTATGCCATTTGAAATTTTTATTACTCATATGCATTTTTCATATGAATTTGAAAGGTTTGACTGTGCAGTATGAATTTTAATGATTTTTTTATTTGGGCGATGAGTATTGGTAATATTAAGTGTTGGATATTATTTTGAAATGGATGTTTTCAAGTTGATTTTATGGTGCTAATCGTAACACTCTTGGAAGAAGAAAATCCACTATTAATTTGAAGTGGGAGAAGAAGATGGAGAAAAGTAGAGATGCATAAGAGAACTATCTAAAAGGAACGTTGTTTACTATGTGCGAATCCACATCAACCGCATAAAATAACCGGTTTAGCTGTTCGACATTATTGTTTGCCAACCCGCTTGAGTAAATGCCACTTGTACTGTCCATTTTTCATAAGTGTTAATTCTATTTAAATATGTAAAGTTACCAAGTACCCCACACAAAAGTGAAAAAAATCATTATGTCTATGTTTTGCTAAGCATATCTATATTTTTGTTAAAAGAATTTCCCTTTATATCTTATCCAGTAAAAAATGATCCAATACTCACTGTACAAGAAGCCATTCTACCTATTAATTTTTTTAATCTGCATATCTCACCTATGTGGCTCTGCATATTATGCATTTCTAAGCATGAGATTTGAGAATTAACTAAAATTATACCATTAGAATTTATTGGATAAAGGGAATGGAATAATGAAAAGGGGGAAAAATTAAATGACTATAACATCCCCTACCAAGATGCCCAAAACTAAGTGCTACATATGCTAAAGTCATCTATAGCAATAGCTTCCAGCGACTAAATACGGATATGTTAATGTTATTTATAATATCAGAAGCACTTGAAAACGAAACAATCGCAGATTTCAAAACAACATTTTTCCATGACATTTCAAAACACATGTTCCATATTCATATTACATAATCCCATAGGTTTTCCAAGGTAATCATAAAATAAACATATTACAAAATACGCCGAGAGTGACATATAAAGATTTCCCCTTGAATGATCAGAGTCATATAGTCATAATTGACTTAATACATACATAGCGGAAATAATAACGAAATAAAGAATTGCAACTCCGAAATAGCTGTCTGTTAGCCTCCTGCTTACCTTCGGTAGCTTTATTCGTTGTCCTACTAAAAATCTGAAGAGATCTTAATACATCAGTCTACTTAAATCAATTTTGAGCACCCGAGAGTTTAAAGGGAAAACATAAACTTCGAGTCAGACAAAAAGTTTGGTGTGAATAACATTATACAACCCGGTCATTAATGTAAAGTGAGACCACGCCCCTTAGTGGAACGGGTTTCTCCTCACTAACATCATTTTAAAACATATCTTTTGTAAATCATTCCCTGCAACCAAACCTGGTTAAATATAGTAAAGCTCATTAGGTAAACATACATATCAGTTAATAAACGAACTATCTGTCCAAACACTTTAGTTTTGTTTGGCTAACTATTAACCTTTGGCTGACTTGGGTCTACCAGACAATATAAACAAAATTTATCTAACATTTGTTAGATACTTTTGAATGGTCAACCCTAAACTATTTGTTAAATACTTCTCTTATGGATGGTCTGTCCCTAATTTAGTCATCTTCTAGGGTCACCTGATCCTAATGGTTTTGCGGGCTCACCAATAACCTATCTGTATACAAATAATACAAATATATATTCCCTTCTGGGTGTAATCATAATTTTAATCTTACCTGTGACAAAGCCCTACAAACTGAAATTTTAGGTAATAATTAGTTCGGGCCAATAACTAATGTATAGTGCACGACCCTATACCAGTCCCATCCAGTATTCTAATATCTGAGTCATTTTACTTTGGAATTCCTTCCCATAATTTTCCTTGAAAACCATTTCAAAATGATTTAAGCCTTTAAATCAAACTTACACAAGAAAATCGGATAAAATCTATGCTTTACTCAAAATCACCTTGCCATATTATATATATATATATATATATATATACATACTTTATTCAAACCTTAGTTGATGAAAACAATTAACACTTAAAATTCCCCATTTCGATTCCATTGAAAGTTCTCCTTCTAAACCTTTGAAAGCATCTCTTTCAAAACTAAGTAATACTCTTCAATTATCTAGGCCGAAAGGCCAAAGCTTCCCTTTCGAAACCTTTGAAAACCATCCTTTCGAAAACATTAAAACCTTATACATCATATCTTAAACACTTCAAAACATTCTTTAGAAAACCATGGAAAAACCTTCCATTTCAACCATTTCGAAACCATCAGAAAATAGTACCTTTCGACTTCTTCGAAACCCTTTGGGGAACCACTACTTCAAAACCATTTTAAATACCTTTCGGAAGCATCAAACATTTCGAAAGCAGTTTGGGTTCAGTTTAAAACATGTGGAAAACACTTTTCAAAACCATTTAAATCAACTCTTTCGAAACCTTTGGGTTATACTTCAATCAGAACAAAAGGAGTCATTTAAAACATCTAAGTCAAACCTTCCTTTCGAAACTTATTCCTAAGTATAGAAGTGATGGTGTCGAAACCATCCCATTGAAAGCATGGGAGAAGTGGCTAATTTTAAAAGTTAAGTATACCTTTCGAAATCGTTGGCTTCGAAAGGTAGAAAGGCGATGGCTAGGGGTTTCGACTCCTTCGAAAGCATTACTTAGAACAAAAGAGTGCAACTAAGTTAAAAACTTTCCTTCAAAAATATTTGACCCAGTCGAAAGCCAAATGACTCAAAACTTATCCTTTCGAAAGCAAAGCAGGCGCTCCTATGATATTTAAAACGGAGCATACTCCAATCCCTTTGGAACTAACATTTTGACCAAGTACCCTTTCGCCTTTATCCAATGCGCTACATACCAAGTAGCTTGATACCATACGCATTGGTTTCTAAACCAATAGTGGAAAAGGTCTGGGTCGGATCCCCCTGTGCCAAAAGTGGCGGAACATGCTAACAATATGTTATTTTTGTTTTGAATTAAAAGGGAAAACTTTTCAACTAATCAGCCATTGTTTGTCAAATTCTTATTGGTCGCTAAATACCTTTCAAATAGTGCTGCCAATATCTTCAGAAATAAACAATTATATTATTTTGCAAAATGCCCCTTCTCCTTAATTAAATAAATAAAACGTTTAAGTCTCATACCTCAAATAATTTTACATATCCATCAAAACATTTAGGAAAATTCTATAGAAATTCCACAAAATCTATTTTAATATGTTTTCTAACATATATAAATTTCACACCCAAACAATTATTTATTTTGTCGTAAATAATTGAAAACCCAATAAATCAGTTTCTTCACTCGAAAATTAATATAAAATCCACACTAATTTAGAAAATTATGAAAATTGAAACCTATCTTTAGAATATCAATCCTAATCTACGTTTAAATTTTCAAGGTATTTAGATGTCATTTAATAGAGTTTTCAGATCAAACGTATCATAAAAACTAATATGAACATGCATAAATCATCAACAAGCATTTATAACTTTTAAACATTCTAAGCATGGCATTATCATGCAAAATCATTTCGAAGTATACTTAAAAACTAAAAATGAAATGTGGTAACCATTCACCTTAGCTTTGTGATTAAAGTTGTGATATTTGATGTTTTGATTTACTTCTTCTCTTGAAAATACTAGCTTTTATCTTCTCTTGAGATTGAAAAGATGGCCGGCCATAGAATATTTTTTGCTTGTGGAAATGTAAATTGAATGTGTGTTTTAGTTCCTAAGGTTTTAGGGTATAAGTTCCTCTTATTTCCCATTTTTCCCTCCTTTATTTTATAACACTTATTCTCATCTTATTTCTTTAGTTCATTATACATATAGGCACGATTACCCATGGTTAAATCAAATTCTCTATCCATTAATCATCTTACATTATTTTATTTTGCTAACTAAATATCCTAAAAAATGTTATTAAAAATATGGGGTATTACCGGCTTCCATCCTTAAAGAATTTCGTCCTTGAAATTACGATAAAGTACATAAAAAATCAATCAACAAGGCAAAACATACCATCAAAACAAATCAGGATAAACGCCTTTAATCCTGCTCTCAGTCTCATAAGTACACTCTTTATCATCGTCGCTCCATTGGACTTTCACTAGTCTGACCGTCTTGTTCCTTAGCCTTTTCTCGTCTCCTGCAACTATTCGAGCTCGCTTTCTAACTATATGGTCAAATCCTTCTCTACTACTAAATCTTCTAACATTGTTGGTGCTATAATAGTCCTCGGGTCTTTAACACACTTTCTAAGATGAGAAACATGGAAAACATCATGGACCTCTGCCAAACTACTCGATAACTCTATTCTATGCGAGTTTCTCGATCCTCTCAACAATACGAAAATGTTCAACAAATCTCGATGCTATGTTCCATGATTTTCCAAATCGTGAAACCTTAATAAACACATAATCTCCATTAGAAAATTCCAAGTCTTTCCATCTTCTATCTGCATAACTTTTCTTCCTAGATCAAGCTTCATTCATCCTAGCACGAATTAACTCAATCTTCTTTGTCGCTTCTTTCACTAAATCTGGACCAAGAACCAACCTATTCCTTGTCTCTAACCAGCATGTGGAAGATTTGCATGGCCTTCCATACAAAGCTTCAAACGGTGCCATCCCAATAGTAGTCTGATAACTGGTGTTATACGAAAACTCGACTAACTAGAGATGGTCTTTCCATGATCCCCCAAAATCCTATACACAAGCTCAAGAAAAATCCTCAAAGACTTTGTTAACTCTCTCCGTTTGCCCATCATTTTGTGGTTGATAAGCAGTACTCGTCTTGAGCTTGGTTCCTAAAGCTTCCTGTAGGCTCTTCCAGAACTCACTAGCGAACAAGGAATCTTTATCACTAACAATACTACTAGGAATTCCATGCAATCTAACCACATTCTTCATGAACAACTTCGCCAAAATAGGTGCCATCCTAGTTGATTTTACTGGAATGAAATGGGCACTCTTGGTCAGCCTATCCATTATGACCCATATACTTTCATTTCCTTTACTAGATCTTGGTAACCCGTCAATAAAGTCCATAGAGATAGAATCCCATTTTCAAATCAAAACATCCAACGGCTGAAGTAATCCACTTGGCTTCTATTGTTCAGCCTTTGCCTATTGGCAATTCAAGCACTGCCTTACACACAAACCAATGTCCCATTTCATTCCTTCCTAAAAGAAACTCCTTTTCATATCTTGATACATCCTTGTACCTCTTGGATGGATAGTGAACTTCGAACGATGGCATTCCTTTAGAACTTCCTTCCTTATATCTCCTACATTCGGAACACATAACCTTCCTTTATTTGTCAAACATCCATTTTGGTCAAGACTGAAATCCTTCAAGTCATCACTCTCTATTCCCTCTATCAACTTCCTGATCCGTTCAGCTAAAACTAGATCTTTCACATGTTTAGAAGCTATCTTCTCAATCATTACCGGTCGAACTTCTAAACAAGACAACACGACACCTTCTCCACTAGACTCGGCCTAGGATCTGCACTGCACTCTACGAGCTGACAATGTTTCCAAATTCTTCCACTCAACAATCATTGCCAACACTGCATTATGATGTTTCCTGCTAAGTGAAACTACTACCTTATTTCCTTTTCCTGGTGTGTACTCGATTTCAAAATCATAAGCGGCAAAAAACTCTAACCATCTCTGGCATCTCATGTTCAGCTCCTTCTGAGAGAACAAATATTTCAATGATTTATGATCTATATAAAGCTCAAATCTCTCTCCCAAAAGGTAATGCCACCACACCTTCAAAGCAAATTTAACTACAGCTAACTCCAAGTCATGCGTTGGATATATTACTTCATGCGGTCTAAGCTGTCTAGAAGCATAAGCAATCACTTTACCTCTTTGCATTAGCACAGCTCCCAATCCTATTCCACATGCATTAGTATAAACAACTAAATCTCGATTTTCCTCCGGTATAACCAACACAGGTGCATGTGTCAACAAGTGTTTCAAGCTTTGGAATGCTTCCTCACACTTATCAGTCCACACAAACTTCATATCCTTTTAGTCATCGGTGCAGCTATCGACGGAAAATCCTTCATAAACCTTCGATAATATTAGCCAATCCTAGAAAGCTCTTTATTTCGATCACTGTCTCAGGTTTCTTCCAATTATTCACCGCTTCAATCTTATTCCGATCCACTAACAGCCCCTTCTCTAAGACTTCATGACCGAGGAGCTTCACTTTCTTTTTTCAAAAATGACATTTAGAAAATTTCGCCTTCAACTGATGCTCCCTTAGCATCTCAAGCACAACCCTAAGATGAACTTCATGCTCCTTTTCATCCTTAGAGTATATAAGAATATTATCTATGAAGATTAACACGTACCTATCCAAATGCTCTCAGAAAATCCGGTCCATCAAATCCACAAAGAATGTCGGCGCATTAGTTAGTCCGAATGGCATAACTAAACATTCGTACGATCCATACCGAGTACTAAACGTCGTTAAAGGAATACTATCCTCTACTACTTCAAGCTGATGAAATCTGATCACCAAATCCAACTAAGAAAATACTTTGACTCCACTTAACAGATCAAACAAATCGTCGATCCTTGGCAATGGATATTGGTTCTTTATCATCTTCTCATTCAACTTATGATAATCGATACATAGCCTTAATGATCCATCCAGTTTCTTAGCGAATACTGCTGTTGCTCCCCAAGGTGAACTACTCGGTCTAATAAAGCTCTTGCCTTTTAAATTCACCCACTGCACCTTCAATTCCTTCATCTCTATAGGTGTCATTCTGCTTGGCGACCTACTCACCGATTCTGCTCCAGGCACTAAATCTATTCTAATCTCAATAGCTCGTTTCGGCATCAATCCAACTACCGGCTCAAAGAGATCTATGAATTCTCTCACTATGATAATTTGATGCAACTCATCTTCCAAATCCATAACACCCAATAAAGCATTCACCTTAGAACTAGGGTTTTCTATGGTATAAAATATTTGATCACTACAGTCAGGGTGTCTAAGTGATATTTTCCTATCTTAGGAAAATATCCTAGCATCATACTTACTTAACCAATCCATCCCAAGAATGATCCCAAACCCCACAAAGTCAAATACATGCTAACATCAAACAAAAGTATAACCTAACAAGTCAAATTCTAAGTGGTCACAAGCCATCCCAAGTGTCACATATCCTCCTATTGAATTTGCAACCCTTAAGGATGCAACTAAATATAACAGTTCTAGGTTAAGCTTATCTACCAAACATTGAGAAATAAAAGAATGTGATGCACCAGTATCAATCAAAACGCTAACATACATACCATGAATCTGTAGAATGCCTCTCAGAACAGCCTTTCCCTTCTCCTACACTACTGGCCTTGAAGCAGTAGGTTCCAATGCATAAACTTGGCCCCTTCCATCCTCCATGGGCTCTTTGCAGTTGATTCTTATAGTGACCGATCTGATCACAATTAAAGCTCTTGATATTCTTCTTTCCAGTCAGCTCCTTCCCTTTTCCTTTTCCCGTACGACACTCATGAGCATAGTGTCCTTTCTTGTGCACTTATAGCAGACACTTCAGACTTTCCCTATTTCACTACTCCTCCCTTCTACGCACTTTTCTAATGGAAGAATTTCCTTTTCTAGCCTTGTCCAATCTGAACCTCCTTCTCCTTTTTCTTCTCCAAGCAAGCTAACATCTCTTCATGCCTCAACGCCATCTTTACCACCACATCACATGGATCTTTGATGTGCGGTAAGGTAGCTCTCGCTAATTCTAGTTTAAAACCTCTAATAAAATTTCATTCCTTTTCATCAACGTGTCAACAGTGGTATACCCATATCGGGCTAACTCCTCCTTAAAACTTCCAGCATATTTCAGAACAGATATCTCCCTTTGTTTCACTTCAGCAAACTTTCTCACCAACACAGACTGCACCATTATTGACATGAATCTTTTTGAAACCTCCTCTTAAACTCTTCCCATGTCATAATCTCTATTAGCACCAGAATTGGTCACTAACACCCGAAGAAGGATTTGTGTAGAGAGATTAATGAAAAAGGTAAATTAAAATTGAGGAATAACGCAGTGGAATGCAGTAATAACTATAAGAAACAAGAACACCAAATTTATAGTGGTGCGGCATAACAGCCTACATCCACTTTGAGTTTAATCTTTATTGCTCTCATAGATAATTGAATACAAATACAATCCGTACACCAACAACTTGAATATAAATGCTAACTGAAAAAGAATGAGTCTTGAAAGCGGCAGAGTCTCCTCAGTGTTCTCGAAAAAATGTCCCTTTCACTGTGCCACTGCACTTCTATTTATAGGCGAAGATAGGCTGGACTTCCCTCACGGGCCCAGGAACAAAGTATCTCGGCCCACAATAGGTGACTTTTGCACACCGGGCTAGGCATGTCGAACGGAAGTTGTCGAATGACCTTACTGTGCAGTCTTTGATAAACGGCGTCAAAGAAAGTTGTCGAATGGTAGATGCCGAACTAGAGAATGCCGAGCGATTGAGTAATGACTCAAGAGTGCCGGGAGACGAAGCAATGCCGAATGGTACCTAGGGCAAATGAGATAAACCTGCTGAATTACATTCGAATGCCGAGCAAGGCATCTATGCCGAGCGAGGTTTCATGCCGAGCGAGGTATCTATGCCGAGCGAGGCTTCGTGCCGAACGAGGTATCTATGCCGAGCGAGGCTTCGTGCCGAAAGAGGTATCTATGCCGAGCGAGGCTTCGTGTAGAACGAGGTATCTATGCCGAGCGAGGCTTTGTGCCGAACAAGGTATTTATGCCAAGTAAGGCTTTGTGCCGAACGAGGTATCTATGCCGAGCGAGGCTTTGTGCCAAACGAGGTGTTAGTGTGGAGTGAGGCCTGCATGCCGAGCCTCTCGTTACTGGGTCAAACAACCGAGTAACATTTGCCCCCCAAAGTGTGTCGTATGAGGAAACACGACATGATTTGAGCCAATATCCAATTCTTGCTACTAGAGGTTGAATGTGCTCAATGAAGGTCGGAGCACTGCAGCCCCGAGGCTATTCCTGACTGGGCCACTGGTTGATATCTTGTTCACCTCCCCTCCTTCACATATAAAAGCCAACACTTCTCTCCTTTCTCTATTTACTTTTACTTTAACCCCATAGGATTTTCTAACTTACCTTCCCCCGAACTCTTGCTACCTCTTCAATCTTCCTCTTCTTTCCTGAATCCAGTATGTTTTGCCCCACAACTGCCCTCGATAACGAGCCTGAGCGGATTCCAATTCTAAATCGAGCGCTTTCCTAAGTTTCAACCCATTCTCCTAGGTATGAACTTCTCATTTGATCGACTTTCCCCAATTAATGGTTTTGTACGAGATTCAAATTCACGACTTTCCTTTTAACTTACGGATGATGGAAGTCATGTAGATGAGAAAGATGGATCTGAGGTCTAAACATGCCTTAGGGTTAGATGGAGAGGAGGAAGGAAAAAGATACCGAAAGTAGCTGAGACGTAGACTCCTGTTGGGTCACTGAGTGAGGAGGAAGTAGTGATGACTAGACAAGTGTTGGTGAGTTCAATAGGTGTTGGCTGATCGTTAGTGTTAAGCCGTTAGGTTGTGGAAATGGAACTAATCTGGTGATCGAGGTAGTTCAGTAAACAAGGAGTGAGGGAGAAGTGAGTGTGAACGGGTCGGCATTTTCTTTTTGGGTGAAAACCGATCAACTATGAAGTAGGTGGCTCGGTAGTCTCCATATGAGAGTAATGTTGGGGAGGTAAAGGGATAGGGTGTCGTTCCATCTAAGGAGAGAGAGAGTGGGTTTAATTTGGTGATTTGAGGAAGTGAGACGGAGGTGAGCGAGCGGGTCGGCATGTCTGGCTTAGGCGGTCAAGCCAGAGAATGCCGAGCGAAGGTGTTTGATCCTAGGATGCCGAGCGACGTTGGTCGAAACATTCATTCAAGTGTTGAATGATGGACTTAGACCGAGCGGCATTTAGGCCGAGCGGCATTTAGGCCGAGCGACATGTAGGCCGAGCGGCATTAAGGAATTATGTTTCGAGTGTCGCTCATCTTTGAGCCTTGAAGTAGACAGCAATGATCAAAAACATTCCAACTTGAACATAATTCACATCGAACTCACTTACCTCGAATGCCTAATCATATGACATTAAATATGGACAAGGACTTAAGCAAATAATCATATCAAGCTAATTTGGACTGATAAATTCCCAGTTTCAACAACTATAATCCTGAGTTTAACTTGATTAAAACAAATAATAGCCTTTAAGATATAGTGTCAATGTCCGAGTCCAAAACCGAATCCATCACAAGACAGGCTCTCGGAGATGGTCAGCGATGACAGTCTTCGAAAATGACAGTCCAAAACTCAACTTTATTTCATCACCTTCACGACTTATAATTCTTTTGCAATTATACTTTAATGATTGCACTAGTTCACACACCACACAAGGGGAGCGGTTCTGTCGTTATGTCTAATATTGATTGTCTTTCAAGTATAGTTCAAACAGGTGTTTATCCAATCTTCGACGCTCATTGAAGATGTCTAGAAAGTCGAGCTCTGCTGCAGTCTCAGACAAACCTGAGCCAAATTTTCAACAAGAAGTTGTGGGAACTTCAAATCCGTCCTATACAGAATATCCCTAGTCCAACAACTGCATCTGTTGACTCGGCCCCTGATGCCCTAGACGCAGCTATCATCCTAGACAATCCGGTTGATTCTCAGGCTTCAAGAATCAATGAAAATGCTCTTCATTGACTATGCTCGATTGACGGAATTCCTTTTGACAATGTACTAGTTCCATCGGGACAAGATCGTCCTCACTTGCCCCCAGTCGAATATACCGCCTGCAACAAATTTATGTTTTATGTTGGTAACGTGCCACCATTAAACTCCTTCCTCCACGATTTGTTATTGTATATTAAGATCGCTCCATCGCAGTCATATACCAATAGTCACATGTTCGTATATGGCACGTGTATTCTTTTCATAAGCATTCTATTCAGGCTCCCTACTCCCGGCGACATCCGTTATATTTATCGTTTCAAGAGGTCGTCTGACAACCCATCTTTCACATTCCTTGAGCCGCATAACAAGTGCCAGATCCTGACTGGAGCGTGGAGCAAATTTGCCCAGTATAAGTAGGAATGGTTTTACATGCGTTGTCCCTCTGGCTTTGTAGGCAGATGGATGGAAGGGAGTAAGTTTATTTTCTGGACCAATACTTGTATTCGGCAGAAAGTGCATCCTTTCTAAACCCTTGCTATACTTTTACAGGTATCAGCCCATGTCCCCAAGGCTCTGGTTACTCTGATGCCGTTGAAGCTAATCGATTTATTCCCACGGAAAACCAGGATATCAGATCCATCATTACCAATGAATCGCTTTCCAAATTTGGGTTGTTGGAGGAAGGTCGCCGAATAAGTCTTCCACACGGCGTCACCATAACTGGTTCTGCCATGGACAAAGGCAAAAGGCAAGCTGGGCCTTCAACACGCGATGCCCCCGACACACCCGAGGAGGGCGAGATTAGAGAGACTGAGGTGCCACACACACCGGGTGGGAATGTAAGTCCTGCTCGGGGACCGGTGGTTGAGGCACACGGCACCAATGTAGCGCCTCCCCCTTCGAAGGGAAAAAAGAAAATGGCATACAAACCGAGGAAGAAGACTGTTGGTGGAACCTCAAAGGTCACAATCACTCCAGTGGAAAAAAAGTCATCTCCTCAACACTTAGAGGGTTCATTGAAAGGCTTATCTAACCTCACCATTCCCGATGACTTGCTCAACTATAGCTTCAATGATCCAGAAACCCTAAAATTTCATTCGCCCGTGAGAGGCAGTGAAGGCGCTCAAGCCCATAATCATGGAGAAGAAACTCTGATAAGTAAAGCCAAAGAAACTGGTCCGTCGGAAGGAAACACTAGGACACATACAATGACACTCACACTTCATCTTGCACTTAAACTTCAATCATCATGTGATTCTGGCTAACTAGTGTTTACGTAATTTCTATGCAGGCGATATAGGACGCTCCCACGGATTTGACTGCCTTCACGAGTCATCTATTTTCCATCATTCTGGCTGGGATTCGGGCTTTGGAAAATGCCGGGACAAAGATGACGACAGTGATATGGACTATCGCTCCCGGGACTCATCATCTCAAAGGAAAAATTATCATCAGTCTTCATATTATCACGATCCTCCCTCTCACTCGGAGCAAGGCAAGGAGAAATCCGGTCACAAGGGGTCTCGGTTTGATGCCCCCCGTGACCAACACTCAGGTTCCTCTAGCACCAGGAAATCTTGGGAACTTCACAAAAAACCCGTAGTCCTTAGACAGACTCCTCCTGCTCTCGCACATGATCCGTCGATTGTGGAAAGGCTAACCGGGCTTAAGGCCACATTCCCAAAAATATGCTTCGACGGTTTGAAGTTTCTTCCGGCGATTCATCACATTCCATGGCACATCAAATAGAGGGCCATCGCTTGCAACAATGACGTCTACGTTCAACACGACGTATTAAAAAAAGTGTCAGAAGTTTCTGTTGAACGCCAACATGAAATTGATCGTCTGAAACTCGAAGCCGTTCACGACAAAGACATCATTAAGGCCTAGGATGAAGAGCTTCTCTCATACAAGTCTCAGCTTAAAACTGCTTAGAAAAATTCTAAAGACACAGCTGAGGCAGTTAATCATCTGGAGGCCACACATAATAAAGAGATCGACGAAGCGGTACAATGTTGTGGCGCCTTAGCTTCATAGAAAGACTCCGTTCAGAAGGAGAGAGACTCAGCGAGTCAAATAGTTGGAAGAGCTACTTCTCAATGAGAAAGAAGAAAAGACAACTGCACAGGAGGAGTTGCAACGATACTGCGATGAGATTGTTGCCACATGACTCCTGAAGACAAAGCTCGACGACGAACTCTGCAAAGTTGAGACGCTGAAGGATAAAGCCCGTGAGGAAGGCAAAAGAATAACATCCACCGAGATTGCTTCTCGCCTTGAGGTGGCTATGGGGGCTGGAAGGGAGGAGATAAAGTGCATGTTTGATTCGCTTATAGCCGAGTTTAATGTTCGAGTTCTCATGCATCGCGATTTATCAGTCCTCGGCGAGGGTCACCTTGAATCTCTAGCCGAAGCATGGGAGACTTTGGTAAAGATTAAAAAGATTGAGTCGGGCACTGAAGAGGTAGACAAAAAAGCTTTAGTGAAGGAATTTCTCTAGGGGAATGAGCCTTCGGACTTGTCTGCGGCGAAAGCTCTTTATAGCAGAGACTCTTCCTCGCAAAAGGTAAGAACAACATTGCCGGTCCGTCCGGAACCAAGTCTCCAGCTCCTTCCCCTACTCAACCGACTGGTCGCCCAACACTTGATCCCTTCGAGCAGCATGTTGGCTACGACCCAGAAGATCCTAGCCTTGATATTCATGTTCTGTCTCCAATTCTAGAGGTGAAACTCTCTGGATAGTTAAGAGCCAACCAGAAACAGGTACATAACTATTCTTCTTAAAGTTTGATGGGTCGTCGTTTTTAGCAAATAGTCAACGTATTCTAACATTCATCTCTTATGATTTCATGTAGGCCGTTCTGATCCTGAGCCAACTCCAAGGAGCGATGAAGCCATGGAGAAGAAGGAGAAGACGAGTGAGGCCATTTAGAAGGGAGAGTCTCCCGGTCCGGATGCCACTACAAGAAAATCAGTTTTTGGTTGCAAAAATTAATGGCGTTTGAATGTAAGTGCAACTAATAATATTTCACTATATTACATAAATGTAACAAAAAATATTTCGCGTCCCGCCTTTATAAAAAAGTTCCGCCTGCCCAAACAAACGTAACATAAAAGATTTTCGCCTTGTTATTCCTACGCTACGTAGAAAAATTCAACTCTTTTCCCCCAAAATAAGCAACCCTAAATCAAATAAGTTTCCTAATCCAAATTTGTAATGCTCAGCTGTTGCTTAAATTAGGTTTCACCAAACTATATATGTATTCACTTAAATTAGGTTTCACCAAATTCAATATGTTCTGTAGATAAGAAGGCGCAAAAATTCAAGGATTGATGTATTCGAACTATTCTTTTCTTTTTTCATTTTTTCATTGTAAGACTGAATCAGAGTGGTAATCGACCTCTATGATTACTTCTCCATTGTGTGTAGATATTTTTCTTTTTGTAAATTTTCTTGTAGGGTTTGATAAGGTATTTTGATTGGGTGCGGATTTGAGTTGTAGATCTGGAGGACTTTGCGGAAATTGTTTAGGTGGAGAGGATGGATTCAGATGTCATTCTCGATTTTGCTCAGTTTCAGTTGTCTCCCCGAAAATCAAGGTAAAACTGATTAATTTTGAAATAAAGTCCAGTTTTGTTTTCCATTTACATTTTTTGTAATTTGAGCTATGCTACGTTAAATTGTGCTTGTTTAAAGTAATGAAAGTGAATTGCAAGAATATTCTTAACTTAGTCTTAGTAATGAAGACGATAGGAGTTGATGAAGTTTTCATTATGTTGGCTACATTCACTTTCGATATATTTGGTAATAAAATTTATAGAAAGAATGAATTTTGGTAGATGTGAACTGTTCATTTCTGGAGGTGGTAAAACTGAGAAGATCCCTTCTGGATTCTTAAAACCATTTCTGAAGCATTTGACCGATGTGGAGGAACAAGTAGATCAATCAGTTCCCTTGATTAACCCTGAAACAGAGAAAAGGAAGAGCTGGTTCAACAAAGGAACTCTTGAAAGGTTTTTAATATGTACTAAATAGTTATTTATTTAGCAGTATAAATGATCTTGCAATCCATAAATTTTTTAATAATACTACTATAGTTTCATGTAAAACTAAACGAAATGCTTGCTGGTTGAATGAACTTGGGGAGTGATTAAAAGGCAAGTAAACTTAAGATTAGTCTCTTTGCTTGTGATTTTTTTTGGCAAGAATGTGTCAAATATAAATCACTATACTAGGAGTTCACGATAATTTCGCGACCTAGTTAAGATAATTTGGTTGTTTGAAAATGTAATGGGCTGTTTTGCTAAAGTGGAGTTCAATTTTGCTCACACTTAGAGATCACTTTTGGGCGGCTTCTTTTTTAACTACTTAAAAATAGTTGCTGTTCTAAATCACCTAACTTAAGTGCCGGCTGTAATAACTTTAAGCTCGTTGTGATATTTGCTTTATTCTAATGAAAGATGTAAGAGCTAGAGTTTGATCTTGTTTCATCAAACAGTGACATAATTATTATAACTAACTTTGCATTAAAGTTTACCAAATCAAGTACATACAATATTATGATGATGTAATCTCTTGTGTGATTTGTAGGCCTGCTTATAGCATGAGTTTGTTGGAATATAGTCAAATGAAACATGTTGTCTATTCGTCAGAAAACAAGCAAATTGATAACATTCTTTTTAGCTTGTTTTCCCATATTAGTACTGTTTGTTTGATTCTGACATTTAATTGTACTTGATCAAGCTTGTTTACTTTCACATGTTAGAAGATTTTCTTGCCTGCAAAGTTGCTAGCAGCTTAAAAAACCATTCACAATTCGAATTAAAATATAATTTAATATTTCAGTTGCCTGCTGGCAATCATATAGCATTTGTAACGTGTGCAAACAGTTTTTAGTCTGCACCCTAAAATTATGCATCAACAATAAAAACAGAGTTTGTAGATTAATGGTAAAAGCTACAAGTGACACAATTAACTTTTGCTAACTGTATAGGGGTGGATTAGCATATTATTTACTATCAGTTGAGACAATATACCCTTAAGCAGATTCATGTCGTCGGTGTGAACACATTATGCATCTACAAAATTGTGCACAACTCATGCTGTTAAATTTGCCTCTTATTATTTTAACGTGTATTTTGCAGGCGATGTGGGCTCGATGCTCCTCAAATCTGCGTCGATGATTGTAGCAAATGTTGATGTATGTGAATGCCATACAAACCATTGACAGCGAGACATTTCAAGACTGAATCATATATAGCCGGCTAAATTTTGAAATTTTTTTACTGCTTGAGTTATTATATATAAAAATAATAATAACTAAAGCAGTAAAAAAATTCAAATTTTAGCCGGCTAATTATGAATTTAGTGTTCAGTACTGTTACGAACGTCTGCAACATTCCACTGAAGAGATTATTCGATCCAACGAACTTGTTAGTCATATATCTGACCGGGTCTTACAGATTCTTTGAATTTAGTGTTCAGTAATGTTTTTGACATTAGTTAGCAATTTATACCTGAGGTGAACATGATTCTTAGAAAAGGAATTTAACAGTTTTGGTAGTCATTCTGTTTCCATAGACCTAATAATGGTGAACAAGGATTTGCATTTGTGATCTTCTTTTAATGTCCTATTAAAATACAGAGCATGCCGTTAGAGCTTTGTAATCAATTGAGATGTTTGGATCTCACCCGCATTTGTTTCTCACTAAGAGCGGGCTATCTCACATCAACTTAATGTTGCAGAACATGGGTATGTTAATCACTATAATCACCCCCTATTTCTGGTTTAATGTTTTTAGCAAGTATACTATAAAAGTTTGGTATACATGAAATTCTTGTCTTTAACTGCAAAGATATATTAAATAATGAATTTTTTGTCTTTAACTAGTTTACATTATTTTACTGCAAAGATTCCCCAATTATTAACTGTTTAGTCATCTTGTAATATTCCGGTATATTCTTGTACCAAACAATATAAGAACTAGCAATAGAGATGCAATCATATTAATTATTAGTATACTTAATTAATCACCCATTAGAAGCTCTGATCTTTCCTTAACTAAGGGAGAGATTAATTTCAAAGACAAATTAATTTTATTTAAATGTTAAATTCTATAATAGTCAGAGAAATTTCTCAAGTCCTAAGTGGCATGTACTTCTTTATCTCTGCTTAAACCAGGAAATAAGATGCGTTCACTGACTAAAAATAATTAAGAGAAAGGGTGTTTATGTTGAAGGAGTCATTCATGTTCAATGTCTGTATATGGTACTGTTTTGTGAATTCTTCTCAAATTAGTTAACCCTCTTTCGTACTTAGCAAAATCGGGTATATTCTGGGGAAAAAATCACTGATTTTTACCAATAAACAGAACTGCTCAAAACTGCTTCAGAGTTAAATTTGAAGTTTTGTTTCTTGAAATGGCAAGTGAACACTTAATCACTCAATTCAAACACTTCGGTAATTTTAAATTACAAGCTATTTTTGCTACTAATAAAATATAAACTACCATTTTTTCCGTAGGTGTAAACAAAAACAGTAATCATGTTGGTGCACAAACTGAGCATGGAAGTTACTATAACCATTAAATTAATCATTAACCACCAATTGAATTTGATTATTATTTAACATGGAAATTAAGCATGTGAACAAATTCGTATTCACTGACGAGCACTTCCAAAAAAAATTGTGTAGGTTTGTTCGTTATATAAGCACACCTGAGGTGCTGGAAGTAGTCAACACTTTTGATGCGGAGGTGTTGCAGTTGGAAGGGGCTAGAAAGATATATTCCCAGGTAATGCTACTTGTATATGTTATTTGGGAAGCAGTTGGTCCAATATTTATCAAAATATATTTCAAATAAATTTACATGTTATTCAGGGGTCAGAAAGTCAACATTCTGCTAAACTTGATAAGTTGCTTGTGCTTTTCTTCATTATTAAGCTGCAACAAGCTGCTGGATTTTATAAAGACAATGAAGAAATCTGAAGTTAAGGTGAGTTGTCCTCATCGTAATAATCAGTAGTAGTAAATGCGATATATACACACTCTAAATTTGGTTCCTTTCAGGTACTTTTAAGAATGCTTCTTGCATATTATAATCATGTTAGAGCTTATAAAAACACTCTGGTCACCAAGTTTTTCGGATTGCACTGTGTCAAGTTAATAGGAGCTGCCTAGAAAAAGGTAAGACAGTAAGGTCGACTTTGAATTGTGCTTACCACTTGAAATAGCCGATGTACAGACTTCAATTTTGTTTTTCTTATTATTCTTCAGGAGTGGTTTATGATAATGGGAAATTTATTTTGTACCGATTGTGTGATTCATAGACATTTCGACCTTAAGGGATCTTCTCATGGGAGAACAACTAATAAACCCGAATCCGGAATTGATGAAACTGCTACACTGAAAGACCTTGATCTTAGTTTCATATTCCGACTAGAAAAACATGGTTTCAAGAATTTTGCAAGTAAACAATAATCATACGAATACCTGTGCCAAATAAATTTGACAACAAATTCATAATTTTTATTGAAAATATGTGCAGCTAAGTAGATAAAGACTGCGATTTTCCAGAGCAAGAGCGAATGATGGATTATAGTCCTTCAGTGGGTGTTCATATTAAAGAATCAGTAGCAAGCAAAGGTACAAACTCTTTTCTATTTCTACTTTGAATATGAAGTAAAACGTTGCTTACTGGATTTGCTGAATGTGTTTTATCTGCATCAGAAAATTCTAAAGCTGATGGCAAAGGGCAGCCAGCTCTAACTCCAACTCTTTCAAGAGAAAACACGGACCAGCTACTTTCAGATCCTCAATGGTATGTCCATCTCAACACTATTTTTAAAACATCGTATGTTTTACTTTGCACTATATCTAACCATTATTGCTTCACATATGTACCAAAAGTATCTTTGATGTGCTTAAAGAATGTGGGAATGCAATTGATGCTGCAGTTGCAGCTTCACTTTGTTTAGGAGTGGTTAGTGATGCTTCTAGTGGTATTGGTGGAGGTGCTTTTATGTTGATTAGGATGGCTAATGGTGAGGCCCATGCCATTGATATAAGAGAGACTGCACCATTGCTTGCATCCCAGGTGACTCTTTGCATTTTTTTCCCATTATTTTTAAAGCATCCAAGGAGAAGTGAATTTTAAAATTTATAAAGGGTGTTTGAAAAAAAACGTCCATTTGCTATAATTGTCCTAAATGTGGGATTTTTATGCCCTACTTTGTCCATGTTTGCGGAGAAAAAAAAGCAACAATTGTTGGACTGGTTATTTTTCATGCTTCTATACGTTAAGAAAAATGCATATGATATGGTTGACAAGTAACATTAAACGAGAACTCATTCAAACTATGAAGGCAAAATCAAACTTGACCTTATACTGAATACTTTATACTTTTCGTTATTTGGATTTATGGTTGTGGGTACCCTCCAGCTCTATGATTTGGATTGCGGATTTGGAAACTTGATTTTGGATTTTGCGTTATTGGCCATTAAAGTTTTTAACCTTGCTTTAGATATCCATGGAAGAAAATTAATCTGGATACAGCTATGAGTATTTATCCAAAGAAAGGTGTGGTTTATACGCCAACGCTTCCCTTTAACTTCAAAGCCATATGTAGGTATGTACTGTTCTGCTTCGTAAGCATGCAACAAGTTGGTTGTTCTTTAATCTAAGTGAAGAACATTGAATCTACAAGTTTCCTTTGGAAATAATTTATGATTAGATTGAACCATTATTGATGACCAGTGATTTTAGTAGTTTTATTTGGACAAGCTACGTTATCAGTGTATTGTTTATCCACCTGATCTTACATTGCAGCTGTGCACTCTTATTTATGCAGCAACATCTTTGTGATATAAGTTATTTGAAATGATACTTTATAACTTCAATTTAATTCTAAAAACGCTGGGGGGATGTTATCAGATGAACTTGCTGTTTTGAATGAAGTGCATGGTTGAAGTGGATGGTTGTTGTATGCTAAGTCTAGTGCACTGACTTCACAAATATGATGTAAAAGTTGTTGGATGATTACAATGTGCTCACATTAGTGGTTAATACGCAGAGGCATATTTGTTTGAAGTATTATAGTCTAAGGACTTCTATATTTGTCCATTATTTATCTTTGATACCTTCACCTCACAAATATTTAGTAACATGATTATTATTGTTTACAGGTAGATAAACGTTTGTGAAGAATTCAAGCAGCAGCACTGGTTTTTGGTATGGTAGCATCATATGTATGTAGTTAGGTTAATTAAAACTGTTATGAAACTATTATGAAACTAGTATGTATGGTAGCAGCACTACTTTAGCTGCATGTACTATTATGAAACTGTTTATGGTAGTTTGGTTGTGTAAACGTATGGTTAACCTTTTGTCTCCATACTAATGTTATGAGATAGCGGTGATTATGTAATTGCTTTTGTTTGTGTTATTGTGGTTCATTGAATGTGTTATTTTTGAATGTGTATGTGTTTATATATTACGTCATTGTATAAGTTTTGAAGTACTTGAATTGGAGGCGAAATCAGATGTTGTCGTGGAACAGCAGGCAATAAAATCGAAACATACGGTGGCCGAGAAAGAACGCCACCAAAAATATTTTTTTGTAACTTAGATAATCTCCGTGGCGTTCAAAAAACGCTGCAAAAAATAATAATAAGTGCAACAAAAAAATAAGATAGTAAACGGCACATTTTCGGTGGCGTTTCTTAAACGTTGTAAAAAAAGATCTTTAGTAACGTTTAAAAAACGCTGCCAAAAATTCATTTATAGTGACGTTAAAATAAATGCAACAAAAAATCATGGATTTTTAGTCGTATGTTTTCTAGCGGCGTTTATCAAAACGCCATCAAAACTTTTTGTAGCGTTTTTTGAGCGCCACTAAAAATCAAATTTCTTGTAGTGTGCTCAAGTGATTGAGGCGCTTGACGAAGACAAGTCTGAAAATTCGTCACCCGTCGAAGGAGATTATGAAGTTGAGATTACAGGCTCCTCCGAACCCATTTCAAAGTTGAGCATGAAGGAGCAATTTAAGGAAGAAATGAAGAAAAAAATTGAAATCAAGGTCGACTCCAAGTAGTGGAACTAGATGATCCTTTGAATAGACCTTTGAAAGTCATTCTTCCCAGTGGGTTCAGGCCACTAGAAGTTCCTCTTCCCTCCCCGAACGTCACCTCCCTAGCTAGTAAAGCGTCCAAGCGAAATCGCGTGGTGGAGGAGTCGGTTGGGAAACCGAGGAAGGAGAAGAAGCCAAAGAAGTAGTTGTTATACTCGTTCAACGAGAATTAGCCTAGATTATGTAAGTATTTCTACTTATTTTCATAGTCAATGTAAATAGACTTCGGATTCCGAGTTTAGGAGGGATTGTAGTGGAGCCTCATTTTGGATTAATAAATAAAACTTAGTTTCTTTGTCATCCGCATGACTTCTATTGT
Source organism: Allium cepa (assembly GCA_030765085.1). Lineage (NCBI taxonomy): Eukaryota > Viridiplantae > Streptophyta > Magnoliopsida > Asparagales > Amaryllidaceae > Allium > Allium cepa. The sequence continues at coordinate 858,639,277 of CM060934.1, read as the reverse complement.
TCAGCTTACTGTCTAACTGATTACCATTACTCGACATTCAGTGAGTTACTCGAGCTCCAGTCCACCTCCATGTGACTCGGAAATTTTTTGAGAATCGTAAATCCTCTGTTTCATGCTTTGGGTACTTAGCATATTTTTAGTCCACACTCCGAGGAATCAGAGTACTCCAGTCTGCATTCTGGGGACTTGGAGATTTTAAGTCGTTTCTACCCTAGTCTGCACTCTGGGGACTCAGAGTACTCTAGTTCGCACTCCGAGGACTTGGAGATTTTAAGTCGTTCATACTCTAGTCCGCACTCTAGGGACTTAGAGTACTCCAGTCTGCACTCTAGGGACTTGGAGATTTTTTATCGATTATACTCTAGTCCACACTCTAGGGACTTAGAGTACTCCGGTCCGCACTCCAGGGACTTGGAGATTTTTTGTCGCTTATACTCTAGTCCGCACTCTGGGGACTTAGAGTACTCCAGTCCACACTTCGGGGACTTGGAGATTTTAAGTCGTTTATACTCTAGTCCGCACTTTGGGGACTTAGAGTACCCCAGTCCGCACTTCGAGGACTTGGAGATTTTAAGTCGTTTATATTCTAGTCCGCACTCTGGGGACTTAGAGTACTCCAGCCTGCACTTCGAGGACTTGGAGATTTTAAGTCATTTATAATCTAGCCCGAACTCTGAGGACTTAGAGTAATCCAGTTCGCACTCTGGGAACTTGGAGATTTTAAGTCGTTTATGCTCTAGTCTGCACTGGGGACTCAGAGTACTCCAGTCCGCACTCCAGGGACTTGGAGATTTTAAGTCGTTCATACTCTAGTCCGCACTCTGGGGACATAGAGTACTCCAGTCCGCACTCCGGGGACTTGAAGATTTATTTTATCATTTATACTCTAATCCGTACTCTAGGGACTTAGAGTACTCCAGTCCGCACTCCAGGGACTTGGAGATTTTTTGTCGCTTATACTCTAGTCTACACTTTGGGGACTTAGAGTACTCCAGTCCGCACTCCGGGGACTTAGAGATTTTAAGTCGTTTATACTCTAGTCCGCACTCTTGGGACTTAGAGTACCCCAGTCCGCACTCCGGGGACTTGGAGATTTTAAGTCATTTACACTCTATTCCGCACTCTAGGGACTTAGAGTACTCCAGTCCGCACTCCGGGGACTTGGAGATTTTAAGTCGTTTATACTCTAGTCCGCACTCTGGGGACCTAGAGTACTCCGGTCCACACTCCGAGGAATTGGAGATTTTAAGTCGTTTATACTCTATTCCGCACTCTAGGGACTCAAAGTACTCCATTCCGCACTCCGGGGACTTAGAGATTTTAAGTCGTTCATACTCTAGTTCGCACTCTAGGGATTAGAGTACTCCAGTCCGCACTCCGGGGACTTGAAGATTTTTTTCATCATTTATACTCTAGTCCGCATTCTAGGGACTTAGAATACTCCCGTCCGCACTCCAAGGACTTGGAGATTTTTTAATTTTTTGTGCACGTTCATACGCCATACAGAATAGTGTAACTTTAGTTTTTTGCCATAGAATTATCACACACGGAAACATCAATAATTCATGGAAAGATGGCTTCAAGCCTTTATTAATGAAAACAAACTAAATTGTCTTATTACATGCCGAAAACTAAGAATCAACGAAATAAAAATATACTGGAAATAATAGCAACAAAGATACGAAAGAAATAGACTAAGTATAATAATTCCGCAGATGCTAGTTATTCCATACTCGAGGGAGTGTCACGCCATCAACGATCGCCAGCTTGAAAGTTCCCTCTCCAAGCCTCCGTTCAATGATGTATGGACCTTCCCATGTGGGATTCATATGCGATGGGATCGGGAAAACTCGTTTCAAAACAAGATCGCCCGCATCAATGGTTCTTAGTTGGACTTTTTCATTATAATATCGAGCGACTCGGCGTATATATGCAGCCGCCCCTTAAATCAACTTCTTCACGTTTTTCATCAACAAAGTCCAGTGATTCCAGTAAAAGATCCCGATTCGTCTTAGGGTCATAATGAGTTACTCGATGTGAATGAACTTCAAGTTCCATAGGTATAACAGCCTCCGTGCCATATGCCAATGCGAATGGAGTGTGGCCAGTCGTGGACTTGTGGGTGGTTCTATAAGCCCAAAGTGCTGTTGGAAGTTCATCCCCCCACTTGCCTCTAGCCTTTTCCAAACGCTTTTTCAATATGGACTTGATTATTTTGTTCATGGCTTCTACTTGTCCATTCGTTTTTGGATGAGCAACTACTACAAACCTTTTTTCAATGCTTACTTTTGACAAAATTCTTTAAACTCCCTACTTTTGAATTGAGTTCCATTGTCTGTAATGATAGTCCGCAACGGCAAATAATGTTTCGTACAACGAAATTAATGACCTTCTTGGTAGTGATTGTGGCTAAGGGCTCTACTTCTGCCCACTTGGTAAAGTAATCGACCGCAACTATTGTGTATTTTGCACCACCTTTGGATATGGGTAAAGAACCGATTCTATTGATCCCCCACATTGAAAACAGCCAGGGACTAACCATTTGCGTAAGTTCCGTCGACGGAGCTCTCGGAATTTTTGCATACTTCTGGAATTTCTCATATCTCCTTACATAGTCTGCAACATCCCGATTTACAGTTTGCCAATAGTATCCATAGCAGAGGATCTTCTTTGCTAACATTTGCCCCCAGTATGGTCATCACATTCCCCTTCATGGACTTCCTTCGGGACTTTTTTTATCTCATTATGGGCAATGCATCGGAGTAAGGGGGTCGAATATCCCTTTCGATGCATTATTCCATCCGGCATTACATATCGCAAAGATTCACGAATGACTTGTCATCTTTCGTTCTTTCTTTCGGGCAAGGCCCCGTGTAGCAAGTATTGCTTAAATGGGGTCATCCATGATTCCTTCTCGATTTCTGTTTCTAACATGAAATCTATCTCCATCACATTTATATTCGAAGAATATAAGGTTTCGACGGGAACTAATCCCATTTGTTGTGCATCGCCAGTACTTGCAAATTTGGCCAATGAATCGGCTTCTCTGTTTTGTTCATGCGGGACATGCGAAATACCATAATATTCTAGATCTGCTAACAGCTCTTGAACCCGTGCAAGGTATGGGGCAAGTCTCTGTCCCTTTGCTTGATAGTCCCCCTCGCACCTAGTACACCACCAATTGTGAGTCACAAAAGATTTCAACTGATTTTACTTCCAGTTCCTTGATAAGTTTCAAGCCAGCAATCAATGCTTCATTCTCGACTTCGTTATTTCTAGTTGGGAAATTGAGCATCAAAGCATAACAAATTGATCGGTTTTCGGAAGTTACAAGAACTATACCAGCCCTAGAGCAATGGTCGTTGGATGCCCCATCGGTGTACAGTTTCCATCGAATGGGAGGAATGACATCGTAACTGTTTGATTCGTCTGACACGGTGAATTCAGCGATGAAATCTGCTAGCGCTTGCCCTTATATGGCCCTTCGTGGCAGGTAGGTTGTAACAACCCAAAATTTTCGATTCCGAAAATTCCAGATAGTTAGAAAAAAAGAAAAAAAGAAGAAGAATCAGAAACAAGTTACAGAAACCTCACATTCGCAGTGGTTCAAAATATAATATCAAATAATATTCTTTATACAAAGGAAACAGTAAAAGTCAGTTACATTTTAACTTCATCAGAGTTACATCATATATACAAACACTGGACATATACAATCAACATGTACCAGATACACATCAATATATCACAGCGGAAACACTCCATTATGTTCCTGCCATCCAGCTCATCTCCTGAGCTCCAGAACAACCTTACCTGAAAATCTGTAATACTCGGTCTGACTCGAGCATTACATTAAAGTAACACCCAGGTCAGGCTGGAAACCAGCGTGAGTAAACCCATCTAACATGGAACAAAAAGCATACAACTTATATAAAACCCGGGTAACTTGTATCAATTTACATCTTCACAAGTCGTTATAGACAACACTTACATCACACATCAATTTCTAAGTACCAACTTAAATTAAATGTCCAATTCACGTAAATCATTCCATTTTAGCTTATTGATTCCACGTATCAATTTATAAAGAATCGAAGTGGTCGGGTATTTACTAATACCCGACTCTGGTCTCTTCGAATTCAAAACCATCTTAATCCAAATTATTCAAGTGAAATACAATTCAATCTTAAATACAAGATGTCATTTTTCTTCATAGAAATTTATTATCAACAGATAACCACATTATCATTATCGATCCAAACATACCACATCACAAACATTTATATCAAAGATATCAATCAATTCGAGGCATTTAGTCATCATTCAATCATTTAATATTAATCAATCTGCAATATCAATCATCCAATATTAATCAATCATCCATAAATAAAATTGATTAACTGTAAATCAATTGGATTACCTAAATCCTTCTTCATTAATTTATTCCAAATAAATAAATTAATGATCTCTTAATGATCTTCTGTAATTAATCTCCCTTGATTAATCATCCTTTAATTACATTCAAGTAATTAGCCTTCAATTCTTTAATTAATTCTACAAATTAATTATTCTTAACCATATACAGTAATTAACCTTTAATTACTATCATTAATTATAATAATTAATGATCCTTCATTTACTTCCATTAATTAATCAACTATAATTAATTACATTAAACCTCAATTAATTACAATTAATTAATCACTTCCATTAATCAATCTTGATTAATTTTCATTATATTAACTAATGATCCTTATTAATTAATAATCCCTTTAATTAATTAAATAATTAACTTATAATTAATCATCCCATTAATTAGTCTTAATTAATCATAAACGGTAATTAACAACTTGTAGTTACTTATCTTAATTAATTAACTTCTTAATTAATTATATTAACCCTTTGATTAATTAATCTAATTCATTAATCTTTAATTACTTCATTAAGTAATCAATTAATTAATAATCCTTAATTAATTTATTAATTAATTAATTCCATTTTTAATTAATTACACTTAGTAATTAATCTTAAAATTAATCACATTCATTAATTAACTAATCACATTAATTAATTAACTAAAATAAACTAAGTAATTAACCCTTAATTACTTACATAAGTAATCATCTTCTAATTACTTTCATTAGATGATTACTCTCTTAATTAATTACTTCACAAGTAATTAATTCCATCATTAAATAATCCTTAATTCTTTAATTAATTAATCACTCTTAAATTAATTAACTTCAAATCAATTATATTAATTAATCCATAGATTAATAACATCTAGTGATTAACCCTTAATCACTTCAACTTTAATTACTTCCATAAGTAATTTCCTCTGTCTAATTACTTTAAGTAATTATACATTACTTACTTCATTTAGTAATTACACTTAATTAATTCATAATTAAGTAATTATTTAAAATTAAAAAAATAATTAACTAATTATTTAAAACTAATTAAATAATTAGTTAACTTCTTATATTTTAAAAATCCTTAATTAATTAAGAAAATCATTTATCTTAATAAATTTTTTACTTATTAACAAATCATATTAATTAAGTATCCATAAGTTCATAACAAAGATAAATTAACCATATTTATCTTCATAAATAAATTATTTGAATAAACTAAATCTTATTAACTTAAAGACAAATTATTTAATTTGGTTTACAAAATTATAACATTAACCTTATTTGAAAATAATGCATTTAGAAACCAATTTGAAATTTAAAACACTTTAATTATCTAATTTAAACTTATTTATTTTCAATATAATTTGAAAACTTAGTTATTAAACATTACTTTAAAATTTTACTTAAAACTTTGATTAAATATTCAAATTCAAAACATTCCTTTTTAAATTTAAAATTCAAAATTTAATGAAGTTAATTACTTTAAATTGAAAACACTTCTTTTTAAATTAAAATTCAAAATTTAATTAAGATAACTACTTTCAAAAACAAACATCTTAAACAATTTAAGTTTAAAATAAATTCCATTAATATTTTAAAAGTTTGATTTATTTTTATTTCAAAAGAACAAGCTTCTAACTTTTATAAATCTCTGCTGTAAATCCTTAAGCTAGATTAGCATAAGAAAACGACTCGGGTCAAACCCGTGTTGAACAACACAAAATCTCGAGCAAGCTTCGGTGCAACCACCCATCTCAAAATGCTTCGAGGCTAACCCAGCACCAGCACGAACCAAAACCCGAGTCGACCTCTTTCTTCCCCAAACTTCCTCAAACCATACTGTGACGCCCCACCTCTATACCCACGCTAGCCAAGAACATTACGGTGAATGCTGTCGACTAGCACGGAGAATAAGGCTGTTGAGGAGCGACCATCCGTGTAATTTCTTTGCGCGAGCACCGATATGTCAGATAATATAACATGCATTCTATTTCAAGAGGAAATCCGACATGCCAACACAAACTCAAAGCTACTACACGGTGGCTATATAAATCCTTCGAAAAACAAATATAGAAATAAGCATAACACAAATCAGTCACAGACTATCACAAAGGCGGAATAAGATATGAATATTACACTAGAAAGTGTACATCAGAGTAGTGGTCTAAAAAGATCCACAATATCACAAAAGAATAGTTACATGAACTACACAAAAGAATAAGTATACATTATGGAGTCTATATCTCGAATGTGTACACCAAAATAAACTACTATTCTAAGTAGTTAACCAAAAGCAAGAGAAATCAATCCCAAGAGAGAAGTCAAGCAGAAGCACCTGTAACATCTCGGTCTGACCCGAGTATTACTTAATAAGGAAATAATAAACGGATCATTCTAACTATAAATATCAGATGAAACGATATAGAATAAGAGATATGACTAAACACATAATAATCACAATGCCAAGCTGTGATATATATATATATATATATATATATATATATATATATATATATACACACACACTTAGTTGATAATCGTCAAGAGATTAATCAACGTCACCAAATCTACACAAGAATCAAAGAAACGTCATACTCCTTATTTCGTTCAACATACCATAAATATTGACGATAATATCAATGTCATTCACAAAAGTCAATGACACACAAATTCCAGAAGACTACACAAGAAATCCAGAAATCACTAAAGTCAGTGACACACAAATTCACCAATGCACAAATATTGATAAAACTTATCAATGGAAATCACGAAAATTGGTGAAACACAAATTCTAGGAATCTACACAAGAAATCCAGAAACCACAAAGGGGGGAAAGGCCTATCACAAACGGGAGCATAAAGCCCACCAACACGTGTATCACAAACGGAACGCTAATTCCATGGTCGCTAACCATCACAAATTGAGCCGAAGCTCCACAAACGGCCCGAAGACCATGGGTTGCTACCCCATCACAAATTGAGTCGAAACTCCACAAAACGGGGTTTAGTCTCCCTCGCAGACAAAGAGACATCGCACATTGCTAGTCTAAATCACAAAGATGATCGTCATGATCAACGAGAAGTGTCAATTACACTAAGCTAGTAAATATATGAGTTTAGCTTCATGTCCCATAACCACTTGCTTAACTTAAATATTTACGAACAAACTGTAAATCTCCACTAGAAAATTGTCACAAGAGGTTCAATTGAACAAGTCCAAGAATTAACCGACAAAGTAAACGCAAGCGTTTCATACCACTTGTTTTACTAAGCCGTTTAATTAGATTTCTCATACGAGTGAGGTAAATGTTTGTATATACTAATAGATTGGAAAACGGTTTATAAACGAATTTGGTATTAAAATAGTATTGAAAACGTTTGAGGAAAGAGTTTTGATATTTACTACTAGTATAGAAAACCTTTATATTTTTAAAGTGACAAATCACGAAGAAGATTGTAAGAACAATCAATCACAAAAAATTCACATACGAAGACGTGAATAAAATTCAAAGAAATCGATAAAGGATCCATCGAAATGGATATTCAAAAATCCCTAAAAAGAGTCATCAATGTCATAATAGATGACAACAACAAATAGGATTATCACGAATCGATTTGAATTGGAATTTCAATCCAAAAAGGCAAATTGGACTCAAACAGCAGGTTCAGTCGACTGAACAGAGTTTTCAGTCGACTGACCCTGTGCTTGGAAATTTTCCAGGTTCAGGAAACTTTCTGTTTCCAGTTTCAGTCGACTGAACAGAGTTTTCAGTCGACTGAATCATGCCTGGAAACTTTCGGGTTCCAGGTTCAGTCGACTGAACAGAGTTTTCAGTCGACTGAATCATGCCTGAGCTATTTTTCAGCCTTATTCAAATGAAGAGCAAACTCTTCCAAAATGCAATCGGGCGAACATTGGCTCTAAGGGTTTATGCCAATCGGCAACCCGGCCCTATATGCTCCTCATTGCATCACCAAAAGCATGATCAAACATCCATAAAAGGATTTCACACAAATTTGGCTTAAAAACCCAAAAATTGGAGTATTCACAAAACCAATCCAAATCAAGAGCAAATGCACATGAAGAAGTGTTAGGAATTCATACCCAACAACTAAAGATAATTATAGTCATAGATGTGAGATAAAAATCTCACCTTTTTACAAAATCGAACAAGAAGAAGCTTGAAAGCAAATGGAGAATCAACCTCTCTTCAACACAACCCAATTGAGCTTGAATCTAAGCTCAAAAACAAGAACATTCCCAAAATTAGGTTTAGGAATTTCTGAAATTGGTAAGAGAATAAGTTGGAGAAGAAGAAGAGAAGCTTACCAATGGGTTCTTCTTGAGTTTGGAGCTAGGAATTTGATTTGCAAGAGAAACTAGGGTTTTGGAGTTTTAATTTCCAATCTCCTCCACCATTAATGTTATAAAAACTGAAAAGAGAAGAGAATGAGGGTGAGTGGGGGAGAGTGGCTCAGATTTGAGCATAAGTTAACATAGGGCTGAGCCCAAAAACCAAACCCAAAGTGAAAAGTAGCAAAAATCAACTTTCTCCAAACATATCGAAGCTTATACTCAAAAAGGTCGCAAATGGCATTTTAAACTCAATGGGAGTGGTCCCGAGTCCTAATTCGACCGTATGCAAAAAGTAGATTTTCGGACTAAAAATCCGACTAACGATGAAATATTTAAATAAAATATTTAAATATAAAACCGATAAATATGCGGGTTGTTACAGACTCCCCTCCTTAAAGAAATTGCGTCATCGCAATATTTTAAGAAGAAGATATATATAGTAACAACCATAAAGGCATATTCAACACAAAAGAAGTTTGAAATAAGAAGTTCACCTCAAAGAGCACGAGAAAGTAAGTCCGGATGTGTTCGCTCGATGTACTCTCTAGATTCCCAAGAACAATCCTTAGGATTTGAAGACCATTGAACTTTAACAAGCGGAACATCTTTATTTCGAAGTCGTTTGACTTCCGAAGCCATGATACGAATATGATGTTGCTCATAAGTTAAATTAGGCGAAACTTCAATCTCTTCCACAACACCGGGCTCAAGAACAGAATCGGAATCTCGAAGACATTTCCGAAGTTGAGAAACGTGAAACACGTCATGCATAGCAGAAAACTGAGCCGGTAATAAAAGGCGATAAGCCATGGAACCAATACGTACGGTGATAGGAAATGACCCAATATATCGAGACGCTAGTTTTCCCGATCGACTGAAACGTACAACACCTTTCATAGGTGAAACACGAATGAACACAAGATCTCCCACAGAAAATTCTAACTTCCTTCTCCGGTTATCGGCATAGGATTTTTGTCTACTCTGGGCTTCTATCATCCTATAACGAATAAGATCAATCTTTTCTGTGGAATCACGAATAAAATCTGGACCTAAAGCCAGCTTCTCACCGGCCTCAAGCCAACAAGAAGGAGATCGGCATGGCCTCCCGTAGAGTGCCTCAAAAGGTGCCATACCAATACTAGATTGGAAGCTATTATTATAGGAAAATTCAACAAGTGAAATATGATCTTCCCAACCTCCACCAAAATCAAGCACACAAGAACGAAGAAGATCTTCAAGAGTTTGATTAACACGCTCGGTTTGTCCATCGGACTGGGGATGATAAGCGGTGCTAAAATTAAGTTTCGTTCCTAAAGCCTTTTGAAGACTCTTCCAAAATCCACTAGTAAATAATGGATCACGATCACTAACTATAGAAGTAGGAACTCCACGTAATTTAACAATCTCTTTGATAAAGAGTTTGGCCAAAAGAGGAACGGTTCGGTTAGACCGAACGGGAATAAAATGGGAAGATTTAGTAAGCCTATCAACAATCACCCATAAGCTATCATGACCCGAACGAGAACGGGGAAGGCCATATATAAAATCCATGGAAATTTGGTCCCACTTCCAAATTGGAATTTCTAAAGGTTGCAATAACCCACCGGGCCTTTGATGTTCGGCCTTAACGAGTTGGCAAGTCATGCAACACTTAACAAAGTTAGCAATATCGAGTTTCATTCCCTCCCAATAATAAAGTCGCTTCATATCCGCGTACATTTTACTACTACCGGGATGAATGGTAAATTTAGAGTGATGAGAATCTTCTAAAATATCTTTACGAAGATCACCAATATTTGGCACGACAAGTCTACCAAATTTCCGAATGCCGCCACGAGAATCGATATCAAAGTCTTTCAATCCTTCAATATCAATTTTATCCCTAATATTTTGGCTAAGAAGAGCCAATTCAGGATCTAAGCCTTGAGCTTCAAGAATGCGGTCTAAAAGAGAAGGATGAGCCTCAAGGCTACATAAAGCAAGAGATGAACATAAATCGGGAACACGCTCTCGAATCTCACAAGTGGATAAGATCTCGAGATCGTTCCATTCGGATATCATCAAAGAAACAACAGCTTGTTGTTTACGGCTAAGAGCATTGGCGACACGATTACCCTTGCCGAGAGTATAAAGAATATCAAGATCATATGGTGCAAGAAATTCGAGCCAACGCTGTTGACGCAAATTAAGTTCCTTCTGAGAGAATAAATACTACAAGGACTTATGATCGGTAAAAAGAACAAATTTCTCTCCTAAAAGATAATGACGCCAAATCCGAAGAGCGAAAATAATAGCTGCGAGTTCTAAATCATGAGTGGCATATCTAGTCTCGGCAGGCTTCAATTGCCTAGAAGCATAAGCAATAACACGTTCTCTTTGCATAAGAACGACACCCAAACCAACGCGACTAGCATCGGTATAAACAACGAAATCTTGATTCCCGTCGGGAATAACAAGAATAAGAGCATTAGATAGGAGTTCTTTTAATTTCTGAAAAGAAGCTTCACATTTGTCCGACCAAATGTATTTAAAACCTTTCTTCGTCAAGCTAGTGAGAGGCACGGCAATCTTAGAAAAGTCTTTGATAAAACGACGGTAATATCCCGCCAATCCGAGAAAACTACGAATCTCTGTCACACTCTCTGGTCTCTTCCAATCTTGAATCGCTTCAATCTTTGAAGGATCCACGGAAATTCCGGATTCAGAAATAATGTGACCGAGAAACTTCACACGAGATTGCCAAAAGTGGCACTTAGAAAATTTTGCCTTTAATTGATTACTCCTAAGAGTTTCCAACACAATCCGAAGATGTTTTTCATGCTCCTCCTCGGTTTTGGAATACACAAGAATATCATCAATAAAGATGAGAACAAATCGATCGAGAAAGTCTTTAAAAACTCGATTCATTAAGTCAACGAAATAAGCCGGGGCATTCGTTAACCCAAATGGCATAACAAGCCATTCATAAGATCCATACCGAGTACGGAACGATGTCAAAGGAACGCTATCCTCTGCAATACGAAGCTGATGAAAACCGGTAGCCAAGTCCAATTGTGAAAAGACTCTAGCACCACTAAGTTGATCGAATAGGTCATCAATCCGAGGTAAAGGATATTTATTTTTGATAGTAAGATCATTAAGCTTGCGGTAGTCAACGCAAAGCCTAAGTGTTCCATCGGATTTCTTCACAAAAATAGCTGAAGCTCCCCAAGGCGAGGAACTAGAGCGAATAAATTGCTTCGTTTCCAATTCAGATAATTGTTTACGCATCTCCTCGTTTTCTTTATTGGACATACGATACGGAGGACGAGTGATAGGTTGAGCTCCTGGAATAAGATTAATTCTGAATTCAATTGCTCGCTTAGGTGGTAAACCTAAAACGGGCTCGAATATGTCGGAAAATTCACGAACGACGTGAATAAGAGAAATAATATCACCCTCATCGTCATCATCGTCATCACGAGCATTTAAAGAATATAAAGATGCGACCAAGATGGAAACTGAATCTTGAAGATTAATAGAAATCTGCTTAACAGATTGAGGATGTCGAAGATGAATAGTCCGCTCAGGACATAGGATATGAGCTTCATAACGGTTAAGCCAATCCATTCTCAAAATCATTCCAAAGCCTAAATAACGCATGACATGCAAATCGGCTCGGAAAGAAAAATCACACAAAATAATCTCGACATCTTTACACAATAAACTGATTGTTGCGGATCCACCAACCGGATTCGCAATTCTCAAAGAAGTCATTAAACAGAAAACATCCAAAGAAAAAGTATCAACAAGTTCTTTTGATATAAAAGAATGGGACGCACCCGTATCAAAAAGAACTCGAATAGGATGATCACGAAATAAAATAATTCCATCTAGAATAGAATGAGAAATACCTTGGCCACGAGATGTGTTGCCAGGGGCTTGAGCAACATTAAGCTTTCCCTCCTTCTTGCCCTGAAGCTTGGGGCATGAAGATATAACATGACCGGGAACTTTGCAGTAGCGACAAGAAAGAGACTTTGGGCACTTGTTCGCATAATGGTCCTTCAAACCACAATTATAGCATTCCCCACGACCAAAGGAAGAAGTCTTTGCCACGGAGGTTGCTTGCTTCCCTTTCTTATTGGGATAAGGGCCTTTAAATTTGTTTGGCCTCTTTTTGTTGTTGAAGTTTGGTTTATCTCCCACCACTTCAACATCACCCTCCCTATCCGCCTCTTCAAGACGAATAGCGATATCAACGAGTTGGTCGAAAGAAACTTCTAATTTTAGAAGTAATGGCTTCTTGAGACTTTTGTTTAAGCCATAGACGAATCTCTGGTTCTTCTTTAAAGGGGTGTTGATATATTCAACCCCATATTTGGAAAGCGACTCGAAAGAGGCGACGTAATCAGTCACGGAGGACTCACCTTGAACAAGGTCTATAAATCGTCGAGCCAATGTCACTTTTTCTGCTTCTGGTATGAATTTTAACTCGAAGCGTTCTCGGAATTTCTCCCAAGTGAGATCCGCTTCATTAATCTCAGAAATAAGAAGCTCGTACCAGTCCAATGCTCTTTCTCGGAGCATACTAGAGGCCACCTGAACTCGGTGAAGGTCAATAAGATTCATGCGAGAAAATATTCGATCGCATGACCTTAGCCAGGCCTATACTTCAATAACAGTTTCGGAACCTCTGAATGGCTCCCCACCCAAATTAGTGTAATCGCTACACAAGCGTGCAAATCCCGACTTTAGGTGAGTAGGTCCCGGGTTAGCTCCAGCTGCTTGAGCATTTGTCACTAAATCAAGAAGCTATTGAGCAGTCATAAAAACTCCATCCTGGGGAGGAGTGCTAGATGGCACGGCTCTAGGGCGGCCAGGTCTAGACATTTCTCTTCCTTTAGAAAGAAAGAAGAGGAAGAAAAAGGTTATTCACCAAATTGAATATCAAGCAATCTTGATAGGCAAAACAAGGAATCATAAAAGAAAATAGGATAGAACGGTATGTAGATCCGAATAAAATCCTAAAGCACGACTCCTAAGAAGAACTTAGGACGATGATCCTTGTTATAATATTCCATATTGTTCCGAAGTTTGGCTCTGATACCAAGTTGTGACGCCCCACCTTTATACCCACGCTAGCCAAGAACATTACGGTGAATGCTGTCGACTAGCACGGAGAATAAGGCTGTTGAGGAGCGACCATCCGTGTAATTTCTTTGCGCGAGCACCGATATGTCAGATAATATAACATGCATTCTATTTCAAGAGAAAATCTGACATACCGACACAAACTCAAAGCTACTACACGGTGGCTATATAAATCCTTCGGAAAACAAATATAGAAATAGGCATAACACAAATCAGTCACAGACAATTCATATCACAAAGGCGGAATAAGATATGAATATTACACTAGAAAGTGTACATCAGAGTAGTGGTCTAAAAAGATCCACAATATCACAAAAGAATAGTTACATGAACTACACGAAAGAATAAGTATACATTATGGAGTCTATATCTCGAATGTATACACCAAAATAAACTACTATTCTAAGTAGTTAACCAAAAGCAAGAGAAATCAATCCCAAGAGAGAAGTCAAGCAGAAGCACCTGTAACATCTCGGTCTGACCCGAGTATTATTTAATAAAAAAAAATAAACGGATCAGTCTAACTATAAATATCATATGAAACGATATAGAATAAGAGATATGACTAAACACATAATAATCACAATGCCAAGCTGTGATATATATATACTTAGTTGATAATCGTCAAGAGATTAATCAACGTCACCAAATCTACACAAGAATCAAAGAAACGTCAAACTCCTTATTTCGTTCACCATACCATAAATATTGACGATAATATCAATGTCATTCACAAAAGTCAATGACACACAAATTCCAGAAGACTACACAAGAAATCTAGAAATCACTAAAGTCAATGACACACAAATTCCCCAATGCACAAATATTGATAAAACTTATCAATGGAAATCACGAAAATTGGTGAAACACAAATTCTAGGAATCTACACAGAAATCCAGAAATCACAAAGGGGGGAAAGGCCTATCACAAACGGGAGCATAAAGCCCACCAACACGTGTATCACAAACGGAACGCTAATTCCATGGTCGCTAACCATCACAAATTGAGCCGAAGCTCCACAAACGGCCCGAAGACCATGGGTTGCTACCCCATCACAAATTGAGTCGAAACTCCACAAAACGGGGTTTAGTCTCCCTCGCAGACAAAGAGACATCGCACATTGCTAGTCTAAATCACAAAGATGATCGTCATGATCAACGAGAAGTGTCAATTACACTAAGCTAGTAAATATATGAGTTTAGCTTCATGTCCCATAACCACTTGCTTAACTTAAATATTTACGAACAAACTGTAAATCTCCACTAGAAAATTGTCACAAGAGGTTCAATCGAACAAGTCCAAGAATTAACCGACAAAGTAAACGCAAGCGTTTCATACCACTTGTTTTACTAAGCCGTTTAATTAGATTTCTCATACGAGTGAGGTAAAGGTTTGTATATACTAATAGATTGGAAAACGGTTTATAAACGAATTTGGTATTAAAATAGTATTGAAATCATTTGAGGAAAGAGTTTTGATATTTACTACTAGTATAGAAAACCTTTATATTTTTAAAGTGACAAATCACGAAGAAGATTGTAAGAACAATCAATCACAAAAAATTCACATACGAAGACGTGAATAAAATCCAAAGAAATCGATAAAGGATCCATCGAAATGGATATTCAAAAATCCCTAAAAAGAGTCATCAATGTCATAATAGATGACAACAACAAATAGGATTATCACGAATCGATTTGAATTGGAATTTCAATCCAAAAAGGCAAATTGGACTCAAACAGCAGGTTCAGTCGACTGAACAGAGTTTTCAGTCGACTGACCCTGTGCCTGGAAATTTTTCAGGTTCAGGAAACTTTCTGTTTCCAGTTTCAGTCGACTGAATCATGCCTGGAAACTTTCGGGTTGCAGGTTCAGTCGACTGAACAGAGTTTTCAGTCGACTGAATCATGCCTGGGCTGTTTTTCAACCTTATTCAAATGAAGAGCAAACTCTTCCAAAATGCAACCGAACGAACATTGGCTCTAAGGGTTTATGCCAATCGGCAACCCGGCCCTATATGCTCCTCGATGCATCACCAAAAGCATGATCAAACATCCATACAAGGATTTCACACAAATTTGGCTTAAAAACCCAAAAATTGGAGTATTCACAAAACCAATCCAAATCAAGAGCAAATGCACATGAAGAAGTGTTAGGAATTCATACCCAACAACCAAAGATAATTATAGTCATAGATGTGAGATAAAAATCTCACCTTTTCACAAAATCGAACAAGAAGAAGCTTGAAAGCAAATGGAGAATCAACCTCTCTTCAACACAACCCAATTGAGCTTGAATCTAAGCTCAAAAACAAGAACATTCCCAAAATTAGGTTTAGGAATTTCTGAAATTGGTAAGAGAATAAGTTGGAGAAGAAGAAGAGAAGCTTACCAATGGGTTCTTCTTGAGTTTGGAGCTAGGAATTTGATTTGCAAGAGAAACTAGGGTTTTGGAGTTTTAATTTCCAATCTCCTCCACCATTAGTGTTATAAAAACTGAAAAGAGAAGAGAATGAGGGTGAGTGGGGGAGAGTGGCTCAGATTTGAGCATAAGTTAACATAGGGCTGAGCCCAAAAACCAAACCCAAAGTGAAAAGTAGCAAAAATCAACTTTCTCCAAACATATCGAAGCTTATACTCAAAAAGGTCGCAAACGGCATTTTAAACTCAATGGGAGTGGTCCCGAGTCCTAATTCGACCGTATGCAAAAAGTAGCTTTTCGGACTAAAAATCCGACTAACGATGAAATATTTAAATAAAATATTTAAATATAAAACCGATAAATATGCGGGTTGTTATACATACTTTCCATTGCACAACGTACACGCGTGCACGTGCGCCACCTAAACAAGTGACTCCGACCATCTATCTGATCGCCGACCAACCCCACACGACTTCAACAATCTGTTCCTCAATCCAGATCCAAAAATCCTACCACAAATCGAAATTCGACCCTACGCTCGAATTACTGCAGCAACCTCGACTACAAAAACTAATCGCCACTGATGATCGCCACCACCAGAAACACCAGCGACCCTTCTAAAGCACCGCCGCAACACCAAGCCTCCATCCCCCAACACGCGATCACCTCCGGTCCACTACACATGCCGCAATTAACTCGACAACCAAGCCGAGCCAAAAACAATATAAAACCCTAGTTCGATCGAATCCCAACATCTTGGCCCATAAGAAAAATCACCAGTATTTTTCCCATGCTCACCATCGATCGAACCACCTCCAGACCAAAAATTGATCAACTTCGCCACACTGTTCATCGGCAATAACCCAAAACACCGAATTCGTTCAACCCCGGAATTCACAAGAATTAACCAACTAAAAATTACAAAATGCATATCAAAATTCACGATTTTCCATCATGATTACATGCATGTAGTTCAAATTAGAATTTAAGGCAGTTGATTTTTAACAAAATTTTTAGTTTCTCTGTTAATCCCCTTTTTATAATTATCTATTGCATTTAAAATCATGAAACTATTTTTGTGATCTTCATTATACATTCTCAACCTATTTTCATTCACATATTCAAGGCTAATATGGATCTAATTGAGAAATTTGGATTTTTGAAAACAAAAGTCACAGATTTTATCAAACAGAGAACAAAATATCAACGTATACTGTCATGCTCACATACATATATTTGCAAATCCACGTAAGTTTCGAACTATAGGATTCAATTCAATCTAACATCATCACATGCACTTAAGTTAAATCAAGATTAACTGTTTTTAAAAATATTTACTCACCTGATTTGAATCAGAGCACATCTTTGAAATAGCATTGAAAACTCTCAAACTTGTTTTTGCTGAAATGTTTTGAAACTTGAATTTGTTTGCTTCAGGTCTAAGATTCGTCCTTGATCTTGATCAGTGCTTTATTTTCAATTTGAAACCATAGCTTGGTTGATCTGAACTTAGTTTTATTTATAGATTTTACTTCTTCTCTGGCTTTGTATTAAGATTTATAGCTTGCCTTTTTTATTTTCATTTAGTTTAAATATAAGGAAAAAAAGAATAGAGAAGAAATGATGATATGTTTATATTGTTGGATCATAGGTTTTGATTGCTGACAATATACAACAATTCACGATTCTACGACTACGATAACATCCAGACTCATCGGCTCAATATATGGTTTGTATAGTTATATATTTTAACAAAAGTCATCAAATATGTATATAGAGTCTAGTTTAGTGCTTTGTTAAAATCTTTCCTCAAGAATCATCATCAAGTAAACTTGCTTGCATATTTTAATCAAAATCAAGTTTACAAAAAATACATGGACTGGGGATCAAACCCAGGTCACTAGTTTGGAAGGCAAGTACTCTAACCAAATGAGCTGCTACTGTTTTTGTTTAACAGCAGGTCGGCTGACCGACCAGAAACTTCGGTCGATCGACCCTGTGTCAAGTGCACAGATACTCTCTATTTTGTACACAATTTCAAACTCAGCTGACCGGCCAGTTTTCTCGGTCGACCGACCTGAACATAACGGCTAGTTTTCTGAAGAGTTGCGATTGTTTCATGAAGAGGAATGTCCCTCAATCCAAGAGATACGAACACAACTTTTGATTGAAACTCTTCATGAAAGATTGTAATTATTCTACAACTATATAAACATGTTCAAATCACTTCTACAATCACCAATTCTTGTTTATATTTCTGAAATCTACTCTCTATTTACTTCTGCAAATAAAAGCATTCATTCTTATTTAATATCACTAGAATCCTTGATTTAATTCATAAACTTAGATTCTACGTGATTATTTTCCTTCTAAATCTTCACACACATATATACTCTTGAGGATTTGATTATAGGAAAATTATACCATCAAATGACAATACGTGTTATTCAGAACACACTCGTCAACAAATTATTTGTATTAAGTTAAAGTCCTCTTCGGCTGTTGAGGCGGAAAAATTCCTGTTCGGCTGCTCAGGTGTCGTATACCTATTCCTCCGGGTTAAGTGAGGGGTTTAGTTTAAATCTAGAGGATATTCTGGGACTGGACATAGAACGGGAAGTTCGAACTAGTATAAAAATTCCTGGTGTGCTTACTTTAATTTTTATTTTACTGCTATTATTAGTTTCCGCATTTATATACTATATTACACGATCCTTAGTACTGCACGTACACTTTCATATATAACCTTGGTTAAATTTTAAATATTTATTATTATTTTTTTGAAGAGAAATGACACTTGTTATCATAAGTTTACAAATGTTTATTCCTTATATTCATAGTTTTACAAATGTCACTTATCATTTAAATTATGTTTAAGTCTTTGTTTTTAATTAAATTTATAACTTTGTTTTAACCCCTTTCATTTAATTAATTTATGAATCATTTTTCCCTTTTTTTTCAAATGTTTATATATTCTAAAAAAATGTATGATGTTTACAATGTATATTAAATCTTATTTAATTTCAAAAGATATGCATATATATAAACTAAAACTTTGTATTTATTCTTATTTTTATATTCAAATCAATGTTTTCAAATTATTTACATTTATATACACGCCTATATTTCCTGTGTATGTATATACATAAAATTTCAAAGTTTACACATATCTATTAATATATTAATTAATTTACTATAGGATTCATCATGTTGATTCAACAGTTACTATAGTTTTCAAATCCACTTATATATATATATATATATATATATATATATTCAGACATTCCTAATTATCAGGATGTTTTTATCTAAATAAAATTAGTTAATTAACCAATTAACAAATATTAAAAAATCCAGGTTATCACATTCCTTCCCCCTTAGAATATTTTCGTCCTCGAAAGGAACGAAACCAGGATTTATTGAAATGCTGAAAATTAGATAAATTTCCTTTGACCATTTTTAAAACACTTTTAAAATCTATATAATATTACAAATCAGTTTTATAAAAATACTTTTTGTAACACGATATTTCAACAAGTCCATCCTTATTCTCATAGAGATTCGGTCATACGTTGATCAGGCGTAGGACTGAAAATCTTTAAGTATTTGGTAAACCCGTTTTCAACACCTAGTGAAAATACTTTAGAAAATAGTTTTATTGAAAATATAGAAAATATTTTTTTGAAAGTAGAGGAAATATCTTTGGTGAGAATGCTCTGAAAATCATCACTTCCATCCATAGTCGCAGTTACATCCTGCATTACGTTGCCATCGCAGCAAAAGTCCACGTAACTGTAGGCACTCCGCGCCCTCGATTATGCCATGGAACCCACAACAGATCGCAGTTACATTCCAGGGTTGCGTTGCCATCGTAGCAAAAGTCCATGTAACTGTTGGCTCTCAACGGCATACACGATTTTCGCTGTCAAAATGAAACTTCTCCACTCCTACATAGGTTGCAGTCTACTGATATAAAATCAAACGCAGACTGTTGGCTCTCAGCGGCACACACGACTTTCGCTATGTTACCATAGGTCGCAGTCTACCGATACAAAATCAAACGCAGACTGTTGGCTCTCAGCGGCACACACGACTTACGCTATGGTACACACTACTCAAAATCCCCAGGAACTAGTTTTTTCTGGAGTCCTCACAGGATCAACTTTAGAACCCCCCCTCTTGGGGCTCAAGGCAGCACCACCCGGTGGCACTCCTGAGAAGTTCATTTCAAGGGAGCGCCTTTTTCCCAGAGCCATCATCAAAACACTTTATACTATACATATATAGTATCTTTCAAATCATACACCTAGTATGATCTCATACAAATCCACTTTACACAAAATCGATTGTTCCAAAATCGATAATTCTCAAACTAGGCTTTCCAAATTCCAATATTGATTTTACCCAAAAATCAAAAGCCTTTCCAAATCCAAAGGTTCCCAAAACCTTTTCTAAAATCCTCATAAGATTCTATATATATATATATATATATATATATATATATATATATAACTTTGTTTATTCCAATCAAATATTCAAATTTGATTACTCTATAAAGTCACTAACTATATTACTTACTTTCATAAAGTAATTTCCACCATAGAAATATCCAATTTCTATTTTTATTTCATCATATATTTCACAAAATATACCTTTCATTTCAAAAACCATTTCACATTACTCATCCACAAATTCCCAATATCAATTTCATTCAAATTCGTACGATGTACTCATATCATTCGTACACTATACCAATCTGATCGCTCACTCGATCACATAATTTTACTTCCGAACTAGTATCGTCCACCCGACTTCCTAGTGCGGACTCGGATCTGGTTTCTTGATCAAAAACCATCATTCTCCTTGCATAGTCATAACTATGATAGAGAATATCCAGAACCAATCAACAATCCATATCCAGGTTCGCCGTCGAAAATCGAGTGAAAAATCCCAACTCGGATCGATACAGAAATGAAAAATCCCAACTCGGATCGATATAGAAATTTTGTGCTCGAATCTGGATCAAATCACTATGCGAATAGAATAATATATGTACATCCTACGTATATATCTTCATTGATTATTAGCCAAATCAATTCTTTTCTATTCACATTCACCTTAATTTTCATTCACTTATTCACAATTGCTTCAATTCCATTTGGATTATCACCTCTATTCTTATCTCAATTAGGTATTCAATCATAAACAGTTTAAACTCGGTCCAGTTAAATTTAGAAATAATTTAAAAAGTTTAAAAATAGATAAGTCATTGAAAAATAATTATTTAGTTGTAAAATAGCTATAAAATAGTTAAGTAATTGAAAAATAGTTGGAAAATAGTCAAATAGTTATAGAATTTTAAATAATTGCAGAATAGCTATAAAATAGTAATTAGTTATAAAGTAGTTGAAAAACGGTAATTAGTTTATAAAACAGTTGAAAAATTGTTAAATAGTTCCAAAAATAATTGTAAAACAAGTATAAGATAGTTTTAGGTTTAAAAAGAAAAGTTGTATAGTAAATAGTTTGGAAAAATAGATTTGTACTAAAACAATTGATTTTGAAAATAGTCTAGAGTCAAACTGTTCAATTCCCAACCTCCATTTCCATCAATTCAATTTAAATTTCCACTTCCATTTAAATTGAATCGATTCCAATTTGAATTGATCCCAATTCCAATAAATTTTAACTTTCAATTTCAATTTAAATTAAGTTAACTTCCATTCTCATCCTAAATTCAAACCAACTTCCTATTTGAATTTGAACTCATTCAACATCAATTTCTGTTCAGATTATCCAATTCAAATTTCCATTTGAATATTTAAATTTATCCATCTTCAATCATAATTCCAATTAATTCAAATAAATTTCAAACTGAACCAATTTTAAATTTTCAATTCATTTCAACCCCTGTTTGAATTAATCTCAATTCCCACTTGAATTTGAACTTATTCAACTTAATTTCATTTCAAATCAATCCAATTCAAATTTCCATTTGAATTTAAAACTATTCAACGTTAATCACAAATCCAAATTATTTATATCAATTCCAATTTAAATTAATTTCAAATTCAATCTCACTTTAAATCATCTCGAATTATATAAATTCGAGTTAAACTTTCAAATGTTGATTTAATTCTCTTAAATCAGTTTAACCTTTACTTCTTCATAAACCTATTTCTAGGTTCAAATAATAATTCAAATCCAATTCCAGTTTAAAAATTATTAATAGGATAATATTATCCAAGTTATTATAAAACACCCATACATTTCCAATTTCTAGATCTCAAACCCATTTTGAGATCACACAAACTCCCAATTCAAATCTACCATTTAACTTCCCAAGTTAAATTTCAATTTCATCTTGAAATTTCCAATTCAGGTTGTTCATTCAAACTTATTTAACTTCTTCAAAGTAAAATTCAATTTACTTAATTCAGTCAAATTTACATAATTTGAATTCCCATTCAAATTTCAAAATACTTTCCCACCTATAAGTTCAAAAACTTATCACTTTGGGTTTTCACATCTCATTCCAAATTTAAAACTCAACATTTAGAGTTTATTCCAAACCATCTTTGATATTATGTATATTCCTCGTATATATACAAATTTCTTCTTGGCCTACCAAGCCGAATTTTAAAATTTAAACCACCCTTGGTTTTAATTAAAAATAAATTCTTTTAAAGTTTACAACCAACTTCTTATTCTAAAATAAGATTACATTCAAAATAGTTTGAATAATATTATTTCCTTTAACACTTTGAAAATTATTTCAAATGTTTAGATTTAGAATTCAAAACTTCACAGTTGCAAACCCACTTTAATTTACGTCCTTTCAAATTTACAAGTTATTCTCTTATTAAATGGCTACTTCCTTAAAATATTTTATTGTTTATTGGAAAACAATCATCTCACAATAACCGTTCTATTTCTCTGGTTTGAAACCAATTCTAATTCATCTTATTTTGAAATTCATCTCCAAGTTCAAGATTTAATTTCAGTTTGAATCCATTTCAAACTTATCTTTATCCAATTTGGTTGTATTTCTATTACTACTTAATTTAATTCCAATAGTTTAACAACCAATTACCTTAATATTTATTAGAAAGAAATATTGCTATATATATCAAAATTTATTCTTATAAAATCATTTAAAAATCTTTATATAAGAAAATAACAAGTACGCTCTCACACACACACACACACACACACACACACACACACACACACACACACACTCAACTCATTCTAGGGTACCATTTACTATATTCTTAATGAGTAATCCCACCAGAGCTAAGGTTCTCGCTTAACCTTTGCTCTGATACCAAATGTAACGACTTGAAATTTCCGATTCCGAAAATTCCAGATAGTTAGAAAAAAGAAGAAGAAGAATCAGAAACAAGTTACAGAAACCTCACATTCGCAGCGGATCAAAATGTAATATCAAATAATATTCTTTATACAAAGGAAACTGTATCAGTCAATTACATTTTAAATTCATCAGAGTTACATCATATATACAAACACTGAACATATATAATCAACACGTACCAGATATACATCAATATATCACAACGGAAACACTCCATTGCGTTCTTGCCATCCAGCTCGTCTCCTGAGCTCTAGAACGTCCTTACCTAAAAATCTGTAATACTCGGTCTGACCCGAGCATTACATCAAAGTAACACCCGGGTCAGGCTGGAAACCAGCGTGAGTAAACCCATCTAACATGGAACACAAAGGCATACAGCTTATATAAAACCCAGGTAAATTGTATCAATTTACATCTTCACAAGTCATTATAGACAACACTTACATCACACATCAATTTCTAAGTACCAACTTAAATTAAATGTCCAATTCGCGTAAATCATTCCATTTCAGCCTATTGATTCCACGTATCAATTTATAAAGAATCGAAGTGGTCGGGTATTTACTAATACCCGACTCTTGTCTCTTCGAATTCAAAACCATCTTAATCCAAATTATTCAAGTGAAATACAATTCAATCTTAAATACAAGATGTCATTTTTCTTCATAGAAATTCATCATCGATAGATAACCACATTATCATTGTCCATCCAAACATACCAAATCACAAACATTCATATCAGAGATATCAATCAATTCGAGGCATTTAATCATCATTAAATCATCCAATATTAATCAATCTCCAATATCAATCGATCATCCATAAAAAAATTGATTAATTGTAAATCAATTGGATTACCTAAATCCTTCTTCATTAATTTATTCCAAATAAATGAATTAATGATCTCTTAATGATCTTCTTTAATTAATCTCCCTTGATTAATCATTCTTTAATTACATTCAAGTAATTAACCTTTAATTCTTTAATTAATTCCACAAATTAATTATTCTTAACCATATACAGTAATTAACCTTTAATTACTATCATTAATTACAATAACTAATGATCCTTCATTTACTTCCATTAATTAATCAACTATAATTAATTACATTAAACCTCAATTAATTACAATTAATTAATCACACTTAAATTAATCACTTCCATTAATCAATCTTGATTAATTTCATTCATTATATTACCAAATGATCCTTATTAATTAATAATCCCTTTAATTAATTAAATAATTAACTTATAATTAATCATCTCATTAATTAGTCTTAATTAATCATAAACAGTAATTAACAACTTGTAATTGTTTGCGCGAAAAGTGGGCAAACACCTCCAAGTCGTGAGATTTAATGGGTTTTATGTGATTCTTAATGATTTAGATGAGTTATGTAAATATGAAAAAAGCAGGGACTGAAATGTAAAAGACACACAGATTTATAGTGGTTCGGCCAGAACGTGCCTACGTCCACTTTATATGTTATTATCTTCTTTCTTTCGGATTACAAGTACAATGCTTTGTGTACAAGTATATGAAAGTAGTTTGAAAGTTCCTTCCATGCTTGAGCTCTCCAACTTCTCCGCCATTGTTGCACCCCTGCCCCTCTATTTATAGAGTGAGGTAGGGGGCAGGGGTCTTGGATGTATATAGCTGCTGGTGGGCCCGGGCTGAAGCAATCTGGCCTGGTAGCATTCTGGTTCGGTGAAGCTTGGTCCGGTCTTGAGTGTGTGGTGTTGGACCGGTAGGACTTTGGTCCGGTACCAATCTGGTCCGGTGGTAGGAGTGTTATCTGGTTGCAGGAGATGGTCTGGACCGGTGGAGCGTGTGAGAGGGGCTGGTCCGGTAGGGTATTGGACCGGCTGGAGGTTGGTTCGGTATGGGGGAAGTATGTGTTGGTTCGGTATGGGGTAAGTATGTGTTGGTTCGGTATGGGGGAAGTATGTGTTGGTTCGGCATGGAGACTGCCGAATGCTGTTTGACCGGATGGAGGTTGGATGCATGGACTATCGTCACCGAATGAACCCTGCTTTGCCAGATGGATTGGAGGTTGCGATCCCGGGTGAAACTGGCGCTTCTTGGTCTTGAGATCTTGTGGGTGAAAATTCGCCCAACATTGGCCCCCCAAAGTGGGGCACGTGTTTGCACGTGTCGCGCTTTGTTTCCTCGTGGTAGGAAGGTTTGTTTTGTAACGTCATGGTCTGGATGTTCGTATCCTGTTGATGTCCTGTAAAGGAATTTACAGTTTTAGTGTGATTTCAAATAATGACCGTTCGTGATCGAAATATTCGAGATGAAGTGAACTGTGTCGTTCGGGACGAGAGAGTGAGCCCCGAGGGGGCTTAGCATCATCGATGCCAGGTTCACGTTAGAGTGGGCCCCTGGATCGTTTGTGAAGGTGGTTTATCGCCAGCTCAGAGCATGCCTAAGGATTGTTAGCGACCCCGTACATGTGTAAGTAGCTTAGCCATTTCATAATCATCAGAATCAAATATCCGTTTAACCTATGAGTTTAAGAAGGAATGTCAAAGTGTAAATTCTCACGATTACAGGGTTAATAGCCATTCAGAGCGTGCCTATGGACCGTTCGTGGTTGTGTACACGTGTAAATGATTAACCCACGTTGGTGAGAGATTTACGACTCATTCATTGTTATCATATTCTCTACTTTATTAGTAGGTCCTAGAGTTCGGTACTTATCTGAGTGAGGCGCTCCGCGTGCCCCCCGCTTCTGACTTTTGCTGGTGGAGACAACGTCATTCGGTGTTTGGTTGGTCCGGATGGATGTTTTCATTCGGCATATGGTTGGTCCGGTATGCCGAACCATCTGGTCCGGTGGTGTTCTTCCAGTCTATATATAGGGGCTATACCCCCCTTAGGTTTTCTTCACCGAATCAACAAGCGCCGAACCAATACTATACCGAATCAAACTTTAGCCGAATCACACTTTTGCCGAACCATTTCGTGCCGAACCAGGTATATGCTCTTTGCCGAATGATCCTTATTACCGATGAACCTAATTTGCCGAATACACGCGTAAGGCTTTCAATGTCGAATGGTGCTGTGTACCGAATGAACTTGAGATACCGGTGCCGAATGAACATGAGCTTGTACTACCGAATGAACTTGAACTTGCACTACCGAATGGTCTTGAACTTCCGGTGCCGAATGAACTTTGTATTCGGACTCTGAGTGGAACTCTGGACTTATGTATGCTTGCTTGCTTACATCTATGTATTCTTTGTTTTAACAACCTGTCTTTTTGCTTCTTCGTATGCAGATAAATGTCTCGCAAGGCGGAAACACGATCAGACAGACGGAAATCCAAAGATAGAGGCGAGTCTTCTTCCGTGCCCCCAGCCCAATCAGGATCTGGGCAGCATCGACCTGTTCCGAGGTCGTTAGTGGACGGATATGGTCCACAGGAACTTCTGGTCTTGCCTCCCGATTGCTTTCCTAGCTCCCTAAAGGAGGAGCAACTTGATGTCATCTCTCGTTCATTTGGGATAGACAGGGCTCTCATGCTGCTGCCGGGAGAGGGAGTGATGCCGTATAATCCCCCCGAAGGTTACTTCGCTTACAGCAGGTACCATTGCATGTGTGGTGCTATCCCTCCTATCAATGCCTGGATAGTCAGCTTTACCACATATTTGAAAGTGGCTCCCTTCCAGCTTCAACCGAACTCTTATGCCATTTTGGTAAGCCTTTTCGTCATCTTCCAGAGGAGGTACGGGCGCCCTCCTTCTAACTGGGAAATTCGGTATTTGTACAACCTGAGGGGCTACAAGAAGGGGTCTCCGTATATTAGTCTGGAGGCGGCCGTGCCCTTCAAACCGGTCTTGGACTTATATTCAAAGTTCACCATGTTCAAGAAGGAATGGTTTTTTGTCAAGGACAATTCTGTTTCTTTCCGCCTTTTCACTTCCGGCTATAAGATTAATTTCATTTATATTTTCCATGTTCTGACTGTAGTGCTTCTTCTGACACGCTTCTATTTCTTGCTAGCGACAGGTGGCATTGCTGTCGTGGAAGACGATTCTTTGGCGCGGATGGCTGCTGGAATAAAGGCCATTCCTGCGCGGGACAGGTCGGCTTCGTTCCTGATCAGGAACGCTACCCTCCTGGAGTACAATTTGATCCAGCCGCACCAGTCCGTTGTTAAGCAGAGGGACACGGCTGAGGAGAAGGCTGCTAAAGCTAAGGAGGGGGTCACGGTGAAGAGTGGCAAGAGAAAACCCTTTGCACAGCATCCACTCGCGGGGGGCAAGAAGCTTAAAGAATCGGAGGGCCCCTCTCCTAGTACTTGCCCGATCATTCCGGAGGAGGAAGGTGTGGAAGAGGGCGAAGGAGGCGATATGGAAGGAGAGTCGGAAGGCGGAGGAGATGGAGATGGTCAGGGTGGTAGTGGTGCTGGTGCCTTAACTTCTGGGCAAGACTCTGAGCTGGATGAGGCCCTCCGCCAGGCCTTCGGGGAATCGGAAGGGGAATCGGGAGCGGAGAAGGCGAAGGAGACTGGCAAGGTCGGGGCTGGTGCCGATCTATCCCCCAGGGGTTCCTCAGCCAGGGTGACTTCGGCGGTGCAAGGTGAACTTTTGTCCTCTGTCGATTCCATTTTCGATAAGGACTTAGAAATATTTTATGGTTCACTCCCGTCCTGGAATGAGATTCAGGACTTATTGCAGTACCCCACTCCTCCGCAGGGTTTGTATAATAGACGTGCCTTCACACTTTTCTTTCTTTTTACTTAACATGTTTCCTGAATTGTGGACCATTGTATGTTCGTAACACTTGTTCTTTATTCCAGGGGCAGGCCAGGTGGTTAAAACGTCAGACGTTCGACACCGCCTCGAACAGTTCAAGTTGATGAGAGCTTCTGCGAAGCCTCCCACTGGTCGTACTGGGGACGTGGTCAAATACCATCCTCTTCTTGGGGTCATCGAAGAGGGCATTCAGAAAAAGAAGAGGAATCGTTCTTTATTTGAGCCTTCCCCTGGTCCGCAGCTTCCTGTTCAGCCTCCTCGTGATGCCACGGAGGAGAGCACAGAGTTTATCCCCCCTCCACCTCCTTCCAAGAATCCCACAGTTATCCGTATAAGGTGTCCTGACGTGCCTCGTGACCCCTTTGCCGGTCATCCTGATTTAGACCCAAGCTCTCGGGATATTTCATTTGATGAGGCCACGGGTGAACATCTCCTTCCCCGCAACCCCTTGGTACGAGTGTTAGACGAGGCTAAGTCCCTAGATCTTGATCTGCTTACCACTCGGGTAGTAACCATGGGAGACGAGGCCAAGGCTAATATCGATCGGGTGGCTAAAGAGACCAAGAAGTTAATGAAGTATCATGCTCAATTGGTCAAGGCCGGGGAGGAGATTGGGAGTGCCAATATTCGGTTGCGGCTGAAGGTGGCTGATCAGGCCGAACAGCTTGCCGGTCAAGCCGTTCAGATTTCTCGGCACGAGGAAGCCTCCAGGCGTCTGAAAGAGACCATGGAAAAGGCTAGTAGGGCGGAATTACGGAAGATGGAGGCCGCCTGTAAGGAGCGGATTGACATGGCCATTGCGACAGTGGATGAGGTTCGGAATGCGGATCTCGAGCAGGTAGAGGAGTTGTCTGGAAGGCTTGAGGCCGCGGAGATGGCTCAAGTCAAGTTAAAGGAGAAGATGGAGGAGATGGAGGAGATGAGGAGGTCTCTCCAGGCTGACTGCTCGAGATACCGATCAGAGAGGGATGTCGCTGTCGCCAAGTTGCAGGCTTTCGAAGCCCGGGTGAGGGAGTTCGAGGAGAATGAGGGGATGATGGACGAGATGCTGCAGGACATGTACTTCCGCACTTGGAAGGAGGGCAGCTTGTCTTGGATGGATGACTATCCCCGGGTCATGGCCAAGATATATCTTCGGGCTTTAGAGGAGGCCAGGGTCGATGCGAGTAAGGAAGGTGGAGCGGCTTTTAGCCTGGATGTGGTCACTGCTCAGTTCTCGAAAGAGGAGCAAGCGGCGTTGAAGGAGGGGATGCGGTTGCTTGCTGCGGAGGAAGCGGGTGTGCAACTGGAGGATGAAGATCAAGCGGCGGACGCTGGTGAGTCATTCTTCTCTTTTCCTTTTCTTTCTGGGTTTCCATAACTTGATCGTTTATCGTTTGTTTAATGGATTCCTCTTCTGAATTGGACAGGTGGTACTTTCGATCAACATGCCGGGGGTTCCGGCCCTGCGGCCAAGTAGACTTGGGAAGTTGGTGATGGAGTGTGGATGCAGCTGGTTACTTGTCCGGATTCGGCCGCTTTTTATTTCTTTTTGCTGTTGTTTACGTTAGTCCAAAACATTGATGTGACTGTAATAATATTATTTGCAGAGAATAACTTGGTGTAATTTTATAATATAAGCTGATTTTGTTATGTTTAAACGTTGCTGTCATGTTGATGTGCTGCGTGAGGAGTATAACTATGTATATGCCTGTGACTAGTTGTGTTTGACGTTAAGCCTTTGCTTGAAATATAATTTCATGTTTTGCAATGTTAGTGTGACATATGAATAGGCTATAGTTATGTATTTATGTACAAGAGAAGAGAGTACCCGCCTTTCATGTTTTATTTGCAGGCGGTAGTTTTGAGCGTCTTGTGTAACTGATCATGAATATATCTGAGTACCTTGCCACCCAGTACGCAGGTTTAGATTCTCATGAGTGAATGCTCCCTATTCGGTTTCCTGTACTTTAGAGTTTGTTATACAGGGTAGGAGAAAAGTATTTAAATGAAATGGAAATATAGAAAAAGTAAAACTTCCAGTCACGGAAGGCCGTCGATGTGCTTAAGTTCGTGGCAAACGGGTTTTGTAGTCACTTTCCCTAGCTGTGGGTCTTGGAGACATTTGTCACCCATCTTACGCCTCCGCGGGGAGTTTTCTTTTTTACCACAGCCGCACTTAAGACACATCGGAGCCGAGATCGCGCACGGTAACTACCCGAACCATTATGGTCCGTAATCGTGGGTATTATTCGATTTACCGTGGCCGGCTAGCGTGGGTGCCATTGGCCGTGAACTACCCCTGGCTGGCCACACCTTATGTTGGGGCTTAAAGTAGGTTCACAGTTGCCGGCGAGCCGAACGCCGTAATGAGCTGCCATCGGCTATAATCGGCCTTTATGATGACTTATAATCGGCTCATTACAGTTGGCTTTGAGGGCAGGCGCGAGCAATGAGTTAACCCGCAGCAGAGGGATGCTGGAGCAAAAGAGTCTCATTGGCGAGTGCATAGAATCGTAGCGTACCTGTTAGGCCTTGTCCAGATGAGGCCGTGGTGCGTCTTGAGTGGAAATGCCATAAGATTTTGTTCAACAGAAAAGGATAAAGCTTAACAAGCAGCCAAGATATAAAGGAACAAGTTAAAAAGAGACAAGATTTTTTAAAGTGGTTCGGCATGAAAATGGCTACGTCCACTGATTCTCTTTGTTAATTCACTTCATATGGGCAGTACAAGTTAAGAAAAGTATCGACGGAGGCGTCGGATGTTCCATGCCCTCTGGAACACCTCTCCGTCCACTGTTGACAAAATATAAGCTCCGTTGTGGAGGTCTTTATGAATTACATATGGTCCGTCCCAGATGGGGTCCAGTGCCCCGGGGCGCGGAAAGATTCGCCTGAGGACAAGATCTCCTTCTTGTAAGATGCGATGTTTGACTTTGGAGTTGTATAGTGCTGCCACCTTTTGTTTGTGAGCTGCTGCTTTGAGAGCTGCATCGTTTCTCCTTTCCTCAATCAGATCCAAAGACATGAGGAGGAGTTCTTCGTTTTCTTCTGAATTGTAGTGGATCCTACGATGGGAAGGAACAATAGTCTCAACAGGGAGCATTGCCTCCGATCCGTATGCCAAAGAGAAAGGAGTATGTCCCGTTGATGTTCTGAAAGATGTGCGGTAGGCCCAAAGTGCCGTAGGAAGTTCGTCCACCCAAGCGCCTTTTGACTTTTCAAGTTTCTTCTTGATTAGGGTTTTGAGAATTTTGTTGACAGCTTCGACTTGTCCGTTTTCCTGAGGATAAGCTACTGATGAGAAGCTTTTATGAATTCCATGCTCTTGGCACCAGTCGGCGAATTCTTCACTGTCAAATTGGAGTCCGTTGTCTGATATGATCTTGAGTGGTACTCCGTACCTGCACAGAATATTTTTGATCAAGAAGTTGATAACTTTTGCTGAAGATATTTTATTTAGGGGTTCCGCTTCCACCCATTTGGTGAAATAATTGACTGCCACTATAGCATATTTGGCCCCGCCCCTGCCCGTTGGCAGTTCGCCAATTAAATCAATTCCCCATACAGCAAAGGGCCAAGGGCTGGTCATTTGAGTAATCTCATTTGTGGGTAGTCGAGGAATCTTGGAAAATTTCTGACATCTGTCGCATCTCTTGATGAAGTCTAAGGCGTCTTTGTTTAGTGTGGGCCAGTAATATCCATATCGGAGTATCTTTTTCGCCAGAGTCTGCCCTCCAGTGTGATCTCCACAACTACCTTGATGGATGTTGAATAAGATTTCCTTGGCTTCCCTTCCAGCGATGCATCTGAATAAGGGGCTAGAGAAGCCACGCCGATAGAGGATGTCTTCTTGTATTGTGTAGTGGGGAGCTTTCCTCAAAATTCTCCTGACTTCATCACGTTTGTTTGGTAGTGTGCCGTCCTGCAAATATTTCCGGATAGGAGTCATCCAAGTTGCTTCTTCAATTGCAGTTATCAGATTCACTTATTCAAAACTTGGGGCTAGCTGCCTTGAGATGGCTAGTGCTCCGGAAATGGTGCTATTCATCATACTAGCTTGCTTTGCTAGTTCATCGGCCTCTTGGTTATCTTCTCGAGGAATGTGTTTGATTAGATAATGGTCCAATTGGTTGAGCAGCAGTTTGGTTTTCTTTAGATATGCCGTGAGTCGTTCTCCTCGTGTCTGGAATTCTCCTAGTACTTGGTTTACGATAAGTTGAGAATTACTATGAAGACATAAAGAATTGACTCCAATTTCTAAGGCAAGCTCCAATCCCGCTATTACTGCCTCATACTCCGCATCGTTGTTAGTGGTCGCGAATTCTAACCTTAATGCATAGTACATCTTTCTTCCCCTGGGGGTGATTATCACAATACCTGCCCCCGAGCCTTGTTCGTTCGATGCTCCATCTACAAAGAGGTTCCACTTGATGTTTTTTGCTATTTCAAACTGATCCTTGCCTTCGTTGGTAGTGAATTCGGCAATGAAATCGGCCATGGCTTGCCCCTTGATAGCGGTGCGAGGATGGTAGGTGACGTCATACTGACTTAGTTCAATGCACCATTTGAGGAGTCGTCCAGAAGTGTCGGGACGATGGAGCACCTGTCTTAGTGGCTGATCGGTTAGAACTCTGATGGAGTGAGATTGGAAGTAGTGTCGCAGTTTTCGTGACGCGATCAATAAACAATACGCCAATTTCTCAAGTTTAGGATATCTGGCCTCTGCCCCCGTAAATCTCTTACTTATAAAGTACACCGGGCGTTGTGTGCGGTCTTCTTCTCTTACCAGGGCAGCGCTTAGAGCATGAGATGATACAGCGAGGTATAGGTATAGCTCTTCGCCTTCGTTCGGAGTTGAGAGTACTGGTGGTTTCTGAAGGTGTTCGATCAGGTTAAGGAAGGCTTTTAAGCATTCATCGGTCCACTCGAACTTTCCTTTGTCTTTCTTGAGAGCTTCGAAGAAAGGGACGCACTTGTCAGTTGCTTTGGAAATGAATCTGCTTAGGGCGGCAACCTTTCCGTTTAGGCTCTGCATTTCTTTTCGAGTGGAAGGTATTCTTATTTCTTTTAGAGCCCGGATTTGTTCAGGGTTTGCTTCAATTCCTCTGGAATGGACAATGAATCCTAAGAATTTTCCCGATGACACTCCGAAGGAGCACTTTAGAGGATTCAGCTTCATTCCATATCGGCGAAGTACCTGAAACATCTCGCTCAAGTGGCTTACATGATCGTCGGCTCTCCTGGACTTTACCAACATGTCATCTACATACACTTCCATAGTTCGTCCTATTAATTCCGCGAACATCTTGTTGACGAGGCGTTGATAGGTAGCTCCGGCATTTTTGAGTCCAAAAGGCATGACTTTGTAACAATATAATCCCCGGTCAGTGATGAAGCTAGTGTGGTCTTGATCGGGAGCGTGCATGGGAATCTGGTTGTATCTGGAGTATGCATCCATAAAAGATAAAAGTTCGTGCCCGGCAGTGCTGTCCACAAGTTGATCGATTCGGGGGAGCGGGAAGCAGTCTTTCGGGCAAGCGTCATTTAGGTTGGAGAAATCAATGCATGTTCGCCACTTCCCATTAGCTTTCTTTACTAGCACCGGGTTAGCTATCCATTCTGGGTAGATGGCTTCTCGTATGAAGTCATTAGCAAGTAGGTTCTTTACTTCCTCATCGAGGGCTGCTGATCGTTCTGCTCCCATGCTTCTCTTTTTCTGCTTTATCGGTACTTTGGTGGGATCGATGTTCAGCATGTGGCATGCTATGTCCGGGGAGATTCCTGTCATATCGGCATGTGTCCACGCAAATACATCTAAGTTGTGGCGGAGAAAGTCAATGAGTTGATCCTTCAATTCTGTTTTTAGCTGAGATCCTATTTTTAATAGTCTGCTTGAATCATCTTTGTCTACAGATACGAATTCCATGGCCTCTGCAGGCTCAGCGGTAGCCTCCTCCTCCTTATCCCTGGGGTCTAGTTCATTGAAAGGATCGCTGGTGTATCGAAGAGGAGGGGCTTTCTTTAGTTGCTATGCTTCCAAGCTTTTCATGCAGAGAGTAGCCTCTGCATCTTTCCCTTTATTTTTTCTATGGTTATTGCGAAGTTCAGTTACATAGCAATCTCGAGCGGCGTCTTGATCTCCTTCAACCTCTCCTATTCCGTCATCTGTTGGGAATTTCATCTTTAGGCACCACGGGGCTAGGACAATTTGGAAGTCAGACAAGGCTGGTCTTCCCAAGAAGGCGTTGTAGGCCGAGTGGTTTTCTATTAGTATGAACGTTTGTTTTCGCACAACGGAGCAGGAATGACTTCCTATTTCGACGAAGAGGTCAAGTTGCCCGAGCGGCATTTTCGCATCTCCAGTGAAACCGTGCAGGGGTTTGTTGCAGGGAGACACATCCTTCATTGACAGCTTCATTTTGTCGAAAGCATGCTTGAATAGGATATTTACGGAGCTTCCTGTGTCTATTAGAATTCGGAAAACTTTAGCTGGACCGAACCAGGCAGAGATGACCATGGGATCCATATGCGGATACTGTCTTCCTTCTAAATCACGCCTACTGAATACGATGTCCTCACTCTCTTTCCGTTTCGGGTGGCGTTCTTCCATAATGGAGTTAACATAGCCTTCAGCATTTCTAAGTGACTTGCCGTATCTTTCCATCTCTGCCCAGCTTCTGTCGGCGATGTGTGGTCCTCCCGAGATGGTATGGACCACTATCTTCCCTTGCCTAGAGCCACTGGTGTTGCGATTCCCTCCGCCTACTTCTGGGAGGGGTCGCTTTGAGTTCTCATTGGCAGGAGTTGGAGTCCTGTTCTGACCTTTCACATAGCGTTCCAGCCTTCTTCTTCTGATGTGTTCTTCGATCAAGTCCCGGAGATGGTGGCATTCATTGGTGTCATGTCCGTGGGATTCGTGGAAGCGGCAGAACTTTCCAGACTTGAGTGCGTTATCAGATTCTTTCTTGTGCGGGGGGCGCTTGTATCCGAGTTCGCCCTGAGTGGCTAGAAAGATGTTTTCGATTGTTTCATTCAAAGGAGTGTAGGAGTCAAATCTTGGTCCTGGTCGATATTGGCGTTTTTCAACCTTCTTGCCCCCAGCATTGTCTCTAGATTCATTTCTTCGAATGTCCTTGGTTGCAGCGGGAACCTTGTCCGAAGTTGTCTTACCTTGTTGCCCTGACTGTCTCTCAGTGGCGGCGTCTTCAAGTCTCATATACTTTCCAGCTTCATGGAATAAATCAGGTAAATTAGCTGGTTTTTCCTTAGTTAATCTTCTAGCGAACTTGGTATCCGGGTGTACACCACTACAGAGGGCCATTAGGGTGAGCTTTTCATCGGCATCTTGGACTGCGGCCGCTGCGGCGTTGAACCGGGTTAGATATTGTTGCAGTGTCTCTCCGGATTTCTGTTTGACATTGGATAGAGAATAAGCATCCTTGGGTTGTTCTACGTGGATGCGGAACTGGCTAATGAACCTTTCTTTCAACATCTCCCATGAGCTGATAGACCCTTGGGGTAGATGGCAGAACCAGGAGGTAGCTAGATCTGCTAGGAATAGCGGAAAGCATTTACACAGCACCCCTTCTGTTGCTCCGCTCATGAGCATATGCTGGGTGTATCTTTGTAAGTGTACGATGGAGTCGGAAGTTCCCTTGTAAGGTTCCATGGTTGGCATTTTCCATTCCCGGGGGGTGATGGCAGTTTCGATATTGCGGGTGAAGGGGCTGGTGACCCTAGCGCCTATTCGTCGGTCCCTTTGCTCCCGTTGGACGCATTCTCTGAATAATCGTGCCATTCTTTCATCAGAATTTGGAGCGGATAGAAATGAACTTGGTTCTTCCCTGCGGGATCGATCTCGTCCAGATGACCTGTAGGGATGGTATAGTCTATCACTTCTGACGTTATCCAGTGGTTGCCTCTGGCTGCTCGGATGCACGCTAGGACCAGCTACAGTTGCCCCCTGCCTTGATCTTCCCCTGTGGGGTTCTGTTTCGAGCATTTCCATGGGGTCAACTTCGGGCTGGGTTCTAGCTCGGCTCCGTTCAGTGGGGTTTCTATGATTAGGTAGCATGACTGGCTCAGCTACATCCGACCCTCGCCTGGCGCCTCCCCCACTGGGTTCGGTTCCAAGCGCTTCCTCGAGTCGGAGTTCGGGCTGAGTCCGGGCGCGGCCCCTATCATTGTTGTTCCTGTTGATGGCTTCCTCGAAGAGGGAAGACCTTTGCTGTCTCCGAGATCCTCCAGATTGATATTCATCCCATGATTCAGTGTTGCAGTTGGATTCTTCGACATCCCTCAAGCGCGTCATGAGTTGGTGCTGTTGAATATACGCTTTGCGCTATATGATTTTTGTTTGATGATAATAAACATATATACATTCATATAAATGTATTTGGTAATGTACTATTTTGTTTTTCATAGTTTAAATAAATATTTGTTGAATAAAATTAAATTTCACAGAATTTGAATTTGAATTCAAACAAAACAAGTTAAACAGATTTTGAATTCAAACAGAAATTTTATTTAAACAAATATTTTGAATAGTATGTATTTGGTTAGATAAATATCTGTTGAATAAAATAAATTACACAGAATTTGAATTTGAATTCAAACAGAACAAGTTACACAGTTTTTTGAATTCAAACGAATATTTTATTCAAACAAATATTTATTACAAACTTGAATAGTACAATTTCAAGCTCTCACTATAACTATACAACTTTGATTACAATTACATCACATTTCATATTTACAGGTCACCTCACTACATATCACTCACACTCGTATTTATCTTCAACTGCATTCCAGTTAGAATCCAGCATCTGAGAAATCTGCAAAAATATTCACTAACGCAGTAAAATTGAAAAAGAAATATTTTTGCAATATAAAATAAAATACGATTTTTGAAACTATGTTTGCCTCAGTTATTTGGGTTGTTCGTCATCATTTTTGACTGTGCAATATCTGTGCATATCAGTATTTTTATCAGGGACATGTAACCATAAGTGGCTGCAATACACACGTGTACATTCATACACGTGTGCACTGCCTCGCCAACTCGTGTGACACAGCCTCAAACCAGCAGTATACAAGTACAAGACCACCAAGCAAAATCAGTTCAACATGCATGAAATGAAACAGCAACATGCAATACAACAATCAGATGGTCAGAGCCATAGCAAACAGAGACATCAATATGGTAACACAAATGCAACTCGACAAACAGCAAGACCAAACTGCACAAGTGACCACAAAGACCATCAGCTACATCAAAAGCAAGTGCAACACAGTTGCAAACAACAGGAATGAATATCAAGTGATACAACTGCAAGTATCAAGACCAAAAACTCAAGCTTCAAAAAGCTACAGCAACAATGCACCAATAAAGTCGAGACAAAGCACCACTGACCAGAATACTGCAACAACAAGTATGGTGAAGCACTGACTCAAAGCACCACTGACCAGAATACAATGCAACAACACAGTCAATAAGGCAACAATGAAAATGAACATCACAATGAACCAACAAGTCAGAGGTGAAATGGAATGCTGGAGTGTGCAAGTGCAAATGACCAGAGCTCAGCATACATGAAGTAATGCAATGCCCAAAGACCAAGTCGAAGTCGAATTGTTGTCGACAGTTCTAAGTATCCAACAACAATATGAATGCTATGTTCAATCATGATACATACCAGAAACACAAGTATAGGGAACAACCAGGTGAAGATGCAAGAACAAAGAGTGTACACAGATCATGTATGCATTAGTAACCAACACATGAAGATCAACAACAAACCCAAATGCACATGTCAACATCAAGTCTCAAGTGATACAAATATCAAGAATCAGTGCAACAGAAAGTGGTGTAAATACAACTCGAAGTAATGCTCAGGTTCAATCTCTAAATACACAGCAGTTCATACAAAGAAGCCATGGTCAATGCAAAGCAAAAGTGAAGATACAGTGAAATTCTACAAGTCAAGGCCAAGCATGATGCAGTGGTGATGCAATACATACAACAAAAGAAGCAGTGCCAAGAATACATGTACTCAAGGCAAAATGCACAAGTAAAAACCAAAGTGACATACTGCAACAACCAAATCCTTGACTACAAGAACATCACAAGTAAATCGATACAGCACTGACTCAAATGCTCAGCTACAAGACATAGCAACTGCACAGCCGAATGAACAAGACACAACAAAGTTCATAAGTGCAGACCAAATGCAGTGACAAGTTGAAGCAGTAGTTTCTGCAGTGGCAACGAGGAAATTCATGTGTAAACAATCGAAAATATACGAAATTGACAAAGTCAAATATCACAAATCACGAAATCAATTTAAAGCCGTGGTCAACACATAAATTCGAAACCGTGTTGTTCAAGTGATTTGAAGAAGTCAGAATCAATCTCAAACATTCAAGCATCATCAAGTGGCCGAGGTAATTCATTGACAAATTCAAACATGAATATACGAACGAAAACTCAGGGGATCGAACCCTATAAAAACCAAATTATCATCATCGGCATAAGGGGGAGTTCGCAATACAGAAATCAAGCAATTGCAAGCAATAAAAAGAACATACCAATTCGAACACGAACTCCATCGAAGCAGCCACATAAGCAACAAGGAATAAATCGATCAAGGCGACACGCAAAATATCAATGGATCGATCGAATTAAAGCCAGCGACTTCAAGCCCTAATTTCCAGAGCAGAGAGATCGAAAGCCCCAATTTTACAAGCCCTAATCTCAGAAAGAAGAAAACAGCGGCCGGCATTATTCTCAAGAAAAAAAGGGGAAACCAGGCCGATAAAATAAAAAGGAGAAAGGGGACGCTGTTTCTAATTAGTGGGCCGGTCCTTTTAAAAAAAAAAGGGGGGGGTTTTGTTTATAAGGCTTTATTAATATTGTTTTAGGGTTATTGTTTTTAAATTATTGTTTTTATTTTACGAATCAAAAAGTTAGTAAATCACCACCTAGATTTAGGTAGTGTCAGATTGTCTATTTTGAATTAGTTCAGTGAGCAGGGCGTGCGAGTTTGCAAAGCTCTATAGGCGGGAGCAGTGTTTGCGAGTGAGCGAAACTCTATAGGCGGGAGCAGGGTGTGCGAGTCTAGTAGAGTGTTTGTGAGCGGGAGCAAAAGGGTCTGCGAGTCTAGTAGAGTGTTTGTAAGCGTGATACTGTTTAATTCTAATAGAAATCTGTGAATGCAGCAGTAGGCAGGGGTTGCCGAAGCTGGGTAAATTTTGTATGTGATTTACTTTTCAGCATATTTATTTCTGCTATTATATTTCTGTGTTTAATTCGAGAAAATTTGCTATAACCCTATTCACCCCCCCCCTCTAGGGTTAATCTAGATCCTACAGGTTCACCAAAGCTTCTTGTTGGGATGCGAAGCGGTTAGTCACTTCCACCACAACTCTGTCTAGGTCTGCTCTAGTGATTACTGCCGGTTGTTCCGCGGCAGGGGCTGTTGGAATTGCCTGATCTACGTGTGGCACTGCTGCTGTAGTGGGATGGTTCTCTTGATCTGGATCCACTGGATTTGGAGCGCTGCTAGTTGCAGCGTTCTTTCCCTTGTTGGCGTCTTTTCTTGGTCTGGAAGTCATGTTTCCTAGGCAATGAAGGATGCTATTGGGAAAGAAGGTTGAATGAGGGAAGCTGAAGCTTCGAGTTCGAAGTTCTCAGTGAAAGCACCAAAAATGTTTGCGCGAAAAGTGGGCAAACACCTCCAAGTCGTGAGATTTAATGGGTTTTATGTGATTCTTAATGATTTAGATAAGTTATGTAAATATGAAAAAAGCAGGGACTGAAATGTAAAAGACACACAGATTTGTAGTGGTTCGGCCAGAACGTGCCTACGTCCACTTTATATGTTATTATCTTCTTTCTTTCGGATTGCAAGTACAATGCTTTGTGTACAAGTATATGAAAGTAGTTTGAAAGTTCCTTCCGTGCTTGAGCTCTCCAACTTCTCCGCCATTGTTGCACCCATGCCCCTCTATTTATAGAGTGAGGTAGGGGGCAGGGGTCTTGGATGTATATAGCTGCTGGTGGGCCCGGGCTGAAGCAATCTGGCCTGGTAGCATTCTGGTTCGGTGGAGCTTGGTCCGGTCTTGAGTGTGTGGTGTTGGACCGGTAGGACTTTGGTCCGGTACCAATCTGGTCCGGTGGTAGGAGTGTTATCCGGTTGCAGGAGATGGTCTGGACCGGTGGAGCGTGTGAGAGGGGCTGGTCCGGTAGGGTATT
This sequence comes from Allium cepa, assembly GCA_030765085.1. Classification (NCBI taxonomy): domain Eukaryota; kingdom Viridiplantae; phylum Streptophyta; class Magnoliopsida; order Asparagales; family Amaryllidaceae; genus Allium; species Allium cepa. The sequence continues at coordinate 858,598,578 of CM060934.1, read as the reverse complement.
GGACCGGCTGGAGGTTGGTTCGGTATGGGGGAAGTATGTGTTGGTTCGGTATGGGGGAAGTATGTGTTGGTTCGGTATGGGGGAAGTATGTGTTGGTTCGGCATGGAGACTGCCGAATGCTGTTTGACCGGATGGAGGTTGGATGCATGGACTATCGTCACCGAATGAACCCTGCTTTGCCAGATGGATTGGAGGTTGCGATCCCGGGTGAAACTGGCGCTTCTTGGTCTTGAGATCTTCTGGGTGAAAATTCGCCCAACAGTAATTACTTATCTTAATTAATTAACTTCTTAATTAATTATATTAACCCTTTGATTAATTAATTAATCTTTAATTACTTCATTAAGTAATCAATTAATTAATAATCCTTAATTAATTAATTTATTAATTAATTACATTTTTAGTTAATTACACTTAGTAATTAATCTTAAAATTAATCACATGCATTAATTAACCAATCACATTAATTAATTAACTAAAATTAACTAAGTAATTAACCCTTAATTACTTACATAAGTAATCATCTTCTAATTACTATCATTAGATGATTACTCTCTTAATTAATTACTTAACAAGTAATTAATTCCATCATTAAATGATCCTTAATTCTTTAATTAATTAATCACTCTTAAATTAATTAACTTCAAATCAATTATATTAATTAATCCATAGATTAATAACATCTAGTGATTAACCCTTAATCACTTTAACTTTAATTACTTCTATAAGTAATTTCCTCTTTCTAATTACTCTAAGTAATTATACATTAATTACTTCATTTAGTAATTACACTTAATTAATTCATAATTAAGGATTATTTAGAATTAAACAAACAATCAAGTAATTATTTAAAATTAATTAAATAATTAGTTAACTTCTTATATTTTAAAAATCCTTAATTAATTAAGAAAATCATTTATCTTAATAAATCTTTTACTGATTAACAAATCATATTAATTAAATATCCATAAGTTCATAAAAAAGATAAATTAACCATATTTATCTTCATAAATAAATTATTTGAATAAATTAAATCTTATTAACTTAAAGACAAATTATTTAATTTGGTTTACAAAATTATAACATCAACCTTATTTGAAAATAATACATTTAGAAACCAATTTGAAATTTAAAACACTTTAATTATCTAATTAAAAATTATTTATTTTCAATATAATTTGAAAACTTAGTTATTAAACATTACTTTAAAATTTTACTTAAAACTTTGATTAAATATTCAAATCCAAAACATTCCTTTTTAAATTTAAAATTCAAAATTTAACGAAGTTAATTACTTTAAATTGAAAACACTTCTTTTTAAATTAAAATTCAAAATTTAATTAAGATAATTACTTTCAAAAACAAACATCTTAAACAATTTAAGTTTAAAATAAATTCAATTAATATTTCAAAAGTTTGATTTATTTTTACTTCAAAAGAACAAGCTTTTAACTTTTATAAATCTATTTCTTGCTGTAAATCCTTAAGCCGGATCAACATAAGAAAACGACTCGGGTCAAACCCTTGTTGAACAACACAAACTCTCGAGCAAGCTTCGGTGCAACCACCCATCTCAAAAAGCTTCGAGACCAACCTAGCACCAGCACGAACCAAAACCCGAGTCGACCTCTTTCTTCCCCAAACTTCCTCAAACCATACTTTCCAGTGCACAACGTACACCCGTGTACATGCGCGACCCAAACAAGTGACTCCGACCATCTATCTGGTTGCCGACCAACCCCACACGACTTCGACAACCTGTTCCTTAACCCAGATCCAAAAATCCTACCACAAATCGAAATTCGACCCTACGCTCGAATTACTGCAGCAACCTCGACCACAAAAACCAATCGCCACTGATGATCACCACCACCAGAAACACCAGCGACCCTTCCAAAGCACCGCCACAACACCAAGCCTCCATCCCCTAACACGCGATCGCCTCCGGTCCATTACACATGCCGCAATTAACTCGATAGCCAAGCCGAACCAAAAACAATATAAAACCCTAGTTCGATCGAAACCCAACAACTCGGCCCATAAGAAAAATCACCAGTATTTTTCCCATGCTCGCCATCAATCGAACCACCTCCAGACCAAAAATTGATCAACTTCGCCACATCGTTCATCGGCAATCACCCAAAACACCGAATTCGTTCAACCCCAGAATTCACAAGAATTCACCAACTAAAAATTACAAAATGCATATCAAAATTCACAGTTTTCCATCATGATTACATGCATGTAGTTCAAAATAGAATTTAAGGCTATTGATTTTTAACAAAAAAATTAGTTTCTCTGTTAATCCCCTTTTTATAATTATCTGTTGCATTTAAAATCATGAAACTATTTTTGTGATCTTCATTATACATTCTCAAACAATTTTCATTCACATATTCAAGGCTAATATGGATCTAATTGAGAAATTTGGATTTTTGAAAATAAAAGTCACAGATTTTATCAAACAGAGAACAAAATATCAACATATACTGTCATGCTCACATACATATATTTGCAAATCCTGATAAGTTTAGAATTATAGGATTCAATTCAATCCAACATCATCACATGCACTTAAGTTAAATCAAGATTAACTGTTTTTAAAAATATTTACTCACCTGATTTGAATCAGAGCACATCTTTGAAATAGCGTTGAAAACCATCAAACTTGCTTTTGCTGAAATGTTTTGAGACTTGAATTTGTTTGCTTCAGGTCTAAGATTCGTCCTTGATCTTGATCAGTGCTTGATTTTCGATTTGAAACCATAGCTTGGTTGATCTGAACTTAGTTTTATTTATAGATTTTACTTCTTCTATGGCTTTGTATTCAGATTTATAGCTTGCCCTTTTTATTTTTGTTTAGTTTAAATATAAGGAAAAAAAAGAATAGAGAAGAAATGATGATATGTTTATATAACCTTGGTTAAATTTTAAATATTTTTTTTTGAAGACAATGACACTTGTTATCATAAGTTTACAAATGTTTATTCCTTATATTCATAGTTTTACAAATGTCACTTATCATTTAAATTATGCTTTAGTCCTTGTTTTTAATTAAATTTATAACTTTGTTTTAACCCCTTTCATTTAATTAATTTATGAATCATTTTTCCCTTTTTTTCAAATGTTTATATATGTATATATATTCTAAAAAAATGTATTATGTTTACAATGTATATTAAATCTTATTTAATTTCAAAAGATATGCATATATAAACTAAAACTTTGTATTTATTCTTATTTTTATATTCAAATCAATGTTTTCAAATTATTTTACATTTATATACACACCTATATTTCCTGTGTATGTATATACATAAAATTTCAAAGTTTACACATATCTATTAATATATTTATTAATTTACTATAGGATTCATCATGTTGATTCAACAGTTATTATAGTTTTCAAATCCACTTATATATATATATAGACATTCCTAATTATCAAGATGTTTTTATCTAAATAAAATTAGTTAATTATCCAATTAACAAATATTAAAAAATCCAGGTTATCTAATAGGTAATATCGAATTGACTCAACTCGATATTCCATTTTAACATCCTTCAAGAAGTTTCTGGTAGTTGGAGTACCTAACGCAAGGGTTGATCAGTATAAACACTGATCAAGTGCGGCTGAAAGTACGGACGAAGTTTGCGTGATGCAATCACCAAGCAGTAGGCCAGTTTGTCAATCTTAGGATAATTTCTTTCCGCCCCCGTTAGATGTTTACTGACATTGTAAACCGGCTTTTGAACTCGGTCCTCCTTGCGAACCAAAGCCGTACTGATAGCATGCGGGGATACAGCCAAGTACACATACAATACTTCATGGTTTATAGGCTTCGACAGCACCGGAGGGCTCTCCAAATGCCTTACCAAAGCTCGGAATGCATCCTTACAGTTGGACGTCCATTCGAAATTTCTCTTTCCTTTCTTTATTACATCATAAAAGGGAATACACTTATCTGTGGCCCTGGATATGAACCGACTCAATGCGGCCACTTTTCCGTTCAGGCTTTGTACTTGCTTTATAGTTTTGGGCACTTTTATGTCCCTAGTAGCTTGAATCTTCTCCGGGTTAGCTTCATTTCCCCGTGCATTAACAATGAAACCAAAAAACTTCCCTGACGCAACGCCAAAGGAACACTTCAAAGGATTGATTTTCATTCCATAATACCTGAGTACATCAAACATCTCCGCTAAGTCTTGAATGTGGTCGTTTGACTGCCGTGACTTCACGAGCAAGTCATCCACATAGACTTCCATTGTTCTACCTATCTGGTCTTTAAATATTCGACTCACCACACGTTGATAAGTCACTCCTGTATTTTTCAATCCAAAAGGCATCACTACATAGCAATATAGCCCAACGTCTGTGACAAAACTGGTGTGTTCTTGGTCTGGAATGTGCATCGGGATTTGATTATATCCCGAATACGCATCCATAAATGACAGTAACTCGTGCTCTGCTATTGAGTCGACCAGCTGGTCAATCCTGGGTAAAGGAAAACTATCCTTAGGGCATGCTTTGTTCAGATCAGAGTAATCTACGCAGGTTCTCCATTTTTCGTTTTCTTGTCTCACTAGCACAGGGTTAGACACCCATTCAGAGTAGAGGGCATCGCGGACAAACCCATTGGCTTTGAGTTTGTGCACCTCTTTGAGATCAATGGATCTCTCCGGATCCATGCCTCTCCTTTTCTGCTTTACTGGTACGTACCTCGGGCCTATGTTCAACATATGACTCGCAATAGCAGGAGAAATCCTGCATATATCAGAATAAGTCCAAGCGAAAACATCCAGATTCACTCGGAGGAAGTCGGTGAGATCCTCGGTCATCGAGGGGCCGAGTTATGATCCAATCTTAAGTACTCGCGATGGGTCATCGAGGCTGACTGGAATGTCAATCGTTAGTTCAGCCGGTGCTGCTTTTGCTTCCTTGGGTACCTCATCATCATCTCTCGGATCTATGTCTCTATGGATTCGATCGTGTTGCCTGAGCCAGGGCTCGGGCACTATTTGTCAATTTTCAGTGACTCGGGTGTGGACGGAGCTGTCCGCAATCTTTCCTTTCTCTCTCCTCTGGGCCTCCCTCGGCTCAGCCACATAACATACACGACCGATCGCCTGATCGCCATGCACCACACCAACTCCTTTATCTGTTGGAAATTATAAAGTTAAACACCAAGGGGCCAAAGCTGCCCTAAACTCTTCCAGGGCCGATCGACCTAGAAAAACATTGTATGGAGCATCGACATCCAAAACAACGAAAGGCAGGATTCGCATCCTCCTACGTTCATCTTGTCCGAGTTCAACTGGAAATTTAACATAACCCACTACATTGGTTGCTGCACCATTAAAGCCATGAATGCGGGCATGACCATCGGGTCAACGGTAGGAGCCTCCACCTGGTCAGCATTTCTGCTCTTGAAAACTATATCGTTCGTCATCGTTCGTTGCTGCTTAGCTGGGGACCCGTCCTCCGTATTTGAAAAAACACTCAAAATCTACATGCCATAGGAAGTTAGCATACCGCTCCATTTCTCTCCAACTCTTATCAACAGGTTGAGGTCCACCGACTATCGTGTTTATAACTAGTCTACCTACAGTTTGAGCAGGTTCCTCTGGATGGCGTGGAGCTTGCCCACGTCCGGGGTCAGATGTTCCTTGTCTACCTTCCTGTGGGTTCTTGACAAATTTCTGTAACTTTTTCTGTCTAATCAGCTTTTCTATAGCATCATGGAGGTGTCTACATTCCTCTGTATTGCGCCCGTAAGTCTCATGGAAGCGGCAATACTTCCCAGTCTGATTTTGTTCCTTGGTGGATTCTTTCGGGCGTGGCTTTAGGTATTGGAAAGTGTTGCATGTTGATAGGTAAATATTTTCCAAAGAGGCATTCAAGGGGGGTGTATTCATTGTAGGTTGGAATCCTTGGCTTCCATTTTCCTGCTTCTCTTTTCTTTTCGGGATTTCCTCCTCCGGACCCTTTAGATTGCCTTCTGGACATTGACTTGAATCTTCCCCGAGTTATCACCGGATTGTTCTACAGCAATGTTACTCTTCACAGTCTCTTGACTAGGCCCTGGTGCCTTATCTCGCCTCATCCACCTAGCCTCCTCCCTTCTTATGAATTAATGAGCATTTGAATCAAAACGCTCTAGCGTAGTCGGAGGCTTTCCTGCCAACCAATCTCCAAACTCCGAATCTGGACCCACTCCTCGCATCACAGCCATCAGAATTACATGGCCATTTGGGTTGCTAACTTCAGTACCTGCAACGTGAAATCTCTGTAAGTACTCCTTCAACGACTCCCATGGAGCCTGGATTACACTGAATAGGGACATCACCTCCTTCGGACGAGTGGCATGAATCCTGAACTGTTCCACAAATTTTGTTGCTAATTCATCAAAGTTGGATATAGACCGTGGAGGAAGTCGAGTGAACCACATGGTTGCAATTTCGGATAAAGTTATTGGGAAGCATTTACACTTTGTTGCATCATTTGCTCTAGCTGAATCCATCATCCATTCATATCTCATCACACGCTATAGGGGATCAGTCTTCCCTTCGTAGGCCGGGATAGTTGCAATGCTAAACCTTCTGGGATACTCGGCCTATATAATAGTATCTGTGAATGGAGTATGACTCCTGGATATCCCCCAATCTTCATTGGCCAAGCCATGATTTTCTCTCATCAGCTGTCTGACCATAGCCGATAGGTCCGGGGTTCGTATGGAAAATGGGAGGTTGGAACCTGTCCCACGAAATCGTTCTAGTTGGTGTCTCCTTTGCTGGCGGTCTTCCAAACGTGTATCCTGGGGACCAGCTTCATTAGGACCTTGGTGGGCTGACCGTCCAGCTTCTACTCGCACTCCAGATTCTAAGTTTCTTACTCCAGTTTGGGTGTGGTTTCCAAGGTGTAAGTGATCCCTAGTTGATCGATCAACAACACCTGCTTGTGTTGTTTCAGTTCTGCGGCATCTACGCCTGGGAGGTTCATCGGACGAAGTCGAGCTGTCAGATGAATAGTAGAGCGGGCTACCTCCAGCATTCTGATGTTGTTGTTGAGTGAGCTGAGTCATTAGGTTAGCGTTAGCTTAGATCTGTTCGCTAAATTGTCCCCTGCTTTCTATGAGTTCTCTCATCAGGTCGTTGAACTTCGTTCTAGTGACAACTTCCATCTGGTTTTGGGCGGCACCAGTTCCTGCGCGCAAATAAACTTGTTGATTGCTGGGTCCTACTTATTAGACGCTAGCAGTCTCGTTGACGTCTGCATTGTGCAAGGCTGATCGGGTACGGGGTCTTCCCATTATAGAGTTATTGGTAGAAACTCTGAGTAGAACAACGGTCTTCCTATGAATAACTTAGATCTCCTTCGAGGGGATTTCTTCAATCTAGTAGCTACAAAGTAGATCCTAATAACTTGAGAATGTGCTCTTTGTGAAAGCACTAAAATATTAGCACCAGAATTGGTCGCTAACACCCGAAGAAGGATTTGTGTAGAGAGATTAATGAAGAAGGTAAATTAAAACTGAGGAATAACGTAGCGGAATGCAGTAATAACTATAAGAAACAAGAACACCAAATTTATAGTGGTTTGGCGTAACTACCTACGTCCACTTTGAGTTTAATCTTTATTGCTCTCACAGATAATTGAATACAGATATAATCCGTACACTAACAACTTAAATACAAATGCTAACTGAAAAAGAACGAGTCTTGAAAGCGGCAGAGTCTCCCCAGTGTTCTCGAAAAAAGGGTCCCTTTCACTGTGCCACTGCACTTCTATTTATAAGCGAAGATAGGTCGTACTTCCCTCACGGGCCCAGGAACAAAGTATCTTGGCCCACATTAGGTGACTTCTGCGCACTGGGCCAGGCATGTCGAACGGTAGTTGCCGAACGACCTTGTTGTGTAGTCTTTGATAAACGACGTTGTCAAAGAAAGTTGCCGAACGGTAGATGCTGAACTAGAGAATGCCGAGCGATTGAGTAATGACTCAAGAGTGCCGGGCGATGAAGCAATGCCGAGTGGTACCTAGGCCGAACAAGATAACCCTGCCGAATAACATTCGAATGCCGAGCGAGGTGTTAGTGCCGAACGAGGCCTGTATGTCGAGCGAGGTATCTATGCCGAGCGAGGCTTCGTGCCGAGCGAGGTGTGTATGCCGAGCGAGGCTTTGTGCCGAACGAGGTATCTATGCCGAGCGAGGCTTCGTGCCGAATGAGGTATCTATGTCGAGCAAGGCTTTGTGCCAAACGAGGTGTTAGTGCCGAGCAAGGCCTGCATGCCGAGCCTCTCGTTACCGGGTCAAACAACCAGGTAACAATATCTTCATCCACACTAGCGGTTATAGTATTCCATCAAAACAAAGCAGTTCCTTGAAGCTATCTTGAAGCTAGTATCCTTTTCTACTCATCATTAAATCCTAAATTAGCAAAATCCTTTCGTAATGTAGCGGCCAATTTTCTACTTCTACAGCGTATTCTATTCTGATAAAGGGATTTCCTCGAAGCTTAATATAATCTCCACTAAACTTAGCATAGTCGTTGACAACATGAGCTTCCTGAACTCCTCCTCCAGCTACATTCCCTCCAACGGCTCTAGTTGCAATCCCAGCTTGCATCATGTTTACGAAAAACTGATACAACCTAGGGAACCATAGCACCACGTTCTTAGCCTGAGCCTGACCTTGAGTTCTTCTAACATTCAGTCGGGCATTTCCATTTGCGATGGTGCTATCTCCTCCAAGATTAACTCTACCTCTTCTTCTGTCCATATCTGTATTCAAGCCTTGTAAGATACAGATGAATAGCCTAGCAAAGATAGGAGTCTAAAGAAAAAGCTTATACTTACATACAACAAATACAAATATGCTACAATAGCTTTATCCCATACCCCAATATAATATCTAATTCCTAAGGATTATGTTTTCAAAAATCTTTTTTTAGTTAAAGTATTTCATAAACCATGCTCTGATATCAACTTGTAACATCTCCAATCCAGTGGCCCAAAACTAAGCACTACAGATGCTGCATTAATCTACAGTATTGCTTCCAACGACTAAATAAGGATAGGTTAATGGTATCTATAATATCAGAAGTACTTGAATATGAAGCAAATCGCATATTTCAAAACAATAATTTTCCATTACATTTTAAAACACATGCTCTATATTCATATTACATAATCCTAAGCGTTTCCAAGGCAATGATAAAATATGCATATTACAAAATATGCTAAGAGCGACATATGAAGATGCCCATTTGGATGATCAAAGTCATATAGCCATAATTGACTTAATACATACACAGTGGAAACAACAAAAAAACAAAGAACTGCAACTCCTAAATAGCTATCCATTAGCCTTCCGGTAGCTTTATTCGTCATCCTACTAAAAACCAAAAAGACCTTAATCACTTAGCCTACTCAAATCAATTTTGAGCACAAAATAGTTTAAGGGAAAAACACAAACTTCGAGTCAGACATAAAGCCTGGAGTGAATAACACTATACATCCTAGTTATTAATGTTAAATGAGACCACACCGCTTAGTGGAACGAGTTTTCCCTCACTAACATCCTTTTAAAACATATCTTTTGCAAATCATTTCATGCAACCAAAATTGGTTGAATACTATAAAGCATCATTAGGTAAACATACATATCAGGTAATAAATGAACTATCTGTTCAAACACTTTAGTTTTGTTTGGCTAACTATTAGCCTTTGGCTGACTCGGGCCTACCAAACAATATAAACAAAATTTTTCTAACATCTGTTAGACACTCCCCTCATGGACGGTCTGTCCTAAACTATTTGTTAAATGCTTCTCTTCTAGATGGTCTTTTCCTAACTTAGTCATCTCCCAGGGTCACCTGATCCTAATATTTTTGTGGGCTCTCCAATAACCTATCTTTAAACAAATATATATTCCCTTCCGTGTGTAATCATAATTTTAGTCTTACATGTGGCATAACTCTACACATTGGAATTTTAAACGGCAATTTGCTGGGGCTAGTAGCTAATGTATATGGCGACCATATACTAGTCTCATTTAGTATTCTAATATCTGAGTCACTTTACTTAGGAATTCCTTCCCATAATTTTCCTTGAAAACCTTTTCAAAATGATTTACACCTTTAAATCAAACTTACATAAGGAAATTGGATAAATTTTATGCTTTAGTCAAAATCACTTTGCTATGTTATATATATACTTTATTCAAACCATAGTTGATGAAAACATTTAAACACTTAAAAGTCACCCTTTCAATTCCATTGAAAGTGCTCCTTTCTAAACCTTTGAAAGCATCTCTTTCGAAATAAAGTAAAACCCTTTTATTTATCTAGGCCGAAAGGCCAAAGCTCCCCTTTCAAAACCTTTGAAAACCTTCCTTTTGAAAGAATTAAAACCCTATACGTCATATCTTAAATACTTCAAAAAATTCTTTAGAAAACCTTGGAAAAACCTCCATGTCAACCCTTTCGAAACCATCGTAAAATAGTACCTTTCGACTTCTTCGAAACCCTTTGGGGAAAATACCTTTTCAAAACCATTATAAATACCTTTTGAAAGCATCAAACCTTTTAAAAGCACTTTGGGTTCAATTCAAAACACATGGAAAACACCTTTTGAAACCATTTAAATCAACTCTTTCGAAACCTTTGGGTTATAATTCAATCAGAATAAAAAGAGTCATTTAAAACATCTAAGTCAAAACTGTCCTTTTGAAGCCTATTCCTAAGTAAAGAAGTTATGGTGTCGAAACCATCCCTTCAAAAGTATGGGAGAAGTAGCTAATTTTAATAGTTAAGTATACCTTCGAAACCGTTGGCTTTGAAAGGTTGAAAGGGGGGCAACTAGGGGTTTCGACCCCTTCGAAAGCATTATTTAAACAAAAGAGTGCAGCCAAGTCGAAACCTTTCCTTTGAAAATATTTGACCCAGTCAAAAGCCAATTGAGTCGAAACAAATCCTTTCAAAAGCAAAGCAGACGCTTCTTTGATTTTTAAGACAGAGCATACTCCAACCCCTTCGGAACCTAATGTTTCGACCAAGTACCATTTTGCCTTTGTCCAATGCACTACGTACCAAGTAGCTTGATGCGATGTGCATTGATTTCGAAACAAATGGTGGCGAAAGTTCAAGGTCGGAACCCCATGAACCAAAGTGGCGAAACATTCTAAAAACATATTGTTATTTTTTTAACTTAAAAGAGTAAACTCCTGTCATTATTTGTCAAATTTTTATTGGTTGCTAAAATACCTTTTGATAAAGTGCTGCCAATAATTTTAGAAACAAACAACTTTTTATTTTTCAAAATGCCACTTCTCCTTAATTAAATATATAACATTTAAGTCCCATACCTTAAATAATTTTATATATTCATCAAAACACTTAGTAAAATTTTATAAAAAATTTGAAAAATCTATTTTAATATGTTTTCTAACATATACAAGTTTCAGACTCAAACAATTATTTATTTTGTCATAAATAATTTAATACCCAATAAATCATTTTCTTCACCTGAAAGTTAATATAAAATCCATATTAATTCATAAAATTATAAAAATTGAAATCCATCTCGAAAATATCATTCCTGATTTACATTTTTCAAGGCATTTTGATGTCGTTTAGTAGGTTTTCATATCAAACATATCATAAAAACTAATATGAACATGCATAAATCATCAACAAGCATATATAAACTTTTAATCATTCAAAACATGACAGTATTGTGCAAAATCATTTCGGAATATACTTAAAATCGAAAACTATAAGAAAATGGGACTTAGTAATCATTCGCCTTAGTTTTGTGATTAAAGATTTGAGATTTGACGTTGAATAGGTTGATTTATTTCTTTTCATGAAATCCTATCTTTTATCTTCTTCTGAAATTGAAAATGTTGTCCAGCCTTAGAATTATTTTTGCTTGAGGAAATATTAAAAGAACGTGTGTTTTAGTTTCCTAAGAACTTAGGGTATAAGTTCCTCATATTTCCCATCTTCCTTCCCTTATTTCCTAACACTTATTCCCATTTTATTTCCTTAGTTCATTATACATATAGGCATGACTACCCTTGGTTAGATCAAATTCTCAATTCATTAATTATCTTATATTATTTTATTTTATTTAGTTAATTAAATATCCCAGAAAATGGTACTAAAAATATGGAGTGTTACAGTGACAAATTAAGCTCAAAAATTAGGCAAAAAGACATGCGCTTTATTTTTTTTCTTTTCAAGATGACCCAATAGCCTTTGTCACTTAAATTGTCTCTCTACTTTTCTCTTCCATGGAACTCAATCATCATCTTCATTTTTCATACTCCTTTTCAACCCTCGATCTCAAAAGTTAATCTCAACATAACCTTGACGGCTGAAACCATAAGTAAACCATCTCGAACACAACCGTAAACATCAACGGTCGATGTGTAGCAATGCAAAATTCATCAGTAATCGCCAAATCATAAAATCCTAGCTAAGCCTAAAATCGAGCATCAACAGGAATTTGAATGGCAGAAGGACAATGACCACTGCTGCAATTTGGCTGATTTTATGTTTACACTTGAAGAAAGACAAAAACATTAAGAAGTGAAGTCGTAAAAATTAGTGTGATGTTCAGTTCAAGTAATATATAGTTGAGGGTTGGGTTAGACAATTTGAGTTTGAACTATTTGAATTTAGCTTTTTTGTAAAAATTTATGTTTAGTTCAATTCAAGTAATATACATTTAAGTGTTCAGTTCAAGTAATATGAACACCTGATGAAATTTTCTCTTCTAAGACGTTGATAATTTCTTGTATTATTTGTATTTCTTTGTCTTGCGATAGAAAGAGTTTGTATTATTTTAAATGTTATAAACCACAAAATTGATACCTACATATACACGAAAGTAATACCCAGTAGCTATGTTACATAATATAATGCACTATAAATTCAATCATTTAGTTCACTGTCATGCATGACAAAAGCAATACCAAATCAATGAAAACTCATATCTAGTAAGTATTTGATTCGAATTCTTGCTTTGTTATTTTATAAATTGTTTTAAATGTTATTTACCACAAAACTGATACTATAGATACAGAAAAATGATACATAGTAGCTATGTTATTTAATATGGTGCACTATAAATTTAATTATTTAGTCCACTGTCATGCATGACAAATATGATGTCAAAATGAAAACTCATATCTAGTTGTTGGTTGATTCGAATTCATGCTTGGTTATTTTGTAAATTATTTACCACAAAACCGATACATACAAATGTAGAAAAATGATACCCGGTAGCTCTATTATATAATATGATGCACTATAAATTTAATTATTTAGTTCACTTTCATGTATGACAAAAGTTATCCAAAAACAATGAAAAATCACATCCAGTAGTTGTTTGATTCAAATCATACTTGCTTATTTTATAAATTATTTTAAATGTTATTTCAATAAAACTGATACTTACGCATATGCAAAAATGATACCCAGTGGTTGTTCGATAAAATATGATGTTGTATAAATTTAATAATTTAGTTCACTGTCATGTATGAAAAAATTGATACCAAAACAATGCAAACTCATATCTAATAGCTATTTGATTCAAATTTATCCTTTGTTATTTTACAAATTACTGCTGCTGTTATTTTTCGACAAAAGTGATACTGATGTATATGCTGAAATGATACGCATTTGCTGCTTGATATTTTGTGATGCTTTATAAATTTGATTATTTAGTTCGTTGTCATGTATGATAAAATTGATACCAAAATAATGCAAACTCATATATATTAGGCTTTTTATTTGAATTCATGCTCGGTTATTATATAAGATTTAAATGTTATTTCCAACAAAACCGAAACCTACATATGTTCAAAAGTAATACCTAGTAGCTGGTTGATATAATTTGACAACAACACCAAGACCAAACTACATTTTTACACTTCTACACCATATATTTGAGTTGTCAACATTTAACTATAATATAATCTAAATTATATATTGACATCTAAGCTCATAGTTCTGCACATGATAACTCAGCAAACAAATCATTGCAGTCACTTCAAAGCTAGAAAGGAAATAAAAATTACCACATAAAAATGATATTAATAGCATACAAAAAATTAATATCGTAATTTTTTGCACCTAAAACTGATATTAAAAGCATGCAAAAACCAATACCTTAATTTGTAATACCTAAAAGTGATATTAATAGTATAAAAACTGATACCAAATTTTTACATGCTTGAAACTGACACTGATAGTAACAAAAACTAATACCAAACATAAAATAATTTTGAATAAACTAACCAACATAAAATATAATAATTCACCACTTTCTATGCCACTTATATATTCTCAACACATAACAATTAACTAAAAGTGGTACTACATAACCAAGTTCAATTACAAAGAGCAAATCAATGTACATATAAATATATGCTAAACCAATATACTCATATGACCAAGTTCAATTACATAAAATTACTAAAAAAGATATACAACCAAGTATAATTATTGAAAAATTCATGAAAATATGAAAATTAAATCATATTTTCTTAGAAGCTTGACAATTACACTTATTGTGACCATATTGCTTGTACACAGTAGATCTATTTTTTTTTGAAAATATGAAAATCCTTCTTTCCGTTTAATAGCAGGCCTACCGGCACCACGTTTCTCCTTAGATGGCTTAATAACATCTTCAACACTTGCATCAACAATAGGATTACCGAAATTAGAAATAGAATTTATAACATTAGCATATTAGATGCTCTACAACACATCTTGAACAAATCAATGATAGACATATTCACATTCTTTTTCTTTACTGCTGAAAGTAGATTCTGTTCCATATGAAGATAGAAGTAACTATGAAAGGCTAAAGGGAAAACTTAACGAACACCTAAAATCAAACATTGATGGCGATCTGACGTAAAAACCAAATCACGATCTTCTCAAAGCATTTGTTTTAAGTTACTCAAAAACCATATCCAATTATCCACATTTTCATGAGAAACTATACCCATAGCTAAAGAAAAAACCTGTAAATAATAATTGTAAAAGATATTAAAATAAAATTTAATCAACTGTTAACTCAAAAACCGATATTTAGAAACTACTACCAACAACTAGAAACTGACGCCTAAAAGCTGAGAACCAAATTCTGATATTATGAAGTAAAACATTTTAAAAATCTGATACCTTAAAACTGATAACAAGCATTAAATAAATACACGCCAATGAAAAAACTACAACACCACGAAATATCACTTTTTTCAAATCTTAATATGAAATTTTAATACCACACATGTATGTGTTACTCCATAACTGATACTCAACTAAAAATCTTAAAATCAAGTTCTAATGCTTTCTAATATCACACAACACATATGTTACTTCCAAACTGATACTAAATTAAAAATGTTAATATCAAATCTTATTTCAATATCCGCACCATTGTACGATAGAATAATAACTGAAATTGATAATAAGAAAAATTGATAACAAACTAAAAATGATACACAAACTCAAAACAATACTTACTAAAACTGAAAACTGATATTAACATAAACAGCAACTAGTACTGGTTATTTTCCACAATAATAACATCACCAAATAACTTACAAACACATAAAATAAAAACATACATTAATTACCATTTCAATCAAACCAATATGAATGTAAGAAAAAAAACTCAATCAAAAAATGTTTGCTTTAGATTGTCATTTTATCATAGTATCATAATTTTCTTTATATAACAAAATTCAAAAACAAAAGTGTAATAATTTTTTTTTCAACAATGATACCTACAAGCTATAAAACCGATACCTAAAATCTTATACTAAAATTAATAAGAAAAATGATACTCAAACAAAGTTAATTGAATGTTTGATGCTAATAAACTTCAATAAATGTTCGATAGTAATAAAACACTAATTCAACTCATTAATCATCACATTTAATATGTAACAACTTTATTTTTTAGACTCAAATATCAGAAACAAAAATGTAACAATTTTTTTAAAGATACATACATACTGTAAAACTGATATCTAAAATCGGATACTGAAATAAATAATAAAAATGATACTCAAGCAAAGTTAACTGAATGTTCGATACCAATGAAACATTAATTCAACCCATCGAATGTTTATATTTACTCTGTAACAACTTTATTGTTATATCTACTCAAAAAAATAAAGGAACACAATTTAACACTTCAAAACTTTATCACTGCGAAAAATAATACTAAAAAACCTAAAAGGTATAGCTAAAAACCGATCCTTATTGAAATAAACACAACAATACATTTCATCCAAACCAATATGAACCCAAGACATACATAAGCGAACAAAAACAACAAACCTTCAAATTAAAAAGAATAAGAAAACATTGCCGCATTAAAAAAAGATAAAAAACAGAACATACCTGCTGCTAACGCTCAAATTTGTCACAGAATATGAAAGAAGAAAACACAACAACAAACTGAAATTAATTTTAAAAATAAAAAAATGTTAGAAATAGAGAAAAAAGAAAAAAAAAACAGAGAATCATACCTAAATCCGAAATTTCCACTGCCGTGCTCAAAGGGACGAAAATCAAAATTAGATTAACATGAATGGATCACGCACGGCAATAAAGAAGAATGAAGAATAAATTTAAGTTTGAATGCGCAAAAGAGAAAGCGAAGAAGAATTGAAGAAGAAGACGAATGACATCGTCAAAGAAGAAGAGACGCGCACGATGGTTAGGCCTTTTAAAAATATTTTGACGCTTAAAAACGCAAAGAGAGCGGTGAGTGAAGCAAGGGTTCAGGCGTATGAAGACCTATATCATAAGTACAAAGGAGGGTGGAAAAAACGTCTATATGATAGATAAGCTCCGCGAGAGCAAGACAAGAGACTTCAACCAAGTTAAATGCATCAAAGATGACAATATAGACTTTTGGTGAAGGACGATGAGATAAAAAATAGACGAAGAGATTACTTCGACAAGTTATTTAATGAAGAAGGTGATTGCACTACGATCGAGATAGATGACTCTTTTGATGACACATGTAGACATTTTGTTCGAAGAACTCAAGAATCCAAGAATCCAAGGTAAAGGTTGCGCTAAAACGGATGAAAGAAGGCAAGACATTATGGCCTTATGACATCCCCATTGAGGCGTGGAGATGCAGGAATAGTCTGACTAACTAAGTTGTTCAATAATATTTTCAAATCAAACAAGATGTCAGATGAATAGAGGAGAAGCATACTAGTTTTAATTTTTAAGCATAAAGGAGATATCCAAAGTTGCACAAACTATAGAAGAATCAAGCTTATGAGTCATATAATGAAGCTTTGGGAGTGAGTCATCGAACATTGATTAAGAAGACTGACAAGCGTTTCGAAAAACCAATTTATTTTCATGTCCGGGAGGTCGACCACAGAGGAGATTTTCTTGATAAGACAATTTATGGAGAGGTTTATGGAGCAAAAGAAGAATCTACACATGATATTTATCGATTTGGAGAAAACTTATGACAAGGTACCGCGAAAAGGTGATGTGGTGGACTTTGAAAAAGAAGAGAATCCCAACAAAGTACATTACCCTTATCAAGGATATATAGATGATGTGGTGACCAGTGTTAGAGCATGCGATGGTGAAATCGGTGATTTTTTCATTAACATATGATTACATCAAGGGTCGGCCTTAAGCCCCTACATTTTTGCCCCAATGATGGATGAGGTTACGAAATGTATACAAGGTGAGATTCCTTTGTGTATGCTATTTGCAGATGATGTTGTGCTAAATAATGAAAATAGGATTGAGGGTTGATAGGCAACTGGAGCTATGGAGACAGACTTTAGAATCAAAGGGATTTAGGCTTAGCAGAACTAAAATAGAGTATATGAAGTATGAGTTCAGCGGTGTCAAATCAGAGGATGGAGATATCACTCTGGTCGGACAAATAGTTTTCAAGAATGAATCATTTCGATATTTAGGATAAATATTGCAGTATGATGGTGAGATTGATGCTGATATTAGTTTTAAAATTCGATCGGGATGGGTGAAATAGTGACAAACATCTGACATTCTTTGTGACAGGAAAGTCTCACAAAAGCTTAAAGGAAAGTTCTACAAAACGGCAATCAGGCCTGCGATGTTGTATGCTGCAGAATGTTAGCCTACTAAAAGCCAACATGTCCAAAAGATAAGCGTAACATAGATGCGTATGCTGCGGTGAAGCAGCGACAATACAAGAAGAGACCGAATTAGAAATAATGATATATGTGATAAACTTGGAGTAACATAAATTGAGGAGAAGCTAATTCAACATCACTTAAGATGGTTTGGACATTTTCAACGGAGGCCGCCGAAGGCACCTGTGCATGTTGGAATTATAGGCCACATTGAATGCTCAAAGAGAGGTAGAGGTCGATCAAGGTCGACACGAGAGGAAATAATAAAATGAGATTTGAAGGATTGAAGTATATCCGAAAAGCTAGTGACGGACCAGAGCGCGTGGAAGTTGACGATTCAGGTAACAGAATCATGAACTTTGAGTTTTATAAGTTTTAGATTGTAGGACTAGGGAAACATGAGCCTAAGACATAGATTTGATCTTTGACCAATATTACTATAATACCATTATCACCATTAGTATTATTATTATTATCATCATCATTTCTCTTTTATATATATACATATATATATATATAAATATTTATTTTTATTTTTACTTTTATTTTACTCAGTTATTATTATTATTAATTTACTTATTGACTTTAGTTTATTATTGTTATTGTTATTATTATGACTTTTAAAATGATTTTGTCATTTAGTTTTGGGTTCTATCTCTAACCAATCCCAACATGTTTCGGAATTATGGCTCGGTCGTCGTCATTGTCCTTTTTTGTCCTTGAGAACAAACGAAGAATAACATTTGAGCTATTTTGTCATTTTTTATTTTATTTATTTTTACCTCAGCGGTTCATGAGATGTCACGTCAGGATTGGTTAATGAAAGGTTTGCTTGGGCAGAATAATGATCCTATTCGTCTCTTTTCTTCCTATTTGGCTGCACCGCAGAGTACTATTTTATTCGCACCGACGTGAACAAAACACTACCCACCATTGGTTAAAATCAATGGGCTCCACGTGGAGCCCACTGATTTCAACCGATTAGAAGTGCTGTTTTGTGGGCAAGGCTCTGACAAAATAGCACTCCTGCGCTGCATACCTGGTTTTATTCCTCCCTTTTCTTTTGTTTTGTTTTATTTTTTTAAAAAAACTTTCGTGGCAGCAGTTCCTCCATCAAAGTACTTCCATCAGATTGCTTGGTAAGTGCTTTTAACGATCCCTGTGGGTCTCAATCTGTGATTTCGCGATTACATGATTCAACCCCCGATAATTTAATTTTAATTCCATGTGCTTCCGTTGATTTAAACTATAGATTCGTCTATAAATCCCATCCTTATTTTTTGATTACAAATCTGATTTGTAACAGTGGCTTAGCTTATGTGGGTGCTACTTTATTTAATCGTGAAGTATGAGCTTTTTTTGCTACATGATAAGCTTTTATATTTCTTACTTTGTGGTAGCCTCATAAATTAAAATACTCTAGTATAACTTTCTTATTATTTTTATGGAACATAGTTAGTGTTGCATACGATAAATTTGATGTAATGTTCTTCATTGATGGTGTATTTTCTTCTGCTATTTATGTAATTGAGAGATCAAGCAACTAAAACAATTATTGAAACTAAAATTTTTAACTGACAACAAAATTCACATTTTTTTTCGTCTATCTGTTACATTGTTGGCGTTTAATAAGTAATTAGGTGGTTTTTTTTTTCTGTTAAATAATGGAGTTGAAAATTCAATCTGTGTATTTTTTTTAATACAGTTTTAGAAAGTTAAGGAATCATGGCTGTTGGCATCCTCCTAAGTCCTAATGCTCTATATGCACTAGTAATCCTAAAAGAACTTAATATTTCTAAATTTGTCAATTGTTTCTAAAAAACATACAGTTAATTCATTGCACGCACTTATCAAGTCTTCGGTCTCTTTGGTTATATGTTTTTTAATATGTGGGCTGGGGGTATTTTTTTATGTTGGTACGAGGTACAAAAAAATTCATCCTCGTAAGAAGTTATACGCAATTACATAATTACCCTTTTCTATCGGCATTTCAGATTTAACGACAGACTCTTCCCATGTTTTTATGCAATTTTTGACGTACCCTTGACGTGTAACTGTTTAGGCGATTGTGTGCTGCTTTTGAATAGATTTTTTTGGTTACACCGTTTTTCTCTCAAAATTTCGGTGAGGTATTAGCGAATTTGTTTGATGGGGTAAAATAGTAAATTGATTGGGCTGAACCTCACATATTATGTTCCCTTTAACAATTTTTGGTTTGTTTGGAGTCCCAGTAAAATTATTCTTCCTTAACAATTTCAGTGTTTAGCGCCCTAAAATATTCATGTTAAAAATTATTACAACTATTAATCAATAAAATTTAAATTTGCTAATAGTTTTCGACAAATGAATTGTTAAACTTAAAAAATATAAGTCAAATCTTTAATAATAGTTGAAATACATTTGGTGTCACACTTTTTCGGTGTTAGCATGAACCACCGAAAATGCCTCTAATACCAAATCTTAATTTCACTTAAAAAAAGATCTAACAATTAAATTTCTTTTACAAATTCAAAACGTCTGTATACAAATGTTATTCTATCTTAATATCACTTGAGAATAGGATCCAACAAATAAAATTCTTTTACAAACTTAAAACATCCATCTACATATACTATCAAATTTTAATATCACTTAAAAATAGGATGTAGCAAATAAATTATTAATTAATAATATAAATAAAAATTCAAATTTAAAAAAAAATAGATGTTGCAACTTAAAAATAAAATTTAAACTAACAAAAATGATTTCAATACAAAAATATGGTTAAATATTTATATAAATCATTTTTTCTTGAATGTGCTAAACATGTATAATTTGCAGAAAAACAATTCACGTGCGAAGCACGTGCCATTATCACGCACGAAGCGTGTACCGTAATGCTCGTTAGTAGAACACAAGTAGAATACTAAATGTATGGTTGCAATTAAACCAAGGTACTAAAGTCCGGCCGGCACGCCGGAGTTCCGGCCATCTCGGCCCGGTTCCGGCGTGCACCGGACCGGAACTTGGTCAAAAAACCGATCTCGGTTTTCTTCAGTTAAAAAAATATCAAAAAATAGTATCTATCAATTATACATTTTAGATTCCTGTTTGCTTCTGAAAATAATTGAAATTCTACAGCAAAACATTGCGAATGAACAAAAGAAAATAATCGAACTTTAATACTCCCGATTAAACCTTGTCTACCTATAATAAATAAAAAATCGAAACAGAAACTCATGGGATTATGAATTGATTTTCTCTATAAAAGCACATTAATTCATATAAAATACATAATAAAATTAGCATCTTTACTCAATTTTTGGTTGTGCTTCATCATTGCCGATCTCGAGCTCAGCACCATCAACCAAACTTGGCTTGACAGCATCGATCTCCAATTAATCAGCAAGCAACGCCGAAGGGTTTTTTTTCTCCTTCCAATTCGCTTTCTAATGAAGTCGACTAAGGCAGAAGTTTCTGCGTGCGGCTAATTGAGGACGATGCTTACAGCTAGGGTTAAATGTAATTGTAATAATTGGGCTGAGTTTACAGTGGACTATGAAGCATAGTTGGGGTTTAAAATAATTGATATTTAAAATACTTGGACCGGGTTTAAAATGATTGGGATTTTGTATATTGGGTTAGGAATTATGGAGCACATTGTATTATTTAAATAGCTCTCTAATGTTTAATAAATATATATATTATCATGCAAAATAATATTAAGAAAATTTAGATTGTTTAATTTGCATAAAAATATAGTATATTGAGTAATTAAATGTTGAAATTATTTTGTTTTTAATTTGGGTACTTGATTATGACAGATCGTGATATCGTTTGGAACTATTATACGGTGGTTATCGATGAAAAAAGGAAGAACAAGTGTAACTATTGTCATAAAATAATTTTGGTGACGACATAACACGTATGAAAGAACATTTAGCATGACAGATTGACGACGCAACAGTATGTCAGACTATTCACAAAGAAGTCAAAAAACTTATAATACGACATAAGATAAAGACAATGATGGACATAATTTATATGATGCTTAGAGAAATAACTTTTTGTATTAAATTTTTATATTGTATGTTTTGTATCTTATATGTAATTTGAATAATATAGTATAATTAACTATTAGTATTGCATATTTATTTTCAAATTTACATAAAAAAGGTACCATATTTCGTAAACCGGAATTAGAGCGGAAATTCCGGAAATTCCGAAACGGAACCGAAATTTTATATTTTTCTAATGACCGGAACGGAAACGGAAAACGGGATATCGAACCTTGAATTAAACATGTAAAATGATTATTTTGAAAAATATAGCGATATGGTGAATATAATGAACGTAATAGAACTGAAAAAAAAAAAAAAAAAAATCAAAATATGTGACTTGAACCCATGACCTCATATATGACAAATTTTTAATTCAACGGGAAAGATGATTTATTTTAGAAAAATAAAATGAATTTCAAACTCATGATCTTATTACAAAGCAAGGACAATTTGGAAAGTATGTGTTTGACTAAAAAATTGAAATTCGAACTCATGATCCCATTTGCATTTTGCAAAGCAACGGGAATTTTGGAGTATGTGTTTGCCTAAAAAATTACGAAGGTACTACCAGTATTATTAACGACTATGTATTGTTTCTTGTTTGGTTATTGATGACACTACACAAACTAGAATCTATTTTTTTTACTGTAGTAGTATGAGTCATTGAGCTGATAGTTATGCAGTGGTGAACTACATGTGCGTGGAGGTTTAAAGACCGCTTAAATTAACAATAAAGTACTGTAAGGAACAAATCAGAAAAAATAAATAAATGAAAACATTTTAGCACAATTGTATGGTCTTTACTCCAGGCTTACTATTTGCTGTTATAAAAAGCTATTTTCATTTTTGATCAATCCAAAATATCATAATTTGGTGACATAGGCAATACCTAGTGAGTAGAAGAAAATGCAAAACGTGCAACTTGCTTCGGGCTCTTGGAGAGTAAGGTGCATCGACGATCATAATGACTCAGAAAAGCATACACTACCATCTTCAAAGAGGGTATGCAGTTTCTATAAATTCTTCCTGGATTATATCTGTCGTTTGTATCACAAGGTTCCTTTTATCACTCAAAACTCATTCATTTTCTTTTAGGTAAAATTTGTACGTAACCCAACAGAGGTAGAATTTCCAGTGGGATCCGATGGTAAATTCTTTGCACTTTTATTCTACATTGTTTTTTTATCTCTATATATAGAGTACTACGGTGCTACTTAAAACTTCTATAGCATTGTCAATATCAATGCTTCCATTTGATTTTGTTTTTGTCCGATACATATTTCAGAACCAACAGTTGAAAACAGTAGGTTATCCATTTCTCATATAGTGTTCCAAAGCAAAAGGAAACTCTCGAATACTCGAGTCTTTCTCTGCTGTACATGATTTTTGTAAGTTTTAGGAAAAAAACTCACAAAGGACAAACATCAACCACGATGATCCAAACTCAGTCACATGATTTTGTTTAGGACATTCTGTTTCTTGTTTTCTTGTATTCTCAAATTGTTTTCAAAATATCCCTAAAGTAGATGATTCTGGTTTCTTGTATATTATGGTGTTTACAAGTAAAAAAAAAATGTTTATCTTACCTTGACATTTTTTTTATTTGTAACTTGATGACAAATAAGTAAACCAAGAAATTGTTTTTGGGTCTAACTTAAAACCATTACTATCGTTAGTCGTAGCATTCTTTTACCATTGTAGCATGCATGACTCCAGTATAATTGTTTTTGGGGTCTAGATAAATACATTTTTTTGGTTGATATTTTTGTATCTATAATCGGCTAATTTTTATGTCTGATTTTATTATCATATAGATTAACTTCGCTAAATATTATATTGTTTCGATAGTCTAATCCCATCAAAACTATAACTTAAATCAATAGTCCAGGAAGATGAAGCTGTAATTTGTTAGAAAAACTAATTCATTCTTTTTTATTTTTTTTTGCAGCCCGGGAAGATAAAGATTACATTGGTGATTTCGTAGCTTACATTCCTGATGATGCCACAATACATATTCTTTCTTTCTTGAACACAGACAAGTCATATTTTGCCAGGCTAAAACTCGTCTCAAAAGCATGGAATGCCTTTCTGTCTACACGATGGTCTCAACTGTCGGCAAAATCAACTTTGTCGGGTCTTCTGTGTGCATTCAGAGGCAATTTCGATGCTATTCCTAATACCCGTGTTCTTAAAGTCAACCCTGGTGGGACTGCCAAATCATGTCTTCTTGGTCTAATGAGGCGGGATAGCGTACTAGTAGATTCAAACAAAGGAATATTGCTCTTTATGCGAAAATTCACGGAGGAGTTAACGGTCTTCCATTCCTCTACTAGAGTTCACGACCATCTTCCTTGCGCATTAACAAGTGTCTTATCAGAGGATCTGTTGGTGCATATGAATCATGGACTGATTTTATGCCATGGATGTTACAAAGTGGCAACGCTCTTTATTCTGTCTGATGTTGCCACCTTTTTTCTTAAGCTATTTTCTTCTGACACTAAGGAGATAGTTGAAGTTGAAGTAGTGGTTCCTGCTGAAGTAGTTGTCTCTTCTGAGGAAAAAGTCACTTCTTTCTTTTCCTTCGAAGGTATGCTTTACTTCGTGGTTGTTAAATGACTCTTGAAATTTGTTAAAGTGATCTTTATTTGATACCCTTAATCACATTTAATTTTCAGTTGTACACGCGATTCGACTCCCTCGCCTCTTATATCCATTTTATATCCACTTTATAATAGTATCTCTTACATTGTATCATAGTCAGAGTTTGAACTCAGTACTTATTGCACTTCAACTCGGTGATCAAAATTACCTAATCAGTCCTTAAAGGTTTGTTAGTGGAAAAAGTCTTATTGGTTTCTTTTCTTTTGAAGGCGTGCTTTATTATACTATTCTGGATTGGCTGTTCGTGTACCAACTGAAAGATGGTTGTAGTAAATTCATAAAGTTACCTTCAAGTGGCCATGTTTCCAAAAATTCAAGATTTATGTGGCAATCTGAGGGACGTTTGTACTATTCAATCGGGTACTCATATCCTCAACCAGGATTTCAGATATGGGAACTAGTACTTGAACGGCAACACAACTATAATACTGAGAAAATTAAAGGGTCTACATGGAAGATGATATGTTCTCATTTCCTTGCCGATATAGAAAATCAGTGCAAGCGATTGTTTAAAAATGGTGGTGATTTGTCCGTGTGCAAGCCTTGTGCTTTTAACGATGATTTCCAAATCCTTTATATTGAAGTGCAAGCAATGCTTGTTTCTTATCATCTCAAAACTCGGTTGTTCACCAAGGCATATAATTTTAGGTATAGATCTTGTTGGGGGCGGCGAGCTATATTTCCATTTTATTTCGGTTCCAACCAGGATTCATGTGCAAGGGACAATCCAGACCGGGATGCCGTACTTGGATTATTTAGGGTAAATTACATACATTGGTTATAACTTATAAGTTAGCATCATTTATTGTTATATATGTGATGCAGCTGTTATACTGGAACCTTGGGGCAGTAACTTAAAAGATGGCTAGGGCATTATTATATTTATGTAGCGCTTGTCTATTTATGAACTTATAATTTGTTAACTTTTGTATTAATTTTCTTGTTGAATGCTAGGTACATGTGTAAAGGTTTATGATAAGAGCTCTACCATGAACGGTCATGCAAAGGTGACTCTGTTTGTTACTCTGTGAGTTCGTTGGAGGAAACATCATCATTTTTCCATTATTTTTTAAATTGGAAATGGTTCTCACGGTCATTGCATCAACCGGTAAGAAGGAAAGTGTCATTGTTCAGTTTATTTAACTATCTTTCTTTGCACGTTAGTACCCTGTTACTACGTTAAACATTATAGCCATGTAGTGGTTGTTTGTTTATTTAGTCTGACTAACGGAGATTTTATTACCTATTTTACTGTTGGTTTATTCTGTATCATTCAAATTGTATTAGGTGTTTTGGACGACTGTCTATTGATGTGGGATTCGGTATTTTTAATTGCTGTTTCTTTTAAACATCTAACGGAAGGGGATTGATCAAATATCCGCTAAGCATTTCTGTGCCTTCTCTTCCATCTGAAATATATTCTACTTGCAATTGATAGCTGAATAAGAGACATGAATGGAACTTCGGTGTATTGCTAAGCTGCACCTTTCAGGTGTTGCTTATTTGGTAAAAATACATCTTGGTCGCATCCTTTCATGTTACATTTGATTTTACATATTGTTACCCGATATTTTGCCCAAACGACGTTTCGATGGTGTTGGATTAGGAAATGGTGAAGGAATGAATGCTAAACTCAAAAACAGTTGAATACATGTTAGGTTTTTGGATTGATATCGATTCATGCATTAAATTTCCTTTTTACCCCAAATTCTTAATGAATGGATTAAGTATCAAATCAATGAAGAAAGTAGAGAATTTGGGTAAGTCTATGGATCACTAACAATCTGTGTTCATTTTGTAGAACTAAATTTCTTTTTAATGAACACATGAATGAATAAGCTTAGAAGGATCGAGGGAATATTAATGTAAAGAGTAAAACAAATAGACTCCAAGGAAACAGGAGAAAACTAAAGAAATTGGCAAACTTTATCGATCGATACCGATCCATATGGACCGACATCAACCTTACAATATTTGACGAATGATGTGATTTTTCTTCTATCTTTTTGGATATAACTATTTGACAAGTTTTATTGCGATCTGACAATCCTCAAGTGCAACAACAACTTAATTCAATTATAAAAAGAGTGCTTCTTACAATAGAAAAAGACATTGGATTTGGAACGCCGCTATTATTTATCTTAGAGGAAGGGCTGCTATTACCAACTTTGAATTAGAAATTCATATTGTAATTGTATTTCCTTCCCGCACAACAGTATAATAGCAATAATAGAACCATTAAAGTGAATATATACATGGTCTACTAGTCATGTTGTTTGATGATTTTCTTTTTTTCTTCTCTATTATTTCATATGTTTAACCAGATCCAATGAATTAGATTCATGATATCTATGATTATAGTCAATTGAGAGCATTAGACCAACTTTGGCTAATATTTTTTCGTCCTTTCTTTGAGAGTTTGAAGATTCGACTAGATCTCAATTATTATTAGGATTTAGATAAAATTTACAAGGAAATATGATAGGAAGGAACCAAAGAAGAAACTAAGAAAGCAAGTTAAAGAAGAATAAGATAGAAGGAAACATTGAAACAGCTAGTGGAAGTTATGAATCTGCTCGACCTCCAGTAGAGCCAGTTAGTTTTAAGAAATTATGATCGTTCTCAATCAAAGGATGGAGATAACGCAACCGACAATCATGGAAGAGTTAGGAAGTCCACTCCGAGACCCACTCTAGTAAAGAGTATTACGGAGTAATACCGTCTACTAGAACGGAGAATAGAGTATAATGGAAGCGACCATATGTAATCAAGCTATAACTATCTACTGAATACGTCGAATAGGTGGTTTTCTTTTCTCAAGTGGTTCGACATATCCAATAGATATTTATAACGAAACTACAATGGCTAAGGAAAATAGGTTCAGAACAAACATAATACTAAATGATAACATCATCATCACAGAATAGTCACATAACAGTCACAGAACATAGGTACAATATATCGTCAATACAGATCCAAGTATCAAAAGGTGGGTACAAAGCCACCGCTCACACATGTGAGTCAAAAATATGTACATAAGAGTCTGAAATAACAGAGTAGCCGAATAGTGGACAAATAAAAGAGCTATCTATCAGCATAGCAGATAATGTCCAAGCGGAAGCACTGAAAGCTAAGTCCAGAGACCTAACCTGAAACAACTCGGTCTGACCCGAGCGAAAACACTCGGGTCAGGCTAGCTAAACAATCAGTAATAACTGAGATATATATAATAATGTAGTACATAAATAAAACAGTACTTCTCCAAAGAGAAGAGTAATATGGACTACATGAATATAATGACGATCCCTAATCATTAATAAACAGTAAAAATCTCCAAAGAGAATACAAACACCAAAGTGTTAAATAAATAAAATCGCCTCATATCATCGGCGTAGCCAAAGCTATATAAAGTTGCCCACAGGCAATAATCCCAAGAGTGACCAGAGTCTGTGATCAATACCCAAGCAAGGATCGATGCTCCAAAGAGCAATAGGGATATAATGAAAAATCAATGAAATCGAATACAGAAATGCAGTGTCCAGAGACACTGTGAATCCATAGGGTAAACGCACTTACATCGTATGGTTCCATAGAACCAACACCGAATGGCGATACTCGAATGGATATAAAAATCATCAGATAATACAAATATTGCACGTGCACCGACCAGAGTCGTTGTTGCCAAGTACTGTAGAGTTGTGATCGATCACTCGCACAGATGCAGAACGCGCGAGACGGCGACATCCTTCCCAGAAGGATAAAGGCCCAGAGGCGCACGCCGAAAATAAACTGCTCCATAGAGCAGGTGTCCAGAGACGGTTGCCCAGAGGCGTGGTGACCCAGAGGTCCAGTACTGGCCGCCCAGAGGCTAATGTGTCACTAACTTCTTGGAGAGGAACCCGTAAAGTGTTAACAATGAGTCCCATACCCCACGTTCGCACTAAACGGTTTCCTAACCAATAGCAAGCTCACACTCCAAACAATAAAAAGTCCATCTCATATCATCGGTAGACTAGACCCAAAGGTCAAAACGATCAATCGAATAGGTCGGGGATTAACCGGAAAGAAAATACACACGGTTTCCATAGGCCGGAGATTTCCTAACCGTTTAAGCACCTTTCCACTTCGCTCGACGTGCTAAAAGTGAGTGTGAGATTTTTATTATAGAAAATAATGGTGCGAAACAGATTTTAATTGATTTTGAAATCACTTTAAAACGGTCTTTTGAAAAGTCTCCTATTATGGAGTAATTAATTTAATAATTAAAAATAATATTATATAATAATTTTCAAAAGTCATTTTGGAGTGAAAGATCCTTTTAAATCCTTTTTATAAAGCCCGTGTACGAAATCCAGGGACAAATCTCAAAGAAATCGACGAAAACCAGAAAATCATCAAAAATATTCCAAGTGTTTGAAACCATTCAAAAACTGCTGCGAACTCAAGTTCGGCAATTTATTTGGACCAGCAAACTGTGTCCAAATGGCATGAAAACTGGTAGGCATGTAGTCCGACATCCCTACTTTAAGATGCAAAAAGAATTTCTGGATTTCGAGTTGAGACGAAGTGGCAGCGACGTCTCAAAGTTGAACCCAGAAAAAGATTCACACTGTTTTCCAACAGCGACCAGAGTCTAACTTTGACACGAAAATCGGAGTACCAAACGAATTTCAATGTTGCCCAAATTTTCTAGAGATGTATTTCGGAACTCCACCTTTCCAACGAGTCCAAAAACGTTGGATTTCGACCACGGATGTGACCGTGGCGATGTCACAAAGTTTCAGTCCCAAAACTGAAAACAGAAAGCAACATTTCATTTTTCAAAATTTTTTTTTTCTTTCGGGCCCCCAGCCCGCTTGGGCTGGGAAGACTTGGGCCCGCCCGCAGCCCGCGCGGGCTGGGGGACTTGGGCCCGCCCCCAGCCCGCGCGGGCTGGGTGAAACCCCCCCCCCCCCCCCCCCCCCCCCGACCACGCGGGCTGGGGGTCTTGGACCCGCCCCCAGCCCGCGCGGGCTGGGGGTCTTGGGCCCGCCCCAGCCCACACGGGCTGGGGATTGGGCCGCGCCCCAGCCCGCTGCGGGCTGGGTCTGTGGCCCGCCCCCAGCTCCTTGCGGGCTGGGGGAAAAAGGGGCCTCCCCAGCCCCTTGCGGGCTGGGGTCTATGTCCCGCCCCCAGCCCGGGCGGGCTGGGGGCCTGTGCGCGTCCGGGTTGGGGCCTGGGTGCAACCCAGGCCTGTCCTGGTGCACCCA
The DNA here is from genome assembly GCA_030765085.1 of Allium cepa. Taxonomy (NCBI): domain Eukaryota; kingdom Viridiplantae; phylum Streptophyta; class Magnoliopsida; order Asparagales; family Amaryllidaceae; genus Allium; species Allium cepa. The sequence continues at coordinate 858,568,444 of CM060934.1, read as the reverse complement.
GAGCCCTTTTTTGGTCTGTTTTGGCCTGTTTTCAGCCTGCACATTTCCAGCCAACAGAAATTGTGCATTTTAGTGATTTTGGAGAGTTTTTTTTCAAGTTTTTGGCATCAAATTTTGCTAATAACAATCACTAACCATCATATAATGATTATTATACTAAATTAAATGAAACATAGGGTCAAAGCTTAGCATTACCTTATGAAGCAATTTTACAAACATCTTATGTGCAACCTCAAATTGAATGCAAATATGATTAAGGAGCTATGATTCACATGTTACATAAATAAGCGTGTGTTACTAATTGATTTATGATATCAAAAGAGGATCAAACACATACTATAAGAAGTTTTTAGCAATATACCTCTCTTAGAAAGCAACAATGATCATAATAGCATCAACCCAAGTTAGCAAAAGAGGATTAGGAGGCTATAAGATCATAAAAACACATAAAACATGTGTTAACAAACTAATTTCAGAAATTAGAAAGTTATAAAAGAGGGATTTGAGGTGGGTATTTGCATTACCTTTGCATAGAATGACTTGCATAAGCTAAAACTTGAAGGAGATGAAGATTGATGCCATTTTTGTTAAGAAGCTTTAGGAAATGATTAGGGTTTTGATTAGGGTTGAATGAAGAAGGTTATGAGAGTTTGAGATAATATATAGGGGAGGTTTAGGGTGGGTTATTGGGTTAAGTTTTGTAACCCAATAAGAAGAGGGTTATTACAATATTTCCAAAAAAAATTCTAAGTGTTCATGTATGTTTATGAACTCATTTCTTATCCAAACCCGTTTTAAAATCTCTCCTAAAATATTTAACTCTCCAAAATAACATTTTATCCTCATTTTAAAATCTCATATTTCCCATTTAATTAAAATAGCCTTTTTCAAATAAATTTTGTTATTCCAAATCCTTTTATGCTTCATTAAGAATAAATAAAAATCCTAACTTTTATTTATTAATTGGTAATGCAAATCCCGGGTTGTTACAGACTCCCCCCCTTAAGAAAATTATGTCCCCGCAATTTCTTAAGATAGATGTCGTCTATAACGTCAAATCCACAAAAGAAGTGATAGAGATAAAATAGAGAATTCTCACACGTAGAAGAAGATGGGAGAAAGCCAGGATAAGAGCGCTCGATAGATTCTCTGGTCTTCCAAGTGCAGTCCTTAGGATTCGGTGACCATTGAATCTTCACGAGTGGAACCTCTTTGTTGCGAAGGCGTCTAACCTCCGAATCAAGCACACGGAGAGGTTGCTGCTCCAAAGATAAGTCAGGTAAGATCTCTAAATCAGGTACGACATGCGGCTCAATGATAGAATCAGGATCGCGAACACACTTGCGAAGCTGAGAAACATGGAACACGTCATGCATTCCAAAAAAATGAGCAGGTAGAGCCACACGATAAGCAACGGGGCCGATGCGTTCCGTAATAGGAAAGGGTCCAACATAGCGAGGAGCCAACTTTCCTGTAGAGCTGAAACGCACAACCCCCTTCATGGGAGAAATCCGAATAAAGACATGATCACCAATGGAGAACTCAAGAGGCTTCCTACGGTTGTCCGCGTAGGATTTCTGACGGTCCTGTGCCTCTTTCATTCTCTGATGGATAAGAACAATCTTTTCAGAAGATTCCCGAACTGAATCTGAACCAAGAATAAGCTTCTCACCAGATTCTAACCAACAAGCAGGAGAGCGACATGGCCTTCCGTATAGAGCCTCGTAAGGTGCCATGCCGATACTAGACTGAAAGCTGTTGTTGTAGGAGAACTCTACGAGCGGTAAGTGATCCTCCCAACTACCTCCGAAATCCAGAATACAACAGCGCAAAAGATCCTCCAAAACACGATTCACCCTCTCGGTCTGACCGTCGGTCTGAGGGTGATAAGCAGTCGAAAGATTCAGCTTTGTGCCCAAAGCTGACTGTAGGCACTTCCAGAAGTGACTAGTAAAGATAGTGTCTCGATCGCAGACGATAGAGCTAGGAATGCCATGAAGTCGAACGACTTCCTTCACATAGAGCTTGACCAACTGAGGTGCAGTCCGAGTGGTCCTAATCGGAATGAAATGAGCCGATTTGGTCAAGCGATCAACAATAACCCAGATAGAAGTATGGCCTGACCTCGATCGAGGCAGACCGTCAATAAAATCCATGGATATCTGATCCCATTTCCATAATGGAATCTCTAGCGGCTGAAGAAGACCAGATGGACGCTGATGCTCGGCTTTGATCTGTTGACAAGTCATGCAACTACTCACATAACTTGCCATATCTCTCTTCAAACCCTCCCAATAGTATAGCCGGCACATATCGGTATACATCTTACTCGAACCAGGATGAATAGTGTACTTAGTGCGATGACACTCGTCTAGAATGTCACGCCTAAGTGATAAATCAGATGGTACAACATACGGTTCTTCCTACGAAGACACCGATGAAAATCCAGAGAATAATCCAACAATGTCTCATCACTGGATCCCGACTCGAGAAGATGAATAAGATGCAATAAGTCTGGATCCTGCCGCTGAGCATGGGCAATGCAATCCAATAAGATAGGACGAGCCTCCAAGCTAAATAATAAGACAGGAGCATCAGAAGATGAAGCTCGATCTCTAATATCACATAAAGATAGAGTCTCAAGAATGTCCCACTCGGCAATCATCATAGAAACTACTGCCGAGTGCTTGCGACTGAGCGCATCTGCAACACGATTACCTTTGCCAGGGGTATACTGAATATCTAAATCATATGAGGCGAGAAACTCAAGCCATCGCTGCTGCCTCATATTGAGATCCCTCTGACTGAATAGATACTTCAGCGACTTGTGATCGGTATAAAGAGTGAAGCGTTCGCCTAATAGAAAGTGACGCCACGTCTTCGAAGCAAAGACGATAGCTGCCAACTCAAGATCATGAGTCGGATAGCGAACCTCATTCGGACGTAGTTGCCTGGAAGCATAAGCAACTACCCGATCCTTCTGCATAAGCACAGCACCGAGCCCGCTACCACCAGCGTCGGTGTAAACAACAAGATCCTGGTTACTCTCAGGAACCACAAGAATAGGAGCATGAGTGAGAAGTTCCTTCAGTCGCTGAAAGGAAGCTTCACACTTATCAGACCAAATAAAGCGAACACCCTTACGAGTCAGCGTCGTAAGGGGAAGTGCAACTCGAGAGAAATCCTTGACAAACCGACGGTAATAACCCGCCAGACCAAGGAAGCTGCGAATATCATGAACGTTCTCGGGCTGCTTCCAATTCTGAATAGCTTCGATCTTGGCAGGATCGACAGAAACACCCTCAGATGATACAATATAGCCCAAGAACTTGACCTTGCTCTCCCAAAAATGGCACTTGGAGAGCTTGGCCTTAAGCTGATGCTGACGAAGAGTATCCAAGACGATCCGCAAATGATGAGCATGCTCTGCCTCGGATCTAGAATAAATAAGAATATCGTCGATGAAAACCAGAACGAATCTATCGGTGTATTCCCGGAATACTCGATTCATAAGATCGACGAAGAAAGCCGGTGCGTTCGTCAAGCCGAATGACATGACCAACCACTCAAAAGAACCATAACGAGTGCGGAAAGCGGTAAGAGGAATGCTATCTTCTGCAACTCGGAGCTGATGAAATCCGGTGGCAAGGTCGAGCTGGGAAAAGACCTTCGCACCGCTCAACTGATCAAACATATCGTCTATCCGTGGTAATGGATAACGATTTCTGATGGTCAACTCATTAAGCTTGCGATAGTCAATGCAAAGCCTAAGAGAGCCATCGGGCTTCTTAACGAAGACCACAGCAGCACCCCATGGCGAAGAACTGGACCGAATGAGCTGCTTCGCCTCAAGCTCCACTAACTGCTTCCTGAGTTCCTCATTCTCTTTAGTAGACATCCTCGTGGGAGGACGCCCAACTGGGTGGGAGCCTGGAATGAGATCGATGCGGAACTCAATGGCCCGCTTTGGCGGCAGGCCAGATACTGGCTCGAATACGTCGGGGAAATCCCGAACAACAGGAATACGAGATAAGTCCAAATCCTCATCTCGTGAATCAAGAGAAAATAGAGTAACATCAGAAAGCCCAACATCTTGAAGAACAATAGCTAACGGAGAGGACGAATCAGGGTGATGAATGAATAATATCCGCTCCGAACAAATAATTTTGGCGTCGTGCTGAACGAGCCAATCCATGCCAAGAATCATATCAAATCCCAAATACTCCATAACGTGCAGATTCGCACGGAAAGAAAATCCACAAAGATCGATATCTATATTCTCACAAAGCAAGCTGAGGGTCGTGGATCCGCCGATGGGATTCACAATCCTTAGTGAAGAAACCAGACAAGTAACATCCAAGGATAAAGCATCTACTAGCTCCTTTGATACGAATGAGTGAGAGGCACCCGTATCAAAGAGAACTCTACAAGATCTACCATGAAATAAAATAGAACCTTCGAGAACGGAAGGATGCGTACCTCGAGGCCGAGCTGAAGATGCAGAAGCCTTGGCAGCATTAAGCTTGCCAGGCTTGGCACTAGCTGGAGCAATAGGACAAGTGGAGATCCTGTGTCCCTCCTTCTTGCAGAAGGTGCAATAGAGAGGTTTGGGACACTCTCGAATAAAGTGATCTGGAGAACCACAATTGAAGCATTTCCTCGGAGGACGGGTTCCACTAGGCTGTGACTGAATCTGAGGCTGAGTCTGAGGCTGAGCCTGGACAGCAGAACTGCCAGTCTTCTTCTTCTTGTTCCAAGGCTTGTTCTTCTGAAATGGACCCCGCTTCTGGTTGGGGTTTTTGGAACCCCCACCATCATCATCACTATGCTCCATCTCGACTGACTCAAGATGTAGGGCTGCAACGACTATCTTCTCGAATGAGAGCTCAAGCTGTAGCATAAGATGCCTCTTCAGATATTTCTTCAAGCCCTCAACAAATTTGAGGTTCCTCTTATAAGGAGTAGCAATAAACTCAAGGCCGTACTTGGACAGGGCCTCGAAGGAAGAGACATAGTCGGATACGGAGGACTTCCCCTGCTTGAGATCAAGAAAGCGGCGAGCAAGGGAGTTCTTCTCTGACTCTGGGATGAATTTGAGCTCAAATCTCTAACGAAACTGAGCCCAAGTAAGTGTGGTCTCATCGACCTTGGCAATAAGTAGTTCGTACCAATCCAGGGCACGACTCAGAAGCTAACTAGAAGCAATAAGAACACGGTCATGATCCGGGATATCCATACGAGTGAAAATGCGCTCGCATATCCGAATCCAAGCCTGGACCTCTAAGACGTTCTCGGAGTCACTGAACGGCTTCCCTCCGAGATGGGTAAAATCACTGCAGAGACGCGCAAAAACAGACATGCGCGGAGCATCAGCAACTGGGGCTGGAGACTGAGAATGAGACTGAGAATTCCGAACCAGCTCCATGATCTGGTCGGTAGTCATGAACACGCCCTCTGGATGAGTGTTGCTGGACTGCCCAACAGCACTAGTCTGACGTGTGGTTCTCCCTCTTCCCCTTCCAGACATACTGAAAGTCAAACGGGAATTAGAGTTAGACATGATTCAATGATAGATACTTAATTAAGGAATACTACGGAATATAATAAATTCCTACACATATTCCTAACTTATCTATCAATAAGCATAAGGAAGGGATTTGATTTAATTCGGATCCAATTAAAATGTATTGTACTAAGTGTATCCGTTCTGTGTTTGTTATGCTTAATTCTGAACCTTAGCTCTGATACCAAGATGTAATGCCCCACTCCGAGACCCACTCTAGTAAAGAGTATTACGGAGTAATACCGTCTACTAGAACGGAGAATAGAGTATAATGGAAGCGACCATATGTAATCAAGCTATAACTATCTACTGAATACGTCGAATAGGTGGTTTTCTTTTCTCAAGTGGTTTGACATATCCAATAGATATTTATAACGAAACTACAATGGCTAAGGAAAATAGGTTCAGAACAAACATAATACTAAATGATAACATCATCATCACAGAACAGTCACAGAACATAGGTACAATATATCGTCAATACAGATCCAAGTATCAAAAGGTGGGTACAAAGCCACCGCTCACACATGTGAGTCAAAAATATGTACATAAGAGTCTGAAATAACAGAGTAGCCGAATAGTGGACAAATAAAAGAGCTATCTATCAGCATAGCAGATAATGTCCAAGCGGAAGCACTGAAAGCTAAGTCCAGAGACCTAACCTGAAACAACTCGGTCTGACCCGAGCGAAAACACTCGGGTCAGGCTAGCTAAACAATCAGTGATAACTGAGATATATATAATAATGCAGTACATAAATAAAACAGTACTTCTCCAAAGAGAAGAGTAATATGGACTACATGAATATAATGACGATCCCTAATCATTAATAAACAGTAAAAATCTCCAAAGAGAATACAAACACCAAAGTGTTAAATAAATAAAATCGCCTCATATCATCGGCGTAGCCAAAGCTATATAAAGTTGCCCACAGGCAATAATCCCAAGAGTGACCAGAGTCTGTGATCAATGCCCAAGCAAGGATCGATGCTCCAAAGAGCAATAGGGATATAATGAAAAATCAATGAAATCGAATACAGAAATGCAGTGTCCAGAGACTGTGAATCCATAGGGTAATCGCACTTACATCATATGGTTCCATAGAACCAACACCGAATGGCGATACTCGAATGGATATAAAAATCATCAGATAATACAAATATTGCACGTGCACCGACCAGAGTCGTTGTTGCCAAGTACTGTAGAGTTGTGATCGATGCGCGAGACGGCGAGATCCTTCCTAGAAGGATAAAGGCCCAGAGGCGCACGCCGAAAAATAAACTGCTCCATAGAGCAGGTGTCCAGAGACGGTTTCCCAGAGGCGTGGTGGCCCAGAGGTCCAGTACTGGCCGCCCAGAGGCTAATGTGTCACTAACTTCTTGGAGAGGAACCCGTAAAGTGTTAACAATGAGTCCCATACCCCACGTTCGCACTAAACGGTTTCCTAACCAATAGCAAGCTCACACTCCAAACAATAAAAAGTCCATCTCATATCATCGGTAGACTAGACCCAAAGGTCAAAACGATCAATCGAATAGGTCGGGGATTAACCGGAAAGAAAATACACACGGTTTCCATAGGCCGAAGATTTCCTAACCGTTTAAGCACCTTTCCACTTCGCTCGACGTGCTAAAAGTGAGTGTGAGATTTTTATTATAGAAAATAATGGTGCGAAACAGATTTTAATTGATTTTGAAATCACTTTAAAACGGTCTTTTAAAAAGTCTCCTATTATGGAGTAATTAATTTAATAATTAAAAATAATATTATATAATAATTTTCAAAAGTCATTTCGGAGTGAAAAATCCTTTTAAATCCTTTTTATAAAGCCCGTGTACGAAATCTAGGGACAAATCTCAAAGAAATCGACGAAAACCAGAAAATCATCAAAAATATTCTAAGTGTTTGAAACCATTCAAAAACTGCTGCGAACCCAAGTTCGGCAATTTATTTGGACCAGTAAACTATGTCCAAATGGCATGAAAACTGGTAGGCATGTAGTCTGACATCCCTACTTTAAGATGCAAAAAGAATTTCTGGATTCCGAGTTGAGACGAAGTGGCAGCGACGTCTCAAAGTTGAACCCAGAAAAAGATTCACACTGTTTTCCAACAGCGACCAGAGTCTATCTTTGACACGAAAATTGGAGTACCAAATGAATTCCAATGTTGCCCAAATTTTTCAGAGATGGAGTTCGGAACTCCACCTTTCCAACGAGTCCAAAAACGTTGAATTTCGACCACGGATATGACCGTGGTGATGTCACAAAGTTTCAGTCCCAAAACTGAAAACAGGAAGCAACATTTCATTTTTCAATTTTTTTTTTCTTTCGGGCCCCCAGCCCGCTTGGGCTGGGAAGACTTGGGCCCGCCCGCAGCCCGCCCCCAGCCCGCGCGGGCTGGGGAAACCCCCCCAGACCACGCGGGCTGGGGGTCTTGGGCCCGCCCCCAGCCCACGCGGGCTGGAGGTACTGGGCCCGCCCCAGCCCACACCGGCTGGGGATTGGGCCGCGCCCCAGCCCGCTGCGGGCTGGGTCTGTGGACCGCCCCCAGCCCCTTGCGGGCTGGGGGAAAAAGGGGCCGCCCCAGCCCCTTGCGGGCTGGGGTCTGTGGCCCGCCCCCAGCCCGGGCGGGCTGGGGGCCTGTGCGCGTCTGGGCTGGGGCCTGGGTGCAACCCAGGCCTGTCCTGGTGCACCCAGAGCCCTTTTTTGGTCTGTTTTGGCCTGTTTTCAGCCTGCACATTTCCAGCCAGCAGAAATTGTGCATTTTAGTGATTTTGGAGTGTTTTTTTCAAGTTTTTGGCATCAAATTTTGCTAATAACAATCACTAACCATCATATAATGATTATTATACTAAATTAAATGAAACATAGGGTCAAAGCTTAGCATTACCTTATGAAGCAATTTTACAAACACCTTATGTGCAACCCCAAATTGAATGCAAATATGATTAAGGAGCTATGATTCACATGTTACATAAATAAGCATGTGTTACTAATTGATTTATGACATCAAAAGAGGATCAAACACATACTATAAGAAGTTTTTAGCAATATACCTCTCTTAGAAAGCAACAATGATCATAATAGCATCAACCCAAGTTAGCAAAAGAGGATTAGGAGGCTATACGATCATAAAAACACATAAAACATGTGTTAACAAACTAATTTCAGAAATTAGAAAGTTATAAAAGAGGGATTTGAGGTGGGTATTTGCATTACCTTTGCATAGAATAACTTGCATAAGCTAAAACTTGAAGAAGATGAAGATGGAGGCCATTTTTGTGAAGAAGCTTTAGGAAATGATTAGGGTTTTGATTAGGGTTGAATGAAGAAGGTTATGAGAGTTTGAGATAATATATAGGGGAGGTTTAGGGTGGGTTATTGGGTTAAGTTTTGTAACCCAATAAGAAGAGGGTTATTACAATATTTCCAAAAAAAATTCTAAGTGTTCATGTATGTTTATGAACTCATTTATTACCCAAACCCGTTTTAAAATCTCTCCTAAAATATTTAACTCTCCAAAATAACATTTTATCCTCATTTTAAAATCTCATATTTACCATTTAATTAAAATAGCCTTTTTCAAATAAATTTTGTTATTCCAAATCCTTTTATGCTTCATTAAGAATAAATAAAAATCCTAACTTTTATTTATTAATTGGTAATGCAAATCCCGGGTTGTTACAGGAAGGCTATTTGAAAAGCAAAAAAACACTTTTCAAGGAGATGGATTTTGTGCAGGAGGTCAAGAAAGCAGAGGAAGATCTCCCAACCGAATCTGATGAATGAAGTTCTGTTGCAAGGCAAAGAGCAAATAGGGAAATAGAATGAGAAGATGGAAAGAATGTTGTAAACAGGGAAGGAAAATCGCATTTGCTACAGAAAGATCGACCGATACCAATCGAGCATGAAATATCGATCCATTGAGGAGAAGCGACAGGCAATCACTGTGATGTTGGCAAGAAGAGGGCCGTGTTGTGAGCCATGTGTAGATGGAAGTTCTGGTAGGAACGCTGAGAACAACACTCAAAGGAGAGAGCGATCGAGATGACCCAGTGGAAAAAGACCGCGTAACATGAATAAATGGGCAAGACAAATTGACTCAACAAAGGCAGGAGGACCTAGGCGTTAGCCTGCTAGCCTTGATCACTTGGCTAGCGACCATCATGGTTGTTCGTAGAGCCGAGTGCATAACGATTAATCTGATGATCGATGCCAAGGGCGAACAAAATGAATGGATGATTTGATAAATGAAGTTATCAGGAGATTATTTCAGAGAGAAAATCAAGAGCATAATTTGGAGAGTTCTAGTTGGATTCTATTCACTGCGGAGATTAGACTAAAGGAGCATCTGAGGAAGTTTGTGATGTCGTCTATGCTAGTGTACAATGGTCATACAACATCTTTTGAATTACAATTGATACATGAATGGTGCCAAAACCGATGTCTATGTTAAATGTGTTGGGTCTAACCCGTTTCGACAACATGTGAAATGAATAGATTTCAATGTTTTTCTCTGTTTGGATCTTAATGGACCTATAGAGTTTATTAATTATCATTACATCAAATCTATCAATTTAAACAAATTCATATTTTATTTAAAATTATTTTATATTCATTAGTTAACTATATTAATTAATTTAATTGGATGTCTATTCGAATGTACACATACATATTGACGGTATGATGCATAAACATGTGTATAACTATATATACATATAGTTTAGACGTATATCTTTATATATATATATATATATATATATATATATATTATACTTACATATGTATATGATGATTTTACATGAATATCAACAATATAAATGCCTTAGAGAGTGTGTGTTTAAATATATTATAATTTATATAATAAAAAAACTCAAACATAAAAGAATAAATAAAGAGCGGTTTAGATTTAATGTTCAAATAGACATCAAATGGCAATTGCTGATCCAGGTAGAAAAAGACTAACACCATTTACATATATAGTAAAACGATATTGTTCCTCACATCCAATTATTATCCACAATGTTCCTAAAACTACTACTTCCACTTTCGCTGCTTAAATGATCAAGTCCATCAAGTTTCTTCTTCTCACCATCTCTGCATGATCCAAATTCCTTTACTCTTGAACATCTTTAACGACATTTAATCCATTACTCGTGTAACAACCCAGAATTTCAATCATTGGAATTTGAAATATTTAATTGATTTAAATATCGAAAAGTTCATTTTATAATTTAAACAAAGTAAATTTCAAATATAAAGATTATTTGAATATGTGAATTTTGAATTTTTGAATTTTGGACTTAATACGGATAAATGATCTTGGAAGCTTATTTAAATTTTGTTTAAATAATGAGGATAGAAAAATTTAAATTTAAATTTAAACTATATTAATTTAATGTTAAATAATAATTGTTAAATTAATGTGTAAAAATAGCCTTTCAGGGCATTATCTCGGATTTTGACGAAACTAGTTTCGTTGGATCGGTGATAGTGAATTATAGTATACTGTCGAATTTCGTGGCAATTATACGTATCGTTCGGTCATGCGAGTTCAAAACGCGTAGAAATTAATTTTAGAAATTTATATAATAATTGGGCTTGAAAAGTTATCTTCTGTATACGATTGAATTAAACCTCGAGACTAGTTTTATCGTGTTTTGAATAGGGGAATAACATATAGAACGTCAGACGACACGCTTCATTTGGAGTTCGAAATTTTCGAACATTTGAAGCTTGATTTTTTTTAAATTATAATAATATAGGTAAGCCATACCTAGCCCATACCCTACCCCTATTCTCTCCATATTAGCCATACCTTTCCTCCTTTATAATTAGAGTGCATTCTGAAAATAGAATAAAAAAGTTCGCCTAAATTTTCAAAAATCAATCTCCCCATTCAACGATCCTCCTTCCACGGTGCCACTCGAGGCAAAATCATCCTTCAACCATAACCAGAAAAGTGTAGAGCTCCACAAAACATAGCAAATCAATGGTGGGATTGTCGAAATTTTCGCCCTAATGATTAGATGTTGGCCGCATTCGTCGCAGTTTGGGTTCACGTTTGGTCGATTCTAACAACGGCGGCGAGGATGAGGCGGCGATGGCGAGGCGACGAAGGTGACGGCGGCAAGCTGGCGATGGCACTAGTGGCGTCGATTTATTGCGATAAAAAAAAAGAAAAAAAAGGAAGAAGACGCGTTTGGAAATGAGAACGAGAGTGAGAGGGGTAATTAAGTTTGAAAACTTAATTTATTTTAAGTTAATTATAGTTTAATTATTTCAATCGTTCATAAATTCATAGCTTTTCCATACGAGATCCAAATTGAACACGACAAGATACGTTGCGATCATATCGATGAATACTATGCTATGGAGATGGATTGGATGAATTTGGAGCTAGTAGGAATTTTGGATTAATTTAAAATTCATACTGGAACGTTTTGACAAAATTGAAATCAAAGAGGGTTAAACTCAGCTTTTCGGTTATTTGGTTATGTTATATAGTAGATTTTAATTGTTAATTGGATGTTTGGATGGTTTACTATTTTATTAGTTGGTTTAGGTATATTCCCGCCACTGGCGTAGATGATACCTTATTATGTTCCCATGTAAAAGCGGATGACCATTTGTATATGATCCTGCCTCGAAGCAGTTGGTTTACTTTTATGATTATACATTGTATGTGATGCATAACGACAAGTTGGAGGGATCCAATAGGATTCCTCACACTATTGATTTTACTATTCATATATATACTAAGATATGAATTATTGGATCCCATACGTGATGAAATGGATATGACTTTGCTTATTTAGTGCTTTAGTAGCACTGTGCCTTATTTTTGGTATTTTAAAATACTATAAAATAATGATTTGATTTAAAAAGGGATCTGAAGGTGATTTTGGAAATTATATATGTTTTAATAATTTTTCTTGAATTAATTATAAAAGAAATTATTTAAAACAAAAAGTACGATTTTTTTGAATATTACAAATTAATAGTTTTATGAAATATCTTAAATAGAGATTTTTGAACTATAAAGTAAAAGTTTTTAAAATCTTAAAAATTTAGTTCGTTTTCTATAATAAAGGGATATGGTTTTAAAAAGAAGATATGAGTATTTTGGTATAAATATTTATTAATCATTTTATATAAAGTGATGTATATACATATATATATACACATATATTAATATTATTTATTAATATGGAAATTATAAATGTGGTAATGTATAAAAGTGGCATGTTACAAACAAAGTGAATATTTGTAGAATCATATTTTATGTATAAAATGATATATTTATAAATGGTGTTTATAAATAAAAGGAAACCATTATCGTTGGATAGATTGGGAAAATAAATTAAATTGTGGATTTATAATAATATGTGAGATGTTGTTTAAGAAAAATAGTTGATTCTATTTTGAAAATTGAAAGTGAGGATAGGTTTGGAGATGTTAAATGATATGTTATAAAACGAAAAGAGGTTTAAAAATATAGTTTTATAAACATGGAAATGATTATGTTGAAATTTTAAGTATGGATTTTTATCAAGGAAATATATGTATGTTCTAAAAGTTGTTTATTTATTTTAATATTGTTTTAAAGTTGTTTATCAATATTTGAATATTTTGAAAAGTTAATTATTTAAATAATTAATATGGTTTGAAATTAATTATAATTATTATAAATAATGTTTCGAAAATTAATTATCATTGTTTATAATAATGTTGAAGATAAATTATTATTGTTTTTAAAGAATGTTTTGAAATTATTAATTATTATTTTTAAAATGTTTTGAAATTATTATTATTTATTTATAATACTATTATCATATAATCATGTGTTAAAGTAAATGATTAGAATTTATATAAAATTGTTTTCAAGATTTATAAATAGAGTTCTGTAAACAAATATGGTTTTTATAAGAGGAATCTTATAACATGATTTGGAAAACATAAAGGAAGATTAGTTAAAGGGTAAAAGAGATTGGTGAGATATTTATAAAAGAATTTTAGAAATGGGTTTATTGATTTATAAAATGAGTTCATAAAAGGTTTTATGGACTTATAAAGGAGTCATAAATGATTTTTAGATGTATAGAGGAGTTTTCTAAATGGTTCTTGAGATTTATAAATAAGTTTATAAATGGTTTTAGAAATTTATAACAAAGTTTATAAATGATTTAGAATTGTATAAAAAGGAAATCTTTCTCAATGCTTGGTGAATATACTTATGCCGTTGAGATAAGTGTATGAATATTTTTTTAAGTATTGAAATATAGGGATTTTTGGATATATATATATATATATATATATATGTAAAATAATTTTGCTACAATATTTACAGAATGAAATTAATAAATAAAAAGATTTATTAAAAGAGGCTAGAGGTTGCTTATGTGCTTAACCAATGTTGGTTTTTCCTATAGAATTAAGACCCTGATTGAATGTTTGTTATTCACCGGTTAAATAATCGACTATTGAATTTAGCCCCAATATGTAACTTTGGAAACATCTAGGAGAAACACGTGAGTTATATGGCACAGTCATATCCGATGATGTTGTATTGTGCGTATAAATCTCATTACGTTCTCCTAGGACAATGATAAGGAAATCCGTCCACTAACCTTTAGGAGGTGATCTCCGCTCTTATCTTTGACTGTTTAATTTTTAAAGAATCGGGGTTGAGTATACGTAAAATTATCAAATATTGTTTTGAAGAGATCGGGATCAAATATGTTATTCGAAAACCACTTCAGTCCAACTCAAGCGTTTCGGAGTGAAGATATCTTGAAGATGACGGAATTAAAGATGTAGCTCTCAAGCAATTTTTTTAATTCCAGAATGAACTTGTATGGATAAATGTTGGGAGTGCATGGTTGCTTGGAGGGCAATATTTAGCATTCCAAGTGGAAAGTGATATATAAAGGTAAAACGTTGTCTGGAATCTCATCAATTGGGAAATGACAAAAATCGAGCATGTAGTAGAGCCAAGTGGGTCGCTCCATCAAGGTATGGTCATTCCAAAATCTAGATCAATTACTATTTACTCATGTATGCTTCAGGCACGTTAACAGAAGGGTGATCATATTCGGTACTACTAGTCAAGTAGTAGGCCAACATATGTGGTAGGGGTGCAAGATGTTCTTGCCAGACCCCGATGCATTTTATCTAGAGATGTGCCATTGGAAGGTAGTTTCTTACCTTGTCATAGTATAGAATCCATTTCCCAATGCGATATTTATAGACTTAGTTGTGTCCAACTATGCTGAAATGTAAGATGCAAACATTTTATCTATATTATATATTTACTTTGAATCCCTAGACATTATTATAAATCATCGGATTTTCTATAGAAAATGTTTTGATTATCGTAAGGTAAAAACCCGTCTCTGTTTATGTGTGGCGTAGTCTTACGAGATATCTTTACTTGAAAGAGTCTGTTAACTTTAAAAATCCAATTGGATGTGTTTTCTCACGTTGATTTACCAGACTAACTCAGGTGTTATTTTATTATATTGCTAGGATTAGACCGAGCATATTTATAGATTGCTCTAGATGCATTGGAGCTCAGGAGATGAGTTGGATGTCTTCAAGTCATATTCATGTATATGTTTATTTTCCACTGCTTTGTTATTAAAATCATCAGCATTTGTGAGGGCAGGTTATTATAAATGTCCAGGTTGATGATTGTGATTTGTTGTTGTACTCTCTTAGATGTATGTATATTACAGTTTCACTTTTGTACA
Organism: Allium cepa; assembly: GCA_030765085.1. NCBI lineage: Eukaryota > Viridiplantae > Streptophyta > Magnoliopsida > Asparagales > Amaryllidaceae > Allium > Allium cepa. The sequence continues at coordinate 858,553,128 of CM060934.1, read as the reverse complement.
CATCATTAACATTATATTATATATTGTTCTACTACGATTATGAGGTTCTGTGTTGTTTCAATTTTCTTTTCTCTTCTTCTTCTTCTTCTTCTTCTCTTCTTCTTCTTCTTCTTTCTTTTCTCCTAATAATCAGTTTTTCAGCATTCGATTGCTCTGCATGAAATACAGTAGACGTATTAGTATCGATTTTCGAGGGTCAAAATTTTTGAGTTGTTATAACTCATCATCTTCTAAATTGTTTACTTATAATAGTTTGTAATTCACTATTATTTTCTTCATTCCTGACTCCATTTGATTAGGTTTCTCCATTTAACTTTTGCTGCAAATGGTATTTTTATCCTCCTTCTTGCTTATTTATAAAATATACGCCTTCACAAAATTTGTAACACGCTACATGTACAACCGTTCTGATTCATAATGTTTTTGATTATTTTTCTAAGTGAAGACGTTATGATTACTATGAATTTATTAACCTAAAAAATTAACCTAAATGGCAAATGTAACGACATGGAATTTTAAACACTTCATATTTAAATATCTGAATTACTTATTTATTTTAATCTTGAATTTAATATGATTAAATGAATTTTATAACCTTGTTAACCCTTATAATTAATAACTAATGTTGGTAAACTTGTTTTTGAAAAATGTTTAAAAAAATAAATATTTTGAAGAAATAACGATAATGGGATTTAAAATCATTTCAACTATAAATAGCTTTTTACTCGGTAAAGTTTGTTCGAACTTGTTGTGCTTTCCTAATATACTATTTTGTCATTAATTAGGAACTAAAAATATTTTCCATATTATGCCTGACTATATCACTTAATGATGTAAGCGATGATGTCATAGAAGATATTTTGAAAAGGGGTAGTTGGGGAAGCCTTAAGGGCTAAGTTAAGAAGTAATGAGGTAGAAAGGTGAGCACATGGAGTGAGGGATAGGCTTGTGACCAGAAATAAAAGGTAGGAGGTGGTAAATGACCTCTTGCAAAGCTTATATAAGCACCCTTATGGCTTACAAAAATGGTTCGCTAATTCATAAATCATAGAAACAATTCCATTCATCTTCTTCTCTTTACATTAAAAATTTTCAAATCTTAAAGTAAATTCACCTGTAATGACAGGATTTTCGACCCCCAAAAACATTAATACATCCACTATATTACATACTAAGAAATCGAATGTCGAAAAATCCGACTGATAGGAAAAAGAAAGAAGGAAAAGATAAGAAGAAAAATAAATAACATAGAATCTCACAGCGAAACGAATAATTTATTATATACATCAAATCTTTACAAAAATGATCTATAATATATGTATATACAAGCATCAATCAAAGTATACTAACTTATTTTAGCCTAGAAGTTATAACAGTCGATCCTTACAATTGCTGATAAATACAACAACAAATACAGCGAAAAAATAACCATCTATGTGAATACGTCTCGGGGCCTAAAACTCTTCTCCTGAAGCCAAATGCATCCAAACAAATCTATAATATGCTCGGTCTGACTCGAGCATTATAATAAAATAATACCCAAATCAGTCTGGAAAACCTATATGAGAAAACATACCCAACTGGATATTAAAGTTATAGAAAACCTTTTGAAAATCATAAGTATCTCATAAGACCATGACGTACATAAACACGGACTAGTTTTTCCCTTATGATAACTAAAACATTTTATACGAAACCTCTGATATTATAATAGTGTCTAAATACAATTACTTATTAATCATAGCATAAAATTTTACGTTGATTAAATTCCAACATAATAGGTATATAATCAAAACCGTAAAGGCACGTATTGAAGATGGATTTCATACTATGACAAGGTAAGGAACTACCTTCCGAAGGTACATCTCTAGATAAAATGCATCGAGGTCTAACAGGAATATCCTATACCCCTACCACACAGGACTGACCTACCACTTGACCAGTAGTACCGAATATGATCATCCCTCCATTAATGGGCCCTGAAGTATACAGATGAGAGATAATAACAGATCTAAATTTGGAATGACCATACCCTACATGGGTGCGAGCCACTTGGCCCTGCTGCATTCTTGATTTTTGTCATTTCTCGGTCGATGAGATTGGAGGCTACGTTTTACCTTTTTATAGCACTTCCCACTTAGAATGATAACACTACCCTCCAGACAACAATGCAATATCAGCATTCATCCATACAAATTTGTTCTGGGACTGAATGAAATACTTGAGAGCTCCATCTTCAATTTCCATCATCTCCAAGATGTCTTCACTTCAAAATGCATTTGTTGGATCAAAGTGGTTTTCGGATATACCGATCATGGTCTCTTTGAAACAACATTCGATAATTTTCAGTAAACTCAATTCTGGTTCTTTAGGAAATAAATAGTCAAAGATAAGGTCGGAGATCACCTCTTAACCGTTGTGGATGGATTTCCTTATCATTGCCCTAGGAGAACGAAACGAGATTTATATGCACAGTACAACATCATTGGAGATGACTATTCCACATAACTCACGTGTTCCTCCTAGATATTTCCAAAGTTACGTTTGGGTCCAATTTCAATAGTCAGTTATTTAACTATCAAATAACAACATTTAAATTAAGGATTTATTCCACAGGGAAAACCAACATTGGTTAAGCACATAGGCAACCACTAGCCTCCTTTAATAAATCTTCCATTTATTAACATTGCTTTGTAAATTACTTGTATAAAAATATTTTTACAAAGATATATCCACCAATCCCTATATTGAAAATACTTAAGGAATATCCATATACTTATCGCAACTGTATAAGTATATTTACAAACTGAGAAAGAATTTCTTTTTATTCGATTCAAAAATCATTCATAAAATCCTTATAATTCTCTAAAACCATTTATAAACCATATTATAAAACTTTTAGAACCATTTATAAAATTCATTTATACATTTTAATCACTTTTTTTTTGCATTTCTAAAATCATTTAAAAATCCATAAAACACTTTATAAAAGTCCTTTGTAAATCTATAAGCCTATTTCTTAAAACTCATTTATAAATATCTAACCATTATTAAAACTCTTTCACCTTATAAATATACTCCATTAAGTCTAAAACTATATTATAAAATTCCCTTATAAAATCCAAGTCCGTTTATAAAACTCTATCTATGTCTCTCGGAGATTCATAAATAACTAAAATCATTTACTTCAAAACACCATTATATGACAATAACTATTAACAATAATATTATAAATAAATGAAAAATTATTCATTTTAAAAACATCTTAATAATTTATGACTCCAAGTCACTATGAAATAAGAAAAAGTAACTAATCTTTACCAACATACTAATAATTTATTTTTCAACACCTTATTAATGATCCTTATTATTAATTCAAACCATAATCAATTCTAAATAATTAACCTTTCAAATATTAACAATTTGATAAATACTTAAAAACAATATTAATATAATTAAATAACTTTAAAACAATATCAATATAATTATATAACTTTAAAACAATATTAAATGTAAATAAATAATTTTTTAAAAACAATATATTTTCGAAACCCATTTTTAGATTTAAAATCATTTCCTGCTCTAAACCCAATTCTAGTTCAATCGGCAATTTATAGTATTTCAAAATACTAATTTGAGGTCAGTAGCCGCCAGACGTTCCACCAATATTGATATTGATTTCTATAACCACTAGGTTTTTGTTTTCAAACATAGAACCATGTTATGACCATAGTGTCCACAATCAGGTTTATATTTCAATAATCCATATAAAAGGAATATTATTAAAACAATTCAACAATAGCGAGGAATCCCATTGGATCCCTCTAACTTGTTCCCTTGTATCACAGCTCATATATATTAGCACATATAGATATGTAATTAAAATCAACAGTGGTGGGAATGTGAGAAATGCAGATTACGGATCTTAAGGCTAGGATTAACACTTGAGGGGGGAGGGGGTGAATAGTGTTAATAAAGAATTACTAAATCTTTTTGAGTTTATGTTAATTTGGACACCGATGTATGCAATATACAGACATAGATATGATCACAGAAACAAACACAGATGCAGAAATAAAATAAAAGCAGTAAAGGAAAGAACACACCGGATTTTATACTGGTTCGGAGTTACCCTACATCCAGTCCCGCAACACAAGTACGGATTTCCTTTCAAAAGAAATTATACAACCACACCCTCGGTATCAAGGCTACGAGGTACACCCTCCAGAATTTTTATCCTCTGGGTGGAGATACTTGATTTTCTGGCCATAAGTTTACCCAATTGATTTACCAAGGCTACAATCATACCTTTTCTCGCTTGATTGATTTCCAAGGCTACAATCACACCTTTTCTCGCTTAATAGATAACAATGAAGTCTATAACCCTGAATAGCACTGAGAACCTTGTAGAGATAGTGATAGAGAATCAAACTAGAAGTAATCGAGTTCGATTCAATGTTGATTTCGGTAGAGTAATGGTAAGAATATGTATAAGAAATGTGGAAGAAGAAGAGGAGTGAAAAACTAGAAAATCTGATATAAAATTCGTTGAAACTAACCCCTATTTATAGAAGAACAACAGCCATGACCATTCATGAAGAGTTATGGCAAATAGACACTTCTTTTGAAATTTAAATTTTGAGCTCAACTGATACCATGTCGACATGGTTACCCTAGGCATGTCGACATCCCAAAGCAATTTTTGGTGATTTGATTTTCTTTGAAAATAACCTTTATCGTATATTAAAAATATTTTAAACTTTACAAATATACTTGACTATAGATAAAATTCATAAGTAAATATAGAGAATAATATATATAGATTTTAACTATAATTTTATATTTAAATCTAAGTATAAATATTTAAAAGTTAAATATATAATTTAAAAAGATAGTTTAAAATCAGGAGTAATTTGACTTTGAAATTAAAGATAATTTTAAGGCTAAAATTATTTAAAATCAGGATAGAGAGTTTTGAATCTTTTTAAAAGGAAAGTTTTGAAATCATTTTGAAAACAAGATAATTTTGTAAAATCATTTGAATTAAAATTAGTGGATACAAAACAATGTTCCACTAGATTTTCGTAGGTTCCATCCTACTTAGGGTTCCATCCCTTTAACGGGCTCGAAATGGATGCCATTCCACGAATAAATTGGATTTTAAGATGCCAGTGCTTTTCTACGAGTTTTAACAAAAATTCCTAATAAAAATACTTATGCTTGAAATCTTGAACTCCTGATAATCCTGATACTCATGAGTCTTCTATTTCGATATCTTGAATCTCTATACTATACAATCTTCATTTTTAGTACCTGCATGGTTAAATCCTGCATATACATATATATCTAAACTTATAATGTTAGTATTTATATTTTATAATCTATTCTAAGGTTGTTGTCATCAAAACCATCATCTCACGGACTAACAATCTCCCCTTTTTTGATGATGACAACCTTTGTTTATAAAATATTATTTCTATCCTAATAACTCCCCCTAAAACTAATAACTCCCCCTTAATTAATGCCTAACTACCCTATTTTATATTTCTCCCCCTTTGTCATCAACAAAAAACTCACTCCAAACTATATAACTCCCCCTAAAACTAACACTCTATGACATTTGATTATAACGATAGTGTTATCATAAATAATCAACACTTAACTCTTAAAACTTAGTCCTAAATTACTAATTATCCTAACTAAGAATCTATGATAATACTTATAATAGTTAGAAATCAAATATAAGAACATAAATTATTTATTAAGTATATTTCAACACACTCATCAAAACCAATCATGTTAGACAAGTCAAACAAATCAATCAAGTCAAACAAGTCAATCAAGTCAATCAAGTCAAACAGGTCAATCAAGTCAAACAAGTCAATCAAAACATACCAAACAAATCAAATACTAATAATCCTATGTTATAAGACAATACTACAAACTCCTCCTAAATAAAATACACTTATGTAGTTTGTAATGCAGTATGAAACATATGACATATGCAATGTAGCATGAGATAATATGCAAAATGAAGTGCAACTTGTGATGCAAATGATTATGATATGCATTGTAATTTATGACGTAATATGCAATGAAATGTGATATGAAATAAGATGCATAATGATATGTAATAAAATGACAATAAAGTAAAATGATATGATGATATATATATACTATGGTATGAGATATTCAGACTATAAGATAAACATGAGTGATAAGTAATATCTAAGTGGCAAGCATATATATATATATATGTGTGTGTGTGTGTGTGTGTGTGTGTGTGTGTGTGTGTGTGTGTGTATACATATATCAAACTATTTATAATGCTTCAACCATACAAAGGTAAAACACACCAATTACTAGACTTAAGTTAAGGAAACTAATGAATGAGACTGAAAGAGTTGTAAAGAAAGAGTTTGAAGGTAACAAATGATATTAAAACTATAACATAATTGTGAAAGGTAGTAATCAAACTTAATAGTAAAATCAAATGCTAAGGAATAAGGACTTATACTATATATGATCAATTGTGGTTTTTATAAAGATTAATATCCTCCTTATTTAATTCCTTTTAAAAAAAATATTTTTTTTTATTATTGGTTTAAATATTTAGAAACATGTTTAAACATCTTTTAAATTTACAAAATATCATAATGAAATAAAATAATAAAGATTGAAAAACTAAAATAAACATGTGTTATATTTAGGCCTCTTACTTTTAAAAAATTTAATTAATTACTAAAAAAAAGTTTAAACATGACATTAATTTTTTTTAATATAAGTTAGAAAATAATTTCTAAAAAGAATAGAGAAAAATACTTAATTTAAATATTATTTTTACAAATTTAAAGTCTCAAACATAAAAGACAACATTTACAAAATGTTATAAAAAGTTTTTGCAATAAAATATATTCGAAACTTTATAAAACTAAAACTGTAGCTTTTACCAAATGCTGTGTAAAGTTTCCGAAACTCTACAGCGTTTCAAAGCACAGAAATGCTATAAAACGAATTTGCAGTACTTACAAAACATTATAGAAGAAAAGAAGCATTTTTGAAATGCTATCTAAAATTCTGGTCATGTGATGTGGTGCAATCTTATTAATTGAAGAAATATATAAATAGAACCTTATTCTAACATTCTAAATTCATTCTATTAATTTCTTAAAGATATAAAATTAGTATCTTAAAAAAAATAGAGTATGAGAAATAAAAATAACATTAGAAAAGTTGAAATCATGAATGAAGGTATGCTTTTCTACTTAGTATAGTTGTAATAAATTAGTTGTAGATTTTATTTGAAAGTAAACACATTTTAAAAGGCTTTTTTAAAAAAAAATAGACTTGTATATCAATATTTATACTATGGTGTGTTGATATATGGACCAAAATATTAAAACTTATAAAAGAGATAAATTTTATACCAAACTAAATGCATAGATATATATTCCTAAATGCAACAATAAAGATGAAATAGTAGTAAAGCGTACCAATTTTTGCACTCCATCTTTCTAACTTTGTAGTTCTTCCATTGTTTGTGAGTCACATATTTATATCTTTCAGAATTGGATAACGAGATCTGCTCTATTGCGACGGGCTTGTTTTTCTGATCATCGTAGTATATTCATTTGCTGAATTTGGAGACCGTATGAGAGAGATATAGATGATTTAGTAGATCGATCAACTTGGCACCAAAACTTTGAATTTGAATTTTGAATGAATGGACACTTCAACCACTATAAATAGGCCCAACGGTCATAACTTTTCATAAAAGTTTCTCTTCTTCTTCTTCTTCCCGTTTTTCTACTTACTATCAAACTTCAAGAAGGCATATCTCCTTCGTTTCTTAACGGAATTGGATGAAACTAGCGGCAAATCGAAGAGGAAGGCAAGGGCTACGATCTAGTAATAGTTTTGTGTCGAATTTGGATGGTATTATGATGCAACTGGCCGAACAGAAGAAGAAATGTAGAAGATCCCGTACACAGTTTTTTAGTTTTGGATAACCAACTTCAACTTGTCATATCTCACTTAATTTTGATCGGAATTTGATGATCCACCCATCAAAACAACTGCGAGAACAAGAACTACAATCTGGAAAAGAAGTGGAAACAAAATACTCAAATCTCTGGATGCAATTTGAAGAATACCTTTGATAGTTTTTCCTTCTTTTTCTCTTTGTTCACCAAAATTTCATTTGACCATAACTTGGTCATTTCTTGACGGATTCGCACGAAACCAGTGGCATTGCGAAGCAAATGGAGAGACGTACAGAATCAAATCAAGTTGTAGATGAGAACCAAAAGTTTTTTACTGATCTGGTACCCATTTCTTTGTCGATTTCCATTATATATCTATTTGTTCTTCTTGATCGATGAATGATTATCTGGTATCTTTTAACCAATAGTCATGAGACATAATTCTTCTCCTGCAAAACAACATAACCATTTAAAGAATCAAGTGACTTTTCAAAATAACTAAATGATGATTCTGTGGCATATTCATATGAAAATAGTGTAACGACCTGCCTTTCATTTCATAGAAAGACGCATCATTAAGAAGAAAGAAAGGGATAGGAAAGAGAAAAGATAGAAAAGAAGAAACAAACAACATCAGAATCTCACAGCGGAACGAATAAATTATATTATATCACATAAAACATTACATAGTATCATATACATCAAAGTTATACAACTAATACAACTCAAACTAGACAGTTATAAACACCTGTCTAGTTATTACAATTCAAGTACATCAGAGAAAACAGATACAACTCAAACACAGCGGAACTACTATATATATCTACACGCTGAAGCCTCCTGCTCCATTTCTCCTCCCGAACTCGTCAAAGAAATCTTGAAACACTTGACTACTCATACATAATATGAGTACCCAAGAGTTTAATAAAACAAAAAATAAACACTCGGGTCAGACATGGGTCTGGTGTGAGTAAACGGGTTTAAAGTTGCTTAATTTTAGAAAATCCTTTGAAAACAAAAGGTATCACGTAAGACTTCCCACACATAAACATGGAAAAGTTTTTACCTTACGCTAACCAAAACATTTGAAAGGAAATCCAGTGATATTATAATAGTGTCTAGGGTTTTCAAAATAAAATACAGAAATAGCTGGAATGCTTACATCTCATGTTCCAACATAGTTGGGCACAATCAAAACCGTACAAGCACTTATTGGATTTTGGATTCCATCAATGGCAGGGCTACCGGGGTACCGCCCGTCATAGTACGTGGCCTAGATCACCGTACCAAGGATCACTCCCAATCCCCTACAACACAAAGCGGAACCATCCCTTACTGGACAGTCCCGAACAAGACAACCCCGCAGATGGCCGTCGCCAACTGCCACACAATCGAAATATAAAGGGACCTCTAGACAGGGGTAAATCTCGTCCTACTTGGGCATGATCCACTTATCCTTGCTGCACCTCCCCTGTTTTAGCCATTCTCGTTTGATGAGGCTTGAGGCTATGATTACCTTTATAGGACACATCAATCTTAGAATGCTCATCGTCCACCTGACGATGTTCTGAAAGCATTCAATCCATACAAGTTCGTTCCGGGTTCGAACGAGACCGAAGGCACTATCTTGTTGCACTCATTTTGGAATCACCCTCAGAGTCAACGACCATAGCCCTTGCACTCTAAATCACCCTCTCGAACCTGAAAGTACTACCCCCGTTAAACTCGTATTGGAATCACCCTCAGAGTATTAACACGAATAGTCCTTACACCTCGAGTCTTCACTCTTCACTTGATTTTCATGACCTAACGTTTAATTTGGATCGATGTGGTTTTTGGAATTCCAAATTTGGAAACCCGATCCCGATCTCATCGAAATCCAAACGCCATCTTAATATCCAAGTGAATTTAGTTTTGAACAATTAATTCAATTCATCATTATCTATTTTCACACGGATAGATAATTCACATATCATAATAGATAATCACATTCTCATCATAAACAGATAACCTGTATTATCATCACAAACATATAATCATCACTAACAGATAATCCATATTATCATACTTTAACTAAGTATCCATATCATATAGATATTACTCATCTCATTTCTGAGATCACAACCATTCAAAGAAATATCAATATCATCCATAAGCAATGATTTATTAACCATCATCTATAATTAATTTAAAATGAATTAAATTAATTACTTCTATCTCTAATTAATTTAAAGTAAATTAAATTAATTACCACATCTATAAATCCTGCTTATATATCCATTAATTAATTAACCTAGTTAACTAATCATTCTCTAAGTATTCAACTTGATTAAACACCTTTGGTTAATCATTCTCTAATTACATTAAGTAATTAATCTTTAATTAGTTTCACAAATTAATAAACCTTAACCATAAGTAATTAACATTTAATTACTTCATTTATTAATTAACAATAATTAATTACATTTATCCTTAATCAATTATATTAATTAATCGCTTAATTATTAATTATTCCTTAATTAAACAATCCTTAATTACATCATTAATTATATTAATTAATGATCTTTAATTTATATTTAAATTAATTACTTTATTAAAATTAATTACATTTAGTAAATAATCTAAAATTTAAAAATAATTATTAATCACCATTGATTAATATCAATCCAGTAATTAACTACCCTTAATTACTCATAACAAATTAATTATCCCATAATTAATTATCTTCATTAATTAATCCCTTGATTAATTACAAAAATAATACCAAATTACTTCATTAAAAATCATCTCTCACTAATTACATTCCAGTAATTATCATTTATTACTTCTTTAAGTAATAATGCTTCATTAATTACATTATGCAATTACTCTTATTAAACCATCAAATGATTTACTTAAATTAATTAAACTAAATTAATTAACTTAGCTAATCATATTATCATAATTAATTTCAATATAAAATTGATTCCTTAATTACTTTTATCAAGTAATTATACTTAACAATTTACAACCGATTATCTTCAACTAATTGATCTAATTAATTATCAAAATTTATCACATTATTTAATTACCTAATAATCCTTAGATAATTATCTTTATTAACTAATAACATTTCTATAATTACTTCCTTAAGAAATTTATCTTAGATTAATCATTATTAATCATCTCTAATTAAAAATTAATCTAAATCATTATTTAAATCAAATAAATAAGTAAATTCTTAATTATTTTAATTATTTCTAAAATAATTCATTTACTTTATTAATGACTTCATTAACATTCAAATGTATTTAAAACAGTACATTTCTAATTTAAATTCAAATTCCATTTTAAAAATTTAAGATTCAAAATGTTTAACTATTTAAACATTTATCCAAATTTTAAATAAATTTATTACTTAAAATAAAAGTGAAGAACAATTATTACTTATATAAGATACTTATATAAGAAAAAGCGTAAAACTAAAATACTTAATTTTATTAAAGAAATCAAGCTTTTAAAATAAATTGATTATTTTAACCTTCCAAATTTAAGTTATACACTTCATAATTTTCATTCAAATATTAAAGAAAAGAATTTTGTCAAGTTTAAACATTTATTTGAAATCAAATTCATTTTTAAAATCTACTTTAAAACATTTAAACTTATTCAACATCTTAAAATTTACAGAACTGCTTTAAATTCAAATCTGGATTCATAGTAAACTTGAAACTATATTTAGACTTGATTTTAAAACTTAATTTAAATCTTGCTTTAAATTTAAAACTCTCATTTTAAAAACTTAGGATTCAAAAGTTCTTTTGAATTCAAATTCAAACTTTGCATTTAAAAACCCTGTTTAAAATCCTGCTTCAAAATTTGAATTTCATTTAAATTAAAAAAACAACACTGACAGGTTTTATAACCTGGAACCAACATGCCCGAGACCCCTAAATAATTACTTCAAGTTAATGCCCTAATCTCTTCAAGAAAACTACTCGATCTACCCGAGTAAAACTCGAGTCACAATCCTGCACAACCCAACAAGTTCATCAGAACAAAATATGTGCACGGTGCATATGCACCGGTGCTCCGGCAACCTCCAGCCACCATAACCCTCTTCACCAAGTCGTCGACCAACTCCAACATGATTGCGACCACCAGAGTTTCCCAGAAGCTCGAAATCAAATTCGAGTTAACCAATGCAACCTGGAACACCACTGCATCAAAATGCCAAACCTGTCAACCACTCGCAAACCCATCTCCGACCATCTGATCACCTACAACTCCGGCCAACCCTCCATCTACATCCCCTCTGCAAATTCCCAAATCCTTACATCACTCGATGCAACAGGGACATCAAGAAGCTACAAAACTCCTACCTCCAGAAAACTAGGGTTATAAACTGTAATTGGCAACAACGGTCGCCACCAACCTCTGACCATCCACCTGATAATTTTCCCCCACTCACCTGTCAGCACTCCACCTCCAGGAAGAATCACAACATCCCAAAATCACTAGGCAATTAGAAAACCCAAAAATTTCCATTCTGTTCAACCAAGAAATACTCACTCCACAGTTAATTAAAAAATGTGATTTTTTGTTTTAAAAATCATGATTTCCTACATGCATTCAAGTAATAAACCTGTTTCAATAATTTAAGATGTTTGATATTTTCTTACTTGAAACAATAACTGATCTTATTGTTTACAGGGACAACAGTTTTTAATTAATCCTAATTTTGATTTATAAACATAATTTCATATTAAACAAACATCTTTTTGTCTACATATTAATTCCTAACAGAGATCAAACCAGTTGATAAGGTATTTCTATTAAAAACTTAGTTTTAAGACCAAGAACAGATATACAGATGCCTGAAACATATATATATATATATATATATTTATATATATACACACAGAATATCATCACAAGACAATCATACAAACATGATTATTTCTATCAATCCACATGCATCAGATAAAGTTACGTTTTATATCAGTTAATTCTTTTTGAAAGCAGAGCAAGTATATTTACATCAGTTTAATTTTTTGAAAGCAGATGCATTTGATACTTGAGTTCTAGAAATATGTTAGCTTTGATTTTTAAAAAGTAAGAACTGTTTTAAAAAAAAGCAATTTACTCACATTATTATTGAAGAAGCAGAGAACAACAGTTGCCATACATTTTCCTAGCACTGCAATTTGAATCTGCATTATTGTTAAGTCTGGTGTTCTACATTTTCTTGCTGAATTGTAGTTGATTCAGGTGAGTTTGCTATTGATTGATCTTTAAAACTGCAGCTGACCTCATTCTTGTTTTTCTTAGAGTTGAAGTTGAACTTCAAATTGATGTTGAAACTTGATTTTTGGGAAAACAGTTTGCAGATTTGGTTTTTGCAGATTTTATATTGAATTTAGTTTTGAATTTCTTTAAATCGATTTCAGATTCTCATTTGAAGATAATGGTTTGAACAAAAATGAATTGTTAAGTTTTCTTATCTATAATAATTAATTTCAAAAATAAATTAATATTGCCACTTGTTATCTAATGATGTAGATTAATTACAAGTGTCTTCCTAAAAGTTAAATGTCTAACACATGTTCATCTTAATATTAAAAGAAATTTCTTAATTTTATAAGTGTTTTTAAATTTATTCTAAAACAATTTATTATTTAATTTAACATGTTTTAAATGTTTTATTTCCATTTAGCCCTAAAATGATTACATATAAACTTCCTTTACAAAATTACACATTTTAATGTTTATTTGAATATTTTTAAAACAATATTTTTAAAGCTAAATTTTCAAGAATGAAAAATTTAAAAAGAAAAAGAATATTGAATTACATTTTATTCCAAAGTTTCAAACTAAATATTATACTCTAATGTAAATGAACTAAGTTTATTTCAAAAGAAAACAATTTTTAAAAGAAAACAAAACAAACTTTTGTTATAATTTACAATTTTTAAACAAAATAAATATTTTACTTTAATTTCTTTTGAAAATATAAGATAGATTTTTAAATCAACTTTTGAAAAGTTTTCAATACTACTTTAAATCAAATTTTGTAATTCACAAGTTATACACATACATATATTATAAATTTGAAAATATTCTTATTAAATTTAAATTTTAAATTAAAATCAAATTCCCTATTTACAATGTATACACGTATATACATTATAATAAAAATATTCTTTTATATAAGCTTAGAAAGATAATTTTATCATTTAAATATTTTTAACTTTTTGAAAAGAATAAAATTCCCAAATACAAAGTTATCATTATTATAAATTTTGAAAAGAATAACATTTGTCAAACTAAATAATTATTAGTTTTCAAAAGATAATTTCTGTTTGAATTAGATTATTAAATCAACATTTCACCTTTTAAAATAATTATTAATGGAAATTATTAAATAAATATTGCCCAAATTTCTAGGACATCACAAATAGTGTTAATAAAATCCCAAAAAATAGCCATTTTAAAAACTTTTTCAAAAATCAGTTTATGAAAACTTTGAAAACCTTGCTCTGATACCAATTGTGAGAAATGCAGATTACGGATCTTAAGGCTAGGATTAACACTAGAGGGGGGGGGGGTGAATAGTGTTAATAAAGAATTACTAAATCTTTTTGAGTTTATGTTAATTTAGACACCGATGTATGCAATATACAGACACAGATATGATCACAGAAACAAACATAGATGCAGAAATAAAATAAAAGCAGTAAAGGAAATAACACACCGGATTTTATACTGGTTCGGAGTTACCCTACATCCAGTCCCGCAACACAAGTACGGATTTCCTTTCAAAAGCAATTGTACAATTACACCCTCGGTTTCAAGGCTACGAGGTATACCCTCCAGAATTTCTATCCTCTAGGTAGAGATACTTGATTTCTGGGCCACAAGTTTACCCAATTGATTTACCAAGGCTACAATCACACCTTTTCTCGCTTGATTGATTTCCAAGGCTACAATCACACCTTTTCTCGCTTAATAGATTACAAGAAAGTCTATAACTCTGAATAGCACTGAGAACCTTGTAGCGATAGTGATAGAGAATCAAACTAGAAGTAATCGAGTTCGATTCAATGTTGATTTCGGCAGAGTAATGGTAAGAATATGTATTAAGAAATGTGGAAGAAGAAGAGGAGTGAAAAACCAGAAAATCTGATATAAAATTCGTTGAAACTAATCCCTATTTATAGAAGAACAACGACCATGACCATTCATGAAGAGTTATGGCGAATAGACACTTCTTTTAAAATTTAAATTTTGAGCTCAACTGACACCATGTTGACATGGTTACCCTAGGCATGTCGACATCCCAAAGCAATTTTTGGTGATTTGATTTTCTTTGAAAATAACCTTTATCTTATATCAAAAATATTTTAAACCTTACAAATATACTTGACCATAGTTAAAATTCATAAGTAAATATAGAGAATAATATATATAGATTTTAACTATAATTTCATATTTAAATCTAAGTATAAATATTTAAAAGTTAAATATATAATTTAAAATGATAGTTTAAAATCAGGAGTAATTTGACTTTGAAATTAAAGATAATTTCGAGGCTAAAATTATTTAAAACCAGGATAAAGAGTTTTGAATCTTTTTAAAAGGAAAGTTTTGAAATCATTTTGAAAACAAGATAATTTTGTAAAATCATTTGAATTAAAATTAGTGGATACAAAATAATGTTCCACTAGATTTTCGTAAATTCGATCCTACTTAGGGTTCCATCCCTTTAACGGGCTCGAAGTGGATTCCATTCCACGAATAAATTGGATTTTAAGATGCCGGTGCTTTTCTACCAGTTTTAACAAAAATTCCTAATAAAAATACTTATGCTTGAAATCTTGAACTCTTGATACTCACGAGTCTTCTATCTTGATATCTTGAATCTCTATATTGTACAATCTTCATTCTTAGTATCTGCATGGTTAAATCCTACATATACATATATATCTAAACTTATAATGTTAGTATTTATATTTTATAATCTATTCTAAGGTTGTTGTCATCAAAACCATCATCTCACGGACTAACAGGGAAATCCTATTGGATCCCTCCAACTTGTCCCTCTATATCACAACTCATATATAATCAATAATATAAATCAACCGCTTCGAGGAGGGATTCATATATAATCGGTCATCCGCTCTTACACGAGAACGTAGTAGGGTTTCATTCACTCCAGGGGCGGGAATATATCCAAACCAGTAAATAAATATAGTAAATCATCCAAACGATCATTCAGCAATTTTATTAACTATATATCATACCAGTTAACCAAAAAGATGAGTTTAACTCAACGAAATTTTCTATCATCGTCGAGGCATTCCAATTTGGAACTAAAATCGAACAACGTTCGATTTTGTCAAATTTCAGTAGTCACCAAATTCTTTTAAACCAATTCCATAGCGTAGATTTCGTCAATATGAGCCTAAAGTCGAAAATCTAGGTTAGAGGGACTCTGTGTGGGAAAGTTATCAACTTCTAAAGTTAAAACATTTTAATTAACTATTTTAATAAACTTGACTAATCAATTATCCTCATCTAAGCCTTATGCCCACTCATGCATGCAATAGAGCTCCCATTTCCTTCTTTCATTCATAGCCATGCATGAAAAAAACAAAACCACTTCTTTACTTCTCCATATCTCGAGCCTCGATTGACGAAACGACATGTCGTTTGTTTCAACGAACTATACTCTATATCTTCTCTGTGACGGATACCACTAACGTCAAGTTCAGTCACCCTACGGCCGACACGACATGCTCCTCCCACGCCAACACTTCTGATCACCCCAACATTTACACGCAACCATCTCGAGTGTAATTTGAACAGAAAAAGTATATCTCTTTAACCTCTGCAACTTTTGTTTTAGTGTCTTTGGATAAATATTAGTGTGGATGGAGTTATATGAATTATTAAATGAAAGTAAAAGTGGAAAAATGTTGCTCTACCTTTCATCTTGCATGCGCAAGAAATAATAATGTGTTCCTCCCTAAGTTACTGTGCAAATGTGTCCATTTTTTTAATGTGTTTGCAGGGAGGAAGATAACTGTAAGAAGAGAATTGAAAATGAAAATGGTGGCTATTGTGCGCGTTTGCAAGAAGAAAAATTGAAAATGTTTGTTAATACATAAACAGTTCTTTAATGCAAAAAAGAGAGTTAAGAATTGAAAAGTTAGGCATGGCCATGCGTGCGCATGTCAAGTAATAATATGGGCTAGTCTTGCCGTTCATGTATTATTTCAGTTGAGAAAAGGCTAGATTTTTTAAAAGTTTTAGGGTACCTAGCTACACGGCATCACTTTTACGTATTAGCCACGAACAAAAGAAATAAGAATACGACCACGCACGACAATGTGAGACGATCATAAAATAAAAATAAAATAAACAATTTAAACTATTCTATTAAGTTCCACAAGTACAGGCATTCGTCGCAAAAAAGGTCAAATGAAAATCTAATTATTTTTCAAACTTAAAATTACGAAAAAATCCTATAAAATAGAATAAGAAACGTCATCAAAAATCAAGTCTAAATCTAGAATATAGATTTTATTATAGTTTAATTCAAATTCGAATGTCTAAATAAATTGCATATTCAAATTTGTAGATCCAAAAATACGGGTCGTTACATCACCAAACTCTAGATATAGTCCTAACACAACATAGCAACAAGATTAAGAAACTCAAAACTTGAAGAATTGGAGCACACATCCCAAACACCCCTATGGCTGTGAGCAATTGAAGGCATTTCTAGCCTAGGCCTTAAATATAAAAAGGTAAGATTGAACTGGAGCTTGCTTTGGTTTAGGAAGGAAGTGGTATTGAGGTGGAGGCTTATGCATGATCGTGAACTTGGAAAAGATTAAGTTAACTCACCGATGGGTTGTATATAAAGTTGTATAATATTGCTTGTAGATTATATTTAGATTCACTAACTAATTAAAGTGTATATTTGGTGCATACATGCTTTTGAAAGAAATGACATTATTTATGATATACCTTCTCTTTTATGACCTTCCATGACATGCATCACAGCCTTGGTGTTGTGTACATATTGTTAATTGGACGGTGTTTGGTTTGGACTTGAATATGGATGGTTTTTGAAGCGAAAGGTTGTTGTAGAAGCACTTTGAAATGCCTTATTTTGCTGAATTTCAATAACATTTTATTGTTTACTGTAAAAAATCAAACCTTAAATAGATTGTTATCATGTCAAAAACGTGCAAAATTTTATTGCGAAAAAACCGTGTAAAATCTGCCCTCTACCCACTATCTGTTACAGCACTTGACAGCAGCACTTTTGGTCAATGTAATAGCCGTGGACTCTTTTAATAGCGCTCTATAAAGGTTGTATATTGCGGTCTAAAATTTTAATAGGTCCAGAATGACTTTTGATTAAAATATTTTTCTGCAATCTTTTTAGAACATTTAATAATATATATCAGAGTATTTTAAAAGTAATTTAAACTTTAAATATGTTTTTAATAATTATTTATGAATTTTTAAAGTAAAGGATTTTTAAAGTAAAATATACCTTTTTTAACGTGTTTTTTTTGAAATTTTAGATAAATTATATAAAAAAAATCCTATGATATTTTAGGAGTGTTTAATGACATTAATTAGAGTATTCTTAAAGAGGTTTGAAGTTTAAATATTTTTGAATTTTAAAAATAACGAGTTTTAAAATATTAAACATACTTTTTTAGGATATTTATTAAATTCGAAACTAGTTATTTTTAAGCTATATTTTATGTAGAAATTTCAAACCTGTTCATAAGTATTTTTGAAGAAATTATATATATATAAGTTTTAAAAAGTAAGTTATGTATTTTGTAAAAAGGATAATGTGGTTTTTTCATAACATTAAGCTAAGATGAATGGTTTTGGAAAGTTATTAAAAAGTACATTACCTTGTTAAATAAGTGAATGTGTGTGCATGTGTAAATAGATCTTTAAAAATAATTTTTTAAAGATAATGATAGTAATAAAATTGTTTTGGGTTTATAATAACAATTTTTTAATAATAAATTTTTTAACCCATTTAATTATACTTCTGGAAATGTGGAATCTTATTTAAGTTTCGAGAACATTCTTATATCATTTGGAATAAGAATATGAATATATTTCTAAGTACTGAAAGAAGAAGAAATGAATATGAGATAGTAGTATACATGCATATATCTTTTGTAAAGGTACATTAAATATATATACAAGTAACTGCAAAGGAGTTCTCACAAATAAAAGAGTTAATTGGAAAAGGAGATTAAAAGCGGCTTATGTGATTTAATCATGCTTTGTGTAACTTAATCGTGCTTTATATGGCTTAATCGTGCTTTGTTTATGTTACACCCTCATTTTTCAATATTATTTAAATAGAATAAATGAAGATTTAAAATGAAAATTTAAGTAAGAAATTTGATTTCTTAATTATTGAAATTAGAGAAATTAGAATTTAAGTGTTTTATTTAAAAAGAATTTTAGAATCTGTATTTTATTGGAAAAGTAATATATGGGATTAACTGATGTGAAATTCATGTTTTAAATTATTAATAAAGAGATTAGTGTATTTTAAATATTATGTAATTCATTTTGTATTAAATTAAATGGTGTTAATTGTTAAAAAATTACAAAGTTATTTGGTTATGTTGAGTTTTGACATTTTTTCAAAATGCTTGGATATTTTGTGAAGTCATTAATTAGTTTATTAATTAGAATTGATTAATTGGTAATTAAAGTAAAGTTAGTTTAAAGGAGGAAATAAGTATAATTGGTTGCATTTGATTTAAATGGGCTTAAGTGCACCCAAAGCCCATTTTTAAAACAAGTACGAGAAGGCTTCCTTTTCATGTTCTATATCAGTACGTTCATTTCTCAAAAACAATTAACAGAATCATCTTCTTCCCTTATTCTCAGACCTAGTTCTCTAAGAATCTTACTTTAAAACCAAAAATAAAATCCAAAAAACTAAAAGAAAATCAAGGTGATGTTTTAAACCATAATATGTCTATTAGACTCATTGATATCAATAAATTATAGTGTTTGATTGTTTGTTATTCTTTATTTTGGGTCGAGATCAAAGCTAGGGATTTTCGGTAAGGTAATTGCAAGCTATGGTGATAAATTATTGTCTAACTAAAGAAGAAAGATGAGTTAATCACTCACACTATCTCTAATTTTTCAATTTAAGTGCTGCTGTGTTACTTTAATGAATATATGATTAGTTAATCTCAAGTTTGGATGCTAATTCTTATCATATGAAACCCTAATTTCAGTTTGTTGAAACCAACCTCTTATGATTATGATTTGTATTTGCTTGTTGATGTTTGTATGTTTGCACGCTAGCTAGTTCAGTACACTAGAAATCGAGATGAACAATATTAAAAAAGTCGATGAAAACAGACTATCCGAGAGCCGCGACCTCTGCCTGGACCATGTTCTAGGGAGCACCGCCGGTCCAAGTGGACTGGTGCACCGGTCGTGGCCTGGAATGTGTTCTAGGCCATGGCTGCATGCCCTCTCGATCGCCCGTTCTAACCGCGTTTCGCCCGGTTGATGATTCAAATGCATATTTAGATGTTATTATAGATATGTGAAGCTACACACAATATTACACAACAGTTATTTCACCATTTCAAACTATTATTTTCATAGAATTTTTTCTAATCTAAATGTTTTCCAAATCATTTCTAGAAAAACATGTTTAAAGGATATATAGAATTCGGTTATATATACATATAAAAGATATTTAATTATATTACCAAGGATTTCAAATTGGTTTAGAATAACGGTTTATAAAAGTGTATTTACAAATACTACTATATATATTTATAAATGATTTCCAATCAATATGTATGTATATAATCTAGTTTATAAAAGGATAGATTTTATAACGACCCGGAATTTTATCACATTGATTTTTGGAATATTAATTAGTTTTAAATATTTGATTTGGGGTTTTGTTCAAAATACAAAAAAATCTATGTTTCAAATAATCATTTGATTTTTAATGAAGTATTATTTATTTAATTTTTAGAATTTCTCCATAATTTTTAATTTGGAAAATAAGGAAATTTCCGTTTGACGTATATTATGGCAAACACTGGCATTTTGAAACTTCGTAGAACTTAATAACTCGTCTATTTTATTGTTATTTTTGTGATCATGTTCCAATTCTATACGCGATCATATTTCATTTTCTATTGATCACGGCTTGTAATCAGATGCGATACTGTTTGGCAAAGTGCTGGAAACAAACACATACATATGCATTCGGTGCACCATTTTTCCCCAGCGACTGTTTTGTCTCCTCAGCCGCTTTTGTCCATACTTATCTCCCCTTGTCTCTTACCAGTTCAATATTTTTCCTATATCTTTTTTCACATCCACATATTTACTTGAGAATCTTCTCCTTACTACAATGGTTACTCACTTGTTCATCTCCTTCTTCATTTTACTTTTGTTTTGTCTGAAGATGAAAAACAAACTTCACCTTCAACTTTCAAAAATCAAGAAACTTCAAATCACTCACAATTAGCATTATCGTCCAAGAAATAATTATTTCATTTTGGTGTTTAGTATTTTTATAGTTTCATTGCTCGAGAACACGTCGAGTAACGATCAAGTAATTATCAAATAACAGTAAGAAGAAAAATTTGTTCAAAATTTTCAAAAAATTCATATCTCTTGACCCTTGTCAAATAGTCTGACGCCACCAGCATCGTTGAGTTCGTATCAAAGCAAGCTATTTTTAATGAATTTTCGATATGATTTCATGTCGACATTAACGATGCTTATAGGCTAGGTTTATGTTCATCGAAGACATATCCGACGATTTTCCAAATGGAGGGAATGTGTTGTCAGGCTTGGAGAATGCTTCATTGCAGTGAAATTCGGTGGGATTTGGTGCTATAATGTATCGCAAATTTTTTGGGGCCTATCGCATTTAAACGCTTGGGTCTCGCAGATGATTTTGCTATGATGGTCGAGAAGCATTGGTGAGGTGGCAGTTGGGGTGAGCAAGGCATAGCGGACTGGTTGGTGGTCTTTGATCATCGTCCGGTGGTGAAATTTGCATGTGCACGTGCACATGCATGAATGAAACAACAGGCATTTTCATTTGGGAATGAAGATTAGGGGAAGAAGAATAAGATAGGGTGTAGTGTTTGGATGCAGGTTGTTTGGTATAGGCTTAGCCCATTTGGGCTAATGGGTGAGAACTTTATTATCTTGATTAATATTTTATAATTTAAATGCTTGAACTTTAGGAATTTATATTTCCCACATATTAAATCCATTTAACCCATGGATTTTTGCATTCGGATCGTATGAACGAGAATAACATTTTAGTGTAACTTGTTTATAGCTTTGAACATGTAGAAATTTATGAGATATGAAAACAGATATGATTTTAAACGACGTTATTTTAGTTAATAATGTCGTTTAAATTTATATACCTTAAATATTGATGTCTGCTTGGCCAAACAAAATATGTTGTGTTAGATTCGATTTAATGTAGTAATCTAAAAACCTGTTAGTGGAAAAAATCATGTGATTCGCTGATTAAATCAATTTGGCAATCAATTAGCAGAATAAATCCCCAGTCTGCTATTTTATAGATTTGGACATTTGATTATATATCGTTAATTGATATCGTGCTTTGAATAAGTGATATGTTAACCAGTGATGGTTAAATGTCGTTGATTATGTAAATATCATTTACTAATTTGGAAAGTTAATTGAATAATATGGTAGCTTGTTTAAGTACTATTGTGATCGTTAAGCCTCTCTCAAATTTGAAAGTTATTTTGAGAATAATTATTTTTTTACAAGGTTTTAAAGATAATTATTATTTAGGAACAAGATAATAAAAAGTAATAATTATTTATTAATAATTTTTAAAGGTAATCAATAATTGTTTTAACAATAATTTAAGTTAATTATTTTATAAATTTGATTCTCAAAAGTTATTTCTTAATGTTATTTAAGAATGTATAATTATCATTTTAAAGTTATCTTGATATTGTTTAAAATTATTTTAATTATTTATTCAAAGTGATTTAACTATGCTTTAATTTTTAATCAAAGTTAATATTAATTATATTTATTTAAGTCATTTAATTATATTTATAGGTTAATAATTATCATATTAATATTATTTAAAGGTTAATTGAATTTTTGTTTTAATAACGTTTTAAAATTAACTAATTATTACATTAATATTGTTTTGAAGTTAACTTATCAATACAAAAATAATATTGAAATTATTTTATTATATTCTTAATTTTTTAAAGTTATAATTTTAGATGAGATTTAATTACCGTAAAAAGGAAGGATGTTTAAATAATAATTTATTATTTTAGGTTATTTTAAATAATGTGTGGTTTATCAAGAGAACCTTATTGACTTGAAGAGTTTTAACATTTTTGTTTAAACATGGAAAGAGTTTTATAAATTGTTCTGGATATTTGTAAAAGAATTTTATCAATGAGTTTTTTTTAAAGATTTGAAATGGAAAAGTTTAATAAAAGGGTTTGAGATTTAGAAAAAGTGTTAGTAAAGAATGTTTATAGATAAATTTGATGTCGTAAAGAATGTTGTACAATTAGATTGTAGATTTATCAAGAAACTTTATAAATAGATTTGGAGATATTTGTAAAATAAAGAAATTCGGAAAGAAATGGTTGATGTTTTCATGGCGTAATTCGAGGTGCAAGGATTGCTTATAGTTTTATATCGATTCGCTGGGACAGCGATATAACCATTGAGTAAAGTACGATCCATGATTTTTAAGGAACAATGCTTTCTATATCTATTTTGTTAACGTTTTCAAGTATTTTTAAAAGAAATGGTTTGTGAATATACTTATACCAATGGGATAAGTATATGAATATTTTATAGATATTTGAAATGTGATTTTAAATTAATGAAAGTTTAATTTAAGAGGCTTCGTGATTTCAATGGGAGATGTAATCTTTGTTTTGAATGTTTGTTTATTTGATATTTAAATAACCGACCATCAAATCTTGGCCTAAATATGCAATCCTTATTAATTTTGGTGATGGAAAAACATTTCCTATTTAACATCGAAGGATTTTAACTCTAGAAATATATAGGAGAAACACAGGAATTATATGGTAGAATTATCGTCTATGATGCTATACTGTACGTATAAACTCATTTTTTTCTTCTAGGACAAATGATAAGGAGATCCGAAATTGTTTATGTATTATCACCCTCTTTCTAGCTAAGAGGGTGATAATCCCTGCTCTTACGTATTATCTGATTATTTCCTAAGGAACTAGTATTATGCATTCCGAAAAATAGACGATTGGTTTTTGGAGTACCCGGGAAGTGGAAATGTGTACTCGTAAGAGATGATTCAAAAATCGTGATCACTCCGAAACCATATATGGTTCTATAGAGGAGTTTTTGTGATATATTGAGATGTTGGAATCCATGTGGGGTTCCAAGACCCATTAGGGTATGGGAATCCGTTTGTGATTCAAAGATCTATTTGAGATATTGGGATCCGTGTATGATTTCGAGACCTGTTGGGCTATTGGAATCTACGTGGGATTCCATGATCTGTTTGGATGGTAGTGCGTGAGCTGGAAAGCCAGACATAGCCTCATCAGTAGTAATGACTAAAACCAGTGATAGGAGGAATGACCGGCAGGGTTTGCAAACCCATAAGGGTTAGTCGGCTCCTCCTAGATGCTACCTACAGTTGTTATGCATGCATGGGTCTATGCATTCGGTCTTAGCTAGACCAGCTATGTTTCTCCCGTAATACATCACTAGGGATGTATGTTGCTTTAGAAGGATATCTATGATCTTCGTGCAGGAGGACCATTTCTCGAAGTACGAAGGGTGCCTTGATGGAAATCTTATATGACTAACGAACGCCCTTCTCGGTTTCGGTTATATACCTAGCATTGTTGTGATGTACACTCACGAGCATCACAACTACTTGATTGTTATTATTTTCACCCTTAGACATTATTATAATATCACTGGATTTTCTATAAAAAGGTTTTGGTTATCGTAAGGTAAAAACCCATCAGTGTTATGTGCGGCATGTCTTAAGAAATACCTTTGTTTCAAAAGGTTTATTCAAACTTTAAGAATCATTTGATTGTGTTTCTCATGCTGGTTTTACCAGACTGACCCGGGCGTTATTTTCCTATAATGCACGGGTCAGACCGATCATATTTGTAGGTATAGCTGGATGATTTGGAGCTTCAGGAGACGAGCTGGTGGCCCAAAGATGTGTTCATGTCATGGTTATTTTTCCTTTGCATTTATTGTTGTATCCATCGGCAATTGTAAGGATAGGTTTTATAACTGTCCGGGTTGAAATAGGTTAGTATATTTTGATTGATGACTGTATATACATATATTCAATTCTGTTTTTGTATAAAGGCCTTTTGTATATTATAGATTATTCGCTATGCTATGAGATTCTATGTTGTTTAGTTTCTTCTTGTCTTCTTCTTCTTTCTTTCTCCTAACTATCTAGCTTTCCGTTTAATTTGAGTGGATCATGTTTGGTTTGTTGGACTCTTAAATTGGTCGGAAATATGGGTCATTATAGTTTTAAGAACGATTCCAAAGTAAATTATTTTCGTAGGATTGCATGATATTGATCAGATGAGGAATTGACTTAAACAGTTTAATAAAATGAGTGTTATGAAATGCTCACTTTTATTTCATAGTTTAATTCTTAGGCTTATTCGAAATTTATTTTGCATGATTGGTGTTTACTAGCTTTTATTAATCATTTAAGCATCGTCCAATGGTTATGGGACACTGTTCTACATTTTTGTGATTACTAATCGGAAGTAAATCACGCTTATTGGGTGGAATTTACTAGCTTAAAGCAAACATTTAAGTGAACTCGAGTGGTTTTAGGACGTGCGGTCGTTCCTTGAACGATTACTTATGCAAAGTATATAACAATTATTTTGTCGAGTCTCGGACTCATCCAAGGGTAGGTCGTTTTATGCGGATTTGTATGTGGCCATCTTGTGTTATTCATCTTCAAATGAGTTATTATGTGTGATGTGCTCGTAATGGTGTGACATGCGATGAGCTTGTCTATTAGGCTAGCTATTAATGATGATGAGAGACGCACTCGTACTGGATGTTAACTTATGATGTGCTTGTTTAATAATCAAACGACGAGCTTATTTATTCATATGCGATGTGCACACCAATGACATTAATTTAGCAATGTGCTTATTTGATTTCGTGTGATGTACACGGCGATGATTATTGACTTGTGAAGTGCTTTTCATTTGCTTGCATTTATGATTGTAAAATTTTATGCTCTAATTAATGGTTGATACCCCTTTGATGTTTTGTTTGAATGAGCATAACTTAACCTTAAGACATGAAATTATATATGAAGTATAAGTAGCTTAGTGAAGTGTAGTCTATGATAGCTTACGCTTGATGTTTTATGTAGTCTATTATTACTATGGACTAACCTCTTTGATAATTAGAGATAGTATGACCCAGGTATTACTTTAATGCTCGAGTCAGATTGAGACTTGGTAGGTTACAAGGACTTTTGGCTCTTGATGTGAGCTAGCTTAAGAGGTCTATTTGATGCTATTATTATTTATAATGTTCCATTTGAGTCTTGTAGAAATGCTTATTCATGTTGTAGACTTTCTTTAGTCATGTGTATTTGAGATTTATTAGTTTTTAATTATGTATATGTATTTTAAGTGAGGCTAGTACTTCCTTTTGTAGACTCATACTTTTGAGAGAGATTGATATATGTTATTTCTGTTGTTACTTCTAGTTCTGTGTTGTATATTATATTGTGTATTGTTCAGAGTTAGATTAATTCTTTATGTTATTGTTTTATGCCTGAATCGGATATGTTGAATTTCCATTAGTAAGAAAAGAAAAGAAAAAATATAGCCATATTATTTAATGTATTCGATAATCGTCCAAAGCAATTTAACGATGGTTGCCTCTAACCAGCCCTATTCTCTATACTAACAGACAATATTACGGTAATATCTTTTGTTAGTGATGGCCTCAGAGTGGGGCGTTGCATTGCTATTAGAGCGAGGTTTAAAGAAATATGGGAAACATGAATCTCGGCTTAGATTGACTTAGCATCCCTTCCCTTTGGTGTGTTGGGTATTCCAAATTAAGATAGAAATATAAATGACTATTGGGAATAACCATTGAGAGGTATTTTTGAAAATTTCAAATTACTTATTAAATTATTTTTATAAATGGTTTTACAAAAAAACAAGTGTTGTGTTATGGTGTCTTAATTCGTTTGTGATCAAAGTTGCGCAGTGGAAGTTGATAGAGTAACGATTCACAAATTTATCGCATTCTTGAATTTATTTGATTCTAAAATATTCAAATATAATCTTTTTTTAACATAGATTATGTTGTCCCGAACAATGAACAATACGGTAATCTTAAGTATTTACAAAAATACATACTTTGGGGAAAATATCGACAAAATGGTTGAAAACCGTTTTATCAATTAACAGCTCTATAATTATCAAAAGTCGCAAGTAGGATACACACACTAATTTATCCATATAAACAAGAATATGAAATAAAATTATTCATTTTATTTTTAGGAATAAAATGTATTTATGACATCATTAATGATGGCATCATATTTAAAAATTGGTTTAATGAATTTAAATTAAGATTTAACGATTTAATAATTATTATAAATATTCAAATATTTGTTTTAAAATGATAACAGTTAATTTTAATTATTCATATATTGATAGTAAACTATTTATAAAGATATATACCCGATTTGAAAATATAAGGAAATTCGTATTGCTTTATCGATATAACATCGCTTTTTATAAAGAATTGTTTAATATAATTTATACGGTTTTATAATTCAAATGAGAAGATTTTCATTATTTAATAATGATGGAAAACTAGTTTTCAAAATTTTACATTTATATGTAAACTAATTTATAAGTAAAAATGAGACCTTGGAATTCGCTTCCCTATTTTCAATAGTTTAGCAAATAGAAGTTGTTCAAAGTTGTTGTAACCTTGTTTATATGTTTTGTGCATACATATAATATACACATGCGCATTCTAACATATACATGAACATATATATGCATACAAATAAAGTTATACCTTATATATATATATATTACGAAAGATCTAAGATATTTACATACTTAAAAAGCATACTTCACTTCACACTTACATGCATTAACTCACACACATGGCTACACATATAGAGGGGTGTGTTGGTGATGAAATGGTGATGTATTTGCACATAAATATCATGATATTTTAGTTCACAAATTTGCCTACAAATACCGCCCTCCATCTTTACTCCATTTGCATATAAATTCCTAAGCTTCTTTATCTCTTTATAGTCCTCTTTAATGGCATCCTAACTTAGGAAAATTATGAAGGAAAATTATGAAGAAATATTAGCAAAAGGTAAATAAATTTATAGAAGTATATATGCATTAGCAATCCATTCCAAAACAAGCTCAAATCCACTCCCTCCTTCATTCAAAACCTACGGCAACCACCTTCTACCACCAAGCCCGAGCCCGTTTCCACTTGCTAACATAGGTTGAGCCCATTCAAAGGTCCAACGCCTAATTTTGTAGTCTTTGATTTGATCATAGAGAAGATATAATGAATTTTCATAAAGTAGAAACACATGAAGGTGGGAAAATCTATCTCTCTCTCTATATGTATATACACACATAATGATGATGTGATATGATTTGTAACGACCGAGATTTTCAACCCTCGAAAATCTATACTAATACATCCTCATGCCGCAAATCCAAGTGTCGAAAAGCCCGATTGTTTGGGGAAAAATAAAATAAAGATAGAACAGAATTTCACACAAATGGAATGACATATATTATTTCAACAATAATCTTTACAGTGGAAAATTTTGAATACAATATCAGAGTCTAACCTAGATTTACCCAGGATGGTTATAAACCCTTTGTCCTTACAAATGTAAAAACAAATGCAAACGATGCAGCGGATAATAAAATACGTCCATACGTAGATGAAGATCTCCAACTCTCCTCTGGAAACTCCAAGCGTCTTCAACTAAACCTAAAACTACTCGGATCTGATCTGAGTATTAAAAATATCCAGATCAGGCTTAATAAACCAGCATGAGATACTCGAGATTTTTATTGCTAATGTTAATCAAAACCTTTGAAAAGAAGAGCATTTCATCAGACTATGCCTACACAAAAATACGAATGAGTTTTTTACCTTATGATAACCAAAATACTTTAAATCAAAACATTGATGTTACTCTTAATGATATTGGTATGGAAACACTTTCAAGTAAATAAATACACAAAGACAGTATTAATACCCGGACTATGGTTATATATTCGAATTAGGTCAATGGAATATACGAGGCATAATATATGAGACCAAAAGGGGTAGCTGAAATGTTAGCAAAGCATTACAACTATTTTAGGTCTACGATAAAAACTGTAAATCTCATATTGGGATTGGATTTCCAACATAATAGGGAACTAGTCGACTTTTCCTTTGATCCATGCATAACAACTATAATCCCTGGAAACCTTATTGCTTTTTTTCAAGCTAGCCACTTGGAACTGTACCGTGCTACGCTAGCAATATGCGATAGCCTTATCACTTTTCACAAGCCAACTACTATATTAAAATAAACAGGGAAACAAATGCCTTGAGGATTCAGATTCCACTAGACTTCTCCATACTTATACAACCGATAGCCCAAAATATATGTCCTACGAACCACATAATTACCCCCATCGTCTTCGGGATATGAGGCTCGTAAAGCTACACTCAATTTCTTAAAAGCCATGCTTTTCTTTTAACAAAACCGTGCTTTATTCTTCCACAAAGCACATTCCACTTAGAAAGCCATACTTCCATTCTTCAATTATACAATTGACTTCTACAAAGATATAACTCCTGAGCTCGTATGTCTTAGAAAAGGGTGTTAAGCTAAAAGAAGTTGCCTTCTCCGCCTTCTCCGCCACTAAGCAGATAATATGTTGATAGAGATCAATTAACATGGTCGAAAGTGCGCCGTCAAACACTCATCTATACAAGTTCATTCTGGAATTGAACGAAATCGAAGGCACTCCTCCTACCACATACTTTTTTTTTTGGGAATCACCCTTGGGATCAGTAGTAAGCAGTTCTTGTAATCCAAAGATTTCAAAACACAATAGGACCACTACTATAATAAATGTCTTTATATTGGAAAGTTACCCAGAGAACGTCAATAAGCAGTTCTTCTTCCATGAAGATCTCCTTCGTTCAATATCATGAAGATTTTAGAATGCACACCACTGTAATATAAATATAGTGTGGGGGTAAACCCTGGAACTTGTGATAGAAATCCTTACATTCTGAAGATCCTCGATCTTCAATAATTATCATCTTCGACATCTTTTCACTTCTGAACGTATTCATTGGTTTGAAGCGGTTTTCGAATAGGAATTACACTAATCCGACCCCATTTCTCCTAACCAACTATTAATAATAAGGCATTTAGGTATATAGGTGATTATCACACAACGTTCAATTAATTAACCTTTTTATCTACATCAAATTTCTCTTGAAGAATTATTCATTAAATAATTCTTTACCTTCTTTAGAGTATATGGAATCATTAAACCTCATTTATCAAATCTTGGAATAATTCTAAATTGTTTCACTTTTTATTTAGGAAAAACATTTCCAAACTATTTATTTAAATATAAATCAGAAGATTTCTTATATTCAAATCATAACATCTTAATGGGTTAAAACAATGTTATTCAAGACATAATTTACTATAATCCCAAACCAATTTTATTAAATAAAAGATTAGACTAATCATACCCAGATTAACTTTCGTATTCAACTCGTATTACGTGGAATAATGTTGGAATAACCTTTTAAATTCTTTCGGACAGTACAAATTGCCTCCTCGGATCTTAATACAAAGTTTGACCAAAATATCCTTTATACTATTAAAAATATGGTTTAATTAACTCTTTTGGAAATTTCTTACTTTTGAGAAAACTTAAATGAGATCTTTTTTTAGAGCATTCAGGTTTTTTTTTTCTTCTATCTGTTCACCCTTTGTCTAAAAGAGAAAACAAAGGCTAGATAAGTTCAGGGCACTAGTTGCTTCATATCTAACCTTAGTTACACACCTTGTTTTACCGTTTAGATCTCACAAGCGGGATAAATGTACTAGTCATTTCAGCATACTTCATTCATTTTATGAAATGATTATAAACCTCTAAAGCATTATTTAAAAAACTTAATTATTATTTTAAAAACTATTTATAATAGATATGAAAAAGAATGGTTAGGTTTAAAATCATATTTCATAAGTTATTTGAAACTGCTGGGAAAAGTGTTTTAAAATCTATATTGATCAAAACGACTTTTCTATCTTTCGAAAATTGATTTATATAAC
This sequence comes from Allium cepa, assembly GCA_030765085.1. Classification (NCBI taxonomy): domain Eukaryota; kingdom Viridiplantae; phylum Streptophyta; class Magnoliopsida; order Asparagales; family Amaryllidaceae; genus Allium; species Allium cepa. Next base: position 858,521,664 of record CM060934.1, on the reverse strand, counting down.
TCAAACTTCATTTAAATTATTTTAAAAGATTCATAAAATTTAGTTCAAAAGTTTAAACATTTAAAAATATTCATTTTAAATCAATTTCAAATTTGGGTTTTAAACTGCAAAAACGCAATTTTTCTGAAAACTTGTTTTGGACTTATCTAAAAATTTACTAGATGAAATCTTGATTATCTTTCTTCATTTAAAAACTATGGGTATAATCGTCCAAAAAACTCGTATCTCATATAATTGCGAGCTATATTCCATTTCGTATACCCATTTGAATCTTTCGGCATGAAATCATTAATTATAGTTACGCGATGCAACTTGTTTTGACTTGTTTTTCAATTTCTTTTCAAACTTCCATGCAACACTTTTATATGTTTGTAAAAAAATTCTAAACTATTTTAAACTCATTTAAACAAAAGCTTTTCATATTCCAAACTCCTTTTCCATTTCATTTAAACTATTATACTATTATAATATCACTTTCAACCTTTTTAGATGTTTAATACCAATAAGAGGCTAAACAACTCCATACACATCTTTATATGGGTTTACTTCTTATTTAATTAACTATGATTAATTACTAACCATTTATCTTATCATTTATTAAGCCAAGTAACCACATATATTAAAACACACACACACACACACACACACACACACACACACATATATATATATTCAAACAAGTAATCAACCAAGTAATCACACTTTTAATCATCCAATATATATTATTTACATATCATTAAACTTGGAATTATTTAGAGATTGATTAGTAAATTTTAATGTGAGTACTCACCTTTGTCTCTAACTAATTCTTCCTATCAATATTCTTATCCAATAACATTTTAGTAAACTATCGTTATCTTCAACTATTTATCATCTACTCCATTCTCCCTTCCAAGCTCCAAAAAATCTGTAGAGCTTCTGCAATACTTCAAAATTTCTCATATCTTCTTGGAATGAAATCGACGACACTTCTGTCAAATTTTTTCGCTTCGAAGTTTCACAATCTTGCTCTTTTCTTCCTATAGGGCATAGTAGGTTAGGGTAGGTAAGACCATGCTTTTGATTGGGTGGTGTGCCTGGCTTTGTAGGTGAAGGGGAGTGGTCTTGAGCAATGGAGAGGTGGAGGAGTTGTTTGGTGATGATACAAGCTAGTATCCTTACATCACAGTGGTATTTTTCCTTATAATTTTCGTTTAACCTCGCTATTATAAAATTTTATTTTCTAGAAGGCATGGAAGACAATAAATAAGCATAAGAAAAGGGAGAAGAAAATGTAGAAATGTATGGATGAAAGTGGAGATGGAGGTGGGTAGTTATAGGAAAAGTTTAGGAATAAATACCATAACTTGAATGGACCAAAATGTCCATACTTATCCATAAAGTAAACCGTATTTTTCAACCCTTACCGTCACCTAATCATAACATTGCTTAATGTCATAATCACTTAATGCTTAAGAAATGTAAAGTGAAGATTGTTAGATTTTGATGTGATTTGATTTGAATTTTGTGAAAATATGTTCTTAAGTACTTTTCCTAAATTAATTAAATACTTAGCTTAATTAATTTTTAGGTAATATAAGTAAAGTGTTTCTTTCTTTGTTAATGTGTTTATATAATAACTATTCAAATTGCAAAATGTTTACACAGCTTATATTGAACAAAATGTTGATTTTCGTAATATATTTTTCGGTCATATTTTTTGTTTTCAATCAAACTATTTATTTATGTAAACAAAACTTAAAAATAAGTTTATTTCATCCTTAAATTAAAATAAGTTTATTTTAGTTATAAAACCATATTTAATAATATTAAAATCTAATTATAAAAATACAATGTCGATTGGTCAAAGTGCAACGAAGTTTGTAAACTTCTAGAAAATACAGATATATGTTTATAAAACCACTATAAATCAAATTTATATTGTTATCATATCATTATATAACCACTAAACATAGTTTATTTACCATTTACAACAATTATTCGAGTGTATATCGAATTATGCCAAAAAACGGATTTTGTTAATTTTACAAAGAAATTCCAAAATCTTTGTTTTTTATAAATCAATTTTAAAAGTAGGTTCACTATTCTTATTTATCATATAAAACATGATTATTAAATTTGAAAATTCTAAATTTGAATATTTAAAATCAATTAAGCATTCCATTTTCGAAGTGGCAGGATTGCGGATCGTTACATTCTCCTCCCTTAAGGGAATTTTATCTTCGAAATTATATCAAAACAAAACCTAAAGGTATTTACCCAAATATTTATTTTTAAACTTACATTTGTTTTATGTACACAGATCATTCACATGCAATTTTTGATTCAATCTACTATTCGAATCCACAACTTTACTTTCGAAATTGTATTGATCCCTCGATTCTCTAATGCAGACTCTGATCGGGCTTTGTGATTAGAAACCTTTATTTTTCTTATATAGCTCTCAACTATGATAGAAAACTCAAGTACCCAATCTTAAACCCTAATCAATGTTCGCCACAAAAAATAGAGTGTTAAATCCTCTTTCGAACTAGTGCAAACACCTTAAAGTTCTGTACTCAAATCTTAGATCAAAATCGTGTGACGAAATGGTCAATGTACCTCATATGTACTTATTCAGAAATCTTTATGAGAACTTTTCATAAACTTTTATTTATTTTTTAAAAAAATTATTCTTTATATATAATTTCCCTAAATATTTATTTCCAAATATTTTTCTTTAAAGGAAAACATTTCATCCTAAAGGAATCATTTTAATTTCAAAAGATAATTTATCTTTTATTTTCAAAAATTACAATCAACTTCTCCTATTATAGTATATTCCTTTTTAACCAATCTTGATATTATCAAATAATAATTCAAAATTATCCTTTTAACTTAAGAAAAATTATATAGATCGAGTAACTCAAAAACAATACCAAGGAATTGGGCACTACTGGTAGTATATTATATCCCCTTAACAAGAAGGGTAATACTTAAGAGAAGTGTTTACCATCTGAACATAACTCTTGCCCATTTTTTGTTATTTTCAAGCCACTCAAACTAGTTACCACTTGAGACTTTCTTACTTTTCAAATTTCTTATTTAAAATTTCTTTTCAAAAAAAACCCCTTAGAGATTATTTTGTTTGTAAAACCCATTTTATAAATTCCTTTGATAAAATCATCTTTTATTAACTTACTTCTTTTTAAAATTTCATAATTCTTTTCCAAAGTACCTAAAATTTAGTTTCTCAAAATTTATATAACATATGTTTCATATCCATCTTTTTCAAAAAAAAAATATTTGTGTAAAATACATGCTTATTTTATTATCGTATACAAATTCATTAATCTTAACCCAATATTATTATAAAACGCCTTAGAGTCTAATCGTGAAACTTAATTTACAAAATGTTCGTTCAATCAACAAATGGTAAGTACTAAATATTACCATTCCCTAAACCATAAAATGACAAATATCTATATCTTTCAAAATATATTCCTTTGTACATTAAATGTAATCCTTTTAAATTTCCAAAAGATTAGGATAGGAGTTCTTAAAATTCCTTTTATTAAACATACATCTTTTACACTTGAAATAGAATACATCAACCCTAGATTTTTTCTTTCTTTTTTTCTTTGCTTTTTTATCCTTTTCCTTTATTTTCCTATCCATATACAGAACTGCATAATTCCCTTCTTTGCCGCATTTATAACTGAAGATGTCGACATATGACCCTAGTTTTAATTTTACTTCTGCCTCTTTTTGTGCCCATATTCTTCGTGCTTGCTTTATATTAACCCATAACTCATTACCCGACATCTAATAAGACATCCTAACCTAAATGATATAATAAGTTATTATCAGAAGTTTCATAACATTAGTTTCTTGACTTAAAATCTTTTCATCCAAATAACTTGATTTAACTTGTTTGGCTTTGAACTTCCCTTAATTATATAAAGATAAGAAGAATAATTTACTAAGTGTTCAATGCCATTCGTGCAAGCTAACATATGACAGATACATTGAAGATTATTCCTACCATCACCAAAAAGATCAAGACCTTATTCCTAGAACTTTCCATATCACGTGAACATTTATACTTCTGTATATATAAAATATGCTCCTTTTAAAGACGATATGTAGATTTGCCTTGTTTAAGTGTTTAGAAATCGCTATCGATAACGATGATTAGGTCATCGACCAGAATCTATAAACCACTTAATAGATAAATCAACATAATACATTTATATATCAAATAACAAATATGTGCTCATACATATAAGACTCTCAGACTCATTCTAGGTGTTGCTAACCCCATCTCTAATGAATTGATCATTCTAGGGTATTATTAACCCTATCTATAGCGAGTTTTACCCCATCGAAGCCTAGGTGTTTGCTCAACCTAAGCTCTATACCAAAATGTAATGGCCGGGATTTTCGACTCGAAAATCGACATTAATACATCGTCATGCTGCAAGGCAAGCGTTGGAAAGCTCGATTGTTAGGGGAAAAAGAAAATAAAGTTAAAATATATTCTCACACGAATGGAATAACATATATTATTTCAACAATAATCTTTACAGTGGAAAATTTCAAATATAATATCAGAGTCTAACCTGAATTTAACCCGGATAGCTATAAACCCACTGTTCTTATAAATGTAAAAAAATGTAATAGATGCAGCACATAATAGAATACATCCATATGTAGATGACGATCTCCAACTGTAACAACCCTGAGTTAGATTACTTGTAATTAAACTAAAAGTAATTTAACCAAACAATTTGACAATTTTTGTTATTAATTTAATTGGACTGTATAATATTTTTAAAAGATTAATGATGATTTCTTAAGTGTTATAACTTATTAATAAGGATTTAATAAGTTAGAGAAAGTGTTAAATTATAAAATGATGTTTTCTTCTTAATATTGAGATGTAGTGAAAATATTGTTAAAATGGGTCTTAATGTGAATTTATTAGTTTGAGACATGCATAAAAATTTAGTCAACGCTTTCTAAATAGTTCACACAAATCTATTTGGAAGAAAATAGGAGTTTTGATGTTAAGATGAGTTTTTATAGCATGTTATCTTGTTTTTGCAAAAGTTGAAGTGTCTTTTTCAATAATAAAAATAAGTACATAAATGATCATTAAATTTATATTTTGTTGGCTAATTGCAAAGATTAGGCAACATACTTAATTTTAGTATGTTCATTTCAATTTTTATGAGTTGTAAACAAGGAGAAATTTATTTTTAAAGTTAGTGAAAAACTATTGTTTTGATTCTTCTCAAAACAACCGAAACAAATTTTCTTAACCTAACTTCTTTAGATTAAAAACCTAGAAATAGAGCAAATTAAGGTTCTAATAATCAAAATAATTCAAATAAATTCTCAAAAATTCTAAAATTTGGATATGATGTTGCTGCCAAGTTCCAGCACCTTTCCTCCAAAGATCATATAATTTGGTTGGGTTTTAATAGGTTAAAGTGTGTCAACTTGCCAGTTAATTTCAAGTAGATCTAGGCAGAAAAACAAAGTTTTAGTGTAAAGATCATAATTAATTCTAGAAAAATCAATATAATCTAAAATTTGGATACGTTGTTCTCAAATGCAGCTCCTGTAAAAATTTCGTAGGAAAATGTTGAGATTTGCTATGCCAAACTCCACCTGCATTGAGGATGAAAATGCATATTTTTTCCATGTTTTGGGTGAGTGTTAATGCAATCAATTTTGAGATTATGGAATGTTAAGGTGAGTTATTTTATTTGACTCACATAGCTATATCTAAATTACTTATATCTCTCTTTGTGTGCTTGGCTTTGCTTATGAAGCACTAATGAATTGCTTAAAATTTTAGTAGTGATTGGATGGAAAAATAATTGAATTAAATTGTATGATATAGATTTAATTTGTTTGATGGATAATTGGTTTATTCTATGTTTGAAACACTGAAATTGAATCAATGATTAATTATGACATAGCCTATATGTTAAAAATCATTAAAAATGTATTTAATTTCATAGTTAGACAATATGATGGTAATGAAATTGCCGAGTGATCGGAGTTGTCAAAAAGCAATTTAGATTATTAAATAACTCCATATTAGATTATTAAATAACTCTATACTGTGTAATTATATTTTTTTAAAGCGATGTTGGCTCTATTTTGGATAGATTTACTGTTTAGTGTTTAAAAGATGCTCATAATGGGATTTTATCCCTTTTGATCCTTTTTATGATTTTTTTATAAAAATAGTTATATTATATTTTAATTTATTTCTTACTCCAAATATGTATTTAAAGGTTTTAAAAATAAGTAATATTTAATGATAAAATCTCTTAAAATTCATTAAGTATTTAAACTTTTTAGAATGTTTTAGCGGCATAAGATAAAATATAGTACTATTTTATAAATGATATTATGAAAGTAATAATTTTGGTTTCAAGTGATTTTTAGCTGTGAACGAGGTTTTAATGATTTTGAAAACATTTAGAAGTTTTTGTAAATAAACAACTTCTCTTTACATTTGGATTGAAGGATTTAAAAGTGGGTTCAAAATAATTATATCCTTATGCCTATAAAAATTTATTTAAAAAACTTTTTATTTAATTTAATATGGATTTGATATTTTATTATGGTTTTATGCTTTGCTATGAAATAATCTTTGATTTCAATTTTAATTGAATTTCGTGCTAATCTATGAAATAAAGAATTTTAATAAATGATTGAACAGTTGGATTTCTATGGAACTTTTCATATGATTTGTTCGATTATTATTACAATTTGTTAAATAGAGTTTGATGGAATTTACTAATTTTTAGTAAATATTTGAATAACACTAGATATTAATGGTGTGTTCAATCGCTATTCAATTAGTTACTATTGGAAGTATCTGATACTTATGGATTGTGTTCTACTTGGGGTATCTGGTATTATGGGCTGAGATCTCTAAGTGACCATGGTCCAAACTCTTATCGATATGAATTGGATTTTATGTTTTCATAGGCAAGTCCATCTAGTTTTTCGGTGACTTGTTCATGATTATAGGGATGGGCCATCCAGTTTTCCAATGACTTTCATCCTATATGAGTTGTAGCTCATTTGGATTTTTGGTAACCAACAGTTTTCAATTAGTCAGTACTGCCTAGTTTTCCGGTGCACTCATGAAATCCACGTAGGGAGCCCCTAGTTGAGGTCTTGTCCTGTTGCACTTTGATCCAGATGGGAGACTGACATTATAGTTTTGTTTAGTGTTCAGGTAATCATTCCCGTTGTTCATCGAAGCATATCGGTTTTGATATTGGTTTATGGCTTCAATAATTTTAAGATGATTTCCACCATATTTTCAGATGATTGTCTATCAAAGACTTGATATGGTTTATGAAATGATGATTGATACTAATATGCCTTAGTATTATATGATTTTGGTTTCGGCTTATTTATTATGGCTTATTTAATTGTTAAGTCATATACTAATATGGATTTTAAATGGCGATTTGGGTTAGTTGGCCTTATTTTGATTGATTTTTTTGAGATGATTTAGTTTTATTATTGAATCATAATTGGAATTTGGGATTTACGATTCTGTTTGATATGCCTTATTTTGATTATTTATTAAGCATATTTTATTCTAGCTTATTTTCTTACTAAGTCTTATATTTCAGATATTAGTATCTACTATTTGATATGCCTTCTATTTATTATTAACGTTAGGCATAATTGAGATGACTTAATTATGATTAAGTCCTATATTCATATTGTATCAGTATCTTACCATTTTATTAGATACAGTCTGACCCGTTTATTTTATAATACTTGAGTCAGGCTGAGACTGTACAGGTACATACAAAAAAACCATACCCTTCTCTCTATAAAAACTTGCCTGTAACCAAAAATATTGGTTCCCCCCTTTGAATTCAAACTTTAAAAATCAAAAACCCAATATCTACTCAATGATAACATGAAAAACGAATATTTGGATTCGTATGGCCTAGGCTTCAACCCCATAATTATGATGGAGCTCGTGGCTAAGATTTTGGGGATGGTTGAATTTACTTAGCAGCTAGGGTTATGATTTTGCTCGATTTGTGAAGAATCGATGAAATGGAGCTTGGTTTTGGAATTAGCAATGAAAGAAGTCGCTAGGGCCAAAGTTTTAGGGGGATCAGTGGCAGTTTGGAGTCGCGACTTGATGGCAACAGCGAACGTCATAGGTCAGGTTACTTTCTGATGGAGGCGCATGCATGAGGCATAATGGTGACCATAGAGTCGTTTTCGAGTACAAAAAGCCATTGGCAACGATGGAATTCGATCACGTCGACAAATGCTCCGTGTCAATGGATTTCGTGCATGCGTGAAATGGGTTTAGGGGACATCATGTATACGTTTATTTTGGAAAGAGGAGAAGATGATGGAGGGGTAGGTTGTAAATATTGTTAAGTTATTTTTTAAATTATCGATAACTTATAAAATGTTTACCTCACTCATATGAGATCGGATTCGAATGCTTTTTTTCATTGGACTCGTATCGTTGAGATCTTCACAATTAAGTTGGTTTGGTTGGATTTGGAGCAAGTGAAATTTAGAATAAATGGGACGACCGTTCGGTTTTAGTCCAAAATGGGGACATTTCGGTGAAATGAAAATCAATGTGAATTTAACTCACATTAGATTTTTATTATAGCATATCTACGATATTAAAAATATTTATTGGTTGTTTGGATGTTAATTAAATTATTTAATTGCTTGTTTGGTTGAATTTCTATTGTAATGATGATGGAGTTTAACAAATTATATTACTTAATGATAATTGAAATTAATAATCATTGTAATTAATGGTGCAAAAGTAATTAATCATTTAAATAATGATATTTTAATTTATTAATCAGTTTAATTAATGATTGTTTTGAATTTAATTAATTGTTTAATTTTAGCTAATTGGTTTAGCTTTGGATATTTAGAATTTAGTTAAATTATTTGTTGTGATGTTTTGTAATTAAATTAATCATTTTAAGAAATGACATTTTAATTAATCGTTTTAACTAATGGGGCTTGAACTTAATTAGTTAATTTATGATTATTTGAACTTGATTAATTATTTTAATTAGTGGAATTTAAAATTACTTATCATTTTAATAGATGATATTTGAGACGAATTGTTCATTTTAGCTAATGATTATCTAGATTTAATTAATCTTTGTAATTAATGATATTTAAAATTAATTAATTGATTTAATAAACGTGATTTAAGAAAATTAACTAACATAATAAAACTTTCTTTAATCAGTAGATCTAAAGTTAATAAACTGATTTACTAAAGATTTTAAAGTTAATTTACCAATATTATAAAAGTGTTTGGAAATAATTATCTATTTTATTAAAGATAATAGATTTGTTTGTTTAAAAGAGATTTCAAATGTGGTTAATTATCCTTCGGGATAATTAATATTATTTTAAAGTTATAAAAGGAATTGGAATTTGATTATTGGGATGTTAAGTTGGATAACCTTTTGGATGTTCAGTCTGATATTGATTTAGACCTTCGGGGTCATGCACTTGGCAAAATTATTCTCTTAACATTTTAACAATCAAGAACTAATTCTTAAAGTGTTTTACCAATATGGAAATATGGAAATCAAGCACAAGTTTAGTTCATTTTCAAAAGTAAAAGTTTGATTCCTTTATGGAAATGAATCATTTTCATAAAGCGAATCACTTATATGGAAACGATTTATTTGTATAGTTAGCACTAAACATCGAAAAAGTAAACTTGCCGCTATTTCAAAAGTTAAGAATAATCGTTGGTATAACGACCCTGACTCGACCTTCGAAAAATCGACGCCAAAATACATCACCCGTATTCGAATGCCGCAGATTCAAACGTCGAATCTGGTTCACCGAAGCTTATAACACATTAAGTACAACAACACAGCGGAAGAAAAATGAATACTTTTATTGATATACAACATATGATACAAATGAATATCAACATATCAGAGAAAGATACAACAACAGAAAACTATAGCGGAACAATGACATCATCCAAAAGAAAGAACTCAACAACTGCATCTGGATCTCCAATTCCAAAGCTCAAATCCAAAGATAGCTCGAACCCTCCATCAATGTTGAAGTGAAGCAAACTCGATCCAAATGCGATTGCCCAAATCCAAAGACTAGATGCTATCGAATCTATGCCTACTATATGATTATCTGAAAATCTGACTCTAGGCACCCCGTGTGGAAAATTATGGGCACCCAGAGTTTAGAAAGGGAACAATAAACTCCAGGCCAGTCATGGGACTGGTGTGAGCAAACAAAAACAGTTTATTTTGAACAAAAACAAATAAAAGAATTTAAAATGAAATCCGCAATACTTTTTGGAAAATGAAACTACCATAAGGCCTCTTGACACACACAATGCAATACACACTTGGGGGAGATTTCTTCTTATGATAGTCAAACATGCTTGATACGTAAAATCCTTTTGATATTATTATTAGTGCATAGTGGAAAACATTTGCAAGTATAATATTAATCTTAGCCAGCATACGTACCATTATAGTATGCCTACTATAGCTACCATGTTAAATGGCAGGTTCTACAACTAAAACCGTACAAGGCGCATATTGGTGATTGGATTTTCAACAAATGGTCAGGCTAAGGAACTTTCTGGGCCACATGGGTATGCCTCTGGAGGGATGCCCTGAGAACTTAACTAGCTCTCTGCCAACACAAGGCCGGATTACCTCTGTAATTAGGTAAGTAACTGTCACGAGTATGACATCCCCCGGTCGTAACTGACCTTATCCGAGGCCTCGACACCAACAACCACAAAGTAATAAATTTGCAGTAACCACATAAGTTAAGTATCTGGGCTCCATACCATGATACCACTTTTATCTAGAAGGAAATGGACATACCCTAAGGGGCGCTACGCCCAATAACCTTGTTGCATCCTTCCTGTTTCGACCATTTCCATGTTGTGAGGTTCTGATGAAGTCTCATCCCACAAAGCTTTGCTTTTCACAAAAGCCATGCTTCGATCAACAAATGATCAACAACATTTAGTAGGCCACATTACCAAATTGGCAATATATCACTAGTAACCTTAACTACATAACCTCAGAGCTCGTACGTCTCAGAGAAGGGTGTTAAGCTAAGATAATAAATTCTCCGCCACCAAACAGAAATGTAATTTTATAGAAACCAGCTTTACATCTCAAAGTGTAATGTCAGACATACATCCATACAAGTCTGTTCCGGATTCAAACAGAATCGAAGGCACTTCAAAGAGGCCCTTGCAATCCGGGTATTCACAATCCTGATCGGACTCCCCATCACATATGGAGATCTCTATACCGGCGTGACTTAGTGCAAAGACATTCGACGGGTAATCCTTTCGTTCTAAAAAATACCCGGTCTTCACCACCGGTCTTCAAATGTTATCCATTTCATCGTATCCCTATTCGGAATGGGTTATATGACATAAAGTCCTCTTCCGGCTAAACTGAATAATAAGCGCTTAATTTAAAAAGCATATGGATATAGTGGGATCTTAGTTAAGTCACAAATTTTAGCCCAAAACCTTTCTTTTGAATGGTTTAAACAAATTCCCATTCCAATCTTTTTAAAACAAAAGATTCACTTTTAAGATCCTCTTCACTTTGAAAACAAAGTTCACAAATCTTTAACAAAGATTCATTCATAGCTTTTCAAAACAATTTCCATTTCAAATCTTGAAACCCTTTCAACAAAAACCGAAAGTTCTTTCTTTATATGAAAGCAATTATCTTTTGAAAACAAAGAGTTTTCGTTTCGGGAAAATCCATTACATTTGCTAAAGTTATAGCCCTTAAAGTATGAACTTGGGTTAAATTCAAATTCCCAAAACAATACATTTAAAGATACTTAAAAATGTTTTAAAACCCATATATATATATATATATATAACTTGTATAATCTTTTAAAACCATAATTTCCAAACATATGTTCATTGAACTCAACTTCAAATATTGAATTCAAATTCAAGTCAAACTATTTTAATTCCAAAACTTTAACAAGTAATTCAAAATAATTTTTATCTTTAAAACTCTTTTTCAAAAGCTTTTCACATTTAACCCAACTCTATTTCCAAACCATTTTGGATTCAAAATTCAAATTTTAACAAAATAATATTTAAATTCAAAATATCTGTGACTTAACCGACTTCCTCATGAAATCCATATTTGTGTGTGTATGGTGTAGTCCAGGGGTTTTACACAATATCATCAATCATCATAATCCAAACACAGCAATATTGATAAGCGGTATAATCCTATAACACTTATCTTCATTCACAGATTCACAGATAAATATGTAAATTCAATACAGATAAATAATTCACACTTCACAGCTCAATCATATCACAGAACATCATACATCAGGGATATCACACAATTCAAGGCATTCACTACAAACCAAACATCCATAAGTAAGATCAATTAACCATCAAATTAATTTAAATCAGTTTAATACTTATGAATAAATTACTAATCCTGGTTAATTAACATTAATTAATTACAAACCATAATTATTAATTCACCTTTAATCATTTATTAATTAACCTTTAATGATTAATCAACCTTTAATTATTAATTAATCCACCATAATTAATAAATCAATCAACCTTTAATCATTAAATAATTAACCTTTAATTATTTAATTATCTTTTAATTATTTTTCCTTAATTAATTATATTAATTAATTAACCATTAATCATAATTATCAATTAATTAATTAACTAATTACAATAAGTGATTATCCCTAATTACTTATAAATCACAAATTAATCACTTTGAGTAATTAATCTTTAATCATTTGATTAATTAACTTTATTAATTAATTACTTTTAATTTAGTAATTATTTTTAAGTAACTAATTACCTTAATTAATTAAACACATAAATTAATTATTCTTTAATCACTCGATTATCAACCTTTAATCATTAATTCATAATTCTAAGCATTAATTAATAACCTTTATTTATCTAATTAAAAATCCTTAATTAAAAATTAATTAACCTCTAAGTAATTAACTTATAACCCTTAATTAGTCATTTTAATTAATCCTTAGCCATTAATTAATTAAATTAATTAATTATACTTAAATTTATTAACTTAATTAATCTCTAATCATTAAAACCTTAACTAACTTTTAAGGTAAATCATTATCTTTATAAATTGCCTAATTATCATTAACATATTTAAAACATTTATCTTTATAATTAACTTACTTAATTAAATTATTTAATTTAAGTTTTAAAATAAAATAAACATTTAACAAATTAAAGTTAACAAATTATATAACTTCCTAATCAAATGTTAAGAAAATATTTATTTTATATTAAAGAAATTTATATAAGAAAAGTTTTGAACTAAATTTATTTTAAATTTCAAAAACCTTGCTTTTAAAAACTTTTAAAACTATTTTAAAACTTGCTTCGGGTCCAACCCGACTTCTACCCGGGAGCTACCCCGAGTACTCCCCTTACCTTTACTTTGTTAGTTTGAAATTTTAAATATGAAACATGACTTCATTCACGTTCTACTCGAAGACGATCTCGAGCCACCTGCCATTATCCCCAAGTGTCCCTTCGAGTCAACCATCTACCCAAACCCACTGACACCGCTGACACCCTCATGCACATGCACCAGCGACCCAGGCAGTTCCAACCATCCACACTACCCTCGACAAGTCTGCCTTGACCCACTCTTCTGATTCCGACCATCCGAAGTTCTCCACCAACTCAGAATCGACATCGAGAAAAATCGAACCAACTGGAACTAGAAACCTTCAATTAAAATCTCCTTGAACTCACGATGCCGACCACCAACGACCACGCACCTCGGCCCAAAGGTTCGCCGACCAACCCTTCAACCTTCCCCCCCAGTCCGATGAACTCCGATCCACCAGAGGCGACGCAGCAACCCAGTTCCAGACCTCGACCCATTTAGGTTTTAAACCCTACTCTGATCAATCATCGCCGCCACGGTGGATGATAAATCCACTTAGCACTTTTCTTGAGTTCGCCTAACTACCCTCTACCTCTCGTCGAAACCCCGAGCACCCCGAGCACCATGATCACCAGAAAAACCCCAAAGTTCAATTTCTGGTCATCCTCGAATAACTCATTCGACCCCAAACTATAATTCGTGATTTATTTCTTAAAAATAATGATTTTAGATAGTGATTCAGATTATATAAGTAGATCATAGGATTACAATGCTTGAATTTCAACATGTTATAAAATTTCTACTGTCTTTTCTATTTTCCAGATAAAATCCCAACTAATTTTACCTAAATTTATTTTTAAAACTTAATCCATGTCTAAGCAAACATAAATTGTTTGAAAACTAAATCCTAACAGAGATTAGATAAAGAGATTAGGAATTTAGATTTAAAATTTAAGCTTTGTACTATGAAATAGAGATGACATAGATACATAGGCATGCACACTTCTACACATTCATATATAGGAATTACACTTATATATATACACATGAAAAGCAATCTTTATTTCGGCAAATCACATGCAACAGATTTCTATTTGTCTAAGCCTTTTAAATAAAACTGTTTACTCACTTGGAAATGAAAATAACAAAGAACATACTTTTGTTTTGTTTTTGATCTGGAATGTTTGATTTGATCTGGAACTTGATTTAACACTGAAGTGAAATTGAGTGTTGTTTGAACTTGGGTTTGAGTCTGATACTTGATGTTGCATTTGCATGCTTCAGACTTGAATCAGGTTGAAGTTGTTTGAGTTGAACTTTAATTTATTGCTTGATTCATATTTTTGATTTCCATGTTTTTTTTTGAATTTGAACCTGATTTCGCTTTGATCCTCTGGTTTAAGCTTATAGATTTTCAAACTGAAATTGTTTGATTTTCTTTGTTTTTAAACTTTTGATTCTTCATAGGTTTTGTTTTTATTTAGAGGAGATGATAAAGTTTTGAACTGGTGAATGAAAGAACCATGTTTTCTCAAATTACTTATCTATATATAATTTGTTTTTTAAAAGAAACATAACTATCCACTTGTTAATTTTAGGTTACACTTATTAATCTATGTATCTCCTTATTTCACAAATGTCCTAAACAAGAAATTTTATGTTTAAATCCTTTGTCCCTAATTTATTTATAAATTATGGTTTAAATCCCTACTTAATTTTAATTTATTTATTATGGTTTAAACCTTTTTATTTCATAAATTACTTATGTTATTATAACTTAATATATATACTATTTAAATATATGTCATGTATTTTAAATTTTATACCTATACTTTCAAAAGATACATACATATCAAAGCTTTTATATATTTTTACATATATACTTATTATATTTATTCCAAAAGATATGTATGTTAAAGTTTTTATTTATTCTTGTCTTTACATTTGCATTCATACATTTTAGCTATTTATATTTATATGTTTTTAAATTCATATGAACATTTGTTAAAATAAAAAATATATATTATACTTTAAGTATTTTAAAAATATAGAATTTAACTTTTGAATAGCAATCCAAAAGTTATTATATTAATTTCAAAAAATAACTTTCATATATATCATATGTTATAACTAGAAAACAATTTTTTTATTAACTTTTAAAATATAAAGTATTCATATTCAAATTTCAAATTATAATCTATTTATAAAATATTTAGATTTCCAAATCAAATCCTTTATTTACAAATTTATATATATATATATATATATATATATATATTCCCACATTTTCAAATTAATTCACAATTGATCCCAAAAATTAATATTAATTATTAAATTTAATTTGGCTCAAAACCGGGATCGTTACAATTGGACATGAATTTGAGGTAACACTACTTTAACTTGTCTGTATTATTATTAACAAACAAAAAGTACAAGTTTGAATTCAATGAGTGGTCATAAGTATACAAGACTTAATTTCCATATACGATCATTTTATATCCTCGATAGTTGGTATCTCATCCATCGGTCACTTTAGCTACTTTATTAACGTCGTTCTAAGATGATTTAGTGCTCCATTGAGATTTATTATCTCTTATCGAAAATGACTAAATTTAAAGAGCTAAGGGGCATCTAGCCATGCGGGGTTGCTCCCATCAAAAGATTATTTCATATCTCATCTAGATTTTTATGTACCTCACATGAAAAACAATTTGTGTTTAAATGTAAAATATTCGGATTCTCGAGAAGGTTTGGCAGGGTCCATCTGGTACTTTTCTCGAGGAGGTCACCGAGTATATGAACTTCTCAAGAATAAATTACTAGAGGTATATTAATGGCGGCTGCACTCTCCTTGTCATTTTTTGGAAATTTTCCTTTCCTTATTTGATCTGTAAACCCTAAATCTTTTTTAAGTTTAAATTGCCACGAATAGAGCCAACACTTCATCATGACATTTAAATACTTTATTCAATCATTCTATCAAGTCTGTATCGTTACCTTATTTAGTCCATTCTATTAAGTTGAGCAGTTTTCTTTGTTCTATCCATTCTATTCAGTTTGGATTTTATTCGGTTTATTTCCAATTTTTTCAAGTCTGGTTTAATATTATTTATGCTCATTCATATTTGGATTTGTTCTTGATATTTATTTCTTCTCTTGTTTGGATGGATGTTATTCTTATAAGGTAAAAACCTGTTTCACATTAGCGGCGTGGTCTCATAGAACTTTATACATTTCCTATTATTTGAGTTATCTCATGCTAGTATTTTCAGAATGATCCGGGTGTTATTTTATTATAATTCTCGGGTCAAACAGAGTATTTTTTTCCATGTTGTCCCTGATCTTATGGAGGTCTTGAAGGGGAGCTGAAGATTCACCTATCGTAGTATTTTAATTTTCCGCTGTATTATATAGTATCACTATCAACATTTGTAAGGTCGCGATTTTATAACTGTCCAGCTAATAAGGTTTGTTTTTAACTCTAATATACGTTGTATTTTGGAGCTGTGCAGTTAATGTGCTCGACAGATTCATAGCGGTGGAGATGCAAAAAGTCATAGCGGGGATGCAACGAAGATATAGCGGGATATAGCGGATGTCTCTAAAATAGCATATTAAACTTGTATTTAATGTTTTTACAAATATATAAATAGTAAATAAATGAAAAAATATCATTCAATTGAATTATAATTAATACATAAATAGTTTTAAATAAAAGTATGTGCGAATATGCTTTAAATAAACTTAAAATTGTTATATAACATAACTGAATTTAGTAGAATATTAGAGTATTTTCATTTCTGAAAATATATTAAAAATTAAATCAAATAAATTAGTTTCATAATTTTTATAATGTATAAATGCAATTTTTCAATTCATTATATTAAAGAAGATATAGCGGAAATAGCGGAAATAACGGGATATAGCGGAAATAGTGGGGCTTAAAGCGGAAAGGCTATATTTTGGGGCTATATGGAAAAATCGTAGCGTTAGAAACCCGCTATGAGATATAGCGGGGTTATAGCGGGGTAATAGCGGGGCATTAACTACACAGTTTTGGAGTGACGGTTTCTACTATCCTTATTATATTTTAGGTTGTCGATTCCGCTAAGAAATGCTGTTTTTCTCTATTTTACGTTCTTTCTTTTATTTATCCTAACAATCTGCTCTTTTGTCAGTTGGATGTGCGACATTAGAAAATAGTGGTAGTGTTCGGTGTCGACTTTCAATGGTAAAAAATGTGGGTCGTTATAGGTTAAGTCCTATATTCATTATATCAGTGTCCCACCATTTTATTAGATATAGTCTGATCCATTTACTTTATAATGCTCAGATCAGGCTGAGACTCTACATATACATGGACTCATTGACCATTGGATTTTGGACAAGCATTGAAGTACACTATTTTGACCGTTTTAGTTTACTTCATACTTGTATATTCTTTAGTAAGTCATTATGTACCTGACATTTTATTTTAGATTAGATTTATATATTTATGTGATTAATATTAATATTTTGCAGACTCATATTTTATTATGTATATGATGTATATTGTTCCGCTATGATCCGTTACTCTGATTTTGATTTATTAATATTATATATTGTTTTGAATATTTTTTATTAGTGTGTTTATTACTTTGTGTTAATACTGTACACAACAAACTTTTCAATTTAGATCTTCTAAAGATAATAAACGCATGTAAGTGTTAGTATAAAGATATTTTCACATTCGATCGCCCTTAACTACCCGTATTCTCTATGTTATTAGATGAGATTACTTGTAATTGTGATGACCGGTATTTTTTGCTATTTTAAATTATTAAATTTAATGTAATTATTAAATAAAAATGGTTAAAAATAAAATTTTAATGGTTTGAATGTAAGTATTGGATATGAACTTGAATAAAATTTTGAAATAAACTAATTTGAAGATTTGGCGATAACGAGATTAAAATGAAATTATATATATTAACTAGGTTTATAATTAATAACTGAAGTTGAATAATAAATGTTGGATACATTAGATGTGAATAAAGTAACTGATTGATAACTAAAATTCAATTGAAATCTAATATTGAAATTTGTTGAACATTGAACAATCAAATTGTTTAAAATTCAACATTGGGAAATTATTTGAATAATTGGACAACGGGAATTGAATGACTATAAAACGAAAATAGTGTTCTATAATTTGAGTTCATTTTTGAAGGTTAAATCTTATAAGTTCATTAACCTTTATTTCAAAAGATTGTGATTTAGTGAATAGTCAAAATTGTTTGAATTTAATATTGCAATTATTTGAGTAATTGAATTCTAAATTTAATATGATAAAAATTGATGTTGAAAGTTGATGTAAATTTTATTTAAACAACAATAAATATTGTTAACATTTAAAATTGGTTAAAAAGCGAGTAATTAGAAAATTGGAAATTTTATATTATAATCGAGACGTTAAAAATAGCGATCCGGGGCACAGTCTCGGATGTCTATGAAATCTGTTCCGTTGGATCTATAATAGTGTATTATTGTCGTTTTAAGGCTCGAAAACCTTTCCATCATGTTCGAAATAGGGGTATAGGATTATGAGCGCCTAGCAGCATGCCTCGATAGAGGTTTGAGATTTTAAGCTGCGTAAATCAAGACATTTTAAAATCTAATTAAATATATATTTTCTAGTCAACTTTCTTTCACTTGTCTATTCTTTCATCTCAGCCACTTATGATTTTGACCTTTACCCATTCAAGCACGTTTCTTCCTTCATAAACCAGCCAAGCCTAGTGAAAGCAGAATAACAAAAACAAAAGGAAAAGAATGGAAACTTGAAAAAATTATTTCTCACAACATACAAACTTAAAAATCATAAAACTTGTCTCCAAAATCCTATTTCATCGTTTGCTTCGATCTGGTATACTTCTTGTTTGGTGTGGCTATGGTTTGGGAAGGCCCACAGTGAGGTCGAATGTGAGATTTTAGCTAGGGTTAGCAATTATTGAAGTTATAAGCTTCGATTCGTATGTTGGTCGTCGTATTTGAATTCGTAAAGATGCATCTCCGGTGAAATTTCGAGAGGTGTAGTCGCGAAAGGAGGCGTGCGACATTTTTATGTCCAGGGGGTGTGGCCGGGTCGCTTTTGGTTGGGAGGCTCAAGCGAAGTAGCATTGGGCCTGGGGTGCAGCACTCGAGGCGAAAGGTTCGTCGGTGAGCTCGAAGTTGCGATTGTAGCAGCAGTGTGGTATGCAAGTTGCACTTGCATGCGTATTAGGGTATTACCTTGTACATGAATAGGAAGAAGGAGTTTGGGGAAGAAGGAGTCGATGGGAGTGTTGGATGCGGTGGACGATCATGGCTATGATTCATTACCACCAGCCGGGAAGGGTAAACTGGTAGCATCCTACCTTGGGAATTGTCTCACGTGCCTTGTCATACTTTTATCCCTAGACGAGACCCATATGATTTTGGTTTAGTGTTGTCGTATCGCAGCGAATCCCTATCCATCGACCATTTAACTGGTGTTTTATATGCAAACTGTACGACAATGCTTAAAAACACATTGAGGGATCATTGTAAAGCCTTAACGCTAAGAAAAATATTTATTTTACCGACTAGACATTATATATATAGTGTATGCTAATACATATAAATATTTTGACAGATCCTTAAGAGAGGGAAAATCCCGCAACATCTCTTGAATTATTGCACGCACGTTATACACTAGATATGAGAAGTGAAAACCCGCAACCATCTCTGATGCCATGACACTCATATTTTATTCGATATCGATTTGACTTACATAAGGTTATTTTTAGTCCCGACTGAGTGTTTTGTCATTTCATTACGCTCGGGTCAATCCTGGTTTTTTCAACTTATTGAAGATTCATTCTAGAGGACGAAGATGAAGATTTGGTATATTATTACTATTAGTATGCCTACATCGTTTTGTCTTCTGCATTATTTATTTATCCCTGATGTATATATATAACTCTAATGAAGTTGTGTCGAATATAATCAAATGTATAATAGAAACAGCTTCATGAAATGTTTATTTGATTGTTGTATTTCATCGTTCCACTGCGAGATTCTATGGTTTTTTTCTCCTTCTATTCTTAATTTTTCTTAAATAACCCTTTTGATTATCTATGTTCTGGATTGTTTAAGTTGGACATGTGTGGATTATTGTCGATTTAAACCTTCCGAAATGTGGGTCGTCACGGTGATGTTCTTTATTAACATGGGTATAGCAGTGGGGTTGTTACTACTTCGTACCAGAGCCAAGTTCGGAACAATATACTATATTACATAGAAGAATCTTATCCTAGGTGTATCTTAAAGATCATCCCTTAGAGTTCTTTTTTTTGAACTGGTACTTTATATACAACAAATCATTGGGACAACATATCCCATGTCAAATAAACGTTCGAAAGCAAGTTTCAAACTTGTGACATCCTGCACCAAAGCCGAATCAATTAACCACTTGGACAAAGGTGCTTGTCATCCCTTAGAGTTCTTTGGGTTGTTACTTCTAGAGATAAGTTATATCTTAGAAAATTGGGATATAGTGCTTATTCTTCCGTATGCACTAATTTGTATCTTAAAGTGATCCTTCCTATGAACTAATGTTAGGCTCCAATCGTATAAAGCTTCAAAATGAATTGTGTGCCTTTGTCCTTAGTAATCAGAGTTGCGCAGTGGAGGCGGATGAACTGTTTCCACCGTGCACCTCAAAATTTGATGCCTTCATATTTTTAGTTGGTTGTGAATGTTTGCTTGTTTTAAATAAAAAATTAGTAACCATTAAAAGTTGTCATTAAGCAAGAATTTTCCTTTAATAACTTAAAGACCTACTCAATATAAAGTAGACCTTTTGGTATCTTTGATGGAGTAGCTACCTCAAGGAATAATTAAAGGCTTTATTTTATAATTTATTAGTGTACTGAATTAAATATTAACATGGATGCATGATTGTATTATAGTATGTCTTTTAATAGATTATCATTTATATAAAATGTAAATATTGATAAAGATGTTCTAAAAAAAGTTTTTTTGTGTTAAATTGCCTATTGAGTGTTTTAAGAATTTTGGTCGATGCATTTGATCAACACTATTGATATCATCTCTTAAACTCTTAGAGGAGACAGTGGAACACAATATTTGAGTAATAAAATGGTAAGGTGTTATAAATAAATACAAATGTAATGAAAATAATATTTAATGAGAAGATAATGTTTTAAGTCAGTTAAATCTTATTTAAAACTAGATAAATGTTTTGGAAAACATATTTATATATATAAAGAATTTTGGAAGTAAAAAGATATTTTTTTAAAAGATTTTGTGAAATGGTAAGAATACATGTATATACAAATGTGTTGAAACAAGCATTTAGAGAAATAATGGTATTTTAACATTTTTTTTTTGAGTTATATGATTGTACGTAAAGGAAATACTATTGAAATTTTGGTAATTTAGAAAATTTTAGATAAAAACTATTTGAATACATGATACATATTGATTCTTGATAACATGTTCAACCATCGAGCCTTAGCAATAATAGAGGTTAATGGTGAGGAAACGTTGATTGCAAGACCAACATTACAACCATTTGAAAAATCAATTTTCTATATATAAGTGGTAAGACATCGTCATCATGTTGTTAGATGTCGTGAAATTGAATTTGATTTTAAATTATGGTGTGTATATTCTAACATTGTTTGCTTGAATGTTGAAAATTTATTTATGAATTCTAACTTTTTGAGAAGGTTATGAAATAATAAGAAGTTGTAAAGAAATTTGAACTTAATAAGTAATTTCATAGTAGTGGGATACAAAGTTTTTAAAAATGGCAACAAAAGATATTTAGATTAATATGGATAATGTTGTTTTTGTTACATGCTTGTTAAATCTTTCCTTCATGGAAATTAAAAAGTATTAAATACTCCTTTTAGAGCATAAAAGGAAGATTGACAGAAAGTTTAGGATATAAAAGAGTTGAAATTATTTGGCGTGTTTTACAAAGTAATAAATACCTTCTAGCTATGTTCCAAAATCTTAAAAAAAAATTTAAAATTTTAGGGCTTAAGAATGATTTAAGTAGTTATGAAAAACTAATTTGGTTGTTTTAGTCATTCATTTTATAACGAGTGTTAAACGTTAATTTAAACCTTTGAGTAAATTTCGTAATGCTAATTTTAGACTTCTACATGAGCATGAATTGGAATGAGATTAGAATATAATTTTTTTGATTTTTTGTTAAATATATTCTCAGAGTATAAATGACTATTGCAATAAGATGTTGTTATTTTTGGATCTAAATTGGCTAATTATACTCTAAATTGGCTAATTTAGACTCTAATTTGGGTTTTGTAATAAGTTAGAAGTTAGTATTAAAATTTATAACTATTATATTATAATGACCTTTGAGTAAAGAAGTAGCGAGTATATTTTTTGAAAAATGGAATCTAGACTAGTTGACTTGAATTTCTTAATATTAAGTCAAGTCAATGAAATGACATTTGAAGTTAGTGTGAAGAATTTCACTTTTGTGAAATTACTTTATAAGGTTAGGCTTTAAGGTGAAACCTTTTTCTATAAAGCAAGTTTATAAAGATCTTTCAAAGGTTAAAATGTGTTAGTTATGAAATTGTGAAATCCAATTTCAACAAAAAGTCAATTGTGGTTGCCAACTTTATTCATTTAAAGCTGACAATGAATTGAAGGTTTAATTTTTGTTAAGAGAAAAAGGAATTAGTAAACGACCCTTTCATTATATTGAGAGATCAAGTAATCATAAACGGAAAAGAATAACAAGATTAAGTTGTTTAATTGTGAGGGTGATTTAAGAATTGATGTGTTTTTCCATACTTATTTTGGTTTAATTTATTAATGGTAACGTGTTTTAAAGTTTTCATTGCAGGAAATATCTTAGTTATGAAAGTTCATATAATTTAAATTACATAGTGCGTGAAGTTTTAATTTAAACTTGTTTTCATATGAAACAATATTTGGTTTTAAAGAATAAATCTTAGATATAATTTTGGAGTGTGAAATTTGTATACTTCCAAATGGAGTAAATATTAAATTCAAAAGCAAGTGTCTTTTGTAACTTAGAGTTCTTAGCTTTCCAAAAAGTGTTTAGCAAGCTAAAATTTTTGTGTAATGAATCTGATTAAAACATTGAGTGGAAAATAAGAAATTTGGGTTAGAGTTAGGGTTTTAAAACAAGTAATTTGCTGAAAATCATTTAAGGAAAAAAACCATTGTAGTAAAACCATGATATTTTGGTGAGGAATAATCCAAATTGACCCAATCGTTTTGTTGTAAAAAGATATTTCAAAAAGATACAGTTTTCTTTTAATTAATTTTTAAATTCTGTTAATAGAAGGGTCAAAACTGGGTTTGAAACTGAATGTATTGTTCAAGCCTGAGTATAAAATTCTGAGGTAGTTCCTGATACGAAAATTGCCATAATTTTCTAACACTATTTCCAAGTTTAGTAAATTTGATTTACTGGAAAGCTAAGACTCTAAGGAACAATTTAAGTTTTAGATTTTCCCAAATTCTAAGATTTAGTGGGTCAAAACAGCATTTGAAAACTGACTTTTCGAACTAAGTTTTTTTTTTGGTGAAAACCTAATCATTTGAATAAAAACGAATTTTTGTGTTATTTTTTGTTGTGATGGATCTTTGCTATGGATATACTGTAGCTTATCTTGTGAATTAAATATTATATCTTCATGGCATATTTGAGTGTAGGTTGTAAAGACGAACATGGTAATTTTGACACGATTGTGCTAAGCTCGCAAAATGTAAGAAGCATGCTAAATAAGTAAAAAAGAAGGGGCATGCTTTGAAATTAGATGCCATGTTTTATTTTACGCTTTTCCGAGATGCCTCTTCAGAGATGTATAGCTATTATATCTTATCGTGAAATTTTGAAATACTAGCCACACAAAGGTGATGCTGGCGAAACTTTTTTGAAATTTTCAAAGCTTGGAATTTTTGGGTTGGAAACTAATAATTTCCGTTCGTGTTTCGTGTTTCGTCTTGGTGAGTGTTTTTCATTATTATTACTAAGCGCATTGTCCTAATTGTTTATTGAGTCTCTTTTTTAGTATATTTTTGGGTATTCTTGATGTCCTCTTTTTATCTCATTTCAGAAATATCTAAGAAATACTGATTCCACCGATGAGGCTAGAGTCTTTAAAGATCTTGAAATCTCTCTAGTTTTGAATTTGGAGAATAATCTTGTTTGTATTATTGTTTCAAAAATTAAATGCCTTTGATGTAAATACGTTTTGCGGTTAAAGTCCAATGGTTCGCTAATCCTAAGGATATCTCTTGGGAAACTAAAGAATTTATCGAGCAAATGTATTCTGTATTAACTTCTAGCGCTCTTAGTTATGTTTCCTTCATTTAAGGATCCTTCATCAATTGTTTAACAATCTTTTGAAAGATGTATTGTTTGTGAATTGTTATAGACTTTTCCTTATAGAGAATTACGAGGATGCAATTTTCGTAAGGGGAGAGTCTGCAACAATCCTGATAGATTACTTGTAATTAAATTAAAAGAATAATTTAATTAAGAAATTTGAGGATTTTCTTTCTTAATTAAATTGGAGTGTATAATCTTTTTAAAAGATTAACGATGATTTATTAAGTGTTATAACTTATTTATAAGGATTTAAAGTGTTAGAGAAAGTGTTAAAGTATAAAATGGTGTTTTCTCCTTAATAATGAGATATGGTGAAAATATAATTAAGATGGGTCTTAATGTGAATTTATTAGTATGAGATGTGTATACAAATTTAGCTAATGCTTTCTAAATTGTTCATTATTTCTATTTGGAAGAAAATAGGAGTTTTGATGTTAAAATGAATTTTGATAACATCTTTTCTTGTTTTTGCAAAAGTTGAAAAGTATCTTTTTGAATAATAAAAAAAGGACTTAAATGATCATTAAGTCTATGTTTTATTGGCTACTCGCAAAGATTAGACAACGTATTTAATTTTAGTATATTCATTTCAATTTTTATGAGTTGTAAACAAGGAGAAATTTATTTTTAAAGTCAGTGAAAAACTAGTTTTTTGAGTAGTGTTTTAATTCATGCTTATTTTAATTAAAAGGGGGCTTTTGGGCTTAGATGAAAATTTCAGCCCATTTGAACACTTAGAGTAATTTCTTTAAGTTCTGAAACAAAGAAATATACGTACCTTCTTCTTAAAACAACTAAATAAATTTACTCAATACAGCCTGTAGTTGATATTACTTTCTTCCCCTATCAATACAGCTCTAAGCTAATTGTCAAAACCCTAAATTATCGACTATACATCTAGATTTTTTTCCTCTGAAATTTGAAATCCTCTTTCTCATCAAATCATACTTTCTTCAAAAATTAAATTAACAGTCAAACTAGAGATTAAATCCAAGAAAATTAGTAGTAGATCTATGACAAGCGGAGGTGATTCCAAGCGTGCTTGGAAAAGGATAGTTTATTGTAGAGGTGAATGAGTTCATTGTTAGTAAGATAATTTGTGATTAATTTTATTATAACCTATTTATCTAGAATTGTACTAAAATTAAAATGGAAACTTTATTTAAATTAGATTAGAAATTTAACGGTAATTAAAACCTATA
Organism: Allium cepa; assembly: GCA_030765085.1. NCBI lineage: Eukaryota > Viridiplantae > Streptophyta > Magnoliopsida > Asparagales > Amaryllidaceae > Allium > Allium cepa. The sequence goes on along the minus strand of CM060934.1, from coordinate 858,495,559 downwards.
TAAACATAAACCCTTTCTCTTAATCTAGATATGGTTAATGTAAACCTGTTAATTACAAATTGATTTAAGTAGAACATACCCTTTTTGGTCAAATTAAAATGAATTAGTAACCCAATTTGTAGTACCCTGAAAATCTAAGCAAAAACTTAATAAAAAAACTAAAAATTAAATATAATAGGGGTAAAAATAGAATTTTCATAAACATCCAAATTAGGTTATGGAACTTGCACTATTGCGTTCGCAGCGATTTTCTAGACAAATTTCATATATAATGTTTGAAAATAGGAGCTAGTATGAAAAGGTTATAACTGTTTTAAATTTGGAATTGAAAATAATTAAATAAGAAAATTAAAAAACAAATATTTTTAAAGTAGAAAGCTCCACTAATCAATAGATAGATTAGGACCGGTCGACTGCTACCGATCGACCATCCTCAACTGTAGCGGTCGACCAATTGATGATTTACGGCTAAGGTTATTGTTAGGTCAACGAATCAGATTTGGTCGTATATTTTTATCAACGCTTCAGATTAGATCATATATAGCGCATGGTCCAGATTAGTTTACACCCTTATAAATATCATCCTAATGTGATCCATAATCTATCAATTATAGCCTATACATCCAAACTCCGCTTCCCTAAAAGCTAAAATCCTCTTCCCCTCAAATCATAAATTTCTTCAGATTAAATTTAAAATAAAAGTATAGGGATTGAAGAAATTAAATCAACTAAAGATTTAGCAAAAGGAGGAGATTCCATAGGAAATTCGGTGGAATTTGCTTTGATTTGAGGTGAGTGGGTACATTATTAGTTAGATGATTTATATGCAGTTAATATCAGTATACCCTATTTGATTAAGATTGTTCATAATTAAAATTGAGAATCTTATTTATTTAGATCTGAGATTTTACATTAAATATAAATTAATGTTACCTCGTGAATTAAGAAATCGATAAATCTGTTTATACCTCTTTTGTGAAATTGATAATATTTGGTATAACCTATTCATGATGATGCTAAACATAGGTTAAACTATTTTATTGTAAATTGAAATTGAATAGGAAGTTTGATAATTTCAAATCATAGATTCATGAGTTGTGTTAACTATATATAAAGATAGAAATTGACCATATAGAATTTGAGAATGACTATAGTTAACAAAAAAAAATCAATCGGTAATCCACAACCAAAAACATTAAACACCGATGACTGATCGCTCGCTCATTGGAGCCAGTTGATAGTAAGCGGTTGACTGCTCTAGTACCAATGGTCAACCGATTATCAAAAATCGGGTACAACGTGAAACCCAGCCTAAGGCCAAAGTTGTAAATAAAATAATTATGTGTTAATATATGTAAGGAAGCTAGTTCCTTATGTTGACGACACTAGAAGGTTGTAGGATTGGATGAATGTTATTTATCCAGTAGGGTCAATATTCGACTAGGGGCAATTCTATCAAAAACTGCACTTATAGGAGGTTCTATGGTAGATGCACAACATGGATGATGATGTCTAATAGAGTTTCTAGCCTAACACTGAAGGGACTTCCTTAGTATTCATGGTGGCACGACGTGATGCTGTGTTGTTGATGGATCCTAGTGCGATGCAATTAGAGGCGTTATGTTACCATTGAGAGATGGATTTGGATGCAGCAACGATAAGACACTTCAATAACTCGACATAATGGCCTCTCCTTTAATGCGTAAATAGGATACGTGTTATTCGTAGTTGTGTGAAATGTAGTCCATGGTGGAAATTGTAGGGAAACCTATGTGGAATAGTTACGGGTAGTCATAGTTATGGCGAATGTAGTCCCATGGTGAAAATTGTGGGGAAACCTATGCAGAATAGTTCTAGTAATTATAAACCAATCTTTAATTATCTTGAAGTTCGATTAGTTATTCGACCCTAAGTATAGTCCTACACAAGTTGTTAGTGTAGGTGTGTATTGAGATAAACCCCTTAAATAAAGAGATAAGCTAAGCTTAACCTTAATAGAGGACATACGAAGCAAGTGCCAGGTGCTGTTTCTACTCACCCAGCTACCGTCGTTCATGCCAATCTATGTAAAGACTTTGCCAACCTAGGAGGGAAACCGTATATAGAAACTAAGTCGTATTTAGATTTGAGGACATGGATTTGTACTGGCGAGAGGATTTTTGGATTGATTGATCTTATTAACGATGTTAGTAGACAGCTTGCCACTTGACATGTGTAGGGGAGGCTATGAATTGGTAGGATGTGGTAGTTGTTGAGACTGATGTAGGAGAGGTTACTTGGGAGGATTTTAGAAGATGTACTAAGATGAAGTTTCTATCCTACATGACAAGATAGATTCAATGCCTATATTAGAGACTACCCAAATGTCTTTTTCACAGTTATCAGTCTCCCACTAAAGGCAAGAAGCAAGTTAAATCAGCAAGTGAATAAGCTGTTGGAGAAGGGCATCATTAAAAGGAGTATTTTAGTGTTGGGAGCACTAGTTTTCTCTGCCACCAAGACAGATGGTTCTTTGAGGCTTTGCTTCGACTATTGAGAGCTGAGTAAGTTAACAAAGAAGAATCAATACTCGTTGCCCCACACGGACGATCTCTTTGATCGGTTGATTTTTGTGAAGATATTCTCACAGCTTTACTTTGATACCAGATTCCATCAACATGTAGTTAAATATAGTATTAAGAAGACTACTTTTCGTATAACCAATGGACTGTATGAGTGTTTATCATGCCATTTGGACCGACCAATTCACCTGCCTATTTTGTTGATTTGATGAGCTGAATTTTTAAAGGGTTACTTAATAAGTTCATGATGGTATTTGTGGATGACATATTAGTCTTTTCAAAAAGCGAGGAGGAGCATATGGTGCATTTGGATGAAGTACTCTATACACTCCATGAGCATTAGTTAAAGGAAAAGTTTCTAATTGGTAGTTTTGGGGCAAGAAGGCTTTTGGGACTTGTCATCTTGGAAAGCAAGCTAGCAGTCGATTCTATTAAAGTAGCTGCAGTACGGGATTGGCTTGTGCCGAAAAATGTCATGGAAGTAAGGAGTTTCCTTGGTTTGGTGGGCTACTATAGGAAGTCCATCAAGGACTTCGCTAAAATCCCTTCCTTTTTGACCCACCTTACCAGAAGAATTTGGTTCTCTCATGGGATGCGAAGTGTGAGGATACATTTATTAAGTTGAAGGAGGCATTGACTAGTGCACCTATTCTAGTATTACCCGATTGTATGAAGTCATTCATAGTATATACCAATGTTTATGGGACATGATTGGGCGCGGTTTTGATGTAGAAAGGGAGAGCGGTGAGCTATGCTAGTCGACAATTGAAGGTCCACAAGAGAAACTATCCTAACCATGACCTTGAGTTGGCAGCCATTGTCTTAGCACTCAAGTCATGGGGGTACTATCTATTAGGAGAGCGGTTTGAGCTCTATATGGATTATAAGTCTCTAATTATTTATTCTCCTAGAATGTTTGAAGTTAAGGCGGCATAGATGGATTAAATTTTTAACATCGCATGACTTTGATATCTCATATACTCTAGGCTAGTGCAATATTGGAGTCGATTCCTTGAGTAGGCAGCATGTGGTGTTGAGTCCTTTGTTCTTAGAGTGGAATTTTTTGGATTTTAGTTCTACATTCTATTTTCAACCACCATCAAACATCATTCTAGGATATTAGCAGCTTGGGATGTACAACCTACAGTTATGGGTTATATTGGGTTAAGTCAAAAGTAAGAAAAGGATCTCTTCGATACTTTTGAGAGGGTTAGTCGAGGAGAGCAATCGAGTCATTTAAGGCGTTACATCATTGGCTTGAAGAGATAGTTACAAAGAGATGGCAGGTTATGTGTTCCTCTCATTATGGATTTGACTGACACGGTACTAGCCGAGTCTTGTCGTTCTAGGACGACTAATCATCCTAGTGGAGATAAAGTGTACCATGACATGAAGAGAGCCTTTTATTTGTATGTCTGAAGATGCAAGCGTTAGAGTATGTGGCCAGATGTATGACAGGGTAAAGGTTGAATAAAAGAAAGCTGGAAGGATTGTTGCAGCCATTGAATATTCCGAAGTGGAAGCGGGAAAGTATTTCTACAGACTTCATCGATGGACAAGCTAGGAGTATGAGAGGGAATGATAGTATTTGGATTATACTTGACTAACTTACCAAATGCTCCCATTTTATTTCGGTCTAGGAGTACTAGGACTGCAACATCTTTGGCGACACTATATGTGAAAGAGATCGTTATGTTACATGGATTTCCTTCTAGCATCATTAGCGATAGAGATCCGCTTTCACTAGTGAGTTTTGGAGGATTCTACAGGATGCTTTAGGCACCAAGTTAAGCTCGAGTATTGATCATCACCCACAGATGGACGGATATATAGAAAGAGTGAACCGGGTATTGGAGGACTTACTTTAGATGTTCATATTGACTTTGGAGGCTCTTGGGTGGATCACTTGCAATTAGTGGAGTTCACCTACAATAACAACAATCAGGCGAGTATTCGGATGGTGCCATTCAAGGCGTTATATGAGAGATCCTTTAGCTCACCGTCGTATTGGTAGGACACTACGAGTAGGATTATTCATGGACGCATATGGTGAGGGAGACATCAAATAAAGTAGACTTGCTCCGTAAGAGGATGAAAACTGCACATGATAGGCATAAGTCTTACATTGCCAAGAGATGCACATGGTTAGAGTTCGCAGTAGCGACATGTTTTTTTAAGGTCTCACCGCTTAGGAATGTTATGAGGTCTGGTTGTTCTAGAAAGCTAGCAACAAGGTTTGTAGGGTCTTTTCCAATTACCGATAGAGTTAGGAAGTTAGCTTGTAGGGTGAAGCTTCCTGAGAAATTAGCGGGGGTGGACAATGTTTACCATGTGTCACACTTGTGGAAGAGACTATACGATACAACCTCTGTAGTCAAGCCGAGTCAACTAGAGGAGGTTGAGGTAGAAAGAGAGTCATTTGTTTGTCGTGCATCCACTTGTATTCTTAAGCATGGTACAAAGCGACTCCACAACAAAGTTATCAAGCTTGTTAAAGTCTATTAGGGAGACGATCCAGCGGAGAGTACATGGGAACCCGAGGAGAGGTTTCAACCTACCTACCCACAACTCTTTTTTAATTCATTTCCATTAGTCGAATATGTATAGGATACTTATATGTTAGGTTCTAGCTTAATATACCCCATATATAGGGACCCTTAGATGTTAGGGATGGTTGTGAACGTGTCATTTGGACATGTTTTGGATGATGAATGCTAGTGAATGTATTATGTTGTTCTTTACACATGTAGAAAAATATATTCCTAAGTTAGCATACACACTATCACTTGCTTTATTTCATTGAGTTATATGCATGTAATGATTGTATATGGATTGAAAGCTTGCATATACATGTAGAATTGTAAATATATTTACTAGGATGATGAAAATTTTGGACACACGGCATAAGATTGCATTTAAGAAGATTGACTAGATTAGAAGACCGCCTAATTTTTGCATTAGTATAGATTCATATGCATTCCTCACCTGCATGTATATATTGCATTAAGAAATTGACTAAGGGCAATGATTTCTAGTGGATGATGGATGAGCAGATAGTTGTCGTTATTGATTTTTGTAGACACAAGTTATATTTTTCCGTCCTTGGTGATTTCGAGAACGAAAACCTTTTGAGGAAGAGAGAATCTAACAACCTGAAAATTTAAGAAGAAATCTAATGAAAGAATCAAAAAAATAAGTATAATGTGAGCAAAAATGTAAATTTCACAAATATCTATATTTGGCTATGAAACTTGCATCATTGCTTTTGTATTAATTTTTTTGGGCAACTTTCATATTTAATGTTTTAAAATCGAATCTAGTATAAACAAAGTATAAATGTTTTATATTTCAAAATCAAAAATAATTATATAGCAAAATAAGGAAATAAATACTTTATAAATAAAAAGCTTCATCGGTCGATAGATAGAATGGGACCGGTCGACCACCCCTAACTATAAAGGTCGACCGATCGATGATTTGTGGCTAGGTTTTTGTTAGGTAAAGGCCCAGATTTGGTCTTATATTTTTATCAATGCTTCAGATTAAATCATATATTTTGAATGGTCCAGTTTAGTTTGCACCCCTATAAATATCATCTTAAGGTAAACCCTAATTCACAAATTATAACCAATACATCCATTCTGCTTCTCTGAAAACTGAAATCCTCTTCCCCTTAATCACAAATTTCTTCAAGGTAAATTTAAAATAAAAGCCTAGAGACTAACGAAAGTTAAATTAGGTGAACATCTAGAAAATGATCGAGATTCCAGATGAAATCCGAAGGGAGTAGCTTTGATTTGAGGTGAGTGTACCTATTGTTAGTTAGATTATTTATATGCAATTAATTTCAGTATATCCTATTTGATTTAGATTTTTCAAAATTAAAATTGAGAATCCTGTATATTTTGATTTGAGATTTTATAGTAAATATAAATTGATGTTAATTCATGAATTAAGAAATTAATAAATTTATATATACATTTTTTCAACTTGATAAGAGGTGATATAGCTTGTTCATGATGAAGTTAAACTGGTTTACTGTAAGTTGAAATTGAATAGAAAGTTTGACAATTGCAAATCATAGGTCTTCAAAGTAAATTTAAAATAAAACCAGAGAGATTGAATAAAGTTAAAGCAAGCGGAAATCTAATAAACGGAGGAGACTCTAGATGAAATTCAAATGGAATAACTTTGATTTAAGATGAGTAGGTACATTGTTAGTTAGATGATTTATATGCATTTAATTTTAGTATACCCTATTTGATTTAGATTGTTCAAAATTAAAATTGAGAATCTTGTTTATTTAGATCTGAGATTCTACATTAAATATAAATTGATGTTAACCTGTGAATTAAGGAATTGATAGATATGTATATACCCCTTTTGTCAAATCGATAAGAGTTGATATAACTTGTTCATGATGATGCTAAACATAGGCTAAACTGGTGTACTGTAAATTGAAATTAAATAGGAAGTTTGATAACTGCAAATCATATATTCATGAGTCGAGTTATCTGTAATTAAAGATAGATGTTTACTGTAAGGGATTTTGGAAATGACAGTGATTAATAACAAAAACCAAACGATACTCCACCACTAAAAACATTAAACAGTGATGACTGATCAACCACTCACTGGAGCTGGTTGGCAGCAAGTGGTCGACTGCACCAGTACCAATCTCCAACTGGTTACCGAGAATCGACACAACCTAATCGCGACTTAAGGTCCAAGTTATAAATATAATAGTTAAGTATATATATACGGATGTTAATATAAGTAGGGAAGCTAGTTCCCTATGTTGATGACACTAGGACGTTGCGAGACTGGTTAAATGCTATTTATCAGGTTCTATCGAAAATTGCACCCACAGGAATTTCTACAGTGAATGCGCAACACTGATGACGATGCCTAATGTAGTGTACGACCTGGCACTAATGGAAGTTCTATGGTATTCATGGTGACGCGACATGATACGGTGTTATTAATGGATCTTGGCATAGTGCAATAAGAGGCATTACGTTACCATTGAGAGGTGGATACAAATGCAACTACGATGAAACACTTCGACCACTCGACATTACAGGCTTCCCTCAATGCATAACTAGGATACGTGTAGTCATACTATGGGAAATGTAGTCTAATGATGGGAGATAAAGGGGAAAATATGTGGAATTGTTACATGTAGTCATAGTTGTGGGAAATGCAGTCCCATGGTGGTAATTATAGGGAAACCTGTGTGGAATAGTTCCAGTGGCTATTAGACAATAATTAGTTGTCCAGTGGTTCGATTGGTTGTTCAATGCTAGATATGAGCTTGCAAAAGTTGTTAGTGTAGGTGTATATTGAGTGTAACGACCCATTAAATTTGATGATATTTAATGAATTAATTTAATACGATTTCTAACCAAATTTAGAATAAAATAAAAGTCTTAAGATTTTATTTGAGGAAATGTAGTAATTTGTTATAGTAATTGGAATTTAATGTAACAATTTAATAGTTACATGGAAATAGATTTGAACTATGTAAATTTGCACATCTTGTTATAAGTTAAATATAAGAAACCAATATAAATGTGAATCAGTGAATATTAATAAAAATATTTACTAGAATGGAATTCATTTAATATAAAATAAATAGTGGAGATTGCACATTTGGTTGTAATAATAAATAGTGACTAAATAAAAGTGTCCGTTGGAATAAATCAATGCAATAAGTGTGATAAGTAATTTTATTGAGTGTTGTCTCTAATAAATGTACTTGATTTGGTAATTTAGATATTTATATGTAAAGTATATATATATAAAGATATATTGATTCCAATAGAATTAATTGGAAATCTAATATTAAATATAATGTTGGTAGCAATTGAAGTTTACTGTTTTGCAAAATAAATGAGAAATCAAGTCAAATGTGAATTATACCGTAAAGGATCAATTCATTTAAACAGTAGGATTGTAAATAAATAAACATTCTACGTAGGTTGCAATTGGACAATTTATGTAGTTTAATGGAAAAGCAATTGGAATTAATTACCATAAATTGTGTAGTTAGGGTAGTTTTGATTTGTCACTTAAGATGGAGGATTTTTATAAAATGTAATAAATGCAGTTTAAATTAAGGCATTGACGTTGGGTATTTAAGAAGTGATAAACTAAAATTTATTTATTTATTTGAAAATTTGAAATCCAATTTGTGGATTTATTGCAAATAAGTGAAATTTGTATTTAACCATTACATCGATAGGAATAAATTAAATTTAAGGTTATATTAATAAAATTTGGACTAGAGAAATGATATGAATCGGTTTTAGAAGCCTTAAATATAAAATGGGAAGTAGACGAGATTTCACGTTACAACGATTTTTAAAAATCCTGATGTATGTAGAGATATTAATGAAATATAACGTAAACCAATGTTGAATCAAAAGAATAGAGTCAACACTTATTTATTCATTTAATGTGATATAACTACGAGTATGATTTATTGCAAATTACATGGAAATCTAATATATAGGACATTACCTAAAAAGGAAGAGTAGATAAAATTTATGATAAACATATTTGTATATGAAGTTTATTGATTTAAGGAGAAATTGGGCAAGTTTTATGTATTTGGGTTAAGTGCAACCTTTAATAGATAAATTTAGTGCAATTAAAGAAATTGACATTTAATATTTTGATAACTTAAAATTTGATGGGATAAAAACATTTGGGTAATGAAGGGATGACAAATATTAGCTATGATTCTAGAAGGAATTAAATAGATAATGGGAGGATTAAAATCAGGTTCTAAGCAATAATTATTAAATAACAGGATTTATTAAATTTAACATTGAATACTACGTTACTGAAATTTAAAATGGACTCTAAGAATAATATTTTGAATCATGAACCAAAGTATGTGGCATCCCTATTTGGATAAAGAATGAGTATATAAAAGTTAAAATCTAATATATGGGGTTTTGAGCATTTGATTTTATAATTCTTAAATATAGGAAAGTGCAGAAATTTACACTGCAAATTGATATACTTATAATTTTAATTCACATCCATGCTTGTTAAATCATTTGAAATTAATTAAATTATATAAGTAATAAAATTTGGCAATTTTAGAATATAATATAAAAATGTGGATTTTTATAATTTATTTAATTTATTTAATGAATATTAAAAATAGCCATTTTGGCCACGAACTCGGACTTCGACGAAACCAGTTTCATCGGATCCGTATCGGTGAATTATTATAGGGTTTCAAGTTTCGTATCGATCGGACTTGTCATTTGATCGTACGGGCGTGAAACGCCTTGAAATCAATTTTAATAAAATCAATTTGAAATCAATTTGGAAATTTTGTTTTCAGCATACCTTCTTCATACGATCAAATTTGGACGTGAAACTTTTTCCATCGCGTTCAGAATATCTTAAAATACCTATTTGGATATATAGATTTAATAAATTCGGTTCCGGAGGCATAGCGGGCTTTTTGGGCCATAGTTTATTTCGCACGTTCATTCTACGGTCTATCTACGCTACCTCTAACCCTCTATATAAACCCAGCTATTCAGCCCTAGCCTCCACCTAATTTCATTTATCTGCACGTATTTCTTAAAGCTTCTCTTCTTCTTCAATGGGGGCTAACCCTATATCCAGTCGGTTCAAAAACAAAATGAAAATTCAAAATCTCCAGAAAAATTCCACAAAAATATATGTTAATGTTCTCGAGGCACGTAATCTACTGGTGCAATTCGTTTTCTGTTTTGAACATTCGTTTGACCAGAATTAATTCAAACAGTCCGTGACCATTCATCATCGTCGTCGCAAACTTCGTCGGATCGTCAAACCTTTTCTGGGTTTTGTAGAGTGGACGATGGGGATCGCATCTATATGGTTTTTGTGTCGATTCAACGGTTAGATCGTCGTAGATATTCGATTAGGGTTCGGAGGTGGCGGCGGCTGGTGGAGTTTTGGGCGACCGGACCTATATGGGGAGGTGCGGCCTGGCGAGCTGGAGGCCATGGTGGTGGTGGCACGGCGTATGGTGGTGTCTAGTGGCGTGCAAGCTTGGTCAAAGTCTCGGTCAAGGGTTTGCTGTTGGGTTCGAACGTGCAGGGGAAGGCTGCATTGAAATCTCGTGTACAGGGGGTGAACGACATGGTGACGTGGCACATAGGTTGGTTTAGTTGTCTTAGTTTTTAATTTTTAAAATGTTTTCAATTGCAGTTTTCGCCATTACTTTCTCATACGTAGTCCGATTCACGCGAAATTTCTTTTGTTAGGATCGTTATTAAATTCTGGATCTGATGACGCTGGTTTGGATGAATTTCGAGACGGGAAAATTTTTGGGTTTAAATTGAATTTAAATTCGATTTAAATTCAAAAGGTGAGTGTTTAAACCCACTCACAACTACTAGAAGCTTTTATGTTTGTTAAATTAATTTTAGAAATGAATAGAAATTTATTTATGAGTATTTGGCATGTTTATTTCACTCATATTTGTTGAATTGCATTTATTAAATTTAACTGTTAATTTAATTTATTTATTGCGTATTAATTGATAGTTAGAATTTATTTGTTTGCCTATAAACTGCTAGTTAACAGTTATATAGATTATTACTGAATATAAACTGTTAGATTAATAGTTGTTAAATTTAATCTGAATAAAATTGCCAGTTATTACCTGTTATATATTATCGAATATAAATTGTTATTGATTGATATTGCTTGATGATTGTGATTAGATGATGGGTGATGTTGATGGATGTTTTATTGTATATCATTAAATTGCAAATTATCATGCATATTTCCTTTCATTCGGGATTGTGGTTTGAAATGATATACAACCGCAAAATTTTATATCTTTTAAATTGCGGATTGAAATGATAAATATCCGTATCACTTGACCATAGGATAGAAAATTATATACAGGCACCGCGGTCTATATATAACTATTTTAATGTGATTTCTATGGTTTGGATGGAATACGGTTTATAATAATCTTAAATTTTATATTGTATAAATATTATTCTTCCATATATATACATATGAAGTTGAAAATTTTGAAATTAAAAGGTGTATAAATCTCTTTATTAAAAATGGAAAAAAAATTAAGAAAATGGAGTTTGATAATTTATATCATATGTTTAAATGTTAAGTTTGGAAATTTTAAGATATGATATTTATAATTGGATTTTTCCCAGGATAAATTGAAATGAATATTCTAGTATAATTTGAATTGAAAAAAATATATATTTTTTATTACTAGAAATTGGAGTTTTTATTTATTTATGGATTTTATGTGAATATTCAAGACTAATTAATAGAACATTCGATTTGTTGAAAGAATAAAATCCAACTTTAGTTTGAAATATTAATACTCCAAATGGATATACGTATATATATATAAATTGAAGTGGTTTTGGAACTTGAGAGTGATAATACAAATGTTGGTTTAGACTTTAATAAAGAAATGTATTTGTAAAGCCATGAGAACTATTTTCTTTACAAAGTAACATTTAAGTTAAACCTTTTAATTCATATATCGTTGAATATCCAAACCATTCAAGTTTTAAAAGTTATGGTTTTAAATTATGAATTTCGAAATATTATGCTTTGAAAGGATATTTGGCTTTCAGACGTTATAAATTTTAAAGCATTTGGATTTTGAAAAGGTTTATATTTGGGATAAAGGATATCATATTGTTTTGGGTTTTAAAATGATATCGTATTCATAATTTTAAAATGGAAATGTTTATTCTGGTTTTAAAGTATGAGCTATTTTTAAATGACCGCGGTGTTATAATAACGATGGGTTGGCAAAGAGACCGGGATCGGACATGGAGATACTCTCTGTCGATACCGAAAACCACTTTGACTAACCGTGTACGCGGTGGAGATTCCAGAATGAAGTAGGTGGCGGCGACGTTTCCTGTAAGGTAAATACGTGGACCCGACTCCCGTGAGTTGGCATAAGGTGGCTAAAACAGGAGCGATTCTTAGGCCAATGAGGTCATTCCTCTGATCGGACCCTCCTCTTCGATATTATACTTTGATTTTGGATTGATTCAGTGGCCACTTTATTTTTGATTTTGGGGGAGTTAGTCCGAGGTGGGCGGTAACTGCGGCTACGCGTTTCCACCAGCCTGGATAGCAATTGGTATATCTACCCTGGCATTGCCTAGTTGTGTCGTGTCACCTACCATATCGAGCCTTTACTACAAGTTTCTATTTGTGTCGTACCTATGGAGTATCCTCTGGTAGCCTCTCGATCAGGAGGTATTACGGTACTGTATAGACTATTGGCATTTTACGTGTTAAGGTGGAAAATGTAAAGCCTTAACGCTATTTAAAAGTAAGTTTATTTTATGAATAGACACTATTATAATAGTGCAATATACTACATAGTAAATAGTTTAACGGATCCTTAGGAGATGTAAATCCCGAACATCTCTTGAGTTACTGTACTCATATTTATTTCTGTTAATTTAACTCACATAAGATCTTTTAGTTCTGACTCGAGTATTTTTGTCTTTTCAAATTCGCTCGGGTCAGTCCGAGCGTTTCAGGATCGAAGACTTTAGCTTTGAAGGACGAAGACGAAGGAGTCGTATTATTATTATCTATAGTATTGCACCACACTCATACTGTTCCGCTGCATTGATTGTATTGGTATGTGTAACTCTGATATTTATTGTATAAAGCAAATCAAGTGTTTGCAAACTGTTTTGAACTGTATATTTATTATTATATTTTATCCTTCCGCTGTGAGATTCTGTTTTGTTTTTATTTCTTCTCTGTTTTTCTTGTATACCCCATAACAATCCGCCCTTCCGTTATGTTTTGAATTGGCACGTGTGTCGGTTTAAAGTGTGCGAAAAGGCGGGATGTTACAGTTGGTATCAGAGCTTTGGTTTTGCGATAAACCTTGGTTTTGTGCGGTTTGACTCTTTGTTAATAGGGTAGTAATACCCTATGGGAGTCGCTGAGTGTATATATATGAGGGAGCGTACTTGTTAGTGTTATAAAAAGATTTTAATATTGTGTTAATCTGTTCCGCTTTGTATTTATAAATTCTGGTTGATGCATGGGATGCTATGTCATCAATAGGGATTTCTAAACACTTAATAGGACAGACCGACATAATATTTGTTTTTAATATAGGTGAATGAAATAATTTTGCCTATTATATTTTCTATATATAAAAAATATTTTTATAAAGATATATATATATATTTGGTTGCTATAGATTGGGTGTTAGGAAATAAAAATATTTATAACAATTGAAGCTAAGTTGAAATTATAATAAATCAAATTGGAGATTTTAGAACTTAAGTCCGGGATTTTGAAAATCTGCTTTCAAAGGATTTATGAAATATAATGATTTGGTTTATTAAAATTTTCTTGTATAAATATTTAGTATAATTCGGAAGAAATGTTTTAAAGAAGATTTTAGAGAAAATAATTTAGTACTGTCCTCTCTGTCGCTGGAAAATAATTTCGGTGATGGCGGCCGCATCATCGACTTTCATTTTCGAGTTTCGAAGGGGAAAGGCCACTGTGGAACACTCTACTGCAGATTTATTTTGAAATTAATTGAATTTTTATTTGTTTTAATATATAACTGAGATACAAAAGTTGTAGGAAGCAAATTATCTATTAATTTAAAATAAATGGAAATTTGACCCGGTATTTAATTCTAAAATTTCCATTAATTAAATTGTTTAAACTATTTTAGTGGAATAAAAGGTAGGTAAAAGAATGAATGCTAAGTATAAAGGAAGTTAAAATTTAACTTATAAATAATGGTAAAGATCTATTGAACAATAAATGAATTAAGAGAATTGAGATTAAACTTGTATAAGTTCAATTGCACTTTCTTTGACATAAATAACTTACCAAATATAAAAGTTGAAATGTTAATTAAGAAATTGGATTAGAATATTATACAAGTAGAAATTTTGGAAATAGTGAAGTATTCAATAAATCGTTGTTATAAATGAGAAATTATTGGTATAAACTTAAGTTATAATTGAAATCTCAAGTTAAAGATAAGTAATATAAATAGGTGATATGAACTTAAGTAGATAAAATGAAATTCTTTATTAAATAAGGATTGATGTGTAGGGTTATAATATTTAGTATGAGTCAAATGCTACTAGTTGAATAAAATAAAAGTAGGTAATATAAATAAATGACTGTGAACCCTAGGTAATGAATTAATAAAATTCTTTATTTTAAGAATGCAGGTTGTAAGGTTAATAAATTAAGTGTAAGTAGAGGGTTACTGTAATTAAATATAATAGAAAGTGGGTAATTAAATTGTTACTACCATTAAATACAATAGAAACTTCAACATTAAATAAACGAATGAAATTAAAGGTAAGTTGAAATTGTAATTTATAAAACAAATATATATTAATTAAAGGAATGGAGAAGAAACTTGTAAATTTTCACTTACATTCTTAAAACATACATAACTTACCATATAATTAAAAGTTGCAATGTTAGTAGGAAAATGTAAAGGGAAATCTTACAAGTGAAGAGTAAGGTAATAAAGGTATTCTATTAATTTGCTATTATTAATAAGAATTAATTGTATAGACTTAAGTTAAATTGGAAATTTTACTATAAGTAAAGGTAAGTAGTATAAATAGATGATAGAAACTTTAGTAAATAAATTGGAATACAAATATAATGAATTTTGTGATAAATGGGAAATGAAAATTTGTAAGAAATAAAGAAATCACTCCATAAATGAAAGAAAGAAAATCAAACCATTGAAGCATGAGATAAATGTATAATAAATAAATTTGGGTGTTGGTTTGAATTGTGTTGTTTGATTTATGCTGTTGGGTAAGAAATTTGAAGTGGTTAAATGAATAAGTATCTATCTTTGTTCCATCTAAGACTGTTGAGTAAAGGATGCACTTAATAGTTAATTTCATTTCATACAAAATTTCAAGTTTGAACCCTAACAACTATTTGTTTGATGGATTAAATGGTTGCTTTGTTTGTGTATGTATGTTGTTTGTAAGGTTGATGGTTGTTGAATTGTTTGGTTGATTAATGATTGAATCCACTTGAATAGTTCACTTTAAAATAAATTAGATTATATAAGTGAACACAGGTGATGGAAGCAACTGCTACTGCTTTTGGTTCCAAAATAATAAGCGTATATTGCCCGACAAATAGGTACGTTTTCGGATTACGTTTAAAGCGCTATTTTTCCCGTGTTGGGATATAATATTTTGATAATATATGTAATATATTTGTATATTTTGATATTATATTTTTTCCCGAGCCTCACTGTACAAAGGAGACTCTGCCAAAAATTTTCGTAAATTTCGGACTTAGAATTTTGTTGAATATTTTCCAAACTTTAATGATTTAAGTATAAAAGGTTGTAATGATTATAAACGGGTATATTTCATTAAAGGAAATTAATCCAGTAAATTATTATTTATAAGTTAATATTTGAAATAAGATGTACTGTTTATTCTTCCTTCTCCCTTCTTTTTCCTTTTCGGGGACGAAAAGTTTTGAGTGGGGGAGAGTGTAACGACCCGTTAAATTTGATGATATTTAATGAATTAATTTAATACGATTTCTAACCTAATTTAGAATAAAATAAAAGTCTTAAGATTTTATTTGAGAAAATGTAGTAATTTGTTATAGTAATTGGAATTTAATGTAACAATTTAATAGTTACATGGAAATAGATTTGAACTATGTAAATTTGCACACCTTGTTATAAGTTAAATATAAGAAACCAATATAAATGTGAATCGGTGAATATTAATAAAAATATTTACTAGAATGGAATTCATTTAATATAAAATAAATAGTGGAGATTGTACATTTGGTTGTAATAATAAATAGTGACTAAATAAAAGTGTCCGTTGGAATAAATCAATGCA
This sequence comes from Allium cepa, assembly GCA_030765085.1. Taxonomy (NCBI): domain Eukaryota; kingdom Viridiplantae; phylum Streptophyta; class Magnoliopsida; order Asparagales; family Amaryllidaceae; genus Allium; species Allium cepa. The sequence goes on along the minus strand of CM060934.1, from coordinate 858,479,085 downwards.
ATAAGTGTGATAAGTAATTTTATTGAATGTTGTCTCTAATAAATGTACTTGATTTGGTAATTTAGATATTTATACGTAAAGTATATATATATATAAAGATATATTGATTCCAATAGAATTAATTGGAAATCTAATATTAAATATAATGTTGGTAGCAATTGAAGTTTACTGTTTTGCAAAATAAATGAGAAATCAAGTCAAATGTGAATTATACCGTAAAGGATCAATTCATTTAAACAGTAGGATTGTAAATAAATAAACATTCTACGTAGGTTGCAATTGGACAATTTATTTAGTTTAATGGAAAAGCAATTGGAATTAATTACCATAAATTGTGTAGTTAGGGTAGTTTTGATTTGTCACTTAAGATGGAGGATTTTTATAAAATGTAATAAATGCAGTTTAAATTAAGGCATTGACGTTGGGTATTTAAGAAGTGATAAACTAAAATTTATTTATTTATTTGAAAATTTGAAATCCAATTTGTGGATTTATTGCAAATAAGTGAAATTTGTGTTTAACCATTACATCGATAGGAATAAATTAAATTTAAGGTTATATTAATAAAATTTGGACTAGAGAAATGATATGAATCGGTTTTAGAAGCCTTAAATATAAAATGGGAAGTAGACGAGATTTCACGTTACAACGATTTTTAAAAATCCTGATGTATGTAGAGATATTAATGAAATATAACGTAAACCAATGTTGAATCAAAAGAATAGAGTCAACACTTATTTATTCATTTAATGTGATATAACTACTAGTATGATTTATTGCAAATTACAAGGAAATCTAATATATAGGACATTACCTAAAAAGGAAGAGTAGATAAAATTTATGATAAACATATTTGTATATGAAGGTTATTGATTTAAGGAGAAATTGGGAAAGTTTTATGTATTTGGGTTAAGTGCAACCTTTAATAGATAAATTTAGTGCAATTAAAGAAATTGACATTTAATATTTTGGTAACTTAAAATTTGATGGGATAAGAACATTTGGGTAATGAAGGGATGACAAATATTAGCTATGATTCTAGAAGGAATTAAATAGATAATGGGAAGATTAAAATCAAGTTCTAAGCAATAATTATTAAATAACAGGATTTATTAAATTTAACGTTGAATACTACGTTACTGAAATTTAAAATGGACTTTAAGAATAATATTTTGAATCATGAACCAAAGTATGTGGCATCCCTATTTGGATAAAGAATGAGTATATAAAAGTTAAAATCTAATATATGGGGTTTTGAGCATTTAATTTTATAATTCTTAAATATAGGAAAGTGCAGAAATTTACACTGCAAATTGATATACTTATAATTTTAATTCACATCCAAGCTTGTTAAATCATTTGAAATTGATTAAATTATATAAGTAATAAAATTTGGACAATTTTAGAATATAATATAAAAATGTGGATTTTTATAATTTATTTAATGAATATTAAAAATAGCCATTTTGGCCACGAACTCGGATTTCGACGAAACCAGTTTCATCGGATCCGTATCGGTGAATTATTATAGGGTTTCAAGTTTCGTATCAATCGGACTTGTCGTTTGATCGTACGGGCGTGAAACGCCTTGAAATCAATTTTAATAAAATCAATTTGAAATCAATTTGAAAATTTTGTTTTCAGCATAACTTCTTCATACGATCAAATTTGGACGTGAAACTTTTTCCATCGCGTTCAGAATATCTTAAAATACCTATTTGGATATATAGATTTAATAAATTCGGTTCCGGAGGCATAACGGGCTTTTTGGGCCATAGTTTATTCCGCACATTCATTCTATGGTCTATCTACTCTACCTCTAACCCTCTATATAAACCCAGCTATTCAGCCCTAGCCTCCACCTAATTTCATTTATCTACGCGTATTTCTTCAAGCTTCTCTTCTTCTTCAATGGGGGCTAACCCTAGATCCAGTCAGTTCAAAAACAAAATGAAAATTCAAAATCTCCAGAAAAATTCCACAAAAATATATGTTAATGTTCTCGAGGCACGTAATCTACTGGTGTAATTCGTTTTCTGTTTTGAACATTCGTTTGACTAGAATTAATTCAAACAGTCCGTGATCATTCATCATCGTCGTCGCAAACTTCGTCGGATCGTCAAACCTTTTCTGGGTTTTGTAGAGTGGACGATGGGGATCGCATCTATATGGTTTTTGTGTCGATTCAATGGGTAGATCGTAGTAGATATTCGATTAGGGTTCGGAGGTGGCGGCGGCTGGTGGAGTTTTGGGCGACCGAACCTATATGGGGAGGTGCGGCCTGGCGAGCTGGAGGCCATGGTGGTGGTGGCACGGCGTATGGTGGTGTCTAGTGGCGTGCAAGCTTGGTCAAAGTCTCGGTCAAGGGTTTGCTGTTGGGTTCGAACGTGCAGGGGAAGGATGCATTGAAATCTCGTGTACAGGGGGTGAACGACATGGTGACGTGGCACATAGGTTGGTTTAGTTGTCTTAGTTTTTAATTTTTAAAATGTTTTCAATTGCAGTTTTCGCCATTACTTTCTCATACGTAGTCCGATTCATGCGAAATTTCTTTTGTTAGGATCGTTATTAAATTCCGGATCTGATGACGCTGGTTTGGACGAATTCCGAGACGGGCAAATTTTTGGGTTTAAATCGAATTTAAATTCGATTTAAATTCAAAAGGTGAGTGTTTAAACCCACTCACAACTACTAGAAGCTTTTATGTTTGTTAAATTAATTTTAGAAATGAATAGAAATTTATTTATGAGTATTTGGCATGTTTATTTCACTCATATTTGTTGAATTGCATTTATTAAATTTAACTGTTAATTTAATTTATTTATTGCGTATTAATTGATAGTTAGAATTTATTTGTTTGCCTATAAACTGCTAGTTAACAGTTATATAGATTATTACTGAATATAAACTGTTAGATTAATAGTTGTTAAATTTAATCTGAATAAAATTGCCAGTTATTACCTGTTATATATTATCGAATATAAATTGTTATTGATTGATATTGCTTGGTGATTGTGATTAGATGATGGGTGATGTTGATGGATGTTTTATTGTATATCATTAAATTGCAAATTATCATGCATATTTCCTTTCATTCGGGATTGTGGTTTGAAATGATATACAACCGCAAAATTTTATATCTTTTAAATTGCGGATTGAAATGATAAATATCTGTATCACTTGACCATAGGATAGAAAATTATATACAGGCACCGCGGTCTATATATAACTATTTTAATGTGATTTCTATGGTTTGGATGGAATACAGTTTATAATAATCTTAAATTTTATATTGTATAAATATTATTCTTCCATATATATACATATGAAGTTGAAAATTTTGAAATTAAAAGGTGTATAAATCTCTTTATTAAAAATGGAAAAAAAATTAAGAAAATGGAGTTTGATAATTTATATCATATGTTTAAATGTTAAGTTTGGAAATTTTAAGATATGATATTTATAATTGGATTTTCCCCAGGATAAATTGAAATGAATATTCTAGTATAATTTGAATTGAAAAATATATATATTTTTTATTACTAGAAATTGGAGTTTTTATTTATTTATGGATTTTATGTGAATATTCAAGACTAATTAATAGAACATTCGATTTGTTGAAAGAATAAAATCCAACTTTAGTTTGAAATATTAATACTCCAAATGGATATACGTGTATATATATATAAATTGAAGTGGTTTTGGAACTTGAGAGAGATAATACAAATGTTGGTTTAGACTTTAATAAAGAAATGTATTTGTAAAGCCATGAGAACTATTTTCTTTACAAAGTAACATTTAAGTTAAACCTTTTAATTCATATACCGTTGAATATCCAAACCATTCAAGTTTTAAAAGTTATGGTTTTAAATTATGAATTTCGAAATATTATGCTTTGAAAGGATATTTGGCTTTCAGACGTTATAAATTTTAAAGCATTTGGATTTTGAAAAGGTTTATATTTGGGATAAAGGATATCATATTGTTTTGGGTTTTAAAATGATATCGTATTCATAATTTTAAAATGGAAATGTTTATTCTGGTTTTAAAGTATGAGCTATTTTTAAATGACCGCGGTGTTATAATAACGATGGATTGGCAAAGAGACCGGGATCGGATATGGACATACTCTCTGTCGATACTGAAAACCACTTTGACTAACCGTGTACGCGGTGGAGATTCCAGAATGAAGTAGGTGGTGGCGACGTTTCCTGTAAGGTAAATACGTGGACCCGACTCCCGTGAGTTGGCATAAGGTGGCTAAAACAGGAGCGATTCTCAGGCCAATGAGGTCATTCCTCTGATCGGACCCTCCTCTTCGATATTATACTTTGATTTTGGATTGATTCAGTGGCCACTTTATTTTTGATTTTGGGGGAGTTAGTCCGAGGTGGGCGGTAACTGCGGCTACGCGTTTCCACCAGCCTGGATAGCAATTGGTATATCTACCCTGGCATTGCCTAGTTGTGCCGTGTCACCTACCATATCGAGCCTTTACTACGAGTTTCTATTTGTGTCGTACCTATGGAGTATCCTCTGGTAGCCTCCCGATCAGGAGGTATTACGGTACTGTATAGACTATTGGCATTTTACGTGTTAAGGTGGAAAATGTAAAGCCTTAACGCTATTTAAAAGTAAGTTTATTTTATGAATAGACACTATTATAATAGCGCAATATACTACATAGTAAATAGTTTAACGGATCCTTAGGAGATGTAAATCCCGAACATCTCTTGAGTTACTGTACTCATATTTATTTCTGTTAATTTAACTCACATAAGATCTTTTAGTTCTGACTCGAGTATTTTTGTCTTTTCAAATTCGCTCGGGTCAGTCCGAGCGTTTCAGGATCGAAGACTTTAGCTTTGAAGGACGAAGACGAAGGAGTCGTATTATTATTATCTATAGTATTGCACCACACTCATACTGTTCCGCTGCATTGATTGTATTGGTATGTGTAACTCTGATATTTATTGTATAAAGCAAATCAAGTGTTTGCAAACTGTTTTGAACTGTATATTTATTATTATATTTTATCCTTCCGCTGTGAGATTCTGTTTTGTTTTTATTTCTTCTCTGTTTTTCTTATATACCCCATAACAATCTGCCCTTCCGTTATGTTTTGAATTGGCACGTGTGTCGGTTTAAAGTGTGCGAAAAGGCGGGATGTTACCTTGAGTTAAACCCCTTAAATAAAGAGACAAATAATTCATAGACACTTGTAGAATGTCATAGGTCATATAGAGTATTACTAAAGTCAATTGCATGTGATCATCATATATTGATGATCTACTCATTCATCGGACTTTTGTCTTGCCATCCTTTTTTCTTTTTTCCCTACTACAGGAGGACATAGAAACAACTGATAGGCCTAGTGATAGTACTTGGAGAGCTGAGCTCGGCATCATAGTTGATTCTTATTTCCTATTACTCTCCATGTACTGTTTATTATATATAGTATTTTATCAAACTATATGATGTAATTTTTTATACTAGATTTGATAAATTACTGTTTTGAGACTATGTTTTGGATATTTTCCGTGATGACTATTTTCAGTATTTATACTTTCTACCTTCCCCTGTGAAATCTAAAAGTGTAGCATATCTTAGATTTTATCCTTGTATTTTTAGTCTCTGATTAGAGAAAAATCCCGACAGCTCGTACTTTTCCGCACCAGCACGAGTACAAAAAGTCACCTTAGACTTTGGATCGGTGTGTCAAGATGTGTGGTTGTCACACCGTTGATGCAAGATCTCGGTTAACCTGTTTTACTAAAAACTGAAAATACAGTACATGAAGATTTGATGATTATGAATTATAACTCTATAAGTTGTGTTCATTTAATTAGGATTTACTGTATTCAAATTGTAATTAAATTTGTACTCTAATCAAGCCGAGGAAGGCGATGGTATAAATAAAAAATAACTAAATTAATCTAGAATTAACACCCCAACCGATCGAACAATCACTGTAGGCGGTTGACAACTAGCGACCTCACTTTAGTGACCATTGGTTGATCGATTTGCATTTTTGGGATGGCCTAAAACCTCAACTTAAGGCCTAAGTTATAAATTAAAACATACAGTATATATACTGCATGTATACATTTATGGATGTTAGAGAAATTAAATGATAGGACTAGAGGTCAGTGTATAGAGACGCATTCTTGGTTGTGGAGTTACTAATTTTTATTACTTTCCATGTTCTATTTATCGTATTAGTATCATATCAGACTAGTTGATGTATTTTAATATATTGTGCATTTGACTATGTATTGTCCTAAGACTATGTTATTTATTTTTTGAGATGACTATTTTCTATACTTATATTTTTCTACCTTTCGCCGTGAGATCTGAAATTGTAGAGTGTCTTAGATTTTATCCTTTATATTTAGTCTTTGAAATGTTTAATAACACGACAACTCGTACTTCTTAGCACTTACGCGAGTACAAAAGTCGCCTTATGCTTTGGATTGATGTGTCAAGAAGTGTGATTATCACACGAGGTATTGAGGTGAGATTTGAAATTCCTTAGGGATTAGGGGCGCATTGAGAGAATGTACTTGAAAAGTCTTTCATGAAAAAATTCTCAATTTTTTTTTCCAAAAAGGTATCTAGAAAAGATTTTCAAAAATAGGCTACCAAAGTGTGCGTATTTATAGATGAAGAGATTTCAAAGGTTTTATATATATAATATGTAAACTCTTTCCCTTATTCTTACCAATACTATTTGTGGAAAAGTTTCTAATAAATCGCTAATCATGGATAGAAAGGATGAGTGATCATGCTGGTTGCGGCTCAGGTGATGCAGCTAGAATTCCATGCGTGAACCTCCAGATTGGTTTTGCTGGTATCTGCAAGCAAGAGGACAAGCCGAGCTTAACATAATAGAGGACCCACGAAGTAAGCGCCAAGTGCAGTTACAGCCCATCAACCAGCCACCAATTTTGCCAAGCTATGTATGGACTTTTCAAGCCAAGGAGAGAAACTGTATATGGGGATTGAATCATATATAGATATAAGGACGTGGATTCATACTTATGAGAGGATTTTTGGATTTATGCTCTTAGAGATGATGTCAGAAGACATCTTGCCACTTGGCATTTACAAGAGGAGGCTCTGAGTTGGTAGGATATGGTAATTGTTGAGACTAATGAGGGAGATATTACTTAGGGGGTTTAAGAGACGTTTTGAGACGAATTTCTGTCTATGGCTGATAAAGGATTACAGTTTGAGAATTTTACACATATATAGTAAGTAGATATATCGATAAAAGAGAGTATTAACCAGTTCAATGGATTGGCTAGTTTTGGAATAGAGCTGATTAATACTCCTCATAAGAAGGCTCTAAAGTCTGCGAAGGGACCGAATCAACCTCTTTAGGATATGGCCCTTAGTCATATTACCATGGTTGTGAACTTCAAGGGATTGGTGGGGATGGCTTTGCCTAATGCTATTTCCATAGAGGAAGCAAAGAGCGAGCCTAGGTAGATAAGAGGAAAGGCGCCCAAGAAGAACCAGCGTAAGGCATTTTGCAAGGGATTGCAAGACCAACGGTTCGAAGATTAAGAGTTACAACTGCAATCAATTCGGGCATATGAGGCGAGAGTGTCTAGCACCTTGGAAGACCTCTACCCATGTAATTTCAACTTATGCAATGGACTCTGTTCCTATCTCGAGTGCATCTCTTGTTGTGGACAAGGGAAAGCAGGTCGTAATCGATATTTCCATATAAGATAATTTGAATTATTTGGACATCAATATAGTTTGAACTTCAGTTTGAATTATATTCAAATGGAAAATAATTGGATTTCAATAAAAATTGAATTAAAAACCTATATGAATATTATATTTGGATCTTTATGTAGAAAGGTTTTTTAAATGAAGTTGACTTATTTATGAAGTTGACTTATTTTTGAACAAATTTGAATTTGAGTTTAAACTATAATGGATAAATGGTTTTAAAATATAAGCTTTTCTATAAAAGGAATTTTGGGAAAATTAATATTATCCCGCCTTTTGGTAAGGCTGTGACACCAAGAACTTGGCTAGAGATCAAATTCGGTGACCCGAAGATGAGTTATACATACGTTCACTATGAATACGGGCAAATTTTGCCCAAGTCCAAATCAAGCTACAATCAATATGATATGACAGCAAAGCTATGAAAGAGAACGTTCCAAATTTCAAGTAATTCAGAGTTCATATGCACAAGATATAGAATGATCAAGGTCAAGGGAATCAACACTATTCGTATCCATGCAAGTTTGTATCCACCGCTTCAAAAGACCTCCTTCGTATCCCCCAAGCGGCCATTAGTTCGTATCCATTTAATATGCATTGCTCCGTATCCATCAGGCTCGCCTTATTTCGTATCCATCATGGCTAACAGTCAGTTCGTAACCATGGAGGAAACATCACGTTCGTATCCATTCCCCAAAAGAGATGTAGTTTGTATCCGTCGGACACCGCCTTCCTTCGTATCCATTGAATTGGAACTGTTTCGTATCCATCAATTTAACACACTTCATGTCCATCAACAATCGGCATCTCGTATCGGTCCCCTGAATGCACTTTGCATATCGATCTTCACCTACATGATTCGTATCGATCATTACTGATCGAGAGGCTATAAATTATCGACACGAGATCGAACACTTTATAATCGATATGAAGTGACCACCAATAATCGATATGAAATGGAGTGCGATAGATGGATACGAATGAAGTCGCACTAGTGGATACGAACAAGAAAAGTGGAAGACGAAGTCATTCGGCATGGAAAGTGGATTGATCTTGGGATATCGCTCCATGTCATCCTAATCGATGCGAATGGTATAAATACAAATGAAGTGACACGAACGAGATGGATACGAATTCAAGCAGCCCACAGCAAATCCAAAATTGCATCAATTATAACTCGAGATCTACAAGTCCAATTGCCTCAAAATTTTCATAGGAGATTGCCGACAACCTCAAGAATGTACCTGACCAATTTCATCCCAAAAGGACCGTTATGGATCGATATGAACTCAATTTGTATCGCTCCTTGATTGAGTCGAAATCACCTGAACTCGATCCCGTGGGCCCACCCACATGAGAGAAGAAGTCTTCCGAGATTTGGGCGAGATATTTCCTACCTATGCCTATAAATAGTGACTCTGGACCTACTGAAAAAGGGACTTTTGGCTTCTCTACACTGTCATTCTGTCGGAATCATTTCTATACTACAGTTGTACTGTTGTAACCTCTTGTAATCAGCGAGTGAGATTTCGATAAACATCAATCACTTCATAGTGGACGTAGGAAATACGCCGAACCACTCTAAATTTGTGTGTTTCTACATTTATTCTCATCTACTGTTTGGCGTATTTGTTAGATCCACCTCATTTTACATTTATTTTCTTCATTTTATCTCTTCAAACACATCCATAGAGTGTTGTGCCCAATTTTGGTACAAACACTTTGGTGCTCTCATTGAGAAAACCCGGCTTTTTTCCTGCCCATTAGATCTACTGTCGATATTGGATTGCGAGAATCTAAGGAGAAGATCTAGATCTCAAGACTCGAAGTTCTTCCACCTTATTTAGATTTGCACCAAGTCTAGGAGAGAACTTCACCATTCACCATGGTTGCTACCAGGACTAACTCAAAAGCTGCAGATCTAGAAGGATGGGTAGGCAAAACCCTACGCAACTTCCTCCTACCAACTAAAATGCTGTCGAACCTTCGAATTCACAGGGTCCTATCAAACATGGAAGAGTTCCAACTACTAATGCAAGAGCTGAATCAAAGACCCCGGCAGTCTACCTAGCAGCTCCATGCCAACACGGAGTTAACCAATCAGTTGAACCATGAAAGCCGAAGGAGATCCAGAAGGAATCAGGCTTCCTACCCATCCACTGAAAGTTCAGCTTCCTCTGATTACAATCATAGATCCATGCGCCTACGGCTAGATGGAAGCTATACATAGGCTTTTGGACATCAGAGCACTCTGAATCTTGGGCAACCAAGAGTTGGCTTGTCGACCAACCACCTGACCGGACCCTCATGCCGAGGAGGGACGACACCTTATCATACTACTGACAACAGCGTTGTTGCCGCTGTTACTGAGCTAGGAGCTGACACTCGAAACCGAAGGGATCCAAACTGTCGTCGTCATGAGTATACTCCTGAACCTTATGTTCCTGAAGACCTAGAACCAAGGAGGCGAGATATGGACCGTCGACGGCGGCTGGCCCATTCTCAAATTATGGAACCTGATCACACCTTGGCTCAGCATGTCCAGGATGTCCAGATGCCGAACATCCCGACAATGATCCATCAAACGATCCGGGAATGTCAGGGCCTCACCAATGACGACTAGGGAATCTCTAGGTTAATACCCCTTTCACCGACGATATCCTCTACGCTGAACCGCCTCGGCAATTCAGAAGGCCAACTCTACCTGTTTATGAAGGGAGCTCTTACCCTAACCAACACATTTTAAAATATGAATGGTTCATGAATGTCGTGCATGCTAATGATGCGGTCAAGTGTCGAAGTTTCCCAATTTCCCTAGAGGGATCGCAGCTATATGGTTTATTCGCTTACCACCTCGATCTATTCCCGTTTCGACCAGTTGGCAACGAAATTTGTTGAACAGTTTCGCATGCATGTCACAAGGCCCAAAGATGTTAATACCTTGTCTAATGTCACTCAAGCTCCCAGAGAGACACTCAAACGTTATTGGGAGATTTTTAACGCCGCATGCACTGAGATTAGTAAGCCTAATGGCAACTCAATTCTGATGGCACTAACTAATGGGATCAATCCCGATTTCGAATTTGGCAACTGGTTGGCCAGAAAACCTCCTGCGTCATTGGACCATTTCTATTCCAAGGCAGCTCATTTATTGAGAAGAGAGGATGCATAACAGTCTAGGAAAAAGGATGACTAGGGCCCAGTATGGAAGGAATCCAAAGAAATATCGCTGTAAAACAAACCGAGGAGAGTTCCAGAAAGGTGTAGTTAAGCATACATAATAAACAGAATCAACAGAAAGGCGATGGAAATCAGGGCAGGAAACGGGATCAGAATCGCTGACCGCGATATAGAGCTCCCATATTTAACACTTATACTCCTTTAAATACGTCGTTGGAAAATTGTACTTGCAGACCTGTAGTACTATCCAATATAAGAAACCTGCTCCAAAGCAATCGTCGAAAAAATAGATTCAAACCGGGAAGTTTTGTAGATTTCATGACAGTTATGGCCACAACACGAACGATTGTCGTCATTTACAGGATATTATCGAGAAGTTGACCCGACAATGAAAGTTGGAGCAATTTGTACAAGCGCCGCAGTTTGGAAGCGCGGGCCCATCGAATCAAAACCAAATATCAAATCAGGTAAGATTGGAGGAATCCGCTTATACCGGTGGAAGGTCAGTGATTAACACTGTTAGTGGTGGTCCTCGTCAAACAGATCAGAGCTGGAGGGAAATGGAGTCGTTTGCCAGTTCTGTAGGCATGCGAGCTTCAAATGTTGCAGTAATTAGGAAGACGGTGCTCCGGCCAAACAATAGAAAACAATAACAGACGACGTCGTATTTCAAGATAGGGATGCCGACAAAGTCGAAGCCCCAACCATTGATCCACTAGTCATTTTAGCTTAGATAGTTCCTACTTGGATGAAGAGGATCTTAGTGGAATGTGGAAGTTCAGTGAACATACTCTTTAAGCGAGCCTATGATCAAATAAAGATGGAAGCGAATAATTTGAAACCTTGTTAGTCTTGTATTCATGGTTTCAACAGAAGTGCGACTATATCCACTAGGATGTTGGAGCTACCAGTGGAGTTAGGAGTTGGAGAACGCCGAAGAGTCCGAATATTACAGTTTATTGTATTGGATATAAACTCACCGTACAATGCTTTCTTGGGCCGACAGGCCCTAGCTGAGATTAGCGCTGCTATTGCCCTTTGGTGTCTCACTTTGAAATTCCCTACCGACGATGGAGTTGGAGTCGTTCAAGGAGACCAGGCTGCTGGACGAGCCTGTTATGTTGCAAAGCTGAGGGAAAACAGCAAAAGAGAAGGGAAAGGGCGTAGAGGAATCTCTCTACATTCGCTTTGCGGAGAATTGACAATTAACGCCTAGGCTAAGGCCCGGGCACTACAACCAATTCCTAAGAGATATTGACTCGAGAGATACCAAAAGTGAAGAGGAAGTCAAAAATAGTCGGGCTTCCTCGGTAGAGCTGATGATCGATGTCCCGATCGATGATAATGATGATTCTAAAATGGTAAAGATCGGATCTCAGCTAAGCCAACAGATGACGGAGGAATTGGTTGAATTTCTTCGGGCAAATGTCGACGTGTTTGTTTGGACGCACTCCGACATGTGTGGAATCTCCCCGTACATCGTAGGCCACACATTGAATATTGACCCGCGACATGTCCCGGTCAAGCAAAAAAGGCGTGTTGTGGATCCAAAGAGATTTGCCGCCATTAAGGAAGAGGTAGATGAACTCGGGTCAAATGGGTATATCCGAGAAGCAATATATTCGGAATGGGCGTCCAACCCTGTACTTGTTAGGAACCTAATAGGAAATGGAGAACATGCGTTGACTACTCAGATTTGAATAAACCTTGCCCTAAAGACAATTTTCCACTTCCCTGAATTGATCGGCTCGTAGATTCAACGGCTGAACATAAACTCTTAATCTTCATAGATGCATATTCTGGCTACAACCAGATACCCATGCACTTACCCGATCAGGAGCGTATCAGCTTCGTCACTGATCTGGGACTTTACTGCTACAAAGTCATGCCATTTGGACTCAAGAGTGCCGAGCAACCTAACAACGGCTTAATCGAATGTTCACCGAGAAGATCGGGAAAACCATGGAGTTAGATGTGGACGATATTCTTGTGAAGTCACGATTCTCCACCAACAATATCAAAGAACTGGAAACAATGTACAACATCCTCCGAGAGTATAGAATAAAATTCAACCCGTTGAAGTGTCACTTTGGGGTCACGTTTGGAAAATTCCTTGGATTCGTCGTCAATGCTCGAAGAATCGAAGCCAATCCCGAGAAGATCTGGAAAATTAGAAATCTTGAGACTCTAAGAACTATAAAGCAAGTTCATAGCCTCGACGAAAAAGTAGCAGCACTGAGCAGGTTTGTTTCAAAATCCACTGAAAATGCATTCCCTTCTTCGATCTGATCAGAAAAGGGAAACATAAATTTGAATGGACTATAGAATGTGAGGGCGCATTCCGAGCACTGGTTCAACACCTATCAACACCACCCATTCTGTCAAAGCCTATTGATCATAAGAGATTGTACATCTACTTGGTGGTATCATAAAATGCAATCAGTGCTATCTTAATCTGGGAGGAGGACTAGATACAACGGCCAGTCTATTACATTAGCAAACGACTGACCGGAGTAGAGAGAAATTATCCAAAGCTGGAAAAGTTGGCGTATTGTCTTGTCATTGCCTCGAGGAAGCTCCGTCCATATTTTCAGGCTCATCCTATCACTTTATATACCGACCAACCGTTACGAAAGGTCCTTACGCAGCCTGAGACATCTGGTAGGTTACTCAAGTGGAATATCAAGTTGAGTCATTTCGACATCACTTACACACTGAGGCAAGCTATTCACACTACCACAAAAAGTGGATATTACTTCGCCTCATTTGAATCAGTTGAAGTAAAAACTGATGCAAATAGAACTATTTGCATCAGTTCTATCTTAATAATCGATGCAATTGGTACGTAGAAAGCAATAGGTAATAAAAAAAACCATATTTGCATCAGTTGTCACAAGCATCTGATGCAATTGGTACGTGCAAATAGTTTTAGTCGCATTAGTTTTAAATTCAACCGATGCAACTACGGTAAATTTTGTTTGCCGCCAAATCATTTTTGTTTGCCACTAAAATTTTTGTTCTCAAATTTTCGTTTCTCCATCAAATTTTCATTCCGTCGCCAAATAATTTTACAGTCCACCTTAAACCACATCTTCTTTTCATCTCCACCTTCAGTATTAATTCCAAACTCAAATAAAATACAGGCAATAAGCCTTGCATACGTCTTCAGCGGCTATTGTGAGGAAGCGTGTTTCAAGCATGTTAGGGCAAGGCGAGGTCGAACGACATCAACATCTTAAGGCGATAAGGAAGGTCCCATGCGCTTCGAGGTACGTTCTGGTGATGTGAGTTCTGGAGGTGTGAATCTAGGTGCGATGGAGGTGCTCAACAGCGATGGAAAGGGCATACTTTTTTTCATCGAGGTGAGTAATAATCTTACGCACCTATATCTATAATTACTGATTTCTCTAAACTAATTACTGTCTTGGATAAATTGGTGAATGAATTGAATTGTTTAGTTGAAGTAAAATAGTAAAAACTTATTTTTAGAAATCGTGTACTGTTTATTTGATTTGAGCACAAACACACATACCAAGTACTTATATGGGAAATTATTGAATTGAGTTTGTTAGTAAGTCTTGATATTGTATCTATTTCATTCTGCAACTCACCGGAATCGACGAAAGTCGATCGATGAAACTAAAAACTAGGTAAATAAAAGCAGAGGTTAGCACTGTTGTTTATTGTTGACAGTGAGTTATGTATGTATGATTGATAGAATGAAGTCTGATGATTGTTTGGGATGACTGGTGTAGTTGCAGTTAGGTAATGGTTGGTTAGAAGTTGAAATTTGTATACATCATACAACATTGACACATAAAGTTAACAATGACACAGCCAACAATTTTGGTCATCATACTTCATAGACATTACTATCAAATTTTCACCCATTTTCTAAATCAGGATTTCTTAACTTTGATGAAGATAACTGAGATACTTGTACTAATCTAACCTTTCAAGTTAAGTTAGTCGGTAATGCTTATGATGCATAACTGCTTTCTTTTTATATGCATAGTTCTCTTTGTGTGACTGTGATACTTGGTTCGTTTTCTGAATCCTTCTGTTGAAAAGTTTAGTATATCAGTGTCATTTGTTTCCATAAAGAACAATATATCTTAAATAGCACATTTCGCTTGTTGGTCGTCATGGTTACCCAAAACGAATAAATTAAATTTCTTTTTTATTAACAATAATATTATTATTCATTATCGTCTGCGATTCCAGCTGCAAAAGTATAAAGGATATACTAGAGTCTTTGTAAATTGCAGATTATGAAATTGGAGGTTCATATTTACATATAATTCTAAGAACTTTGGACATTTGATGTCCATATGTCCAAGAGCTAAGATAAAAACTGAAGTACCAAAGGTAATTACTCTTCAGCAGGCTGCATCAGTTTTACATCAAAATATATGCATTTTTATTTATTTTACTGCATGAACATAACTTATGATTTGTTTGGTACTGATCCAGTACACTTAAATGAGCCAGGGTTGTTTTTATACAGCTGAAGAGCCATTTGTATCAGAGTGGAAGCATCCATCATACTGTCTCATTTCACAGTGTGCACCTGTATATAAGTAAGCATGTGTTTTATTCTGATATCTGGAGATACGTGTTTTTGTGATAACAGTGTAACGAACATTATTGACTTCAACATAGTGGAAGCAATCATACCCCTTTATGTGGCAATGTCAACTATAGATAAGAGCCCGTTTGGCTACAAGTTGCTTTAAATCTCCATAGAAGTTTCAAATGATAGTTTTTAAATAGTTTTGGATAGTATCTTGTAAATGAATATATGATAAATTACAAGGTTGAATATACTTTACTCATTTGCGTATGAATCATAAGTTGTAAGCAACAACAAATACCTATTTTAATATTTTTATTTTTTAAGCTATTTTTTCATGCTCTATTCAAGTTGTTCCGAGAAACTAGAATACAATTAAGTTGCTTCAAATCTACATATGTTAAGTGATGGCTTCTGATAATTCATAGTAGGGATAAAATTTTGAGTTGCATGCTTAAATATCCACATATATGTAGTAGTACAAACTTTTTTTTATATATAAGGTTAAATATTTACAAGTTTCCGAGGTATTGGTTTCAATATTTTCCTCTCTCTACTATTTGGGTTCTTCCTTAATCTCCTACTTGGTTACAACACCCAACCTGTAAGATATTTTTATCTGATTATGCACAACTAATTTCTTACCAATTACTGTCAAAACGTTTCATTATATCCTAAGAGTACAGAGGAATTTTATGATGTGGTGAGCTTATTCTATCCTAAGAGTACAGCTAATTTGATAGATGTGGTGGTGTTATGTCTATCAGAGTTCAGCAGATGGAGGCAATTTTGTCTATGATGAGTTGAAGTATGGTAGCAAGTGTTGTTTGCTGATGTTGATTGGAACAGGTATGTGATGCTGCTTGTATGTGCAGGGCAGTATGTAGTTAAAAGGGTGGATGTCGGTAGTGAATGCACTAGGCACAGGCAATTAGCAAGTGTGGTCAGTGGATAGAGGCACTATGATATGGTGATTGTGGTGATGCCTTGAAATGGTATACAGGAATGTTTATTGACAGAAAGAAGACTATGTGAAGGTGAGGCAATGGATGTTGGACAAGCCTGTATATGTTTGGTGAATGCAGTGGAGCAGTTGTAGCGCGAGGATGATGGCACAGTTGCAGCTGGATGGAAGTGAAGTTGAAAGAAAGGGGAGGAGAGAGATGGCAGTCTGGTTGTACTTTGGCTATCAGGTGGAGGAAGTGGGTGATTGAAGATGATGTGTGGTTAAGGATGGTGCTTTGAAACTGATTGTATGAATGACAGTGATGGTCAAGGAGGAGAATGTAATGAAATGTTGTGGTGAACTGTGGCTGTGGCTGCTGTAGTTAACAGGCAGAGGTGATGTTAGAGCCAGAGGTGGTTGGGATGTTTCACTGTGTTTGGGTGGATTGTTTTGGCTAGTGTTTGACTGAAGGAGTTTGAAGAAGAGGCAGTTTCGACAGTGTTTTGACTGGGTATGTTTGAAGAAGATGCAACAGTGAGTGGTTGGTGGAGGGGAATAGGCAGTGGTGGTGTGGGGTTTGATGGATGAGCAGCAGTTTTGTTCCACTGGGTAGTTGCTGTGAGAGGTTGGTGCAGGCAGTTATGCAGATGTATTTTGTTGCAGCAGTTGTCATTAGAGAAATGGTAAGGTTACAGGAGGAGAATGTAATGAAATGTTGAATTGCCATGGTTGGTGGTTTTCTATCAGTGGAGATGTGTAGATGAAGTGATGAAGATGTATGCTGACTGTTTTTGTGTATGTTCGAGTCTGCTATTGTGAATGGAGATGGGAATGTGGTGAATGAAGTCAGAGGGGATTGGGTGGATGCAAAAATGAATGTATGAACCATTATTTTGTATATATTATTAGCACTTTAATTGATATATGTTTATTTTGGTATTATGTTATTCAGTTTGTATTTGCCATCAAATTTAATTTTGAATGATCGTAATATTGCATGCAATGATTGTTTGTTATAATCAATAATAGAGGGATTAGTTTGCATCGGTTTCCAACAACAACCTATGCCACAAGTTCCTTTGTTGCATCGGTTTTCATTACAACCGATGTAACATGTCCCTTCGTTGCAACCGTATTTTGCATCAGTTGTTAGTAACAACCGATGCAAAAAGGACCGTTTTGCATCGGTTTTAGAACTGATGCAAAACTGTTAAGCCTGTTGCATCGGTTGCACGTGCATCAGTTGTAGAACTGATGCAACAAAGGGTGAACAACCGATGCAAATGGAATGTTTTGTAGTAGTAGCAGGGTAAGTGCTAGTAGACTTCATTGCTGAATTCACTATCTCCGAGGACTTGCCCGAAATAAGTGAATCTCCCAAATATGTTTGGAAGCTACATGCCGATGGTGCTGTTAGGAAATCAAATCTACAGTTTCGATGACAACAACTATACAATGGAAATCGAATATGAATATTTATTTCTATTTGTAGATACTTGCTAGAGTAACATCACTAGAATGACAAGAACAAGGCCCAAAGAACATTACAAGAGACTACAAGTTGATAGGATTAATGGAGCAATAACACAGATGCACAAAGAAAACATGCACAGGTTTCAGATATCTGGGTGCACTAGCCAGACGTATGAAGAAATCCTCTGGAATTCAAAACAGAAAGGATCAGACGTCTGATTAATGCACTCAGTTATCTGAAAGGCTTCTGCATACAAAATATATATATATATATATAGCCAAACATCTGAAACAAATACCATACGTCTGGTTCTGAACTCGGATTTTAAAATTCAAATTACAACTGCCACATTTGAAAAGACATCTTCGCTTCTCTTCGCTGCAACTCTTCATCACCATCAGAAGCAACTATAGAGCACTTGTTAATAGTTGCAACTACTCAAGGAATCTCTTTACCACTATAAATAACATTAAGAATCAAAGAGAAGAACTTACTTTTACTCACTTACGATCTTTACTTACATACTCTTTTACATTCTTGATCTCAAGCAATCTATACATGTATTTCATTCTTCCATATATTCAGATCACCTCAATCATTACTCTCTAGATATATATTGGAAGCATTTGTATTTAATAATCAATATCCGAGTTATAGAACACATACTTGACAAGAACAAGCTATTGTAACCAAGCCTGTTCCTCCGGGCGAAGTGAGGGTGTTTGATAGTCGAATTCCGAAGCGGAACTTTGGGACTGGATGTAGGACAGGAAGTCCTAACTAGTATAAAATCATGGTGTGCTTATTCTATATTTACCTTGATTAATTTTATCTTAGTTGCATCATATAGTTTGTCACATATACTTGCATATACGCTATACGATCCACTCTATAGACTTACAGGTGCATCAAATGACCGCTGCTCAGGCGCTGGGGTTGCACTTGAAACTCCTGAAGGTCGATCTATATGCTATGATTTAAAGTTTAATTTCCATGCAACTAACAACGAGGCTAAGTACGAAGCCCTGCTCGTCGGACTAAGGCTTGCTAGAGATTTAAGAATTGTTGCTATGGAGATTTACTATGATTCACAATTGGTCATGTGCCAAGTTCGGGGTGGGTACCAGGCAAAAGACTGAAGACTGGCTAGTTATCTTGCTCGGGTTTAGGAAATATTGAATTAGTTTGATTATTATGCCATCTATTGCATACCCCGAGAATACAATCAAAAAGCTGATTCCTTGGCAAAGTTAGCCTGCACCGGTGAGGCACAAAAAATAGGAATCGTTCCCGTAGAGACATTATCTTTCCCGAATATTGATCTGATGGAGACCAACTGGGTACTTGAAGTCGTACCCGATGAGGAGTCATGGGTGACTCCGTTCAGAAACTATCTCGAGCACGGGACCCTGCCGGAGCGTAGGAGTGAAAAAAGGCAAGTTCTTCGAAAGGCTTCATGGTTCACTATTTAGAATGGAGTCATGTGTAGAAGAGGATACGCTGTTTCTTTACTCCGATGTATCGCCCACAATGAAATCAAATGAGTATTGCATGACGTACACGAAGGAGAATGTGGTGATCACACCGAGGGGCAAGCTCTTGCCGAGGAAGTGCTTCGGTATGGATACTAGTGGCCAAATGTAAATCGCGAAGCATCGGATTACATCAGGAAGTGTGACAGATGTCAGAAATATGCTCGAATTCCAAGGGCCCCGCCTACCGAATAACTCATATGATCCGTCCTTGGCCGTTCGTAGTATGGGCATCAACGTTATTGGTTTTCTACCTCTAGCTTAAGGTGGTGCGAAGCACGTCATCGTTGTAGTTGATTACTTTACCAAATGGGCGGAAGCTGAGCCCCTTACTAAACACAATGAAGAAAGTGATCAACTTTGTTTTACGCAACATTATCTATCGATTTGGTCTCCTACATACCATCGTTACTGACAACGGGGCCAAATTCGACAGTGTTGAATTTAAGAATTTCTATCAACGTTTCCACATCCAGAAGAAGTTCTCTGTAGTTGCATACCCTCAAGTGAATGGACATGTTAAAGCTGTTAATAAAGTTATAAAGTCCATTTTGAAGAAACGACTGGAATAGGGAGGGGGCAAATGGGTCGATGAACTTCTTATGGCCTTGTGGGCTTATTGAACAACCTACAAGCCCACGACCGATCACACTACATTTTCTCTTTCCTACGGTTCATAAGCCATTATTCCAGTCGAGATGGAAGTACCTTTTCATCATGTGACATATTATGATCCAAAGATAAATGCTATATTACTTTCCGAATCTCTGGACTTATTGGATGAGAAGCAAGAAGAGGCTGATTTGAGGGCAGCCGTGTACCAAAGTCAAGTCACCCGATTGTACAATGCAAAAGTCCGACCCCAAACCTTTGAACTCGGCGATCTCATCCTTAAGATAATTTACCCAGTCCCTTCGCATATGAAACCAACGTGGGAAGGGCCATATGTTATTGAACGAAGACTTGGAGATGGCACCTTTAAATCATCAACCATTGATGGTCTCACTCTACCGAGAGCCTAGAACAGTGAGAGTCTTCATTGCTACTACACATAACATGCTTTATTTATTCATTCAGTCTACTTTTCATTTACAACTTGTTTATGCATTTCGAAATTTGGATTTGTAATAAGGCAACTGAATTTTCCATATTTTCTTATTTCAACAATAAAATGCAATCTCTTCGAGCCAGTGATTCTTAAAATGCGTCATGTGACCATCACAATGCACGGAGAGCTGAGTTCCACCATATAGTCGGGTTTATTCAAATAGGGAGTGACTGTGATATGGCCAGTCACTCGCTAAGTGAAACCCAAGCTTGGAGGCAAGTCATCACACTAAAGCCAGGAAAGGATTAATACATGACAATCCTCTAACTAACTCCAGATTCCCAAAGTGCGAGCTAGAGCATAAACTTACAAATGCGGGATCGAAGAGGGTGGATCTGTCCACTTAACGACTTTTCCCGTGTTTAAACCAAGTCCGAGGAGGATGGACCCGCCTATATAACGAGCTCGCTTGTTAACTCAGGGTGGATATGATCCGACCATCCATGATCTTGATACATTTATTGTTCCTGGAGTGCGAAAAGAATCCTAAAACCCAAAACAGATGTGATCGACCGTCTATTAATCAACTCCATATTCCTAGAGTGTAAACTGGCGTATAAACACAAATCAGGTGTGAAACGACCACCCATGAAACAACTTCGAGTCCCCGAAGTGCGGCCTGGAGTGTAAACGTAAATTGGGTGTGACTAACCACCCACGAATCAATCTAAGTCACTAGAGTGCGGACGAAATTCTAAATACCAAATGGGTATGACTGACCGCCCGTAAAGTAACATAAGTCCCCAGAGCACAGACATATCTCTAAACCTTAAGCGGGCGTGATCGACCGCCGACGTGCAAGTACAATCCCTTAAGTGTGGATGCAATCACCAATAGATGAGCGAGTGTGATTCGACCACCCAAACTCGTCTTGTTTCAGCCCCGTTTCAACAAATTTAAGCTTGATGTATTGAAGGCGAAAAGCAATTGCCGACCGACCTTTTCAATATCCCAGGGACTGGGGTAAAACTTAAGTACCAGCTACTGATCGAGACAGTGCAGTATTGGAACTCGACTTAACGTTCGGTCATGACCTGAAGGCGTGGCTTCAGGATTTAACAACAAAACTCAGGTTTGATTCAAAGACTAAGGTTTCACAAGTATATTAAATGAAAGTTCGAGCGCCGAAATACTTAAGCAAATAAATGCAAACCTGTGTTGAGAACAAAATGGAATTTTATTTCAACTATTCTTTGGAAAAGAAGGATAAGTACAAAAAGTTATTCCAAAAAATCCTACTAGTAGGGGCCGAACCCGCATCTATACACGGCCAACAGAAAACAAAATGAAATTCCTATATGTCTATCAAAAATGAGCCAAGAAGACATGTTCATTCTCTTGTTTTCTTCTTCTTCTTCGGTGTTGACCCGATGGAACTACTGCTCGAATGCCTCTTTGAGCCTTTGCCTTTTGGTGGTTGATCTCTAGCTGGGGAATTGTGGTAACTTCTTCCTCCGAACTCACATGAATTGGAATATTTTTCGGAGACGGAGTTGAAGGAATAGGGTCGACGTTAGAAGACGAGGGAGGTACAACGGCATTGACAATTGTTGTTGTCGCCTCTGTTATAAGGGCTTCCTGCTCGTGATGCGGCTCTTGGGTTGCAGGGGGCATGGCCGATGCAGCTCCTATCGCCCAATAGAGATAAGGAAAAAAGTGTTAGTGGTTACTTCAAGCAACGCCCCCGACTTTGAATAAGTGCAAGAAATGTTCAGAATACCTTCCTCAAAATGGCTTGCAGACGGAGCCAAAACAGCTTCAATGACATGCTCACGAGCTAGAGACAATTGCAGTTCATCAGGATTTTATGCGGGCACAGATTGAGGATCAACCGCATGAGTCGATTCGGGAAGGGTTGGCACAAGAATTTCGGAACCCACATCGTGATGCTCAACTCCAAAGCCCTCTCCAATCTCTGAGTGCTGAGTACCAAGTCTCTCTTTTTCAAATGTGATAATAACATCATGGAGAACTCTTCTCTCATCCTTATTTTGCACCCGATTTTCTAATTCGAAATCATCGACGGATTCTGTGCGGTGCTCTGCTTTTTCTTCTTCCACCAAGCGGCACCAAGCATTGTATAAATGTGATGGATAGTTTTCGACCCAGTTTAGATTTTGATGCTTTAGAACATTGGCATTATATTTAATAAGATTATCTTCGATGTCAACCTCCAACCTGGTCTTCTCAGCTCTCACTTCACCCTCAACCCTGGCCTCGACTTCTTGAACCATTAGCATTACCGAATCCCTCTCATCATGAAGCACCATGGCCTGCTTGCATGCTTCCTAGGCGACTTTATTTGCATCTTCTTTCTCTTTGACAACTTTAGAAAGTTTGGCTTTAAGCTCCTTAAGGTCTTTAATCGGCCCATATCTTTCGGCCATGACTGTGGTGGTATGATGTCCCATTTCCTCAACCAGGGCTAAGTGTACTCTCCTCATCTCTTCCATCCTTTAGGTTGCCTCATCATCCCGTTTATTAGTCTCTGTTTATGAATTTCTCGTGGATTCATTTTCATCATTAAGCATCTAAATTATGTGATCCTTCTGAGCGAGGTCAGTTCCTAATTTCTCGATTGTCTTCGCCCACTCAAAGGCCACCACTGATGCTTTGTCCACAGTCTTCATCCATTCCTGGTATTGACCATAGACATCATTAATATAGTCGTGCATTGTCTGTTCTACCTCGATAGGAATTCTTTTAAGTGCGGGGGAAAGTTGAAGTCGTCAAAGCAGATATTTGGAAAATCTTTTTTCAGCCTAGCGATTCTAACCGCTCCCTCCCCAATAGGCTCTGTGATGGCTTGCTCAGTGATGATAGGGGTTTCGGTTTCAATCCTCCAATGCTATGGGTTGGGCCTTGGTGCTTGAGAAGGTGGTATTTGACGCGAAGGTTCCAGGGGTTGTTTACTAGGACTGGAAGGTTGTGTTGAACTTTGAGTTGGCGGAGAGCGTGACCGGGAGCGACGCCTATACTCTCTCTCTTTGTCCCTTTCCTTTTCATAACACTCCCTCTCCTGACTGGAATAGCCGTGATTATGGTCTCTATCAGCCTCATGCTTGCGAGACTTAGAATATGAGCTGGATGGACGACCCGTAGAGCGAAGGCTACAAAGTATAGATTCCTGCCTCGTCATCGTATTTGTAAAATAAAAAGAGAAGCAAAGTTGGTAATCTCCAGAGATGAATATCTTACGATTGGGAATTGTGTAGTGTTGTGAAGTGTATATATGCATGTGCAAACCCCCTGACTAACTGTTTATATCGGCCTTACTCGAAGGAATCGGCTCGCCCAGATCTAAAGCTCTCTGAAGCCCTTCCAATCTGGTATCTTGTTGGAGCAACACATATTTCGAAATCGGAATGTTTACAAGTCCTTCGAAGGGATTCTCCATTTTTGAGGGAGGAGGCTCCAAAATTATGACACCGGCGACTGGCAGAGACATGACCACAGATTTTCGTCTCGTAGATTTGCAAAGCTTATGATCTACCGCTTTGCCTTTTCTTTTTTCCTTTGGATGTTGAGGACTATCTAAGGGCCTGACTATGGGTTCATCTTCAATGGGCGTATCCTCTTCACTACCCTTCTCAACGATTATAATCCCGGGCACCCTATGCCTAGCCCGTCTTACCGGAGCTGCCTTAAGGATCCTTCAAGCCAAATGCTCCGGTCTGTGTCAATCAGCCCAACAGCCCTCATATTTTCATCCGTGAGCACCGCTTCGATCTCTCTAATCTCGCCCGACACCTCTTGAAGAATTCACACTATTTCCTTAAATTGGGCACCTTCAGGTCATGGAATTGAAGCTGTAAAGGAAATAAAATGTTAGGCTCGACATCTATTACAGCTATCCCATTAGTCGCCAGAGAAATTACGGCACTTACGTCTAACTAGCCACCTTCTAGAGAATCATGGCGGGCATCGAACATAGAACCACTCGTTTTTGTAGTAGCTAAGTTTGATCCAAGTTCCAATCACTATTTGATAGTTTTTGACTCCCTCTAGAAACGTGAAAGAGGGGTTATCTCCTCAGCTCTTTACGTTGAATAAGAATCTGACTTCCTTTGGAATCGGAGACCCAAAAAGGTGCTCCATGAAGATGATGAGTAAACTGTTCAGAAGAGCCTACCCATTCGGATGTAACTGTGATGGGCAATCCCTAAATAAGACAACACCTCCTGAATATATTGATTGAGTGGTGGGAGCATCTCGACTGTGCAGGAATATTGATTAAAAGTGGTGTACCCTTCCAGGGGAGTAAATGGCCTGTCGTTCGGCCCTGGTAATAGAACATGATTCAACGATAGTCTATGCCACAAACAAATTCTCCCCAACATATCTTCGGAAACATTGGATGGTAAAGAATCTTGTGGATTCCTAATGAAGGTTGCTCCTGGTAGCTTATCCGGAGCTGGACTTATGACCTCGGCCGCGATGGTCAGCATCTCTATTATCAAAGGGGGTGGATTTTGATCCTTTTGCTGCTGTGAACTCCCGGGTTCCATAGCCAATGAACTTATCAAAAACCATCATTAGGTGACAATAATCCCATGTTTCCCCCAATATGAAGTGTGTGAATGTGTTGTGCAGTGTAGTACTACAAGGTACTTTAGAGATTCTATAAGATTTGAAAGATGTTTGAACGACATGACTTTGAAATTCAACTGTAATGACCGTCATCGCTAACCTTCGCAACCATACCATCTAGTCTTTAGAGATCGATCCAAGTTAAAGTTCGCCTTAATTTTGTCAAGTTGCGGTTCCATTGACGAGCTTCGTAAGGCAACCAAATATGAAGTGAAAAGGTTAAGTCCAGTAATGCAGGGCAGAAGCTTGAATGTTAAAATATGCAAAATTTTCATACCACTCAAAATGCAAGTTTGGATCGATCAACAGAAGTCCCATTTATATCAATCGATAAAAAAAATCATATCGATCACCTCAAGGCCAGTTTGTATCAATCCAAACTGATCACATTGTATCGATCGTGGGCCGTGTCTTCGTATTGATTGACAGGATCAATACTTCGTATCGATTGCGCAATTAGATCTTCTTATTGATCTCTTGGATCGACACGACCTCCAGCCATTTCCAATCGATACGGAAGCACTCCCTCTCTCGATACGAAACCATATCCATAACCATCGTTATGAACTTTGGTTGCTTTCAGATCGATGCGAACCATAACTCTTTGATCAATACAGATGACCTCTTCGTATCCTTCCATTCATCATCGATGCGAACGCTACTTTGTATCCCCATGCTTCATCTTCTCCAAAGCTTTTCATAGACCACCTCCTCCTTCCTCGACCTCATTTCGATCATCTCCGGCCATCACTTCATCAGGTTCAGTCACGGAAACAAGTGGGTCAACAAAGAATTTCAAGTCTCATTGTTTTGGATGCAAATTCATGGTTTAATTATCTAGTTTTAGTAATTGGTTTGAAGGATTAGAGTCTAATTCTATCCGAAGGCAAAGGCGATTTCTTAATCCTCTGATATCTAGAGCGATACGAATGCTAGAAGAAAAATAAACAAGTGGGGAATTTGTCCAAGTACTAGAGTATTTATACATAGGAAGTGTCTATTCGTCTCCGTGTGGTTATGACTGATTGAAGCAGTCAATGGCGTAATCGACACGAAAACCAGTTTGTATTCAACGTTCAATCGATGTGGTTTTAAAATCATTAATATGAAGCAATTTGTATCCATCCAACGAGCAATATGAAGCACAAAGCCAAAGCATATTTAAACTACTCGAAACTATCAGAAATGCATCGATACGAAGTAATGAGTTCGTATCCACCAGCATAAAGACCATGGAGATTTGTATCCATTGGGATTGAATGCTCACCTGGTGATAATTACAATGATGAAAAACAATTTGCTAACATTCGATACTCGGTTTCAACAATGCACTGTACAATCATTGATAGTCAATAATTCAACATTTATATTATCGGCAAATCAATCGAAGGTTACATCTTTTGACAAAAATACAACTATTCAACGAAGAATCTTCAAACTAAAGATTGCAGCTTTTCAAAGCACGTCATGTTCATAGAAGATGTACATTGGGGGGCAAATGTTATACGCCTTTTAGCAAGGCTGTGACACTAAGAACTTGACTAGAAATCAAAGACAGTCTGCCTCGAAGATGAGTTATACGCAGGTTCACTGTGAATACGGGCAAATTTTTCCCAAGTCCAGATCGAGCTACAATCGATATGATATGACAAGCAAAGCTATAAAAATCAATGTTCCAAATTTCAAGTAATTCGGAGTTCATATGCACAAGATATAGAGCGATCAAGGTCAAGGGAATCAACACCATTCATATCCATGCAACTCCGTATCTACCGCTTCAAAAGACCTCCTTCGTATCCCCCAAGCGGCCATTAGTTCGTATCCATCGAATATGCATTGCTCCATATCCATCAGGCTTGCAAATCCATCATGGCTAATAGCCAGTTCCTATCCATGGAGGAAACATCATGTTCGTATCCATCCCCCAAGAGAGATGTAGTTTGTATCCATCGAACACCACCTTCCTTCGTATCCATCGAACTGAAGCTGTTTCGTATCCATCAAGTTAACACACTTCGTGTCCATCAACAATCAGCATCTCGTATCGGTCCCTTGAAAGCGCTTTGCATATCAACTTCACCTACATGATTCATATCGATCATTACCCATCGATACGAGAGAGGCTATACACTATCGATACAAGATCGAACACTTTATAATCGATACGAAGTGACCACCAACAATCATATGAAACGGAGTATGATAAATGGATACGAATGAAGTCGCACCAGTGGATACGAACAAGGCATAGAAGAGTGAAAGACGCAGTCCTTTGGCATGGAAAGTAGATCAATCCTGGGATATCACTCCACGTCATCCTAGTCGATACGAATGGCATGGATACGAATGAAGCGACATGAACGAGACCGATACGAGTTCAAGCAGCCCATAGCAAATCCGAAATTGCATCGATCATAACTCGAGATCTACAAGTCCAAATGCCACCAAATTTTCACAGGAGCTTGCCTACAACCTCAAGAATGTACCTGACCAATTTCAACCCAAAAGGACCATTTAGGAATCGATACGAACTCAATTTGTATCGCTCTCAGATCGAGTCGAAATCACCTGAACTCGATCCCATGGGCCCGCCCACGCGAGAGAAGAAGTCTTCCTAGATCTAGATGAGATATTTGCTGCCTACGCCTATAAATAGTGACCTTGGACCTATAGAAAAAGGGGCTTTTGGCTTCTCTATGCTGACATTCTATCGGAATCATTTCTATACTATAGTTGTACTATTGTAACCTCTTTTAATCAGCGAGTGAGATTTCTATAAACATCAATCATTTCATAGTGGACGTAGTCAATACGTCAAACCACTCTAAATTTGTGTGTTTTTGCATTTATTCTCATCTACTATTTGATGTGTTTGTTAGATCTACCCCATTTACATTTATTTTCTTCATTTTATCTCTTCAAATACATC
The DNA here is from genome assembly GCA_030765085.1 of Allium cepa. Classification (NCBI taxonomy): domain Eukaryota; kingdom Viridiplantae; phylum Streptophyta; class Magnoliopsida; order Asparagales; family Amaryllidaceae; genus Allium; species Allium cepa. The sequence continues at coordinate 858,451,010 of CM060934.1, read as the reverse complement.
CGCAGAGTGTTATGCCCAATTTTGGTACAAACTATTAATTAGTTGTGAAATACTGATATCTATTCTGTTTAAATTTAATTAGAAATCGATAAAAACTACAATGGAAATATTATTCTAAGAAATGTAGATATTTTCACATAAAAATGTTCCAGAGAAATTTGATTAATAGTTTAAAACCATAAAATAAAATGAATCGGAATTTATAACTATTTATAATTAAATATGGAAATTAATTAAGTATTTAAATCTTGGATTTAATGTGAAATTTTGATTTCAAAGGTTTATTTAATTCTGTTTAAATCAGAATGATGATAGTAAAACTTTTATTTTAGAATTAAAAGTGATTAAATTGGTTTTAATAGTAATTTGTTTAATTAACGTATAATATTATAATATAATTTGATTTCAAAAGCAACCTTCTATATATGATGAAATTGGGCCTCGAAACTAGTTCTATTGCGTTCATAATATAGGCAATTAGCTAAGAACGCCAGTGAGTACACCTCACTTGGAGTTTGTAACGGTTGGAACGTCAAAAGTGTCATTTAGTTGTTTATATAAGGACGAGTTTGCTATGTAATATTTTAATCGAATATATTTAAACCCCAGCTGCTGAAATAATAAATTAAATCCTAAATCTAACGACCAACATCGTTGATTGTGGATGATCTAGGCAATGTGTTCAACTGGGAAGAGGTATGTCATGGCTAGACGAACGGATCGATGGTGATGGATCGTCGAACGAAGGTCGGAAGTAGCGTTAATTCCAAATCAAAGTTGTAGTGGTATTATGACCAGACCTTGAAGATGGAGGATCAATAAGCGGCGGGACCATTGGCGTTAGGCGTAGATTGGCAGGGCGTTCGACAACAGTAAAGTGGCTGGTGACCAGAAAAGGCATCAGTGAGCATTTGAACTCGGTGGCTGTTGGTTTAAATGATGTAATTGAAGAAATTAATTAACCTAGACCTTAATTAATTAAGTTAATTAATTTTCTTAATTAATCTCAATTGTTCTTTAATCCATATCTTGCTCATACAAGGTCTAAATCAAAGATGGTCAGTTGTGTTGCACACGTATCGCAGTTATCTTCATTTTGGAGTTGGATTCATAGCTGTTCTTTTTCATGAAATTTTCATATTCTTTTAAAGGTAAGTGCTTTAACCCACTCACGAATACTAAAATTTTCTATTGCAAGTTTAACCAATTCATGATGTGATATTTTATTAATTGCTGATTAGAAATTTAAATTGACATTGTAATTGGATACCATTGCTAGTTGAACACCCATAATATATGATAACTAATATTGTTGTGATGTGTTTTTTAATTGGTTGATTTGGATGTTGATTTCACGTATATGCCTATTATTGCTAATGGATGATATGATGTTGGTTTGGATGATGTTATTGATTGTGATTAAGTTGATATAAACTATTATTGTATATGAAATCTTTAGTTTGGAAATTAAGTGGTTAAAGTAAATTCTCCAACTATAAATAATTAGAGCATCGTGTTGTTATATTGTTATACTGTAAATGTTGTTGCTATTGTGATATTAAATTATTTATATACCATAAGTGAAACTGAATACCTGAACTAAGAAATAGGTTGAAATGATATATACCTATGATATTTAAGTACGGATTGAAATGATATATACCCTATGAAATTGGCATTTACAAATTGATCATTTGAATTTTTTTAAATGAAATTGTTTAAAGAAGTTTATTTGAATTTTGTTGATTGTAAATCATAAAGTTGGATATGTTATTTAATTTGAATTTATAAATTTTGAATCCTAAAGTTGAATTTGAAATTGAATGTAAATTTATTGGAGTTGAATTATTTTAAAGGTTTTAAAGTTGGAAATTAAATTTGTTTTATGTTGAAATTTAAAATGTGGATTTGACTGAAATTGAAAGGTGAAAGGTAAAATTGTTTAATTTAGAAATGATATTGATTTAACTTACATAAGAATTTTTAGTTCTGACTCGAGTGTGTTGTTTTATTATGCTCGGGTCAGCTTGAGTATTTCAGTGTCTCAAATACGTGGTTTACTTGAAGATGAAGACGGAGGTCATAATTATTACTCCGCTGCTATATATGTTCTGTCTATTGAATGACATGACTCTAATTTTGTTGTAAATTTGAATCAAATGTATATTGGAAAGCTTCATGAACTGTTTATGTTATTATTATAATTTGTCCTTCCACTGCGAGATTCTATGTTCTGTTCTTATGTATCTTATTTCATTATCAGACCCCATTGATAATATATCCTTTTGGGTGGTTTGAGTTAGACATGTATGGTTTATTGTTGACTTGAATCACCTGAAATGACAGGTTGTCACAATTTTTTGGAAAGAGAAGTTAGATTCAGATGTCGGCGCTAAGTTATAGCAACGTTGTGTAATATTTGTGTGGATTTTGGTTAATAAAGCTCACCCTTGAAACCAATTTTAAAATTTATTATCGGTGATAATAATAATAATTGTTAATTGTTTGGTTTGGAAAGTAATGCTGCTTATGTTTATACATTTATGTATTTATATGTGATGATTTGTTGTAGACTTAAAAATGTAGTTGAAATGTTTAAGTGATTATGTGCAAGTTATGGTCTTTTCTTGTGGCATGACTTTTATTTGCATCTATGTACATATATGCGCTTATGTTTATGGATGGTCGTATGTTAGACGGAAAGTGACCCTTGGACTTGTTTATGTTTCGACATCGAGATCCCGTGTGTTTTAAATACTAGTTTACTTTCTTGGTATCTAAAAGTTTTCGTACTTTATTTTCCATTTTTCAACTCTTATGCAAATTGTTTAAGTGATTTAAATACTGAAGCAAAGCATTAAAGGCTAGTTTGATGTATAAAACAAGTTTAAAAGTTATGGTCCATATAACAATAGTCGCCAATAGATACATTTCAAAAATCGACAATAAATATGTAAACTAAAAAAGGTTTTACTATAAACATTTTAAAAATTCTTTTAAAATATATTATAAGTATTAAAAAGGAATTTTAAAATATTTTCAATAATTATTAATTGAGTTAAGAATAATTATTAACTAATTATTAATTAAGTAAGGAATAATTATTAATTAAGTAAAGGATAATTGCTTAATTATTAATTAAGTAAAGCATAATTATTAATTAACTATTAATTAAGTAAAGAATAATTATTAATTATTAATTAAGCAAAGGATAATTACTTAATTATTAATTAAGTAAAAAATAATTGTTAATTAATTAAAGAATAATTATCATTTAATTATTAATTAATTAAAGGATAATTATTAAATTATTAATTTAGTAAAGACAATAATTATTTAATTATTAACTAAGTAAAGATAATTATTAATTATGGTTTAATTATTATTTAGTTATTAATTAAATAAAAATTTTATATTTTTATTAATTAATTAAATAAAACTTTCTAATTTTTGATCACTTTATTTCCAAAGGTCAGTTTGTTTAAAAGCAACTTTCTTTTACAAAATATGTTTTTGAATACAAAGGATTCATTTGTCTGTCATTAATTAGCCAAATAAATATGATAGGTTATGCTAATGTTGACACATTTTATTGGAAGTAAGTCATCTTTTATTTAGCGCTAAAAGCCAAAGAGTAGGCTTTCCTCCATCTGTGAGATCTAGAACTAGATCTTCTAAGGAAGGGATAGAGAAGTTGAAATATTGGAAACGTTATAAATATGAAAGAGTTAATTTCTATAAATGGGTCATGATTAATTAAGTATATAAAAGATACTTCATTGTATGCTTAACACCAAATTCCGAGGTATGGAAACTCGTCTCTGTTTCAAGAAGTAAGAATGAATGTCGAGGCAAGGATAGTTTTCTAACTTGTCTGATTTCATTGTTAATCAAGGGATATTACTCTTTGAAATCGAAAAGCAGGGATAAGTATAGGATTCCTTATTTTTCATATGCAAATCTATACCCACCTCAGATATTGGATTTTCCACTATTGATAACTTCACCCATTTTAAAATTATCGAATGTTGGTTCAAAGAAACCGGGATCGGATAAACATGAGTCATCTGAAAACCACTTTAAACCAACGTAAATGTTCCTACTGGAAAATATCTTAAAGATGATGGAATCAAAGAAGAAGATCTTTGAAGTGCAACAGCCACTCTATTAATCCTGAGGGGGATTCCAAAATGGATGTAATAGAAGTAGTGTCTTCGGTTTGTTCATATCTAAAAAACTTGTATTAACGAATGCTAGCATTGCATTATCGCCAAGAGGGCAGTGTTAGCATTCTAAGTGGGAGTGCTATATAAAATGGTAAACGTAGCCCCAAGCCACACAACCAGAAATGACAAAAACATGGGATATGCAGCAGGGCTATGTGGATCGCACCCATCTAGGTCGATATTTCCACACTGTGTATGTTAGTGACCCAGATACGGTTATTGATCACAACCAGGGTAGCGACATATTCAGTACTATTCAGTAAATGGTAGGTCGGTTCTGTGTTGGCAAGGGGTTCATGTGAGGCCCTCGTTACATTTTCTAGAGGTGTACTATAGCTAGTGTTACTCTAGTAACCTTGTCATTGATGGAATCCATTTTTCAATAAGTGTCATATGGACTTAGTTGTCCCCAAATATGTTGAAATGTGAGATACAAGAATTTCAACTATGTTTAGAATTTATTTTAAACCCTAGACATTATTATAATCTCATCAGATTTTTTATCGAAATGTTTGGTAATCTTAAGGTAAAAACCCATCCGTGTTTACTTTAGGCATAGTCTTACGAGATACTTTTATTTTTAAAGAGTTTTATAAGTATAATAATTTAGTTATTTGGAATTTACTCACACCGAACCCATGTCTAACCCGGAGTTTTTCTTTCTTTTCCTAAGACTCTTGGGTACTCAAATTTGTATGAGTTTCCAAGTAGTCTAGGTTCTGACGAATGCATTTTGGAGCAGTTTGGAGCAAGTGGCTTCGATGTTAGCTACATATCTATTTTATTTCCACTATGTATGTATATTTTTTATTAGCATTATGGGGGCAGACAGTTATTACTGTCCCCGGTTGAAGTTAATACCTGTTGTGACTTTGATGTTTCACTTTTTGAAGCGATCATACGTATTATCTTATATTCTATTATATATGAATGCCTTGCATTGTGAGATTCCATGTTTCTTTCTTCTTGCCTTTTATTTTGTTTTCTTTTTACCCTATCGCTTGTCTTTTGGACACCTAGATTATCGACACATGAATTACATGGATGTATTAAGTATTATATTTAGGAGTAAGAAAGGCAAATCCTTAGATTCATACTTCATTATGTATTGAAGATTTTAGAAGCAATCGATAGGTCTTTTCAACAGTTGGTGATGAAAAGGCTTCATGGCTTCTAAGCTGAAAAAAATCCAATAGGTCCATCATTTATCCATAAACAAATTTAACCTGCATCCTTAAAATCGAGAGGCATATGGTGAACCCATCCAATTAATCATTAAACAGTGAATGACTCATGGCTACTTTGTGTTGCACAATGCACATGCACATCTATGTCTTGATGCTTTGTATGAAAGGGACATACTTTGACCTTCGTAATGGATCCAACATAGTGCTTCTAGGTGTGTTTGGTGCTTCTCCTCCATGAGGATTTATTTCCACAAAGGGTTAGTAAATATGAGTTCATCGTACTTTCTCTAGAGTTAACAGGTGTTTGGAGTGAATGAATCTGGTTCAGCTAGCCAGTATCTAGTCTTTTGTCCTTTCTATAAAATACTTTACATATACTACACCAAAATGCATATTTAGTAGTGGCCAAAAACGCCACCATAGCATATAGTAGCATTTTAGAGAACGTAGTTATATGACATACAGCTAAAAGTCCAAGACTTTCTGTTGTTTCTTAAATGCTACCGAAAAGCAACATATTGCGATGTTCTACAAATGCAATCAAATCATTTTTTATCATAACTGTATGAATGCCACTAAACTGTCAACACTACGAAAATTTTATTTGTAGAGTTTTTTCTATCACCTTATTATTTTGGTAGCGTTTATTAAACGCTGCTAAAAATTATTATATTTTGTGCAGATTTACCTCGCTGTAGTAGCTCGTATAGTTTCTATTGTAGGCATTTTTTCCCACATCATTGAGTATACAAAAAGATGTCAAGAACATAGAGACAGACAAAAGATGCAAAATAAAGGCGCCTTCATTTAATCACAAGGGCAAGGCGAAGCATTAGGTGCAAATTTGGCATAGTCAAGAAATATAGTCAAAGCTCATGAATAATGTTCCGAAAGTTAGGATAGGCATATAGCTCAAAATGCATCTCAATTAAAACTATGGATTAGAAGATATGATCATCTTAACAATTTGCCCACCACCTGACTCGAGCCTTACCTTGGAGAGCTACTACCTACTTCAGCCAAATGAAAGATTCAGAGGTATTGAAATACTCTACTCAGCAGTATGAAGCTACCGGTCCAAGTTTCACTCAATTCTACTTGAAATCAAGGAGCTATAGCATAAAAGCATGTGTAGCACAGTGGTAAAGACTTGCGCCTTCTAGCCAAACCGCCCGAATTTAAGTCCTAACAAGTGCATTATTTTTATGGAACAGTAGAAATGGTCCGATGGGGAATCTAACTGCTGAACCCTAACTATTTCTAGCGTAAGAAAGGAAGGGAGCTTGGAATGGACCGAGTGAAGGCGACTAGAAGTGCAAGTCTCAAGATAGAGAAAGCAAGCCAAGCAAGGAACCTCGAGAAAGGAAGGAGGTAAATCCTCTATTCGATGGACAAAGCACCGAAATAAATATTTATGTTTGGTACCTAGGGTACCGAATAGAGAATCTTGTTCGGCACCCTCGCCACCAATTATGAATTTATGTTCGGTGGTTAGGACCCCACCAAACCAAGAGACCTTGGATCCCACGGAACCAAAGTAAAATGTACTCATCAGACTAAGCTAGTACTATACCTACCAAACCATATGCCTTGGGGTCATACCAAACCAGGACTAGGGAAGTCCATCGAACCAAATGGGTGCTAACCCAAATAGGGAGCATACTAACTTGGCCAAAGACATATCCATATACATTCTACATTACCAACCTACCCTGGACAACACTCCTAGCCAAACCAAGCAAGCTACATATGGAATGAAATCTGCTTATATTCGAAAATAATTAACTACTTATGGCATATTCAGGAATATTCGCTCTAAGCGATTTATATATGGAAATTTCCTGACTTACTGGATTAACCTCACCATCTCTTCACTCCTATAAATCCCAAAGCATCCAATAACAATGAGAGAAAATATTAGAGAGCCAATCCTACAGATATAATGGCAGACAAGAGCTAGCAGGAAGAGACTAGTAGAAACAGGCTAGCAGGAACTTCCTAACAAGAACGGCCAAACATGAATAGGAAGGCCAAAATAGCTGGACAAGAGTGGCTAAACCGACTTTCTTAGGTTCATATGTTACTTTCTATTGAGCAATACATCATCATATTTTGTATCCCAAGCATTGTACCAAAGACCTATATGAAGGATAACGAAAATAAACAGTGGATGTAAGCACATTCTAGTTAAACCACTATGAATCTTAGTGTTCTTTACTTTACTGTAATTCAGTTTCTACGTAACCTATATGTGATCTGCTCTTTGGAAATCAATCAATAACTTAAATATAGTAAATGTTTTGTGCACCAATATTCTCAACACTACAACTAATCTATAGGAGGGTTTTGCTCATTTATTTTGTAAATATTTTTAATGCTTTAGTTGATACTAATTCTCAACATGCCTTCGGGATCAAAGAAAAAGGTTGGTGCTACAATTGGGAATGTAGGGAATACCAGAGTATCCAAGTAGACAACTGTTAATTATGATAATCATTCGACAAGCGTACAAATACTAGTAAACTAATTACCAAAGGCAACCTGGAAGAGCTGTGGCCAAACTATATGAATATTTCGCTGCCCAACATCAAGCAATGATGGACCAATTCATGACATGCTTGGAGCCAGGCATAAACAATTGGTCGTAGTACGTCAACACAAGGGTGATTCTAGTCTCAAGGGCCAAGGAGATGAAGGAGGTCGCGCTCTAATAGCGAACTAGATCAAGAAAATCAAGGAGCTGGACGAGTGAATGCCGAGGAAGTAGATCGAGCAAGGGATCAAACGAACGCGTTACCCGAGGACTGGTTCAGAACCGAACTGAAAAGGGGAGGTGGCAACCATTTAGACATAAATGTATACACACATATATATAGTTATATGATTATAGATTTGATATGACATATATATTATATACATATGTATACATTAAGTCATACTTAAGAAATTCAAATCAAATTCATTTTCCAAAACAAAAGTGTAGCAAAGCTACTAATGGTCTCTCCACTCTGAAACTCGAAAGTGAATGTCGACGATGTTGTAGTCATCACTGAAACTATTTTCCAGCGACAAAAGAGAAGAGTACTAATTTAAAACTTTTTAAAATTCTTTGGAAACGATTTCTATTAAAAAATACTTTAAATAATATACCCTAAAATTTAAAACCAAGTTTCTAAAATACTAGAAATTGAATTCTCAAATTCTTAATTTAAATTCCTTTTAAATTGTAAATCAATTTATAAACTATGTTTTATAATTTCGTTTATTTACATCATGTGACAATAGTCAAAGATTTACAAAAAAATAAATTAAAATTAAATATTATCATTTCCAACTACCAATTCATTTAACTATTTGATTTTATAAAATTATAATTATATATATATATATATAATATAATCATAGAATTTATTTCATTTATCAATTTGAAAACAATATTGTCCCAGTTTGCTCAGTTTAAGTGTATTGGAATTCCAATCGATAACGTTGATCAGAAGAATCGATTGAAACCCCAAATCAACCTTAACAACTCAAAACACACTAAAAAATAATTTTATATTATTACAAATACACTCCCTTAATCAATAAACAAGAATGGATTTCAAAGCAAGGATAGAGATTCCAATTTAGAGGGACCCTAATCAAAAGAATTCTAACTAGAAGATAGGCTCGAAAGGGAGATAAGATAATTAAATACAAAATAGGAAGATGGATATACTAATATTAATCGCGGGTGACCTTAACCAGGTCAACCGTGACTTCAAGAGTAAGATCGAGGCAGAATAGGATTGATCACAAGAGAATTTCCCAGGTCATCTATTGGCGAAACATTCGGGCATAATAAGAAATAGCAGCACCTAAACCAAGGACAAATAAATCTTCGGTAAATCGATTCCTGTTGTAAAGGAGTTTCACCCCTTTACCAATCTTTCTAAGATTGGCGGGATAACTGATTCATTATAGAGATCAACCGAAGTAGAGTTATGGGATACTCCAGAATCAAGAAGAACATGAACAGGAAGAGATTAGAATGGATTTCAGAATGAAAGGGAAAGTTCCAAAATTCAAAGGAAACTGAGTCAAAGAGGAAGGAACTCAAGCTCGAACGAAGGTGATTCTGTAATTAAATTTACTATATATGTTAAGTTTTCCTAAAAATAGAGCTCTGATGCCACATGTAACATCTCGATATTTCATGCCATTAGCCTCTACATAGGTCGGACTTGAATCGCTCAAAATATCAGATTGTTAACTTATATTTGGCAAAACTCAGCATATACAGTAAATAAATCAATCACAGAATCATAGATACGGAGTAATATAATAATAAGCAGCGGAAATAGATAAATAGTATTTCATAAAGCTACTATATAAAAAACAGAGTACGAAATAAAATACAGCGGAAATCTAGATATATAGGAATCTCAATACATAGTCAAATAACAAAATCTGAATATCACTGAAGTCAACTGGATAACTAAAAGCTGAGTAGATATAGATGGATCTCCAAGCGAAGCTCCAAACTCCAAAGGTGAGTCTCAAATGCTGTGACACTCAATATGACTCGAGCATAAAGCAAAACACAAAACACTCGAGTCGGGATTAACATTCTTATATCAATAAATCCAACTCAAGTGAAATATCAACTAAAATACAAGTAACTTAAAGGATGTTTGGGATACCCATCCTCTAAGGATCCGTGGAACTATCTATTATGTAGTAACGTACGCTATTATAATAATGTCTATAGTAGATAAACTATTAAAATAGCATTAAGGCGTTACCCATATCCCCCTTAACACATTTTTATAAAATGTCGTAGTCTATACAGTACTATAAACTCCACCAAACCAGTAGGATATCAGGAAGCACTCCGTAGGTACGGCACAAAACAAACTCGTAGTGAGCTCGATTTCATTTCGAATAGTTTATAATTCATATCAAAATATCGTATCATTTCAAAAACATATCAATTCGAGATCATCACTCCCTTTAAAATAATATTCATTTCACAAAAACTCATAACACTTTCCAAACTTATAACTCTTCCGAATTTATAACACTTTTGAAACTGTAACACTTTGGATTGAAGCTAAACCAGCCCCAAATATCATGTCTGGAAAGGTCCTTAAATTCGTAATCAAAATCGTTACTCAACGTGGAATTCCACACATGATAATCTCCGACAATGAAACTTAATTCAAAAGAGAGGAATTTACCTAATTTTGCATTAAAAATAGGATTATCAAAATCTTTTCATTTGTAGCCCATGTTGAAACTGTTAACAAAGCCATAAAATCCATTTTGAAGAAACGACTGAACAAAGAAAAAGGGAATTAGGTTAAGGATCTACCCATTGTCCTATGGGCATATAGAACTTCTATCAAGACTGGAACATGGCATACCCAATATTCTATTACATATGGATGTGAAGTCATGCTTCCAATCGAAGTCGAGGTTCCTTCTTATCGGAGGATTGCATATGCATTTGACCCAAATCAAGAACTCAACAAAGAATCCTTAGACTTTATTAATGAACTAAAGGATGAGGCACTCATCTGAACAGCTGATTACCAACAGAAAACAACTAAGTATTATAATTTCAAAGTAAGAGAAAGATCATTCCAAAAAGGAGGCTTAGTACTCCGAAGAGTCATGCCAAACATCAAAAATCCAGCATGGCCTCTAGGACCAAATTAGGAAGGACCCTTAGTTGTGCATGATGTAATCCTGCTTGGGGCTTATAAACTATACTAGCTAGATGACAATGTCATAGTAAGAACATGGAACGCTGAAAATTTACGACCATACTACCCAAAAATGAATGAATAAAGAAAGCATTTATTAATCTAAGTGAGGAAAGAAATGAGATTCTCTTAGGGCAAAGAAAGGCCCCAGCCATCAAAGACTTGACTGTAAGAGGTTCCAGCCATCAAAGATCCTAGCTATTAAAGGCTTGACCACAAAAGGTCCTCGCCATCAAAGGCTTAACCATGAGAGGTCCTGGCCATCAAAAGGCTCGGTCATCAAAGGCCATATGCCTTCAGTGCCATCATCCAAGGCCTCCTGAAGCGTCTTCTAGAGGGAAGTCAGAGTAATCCTTTGTTTAGTCTAAAGTTTCTATAATCCTTCAACCCGTGACTACATGGCCTGATTGGAGCGCTTCCTAGAGGGAGGATGGAGTAAGCCTTTAGTGCCGTCATCAAAGGCCTCTCTAAAGCACTAACAAAGCCTTTAGTGCCATTATCACAGCCTCATTTAAACACCTCCTAGAGGAAGGATGGCCATCAAAGGCATGACTGCATCAAAATCTTCAAAAGAAAGATCAATCAAAATTAGGAGCCAAGTAGTGCTACCAAGTCAATCAAAATCAGAGCTAACTAGAGCTATTAAGCTGATTAAAATCCTAGCCAAGTAGCACTTTGAATCAAATAAAAATTTCTAAAGCAAAGTCCATCAAGTATGAAATATTTATGTCTCCCAACAAATGCAACTCCTGAGCACCAGATAAGAGGTTCTGATCTTCTATTATTATCCCTAGATAAGGATTTCTGGTCTTCTTCCATTATTCCTATATGAATTTCTGGTCTTCTTTTATTATTGTCAGGTATGGATTTATGATCTTCTTCTATTATTACCAGATATAGATTTTTGGTCTTCTTTTATTGTTGCTGGATATGGATTTCTGATCTTCTTTTATTATCAACAAAATACAAATTTCTGGTCTTCTACGGTAATTAGACGGATTTCTGGCCTTCTATTATTATTAACAGATAAAGACTTCTGATCTTCTTATATTATTATAAAACATGGATCTCTGACTTCTACCGTCATCATCAAACATTGACTTATGGACTTATATTATTATTTCCAAGAATTGGATTTAGGACCCCTACTATAATCTCTAAATATTGATTTTCCATATGGATATTCTGTTATTGATTTCAAAGTTTTTGGCCTCTTATTGCCAAAAAGAATTTCCTATATTTACAATCATAGCTTGGTCAAATTATTTCTCAAGCCTATGCTTGAAAGTTTTTTTATTGACTCTAATGATAAAGTTGTAAGTCTAAATTCGCACAAGTAATTTGGACAATAGATGCTAAATCAAAAGTTCAATCGAATCTAGAAGGACAATTGCCAGCGAAAAATGTCTTTTGCTTCCTATTTCACAAGAAAATAAAGTTAGCTAGGGGGTCTTGTCTGAGACTGAAGATTACGAAGGAATACTTGGTTTTACCCCAAGTCTAAAAAGCTTCTCTTATACTTGGGGGGGGATGCTAAATGTTATCCATATAATTTCAGTCTCAAAAGAAATGCTGTAAAAGTAGTGCTGCACTTCATCGTTTGATGTCGGTATATCTCTTCGAAGGTATATTTCACTATACTTCATTACTTCAATGACAACATACCTCCTCGGTGGTGAATCACACTGCACTTTATAACTTTGATGACATATTACTTCGATGATATGTCTCATTTCCCTTCATACAGAAATTGTTATTACCATTACTATCGAACAGAGACTTCAGCCCAAACAAAGTTGAAAACTTGCAAAGAGGGTATAGTATTTTGTCAATGAAAGGATCTAGGGATAACTATAAAGATGTACATAGAAGAACATCTAGATGACATTGTCATTCATGATGAATTATTGCTTTTCGACCACGTCGATTACCACAGATACCGCTGGAGTCAAAGACACGAGAATAAAGCAATGTTAAGTGAGTAAAGGTGACCTCTTCATCAATATGGCCTCTAGGTCAGTATAACCTCCTCGCTTATATGACGTCTTTGGCAATCATACTACTTCACCTCTTCGCAGATCACCAGTATTACCAGCCATCAATTAAAAAGGATAAGCACCACATTTCACAAAGCACTTCGGAGGTGTCTCTCTTCGACAACGTCAAAGGATTACAAAGTCACGTTGCTCTTCAATAGAGATCACTTCGTATATCCTCTATGGATAGCACACCAAAGACATCACACTTTCATATGTAAGTGGTATTAACAGCAAACACTATCGATATCCATAAAGACCTTGCATACAGTAATGTTGAAGTTATTGAAGACCTTATTACCAAAATTTTCGAAGAACATTGAAGACACTGAAAGTGAGGTAATGCCACTTCCACAACAATTGAATCGATGCCAGCTTGACGCCGCCAAAGTCAAGCACATTGAAGACCTGAAAGGCGGAGTGACCCGCCTGCACCTCTGTAGATATGGCCCTACGGTTGATCTTAAATTTTTGTTAAAGGGTGATTTAAATTATAAAATGAAGTCAAATTTTTGAATAAATATATAAAACTTGAAATAATTGAATTAGAAAAATTTACTTGTATAATACTCAATTGCATTCCAACATATATAACTTGCCTAATTATTTCAAAGATTGAAAATGTAATTGAATAGTATACAATATATAATTATGTTAAAGGAATTTTTAAATAAACTGAGTGGTTATAATAAATATCAACATACTTAATCTATGTGATAAGATATGTTAATTGTAATAAGTTGAATAATAATTTGGAAAAGAAAGAATTAATTTTTTAAATAAAATATAATTATAATAAATGCTTATACACTTAATTTATGATTGTAGGCAATGTTAATTGAGATAAATTGAATAATAATAAGATAATAAATAAATAAATATGAATTTAAAAATAGCTAAGATTTAATTATAAGTGAAATTTACTTAAGTGAAATCAAATGGATTAAATAAATGAGACAAATCAAATAATTTTTTTTTAAAACAAAATTTTGAAATAAAGGTTAATAGTCGAAGCCAAATCAATTGAATGAAAATATATTGAACTGAAATCAATCAAAGGTGAATATAATGGCTATTTATTAAATAAAATAGATTAAAATCAATTAATTGAATAAAAACCAATTTAAAAATAAATGAAATTTATTTGGTTTTAAATTAATTATTTTATTTTATATTTCAAATCTATTTTCTTTCTGGTTTTTCTATTCTTCTACCTCGTTCCTTTTCGAGGACGAAAAGTTTTGAGTGGGCGAAAGTGTAACGACACATAAATTTTAATGGTTTTAATAATGTAATTAACTTGAATATTGCAAAATTTTAAATAATAAAATTTAAATTTAATTTGTATACACTATGTTTAAGTATTTATTTAAAATTATATTATTAAAATAGATTTTTTATAACAATTTTTATAAATTGAGGTTGGAAAGATAAATTTAAATTGATTTGAACTTGTATTTGTTTAAAATTTATGCTTGAATAAAATCGATTTGAAACTGATTAAATTTGAGAATTTAAGGATATGATGTTTATAACTTGATTTGATTAAAGATGATTAAATGAATATTTTCAAATTTAAATAAATTGAAATGGGATATTTAGTTTATTTGTAATTTGAGATTTTATTTAAATTTTATTGGATTGATTTAGTGAATATTTCAAAACCAAATAATAATAAAGTTGGATTTGAAATATAAGGGAAATTATCAAATTTAGTTTTTGTAAATGTTTGAGTATTTAAGCTTTGAAATCTATTGAAGTTGAAATGGTTTAAATTATAGTTCAAGTTTGTATTTGAAATTGATATAAGTTGAATATGGTTTATTGAAGCTTGAATTGAACTAAAATGGATGGATTGAGATTGAATTAAATTGAATTTTAGAATTCGAGTTGATTTGAATCGATTTTTGAACTTCTGAAGAAACTATTTTATTACATAAAGTATTTTAATAAATGTAAAACTAGTATATATATAAATTATTTTTAATATATACTATTTAATTTATAATTATATATATATAAATTATTTTAATATAAACTACTTTAATTTATAACTATTTTAATATACTAATTATTTTATTATGTAAACTATTTTATTGTATAAACTATTTTATTTTGTGAACTATTTTATTATATTAACTATTTTATTATACATACTATTTTCTATATCTAAACTGTTTAAGTGGGAAGTATTATAATTTCAAAGCGTTATGATTTCCAAAATATTATGATTTCAAAGTATTATGATTTCCAAAGTATTA
This sequence comes from Allium cepa, assembly GCA_030765085.1. NCBI lineage: Eukaryota > Viridiplantae > Streptophyta > Magnoliopsida > Asparagales > Amaryllidaceae > Allium > Allium cepa. Next base: position 858,435,553 of record CM060934.1, on the reverse strand, counting down.
TGATTTCAAAGTGTTATGATTTCCATAGTGTTATGATTTCCAAAGTGTCATGGTTTCAAAAGTGTTATAAATTCGAAAGAGTTATAATTTTGGAAAGTGTTATGATTTTTTTTGAAATGAATATTATTTCAAAGGGAGTAATGATCCCGAATTGATATGTTTTTGATATGATATGATATTTTGATATGAATTATAAAATATTCGAAATGAAATGACCACGGTGTTATAATAACGTTTGGTTATTAAAGAGAACGATATCGGATTGTCATACTCTCTGCCAATTTCGAAAACCGCTTTAACAACTGTGTACATGGTGGAGATTCCAGAATGAAGTAGGATGGTTGGCGATGATCCTAAATGAGGTATTCACGTGGACCTGACTCCCATGAGTTAACTTAAGGTGGCTGAAATAGGAGCAATTTGACGGGTCAAGTGTGGTAGCTCCTCCGATTGGACACACTTCTTCTATACCATTCTATTACTTTGTGATTGATTGGGTGCACCCTCGAATTTTTATGGGAGTATTGGACGAGGTAGGCGGTAGTTGCGGCTATGCATTACCACCATCCCGGAAGTGTAGCTGGTGTATCTACCCTGGCATTACCTAGTTGTGCCATGTCACCTTCCATATCGAGCCCACTACGAGTTTGTTTTGTGTCGTACCTATGGAGTGCTCCCTGATATCCCACTGGTTTGGTGGAGCTTATAGTACTGTATAGACTATGGTATTATATTAAAAATGCGTTAAAGGGGATATGGGTAACGCCTTAATTCTATTTTAATAGTTTATCTTCTATAGACATTATTATAATAGTATACATTACTATATAGTAGATAGTTCCACGGATCCTTAGAGGATGGGTATCGCAAACATCTTTTAAGTTACTTGTATTTCAGTTGATATTTCACTTGAGTTGGATTTATTGATATAAGAATGTTAATCCTGACTCGAGTGTTTTGTGTTTTGCTTTATGCTCGGGTCAGAATTAGTGTCACAACATTTGAGACTCACCTTAGGAGTTTGGAGCTTCATTTGGAGATCCATCTATATCTATTCAGCTTTCAGTTATCTAGTTGACTTCAGTGATATTTTGATTTTGATATTTTATTGAGATTCCTATGCATCTTGATTTCTGTTGTATTTTGTTTCATACTCCGTTGTTTATATAGTAGCTTCATGAACTACTATTCATCTATTTCCGCTGCTTATTGTTATATTACTTTGTGTCTGTGATTCTGTGATTGTTATTTACTGTATATGTTGAGTTTTTCCAAATATAAATAAACAATCTGATATTTTGAGCAATTCAAGTCCGATATGTGTGGATGCGAATGGCACAAAAGTTCGGGATGTTATAGTACCTTGTTAGACATGATAAATTTTGGGCCTTGGCACCTTATTTTCCTTGCTTCCTTTTTGTCTACTGGCAGTATTTGTTTTATTAAATACCCTATGATAGGAGTCATCCAATTGTTCTTGTATTGATCATCGGTTTTCATCTCGGGGAGTTCTTCTTGAAGGTTTTCACTTTAGTTTTCTTTATTTTTGTTTGCTAGGGTTTGAGATCTGATCATCACCAAGGTTTCATTTCTCGGTTTAGAATTTTCCACTTCTATTCTTGGTTTCTCTTGATAACCTACTAGTACAATTTAGGCTTTTGGTGCCCCTTATGAATTTGCTAACTTAGCTAAAGACACAACTTGAGAGTTTTTTGCTTTGCATCACTTGCTGTATCGGAAAATCTTCGAATTAGGTTAACATCTTTAATATCTTCTTAGCATACTAGGTTAGCTTGGCATCTTTCCTCTTATATCACTGATTCGGCTAATTTACCATTAATTATGAGTCGCTAAAGATCTCAAGTCTCAAGATTTTCAAATGAAGGGCAAGGGTAAGTCCCACTATCATTGATTCATATTCTACCACATTATTAGTAGTTGGGAACCCTAACTTCATTGTGTAGTGCAAACGATGCCCGTTAGGAGTTAGACCACATATCCGGCTTATTGTTCATTTAAGGCTCCATCTGCGAACAATTTCCACTTAGATTTCAAAACTCTCTCTTTTTCTAAGCGCTTCTTAAAAATTCCAGTGCACTCATTGACGAAGTCAGCTACAGCCTACCCCTTATTTGATACCGGTGGTAAGAATTCGATATCATATTGGCTAAGCTTAATTCCCCACTTAACTAACCTTCCCGAAGTTTCTGGCTTACTAAAGAATTTCTTATATGGAAAATAAGCTAAGACTTTAATTCGTTGTGCTTGAAGGTAAGCCCATGCAGTGAGCGTTAAGCAGTATGCTAGTATTTCTATAATTATATATTGGTTTTTGCATCCTTAGTCTTTTACTAGTATAATATACCGAAAGTTGAACCTCTTTTTCCTCCCTTATCAGCACTAACCTAACTACATTTTCAAAGACTACGATATAAATATAAAGATTTTCTTCATCCACGGGAATGGGCAGAATTGGTGGTTTTTCTAAGTGATCTTTTAGCTCTTAAAATGCTTTCTGACAATCTTCACTCAATTCAAAGTTTTTCTTTTTCTTGATCACATTAAAAAGTGGGATACATTTATCGGTTTCCTTGGAGGTGAATCTATTCAATACCACAACGCTCCCATTTAGGCTCATTAAATTCTTGCTTGTTTCTAGTTTTTCCATGTCTTTGATAGCCTGGATTTGTTTAAGGTTAGCTTCAATTCCTCTTGCACTAACTATATAACCTAAGAACTTACAAGGCTGGTTCCCCAAAAAGCACATTTGCAGATTAAATTTCATTTGATATTTTCGTAACACATCGAACATTTCTTCTAGGTCTTTAAGGTAACTGCTTCTTTCTTGAGGTTTTAACTAGCATGTCGTCTAAATATACTTCCTTGTTCCAACCAATTTGCTCCCTAAACATTATTTACTGGTCTCTGATATGTTGCCCATAGATTTTTCAATCCAAAGGGCATTACTTTACAATAATAAGTTCCCTAATCTATTATAAAACTGGCATTTTCCTTATAAAGCTTGAACATTGGAATCTAATTATATCCTGAATAAGCATCCATGAGTGACAAAAACCAGTGTCTGCTTGTTGCATCAACTAACTGATCTTGTCGGTCTTTACTTCCATGCTTTTTTCTTAGCCGCTTCTAGTAAGCGAGCTTCTGTTGTTGTAATTGGAACTTGGGAGTGGATAATAATCTTTTAGGCATGCCTTATTTAAGTCTATATAATCGATGCAAGTTCGCCATTTTCCATTAGATTTCTTAACTAGAATTGGGTTGGATAACCACTTTGAATAGAGCGCCTCTTGGATGAATCCATTTTCAAGCAATTTTTTGACTTCCTTCTTTAAAGCATTAGATCGAGCTTTATCGAATTGCCTTTTATTTTACCATATTAGTATGAAATTTGGATGTATGTTCAGAGCATGGCATATAACGGTTGGGTCTATCCCTAGCATACCTGAATGAGTCCAAGCGAACTAACTCCCCTTTTAGTTTGATATTTAGTTCTTTTCCAATTTTTACTATTTTCATTGTGTCAATTGGGTTTATATATATTTCCTCAAGCTCCTCAATGGTTTTCAACTTCTCTTTGTAACTCCCATAACCGAGTTCAGTAATAATCTCCTCTCCTTCTGCTCCTTCATCCACTAGGTTTGCATCATTTCTCTTTCTTTTCTTTTTGAAAAGCTAAATTTCCTAAATGTATGTTGGTCCTCACTGCATGCTTTTTCCCTTCGCTTTGAGTAGTTGGCTGCATGAAACTTCGTTCAAAGGTTGAGTAATTTCAGCTTGGATTGACTTACCCTACACTGTATCACTACAAGGAATGTATTTTCACTTAAATTAATCAAGCATAGCAAAATTCGTTTCACAGGAGCTTAACTGTTCTCCCTTATTATTCCACAACCACTCTTAGTTAGAAACTTCATCATCCGCTACATTGGTGACACGAAAGCATTAACCTCATCTAGGGCCGACCTTCAAAAGAATGCATTGTAATAGGATGGCTAATCAATTATAGCAAAAAGAGTTTCGAAAGTCCTATGGTATGGTGGAACCATATCTATACCAGCAGTTTTCTTAGCCCTCCGGGGGTTGACCCCTTATTGTTGAATTTGAAGATAGGCTTAGGCATGGCTCCAACTTCTTCTCAATAGTTCCCATCTGATTAAAGGCATATCTAACAGCCCGCAAACCCGTACCCCTTTGAACCGACAATAAACTCCAACAGTTCAATTCAAAGAGGACTGAAATACGTACCATTAGGGTTAATAAAGAAGAAGGTAGAAGAAGAAATAGAAAACAACATCAGAATCTCCCAAACGCAACGGAACAATATATAATAGATAAAAGAATGATCTTTAAACAAAGAACTATATCTGTTATATACATTACATCATCAGAGTACAACAACATTCATAGCATACAATTGGACAGTTATCATAACCTGTCCTCACAAAACTGACTATATAGTTAATCATACACGGTGGAATATACATCAAATACGTGTGATACAACTCGCCATCCAGCTCGTCTCCTGAGCTCCACAGCATCCTTTCCTGTATTCTATAATACTCGGTCTGACCCGAGCATTATAGTCAAATAACACCCGAGTCAGTCTGGAAAACTAGCGTGAGAAAACACACTCAATTGGATTATTAAAGTTCTCAAAATCCTTTGAAATCAAAGGTATCTCGTAAGACCATGCCACAAATAAACATGCCGAGTTTTTACCTTACGATAACCAAAACATTTCTTATCAAATCCTCTGATATTATAATAGTGTCTATATATACAAATACTTATTCAAATAGCCTAAATTGTTACATTCATTAAATTCTAGCACAACAGGTATACAAACAAGTCTGAAGGCACTTATTGGATTCCCATCCTGAATTTATACTTCCAAATTATCCTCTGATAAATATTTCACTTTATTTATAAACCCTGTTTATAAATTCCATAATCACATTCTCTTTTTGGAAATAATGTTTCAAATCACTTAAATGATTTTAAAATAGTTTCTCTAAATTAAATTCCCCATAGAATTTATTTCTTGATTTATTCAAAGTTTATTTCAAAATCCATTAATTCCATATTCACTTCTTAATTATGATTTAAAATCTTACTCAAAACCGAAGATATAAATTTCATACTTTATTTCAAAATTCTCCTTTTATTTTTCCCAAACTCAATCAAGTCTTGAATTTAAAAATATATTTCTTCGTACTAAAAAATATATTGCTTAAGTCCTTATTTTAAATAAAATCCCTTTTTTCCCACTTATTCAAAAATCCCAATTTTCCGATCCTTGAATTTAATATATAGGATTTAAAATCAATCCTTTATCCCTTTCCCAAATTCATTCCTTTAATTTATTTGAATTCACTATAATTATTTACTTAAAAAATTCCCTTTTTAAAAAAAATCCAAACTTTATATATATATTTCATTTTCCTAAAATACCTATATATATTCAACCAAGCCATAGCATTCAATAATTTCATTTCCCAATGTAATCAATATAATCATTACACATTATCACATAAATCACATTACTGAACATAAAATAAATTCAAAATTTGAGGAATCCAGTTAGATCCCTCCAACCAATTTCCCTGCATCCATAAATGTTAGCACAATAATTTAAAATACCAATTTCGCTTCAAGGCGGGATGTCGCGGTATAAAGGGTCATCCGCTATTATGCAGGGTGCATAGGGTCTCATCCGCTATATAATGTGGGAAATCAATCACTCTAATACACACACACACTCTATTATATATAATATCACATCCAGACTGATTATCAATCAAGCAACAACCAATAATTCAAATTTAACTATTTGAATTTAAAAAGTAATCCAAATGAGTGAGATTAACTCACCTTTGACATTATTCGCAACCCATTTCCATCTCGACTAAGTCCTTCACGGTTTCAGACCTTGTATAAATATTATACAGTTTATTAATATTTGAATTAATCGAACGGCTAATTACCCTTTATTTATTTAATCAACCAAAAGTTTAATTTAAAAAAAATTCTTTTAATAAATTATTCTTAGTAACTAAAAATAATTAAATAGGTTAATCACCATAAATATAAAATAAACTAATAATTGAAAATATGTATATATTTATATTTATTCCCTTTGAAACTACATATATATAAAAAAATATAAACTATAGGTTTTAAAAAAATCTAAATTTTATCTATTCCCTTTAACATTTAAAAATTCCTTCAAAGCCTTATATATATATATTTATTTTCTATTCATATATATATATATATATATTAAATTATGTATGTATATGTATATATTTATTAAATTTTAAAACAGAATTAATTTATACCTTACTGTACAAATATATATATATATACATCTTAAATTGAAAAATAGTTAACATATGTGCTTTTCTGTAAATATCTCCTCGGTTTCCTATATATAAAAACCTGCATGTATATATATTATATGTTTTCTAATATATATATATATATATATATATATATTAGCTAAAGAAAATTAAAATAAGGTCTATTACCTTACCGCCTTAGTCGAAAAAGAGCTTCCCAGAATCGCCCTCATCTCACCACGCAGCTGAGCCCACTGCCATCACCATTGCGTAGCTACTCACGAAACCCCATACAAGCCGACCCCTTCCACTGCATCGCCGAACCTTCATCGACCATCACATGCTAACCCACGAACGCGGCCTTCAGAGTTCACCTCCTTCCCAACGTTGCAGCAGCAACATCGCCTCGACTCCTACCACGCTAGCCGATTCGAGATAATCGCGTCTCGATGCCACCATATTCCCCTTATGTTCAATTTTCGAATCGAACGAGTATTTGATTTGTTCGTTTATTTTTTCATCGATTTGAAATTACTGTGTTGGACATTTTGTTAGGTTGCGAATTAAAACTGAGAGAGGGAAAACGTTTTTTTTAAAACCTTTATTTTCTTATCTTGGTAGAATAAGAAGAAGGAGAAGCGAACATTTGTACGCAATTAGAAAAGGGTAAGCACCACGTTTCAGAAGACACTGCAGGGTGGCTGGAGAAAAGAAAGAAAGGATGTAGATGTGAATTTGGTCAAATATTATATTCAAAACTAAATTTTAAATCGTCTCGAATTACGCAACTTGAAATCTTAACCTTCTGTCAATGCGTGCCGCTAGGCGTTTATAATGTTAAACCCCTATTACGAACACGATGGAAAAGGTTTCGAGTCCTAATTCGATCGTATGGTGAAGATAGCTTTTTGGACCTAGTTTTTTATATTAGATTTTCAATATAAATTTCAGCGCGTTTCTACATCGTACGATCACACGACAACTCCAAACACTACGGAATTTCGAAATCCGATAATAATATGCTATTATGGATCGAATGGAATTGGTTTCGTCGAGTTCTGATACTGTGCCTCGGAGTGCTATTTTTAAATATTGATTTAAACAATATATTTTCAAAACTTAACAAAACACTACCAAATTCAATTTTAACACTTCTATTATCTTCAGCATTATTAATCTAGATTTTACAAGCCTACAAATTATTTTTAACAAGCTCAAATCTCAGGATTTAATATTTTACCCGATCTCTAATTATTAAATTCCATAATTTAATTGCCAATTAAATAATGATTTTTGAAATTCAAGTTAAACCAACTTCCAAATATTTAAATTAATTAAATATTTCAATTTCAAATATCTAAAAATTCTGGGTTGTCACATTCCTACCCCCTGAAAAGAATTTTGTCCCCGAAATTAGTAGTTAAGAGGAACGGTCCATAACCCGTTAACTATTTCCCAATCCAAATAGTTCAACAACTGACCAACCATCTTTTACAAAAGATCTATTATCATTCTTACTAACTTCCCAAACTCTTCCATAGTTTCCAACAATATCACTTACTCAACCATTCAAATTTAAATTTAAAACCAAATTTTAAATTATCAAAATTTTATCAAAAAGTATCTAACTCTCTAAATTTTCAAAAATTTTTGCCAGCGTCTCCTTTGCGCGGCTAGCTCGGTACGACTACAAAATGCCTCTACGGGCCCCCAGATTTCAGAAGAAAACAAAAAGGAAAGTGGCTAGATCAGAAAACAATCAAATTTCATAAAGAAATTTAAATACATACCTTTTTTTGTCGAGCAATTCAATTTATCTTCTGAATTCAAAACACCAATTTTCCTTTGCCTTTAAAACACCTGTATATCCTACTTAGCAATCATATCCAAACATAAAATCCAAATTCATTTTATTCATTTCTTCATAGAAGTTTCAACGTTTGTTTTACTTAAGCATGTACGATGTACATATACCATCCGTACGCAATATCACATACGATCGCTTACTCGATCACACAATTCCACTTTCCAAACTAGTATCGTCCACCCGACATCCTAGTGCAGACTCAGATCTGATTTCTTGATCGAAAACCATCATTCCTTGCATAGTCCTGAACTATGATAGAGAATTTCAGAATCAATCAAAAAAATCCATATCCAGGGTTCACCGTCGAAAATCGAGTGAAAAATCCCAACTCGGATGATATGACTATCTTGAAATTCCGTGCTCGAATCTGGATCAAATCATTATGCGAATAAAATAATATACGTGCATCCCACGTATTTATCTCAATTGATTATTGGCTATATCCATTTCCTTTTTATTCACATTTATTTTGATTTCTATCTACTCATTCACAATTTTCCCAAAACCAAATTTACTTAAGAATTTCACCATTCATTTCTTAAGTTTAATATAAGTATTTTATATACTTCTTATATTTATTTCACTTCACCACTTAAGCTTTAATATTTATTTTCCTTTAAATTTGGATCTCCAATTCCATATGAATTCATTTTATTTTTAAATATTGAATTCTATTCACCTTACCTGAAACCATACTTAATTAACCCTTTCTTTTATTAGTTTCACTTACTAATTTATTTTAAATTTCAAACAATTTTTTTATTTCCAAAGTATTATTATTTTAGTTCACTTCGAACTAATTCTACAACTTTACTTACTTAACTTAATCGAAATTGAGTTCAAATATTCAGCTTAAATTCCATTTACTTACTGTTTAAATTAATTGTTCGTTCACAAATTTTGTTTCCAACTTATAAATTTTTATTTAAGTAACCATTTCACTTAGTCTACTTAGTCTTTTCCTCTAAATTCACTTTTGATTGACTAGATTCACTTACATTCCAATTCAATTCAAATTTTTAGCTTCTATAAGTTTTCTAACTTATTTATATTCCGTTTACTAGTAGCTTTTAATTTACTTCATTTAATTGCCTTACTTTTCTAACTTATTTCATTTTCACCTTATTTTAATTTAACTCTCCTTAAGTTAAATTTTATCCCAAACAAATTTCAATTTTTTATAAGTTTCTAAACTTATTTATATTCCGCAAACATTTTAAATAAGATTCCAGAGTCTTATATACGATTTCTTAACATTTTGAAATCATTTTGAAATCAATTATATATACATAATTCATTTGCTTATCAAATTATCCTTTGAATTTCAAAACCGAACCTAGTTTTGTAAACAACTCCAAATTAAAACATTTTGGTAGAAATTCCTCTCTTGAAACTTGAAAATGAACATCGATGATGCTGCAATCATCACCGAAGTTATTTTCCAGCGATTGAAAAGAGTTCAATGCCTTTACTCTTTTTAAAAACATTTTTAAATATTTTTAAATCTAAATCTCACCAGATTTCATCTAATTCAAAAATATTTTCCAAATAGTATCACCATTGTTTCTTTGAAACCTTTGAAAATCATTTCCAAATCAAAGGAATTTAATTTCTAAAATTTTGAAGTCCAAATCCATTTGTTCCTTATTCAAAAATTACTCTGGCATCTTATTTCAATTTATAAATTATATTTATAATTCACATTTACAAACTCCATTTTGTTATATAAGTTAATTTCTTAACCTTGGTTATAACATTGTTTTCCTATTTTCAGTTTCCATACAACAAGGATAATATTTTAATATTATCACTTCCTAGCAACCTAGAAACCATATTTATGAAAATTATTCCTTTTATTTATAAAAATAATATGGGAAAAATTATTTCCTTTACCCACTTTTAAAAGCAATACTGTGTCTGTTTGCCTAATTTAAGAGTTCAGAAATCCCTATCGATACAGTTGTCCAGACTGCACCGACCAGAATTTATAAACACTCAACAGATAAGTCAACACAATATAAAAACAATTTTTATATTCACTAACAAATACACGCTCATATCTTTACACTCAAACTCATTTCTAGAGTGCTACGGACTCTATTTCTAATGAGTAATTCCCACTAAAGCCAAGATTCTTGCTTAACCTTCAACTCTGATACCATTGTAACAGCCCGCAAACCCATACCCCTTTGAGCCGACAATAAACTCTAACAGTTCAAATCAAAGTGGATGGAAATACGAACCATTAGGGTTAATGAAGAAGGAGGTAGAAGAAGAAATAGATAACAACATCAGAATCTTACAAACGCAGCGGAACAATATATAATAGATAAAAGACTAATCTTTAAACAAAGAACTATATTTGTTATATACATTACATCATCAGAGTACAACAATGTTCATAGCACACGACTGGACAGTTATCATAATCTGTCCTCACAAAACTGACTATGCAGTTAATCATACACAGCGGAATATATATCAAATACTTATGATACGACTTGCCATCTAGCTCGACTCCTGAGCTCCACAGCATCCTTTCTTGTATTCTATTATACTCGGTCTGACTCGAGCATTATAGTTAAATAACACCTTAGTGAGTCTGAAAAACTAGCGTGAGAAAACCTACTCAATTGGATTATTAAAATTTTCAAAATCCTTTGAAATCAAAGGTATCTCGTAAGACCACGCCACAAATAAACATGCCGGGTTTTCACCTTATGATAACCAAAACATTTCTTATCAAATCCTCTGATATTATAACAGTGTCTATATGCAAATACTTATTCAAATAGCCGAAATTGTTACATTCATTAAATTCCAGCATAATAGGTATATAAACAAGTCCGAAGGCACTTATTGGGATTGGGTTTCTATCAATGGCAGGGCAACTGAGGTACCGCCCGTCACAGTACGTGGTCTAGATCACCGTATCGAGGATCCACCCTGATCCCCTGGTACACAATACCAGAGTTACCCCTTACTGGATAGTCTGAATAAGATCACACCGCGGTTGGGATCAGCAACCGCCCATACAGCCGAAATAAAAGGGACATCTAGACAAGGGTGACCTTACCCTAATTGGTTGCTAGCCACTTAGCCTTGCTACACCTCCCCTGTTTTAATCATTTCCGATTGATGACGCTTGAGGCTATGCGTTACCTTTTTAGCACACATACACTTGGAATGCTCATCGTCCTCCTGAAAATGTTCTGATATCATTCATCCATACAAGTCCGTTCCGGATTCGAACGGAACCAAAGGCACTATTCCTACTACATCCATTTAGGTATTACCCTCAAGATTAGTTGCGATTAGCCCTTGTACTTCACTGCTCCATCTTCGACTCCAAGCTCTTGTCTTCCTCACGAAAACGTTCAAACCGGATCGAAGTGGTTTTTGGGAAATTAATCCCAAATCCGGTCTCTTCGAAACGATCAGCGCATTGGCCAATATTGATAGTCGGTTATTTAACTATCATATAACATCCACAAACAACCATCAAGCCTTAACAATTTCCCAAATTATTTATTTATTCTCACTTTTTCTCTCGTAGGATAAATTTCCAACCAATTGTTTTATTTCCACTGAAAAGCACCAAGTCCTTCAAATTTTGATTTTTAAAGAAGTTAAACTACTTTATCCAAAATGCACACTTAAAAACATTTAAAATATAAAACTACTTAAAACATTTTTTTTAAAATACTACTTATAAAATTTTGTAATAATTTCTCATGTAAAACTTAAGCCAAAACTAATTTTAAAATAAAAGTAATTCTATAAGATAGAAATATTAAATAATTATCTTTAAATCATAATACTGGATAAAGATTTAAAATAATTTACTTATATAAATAATCTTAATAAATATTTTCTTTTAAAATTTTAAACCACTAAATAATAATTTCTTTCTAAACATTCTTTTAAAACCACTTTAAACTTCAAACTTATATTTGGAAATCTTCTTTGAAAATATACTTGCCTTTTTAGGGAAATACACTTTCTTTTACACACTTTTTAAAAATAACCAACTATTTGTTTTTAAACAAATCACTCTTTCCTTATAAATTCCCATCCTGAATTTATACTTTCAAATTATCCTCTGATAAATATTTCACTTTATTTATAAACCCTGTTTATAAATTCCATAATCACATTCTCTTTGGAAATACTGTTTTACATCACTTAAATGATTTTAAAATAGATTCTCTAAATTAAATTCCCCATAGAATTTATTTCTTGATTTACTCAAAGTTTATTTCAGAATTCATTAATTCCAGTTTCACTTCTTAATTATGATTTAAAATCTTATTTAAAACCGAAGATATAAATTTCATACTTTATTTCAAAATTCTCCTTTTATTTTTCCCAACCTCATTCAAATCTTGAATTGAAAAAATATATTTCTTCGTACTAAAAAAATATTGCTTAAGTCCTTATTTTAAATAAAATCCCTTTTTTCCCACTTATTCAAAAATCTCTATTTTCCCATCCTTGAATTTAATATATAGGATTTAAAATCAATCCTTTATCCCTTTTCCAAATTCATTCCTTTAATTTATTTGAATTCACTATAATTATTTCACTTAAAAAATTCCCTTTTTATTTCCTTTTTAATAAAAAAATCCAAACTTTATATATATTTCGTTTTCCTCAAAAACCTATATATATTCAACTAAGCCATAACATTCAATAATTTCAGTTCCCAATATAATCAATATAGTCCATCATAGATTATCACATAAATCACACTACTGATTATAAAATAAATTCAACATTTTGAGGAATCCAGTTGGATCCCTCCAACCTGTTTTCCTACATCCACAGATGTTAGCACAACAATTTAAAATACCAATCCTGCTTCAAGGCGGGATATCGTGGTATGAAGGGTCGTCCGCTATTATGCGGGGTGCATAGGGTCTCATCCGCTATATAATGCGGGAAATCAATCACTCCAATATATATACACACACTATAATATATAATATCACATCCAGACTGATTATCAATTCAAGCAACAACCAATAATTTAAATTTAACTATTTGAATTTAAAAAGTAATCCAAATGTGTGAGATTAACTCATTTTGGCTTTGTTTGCAACCCATTTCCATCTCGTCTAATTCCTTCACGGTTTCAGACCGTGTATAAATATTATACAGTTTATTATTATTTGAATTAATCGAACCGTCAATTGCCCTTTAATAATTTAATCAACCAAAAGTTTAATTTAAACAAATTTTCTTTTAATAAATTATTCTTAGTAACTAAAAATAATTAAATAGGTTAATCACCATAATCACAAAATAAACTAACAATTGAAAATATGTATGTATATTTATTCCCTTTAAAACTACATATATAACAAATATATATATATTATAGGTTTTTTTAGAAAATCTAAAGTTTATATATTCCCTTTAACATTTAAAAATTCCTTCAAAGCCTTATCCATATATATTTATTTTCTATTCATCTATATATATTAATTACGTAAATTGAAAAATAATTAACATATATGCTTTTCTGTAAATATCTCCTCGGTTTCCTGTATATAAAAATTTGCATGTATATATATTATATGTTTTCTTATCTATAGATATATATATATATATTAGCTAAAGAAAATTAAAATAAGGTTTGTTACCTTACCGCCCTAGTCGAAAACGAGCTTCCTAGAATCGCCCTCATCTCACCACGCAGCTGAACCCACTGCCATCACCATCGCGTAGCTACTCGCGAAACCCCACACAAGCCGACCCCTTCCACTTCCTCACCGAACCTACATCATCCATCACTTGCCAACCCATGAACATGGCATCTAGAGTACGCCTCCTTCCCAACGTTGCAGCAACAACATCGCCTCGACTCCCACCACGCTAGTCGATTCTTGACCATCGCGACTAGGTGCCACCATATTCCCCTTATGTTCGATTTTCGAATCGAATGAGAATTTTATTTGTTTGTTTATTTTTTTCATCGATTTAAAATTACTGTGTCGGCCATTTTCATTTTTAGATCGCGAATTAAAACTGAGAGAGGGAAAAAGGTTTTTTTTAAACCTTTATTTTCTTATCTCGATAGAATAAGAAGAATGAAAAGGGAATAATTGTACGCGATTAGAAAAGGGTAGGAGCCACGTTTCAAAAGATACTGTAGGGTGGCTGGAGAAAAGAAAGAAAGGATGTATATGTGAATTTGGTCAAATATTATATTCAAATTTAAATTTTAAACCGTCTCGAATTACGCAACTCAAAATCTCGACCTCCTATCTATGCGTGCCGCTAGGCATTTACAATGTTAAACCCATATTACGAATATAATGGAAAAGGTTTCGAGTCCTAATTTGATCGTATGGAGAAGATAGCTTTTTGGACCAGTTATTTATATTAGATTTTCGATATAAATTTCAGCGGGTTTCTACATTGTACGATCACACGACAACTCCAAACACTACGAAATTTTGAAATCCGATAATAATACACTATTACGAATCCAATGGAGCTGGTTACACCGAATTCCGAGACTGTGCCACGGAGGGCTATTTTTAAATAAAACAGTATATTTTCAAAACTTAACAAAAAACTTCCATATTAAATTTTAACACTTTTATTATCTTCGGTGTTATTAATCTAGATTTTACAAGCCTTCAAATTATTTTTAACAAGCTCAAAACTCAGGATTTAATATTTTAACCAATCTCTAATTATTAAATTCAATAATTTAATTGCCAATTAAATATTGATATTTTAAATTCAAGTTAAACCAACTTCCAAATATTTAAAATCAATTAAATATTCCAATTTCAAATATATAAAAATTCCAGGTTGTCAAAACATGCTTAAAGATGACATTGACTGTGCTTCCGATGTCAACAAGAATTTTCGTCACAACCAAAATCCCGATTTGAGCAGTTATCATTAGTGGGTCGTTGTGCAGTTGAGGTACTCCTTTAAGATTTTGTGGATTAATGGTTAGGTTATGCATTTGAATCTGATACCTAGGATTTGTATATGGTGGTTCTTCCTGGATTGCGAAAGTCCCTTCCTTCACTTCCCTGGTGTGATATTTTTGGCTCTTATACTATTTGCAGGTGGGCCTCTATGGATCATATTGATTTTATCAAGTAGTGGGATGAAATTAAATTAGACATCTTCTTCTACTACATTTTTAGTGTTATTTGGGATTTTCAGATTAATCTTCTTTAGACAGGTATCTTTCAGTTACCTTGACAAGCTCCTTTAAATATTTTTTACAAATCATCCATTGGATTATACCTGCTAATACCCAGCATTTGTCCATCCTATGTCCATTGGATTTATGATAAGAGCAGCATTCTCCCTCATTCCTTGGTTCTGGGTCAGTCTTTGCCTAATCACCACTCTCCCTCATTGTAGCATATATGTATGATATCGGTTTG
The DNA here is from genome assembly GCA_030765085.1 of Allium cepa. Lineage (NCBI taxonomy): Eukaryota > Viridiplantae > Streptophyta > Magnoliopsida > Asparagales > Amaryllidaceae > Allium > Allium cepa. Next base: position 858,419,909 of record CM060934.1, on the reverse strand, counting down.
TTTAAAGTAATACGGCTTGCATTTGAGTCTTCTTCCCACTTTGGCTTTTTGTGATTACGGCCGTGATTAATCTTTCTTATTTCTTATTTGAGCTGAGATTTCTTTTTAGCATGGTATATTTCAACCACTCGGATGAACTAATTTGCTTGAAAGTTCTTGTAAATTCTTGCACCCATGAACACATAATTCATGCCAAAATGAGGTTTGCTCGATTAGCCCTAAGTGTACTACCACTACCTTATCTCTATCAATTATGTTTTTAGCCTTTAAAGCTTCCACATTAAACATTTTAAGATAATCTTCTAATAGTTCTACTAGTCTTGATGTTTGCTACTGCAATACAATCAATGGCAGGATCTTTGTAGATGCAGAATTAAGTTGAAAACTCATAAGAGAACTAATTCCAAGAGTATATAGTCCTTTTGCGATATTGCCAATAACATTTGGCTGCTACACCCTGGAAATTGGTTGGGATAAGTCTACATCGCACTGCCCCAGATGCATCATACAAGTCCATCTAACTCTCAAAGGCTACTAAATGGTCGTTTGGATCAGTTGTTCCATTGTATCTAATTGATGGGATCTTAATGTGAGATGGAATTCTTGCAGGCATAATCTTATCAGTGAACAGAGCTTCTCGCTAATTAACATTACTCTCTCATCTTGAGTCCTCTTTCCTTTAGCACTGAGCATATCCTTTTCCATTTTTATTGCATACCCCTCAAGTAGTCCTTATCGGTATGACAATTACTTCTTTCAGGTTTATATCCCTCTGAATTAGAGCTTCCACACCAAACGTTAGATTTTCCCTCAATCTTTCCTTGATAATCTTCCTTAATCTTTCGGTTACTTTTCTTTTTCTATGGAGTTGAGACAAGCTTTCTTTTATCCTTATTTTTAAGTTAGGAAGCATTCAAGTTTCTTCTTAGAGATTCTACTTCGTCCCCTCTTTAAGCTTGGTAGTATTTGAAGATTTCTAGGTAAGAACTCACTCCATGATTTCTTTCATCATCTACAATTATTGCTCCAAGTTTTGGATTTTTGCTTCACTTCTAGTTGGCTACCCTAGCTATGATAGTTGCCCGTGTTCTACATTTCCCACATTGAAATTGGGAGTCATATTCTCTTCTATTTTCGTTGTCTATATGACCTCTTCGATCTGAGCATTACGTTCTATGATCCCATCTTCCTAAAACAAAATTCACTTAATTAGTCTAGATGATGAGAGAATTAAAAAAAATTGGAGGTTCGGCACTCCTTCAAGCGCCATAAATTTTAGGTCAAAAAATGGCATAACACTTAGGATTCTTCTTGTAATAAGTTAGTTCTTGATTTAGGTACATGCAAAGCATAATCAGGCATGGGTTCATCATGTCTACTTAATCATAATATGTGCGATGGCATGATCAAGGCTTTCGACAATGACTCAAGGTCTATCTCATCACTTGGGATTGATATTGAGGTAGAATCATTAATTGATAGATGATAATTGGCCCGTAAGGAAGGGCGTATGAAAGTTCACTTTATCTCTTTGAGTTGTTATGTTCAAAGTCCTCTTAGGCCATTAGAATTGTCTTGCATGTAGACCTACGTTAATCATTGAATAATGTAGTCCATATGGCTAATGATATGTCATATTTCCAACAGAAATTGATCATAAGTCATGGAGTTATATTGAAGCTGTTACATATAACAACGAGTTATGCATTCCGCTCTAATGTCTATAGTCCATAGTCCATAGTCCATATAAATATGCATTGAGGTATTCGGCAAAGTTTAAGTCACTTCGACTAGATTCATGTTGAACTAGTCATGAAAAGTTTGTATTATGCAAGTCTAATTAAATAATGTTCAATAAGGTATGCATTGAGGTATTCGGCAAAGTTTAAGTCACTTCGACTAGATTCATGTTGAACTAGTCATGAAAAGTTTGTATTATGCAAGTCTAATTAAATAATGTTCAATAAGGTCATAATCGAAGTCAATATGTAATGTCAAGTCCATGTTCATTCAATTGAATATGTTTACAGTCAAATAGGTTGATCCCCAATTTGACTTAGGATTTCTAGGCTTTGATTTGAGAAGAGAGAGAGAGAGAGAGAGAGAGAGAGAGAGAGAAATGAAGACTCGGTCCTCAAAATGGCACCCTTTTGGTCATATTTATAGAATTGCAGTTGGGTCACTTTGCCTTCCACGTCCTCGGCAAGCTTGACTTCAGTGTCGTCAGGTTGGCATTTACTAAATTACTGCGGAAGCGGCATTACCTCAATTTCAGTATCTTCGATGTTCTTGAAAAATGTTGGTAATAAGGTCTTCAATAACTTCAGCATTACTATATGCATGGATATTGATAATGTTTGCTGCGAATACCACTTATATAAGGAAGTGTGATGTGTTTGCTATGCTATCCAGAGAGGATATATGAAGTGATCTCTATCGAATACCTACGTGACTTTGTATTCTTTTGACATCGTCGAAGAATGACACCTTCGAAGCACTTTGTGAAATTTAGCATTGCTTCTAATTGATGACTGGTGAGCTATGAAGAGATAAAGTAATTCAATAGCCGAAGATGTTATATAGGCGAGGAGGTTATGCCGACGAAGTGGTCATTTGTTAGTTTTATAACGTTGCTTTGTTCTTGTATCTTCAACACCAATGGTATCTGTAGTAATCAGCATAGTCGAAGAGTAGTATTTAATCATGAATGACAAAGTCATCTAGATGTTCCTCTTTGTACATCTTCAAAGTCATATGTATACCCTTTCATTGATAAAATATTGTACCCTCTTCGCAAGTCTTCAACTTTGTCTGGGCCGAAGTCCCTTATCAACAATTATGGTAGCAACCATTTCTATGTGAAGGGCAATGAAACATATCATCAAATTAATATGTTGTTGAAGTGATAAAGTGCAGCATGGTACACCACTGAGGAGGTAAGTTGTCATTGAAGTGATGAAGTATTTTGAAATATATTTTTAAAGAGATAAACATCAAACTAACGAAATGCGACACTACTCTTGTAGCATTCCTTCTGATATTGAAGTTATATGGATAACAACTAGCTATAGTAGTTTGTTCTTGCTTTCAACTTGTAGGGTAGTGTATCTCGAATAGCTAGCAATCTTTTGCTCTGATGTAACCAAATTTCTTCGGTTTCCTATCTCAGGCAAGTTGAGCTACTCGAAAGTGAGCATTGACCATGCCACCCGGGTGCTTGTTAAGTGTCGAGGCCAGTTGTGCGGTAATTGAAACATACTGTTACTTTGTTGATGGGCGGTCCTTGTTCGAACTTAAGTGCCGGTAGGTTTGGAGGTTCTCTTGGGTGATGCACCGCTTGAGGCATTCCTGTATGATTTTTAGTATAAAAAATCTATTTAAAATCTGCTAAGTAGCAAGATTGTCATGTGATGGGCTGAGTCTAGTTGTTCATTCATACCATCCGAGTGCTAGCCAATCTTCGAGTGGTGGGTGGTATTAGCGTTGAGTGGAAGCGCATGCTTGCCTATTGCTTCTTCTACATCACAAGCAATCGTATGCATAGCGGCAGACTATCCATGGCTCAAACTAGAGTGCCTGGGGCTTGAGGGTTCTCCATTGTGGTACATTGCCTATTACTTAGAGGACTGCAGGGCCAGGCTCAATCGAGGTTACATGGCTGGCTCTAGCATCCTTTTATGATGGAGTTATAATGGTGGGATGGACAACTGGGGCCATTGTTCATAAGAATTTAGCAAATAGAAATTGTTCAAAGTGAACTTATCTATGCATTACTTTAATGCTAACTAGCCTCAGTTCGAACCTCAGCGCTGAGAGGCATGAAAATCCCCTCGATGACACGCTACAGTAGAGAATGATTCGTCTTATTCTCATGCGGGCAGATTATGGATATCAGATTTCGATGTCGCTTGGGGCAGCAATATCGACCTAGAGAATAATGTCCCATCCTGTTCGGAGCATGAGAGATGTCATGAATGAGGGGTACGAACCATTGGGCTTGCACATCTAGTCACTAATGCATCTGATGCATAAGGGAGAAACATCTCATCCAGGCCCTCGAGGTAGGGGTAGTCTATAAATAAAAATAAAAATGCATGGTGATTCAAAAACCTTGCTAGATAGCCTGGCAGTCCCTAATATCGAGTGAATTCTTGGTAATTCATCCTCGTGGATAGTCTGCCGGCCAAAAGGGGAGCGACGAATCGTGCGGTCCTAGACAGTGAAGGGCAAGGTAATGAGCATGAAAACCCATCCTTGTTGCATAGCAAGTGGATTTCCCAATAAGGAAATGAACTTTGGCTATTCATCCTCGTGGATAGCCTATTATAACGATATGTATAACTATTTTAAATTATAAAATTTGCTATAATTATTTTAAATCAAAACGGTATCAGAAATTGATTTAAATTTTATTTAAATATGAATGAATAACGTTTACTTTTAAATTTGGATTAAAGGCGAGTGTTTAGAAATTGAAATTTTTATATTATAATTAACGAGTAAAAATAGCCATTTTAGCCAATATCCCAGATTTCGACGAAACCAGTTTAATTGGATCTGTAATAGTGAGTTATTGTAGGATTTCAAGTTTTGTAGCGTTCAGACTTGTCGTTTTGTCGTGCAAGTTTAAAACATGAAGAAATTAATTTCTGAATTTAATTAAAATAATTCAATTTGGAAAGCTATCTTCCACATACAATTGAATTAGGCCACAGAACTAGTTCCATGGTATTCGGAATAGGGGTTAAATATTATGAACGGCAGGTGGCGCGTTTTGTTTGGAGTTCGAGAATTTTGGATGTTGTAAGCAAGATATTTGATAATATAATAATATATATTTTCTATTTTTACATCTCGACCCACTATCTTTCATCTGCATGTGCTCCTCCTACTTTTTCTCTTCTGTTTGAATCTCTTAATAGATAAATAAAAAAGGGTTGCTGCTCTCAAATAATAAAAAACTGTTCGAAGAAAAAAAATGTTAAATACAATCGCGAGGAAGCATGAGTGACCAAGGCGATCGAAGCTAGGTCGGTAGGGGCGTGTTGGGGCGGCAAGCAGATTAGGGTTTTGGAGCTTGAATACGTGCACGTGTATGCGTTGCTGGAGGGTAAAGGTGATCTAGGTTTAGTTGTGATATTCTTCTCATTCACACGCAACAAATCTGTTGGAGGTGTGGCGTGGTCCGATTGTCCATAGGTAGAGGCGGAGTTCTATTAGGGTTGCATGGAGATGGGTTCGTACCTGGAGGAGTCCGTGTTCGTGAAGAAGTAATGTTTGTTTTTTTGGTAGAAATTTTCACTCAAAAACTTGAAGATGAATACCGGCGACGTTGCAGTCATCCCAATAATTTATTTCCCGGCTACTAAATTAGTTCAATGCTTTTATTTCTTCAAAAATCTTTTCAAAATATTTTCTAGTCAAAACTCCTTCAAATAATATTAATATTAATTTTAAAGTCTTCAAAAATAATTTTGAAAACAAAAGGATTTTAAATTCTAAAATTCTCAATTTTTAAAATCATTTTTATTTATAAGCTATATTATAAGTATACTTATACAAATTTCCTTACCTTATTATCCAAATACTCCATTAATTTACAACTTGGTCATCTTTACCACTTCTTACTTTAATTGATTTTGATCCAATTGAATTATCAAATGCTTCATAAAATAAAATACATTAAGTATTCTTTTTTATTTTAATTCAACCAATAATCGATGATGAATAAATATTGTCATCTCCTAACAACAATTTCATTAAACATTATCATTTTATATATATATAATATAATCATTTGCCTCATTTAAATGTTTAGAAACCCCTATCGATAACACGGCGTCCTGCACATCGACCAGAATTCATAAACAACTCAACGGATGAGTAAACACAATATAAAACATTTTACAACACTAACAAGTATGCTCTTCCATATATATACACTCAAATAAACTCATTCTTGGGTATTACTACTCTATCTCTAATGAGTCGAACCCCACAAAGCCAATGTTATCCCTAAACCTGGTTCTGATACCAACTGCGACGACCCACGTTTCGAAGGGTTTAAACCGATGATAATCCACACATGTCTAACTTAAACAATCCGGAACTTAGATAATCAATGGGGTTAAATAAGTAAATAAAAAGAAAACAAACATAGAATCTCACGATGGAAACGATAAAATGTAATAAGCAAATAACAGTTCTTGAAGCTGTTTAGTATACATTTGATTATAATCTATACACATTCATCAGAATTATATATGTACTTCAGGGATAAGTGATCAATATACAAGATAGCATGGATAAGGAAATAATAATAGTAATATACCAAAATCTTTGTCTTTGTCCTCCAAAGAATAATCTTCAATATGCTAAAAAAACCAGAACTGGCCCGAGCATAATAAAAGACAAAACAATAGAGTCAAGACTAAAATACTCTTATGTAAGTCAAATAAATATCACAAAATATTACTGCAATAATTTAAGAGATGTTATGGGATTTTCCATCTCCTAAGGATCCGTTAAACTACTTATATATAATAGTGTACGCTATAATAGATAATGTCTATTAGTAAAATAAAATATCAAAATAGTGTTAAGGCTTCACATTACCCTGCTTAACACATTTTTACAGTTTTAAACCAAAGTCGTAATGGGCTCATATAGGGATAAATATGATAAGGCATGTGAGGCAATGCCCAAGGTTGGATTCTACCAGTTTACCCATTTTGGCTGGTCATAACCCATCTATGGCCGACCGCGACAGTCAATCCAAATGACAAAAGGTGCACCCATCGAATACGAAATCACTATAGTAATACAAGGGATCAAATAGCTAACCTCATTGGCCAGACATAGGCTCATGTTTTAGTTATTTAGTTATGACACGAGTGTCAAAGCTATCCATCATCGTTCTCTTACATCATTCCAGCAAATCTCGCCAATCCAATCACTACATTATAGATATCATCCACCACATACATAGTTGTTAAAGTGGTTCCAATATTAACAGAGAGTATGCCAATAAGAGGCCCCGGTCTTTTTAACAACCAATCGTCATATTACACACAGGTTGGTACTTTTATATTTCGAGACCAATTTGTAATCGATATCAAAATATTATATTCGTTTCAAAAAAATCAAATCCATTTGGAAATCATCATATTCGTTTCAAAAATGAAATCCATTTCGAAATCATCATATTCAAGTCAAAAATCATATTTTACTTCAAAATGTCAATTCAGTTCGATATATTGATTCCACTTCAATATTTGATTCGAATTCCAATTATGGTTATAACTTCACTCTAACCCAGTTTGCATTTAAATCTAAGATTTAAATACAAACATTTCACCTCTTTGACCAGTTTGAATTTTTAGAAAATAATTTAATAGTTTTAATATAATTAAATAGTTAAAATAGTTTAATAAAAAAATAGTTTGAGTAATAAAAATGGTTTATATAGTAAAATAGTTTAGAAAATCAAAATAATTTGAATATTCAAAGAATATACATTTTAAACCATTTGTACTAAAATAATTCATTTACAAATAGTTTCAAAGTCAAACCAATTTAATTGCAAATTTGCCAATTCAAATCAATTCCGATTTCCATTTCGATTTAATCGATTCAATTCCAATTTCAAGTCGAATTCAATTTCAGTTCTAAAACACCCCACACCCCTTAATATACCCAAAAGGACACATTAAAAGGTGTGGTGCATTATAGGTATAACTGAAACTAATAGAGACTAAGATCCATAAGATAAAAATAGGTAAAAACAGCAGAAACTAAGATAATAACTCATTTAAAACAAGACTTCATAATTATTTCATAAATCAAATAAGCCCAATACCAAATACCACACATACATGTCTCAAAACCCAAGATGACTCAGACAAACTCATAGGCTCAAAATTCAGAGTACATAATATCCCTCATAATAAGCCAGCACACAGAAAGAGTTAGAGCTAGAAATAAAAGAAATACATGGTAGAAATCTTCTCCAGGAACCCTCCAAGTAACCGCAATCTACTATCCTCTCCCTTGATTGCCTAGGGAGGAAAATGGAAAAATAGAGGAATGGGTCAGACTAAAATTATGGTGAATGATAGTAATTAATAGAATCTTTGAACAAAGAAAAAGTAATAGACTTTACAACAGTTCTAGTACATAAAAGGAAATAAAGGATATAACAAAGAGAGAAACTGGAAATAAATATGAATAAACTATTGCACAATTAGTAAGATAGGTTAACTTTATTTTTTGTACTTGTCCTTGATAGCTTCTTTGATTAGACTGAATTCCTAATTCTACCCTTTGATAGACCTACTACTCCATAGAATCTACTGTGGACTGGATGTTTCCCTACACAATAGACTTGGTGTCTATGAAAGACACACATACTAAGCGCTTGGAACTCATAGAGATTACTGAGCACCAAAAAAGAAGTCGCATGTGTAACTGCCACCGTGCCCATGCTACATGTTGCTCCTTCTTTTGACCTTTTTTATACCCTAGCTAGCATAAGTGTGCCCCTCGCCTCACTTCAGGATTATGTGAAGCACCTCGTCTCACTTCAGGGATATGTGAAACACCGTGACCATAGAAAAATAGGGGAAATGCTGTTGGTACTGGTCCCTATCAAACAATAATATAGTTGCGCCCCTTGTTCAAACCCCCTTGATTTGAACTACCATAGATTGACCGTTTACTACCATTGTAAGCATAATTGTACCCCTCGCCTCACTTTAGGATTATGTGAAGCACCTTGTCTCACTTTAGGGTTATGTGAAACACTGTAACCATAGAAATATTAGGGGAATGCTATTTGGTACATGTCCTACTCTTATCTTTGCTTATTAACTTAGAAAAATTATTTAAATAAGCCTTTATTTTTATCAATTACTATTATTGCTTACTAATTTGTCCTAGGTCTTAAAATTAGTGCCATAATTTTAATAGTTTATCTATTATAACTTACATTATAATCATGCTTATTACTTAACCCAAGGTCTAAGTGTGAAAATAAGCTTCTTTCCTCTTTTATTCTTTTTAGTTATAATTCTAAGTTATAATTAGGTCAATCTTCTTAATTCGGTCCAATTAATATCATAATTAGGTATAATTTCAGTCCTATTCCAATTATATTACAGCCTTTGTGATTTACATCTCATATTCCACTACTTCAGATTTCTCATAATTTAATCCAATTTCGCGTTAATTCTATTCTAATCCATATGCAAAGAAGAAGGAGAAATAAAATAAAACTGAAAATAGAAGGAAATCCAAGACGTAGGAAGGAAATCCAAGGTGTAGGAAGAAGATGTAAATAACGCATAATAACAGTAAATAAATTAAAATACTCTAAATAAATTATAATTAAATGGGAAAAGCTATAATTAACAGAAATAAACTAAAATTAACTGAAAATAATTGCTAGAAGGAATAGACTAAAAATAATTCTAAAAACTGTAAATAAATTACTAAAAAGGTTACGCAAAAAATCGTAGTAAAACTACAAATATTAAAAAACCTATTATTTTAAATCACTTAAAGAAATTTAAAATAATTACAATCACTCGCCACTGGTCCTTAGCTCTTCCCTTTAGTCCTTTATGGATCCACTTGGGGTTGTTAAATATTTTTATTTATAATGATTCCCTCCTTGAAAAATTATTCCGCTTAGGGTCCTTCCTGAATAGATGAAACCAATTGGAGAAAATATTAGAATAAGAAAATTTTTTAGGCCTAGGTTTTATTATTAGGGGCAGAAGTGGATCTCAGACCGTTGGATTTGGGGATTGAATAGGATGCAACCGCGTCATAGGCTGAGTAGGAGCCATTGGATTTAAGAATAGAAGGACCATATCAGTTTAAACAATGCAAATTACGTGTTCAACTTCAAACGAACGAACGTTCATTCGTGCAGGCTGGTCGACCGCCCTTGTACCCAGGTCGACCAGCTGTCAACCTAGCCTATATAAATATTTGTTTCTTTGGTTATTTTGTTCCTTACTTATACTAACTCGGATTCTTACGTTCTATATATGGAAATTGATCAGAAAATTACCATGGACACAATGGCGCAACTCCCATGGCTCAATTCTAATAATTTAACAAAGTTATTTTATCATTTAATTAATTAACGAACTAATTATTACATGCTAAATTTTAGGTTGTCACATTCTTCCTTCTTTAAAGGATTTCGTCCCCGAAATCTCTTATGGATAAAAGAATGTACTAAATATTTTCATCCAATTCTACAACCAACTACTCAATCATCGACGATTCATCCATTGTCCTTAAGTTTTTCTAATGCAATTAGTGTAGTGTAAATGATCATATCTAATGCAAAAGATTAGGCGGTCCATTGATTCAGTTGAACTCCTTTTATGCAACCATGTCCGTGTCATGTAGCCAAATGAATGCAAAAAATCTCTAATGACAACTGATAGTTCTATATGCGTGCTACAAACATCATTCAAATGCAATAATCATGTGATAATCATCCATTTATAGCAACCATGAAAAATAGAATAAAATACGCACACATCCATATGCATATGCTCTAGTGTCCTAGTTAGGTCGATCCCTAAAGAATAATAGTGCCTAATGTGCCTATATGCGTCCATTAGCATCCACTAGCAAACACTTGTAACCACTAGCATACATCATTCATAACATATTCTAATAATATGTTTACATCAAATCCTACCATCCATAGGTTAAATCCTAAGTTTTACCCTCCCAAAGGATAATAAAGGAAAGAACATATTCAAAACTAACGACGGAAATAGAAAATTCTAAAAACTTACTATTGAAAAGATGAGGATAGGAAGTCAAATCTTCTCTTCTGCTTCCCTAGTGGCGTCTACAACATCATCTCCCTATTGCACTTTTATTGGAGGAACCTCCTTATTCCTTAGTTGATTGATGTCTCTTCCAACAATCTTCTTGGGGATACGTCGAATAGATGCTTCCATTTCTGCTTCCACCTCATCCAACTGACTAGGCTCTACAACCTTTGTCGAGTCATGTAAGCACTTTCGCAAGTGTGAAACATGGAAAACGCCATGCACTCCTACGAGCCTATCTGCTAACTTCACTCGGTAAGCCATCTTCCTAACTTTCTCTATGATAGAAAATGGTCCAACAAATCTGGGGACTAACTTTCCATTCGATCCGAATCTTACCACCTTCCTAAGTGGGAATACTTTGATAAAAACTAAGTCCCAACCTCAAACTCAATGTCTCTCCTCCGCTTATCCGCATTAGACTTCTGCCTATCTTGGGCTATCTGTATCCTTCGCCGAATGAAATCCACCCTCTTCGATGTCTCCCTTACTATGTCAGGCCCAAGTAGAAACTTCTACGTAGACTCCACCTAATATGAAGGAGACCTACAGGGTCTCCCATATAAAGACTCAAATGATGACATTCCTATCACCATAAGAAAAAACATTTACGGTTGCAAAAAACTGTGGCGTTTTATCATAAATGCAACCAAAAATATTTTTCCCAAAATATGTTTCGTGACTAAAATTTTTTTGTTCCCGCTCCTTAGAAAACTTTTTCCACCTAGCCAAAAATAAACGTGACCCGTCATTGTTTTCCATCTCACGTATACTTAGAAAACTCTCTCCCCATTTCGATCTACTTCTACAGAATTTTTTTCCCCTTTTCAATCCTCGCGGCAGCGAGCAATCACTCAAATTTCATCAACTGAAGATCAAGTTCCCCTTTTCATCGTCCACTCCGTCCTTGCTCAACATCCTCGCGGCATTACTCAACATCCTCGCGGCAGCCAGCAATCGCTTAGGTATATTTAGGTACGAATCGTCTAAATCGATTTTGTGATTCGATTTTGTGATTCGATTTTGATTTAACCCTAATTTGCATGCATCGTATATTCGAATTTCTGCCTAATTTCTAACTGAAATTGTTGATTCAACCCTAATAACGAAGATCTTTTATTCAACCCTAGTTTACACCTTTATATATTTATGTTTTTTTATTAAATGAATAAAAGCTTGGCTATATCCAGGGTTAAATTGTGTAATTGTTTTACTATTTTAACCAAAGTACAAATTTTGTACACTAAGTACGAATAATCACAAAATTGAATTATGGAAGATATTGAATATCAAAATGTCTGGACATGGAGAGTCTGGCTACACCCATGATTTTTTCAAAATTATCTATAATACTAGATTTCAATTTGGAAAATTAAAATAGTAGTGAATTGCAAAGTAATACATAATCTTTTGCCTAAATATGTTAAGACTTTGAGAGAGACATGATAGTTGAGTAAGTCTAATTAAAGGAGTTCCATGATCCATATGTTTACCAATATGTTAATGTGCAATTAATATAACTTACATCATGGAGAAAGTCATCAATAAATGTCTTCATCATGTCTTCTGTCCTATAATTAAAAAAACTAGGTAAACGGCAAATGGCAAGTGTTTTTGCATGAAACCTGGAAGTAGTCGGTAAATATAAATAAAAAACAGGGATGCATGTTGCATCTGTTTATATGATGTAAGCTTTTACATAGATTCCATATGGGTCACTTTAGTTGTTACGGACTGCATGACTTCAAGCAATGCCTTCTAAGCAAAAAAATCAGTTTCTTTCTTTTGTCTATAGTTGCAATTATTTAATGCATATGTAATCAAGTCTGTTATCCAGAAAGTAACCATCCGATCACACTCCTCATCTTTGTCACTTTTAACTAGTTTCCATTTAGCTGACTTCTATAATTTTGCATCAAGGACGTAGTAGTTTTACGTAAGTCGGATTTAGTAGTTTCAGAGCTTGAAAAATTGTTTGTTTTATTAGTCATATTGTTTGTCTTCCAATATAAATTTAATTGATTTAGACTCTTTATATATTTTATGGCCTGTGTAATAAATTTGAAGTCTTATTTTTCTAGCCATTGTGTAGATCAATTTTATGGCCTGTGTAATAAAATTCTATGCTATAGCACTGCGTTGTTTTGACCATAACCTTCAAACCATTTATAGCCTGTGTAATAGGAATTTAAAAATGCTTATTTGATAGCACCAGAAATATACGTAACCAGCTTTGCAACTGTTCCTAAAGCAGCAAAAAAACCTATTACCATGTTTTAAAATATCGAATTTGTAAGAAGTTACACTTCAAAATACCATATTCATTTGGTGTTATTATACCGAATGAACTGATTTTTCAGTAAAACCTACAAGTATGAAATCACTTACAGTTGTTCATAATTTATTAACAAAAATTCATTGAAACGTCATTGAACAAAGTTTTATTTGGCTAATCTTTAGAATGATTGGGTGGCCTGATATTAAGAAGTACTATTAACGTAGTAACTTATTTTTTTTAAATTAGTATTAGACATTGGAAGAGGAGGTGTCACCAATTTCTATGTCAAAGATTGGGAACTTATTTGCCTTCATATGCCGACGATGGAAAAAGATTGGGTTTTTTAAACAGGTGATAAAACAATGCTTGACTTAATATGTATTTTGAGAATTAGAACATGTAATATAATATTAAAACTCAATTTCTTTTTTATGTTTTTAACTTTTTTCATAGAACTAGCATAGAGTACCGACAAGGAGCAATGAATTTCGTGCATGCTGCAAAGGGGAATGTAAGAAGTGTAGAAATTTTTTTATGCCCTTGCAAAGATTGTCGGAATCTTAGTCGTCATGATGATCACATCATCGTTGAACATTTAATTACTGGAGGAATCGATCCTAAATACATACACGGTGTATGGTTTAACCATGGCGAAAAGATAATTAAAGAGAAGAAAACAAATACGTTTGACGTATATGATTTATTGAAGATGATTCACTATGAAGATGAAGATTTTTTGAATGATGATTTTTTCATGATGATAAAGATAATGTTGATTCTCAGAGTAAAGAGGATGAGTTACTCAAGAACTTGGAAGATACAGAAACTCCATTATATCATGGTTGCACAGATCATACAAAATTATCTGCCATCACCATCTTGTTTAATCTAATATGTGAGACTGGCTTGTCTGATAGTGGGTTTGATAAGCTTTTAACTGTGCAACATTTATTTTTGCTAAAGAATAACATGCTTCCCAAAATCTTATATGAAGTAAAGAAATTTCTTAGAACATTCGACATGGGTTTTGAAAAGATACATGCTTATGAGAATGACTGTTGCCTTTTTAGAAAAGAATACAAAGATTTAGATATTTGTCCAAAATGTGGTTCTTCGAGATGGAAGAAAAATCAAGATACTAAAGAGGTTATAAAAGGTATTCCAATTAAAGTGTTGAGATACTTTCCAATAATTCCGAGATTTAAAAGAATGTATAGATCTCAAAAGATGGCAACAGATTTAAGATGGCATATTAAAAATGCAAGCAAAGATGGAAAAATGCATCATCCCGTGGATTCTATGACATGGAAAATGGTGGATGAAATTATACATCTTTTTCATCCGATCCACGCAATCTTAGGCTTGATCTTGCTACAGATGGATTCAATCCATTTTCCATATCGAGTTCAAAATATAGTTGCTGACCGGTAATGCTTGTGACATACAATCTTTCGCCTACGTTGTGTATGAAGAAAGAAAATATTATGTTATCTTTACTTATTCCCGGCCCAAAGCAACCAGAAATGATATTGATGTATATTTGGCGCCTTTGGTGGAAGACTTGCATCATTTGTGGTGTAATGGAGTTAATGCTTATGATGCATTTAGTAAAACTTTGTTTAAATTGAATGCAATTTTGCTATGGACGATTAATAATTTTTCGGCTTATGGAAATCTTGCTGGATGTCGTGTGAAGGGAGAAAAAGGTTGCCCATTATGTGGTGTCAATACCCATTCTTGTTGGTTGAATCACAGTCGAAAGAGCGTCTACATGGGTCATAGAAGATTTCTACCTACTTCTGATTCACGGAGGAAACAAAAGACATTATTTGATAACACCGTAGACAAAGGTGGTGCTCCTAGAATTCTAACTGGGAGAAACATTTATGCATTGTTGAAGGATTATCCCAATGATTTTGGAAAAGAAAAAGAAGAGAAAAGTAAGAAGAGAAAGTGTACTTATGATACAGAATATAAGTATGATAATATTAACAATTCTACAGAATTGGAGCTATCAAGATGGAAGAAAAGATCGATTTTCTTTGATTTGCCATATTGGAAGATTAGTAGTTAATTTATTTATTTTCATTGTTTTAACATAAGAAAAACCCAATAATGCGTTATAGTTTTGGTTTTCGCAGGAACTTCCATTACATCACAATATAGATGTAATGCATGTGGAGAAAAATATCGGTGAAAGCCTATTGGGCACGATGTTGCACGGTAATAAATCAAAAGATGGAACCAACTGTAGAAAGGATTTAGAGGATTGGGAAATTCAAAATGAGCTTCATGCACAACCTCGTGGGAATAAAACATATCTTCCACCTGCTCCATACATGTTGTCAAATTCCGAGAGAAAAATATTTTGCAAAAGATTGTATGATTTCAAAGGACCAGATGGCTACTATTCAAATTTGAAGAATCGAATTTCGTTGCATGATTGCAAAATTAGCGGATTGAAGTCACATGATTACCATGTATTAATGCAATAGTTATTGCCAATAGCATCGAGAGGATTAATGGCAAGAAGGCAAGAAAAGCAATAATTCGCTTATGTTCTTTTTTCAATAAATTATGTCAACATGTTCTTGATAGAGAGAAGGTAGAACAAAACAATGTTGAGATTATTGAAGTTTTATGCGAACTTGAAATTTTTTTTCCACCATCTTTTTTTGATATAATGGTACATTTGTCCATTCATCTTGGAAAAGAAGCATTGATGTGTGGACCGGTTCATTTTCGTTGGATGTACCCATTCGAACGATATATGAAGACACTTAAAGATTATGTCAGAAACTATGCACGACCAGAGGGATGTATTGCAGAATCCTATCTTGTAGAAGAATCCATGATGTTTTTCAATGAATTTTGAAAAAATATGGACATATAGAGGAGAAAGAAGCTTGAAATGAAGATTATGAAAGCAATGTAATATCTAAGGGACGTCCGATTTCAATGTCCAAGACAGTTACATTGTCGGCTAATGAGAAAGCAATGGCTTATTTAGCCGTGTTAATGAATATAAATGTTGTGGAACCATTTATAGAGTAAGTTTATGTTACATTGTTTTAATCATTTTGATGTGTTCGTAATGCTATTTATAACTTATAATCACTTGTTTTATACTAGTTTGCATTTGGAGGAATTAGAAAATTCAGACCAGCGCATGAGAAAAAATGCGACCTTACTTTGGGACACACATACAAAAAAATTTGCCGACTGGATTAAAAGGAAGGTTAGTTAGATTCCAAATATATTCTCATTTGAGTACTAATATTACTCTAAAATATTCATGCTAAATGGAATTTGTTGTAGATACCTATTGCCTCCAAGGATCATGATGACATGTTAAGATGGATTGCTTTGGGTCCGAAGAATGATGCCTTGTCTTACAAAGGATATGTTATCAATGATCAACGTTTTCATATAAAAGATGCACGGAGAGAAACTCAGAATTGCGGGGTGACCTTTGATGCGACTACTATGTGTAGAGCAAGTGCAAAAGATATGTACCAAGTGGTTGATGTGGTCACTTATTATGGAATATTGACAGATATAATTTTATTAAATTATCATTTGTTTCATATTCCAGTTTTTAAGTGTCGTTGGGCGTATAAAGGAAATGGAGTAAAAGTTGATGATGATGGGTTCACTCTTGTTAATTTACATCAAGCATCGTTTTCAAGAGATCAATACATACTTGCATCTCAAGCAAGACATGTATGTTATTCAAGAGAAAATGATGATTCTAATTGGTATGTTGTAATGAGAGCACCATCGAGAAGTTTTAATGATTTAAAGACACATGATTGCATCGAGGAAGATATTCAAGCCATGGAAGATTATGAAATAATCGAAATGGATGATGAAGATGTTAGTTATGTTAGGGAGGATTGCAAAGGCATAATCGATTAGATTATATGTTCACCTACTAAGTCAGATCCATACATTAGACTAATGCATTAGTCATAGTTGTTGACTCATTTTACTCACCGAATGTCTCTATTTTTATTTTGCAAGTTGTGTTACTCATTTTGTATTTATTAAATTCACTATCAAAACTTGTTTTAGTAAGGAATGAAAGCGTGGATTCAGAGTTTATTGTCTTGTTACTCATTTTGATGGATTCATATAATTTATTCATTGAATTAGAGTAGCAAACAATTCCAGTCCATTTGCGGTTCTAATTATTGTAATATTATGATTTCAATTTGTTAATGAAATAAATTCATATCCACTATGAACCAACCAGTTATAATTTGTGATTGTTATATGTACGAAACATGAATATGTGACATAATAAACTACCATCTCAGGCAATCTTGGCCTAGTTCATTATATGTTATGTATTTGTAATGGAATAGCCCATAACTATTAGTTTTTTGAACTAAAATAATCTGAATTATAGCATGCAAATTTTCATCGGATAGTTTTGAACTAATGCTTTTCTATTCCAGTTTTCAATTGTTCAGTTGGTACTTGAAGAATTAAAGTCAACAAATTTGGCTCTATAACTATCCCACATCGTCACTCATCTTCGAGGATTTCCAGGCCCCCATTCTGTTCATCCTGAAATCAGGTATTTTTGAATATATTAAAACTTTGCATGGTAATTTTGTCTGTACTTAACCATGTTGAAAATAATAAATGTGCCTAATAAAAAAAGTTGCATGCATACAGATGATCAACACTGCATAAGATTAAGTGTATGTCTTGTTCGATTAACTATTTAATAACCTACTTGAAGAAATTTACACCATATTTAATGTTATATTTCTTGTTTCTTTTCTAATTTGTTTACTTCACCCTTTTTGCATCTGATCTGATCTATACTTGTTATAAAATAACTCAAGCTTTCATTTGTAATGAGGTGTGGATGTAACAAAAAAAATCGGTTGCCTTGGATATGTTTTAGTGATTAAGTTATTTTCAATCAGGATGCTTCTATTATAAAACAACTTGGATGCATATCCTGTTCATAAAGTCTGTGTTTATGAGTACTCAATGTTCATAAAATAATGCATATCTCGTTCCACTAGTTTGTTGCCAAAGAAGCACGAATCTTCTGTGAATAACATGATAAACAAGAAAAAAATATTTTATCATATTTTAAGTTTTGTGAGAGATTCTGTACAGTTTGCTTCATATTTCTAATTATCTTCTTCTTGCTTCCTCGGTTGTTTTTAGTTACCTGTTTCAATCTTACTTTGCCACCTGATTACTGATTGATAAGATTTCTTTTAAAAGTAACCAAATGACAAGATTATGATCAGATTGAATTTTGTTTTGGATGAATGGCTATTGATAAATCTATTTAATTATTTTAGTACACACTTTAAAACAAGTAAGTTGGCCAAATATTATAAACTCGTAGCATTATTACATATAAGCTCATGCAACTCATGTTAGTTGAAAACATTTATTTTTATATATAGACAAAAAATTGATGACTGCATTTTTGGAAATTACAGTTATTGAGAGCCATTCTTGTTTAACCATTTTGGTTTTACTAGTGAAATTAGTTAAACCTTCTACTATTCTATTTTTAATATGTATTTATGGGTCCAATTTTATTCATTAGCCTACTACAGTTTTTCATGGATGGTATATATTTTTCTCATCTTCATAGTCAAAGAACTGATTTTCAAATCATGAATTGGAGCTAGAAAAGGATTGAACTTGCTTAACATGACTACTCTATAGCAGTTTTTTGTTTATATATATACTACGTTAATTTTTGC
The DNA here is from genome assembly GCA_030765085.1 of Allium cepa. Lineage (NCBI taxonomy): Eukaryota > Viridiplantae > Streptophyta > Magnoliopsida > Asparagales > Amaryllidaceae > Allium > Allium cepa. The sequence goes on along the minus strand of CM060934.1, from coordinate 858,401,028 downwards.
ATGTTAACATACAAGGTCCAGTAAGTTTCTACATTAATGTATTAAAAAAGAATATTGATCCGATTACAAAAAATTGATCTTTTGTTAATTAATTTGTTTGTTATATTGTTTAAGATATAAAATTAACTTCTAGAATACTTCGAAATATAACGTTAAAAAGATTCAGAGATCATGTATCTGCAAACTAATTATTGGGTCTAGATTCCTCCAGCGAGTAGATGGTAAATAATGAAATTTTTAAGTATCTCATACTTTGTTTCATTTGCAGAAAAGAGATGTTTACAAGCTTTGTACGTACTCGCAACCAGAAAAATACTGATGAGGAATCCCAGAAGTATAATTCAAAGCGGAAGTATAATTCAAAGCGGAAGTATAAGATTCCAGCCGGTGCTTGTAGTGAAGGCGAAAAACGAGCAGTCAATGCTAAGAAGCAAGCTAGTGTTTGCAATGAAGACGAAGAACAAGCACTACACGATAACCCTTCTAACCCAAATGGTGAAAGGGTTTTGTTAAATGAAGAAGACCCAAATGATGAAAGGGATTTGTTAAATGAAGAAGAACCCCGCTTAGACAATGAAATTCTTCTTGACCAGACTGATGCTGCTGAGGTGGAAATTGAGAGAGCAAGTGCTGCTGAAACCGCAAGTTTGTCTCGGAAAAGAGGCAGTAGAGGTCAAACAAAAGCAAAAAAACTCCCATTAAACAGTCATGATCGAATTAAAGTTGAGTTCAATGATATAGGCATACCAATAGGGCCAGGGTCGATATATTTATCCTCTTTTCTTGGACCGCTTGTGCAGGAGCAGGTTCCATAACACTTGATGATTGGAGGAATCTAAGTAAAGAGTTAAAGTTGTTTTGTGGCGATCGCTTCAGGAATGGAGCAGGTTCCATATTGTATATGCTAGAGAATCTATTTATCAATATTTGTCCCTGCTTCTGTCTGTATTTATTTTGTAGATTTATCAAGCAACTCATCTTTCTTCTTCTCCTACCACTTACTTTTTAAAGTATAAATCTGGTTATAGTTTTTCCAATTTGCGGTTTTTAAATTGACTATAATAAACAGGAATTTATATTAAGAAATCCACAAGTTCTAGTAGTTGAATCATGTCGTTTAAACATTTTACCCTGACTTCTGTTTAAGAATCTTAATTTGTTAATTTGAATCATCATCAGTGCAGGTTCGTATTGTGGGTTATCCTCCAAAATTTAGTTGTTCATATTTCTGGTTTTTTAACATTTAATAGATAAATAAATTAGAAATGAATATTCATATTTCACGGAAGGTTCAGAATGACAGAGATTTATGGGTCCGGATGATTATTTCTAAGGTAAAATTGTAAACATGATTTGAATTATGTGTTACAAATCATAATTTGAGTCATCAACTAAAGTACATCAGTACGAATTTGCTTGCTTATAAAATTAGTGAATCGTTTTTTGATAAACTTTCATTGTTTTCTAATTATTTATTTTTGATAAAACCAGCTAACCAATGTTTTCAAAACAATTATTCTAGACTGCAAATGCTATTCTTCAAAAATTAAACAATGTTGTCATAGATTATTGGATAGAATTAAAAAATTTAAACACAAATATCCCCACTCACTTGAGACTGAAATCATACCAATTTGATTTTTAGTGATGTTGCTATCATCTTCAAGAGTACAAATCCTATAGATATATTTTAGGTGTCTAATGTCAAGACCAGGTGATTATTTCATAATTTTCATTCAGATTTCTTCAAAATTTAGAGACCATAAAATCATATATTCACCAATTCTGTACTAACTTGACAACATTCTGCTTCACCATAGCATGTTTCTTTATATTCACCTGCTGTTAATATCATGTTTTCTACTGTTAATATCATATTTTCATGTATTGTTGCATGTTAGATTTAAATTGGAAGAGGAATGGCAAAAAAGGTCGTATTTCATCAGATGGGAGTAATTTGGAGATCCTAAAAAGCAAATTGGTTTGAAAATTAAATAATGCGGAGAACGAAGAGGAAAGACTTAAACTGAAACCTACCAACATCAAAAACATGAACAAATGGAGAAAGTTTGTGAAGGCCAAAACAAGTCCTGAGTTTAGGTAACATTAAGATATCTGTAATATGCTTTTGGTTACTAAATTCTAACATCTTTCAATATTTCCAAAAACGAAGTGAGAAATGTTCGGCCCTTAGGGTTAAACAAGTTCCACACACATCTGGTCTAGGGGAATGGCTAGATTGACCGAGGACATGGTTAGTTAGTTAAGTATAGCATTATTTAATATTATTTAATATCTGTCAGTTTATTTGTTTAATGTTATTCTAAATTTAGAAAAAAAGAAGTCCGAATCCATCGTCCATAACTAGAGCTGATGTTTGGATTAAATCTCACATTAACAAAATAGTGAACTAGTGACCGTGGAAGCTGCAAATACTATTGTAAGAATTTTTTATTTTATCAGTATATAAAAAATTGTCTGAAACTATGATGATTTTACCATCGTAAATTATCCGTATGTATTTATTTATGTATGCGGAGATTAAAAAATTTGATAGCCTATCACTGTCCAGCTCGTCACAGAATGTCAAAGGAGATGCTCTTGCAAATGTATTGGGACAAGATAAACCAGGATGGTTAAGGGCACTTGAAAGGGGCTGCACCTTAACCAAGCTAGCTGTGGTCCAGTCCAGAGATAAACAACTATCTCAATGTCGAGAGGAAATAGCAGAATTGAGGGGTATGGTACATATGGTTGTGGACCAAAGGTAAACTTTTAAAAGTAATTTATTAGGTAGACATTGGGAAAACACTGGGAATAACATTGGGAAAACATTGGGAAAACACTAGGCACAATAGCTTGAGGCAGCAAGTGAACCGAACAACAAGCAACACTTTGTTTTAGTGTGAAAATACCAAGCTTGGTCAGACTTTGCTAATTAAGGCCCCATTGTAGCTGCATTGCTCACTGGGAATAACATGTTATAATAATTGGAGACCCTTAAAAAGTTGGAGGCGTGTTAGGTAGTTTTCTAGTGGCCTAGTCCAGGGCCTACCTTTTCAAATGGTTTGTACGAGACAAATGTCGAGTCTTATATTCGTGAATTCTTTTCGTTATTTATCGATTATAGCAACTTTGGAATGGGTTACTAAATTCTTTATTAAATGAGTCTATTTATCCGTTGGGATATTCTCTTCTATCATGTCTAAATTTATCTTTAGGATACAAGAATGTTTAAGTTCGTTTATCATGGAATGATATTTAATTTGGTGTCAACTATATAATAATTTGATGCTTTCTTCTTATTTAAATTAATGATTGATTTCCAGAACTATTTATTTTGGCACACAATTACAATTTACAAAGTTATTTATTCTTATATAGTAGATGAATAAATTCACACTTGCAAATGCATCTTATTCTCCATCTGCTTTTATTAATAAAATTACAATCATATTATACCCGAGATCATTGTAACAGAATTAGTTGATGGGCCTTTCATCTTTAGTTTATACCTTCTTTGACATATTCTGCCGAAGATCGTTTTGTTGATGGATAAATGTTTTTCTAATGTCGTCTGTTCACATAAATCTTTGGCATCCATTTTGAGTATCAAAACAGTATATGTAGTATAGGTGTTCCTTCTTGCTTTTCATTTTTTCTCAAATAAAACTCTCAACAAGTTTTGGGTGCACATGTCGTCTTGACACTTGATCACTGAACATAAAAGGTAAGTCTATGATGAACAAGGTTTACTGATGCACCTATAATTTATTGCAAATATGCATAGCATCAAAGTATGTATAAAACACTATAGTAACTGGGAATAACAAAACAGTGCATAACAACTGGTTTTTTGTTATATAATAATTCTGAAAATAATGAATTCAGACACACATGTTTGTAAATGATGCTACAACAACTGGTTTTTTGTATGCACTCTGCCATTCGAACTTGTTGGACTGATTCTAGTGACATTTTAAGTATTGTGTATCAACTTCGGTGCTCCTAAGATTAAAATATCCTAATATTAGTGCTTTGCTGCAGGGTAAAGAAAGTTCGAAAGAAGGGAGCACACCTGAATTGGTAAAAATAATAATTATATTACTCAAGAAATAACATTTGGATTTTAGTTTTTGATCCAGTAATTGCTATAATTTTCTGTTGAATAATTGTAGAGCAATGATGAGGTATGTTCGGTGTTGAATTGGGATGGAACCTCCATAGTTGTTGGCGATGGGAGAGTGTTGTCCATGGACCCAAATGAGGTTGTCAATGGCATTCGTTTTGGACCAAATGCTATGGCATTATTATAGATTTCATAGAAGAACCAGATGCTTACTTATGGGGTCCTACACCTGAAATGACAGTATTAGCAAACGTTGAGAATAAGGTAGTAGAATGGCCATTAAATTGCATTAAGAGAGTGCTGCGAGGACAGCTGAATGAAGTCAGTACGGTAAATTTTATAATTCACAATATTTACGTCGGTCTTCCACAAATTTAATTTAGAAATATGTCTGTATAATATTTTCACTTAATCACTAAACTCTTGATTTACACTTCTTCTTTTTAGAGTGACAGCAGCGCCCAAGACGACAAATGCAAGATTTATGGTTGGAATGAGGGTGAAGGGGTCTATGCCAGAGATCCACAACATCTTGTTAATGGTATTCCACTAGGTTCGGCTACCTTTGCGATTTGGGTGGGCAATGTAATAAATGGAGATGCCTATTTGTAGCGACCCACAGTTGATATGTCGTGCATTAGAGATGCAGTTGGTAGGAAAGTAGCATGGCCAAAATCAAAAGTTGAAGCTAATAAAGATGCAGTTGGTAGGAATGTAAATTGTGCAACTTCTCTCGTGATATCCACACCAATAATCGCGAAGAAACCACAACAACATGTAAGTAAATATGCTAAAAATATTTTGTAGTTCGTATTTTGTTTCTTTTGTTTGAAACATGCACCACTGTGTTGTTGCATTTTGTATGCTTTGGTTTCTAAAATAAGTACACAGTTTTCAATATGCATTGTTTGAAATATGCACCATTTTTTTCCAACCGATTGCAAAGCTGACAAAAGATAATAAATGCAAGTTGATTGATGTGGGTGAAACGAATGAAGTAGTGGCTGAAGGAACTATCGCTTCAACTGACCCAATATCGGTGGTCCATTGTCGTCCGTTGGGATGTGATGCTGTAAAAGTTTGGGTTGAAATTGTGAGAGTTCCAGATGCAGTGCTATGGAGACCTACATCGGAGTTGACATGCATGGAAGATGCCTTTGGCGTTCCCATAGCTTGGCCGATAGGAAAAGTCATTATGGAACCAAAATGAAAGGTATGCAATTCTTTATGTAATTGAAAACTTCTTGCAAAATTACCATCATTGATAACCAGTAGCGACAAAATACTTAAACCATCAACTCAAATAATTATAATGCCTAAGTGATTTGAAAAGGCGCTGCCTTCAAAGTTATTTGAAATTTTCCTCTAAATTGCCTCGTTATATCCTACTTGTAGATGTGCAATGAGTTGTTATACTTGAATCATTTATGTGAATATGCAACAATGTGAATAAGTTAGAATTTATGTTGGAATTTACTATGATCAGGCTTATCAAAATATGGTATTTATGTTGTATATATTAACTGTAATTAGTCGGTGGTTTAATCCATCAATAGCCATAAGTTATATCGACTAATTGTACGTACTTAAAAGATAATTTATGATCCTAAGTTTCCAGTCATTTTACATACTAGGACCATATATATTATTATCCCATATTTTTATCAACAAATGCATCTATCGTTGTGAATTTTTTGAATCTGTGTTTGGCTGTATCCATATGGGTCTGGCGGACTTTTTCCACCTACCTAATTTCACTATCTAAAATAATTCATGTACACTTATATTTTTATCTGTATTCGAGTATGTGAAAATCTGTGTTTGAGTATATGAAAATGTACAGGCAGAGATAAAATGTACAAAATATTGATGACAAATCGTCATTTTCGTTTTATTCTTGGCCAAAACTAACATGCACATTATTTTAGTTTTCATATTCAGTCGTGCATATTCAGTTGAACACAAGATTCTACTTATTCAGCTGTGCATAACTTTAGTCTCGTTGTTTTCTCAGTATTGATGGTCCTGTCATTGTTATATCAGTATTGATTATGACTTGAGTCTCACTGTTGATTATATTTTGTCTACAGTAGGCGTTTCTTTCAGAAATGAGCAGTAGCAGCACTAGTTTATCGTACTTATTAGGTAGTTTCATTGTTTATTGTGCTTGCTTAGTTTAGATATTTATGGTACTTTAACTACAGCAGTAGCATATTTTTTATGGTACGTAGTTCGGTTGTGTAAACTTCTATGTACGGTTAACCTTTTGTCTTGAAACTACTATTCGGTTGTGTAAACTTCTATGTACGGTTAACGTATTGTTTATGTTAGTGCTTTTGTTTATGTATTTTGTGGTTTTTAAATGTGTTTATGTTTGAATGTGTATGTGTATATGTATATGTATTTTGCGGTTGTTTAATGTGTATGTATTTATTTCTTATGTTATAAGCTATGAATAAGATTGAACTGGAGCAAATTTATAGGCAGAGCTGGAATATTTTTAGTAGCGTTTCGAAAATGCTACTAAAAAATGCTACAAAAAATAAAGGGTCGAAGGAGAGCATATATAATAGCGTTTAATAAACGCGGCTACAAGCTTTGTCAATAAACTGCGTCCTCTATTACAGCGTTTAACAAACGCTACCAAAATATTTTTGAGCAGACCAAGTACATTTTGGTAGCGTTTTATACACGCTAGAAAAAAAGAATTTAGTGGCATTTCATAAACGCTGCAGTAAAATGATTTATGGTAGCGTTGAAATAAGTGCAACTAAAAATCAGGTATTTTTAGTCGCGGGCTTTATAACAGCGTTTATCAAAATGCTGCTAAAACTTTTAGTAGCATTTTTTTGAGCGCTATTAAAAATCAAAATTGTTGTGGTGTATGCTCATTTAGCAACTATTATTATACGCAAACTCAATCAACGGAAGATTTCTAACTCAAGTTCCTCCAAAGTCCAAAATGCACATCCGTAGCAAATCCTCAAGCACTCTATTCACTCTCTCTATTTAGCCATCCATCTATGGGTGATAGGCCTTACTCAATCTAAGTTGCATACCTAATGCCTCTTATAAGCTTCCCCAAAACTCGCTAGCGAAAATAGGATCTCTATCACTCACCACGCAAGAAGGGACTCCGTGAAGTCGGACTATCTCTCTAATATAAAGGATGCCAAATATGATATCGTGCGCTTACTCTTAACTGGGATGAAGTGGAAAATCTTGGTCAATAGATCAATAATCACCCAAATTCTAGTATTCTCCTTTCTAGAATGAGGTAAACCATCTATAAAATCTATAGAAGTACTGTCCCACTTCCATCCTGGCACATCTAAGGGCTGAAGTAATCCGCCGGGCTTCTGCTGCTTCGCTTCTACCTTTTGGCAAATGAGGCATTTAGCTACAAAATTTGCCATGTCCTTATTCATGCCATTCTAATAGAACATCCTCTTCATATCCCGATACATCTTATCACCACTCGGATGAACAGTCATACGGGAACGGTGTGCCTCCTCTACAACCGTTCTCAACAAATCATTGGCGTGGGAAACACAAAGCCTCCCATCTCTCCTAAGCCATCCTTTGCTATCAATGGAATAATGTTGGAGATATCTAGAGACCTCTCCTCGGCTTATCCTATCCCTCACATCCTTAAGCTTCGAATCCTCTCGCTGCCTCGAGCCAATCTGACCCATAAGGATAGGCCTCACTTCTATTGTCGCTAACAATCTGGGAGTAATATCCATAAAGGGCTTAAAATCAAAAGTAGAAATGTACTCCAAGCTCCTCCACTCTATGAACAAAGGACTAAGGGTTGCTTTCTTTCTACTCAATGCATCTACAACCACATTACACTTGCCAGAGGTATAAGCTATCTCAAAATCATATGAAGCTAAAAACTCTATCCATCTTTGTTGCCTCAAGTTCAAGTCCTTCTTCGTGAATAGGTATTTCAATGACTTATGGTCGGCGAAAATCTCGAACCTCACTCTAAGAAAATAGTGCCTCCAAGACTTGAGTGCAAAAACTATGGTAGCCAACTCCAAATCGTGGGAAGGGTAGTTCTTCTCATGCGCCGTCAACTGCCTACTACCGTAACATACCACACTCCCTTCTTGCATCAACACCGCTCCTAGGCACATCCCACATGCATTAGTGTATACGATTAAAGGCTTAGCTCCATCGGGTAGTACTAACACTAGTGCATTAGTAGGGGCTTTCTTAAGATTTGTGAAGGAATCCTCATAATCCACATCCCACATGAAAGATTTATTCTTCTTAGTAAGGCGCGTGAGTGGTGCCGAAATCTTGCCAAAGTCTCTAATGAACTTTCTATAATAGCCAGCTGATCCCAGGAATCTCCTGACCTTGGTGAAGTACTTGGGGACCTTCCAATCTTGTACTAAAATAACCTTGGCAAGCTCAACAGCCAAACCTACCTTGGAGACTACATGCCCTAAGAAACATACCTCCTCTCTCCAAAAGTGACACTTCATAAACTTAGCTCTCAAAAGGTGACTACGAAGTATGCGAAGAACTTCCTCTAAATGAAAAACATGCTCCTCTATATTCTTGGAAAATACCAAGATGTCATCCACAAATACCACTACGAATTTATTTAGAACTTCTCTAAAGACATGGCTCATCAAATCAACAAAGTAGGCTGGGGCATTAGTTAGCCCAAAAGGCATAACCATCCACTCATGAAGTTTATCTGGAGTCCTAAACGTAGTCATATCTATGCTGTCGTCAGTGACTCTAAGCTGATGGAATCCCATGGCTAAATCAAGCTGAGAGAATAGCGAAGTGCCAACTAACTAGTCAAAAAGATCATCAATCCTTAGGAGGGGATATCGGTTCTTCTTTGGGATATTTGTTTAATTCTCTATAATCAATGCAAAGTCGAAGAGAACCATCCACCTTAGTAGCAAAGACGATTGGTGCTCCTCATTCTAGTATGCTCCTTCTTATGAATCCCTTCTCCAAAAGCTCACGAATTTTCTTGCTCGATTCCTTCTTCTCCCTAGGTTCCATATGCCTTACTGGTAATGTTACTGGCTTAGCATTCTCGGTCAAATAAATCCAGAAGTCAATCTCTCTCTTAGGGGGTAGTCTCCTAATCTCCTCAAAGACATCCAAAAAATATCTAACGACTGGAACCGAATCAAGCTCTGTTGAAAATGAATCGAGGGAATAGAGAAAACTCAACATGACTGACCCTTGCGGGTTGGATGATACCTCGAGTGTCCTACCACTACATATCTCTAATCTAACGACTCTCCTCTCGTAGTCTAATATAGCTCCATTTGTGGATAGCCAATCCATACCCAAGATCATCCCATACCCAAGAATCCCAAAACATAGGCGTCGCAGTCAAATTCTACGCCTAGGATATAAATTTTCGAACCCCTACAAACATAGACAAGTGTATCAATCCACCTATGGGGTTTGAAACAACAATGGGGTCTACCACTAAAGAAATGTCTAAGTGAAACAATCCACAAGTGAACTAGAGATAAAAGAGTGTGATGCTCCAGAATCGAATAAAGTCCGAATGGGAATATCAGATATAGAAATCAAACCTTCAACTGTGAATTTCCTACCTCCATCTGAAATGATGCCCGAAGGTGCTGCGTCTAATGCCTAGATCTACGCGACTGGTGCACTGGTCCACTGCCATGCTCTACGGGGACAATTCCTACTCAAGTGACTGGACTGTTCGCAATTAAAGCACATTCCCTTCATCTTATCCCTTCTACAATCCTTGGTGACATGTCCAACAATCCCACAATTATTGCATTTCAAACCTTTCTTAATCTGCCTCTGAGGACCATCACCTTTCTTCTTCGTATTATTATTTTTCCACCACTTCTTCTTTGAACCTTACAATTTGACCGCTTCTTTAGACTCTCCTTCCTTGACTGCATTAGACACAAGCGCCATCTTAACCAAAGATTCATAAGTGGCTCCCATTGGTACGTGAGTCAGAAATAATCCTTGAAGGGGTTGATTCCATCCCTTCGCAAACATTATAGCTTTCTTGTGCGACGTGTTCACCAATCCCATACGAATCCACGACAGCTCATTGAATTGATTGATGTATTCCTTAATAGATAAACTTCCTTGCTTCAAATTGATAAATCTCTCTAACTGAACACTCTCTTCCGCTTGAGATAAAAAACTTCCTCTCAAATCTCTACCTAAATCCATTCCAACAAAATTCTCTTCCTCCCAACTCAATAACCTAGCACCAAAAAGAAGCCTCCTCTTTCAGCTGCCAAGAGGCTAGCTGAACCCGCAGCTGGTCTTCCAATCCCAATAAGCCATATATCCTCTTGGTGTCCCTAAGCCAAGCTCTCGCCTCCGCAAAAGTCTCCTTGCCAGAAAAAGTCTTTCCGCCCAAACTCGCAAAATCCTTACAAAGCTAAGAGAAATTGATGGCGGCAGGTGGGTTGATGGGGTTTCCACCCGCTGGTGCTGGGTTGGGCACTTGGCCATACACCTCTGGAGTCGTAGCTTGTATATACCTATGAAACCAGGCTGGTATAGGAATGCCCTCGGGGAGGTTCGGGCATCAGCCATTCTAAGAAAAAGGAAAAAGATAGTTTAGGAAAAATTCAAAGGGAGATTGAAGTGGACTTATGAGGGGATTTTTATAAAAACTCTTTTATACTTAAAAACATTTCTAAGAGCCCTTTTCTGAAAAATGCTTTAAAAACAAGTTATTTTGGAAAATACTTAACAATAAATTTTTAGAAATCTTGTAACCATAGGCTTTGATACCAAGTGAAACACCTCACACCACATAATATACCTGAAAGGACACATTAGAAGGTGTGGTGCATTATAGGTATAACTGAAACTAACATAGACTAAGATTCAGAGGAAAAATAGGTAAAAACAGTAGAAACTAAGATAATAACTTATTTAAAACGAGACTTCGTAATTGTTTCATAAATCAAATAAGACAAATACCAAATGCACATACATGTCTCAAAACCCAAGATGTCTCATAAAAACTCATAGTCTCAAAAGTAAGATTAAATAATATCCTTCATAATAAGCCAGTACATTGAAAGAGCTAAAGCTGGAATAAGAGAAATACATGGTAGAAATCTTCTCCAAGAACCCTCCAAGTAACCATAATCTACTATCCTCTCCCATGATTGCCTAGGGGGGAAATGGGAAAATAGAGGAGTGGGTCAGATTAAAAGTCTGGTGAATTATAGTAATTACTATAATCTTTAAGCAAAGTAAAAGTAATAGACTTTACAACAATTCTACTATATAAAAGGAAACAAAGGATGTAGCAAAGAGAGAAACTGAAAATAAATACGAATAAACTATTGCTCAATTAGTAAGATATGTTAACTTTGATTGTTTGCACTTGTCCTTGATAGCTGCTTTGATTAGGCTGAATTCCTAATTCTCCCATTTGATCGGCCTTCTACTCCATAGACTCTACTATGGACCGGACGTTTCCCTGCACAACAGACTTTGGTGCCTATGGAAGACACACTTACTAAGCGCTTGGAACTCATACGATTATCGAGCACCGAAATGGAAGTCGCATGTGTAACTGCCACCATGCCCATGCTACCTGTTGCACCCTCTTTTGACCTTTTATTTACCCGAGCTGACATAAGCGTGCCCCTCACCTTACTTCAGGATTATATGAAGCACCTCGTCTCACTTAAGGGTTATGTGAAACATCGTGTCCATAGGAAAATAGAAAAAATGCTATTGGTACCGGACCTTATCAAACAATAATCAAGTTGCCCCCTTGTTCAAACCCCCTTGATTTGAACTTCCATAGATTGACCATTTACTAACACTGTAAGCATAAGCGTACTCCTCGCCTCGGGATAATGTGAAGCACCTCGTCTCACTTCAGGGTTATGTGAAACACCGTAACCATAGAAATATTGGGGGAATGCTATTTGGCACATGTCCTACTCTTATCTTTGCTTATTAACTTAGATAAATTATTTAAGTAAGCATTTATTTTTATCAATTACAATTATTGCTTATTAATTTATCCTAAGTCTTAAAATAAGCGGCATAGTTTCCATAGTTTACGATAGTTTCCATAGTTTATCAATTTATAACTTAAATTATAATCATGCTTATTACTTAACCTAAGGTATAAGTGTGAAAATAAGCTTCTTTCTACTTTTATTCTTTTTAGTTAAAATTCTAAGTTATAACTGGACCAATCTTCTTAATTTGGTCCAATTAATATCATAATTAGGCATAATTTTAGTCCTCTTCCAATTATATTACAGTGTTTGTGATTTACATATCATATTGCATTATTTCAGGTTTCTTATAATTTAATCCAATTTCGTATTAATTCTATTCTAATCCATACGCGAAGAAGAAGAAGGAGAAATAAAATAAAACTAAAAATAGAACGAAATCAAGGCATAGGAAGAAGATGTAAATAACGCATAAATAACAGTAAATAAATTAAAATACTGTAAATAAACTGTAATTAAATGGGAAAATCTATAATTAACAGAAATAAACTAAAATTGACTGAAAAAAATAGCTAGAAGGAATAGACTGAAAATAATCCTAAAAACTGTAAATAAATTACTAAAAATATTACTCCAAAAATCGTAGTAAAACTACAACTATTGGAAACCCTATTATTTTAATTACTTAAAGAAATTTTAAATAATTACAATCACTCATCTCTGGTCCTTAGCTATTCCCTTTAGGCCTTTACAGATCCACTTGGAGTTGTTAAATATTTTTTCTTATAACGATTTCCTCCTTGGAAAATTATTCCACTTAGGGTCCTTCCTGAATAGGTGAACCCAATTGGAGAAAATCTTAGAATGAGAAAAGTGTAGGCCTAAGGTTCTATTTATAGGGGTAGAATGGATCTCAGACCGTTGGATTTAGGGATTGAATAGGATGCAACCACGTCATAGGTTGAATAGGAGCCATCGGATGCAAGAATAGAAAGGCCAGATCAGTTTAAACATTGCAAATTACATGTTCAACTTTTGAACGAACGAACATTCTGTTATTCCATTTTTGGTCAAAACTGGAATATCAACAAATTGGTAAGGAATGATGGATACCAGGATTGGAGATCAGTTGGAATCAAGGCTACGATCGATATCGTCAAAATTTGGTTGAACTCCGATCGGGACGAAATTGGTTGGAGATAGTGTAAAGGACTAGGAAGGCTATGTTTCAAATTTCAGGTTAACCGGAGTTCGTATGAGAGAGATATGATCGATGCAAAGTAAGAAGTGCATGCTGTTCGAATCTGTCAGCACACAAGGTTCGAATCGATACACTTCGCATCGATCGGAGGGATGATGGTTCGAATCGATACACTTCGTATCGATTGGCATGGATTCGGCTCTGTGAAGTTCGCATCAGGTGTTGGTTCGACTCGATAGGCTTCGAATCGATCGAGTTACTGGTTCGACTCGATAGGCTCGTATCGATCAGCTAGGAAGGGTAGATGGATCTCGATTCGATGGCAACAAACCCAGAGTGATAGCAAGCATGTGGAGGTTCTTCGAATCGATGTGCTTCACATCGATCAGGATGGGTGCAGATGGCTCATTTCGACTCCAGTCTCTCTCGTATCCATCAGGTGAGAGCTTCGTTCGAATCCATCAGGTGAGGCCTCGTTCGTATCCATCCTTCACGACCACTTCGTATCGATGTCCCCATACTCGTTTCGGATCGACCATATCACGTGGGATCGATTCGAAATGAACTCCTGGGACTGATGCGTAGAGAGACACGAGTTGATGGATACGAGCATGACCATTGTAGAGTTATGGATAAGGACGAAGCGTGGAAAATGGATACGAACGCGTCTTCAGGAAGGGAAGCATTCAACACGGCGACAAAGGTGGATCAACCCAGAGAAATAGCGCCACGTCATCGATGCGTACGCACTTTGGATGGATTCGAAGCAATGGGTTCGAAGCGATGGATTCGAAGACAACAAGCAACGGACAACTCCAAATTCGAATCGATCATATCTTCCAAACTGTTGATCCAAATGCAATGAAATTTTCACAGGAGCTTACACACATGTTGAAGAATGTTCACACCAAATTTCAGATCAATTGGATGATTTCTCGATCGATTCGAATGGAGTTCGAATCGATCCCAAAGTGGGCCCAATTTCCTGAAGCCGGGCGCGTGGGCCCCCCTCACGTGCCAGAAGTGGTCTCCCTGATTTTAGGCGAAATATCAGCCTCCTACACCTATAAATAGAGCCCCAGGTCATTCAGAAAAGGGGTCGGAGAATTTGGAGAGAACAAGCACGCCAGGACGCTGCTAGAATCATTCCATATCGTCATTACGACCATTGATTTCGAATTTGGACTTTGTAATTGCTGTAATCACTTGTAACCAGCAAGGATAATTAATAAAAAGGATAAAACTTTGGAGTGGACGTAGGCCGGAGATAGCCGAACCACTATAAAACTTGTGTCTCTGTTCATTATTTCTGATTTGCTGCTTTTTATTTGCTGAGATCTGTTATGTGTGTTTGAATATTGTTGATTTGTATTCATACACTGGTGCTTTCACGGTATTTGGGGTTTGTGACCAATTTTGGCGCAAACACTTTGGTGCTTTCACTGAGAAGGACTAGCACCTGCTACATCGGATTCGAAGTTCAGATTTGAAGAAGTTTAAGGAGTTTCGATTTGAAGACGATGACTAGGTAAAACAGTAGAAGGCAAAGGGCTGAGAGAAGCCAACAGGAAGGAAGTCAACAAGCATCCTCCAGAGCTGGGGAAGGACAGGCTTCAATCTACATAACTTGGGATGAAATGGAAGCTATGACGAATTCTTTGCAGGAGAGATTGTTGAAGAGCCAACAAGAAATGATGCAGACTTTCTTTGAGCAAATGAGAGCTGCAGGGATGCAGAACTTAGGAACAGCTACAGCCGCTGTGGATGCAGGACAGGGGACTAGGGTCGTGGGACCCAGTGGAGGACGAGATACGGAGCCAGAAGGCAATCAACAAGGGCTTGGGGGCAGGCCCACGGGATCCAACACAGAAGGACCTTTGGAAGGAGTTCAACAGGCTAGAGCTAACGTTGCTACTAGTGAACCACATGAGGAATATGTGCCGGAGTTCCCTCGAGGGAACGGGAGGCAACCCCCAACAGACAATACTGGATTAATGGAGATCATCAGGAAAACTGTGCGAGGTGGTTTGACCAACAGAGACTTGGAAGGAGTGAATAGGAGTCCGTTCGCTCGGGAAATAAGGATGGCTCAGAACCCACCTAAGTTCAAGCTACCTAGCATTGAGGTATATGATGCCAAGGCAGACCCAACTGATCATTTAATGAGGTACACTAGACAAATGGAGGTGCTGGGGGCATCTGAGGAAGTGATGGCCCGATGCTTCCCTTTGTATTTGACGGACTTAGCCGCAATGTGGTTTAGGCAGCTGGGAGAAGGATCTATTAGGACTTGGAGGGAATTGGTGGAAAAGTTTTTGGGACAGTTTCGGGTTCACGTCAAGAGGCCGAAGAATGTGATGACATTGACATCGGTGAAGCAAAGGATGGATGAATCGCTTAGAGCTTTTCTAACTCGATTCAGTGCGGCAGTCGCTTCGGTGGACCGGCCTGATCCATCGATGGTTTTAATGGCTGCAGTATCAGGAGTCAGGGAGGACTCGGATTTCAAGGTATCTCTGATACGAGATCCCCCACAGGTTCTCGACGAATTCTTTCACGAAGCAGAAAGGTTCCTTCGGCAAGAAGATGCGAGTGCGGATTTAAAGGTGAAAAAGGTTAATGCAATTGAGGGTGAAGGACCATTCAGCAAAGGCTTGGATAAAGACAAAGGGAAAAGGAAGTTGGATGGTGATTCTGAAAACGCTAGGAAGCGATGGAAGGATCCAAAGTTTTCCACATACACAGGATTGAACGAGACGCTAGAGCGGATATACCTGGATACTCGGAATCGCCTTCCCTACCGGAGGCCGGCTAGGAGAGAACCATCAGAACGGGAAAGGACATCAGGGAGGCACTGCCTCTTCCATGATTTAGATGGACACGATACCAACAGCTGCAGGCACTTAAAGGACATAATCGAGGAGCATGTAAGAAATGGACAGTTACGGCAATATGTCGGAACTCGGAATGCAACGGTGGAGCAGGAGCAACCACCGACTACCTCACACCGTGATGATGTGAGGCCCAGGGATGACGGTCGATTGATTATACATTGACTTGGATATTGTGAAATAAGTAACAAACCATTGGCGGGCAACCAAATCATTTACACATGTACGGGGACGGAGATAGCCCCTAGGCGTGCTCTGAATGATGACAAATCGCAAAGCTATGGTTTGTGAAATCTGTTTTTTATTCTGGATTGGACACTTAATTTTCTGGTTTTGGTTTTGGAGTTTGGATTGAACTCCTGGTTTTGTTTGCCTTTTGATTTGGGTTTTCCTTTGGATGGTTGTTTTTGATTTTGGATGCTTCTTTGGATTTCTGGTTTTCTGGTTTTGATTTGGATTTTGGACTGGCTTTTGGTTGGATTTTTATCTGATTTTTGATAAAATTTCATCGGGTATGGATTATGCCTGGCAAGGAGTGAGTCGCTTTGCCCGAACGTGGTAAATTGACTCATTCAGGTCGTCGAGTATGGACTATGCTCGGCAAGGGTCCGGAGTGACCAGGATCCGGCCTAGGACTTAGGCCCTATATTATAAATTGTTATTTTCAGGTCGTTGAGTATGAACTATGCTCAACAAGGGTCCGGAGAGACCAGGATTTGGCTTAGGACTTAAGCCATGGCATTGTACAACGTCCAGGGACACTGGACCAAGGTCGTCAGGTGTGGATTGTGCTTGGCAAGAACCCGGAGAGGTTAGCTCAATGTCCAGGACACTGGACCAAGGTCATCAAGTGTGGGTTACGCTTGGCAAGAGCCCGGAGGGATTATGGATTCGGATATTGACCCGGAGGGGTCTTGAATTCGGTTATTGGCTAAGGATGGATTAGGACTCGGCTGTCGAGTTCGAATGGATATGGGATTGGTTATGGCTATGGATTTTGGATATTGGAATCGAAACTATTCAAAACACGCCTTGTTATCACAAGGCATGTTTTGGGGGGAAAAGTGTTATCCCATTTTTGGTCAAAACTGGAATATCAACAAATTGGTAAGGAATGATGGATACCAGGATTGGAGATCAGTTGGAATCAAGGCTACGATCGATATCGTCAAAATTTGGTTGAACTCCGATCGGGACGAAATTGGTTGGAGATAGTGTAAAGGACTAGGAAGGCTATGTTTCAAATTTCAGGTTAACCGGAGTTCGTATGAGAGAGATATGATCGATGCAAGGTAAGAAGTGCATGCTGTTCGAATCTGTCAGCACACAAGGTTCGAATCGATACACTTCGCATCGATCGGAGGGATGATGGTTCGAATCGATACACTTCGTATCGATTGGCATGGATTCGGCTCTGTGAAGTTCGCATCAGGTGTTGGTTCGACTCGATAGGCTTCGAATCAATCGAGTTACTGGTTCGACTCGATAGGCTCGTATCGATCAGCTAGGAAGGGTAGATGGATCTCGATTCGATGGCAACAAACCCAGAGTGATAGCAAGCATGTGGAGGTTCTTCGAATCAATGTGCTTCACATCGATCAGGATGGGTGCAGATGGCTCATTTCGACTCCAGTCTCTCTCGTATCCATCAGGTGAGAGCTTCGTTCGAATCCATCAGGTGAGGCCTCGTTCGTATCCATCCTTCACGACCACTTCGTATCGATGTCCCCATACTCGTTTCGGATCGACCATATCACGTGGGATCGATTCGAAATGAACTCCTGGGACTGATGCGTAGAGAGACACGAGTTGATGGATACGAGCATGACCATTGTAGAGTTATGGATAAGGACGAAGCGTGGAAAATGGATACGAACGCGTCTTCAGGAAGGGAAGCATTCAACACGGCGACAAAGGTGGATCAACCCAGAGAAATAGCGCCACGTCATCGATGCGTACGCACTTTGGATGGATTCGAAGCAATGGGTTCGAAGCGATGGATTCGAAGACAACAAGCAACGGACAACTCCAAATTCGAATCGATCATATCTTCCAAACTGTTGATCCAAATGCAATGAAATTTTCACAGGAGCTTACACACATGTTGAAGAATGTTCACACCAAATTTCAGATCAATTGGATGATTTCTCGATCGATTCGAATGGAGTTCGAATCGATCCCAAAGTGGGCCCAATTTCCTAAGGCCGGGCGCGTGGGCCCCCCTCACGTGCCAGAAGTGGTCTCCCTGATTTTAGGCGAAATATCAGCCTCCTACACCTATAAATAGAGCCCCAGGTCATTCAGAAAAGGGGTCGGAGAATTTGGAGAGAACAAGCACGCCCGGACGCTGCCAGAATCATTCCATATCGTCATTATGACCACTGATTTAGAATTTGGACTTTGTAATTGCTGTAATCACTTGTAACCAGCAAGGATAATTAATAAAAAGGATAAAACTTTGGAGTGGACATAGGCCGGAGATAGCCGAACCACTATAAAACTTGTGTCTCTGTTCATTATTTCTGATTTGCTGCTTGTTATTTGCTGAGATCTGTTATGTGTGTTTGATTATTGTTGATTTGTATTCATACACTGGCGCTTTCACGGTATTTGGGGTTTGTGACCAATTTTGGCGCAAACACATTCATTCATGTAGGCGGGTCGACTGGGCTATCGATCGCACTTGTGCCCATTTCTATGATTATTTTGTTTCTTGCTCATATTAACTCAGATTCTGACGTTCTATATATGGAAATTGACCAAAAAATTACCACGGACACAGTGGTGCAACTCACGTGGCTCAATTCTGATAATTTCACAAATTTATTTTATTATTTAATTAATTCATGAATTTATCATTACGGGTTAAATCGGGTTGTTACAAATTCCAATTCCAAATTATAAACCATTTCGATTTATCTCAAATTCCGAGTCCATTTCCAAAAAATCGATTCAAAACGCTTAAATTAAAAAGGATAAGTTTATAATTTAAAATAGTTAAAAAAAATACGGGTCGTTACACCTATTGGCCAAGAGGGAAGCGGTGGCTCATGCGGTCCTAGCAGCGAAGGGTGGTGTCCCATAAACAAAGCAATGTGCACATAAAAACTTATCCTTGTTGGATAGCTTAAACATTCGCCAATAAGGAAATTAATTCTTAGCAATTTATCATTGTGGATGGCCTGCTGGCTAGGAAGAGAGCAATGGCTCATGCAATCCATGGTGGCTAAGGGCAGTGGTCTCCTAACTAGGTAACAAGCACATGAAAATTCATCTCATTGGATAGCTTGAGCATTCCCCAATAAGGAAATGAATTCTTGGTAATTCATCCTCGTGGATAGCCACCGACCATGAAGGGAGCGCCAATTAACTTAGTCTTAGGTGGTGGTCCCTAAACATGGTATTAAGCTCATGGAAACTTATCATCGTTGATAGTCTTGGTAGTAATGTTGAATAGTATAGGCTCTGGAGACTTTAGTGGTATCCTCATAGAAGGTCATGGGCTTGGAAGCAAGCTTGATAAAATTAATGGCTGTTGATCTCGAGCGCCCCTGGATATGCAGATGGACAACTAGGTGCTCTCAAGAACCTTTATGGCAATGAAAAGGTAGGATTTTCTAGGGAAGAGCAAGGAGAGATCAAGATCAGTGGTCATCCTACCACTGGGTCTAGATATAAGGCCGATCAGCTAGGGCATCTCATATGGGCATGCTTGGTGAACGATGGGAGGTTCATTTCCTATATGGGGTGGTATTTCCCATGATCGTAAGGGTGAGCAGGACCGCAACCATAGTTGTTATACTTCGTACTAGATGTAGGATACCAAGTGTGAAAAGAGGTTGCTTAAGAGGAAATTGACCACAAGATCGAGATTGGTCCTTGTTTTAGCATCACAATGTTGACCATATTTTTCTCCAACTTGGAATTTCACCATAAAAAACGAAGGTTACCAGATAATTGTTTGGTTAAAGAGCCAAAATGAGCATTCAGTGTGTAAGTGACATAAGATGTAGAGTGGTTTGGTAGAGCTGCCTATGTCCACTATGAATTTCTCTTATTATATGGCTCTTTTAAAATTATAAGAAATTACAAAAGGTAAAATAAGATGAAAAGGGGAAGCTCAAGACTAAAGTTACTGCTAATCTTGAGGACTTGCTGAGCTTAGAACTGTATATGGTAGGCTGCTGTGGAATATGTTGCTTAATGCTAAGCCATGGATGTAGGGTCGTCAGTGACTGATGCATCCTTCAAATAAACCGACCCTTGCAGATGGCAACAACTTTAAAATAGTCGAACCTTGGTGGGTAGTGACCAACCACTTAATTGTTGACCTTTTATGGGTAGCGACCAACAACTGAATAGTCAACCCTTGGCTATTGGCGACCATCAATCAAACAGCACTTTAGAAGTTGTCATACATAGGGTATATATAGTGGCCGAAATTGATGATGTAATGGTTGAGATGATGCTGTAAAACTGGTTAGAAAGTCATTGCATTGTAGATCTGATTAATGAAAGGAAACTGACGAAGTGAAAGGAGTTAGCAAAGGAGGCAAACTTAAATAGGACAGACCATGCTCTGCCCTTACGGTTCAGGTAATATTCATGCATAGTGACAACATGTTGCAAAGCATGTTTTGTGTTAGAATTAGATACACTTGGTTATACTTCTTTGTTGTCCTTACCCATATGCTGATATGGCAAGGCATACCAAGAAAGCCAGCCCTTTTCAAATATATGGGAAGAGGTGGAAAACCGTCAGGGGTAGTGATGAAGAGGGGGGATCGAGCCGGACAGGTTGATTAAACTACTTAGAGTGATACAAAGGACCAACTATATGATTTCTAATAGAGGCCGCATTAGGGCGGGGTTGGTGATAGGCCATGCCCGAGGCAATCTAGAGGCATGTTGATCGACAGATGGGCAAAGGGAGGTATTCGAGTAGACAAGCTATCTAGGAGTCAGTTGGTCATAAGAAGGGGACCGACGATGGGGACCGAGGTGTGTAATTTGGATGCCTTATTTTGCTTTACGAATTGGCTCTTGGTCGTTACTTTGGGTTGCATCGACCGGAGGTCGACCTAAAATACAATGGAGAGGACGGCTGATAAACATCCATCCTCGATGGCAGCCAAAGGGGACTTGCTGATCTATTTCTGATTCTCGAGTAGCTTGTAGTACATTACTTTAGGCTCAACCATCCTGGACCGAAGCATATTAATCTAAGAAACCTTGATTGGTCTATCTTCTTATTTACGAAAAATTTGAGTAACACTACTGTTTTGGTCGATTTAAAATTTTCGATCACTATGATAACCTTTCATTTATAGTATGCTATTTGAAATTTTTATTACTCATATGCATTTTTCATATGAATTTTGAAAGGTTTGCCAGCACCGTATGAATTTTAATGGTTTTTTTAATTTGGGCGATGGGTTTTGGTAATATTAAGTGTTGGATATTATTTTGAAATGTATGTTTTCAAGTTGATTTTATAGTCTAATTGTAACACTCTTGAAAGAAGAAAACCAACTGTTAATTTGAAGTGGGAGAAGAAGATGAAGAAAAATAGAGCTTCATAAGAGAACGATCTGAAGGGAACGTTGTTTACTATGCGCAAATCGACGTCAACCTCATAAAATAATCGGTTTAACTGTTCGACATTATTGTTCGCCAACTTGCTTTGGTAAATGCCACTTGTACTATCTAGTTTTCACAAGTGTTAATTCTATTTAAATATGTAAAGTTACCAAGTAGCCTACGAAACTGAAAAATATCATTATGTCTATGTTTTGCTAAGAATATCTATATTTTTGTTAAAATAATTTCCCTTTATATCTTATCCAATAAAAATTGATCCAATACTCACTGTATGATAAGCCATTCTACCTATGAATTTTTTTTAATCTGCATATCTCACCTGTGTGGTTCTTCATATTATGGATTTCTAAGCAAGAGATTGAGAATTAACTAAAATCATACAATTAGAATTTATTGGATAAAGGGAATGGAATAATGAAAAGGGGAAAAAAATTAAATGATTATAACATCCCCTTCCTAGACGCCCAAAACTAAATGCTACATAAGCTGAAGTTATCTATAGTAATAGCTTTCGACGACTAAATACAGATATGTTAATGATATTTATAATATCAAAAGCACTTGAATATGAAACAATCGCAGATTTCAAAACAACATTTTTCCATTACATTTCAAAACACATGTTCCATATTCATATTACATAATCCCATAGGTTTTCCAAGGTAATCATAAAATACACATATTACAAAATACGCTGAGAGCGACATATGAAGATGCCCCCTTGGATGATCAGAGTCATATAGTCATAGTTGACTTAATACATACATAGCGGAAATAATAACAAAATAAAGAATTGCAACTCCTAAATAGCTATCTGTTAGCCTCCTGCTTACCATCGGTAGCTTTATTCATCGTCTTACTAAAAATCAGAAAAGACCTTAATACATCAGTCTACTCAAATCAATTTTGAGCACTCGAGAGTTTAAAGGGAAACATAAACTTCGAGTCAGACATAAAGTCTAATGTGAATAATATTATACAACCTGGTCATTAATGTAAAGTGACACCATGCCCCTTAGAGGAACGGGTTTCCCCTTACTAACATCCTTTTAAAACATATCTTTTGCAAATCATTCCCTGCAACCAAAACTAGTTAAATATAGTAAAGCATCATTAGGTAAACATACATATCAGGTAATAAACGAACTATCTATTCAGACACTTTAGTTTTGTTTGGCTAACAGTTAACCTTTGGCTGACTCGGGTCTACCAGACAATACAAACAAAATTTATCTAACATTTGTTAGACACTCCTCTTCTGGATGGTCTATCCTAAACTATCTGTTAAATACTTCTCTTTTGGATGGTCTGTCCCTAACTTAGTCATCTCCTAAGGTCACTTGATCCTAATGGTTTTGTGGGCTCACCAACAACATATCTGTATACAAATAATACGAATATATATTCCCTTCTGGATGTAATCATAATTTTAGTCTTACCTGTGACAAAGCGCTACAAACTGAAATTTTGGATAATAATTAGTTGGGGACAATAGCTAATGTATAGTGCACGACCCTATACCAGTCCTTTTCGGTATTCTAATATCTGAGTCACTTTACTTAGGAATGCCTTCCTATAATTTTCCTTGAAAACCTTTTCAAAATGATTAAGCCTCTAAATCAAACTTACATAAGAAAATTGGATAAACTCTATGCTTTACTCAAAATCACCTTTCCATATTATATATATACTTTACTCAAACCTTAGTTGATGAGAAAAATTAAACACTTAAAATTCCATGTTTTGATTCCATTGAAAGTGCTCCTTCTAAACCTTTGAAAGCATCTCTTTCAAAACCAAGTAAAACCTTTTTCATTATTTAGGCCGAGGCCAAAGCTTCCCTTTTGAAACCCTTGAAAACCTTTCTTTCGAAAGCATTAAAATCTTATACATCATATCTTAACACTTTAAAACATTCTTTAGAAAACCTTGGAAAACCCTTCCATTTCAACCCTTTCAAAACCATCGGAAAATAGTACCTTTCGACTTCTTCAAAACCCTTTGGGAACCACTCCTTCAAAACCATTTTAAATACCTTTCGGAAGCATCAAACATTTTGAAAGCGCTTTGGGTTCAATTTAAACATGTGGAAAACACTTTTCGAAACCATTTAAATCAAATCTTTCGAAACCTTTGGGTTATACCTCAGTCAGGAAAAAAGGAGTCAGTTAAAACATCTAAATCGAACCTTCCTTTTGAAACCTATTCCCAAGTAAAGAAGTGATGGTGTCGAAACCATCTGATTGAAAGCATGGGAAAAGTGGCTAATTTTAAAAGTTAAGTATACCTTTCGAAACCGTTGGCATCAGCGTAGAAAGGCGATGGCTAGGGGTTTCGTCCCCTTCAAAAGTATTACTTAGAACAAAAGAGTGCAACTAAGTTGAAAACTTTCCTTCGAAAATATTTGACCCAGTCGAAAGGCAACTAACTCAAAAATTTATCCTTTCGAAAGCAAAGCAGGCGCTCCCTTGATATTTAAAACGGAGCATACTCCAACCCCTTCGGAACCTAACGCTTTGACCAAGTACCCTTTCGCCTTTATCCAATGCGCTACGTACCAAGTAGCTTGATACCATGCACATTAGTTTTGAAACCGATAGTGGGAAAGGTCTGGGTCGAATCCCCCTGTGCCAAAAGTGGCGGAACATGCTAAAAATATGTTTTTTTTTAAACTTAAAAGAAAAAACTTTTCAACTAACCTGCCATTGTTTGTCAAATTCTTATTGGTCTTTAAATATCTTTCAAAAAGTGCTGCCAATATCTTCAGAAGTAAACAATTATATTATTTTGCAAAATGCCCCTTCTCCTTAATTAAATAAATAAAACGTTTAAGTCTCATACCTTAAATAATTTTATATATTCATCAAAAAACTTAGGAAAATTCTATAGAAATTCCACAAAATCTATTTAATTATGTTTTCTGAGATATATAAATTTCATACCCAAACAATTATTTATTTTGTCATAAATAATGTAAAACCAAATAAATCATTTTCTTCACTCGAAAATTAATATAAAATCCACACTAATTTAGAAAATTATAAAAATTGAAGCCTATCTCAAGAATATCAATCCTGGTCTACATTTATATTTTCAAGGCATTTGGATGTCATTTAATAGGGCTTTCATATCAAACATATCATAAAAACTAATATGAACATACGCAAATCATCAACAAGCATTTATAAACTTTTAATCATTCAAAGAATGGCATTATCATGCAAAATCATTTCGATGTATACTTAAAACTAAAAATGGGATGTAGCAATCATTCACCTTAGCTTTGTGGTTAAAGTTGTGAGATTTGATGTTGAATAAGTTGATTTACTTCTTCTCTTGAAAATCCTAGCTTTTATCTTCTCTTGAGATTGAAAATGGTGGTCGGCCTTAGAACACGCTTGAGGAATGTAAATTGAATGTGTGTTTTAGTTTCCTAAGGTTTGAGGGTATAAGTTCCTCTTATTTCCCATTTTTCCCTCCTTTATTTCCTTACACTTATTTCCATCTTATTTCCATCTTATTTCCTTAGATCATTATATATATAGGCACGACTACCCATGGTTAAATCAAATTATCTATCCATTAATCATCTTACATTATTTTATTTTATTTAGCTAATTAAATATTCTAAAAATGTTATTAAAAATGCAGGGTATTACTGATTTCCCTTCTTAAAGAATTTTGTCCTCGAAATTACGATAAGGTACATAAAAAATCAATCAACAAGGTAAAAGATACCATCAAAACAAATGAGGATAAACGTCTCTAATCCTACTCTCAGTCTCTCAAGTACAATCTTTATCATCGTCGCTCTATTGGACTTTCACTAGCCTAATTGTCTTATTCCTTAGCCTTTTCTCATCTCCTGCAGCTATCCGAGCTGGCTTTCTAACTATGGTCAAATCTGTCTCTACTACTAAATCTTCTAACATTGTCAGTGCTATAGTAGTCCCCGTCTCTAACACACTTTCTAAGATGAGAAACATGGAAAACATTATGGACCTTTTCCAAACTACTCGGTAACTCTATTTTATGCGAGTTTCCCGATCCTCTCAACAATACAAAAAGGTTCAACAAATCTCGATGCTAAGTTCCATGATTTTCCAAATCGGTGAAACCTTATTAAATACAAAATCTCCAACAGAAAATTCCAAGTCTTTCCATCTTCTATCTACATAACTTTCTTCCTAGACCGAGCTTCCTTTGTCCTAGCTCGAATTAACTCAATTTTCTCTGCCGCTTCTTTCATTAAATCCGGACCAAGAACCAACCTATCCCTGGTCACTAACCAACATGCGGGAGATTTTCATGCCTTCCATACAAAGCTTCAAACGGTGCCATCCCAATAGTAGTCTGATAATTGGTGTTATAAGAAAAATCGACTAATTGGAGATGGTCTTCCCATGATCCCCCAAAATCCAATACACAAGCTCTTGACAAATCCTCTAAGACTTTATTAACTATCTTTGTTTTCTCATCTTTTTGTGGATGGTAAGCAGTACTCATCTTGATCTTGGTTCCTAAAGCTTCCTGTAGGCTCTTCCAGAACTCACTAGTGAACAAGGAATCTATATCACTAACTGTACTACTAGGAATTCCATGCAATCTAACCACATTCTTCATGAACAACTTCGCCAAAATAGGTGCCATCCTAGTTGACTTTACTGGAATGAAATGGGCACTCTTGGTCAGCCTTTCCATTATGACCCATAGACTTTCATTTTCTCTACTAGATCTTGGTAACCCGCCAATAAATCCATAGAGAAAGAACCTCATTTCCAAATCGTAACATCCAACGGCTGAAGTAATCCACTTGGCTTCTGTTGTTCCGCCTTTGCCTGCTGGCAATTCAAGCACTGCTTTACACACAAACCAATGTCCTGTTTCATTCCTTCCTAAAAGAAACACCTTTTCATATCTTGATACATCCTTGTACCTCTTGGATGTATAATGAACTTCGAACGATGGCATTTCTTCGAAACTTCCTTCCTTATGTCTCCTACATTCGAAACACACAACCTTCTTTTCCTTCTCAACCATCCATTTTGGTCAAGACTGAAATCCTTCAAGTCATCGCTCTCTATTCCCTCTATCAAGTTCCCGGTCCATTCGGTTAAAACCGGATCTTTCACCTGTTTAGAAGCTATCTTCTCAATCATTACCGGTCGAACTTCTAAATAAGACAACACAAAACCTTCTCCACTAGACTCGGCCCAGAATCTACGCTGCACCCTACAAGTTGACAATGTTTCCGAATTCTTCCACTCAGCAATCATTGCCAACACTGCATTCTGATGTTTCCTGCTAAGTGCATCCATTACCTTATTTCCTTTTCCTGGTATGTACTCAATTTCAAAATCATAAGCAACAATAAACTCTAATCATCTCTGCTATCTCATGTTCAACTCCTTTTGAGAGAACAAATATTTTAACGACTTATAATCCGTATAAAGCTCAAATCTCTCTCCCAAAAGGTACTGCCTTAACACCTTCAAAGAAAATTTAACAATGGCTAACTCCAAGTCATGCGTTGGATATCTAACTTCATGTGGTCTAAACAGTCTAGAAGCATAAGCAATCATTTTACCTCTTTGCGTTAGCACAACTCCCAATCCTATTCCACACGCATTAGTATAAACAACTAAATCCCGATTCTCCTTTGGGATAACCAACTCCGATGCATGTGTCAACAAGTGTTTCAAGCCCTATAACGCTTCCTCATACTTATCGGTCTACACAAACTTCATAGCCTTTTGCGTAAGCTTAGTTATAGGTGCAGCTATCCATGGAAAATCCTTTATAAACCTTCGATAATATTAGCCAATCCTAGAAAGCTCTTTATTTCGATCACTGTCTCAGGTTTCTTCCAACTATTCACTACTTTAATCTTATTCCGATCCACTAATAGCCCCTTCTCTTGGACTACATAACTGAGGAGCTTCACTTTCTTTTTTCAAAAATGACACTTAAAAAGCTTCACCTTCTGTTGATGTTCCCTTAGCATCTCAAGCACAACCCTAAGACGAACTTCATGCTCCTTCTCATCCGTAGAGTATATAAGAATATTGTCTATGAAGATTAACACGAACCTATCCAAATGCTCTCGGAAAATTCGGTACATCAAATCCACAAAGAATGTCGGCACATTAGTTAGTCCGAACGGCATAACTAACCATTCGTACGATCCATATTGAGTACTAAACGTCGTTAAAGAAATACTATCCTCTGCTACTTCAAGCTGATGAAATCCGATTGCCAAATCCAACTGAGAAAATACCTTGACTCCACTTAAATAATCGAACAAATCGTCAATTCTTGGCAATGTATACCGGTTCTTTATCGTCTTCTCATTCAACTTATGATAATCGATACATAGCCTTCATGATCCATCCAGTTTCTTAGCGAATAGTGCGGTTGCCCCCAAAGGTGGACTACTCAGTTTAATAAAACTCTTGCCTTCTAAATTCACCCACTACACCTTCAATTCCTTCATCTCTGTAGGTGTCATTCTGCTTGGCGACCTATTCACCGATTATGCTCCAAGCACTAAAACTATTCGAATCTCAATAGCTCGTTTCGGTGGCAATCCAACTACCGGCTCAAAGAGATCTGTGATTTCTCTCACTATGATAACTTGATGCAACTCATCTTCCAAATCCACAACACCCAATAAAGCATTCACCTTAGAACTAGGGTTTTCTATGGTATAAAATATCTGATCACTATAGTCAGCGTGTCTAAGTGATATTTTCCTATCATGGAAAAATATCCTAGTATCATACTTACTTAACCAATCCATCCTAATAATGATCCCAAACCCCACAAAGTCAAATACATGCAAACATCAAACAAAAGTATGACTTAACAAGTCAAATTCTAAATGGTCACACTCCATCCCAAGTGTCACATACCCTCCTATTGAATTTGCAACCCTTCAAGATACAACTAAATATGATGGTTTTAGATTAAGCTTATCTACCAAACATCGAGAAATAAAAGAATGTGATGCACCAGTATTAATCAAAACGCTAACAGACATACCATGAATCTGTAACATGCCTCCCAGTACAGCCTTTCCCTTCTCCTACACTACTGGCCTTGAAGCAGCAGGTTCCAATGCGTACACTTGGCCCCTTCCATCCTCCGCGGGCACTTTGCAGTTGATTCTTGCACTGGACGATTTGATCACAATTAAAGCACTTGATATTTTTCTTTCTAATCAGCTCCTTCCCTTTTCCTTTTCCAGCACGACACTCATGAGCATAGTGTCCTTTCTTGTACACTTATAGCAGATGCTTCAGACTTTCCCTATTTCACTACTACAGCCTTCTACGCACTTTTCTAATGGAAGAATTTCCTTTTCTAACCTTTTCCAATCTAAACCTCCTTCTCCTTCTTCTTGTCCAAGCAAGCTAACATCTCTTCGTGCCTCAACGCCTTCTTTACTACCACATCACATGGATCTCTGATGTGCGGTAAGGTAGCTCTCGCCGATTCTAGTTTCAAACCTCTAATACAATTTCATTCCTTTTCATCAACGTTTCAACAGTGGTATACCCATATCGGGCTAACTCCTCAAACCTTCCAGCATATTCCAAAACAGATATCTCCCCTTGTTTCACATCACCAAACTTTCTCACCAACACAGACTACGTCATTATTGACATAAATATTTCTTGAAACCTCCACTTAAACTCTTTCCATGTCATAATATCCTCACCCAAACTAGCAGTTACAGTACTACATCAAAATAAAGCAGCTCCTTAGAGCTGTCTTGAAGTTAGTATTCTTTTCTGCTCATCATTAAATCCTAAATCTGTAAAAATCCTTTCACAATGTAGCAGCCAATTTTCTACTTCTACATCATCTTATATTTTGATAAAGGGATTTCTTCCAAGCTTAATACAATCTCCACTCAACTTAGCATAGTCATTGACAACACGAGCTTCCTGAACTCCTCCTCTAGCTGCATTCCCTCCAACAACTCCAGCTGCAATCCCAACTTGCATCATATTTACGAAAAACTGATACATTGCTCCCATACCACCTAGGGAACACCACATTCTTAGCCTCAGCCTGACCTTGAGTTCTTCTAACATTCAGTCAGGCATTTCCATTTGCGATGGTGCTATCTCCTCCAAGATTAACTCTGTCTCTTCTTCTGTCCATATCTGTATTCAAGCCTTGTGAGATACAGATGAATAGCCTAGTAAAGGTAGGAGTCTACAGAAAAAGCGTATACTTATATACAAAAAATGCAAATACGCTACTATAGCGTTATCCAATACCCCCAATATAATATCTAATTCCTATGGATTATGTTTTCAAAAATCTTTTTTTAGTTAAAGTATTTCATAAACCGTGCTCTGATACCAACTTGTAACATCCCCAATCCAGCAGCCTAAAACTAAATGCTACAGATGCTGCAGTCATCTATAGTATTAGCTTCCGATGACTAAATAAGGATATGTTAATGGTATCTATAATATCAGAAGCACTTGATTATGAAACAAATCGCATATTTCAAAACAACATTTTTCCATTACATGTCAAAACACATGTTCCGTATTCACATTATATAATCCTAAACGTTTCCCAAGGCAATGATAAAATATGCTAAGAGCGACATAAGAAGATATCCCCTTGGATGATTGGAGTCATATAGCCATAATTGACTTAATATATATACAGTGGATATAACAACAAAATAAAGAACTACAATTCCTAAATAGCTATCCGTTAGCCTCCTGCTTGACTCCGGTAGCTTTATTCATCATCCTACTAAAAACCTAAAAAGACCATAATCATTCAGCCTACTCAACAATTTTGAGCATAAAAGAGTTCAAGGGAAAACACAAACTTCGAGTTGGACATAAAGCCTGGTGTGAATAACACTATACATCCCAGTTATTAATGTTAAATTAGACCACACAGCTTAGCGGAACGAGTTTCCCCTCACTAACATCCTTTTAAAACATATTTTTTTCAAATCATTTCATGCAACCAAAACTGGTTGAATACTGTAAATCATCATTAGGTAAACATACATATCAGGTAATAAATGAACTATCTATTCAAACACTTTAGTTTTATTTGGGTAATTACTAGCCTTTGGCTGACTCGGGCCTACCAGACAATATAAACAAAATTTATCTAACATCTGTTAGACACTCCTGTTCTGGACGGTCTGTCCTAAATTGTTTGTTAAATGCTTCTCTTCTAAACGGTCTTTCCCTAACTTAGTCATCTCCTAGGTCACCTGATCCTAATAGTTTTGCGGGCTCACCAATAACCATCTGTATACAAATATATATTCCCTTCTGTGTGTAATCATAATTTTAGTCTTACCTGTGACATAGCCCTGCACACTGGAATTTTAGACAACAATTAGCTGGGGCTAATAGCTAATGTATAGGCCGCGACCATATACCAGGCTCATCTAGTATTCTAATATCTGAGTCATTTTACTTAGGAATTCCTTCCCATATTTTTCCTTGAAAACCTTTTCAAAATGATTTAAACCTTTAAATCAAACTTACACAAGGAAATTGGATAAACTTTATGCTTTACTCAAAATTGAAAATGTGTATGTGCTAATATAGTACACACGGATCGTGTAATATGATGAATAACACACAAAAATATGACTAATCACAGATAATAGAAAATTCAATAAAATAGAAAAAGCACACCAGAGATTTTTATACTGGTTCGGAGCACCGTCTTACGTCCAGTCCCAGACTTCTATCTGGATTTTCACTACCAACTACCTCGCTTCACCCAGAGGAACAGGTGTACAACACCCGAGCAGACGAATGGGATTTCACGCCTCTAATACACTGAGGACTTCAACACTTGCCTCTTACAACACCGAGGAATTCAACCCTTGCCTCTTACAACACCGAGGACTTCAACAAAGATGAAAATAATTGTTTGTTGACGGTATGTGTTCTTGCTAACACTATTTTGTAACTTGTAGTACAAACTTCCTATAATCTTATCCTCAAATAGAATATTTGTATATATGAAGATTTGGAAGTGGATATCGTATTTGAATCAAAAGAATGTTAAATAAATTTCAGGATTCAAAGGCGATATATGATAGAATATGAGCAATTTGAGCGCTTGAGAGTATAAGATTGAGATCAATAGAATAGAGATTAGAATAAAAGAAATTTGTTCATTGGAATAATGATTTCATGATGTTTATATAAGAAATAAACAGTTGTAACCCTTTGTGAAAAGGTACAAACAAAGGTCATGATTATTGGTGAAGAGAAAGAGAAGCAACCGTTGAAGAAAAGGAAGTGTCTATACGAAAGGTTGCTTCCTGTTTGAAAACGGTCGACAGGTCAAAAAGGACCAGTAGAAAGGAATTTGAATATATATACGTTATGTACACTTGTGCACGTTAACTGTGCATTCTGGGCAGAAACGGTCGACGGCCTTGTTTTAACTGGTCGACCGGTCTAGCCCAGTTTGCACAGTTAATGTGCACTAATTCATATATATATATATATATATATATATATATATATATATATATATTCAAAGATTGAAGGTATAAGATTATTTGAGGATAGATTTTAACATAAATAACATTACTAACTTACCAAATAATCAACCTCTAACATATGGAGCTCTTTGTGTCTCTTTAATGAATAACTTCTTTTTGTCGATCACGGCTTATCCCTTTGTCTTGTCGATCACGGCTTATCCCTTTGTCAGAAATCAAAACTCTATAAAAGTCTTGACTCAAAATTCTCCCCCTTTTTGATTGATGACAACATAGTTATGAATCTCCCCCTGTATATGATATCCCCCTGAGATTGTGTCCTGCATATATACTGTTAGCACAATTTTCTCCCCCTTTGTCATCGACGAAAAGGAGTTGTTAAATGGAGGATGTAAATGAGAGTATAAGCAACATAAAATTACTACCATATATCAAGAGTAACATTCACACAAGATGATAATACACACAAGTCTAGTACGAATTAAAACACGTCACTATTTAGTACAAGTGCCAGATAATGTCTTTAAAGCAAAAACTAAAGTCATAAGAACGCAAAAAAAACATAAACTAAGAGAGACTTAATCTGACTCCGTCTCACCCTCTTCTTCTTCTTCCCCTTCATCTTCAACAAGCTGAGATTTTCCGTGTCCACGTTCATGAC
Organism: Allium cepa; assembly: GCA_030765085.1. Lineage (NCBI taxonomy): Eukaryota > Viridiplantae > Streptophyta > Magnoliopsida > Asparagales > Amaryllidaceae > Allium > Allium cepa. Next base: position 858,368,050 of record CM060934.1, on the reverse strand, counting down.
TAGTTCCCGAGCTTGTATCCTCCTCCGAAGATGTCCAAGCAAAAGTAGGAGGAGCTGGGCGCTTGCCAAGGTCTGGAGCTTGCATTGAAGAAGATGATGCACCACATGATATTGCTTCCCATATAGAAACGAAGAAAGACTTAAGTTTGTTAAAGCGTTTATCCATTTTTGTATTCATGCGCTTAAGTCGTGCTTCGAGAAGGAATTAATTTCGAGCAATAATGTCAAGTGATTCTTTTGTTGAGGAAGATGGTCGTAAAAGTTTAACTTCCTCAGGTTTAGGGTGGGATGATCGTGATGAAGCTTCTTTATGTCCTTGTTCTTTCCATTGTTCAAAAGGCATAATATTAAAGTATGGAGCGGGAAGCTTCATTCTTTTAATCGATGCTTTGTTGATGACTTTTGGTTTGGAAATTGAAGACTTGGGAGGTTCAATGCCACAATCAAGCAAGAAACGCATAATATACTCGTTATAGAACAAGTGTGGCCTAGAGCAATCATTTACTTTCAAGATCTCATCAAAGATCATACCAATCCAATTTATACGAATACCCCCATAGATTGAGTATAATACCTTGAAATTTTCTTTATAGACAGCATCAAAATTTCCTATTCTCGGTAATAGAGAGTGCATAACAGTATGATGAAGAATTCTTGCAGAAGGCCGTAAACCAATAGACTTAGTGCTATCCTTGTCATCTTCAATAAATTGATGGCTAATTTGATTACGGACATGAACATTGAAAAAATTACTTGAGAATTTTTCACCGATAAACGAAGAACCAAGAACAGTTGCCATCCTATCACATGAGACAAACACTTCTTTGCCACAAACAACGGACCAAAGACAATAATTAGGATTCTCTGGCTTGTTTTTCTCTAAATTTAGGTTAGCATAGAATAATTTGATCATTACATGGTTAATTTCCATATTGTTTTGATCAAAGTCAATCAGGTTTTCAATGTCGGCGTCCTTTGCTAAGCCAAGAATACGATAACTAGAGAAATTTGAGAAATTAACAAAAGAACCTGGATGGATTGTAAAATCCTTCATCTCATTCAACCTTTTGACTGCGATTGGATCCACAAGCCACTTCCTGACAGAGAGATCGATTGGTTGAGTTTCGGAGGTAGAAGCTTGCTTTAATTTCTTTTGTGGAGGAGCCATTTGGGTGAGATTGGTAGAAGAATTTAGTTCTAGGGTTATGAGAGTTTGTGGAAAAAAATGAAGAGATGGAGTTATGAGAGTTTATTGAAAAAAATATGAAGAGATGGAGTGAATAAATAACCATATGTGCCTTTTAAAAAACAAAACAGCTCGAAACCGGTCGACCGCCCTGAAATCATCGGTCGACCGTTTTCATACAGAAGCAAAAACGGTCGACCGGTGGTATCTGGTCGGTCGACTGGTTTGCCTGTGAGTTGTTTTTCCTTCTTCTTGCTTTTATTTCTGAGTGTTAACGTCCATATAATATTGAGTTTATTCAAAACATGATATATATACACATATATATTAGTTCATAAAAGCAAATACGAAAATACAATCATAATATTGTAACAAATTTAATGAGAGGTAGAGGAATTATGGTCGGAAGTCTCTTCTTTGACATCTGTAATGCGTGGTTTCCATGGCGACCATTTTTCTTTTGCTCCTTCATTCTGAGCATAGTTTTTATCCCATGAATTTGGGCTTCTAGAGGATGAAGGTGCATGAGGCATTGGCTCGTATACGCCATGTTTGTTTGAACTACAAAAGAATGATGCCATTCTTTCTAGAAGAGATAGTCGTTCCGAAGTTAGTTGTTGCTCATAATGCAGCTGTCTTTGAAGATCGATTTGATGTTTTTGATAATGATGAATCTCATTGATCTTCTCTCCGGTACGGGGTGAACAAAACAACATCTTCTTTGCTCGTTTCGAAGTTGGCGTATTGCCAGGAGTATGAATGCATTGATGATGACACTTTGATTTGTATTTTGGAGTTTCAGGAGAGTAATATTCTTCTGGCTCAGAACTTGTGACCGAAATATGGGACTTTTGAGCACACTCATCACAAATATGTGTTATAATGAACTATATGTATAAACTTTTAGGCTTAGATAGGAAGTGATAAAAGCAATATTTTTTTTTCAAGCTTATATAAAAAATTCTTATATATAAGCTTGTGGATGAGAATTGTCATGCAAACTTGGCCGTAGAAAAAATTAGAAGCTCATATTCAATTTCCTAATATAGCAATAGCAAAAATAATCCGAAAAGAACTTAAGAATATAACATTAGTGATTACTTATCAAGTTCTTTTCTAGAAATTAAACCAAGTTCTCTACGAAATTTAATGAAACTAGACTCAAGTAGAGGCTTAGTAAAAATGTCCGCTAGTTGACTATCAGTTTGGACATATTCGAGACATATATTTCCTTTTTCAATATTGTCTCTAAGGAAATGATGACGGATATCAATGTGCTTGGTTCTGGAGTGATTCACTGGATTCTTAGAAAGATTTATAGCACTTGTGTTATCACAGTATATAATAGAATTTGATAAATGAATATCAAAATCTTGAAGTGTTTGTTGCATGTATATTACTTGAGTACAAGCGAGAGCCGCTGATATATATTCAGCTTCACATGTTGATAGTGAAACACAATTTTGTTTCTTACTAAACCAAGAGACGAGTGATTTTCCAATAAAATGGCACGTACCACTTGTACTCTTTCTATCCATTCGAGAGCCTCCAAAATCAGCATCACTATATGATACTAATTCAAATGGACATTCTTTTGGATAAAAAAGACCGAAATCTTTGGTATTATTAAGATAACGAATTATACGTTTCACTGCTCGTAGATGTGATTCCTTTGGATCTGCTTGAAAGCGTGCACATAGACAAACACTCATCATTATATCTGGACGACTTGCTGTAAGATAAAGAAGAGAACCAATCATGCTTCGATATAGTTTCCGGTCAACATTCTTACCATTTTTATCTTTTTCAAGATGTGTAGTTGTACTCATAGGAGTAGGTTTACCAGATGTGTTATTTAACCCGAAGCGTTTGATAAGATTTCCGCAGTATTTTTCTTGATTAATAAAGATACCATTCGGAAGTTGTTTGATTTGAAGTCCAAGAAAATATGACAGTTCTCCCATATGAGACATTTCAAATTCTTTGGTCATAATATTTGCAAATTCCTTACAGAGTTTATCGTTTGTTGAACCAAAGATGATATCGTCTATATATATTTGAATAACTAGAATATCCTTTTGAGAATGTTTGATAAACAAAGTTTGATCGACTTTGCCTATTTGAAATCCTGAGTTAATAAGATAGCTACGTAGTCGTTCATACCAAGCACGAGGTGCTTGTTTTAAACCATACAGAGCTTTCTTAAGTTTGAACACATGGTCAGGATATTTTTCATGTACGAACAAAGGAGGTTGTTCGACATATACATTCTCTTTGATAAATCCATTGAGAAAAGCACTTTTGACATCCATCTGATAAAGTTTGAAATTATGGTGACAAGCAAAAGATAATAGGATTCTAATAGCTTCTAATCGAGCAACCGGTGCTAAAGTTTCTTCATAATCGATACCGTCTTCCTGATTATACCCTTGTGCTACTAATCTTGCGTTATTTCTGGTGATATTTCCTTGTTCGTCAGCCTTATTTTTATAGACCCATTTAGTACCAATAACTGACTGATCAGTTGGTCTTGGAACAAGTTCCCAAACGTCATTGCGCTCGAACTGATTTAGTTCTTCCTTCATGGCAATGATCCAGTAATCGTCTGCAGCAGCTTCTTTTGGATTCTTAGGTTCGATATTTGAGAGAAAAGCGACATGACCCATTTGGTTTGAGTTGACTCCTTGTTATGACATGTGATGTTACTTCACCGATTATATTTTGTGCCGGATGGTCTCTTAATATCCTTGGTGGTGATTGTAACTCACATGTTTGAGGAATATTTTCAATAATTATTTCCGAGTCAGAATCAACATTTGTGATGATTGGATTATCAGTGACTATTGTTTCGTCATCATCTGATATATTTTGAGGATGCTTATAGAATTCATCGAAAGAGACATGAAGTGATTCTTCAATAGTTTTAGTTTGTTTATTAAATATACGATAGGCCTTGCTTCGTTCCGAATAACCGACAAATATTCCTTCATCGGCTTTTGGATCGAATTTGCCAAGCTGGTCTTTCGTATTTAAAATAAAGCACTTGGAACCAAAAACTTTGAAGTATGAGATTTTAGGCTTTCTTTTGTTAAATAATTCATAAGGAGTATTCTTGGTAAGAGGTCTTATGGACACACGATTTAAAACATAACAGGCAGTTGCGACGGCTTCTGCCCAGAAATATTTTGGTAAGGTGGTTCCATTCAATAATGTTCTTGCACATTCTTGTAAAGTTCGGTTCTTCCGTTCTACAACTCCGTTTTGTTGTGGAGTTCTGGGAAACGAAAAATTATGATATATACCTTTCTTTGTACAAAAATGTTCAAATTCATTATTTTCAAACTCTCCGCCATGATCACTTCTTATATTTTTAACTTTAATCCCTTTTGATTTTTGAATTCTTTTGACGAAAGATTTGAAATGATCGAAAGTGTCACTTTTGTTTTTTAAGAAAATTGTCCATGTGTAACGGGAGAAATCATCAACAATTACAAGCACATATCGACTGTGATTTATTGACTGAACCCTAGTAGGTCCAAATAAATCCATATGTAGTAACTCAAGTGGTTGTAATGTTGATATGACTTTCTTGGATTTAAAAGATGATTTGGTCAATTTTCCTAACTGACATGCGTCACAGATGTTGTTAACCTTAAAACTTATTTTGGGTTGTCCTCTAACTAGATTGTTTTTGGCTAGCTTGTCAATAGTTCTGAAGTTTATATGACAGAAGCGTTTGTGCCATAACCATGGATCATTATCATTAGCCACAAGACACATATCTGAACTATGATTAATATTCATATTCAGAATATATATATTTCTGTCTCTATAACCTTCGAAAACTAAATTATGGTCTTTATCTAAATACTACACTTATTATCCGAAAAGGAAATTGTAAAACCCTTGTCACATAACTGACTAATACTAAGTAAATTGTGTTTCAAATTTCTAACTAGCATGACATTAGTAATGAGAGGTAAGTTAGATGTACCGCAATTTCTCACATCGCCTTTGCCGATGATATAGCCTTTTGAATTATCTCCAAAAGTAACGGAGCCACCATCTGAGTATGTAATATTTGTCAATAAGCTCTTGTCTCCAGTCATGTGCTTCGATCAACCACTGTCCAATATCGACTTTCCTCTATTCTTAAGTGGGACCTGCAAAAAATAAAATTAAGTCCATGGTACCCACTTTTTATGGGGTCCTAAGAGTTAGGTCTTAGGAGTCCAAAACCATACGGGTCCGGTATCCCCTTTATATATATAATTTGTATTAAGATGCACAGTATTCATGAAATTCTGAATATATTTGTTCCTAATAAAATTGTTATCTGTTTTAGGAACCCATATTTTGATAGTCTAGACATTTTTCTTCTAAAATTTCACAACTGGTTTTGGTTTGGAATATAATAAACTAAGATTTTTCTTAGCTTCAATCTTTTGTACTTTCTTCTTCCTTTCATTACTAAGATGTTTCTTGGTTTCTTGTTTCTTATATCCCAAACCTTGTTTATTTGAAACAGATTGTGAACTTTCAATGATTTTTGTCAAATTTTCTCGTCCTTTGTTAAAGTTAGAAACATTTTGAGTAATGTTATCTAACTTAGTTTGTAAACTAGCCTTTTCTAGGTCCAGAATTTTGACTTTTGCCTTAAGCTCATGATTTTTAGTAGTGAGAGCATCATTTTTCTCTTTTTGAGTTTTAATTTCTTGACTCAAAAGAGATAATTGAGAGTCAACATTAGATGATGATCCTTGAAGTTTTTCAAGTTCTTCTTCTAATATTTTCTTTTCGTCTTTTAACATATCTCGTTCAAATTCTGCTCTACTCAAATCTGCTTTGGCTTCTTTTAACTGTCGTTTTATGTCTTTATATTTGACTATCAATTCAGCATTAATATCAAGTACTTCATTAAATGTAGGAATTTGTACCTCATCTTCTGTTGCCATGAAACAGACATTTGCTTGTTCATCTTCCGTATCATTATCACTTTCTGATGAGTCTATATCATCCCACGTTACCGAGAATGCTCGTTTCTTTGATTTGTCCTTCTTATATTTTAATTTGTCATTTTCTGACTTCTTCTTTTGCTTCGGACAATCCTTGTGCATGTGCCCCTTTTTGTGACAGTTGAAGCATTCTATAGCGGATGATGTTGGTTTATTTGATCCAGATTTCTTTCTGTTATAACGACTGGCTTTTCGTTGTTTTAGGAATTTTTCGAAACCTTTTGCTATGAATGCCAGATCTTCATCTTTAGACTCTACTTCATTTTCGTCTTTTTCAGCATGAAATGCCACGTTCTTCTTTTCTTCTTTTTGTTCCTTTCTAGTCTGCAAGTTAGCTTCATAGGACATTAGATTTCCTATCAATTCATCTGGCTTCATGACGGAAAGGTCATTAGCTTCTTCAATTGCTAATACTTTTCCTTCCCATTCACTAGTCAGAGAATGTAGGACTGTTGAAACAACATTAAAATCAGAATACTTTTGTCCTAAGCCAATAAGTGCATGGTGGATAGTTTGAAAACGTGAATACATATCATTGATTGTCTCATTTGGTTTCATTTTGAAATTTTGAAATTGACTTTTCAGCATGGCTATTTTGGCTTGTTTAACCTTGTTAGTACCTTCATGAGTGGTTTTCAGCGTTTGCCAAATTTGATATGCAGTAGTGCAGATACTAACACGGTTATATTCATTTTGGTCTAATGCACAAAACAACATATTTTTTGCTTTTGCATTTACGGCTGCTGCCGTTTTCTCAGCCGCTGTCCATTCTGAATAATCAGTTGTTGAATTCACTATTTCTTTTTGAGTAGCATTCCAGGCATCATAACTGTTTGATTGCATAAAGAATGACATACGTGTTGCCCAATAGCTATAGTTAAGACCATTGAAAAATGGAGGTCTTTGTGTCGATTGACCTTCCGTGTAAGTGTTGTTTTGAGTGCTAGTATTTGCGTTATTTTCCATATTACAAGAATATACCAAATAACTGTGTTACGGTTATATGATGACCGTGCTCTGATGCCAAATGAAAATGTGTACGTGCTAATATAGTACACACGGATCGTGTAATATGATGAATAACACACAAAAATATGACTAATCACAGATAATAGAAAATTCAGTAAAATAGAAAAAGCACACCAGAGATTTTTATACTGGTTCGGAGCACCGTCCTACGTCCAGTCCCAAACTTCTATCTGGATTTTCACTACCAACTACCTCGCTTCACCCGAAGTAACAGGTTTACAACACCCGAGCAGACGAACGGGATTTCACGCCTCTAATACACCGAGGACTTCAACACTTGCCTCTTACAACACCGAGGACTTCAACACTTGCCTCTTACAACACCGAGGACTTCAAAAAAGATGAAAATAATTGTTTGTTGACGGTATGTGTTCTTGTTAACACTATTTTGTCACTTGTAGTACAAACTTCCTATAATCTTATCCTCAAATAGAATATTTGTATATATGAAGATTTGGAAGTGGATATCGTATTTGAATCAAAAGAATGTTAAATAAATTTCAGGATTCAAAGGCGATATATGATAGAATATGAGCAATTTGAGCGCTTGAGAGTATAAGATTGAGATCAATATAATGGAGATTAGAACAAAAGAAATTTTTTCATTGGAATAATGATTTCATGATGTTTATATAAGAAATAAACAGTTGTAACCCTTTGTGAAAAGGTACAAACAAAGGTCATGATTATTGGTGAAGAGAAAGAGAAGCAACCGTTGAAGAAAAGGAAGTGTCTATACGAAAGGTTGCTTTCTGTTTGAAAACGGTCGACGGGTCAAAAAGGACCAGTAGAAAGGAATTTGAATATATATATACGTTATGTACACTTGTGCACGTTAACTGTGCATTCTGGGCAGAAACGGTCGACTGCCTTGTTTTAACTGGTCGACCGGTTTAGCCCGGTTTGCACAGTTAATGTGCACTAATTCATATATGTATATATATATATTCAAAGATTGAAGGTATAAGATTATTTGAGGATAAATTTTAACATAAATAACATTACTAACATACCAAATAATCAACCTCTAACATATGGATCTCTTTGTGTCTCTTTAATGAATAACTTCTTTTTGTCGATTACGGCTTATCCCTTTGTCTTGTCGATCACGGCTTATCCCTTTGTCAGAAATCAAAACTCTATAAAAGTCTTGACTCAACAAAAATCACTTTGCCATGTTATATGTGTGTGTGTGTGTGTGTGTGTGTATTATTCTTTATTCAAACCTTAGTTGATGAAAACATTTAAACACTTAAAAGTCACCCTTTCGATTCCATTGAAAGTGCTCCTTTCTAAACCTTTGAAGCGTCTCTTTCAAAACCAAGTAAAACCCTTTTATTTATCTAGGCCAAAAGGCCAAAGCTTACCTTTCAAAACCTTTGAAAACTTTCCTTTTGAAAGCATTAAAACTTATACATCATATCTTAAACACTTCAAAACATTTTTAAGAAAACCTTGAAAAAACCTTCTATTTCAACCCTTCCGAAACCATCGGAAAAATAGTACCTTTCAACTTCTTCGAAACCCTTTAGGGAACCACCCTTTGGAAACCATTATAAATACCTTTTGAAAGCATCAAACCTTTAAAAACTAAAACCTTTCAAAAGCACTTTGGGTTCAATTTAAAACACGTGGAAAACACCTTTTGAAAGCATTTAAATCAACTCTTTCGAAACCTTTGGGTTATAACTCAATCAGAATAAAAAGAGTCATTTAAAACATCTAAGTCAAAACTGTCCTTTTGAAACCTATTCCTTATTAAAGAAGTGATGGTGTCGAAACCATCCCTTTTAAAGTATGGGAGAAGTAGCAAATTTTATTAGTTAAGTATACCTTTCGAAACCGTTGGCTTCGAAAGGTTGAAAGGGGGAAACTAGGAATTTCGACCCCTTCGAAAGCATTACTTAAAACAAAAGAGTGCAACTAAGTTGAAACCTTTCCTTGAAAATATTTGACCCAGTCGAAAGCCAACTGAGTCGAAACCTATCCTTACGAAAGCAAAGCAGACGCTCCTTTGGTTTTTGAAACAGAGCATACTCCAACCCCTTCGGAACCTAACGTTTCGACCAAGTACCATTTTGCCTTTATCCAATGCACTACGTACCAAGTAGCTTGATGCCATGCGCATTGGTTTCAAAACCAATGGTGGAGAAAGTTCGGGGTCGGAACCTCATTTACCGAAAATGGCAGAACATGCTAAAAACATGTTGTTATTTTTTTAACTTAAAAGAGTAAAATCTTCAACTAACCGGTCATTATTTGTCAAATTCTTATTGGTTGCTAAAATACCTTTTCAAAAAGTGATGCCATAATTTTAGAAATAAACACTGTAGAGTTGGCCTCTCTCTCAGTAGCTAGAAAAGTGGGAAAAACCAGATTATCTTGCAAATTAATATACTGGGCGGAGTCTTGGCAAGAGAGAATTATTTTATTTTTAAAAATGTCTCTTCTCCTTAATTAAATATATAACATTTAAGTCCCATACCTTAAATAATTTTATATATTCATCAAAACACTTAGTAAAATTCTATAAAAAAATCCAAAAAATCTATTTTAATATGTTTTCTAGCGTATACAAATTTCAGACCCAAACAATTATTTATTTTGTCATAAATAATTTAATAACCAATAAATCATTTTCTTCACCCGAAAGTTAAAATAAAATCCACATTAATTCATAAAATTATGAAAATTGAAACCCATCTTGAAAATATCATTCCTGATTTATATTTTTCAAGGCATTTGGATGTCATTTAATAGGTTTTCATATCAAACATATCATAAAACTAATATGAACGTGCATAAATCATCAATAAGCATATATAAACTTTTAATCATTCAAAACATGACAGTATTGTGCAAAATCATTTCGAAATATACTTAAAATCGAAAAGTATAAGAAAATGGGAATTAGTAATCGTTCACCTTAGTTTTGTCATTAAAGATTTGAGATTTGACGTCGAATAAGTTGATTTTCTTCTTCTCATGAAATACTATCTTTTATCTTCTTCTGAGATTGAAAATGTTGGTCGGCCTTAGAATTATTTTTTCTTGAGGAAATATAAAATGAATGTGTGTTTTAGTTTCCTAATTGTTTAGGGTATAAGTTCCTCATATTTCCCATTTTTCCCTCCCTTATTTCCTAACACTTATTCCCATCTTATTTCCTTAGTTCATTATACATATAGGCACGACTACCCTTGGTTAGATCAAATTCTCAATCCATTAACCATCTTACATTATTTTATTTTATTTTATTTACCTAATTAAACATCCTAAAAATGGTACTAAAAATATTGGGTGTTACAGCTACAAATTAAGCTCAAAATTAGGCAAAAGAACATGCGCTTTATTTTTTTTCTTTTCAGGATAGCCCAATAGCCTTCGACACTTAAACTGTCTCTCTACGTTTCTCTTCCATGGAACTCAGTCATCATCTTCAATTTTCATACTCCTTTTCAACCCACGATCTCAAAAATTAATCTCAACATAACCTTGACAGTTGAAACAATAAGTAAACCATCTCCAACACTACCTTAAACATCAACGATCGATGTATAGCAACGCAAAATACATAAATTATCGCCAAATCATAAAAGCCTAAAATCGAACATCAACAAAAAATTGAACGACAGAAGGATAATGACCACTGCTGTAATTTGGCTGATTTTATGTTTACACTTGAAGAAAGACAAAAACATTAAGAAGTGAAGTCGTAAAAGTTAGTGTGAGGTTCAGTTCAAGTAATTTATAATTGAGGGTTGAGTTAGGACAATTTGAGTTAGAACTATTTGAATTTAGCTTTTTTTGTAAAAATTTATGTTTGGTTTAATTCAAATAATATACATTTAAGTGTTCAGTTCAAGTAATATAAACACCTGATGAAATTTTCTCTTCTAAGACGTTGATCATTACTTGTATTATTTGTATTTTCTTTGTTTTGCGATAGAAAGAGTTTGTATTATTTTAAATGTTCTATACCACAAAACTAATATCTACATATACACGAAAGTAATACCCAGTGACTATGTTACATAATATAATGCACTATAAATTCAATCATTTAGTCCACTGTCACGCATGACAAAAGTGATACCAAATCAATGAAAACTCGTATTTGTGAGAAATGCGGGTTACGGATCCTAAGGCTAGAACTAACACTAGAGGGGGTGAATAGTATTTTAAGGCATTACTAATTCTTTTTTAGTTTATATTAATTTGAACACAAATGTATGCAATATTCAGACACAAATATGATTACAGAATCAAACACAGATGCGGATGTAAAGTAAAAGCAATAAAGGAAAGAACACACCGAATTTTATACTGGTTTGGTGTTACCCTACATCCAGTCCTGCAACACAAGTACGTTCCTTTCAAAATCAATTCTTACAATTACACCCTCGATTTCAAGGCCATGAGGTACACCGCTCCAGATTCACAATCCTCTGGGTAGAGATACTTGATTTTATGGGCAACAAGTTCACCCGATTGATTTTCCAGGCTACAATCACATCTTTTCTTGCTCGATTGATTTTCCAGGCTACAATCACACCTTTTCTCACTCGATTGATTACAAAGAATTCTATAGCTCTGAATAGCACTGGGATCTTGTTGAGATAGTGATAGAGAATCAAACTAGAGACGATCTAGTTAGATTCAATGGTGATTTCGGCAGTGTAATGGCAAAAATGTATATAAAGAAATGTGGAAGAAGAAGAGGAGTGAAATCAGAGAATGTATATGAACATAAATTCATTTAAAACAGCCCATATTTATAGTAAAACAACAGCCATGTCCGTTCGTGAAAGGATATGACGAATATACATTCCTTTGAAATTCAAACTTTTGAAATAAACTGCCACCTTGTCGACAAGGGTTCCTTGGGGTTGTCGACAAGCCTAAGTTATTTTTGGTAATTTGTTTTTCTTTGAAAATAACTTCTATCTTATATTAAAACTATTTTAAACTTTATAAATATACTTAACTATAGTTAAAATACATAAATAAGTATAGAGAATAATATTTTGGTATATATAAAATTTTACTATAATTTTATATTTAAATCTAAGTATAAATATTAAAATTTAAATATATTATAATTAAAAGATAGTTTAAAACCAAGGATAATTTGATATTGAAAATAAAGATTATTTTGAGGCTAAAAGTATTTTAAAACCAGGATGGATGTTTTTGATTTAAAAAAGAAGATTTTGAAATCATTTTGAAAACAAGATATAATTTTGTAAAACATTTGAATAAAAGTTAGTGGATAAAAAACAATGTTCCACTGGATTTTTCGTAGGTTCCATCCTACTTAGGGTTCCATCTCTTTAACGGGCTCGAAGTGGATTCCATTCCACGAACAAAATGGATTTTAAGATGTCAATGCTTTTCTAGGAGTTTTAACAAAATTCCTAACTAAATTACTTATATTGAAATCTTGAACTCTTGATAATCTTGATACTCATGAGTCTTGAATCTTGATATCTTCGATCTTGAGTTTATCAATTCTTGAATCTCTATACTGTACAGTCTGCATTCTTTGGTACCTGTATATATATCCTGCATATACATATATATCTAAACAATAATGTTAGTATTTATGTTTTATAATCTTATTCTAAGATTGTTTTCATTAAAACCATCATCTAAAGGACTAACAATCTCCCCCATTTTGATAGTGACAACCTTTGTTTATAAAATATACTTCTCCTTTACAATAACTCCCCCTTAATCTAATAACTCCCCCTTAATCTAATAACTCCCCCTCAATCTAAGCCTAACTACTCTAACTACTCTATTTTATATTTCTCCTCCTTTTCCATCAACAAAAACCATCCTAAAACCTTAAAACTACACAACTCCCCCTTAAACTAATACTAGAACAAAGTATAGTAAATGGAATGTGAAAGACATTAACATAATTATATTATAATTATTCAATACATAAATATGTATAAGTATATCTCAGACAATCCAATCAACACACACATCAAATCTAATCATGTAAAAAAAGTCAAACAAATCAAATGTCAAACAAATCAATCAAGTCAATCGAGTCAAACAAGTCAATCGAGTCAAACAAGTCAATCAAGTCAAACAAGACAAGTACGTCAATCAAAACATACCAAACAAATCAAAAACTAATAATCCTAAACTACAAGACAATACTACAAACTCCCCTTAAATAAAATACACTCGTTATGTATACATGTATGTAATATGTAGTTTGTAATACAGTATGAAATGTATGACATATGCAATGTAGCATGAGATGATATGCAGAATGAAGTGCAACTTGTGATGCAAATGATTATGATATTTCATGCATTGTAATTTATGATGTAATATGCAATGAAATGTGATATGAAATAGAATGCATAATGATATGTAAAATGAAATAAAATGATAATGAAGTAAAATTAATAATATGCAGAATGATATGATAATATATATACTGCGGTAAGATATATTCAAATTATAAGCATGAGTGATAAGTAATATCGAATTGACATGCATATGTATGTATGTATGTATGTATGTATGTATGTATGTATGTATGTATGTATACATATGTCAAACTATTTATTACAAATCACTTCAACCAAACAAAGGTAATAAATGGTATTAAAACTATAATATAATCATGAAAGGTAGTAATCAAACTCAATATCAAAATCAAATTGCTACGAAATATGGATTTAAACTATATATATGATCAAATATGGTTTTTATAAAAATTAATACCCTCCTTAAAAAAATTAGCTTGATTGCTTTTTTTATGAATCCAAACTTTCATGTTTACAAAATACTTAACTTACTAGTTAAAACCTATATATTAAATTACAATTGATTAAAATATTTAGAAACATGTTTAAACACCTGTTAAATTTTAAAAAAATATCATAATGAAATATTCAATAAAATAACAAAGATTGAAAAACTAAAATAAACATGTGTTATATTAAGGCCTCTTTCATTTAAAATTTTAGTTAATGACTAAAAAATATCTAAACATTAAGTTTAAAATATTTTAATATAAGTTAGAAATAACTTCGAAAAAGAATACAAAAAAATACTTAATTTTGATATTATTTTTACATAGTTTAAAGTTTCAAATAGAAAAGACAGCATTTACAGAACGCTGTAAAAAGTTTTTGCAGTAAACTATATTCAAAACATTTTGAACAGAAATTGCAGCATTTATCAAATGCTGTGAAATGTTTCTAAAATACTACAGTGTTTCAAAGCACAGAGATTCTATAAAAACGAATTTGCAGCACTTACGGAATGTTTCAGAAGAAATGACAGCATTTCAGATATACTATCTATTGTTTTGGGCCTGATTTTAACATGATTTTGCACAAATTTTATGAGTAGACATTGACATGTAAATGAATGATATTTTTACCCAATTCTTTATAACATTTAATATAATTAAAGTACTTAAAAACATAAAATAATAATTAGAAAACATATGTAAAGACACTTGGCATTATGCATGTAAAAATGCTTATATTAAAGAAAAAATATAATGACATGTGTCATTTTGCATGTATGTCACTATCTGACAAGTGTCATGTGATGCGGCACAATCTTATTAATTAAAGAAATATATAAATAGACCCTTATTCTAACATTCTAAATTCCTTCTATTAATTGCTTAAAAATATAAAATTAGTTTCTTAAAAGAAATAGATTACGAGAAGTAAAAATAACATTAAAAAAGTTGAAATCACGAATGATGGTATGCTTTTCTACTAAGTATAGTTGTAATCAATTAGTAGTGAGATTTTATTTGAAAGAAAAAACATTTTAAAATACTTTTAAAAATATTAGACTGGTATATCGATATGTATACTACGGTGTGTCGATATATGGACCAAAATATCAAAACTTATAAAGAGATAAATTTCTATACCTAACTAAATGCAACAATAAAGATGAAATAATAGTAAAGCGTACCACTTTTTTCACTCCTTCATCTTTCTAACTTTGTTATTCTTCTATTGTCATGAAAAACACAATTATATCTTTCAGAATTTGATGACAAGATCTATTCTATTGCGATGGGCTCGTTTTTCTAATCAGCGTAGTATGTTCATTTGCTGAATTTGAAGACCATATGAGGAAGATACGGATGATTTAGTAGATTGACCAACTTGGCGCCAAAACTTTGAATTCGAATTTTGAATGAATGGACACTTCAACCACTACAAATAGGCCCACCGTCACCACTTTTCATAAAAGTTTCTCTTCTTCTTCTGCTTCTTCTTCTTTCCGTTTTTCTATTTACCATCAAACTTCTAGAAGGCATATCTCCTTCGTTTCTTAACGGAATTGGATGAAACCAGCGGTAAATCGAAGAGGAAGGCAAGGGATACGATCCAGTAATAGATTGGTGAAGAATTTGGACAGTATTATGGTGAAACAGGCCGAACAGTAAGAGAAATGCAGGAAATTCTGTACACAGTTTTCAGTTTTACATAGCCAACTTCAAACTATCATATCTCACTCAATTTTGATCGGAATTTGATGATCCACCCATCAAAATGACCGTGAGAACAAGAATTACAATCTGGAAAAGGAGTGGGAACAAATACTCAAATTTTTGGATGCAATTTGAAGAATACCACTGACAGTTTTTTTCTTTCTCTCTTTGTTCACCAAAACTTCATTTAACCATAACTTGGTCATTTCTTGACGGATTCGCACGAAACCAGTGACATTGTGAAGTAGATGGAGAGAAGTACAGTATCATATCATGTTGTATATGAGAATCAAAAGCTTTGTACTGATCTGATACCCATTTCATTATCGATTGTCATTATATATCCATTTGTTCTTCTTGATTGATGAATGATTATCTGTTATCTTTTAACCAATAGTCATTAGACATAATTCTTCTTCTGCAAAACAACATAACCTTTTAAAGAATCAAGTGACTTTTCAAAATAACTAAAATAATTTTAAACAACAATATCATGATGATTCTGTTACATATTCATATGAAAAGTGTTAATAAAATCCCCAAAAATAGCCATTTTAAAAAACTTTTTCAAAATTTAGATTATGAAAAATTTGAAAACCTTGCTCTAATACAAAATGTGAGAAATGCGGATTACGGATCTTAACGCTAGAATTAACACTAGAGATGGGGTGAATAATGTTTTAAGAAATTACTAATTCTTTTTGAGTTTATATTAATTTGAACACAAATGTATGTAATATTTAGACACAGATATGATTACAGAATCAAACATAGATGCAGATATAATGTAAAAGCAATAAAGGAAAGAATACACCGAATTTTATACTGGTTCGGAGTTACCCTACATCCAGTCCCGCAACATAAGTACAGATTTCCTTTCAAAATCAATTCTTACAATTACACCCTCGATTTCAAGACCACGAGGTACACCGCTCCAGATTCACAATCGTCTGGGTAGAGATACTTGATTTTATAGGCAATAAGTTCACCCGATTGATTTTCCAGGCTACAATCACACCTTTTCTCGCTTGATTGATTTTCCAGGCTACAATCACACCTTTTCTTGCTCGATTGATTACAAAGAAGTCCATAACTCTAAATAGCACTGGGATCTTATTGAGACAGTAATAGAGAATCAAACCAGAGATGATCTAGTTAGATTCAATGGTAATTTCGACAGAGTAATGATAAAAATGTATATAAAAAAATATGGAAGAAGAAGAGGAGTGAAATCAGAGAATGTATATGAATATAAATTCATTTAAAATAGCCCCTGTTTACAGTAGAACAACATCCACGTCCATTCGTGAAAGGATATGACGAATAGACACTTCCTTTGAAATTCAAACTTTTGAAATAAACTGTCACCTTGTCGACAAGGGTTCCTTGGGGTTGTCGACAGGCTAAGTTATTTTTGGTAATTTGTTTTTCTTTGAAAATAACTTCTATCTTGTATTAAAACTATTTTAAACTTTATAAATATACTTAACTATATATAAAATACATAATAAGTATAGAGAATGATATTTTGGTATATATAAAATTTTACTATAATTTTATACTTAAATCTAAGTATAAATATTAAAAGTTAAATATATTATAATTAAAAGATAGTTTAAAACCAAAGATAATTTGACACTGAAAATAAAGATTATTTTGAGGCTAAAAGTATTTTAAAACCAGGGTGGATGTTTTTGATTTAAAAAGGAAGATTTTGAAATCATTTTGAAAACAAGATATAATTTTGTAAAACATTTGAATAAAAGTTAGTGGATAAAAAATAATGTTCCACTAGATTTTTTGTTGGATCCATCCTACTTAGGGTGACACCTCTTTAACGGGCTCGAAGTGGATTCCATTCCACGAATAAAATAGATTTTAAGATGTCATTGCTTTTCTAGGAGTTTTAACAAAATTCCTAACTAAATTACTTATATTGAAATCTTGAACTCTTGATAATCTTGATAATCATGAGCCTTGAATCTTGATATCTTCGATCTTGAGTTTATCAATTCTTGAATCTCTATACTGTACAGTCTTCATTCTTTGGTACCTGTATATATATCCTGCATATACATATATATCTAAACAATAATGTTAGTATTTATATTTTATAATCTTATTAAGGTTGTTGTCATCAAAACCATCATCTAAAGGACTAACAATATCTAGTAAGTAATTAATTCGAATTCATGCTTTGTTACTTTATATATTATTTTAAATGTTATTTACCACAAAACCGACACTACAGATACAGAAAAATTATACCTAGTAGCTATGTTATTTAATATGATGCACTATAAATTTAATTATTTAACCCACGGTCATGCATTACAAAATTGATATCAAAATGAAAACTCATATCTAGTAGCTGGTTGATTCGAATCATACTTGCTTATTTTATAAAATTATTTTAAATGTTATTTCAATAAAATTGATACTTACGCATATGCAAAAATGATGCATAGTAGTTGTTTGATATAATATGATGTTGTATAAATTTAATTATATAGTTCACTATCATGTATGAAAAAGTTGATACAAAAATAATGCAAAATCATATCTAATAGCTGTTTGATACAAATTTATCCTTCGTTATTTTATAAATTACTGTTACTGTTATGTTTCAACAAAAATGATACCAATGTATATGTTGAAGTGATATGCATTTGCTGTTTGATATTTTGTGATGCTTTATAAATTTGATTATTTAGTTCACTTTCATGTATGATAAAACTGATACGAAAACAATGCAAACTCATTTAGGATTTTCATTCGAATTCATGCTCAGTTATCATATAAAATTTAAATGTTATTTCCAACAAAACCGAAACCTACATATATTCAAAAGTGATACCCAATAGCTGTTTGATATAATTTGACAAGAAAACCAAGACCAAACTACACTTTTACACTTCTACACCATATATTGAGTTGTCAACATTTAACTGTAACATAGTCTAAATTATATATTGACATCTGAGCTCGTAGTTCTTCTCATAGTTCTGCACATGATAACTCAGCAAATAAATCATTGTAGTCACTTCAAAACTAGAAAGGAAACAAAAATTACCACATAAAAATGATATTAATAGCATATAAAAATTAATATCGTAATTTTCTATACCTGAAACTATTACTAAAAGCATGCAAAAACCAATACCTTAATTTGTAATACCTAAAAGTGATATTAATAGTATAAAAACTGATACCAAATTTTTACATGCTTGAAACTGACACCGTAGTAGCAAAAACTAATATGAAACATAAAATAATTTTGAATAAACTAACCAACATAAAATATAACTCACCACTTCCAATGCCACTTATATATTCTCAACACATAACAATTAACCAAAAGTGGTACTACATAACCAAGTTCAATTACAAAGAGCAAATCAATGTACATATAAATATATGCTAAACCAATATACTCATATGACCAAGTTCAATTACATAAGAATACTAAAAAAGACATACAACCAAATATAATTCTCGAAAAAATCATAAAAGCATGAAAATTAAATCAATTTTTCTTAGAAGCTTGACAATTACGCTTATTGTGATCATATTGCTTGTGCACGGTACATCCCTTTTTTTTTGAAAATATGTAAATCCTTCTTTCCGTTTAACTGCAGGCCTACTGGCACCACATTTCACCTTAGGTGACTTAATAACATTTTCAACACTTGCATCAACAATAGGATTATCGAAATTAGGAATAGAATTTATAGCATTAGCATATTAGATGCTCTACAACACATCTTGAACAAATCAACGATAGACATATTCACATTCTTTTTCTTTACTGCTGAAAGTAGATTCTGTTCTACATGAAGATAGAAGTAACTATGAAAGGCTGAAGGGAAAACTTAACAGACACCTAAAATAAAACATTGATGGCGATTTGACGTTAAAACCAAATCACGATCTTCTTGAAGCATTTATTTTAAGTTATTCAAAAACCATTTTCAATTATCCACATTTTCATGAGACACTATACGCATAGCTAAAGGGAAAAAACCTGTAAATAATCATTTTAAAAGATATTAAAATAAAATTTAATCTACTGTTAACTCAAAAACTGTTATCTGGAAACTACTACCAATAACTAAAAACTGATACCTAAAAGCCGAGAACTAAATTATGATATTATGAAGTAAAACATTTTAAAAATCTGATACCTAAAAACTGATAACAAGCACTAATCTAATACGCACCAATGAAAAAAATGCAACACCACGAAATATCACTTTTTTCAAATCTTAATATGAAATTTTAGTACTTTCTGATACCACACATGCATATGTTACCTCCTAACCAATACTCAACTAAAAATCTTAATATCAAGTTCTAATACTTTGTGATACCACACATTGCATATGTTACTTCCAAACTGATACTAAATTAAAAGTGTTAATATCAAATCTTATTTCAATATTTGCGCCATTATACAATAAAACAATAACCGAAACAGATAATAAGGAAAATTGATAACAAACTAAAAACGATACACAAATCAAAACAATAGTTACTAAAACTGAAAACTGATATTAACATAAACAGAAATTGGTACTGGTTATTTTTCACAATAATAACATCACCAAATAACTTACAAACACATAAATAAAAACATACATTAATTACCATTTCAATCAAACCAATATGAATGCAAGGAAAAAAATTAATCAAAAAATGTTTGCTTTAGATTGCCGTTTTATCATAGTATCATAATTTTCTTTATATAACAAAGTCAAAAATAAAAGTGTAATAATTTTTTTTCAAAAATGATACCTACAAGCTATAAAACCGATACCTAAAATCTTATACTGAAATTAATAAAAAAATGATACTCAAACAAAGTTAACTGAATGTTTGATGCTAATAAACTTCAGTGAATGTTCGATAGTAATAAAACATTAATTCAACTCATTTATCATCATATTTAATATGTAACAACTTCATTTTTTAGACTCAAATATCAAAAACAAAAATCTAACAATTTTTTTTAAAGATACCTACATGCTGTAAAATTGATATCTAAAATCTGGTACTGAAATAAATAATAAAAATGATACTCAAGAAAAGTTAACTGAATGTTCGATACTAACGAAACATTAATTCAACCCATTGAATGTTTATATTTACTGTGTAACACTTCATTGTTATATCTACTAAAAAAACAAAGGAACACAATTTAACACTTCAAAACTTTATCACTGTGAAAAACAATACTAAAAAACCTAAATAGTATAGCTAAAAACTGATCCTTATTGAAATAAACACAATAATACATTTCATCCAAACTAATACGAACCCAAGATATACATAAGCGAACAAAAACAACAAACCTTCAATTTAAAAAGAATAAGAAAACATTGCTGCATTAAAAAAAGACAAAAAAACAGAACATACCTGCTGCTAATGCTCAAATTTTTCACAGAATATGAAAGATGAAAACACAATAGCAAACTGAAATTAATTTTAAACAGAAAAAAAAGTTAGAAATAGCCAAACACTGATAGAAGAGAAAAGAGAAAAAACAGAGAATCATACCTAAATTCGAAATTTTCACTACCGTGTTCAAAGGGACGAAAATCAGGTTAACAGGAATGGATCACGCACGACAATAAATAAGAATGAAGAATAAATTTAAGTTTGAATGCGCAAAAGAGAAAGCGAAGAAGAATTGAAGAAGAAGATGAATGAGATCATCAAAGAATAAGAGATGCGCGCGACGGTTAGGCCTTTTAAAAATATTTTGACGCTTAAGAACGCAAAGAGAGCGGCGAGTGAAGCAAGGGATCGGCCGTATTAAGACCTATATCATAAGTTAAGTACAAAGGAGGGTGGAAAAAACTTCTATATGATAGCTAAGCTCTGCGAGAGGAAGACAAGAGACTTCAACCAAGTTAAATGCACCAAAGATGACAATATAGACTTTTGGTGAAGGACGATGAGATAAAAAATAGATGGAGAGATTACTTTGACCAGTTATTTAATGAAGAAGGTGGTATCACTACGATCAAGATAGATGACTCTTTTGATGACACACGTAGACATTTTGTTCAGAGAATTCTAGAATCCAAGGTAAAGGTGGAGATAAAATGGATGGAAGCAGGCAATGCATTATGGCCTGATGATATCCCCATAGTGATGTGGGGATGCCTTGGAGATGCAGTAATAGTCTAGCTAACTAAGTTGTTCAATAATATTTTCAAATCGAAAAAGATGTTAGATGAATAGAGGAGAAGTATACTAGCTCCAATTTTTCAGAATAAAGGAGATATCCAAAGTTGCACAAACTACAGAGAAATTAAGCTTATGAGTCATACAATGAAGCTTTAGGAATGAGTCATCGAACATCGATTAAGAAGACTGACAAGCGTTTCG
This sequence comes from Allium cepa, assembly GCA_030765085.1. Taxonomy (NCBI): domain Eukaryota; kingdom Viridiplantae; phylum Streptophyta; class Magnoliopsida; order Asparagales; family Amaryllidaceae; genus Allium; species Allium cepa. Next base: position 858,345,933 of record CM060934.1, on the reverse strand, counting down.
AAAAACCAATTTAGTTTCATGTCCAGGAGGTCGACCACAGAGGCGATTTTCTTGATAAGACAACTTATGGAGAGGTTTATGGAGTAAAAGAAGAATCTACACATGGTATTTATCAATTTAGAGAAAGCTTATGACAAGGTACCGCGAAAAGGTGATGTGGTGGGCCTTGGAAAAGAAGAGGGTCCCAACAAAGTATATTTACCCTTATCAAGAATATATACAATGATGTTATGCCCAGTGTTAGAGCATGCGATGGTGAAATCAGTGATTTTTTCATTAATATAGGATTACATCAAGGGTTGGCTTTAAGCCCCTACATTTTTGCCCTAATGATGGATGAGGTTACAAAATGTATACAAGGCGAGATTCCTTCGTGTATGCTATTTGCAGATGATGTTTTGCTAAATGATGAAAGTAGGATTGGGGGTTAATAGACAACTGGAGCTATGAAGACAGACTTTAGAATCAAAGGTATTTAATTTTCGCGGAACTAAAATAGAGTATATGAAGTGCGAGTTCAGAGGTGTCAGATCAGAGGATGGAGATGTCTCTCTAGCCGGACAAGTAGTTCCCAAGAATGAATCATTTCGATATTTAGGATCAATGTTGTAGTATGATGGTGATATTGATGAAGATGTTAGTTTTAGTATTCGACCGGGATGGATGAACTAGCAACAAACATCCGACATTCTCTATGACAGGAAAGTCCTAGAAAAGCTTAAAGGAAAGTTCTACAAAATGGCAATCAGGCTTACGATGTTATATGCTGTAGAATGTTGGCCTACTAAAAGCCAACATGTCTAAAAGATAAGCGTAACAGAGATGCGTATGCTGCGATGGAGCTGCAGTCATACAAGAAGAGACCGAATTAGAAATGATGATATATGTGATAAACTTGAGTGACACCAATTGAGGAGAAGCTAATTCAACATCGCTTAAGATAGTTTGGACATCTTTAATGGAGGTCGTCCGAGGCACCTGTGCGTGTTGGAATTATAGACCACATTGAATGCTCAAAGAGAGGTATGTAGGATCTAGATTAACCCTAGAGGGGGGGGGGTAAATAGGGTTATAGCAAATTTTCTCAAATTAAACATAGAAATATAATTGCAGAAATAAATATGCTGAAAAGTAAATCACACACAAAATTTACCCAGCTTCGGCAACCCCTGCCTACTGCTGCATTCACAGATTTCTATTAGAATTAAACAGTATCACGCTTACAAACACTCTACTAGACTCGCAGACCCTTTTGCTCCCACTCACAAACACTCTACTAGACTCGCACACCCTGCTCCCGCCTATAGAGTTTCGCTCACTTGCAAACACTGCTCCCGCCTATAGAGCTTTGCAAACTCGCACACCCTGCTCACTGAACTAATTCAAAATAGACAATCTGACACTACCTAAACCTAGGTGGTGATTTACCAAGATTCTTTGGTTCGTAAAATAAAAAAAAACAGTAATTAAGAAACAATAACCCTAAAAACTAATTAACATAATAAAGCCTCAAATTAAAACAAAACCCCCTTTTTATTTTTAAGACCGGCCCACTTCCTTTCTTTGTTATCTCCAGCCCGATCCCCTTTTGTTTCGTTCGTGAGAATAATGGCGGCTTGCTTCGTTGCCTTTTGTTCCAGTTAGGGCTTCGGCTCTTTGTTCCAATTAGGGCTTCGAATTCTTCAATTAATCTGTTATACGTTGCCCTAGCTCGCTGCTTCTCTGATGGTTGACTATTGGATGTTTTGCAGTTGCTCGATCGAGTTTGTTGCTTTGTGAATTCGGTATGTACTGTCTCCTTTTGCTTTTCTAAATTGATACTTGAACTCGATGCTCTTTTGCCGATGATGATTAGGGCATTTATATAGGTTGAATTCCTATATTTGCGTTCGTATAAACTTGATTGAATTTGTCAAATTCTTTATCTCGGCCACTTGATGATGCTTGAATTATTGAGATCGATTCTGACTTTTTCATATGCGTATAATTTTAATTCTTGCGTCCCACGGCTTTGATGTTGACTTGTTCATATTTCTTGCTTGGTTGGTCACGGCTTTGAATTGATTTCGTGATTTGTGATATTTGACTTTGTCACACGCATATTTTCGACTTGTTTAATCATCTTGATTTACACAACTTCATTCATCTTTGCATTCCTCTACTGTAGCATTGATTTTGTGATTTTTCACTTTGTTGCTCGGTTACTGATGCATTAGTTGTAACTCCATCTTGACTTAGGCTTTTCACTGTAACAGATGCTACACTTGTTCATGTATATATTGCTTTGTTTCACTGGTGGCCTATGTGCATGCTTCACTGTTCTTTGCATTTGTTCATATGAGTCTTGCCTTTGACTGTTTGCATATACTTTTGGTCATGTTGTACTCATTTGCCACTGAGTTTCATTTAATAGCTGGTCTTTGTAGTTGTTTATTTGGGTCAGTGCTTCACCATACTTATTGTTGCAGTATTCAAGTTTCTTGTACTTGTGCTACTTTCACTGTGTCACTTGAGGTCTTGCACTGTTTCATGCATGTACTCTGAGCTGTTTATGCATTTGCACATTTGTTCACAACTGCTTTGAGTCATTCTCTTTTATGTTCACTGGCCTGTACAGTGTTGGTCTGGCTTGCTTGAGTTTCACTGTGATAAGTATGGTTTCACCTGTACTTGTGTTGTAGCTATCATGTTAGTTCGAATTGCAATTTGTGTAGTTGGTTCACCATGCAGTCTGGATTAGTGGTATTTGCATTTGAGTTGTAGCTGTGTTGTGTAGTAGCTGTGGTCTTTGTTATTGTAGCATGCACTCATTGTTGTTTCCAGTTGCACTTGGTCACTTGTTCACCATAGTTTGTACATGCATTTGCTACACTGTTTGCCGTAATATTGGCTTGTGACATTCATGTTGCAGTCCATGTTCTGTTGATCACTTGATTATTGTTTGCATTATCCACTTGAACTTGTAGTCTGCCTTGATCATCTTGCAACCTGGTCTGGTGCACCTTGTTTCATGCTTGAGACTGTGCTTGCATTGTTACTTGGTCGACACTTGCATCACTCTGTAACACATGATGTGTACTTCATTCAGTGTTCATGCATGTTCTCTGTTCATTTGAGTTGCATTCACATCACTTTCTGAGGCTTGAGTTGCTTGCATTTTCTGGTCTCTGTTCATTGTTCATTGGTCATTGCACTGTGTTGCATTACAATCATTACTTCCTGTTCCCTTCATGTAGCTTGTTCTTTACATTTGCTTGATTGTATTGTTGTTCTGCCTCCATTAAAAAAATTGTTGCAGTGATTATTTGAGCTTGTATTCTGCCTTGAGTTGAATCCTGTGTGTTATTTGGGTTTGACCTTGTGCTGAATTGTTAGCAGTGCTTTTGTTTGATTTGTGCACACGAGTTGGCGGGGCAGTGCACATGTGTACAAATGTATGCATGTGTACTGCAGCCACTTATGTACAACCTGTCCCTGATAAAATGCTGATATGCACAGATACAATCAAAAATGATGACGAACAACCCAAATAACTGAGGCAAACAATGTTTTCAAAATCATCTTTTATTTTTGAATTGCAAAGAATTTTTTTTTCTCAATTTTACTGCGTTTGAAAATATTTTTGCAGATTACTCAGATGCTGGATTCAAACCGGAATGCAGTTGAAGACAAAATACGAGTGTGAGTGATATGTAGTGAGATTATCAATGTAAAAATATTTGTGATGTAATCGTGATGTAATCAGAAATGTATATGTATAGTGAGAGCATGGAATTGTACTATTTAAAATTGTAATAAATATTTGTTTGAATAAAAATTTCTGTTTGAATTCAAAATCTGTTTAACTTGTTCTGTTTGAATTCAAATTCGAATTCTGTGTAATTTAATTTTATTCAACAGATATTTATCTAACCAAATACATACTATTCAAAATATTTGTTTGAATAAAATTTCTGTTTGAATTCAAAATCTGTTTAACTTGTTCTGTTTGAATTCAAATTCAAATTCTGTGTAATTTAATTTTATTCAACAAATATTTATTTAAACTATGAAAAACAAAATAGTACATTACCAAATACATTTATCTTAAATATATATGTTTATTATCATCAAACAAAAATCATATAGCGCAAAGCGTATATTCAACAATCTCCCCCTTTTGATGATAACAAACATATATTTAAGATTTTGAATATATTAAATGTATTTGATAATTTCATTTGCTCCCCCTATTTGAATGCTTCCTTTTTATGTGATACTCCCCCTACATATATGGCTCCCCCTACATATATGCATACAAATAAAAATATGTAAATGAGCCTATATGCAAATTGAAGGTTATTTGACCTTTGCTTGATTCTATTTGACAAAATCTTAACTTTTCTCTCCTCCTTTTGTTATCAGCAAAAGAATAATAGTGTTATAAAATAGGGATGAAGTGATAGACATGAATCAAACATTTAACTCAATTAAATATAAATATCAAATTTCAATAAAACTCAAACAAAAATCATAATTACCCTTGTCAAGCGCATATTCCACTTTCAGAAGTGATGAAGATAGAATCATCAAAAATTCATATAGATATGTCTATTTGTGGTATATTTATTTCTGGAAATTTGAATATCTACTAACCATGCATAACCGTTAGGACTTTTAAATGAGATTATTAGTATTCCAATTTAATTTAAAAAATAAAATCAAGTATCTTCTAACCACGCATGACCGTGAGGACTTTTAAATGGGATTAGAATCAACTTGTCTATTAAATCAATTATTTTTAATATGCGTTCCATACATGCATAACCGTGAGGACTTTTAAATGAGCATGGAAGCACATAATCAAAAATCCAAGTAATTCACCCATGCATAACCGTGAGGACTTTTAAATGAGAGTGAATACTTTGGATATTTATTTTTAATTGCTGAATATAATAAATTGAAGCACAAATAATTTCCTTCACCGATTTAAAGATATTGAAGAACAAATGATTTCCTTTGTAAACTACCACAAATTTACATACTAAATATGATCTTGATGAGTGATGTTCGATAGAAAGATGATAGAAATAGAAATGGTCATGGAATTATTACCCAACAAAAAGTTTTTATAACTCTTGTTATGAAATTCTAAAGAAATTTTCTAATTATACTTTCTCGAGTTATAATATATGATAAATATCAACACTCATCTCTTTTTCAATCACTATTCATCTTTTCGATAATCAAAGAGAGTTAGATTAGTCAAAAATTTGTCATTTAAAATCAAATTAAACATTATAAAATCAATTTTTCAAAAATGATTAATCTGTAAATATGGTCAAACGTGATTTTCTTTAGGGGAGTTTTATAAGAAAATTTTCTGCTATTTGAAAATTATTTCAAGTGAAAAATATGCAGATATTTTCTTTGAAAAAAACGATGCAGCAAATGAATGTTTCAAAAATTAATCACGTTACACTAATAATTTTTCTATCAACTATATTACCAGTGTAATCCGCATCTGAATTTAAATTTCACTCAATATTCACTTGTTGAATCAAACAATGAGATGTGCACCAAAAATTTCAAAACATCATTCTTTTGAATTTTGAATTTAAGCCGTGTTAACACTCAAACAAATATCATGATGTTAATTTCAGAAACCAGAGGATAAACAATTATTTTCATGAGTAATCAACAGTCAATCAACATCATAATTATTTCAAAAACAATTTCTTAAAATCCTTTTTCTCATGAATTTGAAATCGTGCAAATTTACAAGCAGTGATCAAAATGTCAGAACCAATATATCTACGTGTAGCATGAGTAACCAGCATTTGACCGAACAAATTTATATAAATTAGTTCAAAAATTGAAAATCTGATTGGTCATCAATTAAGCACAAATTAATGCCATAAATAAGAACAAGTCAAAAAACATATCAATTAAGTCCGAATCAGTCAACCATCATAATTACTCCAAGTAATTCTCTTTAAAGATGGTTAGTCAATATTTAAAAAAAAAACATAGCATCAAAATCATCATCTTTTGTTCATCTCAATATTGGCTGATTTTAATTTAGAGTATGGTGCAGATAATCACATTTAAAAACAATTACCTGTTTTACCTTTACGATAATTTTTCGTGATTGCCCATTGTGATTCTGTCACCTTTATACTAGGCTAAGGAACTTTGTTTTCTCGCCCGTTGTGTTTCTGGAACAGCCGAAATCCAGAGAACACTGTTGTTGTTCCTTAGCCTGCCACCACACCTACACGATAAAAGATTTGTGTGACCTATTTGTTTTTATAGGTCCATTGTTGTTAGTGGCAGAATATGAAAAATATGTTTTTGGAGACTCAAAACTGTTTATATATGTTCCTTTTGGCACCCAAATTTGTTTGACTTTCAAAGATTTTATATTTGTGCCTTTTGGAACCCAAATTGGTATAGTTTTCACGTATTTGGGTCTATATCAACAATTATTTCGATTATGTCCAAATTCTCTACACAACGTGCACATTAAATTGACTTGATTAAATTTTGTGTTCCTATGACTATGATTTTCAACATGATTTCCAATTATTTCAGATCGAGCAACACTTTTACCTTTACCATCATCTTGTGATTTTCCATAACCTAGTCCTTTTCTATTGTTAGCAAAAATTTGATTTCCAAATAACATTTTGAAAGATTTTTCGCCTCTTGAAAAGTTATTCAAAGATTTCTCAAGATTTTGGACTTTGGTTTTTAATGTTGAATTTTCAGTGACAAGTGAAGTGCATCGATTAATAAAATCCTTTCTCCTAGTGTCGATGGTTTCCTTAAGATTCAAGTTTTCATTTTCAAGACTTTCAAAGTTATTCCTCAGTTTTGATAATTCTGAATCTAAAATCTTACATTTTTTACATTCTAGGTTTTGAATATTTTCAAGTTCAGTTTTTAACCTAAAATTTTCACGAGCAAATTCTCTCCTATCAGATTTTAGTTTTTCAATTTTAGATTCAAGAGTATCCACTACCTTAGTAAGATCAGAACACATAAAAACAAGTTCTTTATAAGAAAACTCACCTGCCTCACTAGATTCGTCGGAGGTTGCTTCTGATTCTGATTTTGCCATGCAACACAAGTTAGCCTCCTCTGGGCTGCTATCCGAAGCTTCCTCTCCTTCTTCATCATCCCAAGTTGCTGCAAATACCTTCTTCGCCTTTTTCTTTTCTTTGTTGTTTTTGAGAAGTGGGCATTTTGGTTTGATGTGGCCAGGCTTGTTGCAGTTATAACATGTCAGTTCATTATCGGAATTTTCGGAATCTTTTGACTTATTGCCCTTTGTTTTCTTCTTGCGTGGCTTGAATCTAGACCATCTTCTAAGATTATTGACAGCCATTGCAAGCTCTTCAATTGGATCTTCTTCATCGCTTTCTTCTTTACTTTTTAAGGCAATCGTCTTCTTCTTTGGTTCGGAGTTGTTGCGTTCTTCCTTTGCTTTTAACTCAAGCTCATATGTCATCAAGTTGGCAATCAACTCCTCCATGCTTAGTTTGCTCAGATCTTTCGATTCTTGGATTGCTGTGACTTTTGCCTCAAAGTTCATTGGTAAAACTCGTAGTATCTTCCTCACAAGCTCTACCTCAGTGAATACCTTCCCAAGCGCTCTAGCATTGTATACCAAGGTTGAAAAACGTCAAACATATCCTTTATGCTTTCGCCTTTGTCCATCACAAAGTTTTCGTATTCATTGCTGAATAGGGCTAGCCGAGACTCCTTGACTTGAGAAGTTCCTTCGTGTGTCACCTCCAAAGTATGCCATATTTCCTGTGCTGTTGTACAATGAGAAATTCTATTAAATTCATTTTTATCAAGAGCACATATCAAAGCATTCATGGCTTTAGCATTTGTTGTTTTCAATTTCTTATCGTTAGCATCCCACCTATCCTTAGGTTTAGGAATCTCAGTACCACCAACGATTATAGTGGGAGGTTTATAGCCAGTTTCAATAATATCCCAAACATCATAATCAACGGAACTAAGATAAATACTCATCCTAACTTTCCAATAAGCATAATCGTTCCCGTTAAACATGGGTGGCCTGGCAATAGATTGCCCCTCAGAAAAAGCATTATTTTGTAGACTCATGACTCTAGAGTTAAATAAAAAATATACCGGGCTCTGATACCACTTGTAGGATCTAGATTAACCCTAGAGGGGGGGTGAATAGGGTTATAGCAAATTTTCTCAAATTAAACACAGAAATATAATTGCAGAAATAAATATGCTGAAAAGTAAATCACACACAAAATTTACCCAGCTTCGGCAACCCCTGCCTACTGCTGCATTCACAGATTTCTATTAGAATTAAACAGTATCACGCTTACAAACACTCTACTAGACTCGCAGACCCTTTTGCTCCCGCTCACAAACACTCTACTAGACTCGCACACCCTGCTCCCGCCTATAGAGTTTCGCTCACTTGCAAACACTGCTCCCGCCTATAGAGCTTTGCAAACTCGCACACCCTGCTCACTGAACTAATTCAAAATAGACAATCTGACACTACCTAAACCTAGGTGGTGATTTACCAAGATTCTTTGGTTCGTAAAATAAAAAAACAGTAATTAAGAAACAATAACCCTAAAAACTAATTAACATAATAAAGCCTCAAATTAAAACAAAACCCCCTTTTTATTTTTAAGACCGGCCCACTTCCTTTCTTTGTTATCTCCAGCCCGATCCCCTTTTGTTTCGTTCGTGAGAATAATGGCGGCTTGCTTCGTTGCCTTTTATTCCAGTTAGGGCTTTGGCTCTTTGTTCCAATTAGGGCTTCGAATTCTTCAATTAATCTGTTATACGTTGCCCTAGCTCGCTGCTTCTCTGATGGTTGACTATTGGATGTTTTGCAGTTGCTCGATCGAGTTTGTTGCTTTGTGAATTCGGTATGTACTGTCTCCTTTTGCTTTTCTAAATTGATACTTGAACTCGATGCTCTTTTGCCGATGATGATTAGGGCATTTATATAGGTTGAATTCCTATATTTGCGTTCGTATAAACTTGATTGAATTTGTCAAATTCTTTATCTCGGCCACTTGATGATGCTTGAATGATTGAGATCGATTCTGACTTTTTCATATGCGTATAATTTTAATTCTTGCATCCCACGGCTTTGATGTTGACTTGTTCATATTTCTTGCTTGGTTGGTCACGGCTTTGAATTGATTTCGTGATTTGTGATATTTGACTTTGTCACACGCATATTTTCGACTTGTTTAATCATCTTGATTTACACAGCTTCATTCATCTTTGCATTCCTCTACTGTAGCATTGATTTTGTGATTTTTCACTTTGTTGCTCGGTTACTGATGCATTAGTTGTAACTCCATCTTGACTTAGGCTTTTCACTGTAACAGATGCTACACTTGTTCATGTATATATTGCTTTGTTTCACTGGTGGCCTATGTGCATGCTTCACTGTTCTTTGCATTTGTTCATATGAGTCTTGCCTTTGACTGTTTGCATATACTTTTGGTCATGTTGTACTCATTTGCCACTGAGTTTCATTTAATAGCTGGTCTTTGTAGTTGTTTATTTGGGTCAGTGCTTCACCATACTTGTTGTTGCAGTATTCAAGTTTCTTGTACTTGTGATACTTTCACTGTGTCACTTGAGGTCTTGCACTGTTTCATGCATGTACTCTGAGCTGTTTATGCATTTGCACATTTGTTCACAACTGCTTCGAGTCATTCTCTTTTATGTTCACTGGCCTGTACAGTGTTGGTCTGGCTTGCTTGAGTTTCACTGTGATAAGTATGGTTTCACCTGTACTTGTGTTGTAGCTATCATGTTAGTTCGAATTGCAATTTGTGTAGTTGGTTCACCATGCAGTCTGGATTAGTGGTATTTGCATTTGAGTTGTAGCTGTGTTGTGTAGTAGCTGTGGTCTTTGTTATTGTAGCATGCACTCATTGTTGTTTCCAGTTGCACTTGGTCACTTGTTCACCATAGTTTGTACATGCATTTGCTACACTGTTTGCTGTAATATTGGCTTGTGACATTCATGTTGCAGTCCATGTTCTTTTGATCACTTGATTATTGTTTGCATTATCCACTTGAACTTGTAGTCTGCCTTGATCATCTTGCAACCTGGTCTGGTGAACCTTGTTTCATGCTTGAGACTGTGCTTGCATTGTTACTTGGTCGACACTTGCATCACTCTGTAACACATGCTGTGTACTTCATTCAGTGTTCATGCATGTTCTCTGTTCATTTGAGTTGCATTCACATCACTTTCTGAGGCTTGAGTTGCTTGCATTTTCTGGTCTCTGTTCATTGTTCATTGGTCATTGCACTGTGTTGCATTACAATCATTACTTCCTGTTCCCTTCATGTAGCTTGTTCTTTACATTTGCTTGATTGTATTGTTGTTCTGCCTCCATTAAAAAAATTGTTGCAGTGATTATTTGAGCTTGTATTCTGCCTTGAGTTGAATCCTGTGTGTTATTTGGGTTTGACCTTGTGCTGAATTGTTAGCAGTGCTTTTGTTTGATTTGTGCACACGAGTTGGCGGGGCAGTGCACATGTGTACAAATGTATGCATGTGTACTACAGCCACTTATGTACAACCTGTCCCTGATAAAATGCTGATATGCACAGATACAATCAAAAATGATGACGAACAACCCAAATAACTGAGGCAAACAATGTTTTCAAAATCATCTTTTATTTTTGAATTGCAAAGAATTTTTTTTTCAATTTTACTGCGTTTGAAAATATTTTTGCAGATTACTCAGATGCTGGATTCAAACCGGAATGCAGTTGAAGACAAAATACGAGTGTGAGTGATATGTAGTGAGATTATCAATGTAAAAATATTTGTGATGTAATCGTGATGTAATCAGAAATGTATATGTATAGTGAGAGCATGGAATTGTACTATTTAAAATTGTAATAAATATTTGTTTGAATAAAAATTTCTGTTTGAATTCAAAATCTGTTTAACTTGTTCTGTTTGAATTCAAATTCGAATTCTGTGTAATTTAATTTTATTCAACAGATATTTATCTAACCAAATACATACTATTCAAAATATTTGTTTGAATAAAATTTCTGTTTGAATTCAAAATCTGTTTAACTTGTTCTGTTTGAATTCAAATTCAAATTCTGTGTAATTTAACTTTATTCAACAAATATTTATTTAAACTATGAAAAACAAAATAGTACATTACCAAATACATTTATCTTAAATATATATGTTTATTATCATCAAACAAAAATCATATAGCGCAAAGCGTATATTCAACAAGGTAGAGGTCGACAAAGGTTGACATAGGAGGAAATAGTAAAAAGAGATTTGAAGGATTGAAGTATATCCGAAAAGCTGGTGACGAATCGGAGTGTGTGGAAGTTAACGATTTACTTAGCAAAACCATGAACTTTGAGTTCTATAAGTTTTAGATTGTAGGACCAGAGAAACATAAGCCTAAGACGTAGGTTTGATCTTTGGTCAATATTACCATTAGTACCATTATCACCATTAGTATTATTATTATTATCGTTATCATCATTTCTCTTTAATATATATATATATATATATATATATATATATATTTTTATTTTACTTAGTTATTATTGTTATTATTATTAATTTACTTATTTGACTTTAGTTTATTATCGTTATTGTTATTATTATGACTTTTTGTAACAACCCTATATTTTGTGATTATTTTAATTTTGTATTTTAATTATTTTAAATGAAATTCCTGATTTAATAACTTTATTTTATTTATTAAAATGGATAAATATTGTTATTTTAAATATAAATTTTTATTTTTGGGTGAATTATAATTCCAAACCTGAATAAATGGAATATTTCCAAAAAAGTGGATTTTGGTCAAAATGATCAAACTTGAAACTTTAAATTTAAAATTTAAATTTTTGTATCTTATCTTTTATTATGAAAATAGATTTAATTTCAAGAATACTATTTTTCGTTTCGTTGAAATAGGATTTCTATTGTGAAAGTTATGCTTTTTACAATATTGTGTGTAAATTGTTTTATTTAACAAATTTGTTTATTTTAATTTATATAAACAATATTTTTGTTTATAAAATCATATTCTAATTTGTGTAACATGATATGTTATGCATATATTTTATTTTTAAAACATTTTTAAAGTATAGTTATAATTTTCAAATGTTGATTGTATATTGTTTTCAACTTTTAAATTCTAGTTTCAATTAAATAGCTATTTCTTCATTTATTTTCTATTTTTCCTTACAAGAATTATTTATTTTCATTTACACTTTATTTTGTTCAGCATTTATTTAATTTACTTGACTATTATTTATTTAAAAGTGTTGTTGAAATTTTTCCAAAGTCAGTTGAATTTTATTTACAATTTTTAATTCTAGTTTCCATTAAATAGAGTATTTTCTTTATTAATTTCCTAATTTTCCTAAAACTATTTATTTATTTTTCATAATATCTATCTCTAACTTATTTTTCCATTTAGACATTCATTTATTAATTAAATGGTAAGTGTTTAGATCCTTATTTATTTCTTGGAAAAAAAATTCAAATATATATACGTTATTGCTTTAAAAGGCATATCTTTAAAATGTATTTATTTAACGTTATTGTATTTATTTGTTTGTGAAAGCTTCTTGTATACACCTTTCTTTATTTTATAGGAAACGTATCAATTAGGATACATTACCTGTTTTTAATTTTAGGCAAAAATTACTTTGATTTCTTACCTTTTTATCTTTCCATCCCTTGATTTTCTACCATAACTTCTCCACAATTTGTGTCGTTCATTCCTTAATCCCTAGCCGCATATATCCCTATTTTTACATGAAAAAATTTCTTCCCATCTTCATTTCTCACGGCACTTCAGATCTGAAAAAAAGAGTAAGCAATGGCCTCTCTTTTTCTCTCATTTCTTCTTCTTCTTTTTCATTTGTTTTTGCTTGTTCATCTCTAGCTTTGCTCGGCTAAACCCCTCACCATCTTCAGCGACCACCACATAACCTCCTTCCCATCACCATACACGGCCTAAACCCCTCCTTCTCTGACCAAGATTGGCCTTGACCATCAAATGATGCAAACACCTCCAAAAATTGCAAAAAAAACCCTTGAAACCATGCATAGCCAAGCTAGTTGCCACCATCCCCTTCATATGTTGCCTTGGCCACCCCTTAGCCACCACCACCATCAAGTTCACAACCCTTGGCCTTCACTCCAGCCACCACTAGGTCTGTACATGCTAAGGGCGAGCCCAATTCATGCATGGCCAAGCCTAAAGTTGCACCAGAACTCATCCTTTTGCCTTAACCTCTGATCTTCCTTCACTAGTAACTCCTATCCCTTCACTTTTACTAGTAGCCATGCCTATATGAGTCCAAACAAGATCCATACCCTAGCCAAAACATCACCAAGGCCGAACCTATATAGCTTTGTGGCCGAGCAAATGTGATTTGTGGTCAAGCAAAATCAATTGAAAACTTGGTGTTGTCTTTTGTAAACTCTATTTCCATTTTGTTCCAATAATTTTAGTATTGTGTTTATATTTATATTTTGCTTTGTTTTGTTGTTGAATACAACAATAACAGCTTGGCCCTCCACTCCACTCAAATCAAAAGTCGTGCTATCGTGCTTTCTGAATTTTATTCGTGTGTTTTGATTTGCTATCTCCAGCGTAAAAAGATGAGTATTCACTCATGACATTTATACTTATATAATTAGTGAATTGACAACAAGTGAATGTGTAGAATATTATATCATGTTATACCTGCTTGTGATATGAATCATATGATGTTAACCTTGTTTATAAACCTGTCATATCATCTATTACTGCTATATGATGCTATATTGTTTATTTTATTCTGTTCTCACACTACAAGTTCCCTATAGAATAGAATCACTATGGGTTGAAATAATACATACCCGAACGGACTTTAGAATAGTGAAAAATCATTATGGGCTGAAATGATAGGCCTGGGCGATTGTTTTTATTTATTTTATTTAACTTGGGATTTGCGGGTTTGAAATGATAAAACCCAGATTTTTTTTTTGTAAATTACGGGTTGAAATGATATATTATCCATATCACTGATTTAGGCTAGAAAATTTTATACCGACCCGTGGTTATTTTATATACTTTTCTGGATAGTTTTAAGTATTTTAAAATGTAAATTATGATATTTTGATTTAAATTTGAATTTAAAATGATTTATTAAAGTGTTATTGATTTTTCTGTGAATATAAAATGTTAAATAAATGTATGCTTAAGAGTGTAACTTGAAATATAACCTAACCTAGAATTTGAGATTTGGTGTAAAATGAGGATTTAAGTTAAAGAAAATAAATTGGAATTTAATAAATGAATTATTGGAAAATTTGGATTTAATTATTTGAAAGTATAATAACTTCATTTTTAAATGGTTTAAATGAATTATTTTTGATTATAATATAAACCATTTTTAAAAGGTAATTAAATTTGAATAGTTGAATTTGAATTCAAATAGTGAAAATAAGATTTTGAAAGAATATGGTATTTTGATATGCTGAAATGGTTTGGAAATGATTTGATCCTTATTTTGATTAAGATTTGAATTTGAAATGATATTTTATTTTTGAAGTATAAATTACCATTTTAAAATTTATAACCACGGGTACACTTCTTCGTGTGCCATTTGATTTCCTTGTGATTGTTTTGATACACACCTTGAATTTGAGAATGTGGCTAGAGGTGAGTGATTACTGCAGCTCTGCGCTACCCTATCCACATTTACCCTGTTATTTATATTAATTACTTTAATATGCGTATTTTTGTGATAGTGTTTATTTCTGCTTAATTGATGGTTTACCGGATCCTTAAAGGACGGGCAATCCCAAGCATCCTTTAAGTTATTGAACATTGCTATTATAATTCACTTGAATTGGTTTACATTGTATAAGTATGTATGTATTGATTCGAGTGTTTTGCGTTTTATTTTACGCTCGGGTCAGCCTGAGAGTCACAGCTTTGGATTCACCTTCTAGAGCTAGAGAATTGTGGGAGCTTATCTAACTATCTATTCGTCTATTTTTGATCCAGTTATTTCCTATTCGGTATTGCTTCTATATTAGTGATTTATGTATCCTGACTTATATTGTATCCATTTTTAAACTATGATATTCTGTATATGTTTTGAGAGTATGTATGTAGTAGCTTCATGAACTACTATGTTATTTTATTTCCGCTGCGAGTTATTCTGATATTCTGTGTCTGTGATTCTGTGTTGATTTTATTTGCTTCAAAATTTAGTACAATCTATTATTTTGAATTATTCAAGTCCGACATGTGTGGATTATGTCGATTTGAATGGTCCAAAATAATGGGTCGTTACATTTGGTATCAGAGCGAGGTTTTAGGCAAACCTTAGCCTAAGGAGCAAAAACTCATTAGAGATAGGGTAGAAATACCCTAGAATGAGTGAAATCAATCTCAGAATCATTTCCTTGTGAGAGAATGTACTTTCGAAGTATAAAATGATTTTCAAATGATTTTAAAGGATTTTTAAAGATTATTTTGGTATCAATTTTATTTCAAAAGCAAAATTTTCTAAACTTCATCCTTTTTGCATCCACCTTGTTAGTAAATCTCTTCGGTTAGGATTTGCTAGAATTTTGAACTTCTATCTTGTTTGATCCGGATGCTTTGTTGATAGGAAGCTATTTGAGTATGGAGAAATCGGAAGAGCAGAAAGCAGCTCGTAGAGCACGAAGATCCCTAGCCCGTAAGGAACGGGAGGAAGTGATTGAGAGGTGGGATAATCTATGAAAGGAAAGGGCAGGACCGGATCCTCATGACCATGTCGTTTGTTATCGATGTCATGAGAAGGGACACTATGCAGCTTTGTGTAGGAAGAGAGACGGGGGGAAATGGATGGAGGGCAAGCATTTTCGGTGCAAGATTTTCTGTTTTAAATGTCGGGAGAGGGGACGCTTTCCAAGCCGCTGCCAGAAGGTGAAGAAAGTGAAATCTGCACCCACTGCATCAATCGCCCTATCAACTATTTGCTACCACTGTTGGAGGGCTAGGCATACATCCGAAGATTGTCTTGTGAGACAGAGCTGGAAGGAAGCTGGGGACCCGCAGTTTGAGAAGGAAGATGGGAGTGTAGTGCACTTATGTCAGAAATATAGAAGTTGGGGGCACACTGAGGGGGAGTGTTCTGGACCTGTTGAAGTACCACCCGGAAGAATTGATACTGATGCTTTGTTTATGTAGGAGTGGTATTCTATGGATCTGTTTGTTATCTGTAGTATGTTAGGTTGCATTAAGTGAACTCTATTGTATCTTTTGCTTAGCTGAAGTTGTCAAACCAAAGATATTTATGCTCCTGTTCTTCGTATGATATGAATTTGAGTCTTTCCAAATAATGAATATGAACTCTTTTGTATTGAAATGAGTTATATATGTCTAATCTTGGTTAAGATTATTTTGATTAGGGTTCCTCTAAATTTGTGTCTCTGTTCTATTTTGAAATCCATCCTTGAATCATCCCTTGAAAATTTTTGTTGATTGTATTTTGAAATTGTGTATACATCGAAATTATTTTGATAAGGATGACCATATTTTGTATATAAAAGTGAAATGTTTTCGATAAGAATTATATACCTTTTAAAATGAAAATTTAAAGCTTTGAAAGGATTTGAAATTTTTGAAAATTATTTGGTTTATAAAATGATTTTAATGGAATGGTTTTGAAATTGAAATTTGAGTGATTGAACTCTGGCATTTTAAATTGGTTTAAAGTTTTGAAAATATATAATAATATGATTTGAAAGTATTTTTCCGAATAAGAAATGTTTCAAATGATTTTAATGAGTTTCAAATGATTCGAAGAAATTTCAAAAGAAGTTTTCAAGAAAATAATAGTCTAGAACTCACTTATGTCCCTGGAAAATAATTTCGGTGATGAAAGCATGCATCATCGACATTGATTTTCGAGTTTCTGAGTGGGGAGAGGCCACTCTAATAGCTTTGCTATGCGAGTGATTTTATGAAACCAATTTGATTTCAAATACCGAAGTATAATTTGATTTTCGGAAAGATATATGCATATATATGTGACACAGTTTTGAATTGAGCTGGTGTTCAGTTCTTGAGTTTCGAATTTGGTTGATATAACCCTATCTTTTGGAATTGATTTACTGATTTGTTGTTGATTTCCAACTCTTGGATTTGAAATATGATTTCTTCGACTATTTGAATGTTCGAACACTTCCAAATCAAGGTTAACTTTTCCAAACTATGTAATTTTGAAAAGTATAAAGTATTTGATAAAGTATATGAGTTTAGTTTTGTATGTTTTAATATGATTTAAATTAGTTTGAAACTGCTTTGTTAAGCAAATGAATAAGACTATTTTGAACTATACAAGTATGAAATATAGATTGGAAATGTTTTGAATAAAGTGTATGTGTATATATATATAGAATAATAATCTTTCCAATGGTAAATTGGATTTTTCATGTAGAAATAAATAGTTTAAAGGTTTTAAAAGGGATGGTTTTAAACTTAGTAATCAGTTTGGGTATAATTGATTTTGAGAAAATATTTGGTTTTGGAAATAGATTGGAATTTGAAACCCAATAATTATATGATGACTTTAGAAACGGATTTATTTGACATAAATTATGTTGATTTGGAAATTTGAATTATTTTTCTGAACTTATTATTTTGGAAACTTTGAAACTGAAGATATTTAATTTGGAAGAAATGATTTGGTGAAATCATATATCGTTTTGAAATTGAATTGATATTGAAATGATTTGAAATTGAGAACCTTGTATTATTAAGTGCTTGATTTGGGAGTTGTCGAACTTATATAAAATGGATGTGTATAAGTCTAAAGTTGATTTGAAAACTATTGATTTGAAAGATACTCAATTTGGAAAGAGAAATCTTATATAATCGAAGTCTATATAAGTGTGATTTGATACACTATTGATTTGGAAAGTATTCGATTTGAAAATAAAATCTTATATATAATGGACTTTATATAAGTATGATATTTGAAAGTGATTTGAAAAAGGTACTATATGATACATATTTTCGAAGTAAAGATATGGAAAGTGCCTTCTGCTTGATATCCGCTTTGTGGCCACATTGTGAATTCATTCTATCGATATTATTCTCTCTGATTTTTGGTTTTTCGGATGTGATACTCGAGTGTCCTACCATGGCGTAACCCATGGTCTTTTGAGCGCGACTACATAGCGTAATTCGCAAGGGCTACGAGAGCCTACAGGTATGGATGTTTCCTGAGGGATCCAGGCGTAACCATTGTATACCTGCGATCTATTGGGTCGCTTGGTATCGTAATCAGCAGGGGCTTCGAGAGCCTACGGGTACGGATGTTTCCTGGGGAATCCAGGTGTAACCATTGTGTATCTACGGTACTACTAGTCTTCATGGCGTAATCGTAGGGCTGCAGTAGCCAGCCTACGGGTACGGATGTTTCCTGGGAGATCCACACATAACCATTGTGTGTCCACGATCCATGATCGACATGTTTTTATTTGGTTGTTTTGTTTGGATTGTACTTTCCATATCTGTTTTTTTAAGTTTTCCCAGTATTTTCGCTGGGTGTTGAAACAAGTCTACCAAGTACCTGGAGAATTCTAGCTTTGCTCCTGATCAACGCATAGCCAGAGCCTGCAGGAATAAGGATAAACTTGTTAAGACATCGAGTTATAAAAGTATTTTGATAAAGTATTTTATAAAGGATATTTTGATCATTTATTTTACCTTTCTAAATAAATTAAAATGTTTTAAATATTGTTTACTTCAAACTAACAAATTTGAAATTGACTATTCATCATATTATAAATTGTTTAAATTGTTTTAAATATTAAAAAAAAATCAAATTGAAATTATATAGTTTTAAAATAATGGTCATCCTTGTCTTTCAACTTATATTCCTTCCTAGATATTCCAATTCTCCTGTTTTCCCTTCTAGCTATTCCTATTCTCCACCTTGATAAACTTACCTATAACCACAGTTATCAGGTATAATTTCAATCTTCTTGTCATCTTGTCTTAATCTTATTCCATTTTTTCCGTACCTCGTTCCTTTTTGAGGACGAAAAGATTTGAGTGAGGGAGAGTGTAACAACCCTGTATTTTGTGATTATTTTAATTTTGTATTTTAATTATTTTAACTGAAATTCCTGATTTAAAAACTTTATTTTATTTATTAAAATGGATAAATTTTGTTATTTTAAATATAAATTTTGATTTTTGTGTGAATTATAATTCCAAACCTGAATAAATGGAATATTTCCAAAAAGTGGATTTTGGTTAAAATGGTCAAACTTTGACTTTTAAATTTAAAATTTAAATATTTGAATTTTATCTTTTATTATGAAAATAGATTTAATTTCAAGAATACCACTTTTTGTTTCGTTGAAATCGGATTAATATTGTGAAAGTTATGCTTTTTGCAGTATTGTGTGTAAATTGTTTTATTTAACAAATTTGTTTATTTTAATTTATATAAATAATATTTTTATTTATAAAATCATGTTCTAATTTTTGTAACATGATATGTTATGTATATATTTTATTTTTAAAACATTTTTAAAGTATAATTATAATTTTCAAATGTTGATTGTATATTCTTTTCAACTTTTAAATTCTAGTTTCAATTAAATAGCTATTTCTCTATTTATTTTCTATTTTTCCTTAAAAGAATCATTTATTTTCATTTACACTTTATTTTGTTCAGCATTTATTTTATTTACTTGACTTTTATTTATTTAGAAGTGTTGTTGAAAATTTTCCAAAGTCAGTTGAATTTTACTTACAATTTTTAATTCTAGTTTCCATTAAATAGAGTATTTTCTTTACTTATTTCCTACTTTTCCTAAAACTATTTATTTATTTTTCAATATCTACCTTATTTTTCTATTTAGACATTCATTTATTAATTAAATGGTAAGTGTTTAGATCCTTATTTATTTCCTGGAAAGAAATTTCAAATATATATATGTTATTGCTTTAAAAGGCATATCTTTAAAATGTATTTATTTAACGTTATTGTATTTATTTGTTGGTGAAAGCTTCTTGTATACACCTTTCTTTAATTTATAGGAAACGTATCAATTAAGATACGTTACCTTTTTTTTAATTTTAGGCAAACGTTATTTTGATTTCTTACATTTTTATCTTTCCATCCCTTGATTTTCTACCATAACTTCTCCATAATTTGTGCCGTTCATTTCTTAATCCCTAGCCGCCTATATCCCTATTTTCATGTGATAAAATTTCTTCCCATATTCATTTTTCACGGCACTTCAGATCTGAAAAAAAAGTAAGCAATGGCCCATCTTTTTCTCTCCTTTCTTCTTCTTTTTTTTCATTTGTTTTTGCTAGTTCATCTCTAGCTTTGCTCTGCTAAACCCCTCACCACCTTCACCGACCACCACATCACCTCCTTCCCATCACCATATACGGCCTAAAGCCCTCCTCCTCTGACCAAGACTGGCCATGACCATCAAATGATGCAAACACCTCTAAAAATTACAAAAAAACCCTTGAAACCATGCATAGCCTAGCTAGTTTCCACCATCCCCTTCATATGTTGCCTTGGCCACCCCTTAGCCACCACCACCATCAAGTTCACCACCCTTAGCCTTCACTCCAGCCACCACCAGGTCTGTACATGCCAAGGGCGAGCGCAATTCATGCATGGCCAAGCCTAAAGTTGCACCAAAACTCCTCCTTTTGTCTTAACCTTTTATCTTCCTTCACTAGTAACTCCTATCCCTTCACTTTTACTTGTATCCATGCCTATATGAGTCCAAACCAGATCCATACCCTAGCCAAAACATCACCAAGGCAGAACCTATATACCTTTGTGGCCGAGCAAATGTGATTTGTGGTCAAGCAAACTCAATTGAAAATTTGGTGTTGTCTTTTGTAAACTCTATTTCCATTTTGTTCCAATAATTTTAGTATTGTATTTATATTTACATTTTGCTTTGTTTTGTTGTTGAATACAAGAATAACATCTTGGTCCTCCACTCCACTTAAATCAAAAGTCGTGCTATCGTGCTTTGTGAATTTTATTCGTGTGTTTTGATTTGCTATCTCTGGCGTAAAAAGGTGGGTATTCACTCATGACTTTTATACTTATATAATTAGTGAATTGACAACAAGTGAATGTGTAGAATATTATATCATGTTATACCTGCCTGTGATATGAATCATATGATGTTAACCTTGTTTATAAACCTATCATATCATATATTACTGCTATATGATGCTATATTGTTTATTTTATTCTGTTCTCACACTGCAAGTTCCCTGTAGAATAGAATCACAATGGGTTGAAATGATACATACGCGAACGGACTTTAGAATAGGGAACAATCGTTATAGGCTAAAATGATAGGCCTGAGCGATTTTTTTATTTATTTATTTTATTTAACTTGGGATTTGCGGGTTTGAAATAATAAAACCTGGATTTTTCTTTATAAATTACGGGTTGAAATGATATATTATCTGTATCATTGATTTATGTTAGAAAATTTTATACCGACCCGTGGTTATTTTATATACTTTTCTGGATAGTTTGAAGTATTTTAAAATGTAAGTTATGATATTTTGATTTAAATTTCAATTTAAAATGATTTATTAAAGTGTTATTGATTTTTCTGTGAATATAAAATGTTAAATAAATGTATGCTTAAGAGTGTAACTTGAAATACAACCTAACCTGGAATTTGAGATTTGGTGTAAAATAAGGATTTAAGTTAACGGAAATAAATTGGAATTTAATAAATGAATTATTGGAAAATTTGGATTTAATTATTTGAAAGTATAATAACTTCACTTTTAAATGGTTTAATGAATTATTTTTGATTATAATATAAATCATTTTTAAAAGGTAATAGTTGAATTTGAATTCAAACAGTGATTTGAAAATGAGATTTTGAAAAATATGATATTTTGATATATTGAAATGGTTTTGAAATGATTTTATCCTTATTTCGATTTAGATTTGAATTTGAAATGATATTTTATTTTTGAAGTATAAAATACCATTTTAAAATTTATAACCACGGGTATACTTCTTTGTGTGTCATTTGATTTCCTTGTGATTGTTTTGATACACACCTTGAATTTGAGATTGTGGCTAGAGGTGAGCGATTACTGCAGCTCTGCACTACCCTAACCACATTTACACCGTTTTTTTACATTAATTACTTTAATATGGGTATTTCTGTGATAGTATTTATTTCTGTTTAATTGATGGTTTACCGGATCCTCAAATGATGGGCAATCCCAAACATCCATTAAGTTATTGAGCATTGCTACTACAGTTCACTTGAGTTGGTTTACATTGTATAAGTATGTATGTTCTGACTCGAGTGTTTTGTATTTTATTTTACGCTCGGTCAGCCTGAGAGTCACAGTTTTGGATTCACCTTCTGGAGCTAGAGAATTGTGGGAGCTTATCTGACTATCTGTTCGTCTATTTTTGATCCAGTTATTTTCTATTCGGTATTGCTTCTGTATCAGTGATTTATGTATCCAAACATCTATTGTATCCATTTTTAAACTATGATATTTTGTATATGTTTTGAGATTATGTATATAATAGCTTCATGAACTACTATGGTATTTTATTTCCGCTACGAGTTATTCTGATATTCTGTGTCTGTGATTCTGTGTTGATTTTATTTGCTCCAAAATTTAGTACAATATGTTATTTTGAATTATTTAAGTCCGACATGTGTGGATTATTATCGATTTGAATGGTTCTAAATAGTGGGTCGTTACACTTTTAAATTGATTTTGTTATTTAGTTTTGAGTTCCATTTCTAACTGATTCCAACTTATTTCAGAATTATGGTTTCGTTGTCATCGTCGTCCCTTTTTGTCCTCGAGAATAAGCGAAGAATAACATCTGGACTATTTTATCATTTTATTTATTTTTACCTGAGCGGTTCATGAGATGTCACGGCAGGATTGGTTGACAAAGGTTTGCTTGGGCAGCATAATAATCCTACTCGTCTACTTATTCTGATTGATTCGTCTACTTATTCTGGCCGCATACCTTGTTTTATTCCTCCCTTTTCTTTTGTTTTGTTTTTTCAAAAAAACTTTCGTGGCAACAGTTCCTCCATCAAAGTACTTCCATCAGATTGCTTGGTAAGTGCTTTTAACGATCCCTGTGAGTCTCAATCTGTGATTCCGCGATTACATGATTCAACCCCCGTTAATTTGATTTTAATTCCATGTGCTTCCGTTGATTTAAACTATAGATTCGTCTATAAATCCCATCCTTATTTTTTGATTACAAATCTGATTTGTAACAGTGGCTTAGCTTATGTAGGTGCTACTTTATTTAATCGTGAAGTATGAGCTGTTTTTGCTACATGATAAGCTTTTATATTTCTTACTTTGTGGTAGCCTCATAAATTAAAATAATCTAGTATAACTTTCTTATTAATTTTATGGAACATAGTTAGTGTTGCATACGATAAATTTGATGTGTGTATTTTTTTTCTGCTATTTATGTAATTGAGAGATCAAGCAACTAAAACAATTATTGAAACTAAAATTTTTAACTGACAACAAAATTCACATTTTTTTTCCACTATCTGTTACATTGTTGGCTTTTAATAAGAAATTAGGTGGTTTTTTTTCTGTTAAATAATCGAGTTGAAAATTCAATCTGTGTATTTTTTTTAATACAGTTTTAGAAAGTTAAGGAATCATCGCTGTTGGCATCCTCCTAATCCTAACGCTCTTTATGCACTACTAATCCTAAGAGAATTTAATATTTCTAAATTTGTCAATTGTTTCTAAAAAACATACAGTTCAATTCATTGCACGCACTTTTCAAGTCCTCGATCTCTTTGGTTATATGTTTTTTAATATGTGGGCTGGGGGTATTTTTTTTTTTTTAAAGTTGGTACGAGGTACAAAAAAATTCATCCTCGTAAGCAGTTATACGCAATTACATAATTACCCTTTTCTATCGGCATTTCAGATTTAACGACAGATTCTTCCCATGTTTTTATGCAATTTACGACGGACCCTTGACATGTAACTGTTTAGGCGATTGTGTGCTGCTTTTGAATAGATTTTTTTGGTTACACCGTTTTTCTCTCAAAATTTCGGTGAGGTATTAACGAATTTGCTTGATGGGGTAAAATAGTAAATTGATTGAGCTGAACCTCACATATTATGTTCCCTTTAACAATTTTTGGTTTGTTTGGAGTCCCAGTAAAATTATTCTTCCTTAACAATCTCAGTGTTTAGCGCCCTAAAATATTCATATTAAAAAATATTACAACTATTAATCAATAAAATTTAAATTTGCTAATAGTTTTCGACAAATGAATTGTTAAACTTAAAAAAAT
Source organism: Allium cepa (assembly GCA_030765085.1). Taxonomy (NCBI): domain Eukaryota; kingdom Viridiplantae; phylum Streptophyta; class Magnoliopsida; order Asparagales; family Amaryllidaceae; genus Allium; species Allium cepa. The sequence continues at coordinate 858,321,530 of CM060934.1, read as the reverse complement.
ATAAGTCAAATCTTTAATAATAGTTGAAATACATTTGGTGTCACACTTTTTTGGTGTCAGCGTGAACTACCAAAAATGCCCCTAACACAAAATCTTAATATCACTTAAAAATGATCTAATAATTAAATTTCTTTTACAAATTCAAAACGTCCGTATACAAATGTTATTCTATCTTAATATCACTTGAAAATAGGATCTAATAAATAAAATTCTTTTACAAATTTAAACATCCATCTACATATACTATCAAATTTTAATATCACTTAAAAATAGGATCTAACAAATAAATTATTAATTAATAATATAAATAAAAATTCAAATTTAAAAAAAAATAGATGTTGCAACTTAAAAATAAAATTTAAACTAACAAAAATGATTTCAATACAAAAATATGGTTAAATATTTATATAAATCATTTTTTCTTGAATGTGCTAAACATGTATAATTTGCAGAAAAACAATTCACGTGCGAAGCACGTGCCATTATCACGCACGAAGCGTGTACCGTAATGCTAGTTAGTAGAACACAAGTAGAATACTAAATGTATGGATGCAACTTAAACATATAAAGTGATTATTTTGAAAATTACAGCGATATGGTGAATATAGTGAACGTAATAGAATTGAAAAAAATATATTTTTTAATCAAAATATGTGACTTGAACCCATGACCTCATATATGCCAAATTTTTAATTCAACGGGAAAGATTATTTATTTCAGAAAAATAAAATGAATTTCAAACTCATGATCTTATTACAAAGCAAGGACAATTTGGAAAGTATGTGTTTGACTAAAAAATTGAAATTCGAACTCATGATCCCATTTGCATTTTGCAATGCAACGGGAATTTTGGAAGTATGTGTTCGCCTAAAAAATTACGAAGGTACAACCAGTATTATTAATGACTATGTATTGTTTCTTGTTTGGTTATTAATGACACTACACAAACTAGAATCTTTTTTTTTTTTTTTTTTTTTTTACTGTAGTAGTATGAGTCATTGAGCTGATAGTTATGCAGTGGTGAACTACATGTGCGTGGAGGTTTAAAGACCGCTTAAATTAACAATAAAGTACTGTAAGGAACAAATCAGAAAAAATAAATAAATGAAAACATTTTAGCACAATTGTATGGTCTTTACTCCAGGCTTACTATTTGCTGTTATAAAAAGCTTTTTTCATTTTTGATCAATCCAAAATATCATAATTTGGTGACATAGGCAATACCTAGTGAGTAGAAGAAAATGCAAAACGTGCAACTTGCTTCGTGCTCTTGGAGAGTAAGGTGCATCGACGATCATAATGACTCAGAAAAGCATACACTACCATCTTCAAAGAGGGTATGCAGTTTCTATAAATTCTTCCTGGATTATATCTGTCGTTTGTATCACAAGGTTCCTTTTATCACTCAAAACTCATTCATTTTCTTTTAGGTAAAATTTGTACGTAACCCAACAGAGGTAGAATTTCCAGTGGGATCCGATGGTAAATTCTTTGCACTTTTATTCTACATTGTTTTTTTTATCTCTATATATATAGAGTACTACGGTGCTACTTATAACTTCTATAGCACTGTCAATATCAATGCTTCCATTTGATTTTGTTTTTGTCCGATACATATTTCAGAACCAACAGTTGAAAACAATAGGTTATCCATTTCTCATATGGCGTTCCAAAGCAAAAGGAAACTCTCGAATACTCGAGTCTTTCTCTGCTGTACATGATTTTTGTAAGTTTTAGGAAAAAAACCCACAAAGGACAAACATCAACCACGATGATCCAAACTCAGTCACATGATTTTGTTTAGGACATTCTGTTTCTTGTTTTCTTGTATTCGCAAATTGTTTTCAAAATATCCCTAAAGTAGATGATTTTGGTTTCTTGTATATTATGGTGTTTACAAGTAAAAAAAAAAAAATGTTTATCTTACCTTGACATTTTTTTTATTTGTAACTTGACGACAAATAAGTAAACCAAGAAATTGTTTTTGGGTCTAACTTAAAACCATTACTATCGTTAGTCATAGCATTCTTTTACCATTGTAGCATGCATGACTCCAGTATAATTGTTTTTGGGGTCTAGATAAATACTTTTTTTTTGGTTGATATTTTTGTATCTATAATCAGCTAATTTTTATGTCTGATTTTATTATCATATAGATTAACTTCGCTAAATATTATATTGTTTCGATAGTCTAATCCCATCAAAACTATAACTTAAATCAATAGTCCAGGAAGATGAAGCTGTAATTTGTTAGAAAAACTAATTCATTCTTTTTTATTTTTTTGCAGCCCGGGAAGATAAAGATTACATTGGTGATTTCGTAGCTTACATTCCTGATGATGTCACAATACATATTCTTTCTTTCTTGAACACAGACAAGTCATATTTTGCCAGGCTAAAACTCGTCTCAAAAGCATGGAATGCCTTTCTGTCTACACGATGGTCTCAACTGTCGGCAAAATCAACTTTGTCGGGTCTTCTGTGTGCATTCAGAGGCATTTTCGATGCTATTCCTAATACCCGTGTTCTTAAAGTCAACCCTGGTGGGACTGCCAAATCATGTCTTCTTGGTCTAATGAGGCGAAATAGCGTACTAGTAGATTCAAACAAAGGAATATTGCTCTTTATGCGAAAATTCACGGAGGAGTTAACGGTCTTCCATTCCTCTACTAGAGTTCACGACCATCTTCCTTGCGCATTAACAAGTGTCTCATCAGAGGATCTGTTGGTGCATATGAATCATGGACTGATTTTATGCCATGGATGTTACAAAGTGGCAACGCTCTTTATTCTGTCTGATGTTGCCACCTTTTTTCTTAAGCTATTTTCTTCTGACACTAAGGAGATAGTTGAAGTTGAAGTAGTGGTTCCTGCTGAAGTAGTTGTCTCTTCTGAGGAAAAAGTCACTTCTTTCTTTTCCTTTGAAGGTATGCTTTACTTCGTGGTTGTTAAATGACTCTTGAAATTTGTTAAAGTGATCTTTATTTGATACCCTTAATCACATTTAATTTTCAGTTGTACACGTGATTCGACTCCCTCGCCTCTTATATCCATTTTATATCCACCTTTATAATAGTATCTCTTAAATTGTATCATAGTCAGAGTTTGAACTCAGTACTTATTGCACTTCAACTTGGTGATCAAAATTACCTAATCAGTCCTTAAAGGTTTGTTAGTGGAAAAAGTCTTATTGGTTTCTTTTCTTTTGAAGGCGTGCTTTATTATACTATTCTGGATTGGCTGTTCGTGTACCAACTGAAAGATGGTTGTAGTAAATTCATAAAGTTACCTTCAAGTGGCCATGTTTCCAAAAATTCAAGATTTATGTGGCAATCTGAGGGACATTTGTACTATTCAATCGGGTACTCATATCCTCAACCAGGATTTCAGATATGGGAACTAGTACTTGAACGGCAACACAACTATAATACTGAGAAAATTAAAGGGTCTACATGGAAGATGATATGTTCTCATTTCCTTGCCGATATAGAAAATCAGTGCAGACGATTGTTTAAAAATGGTGGTGATTTGTCCGTGTGCAAGCCTTGTGCTTTTAACGATGATTTCCAAATCCTTTATATTGAAGTGCAAGCAATGCTTGTTTCTTATCATCTCAAAACTCGGTTGTTCACCAAGGCATATAATTTTAGGTATAAATCTTATTGGGGGTGGCGAACTATATTTCCATTTTATTTAGGTTCCAACCAGGAGTCATGTGCAAGGGACAATCCAGACCTGGATGCCATACTTGGATTATTTAGGGTAAATTATATACATTAGTTATAACTTATAAGTTAGCATCATTTATTGTTATATATGTGATGCAGCTGTTATACATGAACCTTGGGGTAGTAACTTAAAAGATGGCTAGTGCATTATTATATTTATGTAGTGCTCGTCTATTTATGAACTTATAATTTATTAATTTTTGTATTAATTTTCTTGTTGAATACTAGGTACATGCGTAAAGGTTTATGATAAGAGCTCTACTAGGCCCGTCAAAATGCACAGTGACCCAATAACCCAACCCATATAATATAATTTTTACCCAGCTGGATCAGACCCATTTATTTATTTATTTTGTATAACGGGTTAAAACTCATTCTACCCATCTAAAAACTAAATCGATCCTGGCTAATATCTGACCCAGTAAACCCTACATCTAATTCACGATCCCAAAATCTTTTCCTTTGACGCCTTTTTCTTCTTCGAAATTCAACCGATTATATATTATCGTGAAGGAAGATTACATCACTTTGCAATGCGTTCTTCTAATTCCAGAATTCTTGAAGGAGTTAAAGCTGAAAATGAAAAAAAGTATGAAATTTTATGTCTTTTTGACCGTTGCTCGCTTTTGTTTATTGTTTATATGGTAGATTTGTGTACAAAAACCCGTCTTGGATAATTCCACTTTAATTTTCTAGTTTCAGTTTAATTTTTTTGATGCTACTGCCGATTATTTTTATTGACATATCATATCTCAAACCACGTTTTTAATGCAAACCGTGATTAGATATTGATTGGTTGATTAAAATTCTTATATGTTTATTTGTTGTACATGTTCACAACAGACTTGTTCGTTTCAACTGCATAAGTTCTTGAGGTCACTTGTTTAGCAAAAGTATATTTTAAGAGCTCAACTCAGCAATATAACATAGTATAGTATCAGTTTTAGGCAATGTTTCCCGGTGCAAAATTATGGATTCAATTGAAGCTTACTTGTGCTGCCATAGGTACAAAAACCAATACATCAAGCTGGGTATTTTGTGGATATCGATACATCAGACATAACAATGAAAAATGGTATATATTTTATGTTAATTCTTTTGTACTTATATTTAGCCATTTCTTTATATTTTATGTTCCTCTCATAATTTGATTTATGTTCAGGTGCGAGAGGTTAAGTTAGCTCAATACAATTATATATTGTTGGTAAAGAGGAGGCAAGCTCTGGAAAGGTTTTGTTTTCTGATCTGCCTGCTACTACCATGACTTGTCTTCATATATTACTTAGTATTTTGCACATATAAGGATGGATGGACTTGATATATGAAATGTTATCAAGTTCTTAATTTTCATTGGTTGTGATCTGTACATGAAATAATATCAAGTTCTTAGGATTAGCTTATTTATTGTTTGGCTTTTTTCTTAAGAAAAAATGGTTGGAAGAAGTATCAAAAACTTGGTTTTGTTCAACAATACTGTATATTTATTAAAAACTATAAGCCGTTTCTCCTCTGAAGCTCAATAATGATTGCTGGGGTTGGTTTTGAGCCTTCTTGGAAGGCGGGTAGTGGCAGGTTTCATAGGTTTTGACTTGGTTTTCATTTCCATTTTGGTTAACAAATTATGTTGACGAGTTGTTTGGTATATATATAGTTTAGAAGCGATGATGTTGCTTTGTCTTCATTTGGTTTCACCTTGTCTAGCTTTAAAAGCTTGTCAAGTTTAGGTGGTGTTCAAGAAAGAGATTTAATTTCTTGTTTATATTCGTCTAATAATGCTAATTAAAAATAATGCTAAATTAGGATTTGAAAAATATTTTTTAAATATGGAAATAATTTCCTTTTTTTTTGTTCATATTCGTCATATAAGGAGCAATTTAGTTTGCATGTGACCGTCGATTCTTGCTTGCTTTTCCTAACTGCCTCTCGATTTAGATTACTCAATTCAAATGTATCTGCACTTTTCGGTGTGACTCAAGCTTTAAATTGTGAAATGTAAAGGTTGACTGTAGTATCAAAGTGTCTGACTTTAAAACAAATTAATTTAACTAGTACATGTTCGGCTAGACTATACTCAACTAACGTTTCATTTTGAAACTCAAACATTTATTATTTCATTTTAGCGGTGCCAATTACTACCATGGCTTGGTGCTTTTAGTATTGATGGTAGAGTACTCAATGATTATTGTAGTTCACTAAAAGAAGATACGGTGGAAGCATTATTATGTTTAAGGGATTGGTCGTATGATGGTACCATTATGTAAATAGAGGAAGATCAAGCAAAAGATATAACAAGTTTTCATTCTCCGGAGGAAATTACTACTTGTGAAACCGGTGATTTTTATTTAATTATTAATAGGACAAAAGAAAAACAGCTCATTTAAACAACAAGCTCTAGAAATCACAAATAAATAATACATTTCTTATCAGTATAAAATAATAAGAACTCATGTGCTTGGAGCATATTGTCTAATTTTTGCTTGTATAATCAGATCTATTTCATCTGCATTGCTTTTCTTCTTTGAAGCTATCTGCATCATAATAAATATACATATAAGATTGCTATCAGAAAAAAGATATTGTAGAACACAATTGTTTGGCCTCTAAACTGAGAATCTACTGCAATAATAATCTAAAGCAGTTTTATTGTTTGCCAGTGCAGTAACACAAGTTTTAAAACTGTAAATCTGACTAAAATCATTGGATTGAAAGTTAACCTTTTGTGTTTTCATCAGTTTCCATATTTAGTTACTCGTGCAATCCACATTTTACTTTTCCATTAGTAAACCATATTGAGCTAATCATGCTAGTCTATGATTTCATCCTAGTGGAGTTTAAAGATATAGACTGCATACTAAAATTGTTATAAACAATGGGAGGAAAATAGGCAGCACAATTTCAATGTTAAAAAGTGGTCGGTTTGTTGTGCCATTTCTCAATACCATTTTATGACATTACTATTTTCACTTGTTCTATGCAGGTTCTGAAAGAAAACCATTCTACTGAATTACGAAGAAGATGCAACACAGCTTGAGTTTTTAGCACATATTTAAGGATTATTTTATAATGTGTTTTATTTGCATAATTTGAGACTTTTTAGGAGCAGTTGAAGGATTACTTAGATGTTGTACTATTTTTCTCTTGCCGTTTAAAAATATATTTAGTGTAGTTCTTTTGTTATTTGGTTTTGTTTCATTGGTTTTGTTTCATTTTATTCGATAATCGGTACAGTTTATGTGATATAGGGTGCAGTTTCTGTGAAAGCAATTTTTTTATATGTAGTTTTGTTCGTTGGTGCAGTTTTGTTTTTTTTATATATTTTGTGGTTTTCATTTTGTTTTTCACGTTTTTAAACGGTCAAATGGGTCGACCCGTATGTTAAATGGGTTGGGTAAAGATGTTGCATTAAAAAAAAATTATTTGGGTTGGGTCATTAATGGGTCGGGTCAATTTTGACCCAACATATTTTGACCCGATCCATTTGACGGCTCTACCATGAACGGTCATGTAAAGGTGACTCTGTTTGTTACTCTGTGAGTTCGTCGGAGGAAACATCATCATTTTTTCGTTATTTTTTAAATTGGAAGTGGGTCTCACGGTCATTGCATCAACCAGTAAGAAGGAAAGTGTCATTGTTCAGTTTATTTAACTATCTTTCTTTGCACGTTAGCACCCTGTTACTACGTTAAACATTATAGCCATGTAGTGGATATTTGTTTATTTAGTCTGACTAACGGAGATTTTATTACCTATTTTACTGTTGGTTTATTCTGTATCATTCAAATTGTATTAGGTGTTTTGGACGACTGTCTATTGATGTGGGATTAGGTATTTTTAATTGCTGTTTCTTTTAAACATCTAGCGGAAGGGGATTGATCAAATATCCGCTAAGCATTTCTGTGCCTTCTCTTCCATCTGAAATATGTTCTATTTGCAATTGATAGCTGAATAAGAGACATCAATGGAACTTCGGTGTATTGCTAAGCTGCACCTTTCAGGTGTTGCTTATTTGGTAAAAATTCTTCTTGATCGCATCCTTTTATGTTACATTTGATTTTACAGATTGTTACCTGATATTTTGCCCAAACGACATTTCAATGGTACTGGATTAAAAAATGGTGAAAGAAGGAATGCTAATCTAAAAAACAGTTGAATACGTTTAGGTTTTTGGATTGATATCGATTCATGCATTAAATTTTCCTTTTTTACCTCAAATTCTCAATGAATGGATGAAGTATCAAATCAATGAAGAAAGTAGAGAATTTGGGTAAGCTTATGGATCACTAACAATCTATGTATTCATTTTGTAGAACTATTTTTTTTTTAATGAACATGTGAATGAATAAGCTTAGAAGAATCGAGGGAATATTAATGTAAAGAGTAAAACAAATAGACTCCAAGAAAATAGAAGACTATAGAAAATGGCAAACTTTATCGACTCATACCGATCCACATCAACCTATCAACATTTGACGAATATCTTTTTGGATCTAACTATTTGACAAGTTCTATTGCGATCTGACAATCCTCAAGTGCAACAACAACTTAATCCAATTATAAATAGAGTGCTTCTTACAATAGAAAAGGACATTTGGATTCGGAACGCCGCTATAATTTATCTTAAAGGAAGGGTTGCTATTACCAACTTTGAGCTAGAAATTCAAGTTGTAATTGTATTTCCTTCCGGCGCTACAGTATAATAGCAATAATAGTACTATTAAAGTGAATACACACATGGTCGAATGATTACTAGTCATGATGTTTCATGATTTTCTTTTTTTGTTCTCTATTATTTCATATGCTTAACCAGATCCAATGAATTAGATTCATGATATCTACGATTATAGTCAATTGGGAGCATTAGACCAACTTTTGGCTAATATTTTTTGATTCTTCCTTTGAGAGTTTGAAGATTCGACTAGATCTCTATTATTACTAGGATTTAGATAAAATTTACAAGGAGATATGATAGGAAGGAACCAAAGAAGAAACTAAGAAAGCAAGTTAGAGAAGAATCGGATAGAAGGAAATGTTGGAACAACTAGTGGAAGTTATGAATCTGCTCGACCTCCAGTAGATCTAGTTAGTTGTAAGAAATTATGATCGTTCTCAATCAAAGGATGGAGGTAACGCAACCGACAATCATGGAAGGTTAGGAAGGCTATTTGAAAAGTTAAAAAAAAAACACTTTTCAAGGAGATGGATCTTTTGCAGGAGATCAAGAAGGCAGAGGAAGATCTCCAACCGAATCCGATGAATGAAGTTCTACTGCGAGGCAAAGAGCAAATAGGGAAATAGATGGAGAGGATGAAAAAAATGTTGTAAACAGGGAAGGAAAACCGCATTTGCTGTAGACAGATCGACTGATACCAATCGAGCATGAATCAATATCGATCCATTGAGGAGAAGCGACAACAATCACTGTGATGTTGGTAAGAAGAGGGTCGTGCTGTGAGCCATGTGTAGATGGAAGTTCTGGAAGGAACACTGACAACAACACTGAAAAGGAGAGAGCGATCGAGATGACGCAGTGGAAAAAGACCGTGTAACATGAATAAATGGGCAAGACAAATTGACTCGCCAAATGCAGGAAGACTTAGGCGTTAGCCTGCCAGCCATGATCACTTCGGTAGCGACCATCATGGTTGTTCGTAGAGCCGAGCGCATAATGATTCATCTGATGATCGGCGCCAAGGGCGAACAAAATGAATGGATGATTTGATAAATGAAGTTATCAGGAGATTATTTCACTGGCAAAACCAAGAGCATAATTTGGAGAGTTCTAGTTGGATTTTATTCACTGCAGAGATTAGACTCAAGAAGCATCTGAGGAAGTTTGTGATGTCGTCTATGCTAGTGTACAATGGACTTACAGCATCTGCTGAATTACAATTGATACATGAATGGTGCCAAAGCCGATGTGAATGTTAAATGTGTTGGGTCTAACCCCTTTCGACAACGAGTGAAATGAAAACATTTCAATGTTTTTCTCTGTTTGGATCTTAATGAACCTACAGGGTTTATTAATTATCATTACATCAAATCTATCAATTTAAATAAATTCGTATTTTATTTAAATTTATTTTATATTTATTAATTAAATATATTAATTAATTTAATTGGATATCTATTCGAATGTACACATACATATTGATGGTATGATGCATAAACATGTGCATAACTATACATACATATAGATTGGACGTATATCTTTTGTGTGTGTGTGTGTATTATACTTACATATGCATGTGATGCTTTTACATGAATATCAGCAATATAAATGCCTAAGAGATTGTGTGTTCAAATATATTGTAATTTATATAATAAAAAAGCTCAAACATGGTTTAGATTTAATGTTCAAATAGACATCAAATGGCTATTGCTAATCCAGGTAGAAAAAAACTAACACCATTTACATATATAGTAAAACGATATCGTTCCTCACATCCAATTATTATCCATGATGTTTCTAAAACTACTACTTCCACTTTTGGTGCTAAAATGATCAAGTCCATCTAGTTTCTTCTTCTCACCATCTCTGCATTAAGTCCGTCCAAATTCCTTTACTCTTGAACATCTTTACCGACGTTTAATCCATTACTCATGTAACGACCCAGAATTCCAGTCATTGGAATTTGAAATATTTAATTGATTTTAAATATGAAAAGTTCATTTTATAAGTTAAACAAAGTAAATTTCAAATATAAAGATTATTTGAATATGTGAATTTTGAATTTTTGAATCTTGGACTTAATACGGATAAATGATCTTGGAAACTTATTTAAATTCTGTTTAATAAGAATGATGATAGAAAACTTTAAATTTAAATTTAAAAGAGATTAATTTAGTGCTAAATAATAATAATTGTTAAATTAATGTGTAAAAATCACCTTTTAGGGCATTATCTCGGATTTTGACGAAATTAGTTTGTGAACTATAATATGCCGTCGAATTTCGTGGCAATTAGACGTATCGTTTGGTCATGCGTGTTCGAAACGTGTAGAAATTAATTTTAGAAATTTATATAATAATTATGATTGAAAAGTTATCTTCTGTATATGATTGAATTAGACCTCGAGACTAGTTCTATCGTGTTTTGAGTAGGGAAATAACATATAGAATGCCGGACGACACGCTTCATTTGGAATTCGAGATTTTCGAGCATTTGAAGGTTGATTTTTTTAAAATTACAGTAATATAGGTAAGCCATACCTAGCCTATACCTTACCCTCGTTCTCCCCATATTAGCCATACCTTTCCTCCTTTATAATTAGAGTGCATTCTGAAAATAGAACAGAAAAGTTCGCCTAAATTTTCAAAAATCAAACTTCCCCATCCAACGGTCCTCCTTCCACGGCGCCACTCGAGGCAAAATCATCATTCGACCATAACCAGAAAAGTGTAGAGCTCGATGAAACATAGCAAATCAATGGTGGGATTGTCGAAATTTTCGCCCTGATGATTAGATGTTGGCCGCATTCGTCGCAGTTTGGGATCGGGTTTGGTCGATTCTGGCAACGGCGGTGAGGGTGAGGCGGCGATGGCGAGGCGACGAAGGTGACGGCGGCGAGCCGGCGATGGCACCAGTGGCGTTGATTTATTGCGATTAAAAAAAGAAAAAAAAGGAAGAAGATGCGTTTGGAAACGAGAATGAGAGGGATAATTAAGTTTGAAAACTTAATTTATTTTAAGTTAATTATAGTTTAATTATTTCAATCGTTCATAAATGCATAGCTTTTCCATACGAGGTCCAAATTGAACACGACTAGATGATTTGCGATCGTATCGATGAATACTACGCTATGGAGATGGATTGGATGAATTTGGAGCTACTAGGAATTTTGGATTAATTTCAAATTCATACTAGAACGTTTTGACGAAATTGAAATCAAAGAGAGTTAAACTCACCTTTTCGGTTAACTGGTTATATTATATAGTAAATTTAAATTGTTAACTGGATGTTTGGATGATTTACTATTTTAGTAGTCAGTTTAGATATATTCCCGCCACTGGCGTAGATGAGACCCTATTATGTTCTCATATAACAGTGGATGACCATTTGTGTATGATCCTGCCTCGAAGAAGTTGGTTTATTTTTATGATTATATACTATATGTGATGCATGAGGACAAGTTGGAGAGATCCAATAGAATTCCTCATACTACTGATTTTACTATTCACATATATAATGAGATATTAATTATTGAATCCCATATGTGATGACATAGATATGATTTTGCTTATTTAGTGCTTTAGTAGCACTGTGCCTTATTTTTGGTATTTTAAAATACTATAAAATAATGATTTTATTTAAAAAGGGATCTGAAAGTGATTTTGGAAATTATATATGTTTTAATAATTTTCTTGAATTAATTATAGAAGAAACTGTTTAAAATAAAAAGTATGATTTTTTTGAATATTACAAATTAATAGTTTTATGAAATATCTTAAATAGTGATTTTTGAATTATAAAGTAAAAGTTTTTAAAATCTTAAAAATTTAGTTCGACTTTTATAATAAAGGGATATGGTTTTAAAAAGAAGATATAAATATTTTGGTATAAATATTTATTAATCATTTTATATAAAGTGATGTATATACATATATATATATACATATATTAATATTATTTATAAATATGGAAATTATAAACGTGATAGTGTATAAAATTGGCATTTTACAAACAAAGTGAATATTTGTAGAATCATATTTTATGTATAAAATGATAGATTTATAAACGGTGTTTATAAATAAAAGGAAACCATTATCATTGGATATATTGGGAAAATAAATCAAAGTGTGGATTTATAATAATATATGAGATGTTGTTTAAGAAAAATAGTTGATTCTATTTTGGAAATTGAGGATAGATTTGGAGATATTAAATGATATGTTATAAAACGAAAAGAGATTTATAAATATAGTTTTATAAATATGGAAATGATTATGTTGAAATTTTAAGTATGGATTTTTATCTAGGAAATATGTATGTTCTAAAAGTTGTTGATTTATATTAATATTGTTTTAAAGTTGTTTATCAATATTTGAATATTTTAAAAAGTTAATTATTTTAAATTATTAATATGGTTTGAAATTAATTATAATTATTATAAATAATGTTTTGAAAATTAATTATTATTGTTTATAATAATGTTGAAGATAAATATTATTGTTTTTTAAAGAATGTTTTGAAATTATTAATTATTATTTTTAAAATGTTTTGAAATTATTATTATTTATTTATAATACTATTATCATATAATCGTGTGTTAAAGTAAATGATTATAATTTATATAAATTTGTTTTCAAGATTTATAAATAGAGTTCTGTAAACAAATATGGTTTTTATAAGAGGAATCTTATAACATAATTTGGAAAACATAAAGGAAGATTAGTTAAAGGGTAAAAGAGTTTTATAAATGGTGAGATATTTATAAAGAATTTTAGAAATGGGTTTATTGATTTATAAAAAGAGTTTATAAAAGATTTTATGGACTTATAAAGGAGTCATAAATGATTTTCAGATGTATAGAGGAGTTTTTTAAATGGTTCCTAAGATTTATAAATAAGTTTATAAATGGTTTTAGAAATTTATAACAAAGTTTATAAATGATTTAGAATTGTATAAAAAGGAAGTCTTCCTCAGTGTTTGGTGAATATACTTATGCCGTTGAGATAAGTATATAAATATTTTTTCAAGTATTGAAATATAGGGATTTGTGGATACACACACACACACATACATATATGTATATATTTGTAAAAGAATTTTGCTACAATATTTACAGAATGGAATTAATAAATAAAAAGATTTATTAAAAGAGGCTAGCGATTGTTTATGTGCTTAACCAATGTTGGTTTTTCCTATGAAATTAAGTCCTTGATTGAATGTTTGTCGTTCACCAGTTAAAAATCGACTATTGAATTTAGCCCCAATATGTAACTTTGGAAACATCTAGGAGAAACACGTGAGTTATATGGCACAGTCATCTCCGATGATGTTGTATCGTGCGTATAAATCTCATTACGTTCTTCTAGGACAATGATAAGGAAATCCGTCCACTAACCTTTAGGTGGCAGTATCCGCTCTTATCTTTGACTGTTTAATTTTTAAAGAATCGGGGTTAAGTTTACGAAAAATTATCAAATATTGTTTTGAAGAGATCGGGATCAACTATGTTATTCGAAAACCACTTTAGTCTAACTCAAGCGTTTCGAAGTGAAGATATCTTGAAGATGACGGAATTAAAGATGTAGCTCTCAAGCATTTGGTTTAGTTCCAGAACGAGCTTGTAAGGAAGAATGCTAGGAGTGCATGGCTGCTTAGAGGGCAGTGTTTAGCATTCCAAGTGAGAAGTGTTATATAAAGGTAAAACGTTGTCTGGAACCTCATCGATTGGGAAATGGAAAAAATCGAGCATGCAGTAGAGCCAAGTGGGTCGCTCCCATCTGGGTATGGTCATTCCAAAATCTAGATTGATTACTATTTACTCATGTATGCTTCGGGCACGTTAGCAAAAGGGTGATCATATTTGGTACTACTAGTCAAGTGGTAGGCCGTCGTATGTAGAAAGGGTACAAGATGTTCTTGCCAGACCCCGATGCATTTTATCTAGAGATGTACCATCGGAAGGTAGTTCCTTATCTTGTCATAGTATAGAATCCATTTTACAATGCGAGCTTTATGGACTTAGTTGTGCCCAACTATGCTGAAATATAAGATGCAAACATTTTAGCTATTTTATATATTTACTTTGAATTCCTAAACATTATTATAAATCACCGGGTTTTATACAGAAAATGTTATGGTTATCGTAAGGTAAAAACCTGTCTCTGTTTATGTGTGTCATAGTCTTATTGAGATATCTTTATTTGAAAGAGTCTGATAACTTTAAAAATCCAATTGGCTATGTTTTCTCACGTTGGTTTATCAGACTAACTCAGGTGTTATTTTATTATAATGCTAGGATTAGACCAAGCATATTTATAGATTGCTCTAGATGCATTTGAGCTTAGGAAATGAGTTGGAGGTCTTCAAGTCGTATTCACGTTATGTTTATTTTCCACTACTTTGTTGTTAAAATAATCAGCATTTGTGAGGTTAGGTTATTATGAATGTCCAGGTTGATGATTGTGATTTGTTGTTGTACTCTCTTAGACGTATGTATATAACAGTTTCTTTTTTTGTAAACATCATTGATATACAATGTTATATATTGTTCTGCTGCGATTGTAAGATTCTGTATTGTTTCAATTTTCTTTTCTCTTCTTCTTCTCTTCTTCTTCTTCTTCTTCTACTTCTTTCTTTTCCCCTAACAATCAGTTTTTCAACATTCGATTACTCTGCACGAAATACAATGGACGTATTAGTATCGATTTTCAAGGGTCAACAATTTCGAGTTGTTATAACTCATCATCTTCTGAATTGTTTACTTACAATAGTTTGTAACTCACTATTATTTTCTTCATTCGTGACCCCATTTGATTAGGTTTCTCCATTTAACTTTTGCTGCAAATGGTATTTTTATCCTCCTTCTTTCTTATTTATAAAATACACGCCTTCACAACATGTACAACCGTTCTGATTCATAATGTTTTTGATTTTTTTTCCAGTGTAGACGTTATGGTTACTATGAATTTACTACGCTTGAATTTATATTCGCATTTCTCTCTCTTGATTTCCTATACATATGACTAAGGCATTATTGTATTGATTATGATATCATGCCATCTATTAATTTTTGTTTTTAGTTTCATTTTCATTACAAATTTATTTAAATTTTAGGCAGACCAAGTGTTGTAGAATGATCTGAATAAACAGTTCATTCATTACACTTGCTATGTTTTGCAGTAACAAATCAAGAAGTATATAAGAAAAGATCTAGACAAAGATGAAACTAGCCATGTACCATCTTCAATACTAGCCATGTATCCTCTTCAAAACTAGCAACATGATATTCGACATGTGGAGAGTGGAATCAAATAACCAAGACGATTCAGATGAAGAATTCTCTTTTATATTGTTAATGCATAAAAAAAATTCAACATGAACAACATACACATATAAGTCCTATCCTATCTGCAATCTGTGAGTACATTTATTTCACAAGAAGAATAGAAAGAATATCGATGATGTTGCTTCACCTTTTCCTATTAAGGACTTGACACACTCATTACCTTTTATAGTCGAATTTTTCATTTTTAATATGTCCAACTTCCATGTTTTTTCTACAGTTATACATGTGTTGTATGTTCTGTTCAAGTGTTATACATTCTACATTTATGCGGTGTTATTTGTAATGTTTTCCTTTTATTTAGCTCTTTGCTCTATACTTTTATGTGGAATTGTACATCACTTTTATTTTTTTTCAATATTTTCACCCATTTTTGCTCCAAATGCATGAACATTTTCTCCCTTTATAACAAAAAGAGAATTAAAAACTTAACCTAAATGGCAAGTGCAACGACATGGAATTTCGAACACTTCGTATTTAAATATCTGAATTATTTATATATTTTAATCTTGAATTTAATAAGATTAAATGAATTCTATAACCTTGTTAACCCTTATAATTAATAACTAATATGGTAAACTTGTTTTTGAAAATGTTTAAAAAAATAAATATTTTGAAGAAATAACGATAATGGGATTTAAAATCATTTAATTTATAAATAGCTTTTTACTCGGTAAAGGTTGTTCGAACTTGTTATGCTTTCCTAATATACTATTTTGTCATTAATTAGAAACTAAAAATATTTTCCTTGTTATGCCTGACTAAATCACTTAACGATGTAAGCGATGATGTCATAGAAGATACTTTGAAAGGGGGTAGTTGGGGAAGCCTTAAGGGCTAAGTTAAGAAGTAATGAGCTAGATAGGTGAGCACATGGAGTGAGGGATAGGCTTGTGACTAGAAATAGAAGATAGGAGGTGGTAAATGACCTCTTGCAAAGCTTATATAAGCACCCTTAAGGCTTACAAAAATGGTTCGCAAATTCATAAATCATAGAAACAATTCTATTAATCTTCTTCTCTTTACATTAAAAATTTTCAAATCTTAAAGTAACTTCACCTGTAATGACGGGATTTTCGACCCCTAAAAATCGACACTAATACGTCCACTATTATATGCCAAGAAATCGAATGCCGAAAAACCCGATTGTTAGGAAAAGAAAGAAGGAAGAAGATAAGAAGAAAAATAAATAACACAGAATCTCACAGTGAAACAAATAATTTATTATATACATCAAATCTTTACAAAAACGATCTATAATATATGTATGTACAAGCATCAATCAAAGTATACTAACCTATTTTAGCCTAAACAGTTATAACAGCATGTCCTCATAATTATTGAAAAATACAACAACAAATACAACGAAAAAATAACCATCTACATGAGTACGTCATGGGGCCTACAACTCTTCTCCTGAAGCTCAAAGGCATCCAAAAAAATCTATAATATGCTCCGTCTGACTTGAGCATTATAATAAAATAACACCCAAATCAATCTGGAAAACCAGCATTAGAAAACACACCCAACTGGATATTAAAGTTATTGAAAACCTTTCGAAAATCAAAAGTATCTCATAAGACCACGCCGTACATGAACACGGACTGGTTTTTCCCTTATGATAACCAAAACATTTTATATAAAACTTTTGATATTATAATAGTGTTTAAATACAATTACTTATTAATCATAACAGAAATTTTTATATTGATTAAATTCCAACATAATAGGTATATAACCAAAACCATAAAGGAACGTATTGGAGATGGATTTCATACTATGACAAGGTAAGGAACTACCTTTAGAAGGTACATCTCTAGATAAAATGCACCGAGGTCTGACACGAATATCCTGGACCCCTACCACACAGGACTGACCTACCAATTGACTAGTAGTACCGAATATGATCATCCCTCCATTAATGGATCTTGAAGCATACAGATGAGAGATAATAAAAGATCTGGATTTGGAATGACCATACCCTACATGGGTGCGAACCATTTGGCCCTGCTGCATTCTTGATTTTTGTCATTTTTCGGTTGATGAGGTTCGAGGATACATTTTACCTTTTTATAGCACTTCCCACTTGGAATGCTAACACTGCCCTCCAGGCAACAATGCAATATCAGCATTGATCCATACAAGTTTGTTCTAGGACCGAATGAAACACTTGAGAGCTATGTCTTCAATTTTCATCATCTTCAAGATGTCTTCACCTCGAAATGCATTTGTTGGATCGAAGTGGTTTCCGGATAACATACCCGATCCCGGTCTCTTTGAAACAACATTCGATAATTTATGGTAAACTCAATTCCGGTTCTTTAGGAAATAAACAGTCAAAGATAAGGTCGGAGATCACCTCCTAACCGTTATGGACTGATTTCCTTACCATTGTCCTAGGAGAACGAAACAATATTTATATGCACAGTACAACATCATTGGAGATGACTGTGCCACATAACACACGTGTTTCTCCTAGATATTTCCAAAGTTACGTTTGAGTCCAGTTTCAATAGTCAGTTATTTAACTATCAAATAACAACATTCAATTCAAGGATTTACTCCATGGGAAAAACCAACATTGGTTAAGCACATAGACAACCACTAGCTTCCTTTAATAAATCTTCCATTCATTAACATATATCCACCAATCCCTATATCGAAAATACTTAGGGAATATCCATATACTTATCGCAACTGCATAAGTATATTTACAAACTGAAAAAGATTTTCTTTTTATTCGATTCAAAAATCATTCATAAACTCCTTATAATTCTCTAAAACCATTTATAAACCATATTATAAAACTTCTAGAACCATTTATAAAATTAATTTATACATTTTAATCACTGATAAATTCTTTTTGTGCATTTCTAAAATCATTTATAAATCCATAAAACCCTTTATAAAATACCTTTTGTAAATCTATAAGCCCATTTCTTAAAACTCATTTATAAATATCTAACCATTATTAAAACTTATCCACCTTATAAATAATTTTCCCTTAAGTCTTAAACTATATTATAAAATTCCCTTATAAAATCCAAGTCCGTTTATAAAACTCTTTCTATGTCTCTTGGAGACATTCATAAATAATTAAAACCATTTACTTCAAAACACCATTATATGATAATAATTATTAACAATAATATTATAAATAAATGAAAAATTATTCATGTTAAAAACATCTTAAAAATAATCATTTATGATTCTAAGTCACTATGAAATAAACAAAAGTAACTAATCTTTACCAACATAATAATAATTCACCTTATTATTGATCCTTATTATTAATTCAAAGCATAATTAATTCTAAAATAATTAACCTTTCGAATATTAATAATTTGATGAATACTTAAAAACAATATTAACTACAAACAAATAACTTTAAAATAATACTAATATAATTAAATAACTTTGAAACAATATTAATATAATTAAATAACTTTAAAACAATATCAATATAATTATATAACTTAAAAAAACATTAAATGTAGATAAATAATCTTTTAATACAATATATCTCCAAAACCCATTTTTAGATTTAAAATCATTTCCTGCCTTAAACCCAATTTTAGTTCAATTGGCAATTTATAGTATTTCAAAATACTAACTTGAGGCCAGTAGCCGCCAAACGTTCCACCAATATTGATATTGATTTCTATAACCACTAGGTTTTTGTTTACAAACATAGAACCATGTTATAACCATAGTGTCCACAATCAGGTTTATTTTTCAATGATCCGTATAAAAAGAATATTATTAAAACAACTCAAAATAGCGGGGAATCCCATTGGATCCCTCCAACCTGTCCCCTTGTATCGCAGCTCATATATATTAGCACATATAGACGTGTAATTAAAATCAACAGTGGTGGGAAATTCTGTTGGATCCCTTCAACCTGTTCCCCTACATCACAACTCATATATAATCAATAATATAAACCAACCGCTTCAAGGCGAGATTCATATACAAAGGGTCATCCACTCTTACACAGGAACGTAGTAGGGTTTCATTCACTCCAAGGGAGGGAATATATCTAAACCAACAAATAAATATAGTAAATCATCCAAATGATCATTCAACAATTTTATTAACTATATATCATACCGGTTAACCAAAAAGATGAGTTTAACTCAACGAAATTTTCTACCGCGAGGCATTCCAGTTTGGAGCTAAAATCGAACGACGTTCGATTTTGTCAAATTTAAGTGATCTTCAAATTCTTTCAAACCAATTCCATAGCGTAGATGTCGTCAATACGAACCTAAGGTCGAAAACCCAGGTCAAACTGACTCCGAATGGGAAAGTTATCAACTTTTAAAGTTAAAACATTTTAATTAACTATTTTAATAATCTAATAAACTTGACTAATTAAATATCCTCATCCAAGCCTTATGCCCACTCATGCATGCAATAGAGCTCTCATTTCCTTCTTTCATTCATAGTCATGCACGAAACAAACAAAACCACTTCTTCACTTCTCCATATCTCCAGCTTCGATTGACGAAACGACTTGTCGTTTGTTTCGACGAACTCCACTTTATATCTTCTTCATGACGGATACCACCAACGTCAAGCTCAGTCACCCAATGGCCGACACGACCAGCTCCTCCCACGTTGGCACTTTTGATCGCCACAACCTTTGCACAAAACCATCTTGAGTGTAATTTAAACAGAAAAAGTAGATCTCTTTGCCCTCTACAACTTCTGTTTTAGTGACTTTGGATAAATCTTAGTGTGGATGGAGTTATATGAATTATTGAATGAAAGTAAAAGTGGAAAAATGTTGCTCTACCTTTCCTCTTGCATGCGCAAGAAATAATAATGTGTTCCTCCCTAAGTGACTGTGCAAGTGTGTCCATTTTTTTAATGTGTTTGTGGGGAGGAACATAAATGTAAGAAGGGAATTGAAAATGAAAATGGTGGCTATTGTGCGCGTTTACAAGAAGCAAAATTGAAAATGTGTGTAAATACATAAACGGTTCTTCAATGCAAAAAAGAGAGTTAAGAATCGAAAAGTTAGGCATGGCCATACGTGCGCATGTCAGGTAATAATATGGGCAAGTCTTGTCGTTCATGTATTGTTTCAGTTGAGAAAAAGCTAGATTTTTTAAAATTTTTAGGGTACCTTGCTGCACGGTATCACTTTTACATACGAGCCGTGAACAACAAAAACGAGAATACGATCATGCACGACAATGTGAGACGATCATAAAATAAAAATAAAATAAACAACTTAAACTATTCTATTAAGTTCCATGAGTACGGACATTCGTTGCAAAAAGCATCAAATGAAAATCTAATTATTTTTCAAATTTAAAATTATGGAAAAATCCTACAAATTAAAATAAAAATACTTGATCAAAAATCAAGTCTAAATGTGGAATATAAATTTTATTATAATTTAATTCAAATTCGAATGTCTAAATAAATTACATATTCAAATTTGTAGACCCAAAAATACAGGTCGTTACATCACCAAACTCTAGATATAGTCCTAACAAAACATAGCAACAAGTTAAGAAACTCAAAACTTGAAGAATTGGAGCACACATCCCAAACACCCCTATGGCCGTGAGCAATTGAAGGCATTTCTAGCCTAGGCCTTAATATAAGAAGGTAAGATTGAACTGGAGCTTGCTTTGGTTGAGGAAGGAAGTGGTATTGAGGTGGAGGCTTGTGCATGATAGTGAACTTGGAAAAGAGTGAGTTAACTCACCATTGGGTTGTATATAAAGTTGTGTAATATTGCTTGTTAAATGATATTTAGATTCACTAACTAATTAAAGTGTATATTTGGTGCATACATGCTTTTGAAAGAAATGACAACTATTTATGATATACCTCTCTTCTATGACCTTCTATGACATGCATCGTAGCCTTGGTGTTGTGAACATATTGTTAATTGGATGGTGTTTGGTTTGGACTTGAATATGGAATGGTTTCTAAAGCGAAAGGTTGTTGTAGAAGCACTTTGAAATGCCTTGTTTTGTTGAATTTCAATAACATTTTGTTGTTTACTGTAAAAAATTAGACCTTAAATAGATTGTTATCATGTCAAAAATGTGCTAAACTTTCTTGTGTAAAAACCATGTAAAACATGCCCTCTACCCACTATTTGTTGCAGCAATTGACAGTAGCACTTTTGGCCACTGTAATAGCCCTAGACTCTTTTGATAGCGCTCTATAAAGGCTGTATATTGCCGTCTAAAACTTTAATTGGTCCAAAATGACTTTTAATTAAAATATTTTTCCGCAATCCTTTCAGAACATTTTATAATATATATCATAGTATTTTAAAATTAATTTGAACTTTAAATATATTTTTAATAATTATTTATGAATTTTTAAAGTAAAGGATTTTTAAAGTGAAATATACCTTTTTTAACATGTTTTTTTTGAATTTTTCAATAAATTATAAAGTATTTTCCTATGATATTTTTAGGAGTGTTTAATTACATTAATTAGAGTATTCTTAAAGAGGTTTGAAGTTTAAATATTTTTGAATTTTAAAAATAAAGAGTTTTAAAATATAAAACATACTTTTTTAAGATATTTATTAAATTCGAAACTAGTTATTTTTAAGCTATATTTTATATAGATATTTCAAACCTGTTCATAAGTATTTTTAAAGAAATTATATATATATATATATATATATATATGTGTGTGTGTGTGTGTGTGTGTGTGTGTGTGTTCGAAAAAGTAAGTTATGTATTTTGTAAAAAGGATAACGTGGTTTTTTCGTAACATTAAGCTAAGATGTATGGTTTTGGGAAGTTATTAAAAAGTACATTACCTTGTTAAATAAGTGAATGTGTGTGTGTAAGTGGATCTTTAAAAATAATTTTTTAAAGGTAATGATAATAATAAAATTGTTTCGGGATTATAATAACAACGTTTTAATAACAGTATTTTCGACCCATTTAATTGTACTTCTAGAAATGTGAAATCTTATTTAAGTTCTGAGAACATTTTTATACCATGTGGAATAAGAATATGAATATAATTCTAAGTACCGAAAGAAGTAGAAGTGAATAGGAAATAGTAGTATACATGCATATATCTTTTGTAAAGGTACATTAAATATATACAAGTAACTGGAAAGGAGTTCTAACAAATAAAAGAGTTAATTGGAAAAGGACAATATAAGTAGCTTATGTGATTTAATCATTCTTTGTGTAACTTAATCGTGCTTTATGTGGCTTAATCGTGCTTTGTTTGTGTCACATCTTGATTTTTCAATATTGTTTGATAGAATAAATGAATATTTAAAATGAAAATTTAAACAAGAAATTTGATTTCTTATTTATTGAAATTATAGAAATTAGAATTTAAGTGTTTTATTTAAAAAGAATATTAAAATGTGTATTTTATTGGAAAAGTAATATATGGGATTAATTGATGTAAAATTCTTGTTTTAAATTGTTAATAAAGAGATTAGTGTATTTTAAATATTATGTAATTCATTTTGTATTAAATTAAATTAAATGGTGTTAATTGTTAAAAAAATTACAAAGTTATTTGGTTATGTTGAGTTTTGACATTTTTTTTAAAAGTCTTGGATATTTTGTGAAGTCATTAATTAGTTTATTAATTAGAATTGATTACCTGGTAATTAAAGTTCGTTTAAAGGAGGAAATTAGTATAATTGGTTGCATTTGATTTAAATGGGCTTAAGTGCACCCAAAGGCCATTTTTAAAACAAGTATGAGAAGGCTTCCTTTTCATTTTCTAAACCAGTACGTTCATTTCTCAAATGAAATTAACAGAAGCATCTTCTTTCCTTATTCTTAGACCTAACTCTCCAAGAATCTTGTTTTAAAACCAAAAATAAAATCCAGAAAATTAAAGGAAAATCAATGTGATGTTTTAAACTATATTATGTCTATTAGACACATTGATATCAATAAATTATAGTGTTTGATTGTTTGCCATTCTTTCTTTTGGGTAGAGATCAAAGCTAGGGATTTCCGGTAAGGTAATTGCAAGCTATGGTGATAAATTATTGTCTAACTCAAGTAGAAAGATGAGTTAATCACTTACACTATATCTAATTTCTGAATTCAAGTGTTGTTTTGTTGATGAATATATGATCAGTTGATCTCAAGTTTGGATGCTAATTCTTATCATATGAAACCCTAATTTCAGTTTTGAAACCAATCTCTTATGATTATGATTTGTAGTTGTTTGTTGATGTTTGTATGTTTGCACGCTAGCTAGTTCAGTACACTAGAAATCTAGATGAACAATATTAGAAAAGTCGATGAAAACGGACCATCGGGAGCCGCGGCCTCTGCTTGGACCACGTTCTAGGGAGCACCACTGGTCCAAGTGGACCGATGCACCGGTCTTGGCCTGGAATGTGTTCCAGGCCATGGCTGTGTGCCCTCCCGATCGCCCATTCTAGCCGCGTTTCGCCCGGGTTAATTGTTACGTCACGTGTGATGTTCTAGTACTTGTGACGATTCAAATGCATATTTAGATGTTACGATAGATATGTGAAGCTACACATGACATTACACATAAGTTACTTCACCATTTCAAACTAGTATTTTCATAGAATTGTTTCTAATCTAAATGTTTTCCAAATCATTTCTAGTAACATATATTTAAAGGATATATAGAATTTGGTTATATACATATAAAAGATATTTAATTATATTACCCAGGATTTCAAATTGGTTTAGAATAATGGTTTATAAGAGTGTATTTTCAAATACTACTATATAGATTTATAAACGATTTCCAATCAATATGTATGTATATAATCTAGTTTATAAAAGGATAGATATTATAACAACCCGGAGTTTTATCACATTGATTTTTGGAACATTAATTAGTTTTAAATATTCGATTTGGGGTTCTGTTCAAAATGCAATAAAATCTATGTTTCAAATAATCATTTGATTTTTAGTGAAGTATTATTGATTTAAGTTTTAGAATTTCTCCATAATTTTTAATTTGAAAAATAAGTAAATTTTTGTTTGACGTATGTTATGGAAAATACTGGCATTTGAAACTTTGTAGAACTTAATAACTCGTCTATTTTATTGTTGTTTTGTGATCATGTTCAAATTCTGTACGCGATCATATTTCATTTTCTATTGATCGCGGCTTGTAATCAGATGCGATAATGTTTGGCAAAGTGCTGGAAACAAACACATAGATACGCATCCAGTACACCATTTTTCCCCAGCGACCATTTTGTCTCCTCGGCCGCGTTGTTCACACTTATCTCCCCTTGTCTCTTGCTAGTTCAATATTTTGCCTTTATCTTTTTACACATCAACATATTTACTTGAGAATCTTCTCCTTACTGCAATGGTTACTTATATGTTCATCTCCTTCTTCATTTTACTTTTGTTTTGCCTGAAGATGAAAAACAAACTTCACCTTCAACTTTCAAAAATCAAGAACCTTCAAATCACTCACAATAGCATTATCGTCCAAGACAGAAGTTTTTCATCTTGGTGTCTAGTATTTTTATAATTTCGTTGCTCAAGATCACATCGTGTAACGATCAAGTAATTGTCAAATAACAGTAAGAAGGAAAATTTGTTCACAAATTCCAAAAATTCATATCTCTTGGTCCTTGTTGAATAGTCCGACGCCGCCAGCGTCATTGAGTTCGTATCGAAACATGCTATTTTTAATGAATTTTTGATTTGATTCCATGTCGAGATTAAAGATGCTCATAGGCTAGGTTTATGTTCATCGGAGATACATCCGATGATTTGCCAAATGGATGGTAATGTGTTGTCAGGCTTGGATAATGCTTCGTTGCAGTGAAATTCGGTGGGATTTGGCGCTAAATGTATCGCAAATTTATTGGGGCCTATTGCATTAAAATGCTTGGGTCTCATGGATGGTTTTGCTATGATGGTCGAGAAAAATTAGTGAGGTGGCAGTTGGGGTGAGCAAGGCATAGCAGACTGGTTGGTGGTCTTTGATCATCGTTCGGTGGTGAAATTCGCATGTGCACGTGCACATGCATGCACGAAGCTACAGGAATTTTCATTTGGCAATGAAGATCAGAGGAAGAAGAAGAAAGGGTATAGTGTTTGGATGTGGGTTGTTTAGTATAGGCTCAGCCCATTTGGGCTAATGGGTGAGAACATTATTATCATTATTAATATTTTATAATTTAAATGCTCAAACTTTAGGAATTTATATGTCCCTCGTATTAAATCCATTTAACCCATGGATTTTTGCATTAGGCTTGTATGAACGAGAATAACATTTTAGTATAACTTGTTTATAGCTTTGGACGTGTAGAAATTTGTGACATATGAAAACAGACATGATTTTAAACGACGTTATTCAGATTGTAAACGACATTATTTTAGTTAATAACGTCGTTTAAATTTATATGCCTTAAATATTGATTTTTGTTTGGCCAAATAAAATATGTTGAGTTAGATTCGATTCAATATAGTAATATAAAAAAAATTTAGTGGAAAAATTCATGTGATCCACTAACTAAATCAATTTGGCAAATAGTTAGCAGAATAAATCACCAATCTGCTATTTTATATATTTGGACGTTTGATTATATATCGTTAATTGATATCACGCTTTGAATAAGTGATATGTTAACCAATGATGGTTAAGTGTTGAATTTATTTACATGGTCGTTGATTATGTAAATATCTGTTATTAATTTGAAAAGTTAAATTGAATAATATGGTAGCTTATTTAAGTACTGTTGTGGTCGTTAAGCCTCTCTTAAATTTGAAAGTTAATTATGGATTTGAAAGTTATTTCGAGAATAATTATTATTTATTATAAGGTTTTAAAGATAATTATTATTTAGTAATAAGATATTAAAAAGTAATAATTATTTATTAATATTTTTTAATGATAATCCATAATTGTTTTAAAGATAATCGATAATTGTTTTAACAATGACACTTAAGTTAATTATTTTATCAATTTGATTCTTAAAAGTTATTTCTTAATATTATTTAAGAATGTATAATTATCATTTTAAAGTTATTTAGTTATTGTTTAAAATTATTTTAATTATTTATTCAAAATGATTAACTATGCTTTAATTTTTAATCAAAGTTAATATTAATTATATTGATTTAAGTTATTCAATTTATTTATAGGTTAATTAATTATCATATTAATATTATTTAAAGGTTAATTGAATTTTTGTTTTAATAACATTTTAAACATTAATTAATTATTATATTAATATTGTTTTGAAGTTAACTTATTAATACAATAATAATGTTAAAATTATTTTAATATATTATTAATGAAATTTTAAAGTTATAGTTTTAGTTGAGATTTAATTAAAATAAAAAGGAAGGATGTTTAAATAATAATTTATTATTTTAAGTTATTTTAAGTAATGTATGGTTTATCAAGAGAACCTTATTGATTTGAAGAGTTTTAACAATTTTGTTTAAATATGGAAAGAGTTTTATAAATTGTTCTGGATATTTGTAAAGGAATTTTATCAATGAGTTTTTTTTAAAGATCTGAAATGGAGAAGTTTAATAAAGGGGGTTTGAGATTTGGAAAGAATGTTTGTAAAGAATGTTTATAAATAAATTTGATGTTTGTGAAGAATGTTGTACAATTAGATTGTAGATTTATCAAGAAACTTTATAAATAGATTTGAAGATATTTATAAAATAAAGAAATTTGGAAAGAAATGGTTGATGTTTTCATGGCGTAATTCGAGGGGCAAGGATTGCTTTTAGTTTTCTATCGATTCGCTGGGATAGCGACATAACCATTGAGTAAAGTACGATCCATGATTTTTACGAAACAGTGCTTTCCATATCTATTTTGTTAACGTTTTCAAGTATTTTTGAAAGAAATGGTTTGTGAATATACTTATACCAATGAGATAAGTATATGAATATTTTATAGATATTTGAAATGTGTTTTTAAATTAATGAAAGATTAATTTAAGAGGCTTAGTGATTTCAATAGGAGATGTAATCTTTGTTTTGAATGTTTGTTTATTTGATATTTAAATAACCGACTATCAAATCTTGGCCTAAATATGTAATCCTTATTAATTTTGGTGGTGGAAAAATATTTCCTATTTAACATCGAAGAATTTTAACTCTGGAAATATCTAGGAGGAACACAGAAATTATATGGTATAGTTACCGTCCATGGTGCTATACTGTACATATGAACTCATTTTGTTCTTCTAGGAAAATGATAAGGAGATCCGCCACTCAAAAGGTTAGAGGGTCGTATTCCCCGCTCTTACGTATTATCTGATTATTTCCTAAAGAACTGGTATTGTGCATTCCGAAAAAACGACGATTGATTTTTGGAGCACCCAAGAAGTGGAAGTGTGTACTCGTAAGAGAAGATTCAAAAATCGTGATCACTACGAAACCATATACGGTTCTATAGAGGAGTTTCCGTGATATATTGAGATGTTGGAATCCATGTGGGGTTCCAAGACCCGTTAGGGTATGGGAATCTGTGCGTGATTCCAAGATGTATTTGAGATATTGGGATCCGTGTATGATTTCGAGACCTGTTGGGGTATTGGAATCTATGTAGGGTTCCGTGATCTGTTTTGATGGCGGTGCATGAGCTGGAAAGCCGGACATAGCCTCATCAGCAGTAATGACTAAAACCAGTGATAGGAGGCATGGCCAGCATGGTTTGCAAATCCATAAGGGGTAGTCAACTCCTCCTAGATGTTACCAGGGTCGGCCCTAGGGCAGGGCCGGCCCTAGGCCAAGGCCAAGCTGGCAGTCGCCTAGAGCAAACCCCTCGACGGGGCAACAGGTTGGGGGAGAAAAGTATTGATGATGAATAATATATTTTAAATATATATAGATGCACTTTATTTAATAAAGAGTTGCTAGTCAAGTTGGTTGAGTATGCTCTTTTCATGTCTGAGGTACAGACTTCAATTCTTGATGGCAATATTTTTTTTTCAACCTCTCCATTTTTTCACCTTTCATCCAGGGTAACCCAATGTTAAGGGCCGGCACTGGATGTTACCTACAGTTATTATGCATGCATGAGGCGATGCATTCGGTCTTAGCTAGACCAGCTATGTTTTTCCCATGGTACATCACTAGGGATGTATGCTGCTTTAGAAGGATATCTCTGATCTTCGTGTAGGAGGACCATTTCTCGAAGTATCGAGGGCGCCTCCATAGAAATCTTACATAACTAGCGAACGAGCCTTATCGATTTTTGGTTATATACCTAGTACTGTTGTGATGTACACTCACGAGCATCATAACTACTTGATTGTTATTATTTTCACCCTTAGACATTATTATAATATCAATGGATTTTCTATAAAAAGGTTTTGGCTATCATAAGGTAAAAACTCATCCGTGTTATGTGCGGCATGTCTTACGAAATACCTTTGTTTCAAAGGGTTTATTTAGACTTTAAGAATCCATTTAATTGTGTTTCTCATGCTGGTTTTACCAAACTGACTCGGATGTTATTTTGCTATAATGCTCGGGTCGGACCGAGCATATTTTCAGGTATAGCTGGATGATTTAGAGCTTTAGGCGACGAGCTGGAGGCCCAGATATGTATTCATGTACATGGTTATTTTTCCTTTTCATTTATTGTTGTATCCATCAGCAGTTGTGAGGACAGGTTTTATAACTGTTCGGTTGAACTAGGTTAGTATAATCTGATTGATGACTGTATATACATATATTCAATTTTGTTTTTGTGTAAAGGCTTTTTGTATTTTATAGATTATTCGCTCTGCTGTGAGATTCTATGTTGTTTAATTTTTTCTTGTCTTCTTCTTCTTTCTTTCCCCTAACTATCTAGCTTTTCGTTTAATTTAAGTGGATTATGTGCGGTTTGTTGGCCTTTTAAACTGGTCGGAAATGTGGGTCATTACAGTTTTAAGAAGGATTTCGAAGTAAATTATTTTCATAGGATTGCATGATATTGATCAGATGAGGAATTGACTTAAACAGTTTAATAAAATGAGTGTTATGAAATGCTCACTTTTATTTCATAGTTTAATTCTTGGACTCATTCGACATTTATTTTGCACGATTGGTGTTTACTAGCTTTTATTAATCATTTGAGCATCGTCCAATGGTTATGGGACATTGGTCTACAATTTTATGATTACTAATTGGAAGTAGGTCACACTTATTGGGTGGAATTTACCAACTTAAAGCAAACATTTAAGTGAACTCGAGTGGTTTTGGGACATGCGATCGTTACTTGAATGATTACTTATACGAAGTATGTAACAAATATTTTGTCGAGTCTCAGACTCATTCATGGGTAGGTCGTTTTATGCGGATTTATATGTGGCCATCTTGTGTTATTCATTTTCAAATGAGTTATTACGTGCGATGTGCTCGTAATGGTATGACATGCGATGAGCTTGTCTATTAGTCTAGCTATTAATGATGACGAGAGACGCAATCGTACTGGATGTTAACTTATGTTGTGCTTATTTAATTATCAACCGACGAGTTTATTTATTTATATGCGATGTGCACGCCGATGACATTAATTTAGCAAAGTGGTTATTTGATTTTGTGTGATGTACACGATGATGATTATTGATTTGCGAAGTGCTTTTCGTTTGCTTGCATTATGGTTATAAAATTTTATGCTCTAATTAATGGTTGATACCCTTTTTATATTTTGTTTGAATGAGCATAACTTTACCTTAAGACATGAAATTATATATGAAGTATAAGTAGCTTAGTGAAGTGCAGTCTATGATAGCTTACCCTTGATGTTTTATGTAATCTATTATTACTATGGACTAACCTCTTTGATAATTAGAGATAGTCTGACCCATGTGTTACTTTAGTGCTCGGGTCAGATCGAGACTTGGTAGGTTACAAGGACTTTTGGCTCTTGATGTGAGCTAGCTTAAGAAGTCTATTCGATGCTATTATTATTTATAATGTTCCATTTGAGTCTTGTAGAAATGCTTATTCATGTTGTAGACTTTCGTTAGTCATGTGTATTTGATATTTATTAGTGTTTAATTATGTATATGCATTTGATGTGAGGCTAGCACTTCCTTTTGTAGACTCATACTTTTGAGTGAGATTGATATATGTTATTTTCGTTGTTACTTCTAGTTCTGTGTTGTATATTATATTGTGTATTGTTTAGAGTTAGGTTAAATTTTTTGTTATTGTTTTGTGCCTGGATCGGATATGTTGAATTTCCATTAGTAAGAAAAGAAAAGAAAAAATATAGCTATATTATTTGATGTATTCGATAATCGGCTAAAGCAATTTAACGGTGGTTGCCTCTAACCAGCCCTATTCTCTACACTAACAGACAATATTACGGTAATATCCTTTGTTAGTGAGGGCCTTAGGATGGGGCATTGCATTGCTATTAGAGAGAGGTTCAAAACAATATAAGATACGAGAAACATGAATCTCGGCTTAGATTGACTTAGCGTCCCTTCCCTTTGGTGTATCGGGTAGAGTTTAGGATTTATTTCCAAATTAAGATAGAAGTATAAATGATTATTGGAAATAATCATTGGGAGGTATTTGTGAAAATTTCAAATTACTTATTAAATTATTTTTATAAATGGTTTTACAAAAAAACAAGTGTTGTGTTGTGGTGTCTTAATCCATTCGTGATCAGAGTTGCACAGTGAAGTTGATAGTGTAACGATTCACAAATTTATCGCTTTCATGAATTTATTTAAATCTAAAGTATTTAAATATAAGCTTTTTAACATAGATTATGTTGTTCTCAACAATAAAAAATACAGTAATATTATTTTGAATAAGTATTTACAAAAATATATGCTTTGGGGAAAATATCGACAAAATGGTTGGAAACCGTATTATCAATTAGCAGCTCTATAATTATCAGAAGCTACGCATAGAGTTGGATATGCACACTAATTTATCCATATAGACTAGAATATGAAATAAAATTATTCATTTTATTTTTAGGAATAAAATGTATCTATGACATCATTAATGATGGCATCATATTTAATAATTTGTTTAATGAATTTAAATTAAGATTTAACGATTTAATAATTATTATAAATATTCAAATAATTGTTTTAAAATGATAATAATTAATTTTAATTATTCGTATAGTGATAGTAAACTATTTATAATAACTTTATAAAGATATGTACTGGATTTGAAAATATAAGAAAATTCGTATTGCTTTATCGATATAATATCACTTTTTATAAAAATTGTTTAATATTAATTTATATGGTTTTATAATTCAAATGAGATCATTTTAATTAGTTAATAATGATGGGAAATTAGTTTTCAAATTTTATTTGCATTTATATAATTAATTTATAAGTAAAAATGGGACCTTGGAATCCGCTTCCCTATTTTCAACGGTGTAGCGAACAGAAGTTGTTCAAAGTTGTTGCAACCTTATTTATATGTTTTGTGAATATATACAACATACACATGCACATCCTAATATATACATGAACATATATATACATACAAATATACTTATACCTTATATATATTATGAAAGATCAAAGATATTTACATACTTAAAAAGCAAACTTCACTCTTACACACATTAACTCACACACATGGCTACACATATAGTGGGGTGTGGTGGTGATGAAATGGTGATGTATATGCACATAAATATCATGATATTTTAGTTCACAAATTTGCCTAAAAATACCGCCCTCCATCTTTACTTCATTTGCTCATAAATTCATAAGCTTCTTTATCTCATTATACTTCTCTTTAATGGCTTCCTAACTTAGGAAGTTATGAAGAAAAATTAGCAAAAAGAAAATAAATATATAGAAGTATATATGCATTAGCAATCCACTCCAAAACAATCTCAAATCCACTCCTTCCTTCATTCAAAACCCACGGCAACTACCTTCTACCACCAAGGCCGAGCCTATCTCCACTTGCCAACATAGGTCGAGCCCATTCAAAGGTCCAAAGCTCAATTTTGTAGTCTTTGATTTTATCATAGGTAAGTTATAATGAATTTTCATAAAGTAGAAACACATGAAGGTGTGAAAATCTATCTCTCCCCCTATATGTATATATACACATAACGATGATGTGATATGATTTGTAACGACCGAGATCTTCAACTAAAAAATCTACACTAATACATCCTCGTGCCACAAATCCAAGTGCCGGAAACCCGATTGTCTGGGAAAAAATAAAATAAAGGTAGAATAGAATTTCACACAAATGGAATCACATATATTATTTCAGCAATAATCTTTACAGTGGGAAATTTTGAATATGGTATCAGAGTCTAACCTGGATTTACCCTGGACAGTTATAAACCCTTTGCCCTTACAAGTGTAAAAACAAATGCAAACGATGTAGCAGATAATAGAATGCGTCCATATGTAGATGTAGATCTCCAACTCTCCTCTACAAACTCCAAGCTTCTTCAACTAAACCTAAAACTACTCAGATCTGATCTGAGTATTAAAATTACCCGGATCAGGCTTGATAAACCAGCATGAGATACTCGAGATTTTTTTCGCTAATGTCAATCAAAACCTTTGAAAAGAAGATTATTTCATAAGACTATGCCTACACAAAAATACGAATGGGTTTTTTACCTTGTGATAACCGAAATACTTTAGATCTAAACATTAATGTTACTCTTAATGATGTTGGTATGGAAACACTTTCAAATAAATAAATACACAAAAAAGTATCAATACCCGGATTATGGTTATATATTCAAATTAGGTCAATGGAATATACGAGACATAACATATGATACCAAAAGGGGTAGTTGAAATGTTTGCAAAGAATTACAACTATTTTAGGACTACAATAAAAACAGTAAATCTCATATTGGGATTGGATTTCCAACATAATAGGGAACTAGTTGCCTTTTCCTTTGATCCATGCATAGCAACCATAGTCCTTGGAAACCTTATCGCTTTTTTCAAGCTAGCCACTTGGAACTGTAATGAGCTACACTACCAATATGCGATAGCCTTATCACTTTTCATAAGCTAGCTATTATATTAAAATGAATAGGGCAACAGATGCCTTGAGGATCCAGATTCCACTAGACTTCTCCATACTTATACAACCAAGAGCCTAAAATATATATCCTATGGACCACATAATTACCCCTATCATCTTCGGGATATGAGGCTCGTGAGGCTACAATCAATTTCCTAAAATCCATGCTTTGCTTTTAACAAAACTGTGTTTTATTCTTCCACAAAGCACATTCCACTTAGAATGCCATATTGCTATTCTTCAATCACACAACCGATTTCTACAAACTTATAACTCCTGAGTTCGTATGTTTTAGGAAAGGATGTTAAGCTAAGAGAAGTTGTCATCTCCGCCACTAAGAAGATAATGTGTTGATAGAGATCAATTAACATGGTCGAAAGTGCACTGTCAAACACTCATCCATACAAGTTCATTCTGGAATTGAACGAAATTGAAGGCACTCCTCCTACCACATATTTTTTTGGGAATCACCCCTAGGATCAGTATTGAGCAGTCCTTGTAATCCAAAGATTTCCAAACACGATAGGACCGCTACTAAAATAAATGTCTTTATATTGGAAAGTTACCCAAAGAACGTCAACAAGCAATTCTTGTGCCATAAAGATCTTCAGCCTTCAATATTACGAAGATTTTAGAATGCAGACACCACTGTAATATAAATATAATATGAGGTAAACCTTGGAATTTGTAATAGCAATCCTTACATTCTGAAGATCCTCGGTCTTCAATAATTATCATCTTCGACATCTTTTCACTTCTGGACGTATTCATTGGTTTGAAGTGGTTTTCGAATAGGAATTACACTAATCTGACCCCATTTCTCCTAACCAACTATTAATAATAAGGCATTTAGGTATATAGGTGATTATCACACAATATTTAATTAATTAACCTTTTTATTTAAATCAAATTTCTCATAGAGAAATATTCATTAAATCATTCTTTACCTTCTTTAGAGTATATGGAATCATTAAACCTCATTTATCAAATCCTTTGGTTAATTAAAACCCTTTTTAAATCTTGGAATAATTCTAAATCGTTTCACTTTTTATTTAGGATTTTTTTTCCAAACTACTTATTTAAATATAAATTAAAGATTTCTTATATTCAAATCATAACATTTTAGTGGGTCAAAACAATGATATTTAAGACATAGTTTACTATAATCCCAAACCATTTTTATTAAATAAAAGATTAGACAAATCATATCCAGATTAACTTTCGTATTCAACTCGTATTATTCGTGGAATAATGTCGGAATCACCTTTTAAATTCATACAGACATTAGAAGTTCTCTCCTCAGACCTTAATACAAAGTTTGACCAAAATATCCTTTATACTATTAAAAATCTGGTTTGATTAACTCTTTTGGAAATTTCTTACTTTTGAAAAAACTTAAATGCGATCTTTTTTTAGAGCATCCAGGTTTTTATGTTTGATTTGTTCCACCCCTTGTCCAAAAAAGAAAAAAAGGCCAAATAATTTCAGGGCACTATTTGCTTCATTTCCAACCTTAGTTACACACCTTGTTTTACCGTTTAGATCTCATAGGTGGGACAAATGTACTAGTCATTTCAGCATACTCCTTTCATTGTAAGAAATGATTATAAACTTCCAAAGCATTATTTATGACACTTAATTATTATTTTTAAAACTATTTATAATAGATATGAAAAAAATGGTTAAGTTTAAAATCATATTTCATAAGTTATTTGAAACTGTTGGGAAAGTGTTATAAAAGATATATTGATCAAAACGACTTTTCCTTCTTTTGGAAATTGATTTATATAACTCAAATTTCCTTAAAATTATTTTAAAAGATATATAAAATTTATTTCATAGGTTTAAAAATTTAAATATTTTAATTTTAAATCAATTTTAAATTTGTGTTTTAAACTGCAACACCACAATTTTTCTGAAAACTTGTTTTGGACTTATCTAAAAATTTAGTAGATGAAACTTGATTTTCTTTCTT
This sequence comes from Allium cepa, assembly GCA_030765085.1. Lineage (NCBI taxonomy): Eukaryota > Viridiplantae > Streptophyta > Magnoliopsida > Asparagales > Amaryllidaceae > Allium > Allium cepa. The sequence goes on along the minus strand of CM060934.1, from coordinate 858,285,838 downwards.
CATTTAAAAACTATGGGTATAATCCTCCAAAAAACTCTTATCTTGTATAATTTCGAGCTATATTCCATTTCGTATATCCATTTGAACATTTCGGCATGAAATTACGAATTATAGTTGCGCGATGCACCTTGTTTTGACTCGTTTTTCAACTTCTTTTTAAACTTCATGACAACACTTTTATATGTTTGTAAAACATTTCTAAACTATTTTAAACTCATTTAAACAAATGCATTTCGTATTCCAAACTCCTTTTCCATTTCATTTCATTTAAACTATTATATTGTTATAATATCAGTTTCGATCTTTTTAGATGTTTAATACCAATAAGAGGCAAAACAACTCCATACACATCTTTATATAGATTTATTTATTATTTAATTAACTGTGATTAATTACTAACCATTTCTCTTATCATTTATCAAGCCAAGTAACCATCCATATATTCAAACAAATAATCAACCAAGTAATCACACTTTTAATCATCCAATATATATTATTTTCATATCATTAAACTTGGAATTATTTAGAGATTGATTAGTAAATTATTGTGAGTACTCACCTTTGTCTCTAACTAATTCATCCTATCAATATTCTTATCCAACAGCACTTCAGTAAACTATCGTTATCTTCAACTAATTATCATCTACTCCATTCTCCCTTCCTAAGCTCTAAAAAATCCGTAGAGCTTACGTAATACTTCAAACTTTCTCATATCTTCTTCGAATGAAATCGAAGACACTTCTGTCAAAAATTTTCACATCTAAGTTTCACAATCTTGCTCCTTTCTTCCTATAGGGCACAATAGGTTAGGGTAGACAAGACCATGCTTTTGATTAGGTGGTGTGCTCAGCTTTGAGGGTGAGGGGTAGTGGTCTTGAGCAATGGAGAGGTGGAGGAGTTGTTTGGTGATGATACAAGCTAGCATCCTTACATTGAAGTGGTATTGCTCCTTATAATTTTCGTATAGCTTTGCCATTATAACATTTTATTTTCTAGAAGGCATGGAAGACCATAAAGAAGCTTAAGAAAGTCCGAGGCCTTGGTGCAGTGGTAAAAACGCCAGGCTGTTGACGACAAGGTCGGCAGTTCGATCCCTGCCTCTGGCATATTAAACTGTGCGCCATGATGATTCTTGCAGACTTGTGTGCTGCCTACTTTGTAAATATAAGTACCCAGTTTCAAAAAAAAAAAAAAAAAAAAAAAAAAGAAGCTTAAGAAAAAGGAGAAGAAGATGTAGAAATGTACGGATGAAAGTGGAGATGGAGGTTGGTATTTATAGGAAAAGTTTAGGAATAAATACCATAACTTGAATGGACCAAAATGCCCTTACTTATCCATAAAGTAAACCTTATTTTTCAACCCTTATCGTCACCTAATCATAACGTTGCTTAATGTCATAATCACTTAATGCTTAAGAAATGTAAAGTGAAGATTGTTAGGTTTTGATGTGATTTGATTTGAATTTTGTTAAAATATGTTCTTAAGAATCTTTTCTTAAATTAATTAAACACTTAGCTTAATTAATTTTTAGCTAATATAAGTAAAGTGTTTCTTTCTTTGTTAATGTGTTTATATAATAACTATTCAAGTTGCAAAACGTTTACACAACTTATATTGAACAAAATGTTGATTTTCGCAATATATTTTCCGGTCATATTTTATGTTTTCAATCAAACTATTTATTTATGTAAACAAAACTTCAAAATAAGTTTTTTCTATCTTTAAATTAAAATAAGTTTACTTTAGTTATAAAACCATATTTAATAATATTAAAATCCAATTATAAAAATACGACGTTGATTGGTCAAAGTGCGACGAAGTTTGTAAACTTCTATAAAACAAAGATATATGTTTATAAACCACTATAAATCAAATTTCTATTATTATCGTATCATTGTATAACAACTAAAAAGAGTTTATTTACCATTACAACAATTATTCGAATGCATATCAAATTCTGTCAAAAACCGGCTTTTGTGAATTTTATGAAGAATTTCCAAAATCTCTATTTTTTTGTAAACCAATTCTAAAAGTAGGTTCACTATTCTTATTTATCATATAAAACATGATTATTAAGTTTGAAAAAACCTATATTTGAATATTTAAAATCAATTAAGCATTCCATTTTCGAAGTGGCAGGATTACGAATCGTTACATTCTTCTCCCTTAAAAGAATTTTATCTTCGAAATTATATCCAAACAAAACCTAAAGGTATTTACCGAAATATTTATTTTTAAACTTACATTTATATTATGTACACAGATTATCCGCACGAAATATCTGATTCGATCTACTATTCGAATCCACAACTTTACTTTCGAAATTGTATCGATCCCCCGATTCTCTAGTGCAGACTCTGATCGGGCTTTCTGATTAGAAACCTTTATTTTCCTTACATAGCTGTCAACTATAATAGAAAACTCAAGTACCCAATCATAAACCCTCATCAATGTTCACCATCAAGAATCGAGTGTTAAATCCTCTTTTGGACTAGTACAAAAACCTTAAAGTTATGTACTCGAATCTTAGATCAAAATCGTGTGATGAAATGGTCTACATACCTCATATGTACTTATTCAGAAATCTTTATGAGAACTTTTCATAAAATTTTATTTATATTTTAAAAAATTCTTCTTTATATATAATCTCTCTAAATATTTATTTCCAAGTATTTTTCTTTAAAGGAAAACATTTCATCATAAAGGAATGATTTCAATTTTAAAAGATAAGTCTGAAATTATATTATTTTTCTTTAAATTCTTCTCCCGTTATATTATATTCCTTTTTAACCAATCTTGATATTATTAAATAATAATTCAAAACTATCCTTTTAACTTAATAAAAATTATATAGATCGAGTCAGTCTGAAATAATACCAAGGAACTACGTACTGCTGGTAGTATCTTATATCCCCTTAACAAGAAGGGTAATACTTAAGAGAAGTGTTTACCATCTGAACATATCTCTTGCCCATTTTTAGTTATTTTCAAGCCCCTCAAACTAGTTACCACTTGAGACTTTCTTACTTTTCAAATTTCTTATTTGAAATTTCTTTTCAAAAAAAATCCCTTATAGATTATTTTGTTTGTAAAACCCATTTTATAAATTCCTTTCATAAAATCATCTTATATTAACTTACTTTCTTTTAAAATTTCATAATCCTTTTCCAAAGTACCTAAAATTTAGTTTCTCAAAATTTACATAACATATGTTTCATATCCATCTTTTTCAAAATTATTTTATTTGTGTACAATACATGCTTTTTTATTATCGTATACAAATTCATTAATCTTAACCCAATATTATTATAAAATGCCTCATAGTCTAATCGTGAAACTTAATTTACAAAATGTTCGTTTAATCAACAAATGGTAAGTATTGAATATTACCATTCCCTTGACCATAAAATGAAAAATATCTATATCTTTCAAATGATATTCCTTTGTACATAAAATTTAATACTTTTAAATTTCCAAAAGATTAGGATAGGAGTTCTTAAAATTCCTTTTATTAAACATATATCTTTTACACTTGAAATAGAATATATCAAACCTAAAATATTTTTTCTTTCCTTTCTTTTTATCCTTTTCCTTTATTTCCTATTCTTATACAGAACTGCATAATTCCCTTCTTTGCCACGTCTATAACCGAAGATGTCGGCATAAGACCCTAGTTTTAATTTTTCTTTTGCCCCTTTTTGTGCACGTATTCTTCGTGCTTGCTTTATATTAACCCATAACTCATTACTCGACATATAATAAGACATCCTAACCTAAATGACATAATAAGTTATTATTAGAAATTTCATAACATTAATTTCTTGACTTAAAATATTTTCATCCAAATAAATTGATTTAACTTGTTTGGCTTTGAACTTCCCTTAATTATATAAAGATAAGAAGAATAATTTACCAAGTGTTCGATACCATTCGCCCAAGCTAACATATGGCCAATACATAGAAGATTATTCCTGCCATCACCAAAAAGATCAAGACCTTATTCCTAGAACTTTCCAAATGGATAACATCATGTAAACTTTCCATATATATCACACGAATATTTATACTTTTGTATATATAAAATATACTCCTTTTTAAAAAAATATGTAGATTTTCCTTGTTTAAGTGTTTAGGAATCGCTATCGATAAAGGTGATTAGGTCATCGACCAGAATCAATAAACCACTCAATAGATAAATCAACACAATACATTTTTATATCAAATAACAAATACGCGCTCATATATATAAAACTCTCAAACTCATTCTAGGTGTTGCTAACCCATCTCTAATGAATCGATCATTCTAGGGTATTACTAACTCTATTTATAGTGAGTTTTACCTTACCGAAGCCTAGGTGTTCACTCAACCTAAGCTTTGATACCAAAATGTAACGGCCGGGATTTTTGACTTGAAAATCAACATTAATACATCCTCATGCCACAAAGACAAGCGTCGGAAACCTCGATTGTTAGAGAAAAAATCAAAATAAAGTTAAAATAGATTCTCACACAAATGGAATAACATATATTATTTCAACAATAATCTTTACAGTGGAAAATTTCGAATATAATATCAGAGTCTAACCTCAATTTAACCTGGATAGTTATAAACTCACTATCCTTATAAATGTAAAAACAAATATAATAGATGAAGCGGATAATAGAACACATCCATATTTAGATGAAGATCTCCAACTGTAACAACCCTGAGTTAGATTACATGTAATTAAATTAAAAGTAATTTAGCTAAACACTTGACAATTTTTATTATTAATTAAATTGGACCTTATCATATTTTTAAAAGATTAATGATGATTTCTTAAGTGTTATAACTTATTAATAAGTATTTAATAAGTTAGAGAAAGTGTTAAATTATAAATTGGTATTTTCTTCTTAATATTGAGACATAGTGAAAATATTGTTAAGATGGGTCTTAATGTGAATTTATTAGTTTGAAACATGCATAAAAATTTAGTCAATGCTTTCTAAATAGTTCACGAAAAATATATTTGGAAGAAAATAGGAGTTTTGATGTTAAGATGAATTTTTATAGCATGCTACCTTGTTTCTGCAAAAGTTGAAAAGTGTCTTTTTCAATAATAAAAATAAGGATATAAATGATCATTAAATTTATATTTTATTAGCTAATTGCAAAGATTAGACAACATACTTAATTTTAGTATATTCAGTTTAATTTTTATGAGTTTTAAACAAGGAGAAATTTATTTTTAAAGTTAGTGAAAAGCTATTGTTTTAATTCTTCTCAAAACAATCAAAACAATTTTCTCAACCTAACTTCTTCAGATTAAAAACCTAGAAAGAGAGCAAGGTGAGGTTCTAATAATCAAAATAATTCAAATAAATTCTCAAAAATTCTAAAATTTGAATATGATGTTGCTGCCATATTCTAGCACCTTTCCTTCAAATATCATGTAATTTGGTTGGGTTTTAATAGGTTAAAGTGTGTCAACTTGCAAGTTAATTTCGAGTAGTTCTGAGTAGAAAAATGAAGTTTAGTGTAAAAATCATAATTAATTCTAGAAAAATCAATATAATCTAAAATTTGGATATGTTGTTCTCAACTGCACCTCCTGTAAAAATTTCTTAGGAAAATGTTGAGATTTGCTATGCCAAACTCCACCTGCATTAAGGATGAAAATGCTGATTTTCCCATGTTTTGGGTGTGTGTTAATGAAATCAATTTTGAGATTATGGAATGCTAAGGTGAGTTTTTTATTTGACTTACATAACTATATCTAAATTAATTATATCTCTCTTTGCATGCTTGGCTTTGCTTGTGAATCACTGATGAATTGCTTAAAATTTTAGTAGTGATTGGATGGAAAAATTATTGAATTAAATCGTATGATATAGATTTAATTTGTTTGATGGATGAATTGATTTACTCTATGTCTGAAACATTGAGATTAAATCAATGATTAATTATGACATAGCCTATATGTTAAAAATCACTAAAAATGTATTTAATTTCATAGTTAGGGAATATGATGGTTATGAAATTGCTCAGTGATCGGAGTTGTCAGAAAGCAATTTAGATTATTAAATAACTCCATATTAGATTATTAAATAACTCTGTACCGTGGAATTATATTTTTTGAAGCGATGTTGGCTCTGTTTTGGATAGATTTATTGTCTAGTGCTTAAAAGATGCTCAAAATTGATCCTTTTTATGATTTTGTTTATAAAAATAGTTATATAATATTATATTATATTTTAATTTATTTCTTACTCTAAATATTTATTAAAAGCTTTTAAAAATAAGTAATATTAAATGATAAAATCTTTTAAAATTTACTATTTTAAGTATATAAATTTTAGAATACTTTAGCGGCAAAAGATAAAATATAGTAATATTTTATAAATGATATTATGAAAGTAATAATTTTGGTTTCAAGTGATTTTTAGTTATAAAAGAGTTTTTAATGATTTTGAAAACATTCAGAAGTTTTTGTATATAAACAACTTCTCCTTAAAATTGGATTTAAGGATTTAAAAGTGGGTTCAAGAAAAATTATATCCCCATGCATATAAAAATTTATTTTAAAAACTTTTTATTTAATTTAATATGGATTTGATATTTTATTAAGGTTTTATGCTTTTCTATGAGCTATTCTTGGTTTTCAATTTTAATTGGATTTCGTGCTAATCTATGAAATAAAGAATTTTAATAAATGATTGAACAGTCGGATTGCTATGAAACTTTTCATATAATTTTTTCGGTTAGTATTATAATTTGTTAAATAGAGTTGGATAGAATTTACTAATTTTTAGTAAATATTTGAATAATGCTGGATATTCATGATGTGTTCAATCGCTATTCAATTACTTACTATTGGAAGTATCTGATACTTATGGATTATGTTCTACTTGGGGCATCTGGTATTAAGGGCTAATAGATCTCTAAGCGACCATGGTCCAAACTCTTACCGATATGATATTGGATTTTATATTTTCATAGGCAAGTCCATTTAGTTTTCCGATGACTAGTTCATGATTATGGGACATGGCCATCCAATTTTCCAATGGCTTTCATCTGATATGAGTTGTAGCTCATTTGATTTCCAGTAACCGACAGTTTTCAATTAGTGAATGTCGCCTAGTTTTCCAGTGCACTCATGAAATCCACGTAGTGAGCCTTTAGTTGAGGTCTTGTCCTGCTGCATTTGATCCAGATGGAAGACTATCATTATAGTTTTGTTTAGTGTTCAGGTAATCATTCCCATGGGTTCACCAAAGCATCTTGGTTTTGATATTGGTTTATGGCTCAATAGTTTTGAGATAATTTCCACCATATTTTGAGCTGATTGTCTATCAAAGACTTGATATGCTTTATGAAATGATGATTGATACTAATATGCCTTAGTATTATATGATTTTGATTTCAGCATATTTGTTATGGCTTATTTTATTGTTAAGTCATATATTAATATGGATTTTAAATGGCGATTTGGGTTAGTTTGCCTTATTTTGATTGATTGTTTTGAGATGATTTAATTTTATAGTTGAATCATAATTGGAATTTACGATTCTATTTTTCCTTGTTTTGATTATTTATTTGGCATATTTTATTCTAGCTTATTTTCTTATTAAGTCATATATTTTAGATATCAGTATCTACTGGTTTGATATGCCTTCTATTTATTATTAAGGTTAGGCATAATTGAGATGACTTAATTATGATTAAGTCCTATTGTGACGCCCCACCCTGAGACTCATATTAACAAAGAGAATTACATAGTAATTCTGTCTGCTAATGCGGAGAATAGGGCTGGTTAAGGGCGACCATCATAGTCTTGCATTAGATAAGAGATAAGTACGTCGATATTAATACTCCTTTTTTTTTCTTCTTTTCGTCTCGAGTATTCGACATACTTAATTCCTATCTAATACACTACTATGGTGGCTACATGATCGATTCAGAAACAAAATATAATAACTGTCAATTAGAAGTCACAGAACAGCAACACAGAAATGATACATATGAATACATACATCAAATGTAATACAACATGTCACTAGTGGTATACAACCACAATACATATATGCATTCCCCACCAAAAGAATATATACATCAAAAGTTCCCAACAGAAAGGCTACTACACAAAAACTATGCCATATCCCAAGTCAATGTTGAAGTCCAAAAGATAAAGCAAGCTAAGAGTCCAACTACCTAACCTGCAACTCGGTCTGACCCGAGTAATAAATACACGGGTCAGGCTAGCTAGAACTTGATATTAGTATAAGATAAGAGGAATAGAAGTGTATAAGGGAATTCATCCTTTAACTATAAAGGACGGGCACAAGTATAGGACAATCTCAATTCATGATATATATTCACCAAGGGTTGTCACACGAATAGGTTTAATTCAACATAAGTAACTCATACTTAATGCTATTCAACTCAAATGCAAGGAATCATATGAAAGTCATAAGAGAAACTCATTAAAATTCCAGTATGAATCTCATGGAACTCAAAGTAAAGTTCAAATACCATAAAAACGAAATCACTATATATAACTGCTCATATAGCACTAGGCCATTGATGTAATAAAAATATCTCAAAATAGTGAAATCGTATAAAACTCAAAAAAACTCAAAAACCCCGAATTGGCCAGATCCCTGATTGCAAAGCATAAGCAATGCTTCACGTGCTAAACTCTTATCCAGTGCTATTTATAATTTAGGTACCTAACTCGTGGACCCGAAGGTCATACTCATGGTGACCGATGTCGCATAACTCGTGGTGACTGAAGTCACATAACTCGTGGTGACCGAAGTCACATAACTCGTGGTGACCGTAATCACATAACTCAGATGACCCGAAGGTCTATAGCACTGGCATACTCGTGGATGTGTCACAAACTCTCGGAAAGGAACCCGAAAAGTGTTAGCGTGCGTCCCATACCACACGTTCGCACTAAACGGTTTACTAACCGCTAGTTAACTCCACATCATAAAACTAAAATCTCAAACCTCAAAAATGAAATCTCAAAATGCTCATATATCTTGCCTCGTATCATCGGCAAGTGCAAATAAATCTCATAATAGTTTCTCATAAACCATAATTCCCGCAAGGGGAAAATCTCATCTCAAGACTCGCCTCATCTCATCGGCGAGTAACACAACATCTATAAGTAGTTCTCATCGATTATTACTCCTATAATAGAGATCTCAAACATCTCAACTAGTCAAATATTGGCTAAAACAAATTCTAAGATCAACAATCATTGTTGCGGTCATTTTTGATCTCGGGACAGCAACAATCAAGCGCACTTTTAGTCCATAAAAATTAAAAATATCAAAAACATCAAAACAAGAAACTTCTAGAGCAAATTCTATGTTTTTCGAAACATCTAAGATTTTTGAATTTGGATAAAAATTGAAAAAGTTATGCTTAAATTGGTTCAGAAGTCTAAATTCAACACTGCTGTAATTTTAGTCTCGGGATAGCAGCAAAAAATGCAGTTTTGAACAATTTATCTTCAGAATTTCAAAAATCTCAAAACATGAAACTTTTAGAGCAACTTCTTAGCTTTTCAGAACATCAAAGATTATTCAATTTAGAAAAAAATTGAAAGAGTTATGCTTAAAATGGTTCAGATGTCCAAATTAAACACTGCTGTAATTTTAGTCTCGGGATAGCAACAAAAAATGCAGTTTTGATCAATTTAACTTCAGAATTTCAAAAATCCTAACACATAAAACTTTTAGATAAAATTCTTAGCTTTTCAGAACATCAAAAATTATTCAATTTGGATAAAAACTGAAAGAGTTATGCATAAAATGGTTCAGATCTCTAAATTAAACACTGCTGCAACTTTAGTCTCGGGATAGCAGCAAAAAAATGCAATTTTGATCAATTTAACTTCAGAATTTCAAAAATTTCAAAACATAAAACTTTTAGAGAAACTTTTTAGTTTTCCAGAACATCAAAGATAATTTAATTTGGATAAAAAATGAAAAAGTTATGCTTAATTTAGTTTCAGATTCAACAACAGAGCAAATAATAATTTTGCTCTCGGGATTGCAATAGAAATACTCAAATTTGAAATAGATAACTTCAAAATGCTGAAAAACACAAAACATGAAACTTGTAGCATATGATCTGAGCTTTCAAAAACATCTAAAATTTTCAAATTTGGTTTAGAAACGAAAAAGTTATAACAAGATTCGTTTCAGCCACAATCACAAAACAAACATTACAGCAGTCATGTTTTTCTAGCAAATTCACCACTGTAAATCGTCATTAACCACATGAATCCAAAATAAAAAGCGTGAGGGAACCCTCACCTTAGATATGCAGCAAAGTTTGGGTTGAAAGCTTCTCTGGTTTGGATCAATTTGATGATTTTGAGGCTCCTTTGTTAGCTTCAGCGACTGAAAAAGTTGAAACAAGAACATGCAAGAACAAAAGAGAAAGTTATACACAATTCTTATCTAATTCTAGGGTTTTGATGATATATTTCTATAGTATTGGTGGAGATTATCTTCTATTCTCCTAATTTGGTGATTTCTTCTTGAATTAGCAGCAGATTGGGTGAAAATTTTGTTTTAGTTGAAGGTAGCCATGATTTTTTTCAGCTTACTAAAGTTTTTCTTTTATTTTTTTGTTTCTGAGGAAGAAGAACTAAACTATGTACAGTAGTTTGTTTCACACCAGAAACATCCAGATAATGGATTTTAGGTTTTAAAACCTGACCCAAAAAGCCCAAAGCAATATTATATAGAGAAAATACAAGGCTATGTATATGTATTAGGCTATTTTAACTTAAATTCACATATTTCTCAATATAACTCAAACAAAAATATATGCAACCAATTTTTATGAAACAAAAATTGTTATTTACACAAAATAAAATTTATTTCAATAATAAAACGTTATTTTCATAAATAAAACCCTATTTTAGATAATAGTTTACAATTTTCAACATTTTAGTGTAAAAACACTCATTTTAAAGCATAATTTGTTCAAAATTTCATTTTCATTGTCAACAAGTTATAACAAAACATTATAACTCTTTTAAAATAAAAAATATATTATTTTAAACGATATTCCATCTTTTAATTTTAATAAAATACATATTTTCTACATATTTCTTCTTTTAAATTCAATAACAGGTTAATATTGGCAATAATTACCAATATTAATGCATTGATTCAACTAAAATCCAATAAGTAATTATTTTCACTCCAAATTCTCAAAGTAATGTTTTTAAAACTCTGTTTTCATCAATTTATATTTATTTCAACATTTATATGTTGAAACACATCAATTGATTAATTTATTAACTCTAATTTAATAAGATCACATTGTTTATTTGAAATATAAAAATTAATAAAATTTATTTTCTCCATTTATTTTCAATATTAAATTATAACTAACGTTATAATTTAATATCATAGGTAATCACCAATACCAGGGTTGTTACAAACTTCCCCTCTTATAAAAATTGCGTCCTCGCAATTTCTAGAGGAAATTTGTATTGAACACAATTTATTTCATCAAGCAAAGGAAATTTGACAACTAAAGTGGAATATTTTTACCTTCGGAGTGGGAAGATAAGAAATCAGGATACGATCGCTCGATGAATTTTTTGGTTTTCCAAGTGCAGTCATTGGGATTATCGGACCATTGAATCATTAAGAGCGGAACACTCTTGTTTCGAAGACGTCTAGTCTCCGAAGCAAGAACTCTCAGAGGATGTTGCATATAAGATAGATTTGGAGAAACCTCTAACTTCTCTAAAGCACGAGAATCAAGCGTGGAATCTGGATCTCGTAGACACTTTCTCAACTGAGAGACGTGAAATACATTGTGAATTCCAAAAAACTGATCAGGAAGTGCTACTCGATAAGCAACAGGACCGATACGCTCCAAAATTGGAAATGGCCCAATATAGCGTGGTGCCAATTTCCCGGTCTGGCTAAAGCGTACCACTCCTTTTAGAGGAGAAGCTCGAATATAAACAAGGTCGCCCACTGAGAACTCAAGAGGCCTCCTACAGTTGTCCGCGTAGGATTTCTGTCGACTATGAGCCTCTTTCATTCTCTCTCGGATAAGATGGATCTTCTCCGATGATTCTCGAATAGATTCGGGGCCTAAAATAAGCTTTTCTCCTGACTCAAGCCAACAAGATGGAGAACGACACGGCCTTCCATATAAGGCTTCAAAAGGAGCCAGACCGATAGAAGATTGGTAGCTATTATTGTAAGCAAACTCAACTAGAGGAAGATGATCCTCCCAGCTACCACCAAAATCCAAGATACATGCACGAAGTAAGTCTTCCAAAATACGGTTCACCCGTTCAGTCTGTCCATCAGACTGTGGGTGATATGCTGTGCTAAGATTAAGCTTTGTGCCTAAAGCTTGCTGGAGACTCTGCCAGAAGTGACTCGTGAAAAGAGGATCACGATCACACATAATAGATGAAGGAACACCGTGTAATCGCACGATCTCCTTAATATATAGCTTCGATAAAAAAGATGCTGTCCTTTTCGACTTAATAGGAATAAAATGTGCAGACTTGGTGAGACGGTCCACAACAACCCAAATACTGCTATGGCCTGACCTCGAACGAGGTAAGCAATCAATGAAATCCATAGCAACTTGGTCCCACTTCCATAATGGAACCTCTAAAGGCTGAAGAAGACCACTGGGTCGCTGATGCTCGGCCTTAATAAGTTGACAAGTCATGCAATTACTCACATAACTTGCCACATCTCGCTTCATGCCTTCCTAGTAATACAAACGACGCATGTCAGCATACATCTTGCTGCTGCCTGGATGGATAGTATACTTAGAATGGTGACATTCAGCTAGAATGTCCCGCCTAAGTTCTGGAATAGGAGGCACGACTAGACGGTCCTTCTTTCAAAGACACCCATGAATATCGATGCTGAAATCCCTTATCTCAATATCATTATGGGATTCAGACTTACACTTCTGAATAAGAGCAGATATACCGGAGTCTTGCCATTAAGCTTCGGCAATCCGATCTAAAAGAGTAGGGCGAGCTTCCATGTTATATAATAGAATAGGAGAGTTGGATGTGGAAGCACGATCGTGAATATCACACATGGAAAGTGTCCCAAGAACTTTCCATTCTGCAATCATCATGGAAACAATAGCTGAATGCATACGACTCAAAGCATCAGCCACTCGATTCCCCTTTCCAGGGGTATACTGAACATCAAAATCATATGAAGCTAGAAACTCTAGCCAACGCTGCTGTCGCATGTTGAGCTCCTTCTGGGTGAACAAGTATTTGAGAGACTTATGATCGATGAAGAGAGTAAAGTGCTCTCCCAACAAATAATGACGCCACATCTTTAAAGCAAAGACAATGGCGGCAAGCTCTAAATCATGGGTAGCGTACCGAACCTCGTTCGGATGTAATTGCCTTGAAGCGTAGGCAACTACCCTATCCTTCTGCATAAGGACTGCACCGAGGCCACTATGACTGGCATCAGTATAGACAATAAGATCCTGATTCCCATGGGAACCACAAGAACAGGAGCATTAGTGAGAAGCTCTTTCAATCTTTGAAAGGAAGCCTCACACTCATCTGACCATATATAGCAAACGCCTTTCTTCGTAAGGCTAGTCAATGGAAGCACAATACGGGAAAAGTCTTTGATGAAGCGGCGGTAATAACCCGCCAAGCCAAGAAAGCTACGAATCTCATGAACATTCTCGGGCCTCTTCCAATTTCTGTGGCTTCGATCTTAGAAGGATCGACCGAAATGCCTTCGAAAGAAACAACGTGGCCTAAGAATTTAACTTGCTTTTCCCAAAAATGACACTTAGAAAGTTTTGCTTTGAGTTGATGTTGTCGAAGCGTACTCAAAACAATTCTAAGATGTTTAGCATGGTCCGCTTCGGACTTAGAATATACAAGAATGTCGTCGATGAATACAAGAACGAACTTATCGAGGTATTCCCGGAATACTCGATTCATAAGGTCGACAAAATAAGCAGGGGCTTTCGTCAAACCGAACGGCATGACGAGCCACTCATATGAACCATAGTGAGTGCGGAAAGCTGTAAGTGGAACGCTATCTTCCGCAACTCGAAGCTGATGAAATCCTGTGGCTAGGTCAAGCTGTGAGAAGACCTTAGCGCCACTTAACTGATCGAACATATCGTCGATCCTAGGTAATGGGTAGCGGTTCTTGATGGTTAACTCATTAAGCTTGCGATAATCGATGCATAACCTAAGAATCCCATCGGATTTCCTCACAAATACCACCGTGGCTCCCCACGGTGAAGAACTAGATCGAATAAAATGCTTGGCTTCAAGCTCTAGGAGTTGCTTCTTGAGTTCCTCGTTCTCTTTGGTAGACATCCTTGTGGGAGGACGACTAACAGGCTGTGCGCCTGGAATAAGGTCGATGTGGAACTCGATGGCCCGCTTGGGTGGTAACCCTAAAACAGGCTCAAATAAGTCTGGAAAGTCACGAACAACAGGAATCCGAGACACATCATCATCATCGTCTCAAGATTCAAGAGAGAATAGAGAAGCTTTGGAATCACCATCGACATCCCAAAGTATAAGAGACAACCGAGTAGGAGAGTCGGGATGTCGAAGGTATAGGATTCTCTCTAAATATAGAATCCTGGCATCATATTGAACTAGCCAGTCCATACCCAATATCATATCAAAACTAAGGGAAGGAACCACGTGCATATTCGCACGGAAAGAAAAGCCACAAATAAGGATCTCAACAACTTCACCAAGCATACTAAGGGTTGCGGATCCCCCGATAGGATTCGCAATCCTCAACGAAGTAATCAAATAAGAAACATCCAACTGTAAAGTATCAACGAGTTCCTTCGATACGAATGAATGCGACACACTCGTATCGAAGAGCACTCTAATAGAACGATCATGGAACAATATAGAACCCTCCAAAATAGTGGGAGATATACCTCGAGACTGAGAAGCACTACCAGAAACCTTTGCCACATTTATACTACCAGAACAAGCATCCTTCTTCTTCTTATAGCAAGTAGAAATCATGTGTCCCTCTTGCTTGCAATAGAGACACTTGCGGGGATGAGGACATTCACGAGCTAGATGGTCTCGAGAATCACAGTTGAAGCAGGATAAGACCTTTGCTGAGTGAGGTGTGCCATGAGGATGAGAACTAGAATTTCCTTGCTTCTTCTTCTTCTTAGGAGGAAAGGACTTGGATCTCTGAAAAGGGAATTTCTTCTTGTGTGGGTTCTTTCGAACCTCGGCCTCATCACTACTATCCTTTTCCTTTTCGACAGCTTCGAGATGAAGCGCCGAATCCACAATCTCCTCGACTGAGAGCTTAAGCTGAAGCATGAGAGATTTCTTCAAATACTTCTTAAGTCCAGATACGAACTTAAGATTCTTCTTGTATGAGGTGCTGATGAAATCAAGCCCATACTTAGATAGAGACTCGAAGGATGAAACATAATCAGATACGGAGGATTTGCCCTGCTTCAAACCGAGGAAGCGACGGGCAAGAAATGCCTTCTCAGATTCTGGCATGAACTTGAGCTCAAAGCGGTCTCTAAAATGTTGCCAAGTGAGGGTGGACTCATCCATCTCTGCTATAAGGAGCTCCTACCAGTCTAAAGCCCGTTCTTGTAGCATACTGGATGCCACAAGAACTCGATGATGATCGGATATCTCCATGCGAGTGAAGATGCGCTCACAAGTACAGAGCCAAGCCTGAACCTCAAGAACTGTCTCGGAGCCTTTGAACGGCTTGCCTCCAAGGCGGGTGAAGTCGCTGCACATGCGTGCAAATGCGGATTTGCACGGAGGAGAGGACTGAGCTAGGGCAGGAGGCTGAGTGCTCCTAATAAGCTCGAGAATCTGGTCGGTCGACATATAAACTCCTTCGGGACGAGAACCACTGGACGGTCCCGCCTCCGAAGTGCGACCTCTTCCTCTTCCAGACATGGCTGAAAGTTAAGATAAGATAGAATTATTCACAGGGTAGATATTAGAAAATCAAATGTATTAAATAAGGAATACTATGGAATTTAAAATTAACATTCCTAGACATATTCCTTTTTATCTACCCCCAAAGGAACTAAAAGGGTAAGGACAAAGTCGAATTTGTTTACGAATAGGGATGATGTTTACACTTGTATTATACTTGATGTACGATAATCGTGTATATTGTTCTGCATTTATTACATTTTTTTTTTGAATCTTGCTCTGATACCAAGCTGTGACGCCCCACCCTGAGACTCATATTAACAAAGAGAATTACATAGTAATTCTGTCTGCTAATGCGGAGAATAGGGCTGGTTAAGGGCGACCATCATAGTCTTGCATTAGATAAGAGATAAGTACGTCGATATTTATACTCCTTTTTTTTCTTGTTTTCGTCTCGAGTATTCGACATACTTAATTCCTATCTAATACACTACTATGGTGGCTACATGATCGATTCAGAAACAAAATATAATAACTGTCAATTAGAAGTCACAGAACAGCAACACAGAAATGATACATATGAATACATACATCAAATGTAATACAACATGTCACTAGTGGTATACAACCACAATACATATATACATTCCCCACCAAAAGAATATATACATCAAAAGTTCCCAACAGAAAGGCTACTACACAAAAACTATGCCATATCCCAAGTCAATGTTGAAGTCCAAAAGATAAAGCAAGCTAAGAGTCCAACTACCTAACCCGCAACTCGGTCTGATCCGAGAAATAAATACACGGGTCAGGCTAGCTAGAACTTGATATTAGTATAAGATAAGAGGAAGAGAAGTGTATAAGGGAATTCATCCTTTAACTATAAAGGACGAGCACAAGTATAGGACAATCTCAATTCATGATATATATTCACCAAGGGTTGTCACATGAATAGGTTTAATTCAACATAAGAAACTCATACTTAATGCTATTCAACTCAAATGCAAGGAATCATATGAAAGTCATAAGAGAAACTCATTAAAATTCCAATATGAATCTAATGGAACTCAAAGTAAAGTTCAAATATCATAAAAACAAAATAACTATATATAACTTCTCATATTACACTAGGCCATCGATGTAATAAAAATATCTCAAAATAGTGAAATCGTATAAAACTCAGAAAAACTCAAAAACCCCGAATTGGCCAGATCCCTGATTGCAAAGCAGAAGCAATGCTGCACGTGCTAAACTCTTGTCCAGTGCTATTTATAATTTAGGTACCTAACTCGTGGACCCGAAGGTCATACTCATGGTGACCGATGTCACATAACTCGTGGTGGCCGAAGTCACATAACTCGTGGTGACCGAAGTCACATAACTCGTGGTGACCGAAGTCACATAACTCAGATGACCCGAAGGTCTATAGCACTGGCATACTCGTGGATGTGTCACAAACTCTCGGAAGTAACCCGAAAAGTGTTAGCGTGCGTCTCATACCACACGTTCGCACTAAACGGTTTACTAACCGTTAGTTAACTCCACATCATAAAACTAAAATCTCAAACCTCAAAAATGAAATCTCAAAATGCTCATATATCTTGCCTCGTATCATCGGCAAGTGCAAATAAATCTCATAATAGTTTCTCATAAACCATAATTCCCGCAAGGGGAAAATCTCATCTCAAGACTCGTCTCATCTCATCGGCGAGTAACACAACATCTATAAGTAGTTCTCATCGATTATTACTCCTACAATAGGAGATCTCAAACATCTTAACTTGTCAAATATTGGCTAAAACAAATTCTAAGATCAACAATCAATGTTGCTGTCATTTTTTATCTCGGGACAGCAACAATCAAGCGCATTTTTAGTCCATAAAACTTAAAAATATCAAAAACATCAAAACAAGAAACTTCTAGAGAAAATTCTATTCTTTTCGAAACATCTAAGATTTTTGAATTTGGATAAAAATTGAAAAAGTTATGCTTAAATTGGTTTAGAAGTCTAAATTCAACACTGCTGTAATTTTAGTCTCGGGATAGCAGCAAAAAAAATGCAGTTTTGATCAATTTAACTTCAGAATTTCAAAAATCACAAAACATTAAACTTTTAGAGAAACTTCTTAGCTTTCCAGAACATCAAAGATTATTCAATTCGGATAAAAATTGAAAGAGTTATGCTTAAAATAGTTCAGATGTCCAAATTAAACACTGCTGTAATTTTAGTCTCGGAATAGCAACAAAAAAAATGCAGTTTTGATCAATTTAACTTCAGAATTTCGAAATTCCTAAAACATGAAACTTTTAGATAAAATTCTTAGCTTTCCAGAACATCAAATATTATTCAATTTGGATAAAAATTGAAAGAGTTATGCATAAAATGGTTCAGATGTCCAAATTAAACACTGCTGTAATTTTAGTCTCGGGATAGCAACAAAAAAGATGCAGTTTTGATCAATTTAACTTCAGAATTTCAAAAATCCTAAAACATGAAACTTTTAGATAAAATTCTTAGCTTTTCAAAACATCAAATATTATTCAATTTAGATAAAAATTGAAAGAGTTATGCATAAAATGGTTCAGATGTCCAAATTAAACACTTCTGTAATTTTAGTCTCGGGATAGCAACAAAAAAAATGAAGTTTTGATCAATTTAACTTCAGAATTTCAAAAATCCTAAAACATGAAACTTTTAGATAAAATTCTTAGCTTTCCAGAACATCAAATATTATTCAATTTGGATAAAAATTGAAAGAGTTATGCATAAAATGGTTCAGATGTCCAAATTAAACACTGCTGTAATTTTAGTCTCGGGATAGCAACAAAAAATGCAGTTTTGATCAATTTAAATTCAGAATTTCAAAAATCCTAAAACATGAAACTTTTATATAAAATTCTTAGCTTTTCATAACATCAAATATTATTCAATTTGGATAAAAATTGAAAGAGTTATGCATAAAATGGTTCAGACGTCTAAATTAAACACTGCTGCAACTTTAGTCACGGGATAGCAGCAAAAAAATGCAATTTTGATCAATTTAACTTCATAATTTCAAAAATCTCAAAATATGAAACTTTTAGAGCAACTTCTTATCTTTCCAGAACATCAAAGATAATTTAATTTGGATAAAAAATGAAAAAGTTATGCTTAATTTAGTTTCAGATTCAACAACAGAGCAAATAATAATTTTGCTCTCAGGATTGCAACAGAAATACTCAAATTTGAAATAGATAACTTCAAAATTATGAAAAACACAAAACATGAAACTTGTATCATATGATCTAGGATTTCCAAAACATCTAAAATTTTCAAATTTGGTTAAGAAACGAAAACGTTATAGCAAAATTCGTTTCAGCCACAATCACAAAACAAATATTACAGCAGTCATGTTTTTCTAGCAAATTCACCACTGTAAATCGTCATTAACCACATGAATCCAAAATAAAAAGCGTAAGGGAACCCTCACCTTAGATATGCAGCAAAGTTTGGGTTGAAAGCTTCTCCGGTTTGGATCAATTTGATGATTTTGAGGCTCCTTTGTTAGCTTCAGCGGCTGAAAAAGTTGAAACAAGAACATGCAAGAACAAAAGAGAAAGTTATACACAATTCTTATCTAATTCTAGGGTTTTGATGATATATTTCTATAGTATTGGTGGAGATTACCTTCTATTCTCCTAATTTGGTGATTTCTTCTTGAATTAGCGGCAGATTGGGTGAAAATTTTGTTTTCGTTGAAGGTAGCCATGATTTTTTCCAGCTTACTATAAGTTTTTCTTTTATTTTTTTGTTTCTGAGGAAGAAGAACTAAACTACGTACAGTAGTTTGTTTCTCACCAGAAACATCCAGATAATGGATTTTAGGTTTTAAAACCTAACCCAAAAAGCCCAAAGCAATATTATATAGAGAAAATACAAGGCTATGTATATGTATTAGGCTATTTTAACTTAAATTCACATATTTCTCAATATAACTCAAACAAAAATATATGCAACCAATTGTTATGAAACAAAAATTGTTATTTACACAAAATAAAATTTATTTCAATAATAAAACGTTATTTTCATAAATAAAACCATATTTTAGATAATATTTTACAATTTTCAACATTTTAGTGTAAAAACACTAATTTTAAAGCATAATTTGTTCAAAATTTCATTTTCATTGTCAACAAGTTATAACAAAACATTATAACTCTTTTAAAATAAAAAATATATTATTTTAAACGATATTCCATCTTTTAATTTTAATAAAATACATATTTTCTACATATTTCTTCTTTTAAATTCAATAACAGGTTAATATTGGCAATAATTACCAATATTAATGCATTGATTCAACTAAAATCCAATAAGTAATTATTTTCACTCCAAATTCTCAAAGTAATGTTTTTAAAACTCTGTTTTCATCAATTTATATTTATTTCAACATTTATATGTTGAAACACATCAATTGATTAATTTATTAACTCTAATTTAATAAGATCACATTGTTTATTTGAAATATAAAAATTAATAAAATTTATTTTCTCCATTTATTTTCAATATTAAATTATAACTAACGTTATAATTTAATATCATAGGTAATCACCAATACCAGGATTGTTACACCTATATTCATATTGTATCAGTATCTTACCATTTTGTTAGATATAGTCTGACTCGTTTATTTTATAATACTCGAGTCAGGCTGAGACTCTACAGGTACATACAACAAGACCATACCCTTCTCTTTATAAAAACTTGCCTGTAACCAAAAATATTGGTTTTCCCCTTTGAGTTCAAACTTTAAAAATTTTAAACCCAATATCTACTCAATGATAAATCATGAAAAAGAAATATCTGGATTCACATGGTCGTAGGCTTCAACCCCGTACCTATGATGAAGCTAGTGGCTATGATTTGGGGGATGGTAGAATTTATTTAACGGCCAGGGTTATGATTTTTGCTTGATTCATGAAGAATCAATGAATTGGATCTTGGTTTTGGAATTAGCAATGGAAGAAGTTGCTAGGGCCAAAGTTTTAGGGGGATCAGTGGTAGTTTGGAGTCGCAATTTGACGGCAGCAACGAACGTCATAGGTCATGTCACTTTCTGATGGAGGCACATGCATGCGGCATAATGGTGATCGTAGAGTCGTGTTCGAGTACAGAAAGCCATTGGCAACAACGGAATTCGATCTCGTCAACAAATGCTCCGTGTCAATGGATTTCGTGCATGCGTGAAATGGGTTTAGGGGACATCATGTATACGTTTATTTTGGATGAAGGAGGAAGATGATGGAGGGGTAGGTTGTAAATATTGTTAAGTTATTCAATTATAAATTTATATCGATAAATTATAAAATGTTTACCTCACTCATACGAGGTCGGATTCGAACGTTGTTTTTTCGTTGGACTCGTATCGTCGAGATCTTTGCAATTGAGTTGGTTTGGTTGGATTTAGAGAAAGTGAAATTTAGAATAAAATGGGACGACCGTTCGGTTTTAGTCCAAAATTGGGACGTTTTGGCGAAATGAAAATCAATGTGAATTTAGCTCACATTAGATTTTATTATAGCATATCTACAATATTAAAGATATTTGTTGGTTGTTTGGATGTTAATTAAATTATTTGATTGCTTGTTTGGTTGAATTTCTATTGTAATGATGATGGAGTTTAACTAATTATATTAATTAATGATAATTGAAATTAATAATCATTATAATTAACGGTACCTAAAAGTAATTAATCATTTTTAAATACTGATATTTTAATTTATTAATTATTTTAATTAATGATTTTTTTGCATTTAATAATTGTTTAATTTTAGCTAATTGGTTTAACTTTTGATATTTAGAATTTAGTTAAATCATTTTAGTCGATGATGTTTTATAATTAAATAAAACATTTTAACAAATAATATTTTAATTAATCGTTTTAATTAATGGGGCTTGAATTTAATTAATTAATTTATGATTATTTGAACTTAATCAATTGTTTTAATTAATAGAATTTAAAATTACTTATCATTTTAATAGATGATGTTTGAGACGACTTGTTCATTTTAACTAATGATTATTTGGATTTAATTAGTCTTTGTAATTAATGATATTTAAAATTAAATAATCGATTTAATAAATGTGATTTAAGAATTAACTAACATAATAAAAATTGCTTTAATCAGTAGATTTAAAGTTAATAAACTGATTTAATAAAAAATTTAAAGTTAATTTACCAATATTATAAAAGTGTTTGGAAATAATTATCTATTTTATTAAAGATAATAGATTTGTTTATTTAAAAGATATTTTAAATGTGGTTAATTATCCTTCGGGATAATTAATATTTTTTAAAGTTATAAAAGGAATTGGACCTCGATTATTGGGATGTTAAGTTGGATAACCTTCCAGGTGTTCGATCTGATATTGGTTTAGGCTATCGGGGTCGCGCACTGGAAAAATTATTCTCTTAACATTTTAACAATCAGGAACTAATTCTTAAAGTGTTTTACCAATATGGAAATATGGAAATCAAGCACAAGTTCAGTTTGTTTTTAACAGTAAAAGTTTGATTCCTTTATGGAAATGAATCATTTCCGTAAAGCGAATCACTTATATGGAAACAATTTATTTGTATAATCAGCACTAAACATCGAAGAAGTAAACTTGTCGCTATTTCAAAAGTTAAGAATAATCATTGGACATGAATTTTAGGTAACACTACCTTAACTTGTCCGTATTATTGTTAACAAAGAAAAAGTACAAGTTTGAATTCAATGAGTGGTGATAAGCATACAAGACTTAATTTCCATATACGATCATTTTATATCCTCGATAGTTGGTATCTCAGCTATTAGTTACTTCAGCTACTTTATTAACGTTATTCTAAGATGATTTATTGCTCCATTGAGATTTATTAACTCTTGTCGGAAATGACTAAATTTAAAGAGCTAAGAGGCGTCTAGCTATGCGGGGTTGCTCCCATCAACAGGGTATTTCACATCTCATTTAGATTTTTGTGTACCGTCACATGAAAAACGGTTTGTGTTTAGATATAAAATATTAGGATTCTCGGGAAGATTTGGCAGGGTCCAACTGGTACTTTTCCCGAGGAGGTCACCGAGTATATGAACTTCTTAAGAATAAATTACTAGAGGCATATTAAGGGGGCTGCACTCTCCTTGTCATTTTTTGGAAATTTTCCTTTCCTTATTTGATCCTTAAACCCTAAATCTGTTTTAGCTTTAAATTTCCGCAAGTAGAGCCAACTCTTCATCACGACATTTAAGTACTTTATTCAGTCTATTCTATCAAGTCTGGATTATTACTTTATTTAGTCCATTCAATCAAGTTGAGCAGTTTTCTTTGTTCTATCCATTCTATTCAGTTTGGATTTTATTCGGTTTATTTCCAATTTTTTCAAGTCTGGTTTAATATTATTTGTGCTCATTCATATTTGGATTTGTTCTTGATAGTTATTTCTTCTCTTACCTGTATGGATGTTATTCTTATAAGGTAAAAATCCATTTCGTGTTAGCGGTGTGGTCTGACAGAACTTTATACGTTTCCCATTATTTGAGTTATCTCATGATGGTATTTCCAGAATGATCCGGGTGTTATTTTATTATATTGCTCGGGTCAAACCAAGTATTTTCTCAGGTTGTCCATGATCTTATGGAGGTCTTGAAGGGGAGCTAAAGATTCACCTGTCGTAGCATTTTAATTTTCCCTTGTATTATATAGTATCCCCATCAGCATTTGTAAGGTCAGAATTTTATAACTGTCCAGCTGATAAGGTTTTCTTTTAACTCTAATATGCACTGTGTTTTGAAGTGACAGTTTCTATTGTCCTTGTTATATTATATGTTTTGGATTCTGCTATGAGATGTTGTTTTCCTCTATTCTCCGTTCTTTCTTTTATTTACCCTAACAATCTGCTCTTTTGTCAATTGAATGTTCGACATTAGAAAACAGTGGTAGTTTTCAATGTCGACTTTCGATGGTCAAAAAGGTGGGTCGTTATAGATTAAGTCCTATATTCATTATATCAGTATCCCACCATTTTATTAGATATAGTCTGACCCGTTTATTTTATAATAGTTGAGTTAGGCCGAGACTCTAATATACATGGACTCATTGACTATTGGATTTTGGACTAGCATTGAAGTACACTATTTTAATCGTTTTAGTTTACATCATACTTGTATATTCTTTAGTGAGTAATTATGTACCTGATATTTTATATTAGATTAGATGTATATATTTATGTGGTTAGTATTGATATTTTGCAGACCCACATTTTATTATGTATATGGTGTATATTATTCCGCTATGATCCATCACTCTGATTTTGATTTATTTATATTATATATTATTCTAAATATTTTTAATCAGTGTGTTTATTACTTTGTGTTAATACTGTACACATCAAATTTTTCAATTCAGATATTCTAAAGGTAATAAAGGCATGTCAGTGTTAGTATAAAGATATATTCACATTCGATCGCCCTGACTACCCGTATTCTCTATGTTATTAGATGAGATTACTTGTAATTCTAATGACCCGTATTTTTAGTTTTTTTTTAAATCATTAAATTTAATGTAATTATTAAATGAAAATGGTTAAAAATAAATTTTTAATGGTTTGAATGTAAGTATTGGATATGAACTTGAATAAAATATTGAAATAAACTAATTTTGAAGATTTGGCGATAACGAGATTAAAATGAAATTATATATATTAACTAGGTTTATAATCAATAATTGAAGTTGAATAATAAATGTTGGATGCATTAGACATGAATAAAGTAATTGATTGATAACTAAAATTCAATTAAAATATAATATTGAAATTTGTTGAATATTGAACAATTAAATTGTTTAAAATTCAACATTGGGAAATTATTAGTTGGACAAAGGGAATTGAATGACTGCAAAATGGAAATAGTGATCATTGATTTGGATTCGTTTTTGAAGGTTAAATCTTATAAGTTCATTAACCTATATTTCAAAAGATAGTGATTTAGTGAATAGTCAAAATTATTTAAATTTAATATTGCAATTATTTGAATAATTGAATTATGAATTTAATATGATTAAAATTGATGTTGGAAGTTGATGAAAATTTTATTTAAACAACAATAAAGATTGTTAACATTTAAAATTGGGTTTAAAAGTGAGTAATTAGAAATTGAAAATTTTATATTATAATCGAGACGTTAAAAATAGCGATCCTAGGCATAGTCTCGGATTTCGACAAAACCAATTCCATTGGATCTGTAATAGTGTATTATTATCGGATTTCAATTTTAGTAGCGTTTGGAGTTATCGTTTGGCCGTAAGGGATAGAAACACGTTGAAATTAATATCGAGAATTCAATATAATAATTGTGTCCGAAAAGCTATCTTCTCCATACGGTCGAATTAGGACTTGAAAGCTTTTCCATTGTGTTCGAAATAAGGGTATAAGATTGTGAGTGCCTAGCAACACGCCTTGATAGGGGTTTGAGATTTTAAGCTGCGTGACATTTCAAAATTTAATTAATATATATATACTGTCTAGTCAACTTTCTTTCACTTGTCTATTCTTTCATCTCAGCCGCCTATGATTTTGACCTTTACCCATTCAAGCAAGTTTCTTCCTTCATAAATAAGCCAAGCCTAGTGCAAGCAGAACAGCAAAAACAAAAAAAGAAGAATGGAAACTTGAAAAAAATTATTTATCATAACATACAAACTTAAAAAATCACGAAACTTGTCTCTAAAATCCTATTACATCGTTTTCTTTGATCTGGTATACTTCTTTTCTGGTGCAACTATGGTTTGGGAATGTCCATAGCGAGGTCGAATGTGAGATTTTAGCTAGGGGTTAGCAATTCTTGAAGTTATAAGCTTTGATTCGTATGTTGTCGTCGTATTAATTTGAATTCGTAAAGTTGCATCTTCGGTGAGATTTTCGAAAGGTGCAGCCGTAAAAGGAGGCGTGCGACATTTTCATGTCCAGAGGGGGTTCGGTAGGGTTGCTTTTGATTGGGAGGCTTGAGCGAAGCGACATAGGGCCTGGGGTGCAGCACTTGAGGCGAGAGGTTCGTCGGCGTGCTCGGAGTTGTGATTGGAGCAGTGGTGTAGTGTGCAAGGTGACGCGCATGCGTGTTTGGGTATTACCGTGTACAGGAATAGGAAGGAGTTTGGGGAAGAAGAGCATCTAGGCGGGCCAGGTCTGTTATTAGGCTCTAATAAAAATAAAGTCATATTATTTTAATCTATATTTAAATATCGACAAATTATAAATTGTATAAATCCTGCATACGAGGTCCGATTGGGACGAGACTTTTTGCATTGCGATTGAGATAGCGAGAGCTACACAATGAATTAGAATTGATGGTTAGATCTAAAAGTAGAATTTAATTGCCAGTAAAATGCTCGATAATAATAACTATGATGTTTCTGTGAATTATTTTGACTGTTTGGATGATTGATTGCGATGGATGCTATTGACTGATATTTTGGACGATTTGTATGTTTATTTATTCTAATGTATCCTATTATCACCCTGCATATTATTTACAGTATACAAACTGTAAATTGAATCATTTCGAATGAATTAAGAAATAGATTGAATTGAATTAATTGGGTTTGAAAGTAGAATTGAATTAATTTAAAATCAAAGTTGAAATCGATTTGAACTGAAATCAAAATTGAACGATTGAATGGAAATTGGAACTGATTTGAATTTGGAAGTTGGAATTGAATCGGTTTGACTTTGAAATTATTTTCAAATAAATTATTTAATATAAAACTATTTAAAAGCTCTCTTCTTAAATATACAAATTATTTTGGTTTTCCAAATTATTTTTGTACATAAACCAATTTAATACTTAAACTATTTTAACCGTTTAAACTATTTTAACCATTTACATTATTTTAACTATTTTAATTATTCAAACTATTTTAAAATATTCAAACTATTTTTCAAAAATTCAAACTGGTATGGGGTGGAATATTTATTTTTAAATCATGGATTTAAATACGAATTTGGTTAACATGAAGTTTTAACCGAAATTGAAATTAGAAACGACTTTGAAAGCGAAATCGTGATATTATGGCAAAAATGATTTTGAACCGAATTGATATATTTTGAGTAAATATAATGATTCCAAAATGGATTTGATTTCAAAGAAAATATCATATTTTGATATCATGTATGAACTGTTTTTGAAATGTAAAAGAACCAACCTGTGTGTAAAACGACGTTTGGTTGTTAAAGAGACCGTGGCCGGAAATGGGCATACTCTTTGTCAATACCAGAACCACTTTGACAACTGTGTACGTGAAGTGACGATCCAGAACGAAGTAGTTGGATTTGGCGTTGTTTGCTACATTTGAAGAAAGGGAACGATGATGGATAAGCCAAGCACTTGTGCCAATTTGAAATGACTAAAATATGAGCCATACCGTCCAAGTGGGCTAGCTACCCCAAGCGGACTCACTTCTTCGTATTGCCATATTTACATTGTGATTGATTGGTGTGCACCCTCCGGATTATGGGTGTGTTGGACGCGATGGGCGATCATAGTTATGATGCATTACCACCGGCCGAGAAAGGTAAACTGGTAATATCCTACCTTGGGCATTTCCTCACGTGCCTTGTCATACTTTTATCCTTAAATGAGATCCATACGATTTTGGTTTAGTGTTGTCATATCACGGTGCATCCCGATCCATTGACTATTTAACTGATGTTTTATATGCAAACTGTAGAGCCTTAACGCTAAGAAAAATATTTATTTTACTGACCAGACATTATATATATAGCGTATGCTACTACATATAAATATTTTGACGGATCTTTAAGAGATGGAAAATCCCGTAACATCTTTGAGTTATTGCACGCACGTTATACACTGGATAGGATATGTTAAAACCCGTAAGCATCTCTGACGCCATGACACTCATATTTTATGCGATATCGATTTGACTTACATAAGGATATTTTTAGTCTTGACTTGGGTGTTTTGTTTTCTCATTATGCTCGGTTCAGTCCTGAGTTTTTCAGCTTATTGAAGATTCATTCTGGAGGACAAAGACAAAGATTTGGTATATTATTACT
This sequence comes from Allium cepa, assembly GCA_030765085.1. NCBI lineage: Eukaryota > Viridiplantae > Streptophyta > Magnoliopsida > Asparagales > Amaryllidaceae > Allium > Allium cepa. The sequence goes on along the minus strand of CM060934.1, from coordinate 858,257,802 downwards.
ATTATTTATTTATCACTGATGTATATTTATAACTCTGATGAATGTTGTGTTGAATATAATCAAATTTATAATAGAAACAGCTTCATGAACTGTTTATTTTATTACTGTATTTTATCGTTCCACCGCGAGATTCTGTGTTTGCTTTCTCCTTTTGTTCTTAATTCTTCTTAATTAACCCCAATGATTATCTATGTTTTGGATTTTTTAGGTTGAACATGTGTGGATTATTGTCGATTTAAACCTTTCGAAATGTGGGTCATCACAGTTGGTATCAGAGCTTTGGTTTAGCGATAACCTTAGCTTTGTGGGGTTTGACTCATTAGAGATAGAGTCAGTAGCACCCTAGAATGAGTCTATTTGAGTGTATATATATGAAAGAGCGTATTTGTTAGTGTTGGATAAAAAGTTTTACATTGTGTTGTTTGAATCGTTAAGTTTGAATTTTGGGTTCAAATCGGTACGTGGGACGCCAATATATCGATTGGGATTCCAAAACACTTGAACAAAGTGAACCAACACAATATTGTTTTCGAAATTTGGTAAATGAAATAACTTTTCCTAGGGTTATATTTTATATATAAAAGAATGGCTTTCTAAAATCTACATAGTTAAATAAATTAGTTGTTAGAAATGATAATATTGATCATTATCATTTATTATTTGAATAATCAATATTCCTAAACTATTAACTATTATATGATTATAAGAAAATGAAATTGTATGAATGTGAATTATAAAAATAATTTGCAAGTAAAATGAATATGAAATTTTGAATTTGAGAAATTTAAATTCCGATGTTTTTGAAGATGGTTTTCAAGATTTGGAAAATAATATTAGTATTGTTTAAAAGTATATACAAATACAAACTATTTTCAAATAAATTTTAAAAGGAATGAATTCAGTACTTCATTCTTTTGTCGCTGAAAAATAATTTCGATGACGATTGTGCAACATCATCGACGTTCATTTTCGAGTACCAAAGTGGGGGAGGCTTCTAATAAGCTTTGCTGGGAAATTGTTTTGACAAATAGATTTTGGTTTAAACTCCAAAGGTATAATTTGATATATATATATATATATATATAAGATATAAGTATATATATTTATTTCAAGTGATTTGGAAGGAACTCGGTGTTTAAATTTTAAGTTCTACTATTAATAATCTTCAAATAATTTGAGTGGAATAAAATATTTGAATAACCGAAACTTATAAAAAGAAGAGAATTAGGAAATCTGAGCTTAATGTATCAGAAGACCTTAGAGTTGAAGTGTACAACTCTTAAATTGAAAGTAAAGAAAATTTAAATAAGTTAAACCAGTGAACATTTTGACTAAGTAAAAATGAATCAATTATTTCATATAATACAAAATTGCATTATAATAACATACAATAAGACTTACCAAATGTTTGTGAGGACCCAGAATTTTTAGATATTTGAAATTGGAATATTTGATTTATGTTAAATATTTGGAAGTTGATTTAACTTGAATTTCAAATATCATTATTATTTGGCAATTAAATCGTTGAATTTAATAATTTGAAATTGAGTAAAATATTGAATCTTTAGTTTTAAGCCTGTTAAAAATAATTTGAAAGCTTGTAAAATTTATATTGATAATACTGAAGATCGCAGAAGTGTTAAAATTGAATTTGGAAGGGTTTTGTTTAGTTTTAAAAATATATTGTTTAAATTGACTTTTAAAAATAGCCTTTCGAGGGACAGTCTCGGAATTCAACGAAACTAGTTCCATTGGATCCGTAATAGTGTATTATAATCAGATTTCAATTTTCGACATATTTGAAGTGATCGTTTGACCGTACGTAGATAAACGCGATGAAATATTAATCGAAATTCAATATAATAACTGGTCCAAAACGCTATCTTCTTCATACGATCGAATTAGGATTCAAAACCTTTTCCATTGTGTTCGGAATAAGGGTTTAACATTATAAATGCCTAGCGGCCCAACTCAGTTGGAGATCGATATTTTGAGTTGCATTTATCAAGACGATTTAAAATTCGATATATATTTTATTGACTGAATATGCTTTTACGATTTACTACACGTGTTCATCTGATAAACACGTGTTCTCCTACCATTTTCAAACGCATACAAATGTTTTCTCTTCATCTTTAAAATAAAATAAAATAAAGGAAATCAGCAGCAAGGGTTCAAAATTAAATTAAAATTCGAAAAAAAAAATCATGGATGCCGATTCAATCGACAGCCACGTTCAAAATAGAGAGAGATGTAAAATTCTCTTCCGCTCCAAATAAATTTCGACTTCTTCCTTTCTAGGTTTGGCTTCGTTAAGATCCTCTAATAGTTTCAACTGCGAGACAAGCTCGATGCCACAGCATCGTCGTCGTCACTGGCAGCCGGGTCGCTGAGATTTGGATCTAGAGTGCTATACCTTGGATTTCCATGCGATATGGGTGCGTCATCTGAAATTGATTGGCGTGGATTTTTGGGGTTACGAGATGTGGAACAGCAGTGGAACTATGTGAGGGCTCGACGACGCTCTGGCTTGGGTAGACGAATCGGTCGATTCGATTGATGCTCGTGTCTTGGAGTGAAGTTGTGACCGGAAGAGGAGCCGCTCGTGTCATAGCATCTCCGATGGAGCGTTCCCGATGCGACATGCGTCTCTGGTGCTCGCGGCAAAGGACTGAGTGTCAGGTGGGGTCACTGATGGAGGTGGCTCAAGCGATCGACGAGCACGATTTAAGGATCGATTCGAGAGCAGAGTTATTCGTTTTTACTATTTATTTCTAGTTTGAATAACATGCATTTACAGATTTGATTGTTGAATATATATATATATATATTTACAGTAAAATTTATATTAACCCTGTTTTTATAAATATATGTGTACACACCTATTTTAATTCATATATGGAAACTGAATTAGTTTATATTGAAAAGTTGAAAGAAATAGAAATTTAAAAATTTGTTATATAGATTATATGAAAGTTAGATTTTTTAATGTATATATAGTTATTTTAGTATATGTAATTTCAAGGGAAAATAATAAAGGAAATAATTATACACTTTTTTAATATACTAGTTTATTTTAAACGATGGACTTGGTGATTAATTAGTTAAATTAGCTTATTTGATTTATTATAGTTACTAAATGATTTTTAAAGGGAAATTTTTAGTTTCAATTAAATTAAATTTTTAGTAAATTAAATTGGTTAAATGGAACGTAAGAGTTCGATTTATATTTCGAATAGTAATAAATCATAAATTATCATTCAAGGTTAAAAATCGGGAATCAAGGCAAGATTGAAGTGGATTGCAAACGAAAATCAAAGGTGAGTTAATCTCACTCATCTGTATTTTATTTAAATTTAAATAGTTAAATTTAAAATATTTGGTTGAATGATTGAATTGATTGGATGTGGTATATTATATAGTAGTATGTATATATTGGAGTGATTGATTTCCCGTATTATATAGCGGATGAGACCCTATGCGCCGCATAATAGCGGATGAGATAATATAATCTCATATACCGCGATATTCTACCGCGATATTCTACCTCAAAGTGGAATTGGTATCATTATATTGTGCTAATATCTATGGATGCAGGGGAAAGCAGGTTGGAGGGATCCAACCGGATTCCTCAAAACGTTTGAATTTATTTTATATATTCAGCGATATGATTATGTGATAATCTATGATGAATTATATTGATCATATTGGGGATTGGAATTTATTGAGTACTTTGGCTTGGTTAAATATATGTATTGGAATTTGGGAATTGAAATATATATATGAAGTGTGGATTTTTAAAGTAAATAAAAGGAAATTTTAAATTAAATAATTATAAGGAATCAGGGAAATTAAATGATTTGGAAGGATAAAAGTTGATTTTTAAATTTTAAATAAATAATCCGAATATGGGAAGTATATTATGAATAAAGTAGAATAAATAAATTTTTAGACTTAATGATATTATTTAAAGGAATAAAGAAATTATTTTCAAATTTAAGGTTTAATTTTGGAAAAGATAAAGAAGAAATTTGGGAAAAGTATGAAATTTATATTTCAGCTTAAATAAGATTTTGAATCATAATAAAGAAGTTAAATCTGAAATTAATGAGTTTTGAAATGAAATTGGGTAAGTAAAGAAATTTATTTTAAATGGAGTAAATTTTAAAAATCAATTTAAAAATTGATTCAAGTGTTTGAAATTTTAAAGGAAGATTAAGACTATGAAATTTATAAACTGGGTTTATAAAGTGAAACGGATATCGATGGATATTCGGGAGTATAAATTCACGGTGGGAATTTATAAAGAAATGGGTAGATTGTTTTTAAAATAAATAGTGGTTTATTTTTAATGGTTTATTTTTAAAGGTGTGGAGATGGAAAGTGTATTTCCTGGAAAGCCAAGTGTATTTTAAAGGAGACTTTTATGTACAAGCTAAAGGCTTTAAAAATTTGTTTTAAGGAAATGTTTTAGAAAATATATTATTTTTAAATGTTTTAAATTTTAAAGTAAATATTTTTCAAATTTATTTTAGCATTAATTATTTAAAGGTTAATTTGTATTATGTTTTAAAAAGATAATTATTAATATTTTATAAAGTAATTTTATTTTAAATATATTTTGGGTAAAGTTTTATATAAAAATTTGTATAGAATTTCGTAATTCTTCTTTTAAAATTTTAGTTTGGCTTAGCTTTTATTTTTAAAATTAGTTTCATATTTTATAAAGTAGTTTTATTGTAATTATTTTTAAAGCATATATTTTTGAATAAAGTGTTTAAGTAGTTTAATTTAAATGTTTTAAAGTATATTTTATAATAAAGTGTTTTAAATTATTATAAAATCTAAAGTATTTGTACTTGGTGATTTCAGTGGAAATAGAAAATATTTGAGAAATTTATTCCATGAGAGAAAGATGGTTTGAAACTGTATTAAAAAGGTTGAAAAGTGGAAATATATCTTGCGAAGATATTTTGTGGGTAATAAATAATTTGGGAAATTATTATGGTTTGATGATTCTTTGTGAATGTTATTTGATAGTTAAATAACCGACTATTAATATTGGACAATGCGCTGATCTTTTCGAAGAGACCAGGATCGAGATTGACTTTTGGAAAACCACTCCGATCCGATTTGTACGTTTTCATGATGAAGACAAGAGCTTGGAGTCAAAGTTAGAGCAGTGAAGTGCAAGGGCTAATCGCTACTATCCTGAGGGTGATTCAAAAATGGATGTAGTAGGAGTAGTGCCTTCGGTTCCGTTCGAACCCGGGATAGACTTGTATGGATGAATGCTTTTAAAACATCATCAGGAGGACGATGAGCATTCTAAGTGAAATGTTCTAAAAATGTAACGCTTAGCCTCGAGCTTCATCAACCGAGAATGACTGAAAATCAGGGGTTATGCAGCAAGGCTAAGTGGGTCGCGTCCATTAGGGTAAGGTCATCCCTGTCTAGATATCCCTTTTATTTCGGCTGTGTGGTGTGGTTGCCGATCCCAACCGCGGGGTGATCTTACTTGGGATTATCCAGTAAGGGGTAGTCCCAGTCTTGTGTTGCAGGGGATCGGGAGAGATCCTCGGTACGGTGATCTAGGCCACGTACTGTGATAGATGGTACCCCAGTACCTAGTCATTAGTTGGAAATCTATTCTTCCTACGTGCCTTTTACGCTTTTGATTATATAACCCACTTTGTGGCTAGCATGATGGAATTTAATCATGTAACAATTTCAGCTATTTGAATAAGTATTTGTATATAGACCCTATTATAATATCAGAGGATTTTATAAGAAATGTTTTAGCTATCGTAAGGTAAAAACCAAACATGTTTATTTGTGGCTTGGTCTTACGAGATGGTTTTGATTTTCAAAGGATTTTGAAACTTTAATAATCCAATTGAGTGTATTTTCTCACACTGGTTTTCCAGACTGACTCTAGTATTATTTTATTATAATGATCGGGTCAGACCGAGTATTATAGAGCACAGATTTTGGATGGACTGATGTTGAGCTTTGGAGACGAGCTGGATGACGAGGCGTATTTTCCATAGATTAAATTACCGTTGTGCAGAGTAAGCTGTATATTCAGCTTTGAAAGGACGAGATATTATAACCATCTTGAATTGTGTTGATGATTGTATTGAACTCTAATGTTGTACTATGATGATATATTTGTATAAACAGCTATAATTTCTTTTGTGTAAAGATCTGTTATCATCTATTATATTTTATTCTGCTGCATTGGTAAGATTCTGATATTGTTTTTATTTCTTCTTCTACCTCCTTCTTCTTTAACCCTAATGGTTCGATTTTTCGAGCATCGAAAAATTGGGTCGTTATATTTGGTATCAGAGCTGAAGGTTAAGCGAGAACCTTGGCTCTGGTGGGGATTACTCATTAAATAGAGTCCGTAGTACTCTAGAATGAGTTTGAGAGTATTAATAGATATTAGCGCGTATTTATTAGCGAATATAAAGTTGTTTTTGTATTGTGTTGATTTGTCTGTTGAGTGTTTATGAATTCTGGTTGATATATGGGACGCCATGTCAACGATAGGGATTTCTAAACTCTTAAACAAGATAAACCGGCACAGTATTGTTTTAAAATAGGGTAAATGAAATAATTTTATCCAAAATTATTTTTGTATATAAGAGAAATAATTTTCCATAAATTATTATAGTCATATATGGTTGCTTAGTTGTCAAGAGATGATAATATTAAATTATTATCATTGTTAAGTGGAAGTTGAATAAAGAATTGAAATTATAACCAAACATTAAGGAATAAATTCATTAACAAAATGAAATTTATAAATGGGAAATTAAATGCGATTTATAATTGAAGATGAAATAAAAATTCCAGAGAAATGTTTCAATATGAATTGGCAGGATTGGAATTTGGAATTTTGGGAAAGGTTTTTCCTTTTGACTTTGGAAATGATTTTCAAAGGTTTTGGAATAAATGGTGATAGTATTTGAAGAATGTTTTTGAATTGGATTAGAAATCTGGTAAGATTTGGAATTTTAAAATATTTGGGAGAATGTTATGAAGGGGTAAAAGCACTAAACTCTTTCGGTTGTTGGAAAATAACTTCGGTGATACTGCAACATCATTGATGTTCATTTTTGAATTTCCAAGAAAGGGATTGCTATTTAAATGTTTGAGTTGGTTGTTTGCAAAATTTGGTTTTATTTTTGAAGGCAAATGAATAATTAGATATACCGAAGGATTTTGGGTATAGTTGATTTCAAACATGATTTTTGAAATGTTGAGTAATTGTTTAAAAAGACTCTGGAATCTTATTATAAATGTAATTGAATCTAGTAAATAAAGTAAAAATTTATTTTTACTGGAAGTAAATTTGTGGAATAAGATTCAACTTGAAAGGGTCAAATAAAGGTAAGTGTGACTAGGGAATAAAGTTAGAAAGATAAGCCGATTAAAGAAGGTTGGTAAGTCGAATGGAAATTTAAATAAGTGGAAGCTTATAAAAGTTAAAGATTTGAATTGAAATGGAGCATAACTAAATATAGTTAAATTAAAAGGTGAATTTGAGGAGAAATATAAGTGGACGAAGTGAAATGGTTACTAAATAAACTTGTTTACAATTGCAAGTAAATGAAATTGAAATTGAATGTTGAAATTCATTTTGAATTTGTAAGTAAATGGAAATTAGACAAGTTGGACTAAATAAAATAAAGGATTGAAAATAAAATTTATTAAGATGGAAATAAATTTGTGAATGAACAAATTAATTTAATTTGTAACTAAATGGAAGTGAAATTTAATATTTGAATCAAATTTAAGTTGTGCCAAATCAAGGAAATGAAAATGAGTCTAGTTGGGCTAAAGAAAGCAAAATATTGAAATTAAAATTAGTAAGTAAACTAATTTATTTAAATGATAAGAAAATGAATTAAAATTGAATATTAGGATGCTACTTAATTTAAAATTGTGTATAGTAAAGTAAAGTTGAAAAATTAGTTCTAAGTGGACTAAAATAATTTGAAAATTGGAAATAAATCCATTAAGATTTAAAATAAATCAGTAAGTGGAGCTAATTTGAGGAATGATTAATTAAATATTGTTTGAGATGAGATGAATTGAACTCAATATTTAAAATTGGAAGGTAAATTGAATTCAAATGGAATTGTAAAGACAAAGCGAATAGATATGTATATAACTTCAGTAGTGAAGTAAAAATGAATATAAGAGCTATATAAAATATTTATATTGAATTTAAGAAATGGATGGTGAAATTCTTAAGTAAATTTGGAATTGGAAAAATATTCTAAGTGAATAATTGAATGAAGATTAAATGTAGTTGTGAAATGAGGTAATTGTGAATAAGTGAATAGAAATCAAAATAAGTGTGAATAAAAGAGAATTGATATAGCTAATAATTAATTGGGGCAAATGCGTAGGAGATACGTATATTATTTTATTCGCATAGCAATTTGATCCAGATTCGAGCACAGAATTTCGAGGAAGTTATACCGATCCGAGTTGGAATCTTTCACTCGATTTTCGACAACGAACCCTGGATATGGATTTTTGATTGATTCTGGAAATTCTCTATCATAGTTTATGGCTATGCAAGGAGAATGGCAGTTTTTGTTCAAGAAACCAGATCTGAGTCCGCACTAGGAAATCGGGTGGACGATACTAGTTCGGAAGTGAAATTGTGTAACGACCCGCCATTCATCTCCACAGAATGACGCATCATTAATAAGAAAGAAAGGGATAGAAAAGAGAAATAAGGAGAAGAAAGAAGAAACAACACATCAGAATCTAAACAGCGGAACGAATAAATTATATTAATAACATAAGTATTACATAGTATTAAATACAACAACTATCAGAGTACACAGATAATACAACACATACTAGACAGTTATAAACACCTGTCTAGATATTACAACTCAATACAACTTAGAGAAAAACACAGAGATACCAAACACAGTGGAACACTAAACATATCTACAACGCTGAAGCCTCCTGCTCCATTGCTCCCCCATAATTCGTCAAAGCTAACCTGAATCCCTTGACTACTCGTAAAAATTTGAGTACCCAAGAGTTTAAGAAAACAAAAGATAAACTCCGGGTCAGACATGGGTCTGGTTTGAGTAACAGGTTAAAGTTGCTTAATTTTAAAAACCTTTTGAAAGAAAAGGTATAACTTAAGACTTCTCACACATAAACGTGGAAAAGTTTTTACCTTACGCTAACCAAAACATTTGATAGGAAATCCAGGAATATTATAATAGGTCTAGGGTGTTCAAATAAATAAGAAATAGCCGAAATTGTTACATGATTAAATTCCAGCTACTAGCCACAAAAGTGGGTACTACAATCAAAACCGTTGGCACTTATTGGATTTTGGATTCCATACAATGGCAGGGCTACCGGGGTACTGCCCGTCACAGTACGTGGCCTAGATCACCGTACCGAGGATCACTCCCAATCCCCTGCAACACAAAGCTGGAACCATCCCTTACTGGACAGTCCCGAATAAGACAACACCGCAGTTGGTGCGCAATTCCAACCGCCCACTAAGCCGAATTAAAAAGGACCTCTAGACAGGGGAAAATCTCATCCTACTTAAGCATGACTCACTTAGCCTTGCTGCACCTCCCTTGTTTTAGCCATTCCCGGTTGGTGAGGCTTGAGGCTACGATTACCTTTATAGAACACATCACTTAGAATGCTCATCGTCCACCTGACGACGTTCTGAAAGCATTCAATCCATACAAGTTCGTTCCGGGTTCGAACGAAACCGAAGGCATTATCTCGTTACACTCATTTTGGAATCACCCTCATAGTCAACGACGATAACCCTTGCACTCTGAATCTTCATCTCGAATCTGAAAGTACTATCTCCGTCAAACTCATCTCGGAATCACCCTTAGAGTTATGCTGACAAATAGTCCTTACACCTCGAGTCTTCACTCTTCACATAAGATTCACGACCTATCGTTAATTTGGATCGATGTGGTTTTCGGATATCCAAATATGGAAACCCAATCCTGGTCTCATCGAAATCCAAAGCGTGTCTTTTAGGTCCAAGTTGTTTAGAGTTTAAAGCAATTCAATTACAATTATCTATATACACACAGATAGATAATTCACAGGTTCACAATAGATAATCAACATTATCATCACAACAGATAATCCATATTATCATTATCAAAGATAATCCACATCATCATCACAATGCAACCAATGCATCCATATCACTCAACATTACTTACCTCATAGTTGAGATTTCAAACCATTCAAGGCAACCAATATCATCCATTCATAAGCAATGTTCTATAATCACACCATCTATAATTAATTTAAAATGAATTAAATTAATTACATCATCTCTAATTAATTTAAAGTGAATTAAATTAATTACTTACCTCAATATAATCTTGCTTGCATCACCATTAATTAATTACAAATTAATTAATTAATTAACCTCTAGTTAATCAACTTAATTAATCACCCTTGATTAATTATTCTTTAATTAATTACACAAAATTAATTACTGTAAACCAAATATAGTAATTAACCTTTAATTACTTCATTAATTAATTAACTATAATTAATTATATTAAACCTTAATTATTTACAATTAATTAATTACCCTTAATCTCTTATTATTGATTAATTAATCTTAATTAATCAATCTTAATTACATCATTAATTATATTAATTAATGATCCTTAATTATATTTAATTAATTATCTTATTTAAATTAGTTACATTCAGTAATTGATCTCAATTTAAACCATAATTATTAATCACCTTTGATTAATCACATTCAGTAATTAACTACCCTTAATTACTTATCAAATTAATTACTTCTTAATTAATTATTTTTAATTAATCCCTTGATTAATTATACAAGGTGATTCAGTCCATATTACTTTCACAATTCCATCATTATCCACTAATTACATCGAGTAATTATCTTTAATTACTTCACTGAGTAATTACATTCCACTAATTACATTAGGTAATTATTATCAAACCAACAAGTGATTAAAATTAATTAAACTTAATTAATTAATTTAACCTAATCACAATAAACTCCATTAATTACATTAAGTAATTAATTCCTTGATTACTTTCATTAAGTAATTAAACTTAAATAAATTTCACAATTGATTATCATTTAATTAATTAATCAAATTAATTATTTAAAAATAATCATATTAATTAATTGTTAAATAATCTTAAGTTAATGACCATCATTAACCATTGAACAAACTTTAATTACTTCTCTTAAGTAATTAACTTTCATTAATCATTATTAATTTCAAATTAATTAATCCTTAACATCTAATTAATTAACCTTTAATTATTTAGTTGATTAAGTGTTAACTGTACTTAATTAATTCATAATTACTTGATTAATTAATTACTAATCATTAATTAAATATAATGAATTATTCTTAATTATTGGTTAATTATCCTTAATTAATTGATATAACTTAAAATTTAAATTAATAATTTAAAACCCTTAATTTATTATCCATTCCATTAATTAATTAAATAAATTATTCATTTAATTACCTTAATAATTAAATGAAAATTTTAAATCATGAATTAATTCTAAATTTACTTTAAGATAAAACCTTTCTTATCTATAGTTAAATTATCATTCATAAATACTTTTGAAAATATTTATTTCAAATTTAATTTCAAATTTCATTTTAAATTCAAACTTTAAAATGAAAACCAATTTATCTTTAGCCAAATTAAAACTTTGAAATTCACATGTTAGAGAATACTTATATAAAAGAAATTTAATGATTTTAAACTAATTTCCCTTTTTATTCTCTAATCATTTAAAGTATACTTTAACTTTTAAACTTATTTACAATATTTAAATTTATAAACTTTATTTCCAAAACTTAAGATTCAAATCAAATTTGAATTCAAATTTAAAATTCTGATTTAACTCTGTTTAAATCCTCTACTACATTTCAAACTCCATTTAAATTCAAATTCTTTAATTACACTTTAAACTTTCTTAAACACTTTAATATTATTAAGTCAATTTGAATTTAAAAACTCATTTTTCCCAAACTAGATTCAAATTCAACTTGAATCTATTTTTCAACTTAGATTTAAACTTGAATTTAAGTTGAAAACTAGATTTAAAACTTTACTTTCATTTAAATCCAGGGTTTTAAATTTTATTTTAAAATTTTAAAACAGATCAACAGGTTTCAGTACTAAAACCTGTTATCACACTTTAACCCGAGCTACCCTATTTCCTGCTCCAAGTCAACAAGCCCACTACTTCGAATAATACACATCACCTACTCGAGTGATTCTCGAGTTTCCCCACTTCTTATACCCAGGAAATCGTTAGAATATCAAAAGTGCACGGTGCACATGCACCATGCCTCCGACCAACTTCAGCCACTTCCGGTGGCCTCCACACATCGACGACCAACCTCCCATTCCATTTCAATCATCCCATTTCTCACATACAACTCGAATTCGAGTTCGAGTTCAAATCTTAAACCTAGAACAGAAAGACCAAACCCATCCCAAACCTGCCAGCACTTTCCCCACGTCGCTCCGTCCACCAGAGAGCTTCCACCATCGACCACAACCTCGACTACGCTTCAGCAACCATCACCCAAAAGCACATGACACTCAATCAAACATTTAAGCCGAGTCGATCAATTTACTAAATCCTCTAAAAACTAGGGCTACATATAAGAGACCATCACCGCTGCTTCCATGGTGATTTGCATCACCATCACTTATTTTTCCAAGCATCACTGATTTCTCCTCTACCCACTGGAAGAAACCCGATACCCCGAAATCTATAAATCATCAGAAATCACCAAATTTCCCTTTTATGTTGAACCTAGAACTGCTCTCTAACCCCTTAACTAAAAATCCTAATATCCCCTTTTTTAGTTCAACACAGAACTGCATGCTAAATCTAATTCTAAAAACCGTGAATTTAGTTTTAAAAATCAAAATTTAGAATAATGTTTTCGATTCTAATCCTGAAACAGTGAATCAACATGTTTTGAATTTCACTTATATTCAAATTTGCTCAGTTATCTTAAGTTTCAGAGACAATTCAATTTTTTTTAACTTGAATAAATTTTAAACTTAAATTCTTGATTCGACAAACACATTTTGTATGAATCTTAAATACTAACATAGATTACTTTATGTGATAATGGAGTTTGAACAAATTCTTGAATCTGGGCATTAATAAAGAGAACATAGCATGTTCAAATTATCCATTCATACATACTGGAAATCAACTGATATAAATACATATCATACACACTTAAAAATAGAAACCAACATGCAACATATTAAAATACTTAAATTCATTAAAAATGGTGTTACTCACCTGTTTATAAAATATGTGCAGAGCCTCAAGTTGTTTTGCAAAAGCTTTGAAAAACTGGAATATGCAGTGCCCATTTTTAAAAACTTGAAGTGCTTAGCTGTAATTTTGAATTGCTTGTATACTTTACACAACAAATGTTGGAATGCTTGCTCCTTTCAATTTTGAAACTGCATGCATGCTGCTTGATTCCCAGATTTAAGAAATGCAGGTTTTAATAAAATGCAGGTTTGCTTTGAATGCTACAGATTTGCATGTTTTGATTTCAATTTTGAAAATGATTTTGCATGTTTCAGATTTACAGGGTTTGAAGATGATTCAGATTTTTGGTTTCAAGGGAAGTGTTTTTTTTTTCTTTCAGATTTGTTTGTCTTTAGATTTTAGAAGAAGAAAAGAAAAATGAGGGAAAGAAGATTTTATATAAGCTGAAATTTGATTTTATTAAAATAAAAGAAATTAAATAAAATAAAAGACCCTTGTCCTAATTTTTAACATTTGTCACTTTGTAATGTTTATTGATTAACACTTGTTCTTTTAATTTGTAAAATGCTTACATTTGTCTTTAAATGTTAATTAGTTATAATTATGTTAATTAGTTATTTAGTTAATATATTAATATAAGAGAAAAGTGAATCTTTGTTTAATTAATTAGTTAATATCTACTTATTTACATGTAGATAATTTTAAAATGAATAGATCCAATTTTATTTATAAAATAAAGTTTATAAATATTTTAAAATCAAAACAAACTAAAAATATTTATACTTTAAATTTTAAAGCTTTGAATTCAAATTCAAATCAAGTAATATATATATAACTACACAATTAAATTTTGTAAAACAATTATTTTTACAAAAAAATATATTTGTCAAAAACAATGTATTATTATATTTTAAAAATAACAAAATTGATAACTATAAATAATTTATAAAAGAAATTGTCTCTTTATTAATAAATTATTTATTTTATCCAACTATATTTAAAAGAAAATCAAAATAAACCTTATTGTTATTTTTTTTTTGGCAAGGCCGACGGTTTTATAGTGGACCGACCACTTTTATTACGAACGTAATAAAGTTGAAGTACAGGAGAAAGGTAAAGACACCTTAGCTACTATGATAGATAGAAATAAAAAATACAGCACAGGAGTGTGACAGACATGTCACAGCTACTAGAAATAAATAAGTAGACTAGTTCTCCTCCGCAGAGGAAGAATCACCAACACCCTCATCATCCCTGGTAGAATCCAAAGAACCATCCCCTTGAAGACCAAAAAAGGGGCGGAAATGAATAGCAAGAGAAGGATCATAACTGTCAACGTCAGAGGAGTAAATAAAAGATCGATCCCAGGAAGTATCAGCTAGAATTACAGAATTAATCTCAGCATACGAACCATCCATGTCAAGAACCAAGGAATCACCAGAAATTCTATAATAAAGGCATCGAAGGTCCAATAGATCATCAGATACATATCTAAAGTAGGAGTCATCCACAGGGTTGAATCTCATAGCAGATTGACGGTCAACCCAACAATGTTCAGTCTCGGCCCAAACAACGAGAGTCGAAGAGAGACACGACTCAGCAGACAGAACAGAAGGAACGTCAGCAGGAACTGGGGACACAGGTTGCACTAAGGTAAGAGAAGGACCAGGGGAAGAAGCAACCAGAGAGACTTTGGGAACCCATTTACTAAGCGGAGGCCGAGGCAGAGGGATCTTTGGCGCAGCAGCAGATACAGCAGAGTGCGTGCAGGCAGAGGCTACATGGCCAAAAGAGTGACAGGAGGAACAAATGTCAGGGACCCATCCATATCGAACACGAACATCCACCACGTGACCAACAGCTAGCTGGACAGGAATAGAGGTTGGTAGCGGCTTAAGGGGAGATATCTCAATCAGAGCCTTGGCGTATACAAGCTTATCACGCGCAACTGTATTAGAGTCAAAACAAATCAATTTACCAACATTGCAAGCTAGCCAATTCAAACCAAGTAGCGGTTGTAGATCAGATGGGGTTTGAGAGAAATAAACCCAAATAGGGATAGAAAAAACCTGTACACGAGCACTAGCAACCGTCGGTGACCAGGGGGTAATAATAAAAGGCTGACCATCAATGAAGGAAGGCTCAGACTCAAGAACACGACTGCGTTCCTCAAGAGAGGAGAACAAAAGGTAGTACAAGGAATCAACCAACTTAACTCTTAGACCCCCTTGAAGTCTTCAGGCCCTACGACAAACAGCAGCCGCATCATGAAGTCGATATTTAGGGTCCAAAAAGAATCCAACTACGTATCCTGACCAAAAGTCCAAACCGGCTTGCATTACACAGAGGGGAGGGATCATCACTCCGTTTTCCTCAACGATTTCAAAATCAACTGGTTTATAAACTCCCGCATTACGGGGCATGGATGTAAAGAGGGAAGACCATGATCTAGGTACAGATGGGCAAGGAGTAGCAGGGCGACACTCCGCAACACCAGAAGAGGCCTCAGGATTGGGGCATTGTGCATCAATGGGAGTAATGACCGCGTGCATGATATCACGAGGAGTTAAATTATTGATCACAGGGACTACATTGGCATTGGCATTATGCCGAACAGATGGAGTGCCACTATCTGAACCAAATTTGGAGCAAGCAGGCATAGCCGGAGAAGGCCCAGGACTTGCCACTACAGATGGAAGTTCAGGAGTAGCGTTACACAAAGGGGATGCCTTGCAATTTGCACTGTTTAAAGGTGCAGATCCCACTGCTGCATTGATACAAACACTTGACTTGCAACAATCTGACTCAACAGACTCAACCAAGCCAAAGACATCACCTGACATACCTCCTAATACACGGTCCTTAACCAAAGAATCCGAAACTTGATGTCCCAAAATGCAACTGGGCTTATCAACAACACTCACATTGGATCCGGTCATTGGGAGGGATAGCGGTGTACCTGATTTAGACGTAGTCGAATACACAACAGATAGATTGGTTGCGTCAGTTTTAGCATCACTCGACCAAGGGCGGGTAGTTGGTACTAGGGGGGACAGATTGATTGCACGAAGGGGAGGAAATTCTCGGGACGAGTGAAGGTCAGGTCGAGCGACTTCATCAGTAGCCATGGTTCTAAAACAATGGCCAGAGCGAGTAGAAGAGGGGAAGGGGAGACGCTGAGAACTGTGAAAGGGAGGGGATGAGGACATGGAGGGGGCCGGAGAAACGGAGAGGGGCAAGCAAATTCACGGAGACGAAGATGAATACGCAAGAACAGTGAATCGCCTGGTGCCCATTTGAAAATGAAATGTTTCAAATGTATTTGTCAGAACTTTGGGGCCAAGGAAACTTCAAACTTTGGGGCCAAGGAAACTATGTTTACCCTGGCCTTTGGTTAGACCGGGATTTATAATGCCCGGACACTTATGTCTCATTATTGTGGCCGTTGGGATTCGAACCGGTGCCACTACAACAAAATGTAGCAACTCCACTATGTCTTAACCACTGAACCACTAGAACTTGACACCTTATTATTATTTTTATTTAAATTTAAACTTAAGTTAAAATATATTTTGAACCATTTAAATAATTTACCTTATGTATTTAAAATCATATAGTTATTTATTATATACTTTTAAAAACTTAATATCAAATAAATCAATTTAAACATATTAAATTTTTATCTTAACAATTTAAAACCTTATTTTATTTATTAAATAACCTTTTAAAAGTTTAACTTTAAAATTATACCCAATTTTTACAATATATATATATATATATATATATAGAAAACAAGATTTATTTATTAAATTTAAAACAAGATCTATTTGCAATATATACATATTCTATACACATTATAAATAGATAATGATTTATTTAGCATTTTAAAAGATAAAACCTATTAATTAAATATTTATTCAATTGAATTATTAAATTAATTCCAATCTTATCACAAAAATTATCAAATCAATTTAATTTTTATTCAGATTATTAAATTGATATTGCTTAAAATTCTGGGTCATCACATTCTTCCCCCCTTAAAAGAATTTCGTCCCCGAAATTTAAAACAAATGTAATTTAATAATCTATTTAAAGTTTTAATTTTAAAACACAAGCATATACCAATGATATGCTAACAACCATAGTAATCAATTCATACAATCAAACAAATCTAACTATCCAGACAAAAATTCTAGATATAGTTTCCTCGGTAAAAATATCAGGATACTCGCTCTATAGATTCCAAACAATCAATACTATTAAGCTACAGAGCTCTTACTCATCTAGATCTACAGAATTAGACAACATATCACACTGCAGACAAGTCTGATTCAACAACCAAACCTCCTGAACAGCTGGTCCAAAACCAGAGATAGACCATACACGTACTCCCTCAGAGATACGTGAAACATATCGAATCCTAGTTATCCAAACTGGCAATTCAATCCTGAAAACCAAACACTGATCCAACCAAAACACAGAAAAGTTCCAAACATCTTGGAGTTAGCTTTTCAGCGTTACCCCATCTTATAACTCGTTTGATCGGAGAAAACTTATCCAAACCAAATCTCCGACTCCTGAATCCAAATTCCTTCGTCCCTTATCCACAAAAAGTCTTCGGGCTATCCTGGGCTGCCAACATCTTTCCTGATCAGCTCAACCCTTGCCGATTCCTCTAGAATAAACATAACCAAAAACAACCCAATCCAATGATCTCCTCAAGATCAATCCAAAACCAAGAACAAACTCTACTCCATAACCAGCAAAAGACTGAACTTACTTCTCCTTATCCGGAAAAGAAAATCAGAAACACTTCCAAACTGCTTCCGCTGCACAACTCTGATCCGAAGTAGAAGAGAATGCTGATGAAGAACACGACCATAAACTGGACATCACTTCCCAGAAATATGGTTCAACAGATCCATAAAAGAAAACTCAGAAGTTCCACCAAATCCTGAGCTGCTTCATCAAACTCTATCTCTAGGAATCATCTCCTACTAAGCTGAACCACCAGTTCTACTCCTGGAATACTAGTCGATAAGAAAACTCAATCTCCATATGCGGACAAAACTTCGACAACTCAAGAGAACACTTAAACTATCGCAAGTCACTTTTGCAATCAATCCAAACCATTTTCCAAAGAAAACTGTTCTCTCTTTACCAAACAGAATAGCATACACTGGCCTAGCCAATCTATTGAAGAAATGGATCCACTCTGCCGCTTCAGAACTCCACCTTCAGAAAAACTACTCAGCTAAGACCTCCCTGACGGTACATAGAACACTTCGAGCTGCATGGCTGACACCGATGCCAAACTTCCTAATCCAAAGCTCTTTGAGAAACCCGGACCTCAAACCAAACAAAAACATCATGCTGAACCCAGCCACAACACCGAAGTAGATCTACTTCCTAAGACTTGTTCCAAGAAAACATCTTTGGAAACAATGCATGGCCACTGCATCTCATCACGCAGCTACACTTCCTGAGGTATCAAGATACCATCACTTATTGCTTCTGCCCTACCAACAGACCCAAACTCAACTCACCAAATTCTGCACTTCAAAGATGACTTCGAACCTTAACAGGTTTCCTTCAGAGATCTATGAAATACTTCATCACAACAAAGCTTACTCGAGACGGTATTAGGTCTACAGTCTCTATAGATACACTTCCAACCTCAAACATATACTCCAACAAATGGTAGTTGTCGTGTTGCACACACCACTACCTCATCTACCTTTATAACTTATATTGGAAAAACCCGAACAGGTAACCCAACAGATAGGTAGAAATAGATAAATATATATAAATATATTTAAAATTACAAATACGCTCTCTTAAGAAAGAAATCACTCCAGAGCCTAGGTATTCGCTCAACCTAATGCTTTGATATCACTGTAACGACCCGCCATTCATCTCCACAGAATGACGCATCATTAATAAGAAAGAAAGGGATAGAAAAGAGAAAGAAAGAGAAGAAAGAAGAAACAACACATCAGAATCTAAACAGCGGAACGAATAAATTATATTAATGACATAAGTATTACATAGTATTAAATACAACAACTATCAGAGTACACAGATAACACAACACATACTAGACAGTTACAAACACCTATCTAGATATTACAACTCAATACAACTCAGAGAAAAACACAGAGATACCAAACACAGCGGAACACTAAACACATCTACAACGCTAAAGCCTCCTGCTCCATTGCTTCTCCACAATTCGTCAATGCTAACCTGAATCCCTTGATTACTTGTAAAAATTTGAGTACCCAAGAGTTTAAGAAAACAAAAGATAAACTCCGGGTCAGACATGGGTCTGGTGTGAGTAATAGGTTAAAGTTGCTTAATTTTAAAAACCTTTCGAAAGAAAAGGTATCACGTAAGACTTCTCACACATAAACATGGAAAAGTTTTTACTTACGCTAACCAAAACATTTGATAGGAAATCCAGTGATATTATAATAGGTCTAGGGTTTTCAAATAAATAAGAAATAGCCGAAATTGCTACATGATTAAATTCCAGCTACTAGCCACAAAAGTGGGTAATACAATCAAAACCGTTGGCACTTATTGGATTTTGGATTCCATACAATGGCAGGGCTACCGGGGTACCGTCCGTCACAGTACGTGGCCTAGATCACCGCACCGAGGATCACTCCCAATCCCCTGCAACACAAAGCCAGAACCATCCCTTACTTGACAGTCCCGAACAAGACAACCCCGTAGTTGGTGCGCAATTCCAACCGCCCACTAAGCCGAATAAAAAAGGACCTCTAGACAGGGGAAAATCTCGTCCTACTTGGGCATGACCGACTTAGCCTTGCTGTACCTTCTCTGTTTTAACCATTCCCGGTTGATGAGGCTTGAGGCTACGATTACCTTTATAGGACACATCACTTAGAATGCTCATCGTCCACCTGACGACAATCTGAAAGCATTCAATCCATACAAGTTCATTCCGGGTTCGAATGAAACCGAAGGCATTATCTCGTTACACTCATTTTGGAATCACCCTCAGAGTTAACGACGATAACCCTTGCACTCTAAATCTTCATCTCGAATCTGAAAGTACTATCTCCGTCAAACTTATCTCGGAATCACCCTCAGAGTTATACTGACGAATAGTCCTTACACCTCGAGTCTTCACTCTCGACATAAGATTCACGATCTATCGTTAATTTGGATCGATGTGGTTTCCGGATATCCAAATATGGAAACCCGATCCCGGTCTCATCGAAATCCAAAGCGTGTCTTTTAGGTCCAAGTTGTTTTAGAGTTTAAAACAATTCGATTACAATTATCTATATACACACAGATAGATAATTCACAGATTCACAATAGATAATCAACATTATCATCACAACAGATAATCCATATTATCATTATCAAAGATAATCCATATCATCATCACAATGCAACCAATGCATCCATATAACTTAACATTACTAACCTCATAGTTGAGATTTCAAACCATTCAAGGTAACCAATATCATCCATTCATAAGCAATGATCTATAATCACACCATCTATAATTAATTCAAAATGAATTAAATTAATTACATCATCTCTAATTAATTTAAAGTGAATTAAATTAATTACTTACCTCAATATAATCTTGCTTATATCACCATTAATTAATTACAAATTAATTAATTAATTAACCTCTAGTTAATCAACTTAATTAATCACCCTTGATTAATTATTCTTTAATTAATTTCACAAAATTAATCACTCTAAACCAAATATAGTAATTAACCTTTAATTACTTCATTAATTAATTAACTATAATTAATTATTTAAACCTTAATTAATTACAATTAATTAATTACCCTTAATCACTTATTGTTGATTAATTAATCTTAATTAATCAATCTTAATTACATCATTAATTATATTAATTAATGATCCTTAATTATATTTAATTAATTATCTTATCTAAATTAATTACATTCAGTAATTAATCTCAATTTAAACCATAATTATTAATCACCTTTGATTAATCACGTTTAGTAATTAACTACCCGTAATTACTTCTTAATTAATTATTTTTAATTAATCCTTTGATTAATTATACAAAGTGATTCAATCCAGATTACTTTCACAATTCCATCATTATCACTAATTACATCCAGTAATTATCGTTAATTACTTCATTGAGTAATTACATTCCACTAATTATATTAAGTAATTATTATCAAACCAACAAGTGATTAAAATTAATTAAACTTAATTAATTAATTTAAACTAATCACAATAAACTCCATTAATTACATTAAGTAATTAATTCCTTAATTACTTTCATTAAGTAATTAAACTTAAATAAATTTCATAATTTATTATCATTTAATTAATTAATCTAATTAATTATTTAAAATTAATCATATTAATTAATTGTTAAATAATCTTAAGTTAATGACCATCATTAACCATTAACCAAACTTAATTACTTCTCTTAAATAATTAACTTTCATTAATCATTATTAATTTCGAACTAATTAATCTTTAACATCCAATTAATTAACCTTTAATTATTTAGTTGATTAAGTGTTAACTGTAACTTAATTAATTTATAATTACTTGATTAATTAATTACTAATCATTAATTAAATCTAATTAATGATTCTTAATTATGGGTTAATTATCCTTAATTAATTGATATAACTTAAACTTTAAATTAATAATTTAAAACCCTTAATTTATTATCCATTCCATTCCATTAATTAAATAAATTATTCATTTAATTACCATAATAATTAAATGAAAATTTTAAATCATTAATTAATTCTAAATTTACTTTAAGATAAAACTTTTCTTATCTATAGTTAAATTATCATTCATTAATACTTTTGAAAATATTTATTTCAAATTTAATTTTAAATTTCATTTTAAATTCAAACTTTAAAATGAAAACCAATTTATCTTTAACCAAATTAAAACTTTGAAATTCACATGTTAGAGAATACTTATATAAAAGAAATTTAAAGATTTTAAACTAATTTACTTTTTTATTCTCTAATCATTTGAAGTATACTTAAACTTTTAAACTTATTTACAATATTTAAATTTATAAACTTTATTTCCAAAACTTAAGATTCAAATCAAATTTGAATTCAAATTTAAAATTCTGATTTAACTCTGTTTAAATCCTCTACTACATTTCAAACTCCATTTAAATTCAAATTCTTTAATTACACTTTAAACTTTCTTAAACACTTTAATATTATTAAGTCAATTTGAATTTAAAACTCATTTTTCCCAAACTAGATTCAAATTCAACTTGAATCTATTTTTAAACTTAGATTTAAACTTGAATTTAAATTGAAAACTAGATTTAAAACATTACTTTCATTTAAATCCAGGGTTTTAAATTTTATTTTAAAATTTTAAAACAGATCAACAGGTTTCTGTACTAAAACCTGTTATCACACTTTAACCCGAGCTACCCTATTTCCTGCTCCGAGTCAACAAGCCCACTACTTCGATTAATACACAGCACCTACTCGAGTGATTCTCGAGTTTCCCCACTGCTTATACCCAGGAAATCATCAGAATATCAAAAGTGTGCGGTGCGCATGCACCGTGCCTCCGACCAACTTCAGCCACCTCCGGTGGCCTCCACACATCGACGACCAACCTCCCATTCCATTTCGATCATCCCATTGCTCACATACAACTCGAATTAGAATACGAGTTCCAATCTTAAACCTCGAAAAGAAAGACCAAACCCATCCCAAACCTGTCAGCACTTTCCCCACGTCGCTCCGTCCGCCAGAGAGCTTCCACCACCGGCCATAGCCTCGACTACGCTTCGGTAACCATCACCCAAAAGCACATGACACTCGATCAAACATTTAAGCTGAGTCGACCAATTTACTAAATCCTCCAAAAACTAGGGCTACAGATAAGAAACCATCACCGCTGCTTCCATGGTGATTTGCATTACCATCACTTATTTTTCCAAGCTTCACTGATCTCTCCTCTACCCACTGGAAGAAACCCGATACCCCAAAATCAATAGATCATCAGAAATCACCAAATTTCCCTTTTCTATTGAACCTAGAACTGCTCTCTAACCCCTTAACTAAAATTCCTAATATCCCCCTTTTTAGTTCAATACAGAACTGCATGCTAAATCTAATTCTAAAAACCGTGAATTTAGTTTTAAAAATCAAAATTTAGAATAATGTTTTCGATTCTAATCCTGAAACGGTGAATCAACATGTTTTGAATTTCACTTATATTCAAATTTGCTCAGTTATCTTAAGTTTCAGAGGCAATTCAATTTTTTTAACTTGAATAAATTTTAAACTTAAATTCTTGATTCAACAAACACATTTTGTATGGATCTTAAATACTAACATAGATTACTTTATGTGATAATGGAGTTTGAACAAATTCTTGAATCTGGGCATTAATACAGAGAACATAGCATGTTCAAATTATCTATTTATACATACTGAAAATCAAATGATATAAACACATACCATACACACTTAAACATAGAAATCAACATGCAACATATTAAAATACTTAAATTCATTAAAAATGGTGTTACTCACATGTTTTTAAAATATGTGCAGAGCCTCAAGTTGTTTGGCAAAAGCTTTGAAAAACTGGAATATGCAGTGCCCATTTTTAAAAACTTGAAGTGCTCAGCTGTAATTTTGAATTGCTTGTATACTTTGCACAACAAATGTTGGAATGCTTGCTCCTTTCAATTTTGAAACTGCATGCATGCTGCTTGATTCCCAGATTTAAGAAATGCAGGTTTTAATAAAATGCAGGTTTGCTTTGAATGCTACAGATTTGCATGTTTTGATTTCAATTTTGAAAATGATTTTGCATGTTTCAGATTTACAGGGTATGAAGATGATTCAGATTTTTGGTTTCAAAGGAAGTGTTTATTTTTTCTTTCAGATTTGTTTGTCTTTAGATTTTAAAAGAAGAAAAGAAAATAAGGGAAAGAAGATTTTATATAAGCTGAAATTTGATTTTATTAAAATAAAAGAAAAAAATAAAAGAAAAAAATAAAATAAAAGACACTTGTCCTAATTTTTAACATTTGTCACTTTGTAATGTTTATTGATTAACACTTGTCTTTAAATGTTAATTAGTTATTTAGTTAATATATTAATATAAGAGAAAAGTGAATCTTTGTTTAATTAATTAGTTAATATCTACTTATGTACATGTAGATAATTTTAAAATGAATAAATCCAATTTTATTTATAAAATAAAGTTTATAAATATTTTAAAATCAAAACAAATTAAAAATGTTTATACTTTAAATTTTAAAGCTTTGATCAAATTCAAATCAAGTTACATATATATATATATATATATATATATATATATATATAACTACACAATTAAATTTTGAAAAACAATTATTTTTATAAAAAAATCTATTTGTTAAAACAATGTATTATTATATTTTAAAAATAACAAAATTGATAACTATGAATAATTTATAAAAGAAATTGTCTCTTTATTAATAAATTATTTATTTTATCCAACTATATTTAAAAGAAAATCAAAATAAACCTTATTTTTATTTAAATTTAAACTTAAGTTAAAACATATTTTGAACCATTTAAATAATTTACCTTATGTATTTAAAATCATATAGTTATTTATTATATGCTTTTAAAAACTTAATATCAAATAAATCAATTTAAACAAATTAAATTTTTATCTTAACTATTTAAAACCATATTTTATTTATTAAATAACTTTTAAAAGTTTAACTTTAAAATTATACCCAATTTTTACAAAAGATATATATATATATATATATATATATATATAGAAAACAAGATTTATTTATTAAATTTAAAACAAGATCTATTTACAGTATATACATATTCTATATACATTATAAATAGATAACAATTTATTTAGCATTTTAAAAGATAAAATCTATCAATTAAATATTTATTCAATTGAATTATTAAATTAATTCCAATCTTATCACAAAAATTATCAAATCAATTTAATTTTTATTCAGATTATTAAATTGATATTGCTTAAAATTCCGGGTCATCACAAATTGTGTGATTGAGTAAGCGATCAGATTCAGTATTGCGTACGGATAATATATGTGCAACGTACGAATGTGAACGAAATAGATATGAAAACCTTTGTAAAGAAATGTATAAAATGATTTTGAATGTTGTAATTGAATATTATGGCCTAGTAGGATATTCAGGTGTTTAAAAAGCAAAAGGAAAATTAGGATTTTTGATTTTTGAAGATAAATTGAAATTTCCTATGAAAGGTATGTATTTAAATTTCAGTATGAAATTTGATGATTTTCTGGTCTAGCCACTTGGCGTTTTTATTTTCTTTTGAGATTTGGGGCCCGTAGAGGCATTTTGTAGTTGTACCGAGCTAGCCGCGCAAAGGAAACGCTGGCGAAATTTTTAAAAAATTTAGGGAGTTAGAAAATTTGGAGAAGATTTTGATAATTTAAATTTGTTTTTGAATTTAAATTTGAATGGTTGGGTAAGAAATATTGGTTGGAACCAATGGAAGAAGTTAGGAAAGTTAGTAAGGTTGATGATGTCTTTCTAAAAAAGTTGGTTTTGGGTATTGTTTAAACTGTTTGTTTTGGGAAGTTGTTAAAAGCTAGTTTTTTGGGAAACATAGAAACGGGTATTAGACCATTCTTCTTAACTAGTAATTTTGGGGACGAAATTCTTTTAAGTGGGGAGGAATGTAATGACCCAAAATTTTAGATATTTGAAATCGAAATATTTGATTTATTTTAAATATTTGAAAGTTGATTTAACTTGAATTTCAAATATCATTATTATTTGGGAATTAAATCATTGAATTTAACAATTTGAAATTGAGTAAAATATTGAATCTTCAGCTTTAAGCCTGTTAAAAATAATTTGATAGCTTATAAAATTTATATTGATAATGTTGAAGATAACAGAAGTGTTAAAATTGAATTTGGAAGGTTTTTGTTCAGTTTTAAAAATATATTGTTTAAATTGACTTTTAAAAATAGCCTTCCGAGGGACAGTCTCGGAATTCAACGAAACCAGTTCCATTGGATCCGTAATAGTGTATTATTATCAAATTTCAATTTTTGAAATATTTGGAGTGATCATTTGGCCGTACGATAGATAAACGCGTCGAAATTTTAATCGAAATTCAATACAATAACTGGTCCAAAAAGCTATCTTCTCCATACGATCGAATTACGATTCGAAACCTTTTCCATTGTGTTCGAAATATGAGTTTTACATTATAAATGCCTAGCGGCACACCTCGATTGGAGATCGAGATTTTGAGTTGCATTTATCAAAACGATTTAAAATTTGAATTTAAAATTTGATATATATTTTATTGACTGAATATGCTTTTACGATTTACTAACGTGTTCATCTGATAAACACGTATTCCCCTACCATTTTTAAACGCGTACAGATGTTTTCTCTTCATCTTTAAAATAAAAATAACAAAGGAAATCAGCAGCAAGGGTTCGAAATTAAATTATAACTTGAGAAAAAAAGAATCATGGTCGTCGATTCAATCGACAGCCTCGTTCAAAATAGAGAGAGATATTGAATTCTCTTTTGCTCCAAATAAATTTTGACTTCCTCCTTTCTAAGCTTGGCTTCGCTAAGATCCTCAAATAATTTCAACTGCGAGACAAGCTCGATGTCGCAGCCTCGTCGTCGTCATTGGCAGCCAGGTCGCTGAGATTTAGATCTAGAGCGCTATACCTTGGATTTCCGTGTGATATGGGTGCGTCACCTAAAATTGATTAGCGTGGATTTTTGGGGTCGCAAGATGTGGAACATCAGTGGAACTATGTGAGGGCTCGGCGACGCTCTGGCTAGGGTAGACGAATCAGTTGATTCGATTGATGCTCATGTCTTGGAGTGAAGTTGTGACCGAAAGAGGAGCCGCTCGTGTCACAGCATCTCCGATACGGCGTTCCTGATGCGGCATGCGTCTCTGGTGCTCGCGGTGAAGGACTGGGAGTAAGGTGGGGTCGTTGATGCAGGCGGGTCAAGCGATCGACGAGCGCGATTTAAGGATCGATTTGAGAGCAGAGGTATTCGTTTTTCCTATTTATTTCTAGTTTGAATAACATGCATTTACTAATTTGATTGTTGAATATATATATATATATATATATATATATATATATATATATATATATTTACAGTAAAATTTAAATTAACCCTGTTTGGATAAATATATGTGCACACACCAATTTTAATTCATATATGGAAACAGAATTAGTTTATACTGGAAAGTTGAAAGAAGTAGAAATTTAAAAATTTGTTATGCAGATTATATGAAAGTTAGATTTTTTTAATATATATAGTTATTTTAATATATGTAATTTCAAGGGAAAATAATTATACACATTTTTAATATGCTACTTTATTTTAAACAATGGACTTGGTGATTAATTAGTTAAATTAGCTTATTCGATTTATTATACTTACTAAAAGATTTTTAAAGGGAAATTTTTAGTGTCAATTAAATTAAATTTTTAGTAAATTAAATTGGTTAAATGGTACATAAGAGTTCAATTTATATTTCAAATATTAATAAATCATAAATTATCATTCAAGGTTAAAAATGGGGAACCAAGGCAAGATTGAAGTGGATCGCAAACGAAAATCAAAGGTGAGTTAATCTCACTCATCTGGATTTTTATTTAAATTTAAATAGTTAAATTTAAAACATTTGGTTGAATGATTGAATTGATTGGATGTGGTATATTATATAGTAGTATATATATTGAAGTGATTGATTTTTCGCATTATATAGCGGATGAGACCCTATGCGCCGCATAATAGCGGATGAGATAATATAATCACATATATCGCAATATTCCACCTCGAAGTGGAATTGGTATTATTATATTGTGCTAACATCTGTGGATGCAGGAAAAAGCAGGTTGGAGGAATCCAACTGGATTCCTTAAAATATTTGAATTTATTTTATACATTCGCGATATGATTATGTGATAATCTGTGATGAATTATATTGATCATATTGGGGATTGGAATTTATTAAGTACTCTGGCTTGGTTAAATATATATATACATATATATACATATACATATATATTGGAATTTGAGAATTGAAATATATATGAAGTGTGGATAAAGTAAATAAAAGGAAATTTTAAATAAAATAATTATAAGGAAACTGGGAAACAAAATGATTTGGAAGGATAAAAGTTGATTTTTAAATTTTAAATAAATATTCCGAGCATGGGAAGTATATTTTGAACAAAGAAGAATAAATAAATTTTTAGACTTAATGATATTATTTGAAGGAATAAAGAAATTATTTTCAAATTTAAGGTTTAAATTTTGAAAAGATAAAGAAGAAATTTAGGAAAAGTATGAAATTTATATTTCAGCTTAAATAAGATTTTGAATCATAATAAGAAGTTAAATCTGAAATTAATGAGTTTTGAAATGAAATTGGGTAAGTAAAGAAATTTATTTTAAATGGAGTAAATTTTGAAAATAAATTTAAAAATTGATTCAAATGTTTGAAATTGGAATTTTAAGGGGAGATAAGACTGTGAAATTTATAAACTAAGTTTATAAAGTGAAATGGATATCGGTGGATATTCGGGAGTATAAATTCACGGTGGGAATCTATATAGAAATGGGTAAATTGTTTTTAAGATAAATAGCGGTTTATTTTTAAAGGTGTGGAGATGGAAAGTGTATTTCCCTGGAAAGCCAATTGTATTTTAAAGGAGACTTTTATGTATAAGCTAAAGGCTTTAAAAATTTGTTTTAAGGAAATGTTTTAGAAAATTTATTATTTTTAAATGTTTTAAATTTTAAAGTAAATATTTTTCAGATTTATTTTAGTAGTAATTATTTAACGGTTAATTGGTATTATGTTTTAGAAAGATAATTATTAATATTTTATAAAGTAATTTCATTTTAAAGATAGTTTGGGTAAAGTTTTATTTAAGATTTTTATAGAATTTCGTAATTCTTATTTCAAAATTTAGTTTGGCTTAACTTTTATTTTTTAAATTGGTTTTATATTTTATAAAGTAGTTTATTGTAATTATTTTTAAAGCATATATTTTTGAATAAAGTGTTTAAGTAGTTTAATTTAAATGTTTTAAACTATATTTTATAATAAAGTGTTTTAAATTATTATAAAATCTAAAGTATTTGTACTTGGTGATTTCAGTGGAAATAGAAAATATTTGGGAAATTTATTCCGTGAGAGAAAGATGGTTTGAAACTGTTTTAAAAAGGTTGAAAAGTGGAAATATATCTTGCGAAGATATTTTGAGGGTAATAAATAATTTAGGAAATTATTATGGTTTGATGATTGTTTGTGAATGTTATTTGATAGTTAAATAACTGACTATCAATATTGGACACTGTGCTGATCGTTTAGAAGAGACCGTGATCGGGATTGATTTTCCGAAAACCACTTCGATCCGGCTTGTATGTTTTCGTGATGAAGACAAGAGCTTGGAGTCGAAGTTGGAGCAGTGAAGTGAAAGGGCTAATCGCTACTATTCCTGAGGGTGATTCCAAAATGGATGTAGTAGGAGTAGTGCCTTCGGTTCCGTTCGAACCCGGGATGGACTTGAATGGATGAATGCTTTCGGAACATCGTCAGGAGGACGATGAGCATTCTAAGTGAAATGTTCTAAAAAGGTAACGCTTAGCCTCGAGCCTCATCAACCTGCAATGACTGAAAATCAGGGGTTATGCAGCAAGGCTAAGTTGGTCATGCCCATTAGGGTAAGGTCATCCCTGTCTGGATGTCCCTTTTGTTTTAGCTGTGTGGTGCGGTTGCTGATCCCAACCGTGGGGTGATCTTACTCAGGATTATCCAGTAAGGGGAAGTTCCGGTCTTGCGTTGCAGGAGATCGGGAGGGATCCTCGGTACGGTGATCTAGGCCTATTACTGTGATAGGTGGTACCCCGGTGCCTAGTCATTAGTTAGAAATCCATTATTCCTACATGCCTTTTACGGTTTTGATTGTATAACCCACTTTGTGGCTAGTATGGTGGAATTTAGTCATGTAACAATTTCATCTATTTGAATAAGTATTTGTATATAGACTCTATTACAATATCAGAGGATTTTCTAAGAAATGTTTTAGCTATCATAAGGTAAAAACCCGACATGGTTATTTGTGGCGTGGTTTTACGAGTTGCTTTTGATTTTCAAAGGATTTTGAAACTTTAATAATCCAATTGAGTGTGTTTTCTCACGTTAGTTTTCCAGACTGAATTGGGTGTTATTTTGTTATAATGCTCGGGTCAGACTGAGTATTTAAGAGTACAAATTCTGGATGGACTCCTGGGAGCTCAGGAGACGAGCTGGATGACGAGGCATATTTTCTGTAGATTTAAATTACCGCCGTGTAGAGTAAGCTGTATATTCAGCTTTGAAAGGATGAGATATTATAACTGTCCTGAATTGTGTTGTTGATTGTATTGAACTCTGATGTTGTATTCTGGTGATATATATGTATAAATAGCTATAATTTCTTTTGTGTAAAGATCTGTTATCATCTATTATATATTATTCCGCTGCATTGGTAAGATTCTGATATTGTTTCTATTTCTTCTTCTACCTCCTTCTTCTTTAACCCTAATGGTTCGATTTTTTGGACGTCGAAAAATTGGGTCGTTACATGTTAAAAAGTTAAAATTGATGATTGGATATGTAATGGGATATTAAACAAGTAAATAAAACTTAAAAGTAATTAAAATGTATATAAATGGAAATTTGGTCGTAATAATAAATGTTATACACCTAAATATAATATGAAATGATTGATGACCAAATGGAATAAGTAAATGAACTTAAGAAAGTAGACCGATGAATCGAATAATATTTTTTTAAATTGGATATAGAATTGAATATAAATTTGCAAAGAAATTGCGAAACTGAATTTATAACTTTCGAGATAATTATAAACTTAGATAGAGTACAACTTCTTATATATGACTTTTATAGAATGACTATAAACTAAAGTGATGATTAATAAAATGCTCACAAATAAAATTGTTATTAAATGAAATTATGAAAATGAAGTAAATGTAAACAAAGCAATTTGGTGTAACTAATAATTAATAGAAATAAATATGTAAGTTGTACGTATATTATTTTAGTTGCATAACGATTTGATCCAGATTCGAGCACATAATTTCAAGGTATTTTATATCGATCCGAATTGGAATTTTCCACTCGATTCTCCACGGCGAACCCTGGATATGGATTTTTTATTTGGTTCTGGAATTCTCTATCATCGTATATGGCTATGCAAGGAGAATGACGATATCTGATCAAGGAAACCAGATCTGAGTCCGCATTAGAAAGTTAGGTGAACGATACTAGTTCGAAAGTGAAATTGTATGGTCGAGAGAGCGACCGGATTTGATATTGCGTATGAATGATATATGTACATCGAACGGGCTTAGTAAAGTAAGTATTGGAAATTGAAAATGCAAAATATAAACTGATTTTAAATTGTATGATTGGATATCATTGGTAAATAAGATGCAGGTGTTTAACATCAAGAAAAATTTGGATTGCCCAACAAGAAGGTACGTGGTAATTTTGTCACTTGATTTGATGGTTTTATGATGGGGCCACTTGGCTTTGGTTTTCTTTTGTTGGTTTGGTGCCCGTAGTGGTATTTTGTAGTTGTTCCGATCGAGCCATGCAAAGGAGGCTCTACCGAAATTTTTCGTAAATTTGGGTGTTAGAAATTTTTTGAAGTTTTAAATTTTTTATAACTTGTATTGGTAACTAACTCGTAGATTTGGATAGCCGATTAGAGTGGCATAGCGGAAGCATAGCAAAAGTTTTCTAATGGATTTGATGTTTTATATGTTGATTATATTTTTAAATAGATTAAATGTTAAATCCTCTACTTAACGTCTTTTCGAGGACGAAAAGTTTTGAGTGGGGGAGATTGCAACGACCATGTATTTTTAGATATTTTAAATTATTAAATTTAATGTAATTATCAAATAAAAATGGTTAAAAATAAAAATGTAATGGTTTGAATATAAGTATTGGATATGAACTTGAATAAAATTTTGAAATAAACTAATTTTGAAGATTTTGCGATAACGAGATTGAAATAAAATTATATATATTAACTGGGTTTATAATCTAACTGAAATTGAATAATAAACATTGGATGCATTAGATGTGAATAAATTAATTGATTGATAACTAAAATTCAATTAAAATATAATATTGAAATTTGTTGAATATTTAACAATTAAATTGTTTAAAATTCAACATTGGGAAATTATTTGAATAATTGGACAACGGGAATTGAATGACTATAAAATGGAAATAATATTCTATAATTTGAATTCATTTTTGAAGGTTAAATCTTGTAAGTTCATTAAGCTATATTTCAAAAGATAGTGATTTAGTGAATAATCAAAATTGTTTAAATTAAATATTTCAATTATTTAAATAATTGAATTCTGAATTTAATATGATTAAAATTGATGTCGGAAGTTGATGTAAATTTTATTTAAACAACAATGAAGATTGTTAACATTTAAAATTTGGTTTAAAAGTGAATAATTAGAAATTGGAAATTTTATATTATAACCGAGACGTTAAAAATAGCAATCCAGGCCACAGTCTCGGATTTCGATGAAACCTGTTCCATTGGATCCGTAATAGTGTGTTATTATCTAATTTCAAATTTAGTAGCGTTTGGAGTTATCATTTGGCCGTACGGGATAGAAACGGGCTGAAATTAATATTGAAAATTCAATATAATAATTGGGTCTGAAAAGCTGCCTTCTCCATACGATCGTATTTGGGCTCGAAATATTTTCCATTGCATTCGGAATAGGGGTATAACATTATGAGTACCTGGCGGTTTGCCTCGATAGGGGTTTGAGATTTTAAGCTGCGTAAATCGAGACATTTTAAAATTTAATTAATATATATTGTCTAGTCAACTTTCTTTCACTTGTTTATTCTTTCGTCTCAGCCACCTATGATTTTGACCTCTACCCATTCAAGTACGTTTCTTCCTTCATAAACCAGTCGAGCCTAGTGAAAGCAGAACAACAAACACAAAAGGAGAGGAATGGAAACTTGAAAAAAATTATTTCTCACAACATACAAACTTAAAAATCACGAAACTTGTCTCTAAAATCCTATTTCATCGTTTGCCTCGATCCGGTATACTTCTTGTTTGGTGCGGCTATGGTTTGGATAGGTCTAGAGTGAGGTCGAACGTGAGATTTTAAAGTTAGCAATTCTTGAAGTTATAAGCTTCGATTCGTATGTTGGCCGCCGTATTTGAATTCGTAGTGGAAAGTTGCATCTCCGAATAGATTTTCGAGAGGTGCAACTGTGAAAGGAGGCGTGTGAAATTTTCATGACTAGGGGGTTCGGCTGGGTCGCTTTTGATTGGGAGGCTGGAGCGAAGCGGCGTTGGGCCTAGGGTGCAGCACCCAAGGCGAGAGGTTCGTCGGCGAGCTCGGAGTTGCGATTAGACCAGCGGTATGGTGTGCAAAGTGCATGTGCATGTTTGTTGGGGTATTACTGTGTACAGGAATAGGAAGAAGGAGTTTGGGGAAGAAGAGCATCTAGGCGGGACGAGTCTGTTATCGTGGTATTGGGCTCTAGTAAAAATAAAGTCATATTATTTTAATCTATATTTAAATATCGATAGATTATAAATTATATAGCTCCTGTATACGAGGTCCGATTGAGATGAGACTTTCTGCATTGCGATCGCGATGACGAGGGCTTCGTAATGAGACTTGTTTGGATGGATTTGGAGATATTCAAAAATTGGGGATAAATCGGGCATCGTCCAGTTTTAGTTCCAAAACGGAACGTCTTGGTGACAACAGAAAATCAAAGTAAGTGTTTTATAATGCTCACAATGTACTAGAATATTTTTATGCTGGTTAAATTTGAAACTATGAAGTGATATAATTTATTGATCGTTGTTTGACAAATTATCATTGAATTAATTGTGAAAATTAGAATTAACAGTTAGATCTGAAATTAGAATTTAATTGCCAGTAAAATACCCGATAATAATAACTAAGAAATTGTTGTGAATTATATTGACTATTTAAATGATTGATTGCAATGGATGCTATTAATGGATATTTTGGACGATTTGTATGTTTATTTATTCTGTTGTATCCTATCATCACCCTGTATAATATTTACAACATACAAACTGTAACTTGAATCATTTCGAATGAATTAAGAAATAAGTTGAAATGATATATACCTATGACATCGTGATTTGGATTGAAATGATATATATCCATCCCTGAATGTAAATCGAAATAACTGATCACTTGGCCATAGGATAAACAATTACATACGGACACCGAATTGGTTAAATTAAATGATTTTGAAAATCCTAGATTTGAAATTATTTAAATGGTTTTGATTTAAAAAAAATAAAAAATTCAACTTTATAGAAATCGAATTAATCACGAATTCGAGTTTGAAATTGAAATAAAATTTTAGTTAAAGAAGCTGTTAAATAATTGAAATTGAGATTATGAAGTTAAAATCGAAATATGAATAAATTTCATAAATTGATTTGCTTTAAAAGATTGGACTTTTATTCGAACTTTTAATATTACTAATTAAAAGTGATATAAAAACGATATTTAGAAATTGAGGTCGGAATTGAACTATATTTGAAATTTTGATTTTAAATTGAATATTGAAGGTAAATTTGATTAATTGTTTCAAACCGATATTTTGAAAAATCAAAATTGGAATTGATATAAATCGAAGTGGTTTGAATTGAGATTTGAATTGATGTTAATTCAAATTGGAATTGAATTGAATTAATTGGATTTGAAAGTAGAATTGAATTAATTTGAAATCGAAGTTGAAATTGATTTGAATTGAAATCGAAATTGAATCGACTGAATGAAAATTGGAAATGATTTGAATTGGGAAGTTGGAATTGAATCGGTTTGACTTTGAAACTATTTTCAAATAAATTATTTAATATAAAACAATTTAAAAGCTCTCTTCTTAAATATACAAATTATTTTGGTTTTCCAAATTATTTTGATATATAACCATTTTAATACTTAAACTATTTTATATTGAACTATTTTAACCTTTTAAACTATTTTAACCATTTACATTATTCTAACTATTTTAATTATTCAAACTATTTTAAACTATTCAAACTATTTTTCGAAAATTCAAACTGGTCAGGAGTGGAATGTTTATTTTTAAGTCATGGATTTAAATACGAATTGGGTAACATGAAGTTATAACCTAAATTGAAATTCGAAATGACTTTGAAAGCAAAATCGTGATATTGTAGTAAAAACGATTTTGAACCGAAATGGAATATTTTGAGTAAATATAATGATTCCGAAACGGATTTGATTGCGAAGCAAATATCATATTTTGATATCAAGTATGAACTGTTTTGTAATGTAAAACAACCAGCCAGTGTGTAAAACGACGTTTAGTTGTTAAAGAGACCGGCGCCAGATATGGTTACTCTCTGTCGATATCGGAACCACTTTGACAACTATGTATGTGAAGTGATGATCCAAAACAAAGTGGTTGGATTTGGAATGGTTTGATAGATTTGAAAAAAGAAAACGATGATGGATTAACTTGGCACTTGTGCCAATTTGAGATGACTAAAACAGGAGCCGTACCAGCCAAGTGGGCTAGCTACCCTGAGCGGACGCACTTTTTCGTATTACTATAATTTACATTGTGATTGATCGGTGCGCACCCTTCGGATTATGGAAGTGTTGGACGTGGTGGGGGAACATGGCATGATGCCTTACCACCAGTCGAGAAGGGTAAATTGGAAGTATCTTACCTTGGGCGTTGCCTCACGTGCTTTGTCATACTTTTATCCCTAAACGAGATCCATACGATTTTGGTTTAGTGTTGCCGTATCACGGAGCATCCCTATCCACCGACCGTTTAACTGGTGTTTTATATGCAAACTGTACGACAATGCTTAAAAACGCGTTAAGGGGGATCAATATAATGCTTTAACACTAAGAAAAATATTTATTTTACTGACTAGACATTACATATATAGAGCATATGCTACTACATATAAATATTTTGAAAGATGCTTAAGATATGGAAAATCTCGTAACATCTCTTGAGTCATTGTATGCACGTTATGCACTGGATAGGAGATGTGAAAACCCGTAAGCATCTCTGATGCCATGACACTCATATTTTGTGTAATATTGATTTGACTTACATAAGGATATTTTTAGTCCTAACTCGAGCCTTTTATCATTTCATTACACTCGGGTCAATCCGGAGTTTTTCAACTTATTGAAGATTCATTCGGGAGGACGAAGATGAAGATTTGGTATATTATTACCATTAGTATGCCTGCATCATGTTGTCTGCTGCATTATTTATTTTTCCCCGACATATATATATAACTTCGATGAATGTTGTGTTGAATATAATCAAATGTATAATAGAAATAGCTTCATGAACTGTTTATTTGATTATTATATTTTATCGTTCCGCTGCGAGATTCTGTGTTTGTTTTCTCCTTTTGTTCTTAATTCTTCTTAATTAACCTCATTGATTATCTATGTTTCGGATTGTTTAAGTTGGACATGTGTGGATTATTATTGATTCCAACCTTTCGAAATGTGGGTCGTCACAGTAATGTTCTTTAATAACATGGGTATAGCGGTGGGGTTGTTACTACTTGGCACCAGAGCCAAGTTCGGAACAATATAGTATATCAGATAGGAGAACCTTATCCTAGGTGTATCTTAAAGATCGTCCCTAAGAGTTCTTTGGGTGGTTACTTCTAAAGATAAGTTATATCTTAGAAAATTGGGATATAGTGCCTATTCTTCCATACTCACTAATTCGTATCCTGAAGTGATCCTTCCTTTGAACTAATGTTAGGCTCCAACCATATAAAGCTTCAAAATGAATTGTGTGCCTTTGTCCTTAGTAATCAGAGTTGCGTAGTGTAGGCGGATGAACTGTTTCCACCGTGCACCTCAAAATTTGATGCCTTCATATTTTTAGTTGGTTGTGAATGTCTGCTTGTTTTAAGTAAAAAATTAGTAACCATTAAAGGTTGTCATAAAGCAAGAATTTTCCTTTAATAACTTAAAGACCTACTCAATATTAAGTAGACCTTGTGGTATCTTTGATGGAGTGGCTACCTCAAGGAATAATTAAAGGCTTCATTTTATAATTTATTAGTGTACTAAATTAAATATTAACATAGATGCATGATTGTATTATATTATGTCTTTTAATAGATTATCATTTATATAAAATGTAAAGATTGATAAAGATGTTCTAATAAAAGTTTTTTTGTGTTAAATTGCCCATTGAGTATTTTAAGAATTCTGGTCAATGCACTTGATCAACGCTATTGATATCATCTTCTAAACTCTTAGACGAGACAGTGGAACACAATATTTGAGTAATAATATGGTAAAGTGTTATAAATAAATACAAAGGTAATGAAAATGATATTTAATGAGAATATAAAGTTTTAAGTAAGTTAAATCTTATTTAAAATGAGATAAATGTTTTGGAAAACATATTTATATATATAAAGAATTTTGGAAGTAAAAAGATATTTTTTAAAAGATTTTGTGAAGTGGTGAGTATACATGTATATACAAATGTGTTAAAACAAGCATTTAGAGAAATAATGGTATTTTAACAAATTTTTTTGAGTTATATGATTATACGTAAAGGAAATACTATTGAAATTTTGATAATTTAGAAAACTTTAAATAAAAACTATTTGAATACATGATACATATTAATTATTGATGACATGTTCAACCATCGAGCCTTAGCAATAAAAGAGGTTAATGGCGAGGCAACGTTGATTGCAAGATCAACATTACAACCATTTGACAAATCGATTTGCTATATATAGGTGGTAAGACATCGTCATCACATTGTTAGATGATGAGAAATTGAATTTGATTTTAAATTGTATCGTGTATATTCTAACATGGTTTGCTTGAATGTTGAAAATTTATTTATGAATTCTAACTTTTTGAGAAGGTTATGATATAATAAGAAGTTGTAAAGAAACTTGAATTTAATAAGTAATTTCACAAAGGTGGGATACATAATTCTTAAAAATGGCGATAAAAGATATTTAGATTAATATAGATAATGTTGTTTTTGTTACATGCTTGTTAAATCTTTCCTTCGTGGAAATTAAAAAGTATTAAATACTCTTTTTAGAAGATAGAAGGAAGATTAACAAAAAGTTTGGGAGATAAAAGATTTGAATTTTTCTGATGTGTTTTTAGTTATGTCCAAAATCTTTAAAAAAAAATGAAATTTTGGGGCTTAAGAAAGATTTAAGTAGTTATGAAAAATTAATTTGGTTATTTTAGTCATTCATTTTATAATGATTGTTAAATGTTAATTTAAACCTTTGAGTCAATTTCGTAATGCTAATTTTAGACTTCTGCATTAGCATGAATTGGAATGATATTAGAATATAATTTTTTTAATTTTGTGGTTAAATATATTCTTAGAGTAATAAATGACTAATGGAACAAGATGTTGCTATTTTTGGATCTAAATTGGCCAATTTAGACTCTAAGATTTTGTAATAAGTTATGAGTTAGTATTAAAATTTATAACTATTATATTATAATGACCTTTGAGTAAAGAAGTAGCGAGTATATTTTGTGAAAAATGGAATCTAGACTAGTTGACTTAAATTTCTTAATATCAAGTCAAGTCAATGAAATGAAACTTGAAGTTAGTGTGAAGAATTTCACTTTTTTGAAATTACTTTATAAGATTAGGCTTTAAGGTGAAACCTTTTTCTATAAAGCGCGTTTTTAAAGATCTTTAAAAGGTTAAAATGTGTTAGTTGTGAAATTCTGAAATCCAATTACAACAAGAAGTTAATTGTGGTTGACAACTTTATTCATTTAAAGTTGATAATGAATTAAAGGTTTAATTCTTTTTAAGAGAAAAAGGAATAAGTAAACGATCCTTTCATTATATTGAGAGATCAAGTAATCATAAATGGAAAAGAATAACAAGATTAAGTTGTTTAATTGTGAGGGTGATTTAAGAATTGATGTGTATTTCCAAACTTATTTTGGTTTAATTTATTAATGGTAACGTGTTTTAAAGTTTTCTTGTTGCAAGAAATATCTTAGTTATGAAAGTTCATATAATTTAAATTACATAGTGCATGAAGTTTTCTTAAATTTGTTTTCATATGAAACAATATTTGGTTTAAAGAATAAATCTTAGATATAATTTTGGAGTGTGAAAGTTTTATACTTCCAAATGGAGTAAGTATTAAATTCAAAAGCAAGTTTCTTTTGTAACTTAGAGTTCTTAGCTTTCCAAAAAGTGTTTAACAAGCTTAAAATTTTATGTAAGGAATTTGATTAAAACATTGAGTGGAAAATAAGAAATTTGGGTTAGAGTCAGGGTTTTAAAATAAGTAGTTTGCTGAAAATCATTTAAAGAGAAAACCGTTGTAGTAAATCAGTGATATTTTGGTGAGGAATAATCCAAATTGACCCAATCATTTTGTTGTAAAAAGCTATTTCAAAAAGCTGCAGTTTTATTTTAATTAATTTTTAAAATTCTGTTGTTATAAGCATCAAAACTGGGTTTGAAACTGAATGTATTGTTTAGGCTTGAATATAAAATTTTAAGGTTATGCCTGATAGGAAAATTGCCATAATTTTCTGACACTATTTCCAAATTTGGTAAAATTTGATTTGCTTGAAAGCTAAGACTCTAAGGAACAATTTTATGTTTTAGATTTTCCAAAATTCTAAGGTTCAGTTGGTCAAAACAGCAGTTGAAAACTAACTTCCCGAACTAAGTTTTTTTTTTTGTGAAACCTAATCATTTGAATAAAAATGAATTTTTTTATTATTTGTTGTTGTGATGGATCTTTGCTATGGATATATAGTAACTTATCCTGTGAATTAAATATTATATCTTTATGGCATATTTGAGTGCAGGTTGTGAAGACAAACATGATAATTTTGACACGGTTGTGCTAAGCTCGTAAAATGTAAGAAGCATGCCAAATAAGTAGAAAGAAGAGGCTTGCTTTAAAATTAGATGCCATGTTTTATTTTGCGCTTTTCTGTATTCGGGATGCCTCTTTAGAGAGGTATAGCTATTATATCTTATTGTGAAATTCTCAAATACTAGCCGTGCAAAGGAGACGCTGGCGAAACTGTTTTGAAAATTTCAAAGCTTAGAATTTTTGGGTTGGAAACTAATAATTTCCATCCGTGTTTCTTTTTGGTGCGTGTTCTGCGTTATTATTACTACGCGCATTATCCCAATTGTTTATTGAGTCTCTTCTTTAGTCCATTTTTTTGGGTATTCTTAATGTCCTCTTTTTATCTCATTTTGGAAATATCTAAGAAATACTAATTCCACCAATAGGCTAGAGTCTTTAAAGATCTTGAAATCTCTCTAGTTTGACTTTGGAGAATAATCTTATTTGTATTATTGTTTCAAAAATTAAACGCCTTTGAAGCAAAGACGTTATGTGGTTAAAGTCCAATGGTTCACTAATCTTAAGGACATCTCTTGGAAAACTAAAGAATTTACCGAGCAAACGTATTATGTCTTAACTTCTAGCGCTCACTAGTGATGTTTCCTTCATTTAAGGATCCTTCGTCAATTGTTTAACAATCTTTCAAAAGATGTATTGTTTGTGAATTGCTATAGACTTTTCCTTTTAGAGAATTACAAGGATGCAATTTTCGTAAGGGGAGAGTCTGTAACAACCTTGATAGATTACTTGTAAGTAAATTAAAAGAATAATTTAATTAAGCAATTTAAGGATTTTTTTTCTTAATTAAATTGGAGTATATAATCTTTCTAAAAGATTAACGATGATATATTAAGTGTTATAATTTATTTATAAGGATTTAATAAGTTAGAGAAAGTGTTAAATTATAAAATGGTGTTTTCACCTTAATAATGAGATATGGTGAAAATATAATTAAGATGGGTCTTAATGTGAATTTATTAGTATGAGACATGTATACAAATTTAGCTAATGCTTTCTAAGTTGTTCATAATTTCTATTTGGAGAAAATAGGAATTTTAATGTTAAAATGAATTTTGATAACATCTTTTCTTGTTTTCGCAAAAGTTGAAAAGTGTCTTTTTCATCAATAAAAATAAGGACTTAAATGATCATTAAATCTATGCTTTATTGGCTAATCCTAAAGATTAGACAACATACTTAATTTTAGTGTATTCATTTCAATTTTTATGAATTGTAAACAAGGAGAAATTTATTTTTAAAGTCAGTGAAAAACTAGCTTTTTGAGTAATGTTTTAATTCTTGCTTATTTTAATTAAAAGGGGACTTTTAGGCTTAGATGAAAATTTCAGCACATTTGAACACTTAGAGTAATTTCCTTAAGTTCCGAAACAAAGAAATAATACGTACCTTCTTCTCAAACAACTAAATAAATTTACTCAACCCAACTTCTTCAGATTAAAAACCTAGAAAGAGGGCAAAGTGAGGTTCTAAAATCAGAATAATTAAAATAAATTCTCAAAAATTCTAAAATTTGGAAATGATGTGCTGCCATATTCCATCACCTCT
Source organism: Allium cepa (assembly GCA_030765085.1). Taxonomy (NCBI): domain Eukaryota; kingdom Viridiplantae; phylum Streptophyta; class Magnoliopsida; order Asparagales; family Amaryllidaceae; genus Allium; species Allium cepa. Next base: position 858,215,809 of record CM060934.1, on the reverse strand, counting down.
TCTCCAAATTTCATGTAATTTGGTTGGGTTTTTATAGGTTAAAGAGGGTCAACATGCAAGTTAATTTCGAGTAGATCTAGGATGAAAAATGAAGGTTAGTATAAAAATCATAATCAATTCTAGAAAAATCAATAAAATATGAAACTTAGATATGTTGTTCTCAACTCATGTATGCACCTCTTATACGCATTTCGTAGTAAAATGTTGAAATTTGATATGCCAAACTTCACCTGCACTTAGGATGAAAATGCAAATTTTTCCATGTTTTGAGTGTGTGTTGATGCAATCAATTATGAGAAATTTTGGAATGTTATGGTGAGTTATTTTATTTAACCCACACATATATATCTAATTAATTATATCCCTATTTGCATGCGTGGCTTTGCGTATGAATCACCTATGAATTGCTTAAAATTTTAGTAGTGATTGGATGGAAAATTTACTGAATTAAATCTTATGCTATAGATTTAATTTGTTTGATGGATGAATTGACTTATTCTGTGTTTGAAACATTGAAATTTAATCAATGACTCATTATGACATAACATATATGTTAAAATCCGTCAAAAATATATTTATTACATAGTTAGACAATATGATGGTTATGAAATTGTAGAGTGATCGGAGTTGTTAGAAAGCAATTTAGATTATTAAATAATTCTATATTATGGAATTATATATATATATATATATATATATATATTGGAAAGATGTTAGCTATATTTTGGATGGAATTATTGTTTAGTGTTTAAAAGATTCTCAAAATGGGATTTTATCCCTTTCAATTCTTATTGTGATTTTGTTTGTAGACATAGTTAAATTATATTATATATTATTTTATTTCTTACTTTAAAAATTTATTTAAAGCTTTAAAAATAAGTAATATTAAATGATAAAATCTTTTAAAATTTACTATTTCAAGTATATAAATTTTAGAAATGCTCTAGAGGCAAAAATAAACTATTTTATAAATGATATTATGAAAGTAATAATTTCAATTTTAAGTGATTTTTAATTATAAAAGAGGTTTTAATGATTTTGAAAGCATCCAGCAGCTTTTGTAAATAAACAACTTCTCCTTAAAAATGGATTTAAGGATTTAAAAGTGGGTTCGAGAAAAATATATCCTTGTGCATATAAAAATTTATTTTAAAAACTCATTTACTTTATTTACTATGGATTTGATATTCTATTGAGGTTTTATGCTTTGCTATGAAATAATCTTTGTTTTCAATTCTAATTAGATTTTGTGCTTTTCTATGAAACATAGATTTTTAATAAACGATTGAACTGTCGAATTGGTATGAGTCTTTTCATATAATTCTTTCCATTATTATTATAATTTGTTAAATAAAGTTTGAGCGGAAATTACTAAATTTTTGTAAATATTCGAATAACGCTAGATATTTATGGTGTGTTCGATCGATATACGATTAGTTACCATTGGAAGTGTCTAATACTTATGGATTGTGTTCTGCTTGGGTATTTGGCATTTAAAGCTAATAGACCCCTAGGCGACCATGGTCCAAACTCTTACCGATATGGTATCAGATTTTATATTTTGATAGGCAAGTCCATTTAGCTTTTTGATGACTTGTTCATGATTATGGGATGTGGCCACCTAGTATTCCAATGACCTCCACCTTATTTGAGTTGCAGCCCGTTTTGATTTCAGGTGGCAACATAGCTATTGATCTTGTTGGTCCGTCTAGATTTCCAGTGACCGATAGTTTTGGACTAGTTAGTGTCGTCTAGTTTTTCTATGTACTCACGAAATCTACGTAATGAGCCTTCGGTTGGGGATTCAGCCTGCTGCACTTTGATCGAGATGGGAGACTATCATTATAGTTTTGTTTAATGTTCGGTGATCATTCATGTTGTTCTTCGAAGCATCTTGGTATTGATACTGGTTTATGGCTTCAATAATTTTGTGATGATTTCCACTATATTTTGAGATGATTGTCTATCAAAGACTTGATATGGTTTATAGTATGGTGATTGAAATTAATATGCCTTAGTATAATATGATTTTCGTTTCGGCATATTTATTACGGCTTATTTTATTGTAAAGTCGTATATTAATACTTATTTTAAATGGCGATTTGGGTTAGTTTGCCTTATTTTGATTGATAGTTTTGAGATGATTTAATTTTATAGTTGAATCATAATTGGAATTTGAGATTTGGGATTCTATTTAATATGCCTTATTTTGATGATTATTTATTTGGCAAATTTTATTATGGCTTATTTTCTTGTTAAGTCATATATTATAGATATCAGTATCTGTTGGATTGATATGCCATGTATTTATTATTAAGGTTAGGCACATTTGAGGCGACTAAATTATGATTATGTCCTATATTCTTGATATCAATATTTCACCATTTTATTAGATATAGTATAACCCATTTATTTTATAATACTCGGGTCAGGCTGAGACTCTACAGCTATAGGGATTCGTTGACCTTTGGATTTTGGGCTAGCACTGAAGTAGACTATTTTGGTTGTTTTAGTTTACTTCATACTTGTATATTCTTTAGTAAGTCATTGTGTACCTGATGTTTTATTTAAGATGAGACATATATATTTATGTGGGTCTAGTATAGATATTTTGTAGACTCGCATTTTATGTATATGACGTATATTATTCTGTTGTGACCCGTTACTCTGATTCTGACTTATTTACATTATATATTGTTCTAAATATATTTTTAATCGGTATGTTCACACTTTGTGTTAAAACTATACAAGTCAAACTTTCCAATTCAGATCTTCTAAAGGTAATAAAGAGGCGTCAGTGTTAGTATAAAGGTATATTAACATTCGATCGCCCTTAACTGCGCGTATTCTCTATTGTATTAGACGACATTACTTGCAATGTTATTTATTAATATAGGTATAGCGATGGGTTATTACATCATCTCTCCTTTGGAAACTCCAAGCATCTTCAACTAAACTTGAAACTACTCGAAACTGACCCAAGTTTAAAAATACCCAGATTAACCAAAGTGATATACTCGAAATTTTAATGCCGATGTCAATCAAAACCTTTAAAAAGAAGGTAGTTCATAAAACCACGCCCGCATGTAAATATAGATGGATTTTTACCTTATGATAACCAAAATACTTTATATCAAAACATTTGATGTTATTTTAATGACCATTGGTTTGAAAACACTTTCAAATAAATATATATACAAAGGAAAGTTAAATACCCAGACTATGGTAATATATTTGGACCAGGGCAACAAAATATGCCGGACGGAATATATGATGCCAAAAGTGGTAGCTAAAATGTTTTCAAAGCATTACAGCTGTTTTTGGACAACAATAAAAACCATAAAGGTCTTATAGGGATTAGATTTCCAACATGATAGGGAACTGGTGGCCTTCTCCTTCGATCCACGCATAGCTATCGTAGTCCATGGAAGCCTTATCGCTTTTTTTAAGCTAGCCACTTGGAACTATACTTAATACACTACCAATATCCAATAGTCTTATAATTTTTCATAAGTTAGCTACTATATTAAAATAAATGGGGCCATAGATTCCTTGAGGATCTAGATTCCGCTGGATTCCTCCATACTCATACAACCGATAGCCTAAAATATATGTCTTGCAGACCACACATTTACCTGTGTCATATTCGGAATGTGAGGCTCGTGAGGCTATGCTCAATTTCTTTAAAACCACGCTTTGCTTTTAACAAAGCCATGCTTTATCCTTCCTTAAAGCACATTCCACTTAGAATGCCACATTTTCATTCCTTAATCATACAACTAATTTTTAAAAACATATAACTCCTAAGTTCATACGTCTCAAGAAATGGTGTTAAGCTAGGAGAAGTTGCTTTCTTCACCACAAAGTAGATAATACGTTGATAGAGATCAATAAATATGATCGAAAATGCACTGCCAAAAACTCATCCTCCATACAAGTTCGTTCTAGGACTGAACAAAATCGAAGGCACTCCTCCTACCGCATCCCTTTTTGGGAATCACACGAAGGATTAGTAACTAGCCATATAATTTGAAGACTTCAAACATAACAGGACCACTGCAATAATAAATGTCACTATATTGGGAGATAGCTAGCGAATGTCAGCAAGCAGTCCTTCTACCATGAAGATCTCCGGTCTTCCATATGATGAAGATTTCAGAACGCAGACATCACTTCCATATAAATAATATTAGGTAAACCTTTGGGACTCGTGACAGCAATCACTGCATTCTGAAGATCCCTGGTCTTCAGTAAGTGTCATCTTCAATACGTCTTCACTTCCGACATATTTATTGGTTCAAAGTGTTTTTGGATAGAAATTTCCCAAATCTGACCTCGGTTTCTCCGAACCAACTATTGGTAAAAAGGCAATTAGGTATATAGCTGCTTATAACACAACATTCAATTAATTAACCATTTTATTTAAATCAACTTTCTCTTAGTTCTTTATCTTCTCTAGAGTATATGGAATCATTAAGCCTCATTTATCAAATCCTTTGGTTAATTAAAATCCTTTTTAAGTCTTCGAATAATTCTAAATCATTTCACATTTTACTTAGGAATTTTTTTTCCAAATTATTTATTTCCAAATTATTTATTTAAATCATACATTATAATGGGTCAAAACAATGTTATTTGAGACATATTTTACTGTAAACCTGAACCAATTTGTATTAAGTAAAAGATTAGACTAATTATAACCATATTACCTTCTATATTCAATCGTACTATCCCTGGAATAACGGTGGAATCACCTTTTAAATTCACAAGAATAGTACAAGTCCTCTCCTTGAACCTTAGTACAAATTTTGACCAAAATATCCTTTATACCATTAAAAATCTGGTTTAATTAACTCTTTTGAAAATTTCTTACTTTTGGAAAAACTTAAATTAGATCTTTTTTATAGCATAAGGGCTTTCCTTCGATCTGTTCCACCCCTCATCTAAAAGAGAAAACAGAGTCCAGGTAAGTTCGGGGCATTGGTTGGTCCATTCCTAACCTTAGTTAGACACCTTGTTCTACCGTTTAAATCTCACAAGCGGGACAAACGTAATAGTCATTTTTGCATAATCCTTTCATTACTTGTAAATGATTTATAGAAATTCCAAATCATTATTTAGAACACTTAGTTATTCTTTTAAAAATCATTTATAACAGATATGAAAAAGAATGTTTAAGTTTAAAATCATATTTCATAAGTTATTCAAAATTGTATGAAAAGTGCTGCGAAAAGTGTTTTAGAAGCTATACTGATCAAAACGACTTTTCTATCTTTTGAAAATTGATTTATATAACTCAAATTTCCCTTAAAACATTTATAAAATTTATTTCATATTTTTAAACATTTAAATTATTCATTTTAAACCAATTTCAAATTCGAGTTTTAAACTGCAAAACCTCGATTTTTCTAAAACTTGTTTTGGACATATTTAAAAATTTACAAGATGAATTCTTGATTTTCTTTCTTCTTTAAAAACTATGGATATAATTTATAGAAAATTATTATCTTGAATAATTACGAGCTATATTCCATTTCGTATATTCACTTGAATTCTTCGGGTTGAAATCAGAAGCTACCGTTACGCGACGCGCCTGGTTTTGACTCGTTTTTCAAATTCTCTTCAAACTTAACGGAAACACTTTTATATGATTATAAAACATTTCTAAATCATCTTAAAATCATTTAAAAAAATACTTTTCATATTTCAAACTCGTTTTTCATTTCATTTCATATTAAAATATTATATTATCATAATACCAATTTCAACCTTTTTAGATGTTTAATACCAATAAGAGGCTAAACAACTCCATTCGCATTTTTATGTAGATTTAATTCTCATTTAATTAACTATGGTTAATTACTAACCATTTCTCTTATCATTTATCAAACTAAGTAATCATCAATATTTACATCCCTATATTCAAACAGGTAATCAACCAAATAATCACACATTTAATTATCCAACATATATTACATTTTCAAATCATTAAACTTGGAATTATTTAGAAATTAATTAGTAAATTTAAATGTGAGTACTCACCTTTGCCTCTAACTAATTCTTTCTACCAACATTCTTATCCAACAGCACTTCACAAAACCATTGTTATCTTCAACTAATCATCATCTGCTCCATTTCTCCTTCCCAAGCTCCTAAAAATCTGGTAGTGCTTCTGCAGTACTTCAAACTTCCTCCTATCTTCTTAGAATGAACCCGGTGTCGCTTGTCTCCAATATTTTCACTCTGGAGTTCCATGATCTTGCTCCTTTCTTCCTATAGGGTTTTTCTTAGGCTATGGTAGGCACAACCATGCTTTTGGTTAGGTGGTGTGCTTGGCTTTGAGGCTGAGATGGTGTGGTCATGAGCAATGGAGAGGTGGAGGAGGTGTTTGGTGATGATACGAGCTAGTCTCCTTACATTGAAGTGGTATTTCTCCTTATAATTTTCATATAGCTACGCTACTATAATATTTAATTTTCTATAAGGCATGAAATCCATTAAAAAGCTTAAGAAAAGTGAGAACAAGATGTAGAAATGTATGAATGTAAGTGGAGATGGATGTGGGTACTTATTGGAAAAGTTTAGGAATAAGTATCATACTTGAATGGACCAAAATGCCCTTACTTATCCATAAAGTAAACCATATTTTTTAACCCTTACCATCACCCTGCCACATCTTTGCTTTATGTCATAGTCACTTAATACTTAAGAAATGTAAAGTGAAGATTTTGTTAGATTTTGATGTGATTTGATTTGACTTTTGTGAAAATATCTTCTTAAGTATCTTTTATTAAATTAATTGAGTACATAGCTTAATTAATTTTTAGTTAATATAAGTGAGGTATTTATTTCTTTGTTAATGTGTTTATATAATAAATACGCAAGCTGCAAAAAGCTTACATGACTTATTTTGAATAAAAGTTGATTTTTGAGAAAACTTTTTCAAGTCATATTTTATGTTTTTAATCAAACTAGTTATTTATGTAAACAAAACTTGATAATAAGTTTATTTTCATGTTTAAATAATTAAAACAACATTGTTTTAGTTATAAAACCATATTTAATAATACTAAAATCCAATTTTAAAAATACGACGTCGTTTGGTCGAAGTGCGATGAAATTTGTACGCTTTTATAAAACAAGTATATATGTTTATAAGCTGTTATAAATTAAATTTCTACTATTATCATATCATTATATAACCATTGAAAAAAGTTTATTTACCATTTACATTAATTATTTAAACTTATATCAAATTTATTGAAAACCGATTTTTATCAATTTTAGGACGAAAATCCAAAATATCTATTTTTTTATAAACCTATTCTGAAAATAAGTTCATCATTCTTCTTTATCGTATAAAACAAGATTATTAAGTTTCAAAATTCTATATTTGAGTATTTAAAATCAATTAAATAGTCCATTTTTAAAGTGGTAAAATTATGAGTCGTTGCATGATTGCTATTTATGATTTCTATTCTTTGATCATCAAGTATTGGTCGTTTTAATATCATGTTTAACTATGTAAACAAGTCATGTTAAATACACGTCGATATTAAGCATTGAAATCACTTTCCGAATCAAGTTATAAAAGTGACATGAAATAATTAAAACCCTTTAAAATGGTTTAAAATCATTTATAAACGTTCTATGCATACTAAAATCCGATTGGTGAAATTTTGACAAGTTATGAAAGTTGAGTCAAAAATAGGCGCATCGCATAATGATAGTTCACAGTTTCGCGCCGTAAAAGTTTAAATCCATTTACATGATGGAATCAGAGTTGGAATTCTTTGGAATAAGAATTTTTCAAACTCTTATAATCATAGTTTTAAAAAAGAAAAGGATCAAGATTTCATTTAGTAGATTTGAAATATGAGCAAAACAAGTTTTCAAAATAGTCGCGGTTTCGCAGTTGGAAACCAAAGTGATAAATTTTTTTAAATTGATATTTTTAATTTTTTAAAAACGTGAAATAATTCTAAAGATTTTTAAAAATGTTTTAAAAGAGATTTGAGTTATAAAATTGGATTTCTAAATGATTTAAAAGTTGTGTTGATCAAATAGGCCTTAAAAGCACTATTCGAAGCACTTTTTGCAGCATTTTTATAACTTTTGAAGTATGGTTTTGAACTTAAGTGTTCTTGCCCAAATCTTTTATAATTGCTTTCAAATAAATAATCTAGTATTCAAATAAATGATTTTAAGAAAAGCCATTTTAATTAAGTGATTTAATCTTGGCTCTAAAAGCCGATAAGTAGATTGGATTTTTCTATTTGCGTGATCCAGATGTGAGGTGCTTAAACTAAGGGGATGTTATCAAGTAAGCATCCCCCTAGCTCACCTGGAATCTTTCCTGGACGAGGAATAGATAAGGTCGAAATGTCGAGAACGAGGAAAGTATAAAAGATTTATTTTTTTCGAACTTAATACAACTTGGATTGTCGGGAAATAATCTTCTCATACTTGATATTAAATTCCAAGAAGGGAAACCATACTATCCATGTGAATTTAAAAGGTGATTTTACCGTTATTTGATGGATAATAAAGGTTAAATACATAAATTAATTTTGAGTAGAATTAATATAATTTCTATCGGCCTTTTTACTCAAAAAGGTTTGTAATTTGATTTATGAGAAATGGTTTCTATTTGGTATTTCCAAAGTTAAAGAGAGGTTTAATGATTTCATCTATACTGAACAAGAATATGATTGCACTATTTATATCTTTAAAAGCGATATTTTATTTGATAAAAGATATCAATGAATGAAATTATACTCACCCTCGAACTTGACATCTTTTAATTTATAATTGGTTCGAAGAGGATCGGATTTGGGTGATTCTTATTCGAAAACCACTTCAAACCAATTTACGAGTTCGAATGTAAAGATATGTTGAAGACAATGAAGCTAAACACAAGGATCTTTATAATGAAAGGACCGCTTGTTGATAATTTCAGAGTAGCTCCCGAGATAAATAAATCGCAATGGTCCCTTCATTCTAGGATCTTCATATGCAAGGATTACTTGCCACTAATCCTAGGAGTAGTACCCAACGGGATGTGGTAGGAGAGTACGCTTGGTTTTTCCTGTTCCTGGATAACTTGTATGGATGAATGTCTGACATTGCATTTTAAGATCATAGTGCATTGATCTCTAAAACCTACATTTATTGGTGGTGTTGGATGTAACACCCCTGATTTATGATAACATTATTTAGAATATTTAATTAGATAAATAAAATAAAATAATGTGTTGATTAGGATATTGAGATTTGATTTTATTAAAGGGATAGCCGTGCCAATTAACAATGAACTAAAAAGGGTTATAAAACGAGTTAGAGGAGTGGTAAAATGGAAAAGAGGCCATTTCTATATCTATTACCCATAGTCATGTATTGTACCCACGTTCATTTCATTTCAGATTTTCATAAAAGAGGCCGGTCACCATTAATAAGGAAAGGAGAAGAAGAAGAAGTAAGAAAAGCTAAAGTAAAAGCTAATACAAATCAAATCTATTCATATCTCAATCTCTTTAATCACAAAGCCTAAGGTGAATAATATTTACATCTCTATTTTGGATTTTTTTTGTTTTATGATTTCCAAATTATTTTGCAATATATTGCCATGTTTTTGAATGATGGAATGCTTATATATACTATTGATGATTTATACGTGTTTATATAGAATTTTATGATATGTTTTAAGGTAAAACCTTATTAAATGACATCTTTATGCCTTGAAAATTTTAATGATCAAAAATATTATTTTGGAGATGGGATTCAATTTTCAAAATTTGTGGAATTAATGTGGATTTTATATGAATTTTCTAGTGAAGAAAATATTATTTTGAGTTATAAATTATTTAGGGTAGATAATTAATTATTTGGGTCTGAAATATAATTTGAATTACTGGAATTTTTCTAGGTTTTTTCTAAGATTTTTAATGGTTATATAAAATTATTTAAGGTATGAGACTTAAATGTTTTATATAATTATAAGGGAGAAAGGGATTTTTGTAAAATGTTTAATTTTCCAAAATGGAAAGTCAACAGCACTTTTGAAAAGAAAAACCCGGCAACCAATCAGATTGAGACAAACAATGCAGGTTAGGTACAAAAGATCTATTTTAAAGTACAAATAAACAGTCTTTTTACTGTTTTGTCTCCTTTGGCACCTATGTTCCGCCTCCATATTACCCTTCCGACATAGTCGAATACAATGCTTATGGTATCAAGCAACTGGTACGTAATGAATTGGAAGGAGGCAAAAGATATAGGGTCGAAACCATGGGGTTCCAAAAGGGATGGGTTTGCGTTGGTTTTAAAGAAAAGAACACCTGCTTGCTTTTGACTTAGTTAGGTTTCGACTAAGTCAAATGGTTTAAAAGGAATGGTTTTGATTGGGTTGTACTTTTGTTTCAAATAATTTCTTTTGACATGGTCGATGCCTTTAGCTACCACTTCCTACCTTTCAACTCAGATGGTTTCGAAGGGACCCATTTTGTTTTCTAAAATTTGGCCACCTTTCCATTGTTTTCGAAAGGATGGTTTCAACACCATCATTTTATTTCTTAGGAATTGGTTTCGAAATAGATGCTTTCGACTTAAATAATTTTAAAGGCCCTTTTTCTTTGAATGAAGTATAACCCAAAATTGGTTTCGAAAGAGATGATTCGAATAATTTCAAAAGGTTCTTTTGACTTTAAAGGGTTTATGTCCTTTTGCTCTACTTGAAGGCATAATCCAAATGATTAACTGAAATGTTTGTAAAGGGTTTTGAAGTAGTTAACTTCGAATGGTTTCGAAAGGTTTCCACATATTTTCACTTGAACCTAAATGCTTTCGAAAGGTTTAGGTTTAATGCTTTCGAAATGTTTTAAAAGAGGTTTCAAAAGGGTGGTTCCCTAGAGGTTTTGAAGGAGTCGAAAGGTGTTTTTTCCTAATGATTTCGAATGGTTCGAAAGGAAAGGTTTTACATTGCTTTCGAAAGGCAATGTTTAAAGGCTTTAAAGGAAAGATATCTAAGGTTTTAAAGCTTTCAAAAGGAAGATCTCCAAATATTTCAAAAGAGTTTTGAGAATGGTTTCAAAAGGTAGGTATTGGCCTTTTGGCCTAGATAAGAGAAAGGGTTTTACATGAGTTCAAAAGGGTTACTTTCAACGATTTCAGAAGGTGTAATTTCAAAGGTTTTAGAAGGGGGACTTCCAAAAGTTAAGTGTTTTCATAAACTATAATTTGAGTAAAGTATGTATAACATGGCAAGGTGGTTTGAGTAAAGCATAAGAGATTATATGTTTTCTTTGTTTGAGTTTGATTTAAAGGTCTTAAATCATTTTGAAAAGGTATTCAAGGAAAATTTTGGGAAGATATCTCTAAGTAAAATGACTCAGATATTAGATACCAGATGCGACTGGTATAATGTCATGCCCTATGCATTAGCTATTAACCCCAGCTAATTTAGTCCAAAATTCCAGTGTGTAGGGTTTTATAACATTTAAGACTAAAATTATGGATACACACAGAAAGAAATACATTTTGTATATAGATAGGTTGTTGGCGAGCCCGCAAGACCATTAGGATCAGGTGACCTTGGGAGATGATAAGTTAAGGACAGACCGTCTAGAAGATAAGTATTTAACAGATATTTAAGAACAGATAGTCCAGATGAAGATGTGTGCCTAACAGATGTTAAATAAATTATGATGTTGTTTGGTGGGCCCGAGTCAGCCAAGGGTTAAAATTTAGCCAAACAAAACTTTCGTGTATGAATAGATAGTTTATTTTATTACTTGAGATATTTATGTACGATTACATAAGTATGCTTTACAGATATTTTGACCAGTTTTGGTTGGAGAAAATGAATTGCAAAAAGATACATTTTAAAGGAATGTTAGTGAGAGGAAACCCGTTCCGCTATGCGGCATGGTCTCACTTAACATAAGTTAACAGAGATGAGCAATATTATTCACACCAGGCTTTATGTCCGACTCAAATTTTTTGTTTCCCCTTAAACTCTCGGGTGTTCAAAATTGATTTGAGTAGGCTGAGGGTTGAGGTTTTGAGATTTTAGCAAATAATCTTCTGGAGAAGAGCAAGCGGCTGAAGGATAGCTAATTTAGGACTTCAGTTCTTTTTTTCATTTCTGATGTGTATTGAGTCGGCTATGACTATATTACTTTGATCATCCAAAGGGGGTATCATTATATGTCGCTCTTGGTGTATTATTGTAAATTATGTATGATTATTACTTGGGATACGTTTTGGGGATTTTTGTAACTTGGATATTATTTTGTTTGAAATGTAATCACTACTATTATTATTTTTGGAAATATGTGATTTTGTTCATATTCAAGCGCTTCTGATAGTATGGATACCATTAGCATTGTCGTATTTTGTCACCAGAAATTAATATTATGGATGACTACAGCATCCGTAACGCTTACCTTTTGGCCTCTAGATACAAGATGTTATAACTTGGTATCAGAGCTTAGGTTTATGAAATTTTTTTTAGCTAAAATTGGTTTTGAAAATAAAAATCCTTAGGAATTAAAGAAAGATTGGGGTTTGGGATATTGCTATAATAACGTACTTGTATTTGATATTTATAAGTATACGCTTTATATCTAATCTCCTACCTTTGATTAGGTTATCTTTTTTGCACCCATGAGATTTGATTACAAACATGGATGGTAGAAGAGGAAGAGTTATCCAAAAAAGGGGAAGCATCAATGGGAATGCGGGACCCAATACCAGGAGAAACCAAGGTCGGGCATAAAAGGAGAATATAGGTGTTAGACTCCCGCAAGCCGAAATGGAAGCTATGTATCAGTTCTTCATGAATACGATGCAGATGGGAGTTGCAACCAGAGTGCTAGGAGGAAATGCTACAGGAGCAGGGGTTTTGGAAGTTCCAGCTATCCAGGATTATGCTAAGCCGAGTGAGGATTATGTTAAGCTTGGAAAAGAAAGCCATTTAATTAAATCGAGGATGCTATCGAGGTGGAGAACTGGTTATTGCACTGTGAAAGGATCTTTGCAAACTTGAGGCTCAATGATAAGAAGAAGAGGAGGTTGGCATCTAGACAGCTTTAAGGAGCTACATTGTTCTGGTGGAATAGTGTAACAGTGGCAGTAGATTAGGAGACAATAACATGGGCAGAGTTCAAGAGGAGGTTTCAAGAGAGACTCCTGTCAATTATGGCACAGTCAGCTCTGATTAGGAAGTTCGTTGAGTCAGAGGAGAGAGAGATGTCTGTGGTAGAATAGCCAGAAGGATTGAGGTGTTGGCTCGGTATGGTTAGACTGATGTTGATACCATGATGAAGAGGAATGATAAGTTCATCAGGGGATTGAAGCTTGAGTTGGTTATGGCTGTTTTAGCGCATATCAGAGATCCTTGTGATGTGGTTACGGAGATGGCCATGAGGCATCTGGAGATTCTTGAGTCTCCAGAGAAGAGCAAGGATAAGGAGGTCTAGGTGGGGCAGGGCCAGAGCAGAAGTTTTTTCATAAGAAGGGTGCTAAGAAGAGTGGAGAAGCCAAGAGAGGGAATCTAAGATTGTCTGCTTCAAGTGCGACAAGAAGGGGAACTTTGCCAATGAGTGACGTTCTAGGAAGGCCAAGGAAGTGGTCTTGAAGAAGAATGTTAGGTGCTTCAATTGTGACCACTATAAGAACCAGTGTAAGGATCCTGTTAGAAAGGGTAAGGGAAAGGGGTATGCATTGGAGACTGCTACTTCAAAGCCGATAGCTCAGGAGAAAGAAAATGCAATTTTGGGAGGTACGCTTCGGATTCATAGTATACCCACTAGCGTTTTATTTGATACTGGTGTATCGCATTCTTTTATATCTAGATGTTTGATAGATAAGATTAACCTTGAACCCGCATATTTAATTACTTCCTTACGGGTTGCGAATCCAATAGGAGGGTATGCAACTCTAGGGTTAAGATGTGACCAGTTAGAGTTTGACCTGTTGGGTCATACTTCTGTTTGCAGTTTGCATGTGTTTGATTTTGTGGGGTTTGGTATCATCCATGGTATGGATTGGTTAAGTAAGTACAATGCTAGAATATTTTGCCAGGATAGGAAGATATCTCTCAGACACCCTGATAGTAGCGACCGAATTGTTTATACTGTAGAAGGTTCTAGCGGTGAGGTATTTGCTTTGTTGGGTGCTTTCGAATCAGGTGATGAGCTGAGTTTTCGTGGTTAAAGAATTCGCATTTGTTTTTGAGCCTATAGTTGGATTGCCATCGAAATGAGCCATTGAGTTTCGAATAGATTTTGTAACAACCTGCATTCTGGTGGGCCTGAATTTTTACAAAACCCGAAAACCTAAGTCCAACAGAACACATATCGTAGAAATGGTATCCTGTAAATAAACAAATGGACGTGCATATCAGAGCTCTATCAATAATAACTCACAGCGGAACGATTAAATATAATATAAAAATAGATATCGATCATAGTCAACAATCTGAGACGAGTGTCCATATCTGTACTAAAACCATCCAAACACAAGAGACATCCTTCTAATTTATACCCATGGGCTGTAATGAGGAGGAGGTCAGAACAATAGTTCTGGTGAATGGAAAAGTCATACTCTTTTTATATAACATCATCGTATGCCAATTATTGAATTTTACTATTATGCTTAAATTATGTTTTAAGTCCCTTAGACTTATCACTACGTATCTTCCGTACACATCTACACCTCGGGTAGAATGAACTCAACAAATATAATATGTGTGTGTGTGTGTGTCCAGATACCGTCCCCTAGTATCATATTCGCTTTGCTAAAACCGCCAAATGTCGAAATATATCGAGACGTGACCTGGATCGCCAAAATGCCTACATGACGGATACCTTACCTGGACCGCCCAATTGACTACAGGTATGACTGAAATCGTCATCGTGTATACGATGAGGGAGTCTCTCACTATCCCATAAGAGAAGACTATAAGTGCAAGCTTGCGGAAGTGACTCATCATCCGCACTACACCCATCTCCAGTACTGTAGATGGTCGACTAACTCATCCTATCAAGAAATCGTCAACATATATATTACGACCCTAACTTGGGTCGTACACTCGTGGGGATTTCTAACTATCTTGGACCGCCAATAGTGCTTACTGGAATATACTGTCTGCTTCCTAACAACATAGGATCGGCCTCGCTGCTACCCCACTAATATTTTGAAGGTGAATTTTATGGGTTAACTAGCCCTAATCAAACAAACTAACAAATAGCTGTGGTGTTGCATTACCCTGATGAATACCCAAATATAAAGGCTCACTCAGCGTAGGTGTAACTTTGCCCTTCATGTAAGCGCTGAGACCGATGTCGGCCAAAGAAATGTGCAACCATCCACCCTTTTGGTCTGTGACCGCACGCTAGGTTGCCCCACTTTCTTTTCCCACACAACGTCTACTTAGATTGCCCACTTGCAATGAAGGAAATACTCCACCTAAACTACGGAAGCAGACCTATTCTTTAATTTCTGGGGTATCCCTTACGCTTAATATCTAAACCACCGTTGTCAACAGATATATACGATAACCTGGATCGTCATTGCCTACAGGTTATATAAATGATACCTGGACGCCGGTTGCCTACAGGTATAAACACGAGCTAAACCTCCATCACTGCCAATGGACCGCCTAATGCAGTAAATTGAGCCTACTTTCCCGCCCGTGAGGGACCGACTGAACCGCCTACGTCACGGACCAATTTCCTGTTTACGTTCCATTTTCATTGGTTAACCATTTTGTTATCTTTTCTCCTTATTCTTGAAATTCCATACTTACTTATTCTTGAATTTCCATTCTATTTTCATTGGCTCACTCAGTACTTTACAGTATTCTTTGTCACTTCCTTACCGTTTCACTGTAAATAATTTGTTTTTAAGGTATTCAATCTTATAGCAATTTTTAACATAGGGTAACTAGTTTTAAATTAATCTATAGTATTTATCATCATATAATAACAGTATAAAAATATATATAGAAATTCCACTCACATGAAAGCCTAAGCTTCAATTTATATTCCTTTTAATTTGCTACACTTTTCTCTGCCTTTTCCCCCTTTTTGGTTCGCCGTAAATTCGTTGATTTGATTGTGCAATTCTCTAATTTGATTGCGCTATTCCTTTGATTTGATTGTATAATTTCCTTTGATTTATTCATGCAAATTTGTTTAGTTACTTGCGTGAATTTATTTGTCAAATTTCGATTTTTGTTTAGGAGGATTTGGATTTACAGAGAAGGAGAAGGAGGAAGGCGCTCTCTGTAAACGTCGTTGTTTACGGAGCTACACAAAAATTCGGATAAGAAAAATAATTGGCTTAACCTAATTACATTGTTTTTATAGAAGTAGGAAACCTTAGATTCAATCCAGAACGTCCAACGTTCCAAATAAAACCACGCTTCATTTTTCCTGGCCAACCGCGTTATAACGAGTTGACCACCTTCCCATAGCGGTCGACGGTCGTGGGTTCGGGTCGACCGCTATAGATGGTCGGCTTGTATGTATTATTTTTTCTTTTTCATTTTTTTAATATATTATATATATATATTTCTGAATTCCCTATCTTTCATAACTTCTTCGTTCTAACTCGGATTTCAATGAGTTATATATGAAAATTGTCCAGAAAATTACCATGGTTGCAATGGTAATGTCCCCATGGTCAAATTCGGACAATTGCAAAAAAAAATTAGTCCTCCTCTTATCAATAAATAAATATTTTAATTATTTTGATTGTAGTTTACATGAGGTGTTGCATTCTCCTCCTTTAGGGAATTTCTTCCCCGAAATTCGGTAAGGGTACGATCATGTAAACGTTCGTACATCCATCTACACTAACAACCATTTAGTGTACAACCAATTTTGCAACAATCCGTGCACAGTGCATCGTGCGATATAATACATGTAATATGCATGAACATGAAATTTCTAATCGGTTCCTCCTATATGAATGATTTGCTTTTTAAATTAAAAATTCAAAAATAGGATGCAAGCATCCTAAATATACTGGCAGTTCTATATGAATGCAACTTTTGAAAAATTCAAAATGGTGTTTCACACAAATTTTTCGACACTTCTATAAAATAGAAGTATAGTACAACTAATTTTGCATCCAAATTTTCCTCCAAGTACCTAACACACAATTGCTAACATCCAATTTTCTGAAAGTTAGACTTTCTAAATTATTTTTCTTATGCTGGAAAAAGGACTTAAATGGAAAATTCCACTTTTCCATTTCTCTCTTATGCTTCTTTTCCCTGTACTTTGGAACCTTCACCTTTGCCCCCGTTTGATTTTCCAATTTTCCAAATTACAGTTGCATAAAACTTGAAGTTTAATTTCAAATACAAAAAAAATTTCATCTTAAAATTTTCGCTTTTAAGATTTTCACTCATCGACAAAGTATTCCTAAGAATCTTCCCTTCCACAAACTTATTACTTTGTCGAGCTCGCCATAACTTTTCCATCGCCACTGCGATCATGTAGAAAAACTTGCGTTAACACATTAACCTACATTTTTCCAATGTTAAAGTTGCAGCACTATTACAAATACTTTTTTAAAAATTAAAATTTTGATTTAAATATGTTTTTGAAAATGCATACCACATGTTAACACATTTTTTTTCAAAAATTTTGTTACTTTTTATAACTTACAAAAATAATTTTTTTTCTCTTTGAAGTTACACATACATATTTTTCAGAATATGTACATGCTTCCATGTACATATTTATAACAGATACTTACAAAATTGACATTACATTTCGATCAATATCCATTTCTGAATTTTTTTAATAATTTTATGCACAACAACCAGCAAACATGTTGCATTATTTATTCAGTCCTAAGGATAGAAATCATAGATCGTGGCTCACGCATATACCCTTCCTTCCTTCACTACTGAAATTTTCCACTTCGAAAACTTTAACCTTTTCGGAACTTACATTATCAACTTTTCTTTCACTTTAGTAATTAGTTTAATAAATTCTCTTAATTTATTAATTATCTTCCAGTTTTTAAATTTTTATTTTCTATATTGGTTAAATGACCTATCTTTGAAATTTCCTACTTTATTTCTTCCTTCAAATAATAGCGGCCCCAAAGGAAAACACAAAAAAAGAAACAATTCTAATAATGTATGCTGCTTTTGAGTTACAACCAATACAAATATATATAACCCACATATACAATCTATAACACACAATGCTACTACTGGAAGAACAGACAACTGCTACTAACTACTATCCTGACCTCTCCAACAGGTCATCCTTAAGCAAACCTTACGCCTTATTATTTGATGCATTACTCACGATGGATAAGATCTATCCATCTCTTCCATTCCATACTAAATCATGGAATAACCAAGTCTTATTTACTGCAATGAATAAGAGATTCAATCTATGCAACTTCTATCTCAAATGGCAGTTGAGTCTGGGGAAATTTTCTCCTTACCTTTACCTTTCATTTTTCCCCAACTTAAGTCTACCTATCCCAACCATGTGTGTGTTACTATCTCACTAATATCACTTTACTATTTTCCTTGTAGTCTACACACATGAAGCAACATCCCTAGGCTCTCACTAGTGTCCTGTACATTCTACAAGAATTTCTATATTACTATTCCAAAAGTACTCACCGCTATCTCCTACATAGCTATACACCTTTCCCGTCACACCTAGGCAATAATACCTATCTACTTCGCATTTAAAAGTTTAGTTTGATATTTATCATTTCGTTTCAAAAAACTAAAGCTTCTAAATTTTTTAAATATCAAATCCCAAAATCCTTGCCTTTAAAAGTGTTACTTTAAAGTTTCTATTAATTTCAGAGGCACTTGGTTACTTACTATTTTAACTTTCAAAACTTACACTTTTACGATCCTTTGAATTTAATCTATCCCCTAAACCTAGAAGGGAAAACTTACAAATTCTAAGTTCAAAATTCGATCATCTTCCCCTTTTAAAGGCCTTTATAGCTTTCAATAAAATTTTAGGATTTTTAAATTTATCTATTTACTAAGTTTTCCTCTTCCAAATACTTATTTACTTTTTACTAAACCATTTTTCTTCAAAACATGCTTTACTTTTCCTTAAAACATCATTCGTAACTTCCAAAAATGCCCTAACATGTCTCCAAAATATTTTCTTTTTATAAATTTTCAAATCACAAAAGCTGGAGTAGATAATAACAGTATTCTCTCAAGAATTCCTTGACTTTCCTATTCTTCCATCATCTAATGTTGGCAGTTTCTCAAGTGGTCACAAAATGAGGGCTTACTAAAGCACGCAACTAAGTGTGCCTAACAATGGAAAACATGCATTCCCGTTGCTTAGCCGTTTCTCAAAGCATCCCTATTTCAACCAATCAACATTGTTTCAAATTACTGCACTTTTAATCACACTAAAGAATTTTCTACTTTAATGCATTGGAACTTCTATCCTTTAAGGGAAACTGTTAATGCTAAAACTTCCTATGAATCTTCTAATGGAGGATTTGTATTTTGTGTGAAATTATAAGTAGATTTGGTTTATTTTATTGTTAAAATAGACCGCACAAGATACAGAGTTTTCTATTTCTTGTACATCTCTTTCTCTATTTATTTTCCTTCTAATTTCAACAAGACACCTGTATTTGTAACTTGGTTGGTTCATAGAAACTTATACCATCTTTTTTTTTCTATTCCAATGAGTTAAATTACGTTAAATTCCTACTTACTTATTATAAACATTTTTCCTATTTAACTTATTGGTGTTTTTCTACATAGTGCAATTATTTACATTTTAAATTACTACGCTGCAAACCACTACTATCTAAAACATTACTCTATTCCAAATTCTTACAACTTATTTTATCCATCCAACAGAATATAAATATATATTCACATTAAAATATTTTTGAGTTGCATTGCTTCTTTACATCCTTTTTTTCAAAAGAATAGAGTTCTTCTTTTACTAAGTTTCCATTGCAGAAAATTTCAGCCTTTAGAAATCACTGAGCTATATATGTGCTCTATAAGGCTTTTAAACACCTCCCTCTCTTTACAAACAAAATGTTTTTATATTTCACATTCTTTCACTTTCCTTCTCAAACAAAACATTTTAATTTTTGTCATATATGATAATTTAATAAAACTTCTTTATTAAAAAAAAGTATACTACTTTATATTTTCAAATTCTCCTTTCTTTACAAAGAAGTTAGCAGCACGTGCTCTATAATTTTCCAAAAGAATTTTATTTCAGATATTTACTATCTAAAATTCATTTTAGATTCCAATTCCACTTTTTCTTTCAAAATCCAACGTTCGTATTTCAAACACATAAATTACATTTTTAGTTTCTAACCTTTTAAACCAAAAGTTTTCTTTTATTGGGTTGGGTTGGACTTACACTTACCCCTTAGGGCATTCTCTTTCATACAACCTTGGCAATTACTTTTCCTTTACTAAAATCCATCACTAACAACTATAAGGCATTGTTTCTAACATTCCTATATAATTTCTAACATTCCATAACATATGGTATTCCAATAATAAAACTTATTTGTGCATTTTAAATTGGCAAAAATACAGGGACCTACGTCCTTGGGTTTTCCAACCTAATTAATAGAACATGCACAAATTCACTTCCAAAAATGTTCCATATGTCAATCTTCCAAAACTGGAATTTTCTCGTATTTTAGTATATACTATAATTATATTTATAGTGAAATATAAGTACATTCACTCATACGTCTTTTTAGGATTCGTTAACCTAAGCTGTGATACCAAATGTAACAACCTGCATTGTAGTGGGACCGAATTTTCAGAAACCCGAAAACCCAAGTCCAGTAGAACACAGATCGTAGAAATGGTATCCTGCAAATAAACAAATGGACGTGCACATCAGAGCTCTATCTATAATAACTCATAGCGGAACGATTAAATATAATATAAAAATAGATACTGACCATAGTCAACAGTCTGAGATGAGTGTCCATATCTATACTGAAACTGTCCAAACACCAAAGACATCCTTCTAATCTATACTTGTGGGTTGTAATGATAAGAGCGGTCAGAACAATAGTTCTGGTGAATGGAATATTCATACTCTTTTTACATAACATCATCATATGGAAATTATTTAATTTTACTATTATGTCTCAAAGTATGTTTTAAGCCCCTTAGACTTATCACCGCGTATCGTCCACACCCATTTACACCCCGTATGTGTGTATACATACATACATACACACACACACACACACACACACACATATATATGTATATGTATATGTATATGTATATGTATATGTATATGTATATGTATATGTATATGTATATGTATATTTGTATCGATACTGTCCCCTAGTATCATATTCGCCTCTCTGAAACTGCCAAATTCCAAAATATATCGAGACGTGACCTAGACCGCGAAAATGCCTACGGGCCGGATACGTTACCTGGATTGCCCAATTGCTTGCAGGTATCACCAAAATCGTCATCATGTATATGACGAGGGAGTCTCTCACTGCCCTATAAGAGAAGGCTATAAGTGCAAGCTCATGGAAGTGACTCATCATCCGCACTACACCCTTCTCCCGTACAGTAGATGATGAACAAACTTGTCCTGCCATGAAATCGTCAATGTATATATTACGACCCCAACTTGGGGTGTACACTTATGGAGATTTTTAACTATCCTAGATTGCCAATAATGCCTAATAAACTGTCTACTTCCTAATAACAAGGGTTCGTCCTGCTGCCACTCCACTAATATATTGAAGGCACATTTTATGGGTTAACTAGCCCTGCCCTAATCAAACAAACTAACAAACAGTTGTGGCGTTGCATTATCCCGCTGAACTCAGCTAAGGTGTAACTATGACTTTCATGAACCGTTGAGACCGATGTTGGCCAAAGAAACGTGCAACCATCTACCCTTTTGATCTGTGACCGCATGCCAGGTTGCCCCCACTTTCTTTGCCCACACAATGACTATTTAGATTGCCCACTTGCAATCAAGGCGATACCCCACCTAAACAATGGATGTAGACCTTTTCTTTAGTTTCTGGAGTATCCCTTACGCTTAATATCTAGACCGCCATTGCTTACAAATATGTACGATAACTTGGACCGTCGTTGCCTAAAGGTACAAACGCGAGCTAAACCTCCATTACTGCCAATGGACCGCCTAACACCTTCATTGTAATAAATCGAGCATACTTTCTTGTCCATGACGTACCACCTAAACCGCCTATGTCATGGACCACACAAAATAAAACCACAATGCATACACTAGGCAATTTTTTTAATTCACTTATGCATATTTTCTAATGTTCACACTTTCCACCTCTAACATCACATGTTTATGCGTTAATATATTTTAACCAATTTCCTATTTACATCCCATTTTCATTGGTTAACCATTTTGTTATCTTTTCTCCTTATTCTTGAATTTCCATACTTGTTTATAATTTACTTTCCCATTTATTTTACGCCTATTTCTCCTTTATTAGCCCCACTTATTTAATTATAATAATGGTACTACCTTTGGCATTTATTGTTAGTTTAGTAAAGTTGGAATTACTTCTTAGTTCATTTCCATATTTTTCCTAAAATGTTAACTTTTGCAACGCTATCATTTTAAGGGTTTCTTTTTATTGATTTATTTACTTAACAAATTGTACAAAATACGGCGGTGTGCCTCATTTTGACATCTTAGTCATCCGACGAAAATATATTTCCATTCCTTGAAATTCTATCTATCAGTAGTTTAGAGGAATTATTTGGTAAAATATGGAAATTTGATAAATTCAGTCTTTATTCCAACTACTAAAGCTGACAAAAACTATCCCAAAAGTGCAACCAAAATATTTATTTATTTAATGTATATCTGCTGTCACTTTTATTCCATGACAGACAATTTTAGATTGGCGTAAAATTACAAATATAACTTACTTTTACATTTTTATTTTATAGAATGGATTTAATGCAATTCCGCATTTTTCCTTTATAAGAAATATTCTCTACATTCAATTTTAACACTTTTCCATCTTTTTTGCACATATCAATTATTCCTATTTTTCACTGTAATTCTTACGCGCTTAATGACTGCATTAACATATTCAATTTTTATTCCATTTTTAATGTATAAAATTATAGTATTTTCAATTAAAATAATTCACGTTACTGACATTATTAACATTAAATAAGCATGCATGTATAATTACATTTTTCTCTACCTAATTTTACTTATTTTCCATGTTAGTACTTTACAGTGTTCTCTGTCACTTCCTTACCATTTTACTGTAAACAATTTGTGTTTAAGGTATTCGATCCTATATAGCAATTTTTAACATAGGATAACCGGTTTCAGATTAATCTATAGTAATTGTCACCATATAATAATTGTATAAAAAGATATATAAAAATTCCACTCACATGAAAGCCTAAACTTCAATTCATATTCCCTTTAATTTGCTATGTTTTTCTCTGCCTTTTTCTCCTTTCTGATTCGTTGTAAATTCGATGATTTGATTGCATAATCTCTAATTTGATTTTGTCTATTCATTTGATTTGATTATATAAATTCCTCTGGTTTATTCGTGCAAATCTGTTTAGTTTACTTACACGAATTTATTTGTTAAATTTTGATTTTTTTGGAGGGATTTGGATGTACAGAGAAGGAGAAGGACAAAGACCCTCTCTGTAAACGCCATTGTTTACAGAGCTACATAAAATTCGGTTGAGAAAAATAATCGGCTTAACTAATTACGTTGTTTTTATAGAAGTAGGAAACCCTAGATTTAATCCAGGGCGTCCAACATTCAATCCAACGTTCCAAACGAAACCACGCTTCATTTTTTCTGGCCGATCGCATTACAGCGGGACGATCGCCTTTCCATAGCGGTTGATGGTCGACCGCCGTGGACTTCGGGTTGACCGCTATAGGTGGTCAGCCTGCATATATTATTATTTTTTCATTTTCATTTTTAATATATATTATATATATTTCTAAATTCCCTAACGTTAATAACTTCTTCATTCTTACTCGGATTTCGATGAGTTATATATGAAAATTGTCTAAAAATTTGACATGGATGCAATAGTGAAGTCCCCATGGTCAAATTCGGACAGTTGTAAAAATTTCTTTTTAGTTCTCATCTTATCAATAATTAAATATTTTAATTGTAGTTTATGTGGGGTGTTACAGATTTGGTTCGAGAGCAGAACCAATGATAAGGCCTCCAAGTTGGATGACATCTTTAGAGATGAGGGAGTTGAAAGTGCAGTTGGTGGATTTGGAATGTAAGAGTTTTATGAGGTCAAGTGGTTCATCTTGGGATGCAACAGTGGTGTTTGCTAAGAAGCTGGACGGACCGCTAAGGTTATGTTTCGATTATCGTAAGTTGAATGAGAGGATGTTAAAGAATCGATATATATTGCCTAGGATTGACGATTTGTTCGACAAATTGAGTGGAGAAAAGGTATCTTTCTAGTTAAATTTGGCAATAGGTTACCACCAGCTTAAGGTAGCTGAGGATAGAACACCTTTGACGGCGTTCAAGACCAGGTACGGATCGTACGAACGGTTATTTATGTCGTACGGACTGACGAATACGCCAGCATTCTTTGTGGATTTGATAAACTGGATTTTCCAAGAGCACTTAGATAGGTTCATATTGGTTTCCATAGATGGTATCTTGATATACTCTAAGGATGAGAGAGAACATAGAGCTCATCTTAGAGTGGTGTTTGAGACGCCGAGGTAACATCAGCTGAAAGCGAAGTTTTGGAAGTTTCACTTCTGGAAGAAAGAGATGAAGTTTGTTGGTCATGTAGTCTCAAAGGAAGGAGTTTACGTGGATCCGCCTAAGATCAAGGCAGTGAATAGTTAGAAGAGACCCGAGACAATAACTGAGATAAAGAGTTTCCTTAGGTTGGCTGGTTATTATCGGAGATTCATTAAGGATTTCTCACGGATAGGAACACCAATGACTAAGCTGACGAGAAAGGATATGAAGTTTATATGCATCGATAAGTGCGAGGAAGCATCCAAAGTTTGAAATAGTTATTGACCCATGTACCTGTGTTGGTTGTTCTAGAGAGAAATCAGGATTTGAAGGTTTATACTGATGCGCATGGAATAGGATTAGAAGATGTGCTAATGCAGAGAGGTAATTGATTGCATATGATTCTAGATAGCTTAGACCGTATAAGGTTAGGTATCTGATGCATTATTTGGAATTGACTGTAGTAATTTTAACTTTGAAGGTGTGGAGACATTACCTTTTAGGAGAAAGGTTTGAGTTATATACAGATCATAAGTCACTGAAGTATTTGTTCTCTCAGAAGGAGCTAAACATGAGACATAAGAGATGGTTAGAGTTTATATCCGCTTATGATTTTGGGATTGAGTACACACCATAAAAAGGCAATAAAGTTGCAGATGCACTTAGCAGGAAGCATCATAATATAGTGTTAGCGATGATTATTGAGTGGAAATATTTGGAAGCAATGGCAGATCGAAGAGTGTAGTAGACATCCGAGGTCGGGTCTAGTCAGGATACAATTGTATTATCTTGTTTTGAAGTTCTACCAATGTTGATCGAACGTATTGCTTCTAAGCAGATGGAGGATCCAGTATTAGCCGAATGGATCAAGAAGCTAAAGGAAGGAATCAAGAGTGATGACTTGAAAGATTTCAATATTGACCAAAATGGGTGGTTGAGAAAGAAAGGAAGGTTAAACATAAGGAAGGAAGTCTTGGACAAATGTCATCGTTTGAAGTTCACCATACATCCAGGAGGTACTAAGATGTATCAGGATATGTAGAAGAGTTTCTTCTAGGAAGGTATGAAGCAAGATATTTGCTTATGTGTGAAGCGGTGCATGAATTGCTAAAGAGCAAAGTCTAAACACCAGAATCCATGTGGTGTGCTTCGGCCATTAGATATTCAAGTGTGGAAGTGGAATTCTATTTCTATGGACTTCATTGATGGGTTTCCAAGGCCGAACAGGGTAAATGAAAGTATATGGGTCATGGTGGATAGATTGACCAAGAGTACCCATTTCATTCCATAGGTCAACACGACGGCACCTATTGAAGAATGTGGTTAGACTGCATGGAGTTCCTAGCAACATAGTTAGTGACAGAGATCACTTTAGCAGTGAGTTTTGGATGAGTCTGTAGGAAGTATTGGAAACTAATCTTAAGATGAGTACCGCTTACCATCCGCAGATAGATGGGAAAACGAAAAGAGGTAACAAAATCTTGGAAGATTCATTAAGAGCTTATGTTCTAGTTTTGCGGGATCATGGCAAGATCACTGCATCTAGTCAAGTTTTCGTCTAACAACAGTTATCAGACTAGTTTTGGATGGGACCATTTGTTGCTCTATATGGAAGGCCATGCAAATCTCCTGTATGTTGGTTGGAGACCAGGAATAGGTTGATTCCTGGTCCCTATCTGGTTGAAGAATCTACAGAAAAGATTGAGGTCATTCGGGCTAGAATGAAGGAGGCTCGGTCTAGGCAGAAGAGTTATGTGGATAAGGACGAAAAGGTTTAGAGTTCTCGGTTGGAGACCAGGTTTTCGTCAAAGTATCACCGATGAAGGGTGTAATTAGATTTGGAAAATTGAGGATTTTATCATCAAGGTTTATTAGAAATTTTCTTATTGTTTAGAGGATCGGTAAAATCACGTATAGGGTTGAATTACCGAGCAGTTTGGCAGGTGTCCATGATGTTTTTCATGTTTCACATCTCAGAAAGTGTGTCCATGATGTTGCACTAACTATGCTAGATGATTTAGTGGTAGAACCAAACTTGACCATAATTAGAAAACCAGTTGGTATAGCTGCTAGAGATGAGAGGAGGCTTAGAACTAAGACGGTCAGACTAGTCAAAGTCCAGTGAAGTGATGATGGTAGAGACTGTACTTGGGAGGTTGAGAGCAGGATTAGAGATGCTTATCCTGATTTATTTGATAGTATGTTTTACCTTCTTGTTTGATTTGATTGTGTGCCTTATCATAATTTCAAGGACGAAATTCTTTAAGGAGGGGAGTCTGTAACACCATAGATTTTTGATAACATTATTTAGGATATGTAGTTAGATAAATTAAATAAAATAATGTGTTGACTAAGGATTGAGATTTGATTTTATAAAAGAGGTGGCCATGCCAATTAATAATGAACTAAAAAGGGTTTTAAAGTGAATTAGAGGAGGGTTAAAATAGGAAAGAGACCATTCCTATATCTTTTACCCATAGTCGTGTATTGTAACTAACATTCATTTCATTTCAAATTTTCATAAAAGAGGCCAACCACCATTAACAAGGAAAGTGGAAGAAGAAGTAAGAAAATCTAAAGGAAAAGCTAATATAAATCAAATCTATTCATATCGCAATCTCTTTAATCACAAAGACTAAGTTGATTAATGTTTACATCACTATTTTGGATTATTTTCGGTTTTATGATGATTTCAAAATATTTTGCAATATATCGCCATGTTTTTGAATGATGGAATGTTTATATATACTTGTTGATGAATTATACATGTTCGTATAGAATTTTATGATATGTTTTAAGGTGAAACCCTATTAAATGACATCTTTATGCCTTGCAAATTTTAATATAGATTAGAAATATTATTTTGAAGATGGGTTTCAATTTTCATTTTTGGAATTGATGTGGATTTTATATGAATTTTTTAGTAAAGAAAATATTATTTTGGGTTATAAATTACTTACGGGTAAATAATTAATTATTTCAGTCTAAATTTTTTATATGTTAGAGAACATATATAATTTAATATACTGGATTTTTTCTAGATTTTTCCTAAGAGTTTTAGTGGTTATATATAATTATCTATGGTATGAAACTTAGATGTTTTATATAATTATAAGGGAGAAGGAGCTTTTTGTAAAATGTTTAATTTGCCAAAAATGGAATGTCGGCGGCATTTTTGAAACGAAAAACCCGGCAACAAATCAGATTCAGACAAATAAGGTAGGTTAGGTATAAAAAACTATTTTAAAGTAAAAATAAACAGCCTTTTTATTGTTTCGTCTCCTTCGGCACCAAATTTCTGCCTCCATACCACTCTTCCGACACAGTCGAAACAAATGCATATGGTATCAGGAAACTAGTATGTAATGAACTAGAAGAAGGAAAAACTTATAGGGTCGAAACCCTGGGGTTTCGAAAGGGATGGGACTTTGCTTTGGTTTTAAAGAAAAGAATGCACGCTTGCTTTCAACTGAGTTGCTTTCGACTTAGTTAGGTTTCGACTAAGTCAAATAGTTTAAAAGAAATGGTTTCGATTGGGTTGCTCTTTTATTTTAATAATTGCTTTCGACATGGTCGAAGCCTTTAGCTGCCACTTCCTACCTTTCGATTCAGACCATTTCGAAGGGACCCTTTTGTTTTCTAAAATTTAGTCACATCTCCATTGTTTTCAAAAGGATGGTTTCAACACTATCATTTTATTACTTAGTAATTGGTTTCGAAATAGATTCTTTCGATTTAAATGATTTTAAAGGCCCTTTTTATTTAAATGAAGTATAACCCAAAAATGGTTTTGAAAGAGATGATTTGAATGATTTCAAAAGGTGCTTTTGACTTTAAAGGGTTTATGTCCTTTTTCTCTACTTGAATGCGTAATCCAAATGATTAACCGAAACAATTTTAAAGGGTTTCGAAGTTGTTAACTTCAAATTGTTTTGAAAGGTTTCCACATGTTTTAAATTGAACCCAAATGCTTTCGAAAGGTTTAGGTTTAATACTTTTGGTAGGTTTTAAAAGAGGTTTCAAAGGGGGTGGTTCCCCAGAGGTTTCGAAGGAGTCAAAATGTGTTGTTTTTTGATGAATTTGATTTCGAAAGGAAAGGTTTTCTAATGGTGTCGAAAGGCAATGTTTAAAGGTTTTAAAGAAAGATGTCTAAGGTTTTAAAGCTATCGAAAGAAAGATCTCCAAAGGTTTTGAAAGGGTGTTTAGAATGGTTTCGAAAGGTAGATTTTAGCCTCGATAAAAGAAAAGTTTTACATAGATTCAAAAGGGGTACTTTCAATGGTTTCGGAAGGGGTACTTTCAATGGTTTTGAAAAGGGGACTTTCAAAAGTTAAGTATTTTCATCAATTATGATTTGAGTAAAGTATATATATATATATATATAACATGGCAAGGTGGTTTGAGTAAAGCATAAGAGATTATATATTTTTCCTTTTTTGAGTTTGAGTTAAAGGTCATAAATCATTTTGAAAAGGTTTTCAAGAAAAATTTCGAAAAGATATGCCTAAGTAAAATGACTCAGATATTAGATACCAGATGGGACTAGTATAGGGTCATGCCCTATACATTAGCTATTATCCCTTGCTAATTTAATCCAAAATTCTAGTGAGTAGGGCCTTGTCACAAGTAAGACTAAAATTATGGATACATAAAGAATATATTTTGTATACAAATATGTTGTTGGTGAGTCCGCAAAACCATTAGGATCAGGTGACTCTGTGAGATGATAAGTTAAGGACAGACCATCCAGAAGATAAGTGTTTAATAGATAGTTAAGGATAGATAGTCCAGATGAAGATGAGTGTCTAATAGATGTTAGAAAGATTATGATGTTGTCTAGTGAGCCCGAGTTAGCCAAAGGTTAAAAGTTAGCTGAACAAAACTTTTATGTATGAACATATAGTACATTTTATTACCAGATATATTTATGTATGGTTACATAATGATGCTTTACCAATTTTGACCAGTTTTGGTTGGAGAAAATGAATTGCAAAAGGATACGTTTTAAAGGAATGTTAGTGAGGGAAAACCCGTTCTGCTAAGTGGCGTGGTCTCACTTAAAATAAATTAACAGAGATGAAAAGTTTTAACTCGAATTTTTTTCCCCTTGAACTCTCGGGTGCTCGAAATTGATTTGAATAGGCTGAGGGTTGAGATTTTTAAGTTTTGATATTTTTGTGAATAAGCTTTCGTAGACGAGCAGGTGGTTAACAGATAGCTAATTTAGGACTTCAGTTCCTTTTTTTGTTTCTGCTGTTTATTGAGTCAGCTATGACCATTTTGCTTTGATCATCCAAGGGAGCATCATCATATGTCACTCTTGGCGTATTATTGTAAATTATATCTAATCATTGCCTGGGATAAGTTTTGGGGATTTTTGTAACTTGGAGACGATTTTGTTTGAATGTAATCACTATAATTATTTTTTTCGGAAATCTGTGATTTTGTTCATAGTCAAGTGCTTCTGATATTATGGACACCATTAGCATTGCCGTATTTTGTCGCTAGAAATTAATACTTTGGATGACTACAGCATCCGTAGCGCTTAGCTTTTGGCCTCTACATATGAGATGTTACATTGGAGGCATCCCCTGTTATACATAACATCCTTCTTTGAGACTTACAAGCTCAGAGATTATAAATTTTTTGAAATCAATAGTGTGTTTTTAGGAATGACAAAGTGGCATTTTAAGTGAAAATGTTCTAAGAAAGGTAAACGTTACCTCTTGCGTCACACTTGGGGAATTGTGAAAGAGGGGTTGCTTCAGGCTTTGTGTTTTGCAACTTTTAGGGTATAATGTCACCTTCTAG